>CM048598.1:7117500-9655000 GCA_026413675.1 Populus pruinosa
GCAATACAAAAGGAATTCAAGTACAAATTGCAGGGCGACTTGATGGAAAAGAAATTGCACGCGCCGAATGGGTTAGAGAGGGCAGGGTTCCTCTACAAACTCTTCGAGCTAAAATTAATTATTGTTCTTATACAGTTAGAACTATTTATGGGGTCTTAGGTATAAAAATTTGGATATTTGTAGATGAGGAATAGTAAACCCTTACTTAACTTGTCTTTACATTCTATTCATTGATAGAACAAAAAATGATAGATAGAACAAAAAATGACAAATTCTTTCATTCTTTTTTTTGGCCAAAAAAAAGAATGAAAGAATTCTAATTCTATAAGGTTGAATAAAATAAAAAATTCGATTGATTATTTAATATGCTATGTTTAGTGTGTGACTCGTTGGTTTTTCAAAGGTCAAAATAAAAAAAAATAAGTATAAATATAGAATTAAGTATAAATATAGAATTTATAACCAACTCATCGCTTCACATTATCTGGATCTGGATCAAAAAAAGCAGTCAAAGTCAAGATAGAATCTATTGGTTATTTCATTGTAGCAATTGAAATCTTTTTTGCATAAATAAACTAAAAACCAATCTGATTATGAATTGTAAAGCAAAATAAAAAAATTATGCAGATAAATGGAAGGATGAGAGAAAGAGAGAAAAAGAATATCAATGATATAGGATTCCAATATGTGTAAGGTCTATAGGTCATATCATAAAAGCCAATGTAATAAAGCATCAATATCGATTGATTCATAATTAAATGAATCCCATTCATAGAACAAAAAAATCAAGAGCCTCGGGCCAATAAAGACTAAGAACATTGACTCAAAAACAAATTCATTAGGGAGGGGCTCCATTGTATAATTAAGACCTAACCATTAATCGAAAAGCGATGGGAACGATGGAACCTATGAATATATAAGATTTTATTGAAAACGAATCTTAATGATTTATTGGGTAGGATGGCGAAACGAACCAAGAGACAATCCATTTATTCTGAGAGGTCATGGGTTAACCCTACAAATGAAGTAAATATTGAAAGAGTAAATATTCACCCGCGAAGATTTTTATTTTATATTATTTGATTTCAAAATTTTAAGCGATCTGATCTAATAATCATAATAAATACAGACTTGTTATAAGATTAAAAGAACATTATCTAAACATTATCTAAAAATAGACTCAAACTAAAAATAGAAATAATTATCTATAAATTTAGAATTCTCTATGAATTTCTATATACTATATAGAAATAGAATACATAATTATCTATATAAGATAGACAAATAATAAGATAGACAAATAAAAAATATACAAATTTCTAATCTAATAAATAGATTAAGTGAAATATCAATATCTATGTATATTTTCTTTTTAATCATAATCAATCATAATCATTTCATTCGCGAGGAGCTGGATGAGAAGAAACTCTCATGTCCGGTTTCGCGAGGAGCTGGATGAGAAGAAACTCTCATGTCCGGTTCTGCAGTAGAGCTGGAATTGCGAAACAACCATCAACTATAACCCCAAAAGAACCAGATTCCGTAAACAACATAGAGGAAGAATGAAAGGAATATCTTCTCGAGGCAATCGTATTTGTTTCGGTAGATATGCTCTTCAGGCACTTGAACCTGCTTGGATTACGTCTAGACAAATAGAAGCAGGGCGTCGGGCAATGACACGAAATGTACGCCGCGGTGGAAAAATATGGGTACGTATCTTTCCCGACAAACCAGTTACCCTAAGACCCTCGGAAACACGTATGGGTTCGGGGAAGGGATCTCCCGAATATTGGGTAGCTGTCGTTAAACCGGGTAGAATGATTTATGAAATGGGCGGGGTAGCAGAAAATATAGCTAGAAAGGCTATTTCAATAGCAGCGTCCAAAATGCCTATACGAACTCAATTAATTATTTTGAGATAGGAATACAGAACTAAAAGAAAAAGGCCTTTGTTAGGAAAAAATTTGCAAGTTTCTTTTTTTTTTGGACAAACAATATTTCTTTTTTTTGCCCCTTTCCATTGAAATAACAGATTAAAAAAAGAATATGATCCAATCTCAGACCCATTTGAATGTAGCAGATAATAGCGGAGCTCGAGAATTGATGTGTATTCGAATCATAGGAACTAGTAATCGCCGATATGCTCATATCGGCGACGTTATTATTGCTGTGATCAAGGAAGCAGTCCCCAATTCACCTCTAGAAAGATCTGAAGTGATCAGAGCTGTAATTGTGCATACTTCTAAAGAACTCAAACGCGACAACGGTATGATAATACGATATGATGACAACGCTGCAGTTGTAATTGATCAAGAAGGAAATCCAAAGGGAACTCGAATTTTTGGTGCAATCGCTCGGGAATTGAGACAGTTAAATTTCACTAAAATAGTTTCATTAGCACCTGAAGTCTTATAAAATAAAGCATTATAAGAACATTATAAAATATAAGATGAGATATAAACCATAATTTATAATATTTGATATTTGAACGAAATCAATTAAATTAAAATTAATTAGTAGATTGTGTTTCACGCATATACCTTTAATAAAAATGAATATTTAATAAAAATTAATAAAAAAATTAATTAATTTATAAAAAAAAATGAAAACAAAGTATGTTGATTATATCAAAATTACGAGGCAACAAAAATTTTCCTGAGTATAAGCTGGCTGGTGCATTACACAAACCAAATGGCATTCTTCTATAAGCATAAGTACCAAAAGGACAAGTGAAAGTGGTTTTTTCTTGGTCTTCTAAAGAAATCTCAATTTGGTTGTAACCTGAGTATCCATCCAGAAAACAATAAAAAGCTCTTCCAGCTACTCTTTCAAGCACTTGGTCTAAAAATGGAAGCAGAAAATGGTCCTTCCTAGTCACCATGTTCAATTTACGATAATCAATGCACATACGCCAACCAGTTTGAATTCTAGTTGGTACCAGCTCATTATTTTCATTCTTCACTACCATAACTCCAGATTTTTTTGGGACAACTTGGGTTGGACTAATCCATTTTGAGTTTGCAATAGGGTAAATGATACTTGCATCAAGTAGCTTAAGCACTTCACCTCTCACTACTTCCTTCATGTTTGGGTTCAATCGTCTTTGCATTTGCCTCACAGATTTAGCCTTTTCTTCAAGATAGATTTTATGTGTACATAAAAGAGGGCTAATTCCTTTCAAGTCAGTAATTTTCCACCCAATTGCTTTCTTGTGTTTTCTCACCACTCTCAAAAGTTTTTGTTCTTGCTCTATGCTAAGTTTTGATGAGATCACAATAGGATATGATTCATCTTCCCCTAGAAATGCATACTTAAGATCACTCGGTAAAGGCTTCCTTTCTAGTTTTTTAGGCTGCACAAGAGATTCCTCAACTTTCACTTGGGGTGAAATCAAAGGCTCAAATGATGGGGTCTATTGACCTATTGACATAATAGGCATTGGATCTAGATAAGTCTCGAGTTCTCTTACTTCCTCATCAACACATTCCAAAGAACAAAATCTTTCATCATGAATTAAAGTTCTCTCCAATGGATCCTTGATCCATACTCTCTTAAAGTGTTCTTGACAAACTGTTTGGATCAAATCTACCTCTCTAATATCCTCATGTTCCCCAATTTGTTTGGAGACATTGAATATATTCATCTCCATAGTCATATTACCAAAAGACAATTTCATCACCCCATTCCTACAGTTAATTAAGGCATTGGATGTAGCTAGGAAAGGTCTCCCTAAAATGACTGGGATGGGAGCATTAGAACCTTGAATTGGTGCGGTGTCTAACACTACAAAATCAACAGGAAAATAGAATTTATCTACTTGGACCAACACATCCTCAACGATACCCCTAGGAATCTTGATTGACCTATTAGCTAATTGAAGGGTGATTCGAGTAGCCATGATTTCTCCTAAACCTAATTATTCGTAAACAGTGTAGGGTATTAAATTCACACTTGCTCCTAAATCCAACAAAGCTTGATCTATCTTATGACTTCCAATAATGCATGAAATGGTAGGACAACCAGGATCTTTGTATTTGGGAGCGGTCTTAAACTGGATGATGGCACTAGCATGTTCAGTCAGAAAAGCTCTTTCTTTCACATTCAATCTCCTTTTGACTGTGCATAAATCCTTAAGAAACTTTGCATAAGATGGAACTTGTTTAATTGCATCAAGGAGTGGAATATTGACTTTCACTTGTTTGAACAATTCATAGATTTCTGAGTTCATAAGATCTTGTTTAGGTTTCCCTAACCTTTGTGGAAATGGTGCTCTAGGAACAAATTCTAAATCACTCACTTTGACTTCAATTTTTCTTGAATCATCTCCTTTCTCACTCATCTCTTTCTCATTTAGCTCACCTTCTTTATCACTCAAACTCTCATTTGTCACTTGTGTTTTAATTCCCTCTTCACTTTCCCTAGATTTCTCCTCCACAATACCTTTAGGAATCCTAAAACCTATACCTTTGTCAACAATCTTTCCATTTCTAAGGGTAGTGATGGCTTGAACTTGTTCATGGTTTGAAGGTTCACTAGGTGAGGATTCACTCATGTGTACCTGACCTCTAGGATTGGGCATTGGTTGAGTTGGGATTTTTCTGTTCTCTTGAATGCTTAGTGATTGAGTCAACTTAGTTAGTTGACTTCGAATGTCATCTAAGGTCCTATTGGTCTGGTCTTGGAATTTGTAAACTTGGTTGTTGATTCCTCCTTGCATTTGCATGAATTGTTAAAGAGAATCCTCTAAGGATCTCTTATGAGGTGGTTGGTATGTGTTATGTATGGGAGCATGAAATGGTTGGGGTGGAGGTTGAAATGTTTGAGGTACTAAAGAGCCCTCATTTCTCCATCCAAAATTTGGGTGGTTCCTCCATCCAGGATTATAGGTCTCAGAGTAGGGATTGCCTACTTGGTTTGGAAATGGCTTTCTAACATTACTTGAATCAGAAGTTTAGCCATATAGCACTTCCTTGAAGGCTGGAATGGTAGGACACTCAGTTGTCCTATGCCCTTTGCTCTCACAAACAACACAACTTTCCTCTTGTTGTTCACTTATGACATGCACTTTTTTAATCTCAAGAGACTCTACTTTCCTAGCCAATGAGGCTAATCTAGCATTGAGGTCATCAGTCTCTTTCAATTGAAACTTCCCACTTGAATGAGAAATGGTGTTTCTAGACTCAACATGAACTGGGAGAGAAGTCTCCCATTGCTTTGTGTTTTTAGCCAATTGATCAAAAAAATCAAAGGCCTCACTTGGTTCTTTGTCATAAAACTCACCATTACACATGGTTGACACTAGCTTTTTAAAATCTGCGGTAAGAGAGTCATAAAAGAAACTCACTAACCTCCACATCTCAAAACCATGATGAGGGCATGCATTTAACAAGTCTTTGAACCTTTCCCAAGCTTGGTGAAATGACTCATTTGGACTACAAGAAAAAATTCATCATTTGACATTGTAAAGCTACTGTCCTATGAGTGGGGAAGTATTTTTTCAAAAATTCAGCTTGCATTTCTCTCCATGTACCTATAGACCTAGGACGCAAGGAGTTTAGCCAAAGCTTGGCTTTATCCTTTAGAGAGAATGGGAACAATTTAAGCCGAATGGTTTCCTCTATGCATGTTCTATCAATAAAAGTATTACATACCTCTTCAAAGTCTTTAATGTGTATGTATGGATTTTCAGAATCCATACCATGAAATGTGGGAAGAATTTGAATCATGCCCGGTTTCAAATTGAAAGCTTGTTGGTTATGAGGTAAGATAATACACGAAGGTGTACTTTGTCTAGCCGGGTGAAGATACTCTCTAAGAGTTTGAAAATTAGGTTGATCATTGAATTGTGGATGTCCATTACCTTGAACACTCCCTTCACCCTCTACATCTTCAACATTAGCCATGATAAAATAATAATAATAAAAATAAAAATAATATAACAATTATATGAATATGAAAGGAAAGGAAAGAAAAAAAAATGCAAATAAAAGTAATAGCTCAAAAATAAAAATACAACAAATTAAGAAATTCACTCTCCAACTAATAAGCACTATTAACAACAATAAACATTAAAAGATAATTATAAGAAGCTTGAATAAAAAGGTGGTGATACCGACCAAGCACTTTAGACAATAAATATAAGAAAAATAACAACAATAAACATTAAAAAATAATTATAACAAGCATGAATAAACAAAAGGCGGTAATACCGGCCAAGCACTTCAAATAATAAATATAAGAAAAATAATCATAACAAAACAACAAAATAAAAAGGAAATAAACAAGAGGCGGTAATACCGACCAAGCACTTTAGACAATAAATATAAGAAAAATAACAACAATAAACATTAAAAGATAATTATAACAAGCATGAATAAAAACTTCATTACTAAAAAACACATCAATTATTATAAAAACAACCAAATAAAAACAATAAATACATATGTAAAATAAGAGACTTAATGACACTTTTGATGCACAATCAAATACCTCTTAACAAGATATTAGTAAACCTTTTTTTATACTCAATATATCAACACATAATTATAAGGCTTTTCTTAAAAGAAAACAAAACTTTTGTTCTAATATTTAAGGTTAACTTCTTTGGGTTGGGATTATTTTTTTTTTGTCTTTTTTTCCTTTATATATATATATATATATATATATATATATATATAACTTAAAACACCATGCATTTTTAACCCATGTAATGAGCTTTCAACTAATGACTCCTAGACCAGTTGGTCTTAGGGCATTAGGTGTTGAGACACCCCTATGAGCTTAGTAACTAGGGTTGCAAATACTAATATGTAGATAGTGTAATGTTTGATTCCCGTAAGCTTTTCTCCTCAACCCATGTAACAAGCGTTGGGCCAATACCTTCCAAGTAGGTTGACTTTGGGGTATTAGGTGTTAAAACACCCCTTCGGGCTTAATTGCTTAGGTTAAGGAGGCTACGAAACTGAACTTATCTATATTTTTATTATCATTATTTTTTTCTTTTTTTTTCAAACTATATACTATCCCTTTCCCTTAGTTGTTACCTTTAATAAAAGAACATAAATAATGTAATAATCCAATGTGCAACTCACAATCATATGTTAAAGTGTGTGTGTGTGTGTATGTAAATTAAGATTTAAGAGTACATGTTTAATCAGTATATGAGCAGAATTAAGTGATAATAATGCGTGAGTTTGTAAACCTAAATATTTCAAGAAGTATTATCGTAGACCTTATTAAGAATGGTTACTGAGATGCGTGTCAAGATTCATAAAAAGATCTCATTTACTCTACCATCTAGTAATAATAATTTTGCACATGCTTTATTAAATAGAAAACACAATTATTTAATTTTGTTTTAGCTACTACCTTCTCCTCCCAACCAAAACGAGACATTGTCCTTAATGTTCTAAGGTTGAAAGATAGGGTATAGAAGATATCACCTGAAATAACAAACACTAACAAACTTAAAATACACTAAAACAAAAATAAGAAATAACAAAACACAATAATAAAACAAAAGGACAAAAAAATTACAAATGAAGACTCAAATCTAATCTAAGCTTTTTACAGCTTTCCTTAGATGACCAATTTATACGACTCATGGAGGGATCAATTACAGGAATGAAGGATTGTAGTTGGTCAATCAATTGCTCAATAGTAACAGCAGAGATTATGGTTTGTCCAATGATGTCCCCTTGTGCTAAAGCTTCAGGGAGGACCCCCAAACCTTGACTACCTCCTAAAAATATAGCTATTGACACACCTATCATTAACCTAAGACTGCCTCCCTCATGCATTAAATGAATCTTTCTCTTAACTAGCATTTGACCAAGATGATTTGCTTATTCTAAAAACTCATTTTCTTCCTCAAGACTAGATCCATTGAAAACACAAATATTTCTTATGTGATAACCTGATGAACTTGTCATTTCTACACACTTGACCAAGATGATTTGCTTATTCTAAAATCTCACTCTCTCTCTCTCTCTCTCTCTTTATTTATTTTTAAAAAGCATATGTATGTACAAGTATTTGTGATTGTGGCTTACATCTTCCCTTGGTTTTACATCCAAGAACAGCTTAAACGCCCTCTATGGGTCGAGGATAGGCTTCCCATCCAGTTTTGTTAAAAATTGGCAAACAAGGTCTTTTTTAGTCAAATTCCCAAGACTAAGTCAAACATGTTCTTTATAAAAATGGGTTCATAAGTCATGAATTGCACGATGCTTATCTCGATTATGATGAGCCAATAAAAGATTATCTAAACACTCTTTGTGTTTTGAAATAAATCCCACCTTTTAGTAATTTTCACAGGTTTTGCGGGATCCATGTGATTCCTTGTATATGGTGGGCCAGCAAAATCCACTTTGTAAGATTTCTACAATCTTCTTTTCTGACGAGAAATGATCCACGCATGCCTTAGACTGATAAAATTTAATGACATTACTTACCACATTGTCGGGAATGCATCTTTGAAATATTTGATCAAGACAATAGTTGAATGAGTAAAGGTCATTCCAATAAAAGTTTTGCATGTTGCTCAAAAATTTCTTTTATCTACAATACTCTAGTGAGCTAGCAAAAATCCTGAAGCAAGAAAATTGATATTTTTACCAACCAAGGCATTGAACTAAGAGAAAGTAGAGATTTATCAAGAAAGTAATCATCTATTGGTGTGATGTCAGGTGTCGAATCTGTTGTCACTTTTGATAAAAGATCTGCATTAATATTTTTGGTGCCTTTTTCATCCTCGATTTCTTCCTGATTGGTCATGGCATGAGGAAATGGAAGTGTTAGTGAGGAATCAGTCTTTTCTTTGCAATGTTCAAACTCAACCCTTTCCTTACCCTTAGAGATTGACTCATCATCTTTCTCATAAGGTTTAAGAATTGGTTTGTGAATAACCTTACCACTACGAAGAGTGATGATTGATTTGACTTGATCCATGTGTTGACTTCGATAACTACTTGTATTTGCATTGTATTGCCCCTTGGGATTTTATTGTGGTTGAGATGGAAACTTACTTTTCTTTTAAAAATTAAGAGCAGATGTGAATTTTGCAAGAGTATATTGAAAATCTGTTATGTTTGAGCAAGTTAAGTGTTGATTGTCTCTTGCTTTTCAATGAATGCATACAAAGCTTTCTTAAAATTTCTTATAGGAGGTGGAGTATAAGGAGGTGCATATCCATAAGAATTTTGGAAATTATGGTGTGCTTGAAATTATGGTCGTGAAGTTTGTGCATTGTCACTCTTCCAACTGAAATTTTGGTGATTTCTCCAACCAGGGTTGTATGTTTGGGAGTATGGGTTGTGGTTATCCCTTTGGAAACTATTTAAAGCATGTGCTTGTTCATGAAGACATTCCTTAAAAGAAGGCAAGGTTGGACAGCTATTGGTTGAGTGTTCATTTGTTTCACATATTTGACACCCAATGTTTTCATTTGACTTTAAGTGACCATTCCTTTTCAATTCTAGTGCCTCGACTTTTCTAGCTAAATATGCAAACTTGGCTTGAAGATCATTGATTAGTACTTAAAAGTGCATTTTTGTCATGGTTTTATATCATCATTTTGCACTTGAAGTATCAATAACTCCTTAACTAAAACATGTTTTATAATAATATATCTAATAATATAAGATACCTTTAATTTATAGTAAATGTTCATTTTAAATGCAGGCCTATCATATAAATGAAAATATTGATTGATGACTTTAAGAACTTAAATTGCAAAGGCAAAGAGATGGTCAAACTTAGAAAAGAGATGTCGGTGCAATCCAAACCGGAACACTGTTCGGTAATTGGGTCATATATGGAGCTACAGATCTCAGATTTAGGTCCAATTTATATGGATGGAAAGGTAAGACATAGACCTACAACTTTCATATGGAGCCCAAGATTTAAAAAGGCCATTATCAAGTCCAAATTGTAGCAACAACAAAGAAGCCCGAATCTGTCTTCTAGCCCGAGCACTGTTCGGTATTTTGACCATATCTGAAGTTCTAGAAGTCCAAATGAGCTGAATGTTTTACACAAGAAAGCTGAGACAATTGCCTACAACTTTCATGTTTACAACTGGCTCTAATTTTGACGTTATCAATGATGTTTTGGGCAGACAAGAGAAGATAAGGATTGTCACCAAGTCAAAAGTTGGCCACCCACTTATCAATTAGTCATCAAATCAATAGTTCCTAATTTTGGTCTATAAAAGGAGGCATTTGCCATGCATTTAGGCATCTTGGTCTTCAGATCAAGATCATGCTCTTTCTTTCTCTCTTTGTAATCTTTGTAATGTTTATGCTTTGCTTTCATTAATATCAAGTTTATGCCTTTCATTTCCTTTCCTTTATTTAGTTAACTTTTATGTTCTTATTATGTTTATCTATTTTGCTTTCTTTCATTATGTCTAGCTAAGTTAATTATGTCAAGGTGAAAAGGTTACACTAATGGTGTGAGAATAAGTATAATGTAAACTTAATATGGACTTTAATGTTTGATACTAACATGTTTTATATTTGTTATCTTGTTCACTCTTTAATACTTTGCTTGTTAAATGACTAATCTTGATTTATGTTGTATAACACTTGGTACAACAAATGCTTGGCACTTTCATAGCCCATAATGTATGGTATAACCGACACCTGAGCTATGAAAGGAACTTGATTTGTTGTTAACATAAGTTATAATCATGAATGCTTGACGAGATTTACAAGTATTAGCATTAATTGAATAAGATGACTAATGTAATCATGTTAACAATATATAATCTGATTGGAACCTCCTTTGTGTGTGGTTTCCAATTCAATAACAAGAGTTTATACTATACTTGTTTGATATACCATTAGTGGAACCTCTAACCTTGACATTTGTTATTATTATTGTTTAATCCTTACATTAATTTTCCATCTCCAAGTTCTCATCATCTTCTTCTTCTTCTCTTTCTTTATTATTATTATTATTATTATTATTAATGCTACTACTACTACTACTACTACTACTACTATTATTATTATTATTCTTGTTGTTGTTGTTGTTGTTGTTGTTGTTGTTGTTGTTTTATAATTGTTGTTTATAATTTGTACAATTAACCTCCCTATGGTTCGACCCCGGTCTTGCCGGGTTATTTATTACTTCGACACTCCTGCACTTGGGAGAAGACATCAACCTTTTAGTCGTGTCAAGTTTTTGGCGCCGTTGCCGGAGAGGTAAGTTCTTGTATAAATTATAGTATTTATTTTATTTTCTCTTTTCACTTTTCTTGTATATAACTTTGTTTCTTTTTATTTTGTTTTCTTCCTCCTTCTTTTGCTTTCTTCTTCTTTTTTATTTTATTCCTACACGTGCATGAGAGTGTGGTCATGTACATCAAGTGGTAGACTTTGTAGGATATCCTCATCATTTTTAGAAAATATGGCCGAAGAAGATAATCAATCACTTCATAATGAAAATAATGAGAATAACCGTGTTAGAACACTTAGAGACCACATGAATCCCACAACAACAAGTGCACCATCATGCATAGTTTTTCCTCCCGATGCATCTCATTTTAATTTTAAACCAGGTATTATTCAACTTTTACCTTCTTTTCATGGTTTGGAATTGGAAAATCCATACTTGCATTTAAGGGAATTTGAGGAGGTCTGCAACATATATAATAATTTAAATTGTAGCATGAACACCATCAGATTAAAGCTTTTTCCTTTTTCATTAAAAGATAAAGCTAAAACATGGCTACAAAATTTGAGACCAGGATCCATTCGTGCTAGGGATGAAATGCAACAACAGTTTTTAAAGAAGTTTTTCCCATCTCATAGAACAAACTCTTTCAAGAGACAAATCACCACTTTCACTCAAAAACCAGGAGAAACATTTTACAAATGTTGGGATAGGTATCGAGACTTGCTTAGTACTTGCCCTCATCATGGTTTTGAAACATGGAGATTGGTTTCACATTTCTATGAAGGGTTAACACCTAAAGATAGGCAAATGGTTGAATTGATGTGCAATGGAACTTTTGAAGATAAAGACCCTGATGAAGCAATGGAGTACTTAGACTTGTTAGTTGAAAATGCTCAAAATTGGGACACCGCGGGTACATATGAGGCACCGAGTAAAACTCAACCTCATACATCTAGTGGAGGTATGTACAACCTTAGGGAAGATCATGACCTTCAAGCCAAGTTTGCATCTTTAGCTAGAAAAGTCGAGGCACTAGAATTGAAAAAGAGTGGTCAATTAAAATCTGTTGAAAACATTGTATGTCAAATCTGTGACACAAATGAACACTCAATCAATGATTGTCCAACCTTGCCTTCTTTTAAGGAATGTCTCCATGAACAAGCCCATGCTTTAAACAGTTTTCAAAGGGCCAACCACAACCCATACTCCCAAACATACAACCCTGGTTGGAGAAATCACCCAAATTTTTGTTGGAAGAGTGAGAACAACAATGCACAAACTTCACAACCACCATTTCAAGCACCCCATAATTTCCAAAATTCTCATGGATATGCACCTCCTTATGCTCCACATCCTAGAAGAAATCTTGAGGAAACATTGCATGCATTCATTGAAAAGCAAGAGACAATCAATACTCAACTTGCTCAAAACATGACAGATTTTAAAGATACTCTTGCTAAATTAACATTTGCTCTTAGTTTCTAAGAGAAAGGTAAGTTTCCATCTCAATCACAACAAAATCCCAAGAGGCAATACAATGCAAATGCTAGTTTCGGAAGCCAACATATGGATCAAGTCAAATCAGTCACTATTCTGCGCAGTGGTAAGGTTATTGAAAAACCTTCTCTTGAACCTTATGAGAAAGATGATGAGTCAATCTTTGAGGGTAAGGAAGGGGATGAATCTGAAAATTGCAAAGTCAATCACAACTCTGAAATTTTTGAAATTTTTAAATAGGTAAGGATCAATATACCTTTGCTGGATGCTATTAAACAGGTTCCTTCCTATGCTAAATTTTTGAAAGATCTCTGCACTGTGAAGAGGAAACTGAATGTGAAAAAGAAAGCCTTTATAGCCGAACAAGTAAGTGCTATTCTTCAAAACAATAATGCTTTGAAATATAAAGACCTTGGTTGTCCTACAATTTCTTGCTTTATTGGAGAACATAAAATTGAAAGAGCCTTACTTGATCTAGGTGCTAGTGTGAATTTACTTCCATATTCAGTTTTTCAGAGTCTCAATTTAGGTGAGTTAAAACCAACTTCTATAACTCTTTTACTTGCCGATAGATCTATAAAAGTGCCTAGACGAATAATTGAAGATGTGTTAGTACAAGTCGATAAATTCATTTCCTGTTATTTTAGGACGTCCATTTCTTGCAACTTCTAATGCTTCTCAACCTCATACATCTAGTAGAGGTATGTACAACCTTAGGGAAGATCATGACCTTCAAGCCAAGTTTGCATCTTTAGCTAGAAAAGTCGAGGCACTAGAATTGAAAAGGAGTAGTCAATTAAAATCTGTTGAAAACATTGTGTGTCAAATCTGTGAAACAAATGAACACTCAACCAACGATTGTCCAACCTTGCCTTCTTTTAAGGAATGTCTCCATGAACAAGCTCATGCTTTAAACAGTTTCCAAAGGCCCAACCACAACCCATACTCCCAAACATACAACCCTGGTTGGAGAAATCATCCAAATTTTAATTGGAAGAGTGAGAACAACAATGCATAAAATTCACAACCACCATTTCAAGCACACCATAATTTCCAAAATTCTCATGGATATGCACCTCCTTATACTCCACCTCCTAGAAGAAATCTTGAGGAAACATTGCATGCATTCATTGAAAAGCAAGAGACAATCAATACTCAACTTGCTCAAAACATAACAGATTTTAAAGATACTCTTGCTAAATTAACATCTGCTCTTAGTTTCCAAGAGAAAGGTAAGTTTCCATCTCAACCGCAACAAAATCCCAAGGGGCAATACAATGCAAATGCAAGTAGTTCCGGAGCCAACACATGGATCAAGTCAAATCAGTCACTACTCTACGCAGTGGTAAAGTTATTGAAAAACCCTCTCTTGAACCTTATGAGAAAGATGATGAGTCAATTTATGAGGGTAAGGAAGGGGATGAATCTGAAAATTGCAAAGAAACGATTGATTCACCGCCAGCACTTCCATTTCCTCAAACCATGACCAAACAAAGGAAAGTTAATCATAACTCTGAAATCTTGGAAACTTTCAAACAGGTAAGGATCAATATACCTTTGCTGGATGTTATTAAACAGGTTCCTTCCTATGCTAAATTTTTGAAAGATCTCTGCACTGTGAAGAGGAAACTGAATGTGAAAAAGAAAGCCTTTCTAGCCGAACAAGTAAGTGCTATTCTTCAAAATAATAATGCTTTGAAATATAAAGACCCTGGTTGTCCTACAATTTTCTGCTTTATTGGAGAGCATAAAATTGAAAGAGCCTTACTTGATCTTGGTGCTAGTGTGAATTTACTTCCATATTCAGTTTTTCAGAGTCTCAATCTAGTTGAGTTAAAACCAACTTCTATAACTCTTTTACTTGCTGATAGATCTATAAAAGTGCCTAGAGGAATAATTGAAGATGTGTTAGTACAAGTCGATAAATTCATTTATCCTGTGGATTTTATTGTCTTGGACACACAACCTGTTGAAGTATGTAATTCATTTCCTGTTATTTTAGGACGTCCATTTCTTGCAACTTCTAATGCATTGATTAATTGTAGGAATGGACTGATGAAGCTATCATTTGGAAACATGACATTGGAGATGAATATTTTCAACATTTGCAAGCAACCTAGAGATGATAATGACTTACAGGAAGTGGACTTTACTGAAAAATTAATTCATGATCAATTTCCAACCACTTCCAGTGAAATTGAGATTGATGAATCTGATGATTTGGAAATGATTTATTTTCAGGGAGAATCAAAGACAAGTAATTGGAGGCCACAAATTGAGGAATTGCCACCACGATCAATTAAGTCCATACCTTCAAGTGTTCAACCACCAAAACCTGAATTGAAGATGTTGCCATCCAATCTCAAATACTCATTTTTAGGAGAAAATGAAACTTTTCCGGTAATAATCTCTTCCAAACTTAATGCACATCAAGAAGGTAAGTTATTACAAACTCTAAAAATGCACAAAAATGCATTAGGATGGACCATAGCTAATATAAAAGGAATTAGTCCTTCGATTTGTACACACAGAATTTATTTAGACGAAAATGTTAAACCCTCTAGAGAAATGCAACGAAGGCTAAATCCTAATATGAAAGAAGTCGTGAAAAATGAAGTCATTAAGCTTCTAGATAATCAAATCATTTATCCTATTTCTGATAGCAAATGGGTAAGTCCTACCCAAGTTGTACCTAAGAAGTCTGGAGTCACTGTGATAACAAATGAGAACAATGAGTTAATTCCCACTAGAACTGTTACTGGTTGGCGCATGTGCATTGACTATAGGAAACTTAATTCAATGACTAGAAAAGATCATTTTCCTTTACCTTTCATGGATCAAATCTTAGAAAGAGTTGCAGGTCATGAATTTTATTGTTTCCTTGATGGCTATTCGGGTTACAACCAAATTGAAATTGCATTGGAAGATCAAGAGAAGACTATTTTCACATGTCCATTTGGTACTTTTGCATATCGAAGGATGCCTTTTGGATTATGTAATGCACCAGCCACATTTCAAAGATGCATGCTTAGTATATTTAGTGATATGGTTGAACATTTTCTTGAGATTTTCATGGATGATTTTTCTGTTTTTGGCGATTCATTTGATGATTGTTTGACTAACTTAGGAAAGGTTTTAACCAGGTGTGAAGAGAAGAATCTTGTGCTGAATTGGGAAAAATGTCATTTTATGGTAACAAACGGCATTGTACTTGGTCACATTGTTTCTTCAAAAGGAATTGAGGTTGACAAATCTAAAATCGAGTTAATTGCAAACTTGCCAACACCAAAATCTCTTAAAGATGTTAGATCATTCCTAGGACATGCTGGTTTTTATAGAAGGTTCATCAAAGATTTTAGTGTAATATCTAAGCCTTTAAGTAACCTTCTAACAAAGGATACTATTTTTGAATGGACTGAACATTGTGAAGAAGTCTTTGTTAAACTTAAAAACTTGCTTACTTGTGCTCCTATCATTCAACCTCCCGATTGGTCATTACCTTTTGAAATAATGTGTGATGCTAGTGATTATACCGTAGGTGCTGTTTTGGGACAAAGAAAAGATAAGAAACCTTATGTAATTTACTATGCAAGTAAAACTTTAAATAGTGCTCAAATGAATTATACCACCACTGAAAAAGAATTACTTGCAGTAGTATTTGCATGTGAAAAATTCAGATCTTATCTTGTTGGCTCACCTGTTGTTGTTTTTAGTGATCATGCAGCATTGAAATATCTTCTTTCTAAGAAAGATTCTAAGGCTAGATTGGTGCGGTGGATTTTATTACTTCAAGAATTTGATATCACAATCAAAGATAAGAAAGGCAGCGAAAATGTTATCGTAGATCACTTGCCTAGATTGACAACAGATTCAAAAATTGACATCATACCAATCGATGACTACTTTCCCGATGAATCTTTACTTTCTGTTTCTACAATGCCTTGGTTTGCTAATATTGTCAATTTTCTTGTTTCAGGACAATTGCCAACTCATTGGAGTACCCAAGATAAAAGAAAGTTCTTGAACGAAGTGAAGAACTTTTATTGGGATGATCCTTATTTATTCAAATATTGTCCTGATCAAATATTTTGAAGATGCATTCCTGACAATGAGGTAAGTAGTGTCATTAAATTTTGTCATTCTGAGGCATGTGGGGGCCATTTCTAATCAAGAAAGACAACTGCAAAAATCTTACAAAGTGGATTTTACTGGCCCACCATGTTCAAAGACTCACATGCATTCTGCAAGTCTTGTGAAAATTGTCAAAAGTTGGGATCTATTTCAAAACGTCACATGATGCCTTTAAACCCTATTATTGTCATTGAGATCTTTGACTGTTGGGGTATAGATTTCATGGGCCCATTCCCTCCATCATTTGGTTTCTTATACATATTAGTCGCAGTAGACTATGTTTCAAAATGGATAGAGGCAATTCCAAGTCGAAACAATGATCACAAAACAGTGATAAAGTTTTTGAAAGAAAATATTTTGAGTCGATTTGGAGTCCCTCGAGCCATAATAAGTGATGGTGGAACACATTTCTGCAACAAGCCATTTGAGTCTTTAATGAAGAAATATGGAATCACACACAAAGTTACCACCCCTTATCACCCTCAAACAAGTGGACAAGTAGAGCTTGCTAATAGGGAGATTAAACATATTTTGGAGAAAACAGTGAACCCTAATAGGAAAGACTGGTCTTTAAGACTTAATGATGCACTTTGGGCTTATCGAACTGCTTATAAAACATCATTAGGTATGTCACCTTATAGACTAGTCTATGGAAAACCTTGTCACTTGCCTGTGGAACTTGAACATAAAGCTTATTGGGCTATTAAAGCTTTCAATTCAAATCTGGATGATGCTAGTCAATTGTGAAAATTACAAATAAATGAGCTTGAGGAAATAAGAAATGATGCATATGAAAATTCAAGAATTCATAAAGCAAGAATTAAAGAGTTTCATGACAAGAAAATACAGAGAAAAACCTTCAATGCTGGTCAAAAAGTCTTGCTTTATAATTCTCGACTACATTTATTTCCTGGAAAATTAAGATCAAGATGGAGTGGTCCTTTTATTGTGAAACATGTGTATCTATATGGGGCCTATGACATCGAGAATCCAAAGAATGACAATGTTTTCAAGGTAAATGGACATCGTCTGAAAGTTTACTTTGATAATTTTTCAGTTGAACATAACTCTATTGAATTGAGTGATCCTGTATATAAAGATTGATTTTATTTTATTTTATTTTTGCTTCTTTTTGAGTGATTTTTGCAAGTTTCTCTCACCCCGGTCAAATGGCGGATAACGGCACTCCGTGACTTAAGTCGGTTCTTTCAGTTTCCCACAATTACTGATATCTATGTATATATATGTGCAATTCTTTGAATCTCTCTTCCAATTCTCATTTGAAAATGGACATTAATCTTGAAAAATTGAAAAAGTATTTTCCCGCTCTGCCTTAGAATGCGATTACAAAAATTTACCGTGCCAGATGTGCAAGATTGAGATTGTTAATGAATCATGGAATTCCTGAAGATATTCGCTGGTTGATTGAAGCAAAGGTCTAATTATCAGGTGAGTTCTCTAACTCCATTTCACACATGCTTGGAACAAGTAAAAGCACTTTTGCAAAGAAACGTCGTGCAAAACGACTAGAAGTCTGTCATTGATGTGCTAGATGGACTTATAATACACAATGTCGTTCTTTAGGAATGGTATCTATAAACCGTGAAGATAAAATACAATTCATTAAGGATGGCCTGAGTAAGGAGTCTTTAGATAATCTTCTATTGACTCTTGAGACGCATCCCAGTAGAGATGTGCATCGTGTAATTCATGATTTATGGTCACTATTTCATAAAGAACATGATCGACTTAGTCTTGAGAATCTGACTAAAAAAGACCCTGTTTGCCAGTTTTTAAGAAAACTGGATGGGAAGCCTATCCCCGACCCATAGAGGGCGTTTAAGCCGTTCTTGGACGTAAAACCAAAGGAAGATGTGAGCCACAATCACAACTACCTGTACATAGATAGGTTTTTTTCAAAAGTAAATCAATAAATAAATAAAAAGAGAGAGAGAGAGTGTGAGAGTCCAGCTGGCCTACATATAGGTGTTATGATTGCCTTTCTAATTTCTCATCTATAAAACCCTCTTTTCCTTCCTTTCATTTCTACTCAACCCATACATTCAACAAATACAGAAGTGTGTAGAAATGGCAAGTTCCTCAAGTCATCAAATAAGAAAAATTTGTGTTTTCGGTGGATCTAGTCCTGGGAAAGAAAAGGAGTTTTTAGAATCAGCAAATCATCTTGGTCAGGTGCTAGCTGAGAGAAAGATTCATTTAGTGTATGGGGGAGGCAGTCTTGGGTTAATGGGAGGTGTGTCAATAGCTGCATTTTTAGGAGGTAGTCAAGTTTTAGGAGTCGTCCCTGAAGCTTTGGCACAAGGGGACATCATTGGAAAAACAATTGGAGAGGAACTTCAGGTCTCCACAATGTCGGCTCGAATGAACGCAATGTTTAACCATGGTGATGCCTTCATTGCTCTACCAGGTGGTCTAGGCACATTGGAAGAGATCTTTCATATTTCCTCTTGGGCTCAATTGCACATTCACCATAAACCCATAGGTTTATTAAATGTTAATGGTTATTATGATAAGTTGTTGTCTTTTCTTGATCATGCTGTGGAACAAGAATTTCTAACATCTTCTGCACGACAAATCATAATCTCTACTACTATTGCTGAACAATTGATTGACCAACTACAATCTTTCATTCCTGTGATTGATCCTTCCATGAGTCGTATAAATTAGTCATCTACGGGAAGCCGTAAAAAGCTTAGATTGGATTTGAGCCTTCATTTATGAATTTTTGTGTCTTTTGGTTTTATTATTATATTTTGTTATTTCTTATTTTTGTTTCAGTGTGTTTCAGGTTTTGTCAGTGTTCGTTATTTCAGGTGATATCTTCTATACTCTATCTTTCTACCTTAGAACATTGAGGACAATGTCTCATTTTGGTTGGGGGGAGAGGGTAGTAGTTGATAAAAAAAAATTATTTTTCATTTCATAAAGCATGTGCATAATTGTTGTTACTAGGATGGCAGAGTAAAGGAGTTCTTTTGTTAAAGTGACTCTTGAGACGCATCTTAGTAACCATTCTTAATAAGGTCTATTATAATACTTCCTGAAATATTCACGTTTACAAACTCTCGTATTGTTACCATTTAATTCTGCTCATATACTTATTTAACATGTATTCTTAAACCTTAATTTACACACACACACTTTAACATATGATTGTGGGTTGCATATTGGATTATTACATTATTTATGTTCTTTTGTTAAAGGTAACAACTAAGGGAAAGGGATTATATATAATTAAAAAAAAAGAAAAACATGAAAAAAAAAGAAAAAAAAATGATGATAATAAAAATGTAGATAAGTTTGGTTTCGTAGCCTCCCTAACCTAAGCAATTAAGCCTGAAGGGGTGTTTTAACACCTAATACCCTAAAGTCAACTGACTTGGGAGCTATTGGCCCAACGCTTGTTACATGGGTTGAGGAGAAAAGCTTAAGGGAATCAAACATTGCACTATCTACATATCAGTATCTGCGACCCGAGTTGCTAAGCTCGTTGGGGTGTCTTAACACCTAATGCCCTAAGACCAACTGGTCTGGGAGTCATTAGCTGAAAGCTCGTTACATGGGTTAAAGATGCATGATGTTTTTAAATTATATGTATATATTTAAAAAAAAAAGACAAAAAAAAGACAAAAATAATAATCCCAACCCAAGGAAGTTAACCTTAAACATTAGAACAAAAATTTTGTTTTCTTTCAAGAAAAGCCCCATAATTATGTGTTGATACATTGAGCACAAAAGAAAGGTTTATTAATATCTTGTTAAGAGGTATTGAGCAGATATATAAATTTAATGAGAGTTTGTTTATCTGGATAGATTAATGGAAGTTAAATGATGAATACCTTGCTTTGTGAAATTTGCAAATTGTTTTAACACTTTGATTACTAGGGACTAGTAATAAGCTGGTTGGGGGTGTGATTAGTACTTAAAAGTGCATTTTTTTCATGGTTTTATATTATCATTTTGCACTTGAAGTATCAATAACTCCTTAACTAAAGCATGTTTTATAATAATATATCTAATAATATAAGATACCTTTAATTTATGGTAAATATTCATTTTAAATGCAGGCCTATCACATAAATAAAAATATTGATTGATGACTTTAAGAACTTAAATTGCAAAGGCAAAGAGATGGTCAAACTTAGAAAAGAGATGTCGGTGCAATCCAAACCGGAATACTGTTCGGTAATTGGGTCATATCTGAAGCTACAGATCTCAAATTTAGGTCCATTTTATATGGATGGAAAGGTAAGACATAGGCCTACAACTTTTATATGGAGCCCAAGATCTAAAAAGGCCATTATCAAGTCCAAATTGTATCAACAACAAAGAAGCCCAAATCTGTCTTCTTGCCCGAGCACTGTTCGGTATTTTGGCCATATCTGGAGTTCTAGAAGTCCAAATGAGCTGAATTTTTTACACAAGAAAGCTGAGACAATTGCCTAGAACTTTCATGTAGCTGGCTCCAATTTTGACGTTATCAATGATGTTTTGGGCAGACAAGAGAAGATAAGGATTATCACCAAGTCAAAAGTTGGCCACCCACTTATCAATTAGTCATCAAATCAATAGTTCCCAATTTTGGCCTATAAAAGGAGGCATTTGCCAAGCATTTAGGCATCTTGGTGTTCAGATTAAGATCATGCTCTTCCTTTCTCTCTTTGTATTTTTTGTAATGTTTATGCTTTGCTTTCATTAATATTAAGTTTATGCCTTTCATTTCCTTTCCTTTACTTAGTTAGCTTTTATGTTTTTATTTTCTTTATCTATTTTTCTTTCTTTCATTATGTCTAGCTAAGTTAATTATGTCAAGGTGAAAAGGTTACACTAATGGTGTGAGAATAAGTATAATGTAAACTTAATATGGACTTTAATGTTTGATACTAACATGTTTTATATTTGTTATCTTGTTCACTCTTTAATACTTTGCTTGTTAAATGACTAATCTTGATTTATGTTGTATAACACTTGGTACAACAAATGCTTGGCACTTTCATAGCCCATAATGTATGGTATAACCGACACCTGAGCTATGAAAGGAACTTGATTTGTTGTTAACATAAGTTATAATCATGAATGCTTGACGAGATTTACAAGTATTAGCATTAATTGAATAAGATGACTAATGTAATCATGTTAACAATATATAATCTGATTGGAACCTTCTTTGTGTGTGGTTTCCAATTCAATAATAAGAGTTTATACTATACTTGTTTGATATACCATTAGTGGAACCTCTAACCTTGACATTTGTTATTATTATTGTTTAATCCTTACATTAATATTTCATCTCTAAGTTCTCATCATCATCATCTTCTTCTTCTTCTCTTTCTTTATTATTATTATTATTATTATTATTATTATTATTACTATTATTATTATTATTATTATTAGTACTACTACTACTACTACTACTATTATTATTATTATTATTATTATTATTATTATTATTATTACTACTACTATTATTGTTGTTGTTGTTGTTGTTGTTGCTTATAATTGTTGTCTATAATTTGTACAATTAACCTCCCTGTGGTTCGACCCCGGTCTTGCCGGGTTATTTATTACTTCGACACTCCTGCACTTGGGAGAAGACATCAACCTTTTAGTCGTGTCAATCATGATCTTCTCTAATGTTTTACATACCTCCACTAGATGTATGAAGTTGAGTTTTACTCGGTGCCTCATAAGTACCCGCGGTGACACGACTAAAAGGTTGATGTCTTCTCCCAAGTGCAGGAGTGTCGAAGTAATAAATAACCCGGCAAGACTGGGGTCAAACCACAGGGAGGTTAATTGTACAAATTATAAACAACAATTATAAAACAACAATAACAACAACAACAACAATAGTAGTAATAATAATAATAATAATACTAGTAGTAGTAGTAGTAGTAGTAATAGTAGTAGTAGTAGTAGTAGCAGTAGCAGTAATAATAATAATAACAATAATAATAATAATAAAGAAAGAGAAGAAGAAGATGATGATGATGATGAGAACTTTGAGATGAAATATTAATGTAACAATTAAACAATGATAATAACAAATGTCAAGGGTAGAGATTCCACTAATGGTATGTCAAACAAGTATAATATAAACTCTTATTATTCAATTGGAAACCACACATAAAGAAGGTTCCAATTGGATTATAGATTGTTAACATGATTACATTAGTCATCTTATTCAATTAATGCTAATACTCGTAAATCTCATCAAGCATTCATGATTATAACTTATGTTAACAACAAATCAAGTTCCTTTCATAGCTTAGGTGTCGGTTATACCATACAATATGAACTATGAAAATGTCAAGCATTTGTTGTACCAAGTATTATACAACATAAATCAAGATTAATTATTTAACAAGCAAAGTATTAAAGAGTGAACAAGATAACAAATATAAAACATGTTAGTATCAAACATTAAAGTCCATATTAAGTTTACATTATACTTATTCTTACTCCATTAGTGTAACCTTTTCACCTTGACATAATTAACTTAGCTAGACATAATGAAAGAAAGAAAAATAGATAAACAAAATAAGAACATAAAAGCTAACTAAGTAAAAGAAAGGAAATGAAAGGCATAAACTTAATATTAATGAAAACAAAGCATAAACATTACACAAAATACAAAGAGAGAAAGGAAGAGCATGATCTTGATCTGAACACAAAGGTGCCTAAATGCATGGCAAATGCCTCCTTTTATAGGCCAAAATTAGGAACTATTGATTTGATGACTAATTGATAAGTGGGTCGCCAACTCTTGACTTGGTGACAATCCTTATCTTCTCTTGTCTGCCCAAAACGTCATTGATAACATCAAAATTGGAGCCCATTAAAAACATGAAAGTTGTAGGCAATTGTCTCAGCTTTCTTGTGTAAAAACTTTAGCTCATTTAGACTTCT
This sequence comes from Populus pruinosa, assembly GCA_026413675.1. Classification (NCBI taxonomy): domain Eukaryota; kingdom Viridiplantae; phylum Streptophyta; class Magnoliopsida; order Malpighiales; family Salicaceae; genus Populus; species Populus pruinosa. Next base: position 7,141,240 of record CM048598.1, read on the forward strand.
AGAACTCCAGATATGGCCAAAATACTAAACAGTGCTCGGGCTGGAAGACAGATTCGGGCTTCTTTGTTGTTGCTACAATTTGAACTTGAAAATGGCCTTTTTAGATCTTGGGCTCCATATGAAAGTTGTAGACCTAGATATGACCCAATTACCGAATAGTGTTTCGGTTTGGATTGCACTGACATCTCTTTTCTAAGTTTGACCATCTCTTTATCCTTGCAATTTAAGTTCTTAAAGTCATCAATCAATCCTTCCATTTATGTGATTGGCCTGCATTTAAAATGAACATTTACCAAAAATTAAAGGTATCTTATAGTATTAGATATATTATTATAAAATATACTTTAGTTAAGGAGTTATTGATACATTCAAGTGCAAAATGATGATATAAAACCATGATAAAAATGCACTTTTAAGCACTAATCACGTGGTGTCCTAATTTTGAGCATTTTTAGCTAGCAAGTCTAAGTACTTCAGTGCTTAATCAGGGTCTTTATCTTCAAAAGTTCCATTGCATATCAATTGAACCATTTGCCTATCTCTAGGTGTTAACCCTTTATAAAAATGTGAAACCAATCTCCATGTTTCAAAACCATGATGAGGGCAAGTAGTAAGCAAGTCTTGATACCTATCCCAATATTGGTAAAATGTTTCTCCTGGTTTTTTAGTAAAAGTGGTGATTTGTCTTTTGAAAGAGTTTATTCTGTGAGATAGGAAACACTTTTTTAAAAAAATGTTCCTGCATTTCATCCCAAGCACGAATGGATCCCGGTCTCAAATTTTATAGCCATGTTTTAACTTTATCTTTTAATGAAAAAGGAAAAAACTTTAATCTGATTGTGTTCATACTACAATTTGAATCATTATATATATTGTAGACCTCCTTAAATTCTCTTAAATGCAAGTATAGATTTTCTAATTCTAAGCCATAAAAAGAAGGTAAAAGTTGAATAGTACCTGACTTAAAATTAAAATGAGATGCATTAGGAGGAAAAACTATGCATAATGGTGCACTTATTTTCATGGGATTCATGTGGTCTCTAAGTGTTCTAGCATGGTTATTTTCATTATGAAGTGATTGGTTATCTTCTTCGGCTATATTTTCTAAAAATGATAAGGATACCCTATAAAGTCTACCACTTGATGTACGTGCCCACACTCTCATGCACGTGTAGGAATAGAATAAGAGGAAGAAGAAAAAAAAAAGAAGAAACAAAACAAAACAAACAAAGTTATATACAAAAAAAGTGAAAAGAGAAAATAAAATAAATACTATAATTTGTATAAAACTTACCTCCCAAGCAACGATGCCAAAAACTTGGCACGACTAAAAGATTGATGTCTTCTCCCAAGTGTAGGAGTGTCGAAGTAATAAATAATTCAGCAAGACCAGGGTCGAACCATAGGGAGGTTAATTGTACAAATTATAAATAACAATAATACAACAACAATAACAATAACAACAACAAAAATAATAATAGTAGCAATAATAATAATAATAATAATAATAATAATAATAATAATAATAATAATAATAATAAAGAAAAAGAAGCAGAAGAAGAAGAAGAAGAAGAAAAAGAAGATGAGAACTTCGAGATTGAATACTAATATAAGGATTAAATAATGATAATAACAAATGTCAAGGTTAGAGGTTTCATTAATGGTATATCAAAGAAGTATAGTATAAACTCTTATTATTCAATTGGAAACCACACATAAATGAGGTTCCAATCAGATTATAGATTGTTAACATGATTACATTAGTCATCTTATTCGATTAAAGCTAATACTTGTAAATCTCGTCAAGCATTCATGATTATAACTTATGTTAACAACAAATCAAGTTCCTTTTATAGCTCAGGTGTCGGTTATACCATACAGTATGAACTATGAAAGTACCAAGCATTTGTTGTACCAAGTATTATACAAAATAGATCAAGATTAGTCATTTAACAAGCAAAGTATTAAAGAGTGAACAAGATAACAAATACAAAACATGTTAGTATCAAACATTAAAGTCCATATTAAGTTTACACTATACTTATTCTTACATCATTAGTGTAACCTTTTCACCTTGACATAATAAACTTAGCTATACATGATAAAAGAAAGAAAAATAAGTAAACAAAATAAGAACATAAATAAGATAAGAGTTAACTAAGTTAAGGAAAGGCATAAACTTGACATTAATGAAAGCAAAGCATAAACATTACAAAAAATACAAAGAGAGAAAGCAAGAGCATGATCTTGATCTGGAAACCAAGATGCCTAAATGCATGGCAAATGCCTCCTTTTATAGGCCAAAATTAAAAATAATTGATTTGATGACTAATTGATGAGTGGTGGCCAACTCTTGACCTGGTGTCAACCCTTATCTTCTCTTGTCTGCCCAAAACATCATTGATAACATCAAAATTGAACTCACTTGAAGACATGAAAGTTCTAAGAAATTGTCTCAGCTGTCTTGTTTAAACATTTCAGATCATTTAGACTTCTAGAACTCCATATATGGGCTAAAAACTAAACAGTACTAGGGTTGGAAGATAGATTCAAACTTCTTTGTTGTTGATACAATTTGGTCTTGAAAAGGGCTTTTTTAGATCTTAGGCTCCATATGAATATTGTAGGCCTATGTCTTACCTTTCCATCCATATAAAGTAGACCTAAATCTGAGATCAACAACTCTAGATATGACCCAATTACCGAACAGTGTTCTGGTTTGGACTACACCGGCATCTCTTTCCTAAGTTTGGTCATCTCTTTGTCCTTTTAATTTCTGTTCTTAAATTCATCAATCAATTCTTTCATAAATACTTAATTTATGATAAACATTCATTTTAAATACAAGCTTATCACATAAATAAAAGGATTGATTGATGAGTTTAAGAACTGAAATTGAAAGGAGAAAGAGATGGCCAAACTTAGAAAAGAGATATGGGTGCAGTCTAAACCGGAACACTATTCAGTAATTGGGTCATATTTGGAGTTGTAGATCTCATATTTGGTCTATTTTATATGGATAGAAATGTCAGACATAGGCCTATAACTTTCATAGGAGCCCAAGATTTAAAAAGACCATTTTCAAGTTCATATTATAGCAATAATGAAGAAGTCTGAATCTATCCTACAGCCCAAATACTATTTAGTGTTTGGCCCATATCCGGAGTTCTAGAAGTCCAAATAGCTCCATTTTTTCCTGAAAAGTTGAGACAATTTCCTACAACTTTCATGTTTCAAGTGGTTCTAATTCTAACGTTATTAATGACATTGTGGGCAGACAAGAGAAGATAAGGATTGTTACCAACTCAAGAGTTGGCCACCCACTCATCAACTAGTCAATAAATCAATAGTTCCCAATTTTGACCTATAAAAAGAGGCATTTGCCATGCATTTAGACATCTTGGTTTCCAGATCAAGATCATGTTTTTGCTTTCTCTCTTTATATTTTTTGTAATGTTTATGCTTTGCTTTCATTAATATCAAGTTTATGCCATTCATTTTCTTTCCTTTACTTACTTAACTTTTATCTTATTTATATTCTTATTTTGTTTATTTATTTTTCTTTCTTTCATTATGTTTAGTTAAGTTTATTATGTTTAGGTGAAAAGGTTACACTAATGGTGTAAGAATAAATATAGCATAAACTCAACATGGACTTTAATATTTGATACTAACATGTTTTGTATTTGTTATCTTATTCACTTTTAATACTTTTCTTGTTAAATGGTTAATTTAGATTTATGTTGTATAACACTTGGTACAACAAATGCTTGACACTTTCATAGCCCATATTATATGGTATAACTAACACGTGAGCTATGAAAGGAACTTGATTTATTATTAACATAAGTTATAATGATGAATGTCTAACAATATTTACAAGTATTAGTATTATTCAAATAAGATAACTCATGTAATCATGTTAACAATTTATAATTTGATTGGAACCTCCTTTGTGTGTGGTTTCCATTTGAATAATAAGAGTTTATACTATACTTGTTTGACATACATTAGTAGATCCTCTATTCTTGACATTTGTTATTATCATTATTTAATCCTTACATTAATCTTCCATTTGAAAGTTCTCATTTTCTTCTTCTTCTTCTTTATTGTTATTATTATTGTACTATTACTAGTATTATTATTATTATTATTATTATTATTATTATTATTATTATTATTATTATGGATTAGTAATTGTTGTATTATTATTGTTTATAATTTATACAATTAACCTCCTTGTGATTCGACTCTAATCTTGCCAGATTATTTATTACTTTGACACTCTTACACTTGGAAGAAAATATCATTTTTTTAATCGTGTCACCTCCTTTTGAGTGTGTCATCAAGCTTTTAAAAACCTTTTAATCTTTCCTCTAAATGTGCTTTCTAGCCCTCACTTCAAATACTTCTATAAGGATTCATCACCTCTTGATAGGGTGAGTTTGTTATCTCATTCTTTTTCTTCTTTACAAGGTTTACTATCTAAAGTTTATTACGAGACTTTCTGTCGTAAGTATTGTAAAGAGTGGGGCAACTATCATAACCCAAATCTAGGTTATCCCCTCAAATGCACCTTTTGTTTTCAAAATAAAAATCAAAAAATAAAATAAATGCTAGCAACATTGATTAGTACTTAAAAGTGCATTCTCATTAAGGATTTATGTCATCATATTGCACCTAAAGTATCATTAAATTTCCTAACAAAAGCATGTTTTATATTAGTAAGTCTAAAAATATAATATACCTTTAATTCATGGTAAATGTTCATCCTAAATGCAGACCTATCACATAAATAAAAGGATTGATTGATGAGTTTAAGGATTGAAATTGAAAGGATAAAGAGAAGGCCAAACTTAGCAAAGTGTTGCTGGTGCATTCCAAACTCGAACACCATTCGGTAATTGGATCGTATTTATAGCTATAGATATCATATTTAGATCCATTTTATATGGATGAAAAGGTAAGGCATAGACCTACAACTTTCATGAACTTTCATAGACTCAAAGACTCAATTCTACCATTTTCCAGTTTAAATCTTAGCAACAACGAAGACGTCAAAAGTTGTCCTGCAACTCAAACACTATTCGGTTTTTGGCTCATATCTTGAGTTCTAGAAGTCCAAATGAGCTCTGGTTTTTTTTGTTGGAAAGCTGAGACAATTGCCCACAACTTTCATAATTCAGTTGGCTATAATTCTAATGTTAGAAATGATATTTTGGCCAGCCACCAATATCAATAATCAGCCTATAATATAAAAAAAAAAAAACATCAGCCATTAATGTCAAAAACCAGCCACCAAATCAATGGATGCCCACCAATTATTCAATCAATCAATAATTCTGAAACTTAGCCTATAAAGGGAGGTATTTTACATGTATTTAGTCATATTAATTTTCAGATCAAAGTTATCTTCTTGCTTTCTCTCTACATCTTTGTAATGTTCAAGTTTTCTTTCATGCTATAGTAATCTCTTGTTTATGCTCTTTCATTTCCTTTCCTATACTTAGTTAGCTTATATTATGTTTATGTTCTTATATTGTTTATTTATGTTTTTCTCCTTAATGTTTAGCTAAGTTAATTATGTCAAGGTGAAAAGGTTTCTTTAATGGTGTTAGAATAGATATAATATAAACTCAACATGGGTTTTAAATGTTTATATCCAAGAAAGATTGTTATTAACATGTTTTATCTTTTTATCTTACTAATTCTTAATACCTTGCTTATTAAATGGTTAATTTAGATTTGTGTTGTATAATACTTGGTACATCAAATGCTTGATCCTTCATAGTCTTCAGTTGACATCTTGATTTGTTGTTAACATAATCTTGCAACATGATTGCTTGATGATATTTATAAGTATGGTGTTACTTAGATAAGATGTTTAATATGATCATGTTAGTAATTTATAATGAGCTAATAATGAGAAATCATCCAATTGGAACCTCCTTTGTGTGTGGTTTCTATTTGAGTAATAAAAAGAGTTTATATTATATTTATTTGAAATACCATTAATGAATCCTATAACCTTGACATATGTTTTGTTATTGTTTAATCCTTACATCAATATCACATCCCAAAACTTTCTTCAACTCTTTTTCTGTTATTATTCTCTTCAAATCTTTTTCTTTATTTGTAATTTATATAATTCACCTCCCTGTGGTTCGACCCCGGTCTTGCCGGGTTATTTTACTTTGACACTCCTGCACTTGGGGATAAGATATCAACTCTTTGATCATGTCAAGTTTTTGGCGTCATTGCTGGGAAGATAAGTTATTGTATAAATGAAATATTTTATTTTATTTTATTTCACTTTTATTTGTTTTTCTAATTCTTGTTTCTTTTGCTTTTTCTTTTTTCTTTTCTTTTCTTTTGTATTTGCATGAGAGTTTGGACACGTACATTAAGTGGTAGACTTTCTAGAAAATCCTCATTTTCTTTGGAAAACATGGCCGAAAAAGATAACCAATCAATTCCTAATGAGAATAATGAGAATAATCGTGTTAGAACACTTAGAGATCATATGAATCCAACAAGAACAAGTGCACCATCATGTATTGTTTATCCTCCTAATGCATCTCATTTTAATTTTAAGCCAGGTATTATTCAACTTTTACCCACTTTTCATGGCTTGGAATTAGAAAATCCATACTTTCATTTAAGAGAATTTAAAGAAGTTTATAACACTTATAATGACTTAAATTGTAGCATGAACACCGTCAGATTAAAGCTTTTTTCTTTTTCATTAAAAGATAAAGATAAAACATAGCTACAAAAATGTTTCAAAATGACAAAGTTTAATGACACTACTTACCTCATTGTCGGGAATGAATCTTTGAAATATTTGATCAGGACAATAATTGAATAAGTTAGGGTCATCACAATAAAAATTCTTCACCTCGTTCAAAAACTTTTCTTTGTTTTGAGTACTCCAATCAGCTGGCAAATCTCTTAAAGTAAGAAAATTGATATTTTTATCATACCAAGGCATTGGATTAAGAGAAAGTAAGGATTCGTTAGGAAAGTAATCAATAATTGGTATGATGTCAGATGTCGAATCTGTTGAATCTGTTGTCACTGTTGACAAAAGATTCGCATCAACTTTTTTTGTGCTTGTTTCATCCGTGATTTCTTCCTCAGAATAAATCATTTGCAAATCTTTAGTTTCATCCAATTCATTTTTACTTAAAGTATATTCAAGTTGATCATAAACTAATTCATCAATATGATCTACTTCTTGTAAATCATTATCATCTCCAGGTTGCTTGCAAATGTTGAAAATATTTATCTCCAATGTCATGTTTCCAAATGATAGCGTCATCAGTCCATTTCTACAATTAATCAATGCATTAGAAGTTGCAAGAAATGAACATCCTAAAATAACAGGAAATGAATTACATACTTCAACAGATTGTGTGTCCAAGACAATAAAATCCACAGGATAAATGAATTTATCAGCTTATACTAACACATCTTCAATTATTCGTCTAGGCACTTTTATAGATCTATCGGCAAGTAAAAGAGATATAGAAGTTGGTTTTAACTCACCTAGATTGAGACTCTGAAAAACTGAATATAGAAGTAAATTCACACTAGCACCGAGATCAAGTAAGGCTCTTTCAATTTTATGCTCTCCAATAAAGCATGAAATTGTAGGACAACCAGGGTCTTTATATTTCAAAGCATTATTGTTTTGAAGAATGGCACTTACTTGTTCAGCTAGAAAGGCTTTCTTTTTCACATTCAGTTTCCTCTTCACAATGCATAGATTTTTCAAAAATTTAGCATAGGAAGGAACCTGTTTAATAGCATCCAGCAAAGGTATATTGATTCTTACTTGTTTGAAAGTTTCAAAAATTTCAGAGTTGTGATTGACTTTCCTTTGTTTCGTCATGGCATGAGGAAATGGAAGTGCTGGCGGTGAATCAGTCGTTTCATTGTAATTTTCAGATTCAACCCCTTCCTTACCCTTAGAGATTGACTCATCATCTTTCTCATAAGGTTCAAGAGAGGGTTTTTCAATAACCTTACCACTGCGCAAAGTAGTGACTGATTTGACTTGATCCATGTGTTGGCTTCCAAAACTACTTGTATTTGCATTGTATTGCCCCTTGGGATTTTGTTGTGGTTGAGATGGAAACTTACCTTTCTCTTGAAAACTGAGAGCAGATGTTAATTTTGCAAGAGTATCTTTAAAATCTGTCATGTTTTGAGCAAGTTAAGTATTGATTGTCTCTTGCTTTTCAATGAATGCATGCAATGTTTCCTCAAGATTTCTTCTAGACGATGGAGCATAATGAGGTGCATATCCATGAGAATTTTGGGAATTGTGGTGTGCTTGAAATGGTGGTTGTGAAGTTTGTGCATTGTTGTTCTCACTCTTCCAATTGAAATTTAGGTGATTTCTCCAACCACGATTGTATGTTTGGGAGTATGGGTTATGGTTGGCCCTTTGAAAACTGTTTAAAGCATAGGCTTGTTCATGGAGACATTCCTTAAAAGAAGGCAAGGTTGGACAATCATTGGTTGAGTGTTCATTTATTTCACAGATTTGACATACAATGTTTTCAACAGATTTTAATTGACCACTCTTTTTCAATTCTAGTGCCTCGACTTTTCTAGCTAAAGATACAAACTTAACTTGAAGGTCATAATCTTCCCTAAGGTTGTACATACCTCCACTAGATGTATGAGGTTGAGTTTTACTCGGTGCCTCATAAGTACCCGCGGTGTCCTAATTTTGAGCATTTTCAACTAACAAGTCTAAGTACTCTATTGCTTCATCAGGGTCTTTATCTTCAAAAGTTCTATTGCATATCAATTGAACCATTTGCCTATATTTAGGTGTTAACCCGTCATAGAAATGTGAAACTAATCTCCATGTTTCAAAACCATGATGAGGGCAAGTACTAAGCAAGTCTCGATACCTATCCCAACATTGGTAAAATGTTTCTCTTTGTTTTTGAGTGAAAGTGGTGATTTGTCTCTTGAAAGAGTTTGTTCTATGAGATGGGAAAAACTTCTTTAAAAACTGTTGTTACATTTCAACCCAAGCACGAATGGATCCTGGTCTTAAATTTTGTAGCCATGTTTTAGCTTTATCTTTTAATGAAAAAGGAAAAAGTTTTAATCTGATGGTGTTCATGCTACAATTTAAATTATTATATGTGTTGCAAACCCCTTTAAATTCCCTTAAATGCAAGTATGGTTTTTCCAATTTTAAGCCATGAAAAGAAGGTAAAAGTTGAATAATACCTGGCTTAAAATTAAAATGAGATTAATCGGGAGCAAAAACTATGCATGATGGTGCACTTGTTCTTGTGGGATTCATGTGGTCTCTAAGTGTTCTGATACGATTATTCTTATTATTCTCATTATGAAGTGATTAATTATCTTCTTCGGCCATATTTTCTAAAAATGATGAGGATATCCTACAAAGTCTACCACTTGATGTACATGATCACACTATCATGCACGTGTAGGAATAGAATAAAAGGAAGAAGAAAACAAAAGAAGAAGAAACAAGAGAAAAGAAACAAAGTTATATACAAGAGAAGCAAAAAGAAAAAAAATAAAATAACTACTATAATTTATATAAGAACTTACCTCCCCAGCAACGGCGCCAAAAACTTGACATGACGAAAAGATTGTTGTCTTCTCCCAAGTGCAGGAGTGTCGAAGTAATAAATAACCCGGTAAGATCAGGGTCGAACCACAGGGAGGTTAATTGTACAAGTTATAAACAACAACAATAGTAATAACAACAATAACAATAATAATAGCAACAACAACAAGAATAATAGTAATAATAATAATAATAATAATAATAAAGAAAAAGAAGGAGAAGAAGGAGAAGAAGAAGAAGAAAAAGAAGAAGAAGAAGAAAATAAGAACTTTGAGATGGAATATTAATGTAATGATTAAACAATGATAATAACAAATGTCAAGGTTAGAGATTCCACTAATGGTATGTCAAACAAGTATAATATAAATTCTTATTATTCAATTGGAAACCACACATAAAGGAGGTTCCAATCAGATTATAAATTATTAACATGATTACATTAGTCATCTTATTCGATTAATGCTAATACTTGTAAATCTCATCAAGCATTCATGATTATAACTTATGTTAACCACAAATCAAGTTCCTTTCATAGCTCAGGTGTCGGTTATACCATACAATATAAACTATGAAAGTGCTAAGCATTTGTTGTACCAAGTGTTATACAACATAAATCAAGATTAGTGATTTAACAAGCAAAGTATTAAAGAGTGAACAAGATAACAAATATAAAACATGTTAGTATCAAATATTAAAGTCCATATTAAGTTTACATTATACTTATTCTTACACCATTAGTGTAACCTTTTCACCTTGACATAATTAACTTAGCTAGACATAATGAAAGAAAGAAAAATAGATAAACAAAATAAGAACATAAAAGTTAACTAAGTAAAGGAAAGGAAATGAAAGGCATAAACTTGATATTAATGAAAACAAAGTATAAACACTACAAAAAATACAAAGAGAAAAAGGAAGAGCATGATCTTGATCTGGACACCAAGATGCCTAAATGCATGGAAAATACCTCCTTTTATAGGCCAAAATTGGGAACTATTGATTTGATGACTAATTGATAAGTGGGTGACCAACTCTTGACTTGGTGACAATCCTTATCTTCTCTTGTCTGCCCAAAACGTCATTGATAACGTCACAATTAGAGATAATCGAAAACATAAAAGTTGTAGGAAATTGTCTCAGCTTTCTTGTGTACACAATTCAACTCATTTGGAGTTCTAGAACTCCAGATATGGCCAAAATACCGAATAGTGTTTGGGCTAGAAGACATATTCGGGCTTCTTTGTTATTACTATAATTTGGACTTGAAAATGGCCTTTTTAGATCTTGGGCTCCATATGAAAGTTATAGGCCTATATCTTACCTTTCCATCCATATAAATTGGACCTAAATATGATATCTATAGCTCCAGATATGACCCAATTACCAAACAGTATTTCGATTTGGATTGCACCGACATCTCTTTTCTAAGTCTGGTCATTTCTTTATCCTTGCAATTTAAGTTCTTAAAGTCATCAATCAATCCTTTCATTTATGTGATAGGCCTGTATTTAAAATGAACATTTACCATAAATTAAAGGTATCTTATATTATTAGATATATTATTATAAAACATGCTTTAGTTAAGAAGTTATTGATACTTCAAGTGCAAAATGATGATATAAAACCATGATAAAAATGCACTTTTAAGTACTAATCAATGACGAGTCTTCAAACAGAAATTTATTGAGATTTTGGTAAAGATAATAAAAAAAATCCTTGGTTTTTCGTTAACCATAACATAATATAAGACTTGATATTGTTTGAAATTTTAGGGATGTTATAATCAATATTAGAGCTTTGGCTAAGATTAAGTGGAATTGAAAAGGATAATTAATGATAAATAAATGCTTATTTAATTTCAGGATGATTCATACAAGACAAGATATAATGACAAACCTTTTTTTATGATAGGAGGGGGATACATATGACGAGCAAGAGTGAGACTCATAAATGGCATGGAGATAGGATTTATGGTAGGATTTACCACATGACCTAAGAGGAGGTCAAGGCCAATCCAAAAATGATGACAGATAAAATTATAAAAAAAATCGAGTCTTACCTGATTCACACTTGATTTACATAATAATATTTCTATTATTTTTAAAATTTATATGCAATTCTAGTGGTTGCAAAATTCATATTAACATGATAGAGTGAATGATGGTAGGAGAAATTATTTGATAAATGAGCTTAATAAATTTCAAATAAATTTTAATGGATCATCCTACAATTTAATAATATATGAATTTACAAAATTTTCAAACAAAAAGTAAATTTTGGTAAAAAAAATTTCCATAAATGTTAATTTTACAAATTGATACCATCACATAAAAGATTTTGTGATTTTTTCCCATATTAGTGATTAAAATTTGGTTATAAAATATATTTGGGTGCTCAGCCACTGTAGTTTAGAGACTTGGTGCCTAACAAGGCGAAACAAGCAAAGCCCTACAACACGTCGAATGGTGGTAAAGTGGGGAGTGGGGGAACCTAAAATTGAAGTGGAGGAGAAGGTTCCGTGGGGTCCAATCCCAAATGCGGCGAGACGCAGCATTGGAGAAAGCCAAATTTTTCTCCACTATAATACACACTAATTCCTGTCTTTTATATTTCTTTTTTTCATTTTAGTTTTTTTTTATGTGCTGACGTGGATCCCACCACTTCCCAAGATAGGAGGAGATAATGGCCTCAAGTGGAGGCATGAAAAAGAAAAGAAAAGAAAAGGAAAGGAAGAAAAAAAAAATAATCTGAAACAGTTCGGACATAGAGAAAGAAAGTAAAGGAAGGACAGCCACACCCGAAGCTGACATGGCCCGTACTACCCGCTCCCCTTTGGCCAAGGAAAAGACGTAGAAAATACATCTCCTGTAGACGTAACTCTAGCAAACTAATAAGTCGGGGTTGTGTTTCGAGTTAATTTTTTAACATAAAAAATGCACAGGTGTTGCTACATCACCATGAGAAATTTAAATTGAAAATTCAGAAATTAATGTTGCATTTAATAGAATAAATATAAAATTATATAAACCAATAAAGTATAGAAAGAATTGTTAACACAGACTAAAACTAAAATTATAAGCTCAAAATATTAAATCTCATGTTTATATGACAATGAAAATGAGTTTTTCATTAACAAAAGTAATAATTTTATAGAAAAATATATTTTTCTTAATATAAATGATGTTTTTCTAATTAATGTATTTTGTTATAAATAAATGTATTTATTTAACTAAGTTGTTTATTGCTTAAAAAAATCTATATCCAATTTAATGATTTTAAATAAGGATAGAAAGAGAATCTCTTTAATCAAACCCCTTTCCCTTATTAATGCATTCTTTATATATATATTATTTTTATATAAAAACTTATCATAATCCTAAAATTAAATTTTAGTTAAAAAATAATTGATAATTTTGATGACAATATATTAAGGGAATATAAAAATAATAAATTTGAGAAAAAAAATATAAATTTGTGTAATAAAAAAATAAAAAATAGATGCTGTGCATTGAATATTTAAGAAACCAATGTTAATATATTCCATAAAAATGTTAATATTATTTAAAAAAATGATGTAATTAGATAATTATTTAAATATAATTTTAATAAATTTATTTAAAAAGAATCTATTATAAAATGTAAAAAATAAAAAAAGCCTAGATGCTTGAGTTTTTTTCTTTTCCTTGACTTTTTGTTTTTTCACAACCTTTTCTGTCACCAAAAGTAGCTTTGATGATCATACAATTAGGGCTCCTGAATTCAAATTTCAACTATCTTTCCGTAAAAACACAATTAATAAAATTATAAATTTTTTTACAACAAAATATATTTTATTCAGTCTAAAAATTCAAAATTAAATCATATTAAAAGACTTCTTGAAATCTAAATTTATTTTTCATCATAAATAAAGGTGAAAACCACCAACGAAAGAACCAATGTTAAAAAGGTTGAAAATTAAAAATTAAAGTGTAGTTTTTATGTGCCTCTTGAACAATATACATTGGAAAAAGACATTTAATTTTGATCTTAAAAACTTATTTTTCAAATTCATTTAATACATTAAAAGAAAATAAACAAATATTTTTGAATAAATTAATAGGTTCATCTAATGCATTGATGAGGCAAACATTTTTTTAGTAAAGAAGAAAGATACAAAAACTAGTAACTATTCTTGAAACACAACCCGAGCAAGTCCTTGATTCCTTCTCCATTTCTCTACGCCTCTCTCGTTCTCCAAAAGCCGCCTCTATTTCACCCAGAAAATCTCTATTATAAGATATTTAGCTGTGTAAAAGCCGAAAAAGTCCTCCAAACTACACACAATTACTACAGCGCAAAAGGGAACACCAGTCACCAGGTGACCCCAACTGCTTGTCAAGCATTTAAAAAATACTTGTGGATAACCATGGAGAAAAAAACTGAAACACTGTTAGGTGGTCAATGTTTGAACACAAACCCATGTTCTATACATACAATTGCCTAAAAATTGATACAAAGATACAAAAAAAAAAATTGAAAAAAAAGAAGGACAAAAACTTTGCCTGAAACTCTGAAGACAGTTTTGCCCCAAATTCCAGCACACAGCAACCCCTCGATAAACAAAAACCAGCCTCCCCTTGTCTTGGACTCTACCAAGTCGACCGACCACTCAATTACCCCAGCCACACCAAATCCAATCCAGCAGCCACTACCCCTCAACTTCGAGCTAATGGAATTGATGCTGCTTGCGGGACTTAGAATGTATTTGATATTGTATTTTAAAAATTGAATTTTTTTTATGTTTTTGAAATTAATGTTAAAAATAACTTTTAAAATATAAAAAATATTATTTTAATATAAAAAAACACTTTAAAAAATTACTACTATTATATTCTCAAACTTACTCTAAAATGAAAAAATTCCTCGTGTTGTCCGTCCATGATTTGAGAATTGATGCAACGAATGCTATGGAAGCTGGTTTTGGAGTTGAGATGCACGCGACTTAATGCTCAAATTGACCCTTACTGCTCATCAAACATTTTAAAAATCGTTGTGGATATCTACTGAGACAAAAAAACTGAAACACTGTTAGGTCCATTGCCAGCCTATGCTATTATTTCCTCCGCTAGCTCAAACATTGCATTTTTTTATGCATCTTACCCTTGCCACGTATTGGTTACGTCATTGTTTGAAAACAAACCCATGCTCTATACATACAATTACCTATGTTTATGTTGTGTCTTGTAAGCTAATACTTTAAGAGTTCATTTCATAATAATTTAATATATTCAAGAAAAAATTAATTAATTATTTGGGTAATGTCTCTAAGGTTTTAACAAAATAATAATAATAATAATAATAATAATAATAATAATAATACAAACAATCTTCGCCATCAAGCCAACCACTTCATTAAATTTTACGTCCGTTATTATAATTACTGCACATTAGTAATTATTTATCCATTATTAAAGTTGTTTCTGGTGTGCCAGGAATTCAGCTAATTCGCTGGTCTGCAGAGCGTGGGAGTTCCATGCATCTAGAGTGAATGAAACCATTCTCACGGTTGTTGCTGCAATTAAATTGAACATCCGCAGATTCGACCACAGCAGAAACCATGAAAGTGTGTCATCAATTACCCGCACGTTATCCTATCTTTTAAGGGCTACAGTCTAGTGTGATCGAGCTACCCTCTGTGATTCTCAAGAAATGAGAAAAATTGACGACTACTGCTCAAGAAAGATCAAATAATGATGGGCTTTGGTTGCCGTGCATGTATAACAAGTGGATCATGCTTTAGGTCAAGAAATTACGTCTAACTACTTCTCAACCTACAAAATTCTCAGCATTTACAGATGCTTGCTCTAAAGATTCATTCAGAAACACAAAAGGCAAGAAAAGAAAAAGAAAATACTAAATTGGTTTTATTCATAGTCACAGTACAGTCATTGATTGGTAGATACAATAGAAAGAAAGAAAACAGATCACCGGCAAATTCATTTTTTTCTCTTGAATCACAGAGAGAAAATCCTCAGCCGACAATTTACAAAATCCTCTCAGGAATCCAATTCCGTGGAAAAGAAAATAAAAAGGGCACCTTCATCAAAACTAACCCAGAAGAAGAAGACATAGGGATTACACCCAATTATATCTTCTCTTCTGTTCTCTTCTCCCATCAAGTGAACTTATGATTCACAAAATTAAACAGAACGGAGACCTTACCCGTCCACCCCCTCCCCCTCTCTCTACAAATTTAAAGAAACAAGTTCAATAACTTTGTTTCTCTTCCTTCATCTCCCAATCCAGCACTATCAAAGCAAGCCGTATTTGTAGTCACCGACTCCGCCGAATTCATTGAAGGGGTTCCCGGTCGACGGATTTCCTGCTTATAAGCAAACCCTTTAAGGGAAAAGCTTGGGGTTAACCCAAGATCAAGATCGTTATGCTGCACCTTCACTGCCACCGGCTCTTCAGTTCTTTTTCTTTTCGGGGAGAGTCTAGATCTCGAAATCGAGAATCTAGGATGGTGATTTGGATTCGGATCCTGTAGCTTCCATATGTCCGTACAGGCTACTTCAACCTCCGATGCTTCGTCTGATGAAGGAGATGGAGATCCTCCGCCGCCAGTAAGTAACTCAGGCATCGGCAGTAAAGTACCTCCTCGCAGGACTGTTTCCGCTGCAGCTTGGCAGACGTGCCAATTTCCAGTCCATAAAAGGCCCGCAGCACCATTTACTGGATTCACCGTTCTACCACAAGCCTCGAATAACAAAGATTGAAACAAAGCTGAAATAAACATACGAAAAGAAAAATAAAAAAAAATATCAGAAATCCGGGAACAAATTATAAGAATAGAAACAAAACAAATGGGTAGATTACTAACAAGGACGTTGGTTTTCAGGGACAGCAGAAATGAAGGACATAAGACCAGCACGGCCAAAAAACTTGGCAACGAAAACAGTAGCATGGCCTTGAGCTTCAGGGCTTTCAATCCACTGTAAGCACGGACGTAAAATACAGTTCTCACTGCATCCCTTTCGAAGAACTCTACACCCGTTGCAGCTCATCGTTGTTCTTGGTTATTAATCATGTAGGTGTACATAAACCCAATACTAAAATTATAATTGAGAAAAATTCAAACACCTCGCAAGTTAGTTAGCTGATTTGAATGCAATAAAAGAATTGTCTTTCAGATCGAGAAGGGGAGGAATTACAAAGAAGAAAAGGGAGAAATTAAGGTTGCGAGAAGATGAAGAAGGGTGTATATATAATGGTGAAGATTGAAGAAGGGAGTTTGGGCTTAAAGAAGCTTTAATTTTAACTAGGGTTGAGGTTGAGTTAGCTTGATAGTTCGGTAAAAAGTCTTGTAGGGGCATGGTTAGATTAGATTCCAAATACTTGGGCGCGAGCGGCTCCGTGTTTCCGCGGATGCTTCTACCTGCACCGTCGGATTCTCGTTTTCTTTTGGATAGTGGTGATCACAGTGGATATTGACGGGCTTTCCTTTTCATCATCATTTTTTTTTGTTAATTATATAGATAAAGTTTTAAATATACGTTAAGTTTTTTTAGGTGATTACACTTTATTATTTTATGGAATAAAAATAAGAAGATACAGGGATACAGGATCCATAGAGGGCGATGACAGAAATTTTTCCTGCCCTTAATTACTAAATAAATATATAAATTTTATTAAAATAAATTATTAATTTATGCACATAAATTTTTGAAATTAATAATAAAGTTTTAATTCAAATTAATACATTATCCAAAATATTAAAATATAAATTTAAAAATATATAAAATTAAAATAAAAGTAAAAATAAACTTATTATTGAAGTTACATCATTCGATATTTTATAAAATATAATTCATTTATAATTGAATATGAATCGACATTGTAACAACTCTCAACTAGAATAAAATAACAATTTCATGTTAATTAAAATATAAAATAATTAAATTTTTTTTCTATCTCAATTCCTTCTTTCTTCACTTGATTTTTTCTTAAGTTAGTGTTTTATAAGTCAAACCTTACAAGTTTACAATGTTATTCTCTCACATTTTTTTTTTTAGATTTTTTTATATTTTTCCCTTACTTTTTTCTCTTTCTCTCTCGTCTTTTCTTTTCTTTCTTTTTTTATTTTGCTTCTATCCAGTCGACAACATATAAAAAAAAATTGATTTATTTTATTTTTTAATGGCAAATAATCATTTTACTTTTAATGAGTTGTTTTGTTTTTATTTGGTGGGATTTTTTTTTTGTTAGCACTAATAAAACTCTCTTCATCCTAAAATTTTAACCATATTTTATTCAATATATTTTAAGATCTCTTGTAAAATTTTAGTTCAATCTGATACTCGGATTGAAAATTACATCCAATATGTAAAACTGACCAAATTATGATTTTTTATTAAATTTTTGAATTTTTTTAAAAATTATAAAATTTTAAATCAAGCTAAAGCATCATATTAAAAAACTTCACATAAATTTTTAGAATTTTTTGATAATTCAATTAAGAATTATAATTTTTTTGATATAAAAATATTAAAAATAATATTGATAAAATCTTAACCTAGACTAAAACCCGCACAAGCCTTTGCTCTACTTCCTCCCTTGCATATAATTATATAAAATGTCATCACTTGACAAGAAAAATATTTAAAATTTAAATTAATTGTTTATTTTTTTAAAATTTAAAAATATATTCAAAATAAATAAAAAATTAAGTATTATATCATAACAGTTTAAATATAAAACATTAATTATATAATTAATTTTTTATTCAAATACTTAATTATACTTTATAAATTCTTACAATCAAATGTGTCTACATTTATTATTTTTATATCAATGCGTGAAATCTTTTGTAATAATCATGCGGAATTTGAATGTTTATTAATAAAGACTTGATGTAATAATTAAATGATGACATGATAGTAATGATATAGTTTATTTTAACTTGTAATATTAGAGTTGACACAACATCACTGAAGGAAATTTCCTCCATTTTTTTAATTGTAAAAAAACATTACTACATTAAATAATTAATATAGTATTTTAGGAAATATCCAAGTTATTAAAATTATGTTTACAATATCAATATTTGAACAATTTAACCCTATCTTATTGACTTGTTAAATAAAAAAAAACACATTTTCTAATTATGTAGATCCACCACCACTAAGATACAAGATGTACACCATTAAAACTCATGACAGAATAAGCGTAGCTAGCTTAATACTAAAAACAAAAAAATATATATATTAAAAAAGATTAGTAAACCATTTAAACAAATTAGATGTTGAAGGAAAATCTAGTATTTATGTATTTTGAAACTACAAGCAAGTTTAGATTATACATTTAGTTTATCACAATATAAATATTCTAATTAAATTAAATATTCAAGTTAAAACTAAATTGTTTAGTACTTAACAATATATTTTTTATCAAAGTTTTATATCATTATTTTACACTTGAAGTATCATTAACTTCTTAACTAGAGCATGTTTTATAATAACAAATTTGATAATATAAGATAGTTTTAATTTATGGTAAACACTTATTTTAAATGCAGACATATCTCACAATTTAAATGATTTATTGTTGTGATTAACTATTAAAAGTGAAAGGATAAAGAAAAAACTAAGCTTAGAAAGGAGATGCCGACTCAATTTAAATTCAAATATTATTTAGTCATTAGATCACATCTAGGGTTATAAATCTTGGATTTCAGTTTGGTTTATATGACAAGAAAGATAACAAATAAGCCTACAACTTTCATGAATACGGAAAGACCCAAATCTATCATTTTCAAATTCAAAGTTTGGCCACAAAAGAGAAGTTAGAATCTGTCATACAATCTAGCCCAAACATTACTCATAATATCACCCATAACTAGAGTTCTAAAAGGCCAAGTGATGTGAAACTTGGTGAGTAAAAGGAAAAAGATAATTTCCAACAACTTTCATGAGTAGACCTGCTCAAATTATGATGTTAGAAATAACATTTCATCCAGATAAGAGTTTGAGGGTTATCCACCATGTCCACCAGCAGCACTACTCAATATTTTAGACATATTTCGAGTTATAGTGCTCCCAATGCTTTATAATTTAGTGGGTGGAAGGAAAAGACAATTTACAATAACTTTCATGAAGAATACTTTGTCAAATTCTGATTGTATCAATATCATTTCATCCAGTTAAAATGTTTGAGTGTTGCTGTCTACCAAATCCACTAAATCAATAGTTGGCCAATACATCGATAATCAATTATCAATTGAATAGTTTTGAATTTTAGCCTATAAAAGGAGGCATTTGCCATTCATTTAGACATCTTATTTTTCAGATCAAGATCATGTTCTTGCTCTCTCTTTATATTTTTGTATTCCTTAAATTTTGCTTTCATTAATCTCTTGTTCATTGATTGATACTTAAAAGTGTATTTTTATCAAGGTTTTATATCATTATTTTGCACTTGAAGTATCAATAACTCCTTAACTAAATCATATTTTATAATAATATATCTAATAATATAAGATACCTTTAATTTATGATAAATGTTCATTTTAAATGCAGGCCTATCACATAAATAAAAGGATTGATTGATGAATTTAAGAACTGAAATTGGAAGGACAAAGAGATGGCCAAACTTAGAAAAAAGATGTCGGTGCACTTCAAACCAGAACACTATTCAGTAATTGGGTCATATCTGGAGTTGTAGATCACAAATTTAGGTCTACTTTATATGGATGGAAAGGTAAGACATATGCCTACAACTTTTATATAGAGTCCAAGATCTGAAAAGGCCATTTTTAAGTCCAAATTGTAGCAACAATAAATAAGTCCAAATCTATCTTCCACCCCAAGCACTGTTTAGTATTTGACCCATATCTGGAGTTCTAGAAGTTGAAATGAGCTGAATGTTTTACACAAGAAAGGTGAGACAATTTCCTACAACTTTTATGTTTTTAAGTGGCTCTAATTTTGACGTTATCAATGACGTTTTGGGCAAAAAAGAGAAGATAAGGATTGTAACCAAGTCAAGAGTTGGTCACCCACTCGTCAATTAGTCATCAAATCAATAGTTCCTAATTTTGGCCTATAAAAGTAGGCATTTTCCATGCATTTAGGCATCTTAGTTTCCAAATCAAGATCATGCTCTTGCCTTTTATCTTTGTATTTTTTGTAATGTTTATGCTTTGCTTTCATTAATATCAAGTTTATGCCTTTCATTTCCTTTCATTTACTTAGTTAATTTTTATCTAATTTATGTTTTTATTTTGTTTATGTTTTTTTATGTTTAGCTAAGTTTATTATGTCAAGGTGAAAAGGTTACACTAATGGTGTAGGAATAAATATAGTGTAAACTTAATATGGACTTTAATGTTTGATACTAACATGTTTTGTATTTGTTATCTTGTTCACTCTTTAATACTTTGCTTGTTAAATGACTAATCTTGATTTATGTTGTATAACACTTGATACAACAAATGTTTGACACTTTCATAGTTCATACTGTATGGTATAACCGACACCTGAGCTATGAAAAGAACTTGATTTGTTGTTAACATAAGTTATAATCATGAATGCTTGACGAGATTTATAAGTATTAGCATTAATCGAATAAGATGACTAATGTAATCATGTTAACAATATATAATCTAATTAGAATCTCCTTTGTGTGTGGTTTCCAATTGAACAATAAGAGTTTAGACTAGTTTGACATACCATTAGTGGATCCTCTAACCTAGACATTTGTTATTATCATTGTTTAATCCTTACATTAATATTCCATCTCTAACCTTGACATTTGACATACCATTAGTGGATCCTCTAACCTTGACATTTGTTATTATCATTGTTTAATCCTTACATTAATATTCCATCTCCAAGTTTTCATCATCATCTTCTTCTTCTCTTTCTTTATTATTACCACTACTACTACTACTACTATTATTAGTGTTGTTGTTATTATTGTTATTGTTATTGTTGTTGTTGTTGTTATTATTGTTGTTTATAATTGTTGTTAATAATTTGTACAATTAACCTCCCTGTGGTTTGACCCCGGTCTTGCCGGGTTATTTATTACTTTGACAGTCCTACACTTGGGAGAAAACATCAATATTTTAGTCGTGTCATTCATGCATTTCCTTTACTACACTTAGTTAAGTTATATCATGTTTATGTTCTTGTATTATTTATTTATGTTTTTCTTCTTTATAATGTCTAGCTAAGTTAATTATGTCAAAGTGAGAATGTTTCACTAATTGTGTTAGGATAAGTATAATATAAACTCCATATAGACTTCAATGCTTATATCCTAAATAACTTGCTATTAACATATCTTATCATTTTAATCTTAGTAATTCATATCTTACTTGTTTAATAGTTAATCTAGATTTGTGTTGTATAACACTTTGTACATTAAATAGTTGATCATCCATAGTCTTCGGTCGACATCGTTATCATGAAAGAAACTTGATTTGTTGTCAACATAAGTTAGTATCATGAATACCTCATAAAATTTATAAATATGGGATTATGTAAATAAGATGATTAATTTGATCATGTTGATAATTTATAAATAGTTTATATTTTACTTATCTCTAATACTATAAACGTATCCTTTAACCTTGATATTTATTTCTATCATTGTATAATCTTCACATGAATCTTACATCTTAAAGTCCTTTTAACTCATCAGCGCCACCACCACCACCACCATCATCATCGTTGTTGTTGTTGTTGTTCTTTTTATTATTATTTATTTAGTTCACCTCTATGTGGTTCGACTTCAGTCTTGCCGGGTTATTTATTATTTTGACACTCCTACACTTGAGATAAGACATCAACTCTTTGATTGTGTCAAGTTTTTAGCGCTGTTATCAGGGAGGTAAATTCTTGTATAAATTATAATATTTATTTTATTTTCACTTTTCAATTTTTATATATCTAACTTTTGTTTCTTTTGTTTCCTTTTTCCTTTTATTCTTTTCATAAATGATTATGCATCAAA
The DNA here is from genome assembly GCA_026413675.1 of Populus pruinosa. Lineage (NCBI taxonomy): Eukaryota > Viridiplantae > Streptophyta > Magnoliopsida > Malpighiales > Salicaceae > Populus > Populus pruinosa. Next base: position 7,163,861 of record CM048598.1, read on the forward strand.
AGTGTCATTAAGTCTCTTATTTTACATATGTATTTATTTTTTTTTATAATAATTGATGTGCTTTTTAGTAATGAAGTTTGTTTTAATGTTTTGATAGGTTTTTGGAGCTTAAATGAATTAATTCAGAAAATTCAACGTTGGAATTTAGAACAAAGAATTGTAGAGATATTTCATTAAAGATTGAAGCAAATCTTAGTTCGAATAAGTGCTCTAAATTTTCCTCAAAAATCAATTCTATTCCAATTCTAGAAAAGAATATCATATCATCTATTTCAAGCCCAAACTTGTCTTATGTTGTGTGCAAACTTCAACCATTAAACACTTAAAGTTTCAATGTCAATCTTAGCCCAAATAATAGGTACATTTGTATCCTTATTTGATGCTTAAATTCAACCCCAAATCAACCTTCAAATCAGCCCAAGTACAATCCATGATCTTACATGTCCACGCAACAAATAACAATTGATTTATTTTGAGTAATCCATTGATCCAAGAAGGCATGTATATGGATGGGAAGCTAGAGGAGACATTGTTACATTATTTTGGGTCTAAAAGAAGAAAGAGACAACTCATAAATGAGGAAGAAAAACATGCACCAAACTGGTTGCAAAGCTGGCTTGATTTGATTTTTCAGAATATCTTTTGGTGTTTTGCTTATAACATTTGACTCAAGTGTCCAAATGAGCTGTTCTTTAATGATCTAGGAAGGTGACAAAATTTTCTATAAATATGTCTCTAATAGACATCTCAAAAAAAGGCTTCTAGAGGGTCTAAATTACTATCCAAAGTTAGCATCAAGTTTGTGTTTGAATTTTTACTGAAATTGTGTTGTGTTCTTCTTTATAGATTTCGGTTCTTTAGCTTGTAAAACTTATTATTTCATTTTGATTCAAGTTATTTCATGTTTATTGAAGTGTTCTTATATATAATCATAGTTGGCTAATCTCTTTCTTGGATCCAAATCAAGGATGATGATGGTTGAGGTGAGTTCTTTAAGATATGAATTAATCTTAATGTTTATCTTCTCATTTTCTTCATGAATGTTTCATTATTGCAAAGAAATTTTAGAAATCATTTAGGTAATGTTATAATCTTGAATTCTTATGCACAAACTTTAGTTTTGGTATAGAGATTGCTTGATTCAATGTCTTACTTCATATGAAAGTACTTATTCATTCTTAAGCAAAAATCAATCTTCATCTTTTTAAACTTCATTGTAATATCTTCCGATCTAATATCACTATCATTGAGATTAGGTTGAGTTATCTTATATATCTTGAAGGAATCACCTATACATCACCATTAAAATTGATTTGGACCAAGACTTACTTTTTCTTGTCATTTAAAATCTATTTACACGTTTTTATCTTTGGAAACAAATCCATCAATTATTTTCAACCAAGTTATTGTTAATTTAATTTCTCTTGAGTTTATTTTTTGTTACCTAGCTTATTTTCCAGATCTAGTTCTCTGTGGATATGACCTCGATCTTACCGAGTTAATTGCTACATTGCACACTCATACACTTGCTAGTTAAAACAAGCAAATCATGAAAAGTGGTTAAGCAATAAACATGCATGAGAGTTTGGCCATGTATATTAGTTGTTGATTTTGTAGGGTATCCTTATTATTTTTAGAAAAAATGACTGAAGAAGATAACTAGTTGCTTCATAATGAAAATAATGAGAATAACCAAGTTAGAACATTTAAAGACCATATAAATCCTACAAGAACAAGTGCACCCTCATGTATAATTTTCCATCCTGATGCATTTCACTTTAATTTTAAGCTAGGCATTGTTTAACTTTTTACCTTCTTTTTCTAGCTTAGATATAGAAAATTCATACTTGCATTTGAGAGAATTTGAACATGTTGTAACACTTATAATGACTTAAATTGTAATATGAACACCATCAGATTAATTTTTTTTTATTTTTTATTAAAATATAAAGCTAAAACATGGCTACAAAATCTTAGGTCAAGATCCATTAGTGTTTGGGATGAAATGCAACAATAATTTTTAAAGAAGTTTTTTCTATCTCACAGAATAAACTCTTTCAAAAGACAAATCACCACTTTCACTAAAAAACCACGAGAAATATTTTACCAATATTAAGATAGGTATCAAGACTTGCTTAATACTTGCCCTCAGACACGACTAAAAGATTGATGTCTTCTCCCAAGTGCAGAAGTGTCGAAGTAATAAATAACCCGACAAGACCGGGGTCGAACCATAGGGAGGTTAATTGTACAAATTATAAACAACAATTATAAACAATAAGAATAGCAACAACAATAACAACAACAACAACAACAACAACAACAATAATAATAATAATAATAATACTAGTAGTAGTAGTAGTAGTAATAATAATAATAATAAAGAAAGAGAAGAAGATGATGCTGAGAACTTGGAGATGGAATATTAATGTAACGATTAAACAATGATAATAACAAATGTCAAGGCTAGAGGTTCCACTAATGGTATGTCAAACAAGTATAGTATAAACTCTTATTATTCAATTGGAAACCACACATAAAGGAGGTTCCAATCAGATTATAGATTATTAACATGATTACATTAGTCATCTTATTCGATTAATGCTAATACTTCTAAATCTCATCAAGCATTCATGATTATAACTTATGTTAACAACAAATCAAATTCCTTTCATAGCTTAGGTGTCGGTTATACCATATAGTATGGGCTCTGAAAGTGCCAAGCATTTGTTGTACCAAGTGTTATACAACATAAATCAAGATTAGTCATTTAACAAGCAAAGTATTAAAGAGTGAACAAGATAACAAATACAAAACATGTTAGTATCAAACATTAAAGTCCATATTAAGTTTACACTGTACTTATTCTTACACCATTAGTGTAACTTTTTCACCTTAACATAATAAACTTAGCTAGACATAATGACATAAAGAAAATAAATAAACAAAATAAGAATATAAATAAGATAAAAGTTAACTAAGTAAATGAAAGGAAATGAAGGCATAAACTTGATATTAATGAAAGCAAAGCATAAACATTACAAAAAATACAAAGAGAGAAAGCAAGAGCATGATCTTGATATGGACACCAAGATGCCTAAATGCATAACAAATGCTTCCTTTTATAGGCCAAAATTAGGAACTATTGATTTGATGACTAATTGATGAGTAGGTGACCAACTTTTGACTTGGTGACAATCTTTATCTTCTTTTTTCTACCCAAAAAGTCATTGATAATGTCAAAATTGGAACCACTAGAAACATGAAAGTTGTAGGAAATTGTCTCAGCTTTCTTGTGTAAAACATTTAGATCATTTTGTCTTCTAGAACTCTAGATATGGCCAAAATACTGAACAATGCTCGGGCTGGAGAACAGATTCGAACTTCTTTTTTGTTACTCCAATTTGAACTTGAAAATGACCTTTTAAGATCTTGGGCTCCATATAAAAGTTGTAGGCCTATGTCTTATCTTTCCATCCATATAAAGTAAACCTCAATATGAGATCTACAACTCTAGATATGATGCAATTACTGAACAGTGTTCTGGTTGTGACTGCATCGACATCTCTTTTCTAAGTTTGGCTATCTGTTTGTCCTTTCAATTTCTGTTCTTAAATTCATCAATCAATCCTTTAATTTATGTGATAGGCCTGCTTTTAAAATGAACATTTACTATAAATTAAAGATATCTTATATTATTAGAAAATAGAAAAATACTTTGCAAATTCCACAAAGCAAGGTAATCATCATTGAACTTCCATTAATCTATTCAGATAAACAAACTCTTATTAAATTTATATACTTGCTCAATACCTCTTAACAAGCTATTTATAAACCTTTCTTTTATGCTAAATGTATTAACACATAATTATGGGGCTTTTTTGGAAGAAAACAAATTTCTTGTTCTAATGTTTAAGGTTAACTTCCTTGGGTTGACATTATTATTTTTGTCTTCTTCTTTTCTTTTCTTTTTTAATATATATACATATAATTTAAAACACCATGCATCTTTAACCCATGTAACGAGCTTTCAACTAATGACTCAAAGACTAGTTGGTCTTAGGGAATTAGGTGTTAAAACACCCCTACGAGTTTAGTAACTCGGATCGCAGATACTGATATGCAGATAGTGCAATATTTGATTCCCTTAAGCTTTTCTGCTCAACCCATGTAACAAGTGTTGGGTGAATAGCTCCTAAGTGAGTTGACTTTAGGGTATTAGGTGTTAAAACACCCCTTCAGGCTTAATTGCTTAGGTTAGCGAGGTTACAAAACCAAACTTATCTATATTTTTATTATTATCATTTTTTATGTAACGAGCTTTCAGCTAATGACTCCTAGACTAGTTGGTCTTAGGGCATTAGGTGTTAAGACACCCCTACGAGCTTAGTAACTCGGGTCGCAGATACTGATATATAGATAGTGCAATGCTTGATTCCCTTAAGCTTTTCTCCTCAATCCATGTAACAAACGTTGGGCCAATAGCTCCCAAGTCAGTTGACTTTAGGGTATTAGGTGTTAAAACACCCCTTCGGGCTTAATTGCTTAGGTTAGGAAGGCTACGAAACCAAACTTATCTATATTTTTATTATTATCATCTTTTCTTTTTTCTTTTTATTTTTTTTCTTTTTTTGAATTATATACTATCCCTTTTTCTTAGTTGTTACCTTTAACAAAAGAACATAAATAATATAATAATCCAATATGCAACCCACAATCATATGTTTGAAGTGTGTGTGTGTGTATGTGTAAATTAAGGTTTAAGAATACATGTTAAATAAGTATATAAGTAGAATTAAGTGATAACAATGTGAGAGTTTGTAAATCTAAATATTTCAAGAAGTATTATGATAGACCTTGTTACAAATGATTACTAAGATGTGTCTCAAGAATCATAAAAAGTTCTTCTTACTCTACCATCATAGTAACAACAATTTTGCACATGTTTTATGAAATAGAAAACACACTTTTTTTTAGCTACTACCCTCTCCCCCCAACTAAAACGAGACATTGTCCTCAATGTTTAAAGGTAGAAAGATAGAGTATAGAAGATATCACCTGAAATAACGAACACTAACAAACTTGAAACACATATAAACAAATATAAAAAACAACAAACACGATAATAAAACCAAAAGACACAAAGATTCACAAATAAAGGCTCAAATCCAACTAAGCTTTTTACAACTTTCCTTAGTTGACCAATTTATGCGACTCATGAAAGGATCAATTACAGGAATGAAAGATTGTAGCTGGTCAATCAATTATTTAGTAGTAGCAGTAGAGATTATGATTTGTTGTGCAAAAGATGTTAGAAATTCCTGTTCCACAGCATGATCAAGAAAAGACAACAACTTATCATAATAACCATTAACATTTAACAAACCTATGGGTTTATAGTGAATGTGCAGTTGGGCCTAAGAGAAAATATGAAAGATCTCTTCCAATGTGCCTAGTCCATCTGGTAAAGCAATGAAGGCATCAACATGGTTAAACATTGCATTCATTTGAGCCGATATTGTGGAGACCTGAAGTTCCTCTCCAATTGTTTTTCCAATGATGTCCCCTTGTTCTAAAGCTTTGGGGACGACCCCTAAAACTTGACTACCTCCTAAAAATGCAGCTATTGACACACCTCCTATTAACCCAAGACTGCCACCCCCATACATTAAATGAATCTTACTCTCAACTAGCACATGACCAAGATGATTTACTGATTTTAAAAACTCCTTTTCTTTCCTAGGACTAGATCCATCGAAAACACAAATACTTTTTTTTTTTATGACTCTAGGAACTTGCCATTTCTACACACTTTTGTATTTGATGAATGTATGGGTTGAGTAGAAATGAAAGGAAGGAAGAGAGGACTTTATAGATGAGAAATTATAAAGGCAATCATACCACCTATATGTAGGCCAGCTAGAGTCTCACTCTCTCTCTCTCTCTCTCTTTATCTATTTATTTACTTTTGAAAAAAGCATGTGTATGTACAGATAGTTGTGATTGTGGCTCACATCTTCCCTTGGTTTTACGTTCAAGAACGACTTACACACTCTTTATGGGTTGGGGATACGCTTCCCATCTAGTTTTCTTAAAAGTTGGCAAACAAGGTCTTTTTTAGTCAGATTCCCAAGACTAAGTCGATCATGTTCTTTATGAAATAGTGGCCATAAATCATGAATTGCATGATGCACATCTCCACTAAGATGCGTCTCAAGAATCAATACAAGATTATCTAAAGACTCCTTACTTAGGCCATCCTTAATGAATTGTATTTTATCTTCATGGTTTATAGATACCATTCCTAAAGAACGACATTGTGCATTACAAGTTCATCTAGCACATCGATGATAAACTTTCAGTTCTTTTGCACGATGTTTTTTTGCAAAAGTGCTTTTACCTGTTCTAGGCATGTGTGAAATGAAGGAATTAGAGGACTCACCTAATAATCAGACCTTTGCTTCAATCAACCAGCGAATATCTTCAGGAATTCCATAATTCATTAATAAGCTCAATCTCGCACATCTAGCACGGTAAATTTTTGTAATCGCATTCTCATTGTCGAGAATGAATCTCTTAAATATTTGATCAGGATAATATTTGAATAAGTTAGGGTCATCACAATAAAAGTTCTTCACTTCGTTCAAAAACATTTATTTATCTTGGGTACTCCAATCAGCTGGCAAATCTCCTAAAGTAAGAAAATTGATATTTTTATCATACTAAGGCATTGGACTAAGAGAAAGTAAGGATTCGTCAGGAAAGTAATCATCGATTGATGTGATGCTAGATGTTGAACTTGTTGTCACTTTTGACAAAAGATTCACATCAATATTTTCAGTGCGTTTTTCATCTGTGATTTTTTGCTCAAAATAAATCATTTGCAAATCTTCAAATTCATCCAACTCATTTTCATTTAAAGTATATTCAAGTTGATCATAAACTAATTCGTCAATATGATCTATTTATAAATCATTATCATCTCCAGGTTGCTTGCAAATGTTGAAAATATTCATCTCCAATGCCATGTTTCCAAATGATAGCTTCATCAGTCCATTCCTACAATTAATCAATACAGAAGTCACAAGAAGCGAACATCCTAAAATAATAGGAAATGAATGACATGCTTCAATAGGTTATGTGTTTGTTGCGATGTCGCGGTCGCACAAATTAATTACCCTAGCTTAAAACACACAAGATAGTATAGAGCAAGCAAGGGATCGATCCCACGAGGAAGATTTAGTTCAAATTTTTATGCTATACATTATGCAATTGGGGGGTTTGATTTGTGATAATCTAAACTATAGAAGAAATTAAACTAGTGAACACAATCAATTAAAATTGAAATTTATCAAGAAAACAAACCTTGGTTGCAAACACACATCCACCAATGAAAATTAGAACCGATCCTTAAAACAAAACTACAATTTAAATTCTGAATTTTTATCTTTTCTTAATGTTGGTTAATTAACGGATGCGCCGTATAACTAACCCTAACCAACAAACAATCACAATGTTCGTATTAATGATTTAGTTGAATGGTGACACGACTAAAAGGTTGATGTCTTCTTTCAAGTGCAGGAGTGTCGAAGTAATAAATAACCCGGCAAGACCGGGGTCGAACCACAGGGAGGTTAATTGTACAAATTATAAACAACAATTATAAAACAACAATAACAACAACAACAATAGTAATAATAATAATAATAATAATAATAATAATAATAATAATAATAATAATAATAATAATAATAAAGAAAGAGAAGAAGAAGAAGAAGATGATGATGAGAACTTAGAGATGAAATATTAATGTAAGGATTAAGCAATAATAATAACAAATGTCAAGGTTAGTATAAACTCTTATTATTGAATTGGAAACCACACACAAAGAAGGTTCCAATCAGATTATATATTGTTAACATGATTACATTAGTCATCTTATTCAATTAATGCTAATACTTGTAAATCTCGTCAAGCATTCATGATTATAACTTATGTTAACAACAAATCAAGTTCCTTTCATAGCTCAGGTGTCGGTTATACCATACATTATGGGCTATGAAAGTGCCAAGCATTTGTTGTACCAAGTGTTATACAACATAAATCAAGATTAGTCATTTAACAAGCAAAGTATTAAAGAGTGAACAAGATAACAAATATAAAACATGTTAGTATCAAACATTAAAGTCCATGTTAAGTTTACATTATACTTATTCTTACACCATTAGTATAACCTTTTCACCTTGACATAATTAACTTAGCTAGACATAATGAAAGAAAGAAAAATAGATGAACAAAATAAGAACATAAAAGCTAACTAAGTAAAGGAAAGGAAATGAAAAGCATAAACTTAATATTAATGAAAGCAAAACATAAACATTACAAAAAATACAAAGAGAGAAAGGAAGAGCATGATCTTGATTTGAACACCAAGATGCCTAAATGCATGGCAAATGCCTCCTTTTATAGGCCAAAATTAGGAACTATTGATTTGATGACTAATTGATAAGTGGGTGGCCAACTTTTGACTTGGTGACAATCCTTATCTTCATTTGTCTGCCAAAACGTCATTGATAACGTCCAAATTGGAGCTAGTTGCAAACATGAAAGTTGTAGGCAATTGTCGTAGATTTCTTGTGTAAAACATTTAGCTCATTTGGACTTCTAGAACTCCAGATATGACCAAAATACCGAACAGTGCTCGGGCTGGAAGACAGATTCGGGCTTTTTGGTTGTTGCTACAATTTGGACTTGATAATGGCCTTTTTAGATCTTCGGCTCCATATGAAAGTTGTAGGCCTATGTCTTACCTTTCCATCCATATAAATTGGACCTAAATCTGAGATATATAGCTCCAGATATGACCCAATTGCCGAACAGTGTTCCGGTTTGGATCGCACCGACATCTCTTTTCTAAGTTTGGTCATCTCTTTGCCTTTGCAATTTAAGTTCTTAAAGTCATCAATCAATATTTTCAGTTATGTGATAGGCCTGCATTTAAAATGAACATTTACCATAAATTAAAGGTATCTTATATTATTAGATATATTATTATAAAACATGCTTTAGTTAAGGAGTTATTGATACTTCAAGTGCAAAATGATGATATAAAACCATGATAAAAATGCACTTTTAAGTACTAATCAAATGGCAGCCCTAAGGTGCCGTTTGTTTACGTGGCTGCAGCTGCGTTTTAATTAAAACGCAGTTTGCAGCCGTTTGGTAAAGAAAAAAATCAGCTTACTGTATATGGGTCCCACGTAATTTTTTCGTTTAAAACACAGTTAATGAAAAGCAGATAAATGCTGCTTTTCATTCACTATTCATGTTAATTGCACTGTTCAGTGAACAGTGCAATTAACATGAACAGTGCAATTCACTTGCACTGTTCACGTGAACAGTGTAATTAACGTGCACTGTTCATACGTTTTTTTTTCATTTAATTTTATTATATTTTTTTAAGTGTTAATTTAATTAATGTTTTTTAAATGTTAATTTTATTAATATTTTTCAAGTGTTAATTTTATTAATATTTTTTAATTTTATTAATATTTTTTTAAGTGTTAATTTTATTAATATTTTTTAATTTTATTAATGTTTTTTAAGTGTTAATTTTATTAATATTTTTTTAAGTGTTAATTTTATTAATATTCTTCAATTTTATTAATGTTTCTTAAGTGTTAATTTTATTAATATTTTTTTAAGTGTTAATTTTATTAATATTTTTTAATTTTATTAATATTTTTTTAAGTGTTAATTTTATTAATATTTTTTAATTTTATTAATGTTTCTTAAGTGTTAATTTTATTAATATTTTTTAAGTGTTAATTTTATTAATGTTTTTTAAGTGTTAGTTTTATTAATATTTTTTTAAGTGTTAATTTCATTAATATTTTTTTATTAATATTTTTTAATTTTATAAATATTTTAAAAAAACTAGTTTATAATGAATTAAATTTATTTGCACCGTGATGTGAACAATATTTTTTTCTCAAAAAACTAATATAGAGTAAATTAAATTTACTCGCACTGTAATATCAATTTTATACTTAATAATATTTTATCTAATTTGGTACATGCTTAAAAAATTATGAAAACTGTAATTCTTATCGAATAAATTTTATAAGTAATGTAATTATAAATTGTTTAATAAAATAAAAAAATATTTTATATAAAGTATTATTTATTTCATGATATAATAGGAGTAATTAATTCTATAATAGTTAAATTTAAAATCATCAATATTAATATATATTTTTAAAAGTTATTTTATAACTTCAATTTCAAAAGTTTTTTTAATCAAACACATTAAATTACTTTTTCTTCAACTTCAATTTCAACCACAGTTTTAACCAAACATCTATTTTTTCAAACCAACCTCAACTAAAAGTACTTTTTACAAAACAACTTTTTTCAAACCACAACCACAACATCTACCACAATACCAAACACACTCTAAGAACTAAATATTTGAGTATTCTCCCTAAGTTTAATAATGTAGTTCCGCCACAATTATCAAGCTTAGTTGCTTCACAAGTTTATACATCACAATTCTGGTTTTGATATCAAACTTAGCAATAAATTATTCACAATAATAACTTAGAATTCTGCTCTGGCAATTATCAACAACAATCATAGAAAATATGTATAGAAAAACAATCATACTCATTCATAATATAAATTAAAAATAAAAGGAAGAATACATCTCACGATTCTTGAAATCCAAAGGTTTGTTGTGTTCTTGCAACCAAGAAAAGAGCTTAGCCTTGCATAACTATTGAACAACTACTCTTAAAGAATGAAGAGAACATGATTTTTGGGTTTGTAGAGGAGAGAATTTATGTTTCTTCACTTCTAGCTGCTGCCTCCTTTCTTTGATTCTATTGCACTCTCTCTTCTTTCTTGTCTTGGCTCTCTTGGTGTCTATTTATAGGCTTCAATGACAACTTCTCTTGCTTCTTTATCAATAATGGTGGCTGCCAAACTTTGACATTAGTACTTACAACCAACAACCCACCATTGTAGCGTTCTTCTTTGACAATGGCAGCCATTTACTTTGATAATGGCAGCATTCCAACTTGCAGCTGGTTTGTGGTTGGTGGATGCCTTCCTTGACCTTCTAGATTGATTTACTAGAAGGGCTAAATTGCTAAAATTACAACTTTGATGATGGTTTAGAAGCTTCGGGATGTAATTTGGATTTGTTTCTTTATAAAACTGGTTTGCTGGCAGAATTCAGTTGTCATCTTTGAAAACTCATATCTCCCTCATCTGACATCGTTTTTGGCTGAAATTTGGAGTGTTTCTATACCTTTGAGTCCATAATCCAACAAAATTATGTTTGCTTAAATTGGACTTCTATAGCTTCAGATATGGAATTTTGAATGGAAAAAGGTCAACAATGGCAGAATAAGAGATTTGACTTTGAAGGATGTGATTTCCATGATCTTTCTCTTTTTATTTTTTTTTGCATTACATTTCCAAAAAGGTATGGATGTTATCTTGTTAGGGTCATTAGAATCACTTCATTTGGATCTCTAGAACTCACGCTCTGTACAAAACATCGATTAAACATCAAATCTGCCAATTACCTCCAATTTACTTCTTTTTGCATCTTTCATCCAAAAATGCCTTTAAAATATAAAACAAGAAATATCAAGCCATTTTATATATATAACATACGCTAAACACTAGTTAAATATGGGTGAAACTATCAAATAATGTGGTTGCATCAAATACCTCCACCCTTAGCTCTTGCTCGCCCGCTAGAAAGGATAAATAAAATCAAATTGACAATAACTATGATCAATTTCTTACTCTCCCATCAATGCCTAAGAGTACAAGAAATATTAATAAGAATATAATAAAACAAGATAGAAAAACATAAATTTTCATGAATTTATTTACATGCAAACCTCAAAACTCAATTAATCATCGGGATTTAAATGAAATCTATGTCATGCCAAAGTGATAGGTGCTCTCATTGATATACACTCCAACACTCATGTGTTTAGGGTTTATTTGTTTAAATCTCTCCAATTCAATCAAAGAGTATGTTCTACCATAAGCTTGCTTTTCAATCTCATATCCATTACTAACATATTACAAACAGTGCATGAATCAAAAGGTCTTATTTTCTAGTTTTAATGGGGCTAAGGTTAAGGTGAGGTAAAAGAGAGTAAAAGAAAAGGTTCAAATCAAAGATAGTAGAGCATTCTAAAAAAAATTGATATTTCAAACAAGATATTCTGTCAAAGCATATAAATTTTTCATCTTTAATCACCAATGCTTAATTTCATTTGATTTCAAGCTTTTTTAATATAAAATCTTAAGAACATAAATGAACTTTTTTGTCCTTTTTTTTGTAATTTTTCCCATCTTTTTATCAAGCATCACTTCTTTCTTTTGACATAATTTGCAACCATAATTCCATGAAATATCACAAGTATATGCTCTACTAATCCTTGGCCAGGGGAAAAGAAAAACATATATAAAGTTAAGGCTTATACATGGATAAAGCAAAGAAAAGATAAATAAGCTCAAAAGGGGCTCATTAAGGATAATATGCTTTAGGTTGGCTTTTTGGTTCAAGTGATTGAAATTCCTAATGCTTTTATCATCTTCATGTATATTTGTAATGGAATATAATCTCAATAAGATATGAAGCAAGTTCTAGAGATACATATCATTGAAAGAATGCACACTCAAAGAATATAATGTTGAAGGCTCAAAAGCTTGCTTTGGTATAACACTATAAAGTCAACATGACATATTCTCAAAGTCAATCCCTAAACCAATTAAACCTTAAAATTTGCATGCTACTCCTTCATTTGATTTATATCTTCATCTAACTCAATTAATTTTCATACTTAGTACTCATATTCTCAAAAATCAATGGGAGCTAAAAAGATCAAACACAATTTTTTTTATTTTTTTTAAAGAACAACAAAGAAAACTAAAATAAGAAAACCAAAATTCTCTCAATAAATACCCCCACACATAAAACACAACATTGTCCTCAATGTTGAAATCAAAGTAAAGGAATATAAGAGAATGACATAAAAAAATTAAAATGCGAAAAGATAAAAGATAAGGAAAAAGAAAGCAAATCTGATTTTTTTTTTGTGCTGGGTTGCCTCCCAGTAAGCGCTTTTATTTTACGTCATTGGCTTGACATGTGGCATGCTTATTCTTTATAGATTGGTTCAGCTAAGTCTATAGAAGCAGTGAGTTCTGCCGTGCAACCCTTGATTGTGCATCAAAAGTGTCATTAAGTCTCTTATTTTACATATGTATTTATTGTTTTTATTTGGTTGTTTTTATAATAATTGATGTGTTTTTTAGTAATGAAGTTTGTTTTAATGTTTCGATAGGTTTTTGGAGTTTAAATGAATTAATTCAGAAAATTCAACGTCGGAATTCAGAACAAAGAATTGAAGAGACATTTAGTTGAAGATTGAAGCAAATCTTGGTTCAAATAAGTGCTCCAAATTTGTCCCAAAAATCAATTCTATTCCAATTCTAGAAAAGAATATCATATGATTTATTTCAAGCCCAAACTTGCCTTATGTTGTGTGCAAACTTCAACCATTAAACACTCAAGGTTTCAATGTCAATCTTAGCCCAAATAATAAGTACATTTGTATACTTATTTGATGCTCAAATTCAGCCCAAATTCAGCCCCAAATCAGCCCTAAATCAACCCCAAATCAACCTTCAAATCAACCCAAACACAATCCATGATCTTACATGTCCACACAACAAATAACAATTGATTTATTTTGGGTAATCCATTGATCCAAGCAGGCAATCACATGGATGGAAAGCTGGAGGGGATATTTTAACATTATTTTGGGTCAAAAAGAAGAAGGAGACACCTCATAAATGAGGAAGAAAAACGTGAACCAAAGTAGTTGTAAAGCTGTCTTGATTTGATTTTTCAGAATACCTTTCGGTGTTTTGCCCATAACTTTTGACTCAGGTGTCCAAATGAGCTATTCTTTAATGATCTGGAAAGGTGACAGAATTTCCTATAAATATGTCTCTAATAGACTTCTTAAAAAAAAGCTTCTAAGAGGGTCGAATTGCTGTCCAAAGTTAGAGTCAGATTTGTGTCCGAATTTTTTCTGAAATTGTATTGTGTTCTTCTTTATAGATTTCGGTTCTTTAGTTTGTAAAACTTATTTTTTCAGTTGGATTCAAGTTCTTTCATGTTTATTGAAGTGTTCTTATATATAATCATGGTTAGCTAAACTCTTTCTTGGATCCAAATCAAGGATAATGGTGATTGAGGTGAGTTCTTTAGGATATGAATGAATCTTAATGTTTATCTTCTTATTTTCTTCATGAATGATTTATTATTGGAAAGAAATTTTAGAAATCATTTAGGTAATGTTATAATCTTGAATTTTTATGCACAAACTTTAGTTTTGGTATAGAGATTGCTTGATTCAATGTCTTACTTAATATGAAAGTACTTGTTCATTCTTAAGCAATAATCAATCTTCATCTTTCTAATCTTCATTGTAATATCTTCCGATCTAATATCACCATCGTTGAGATTAGGTTGAGTTATCTTATATATGTTGAAGAAATCACCAATATATCACCATTAAAATTGATTTGGACAAAGACTTACTTTTCTTGTCATTTAAAATCTATTTACATTTTTTTTATCTTTGAAAACAAATCCATCAATTATTTTCAACCAAGTTATTGTTAATTTAATTTCTCTTGAGTTTTTTTTTGTTACTTAGCTTAATTTCCAGATCTAGCTCTCTGTGGATATGACCTCGATCTTACCGAGTTAATTGCTACATCGCACACTTGTGTACTTGCGAGTTAAAACAAGCCGATCATAAAAAGCGGTCAAGCAACCCTCATAGAAAGGTTTCAAACGATGTTCATTGACCTTGAGTACTTTGCTGGTTTCTAAACTTGTAATTTCAACTGCACCATAAGAAAAAATATTAGAAACAACAAAGGGTCCAATCCAATGAGAGTGCAACATTCGAGGAAAAAGTTTCAAATGCGAATGATAAAGAAGGACTTTGTCTCCAACATGAACTTTCTTTCTTTTAAGCATTCGGCCGTGAAGATTCTTAGTCTTTTCTTTGTAAATCATTACATTCTCATAAGCATCATTTCAAATTTCTTCCAATGTGGTGGCAATCCTTTTGGGTACTGATTGTGCATCAAAAGTGTCATTAAGTCTCTTATCTTACATATGTATTTATTGTTTTTATTTGTTTTATTTTTATAATAGTTGATGTGCTTTTTAGTAATGCAGTTTGTTTTAATGTTTCAATAGGGTTTTGGAGCTTAAATGAATTAATTTAGAAAATTCAATGTCGGAATTCAGAACAAAGAATTAAAGAGACATTTAGTTGAAGATTGAAGCAAATCTTGGTTCAAATAAGTACTCCAAATTTATCCCAAAAATCAATTCTATTCCAATTCTAGAAAAGAATATCATATGATCTATTTCAAGCCCAAACTTGCCTTATGTTGTGTGCAAACTTCAACTATTAAACACTCAAGATTTCAATGTCAATCTTAGCCTAAATAATAGGTATATTTGTATACTTATTTGATGCTTAAATTCAGCCCAAATCAGCCCTAAATCAACCTTCAAATCAGCCCAAACACAATCCATGATCTTACATGTCCACACAACAAATAATAATTGATTTATTTTGGGTAATCCATTGATCCAAGAAGGCAAGCACATGGATGGAAAGCTGGAGGGGATATGTTTACCTTATTTTGGGTTAAAAAGAAGAAGGAGACAACTCATAAATGAGGAAGAAAAACATGCACCAAAGTGGTTGCAAAGCTGTCCTGATTTGATTTTTCAGAATACCTTTCAGTGTTTTACCCATAACGTTTGACTCAGGTGTCCAAATGAGCTATTTTTTAATGATCTGGAAAGCTGACAGAATTTCCTATAAATATGTCTCTAATAGACATCTCAAGGGAAGGCTTCTAAGAGGGTCAAAGTGCTGTCCAAAGGTAGAGTCACATTTGTGTCCGAATTGTTTTTGAAATTGTGTTGTGTTCTTCTTTATAGATTTCGGTTCTTTATTTTGTAAAACTTATTATTTCAGTTTGATTCAAGTTATTTCATGTTTATTAAAGTGTTCTTATATATAATCATGGTTGGCTAATCTCTTTCTTGGATCCAAATCAAGGATGATGGTGATTGAGGTGAGTTCTTTAGGATATTAATGAATCTTAATGTTTATCTTCTCATTTTCTTCATGAATGATTTATTATTGCAAAGAAATTTTAGAAATTATTTAGGTAATCTTATAATCTTGAATTTTTATGTACAAACTTTAGATTTGTTATAGAGATTGCTTGATTCAATATCTTACTTAATATAAAAGTACTTGTTCATTCTTAAGCAATAATCAATCTTCATCTTTCTAAACTTCATTGTAATATCTTCCGATCTAATATCACCATCGTTGATATTAGGTTGAGTTATCTTATATATGTTGAAGAAATCACCAATACATCACCATTAAAATTGATTTGGACCAAGACTTACTTTTTCTTGTCATTTAAAATCTATTTACACTTTTTCATCTTTAAAAACAAATCCACCAATTATTTTCAACCAAGTTATTGTTAATTTAATTTTTCTTGAGTTTTTTTTTGTTACCTAGCTTAATTTCCAGATCTAGCTCTTTGTGGATATGGCCTTGATCTTACCGAGTTAATTGCTACATCGCACACTCTTGCACTTGCGAGTTAAAACGAGTTGATCATAAAAAGCGGTCAAGTAATTTTGGCATCGTTGCTAAGGTAAAAAATTTAGATTTGATTATTGGAAAACTAATAAAAAAATATCATATAAAAAAAATCAATTGGCTCGTTTTCCCGCCTCAAAAAAATTGACCTCAACTTTTCGGATATTGGACTCTAGAATGGACTACTAATTGTTAGCTTTTGGTTGGTTCAACCATCTTTCTTTTGATGTTTATTCTAATTAGTTTATAATATTTATTGTTTATATTATAAGGCTGGTTTTACCGCCTCTTATTTATTTTATTTTATCTTGTTGTATTGTTGTTGTTTGTTTTTTTTTTGAAGTACTTGGCTGGTATTACCAACTCTTTCTTTTTTTTTGTTATTTTTTTGTAATTATTTTTGTTATATTTATTGTTTGAAGTACTTGGCTGGTATTACCGCCTCTTTATTCATGCTTGTTATAATTATCTTTTAATGTGTATTATTGTTAATATTGCTTATTAGTTGGAGTGTGAATTTTCTAATTTGTTGTATTTTTATTTTTGAGCTATTACTTTATCTTTTACATTTCATTTACTTTTATTTGCAATCTTCTTTTTCCTTTTCCTTTCTTTTTATATTCATATAATTGTTATATTATTATTATTATTATTATTATTATTATTATTATTATTATTTTTCATCATGGCTAATGTTGAAGATGTAAAGGGTGAAAGGAGTGTTCAAGGTAATGGACCTCCACAATTCAATGATCAACCTAATTTTCGAACTTTTAGAGAATATCTTCACCTAGCTAGACAAAGTACACCTTCGTGTATTATCTTGCCCCTGAACCAACAAGCTTTCAATTTGAAACCAGGCATGATCCAACTTCTTCCCACATATCATGGTATGGATTCTGAAAATCCATATATACACATTAAGGACTTTGAAGAGGTATGTAATACTTTTATTGATAGAACATGCACTGAAGAAACTATTCGGCTTAAATTGTTTCCATTCTCTCTAAAGGATAAAGTCAAGCTTTGGCTAAACTCCCTGCGTCCTAGGTCTATAGGTACATGGAGAGAAATGCAAGCTGAATTTTTGAAAAAATACTTCTCCACTCATAGGACAACAACCTTACAACGTCAAATGATGAATTTTTCTTGTAGTCCAAATGAGTCATTTCACCAAGCTTGGGAAAGGTTCAAAGACTTGTTAAATACATGCCCCCACCATGGTTTTGAGATGTGGAGGTTAGTGAGTTTCTTCTATGACTCTCTTACCGTAGATTTTAAAAAGCTAGTGTCAACCATGTGTAATGGTGAGTTTTATGACAAAGAACCAAGTGAGGCTTTTGATTTTTTTGATCAATTAGCTGAAAACACAAAGCAATGGGAGACTTCTCTCCCAGTTCATGTTGAGTCTAGAAACACCATTTCTCATTCAAGTGGGAAGTTTCAATTGAAAGAGACTAATGACCTCAATGCTAGATTAGCCTCATTGACTAGGAAAGTAGAGTCTCTTGAGATTAAAAAAGTGCATGTTATGAGTGAACAACAAGAAGAATGTTGTGTTGTTTGTGAGAGCAAAGGGCATAGGACAACTAAGTGTCCTACCATTCCAGCCTTCAAGAAAGTGCTATATAATGCTATATAACCAAACTTCTGATTCAAGTAATGTTAGAAAGCTATTTCCAAACCAAGTAGGTAATCCTTACTCTAAGACCTATAATCCTAGATGGAGGAACCACCCAAATTTTGGATGGAGAAATGAGGGCTCTTCAGTACCTCAAACATTTCACCCTCCACCCCAACCATTTCATGCTCCCACACATAACACATACCAACCACCTCATAAGAGATCCCTAGAGGATACTCTTCAATAATTCATGCAAACGCAAGGAGGAATCAATAACCAAGCTTATAAATTTCAAGACCAAACCAATAGGACCATAGATGACATTCGAAGTCAACTAACCAAGTTGACTCAATCACTAAGCATTTAAGAGAAGGGAAAGATCCCAGCTCACCCAATGCCACATCCTAGAGGTTCGGTACACATGAGTGAATCCCCACCTAGTGAACCTTTAAACCATGAACAAGTCCAAGCTATCACCACCTTAGAAGTGGAAAGATTGTAGATAAAGCCATAGGTTTTTGGATTCCTAGAGGTATTATGGAGGAGAAATCTAAGGAAAGTGAAGAGGGAATCAAAACACAAGTGACAAATGAGAGTTTAAGTGACAAAGAAGGCAAGTTAAATGAGAAAGAGATGAGTGAGAGAGGAGATGATTCAAGAAAAATTGAAGTCAAAGTGAGTGATTTAGAATTTGTTCCTAGAGCACCATTTCCATAAAGGTTAGGGAAACCTAAACATGATCTTATAAACTCAGAAATCTATGAATTGTTTAAACAAGTGAAAGTCAATATTCCACTTCTTGATGCAATTAAACAAGTTCCATCTTATGCAAAGTTTCTTAAGGATTTATGCATAGTCAAAAGGAGATTGAATGTGAAAGAAAGAGCCTTTCTAACTGAACATGTTGGTGCCATCATCCAGTTTAAGACCCCTCCCAAATACAAAGATCTTGGTTGTCCTACCATTTCATGCATTATTGGAAGTCATAAGATAGATCAAGCTTTGTTGGATTTAGGAGCAAGTGTGAATTTAATACCCTATACTATTTACGAACAATTAGGTTTAGGAGAAATCAAGCCCACTTGAATCACTGACACGACTAAAAGGTTGATGTCTTCTCCCAAGTGCAGGAGTGTCAAAGTAATAAATAACCCGGCAAGACCGGGGTCGAACCACAGGGAGGTTAATTGTACAAATTATAAACAACAATTATAAAACAACAATAACAACAACAACAATAGTAGTAGTAGTACTAATAATAATAATAATAATAATAATAATAATAATAATAATAATAATAAAGAAAGAGAAGAAGAAGAAGATGATGATGATGAGAACTTGGAGATGGAAAATTAATGTAAGGATTAAACAATAATAATAACAAATGTCAAGGTTAGAGGTTCCACTAATGGTATATCAAACAAGTATAATATAAACTCTTATTATTGAATTGGAAACCACACACAAAAGAGGTTCCAATCAGATTATATATTGTTAACATGATTACATTAGTCATCTTATTCAATTAATGCTAATACTTGTAAATCTTGTCAAGCATTCATGATTATAACTTATGTTAACAACAAATCAAGTTCCTTTCATAGCTCAGGTGTCGGTTATACCATACATTATGGGCTATGAAAGTGCCAAGCATTTGTTGTACCAAGTGTTATACAACATAAATCAAGATTAGTCATTTAACAAGCAAAGTATTAAAGAGTGAACAAGATAACAAATATAAAACATGTTAGTATCAAACATTAAAGTCCATATTAAGTTTACATTATACTTATTCTCATACCATTAGTGTAACCTTTTCACCTTGACATAATTAACTTAGCTAGACATAATGAAAGAAAGCAAAATAGATAAACAAAATAAGAACATAAAAGCTAACTAAGTAAAGGAAAGGAAATGAAAGGCATAAACTTGATATTAATGAAAGCAAAGCATAAACATTACAAAGAATACAAAGAGATAAATGAAGAGGATGATCTTGATCTGGAAACTAAGATGCCTAAATGCATGGCAAATGCCTCCTTTTATAGGCCAAAATTGGAAACTATTGATTTGATGACTAATTGATAAGTGGGTGGCCAACTTTTGACTTGGTGACAATCCTTATCTTCTCTTGTCTGCCCAAAACGTCATTGATAACGTCAAAATTGGAGCCATTTGAAACATGAAAGTTGTAGGCAATTGTCTTAGCTTTCTTGTGTAAAAAATTCAGCTCATTTGGACTTCTAGAACTCCAGATATGGCCAAAATACCGAACAGTGCTCGGGCTGGAAGACAGATTCGGGCTTCTTTGTTGTTGCTACAATTTGGACTTGATAATGGCCTTTTTAGATCTTGGGCTCCATATGAAAGTTGTAGGCCTATGTCTTACCTTTCCATCCATATAAATTGGACCTAAATCTGAGATATATAGCTCTAGATATGACCCAATTACCGAACAGTGTTCTGGTTTGGATTGCACCGACATCTCTTTTCTAAGTTTGGCCATCTCTTTATCATTGCAATTTAAGTTCTTCAAGTCATCAATCAATCCTTTCATTTATGTGATAGGCCTGCATTAATTATAGACATTTACCACAAATTATAGGTATCTTATATTATTAGATACATTATTATAAAACATATTTTAGTTAAGGAGTTATTGATACTTCAAGTGCAAAATGATGATATAAAACCATGATAAAAATGCACTTTTAAGTACTAATCAATCACCCTTCAATTAGCTGATAGGTCAATCAAGATTCCAGGGGTATCGTTAAGGATGTGTTGGTCCAAGTAGATAGATTCTACTTTCCTGTTGATTTTGTAGTGTTAGACATCACATCAATTCAGGGTTCTAATGCTCCCATCCCAGTCATCTTAGGGAGACCTTTCCTAGCTACATTCAATGCCTTAATTAACTGTAGGAATGGGGTGATGAAATTATCTTTTGGGAATATAACTGTGGAGATAAACATATTAAATGTCTCCAAACAAATTGGGGAACATGAGGACATTAGAGAGGTAAATTTGATTCAAACAGTTTGTTAAGAACACTTTGAGAGTGTGTGGATCAAGAATGCATTAGAAAGAACTTTAATTCATGATGAAAGACTTTATTCTTTGGAATGTGTTGATGAGGAAGTAAGAGAACTTGAGACTTATCTAGATCCAATGCCTATTATGTTAATAGGTCAATGGACCCCATCGTGTGAGCCTTTGATTTCACCCCAAGTGAAAGTTGAGGCATCTCTTGTCCAACCTTATAAAGTAGAAAGGAAGCCTTTACCGATTGATTTTAAGTATGCATTTCTTGGGGAAGATGAATCATATCCTATTGTGATCTCATCAAAACTTAGCATAGACCAAGAACAAAAACTTTTGAGAGTGGTGAGAAAACACAAGAAAGCAATTGGGTGGAAAATTACTGACTTGAAATGAATTAGCCCTCTTTTATGTATACATAGAATCTATCTTGAAGAAGAGGCTAAATCTGTGAGGCAAATGCAAAGACAATTGAACCCAAACATGAAGGAAGTAGTGAGAGGTGAAGTGCTTAAGCTACTTGATGCAGGTATCATTTACCTTATTGCAAACTCAAAATGGGTTAGTCCAACCCAAGTTGTCCCTAAAAAATCTGGAGTCACGGTAGTGAAGAATGAAAATAGTGAGCTGGTACCAACTAGAATCAAAACTAGATGGTGTATGTACATTGATTATCGTAAATTGAACATGGTGATGAGGAAGGATGACACGACGAAAAGATTGATGTCTTCTCCCAAGTGCAGGAGTGTCGAAGTAATAAATAACCCGGCAAGACCGGGGTCGAACCACAGGGAGGTTAATTGTACAAATTATAAACAACAATTATAAAACAACAATAACAACAACAACAATAGTAATAATAGTAGTAGTAGTAGTAGTAGTAGTAGTAGTACTAATAATAATAATAATAATAATAATAATAATAATAATAATAATAATAATAGTAGTAGTAGTACTAATAATAATAATAATAATAATAATAATAAAGAAAGAGAAGAAGAAGAAGATGATGATGATGAGAACTTAGAGATGAAATATTAATGTAAGGATTAAACAATAATAATAACAAATGTCAAGGTTAGAGGTTCCACTAATGGTATATCAAACAAGTATAGTATAAACTCTTATTATTGAATTGGAAACCACACACAAAGAAGGTTCCAATCAGATTATATATTGTTAACATGATTACATTAGTCATCTTAATCAATTAATGCTAATACTTGTAAATCTCGTCAAGCATTCATGATTATAACTTATGTTAACAACAAATCAAGTTCCTTTCATAGCTCAGGTGTCGGTTATACCATACATTATGGGCTATGAAAGTGCCAAGCATTTGTTGTACCAAGTGTTATACAACATAAATCAAGATTAGTCATTTAACAAGCAAAGTATTAAAGAGTGAACAAGATAACAAATATAAAACATGTTAGTATCAAACATTAAAGTCCATATTAAGTTTACATTATACTTATTCTCACACCATTAGTGTAACCTTTTCACCTTGACATAATTAACTTAGCTAGACATAATGAAAGAAAGAAAAATAGATAAACAAAATAAGAACATAAAAGCTAACTAAGTAAAGGGAAGGAAATGAAAGGCATAAACTTAATATTAATGAAAGCAAAGCATAAACATTACAAAAAATACAAAGAGAGAAAGGAAGAGCATGATCTTGATCTGAACACCAAGATGCCTAAATGCATGGCAAATGCCTCCTTTTATAGGCCAAAATTGGGAACTATTGATTTGATGACTAATTGATAAGTGGGTGGCCAACTTTTGACTTGGTGACAATCCTTATCTTCTCTTGTCTGCCCAAAACGTCATTGATAACGTCAAAATTGGAGCCAGTTGCAAACATGAAAGTTGTAGGAAATTGTCTTAGCTTTCTTGTGTAAAAACTTCAGCTCATTTGGACTTCTAGAACTCCAGATATGGCCAAAATACCGAACAGTGCTCGGGCTGGAAGACAGATTCGGGCTTCTTTGTTGTTGCTACAATTTGGACTTACAAATGGCCTTTTTAGATCTTAGGCTTCATATGAAAGTTGTAGGCCTATGTCTTACCTTTCCAGCCATATAAATTGGACCTAAATCTGAGATCTGTAGCTCCACATATGACCCAATTACCGAACAGTGTTCCGGTTTGGATTGCACCGACATCTCTTTTTTAAGTTTGACCATCTCTTTGCCTTTGCAATTTAAGTTCTTAAAGTCATCAATCAATATTTTCATTTATGTGATAGGCCTGCATTTAAAATGAACATTTACCACAATTTAAAGGTATCTTATATTATTAGATATATTATTATAAAACATGCTTTAGTTAAGGAGTTATTGATACTTCAAGTGCAAAATGATGATATAAAACCATGACAAAAATGCACTTTTAAGTACTAATCAAAGGACCATTTTACGCTTTCATTTTTAGACCAAGTGCTTGAAAGAGTAGCTGGAAGAGCTTTTTATTATTTTCTTGATGGATACTCGGGTTACAACCAAATTGAGATTTCTTTAGAAGACCAAGAAAAAACCACTTTCACTTGTCCTTTTGGTACTTATGCTTATAGAAGAATGCCTTTTGGTTTGTGTAATGCACCAGCTACTTTTCAAAGGTGTATGATGAGTATCTTTAGTGACATGGTGGAAATTTTTTTGGAAGTTTTCATGGATGATTTTTCAGTTTATAGGGATTCTTATGAGTTGTGTCTAATGCATTTAGAAAAAGTCCTTGAAAGATGTGAAGAGAGCAATCTTGTACTTAATTGGAAGAAGTGTCATTTTATAGTGACACATGACATTGTCTTAGGTCACATTGTCTCTTCAAAAGGAATAGAGGTAGATAAGTCAAAAGTGGAAATCATTCAAAAATTACCTACCCCTAGGACTGTGAAAGATGTGAGATCCTTTTTAGGACATGCTAGTTTTTATCAAAGATTCATTCATTCTTTTAGTACCATTGCCAAACCATTGTGTAACTTATTATCACAAGATGTCCAATTTGATTGGACATTAAAATGTCAAGAAGCTTTTGAAAAGCTTAAAGGGTTGTTGACAACTGCACCAATCATGCAAGCTCCTGATTGGTTTTTACCATTTGAATTGATGTGTGATGCTAGTGATTTTGCGGTTGGGGCTGTTTATACTAGCAAGACTTTGAATGATGCTCAATTGAATTGCACTACAATTGAAAAAGAACTCATAGCTGTGGTCTTTACATTAAACAAGTTTAGGTCTTATTTGGTTGAATCTCTTGTTATTGTTTTCACTAATCATGCAGCATTGAAATATTTGCTCACAAAACAAGATGCCAAACCACGTTTCATTCGATGGATCCTCCTACTCCAAGAGTTTAACCTTGAAATTCAAGATAAAAAAGGGAGTAGAGAATGTAGTGGCTGATCATTTGTCTCGTCTTTCAAGCTATGAGACCATAATTGATGAATCTCCAATAAATGAACTCTTTGCTAATGAAAATTTATTTTGTGTAGGTATCGTCTCCTACATCGGTTCTCCATGGTATTCTGACATAGCAAATTACCTAGCCACAAGTCAGATTCCTTCTGATTAGTCTAAACTTGACAAACAAAAATTATTAAGCGGTGTATCCCTGATCATGAAATTCCAAGGGTCATTAATTTTTGTCATGCATTAGCCTGTGATGGGCATTTCTCTTCTAAGAAAACCATTGCCAAAATCTTGCAGTGTGATTTTTATTGGCCTACCATGTTTAAAGATGTTCATGCCTTCCGTGTTACATGTGACCGATGCCAAAGACTAGGTAGCCTCACTAGGCATAACATGATGCCCCTTAACCCCATCTTTGTTTTGGAAATATTTGATTGTTAGAGCATTGATTTCATGGGACCTTTTCCAAGTTTATTTGGTTACCAATTCATCCTTGTAGCTGTTGATTATGTGTCTAAATGGGTGGAGGCCATTGCATCTCGAACCAATAACCATCGAGTTGTGGTCAAATTCTTGAAAGAAAATATTTTCTCTCGTTTTGGCATGCCCCGGGCTATGATTAGTGATGGGGGAAAATATTTTTGTAACAAGCCCGTTGGGATTTTGATGAGAAAATATGGTGTAATTCACAAGGTTAGTACCCCTTATCACCCACAAACTAGTAGCCAAGCTGAGTTGGCAAATAGGGAGATCAAGAACATTTTAGAGAAAATAGTCAATCCAAACCGTAAAGATTGGTCCTTGCGACTAGTTGATGCTTTGTGGGCATATCGCACTACTTATAAGACCTTTTTAGGAATGTCTCCTTATAGGCTAGTTTATAGAAAACCTTGTCATCTCCCTATTGAGATGCATATTGGGCAATCCGACAATTCAATGACAATGAAAATGAGGTTGATAAAAATAGAAAGCTTCAATTGGATGAATTAAAGGAGGTGAGAAATGATGCATTTGAAAATGCAAAAAATTCAAAACATAAGATGAAAACTTTGCATGATAAACATATTCTTAGAAAATCCTTTCATGTTGGTCAAAAGGTTCTCTTGTATAATTCACAATTACATCTCTTTCCTAGAAAGTTGAGGACAAAATGGATTGGTCCATTTGTGATTAAATCCATCCCTGAGCATGGTGCATTTGAGGTAGAAAATCCTAAGAATGGAAATATTTTCAAAGTAAATGGTCATCGATTGAAACCTTATCTTGAAAACGTTGTGGCTGAAGTTGAGACATTGGATCTTGAAGATCCAATACCATTGTAGTATCAGATGTAATGATTTTTTTCTCATTTTTATTTTTTTTCCTTCTTCCATCTTTTATATTTTCTTATTCATGCATTAGGGACAATGCGTTATTTTAAGTTGGGGGGTGTGAGGTTCTTTATGTTTTTTAAAAAAAAAAACAAAATCAATGTTTTCTTTTAGTTGTGATATGCAGGTTAAAAAAAAATCAATCAAGCAACAAGTCACCTCATACCCAATTCAATCAAACATTCATCGTTGAAAACAGAAGGGGAGTAATAATTTTCTAATCTTTATACTTTTCTTCTCTTTCTCTTTTACAATGAGGATAATATAAAACTTAATTTTAGATATTTCATTATGTTGAATGCTTGAGATAACCATGCTTGTTAAAAGAAAAAAAAACTTGCATTCATATGTGAATTAGACTTGTTTAGGATTATCATTACATTTTTGTGTTCATTATTGTGTTAAACATTGCATGCTTTAATTTGGGATAGATAATATCTTATAAAGCAAGATATAACATTTTTTTTTAAAGATTACTGAAGTACATCTTTCCTTGTAAAAGTAGTGTGAGTTGTGTAATTATGCATGAAAGATGAGTATGATGCTTTACTTGTGATTATCCCTTTTGATTCAGTCCTAAACAAGGTTTAAGTAAATATAGTAATAATTATTACACAAATAAATAAATAAAGTGTACAAAGTTCTATCTACTCCAATGTTTTCAGTTGCTCAGTAACTAGGGGTATTCATCACAAATGTTTATCTTTATGTCAAATGGCAGCTTGAAATATGAGTATGCAAAGCACTTTAAGTTTGTGACTTTGTGAGTAACCAAGTGCACTCATCACAAATGTTTGTATTCGTGTCAAAAGGAAAGTGGCTACTTAAAGATAGAATAAATCATATCTTCAAAGAAAAAAAAAGAAGAAACAAAAGAAAGAATATATATATATATATATATATATATATATATATATATATATATTTCTCTAGTTTGCTACCTTGTTTGTGTTGGTGAGAAGGGAAGATTACAAGTTGAGTTTTCATGTGAATCAATTACGTTGGTTGCATGATAAATATGATTGAATTTGGAAATTTTGTATGGATGTTTGATTAGAGAATGTGAGTATGCTTATTTTTTTTATTTTCTATTGTGTACACTAAGTTAAACATACCAATGTTTGCATGATAGGTCCTTCAAGTGTGATGAATCGAGCCTAATTATGATTGTTATTATTCTTTTTATTTCAAAGGTTTTATGTTTTGTTTTGCTTGAGGACTAGCAAAACCTAAGTTGGGGGGGTATGATTGTGCATCAAAAGTGTCATTAAGTCTCTTATTTTACATATGATTTATTGTTTTTATTTGGTTTTTTTTATAATAATTAATGTGCTTTTTAGTAATGAAGTTTGTTTTAATGTTTTGATAGGTTTTTAGAGCTTAAATGAATTAATTAAGAAAATTCAACCTCAAAATTCAGAACAAAGAATTAAAGAGACATTTAGTTGAAGATTAAAGCAAATCTTGGTTCAAATAAGTGCTCCAAATTTGTCCCAAAAATCAATTCTATTCCAATTCTAGAAAAGAATATCATATGATTTATTTCAAGCCCAAACATGCCTTATGTTGTGTGCAAATTTTAACTATTAAACACTCAAGGTTTCAATGTCAATTTTAGCCCAAATAATAGGTACATTTGTATACTTATTTGATGATTAAATTCAGCCCCAAATCAACCCTAAATCAACCCCAAATCAACCTTCAAATCAACCCAAACACAATCCATGATCTTACATGTCCACACAACAAATAACAATTGATTTATTTTGGGTAATCCATTGATCTAAGAAGGCAAGCACATGGATGGAAAGCTAGAGGGTATATTTTTACATTATTTTGGGTCAAAAACAAGAAGGAGACAACTCATAAATGAGGAAGAAAAACATGCACCAAAGTGGTTGTAAGGCTGTCCTAATTTGATTTTTCAGAACACCTTTTAGTGTTTTGCCCATAACTTTTGACTCCAGTGTCCAAATGAGCTGTTCTTTAATGATCTAGGAAGGTGACAAAATTGCCTATAAATATGTCTCTAATAGACATCTCGAAACAAGGCTTTTAGGAGGGTCTAAATTGCTATCCAAAGTTAGCATCAAGTTTGTGTTTGAATTTTTACTGAAATTGTGTTGTGTTCTTCTTTATAGATTTCGGTTCTTTAGCTTGTAAAACTTATTATTTCATTTTGATTCAAGTTATTTCATGTTTATTTAAGTGTTCTTATATATAATCATAGTTGGCTAATCTCTTTCTTGGATCCAAATCAAGGATGATGGTGATTGAGGTGAGTTCTTTAGGATATTAATGAATCTTAAGGTTTATCTTCTCATTTTCTTCATGAATGATTTATTATTGCAAAGAAATTTTAGAAATCATTTAGGTAATGTTATAATCTTGAATTTTTATGCACAAACTTTAGTTTTGTATAGAGATTGCTCGATTCAATGTCTTACTTAATATAAAAGTACTTATTCATTCTTAAGCAATAATCAATCTTCATCTTTATAAACTTCATTGTAATATCTTCCAATCTAATATCACCATCGTTGATATTAGGTTGAGTTATCTTATATATGTTGAAGAAATCACCAATACATCACCATTAAAATTGATTTGGACCAAGACTTATGTTTTCTTGTCATTTAAAATCTATTTACACTTTTTCATCGTTGAAAACAAATCTATCAATTATTTTCAACCAAGTTATTGTTAATTTAATTTCTCTTGAGTTTTTTTTTGTTACCTAGCTTAATTTCCAGATCTAGCTCTTTGTGGATATGACCTCGATCGATCTTACCGAGTCAATTGCTACATCGCACACTCGTGCACTTGCGAGTTAAAACAAGTCGATCATAAAAAGCGGTCCAGCAATTTTGGCGCCATTGCTGGCGAGCTAGCAAGCAAAGTTAACAAATTTAGATTTGATTATTGGAAAACTAATAAAAAATATCATATAAAAAAATCAATTGGCTGGTTATACCGCCTCAAAAAAATTGACCTCAACTTTTCAGATATTAGACCGTGGAATGGACTACTAATTGTTAGCTTTTAGTTGGTTCAACCATTTTTCTTTTGATGTTTATTCTAATTAGTTTATAATATTTATTGTTTATATTATAAGGCTAGTTTTACGGCCTATTGTTTGTTTTATTTTATCTTGTTGTATTGTTGTTGTTTGATTTTGTTTTTGAAGTACTTGGTTGGTATTACCCCCTCATGTTTTTTTTTGTTATTTTATTGTAATTATTTTTGTTATATTTATTGTTTGAAGTTCTTGGCTGGTATTACCGCCTCTTTATTCATGCTTGTTATAATTATCTTTTAATGTGTATTATTGTTAATATTGCTTATTAGTTGGAGTGTGAATGTTCTAATTTGTTGTATTTTTATTTTTGAGCTATTACTTTATCTTTTACATTTCATTTACTTTTATTTGCAATCTTCTTTTTCTTTTTCCTTTCTTTTCATATTCATATAATTGTTATATTAGTATTATTATTTTTATGATCGGCTTGTTTTAACTCGCAAGTGCACGAGTGTGCGATGTAGCAATTAACTCGGTAAAATCAATCGAGATCATATCCATAGAGAGCTAGATCTGGAAATTAAGCTAGGTAAAAAAAAAACTCAAGATGAATTAAATTAACAATAACTTGGTTGAAAATAATTGGTGGATTTGTTTTCAAAGATGAAAAAGTGTAAATAGATTTTAAATAACAAGAAAAAGTAAGTCTTGGTCCAAATCAATTTTAATGGTGATGTATTGGTAATTTCTTCAACATATATAAAATAGCCCAGCCTAATATCAACGATGGTGATATTAGATCGGAAGATATTACAATGAAGTTTAGAAAGATGAAGATTGCTTATTGCTTAAGAATATATAAGTACTTTCATATTAAGTAAGACATCGAATCAAGCAATCTCTATACCAAAACTAAAGTTTGTGCATAAAAATTCAAGATTATAACATTACCTAAATGATTTCTAAAATTTCTTTGCAATATAAATCATTCATGAAGAAAATGAGAAGATAAACATTAAGATTCATTAATATCCTAAAGAACTCACCTCAATCACCATCATCCTTGATTTGGATCCAAGAAAGAGATTAGCCAACCATGATTATATATAAGAACACATCAATAAACATAAAATAACTTGAATCAAACTTAAGTTTTACAAACTAAAGAACTGAAATCTATAAAGAAGAACACAACACAATTTTAGAAACAATTCGGACATAAATTTGACTCTAACTTTGGACAGCACTTTGACCCTCTTAGAAGCTTTTTTTCGAGACATATTTACATGAAATTCTGTCACCTTTCCAAATCATTAAAGAATAGCTCATTTGGACACCTGAGTCAAAAGTTATGGGCAAAACACCAAAAGGTGTTCTGAAAAATCAAATCAAGATAGCTTTACAACCACTTTGGTGCACGTTTTTCTTCCTCATTTATGAGGTGTCTCCTTCTTTTTTTTGACCCAAAATAATGTTAAAATATCCCCTCCAGCTTTCCATCCATGTGCTTGCCTTCTTGGATCAATAGATTACCCAAAATAAATCAATTATTATTTGTTTTGTGGATATGTAAGATCATGGATTGTATTTGGGCTGATTTGAAGGTTGATTTGGGGTTGATTTGGGGTTAATTTAGGGCTAATTTGGGGCTAAATTTAAATATCAAATAAGTATACAAATGTACCTATTATTTGGGCTAAGATTGATGACATGACTAAAAGGTTGATGTCTTTTCCCAAGTGCAGGAGTGTCGAAGTAATAAATAACCCGGCAAGACCGGGGACGAACCACAGGGAGGTTAATTGTACAAATTATAGACAACAATTATAAGCAACAATAATAGCAATAACAACAATAACAACAACAATAACAACAACAACTATAATAATAATAATAATAATAATAATAATAGTAGTAGTAGTAGTAGTAGTAGTAGTAGTAGTAATAGTAGTAGTAATAGTAGTAGTAGTAGTAATAATAATAATAATAATAAAGAAAGAGAAGAAGAAGAAGATGATGATAACTTGGAGATGGAAAATTAATGTAAGGATTAAACAATAATAATAACAAATGTCAAGGTTAGAGGTTCCACTAATGGTATATCAAACAAGTATAGTATAAACTCTTATTCTTGAATTGGAAACCACACACAAAAGAGCTTCCAATCAGATTATATATTGTTAACATGATTACATTAGTCATCTTATTCAATTAATGCTAATACTTGTAAATCTCGTCAAGCATTCATGATTATAACTTATGTTAACAACAAATCAAGTTCCTTTCATAGCTCAGGTGTCGGTTATACCATACATTATGGGCTATGAAAGTGCCAAGCATTTGTTGTACCAAGTGTTATACAACATAAATCAAGATTAGTCATTTAACAAGCAAAGTATTAAAGAGTGAACAAGATAACAAATATAAAACATGTTAGTATCAAACATTAAGGTCCATATTAAGTTTACATTATACTTATTCTCACACCATTAGTGTAACCTTTTCACCTTGACATAATTAACTTAGCTAGACATAATGAAAGAAAGAAAAATAGATAAACAAAATAAGAACATAAAAGTTAACTAAGTAAAGGAAAGGAAATGAAAGGCATAAACTTGATATTAATGAAAGCAAAGCATAAACATTACAAAAAATACAAAGAGAGAAAGGAAGAGTATGATCTTGATCTGGAAACCAAGATGCCTAAATGCATGGCAAATGCCTCCTTTTATAGGCCAAAATTGGGAACTATTGATTTGATGACTAATTGATAAGTGGGCGGCCAACTTTTGGCTTGGTGACAATCCTTATCTTCTCTTGTCTGCCCAAAACGTCATTGATAAAGTCCAAATTGAAGCCAATTGTAAACATGAAAGCTGTAGGCAATTGTCTCAGCTTTCTTTTGTAAAAAATACAGCTCATTTAGACTTCTAGAACTCCAGATATGGCCAAAATACCGAACAGTGCTCGGGCTGGAAGACAGATTCGGGCTTCTTTGTTGTTGCTATAATTTGGACTTGATAATGACCTTTTTAGATCTTGGGCTCATATGAAAGTTGTAGGCTTATGTCTTACCTTTCCATCCATATAAATTGGACCTAAATCTGAGATCTGTAGCTCTAGATATGACCCAATTACCGAACAGTGTTCCGGTTTGGATTGCACCGACATCTCTTTTCTAAGTTTGGCCATCTCTTTATCCTTGCAATTTAAGTTCTTCAAGTCATCAATCAATCCTTTCATTTATGGGATAGGCCTGCATTAAAAATAGACATTTACCACAAATTATAGGTATCTTATATTATTAGATACATTATTATAAAACATATTTTAGTTAAGGAGTTATTGATACTTCAAGTGCAAAATGATGATATAAAACCATAATAAAAATGCACTGTGCGTTTGTTATCCGTGATTTCTTCCTCAGAATAAATCATTTGCAAATCTTCAGATTCATCCAACTCATTTTTACTTAAAGTAGATTCAAGTTGATCATAAACTAATTCGTCAATATGATCTACTTCTTGTAAATCATTATCATCTCCAGGTTGCTTGCAAATGTTGAAAATATTCATCTCCAATGTCATGTTTCCAAATGATAGCTTCATCAGTCCATTCCTACAATTAATCAATGCGTTAGAGGTTGCAAGAAACGGACGTCCTAAAATAACAGGAAATGAATTACATGCTTCAACAGGTTCTGTGTCCAAGACAATAAAATCCACAGGATAAATGAATTTATCGACTTGTACTAACACATCTTCAATTATTCCTCTAGGCACTTTTACAGATCTATCGGCAAGTAAAAGAGTTATAGAAGTTGGTTTTAACTCACCTAGATTGAGACTCTGAAAAACTGAATATGGAAGTAAATTCACATTAGCACCAAGATCAAGTAAGGCTCTTTCAATTTTATGCTCTCCAATAAAGCAAGAAATTGTAGGACAACCAGGGTCTTTATATTTCAAAGCATTATTGTTTTGAAGAATAACACTTACTTGTTCGGCTAGAAAGGCTTTCTTTTTCACATTCAGTTTCCTCTTCACAGTGCATAGATCTTTCAAAAATTTAGCATAGGAAGGAACCTGTTTAATAGCATCCAGCAAAGGTATATTGATCCTTACCTGTTTGAAAGTTTCAAAGATTTTCAGAGTTGTGATTAACTTTCCTTTGTTTGGTCATGGCTTGAGGAAATGGAAGTGCTGGCGGTGAATCAGTCGTTTCTTTGCAATTTTCAGATTCAACCCCTTCCTTACCCTCAGAGATTGACTCATCATCTTTCTCATAAGGTTCAAGAGAGGGTTTTTCAATAACCTTACCACTGCGTAGAGTAGTGACTGATTTGACTTGATCCATATGTTGGCTTCCGGAACTACTTGCATTTGCATTGTATTGCCCCTTGGGATTTTGTTGTGGATGAGATGGAAACTTACCTTTCTCTTGGAAACTGAGAGCAAATGTTAATTTAGCAAGAGTATCTTTAAAATCTGTCATGTTTTGAGCAAGTTCAGTATTGATTGTCTCTTGCTTTTTAATGAATGCATGCAATGTTTCCTCAAGATTTCTTCTAGGAGGTGGAGCATAGGGAGTTGCATATCCATGAGAATTTTGGAAATTATAGTGTGCTTGAAATGGTGGTTGTGAAGTTTGTGCATTGTTGTTCTCACTCTTCCAATTGAAATTTGGGTGATTTCTCCAACCAGGGTTATATGTTTGGGAGTATGGGTTGTGGTTAGGCCTTTGGAAATTGTTTAAAGCATGGGCTTGTTCATGGAGACATTCCTTAAAAGAAGGCAAGGTTGGATAGTTATTGGTTGAGTGTTCATGTGTTTCACATATTTGACACACAATGTTTTCAACAGATTTTAATTGACCACTCTTTTTCAATTCTAGTGCCTCGAATTTTCTAGCTAAAGATGCAAACTTGGCTTGAAGGTCATGATCTTCCCTAAGATTGTACATACCTCCACTAGATGTATGAGGTTGAGTTTTACTCGGTGCCTCATATGTACCCGCGGTGTCCCAATTTTGAGCATTTTCAGCTAACAAGTCTAAGTACTCCATTGCTTCATTAGGGTCTTTATCTTCAAAAGTTCCATTGCACATCAATTCAACCATTTGCCTATCTTTAGGTGTTAACCCTTCATAGAAATGTGAAACCAATCTCCATGTTTCAAAACCATGATGAGGGCAAGTACTAAGCAAGTCTCGATACCTATCCCAACATTGATAAAATGTTTCTCCTGGTTTTTGAGTGAAAGTGGCGATTTGTCTCTTGAAAGAGTTTGTTCTATGAGATGGGAAAAACTTCTTTAAAAATTGTTGTTGCATTTCATCCCAAGCACGAATGGATCCTGGTCTTAAATTTTGTAGCCATGTTTTAGCTTTATCTTTTAATGAAAAAGGAAAAAGCTTTAATCTGATGGTGTTCATGCTACAATTTAAATTATTATATGTGTTGCAGACCTCCTCAAATTCTCTTAAATGCAAGTATGGATTTTCCAATTCTAAACCATGAAAAGATGGTAAAAGTTGAATAATGCCTGGCTTAAAATTAAAATGAGATACATCGGGAGGAAAAACTATGCATGATGGTGCACTTGTTCTTGTGGGATTCATTTCAAAATACCTTTCACTTTTCTTGGATTCACAAATATACCCGTAACTAAGATGGCTGACACGACTAAAAGGTTGATGTCTTCTCCCAAGTGCAGGAGTGTCGAAGTAATAAATAACCCGGCAAGACCGGGGTCGAACCACAGGGAGGTTAATTGTACAAATTATAAACAACAATTATAAAACAATAATAACAACAACAACAATAGTAATAATAATAATAATAATACTAGTAGTAGTAGTAGTAGTAGTAGTACTAATAATAATAATAATAATAATAATAATAATAATAATAATAATAATAAAGAAAGAGAAGAAGAAGAAGATGATGATGATGAGAACTTGGAGATGAAATATTAATGTAAGGATTAAACAATAATAATAACAAATGTCAAGGTTAGAGGTTCCACTAATGGTATATCAAACAAGTATAGTATAAACTCTTATTATTGAATTGGAAACCACACACAAAGGAGGTTCCAATCAGATTATATATTGTTAACATGATTACATTAGTCATCTTATTCAATTAATGCTAATACTTGTAAATCTCGTCAAGCATTCATGATTATAACTTATGTTAACAACAAATCAAGTTCCTTTCATAGCACAGGTGTCGGTTATACCATACATTATGGGCTATGAAAGTGCCAAGCATTTGTTGTACCAAGTGTTATACAACATAAATCAAGATTAGTCATTTAACAAGCAAAGTATTAAAGAGTGAACAAGATAACAAATATAAAACATGTTAGTATCAAGCATTAAAGTCCATATTAAGTTTACATTATACTTATTCTTACACCATTAGTGTAACCTTTTCACCTTGACATAATTAACTTAGCTAGACATAATGAAAGAAAGAAAAATTAGATAAACAAAATAAGAACATAAAAGCTAACTAAGTAAAGGAAAGGAAATGAAAAGCATAAACTTAATATTAATGAAAGCAAAGCATAAACATTACAAAAAATACAAAGAGAGAAAGGAAGAGCATGATCTTGATCTGGAAACCAAGATGCCTAAATGCATGGAAAATGCCTCCTTTTATAGGCCAAAATTGGGAACTATTGATTTGATGACTAATTGATAAGTGGGTGACCAACTTTTGACTTGGTGACAATCCTTATCTTCTCTTGTCTGCCCAAAACGTCATTGATAAAGTCAAAATTGGAGCCAGTTGTAAACATAAACGTTGTAGGCAATTGTCTCAGCTTTCTTGTGTAAAAAATTCAGCTCATTTGGACTTCTAGAACTCCAGATATGGCCAAAATACCGAACAGTGCTTGGGCTGGAAGACAAATTCGGGCTTCTTTATTGTTGCTATAATTTGGACTTGATAATGGCCTTTTTAGATCTTGGGCTCCATATGAAAGTTATAGGCCTATGTCTTACCTTTCCATCCATATAAATTGGACCTAAATCTGAGATCTGTAGCTCCAGATATGACCTAATTACCAAATAATGTTCCGGTTTGGATTGCACCGACATCTCTTCTCTAAGTTTGACCATCTCTTTATCCTTGCAATTTAAGTTCTTCAAGTCATCAATCAATCCTTTCATTTATGTGATAGGCCTGCATTAAAAATAGACATTTACCATAAATTATAGGTATCTTATATTATTAGATACATTATTATAAAACATGCTTTAGTTAAGGAGTTATTGATACTTCAAGTGCAAAATGATGATATAAAACCATGATAAAAATGCACTTTTAAGTACTAATCACACCCCTCAACCAGCTTATTACTAGTCCCTAGTAATCAAAGCGTTACAACAATTTGCAAATTTCACAAAGCAAGGTATTCATCATTTAACTTCCATTAATCTATCTAGATAAACAAACTCTCATTAAATTTATATATCTGCTCAATACCTCTTAACAAGATATTAATAAACCTTTTTTTTGTGCTCAATGTATCAACACATAATTATAGGGCTTTTCTTGGAAGAAAACAAAAATTTTTTTTTGTAATGTTTAAGGTTAACTTCCTTGGGTTGGGATTACTATTTTTGTCTTTTTTTTTCATTTTTTTCATTTTTTTTAAAATCTATATACATATAATTTAAAAACATCATGCATATTTAACCCATGTAACGAGCTTTCAGCTAATGACTCCCAGACCAGTTGGTCTTAGGGCATTAGGTGTTAAGACACCCCTACGAGCTTAGTAACTCGGGTCGCAGATACTGATATGTAGATAGTGCAATGTTTGATTCCCTTAAGCTTTTCTCCTCAACCCATGTAACAAGCGTTGGGCCAATAGCTCCCAAGTCAGTTGACTTTAGGGTATTAGGTGTTAAAACACCCCTTCGGGCTTAATTGCTTAGGTTAGGGAGGCTACGAAACCAAACTTATCTACATTTTTATTATCATGATTTTTTATTTTTTTTTCTTTTTTTCTTTTTTTTTTAATTATATACAATCCATTTCCCTTAGTTGTTACCTTTAACAAAAGAACATAAATAATATAATAATCCAATATGCAACCCACAATCATATGTTAAAGTGTGTGTGTGTAAATTAAGGTTTAAGAATACATGTTAAATAAGTATATGAGCAGAATTAAGCGGTAACAATACGAGAGTTTGTAAACCTGAATATTTCAGGAAGTATTATAATAAACCTTGTTAAGAATGGTTACTAAGATACGTCTCAAAAGTCACTTTAACAAAAGAACTCCTTTACTCTGTCATCCTAGTAACAACAATTATGCACATGCTTTATGAAATGAAAAACAATTTTTTTTTTATCAACTACTACCCTCTCCCCCCAACCAAAACGAGACATTGTCCTCAATGTTCTAAGGTAGAAAGATAGAGTATAGAAGTTATCACCTGAAATAACGAACACTGACAAAACCTGAAACAAACTAAAACAAAAATAAGAAATAACAAAACACAAATATTATGCTATTAGTAAAAAGACACAAATTCTTACAAACTAAAACTCAAATCGTAGTTGTGATTGTGGCTCACATCTTCCCTTGGTTTTACGTCCAAGAACGGCTTAAACGCCCTCTATGGGTCGGGGATAGGCTTCCCATCCAGTTTTCTTAAAAACTGGCAAACAGGGTCTTTTTTTAGTCAGATTCCCAAGACTATGCCAAGCATGTTCTTTATGAAAATGGGTTCCTAAGTTATGAATTGCACGATGCTTATCTTGACTATGATGAGATTTAAGAGTCAATAGAAGATTATCTAAAGACTCTCTGTGTTTTGAAATAAATCCCACCTTTTGATAATTTTCATAGTTTTTGCAAAATGCATGTGACTCCTTGAATATGGTGGGCCAGGAAAATCCGCTTTGTAAGATTTCTACAATCCTCTTTTTTGACGAGAAATGATCCCCACATGCCTTAGAGTGACAAAATTTAATGAAATTACTTACCTCATTGTCGAAAATGCATTTTTGAAATATTTGATCAGGACAATAATTGAATAAGTAAGGGTCATCCCAACAAAAATTTTGCTCGTTGCTCAAAAATTTTCTTTTGTCTTCAATACTCCAGTGAGCTGGGAAAAATCCTGAAGCAAGAAAATTGATATTTT
Organism: Populus pruinosa; assembly: GCA_026413675.1. NCBI lineage: Eukaryota > Viridiplantae > Streptophyta > Magnoliopsida > Malpighiales > Salicaceae > Populus > Populus pruinosa. The sequence goes on from CM048598.1 coordinate 7,202,257, forward strand.
TAGCAAACCAAGGCATTGAACTAAAAGAAAGTAGAGATTTATTAGGAAAGTAATCATTGATTGGTGTGATGTCGGGTGTCGAATCTATTGTCACTTTTGATAAAAGATCCGCATCAACATTGTCGGTGCCTTTTTCATCATCGATTTCTTCCTGATTGGTCATGGCATGAGGAAATGAAAGTGCTGGCAGGGAATCAGTCTTTTCCTTGCAATATTCAGATTCAATCCCTTCCTTACCCTTAGAGATTGACTCATCATCTTTCTCACAAGCTTCAAGAGTGGGTTTTTTAATAACCTTACCATTGCGAAGAGTCATGACTGATTTGAGTTGATCCATGTGTTGACTTCCATAACTACTTGCATTTGCATTATATTGCTTCTTGAGATTTTGCTGTGGTTGAGATGGAAACTTACCTTTCTCTTGAAAACTGAGAGCAGATATGAATTTTGCAAGAGTTTCTTTAAAATCTGTTATGCTTTGAGTAAGTTGAGTGTTGATTGTCTCTTGCTTTTCAATGAATGCATACAAAGTTTCCTCAAACTTTCTTGTAGGAGGTGGAGCATAAGGAGGTGCATATCCATGATAATTTTGGAAATTATGGTGTGCTTGGAACTGTGGTGGTGAAGTTTGTGCATTGTCACTCTTCCAACTAAAATTCAGGTGATTTCTCCAACCAGGATTGTATGTTTGTGAGTATGGGTTGTGATTGGACCTTTCGAAACTGTTTAAAGCATGAGCTTGTTCATGGAGACATTCCTTAAAAGAAGGCAAGGTTGGACAATCGTTGGTTGAGTGTTTATTTGTTTCACAGATTTGACACACAATGTTTTCAACAAATTTTAATTGACCACTCTTTTTCAATTCTAGTGCCTCAACTTTTCTAGCTAAAGATGCAAACTTGGCTTGAAGGTCATGATCTTCCCTAAGGTTGTACATGCCTCCACTAGATGTGTGAAGTTGAGTTTTACTCGGTGCCTCATAAGTACCCGTGGTGTCCCAATTTTGAGCATTTTCAGCTAACAAGTCAAAGTACTCCATTGCTTCATCAGGGTCTTTATCTTCAAAAGTTCCATTGCACATCAATTCAACCATTTGCCTATTTTTAGGTGTTAACCCTTCATAGAAATGTGAAACCAATCTCCATGTTTCAAAACCATGATGGGGGCAAGTACTAAGCAAATCTCGATACCTATCCCAACATTTGTAAAATGTTTCTCCTGGTTTTTGAGTGAAAGTGGTGATTTGTCTTTTGAAAGAGTTTGTTCTATGAGATGGAAAAAATTTCTTTAAAAATTATTGTTGCATTTCATCCCAAGCACGAATGGATCCTGGTCTTAAATTTTGTAGCCATGTTTTAGCTTTATCTTTTAATGAAAAAGGAAAAAGCTTTAATCTGATGGTGTTCATGCTACAATTTAAATTATTATATGTGTTGCAGACCTCCTCAAATTCCCTTAAATGCAAGTATGGATTTTCCAATTCCAAACCATGAAAAGAAGGTAAAAGTTGAATAATTCCTGGTTTAAAATTAAAATGAGATGCATCAGGAGGAAAAACTATGCATGATGGTGCACTTGTTCTTGTGGGATTCATGTGGTCTCTAAGTGTTCTAGCACGGTTATTCTCATTATTCTCATTTTGAAGTGATTGATTATCTTTTTCGGCCATATTTTCTGAAAATGATGAGGATATCCTACAAAGTCTACCACTTGATGTACGTGACCACACTCTCATGCACGTGTAGGAATAAAATAAAAAAGAAGAAGAAAGCAAAAGAAGGAGGAAGAAAACAAAATAAAAAGAAACAAAAGAAAAAAAACAAAGTTATATATACAAGAAAAGTGAAAAGAGAAAATAAAATCAATATTATAATTTATACAAAACTTACCTCCCCGGCAACGGCGCCAAAAACTTGACACGACTAAAAGGTTGATGTCTTCTCCTAAGTGCAGGAGTGTCGAAGTAATAAATAACCCGGCAAGACCGGGGTCGAACCACAGGGAGGTTAATTGTACAAATTATAGACAACAATTATAAGCAACAATAATAGCAATAACAACAACAACAACAACAACAATAACAACAACAACTATAATAATAATAATGATAATAGTAGTAGTAGTAGTAGTAGTAGTAGTAGTAGTAGTAGTAGTAATACTAATAATAGTAGTAGTAGTAATAATAATAATAATAATAATAAAGAAAGAGAAGAAGAAGAAGATGATGATAACTTGGAGATGGAAAATTAATGTAAGGATTAAACAATAATAATAACAAATGTCAAGGTTAGAGGTTCCACTAATGGTATATCAAACAAGTATAGTATAAACTCTTATTCTTGAATTGGAAACCACACACAAAGGAGGTTCCAATCAGATTATATATTGTTAACATGATTACATTAGTCATCTTATTCAATTAATGCTAATACTTGTAAATCTCGTCAAGCATTCATGATTATAACTTATGTTAACAACAAATCAAGTTCCTTTCATAGCTCAAGTGTCGGTTATACCATACATTATGGGCTATGAAAGTGCCAAGCATTTGTTGTACCAAGTGTTATACAACATAAATCAAGATTAGTCATTTAACAAGCAAAGTATTAAAGAGTGAACAAGATAACAAATATAAAACATGTTAGTATCAAACATTAAGGTCCATATTAAGTTTACATTATACTTATTCTCACACCATTAGTGTAACCTTTTCACCTTGACATAATTAACTTAGCTAGACATAATGAAAGAAAGAAAAATAGATAAACAAAATAAGAACATAAAAGTTAACTAAGTAAAGGAAAGGAAATGAAAGGCATAAACTTGATATTAATGAAAGCAAAGCATAAACATTACAAAAAATACAAAGAGAGAAAGGAAGAGCATGATCTTGATCTGGAAACCAAGATGCCTAAATGCATGGCAAATACCTCCTTTTATAGGCCAAAATTGGGAACTATTGATTTGATGATTAATTGATAAGTGGGCGGCCAACTTTTGACTTGGTGACAATCCTTATTTTCTCTTGTCTACCCAAAACGTCATTGATAAAGTCCAAATTGAAGCCAGTTGTAAACATGAAAGCTGTAGGAAATTGTCTCATCTTTCTTTTGTAAACAATTCAGCTCATTTGGACTTCTAGAACTCTAGATATGGCTAAAATACCGAACAATGCTCGGGCTGGAAGACAGATTCGGGCTTCTTTGTTGTTGCTACAATTTGGACTTGATAATGGCCTTTTTAGATCTTGGGCTCCATATGAAAGTTGTAGGCCTATGTCTTACCTTTCCATCCATATAAATTGGACCTAAATCTGAGATCTGTAGCTCCAGATATGACCCAATTACCGAACAGTGTTCCGGTTTGGATTGCACCGACATCTCTTTTCTAAGTTTGGCCATCTCTTTATCCTTGCAATTTAAGTTCTTCAAGTCATCAATCAATCCTTTCATTTATGGGATAGGCCTGCATTAAAAATAGACATTTACCACAAATTATAGGTATCTTATATTATTAGATACATTATTATAAAACATATTTTAGTTAAGGAGTTATTGATACTTCAAGTGCAAAATGATGATATAAAACCATGATAAAAATACACTTTTAAGTACTAATCAATTGACAATGAAACCTTGAGTGTTTAATAGTTGAAGTTTACACACAACATAAGGCAAGTTTGGGCTTGAAATAATAGATCATATGATATTCGTTTCTAGAATTGGAATAGAATTGATTTTTGGGATAAATTTGGAGCACTTATTTGAACCAAGATTTGCTGCAATCTTCAACTATATGTCTCTTTAATTCTTTGTTCTGAATTCCGACGTTGAATTTTCTGAATTAATTCATTTAAGCTCCAAAAACCTATCGAAACATTAAAACAAACTTCATTACTAAAAAGCACATCAATTATTATAAAAAAACCAAATAAAAACAATAAATATGTATGTAAAATAAGAGACTTAATGACACTTTTGATGCACAATCAGGTACCAAAAAGATAGACGCCACCCATTCACTATCCGTGATGGGGGGGATGACTCCTGCATCATGAAGGATAATTTGCAAAGCTTGTAAAGCCAATGCTGATTCATGCATATTTTAGGAAACACATATGTGTTTCTCCATCTCTTCTATCTTGGTATAATCATAGCCATAGCTCAAAGCTATGCTTAATCCATCTTCGCTATCAAAATCACAAACTTGTTGTATACACTTATCAACTTGGTCATAACATGTGATAGAATAAACATTGTTATAAGGATATGTCATTGCATCATGAAAATTAAATTCAATATTTTCATCTCCTACCTCTATAGACAAAGTATCCTTACCACAATCAATATTTGCATTGGTAGTTTTCAAGAATGGTCTCCCAAACAATATAGGAGTGTTGTTTGATGAATCATAAGAATCATGTTCTCTATTAAGAATATAAAAATCACATGGAATAACCAAACTATCAATCTTGACTAGGACATCTTCTATCACACCAAGTGGATAAACAAAACTACGATTCGCAAGTTGTATTACAATGCTAGTTTTATTCAAAGGTTCTAGACAAAGAGAATCATAAACATGTTTAGGCATAACACTAATGGATGCACCTAAATCATATAAGGATCTTTTAAAACTAGCATTACCAATAACACATGGGATAGTAAACACACCTAGGTCCTTTTGCTTTAAAGGCATATTCTTTTGAACAACAGTAGACACAACTTCACCCATACTTACCATTTCATGACCTTTCAGTTTGAAAGCTCTCTTGGTAGTACACAACTCCTTTAAAAATTTCGCATACTTGGGAATTTGCTTGATAGCATCAAGCAAAGGAATATTGAGTTCTACTTTCTTGAAAACCTCTAAAATTTTTTTTTCTTTATCCTCTTTCTTTGACCTGGAAGAACTCACAGGAAAGGATGGAATTATTTTAAAACTGGAATTCATTGAGTGAGGAATTACCTTTGAAGTGTTGGTCGTTGTTTCAGTTTGGAAAGGAGAATGATGTTTCTTCTTTGTATTCAATTTAGTTTCTATCTCTTCTTCTTCCTCCATCTCAATCTCTTTCGACCTTTTCTCTTTAAGTTCTTTCCCACTTCACAACATTATCGCACTAACATTCTCTTTTGGATTCAATGCTTGGGAGGGCAATTTTCCATTCATTTGTGCCTCTAATTTCCCTACACTTGAAGCTACTTGCCCCATTTGCTTCTTCAAGTTGTGTATACTTGACCTTGTTTGCTATTGACAAGACATGATATTTTGTTGCAAGGTAATAGTAGTAGAAGCCAAAGTTTTCATCATCTCATGAAGATCATCATTAGATGATGACCCCATAACATTGGAGTTTGTGAATAGAGGGGGTTGTCTTGCTTGATAATTTTGTTGGGGCTGAAATCCATTAGGATGGAACTGTCGGTCGTGACTGCCTTGGTGGGATGGGCTGCCATAACATAAATTGGGATGATCTCTCCATCCAGGATTGCACGTGTTGGAAAAGGGATCATATTTACGCTGGGGTTGTCCATTGAATGCTCCATCAATTGCATGAGCTTGTTCAATGTAATCTTCTTGCATTCTTGGGCACATATCTGAAGCATATCCTTGTAAGGAGCATATGCTACAAACTTTCACCTGCTGCACATTTCCACAAGCCAAAGAATGTACAAGAGAAGTAAGATCATTAACTTTATTTTCAAGGTTAGAAATACTTACCTCATTTACTCGTTTGTTGGAGAAATCTCCATGAATGCCAAACTGTTTTGAGGTGGTTGCCATATTTGAGATCAATTGGCGTGCAGGCTCAAGTGTCTTATCCACCAATGCGCCTCCACTTGCAGCATCAATGATACTACGGTCAGTAGGCATCAATCCTTCATAGAAATATTAAATGAGCAACTAATTGGGTATTTGATGATGAGGACATTGAATGCACAGTTGCTCAAATCTTTTCCAATACTCGGAGAGTGTCTCTCCATGAGATTGTCGAATCCCACATATTTATTTCCTTGTGTTGGCAACTCGAGATGCTGGGAAATACTTCCTAAGGAAAATCTTCTTCATGGCATTCCAAGTTCCAATAGATCCTGGGAGAATAGTGAAAATCCATGCCTTTGTTGCCCCTTTTAAAGAGAAAGGGAAAGCTTTCAACTTAACATGTTCTTCATCAACTCCATTCAGTTTCATGCCAATGTAAACCATATGGAACTCCTTGAGATGAGTATGTAGATCTTTTCCTGCAAGACCATTAAATGTTGGTAACAAATGTATAAAACCATATTTGAGCTCAAAGTTTACATTATTATCAATATTTATGCATAGTGGTTGATTTTCCATGTTAGGAGCAGCAAGCTCCTTGAGTGTTTGTTGTCATGCAATAGCCATGATGTTGAGGCAAGCTTCCTTTCTTAACCTACGTAAAGTGCTTTCTATTTCAAAATCAACTTGCACTTGAATTTGATTAGTAGAATGGGTCACAGGTATCAATTGATAAGAAAACTCAAAAGAAAGAAACCACACAAGAGATAAAAAAATAATGCAAATTATATGAAAATCCAACACTAGAAAACTAAAACTGCCTAAACACCTTAAAAAATAGTGGAATTTGGCCTCGAAATGGTGGGGTTAGTGGCTTACCACTAGTCTTGTTCAAAACGTCATTTCCCTTTAGGAAAAAAAAGATCGAACCCTAATTCCACAAACAATTCTATTTTGAATAGTATCGTTGCGGCAAGTGAACAGTATCGTCGCAAGCAAAAATTCTAGTTTTGTTATTGGTAATGCTAGTTTTAAGCATAAATTAAAAAGAGCCTTATGTGATTACTATCCCATGTGTTATTGGTAATGCTAGTTTTAAAAGAGCCTTATGTGATTTAGGTGCATCCATTAGTCTTATGCCTAAACATGTTTATGATTCTCTTAGTCTGGAACCTTTAAATAAAACTAGCATTATAATACAACTTATGAATCGTAATCCTAGTCAAGATTGATAGTTTGGTTATTCTGCGACATCGCACTTACTCGTGGGCTCTTTTAAAAATTCAAAATTTATTGCGATGTTGCGGTCGCATAAATTAATTACCCTAGCTTAAAACACACAAGATAGTATAGAGCAAGCAAGGGATCAATCCCACGAGGAAGATTTAGTTCAGATTTTTATGCTATACGTTATGCAATTGGGGGGGTTTGATTTGTGATAATCTAAATTATGGAAGAAATTAAACTAGTGAACACAATCAATTAAAACTGAAATTTATCAAGAAAACAAACCTTGGTTGCAAGCACACATCCACCTACAGAAATCAGAACTGATCCTTTAAACAAAACTCCAGTTTATATTCTAAATTTTTATCTTTTCTTAACTTTGGTTAATTAACGGATCTGCCATATAACTAGCCATAACCAACAAATAATCATAGTGTCCGCACTAATGATTTAATCTAATGGCAGCCTTAAGATCTAGATAAATTCATTAATCTTAACAACCAAGTTGTCTGCTTATGTTGCATTGATTGAATGCTTTTCCTAAGTTTAATAACATAGTTCCGCCATAATTATCAAGCTTAGTTGCTCCACAAGTTTATATATCATAACTCCAGTTTTGATACCAAACTTAGCAATAGATTGTTCACAATAATAACTTAGAGTCCGCTCTGGCAATTATCAACAACAATCATAGAAACTATGCATAGGAAAACAATCATACTCATTCATAATACAAACTGAAAATAAATGGAAGAATAAATCTCACATTTTTTGAAATCTGAAGGTTTCTGCATCCTTGCAACCAAGAAAAGAGCTTAGCCTTGCATATCTATTGAACAACTACTCCTAAAGATAAAAGAAAATATTATTTCTAGTATGTAGGAGGAGAGTTTGCGTTTCTTCACTTCTGGCTGCTGCCACCTTTCTTTGATTCTACTGCACTCCTTCCTCTTCTTTCTTAGCTCTCTTGGTATCTATATATAGGCTTCAATGACAGCTCCTCTTGTTTCTTTATCAACAATGGTGGCTGTCAAACTTGCCAAACTTTGACATTAGTAGTTACAATCAACAACCCACCATTGTAGCCATCTGCTTTGACAATGGCAGCCATCTTCTTTGACAATGGCAGCATTCCAACTTGCAACTAGTTTGTGGTTGGTGGTTTAAGGTTGGTGGATGTCTTCCTTAACCTTCTAGATTGATTTACTAGAGGGGCTAAATTGCTAAAATTACAACTTGGATGATGGTTTAGAAGCTTTGGGATGTAATTTGGATTCGTTTCTTCACAAAATTGGTTTGCTGGCAGAATTCAGTTGTCATCTTTGAAAACTCATATTTCCCTCATCTGACATCGTTTTTGGCTGAAATTTGGAGCATTTCTAGACCTTTGAGTATGTAATCTACACAATTACATTTGCATCAATTGGACTTCTATAGCTCCAGATATGGAATTTTGAATGGACAAAGGTCAATAGTGGCAGGATGCAAGATTTGGCTCCAAGTATGGATGTTAGCTTTTTAGAGCCACTGGAATCACTTCATTTCAATCTATAGAACTCACGCTCTGCACAAAAAATTGATTGAATGTCAAATCTACCAATTATCTCCAATTTACTTCTTTTTGCATTTTTCATCCAAAAGTGCCTTCAAAACATAAAACAAAGAATATCAAGCATTTTACATATAAAACATGGACGAAACATTAGGTAAATATGGGTGAAACTATCGAATAATATGGTTACATCAATGTCCAAGACAACAAAATCCACAGGATAAATGAATTTATCGACTTGTGTTAACACATCTTTGACTATTCCTCTTGGGACTTGACACGACTAAAAGATTAATGTCTTCTCCCAAGTGCAAGAGTGTCGAAGTAATAAATAACCCGGTAAGACCGGGGTCAAACCATAGGGAGGTTAATTGTACAAATTATAAATAATAATAATACAACAAGAATAATAACAACAACAATAACAACATCAACAATAATATAACAATAACAATTATAATAATAATAACAATAGTAGTAGTAGTAGTAGTAGTAGTACTAATAATAATAATAATATAATAAAGAAAGAGAAGAAGAAGAAAATGATGAGAACTTGGAGATGGAATATTAATGTAAGGATTAAACAAATGTCAAGGTTAGAGGTTCCACTAATGGTATGTCAAACAAGTATAGTATAAACTCTTATTATTTAATTGAAAACCACACACAAAAGAGGTTTCAATGAGATTATAGATTATTAACATGATTACATTAGTCATCTTATTCGATCAATGCTAATACTTGTAAATCTTGTCAAGCATTCATGATTATAACTTATGTTAACAACAAATCAAGTTCCTTTAATAGCTCAAGTGTCGGTTATACCATACAGTATGGGCTATGAAAGTGCCAAGCATTTGTTGTACCAAGTGTTATACAACATAAATCAAGATTAGTCATTTAACAAGCAAAATATTAAAGAGTGAACAAGATAAAAAATACAAAACATGTTAGTATCAAACATTAAAGTCCATATTAAGTTTACACTATACTTATTCTTACACGATTAGTGTAACTTTTTCACCTTGACATAATAGACTTATCTAAACACAATGAAAGAAAGAAAAATAAATAAACAAAATAAGAACATAAATAAGATAAAAGTTATCTAAGTAAATGAAAGGCATAAACTTGATATTAATGAAAGCAAAACATAAACATTACAAAAATACAAAGAGAGAAAGTCAGAGCATGATCTTGATCTGGACACCAAGATGCCTAAATACATGGCAAATGCCTCGTTTTATAGGCCAAAATTAGAAACTATTGATTTGATGACTAACTGATGAGTAGGTGGTCAACTCTTGACTTGGTGACAATCCTTCTCTTCTTTTTTCTACCTAAAACATCATTGATAACATCAAAATTGGAACCACTTCAAAACATCAAAGTTGTAAACATTTCAGATCATTTTGACTTCTAGAACTCCAGATGTAGCCAAAATACTAAACAGTGCTCGGGCTAGAGGATAGAGTCGGACTTCTTTGTTGTTGCTCCAATTTGAAGTTGAAAATGGCCTATTTTAGTTCTTAAATTTATTAATCAATCCTTTCATTTATGTGATAAGCCTGCATTTAAAATGAACATTTACCATAAATTAAAGGTATCTTATATTATTAGATATATTATTATAAAACATACTTTAGTTAAGGAGTTATTGATACTTCAAGTGCAAAATGATGATATAAAACCTTGATAAAAATACACTTTTAAGTATCAATCACCCTCATCATGATTTTGAAACATGGAGATTGGTTTCATATTTTTATAAAGGTTTAATACCTAAAGATAGATAAATGGTGGAATTAATGTGCAATGGAACTTTTGAAAATAAAGACCTTAATGAAGCAATGGAGTACCTAGACTTGTTAACTAAAAATGCTTAAAATTAGGACACTATTGGTACTTAAGGCACCAAGTAAAAATCAACCTCCTACATCTAGTGGAGGTATGTACAACCTTAAGGAAGATCATGATCTCCGAGCTAAGTTTGCGTCTTTAGCTAGAAAAGTTGAGGCACTAGAATTTTGAAAAAGTAGTTAATTAAAATCTGTTCAATACATTGTATATCAAATATGTGAAACAAATAAACATGCAACTAATAACTATCCAACTTTACCTTCTTTCAAAGAATGCCTCCATAAACGAGCTCATGCTTTAAACAGACCTATACTTGAAAACATATAATCTTAGTTGGAGAAATCACTTAAATTTGAATTGGAAGAGTGGTAACAATAATGCACAAACTTTACAGCCACCATTTCAAGCACATCATAATTTTTAAAATTCTCATGGATATGTACCTCCTTATGCTCCATATCCTATAAGAAATCTTGAGGAAACATTACATGTATTCATTGAAAAGTAAGAGACAATCAACACTCAAAATGCTCAAACCATGGCAGTCTAAAAGATGCTCTTACAAAATTCACATCTACTCTTAGTTTTCAAAAGAAAGGTAAGTTTCCATCTTAACTACAACAAAATCCCAAGGAGCAATATAATGCAAATGCAAGTAGTTGCAGAAGTCATCATATGAATCAAGTCAAATCAATCATCTCTCTTTGTAGTGGTAAGGTTATTGAAAATTCCACCCTTGAACCTTATGAAAAAGATGGTGAATTAATCTTTGAGTGTAAGGAAGGGGTTGAAGCTGAACATTGCTAAGAAAAGACTGATTCTCCGCTAGCACTTCCATTTCTTCATGTCATGACTGAATAAAGAAAAGTCAATCACAACTCTAAAATCTTTAAAACTTTCAAACAAGTAAGGATCAATATACCTTTATTGGATTTTATTAAACATGTACCTTTTATGCTAAAGTTTTGAAAAATCTATGCAAGATGAAGAGAAAACTAAATATGAAAAAGAAAGCCTTTTTAGCCGAATAAGTAAGTGTCATTCTTCAAAACAATAGTGCTTTGAAATATAAAGACCCTAGTTATCCTACAATTTCATGCTTTAATAGATAACATAAAAATAAAAAATCCTTTTGGAGCTAGTGTGAATTTACTTCCATATTCAGTCTTTTAGAGTCTCAATCTAAGTGAGTTAAAACCAACTTTTATAACTCTATTACTTATTGATAGATTTGTAAAAATACCTAGAGGAATAGTTAAAGATGTGTTAGTACAAGTTGATAAATTCATTTATTTTGTGGATTTTATTGTCTTGGATACACAAACTATTGAAATATGTAATCTAATTCCTATTATTTTAGGATGTCCATTTCTTACAACTTCTAATGCAATGATTAACTATAGGAATGGACTGATAAATTTATTATTTGGAAACATGACATTGCATATGAATATTTTCAACATTTGCAAACAACTTAGAAATAATAATAATTTACAAGAAATGGACTTTATTGAAAAATTAGTTCATGATCAATTTGAAACTATTTATAGTGAAATTGAGTGTAATGAATCTGAGAATTTGCAAATAGTTTATTTATAGGACGAATCAAAAGCAAGTAATTGGAGACCAAAAATTAAAGAGTAGCCACCTGATTAGTACTTAAAAGTGCATTTTTATCATGGTTTTATATCATCATTTTGCACTTGAAGTATCAATAACTCCTTAACTAAAGCATGTTTTATAATAATATATCTAATAATATAAGATATCTTTAATTTATAGTAAATGTTCATTTTAAATGAAGGCCTATCATATAAATGAAAGGATTGATTGATGAATTTAAGAACTAAAATTGGAAAGACAACGAGATGGCCAAACTTAGAAAAGAGATGTTAGTGCAATCCAAACCAGAATACTATTCGGTAATTAGGTCATATTTGGAGTTGTAGATCTCAGATTTAGGTCTACTTTATATGAATGGAAAGTTAAGACATAGGCCTACAACTTTCATATAGAGCCTAAGATCTAAAAAGGTCATTTTCAAGTCCATATTGTCAGTGCAATCCAAACCAGAATACTATTCGGTAATTAGGTCATTTTTAGAGTTATAGATCTCAGATTTAGGTCTACTTTATATGGATGAAAAGTTAAGACATAGGCCTACAACTTTCATATAGAACCCAAGATCTAAAAAGGCCATTTTCAAGTCCATATTGTCAGTGCAATCCAAATCAGAATACTATTCGGTAATTAGGTCATATTTGGAGTTGTAGATCTCAGATTTAGGTCTACTGTATATGGATGGAAAGTTAAGACATAGGCCTACAACTTTCATATAGAGCCCAAGATCTAAAAATGTCATTTTCAAGTCCATATTGTAGCAACAACAAAGAAGTCTGAATCTATCTTCCAACCCAAGCACTGTTTAGTGTTTGCACCATATTTAGAGTTTTAGAAGTCCAAATGACCTGAATGTTTTACATGAGAAAGCTCAGACAATTTTCTACAACTTTCATGTTTTCAAGTGGCTCCAATTTTAACGTTATTAATGATATTTTGAGCAAACAAGAGAAGATAAAGATTGTCACCAAGTTAAGAGTGGGTCACCCAGTCATCAAATAGTCATCAAATCAATATTTCTTAATTTTGGCCTATAAAAAGAGGCATTTGTCATGCATTTAGGCATCTTGGTTTCCAAATTAAGATCATACTCTTGCTTTCTCTCTTTGTATTTTTTGTAATGTTTATGCTTTGCTTTCATTAATATCAAGTTTATGCCTTTCATTTCCTTTCCTTTACTTAGTTCACTTTTATCTTATTTATGTTCTTATTTTATTTATTTATTTTTCTTTCTTTCATTATATTCAGCTAAGTTTATTATGTTAAGGTGAAAAGGTTACACCAATGGTGTAAAAATAAGTATAATATAAACTCAATATGGACTTTAATGTTTGATACTAACATGTTTTGTATTTGTTATCTTGTTCGCTCTTTAATACTTTGCTTGTTGATTGATAATTAAAAGTGTATTTTTATCAAGGTTTTATATCATCATTTTGCACTTGAAGTATTAATAACTCCTTAACTAAAGCATGTTTTATAATAATATATCTAACAATATAAGATACCTTTAATTTATGGTAAATTTTCATTTTAAATGAAGGCCTATCACATAAATGAAAGAATTAATTAATAAATTTAAGAACTGAAATTGAAAGGACAAAGAGATGGCCAAACTTAGAAAAGAGATATCGGTGCAGTCACAACCGAAACAGTCTACTTTATATGGATGGAAAGGTAAGACATTGGCCTACAACTTTCATATAGAGCCCAAGATCTAAAAAGGTCATGTTCAAGTTCAAATTGGAGTAACAACAAAGAAGTGCGAATCTGTCCTCCAGCCCGTGCACTGTTCAGTATTTTGGCCATATCTGGAGTTCTAGAAGTCGAAATGATCTGAATTTTTTACATAAGAAAACCGAGACAATTTCCTATGACTTTATTACTACTAGTACCACCACCACCACCACCACCACCACAACAACCATCACTATTTTTATTACTATTACTATTACTATTGTTCTTATTGTTGTTGTTATATTATTATTATCTATAATTTATACAATTAACCTCCATGTGGTTCGATCTCGGTCTTGCTAGGTTATTTAGTACTTCGACACTCCTATACTTGGGAGAAGACATCAATCTTTTGGTCGTGTCATTTGAATTTCTAGAACTTCGGATAGGGGCCAAACACTGAACAGTGTACGAGCTACAAAACAAATTCAGACTTTTTTGTTTTTGTTACAATTTGGACTTGAAAAATAGCCTTTTAAAATCTTGTTCTCCCTTAAAAGTTATAGACCATCCACATAAAGTAAACCTAAATCCAGGAGCTACAGCTCCAAATATGACCTAATTACCAAACAGTGTTCCGGTTTGGATTGCACCAATATCTCTTTTCTAAGTTTGGTCATCTCTTTGTCCTTCGAGTTTCAGTTTTTAAACTTATCAATTAGTCTTTTTATTTATGTGATAGGCTTGTATTTAAAATGAACATCTACCATAAATTAAAGGTATTTTATATTATTAGATATATTATTATAAAATATATTTTAGTTAAGGAGTTATTGATACTTCAAATACAAAATGATAATATAAAACCTTGATAAAAATGCACTTTTAAGTACTAATCACCCATCACATTAATGAAAGAATTGATTGATGAGATTAGCAACTGAAATTGAAAGGACAAGGAGATGACTAAATTTAGAAAAGAGATGCTGGTGCAATCCAAACCGGAACACTATTCGATAATTGGGTCTATCTGGAGCTATAGATTTCGGATTTATATATATTTTATATGGATAAAAAGGCAAGACATAGGCCTACAACTTTCATGGAGGTATAATTTTAAAAAGGCTATTTTCAAGTCTAAATTATAGCATCAATGAATAAGTACAAATATGTCTTGTAGCTTGAACTTTGTTCAATGTTCGACTCATATATGGAGTTCTAAAAGACCAAATGAACTTAAATTTTTTTCTGGAAAGGTGAGACAATTTTCTAGAATTTCATATTTTCAAGTGGTTTCAATTTTGAAGTTATCAATGATGTTTTGGGTAGTAAATAGAAGATAAGGATTGTCACCAAATCAAGAGTTGGCCACCCACTCATCAATTAATAATCAAATCAATAGTTCTTAAATTTGGCCTATAAAAGGAGGCATTTGCCATGCATTTAGAAATCTTAGTATTTAGATCAAGATCATTCTCTTGTTTTCTCTCTTTATATTTTTAAGTTTTATTTTCATTAATATATTGTTTATGCCTTTCATTTCCTTTCCTTTACTTAGTTAACTTTTTTCTTATTTATGTTCTTATCTTCTTTATTTATGTTTCTCTCTTTTATTATGTTTAGCTAAGTTTATTATGTCAAGGTGAAAAGTTTATACTAATGGTGTAAGAATAAGTATAGTGTAAACCCAACATGGACTTTAATGTTTGATACTAATATGTTTTGTATTTGTTATCTTGTTCACTCTTTAATACTTTGCTTGTTAAATGACTAATCTAGATTTATGTTGTATAACACTTAATACAATAAATACTTAGCACTTTTATAGCCCATACTATATGATATAACCGACGCCTAAGCTATGAAAGGAACTTGATTTGTTGTTAACATAAGTTATAATCATGAATGCCTAACAACATTTACAAGTATTAGCTTTAATCGAATAAAATAACTAATGTCATCATGTTAATAATTTATAATCTGATTGGAACCTCCTTTGTGTGTGGTTTTGCAATTTAGTAATAAGAGTTTATACTATACTTGTTTGACATACCATTAGTGGATCCTCCAGCCTTGACATTTGTTGTTATCATTATTTAATCTTTACATTAATTTTTCATCTCAAAACTCTCATCATCATCATCATCATCTTCTTTTATTATTATTAATATTTTTACTATTATTAATAGTAGTAGTATTACTATTTAGTATTATTATTGTTATTATTATGGATTTTTTGTTTTCATGTTATTGTTATTTATAACTTATATAATTAACCTTCCTGTAATTCGACCTCGGTCTTACCGGGTTATTTACTAATTCGACACTCCTGCACTTGGGAGAAGACATTAATTTTTTGGTTGTGTCAGTACTTAAACTCATCAATCAATCTTTTTGTTGATATGATAAGCCTGTATTTAAGATGAACATTTACCATAAATTAAAGGTATCTTATATTATTAGATATGTTATTATAAAACATGCTTTAGTTAAGGAGTTATTAATACTTTAAGTGCAAAATGATAATATAAAACCTTAATAAAAATACACTTTTAAATACTAATCTCCTTCTATTTTGCATGAATACACAACCCAAACCCTTCTTGATAGCATCACTATACACCAAACCTTCAGTCCTTAAGGAAAGAGTTAATTTTAGCAAAGGGGTCTTTTATTCAACTTATGAAAATGTCCCTCGTATGCTTTTAACCACTCAAATATGACTTTTTTATGAGTTATCCAAGTTAAAAGACATGCTATTGTAGAGAAACTCTTCATAAATCTCCTATGATACCCTACTAAATCCAATAAACTATGGATCTTTATTACACTAACAAGCTTTTCTCATTTCAAAATAGCTTTCACTTTTCTTGGATTCACAAATATACCCGTAACTAAGATGGCTGACACGACTAAAAGGTTGATGTCTTCTCCCAAGTGCAGGAGTGTCGAAGTAATAAATAACCCGGCAAGACCGGGGTCGAACCACAGGGAGGTTAATTGTACAAATTATAAACAACAATTATAAAACAATAATAACAACAACAACAATAGTAATAATAATAATAATAATAGTAGTAGTAGTAGTAGTAGTAGTAGTACTAATAATAATAATAATAATAATAATAATAATAATAATAATAAAGAAAGAGAAGAAGAAGAAGATGATGATGATGAGAACTTGGAGATCAAATATTAATGTAAGGATTAAACAATAATAATAACAAATGTCAAGGTTAGAGGTTCCACTAATGGTATATCAAACAAGTATAGTATAAACTCTTATTATTGAATTGGAAACCACACACAAAGGAGGTTCCAATCAGATTATATATTGTTAACATGATTACATTAGTCATCTTATTCAATTAATGCTAATACTTGTAAATCTCGTCAAGCATTCATGATTATAACTTATGTTAACAACAAATCAAGTTCCTTTCATAGCACAGGTGTCGGTTATACCATACATTATGGGCTATGAAAGTGCCAAGCATTTGTTGTACCAAGTGTTATACAACATAAATCAAGATTAGTCATTTAACAAGCAAAGTATTAAAGAGTGAACAAGATAACAAATATAAAACATGTTAGTATCAAGCATTAAAGTCCATATTAAGTTTACATTATACTTATTCTTACACCATTAGTGTAACCTTTTCACCTTGACATAATTAACTTAGCTAGACATAATGAAAGAAAGAAAAATTAGATAAACAAAATAAGAACATAAAAGCTAACTAAGTAAAGGAAAGGAAATGAAAAGCATAAACTTAATATTAATAAAAGCAAAGCATAAACATTACAAAAAATACAAAGAGAGAAAGGAAGAGCATGATCTTGATCTGGAAACCAAGATGCCTAAATGCATGGAAAATGCCTCCTTTTATAGGCCAAAATTAGGAACTATTGATTTGATGACTAATTGATAAGTGGGTGGCCAACTTTTGACTTGGTGACAATCCTAATCTTCTCTTGTCTGCCCAAAACATCATTGATAACGTCAAAATTGGAGCCAGTTGTAACCTGAAAGTTGTAGGCAATTGTCTTAGCTTTCTTGTGTAAAAAATTCAGCTCATTTGGACTTCTAGAACTCCAGATATGGCCAAAATACCAAACAGTGCTCGGGCTGGAAGACAGATTCGGGCTTCTTTGTTGTTGCTATAATTTGGACTTGATAATGGCCTTTTTAGATCTTGGGCTCCATATAAAAGTTGTAGGCCTATGTCTTACCTTTCCATCCATATAAATTGGACCTAAATCTGAGATCTGTAGCTCCAGATATGACCTAATTACCGAACAGTGTTCTGGCTTGGATTGCACCGACATCTCTTCTCTAAGTTTGACCATTTTCTGTGCGTTTGTTATCCGTGATTTCTTCCTCAGAATAAATCATTTGAAAATCTTCAGATTCATCCAACTCATTTTTACTTAAAGTAGATTCAAGTTGATCATAAACTAATTCATCAATATGATCTACTTCTTGTAAATCATTATCATCTCCAGGTTGCTTGCAAATGTTGAAAATATTCATCTCCAACGTCATGTTTCCAAATGATAGCTTCATCAGTCCATTCCTACAATTAATCAATGCGTTAGAGGTTGCAAGAAACGGACGTCCTAAAATAACAGGAAATGAATTACATGCTTCAATAGGTTCTATGTCCAAGACAATAAAATCCACAGGATAAATGAATTTATCGACTTGTACTAACACATCTTCAATTATTCCTCTAGGCACTTTTACAGATCTATCGGCAAGTAAAAGAGTTATAGAAGTTGGTTTTAACTCACCTAGATTGAGACTCTGAAAAACTGAATATGGAAGTAAATTCACACTAGCACCAAGATCAAGTAAGGCTCTTTCAATTTTATGCTCTCCAATAAAGCAAGAAATTGTAGGACAACCAGGGTCTTTATATTTCAAAGCATTATTGTTTTGAAGAATAGCACTTACTTGTTCGGCTAGAAAGGCTTTCTTTTTCACATTCAGTTTCCTCTTCACAGTGCATAGATCTTTCAAAAATTTAGCATAGGAAGGAACCTGTTTAATAGCATCCAGCAAAGGTATATTGATCCTTACTTGTTTGAAAGTTTCAAAGATTTCAGAGTTGTGATTAACTTTCCTTTGTTTGGTCATGGCTTGAGGAAATGGAAGTGCTGGCGGTGAATCAGTCGTTTCTTTGCAATTTTCAGATTCAACCCCTTCCTTACCCTCAGAGATTGACTCATCATCTTTCTCATAAGGTTCAAGAGAGGGTTTTTCAATAACCTTACCACTGCGTAGAGTAGTGACTGATTTGACTTGATCCATATGTTGGCTTCCGGAACTACTTGCATTTGCATTGTATTGCCCCTTGGGATTTTGTTGTGGATGAGATGGAAACTTACCTTTCTCTTGGAAACTGAGAGCAAATGTTAATTTAGCAAGAGTATCTTTAAAATCTGTCATGTTTTGAGCAAGTTCAGTATTGATTGTCTCTTGCTTTTTAATGAATGCATGTAATGTTTCCTCAAGATTTCTTCTAGGAGGTGGAGCATAGGGAGGTGCATATCCATGAGAATTTTGGAAATTATGGTGTGCTTGAAATGGTGGTTGTGAAGTTTGTGCATTGTTGTTCTCACTCTTCCAATTGAAATTTGGGTGATTTCTCCAACCAGGGTTATATGTTTGGGAGTATGGGTTGTGGTTAGGCCTTTGGAAATTGTTTAAAGCATGGGCTTGTTCATGGAGACATTCCTTAAAAGAAGGCAAGGTTGGATAGTTATTGGTTGAGTGTTCATGTGTTTCACATATTTGACACACAATGTTTTCAACAGATTTTAATTGACCACTCTTTTTCAATTCTAGTGCCTCGAATTTTCTAGCTAAAGATGCAAACTTGGCTTGAAGGTCATGATCTTCCCTAAGATTGTACATACCTCCACTAGATGTATGAGGTTGAGTTTTACTCGGTGCCTCATATGTACCCGCGGTGTCCCAATTTTGAGCATTTTCAGCTAACAAGTCTAAGTACTCCATTGCTTCATTAGGGTCTTTATCTTCAAAAGTTCCATTGCACATCAATTCAACCATTTGCCTATCTTTAGGTGTTAACCCTTCATAGAAATGTGAAACCAATCTCCATATTTCAAAACCATGATGAGGGCAAGTACTAAGCAAGTCTCGATACCTATCCCAACATTGATAAAATGTTTCTCCTGGTTTTTGAGTGAAAGTGGTGATTTGTCTCTTGAAAGAGTTTGTTCTATGAGATGGGAAAAACTTCTTTAAAAAATGTTGTTGCATTTCATCCCAAGCACGAATGGATCCTGGTCTTAAATTTTGTAGCCATATTTTAGCTTTATCTTTTAATGAAAAAGGAAAAAGCTTTAATCTGATGGTGTTCATGCTACAATTTAAATTATTATATGTGTTGCAGACCTCCTCAAATTCTCTTAAATGCAAGTATGGATTTTCCAATTCTAAACCATGAAAAGATGGTAAAAGTTGAATAATGCCTGGCTTAAAATTAAAATGAGATACATCGGGAGGAAAAACTATGCATGATGGTGCACTTGTTCTTGTGGGATTCATGTGGTCTCTAAGTGTTCTAGCACGGTTATTCTCATTATTCTCATTTTGAAGTGATTAATTATCTTCTTCGGCCATATTTTCTGAAAATGATGAGGACACCCTACAAAGTCTACCACTTAATGTACGTGACCACACTCTCATGCACGTGTAGGAATAAAATAAAAGGAAGAAGAAAACAAAAGAAGAAGAAACAAGAGAAAAGAAAAAAGTTATCTACAAGAAAAGTGAAAAGAGAAAATAAAATAAATATTATAATTTATACAAAACTTACCTCCCCGGCAACGGCGCCAAAAACTTGACACGACTAAAAGGTTGATGTCTTCTCCCAAGTGCAGGAGTGTCGAAGTAATAAATAACCCGGCAAGACCGGGGTCGAACCACAGGGAGGTTAATTGTACAAATTATAAACAACAATTATAAAACAATAATAACAACAACAACAATAGTAATAATAATAATAATAATAATAGTAGTAGTAGTAGTAGTAGTAGTACTAATAATAATAATAATAATAATAATAATAATAAAGAAAGAGAAGAAGAAGAAGATGATGATGATGAGAACTTGGAGATGAAATATTAATGTAAGGATTAAACAATAATAATAACAAATGTCAAGGTTAGAGGTTCCACTAATGGTATATCAAACAAGTATAGTATAAACTCTTATTATTGAATTGGAAACCACACACAAAGGAGGTTCCAATCAGATTATATATTGTTAACATGATTACATTAGTCATCTTATTCAATTAATGCTAATACTTGTAAATCTCGTCAAGCATTCATGATTATAACTTATGTTAACAACAAATCAAGTTCCTTTCATAGCACAGGTGTCGGTTATACCATACATTATGGGCTATGAAAGTGCCAAGCATTTGTTGTACCAAGTGTTATACAACATAAATCAAGATTAGTCATTTAACAAGCAAAGTATTAAAGAGTGAACAAGATAACAAATATAAAACATGTTAGTATCAAGCATTAAAGTCCATATTAAGTTTACATTATACTTATTCTTACACCATTAGTGTAACCTTTTCACCTTGACATAATTAACTTAGCTAGACATAATGAAAGAAAGAAAAATTAGATAAACAAAATAAGAACATAAAAGCTAACTAAGTAAAGGAAAGGAAATGAAAAGCATAAACTTAATATTAATAAAAGCAAAGCATAAACATTACAAAAAATACAAAGAGAGAAAGGAAGAGCATGATCTTCATCTGGAAACCAAGATGCCTAAATGCATGGAAAATGCCTCCTTTTATAGGCCAAAATTAGGAACTATTGATTTGATGACTAATTGATAAGTGGGTGGCCAACTTTTGACTTGGTGACAATCCTTATCTTCTCTTGTCTGGCCAAAACGTCATTGATAACGTCAAAATTGGAGCCAGTTGTAAACATGAAAGTTGTAGGAAATTGTCTCAGCTTTCTTGTGTAAAAAATTCAGCTCATTTGGACTTCTAGAACTCCAGATATGGCCAAAATACCGAACAGTGCTCGGGCTGGAAGACAAATTCGGGCTTCTTTGTTGTTGCTATAATTTGGACTTGATAATGGAGTTTTTAGATCTTGGGCTCCATATGAAAGTTGTAGGTCTATGTCTTACCTTTCCATCCATATAAATTGGACCTAAATCTGAGATCTGTAGCTCCAGATATGACCTAATTACCGAACAGTGTTCTGGTTTGGATTGCACTGACATCTCTTCTCTAAGTTTGACCATCTCTTTATCCTTGCAATTTAAGTTCTTCAAGTCATCAATCAATCCTTTCATTTATGTGATAGGCCTGCATTAAAAATAGACATTTACCACAAATTATAGGTATCTTATATTATTAGATACATTATTATAAAACATATTTTAGTTAAGGAGTTATTGATACTTCAAGTGCAAAATGATGATATAAAACCATGATAAAAATGCACTTTTAAGTACTAATCAATGGCATGCTCTAATAACACTACTTCCTTTAACCAAAACTCACACTTATCTAACTTGGCATATAACTAGTTCTCTGTTAAACTCTACAACACTTTTTTTAAGCGTTGCTTATATTCCATATAAAAACTTGAATACATACTGAACAAAAAATAGTTAGAAGATCTGGTTCATCATATCCATAATCTCTTCTATGGTGTTGGGCAACTTAAAAGGCATCACTAAAAACTCACAATGCCCATAATGAAGTCTAAAAGTCATCTTCTACATGTCTTATTCCTTAATTCTTAATTAATGGTACCCAGAACCCAAACCTATCTTTGAAATATCCTTGCCCTTTTTAATTGATCAAAGAAATAATTTATTCATAGAATTAGATACTTATTCTTTATTTTCACCCTATTTAACTATCAATAATTAACACATAATCTAAGGTTGCCATGCTTTTTCTTTACAAAATATACCAAGGATCCCTAATATGACTTACTAGGTCAGATAAAACCTTTATCTAGTAACTCATGAAGTTGAATCTTCGATTTGGCTAATTTAGTGGGCGGTATTCTATATGGAGCCTTTGTTATTGGAGTGTTCCTTGGTAATACCTCGATTGACACTTCAATCTTTCTAACTAGGGGTAACCTTGGTAATTCTTCTAGAAATACTTCTAGAAATTTCCTCACTAGTGGAATATTAGTTAGCTCCATTTTAACCTTTCCCATTTCTCTAACATATGCCAAGTAAGCAGGACATCCTTTCCTCATTAGTTTTCTAGTTGTCATAATTGAAATCAAACAAGTAGATATCACCTTCCTCTCCTCACTAAAAATTATTCTTTTACCATATATCCTTATGATAGTTAGTATTTTGGTGAAACAATCCATTTATATTTGGTATAGACTCAACTAATCGATTGCCAAGATAAGATCAAAATCATCCAATTTCAACAACATTATATTTACCCTTAACTTTTAATCCTCAATAAACAATATAACCCCTCTATATACATTATTAATAGCTATATTCTCTCTAGATGCATACTAATTGTTACTCTTATATCTAACTTATTAGGAATTATATAGTCTATTTGTAATTTTACATGATATAAAGTAATGATGATTGATACTTAAAAGTGTATTTTTATCAAGGTTTTATATCATCATTTTGCACTTGAAGTATCAATAACTCCTTAACTAAAGCATGTTTTATAACAATATATCTAATAATATAAGATACATTTAATTTAAAGTAAATGTTCATTTTAAATGCAAGCCTATCATATAAATGAAAGGATTGATTGATGAATTTAAGAACTGAAATTGGAAGGACAAAGAGATGACCAAACTTAAAAAAGAGATGTCGGTGCAATCCAAACCAGAATACTATTTGGTAATTGGATCATATCTGGAGCTATAGATCCTAGATTTAGGTTTCTTTATATGGATGAAAAGGTAATACATAGACCTACAACTTTCATATGGAGCCCAAGATCTAAAAAAACCATTTTCAAGCCAAAATGTAGCAACAATGAAGAAGCCCGAATCTGTCCTCTAGCCGGAGCACTATTTAGTATTTTAGTTATATCTAGAGTTCTAGAAGTCAACATGAGCTGACGTTTTGACACAAGAAAGTTGAGATAATTTCCTACAACTTTCATGTTTTCAAGTGGCTCCAATTTTCATGTTATCAATGATGTTTTGGGCAGACAAGAGAAGATAAGGATTGTCACCAAGTCAAGAGTTGGTCACCCACTCATTAATTAGTCATCAAATCAATAGTTTCTAATTTTGGCCTATAAAAGGAGGCATTCGCCATGAATTTAGACATCTTGGTGTCTAGATCAAGATCATGTTCTTGCTTTCTCTCTTTGTATTTTTTGTAATGTTTATGCTTTGCTTTCATTAATATCAAGTTTATGCCTTCCATTTCCTTTCATTTACTTAATTAACTCTTATCTTATTTATGTTCTTATTTTGCTTATTTATTTTTCTTTCTTACATTATGTTTAGCTAAGTTTATTATGTCAAGGTGAAAAAGTTACACTAATGGTGTAAGAATAAGTATAGTGTAAACTTAATATGGACTTTAATGTTTGATACTAACATGTTTTGTATTTGTTATCTTGTTCATTCTTTAATACTTTGCTTGTTAAATGACTAATATTGATTTATGTTGTATAACACTTGGTATAAAAAATGTTTGGCACTTTCATAACCTATACTGTATGGTATAACCAACACCTGAGCTATGAAAGGAACTTGATTTCTTGTTAACATAAGTTATAATCATGAATGCTTGATAAGATTTACAAGTATTACTATTAATCGAATAAAATGACTAATATAATCATATTAACAATCTATAATCTGATGGGAACCTCCTTTGTGTGTGGTTTCCAATTGAATAATAAGAGTTTATACTATAACACTTGGTACAACAAATGCTTGGCACTTCTATAACACTTGGTACAACAAATGCTTGGCACTTTCATAACCTATACTGTATGGTATAACAACACCTAAGCTATGAAAGGAACTTGATTTGTTGTTAACTTAAGTTATAATCATGAATGCTTGACAAGATTTACAAGTATTAGTATTAATCGAATAAGATGACTAATATAATCATGTTAACAATCTATAATCTGATTGGAACCTCCTTTATGTGTGGTTTCCAATTGAATAATAAGAGTTTATATTATATTTGTTTGACATATCATTAGTATCAAACATTAAAGTCCATATTAAGTTTACACTATACTTATTCTTACACCATTAGTATAACCTTTTCACCTTGACATAATAAACTTAGCTAGACATAATGTAAGAAAAAAAAATAAACAAAATAAGAACATAAATAAGATAAAAGTTAACTAAGTTAATGAAAGGAAATGAAAGACATAAACTTGATATTAATGAAAGCAAAGCATAAACATTACAAAAAATACAAAGAGAGAAAGAAGAGCATGATCTTGATCTAGAGACCAAGATGCCTAAATGTATGGCAAATGCCTCCTTTTATTGGCCAAAATTGGGAATTATTGATTTGATGACTAATTAATGAGTGAGTGACCAACTCTTGACTTGCTGACAATCCTTATCTTCTCTTGTCTACCCAAAACATTATTGATAACATCAAAATTGGAGCCACTTGAACATGAAAGTTGTAGGAAATTAACTCAGCTTTCTTGTGTAAAACATTCAGCTCATTTTGACTTCTAAAACTCCAAATATGGCTAAAATACTAAATAGTGTTTGGGCTGGAGGACAAATTCGGGCTTCTTTGTTGTTGCAAAAATTTGGACTTAAAAATGTCCTTCTTAGATTTGGGCTCCATATGAAAGTTGTAGACCTATGTCTTACCTTTCCATCCATATAAAGTAGACCTAAATCGGAGATCTATAGCGTCAGATATGACCCAATTACCGAACAGTGTTCTGGTTTAGATTGCACCGACATCTCTTTTCTAAGTTTGGTCATCTCTTTGTCCTTCCAATTTTAGTTCTTAAATTCATTAATCAATCCTTTCATTTATGTGATAGGCCTGCATTTAAAATAAACATTTACCACAAATTAAAGGTATCTTATATTATTAGATATATTATTATAAAACATGCTTTAGTAAAGAGTTATAGATACTTCAAGTGCAAAATGATGATATAAAACCTTGATAAAAATACACTTTTAAGTATCATTCAAATAACTTGCCCTATGATGAAATAAAACATATACTTGTATAGTTTTTAACAGTAATATACTTGCTATAACATGTGATGCAACTCTTTGATCCTCATATGATATAACCTTCTTAAGGTCTTATCCTCCTAAAACCTGGGTCTACCTTTATTGGCACTCACCCCAAACTATGTAGGTCTCGCAAGTTTGTCAATTATAAATAACTATTGTTGACTCTCAGTAGTAGCTCTTTGTCCCTAATAATCCTTAGCTGCCTTACAAAGAAATGTTTTCTTCCATAGCTTGTCTCTCTATGTAGTAAAATCTTCTTCTAAGATACTAATAATCTTTCCATCTACAACCTTTATCACGGAAAATATAGCATTTCCCTAGGGTAACTCAACAAGCCTATGGTGCCTCTAATTGTACTTGGAACATAATGGATACTTGGGCCTTTTTTGTTTGGTAGAGCCTTTTGCATCACTCACCACTTGACAAGCCTAACCTCTAGAGGGTCCTCCATCGCTAACTTGTATGAATACTTTTAAAAATTTTCCTTGGGTATAACTTCCCCCTCTTTAGGAAGGGATGTCTATATGTGGAAAAGAAAAAACCCTTCCTCTTCAATCCTGCTAACTATACCTTGTCAATCTCTTCTTTTTTATAATCCTTGATTACTTTTTCTATAGCCACTATAGTTTGTACTAACTTTTAGGCTATCTAAAATAGCATCACTATTAATACTATATTGAAATCCTACCAGAATCCATGTCCCAACCTCTCTATTTCATATCACTCAATAAGAAGGTATGTAAAGGCAAAGATAGATAAATCATCCAACCTTCTTTTATACTCTAATACAGTTATATCTCCTTACCTTAGAGCTAAAAATATATGTTCCTTGTTATGTTACCATGAATAATATCTCTCTTAAAACTCTTTCTAAAGTCCCTTTAAGTCAGGACTGCCCTACATATCCTTTCTCTAACCATCTCCCACCATGTATGAACACTCTCTAAAAGTAGATAGGTCACACAGTTAACTCGTAGCTCTTTTAATATTGATATTTGATTAATTATCCTCTACAACTTCCTCATCTAGTGCCCTACCACCTCTGCATCAAAATGTTTTAGTTCAAAAAACTTTATTTCTAATTATTCAATATTAACTAGTTTTAGTGTTTCCAGTAACCCTTTTTATCACCATGTTTAATTTACTAATAATTTATTAATAAGTTACTTATACTGTAAAACTTTTAATCAAGGGTCTATAATTATTTATTTTATTTTTCTAAAAAACCAAAAAAAAACATTTGGTTGAAAAGTTTTGCTTAGATTTTATTTTAGTTTTTTTTTTTAAGTAGTTTGTTTAGATTTTAGCCTTAACAATTTAAAGAAAAAGGATTTTAACCTTAAAGAAAAACAAATCGCATTCATTCCATGAAGCTCGCTAAGGTGGTACCTTACTTTTATGCTTTATATTACTACTAATGTATTTGTTCTTTCCTACTCATTAGAGTCACTTTAGTCACCTTTTCTTTCCTTGTCTTTTTATTTTTGCTTAGACCTCAAAAGAAAAGGAAGAAGCAAAAGATATTTTCCCAAATTTTATTATTTATTTCATTACCCAAAACCTCTATGACAACCACTTTTCTTACCGCTAACATCAAATCAGCAAGTCATCTCTATTTTTCATGATATGATTTTTTTTTCCCACCTAAACCCCATGTTTATGAACTAAACTAAATAGCCATGTGTTTACCATAATTTCAACATGTGTAATAACAATAGTGAGATACAAGGTGATGCTAATTGATGAGAAAAGAAAAGAAAGATGGCCTAAATGAAAAATAGGCTCACTTTCCTTTAATGGTTGGTAGTGAGTAACAATGTCATACATGTACAATGTTATTGTGATTATC
This sequence comes from Populus pruinosa, assembly GCA_026413675.1. Classification (NCBI taxonomy): domain Eukaryota; kingdom Viridiplantae; phylum Streptophyta; class Magnoliopsida; order Malpighiales; family Salicaceae; genus Populus; species Populus pruinosa. The sequence continues at coordinate 7,230,075 of CM048598.1, forward strand.
CTTTTAGATCAAATTTAGGTGTAGAAAAAACAAAAAATTCTTGTCCTTTTATGGTTTAAAGGTTTGTAATTGCCACCAAGTGTTCTGGTTATTAAAAACCCTAACTAGTCATAGAGTCTATATAGGGAGAATGGTTGTGTATAGGGCAAATAATATTATCCTTAATACTTTCTTTCTAAAGGAAGTTGTATTGTTTATTTATCTAATTATTTCTAAGATTCTATTGTGTTTTTCACCCTAATTTTAATTAATTGAGTCCCCATAATTTAGTGTCTTTTATAAAATAGTAATTGAATGGGAATTTCATCAATTTAGTCCTTTATTGACCTTTAAACTCTAATTTTCTTGTGATTTGACACTTAATTTCAACTAGTTGATTTTGGAAAAATTAAATTTAGTCCTCTAAAATTTTAATCTTCTCAATTAACCTCAAATTGAACTCTCAAACTTAATTTTTCATCAATAAAATTAATTGGACCTACTTAAAGTATATTTAAGTCCTTGCACCTAATTAAATTCTTCAATTATATCCAAATTAATTCTTAAACATAATTAAACTTTAATTTAGCCTATGACTAAATCAAATTAGTTTATTAAAAATCGAATTAGCTAATTTTAATGTTTCACTACTACTTTCTTCATAATTATATCTATATTTATTTTAAATTAGTTCCTATTTCATTGTAAAGTTGGCATCCATATCTTTCCATTAATATATAGCATGCTTTCTAATTCACTAAAATAAAAGAGAACCATGCATTTTAAGTTGGGTTAGAGTATTAATAGCAATGCCTACTGCTTGACCACTTTTAGTGATCGACTTGTTTTAACTCGCAAGTGCACGAGTGTGCGATGTAGCAATTAACTCGGTAAGATCGAGGTCATATCCATAGAGAGCTAGATCTGGAAATTAAGCTAGGTAACAAAAAAAAACTCAAGAGAAATTAAATTAACAATAACTTGGTTGAAAATAATTGATGGATTTGTTTTCAAAGATAAAAAAGTGTAAATAGATTTTAAATGACAAGAAAAAGTAAGTCTTGGTCCAAATCAATTTTAATGGTGATGTATTGGTGATTTCTTCAACATATATAAGATAACTCCACCTAATATCAACGATGGTGATATTAGATTGGAAGATATTACAATGAAGTTTAGAAAGATGAATATTGATTATTGCTTAAGAATGAACAAATACTTTCATATTAAGTAAGACATTGAATCAAGCAATCTCTATACCAAAACTAAAGTTTGTGCATAAAAATTCAAGATTATAACATTACCTAAATGATTTCTAAAATTTCTTTACAATAATAAATCATTCATGAAGAAAATGAGAAGATAAATATTAAGATTCATTCATATCCTAAAGAACTCACCTCAATCACAATTATCCTTGATTTGGATCCAAGAAAGAGTTTAGCCAACCATGATTATATATAAAAGCACTTCAATAAACATGAAAGAACTTGAATCCAACTGAAATAATAAGTTTTACAAACTAAAGAACCGAAATCTATAAAGAAGAACACAATACAATTTCAGAAAATATTCGGACACAAATCTAACTCTAACTTTGGACAGCAATTTGACCCTCTTAGAAGCTTTTTTTCAAGATGTCTATTAGAGACATATTTATAGGAAATTTTTTCAGCTTTCCAAATCATTAAATAATAGCTCATTTTGACACCTGAGTCAAAAGTTATGGGCAAAACACCGAAAGGTGTTCTCAAAAATCAAATCAAGATAGCTTTACAACCACTTTGGTGCACGTTTTTCTTCCTCATTTATGAGGTGTCTCCTTCTTCTTTTTGACCCAAAATAATGTTAAAATATCCCCTCCAGCTTTCCATCCATGTGCTTGCCTTCTTGGATCAATGGATTACCCAAAATAAATCAATTGTTATTTGTTGTGTGGACATGTAAGATCATGGATTGTGTTTGGGCTGATTTGAAGGTTGATTTGGGGCTGATTTGGGGCTGATTTAGGGCTTGATTTGAGCATCAAATAAGTATACAAATGTACTTATTATTTGGGCTAAGATTGACATTGAAACCTTGAGTGTTTAATGGTTGAAGTTTGCACACAACATAAGGCAAGTTTGGGCTCGAAATAGATCATATGATATTCTTTTCTAGAATTGGAATAGAATTGATTTTTTGGGACAAATTTGGAGCACTTATTTGAACCAAGATTTACTTCAATCTTCAACTAAATGTCTCTTCAATTCTTTGTTCTGAATTTCGACGTTGAATTTTCTGAATTAATTCATTTAAGCTCCAAAAACTTATCGAAACATTAAAACAAACTTCATTACTAAAAAACACATCAATTATTATAAAAACAACCAAATAAAAACAATAAATACATATGTAAAATAAGAGACTTAATGACACTTTTGATGCACAATCACCTACGAAGTGGATATACTCGGTGAGTATGATGTTAATGTTATATTTAATGTTTTTTGATATATCTTAATTTGATGTAGATAATGAGTTGATAATAAATCATTTTGAGGAGAAAGAATGATGATAATAAATCATTTTGAGGAAAAAGAATGATTAGTACTTAAAAGTGTATTTTTATAAAGGTTTTATATCATCATTTTGTACTTGAAGTATCAATAACTTCTTAACTAAAACATGTTTTATAATAACAAGTCTAATACCAGAAGGTACCTTTAATTTATGGTAAATGTTTATCATAAATACAGGCCTATCACATAAATAAAAAGATTGATTGATAAGTTGAAGTATTGAAATTGAAAGGACAAAGAGAGAGTCAAACTTAGAAAAGAGATGGTGGTGCAGTCCGAACTAGAATATTATTTGGTAATTATGTCATATGGAGTTATAGATTTCAAATTTAGGTCTACTTTATATGGATGGAAAGTTAAGACATAGGCCTAAGACTTTTATGGGAAGTCAAGACTTAATTCTACTATTTAGAAGTCCAAATCTTAACAACAACATAGATGTTTGAATTTGTCTTATATCCCAGACACTATTCAGTATTCAGCTTATATCCTGAATTCTAGAAGTCCAAATGACCTCCATTTTTTTTCTGAAAAGCTGAGACAATTTTCTAGAACTTTCATGTGAAAGTCTAGTTCAAATTCTAATATTATCAATGATATTTTATTCAGACAAGAAGATAAGGATTGTCACCAAGTCAAGATGTGGCGACCCACTCATCAATTAGTCATCAAATCAATAGTTTCCAATTTTAGCTTATAAAAGAAGGAATCTTTTATGTATTTAGGCATCTTGGTTTCCAGATCAAGATTATGCTCTTGTTTTCTCTTTTTGTATTTTTATAATGCTTAAATTTTGTTTTCATTAATATCTTGTTTATGCCTTTCAATTCCTTTTTTTTACTTAATTAACTTTTATATTATTTATGTTATTGTCCTATTGATTTATGTTTCTCTCTCAACAGTACTTAAACGTATATTTTTATGAAGGTTTTATATCATCATTTTGCACTTGAAGTATCAATAACTCCTTAACTAAAGCATGTTTTATAATAACATATCTAATAATATATACCTTTAATTTTTTATAAATGTTCATCTTAAAAATAGACCTATCACATAAATGAAAGGATTGATTGATGAGTTGAAATATTGAAATTGAAAGGATAAAAAGATGGCCAAATTTAGAAAAGAGATGCTAGTGGAGTCCAAACTCGAATACTATTCTGTAATTAGGTCATATATGACACTATAGATCTTAGATTTAGGTTTACTTTATATGGATGAAAAGGTAAGACATAGGCCACCAACTTTCATGTGTAGGTCTGGTTTTAATAAGGCTGTTTTCAAGTCCAAATTGTAGCAACAATGAAGAAGTCTGAATTTGTTCTGCAACCTAGATATTGTTCAATTTTAGGCCCATATCTCGAGTTCTAGAAATCTAAGACAATTTCCTACAACTTTCATGTGGAGGTCTAGTTCAAATTCTAACATTATCAATGATATTTTGGGCAAACAAGAAAAGATAAGGATTGTCACCAAGTCAAGAGTTGGTCACCCACTTATAAATTAATTATCAAATCAATAGTTTTTAATTTTGGCCTATAAAAGGAGACATTTGTCATGCATTTAGGCATCTTGGTTTCTAAATCAAGATCATGCTCTTGTTTTCTCTCTTTGTATTGCTTATGTTTTGCTTTCATTAATATTAAGTTTATGCCTTTTATTTCCTTTCCTTTACTTAGTTAACTTTTATCTTATTTATGTTCTTATTTTTTTTATTTTTTTTCATTATGTTTAGTTAAGTTTATTATGTCAAAGTAAAAAGGTTAACTTCTTCTTCTTCTTCTTCTTCTTCTACTACTACTACTACTACTAGTGGATCCTCTAACCTTGACATTTGTTGTTATTATTGTTTAATCCTTAGATTGATCTTCCATCTCAAAGTTCTCATCAACTTCTTCTTCTTCTTTTATTATTATTGTTGTTGTTCTTGTTGTTGTTCTTGTTTATAATTTATACAATTAATCTCCTTGTGGTTTGACCCTGGTCTTACCAGGTTATTTATTACTTCGATACTCTTGCATTTGGAAGAAGACATAAATCTTTTGGTCATGTCAAGTTTTTGGTGTCGTTACCGAGGAGGTAAATTCTTGTACAAATTATAGTTTTTTATTATTTTCTCTTTTTACTTTTCTTGTATCTAACTTTGTTTCTTTTGTTTTGATTCTTCTTTCATTTTCTTCTTCCTTTTATTCTATTCCTACTCATGCATGAGAGTGTGGTCATGTACATTAAGTGGTAGACTTTATAGGGCATCCTTATTATTTTTAGAAAATATGACCGAAGAAGATAACCGGTCACTTCATAATTAGACTAATGAGAATAATCGTGTTAGAACACTTAGAGACCACATAAACCCCACAAGAATAAGTGCACTAACATGTATAGTTCCCCCCCTAATGCATCTCATTTTAATTTTAAGCCAGGTATTGTTCAACTTTTACCTTCTTTTCATGGCTTAGTTTTGAAAAATCTATACTTGCATTTAAAGGAATTTAAGGAGGTCTGTAACACCTATAATAACTCAAATTATAGCATGAACATCATTAGATTAAAGCTCTTTTCTTTTTAATTAAAAGATAAAGTTATAACATGGCTAAAAAATTTGAAACCATGATCCATTTATACTTGGGATGAAATGCAACAACAGTTTTGAAAGAAATTTTTCCCTTCTCATAGAACAAACTCTTTCAGAAGACAAATCACTACTTTCACTCAAAAATCAAGAGAAATATTTTACCAATGTTGGGATAGGTATTGAGACCTACTTAATACTTGCCCTCATCATGGTTTTGAAACATGGAAATTAGTTTCATATTTTTATGAAGGCTTAACACCTAAAGATAGGTAAATGGTTGAATTGATGTGCAATAAAACTTTTAAAGATAAAGACCCTGATAAAGTAATGGAGTACTTAGACTTGTTAGTTGAAAATGCATAAAATTAAGACATCGCAAGTACTTAGAAGGCACCGAGTAAAACTCAACCTTATACATATGGTGGAGCTACGTACAATCTTAGGGAAGATCATGACCTCCAACCCAAGTTTACATCTTCAGCTAGAAAAGTCGAGGTACGAGAATTAAAAAAGAGCGGTCAATTAAAATATATTCAAGACATTGTGTGTCAAATCTCTGAAATAAATGAACACTCAACCAATGACTATCCAACATCGTTTTTTTTTAAGAAATGTCTCAATGAACAAGCTCATGCTTTAAACAATTTCCAAAGGCGTGATCATAACCCATACTCGCAAATATACAACCCTGGTTGTAGAAATCACCTAAATTTCAGTTGGAAAAGTGATGCACAAACTTCACAACCACTATTTTAAACACACCATAATTTCTAAAAATCTCATGGATATACACCTTCTTATGCTCTACCTTTTAGAAGAAATCTTAAAGAATTATTACATGCATTCATTAAAAAGAAAGAGACAATCAATACTTGACTTGCTTAAAGCATGATTGATTTTAAAGATATTATTGCAAAATTGATATCTCCTCTTAGTTTCCAAGATAAAGGTAAGTTTTCATCTCAACCATAATAAAATTTCAAAAGGCAATACAATGCAAATGCAAGTAGTTCTGAAAGCCAACATATAGATCAAGTCAAATCAGTCACTACTCTTTGCAATGGTAAGGTTATTGAAAAACCCACTCTTGAACCTTATAAGAAAGATAATGAGTCAATCTCTAAGGTTAAGAAAGGGTTGCATCTGAAAATTGTAAAAAAAAAAAAAAGAAAGGTTCTCCACCAGTACTTCTATTTCCTCATGCCATGACAAAAAAAAATAATCACAACTCTGAAATCTTTGAAACTTTTAAACGAGTAAGGATCAATATACCTTTGTTGGATGTCATTAAACAAATTTCTTTTAATGCAAATTTTTTTGAAGATCTATGCACTATAAAAAGGAAACTGAATGTGAAAAGGAAAGCCTTTTTAGCCGAACAAGTATCATTCTTCATAACAATAATGCTTTGAAATATAAAGACCCTCGTTGTCCTATAATTTATTGCTTTATTGGGAAATATAAAGTTGAAAAAGTTGTACTTGATCTTGGAGCTAGTGTGAATTTACTTGCATATTCAGTTTTTCAAAGTCTCAATCTAGGTGAGTTAAAACCAACTTTTATAACTCTTTTACTTGCCAATAGATTCGTAAAAGAGCCTAGAGTGTTAATACAAGTCGATAAATGCATTTATTCTATGGATTTTATTATCTTGGACACATAACTTGTTGAAGCATGTAATTCATTTTCTGTTATTTTAGGACATTTGTTTCTTGCAACTTTTAACGCATTGATTAATTCTTCATAACAACTTCATGATTTTTGTCAGCTCACTGAAGTACCAAAGATAAAAGAAAGTTTTTTAGCGACGTTTAAAACTTTTATTGGGATGACCATTACTTATTCAAATATTATTTTGATCAAATATTTCAAAGATTCATTCTTGATAATGAGGTAAGTAATGTCATTAAATTGTCATTCTGAAGCATGTGGGAATTATTTCTTATAAAAAAAACAACTGTAAAAATCTTTCAAAATAGATTTTATTAGCCCATCATGTTCTTGGACTCACATGCACTCTACAAAGCTTGTGAAAATTATCACAAATCAGGATTTATTTCAAAACATGTTGTGGAACAGGAATTTCTAACATCTTTAGCATGAAAAATCATAATCTCTATTGATAATGCCGAATAATTGATGGACCAACTACAAACTTTCATTCCTATAATTGATCCCTCCATGAGTCGTATAAATTGGTCATCTAAAAAAAGCCGTAAAAATCTTAGATTCGATTTAAGCCTTTCATTTATGAATCTTTATGTCTTTTGATTTTATTATTGTGTTTGTTGTTTCTTATATTTGTTTAAGTGTGTTTCAGGTTTATTAGTATTCGTTATTTCAGGTGATGTCTTTTATACTTTATATTCATTTAAAAAAATGGTTTGTTTTGGTTAAGGGAAGAGGGTAGTAGTTGACAAAAAAAAAATTAAATAAAATGTTTTCTATTTCATAAAACTTGTGCAAATTTATTATTACTAGGATAGTAGAGTAAAGGAGCTCTTTTATTAAAGTAACTCTTGAGATGCATCTTAGTAACCATTCTTAACAACGTCTATCATAATACTTTTTGAAATATTTAGGTTTACAAACTCTCGCATTGTTATCACTTAATTCTACTTATATACTCATTTAACATGTATTCTTAAACCTTAATTTTCACACACACACTTTAACATATAATTATGGGGTGCACATTGGATTATTACATTATTTATGTTCTTTTGTTAAAAGTAAACAATTAAGGGAAAGGAATAGTATATAATTTGCAAAAAATTAAAAGAGAAAAAGAGAAAAATAATAATAATAATAATAATAACAACATAGATAAGTTTATTTTCGCAACCTCTCTAACCTAAGCAATTAAGCTTAAAGGGGTGTTTTAACACCTAATACCCTAAAGTCAATTGACTTGGGAGCTATTGGCCAAACGCTTGTTATACGAGTTGAAGAGAAAAACTTAAGGGAATCAAATATTACACTATCTATGCATTAGTGTCTTCAATCCAAGTTACTAAGCTTGTAAGGGTGTCTCAACACCTAATGCCCTAAGACCAACTGGTCTAGGAGTCAATAGCTGAAAGTTTGTTATAGGGGTTAAACATGCATATGTATTAAAAAAATAAGAAAAAAAAAAAGAAAAACAATAACATTAATCTCAATACAAGGAAGTTAACATTAAACATCAAAACAAAAATTGTTTTCTTTCAAGAAAAGCCCCATAACTAGGTGTTAAGCAAATATATAAATTTAATAAGAATTTGTTTATCTGGATAGATTAATGGAAGTTAAATGATGAACACCTTACTTTATGGAATTCACAAACTTTTTTCTATTTTAATGCTTTGATTACTAGAGACTAGTAATAAGCTGGTTGGGAGGTGTGATTAGTACTTAAAAGTGTATTTTTATCAAGGTTTTATATTATTATTTTGCACTTAAAGTATCAATAACTCCTTAACTAAAGCATGTTTTATAATAACATATCTAATAATATAAGGTACCTTTAATTTGTGGTAAATGTTCATCTTACATACAAGTCTATCATATAAATGAAAGGATTGATTGATGATTTTAAATATTGAAATTGAAAGGATAAAGAGATGGCCAAACTTAGAAAAGAGATGTTGAAGTCTAAACTGGAACATTATTCGGTAATTGAGTCATATATGGTGATGTAGATCTCAGATTTAGATTTAATTTATATAGATGGAAAGGTAAAACGTAGACCTACAACTTTCATATGAAGGTCTGGTTTTAATTAGGTCATTTCCTGAATCGGCAGCGAAGTTGTTATTTTTAAATTATCTTAAGAAGCTGGGAGGGAGGGGTAAAACTGGTTTTGGATAGACCAAAAACAAGGATAAGAACACATCTAAACCAACCCCAAACACCCCACCTCATTTAATGGGGAGTATAAATATAAGAAGGAGAGAGAAGGTGACCCTTGCTCTTCCCAAAGTTATCTGCTGCAGCTGTATGGCCAGCTGCATGTTGCTCTTCCCTTTCTCCTTCCCAATAAAAAACTAAACCAAACCAGTAGAAAGTGCCTTGTGAACAGGTGAGGGAAAGAGAGGAGACCTTGAGAGAAGATCAGACAGCTACCTAGAAGGAAAGGAAAATGGGGCCATAAAATGTGAGAGGAAGAAAAAAAAGGAGAACCAGCAGGAAAGGAGAAAGAATACTGTCAAACCTTCCTTAAACTTAGCTAGATTCGAAAGGTATGGGTCATGAAACTCCTTTCCTCTTCTCCTTAAAACCCAGAATCATAAATGAAGAAGAAAACTCTAAGAAAATTGACCTAAGACCTAAGCTAGCTATGAAGGAAACTAAAATTAACTAAGAGGACACGAAAACAGAAATGAAATGAGGCCAATTTCAAAACATCTAACAAAGAAAATGAATAAAATGGAAATAACAAATCATGGTAGAGGGTCAGCTTTAACTATAGTGTTGGTTAGCATCCATATGTATGTTTTGATGGGACTTGTTGAAGGATTATGTGCTGAAATTGATAGTTTCAATATGTGTGTTCTATTGGAATTATTGAAAGATATATGTTATAATTGATGGTTTTCAATGTGTGTTCTGCTGGGATTTGTTGAAGGATTATGTGCTGAAATTGATAGTTTCAATGAGTGTGTTCTGCTGGAATTATTGAAAGATATATGTTGTAATTGATAGTTTTTAATGTATATGTTCTGCTGGGATTTGTTGAAGGATTATGTGCTGAAATTGATAGTTTCAATATGTGTGTTCTGCTAGAATTGTTGAAAGATATATGTTGTAATTGATGGTTTTCAATGTGTGTGTTATGCTGGGATTTGTTGAAGGATTATGTGCTGAAGTTGATAGTTTCAATGAGTGTGTTTTGTTGGTAGTGACAGTTTATATGTTGGGGTTGTTACAGCATGTGTGGTGTGGGGTCATGCCAAAATGTGTGTTTTGTAGTGAAATTGTGATTCGCTACCGAAACTATATCGGCTACAGCGAATTAACATTTGTTGTCGAACTAAGTCTTTTGTAATGAATTAACATTTGCTGCCGAATTGTGTGTTCTGCAGTGAAATTGAGATTCACTGTCAAAATTATGTCGGCTACAGTGAAATTATGATTCGTTGCCGAAACTGTGTTGGTTGCAAAGAATTAGCATTCGCTGCCAAAACTGAGTTGTCTGCATCAAATCATTGTTGAAGTTAAGTTGTCTACAGCAAATTAGCATTCACTACCAAATTTCATGTTCTACAACGAATTTGTGATTCACTGCCGAAATGAGTTGGCTACAGCGAAATTGTGATTCGCTGCCAAAACTGAGTTGTCTACTATGATTTAGCATTTGCTACATAAATTATGGCGCCAACAGCGAAATAGTTTTCGCTGCTAATTGGTTACTAGCTGCGAACCAGTTCTCCCTGCCAAATTAGGCAGCCTGCAGCGAACCATTTCTCACTGTTGATTTCTACCATAAGCCTCCTAGGTAGAAATGACTTAAATGCTAGTAACAATTTCATGGTATGATGGTGTAAAATGTGGAACACTAGAATGTGAACATATGAACTTTTGAAATAAGTGTGGTGATGATTAGTACTTAAAAGTGCATTTTTATCATGGTTTTATATCATCATTTTGCACTTGAAGTATCAATAACTCCTTAACTAAAGCATGTTTTATAATAATATATCTAATAATATAAGATACCTTTAATTTATGGTAAATGTTCATTTTAAATGTAGGCCTATCACATAAATGAAAATATTGACTGATGACTTTAAGACCTTAAATTGCAAAGGCAAAGAGATGGTCAAACTTAGAAAAGAGATGTCGGTGCAATCCAAACAGGAACACTGTTCGGTAATTGGGTCATATCTGGAGCTACAGATCTCAGATTTAGGTCCACTTTATATGGATGGAAAGGCAAGACATAGGCCTACAACTTTCATAGGAGCCCAAGATCTAAAAAGGCCATTTGCAAGTCCAAATTGTATCAACAACAAAGAAGCCCGAATCTGTCTTCCAGCCCGAGCACTGTTCGGTATTTTGGCCATATCTGGAGTTCTAGAAGTCCAAATGAGCTGAATGTTTTACACAAGAAAGATGAGACAATTGCCTACAACTTTCATGTTTTCACCTGGCTCCAATTTTGACGTTATCAATGACATTTTGGGCAGACAAGAGAAGATAAGGATTGTCACCAAGTCAAAAGTTGGCCACCCACTTATTAATTAGTCATCAAATCAATAGTTCCCAATTTTGGCCTATAAAAGGAGACATTTACCATGCATTTAGGCATCTTGGTGTTCAGATCAAGATCATTCTCTTCCTTTCTCTCTTTGTATTCTTTGTAATGTTTATGCTTTGCTTTCATTAATATCAAGTTTATGCCTTTCATTTCCTTTCCTTTACTTAGTTAGCTTTTATGTTCTTATTTTGTTTATTTATTTATTTTTCTTTCATTATGTCTAGCTAAGTTAATTATGTCAAGGTGAAAAGGTTACTCTAATGGTGTAAGAATAAGTATAATGTAAACTTAATATGGACTTTAATGTTTGATACTAACATGTTTTATATTTGTTATCTTGTTCACTCTTTAATACTTTGCTTGTTAAATGACTAATCTTGATTTATGTTGTATAACACTTGGTACAACAAATGCTTGGCACTTTCATAGCCCATAATGTATGGTATAACCGACACTTGAGCTATAAAAGGAACTTGATTTGTTGTTAACATAAGTTATAATCATGAATGCTTGACGAGATTTACAAGTATTAGCATTAATTGAATAATATGACTAATGTAATCATGTTAACAATATATAATCTGATTGGAACCTCCTTTGTGTGTGGTTTCCAATTCAATAATAAGAGTTTATACTATACTTGTTTGATATACCATTTAGTGGAACCTCTAACCTTGACATTTGTTATTATTATTGTTTAATCCTTATTTTAGGACGTCCATTTCTTGCAATGTCTAACGCATTGATTAATTGTAGGAATGGACTGATGAAGCTATCATTTGGAAACATGACATTGGAGATGAATATTTTCAACATTTGCAAGCAACCTAGAGATGATAATGATTTACAAGAAGTAGATCATATTGATGAATTAGTTTATGATCAACTTGAATCTACTTTAAGTAAAAATGAATTGGATGAAACTGAAGATTTGCAAATGGTTTATTCTAAGGAAGAAATCACGAATGAAACAAGCACTGAAAATGTTGATGCGAATCTTTTGTCAACTGTGACAACAGATTTGACATCTGACATCACACCAATGGATGATTACTTTCCCAACGAATCCTTACTTTCCCTTAGTCCAATGCCTTGGTATAATAAAAATATCAATTTTCGTACTTTAGGAGATTTGCCAGTTGATTGGAGTACCCAAGATAAAGAAAAGTTTTTGAACGAAGTGAAGAATTTTTATTGTGATGACCCTAACTTATTCAAATATTGTCCTGATCAAATATTTCAAAGATTCATTCCCGACAATGAGGTAAGTAGTGTCATTAAACTTTGTCATTCTGAAGCATGTGGAAGTTATTTCTCGTAAAAAAAAACAACTGCAAAAATCTTACAAAGTGGATTTTATTGGCTCACCATGTTCAAGGACACGCATGCATTCTGCAAAACTTATGAAAATTGTCAAAAGATTGATACTGGTCAAAAAGTTTTGTTTTATAATTCTCAACTCTATGCATTCCCTAGAGAGCTAAGACCAAGATGGACCAATCCTTATGGGGCCTGTGATATTGAGAATTCAATGAATGACAATGATTTTAAGGAAAATGGACATCGTTTGAAAGCTCACTTTGATAATTTTCCTAGTGAAAATGAATCAACTAGTTTGAATGATCTTGTAGATAAAGGTTGATTAGTTTGAATGAATCACTTAAGTCGGTTCTTTCAGTTTCCCACAATTACTGATATCTGTGTATATATTTGTGCAATTCTTTGAATCTCTCTTCCAATTCTCATTTGAAAATGGATACTAATCTTGAAAAATTGAAAAAGTATTTTCCCGCTCTGCCTCAGAATGCGATTACAAAACTTTACCGTGCTAGATGTGCAAGATTGAGATTGTTAATGAATCATGGAATTCCTGAAGATATTCGCTGGTTGATTGAAGCAAAGGTTCGATTATCAGGTGAGTCCTCTAACTTCATTTCACACATGCCTGGAACAGGTAAAAGCACTTTTGCAAAAAAGCATCGTGCAAAACGACTAAAAGTTTGTCATCGAGGTGCTAGATGGACTTGTAATACACAATGTCGTTCTTTAGGAATGGTATCTATAAACCGTGAAGATAAATTATATTTTATTAAGGATGGCCTCAGTAAGGAGTCTTTAGATAATTTTCTATTGACTCTTGAGACGCATCCTAGTGGAGATGTGCATCGTGTAATTTATGATTTATGGTCACTATTTCATAAAGAACATGATCGACTTAGTCTTGGGAATCTGACTAAAAATGACCCTGTTTGCCAGTTTTTAAGAAAACTGGATTGGAAGCCTATCCCCGACCCATAGAGGGCGTTTAAGCCGTTCTTGGACGTAAAACCAAGGGAAGATGTGAGCCACAATCACAACTACCTGTACATACACATGCTTTTTTAAAAAGTAAATAAATAAATAAATAAAGAGAGAGAGAGAGAGTCTGTGAGACTCCAGCTGGCCTACATATAGGTGTTATGATTGTCTTTCTAATTTCTCATCTATAAAACCCTTTCTTCCTTCCTTTCATTTCTACTCAACCCATACATTCCACAAATACAGAAGTGTGTAGAAATGGCAAGTTTCTCAGGTCATCAAATAAGAAATATTTGTGTTTTCGGTGGATTTAGTCCTGGGAAAGAAAAGGAGTTTTTAGAATCAGCAAATCATCTTGGTCAGGTGCTAGCTGAGAGAAAGATTCATTTAGTGTATGGGGGAGGCAGTCTTGGGTTAATGGGAGGTGTGTCAATAGCTGCATTTTTAGGAGGTAGTCAAGTTTTGGGGGTCGTCCCTGAAGCTTTAGCACAAGGGGACATCATTGGAAAAACAATTGGAGAGGAACTTCAGGTCTCCACAATGTCAGCTCGAATGAATGCAATGTTTAACCATGTTGATGCCTTCATTGCTTTACCAGGTGGTCTAGGCACATTGGAAGAGATCTTTCATATTTCCTCTTGGGCTCAATTGCGCATTCACCATAAACCCATAAGTTTGTTAAATGTTAATGGTTATTATGATAAGTTGTTGTCTTTTCTAGATCATGCTGTGGAACAGGAATTTCTAACATCTTCTGCACGACAAATCATAATCTCTTCTGCTACTGCTGAACAATTGATTGACCAACTACAATCTTTCATTCCTGTGATTGATCCTTCCATGAGTTGAATAAATTGATCATCTAAGGAAAGCCGTAAAAAGCTTAGATTGGATTTGAGCCTTCATTTGTGAATTTTTATGTCTTTTGGTTTTATTATTGTGTTTTGTTATTTCTTATTTTTGTTTCAGTGTGTTTCAGGTTTTGTCAGTGTTTGTTATTTCAGGTGATATATTCTATACTCCATCTTTCTACCTTAGAACATTGAGGACAATGTCTCATTTTGGTTAGGGGGAGAGGGTAGTAGTTGATAAAAAAAAATTATTTTTCATTTCATAAAGCATATGCAGAATTGTTGTTACTAGGATGGCAGAGTAAAGGAGTTCTTTTGTTAAAGTGACTCTTGAGACGCATCTTAGTAACCATTCTTAACAAGGTCTATTATAATACTTCCTGAAATATTCAGGTTTACAAACTCTCGTATTGTTACCACTTAATTCTCCTCATATACTTATTTAACATGTATTCTTAAACCTTAATTTACACACACACACTTTAACATATGATTGTGGGTTGCATATTGGATTATCACCTTATTTATGTTCTTTTATTAAAGGTAACAACTAAGGGAAAGGGATTATATATAATTAAAAAATAAAAACATGAAAAAAAATAAAAAAAAATAAAAAAAATGATGATAATAAAAATGTAGATAAGTTTGGTTTCGTAGCCTCCCTAACCTAAGCAATTAAGCCCGAAGGGGTGTTTTAACACCTAATACGCTAAAGTCAACTGACTTGGGAGGGATTGGCCCAACGCTTGTTACATGGGCTGAGGAGAAAAGCTTAAAGGAATCAAACATTGCACTATCTACATATCAGTATCTGCGACCCGAGTTACTAAGCTCGTAGGGGTGTCTTAACACCTAATGCCCTAAGACCAACTGGTCTGGGAGTCATTAACTGAAAGCTCGTTACATGGGTTAAAGATGCATGATGTTTTTAAATTATATGTATATATTTTTAAAAAAAAAAGACAAAAAAAGACAAAAATAATAATCCCAACCCAAGGAAGTTAACCTTAAACATTAGAACAAAAATTTTGTTTTCTTCCAAGAAAAGCCCCATAATTATGTGTTGATATATTGAGCACACAAGAAAGGTTTATTAATATCTTGTTAAGAGGTATTGAGCAGATATATAAATTTAATGAGAGTTTGTTTATCTGGATAGATTAATGGAAGTTAAATGATGAATACCTTGCTTTGTGAAATTTGCAAATTGTTTTAACGCTTTGATTACTAGGGACTAGTAATAAGCTAGTTGGGGGGTGTGATTAGTACTTAAAAGTGCATTTTTATCATGGTTTTATATCATTATTTTTCACTTGAAGTATCAATAACTCCTTAACTAAAGCATGTTTTATAATAATATATCTAATAATATAAGATACCTTTAATTTATGGTAAATATTCATTTTAAATACAGGCCTATCACATAAATGAAAATATTGACTGATAACTTTAAGAACTTAAATTGCAAAGGAAAAGAGATGGTCAAACTTAGAAAAGAGATGTCGGTGCAATCCAAACCGGAACACTGTTCGGTAATTGGGTCATATTTGGAGCTACAGATCTCAGATTTAGGTCCAATTTATATGGATGGAAAGGCAAGACATAGGCCTACAACTTTCATAGGAGCCCAAGATCTAAAAAGACCATTTGCAAGTCCAAATTGTAGCAACAACAAAGAAGCCCAAATCTGTCTTCCAGCCCGAGCACTGTTCGGTATTTTGGCCATATCTGGAGTTCTAGAAGTCCAAATGAGCTGAAGTGTTTACACACGAAAGATGAGACAATTTTCTACAATTTCATGTATTCGACTAGCTTCAATTATCACGTTATAAATGACGTTTTGGGCATACAAGAGAAGATAAGGATTGTCACCAAGTCAAGAGTTGGCCACCCACTCATCAATTAGTCATCATATCAATAGTTCTCAATTTTAGCCTATAAAAGGAGGCATTTGCCATGCATTTAGGCATCTTGGTTCCAGAT
Source organism: Populus pruinosa (assembly GCA_026413675.1). NCBI lineage: Eukaryota > Viridiplantae > Streptophyta > Magnoliopsida > Malpighiales > Salicaceae > Populus > Populus pruinosa. The sequence goes on from CM048598.1 coordinate 7,246,563, forward strand.
CAAGATCATGCTCTTCCTTTCTCTCTTTGTATTTTTATAATTTTTATGCTTTGCTTTCATTAATATCAAGTTTATGCCTTTCATTTCCTTTCCTTTACTTAGTTAGCTTTTATGTTCTTATTTTGTTTAACTATTTTTCTTTCTTTCATTATGTCTAGCTAAGTTAATTATGTCAAGGTGAAAAGGTTACACTAATGGTGTAAGAATAAGTATAATGTAAACTTAATATGGACTTTAATGTTTGATACTAACATGTTTTATATTTGTTATCTTGTTCACTCTTTAATACTTTGCTTGTTAAATGACTAATCTTGATTTATGTTGTATAACACTTGGTACAACAAATGCTTGGCACTTTCATAGCCCATAATGTATGGTATAACCGACACCTGAGCTATGAAAGGAACTTGATTTGTTGTTAACATAAGTTATAATCATGAATGCTTGACGAGATTTACAAGTATTAGCATTAATTGAATAATATGACTAATGTAATCATGTTAACAATATATAATCTGATTGGAACCTCCTTTGTGTGTGGTTTCCAATTCAATAATAAGAGTTTATACTATACTTGTTTGATATACCATTAGTGGAACCTCTAACCTTGACATTTGTTATTATTATTGTTTAATCCTTACATTAATTTTTCATCTCCAAGTTATCATCATCTTCTTCTTCTTCTCTTTCTTTATTATTATTATTATTATTACTATTACTACTACTACTACTACTACTACTAGTATTATTATTATTATTATTATTGTTGTTGTTGTTGTTGTTGTTGTTGTTGTTGTTGTTGTTGTTGTTGTTATTATAGTTGTTTTTGTTATTGTTATTGTTGTTGTTATTATTGCTATTATTGTTGCTTATAATTGTTGTCTATAATTTGTACAATTAACCTCCTGTGGTTCGACCCTAGTCTTGCCGGGTTATTTATTACTTCGACACTCCTGCACTTGGGAGAAGACATCAATCTTTTCGTCGTGTCAGGTGACGAATGTGATTCAAAAATACAAATGTACTGATTTGTGACCATTGATGTCTTAAGTGGTGCGGTCAAGATTGGATCATCGTCACAACAAGAACAACCCATAGGTAGAGCAAGTAGGTGACTTCCATTAGTAGTCCTTTATCATGAATATTACCATATTGGGTTAGAGCAGATATCAGATTGTCAAACGTTTAAATGTTGTCAAATGGTTGATTAGCTTCAGCTAATGGCATTCGAAGGGATGATCAGGACAAAGGAATGATTAGCCTTAGCTAATAGCATCTGAAGGGCTAACCAGGACAAATGACTGATTAGCCTCGACTAATGGCATCTGAAGTGGATGATCGGGGTGAGTGAACGGTTAACCTCAGCAAATGATGCTTTAAGAGGATAACCAGGTTTAAGATTATGGTTGATTCTAAGAATTGGTGCATCTATATGTACTATAAGTTGTGTATACCAAGTACATGAAGAAACTATAAATATCATGCATCAAACATGGGATAATGTTAATGCTTCATTATTCTGCCAGACCATTTAATTATCATTATTACTATTAAGCAATTGTATTCTCCTAAATGTTTTGTACTGCAGCTGGGATGTCACATCAATGAGATGCTTAAGAAACCCAATACACAGGAACCTACTTTTGCAAGGAATCATGTAGTTGCATCCTAAATCATGATGTATTTTGTATGAATTAATATATTAAACGTATAACTTTTATTAGATCTTTTTGTTTAAATTCATGATAACTATTAGTAGGATAGGAATGCAAACTCATGTCTATGTAAGTATATTATAATATGAACTTTTAATCATGCAAACATAATATTATGTGTTTATGTAAGATTCACTTTTAAATGAAATGTTGAATGTTGTTGATGTATGGATTGCATCTTGATGATGTGAGGAAACACGTTTGCCAATTGCCGACATGATATGTGTTAAGTAAAAAAAAAATACTATTGTTTGGGGCTTGAAAAGCCGGGTTGTTACAGGTAGGTTCCTTAAGTCATCATATAAAAAAAAATTGTGTTTTTAGTGGATCCAATCCTGGAAAGAAAATAGAGTTTTTAGAATAAGCAAATCATCTTGGTCAGGTAAGGAAATAGAGATTTTAGAATAAGCAAATCATCTTGGTCAGGTACTAGCTAAAAGAAAGATTCATTTAGTATATGGGGGAGGCAGTCTTATGTTAATCGGGGTGTCAATAGCTATATTTTTTTTAAGCTAGTTAAGTTTTGGAAGTTTTCCCAAAAGCTTTAGCATAAGAGGAGATCATTGGAAAAACAATTGGAGAGGAACTATAAGTCTCTACAATGTTTGATCGAATAAATGTCATGTTTAAATACGTTGATGCTTTCATTGCCATACCAAGTGGTCTAGACATATTAGAAGAGATCATTTACATTTGCTCTTGGGCCCAACTGCACATTCACCATAAACCTATAGGTTTGTTAAATGTTAATGGTTTTTAAGATAAATTATTGTCTTTTCTTGATTATGCTATAGAATAGGAATTTCCAACATCTTCGGCACGACAAATCATAATCTCTACTGCTATTGCTAAACAATTGATTGACCAATTACAATCTTTCACTCCTATAATTAATGTGTCGCATAAATTGGTAAACTAAGAAAAGCTGTAAAAAGTTTAGATTGGATTTGAGCTTTTGTTTATGAATCTTTGTGTCTTTTAGTTTTCTTAATAGTATATTATTTTGTTTTGTTATTTCATACATTTGTTTAAATGTGTTTCAGATTTGTCAATGTTCGATATTTCAGGTGATGTCTTCTATACTCTATCTTTTTACCTTAGAACATTGAAGACAATGTCTCATTTTGGTTGGGGAGAGAGGGTAGTAGTTGATATTAAAAAAAAAATTAATTGTGTTTTCTATTTCATAAACTATTTGTAAAATTATTGTTACTAAAATGGCAAAGTAAAAAGGACTTTTATTGACTCTTGAGACGCATCTTAGTAAACATTCTTAACAAGGTCTATAAGAATACTTCTTAAAATATTCAGTTTTACAAACACTCATATTTTTATCACTTATTTTACTCATATATTCATTTAACATGTATTCTTAAATCTTTATTTTCACACATACTTTAACATATGATTGTGGGTTGCACATTGGATTATTATATTATTTATGTTCTTTTATTAAAGGTAACAACTAAAGGAAAGGGATAGTGTATAAATCTTAAAAAAAAATGATGATAATAAAAACATAGATAAGTTTGGTCTCGTAGCCTCCCTAACCTAAGGAATTAAGCTCGATAGGGTATTTTAACACCTAATAGTTTAAAGTCAACTAACCTAAAAATTATTGGTCCAACACTTGTTACATGAATTGACAGCATATTGGCATGTGATTAGCAATCATTGTTTCAACATAAGTGTCCAAAAAGAATGACTTTTAAGACAATATTAAAGTATATAAATGTAGTTTTGTCCTGATATATATATATATATATATATATATATATATATATATATATATTAGTGAGGACTATTACGACACTATAATTTTGTAATAGAATGGACTTCGAAGGTTGGACTCACATTTACCTTCTTAGATCTGTAAGAGATAGTACCATTAGACTAAGCATACAAAAGTTAAATTAGTGAGGTGGGGGTTTAGAAAGATGAGCCTTTATGGTGTTTTCATGTATACTCACATTTGCCTTAAACATGTTGCATTTGTATCATATTATATAGGATGAAAAATACAAAATATATAAGACCCTAAGTTAGGGTTATAAAGAATGAAATGTTTGTTAAGGCTTAAAAGGAAAAAAAAATATTGGTATGTGTATTGTGTTATCAATTGAGATGTATAAATCCTGATATTTATAAATAAAAATATAATACAACAACAACAACAACAACAACAACAACAACAATAATAATAATAATAATAATAATAATAGTAGTAGTAATAGTAATAGTAATAGTGATTAGTACTTAAAAGTGCATTTTTATCATGGTTTTGTATCATCAGTTTGCATTTGAAGTATCAATAACTCCTTAACTAGAGCATATTTTATAATAACAAGTCTGATAATATAAGATACCTTTAATTTATGGTAAATGCTCATTTTAAATGCAGGTATTCTCACAATTTAAAAGATTAATTGTTATGATTAACTATTAGAAGTGAAAGGATAAAAAAAAAGGCTAAGCTTATAAAGGAAATGCCGATTCAATTCAAATTTCAACACTGTTAAGTCATTGGATTATATCTAGAGCTATAGATATTGATTTCAAATTAATTTATATGATTGAAAAGATAAGAAATAAGCCTACAACTTTCATGAGAAAAGACCCAAATTTGTCATTGTCAAATTCAAAGTTTGGCCACAAAAGAAAAGTCAAAATCTATCTTGCAATTCAGCCCAAATACTGCTCAGAGTTTACCCATAACTAGAGTTTTAGAAGACTAAATAATGTGAAATTTGGTGGGTGGAAGAAAAAGATAATTTCCAACAACTTTCATGAAGAAGACCAGCTCAAATGCTGATGGTAGAAATGACATTTCATCTAAACAAGAGCATGAGGGTTATCCACCACATCCACCAGCAGCACTGCTTAGTATTTTAGACATATCTCGAGATATAGTACTCCAAATGCTCTAAATTTGGTGGGTAAAAGGAAAAGATAATTTCCAAAAACTTTCATAGAAACATTTTATCAAATTTTGATTGCATCAATATCAATTCATTCAGCCAAAATGCTTAAGTGCTACTGTCCACCAAGTCCACTAATCAATAGTTGGCCACTACATCAATTATCAATTACCAAATGAATAGTTCTAAATTTTAGCCTATAAAAGGAATCATTTTCCATTCATTTAGGCATCTTGTTTTTCATATCAAGATCATGTTCTTATCGTCTCTCTTTAGATGTTTGTAATGCTTAAGTTTTGCTTTTATTAATCTCTTGTTCATGTTTTTTATTTCTTTTACTATACTTAGTTAACTTATATCTTGTTTATGTTCTTATATTGTTTATTTAAGTTTTTCTTCTTCATAATGTCTAGCTAAGTTAATTATGTCAAGGTGAAAAGGTTTCACTAATGGTATTAGGATAAGTATAATATAAACTCAATATTGACTTCAATGCTTATATTCTAAATAACTTGCTATTAACATGTCTTGTTATCTTTATCTTATTAATTCTTAATACCTTTCTTGTTAAATGGTTAATCTAGATTTGTGTTATATAATACTTGATACATCAAATATTTGATCCTTCATAGTCTTCAACCGACATCGTTATTATGAGAGGAACTTGATTTGTTGTCAACATAAGTTAGCATCATGAATACTTGATAAAATTTATAAGTTTGGTGTTATGTAAATAAGATAATTAATATGATCATGTTGATAATTTATAAAGAGTTTATACTTTACTTATCTCTAATACTAGTAGTGTATCCTCTAACCTTAACATTTGTTTTTATCATTGTATAATCTTCACATTAATCTTACATCTCAAAGTCCTTTTTAACTCATCTTCACCACCATCATCATTGTTGTTGTTATTGTTATTGTTATTGTTATTGTTATTATCCATAATTTATATAGTTAACTTACTTGTTGTTCAATACCAGTCTTACCGGGTTATTTATTACTTTGACACTCCAATACTTGGGATAAAACATCAACTCTTTGATCATGTCAAATAGTAATAGTAACAATAATAATAATAATAATAATAATAATAATAATAATAATAATAATAATAATAATAATAATAATAATAAAGAAGTTGATGAGAACTTTGAGATGGAAGATTAACGTAAGGATTAAACAATGATAACAACAAATGTCAAGGTTAGAGGATCCACTAATAGTATGTCAAACAAGTATAGTATAAACTTTTATTATTCAATTGGAAACCACACACAAAGGAGGTTCCAATCAGGTTATAAATTGTTAGCAAGAATACATTAATTATAGACTGTTGGGGTATAGATTTCATGGGTCCATTTCCTCCATCATTTGATTTCTTGTACATATTAGTCACAGTAGATTATATTTCAAAATGGATAGAGACAATTCCAAGTTGGAACAATGATCACAAAATAATGATAAAGTTTTTGAAAGAAAATATCTTGAGTTGATTTGGAATCCCTTAAACCATGATAGGTGATGGTGGAGCACATTTCTGCAACAAGTTATTCGAGTTTTTAATGCAAAAATATGGAATCACATATAAAGTTTTACCCCTTATCACCCTTAGACAAGTAGAGCTTGCTAATAGAAAAATCAAACAGATCTTGGAGAAAATAGTGAACCCTAATAGGAAAGATTAGTCTTTAAGACTTAATGATGCACTTTGGGCTTATCAAACTACTTGTAAAACATCATTAGGTATGTCACCTTATAGATTAGTCTATGGAATACCTTGTCACTTGCATATGGAACTTGAACATAAAGCTTATTGAGCTATTAAAGCTTTCAATTCAAACCTTGATGATGCTAGTCAACTATAAAAATTATAAATAAATGAGCTTGAAGAAATAAGAAATGATGCATATGAAAATTCAAGAATTCATAAAGCAAGAATTAAAGAGTTTTATGATAAGAAAATACTGAGAAAAACATTCAATGTTGGTCAAAAAGTCTTACTTTATAATTCTTGACTTTACTTATTTCCTGGAAAACCAAGATCAAGATGGAGCGGTCCATTTATTGTGAAACATGTGTATATATATGGGGCCTGTGATATCGAGAATCTAAAGAATGGCAACGTTTTCAGGTAAATGGACATCGCTTTAAAGTTGTTCTAGAAGCCAACACATAGATCAAGTCAAATCAATCACTACTCTTCACAATAGTAAGGTTATTGAAAAACCCACTCTTGAACCTTGTAAGAAAGATGATAAGTGACATGACCAAAAGATTGATGTCTTCTCCCAAGTGCAGGAGTGTCGAAGTAATAAATAACCCGGCAAGACCGGGGTCGAACCACAGGGAGGTTAATTGTACAAATTATAAATAACAATAACAATAAAAATAATAAAAATAGTAATAAAAACAACAACAACAACAACAACAACAACAATAATAATAATAATAATAATAATAATAATAATAATAATAATAATAAAGAAAAAGAAGCAGAAGAAGAAGATGAGAACTTTGAGATGGAATATTAATGTAACAATTAAACAATGATAATAACAAATGTCAAGGTTAGAGATTCCACTAATGGTATGTCAAATAAGTATAATATAACTCTTATTATTCAATTGAAAACCACACATAAAAGAGGTTCCAATCAAATTATAGATTGTTAACATGATTACATTAGTCATCTTATTCGATTAATGCTAATACTTGTAAATCTCGTCAAGCATTCATGAATATAACTTATGTTAACAACAAATCAAGTTCCTTTCATAGCTCAGGTGTCGGTTATACCATACAATATGAACTATGAAGTGCCAAGCATTTGTTGTACCAAGTGTTATACAACATAAATCAAGATTAGTTATTTAACAAGCAAAGTATTAAAGAGTGAACAAGATAACAAATATAAAACATGTTAGTATCAAACATTAAAGTCCATATTAAGTTTACATTATACTTATTCTTACACCATTAGAGTAACCTTTTCACCTTGACATAATTAACTTAGCTAGACATAATGAAAGAAAGAAAAATAAATAAACAAAATAAGAACATAAAAGCTAACTAAGTAAAGGAAAGGAAATGAAAGGCATAAACTTGATATTAATGAAAGCAAAGCATAAAAATTATAAAAATACAAAGAGAGAAAGGAAGAGCATGATCTTGATCTGGAACCAAGATGCCTAAATGCATGGCAAATGCCTCCTTTTATAGGCCAAAATTGAGAACTATTGATTTGATGACTAATTGATGAGTGGGTGGCCAACTCTTGACTTGGTGACAATCCTTATCTTCTCTTGTATGCCCAAAACGTCATTTATAACGTGATAATTGAAGCTAGTCGAATACATGAAAGTTGTAGAAAATTGTCTCATCTTTCTTGTGTAAACACTTCAGCTCATTTGGACTTCTAGAACTCCAGATATGGCTAAAATACCGAACAGTGCTCGGGCTGGAAGACAGATTCGGGCTTTTTTGTTGTTGCTACAATTTGGACTTGCAAATGGCCTTTTTAGATCTTGGGCTCCATATGAAAGTTGTAGGCCTATGTCTTACCTTTCCATCCATACAAATTAGACCTAAATCTGAGATCTATAGCTCCCGATATGACCCAATTACTTAACAGTGTTCTAGTTTGGATTGCTTCGACATCTCGTTTCTAAGTTTGGCCATCTCTTTACCCTTGCAATTTAAGTTCTTAAAGTCATCAATCAATCCTTTCATTTATGTGATAGACCTGCATTTAAAATGAACATTTACCACAAATTAAAGGTATCTTATATTATTAGATATATTATTATAAAACATGCTTTAGTTAAGGAGTTATTGATACTTCAAGTGCAAAATGATGATATAAAACCATGATAAAAATGCACTTTTAAGGTCTAATCACACCCCTCAACCAGCTTATTACTAGTCCCTAGTAATCAAAGTGTTAAAATAAAAAACAACTTTGCAAATTCTATAAAGCAAGGTATTCATCATTTAACTTCCATTAATCTATCCAGATAAACAAACTCTCATTAAATTTATATATCTGCTCAATACCTCTTAACAAGATATTAATAAACCTTTATTTTGTGCTCAATGTATCAACACATAATTATGGAGCTTTTCTTGGAAGAAAACAAAATTTTTGTTCTAATGTTTAAGGTTAACTTCCTTGGGTTGCGATTATTATTTTTGTCTTCTTTTTTTTCTTCCTTTTTTTTAAAAAAAATATATACATATAATTTAAAAACATCATGTATCTTTAACCCAGGTAACGAGCTTTTAGCCAATGACTCCCACACTAGTTGGTGTTAGGGCATTAGATGTTAAGACACCCCTACGAGCTTAGTAACTCGGGTCGCAGATACTGATATGTAGATAGTGCAATGTTTGATTCCCTTAAGCTTTTCTCCTCAACCCCTGTAACAAGCATTGGGCCAATAGCTCCCAAGTCAATTGACTTTAGGGTATTAGGTGTTAAAACAACCCTTCGGGTTTAATTGCTTAGGTTAGGGAGGCTACGAAACCAAACTTATCTACATTTTTATTATCATCATTTTTTTCTTTTTTTTTCTTTTTTCTTTTTTTTTAAATTATATACAATCCCTTTCCCTTAGTTATTACCTTTAACAAAAGAACATAAATAATGTAATAATCCAATATGCAACCCATAATCATATGTTAAAGTGTGTGTGTGTGTGTAAATTAAGGTTTAAGAATACATGTTAAATAAGTATATGAGCAGAATTAAGTGATAACAATGCGAGAGTTTGTAAATCTGAATATTTCAAGAAGTATTATAATAGATCTTGTTAAGAATGGTTACTAAGATGCATCTCAAGAGTCACTTTAACAAAAGAGATCATTTACTCTGCCATCCTAGTAACAACAATTATGCACATGCTTTATGAAATGAAAAACAATTTTTTTTTTATCAACTACTACCCTCTCCCCCCAACCAAAACGAGACATTGTCCTCAATGTTCTAAGGTAGAAAGATAGAGTATAGAAAATATCACCTGAAATAACAAACACTGATAAAACCTGAAACACACTAAAACAAAAATAAGAAATAACAAAACACAATAATAAAACCAAAACACATAAAAATTCACAAATGAAGGCTCAAATCCAATCTAAGCTTTTTACGGCTTTCCTTAGATGACCAATTTATACGACTCATGGAAGGATCAATCACAGGAATGAAAGATTGTAGTTGGTCAATCAATTATTCAGCAGTAGCAACAGAGATTATGATTTGTCGTGCAGAAAATGTTAGAAATTCCTGTTCCACAGCATGATCAAGAAAAGACAACAACTTATCATAATAACCATTAACATTTAACAAACCTATGGGTTTATGGTGAATGTGTAGTTTAGCCCAAGAGGAAATATGAAAGATCTCTTTCAATATGCCTAGACTACCTGGTAAAGCAATGAAGGCATCAACATGGTTAAACATTGCATTCATTCGAGCCAACATTGTGGAGACCTAAAGTTCCTCTCCAATTGTTTTTCCAATGATGTCCCCTTGTGCTAAAGCTTCGGGGACAACCCCCAAAACTTGACTACCTCCTAAAAATGCAGCTATTGACACACCTCTCATTAACCTAAGACTGCCTCCCCTATACACTAAATGAATCTTTCTCTCAGCTAGCACTTGACCAAGATGATTTACTAATTCTAAAAACTCATTTTCTTTCCCAAGACTAGATCCACCGAAAACACAAATACTTTTTATTTGATGACTTGAGGAACTTGTCATTTCTATATACTTCTATATTTGTTGAATGTATGGGTTGAGTAGAACTGAAAGTAAGGAAGAGAGGGTTTTATAGATGAGAAATTAGAAAGGCAATCATAACACCTATATGTAGGCTAACTGGAGTCTCACACTCTCTCTCTCTCTTTATTTATTTATTTATTTACTATTGAAAAAGCATGTGTATGTACAGGTAGTTGAGATTGTGGCTCACATCTTCCCTTGGTTTTACGTCCAAGAACGGCTTAAACGCCCTTTATGGGTCGGGGATAGGCTTCCCATCCAATTTTCTTAAAAACTGGCAAATAAGATCTTTTTTAGTCAGATTCCTAAGACTAAATCGATCATGTTCTTTATGAAATAGTGGACATAAATCATGAATTACACGATGCACATCTCCACTAGGATGTGTCTCAAGAGTCAATAGAAGATTATCTAAAGACTCCTTACTCAGGCCATCCTTAATGAATTGTATTTTATCTTCACGGTTTATAGATATCATTCCTAAAGAACGACATTGTGTATTACAAGTCCATCTAACACATCGATGACAGACTTTCAGTCATTTTGCACGACGCTTCTTTGCAAAAGTGTTTTTACCTGTTCCAGGCATGTGTGAAATGAAGGAGTTAAAGGACTCACCTGATAATCGAACCTTTGCTTCAATCAACCAGTGAATATCTTCAGGAATTCCATAATTCATTAACAATCTCAATCTTGCACATCTAGCACGGTAAATTTTTGTAATCACATTTTGAGGCAGAGCAAGAAAATACTTTTTTAATTTTTCAAGATTAGTGTCCATTTTCAAATAAGAATTGGAAGAGAGATTCAAAGAATTGCACAAATATTTACACAAATATCAGTTATTGTGGGAAACTGAAAGAACCGATTTAAGTCACGGAATACCGTTGTCCCCCATTTGACCAGGGTGAGAGAAACTAGCAAAAATCACTCAAAAAAAACACAAAAAAAATGTGAGAAAAAAACTAATCAACCTTTATCTACAAGATCATTCAAACCAGTTGATTCATTTTCACTAGGAAAATTATCAAAGTGAGCTTTCAAACGATGTCCATTTTCCTTAAAATCATTGTCATTCATTGAATTCTCAATATCACAGGCCCCATAAGGATTGGTCCATCTTGGTCTTAGCTCTCTAAGGAATGGATAGAGTTGAGAATTACAAAACAAAACTTTTTGACCAGTATCAATCTTTTGACAATTTTCACAAGTTTTGCAGAATGCATGCATGTCCTTGAACATGGTGGGCCAATAAAATTCATTTTGAAAGATTTTTGCAGTTGTCTTTTTTGATGAGAAATAACTTCCACATGCTTCAGAATGACAAAGTTTAATGACACTACTTACCTCATTGTCGGGAATGAATCTTTGAAATATTTGATCAGGACAATATTTGAATAAGTTAGGATCATCACAATAAAAATTCTTCACTTCCTTCAAAAAATTTTCTTTATCTTGGGTACTCCAATCAGCTGGCAAATCTCCTAAAGCAAGAAAATTGATATTTTTATCATACCAAGGCATTGGACTAAGAGAAAGTAAGGATTTGTTAGGAAAGTAATCAACGATTGGTGTGATGTTAGATGTCGAATTTGCTGTCACTTTTGACAAAAGATCTACATCAATATTTTCGGTGCATTTTTCATCCGTGACTTTTTCCTTAGAATAAATCTTTTGCAAATCTTTCGATTCACCCAATTCATTTTTACTTAAAGTAGATTCAAGTTGATCATAAACTAATTCGTCAATATGATCTACTTCTTGTAAATCATTATCATCTCTAGGTTGCTTGCAAATGTTGAAAATATTCATCTCCAATGTCATGTTTCCAAATGATAGCTTCATCAGTCCATTCCTACAATTAATCAATGCGTTAGACATTGCAAGAAATGGACGTCCTAAAATAACAGGAAATGAATTACATACTTGAACAAGTTGTGTGTCCAAGACAATAAAATCCACAGGATAAATGAATTTATCAACTTATACTAACACATCTTCAATTATTCCTCTAGGCATTTTTACAGATCTATCAGCAAATAAAAGAGATATAGAAGTTGGTTTTAACTCACCTAGATTGAGACTCTAAAAAACTGAATATGGAAGTAAATTCACACTAGCACCAAGATCAAGTAAGGCTTTTTCAATTTTATGTTCTCCAATAAAGCAAGAAATTGTAGGACAACCAGGGTCTTTATATTTCAAAGCATTATTGTTTTGAAGAATGGCACTTACTTGTTCAACTAGAAAGGCTTTCTTTTTCACATTCAGTTTCCTCTTCACAGTGCATAGATCTTTAAAAAATTTAGCATAGGAAGGAACCTGTTTAATAGCTTCCAGCAAAGGTATATTGATTCTTACCTATTTGAAAATTTCAAAAATTTCAGAATTGTGATTGATTTTCCTTTGTTTAGTCATGGCATGAGGAAATGGAAGTGTTGGCGGTGAATCAGTCGTTTCTTTGCAATTTTCAGATTCAACACCTTCCTTACCCTCAGAGATTGACTCATCATCTTTCTTATAAGGTTCAAGAGAGGGTTTTTCAATAACCTTACCACTGCGCAGAGTAGTGACTGATTTGACTTGATCCATGTGTTGGCTTCCGGAACTACTTACATTTGCATTGTATTGCCCCTTGAGATTTTGTTGTGGTTGAGATGGAAACTTACCTTTCTCTTAGAAACTGAGAGCAGATGTTAATTTTGCAAGAGTATCTTTAAAATCTATCATGTTTTGAGCAAGTTGAGTATTGATTGTCTCTTAGTTTTCAATGAATGCATGCAATGTTTCCTCAAGATTTCTTCTAAAAGGTAGAGCATAAGGAGGTGCATATCTATGAGAATTTTGGAATTTATGGTGTGCTTGAAACGGTGGTTGTGAAGTTTGTGTATTGTTGTTCTCACTCTTCCAACTAAAATTTGGGTGATTTCTCTAACCAAGGTTGTATATTTGGGAGTATGGGTTGTGGTTGGCCCTTTGGAAACTATTTAAAGCATGGGCTTGTTCATGGAGACATTCCTTAAAAGAAGGCAAGGTTGGACAATTGTTGGTTGAGTGTTCATTTGTTTCACAGATTTGACACACAATGTTTTCAACAGATTTTAATTGACCACTCTTTTTCAATTCTAGTGCCTCGACTTTTCTAGCTAAAGATGCAAACTTGGCTTTAAGGTGATCTTCCCTAAGGTTGTACATATCTCCATGTATGAGGTTGAGTTTTACTCGGTGCCTCATAAGTACCCGCGGTGTCCCAATTTTGAGCATTTTTAGCTAAGTCAAAGTACTCCATTGCTTCATCAGGGTCTTTATCTTCAAAAGTTCCATTGCACATCAATTCAACCATTTGCCTATTTTTAGGTGTTAACCCTTCATAAAAATGTGAAATCAATCTCCATGTTTCAAAACCATGATGAGGGCAAGTACTAAGCAAGTCTCGATACCTATCCCAACATTGGTAAAATGTTTCTCCTGGTTTTTGAGTGAAAGTGGTGATTTGTCTCTTGAAAGAGTTTGTTCTATGAGATGGGAAAAACTTCTTTAAAAACTGTTGTTGCATTTCATCCCAAGCATGAATGGATCTTGGTCTTAAATTTTGTAGCCATGTTTTAGCTTTATCTTTTAATGAAAAAGGAAAAAGCTTTAATCTAATGGTGTTCATGCTACAATTTAAATTATTATATGTGTTGCAAACCTCCTCAAATTCCTATAAATGCAAGTATGGATTTTCCAATTCTACGCCATGAAAAGAAGGTAAAAGTTGAATAATACCTAGTTTAAAATTAAAATGAGATGCATCGAGAGCAAAAACTATGCATGATGGTGCACTTGTTCTTGTGGGATTCATGTGGTCTCTAAGTGTTCTGACACGGTTATTCTCATTATTCTCATTATGAAGTGATTGATTATCTTCTTCGGCCATATTTTCTGAAAATGATGAGGATATCCTACAAAGTCTACCACTTAATGTACGTGACCACACTCTCATGCATGTGTAGGAATAGAATAAAAGGAAAAAGAAAACAAAAGAACAAGAAACAAGAGAAAAGGAACAAAGTTATATACAAAAAAAGTGAAAAGTAAAAAGTGAAAAGAGAAAATAAAATAAATATTATAATTTATACAAGGACTTACCTCCCCGGCAACGGCGCCAAAAACTTGACACGACCAAAAGATTGATGTCTTCTCCCAAGTGCAGGAGTGTCGAAGTAATAAATAACCCGGCAAGACCGGGGTCGAACTACAGGGAGGTTAATTGTACAAATTATAAATAACAATAACAACAACAATAATAAAAATAGCAATAACAGCAATAATAATAATAATAATAATAGTAATAGTAATAGTAATAGTAATAGTAATAGTAATAGTAATAGTAATAGTAATAGTAATAGTAATAATAATAATAATAAAGAAAAAAAGGAGAAGAAGATGAGAACTTTGAGATGGAATATTAATGTAACGATTAAACAATGATAATAACAAATGTCAGGGTTAGAGATTCCACTAATGGTATGTCAAACAAGTATAATATAAACTCCTATTATTTAATTGGAAACCATACATAAAGGAGGTTCCAATCAGATTATAAATTGTTAACATGATTACATTAGTCATCTTATTCGATTAATTCTAATACTTGTAAATCTCGTCAAGCATTCATGATTATAACTTATGTTAACAACCAATCAAGTTCCTTTCATAGCTCAGGTGTCGGTTATACCATACAATATGAACTATGAAAATATCAAGCATTTGTTGTACCAAGTGTTATACAACATAAATCAAGATTAGTTATTTAACAAGCAAAGTATTAAAGAGTGAACAAGATAACAAATATAAAACATGTTAATATCAAACATTAATGTCCATATTAAGTTTACATTATACTTATTCTTACACCATTAGTGTAACCTTTTCACCTTGACATAATAAACTTAGCTAGACATAACAAAAGAAAGAAAAAAAATAAGAAGAACATAAATAAGATAGGAGGTAACTAAGTAAAGAAAATGAAATGAAAGGTATAAACTTGATATTAATGAAAGCAAAGCATAAACATTACAAAAAATATAAAGAAAGGAAGCAAGAGTATGATCTTGATCTGGAGACCAAGATGCCTAAATGCATGGCAAATGCCTCCTTTTATAGGCCAAAATTAGGAACTATTGATTTGATGACTAATTGATGAGTGGGTGGCCAATTCTTGACTTGGTGACAATCCTTATCTTCTCTTGTTTTCCCAAAACGTCATTGATAACATCAAAATTAGAGCCCCTCGAAAACATAAAAGTTGTAGGCAATTGTCTCAGCTTTCTTGTGTAACCAATTCAGCTCATTTGGACTTCTAGAACTCCAGATATGGCCAAAATACCAAACAGTGCTCGGGCTGGAAGACAGATTCGGGCTTCTTTGTTTTTGCTACAGTTTGGACTTGCAAATGGCCTTTTTAGATCTTGGGCTCCATATGAAAGTTGTAGGCTTATGTCTTACCTTTCCATCCATATAAATTAGACCTAAATTTGAGATCTATAGCTCTTGATATGACCCAATTACCAAATAGTGTTCCGGTTTGGATTGCTTCGACATCTCTTTTCTAAGTTTGGCCATCTCTTTGCCCTTGCAATTTAAGTTCTTAAAGTCATCAATCAATCCTTTCATTTATGTGATAGACCTGCATTTAAAATGAATATTTACCACAAATTAAAGGTATCTTATATTATTAGATATATTATTATAAAACATGCTTTAGTTAAGGAATTATTGATACTTCAAGTGCAAAATAATGATATAAAACCATGATAAAAATACACTTTTAAGTACTAATCAATAAGTGACACGGCTAAAAGATTGATGTCTTCTTCCAAGTGCAGGAGTCTCAAGTAATAAATAACTCGGCAAGACCGGGGTTGAACCACATGGAAGTTAATTGTACAAAATATAAACAACAATTATAAGCAACAACAATAGTAACAATAACAACAACAACAACAATAATAATAGTAGTAGTAGTAGTAGTAGTAGTAGTAGTAGTAGTAGTAATACTAATAATAATAATAATAATAATAATAATAATAATAATAATAATAACAATAATAAAGAAAAAGAAAAAGAAGAGTTGATGAGAACTTGGAGATAGAATATTAATGAAAGGATTAAACAATGATAATAAGAAATGCCAAGGTTAGAGGTTCCACTAATGGTATGTCAAACAAGTATAGTATAAACTCTTATTGTTCAATTGGAAACCACACATAAAGGAGGTTCCAATCAGATTATAGATTGTTAACATGATTACATTAGTCATCTTATTCAATTAATTCTAATACTTGTAAATTCCATCAAGCATTCATGATTATAACTTATGTTAACAACAAATCAAGTTCCTTTCATAGCTTAGGTGTCGGTTATACCATACAGTATGGGCTATGAAAGTGCCAAGTATTTGTTGTACCAATTGTTATACAACATAAATCAAGATTAGTCATTTAACAAGCAAAGTATTAAACAGTGAACAAGATAACAAATATAAAACATGTTAGTATCAAACATTAAAGTCCATATTAAGTTTACACTATACTTATTTTTACACCATTAGTGTAACCTTTTCACCTTGACATAATAAACTTAGCTAGACATAATGAAAGTAAGAAAAATAGATAAAAAAAATAAGAACATAAATAAGATAAAAGTTAACTAAGTAAAAAAAAGGAAATGAAAGACATAAACTTAATATTAATGAAAGCAAAGCATAAACATTACAAAAAATACAAAGAGAGAAAGCAAGAGCATGATCTTGATATGGAAACCAAGATGCCAAAATGCATGGCAAATGCCTCCTTTTATAGGCCAAAATTGGGAACTATTGATTTGATGACTAATTGATGAGTGGTTGACCAACTCTTGACTTGGTGACAATCCTTATCTTCTCTTATTTGCCCAAAATGTCATTGATAACGTCAAAATTGGAGTCACTTGAAAACATGAAAGTTGTAGCCAATTATCTCATATTTCTTGTGCAAAACATTCAGCTCATTTCGACTTCTAGAACTCCAGATATGGCCAAAATACTAAATAGTACACGGGCTAGAGGACAGATTCAAGCTTCTTTGTTATTGCTACAATTTGGACTTGAAAATGGCCTTTTTAGATCTTGGGTTCCATATAAAAGTTGTAGGCCTATCTCTTACCTTTCCATCCATATAAAATAAACCTAAATCTAAGATTTATAGCTCCAAATATGACCTAATTATTGAATAGTGTTCCGGTTTGGATTGCACTAACTTCTCTTTTCTAAGTTTGGTCATCTCTTTCTCTTTTCAATTTCAGTTCTTAAATTCATCAATCAATCCTTTCATTTATATGATAGGCCTGCATTTAAAATAAATATTTACCACAAATTAAAGATATCTTATATTATTAGATATATTAATATAAAACATGTTTTAGTTAAGGAGTTATTGATACTTCAAGTGCAAGTGATGATATAAAACCTTGATAAAATACACTTTTAAGTATCAATCAATAAGTCAATCTTTGAGGGTAAGGAAGGGTTTGAATCTAAAAATTACAAAGAAAAAAATTACTTCAATTTCCTTATGCCATGACCAAATAAAGAAAAGTTAGTCACAATTTTGAAATCTTTGAAACTTTCAAACGTGTAAGGATTAATATATCTTTGTTGGATGCTATTAAATAGGTTCCTTCTTATACTAAATTTTTTAAAGATCTATGTGAAAAGAAAACTGAAAGTGAAAAAAAAAGTCTTTTTAGTCGAAAAAGTAAGTTGCATTCTTCAGAACAATAATGTTTTAAAATATAAAGACCCTGGTTGTCTTACAATTTCTTACTTTATTGGAGAACATAAAATTGAAAGAGCCTTATTTGATCTTAAAGCTAGTGTGAATTTAATTCCATATTCAGTTTTTCAAAGTCTCAATCTAGGTGAGTAGTTCAAATCTATCTTATAGCCTAAATACTGTTTAGTGTTCAACCCATATCTTGAGTTCTAGAAGTCTAAATGACTTTATTTTTATTTTTTTTTACTAGAAAGCTAAGATAATTTTCTAAAACTTTCATGCGTACAAGTGGTTCCAATTCTGACATTATCAATTTATTTTATTTAGACAAGAGGATAAGGATTGTCACCAAGTCAAGATGTGGCCGCCCACTCATCAAATATTAATCAAATCAATAGTTTTAAAGTTTAGCCTATAAAAGGAGGCATTTACCATATATTTAGGCATCTTGTGATTTATTTTATCTTTAAGTAGTCACTTTCCTTTTGACGCGAATACAAAAATTTGTGATGAATGCACCCGGTTACTCACAAAGTCACAAACTTAAAGTACTTTGCATACTCATATTTCAAGTTGCCGTTTGACGTAAAGATTAACATTTGTGATGAATACCCCTAGTTACTAAGCAACTCAAAACATTAGAGTTGATAGAACTTTGTACACATTTATTTATTTATTTGTGTAATGATTATTACTCTATTTACTTAAACCTTGTTTAGGACTGGATAAAAAGGGATAATCACAAGTAAAGCATCATACTCATCTTTCATGCATAATCACATAACTCACGTAACTTTTACAAGGAAAGATGTACTTCAGTAATCTTAAAAAAAAAGTATGTTATATCTTGCTTTATAAGATCTTATCTATCCCAAATTAATGCATGCAATATTCAACACAATAATGAACCCAAAAATATAATGATGATCCTAAACAACTCTCATTCACATACGAATGCAATTTTTTTTTTAACAAGCATGGTTATCTCAAGCATTCAACATAATAAAATATCTAAAATTAAGTTTTACATTATCCTCAATGTAAAAGAGAAAGAGAAGAAAAGTATAAAGATTAGAAAATTGTGACTCCCCTTCCGTTTTCAAGGATGAATGTCTGATTGAATTGGGCATGAGCTGACTTCTTGCTTGATTTTTTTTTAACCTGCATATCACAACTAAAAGAAAACATTGATTTAAAAAAAACATAAAGAACCTCACACCCCCCCCAACTTAAAATAATGCATCGTCCCGAATGCATGAATAAGAAAATATAAGAGATGGAAGAAAGAAGAAAAATAAATGAAAAATAAAAATAAAAACTCATTACTTCTGATACTACAATGGTATTTGCTTGACGACATTTACAAGTATTAGCATTAATTGAATAAGATGACGAATGTAATCATGTTAATAATCTATCATCTCATTGGAACCTCCTTTGTGTGTGATTTCCAATTGAATAATAAGAGTTTATATTATACTTGTTTAACATACCATTAGTGGATCCTCTAACCTTGACATTGTTTGTTATCATTGTTTAATCCTTACATTAATTTTCCATCTCAAAGTTCTCATCAATTTTTTTTTTCTTCTTCTTCTTTTTTTTTATCATCATCATCATCATCATCATCATCATCATCATCATCATTATTATTATTATTACTACTACTACTACTACTACTACTACTACTGCACTTGGGAGAAGACATCAATTTTTCAGTCGTGTCAACTTGTAATGCACAATGTTGTTCTTTAGGAATGGTATTTGTAAGTCGTGAAGATAAAATATAATTCATTAAGAATAGTCTGGGTAAGGGGTCTTTAGATAACCTTCTATTGACTCTTAAAATGCATCCTAGTAAAGATGTGCATCGTGCAATTCATGATTTATAGCCCCATTTTCATAAAGAACATGATCGACTTATTCTTGAAAATCTGACTAACAAAGATCTTGTTTGTCAATTTTTAAGAAAACTAGATGGGAAATCTATCCCCAACCCATATAGGGTGTTTAAGTCATTCTTGGACATAATACCAAGAGAAGATATGAGTCAAAATCACAACTACTTATGTATACACGTGCTTTTTCAAAAATAAATAAATAAAGAGAGAGAGAGTGTGTGTGTGTGTGTGTATGTGAGACTCCAGGTGGCCTATATATAGGTAGTATGATTGCCTTTTTAATTTCTTATCTTTGAAATCCTCTTTTCTTTCCTTTCATTTCTACTCAACTCATACCTTCAACAAATATAGAAGTGTGTAGAAATGGCAAGTTCCTCGAGTCATCACATAAGAAATGACAAGTGACTCTTGAGATGCATCTTAGTAACCATTTTTAACAAGGTCTATCATAATACTTTTTGAAATATTCAGGTTTGCAAACTCTCGCATTGTTATCACTTAATGCTGCTTATATATTCATTTAACATGTATTCTTCAACCTTAATTTTCACACACGCACTTTAAAATACGATTGTGGATTGCACATTGGATTATTACATTATTTATGTTCTTTTGTCAAAGGTAACAACTAAGGGAAAGGGATAGTATATAATTTGCAAAAAAAATACAAAAAAAATGATGATAATAAAAATATAGATAAGTTTGGTTTTGTAGCCTCTTTAACCTAAGTAATTAAGCTCGAAGAGGTGTTTTAACATCTAATACCTAAAGTCAACTAACTTGGGAGCTATTGGCCCAATGCTTGTTATATAGGTTAAGAAGAAAAGTTTAAGGGAATCAAACATTGCATTATTTTTGTATCAGTATCTGCAACCCAAGTTACTAAGCTCATAGGGGTATCTCAACACCTAATACCCTAAGACCACCTGGTCTGGGAGTCACTAGCAGAAAGCTCATTATATGTATTAAAGATACATCATGTTTTAAGTTATATGAAGTGAATTAAAGATACATCGTGTTTTAAGTTATATGTTTATATATTTAAAAAAAAAAGGGAAAAAAATAACAGTAAACTCAATCCAAGGAAGTTAACCTTAAATATTAAAACAAAAATTTTCTTTTCTTCTAAGAAAAGCTCCATAACTATGTGTTGATGTATTGAACACAAAAGAAAGGTTTATTAATATCTTATTTAAGAGGTATTAAATAGATATATAAATTTAATAAGAGTTTGTTTATCTGAATAAATTAATGGAAATTAAATGATGAATATCTTGCTTTGTGGAATTCACAAATTATTTTTCTATTTTAACGCTTTGATTACTAGGGACTAGTAATAAGCTAATTGGGGGGTGACTAGTACTTAAAAGTCTATTTTTATTGAGGTTTTATATCATTATTTTGCACTTGAAGTATCACTAACTCCTTAACTAAAATATATTTTATAATAACATATCTAATAATATAAGTGATACGACGAAAAGATTGATGTCTTCTCCCAAGTGCAGGAGTGTCGAAGTAATAAATAACCCGGCAAGACTGGAGTTGAATCATAGGGAGGTTAATTATATAAATTATAAATAACAATAATACAAAAATAATAATATCAATAACAATAACAATAACAATAATAATAATAATAATAACAACAACAACAACAATAACAATAGTAATACTAATAATATAGTAATAAAAAGAAAAAGAAAAGGAAAAGGAAGGATAAGAAGAAGAAGAAGAAGAAGAAGAAGATGAGAACTTTAAGATGAAATATTAATGTAACGATTAAACAATGATGATAACAAATGTCAAGGTTAGAGGTTCCACTAATGATATGTCAAACAAGTATAGTATAAACTCTTATTATTCAATTGGAAACCACACACAAAGGAGGTTCCAATCTTATTATAGATTATTACCATGATTACATTAGTCATTTTATTCAATTAATGTTAATACTTGTAAATCTCATCAAGCATTCATGATTATAACTTATGTTAACAACAAATCAAGTTCCTTTCATAGCTCAGGTGTCGATTATACCATACAGTATGGGCTATGAAAGTGTCAAGTATTTGTTGTACCAAGTGTTATACAACATAATCAAGATTAGTCATTTAACAAGCAAAGTATTAAACAGTGAATAAGATAACAAATACAAAACATATTAGTATCAAACATTAAAGCCCATATTAAGTTTACGTTATACTTATTGAAAGGATAAAAAGAGGGCCAAACTTAGAAAAGAGATGTTAGTACAGTCCAAACTAAAATACTGTTCGGTAATTGGGTCATATATAAAGCTGTAGATCTCGGATTTAGGTCCATTTTATATGGATGGAAAGGTAAGACAAAGGTCTATAACTTTCATACGGAGTTCAAGATTTAGAAAGGTTATTTTCAAATCCAAATTGTAGCAATAACAAATAAATCAGAATCTATCCTACAACCCAAATATTGTTGAGTGTTCAGCCCATATTTTAAGTTGTAAAAGTTCAAATGACCTCATTATTTTTTCATGGAAAGCTGAAACAATTTCCTAGAACTTTCATGATAGAAGTGGTTCGAATTCTAACATTATTAATGATGTTTTATTCAGACAACAAGATAAAAATTATCACCAAGACAAGATGTGGTCACCCACTCATCAATTATTTATCAAATCAATAGTTTTAAATTTTGGCCTATAAAAAGAGGCATTTACCATGTATTTAGGTATCTTGGTTTCCATATTAAGATCATACTCTAGCTTTCTCTCTTTGTATTTTTGTAATGCTTAATTTTTTCTTTCATTAATATCTTATTCATGCCTTTCATATTCTTTCCTTTACTTAGTTAACTTTTATTTTATTTATGTTTTTTTCTTATTTATTTATGTTTTTTTCTTTCATTATGTTTAGCTAAGTTTGTTATGTTACGGTGAAAAGGTTACACTGATGGTGTAATAAGTATAGTATAAATTTAATATGGACTTTAATGTTTGATACTAACATGTTTTGTATTTGTTATCTTGTTCACTTTTTAATACTTTGCTTGTTAAATGTCTAATCAATATTTATGTTGTATAACATTTGATACAACAAATGATTGGCACTTTCATAGCACAAACCATATGGTATAACATATATAATAATATATGTTATGTTATTATAATATTTATCATTAATTAAAGGTATTTTATATTATTAGATATATTATTATAAAACATGTTTTAGTTAAGGAGTTAGTGATATTTCAAGTGCAAAATGATAATATAAAACCTTGATAAAAATGCACTTTTAAGTACTAATTATGTAGTAATAATAAGAGTTTATATTATACTTGTTTGAAATACCATTAGTGGATCTTCTAACCTTATCATTGTTTAATCCTCACATTAATCTTTCATCTCAAGGTTCTCATCAATTTCTTCTTCTTTTTCTTCTATTATTATTATTACTACTATTAATACTACTATTATTATTAGTATTAGTATTGTTGTTGTTGTTGTTGTTGTTGTTGTTGTTGTTGTTTATAATTTATATAATTAACCTCCCTATGGTTCGACTCTAGTATTGTCGGTTAATTATTACTTCGACACTCCTACACTTGAAAAAAGATATCAATCTTTTGGTTGTGTCAAAATGATGCCATTTGCCTCTTGAAAATTAAAAATAAAATAACTCAATCGAGGCGCTCAAGCCTAGGCTAAAAGGTCCACGTGTCTAGGCCTATTTTTTTATATTTATTGGTTTTTTTTTTTGCCCTACCTTTTTTCTCCCTTGGTATTGGGTTTTAATTAAACTTTTTATTGACTATTTAAAAAAATTATGATATTTTTAATAAAATATAATTTGATTTTTACTTAATTTAATAATACACTTTCAAAAAAAAATCTAATTTTAGGTGGCATTCTTTTTTTGCAGCTTTATTTACTTTCTTTTTCTCTTTAATTCTATTAAAATGTTTTCTTATTTGTTTTTATTATTATTTTATTAAATAAAATATTAGTTCTAATAACATTGATATTAAATACAAATGAGTTTATGGTCTGTATTTCAAGATTAAATATCTATATTCACGTGTACCTCGCAACTTTATAGTAATATTGTTTGGTTTTTAATGAGTTTTTACATAAAAAGATAACATTTTTTTTATAATATATATAACCTTACATGATTTTTTTTAATTTTATTCCATCAATTTCATATTTATATTATCATTAGATTAAATATAAAAATTAATTCTGATAAAAAAATTATTAAACACAATAAGACAAATAACTTGTAAAATCAAATATTTTAAATTATTTCAATCTCTTAAATTTTTCAATTTAAAATTTGTTTATCATTAATGTTTTTTATATTTATTGAATTAGATTAACCTTGATTTATTTAATTAAATATATGTATATATATACATATTATTTACACCAGATATTTTTAAATTAAGTGTTGCGACAAAGTCTATATATTTATTTTATTTTATTCTGGAAAAAAAAACATATCCGTCGCCGCGGATTAGCTAGAATGAATTATTAATACGTGATTGTGGGTGCATGTGCTTGAGCATGTGGTTAAAGATGTGACAAGGGAGTTGTCTTTATTAGCAATAGCGGATAGATTTCAGAATTTGGCACGTCAAATTGAGAGTGTTGATGGAAAGTCCAGAAGGTAGCGCGTGGCTTGGAGAAGAAGACCTATACTGGCTTGGAGATGTCATGGTCTCCACGAACGTGGCGTGCTTATCCTCAGTGTCAGGCATGCAGGCCACCTTCCCACTTGCAAGGGTTCTGATAGACTTTTGCCAATAAAACCAAAAAAAACCAGCACAGCAGCGGATAGAAAAAGAAATTCCTCATCAATTGACATTCCCGACGTCTGCTAATGAGACTTCAGGGTGCTTGAAATTGTTTTTAAAATGTTTTTATTTAGTTTTATGTAAATATAAAGCTATAGGTTTATGTAAATTCCTCACCAATTGACATTACCAAGGGCCATTTTCCCTCCAGCTGTCGAAGTTTTTGTATCTATCGATAGAAACCGGTGTATAATCTGGGGTTCAAATTGGTGTTGCATGAACCCAGAAAGTTTCAAGTCTGGAATTTCAATTATTATCCTTTTCTTCTTCATCATGGTAACCAAAAATGATAGCCATGAATTTCAAGCCGAAGAAAGGATGCAACAAAGATGGCTCAAGCAAACCTATGGCACTACACTTGCATACAATTGATCCATGTTTGAAACGTCTGGTCTAGAGTCTAGAGAAAAGCGCCTGTAATTAATTAATAGCTGGTCGATATTAAAATTCAAAATAGGGATTCTGGGACCATTTGCCACTGTACAACATATCATAAGCCCCTAAGAACTGCGATGCTGGGGGACCATGCATTGCCACTGAGAAAAAGCTAAAGAGAGCAACGTGCCTGTATAAGAACAAACAAAACCTAAAATTATGATGAAATACAGGCAATATCTCTAAGATTCTGATTTGTGGGCTCATCCAGTGAAGGCAATTTGCATTAGATTTAAGCCTACTTTCCATCGCTAAATGATAGTGGTTCTTTTAATTCAAAGCATATAATCATGAATCGCCCAGCTTACAACTCACTGCATGGCATCTTTTAGTACAAGTTGTAAAGGACGAAGCACAAGTTGAATCAAATCAAGATGCCGCGCAAATCAACGTAGACGGTCCATTATAGGGAGTACTTAAAAGGAAAAAGCTCATCAAGTAGACGCATTATTCCTTTAATCAGTGGCTAACTTTTGTTGCCGCCAACCAAAATGGTTAAAAAAAACAAAAACACTAAATATAGAGGACAGAGAAATGAAACTCTATGGTGGCTGTCAAGCTTTAACTTAATGAATCAAGTTTGCAGCAGCAGTACTTTGAACAACCCCAATGAAACATTTTCTACGTTTTAATTACATTAAGATTGAAAGTTTGGGCAGAGAGCCATTGCAAAATATGTTAAAAAGAAGCCATGGGATCAGAAACTTCCACTTCAAAATGGCACCCAGACATACCACCAGTCGCAGAGGTAACAGTGGGAGAGCTTTCCGAGGTTGAGATGGTGGATTTCAGTGGAGGTGGAATCACGAAGGAATAGGCCGCAGAGGACATCAAGAACGCTGATCCCTCTACCGTGAGTTGTAGCTACCTTCTTACTATTTGTGTGTTCAGTCATAGTTTTCAATCTCTCTACATGTAACCATATCATTTCGTAAGGCTTGGTTTCTGTCTAGGAATTGCTTGGAAGGAATTTCATAAAAAACAGATGTAAGAGCAAACGATGAGGCAGATATATAAAGTCTCAGTCCGAACTTCAAAAGTAAAAGTAGTAGGAGTCAGAAATCCAAGACAATAAAGGTACAACTGGGTCTTCAAATTCAAAATTTATTACCATGATCATTATCTTCTGCTAGTTTTCTTATCTTAAATCATTTTGCAGCTACAGAACCAGAATCATGTACTCCTACTAATTATACAAGTTAACTCCTCTTCCAACGATGTTGTTTGGTTAACATAATAATTTTACAAAAAAGATCACATTCTCAAGCTCTCTGCATCTCCGCTGGTGTATTTATGGCTCCTTCAACCACAAGACTAGTACTGCCAACAGACTTGAAGAAGCAGCCTCTGGAGCAAAAACTCCCTATCCACAACCGTTGGTCCCGAAATACCACCGATTGCAGAGGTTGCTGGAGGGGTCTTTCCAGTAGAGATGGTAGACTGGACAGGAGGTATGATCGAGGATGATGATTCTGCAGTTGATGTAAAAACCATTGACCTATCAACTGTAAGTACGAATATTATTTTTCAGTTTGTTGAAAACAAAACCCTTCCAAACTGGTAGATTGCAGGTATATGTTCAACACAAACTAATTTCTCATGCAGACATGCAAAAAAATATACGACGAAGTAGGAGAACAAAGTAGTGCCTGGTAGCGAAACATGCGTAGAAATTTAGGAGCTGCTAATAATAAGTTCATCAGAACCTACAAGATTATTTTAATCAAATCACAATCTGAACTAGATCTATTTGAATGATTGTTAACCATGGTTTCTTTGGAAACTGGTTAGGTTCATTATCTCAATTTCTCAATCAGAGTTTTGGACAAGGATGGGAACCCAGCAAAGCCAGGTGATGCTCTTGCTGGTGAAATATGCAACTTGGGTTTTGCAGCATATCATTTGACAGAGAAAATGGAGGTGGTTCATTGACTGGCCATTTTCCTTGTGCAACCAAAGCTATTTGGTATTTTGAAGGAATATGTGCCTATTCGCCTCAAATACCATCAACAAAGGGATAAAGTTTATTTGATAACTGATATAGAGAATACAATGGTGTTTCTCACAGATGTATCTTTTTCTATCATGCTGTCCATGTGAAGGAAGGATTTCTGGAAAAGTCGATTCTCCTAATGCTGGTGCGACCTTTGCAGTCCCAACAGCTATCTGTGATCAGGTAGTTAATTGACATCCTATCTCCAGATTAACATACATTCTCAAATGGAATGCATGACGTTCTATTATCTGTTACCCAAGGGAGAATTGAACTGAAAAGCTATGCTATTCCTCACCATAATCCCAGACACTACTGATGCGAATCCCAGTTGACTGGATAGTTCACCTATTCAAACAATCACGGAATATAAGAGTTTGCTTGTAACCTGCATGAACCTTTAATATCCTCACAGCAAACAAGAATCCTCGTAATGGAAAAGCAAGGAATAGTGGTTATCAGCAGCGAAGATTTGAAGACAGGAAAATGTCATCACTTTGCGTCGTTGTGATTGATCTTCTGGGTTTTGAAATGGTGTGGATGAGTGCACTGTTGAGGATATTCGATTAAGTGAAAGGATAATGTGTTGATATATGTAAAAAAAAGTGAAAAAAAAATAAATTTAGGACTTTAAAATATTTAAACATAAAGTAACAAGGGGATGTTAGCTCCTTTGAACCTTTTGTATTAAATCTTATGTTTTAGTAACATGCCACTACAAGCATGCTGACCAATAAAGACTGTCACAACGTATTATATATCGCACTGAATTTTAAAGTCAAACAGAAATATAATTTATTCGATTTCTCAATCAACTAGAAAGAAATTATCTCGAACATCAACTAGAAAGAACATTAGTTGCTATATAAACTCATTAGAAAGCACGATTGCAGCAACCAGCCCTTCAATTTTGCAAGGGCAAAGGTTCCACCAGAACTAGTAGGCAGAAGAACACAATCTCCCATGTATAAAATATAGTTCAATAACTGACGAAAATAGTATAACACCATTTCCCACAGTTCAAGAAATTCCATTCGTTCACATAAACGGCAATAAGAATAATGCCCACCACGCAAGAGATAACATTTCTTGGAGTACGAACGTCAAATGACTGAAACAGAGTTGTCTGTCTTCAAAAACAGGTTTAGCCCTTCAGAAAGGAGAGCGAAGGATCTATGGATTAGTTCTTGCATGTTTATAAGAATAACCTCAAAACTTTAACAGGTAAAATGTATCCTCCTCCCACAGAATTATTAAAGCTGCTCTAGCGTAGCATCTGTTTAATAATATATCGAGAGTGTCCGATGGTGTGGAAGAGATGGATTTTGAACACCGTAAGCCCATAGCCATAGGTCCAACTCCACACTCAGCACCTGAAAAAATGGAGTCTTCACTGTCAAATAGAATTCAAAGAGCACAAAATTGAGAATCAGCAAAAGAAAGGATTTATTTTAGCAAAAAGCCAGTTTCTTCTCTAGACAGAAGAAGACAAAAACTTCGTATGTTTACTGATCAGAAAAAAAAAATGAATGATAATTAAAAGGTTTAGATCTACAGAAGCATCATCTCTGAATGAATATACATATATATAATGGCAGAAGCAGTAAACTTGAAGTATAAATTTATTTATTTTTCAAAATTTGCTAGGATTAACTACCAGATATGACCGAAGATGAAATTGTTAGGAAAGCAGATTAGAATATTTGCTAAACCATCACTAATGTGAAGGATTTTTTTTCCAAATACCAATAAATGGGTGCTGCCATTCTTCTCCTCTGTATTTTAAAAGAAAATGCCTACCATGATGGTGTGGTCAAAAGTGATTATATGAAGATTGTTGCCAGAAGAATTACATAAATTTAAAATATTTATAGAAATTACATTGGTCAATATATACATTTACAAAATATGGCATCACAGTCAGATTTCTTCCCCAAGAGATCACGTTCAAATTCCAGCAGGAAATAGAGCAATCTTTCTCCATTTGTGTAACCAATATAAAAACTCTACAGTATGCAGACAGAAATATTTTTTTTAGAAAAAAAAAGCTGTCAGTTCCACCATACCTGTTTTCCTAATTTTACACTAATCAGGTCCCTCATTTTCTCCACAGCATATATGGAACAGGCTCGTAATTCAACTTCCTCCTCACTTCCTGAAACTATTTCTTTATTAGACTCAATTATGCTGGCAAGGTTTGAACTATATTTTAGCACACCAAGCTTCCGCAGCATAGCTGGGACAATATAGTCCGCAAATATAGTGATTGAGCTAATGTCATTGAATTCTCCATATCCTTGGCCTTTGAAAGCACCATATAGATCAGCAGCAAATATCTGAGCTCTTTTATACAAGAATATCTGGTGGCCTTTGTAAACAGAGTGGTCTCGAAAGCCTGAAAGATCCCAATTGTGTACAATCATTGCTTAAGTATCCTTGCAGGTTAACTGTAGTATCTTCACATACAACCATGTCAAGATACATATCTATTGATTTGGAGTTGATGAAAAACTGTAAGAAATTACCAGGAAAGTGACTGGCTATAGTGGCAACAAGCTTTGCAGCTGATCTCCCACAGGACTCCACTAGATTCGATGCTTTACCCCCAAAACTTCTTTCCAGCTCAAAACCAACCTATATCAAGAAGTTTTCTGATATCAAACGACTTATTGGATCACAAGACTAAGAAATTGAATGAAATTAGATGCAGATTGATACCAATCAACTCAGAGACTAAGATATTTGCATAATAATCCTCAAAAAAATTAAAATGGAAACAATGTTAATTGGCAAATAATTCTAAGTGAAAAGGTAACCTCATGCAGCAGACGAACTCGTTCGTCCTCCAGAGGAAGTGGTCGGGGCCACTTTAACAAGTTGCGCAATTGAAGACCTGGCAACAAGAATTGTGGTCTTTCAATATTTACAAAAAAAAACATACACCCTATACTGCAAAAAGTGTAGACATTGTATCCAGAAATGCGTCTCAAGAAACATTAATTTTTTTTTAAAAAAAAAAGGAAATAGAAAAGGTCAATGATTAAAACTTAAAAATTAATTCTCTATTAGAATTAAATAATTTCAGTGCACTTTGAGAAGGAACAGGAATGAATGTTGAAAGGTCGATTCCTTCATGTGGACATCAGATTAAACCCTAGTTCCAGTATGGTGCTTGTTGCTTGACTGAATTTAAATTTCATGCAATGCCGAAGACAAATACCACATTTAGAATGCTAAACCATATCAATCATATATTCAGCTTTAATACCCTTGAATAGCAACTTCTACACTAAGAATTTAGGCTGCCATGAATAGAGAGACAATCAATAAGTTAAAGGCACCAGCGAAATTCAATTTGCTTGTGAGTCTTCAATACTTCCTCCAATCTTTTTATGGAAGTCTCAATCCCTTTTTCTTTTTGCTTCAATCCAAATATTTTTTTGAAATCTGAGAAGGAACTCTCGTTATATATATATATAAGTGTAAATGTAGCACTATGTGCTTGCAATCATTTAAACAGCAGTGTATATATAAAATGATTCAATCCAACATTTCAAAAGAAGTGTAATTACCGGTGAACTTTTGCAGATGGTCAGCATCAAATACAGATTTGTCATTTTCCAAAGCCTCCTTTAACCCCGAAGCCAAATCATCATAATTTAAGTTCTTGTCTATTAAAAAAAATAACAAAACGTATGATCAAATCGAAAGAAGAGAAAGATTAGCCAAGCAAACCACACAAACTTTGTATCAAATATCTCAAAAAAAAAAACTTATCCAGGGGATTCCAGATGACATTCAAATAAGTTCTCTGCATAGGAAAATTTTAAAAAGCGAAAATCTTTAATAACATTTAAGCTGGAACTAAAGAATAAAGATAGAAAAAAGAATTGAATTCACTGGTTGCCTTGCCTTCCATCAATTAAGAGGACAAGTAAGCATCTTGAAGCAATGTTTTTACCATAGGAACCAAACAATCTCCTGAACAATGAAGTAACAAAAGCCAAAATACAGACATGCAGAGCAATGAAGTAACAAATTTACAGGGTTCCCAAGCAAAGAAGAAAGATATACCAGGCCAAAAGCAAAAATTGAGCGTGTCCAAAACAAAGAGGTACTGAACGGTGAGAGGTCCGTTGTCAAAATAATGAATCCCTTCGAAATCCCACTCTATTTTCGGAATCTTATCTTGAATATTCTCCACTACTTTCTCTAACCCTGCATGCCACACCACAAACATTCATCAATTCTTTTATTTTCTTTTATAATAAAAAAAAATGTGACATCGTTAAGGGCGGACCTGCAGAGTCGACAACAACGTGAGAGGAGCGGTTGGCGACGAAGGCAGTGGTTGCCTTGACCTGGTCCATAGCTGTCCCGAATGCACTGCACCGGCTGCTGCTGCTGCGTTTGACAGTAGCAGACAGTTTTTGAATTCTACCAACCCTAGTAGGTAGATACTATAAAATAACCCAAAGGAAGTGTTCCGGTTGTCAAAGGTTTGCTTTTTTTTTTTTAAAGTATAAATTTTCCGTCTGGAATACAGGATATAATTTATTAAATTTTACGATCGTTTTTAGAAACAATACAATAAAAAATTCAATATCAGTTAAAACGTAAATTAGATTAACAATATCTTTACTGTCAGACACCAAATACTATAATACTTTATAATTATAATTAGAGGGTCAGATAGGAGATTATGTTTGCATGTGAACCAAATACAAGTGCATGTTCTTTAAACTATTTCCACGGATGGTCGCTTTCCAGCTTCGTGGTTTGGACTTTGGTCCTCTCCTCTGTCTGTGGATTCCGTTTAGACCATTAATTTTTCCCTCATCATCCGTGTTTTGGTTTCCACGTGAAGCTTGTAGGCCATAGCGTGGACCAGTTCCACTTTCTTCCAGGTTCTTCGTAGTTTCTGTTTCTTAAATTATTTTTTATTTAAAAAAATTACATTTTTAGATGTTTTTATATTATTTGATATAAAAAATATTATTTTTAATTAAAAATAACATACACAACAATATCAAATACATTTCAGCAGAATTTGGGATTAAATATAAGATGTTTTTAAAATATTTTTTCTGTTTTTAACATCATTACATTAAAAGAATACAAAAAACTAAAAATATTAATATAAAATTTAAAAATAAAAACTTAAAATTTTTATAAAGTGTGATCCGACCTTATTTTCAAATAGTATTTTTATTACATCTAATTTGATGGTGGTATCCACAATTTTTTACTTCTCTCTCAAAAATTAGTCTATCAAATCATTTTTTCTGTAAAAAATTGGAGTAGAAGTTACTTTTCAAATACAGTTAAAATTAAAATAACATACCAAAAACTATAATAAAATAATCATATAATAGATGTGAACCCATTTAGAGGTCTATATTTTTTTCATAAAAAGTAATATTTAGATATTGTAGCCGCATTTAAAAAAAAAAAGAAATAAACTCTACATCCCATGTTATAACCCTAATGGTCTAATAAGTTAATTTATTTTTTTAATTAGATAATAAAAAAATATTGATAAAAAAATGATCACAATAATTTAGGAGATAAATTTTTTTCAATAATAAAAAATAATATAATATAATTTTCAGCCTATTAAATATATAAAAAAATAAATTAAAAAAATCGCTTTGAATTTACTTAAATTAGCATGATTGATAAAGATGTAACATAACACCTTCAGTCTTATAATGCAATTTTAACTTTTCTATTAATCATGTACGTGCAAAAAATAATATCTCTCTTTAGACTTCTCTCTTTATAAGTTTTTTCCACTTTAACACAATCTTTGGTGTATTGTTGCCTTACATACCATTAATGGTAACATCATGCTCTAGAAAGTACTAATAGTAGAAGGGCTTTTTGTTATTTGGATTTTCATTGAGCACCTTGACATTTGGAAGCATACGAGCCGATTCAATAGTCAATTATTGAATAAAAAAGAAATGTGTGAGCATTGTTATTTTTGTTTCAATCTGATAAAATATTTGAAATCATGATGAAAGATTTGCCTAATGTATCAAATTAACTGATTATTATATATATTAATAAATACAAAAACAAATTATATAACTTGTTCGACCTAGCAATTTCAAAACAAATTTATTATCTTATTTATTAATATGGCAATCTAGCTAAAAAAACAAAATTTCACATCGTCTTTGTCTTAACATTTATCTAACCCCGTCTTACAAATTATCAAATGATTAAATTATAAATAAATAAATAAATAAATAATAGAATAAAAGGATTGAGATACATTATACTAGCCTAAATTATTATATAAAATTTATGATCTGTGTACTAAACACAATCATAATAAATTAATTTGATAAAATAATCTATGTCTTTTCTCTTTCTTGTTATCTTCCTAATTAGCCCTAAATTGGGTTTTAATTGACTTAGGGCTGGATTAAATCTAAATTAATTCAAATTTAAATTGAAGAGTTACAAAAGAATTGCCAATGAAATTTAAAAAAAAAAATTATGAGCATAAAAAAAATAAACCCAAATGAATTTCTTAAATTTATATTAATTTTTCAAACTCACAACCTGTGAAGATTCTGAGATCCTAACTCAAGTTCAATCAAGAAACTCAATTCCTAATTAATCTAATATTGAATAATTAAATTAAAAAAATATATCAATTTTGAAAATTTACAAAAAAAAAATAGCAAAAGAATGTTAATCAAATCTGATAGAAAAAATCGATAGACAAAATTGTAAAACGAATTCAATTTTAAAATTTATTTCAAATAAAATAACTAGCAATCAGAAGAGTAATAAAAATTAAATCTAACCGTTGAATTTTTTTTGAAAAATCTTGAAATTAAAAATACATTCTAATTTTATAAATAATTTTAAATAAAATAATTACTAATAAAAAAAGACCAAATTTGTAAAAAAAAAACTGAAAGGTTATTATAAGAAATTAGAGGGCCATACATGCACCATCTTGGAAGCCACCGTTTAGCAACTAAATGACCTCTCATATGCCGCTTGAGCCTGTTTATTTTTATGTTTTAAAGCATTTTAGAAAAATTTAAATTTTTTATTTATTTATTTTCTTAGTTCAAATTAATATTTTTTAGTATTTTCAAATCATTTTAATACGCTAATATAAGAATAATTTTAAAAAATAAAATAAAATTATTTTAATACATTTTTAAGTAAAAAAACATTTAGAAAAGTAATCACCATCACATTCCTAAACACCCCCCTTAATGGCATAAAAACTCTCAACTTGTTTATTTATGCATTGCATGCGATAATTTTTTTTAAATAAGATTTTATATCCATTTAAATAATAATTTTCTCCTGACCTTCTTGATTATAATATAAAAAATTAAGATGAAAATATAAAAAAGCTTGAGGTCACTAGCTAAAGAGTTTTTAAGTTTAAATGTAATTTAATTATTTTATTGTGCTTTAAGAATTAAAAAGTCAAAACAACTTCTTGATGATAGTTTATTATTATTTTAGAGTAATTTAGTTATTTTACTATAAAAAAAATAACTAAGCCAAAAGGTTTTGTTTTTTTAATAATAAAATTATTATTTTACTATTATAAATAAATCTATAGCTATACTATTTTACATCATCAAACAACACCTTTTCATTTTAGTTTGTTTCTTAATAGGTTGTTTATTCCTGCTCCATGCTTAAGTGTGTTTGTTTTTTAAGTAATTTTTGTGGTTGTGGTTTTAAAAAAATAAGTTTTAAAAAATATAATTAGTTAAATTA
Source organism: Populus pruinosa (assembly GCA_026413675.1). Taxonomy (NCBI): domain Eukaryota; kingdom Viridiplantae; phylum Streptophyta; class Magnoliopsida; order Malpighiales; family Salicaceae; genus Populus; species Populus pruinosa. Next base: position 7,281,709 of record CM048598.1, read on the forward strand.
AAATACGTATTTGGTAAAAATTATAATTGAGATTTATGTACAAAAAAAAATATGTATAAAATATTTGGTAGTTGTGTAGTTATATTTGTTTTTCAAAGTGTTTTTTACTTGGAAATGCATTAAAATAATATAATTTTATTTTTAAAAAATTATTTTTGATATTAGTGTATCTAAATGATCTAAAACACAAAAAAAATTGAAGCAATTTTTTTTAAAGCATTTTTGAAACGCAAAAACAAACAATATTTTACGAAACACAGTTAAGAAAACATGTAAAAACTACTTCATAAAAACTGTGTTTCAAACACAATATTTTAGTGGTTCCACAATATAAAACATAATTTTTGTAGTTATCAAATACTATATTGTTTTTTTTGTACCAAAAATACAAAAATTGGTGCAAAACAAATGCAATAGTTAGATAAAATACTATTTTCACCGATAGATAATGCTAAAACAATTGACTTATGATCACAAACTTAAATCTTATAATCAACATAATGGTCTGTATTGTAGTAATTTTTGTTGTTGTTGTTTGAATTTTTTTTATTTATAAAAAGTATTTTTGGTTGAGGTTAATTTGATATTTATGTATATTTGGTTAAAATTATGATTGGAATTGAGATTGAATAAAAAATAGTTTAATGTGTTTGGTTAAAAATGCTTTTGAAATTAAGATTATAAAATAATTTTAAAAAATATATATTAATATTAATGGTTTTTAATTTAAATATTATAGATTTAATTATTGGTATTACATCATGAAATAAATAATATTTTATAAAAAATATTTTTTATTATTATATTAAATTATCTACAATTTAGGATTGCAATCAAATTTTTCAAATGCTATTCTCCATCTAATTTATGTAATGTTATTAAATAATATTAAATATTATTTTTTTAAAATAAAAAATATTTTTTATTTTACTAGATTAAATCTAATTTAATATATTTTAAGCTTCGAATAAAAACCGATTTGATCAAATCAGAACAGTGAAGCATAGCTCAACATTTTTTCCATGCAAGAAACGGCTCCTAGATGTTTACTTTTTTAATGACTAGATAGGTTACGCCTGTATTTTACTTCAAACAAAGAAGTGATCTCCTAGATAAAACACAGCCAAAGTGTATAACCAAGTCTAATAAAAGAACATATTCCGTCAAAGAATCAAAATTTCAGTTTTTACGCTTTCAAGTTAAAGCTAAACCTTTTCTCAAAGAACCAAGTTCAATGAAGGTTTCATTTTAATGGTGAACATATATCTAAGGCATTTTTTTAACGTTAAACCAACAATAATTTATGCTAAACTATAAAAAAAACTTTACAACGAAAAGATAGGATTTCTTTTGGGAATTAAGAAAACAATTAAAAAGGATTTTTTAGAGGTTTTGTTTGCTATTCTAAAACTATCAAGTTAATCTAAATATTTTATGAGTTATTGCTATTTTAATTTTAAAAAAAGGATTAAGGTTTCACATACCTTTTTTTTAGCTTTGATTATCAAAGTAAACTAGCAACAACAACCTCCAATCAACTAGTTTTCTCAATTTCTTAAAAAACAATTTTACGTTGAAGAATTAGTATTTTGTTTTATATTCACACCATCTCTCTTTAATTTTGAAGAGAGAGAGAGTACATAGATAAAAGAAAGAAAGTGAGTTAGATCAGAATGTAAAAGAAATTATTTAGTTGTCATTAGAGGTTAGTTCATTATATAAGAGAGGTAATTTAGTTTTTTCAATATTTTTCTACTTGGAAATTCATTGATAAAGTATAAAGAGTAACATCTAAAAAATAGAGGTAAAAAATGTTATCCCACTAAAACCACATGGTGTTCAATGCAATTTACAAAAAAAAAAAAAAAAAACTTTATTGGATGTCAATTAAAATGAGGCTAAACTCGAAAAACCTTCTTAGTCATTTGAGAATTATTTATTATACTGTCAATTTTAATTTTAATTATATTTGAAATCAATTCCTTTTATTACTTTTTCTTTGATTCCTTCCATATTATTTATGTAAAACTAATTAAATACTTTCATGCTCTAAATTTGAAATTTCTTCTATAGAATTTTAAATTTTAAAAATAAAATTTTCCATCTATTTTTTTTTTAATTTTTTTTTAGTTACTAAGATTTTTTAAGACAAAATAAGGGTTTAAGTTGCTAGTTTTCTTTTTTTTTTTAAAAAAAATCAAAGCTAAAATTCCAATATTAAGTTAAACTAGCCAAGCCTTTCATAAAATTACAATCATTTAAGATTTAGTTCATATACATAGTTCTGACCTTTCTTATCCTTTGGTATATTTGAAATCAAGTCCTTCTTTACTTTTTCAATATTCTATCTATATTTTGCATATAAAACTATTAAAATGACTAAATACTTTTAATGTCAATCATCTTTAACAAAACTAATCCATTTTTACATTTATTTTTATAGAATTAATTTAAATATTAAAAATAAAATTTATATCATAATTTTAATGCTCCATCCAAATATTTTGGTTTTAATATTTTCTAAAATAAGAAATTTTAAGGCTATTGTTGATTTTTTACGCAAAGAAGAAATGGTATTTAGGTGGCTACTTTTAAAATAAAATAAATTAAAATTTTTGGATGAAGAATTACAATTATAATTTAAAATTTAAAATTAATTCTATAAAAACAATCAATTAGTTTGAAGTTTATCAAAGATGAGAGTATTTAAATCATTTTCATTAGTTTTATATGAAAAATACAGAAATAATTTTTCATTTTGTTTTTATACTAATTTATCAAAATTATTAAAAAACACCTAATTTTAGTTTATTTTTTAATAAATAATTGAAAGAATATGGGTGCATTTATAATGCGGTGCAAAATGCATTTTATTTTCTTTAATTTAAAAAATATAAATATAGGTGCATCTATTATGCGGTGCAAAATGCATTTTATTTTCTTTAATTTAAAAAATATAAAATAATGTTTTTTTTATTTAATACATCAAAATAATAAAAAAGCACTAATAAAATATTAATTTAATATATTTTTAAATAAAAAATAATTAAAAAAAACAAGTCAAACAACATTACCCTGAATGAGATACAAGGCGATATGGATGCGGTGGGATAATACCATTGCAAAGTTCCACACCATGCCAATTTATCAAATAGGTGGTGTGCCTTCGAGACAATCTTCTCGAAGCTCGTTTCCTGTGGTGAAGTAGTCACGCTTCTAAGGCTTTTTCAATCAAACACCATATAATTTAAGCAGAACAATTTATAGCACCAGCCAAATAGTAGGTGACATTTGAGAAGATACTTACCCATGAAGATTGTTGGGTTTTGTTCTCAGTAGGTGCGCTGTAAGATTGGGGACCTCGGGCAGCAGTTGGTGGCAGATGAATTGGAGAGCTGACAATCGGCTCGCAAGGCCAAAAAAACAATTTTCATGACTTGTCATGGAATTGGAATTTCCCATGGATGATGAGTGTTGTTAGTGTGATAATTAAGTATGTTTAGCATTGCAAATAGCTTTTACTATTATAGTTTAATAAATAGATTTAATTTTTTTTTATAAATTATAGTTTTTTATAATTAAAGTAGTCTCAAGATAAAATTTTATGTAAATCTAATAAAATTATGAAGAGTATTAATTAACTAAATATTTTAAAAATTATAGTTGAAGTAAAATACAGTTTAAATATACTCTAAGCTCAGGTTGGAGGCTTGAGGTAGAGCTCGTCTTCACAGGGGTGTGAAGAAAAAGGACAGAAGTATATAAAGTTTTGTTAGGTGTCTAGCAGGTTTGCCTTTTAAATTAGGTATTTCATGGATAAAAAACTAGAAAAGGTTATGCCCTAGACAATGAGGCTCTGCCAAGACGAACATCCTCGTTTGTTTGTAATGATTTTTTTTTTTTTTGTCTTGAAGAAGAAGAAGAAGAAAAGATAAAAAAATTGTGAGAGCTCTCGAAACGACGTATCTTTATCTTGAAACAGACAAGCACACCCACCCTATATCTATATGCCGATTGGTTGATTAATGTTCGCTGGAGAAGGGGAAAAAAACAAAAAGGCTTAACAACTCAAATGACCAAACGACTTTAAAATTATCGACAACATGGAGAACAAAGGAAAAGGAAAAGGAAATCTCCGAGCCACATACACAAAATACCGAACTTATCAATCAGAATCAAGTCCTCTAGCCAACATTAAGTGGTGCGAATGCCTAGATCAATTTGTTTTCTAACTGACTTAACCCTTTCAGGTCTTAGGAGCAAAAATATCCAAGTATCACCTTCAATAAAGACAAAAAAATCCAAGTTTTTTTTTAATAATAATAATAATAATAAAAGAAAATTAAGGCATAATTGAAACAATTTTGTACACGTTGAATGAGAGTAAAAATCGGGTTCTTTCATATAAAATTTGGGTAAATACATGACTCACATTTGCAGGGCTTAAGATATTTTCCAATTATGCTAATAAAAGGAAAGGGAGAAGTATGAGAGATTGAATGGGAAATATAATTTATAAAATTGGTAGTTAGAGAGCTGAATTGAAAACATTTATATAGTTAGAGGAGTAGTGTGAGATTTGGCCATAAAGCGATTCCTTCTCCGGCTAACTAATTACACAGATAAAAACAGCACACTTTTATTATTATAATTACTAACATAATTATTTTTGCCTAATTAAACGAAGTGATTTGATGGCCATAAGGCCTCTTTCGCTACAGCAAAAACTCACAACAATCTTGAATCGTCAACGACAGAAGAAGAAGAACAATAACAACAAAACCCTCTTTTCTTCTCTTTTATTTCTTCGCAATAATAATAATAATAATAATAATAATCCTTTTCTCTTCTCTTCTCCTCATTCATCATCCATTTCTACTCTCTTACGTCAATTCGCTTCTTCAACCACTGCCTTCTCTCACCAAAAACAAGGACAACAAGAGACGCAACACCGTCTTCCTCACCGATTTAGGTCTTTGGTGCCTCCGCCGGACACGCTGGCTCAGAAAATTGGCAAATCGATTCGCCGTCCTGGCGCTCCTTCCAAGGCTAGGGTTTATGCTGATATCAATGTGATCCGTCCTAAAGACTATTGGGACTACGAGTCTCTAACCGTTCAATGGGGGTATATTCGTCTTTTTCCCTAACCTGTCGCTCTTAGATTGATTCTTGAAATTGGTGTATTTGTTGATTGGTTATGCAGGGAGCAGGATGATTATGAGGTGGTAAAGAAGGTTGGGAGGGGGAAATACAGTGAAGTTTTCGAGGGAGTGCATTGCACGGATAATGAGAAATGCATAATTAAGATTCTCAAACCGGTGAAGAAAAAGAAAGTTAGTAGATTTGTTTTGTTCTCCCTCTCTTGTTTCATGTTCGAAGTGATGTGGTGTTGTTCGATTCTTTTTGAGAAAAGTAATCTTAGCTGTTCTTCTAGAATAATTTTGTTTATCCCTTATGTTTTGTGGATTAATAAATCATTTAATGAAGGTCTTATTGTGAAATGTTCTTTTCTTTTTTAATTGTTCATCAAACAGAAAAACAGACCATCATTCTTACCATAGATATGTTGTAAATCTCTATGTCTGGTGGACAACGTTTCATCATGTTATTTACTTACACTTGCTGAACTTTCATCCCTCATTAGCTATTGCTTTGCCCTTTCTGAACTTTCCACTCCTTGTTAGCTAACCACTCTGTGGCCTGAAGTTCCTTCGTGGTTCCCCTGGATTATGACCCAAAGCAACCTTGAGATGTTTGAGTGATAGCTTATGCCTGTGCTTAATCTTCGAAGAGAAGTTTTCTTCGTGCATGTGATTTGGCAGACAGTATAGCTACCCTTTTCTTCTCTGTTTTGGTTTCACTATTCTTTGTCTTGGGGGCCTAGTCTACACTTTATAGGTTGCCTTTCTGGTGACTGACTTTGTTTATTCGTATTTGATGCAGATTAAGAGAGAGATTAAAATACTGCAGAATCTTTGTGGAGGACCAAATATTGTGAAGTTGCTTGATATTGTTAGAGATCAACAATCAAAGACTCCGAGTCTCATTTTTGAATATGTGAATAATACTGATTTTAAAGTGCTTTATCCGACACTTTCAGACTTTGATATTAGGTATTACATCTACGAGCTTCTGAAGGTAAGCACATCATTGTCCTTTCTCTCCAACTGACAAGATCAGCATTAACCGCATAAAATGACATTGGCACATGCATTTAAAAAGATGGAAAAGGCATTAACAGTATGTTACCTAATGCTTCTTGTCTCCAATTGTCTTTTTAGTGATGCAAGGTTGAAGTTCCTTTACATTGTGTACTAGATTAGATAGCCAGGTAGGAAGTTGGCTGTTGTCAAGTATGTTTCTCTTGCAGTCATTCTAGCTCTAATGGTGGGGTGGTGATTTCTGTCCAGTGCTTCAGCAATGTATTTTATCTCAGCAATGCAGTTTATCTCCTCTCTTTATTGTAATTCTTTTGGATGGTGTAGAAAATGTAATCCTGATGTAAATATTGTTTGAACAAAATGAATGTGACATTTTTTTCTACTATGAAGAAGGCTGAGGCTGTGTTTGTTGTTTCTAAAAGAGTGTTTTTCTGCTAACTCCCTTTGGAAGTTAGAGTGGTTTTGGAAATAGCAGCCTAATATTGAGAAACGATTGTTTGATTTATATTTGTGATAGATCCAGTGCAAACTTGCGATTCTGCTGTTTAATGTTAGTGTTGTGGAATTGAAATTGTTTTGTTTAATCTGTAAGTATATGCATCCTTTTCTGTAGGCATTGGATTATTGCCACTCACAAGGCATCATGCATCGAGATGTGAAGCCTCATAACGTCATGATTGATCATGAGCAGAGGAAACTTCGTCTGATAGATTGGGGGCTTGCAGAATTTTATCACCCTGGGAAAGAATACAATGTTCGTGTTGCTTCAAGGTTTGTCACTTTTTCATTAACTTTTGAAAATTTATGTTCCCATGTTTCTTTCTCTAGTCAATACCACTTGCTGTTCTTTTGTTTCCAGAAGCTGTTTTGGTCAATTAATGTTTCCCAGTTTTGTTTGGATTAAGGCTCTATTTGGGAACGTGACCCAAATGGCGTTTCATAAAAATTTGAATTTTTTTTGCTTTAAATTAATGAATTATTTTTTTTAGTTTGTTTTGATGTGCTGATGTCAAAATGAATTTTAAAAAATGAAAAAACATTATTTTGATGCATTTTTGAGCGAAAAGCACTTTCAAAAGCAACTGGGACCACAATACCGAATGCTACCTAAGCCGTTGCTGCCACTGCCACCGCCGCTGAAATGGTTGTGGCCACTAGAGTTACAAATAAATAGGAACTCTCAGCTTGTTTTAAGTAATGTATGCATTTATTTAGTAATTGAACTAAATAAACACAATGGTAATATCATATAACTAGGATTTATGCAACATAATATGAGTTTATAACAATGTGTTAACACAATGGTAATGGATCATGCTCCTATGCGGAAGGTAACTGCCAGTTCTTAAACGATCTATGAACCCATCCATCACTGAAATAAGCCCTCTTTGAATTTTGTCATTTTACTCAAACCAGTGAATTGATGTGGCAGTTTCTTTTTACTAAATAAATACAATAGTAATATCATAGAACTAGGATAAATGCAACAAAATACAAGTTTATAACCATATGTTAAAACTTGATGATGTATTTGATAATTGATCATACTCCTATGCTTCCCTGTGGTTTACTGCCGGTTCTTAAATGGTATCATATCCATCCTGTTCTTAAACCCATCTGTCTCTGAGTTAAGCCCTCCTTTTATTTTTGTCATTTTACTCAAACCGGTGAATTGATGTGGCAATTCTTTTTTAATCTGTTATTCCACTTCTGATCTGCAGATACTTTAAAGGCCCTGAACTTCTTGTCGATCTGCAAGACTATGACTATTCTTTGGACTTGTGGAGCCTTGGTTGTATGTTTGCTGGAATGGTGGGTGTCCTCTCTAACTTCCACTTTTCTCATATTGCATATTATTTGTCATGCGTGCAAGTACACATGTCCACCTCAGAATTGTGGCCTGGTCCATTATGGCTTGCTTCTCTATGAACTGACATGACAGGCCTGCCATTGCTCTATGTACGTGTATTAATGTCTATGATGGTGTTACTAATGCCATGGATGAGTGGACCTTGGTGTGCTTGCCTATTCTTGCTTGGATGGCAGATAGGGTAGAATGAATTTTGAGGTAATGCCAAAATATGTGGTAATCTCGTTATTGCTGTTGTGTTTTGCAGATATTCCGTAAGGAGCCATTCTTCTATGGGCATGATAATTATGATCAGCTGGTCAAAATAGCTAAGGTATGTGAAATGATTGGATAAAAGTTGAGTAAAAACATATCAGGAACACCCATCTTGTAAATCATTTCATCGACTTTCTAGATGACCATTGATCAGCAAGTGATATCAATGTCTTTGGGTATCTTTTGGGCCTTGCCTTTTTTGTATTGGCCAGTTTGGTTAGGAAAGTTAGTTTACAAAAAATATGCTAAATTGCTTCCATGGTGTATAGCATGACAAATGAAGAAAAGGAGAAAGATAGCTAACACAGCCAAAGGCTGGTTGTCTGGGTCGAATAACCAGAAAGAAAGAACAAACTCTTTATGAAATTATCAAAATATAAAAATTGTTCTCATTACAGAAGTAACAGCCCTTAAATACTAGCAAAACCCCATGTAAATGAAATCCTAGCTCTTAAAAATAATTAAATTTTAGCCATCCAAACTATCACAAAAAATATTACATAAATAAACTATTAAAAGAAAATCCTTAATTATTTGAAGGTGTCCATCAAATTTCAGCCCAGCTCTGGTATCTATTTGGATGTAAGGACCACATTGTAATGATTTGACCACCCGTGGAGATCGTGATTTTTAATATTTTTAGGATGAAAGTTGGAAATTTGGAGAGCTATAGGGATCAAACATACTTCATCTTGAGAGCGTGCATGTGTGTGCATGACTGGCTGCTTGCTTGCTAAGGCATTTCTGCTATTTTTCAGAAGTTTTTTTCCCCTAATGTACTTGATGGTGCCTGACAACCTATATGGCAGAATTGTCTTGCACAGACAGGCTTTGTATTTGTGGAATTTTACTATAACATGCTTAGAACTTGTTTTAAGAATGTGATGGATAAAGATGGAAATGTAATCATTCTTGATCTTATGTGTCAGGTACTTGGAACAGATGAGCTGAATGCCTATTTGAATAAGTATCGCGTAGAGTTAGATCTGCATCTTGCTGCACTTGTTGGGAGGTTGGTCATGTGTGCTGATGACTTCAATTGATTATATTTAGAGAACCAGTTCTCCTGATTGAGAAAATTCTTTTCTTTTACAGGCATAGCCGGAAACCGTGGTCGAAGTTTATTAATGTTGACAACCAACATTTGGCAGTTACTGAGGTAGAAATTTTTTTGTAAATTTAAAATGATTATTCATTGTTAAATATATTTTAAATCATGCCTTTTTCTTTCCTTTCTCTTTCTCCACTTTGAAGGCTGTTGACTTCCTCGACAAGTTGCTGCGATATGATCACCAAGAAAGGCCAACTGCAAAAGAAGCTATGGTATGCCCCTGCTCCTTGTCTGATGACAAAAACCCTTGACTGGTGTTATTAACCTTGTCATATGCATAGCTATTGGTTGCTTTTTGACTTGTGGAGTAATTGAGGGGAGAATTGGGGGTGGGGGTGGGCGACCTTTCCTTTATTTCTTTCTTCACTCATATATCGTTGCTTTGTAAGTGGTGACCGACCTTGTTACCATGCACAGGCCCATCCATACTTCTACCCAATTAGAAATGCAGAAAGCAGCAGAACTCGTACCTAGTTTCAAATTTCAAGATGCTGTCAAGTCCTGGCTTCTCTTTGTTCTTTGTTGCGGCCTTCCTATGTAATCCGACTGAATATTATTATAATGGTGAGTTTGCATTTAGGGAAGTCCTTCATACTTCTGTTGTTAAGAAGCCAGTCATTTTTTAATTCCCATTCCAGGCATCTTCTGGCTTAATATACTATTTTTTTTCCTCTGAATTTGTGTGCTCCTAATTTGGGAATAAATACTGATTTCAGATATTTTGTTTGGTTTTTTGTTGATTTTGTGATTAGATGATACATTTGAATTTGCCCTTTATCCTGTTTTTTTTTTTCTTTTTTCTTTTGTGCGAGGGAGTTATTGGTTTCAGAATAAATTGTTTGAACGTGTATAAGATGGATCTATCAAGAAAGTGGGTTAATTTCAGTTTTGGAATAGAAGAGATAGAGAGAGTGAAGACGGAGGGGGACTTGTCTTTCTATACTTTTCTTTGAAATCACATAAACTTACTAGACATATTTTATATTTTTGTTTTTGCCTCTTTTATATTAGTCTCTTCTTCTAGGAATATTCACTATTTTGTACTTCAATTATTATTTTTTTTAAAAATTAAGTTATGTATAGTAATTGAATTAAAATTGATATAATTTAAGTGATTTAGGAAATGAAAACTATATATGAAAATAAATCATGTCAATTTTAGCACAAGTGTCAACTACTACATGTTAATTTAAGTAGATGGAATACGGAACGTGGCTATTCCTGTAGTATGTGAATCATTCCTGGCTAGTTTTAAGTCTAATTTTTTTGCTGGTTTCCTCATTTTTATTTTTTATTTTATTTCAAAAAATTCATTATATATTGAAGTGTTTTAATACTGTAATTGTTATTATCAATTTTCAACTTGTTTTATATTTTTTCCTCCAGCTTTATTCTAAATCATAAATTATATTGGTCATTAAATAAATAAAACACCTCTTCTTTTGGACAAGGTTTTCTAGTATAAATTATTATTATTTATTTATTAGTTTGATTATTTAAATAAATTCTCTGCAGTTTTTTTTGGTCATAAATCTCCTTTTGTTCTTTTTGAGTTATCAGTTTTTTAAGTAGATGGAATACGGAACGTGGCTATTCCTGTAGTATGTGAATCATTCCTGGCTAGTTTTAAGTCTAATTTTTTTGCTGGTTTCCTCATTTTTATTTTTTATTTTATTTCAAAAAATTCATTATATATTGAAGTGTTTTAATACTGTAATTGTTATTATCAATTTTCAACTTGTTTTATATTTTTTCCTCCAGCTTTATTCTAAATCATAAATTATATTGGTCATTAAATAAATAAAACACCTCTTCTTTTGGACAAGGTTTTCTAGCATAAATTATTATTATTTATTTATTAGTTTGATTATTTAAATAAATTCTCTGCAGTTTTTTTTGGTCATAAATCTCCTTTTGTTCTTTTTGAGTTATCAGTTTTTCACCAGCAAATTATAAAATTGCAATCATTGGTGTAGTAATGGTGCATTTAGATGCAACTAGCTGTGGATGGGCTTGATTTATTTTGCATGAAAAGTAATGCTCACATGCTGCAAACATGTTTCAAAAAGGAAGATAAATTGACAACAGCAGATGAACTATTTTTTTTTAAACAAAAATCATGATAACATGGAAAAAAATAAATTTTTTTTAAAAAGGATATTGATGCAGCTTTATTCCTACCTTATTAAATATGAAAGGATGGAATTTTGGACTTAAGTGATTTGATTTAATTTAAGTTGGCATGAAACATTTGTAATAATATGGTCAAGCCAGCCTATGTTGTTTTACTAAATTTATAGTTCAAATTAGCCCATGTTGTTTTATAAAATTTATAGTTTTAATTATAAGATGTAAATAACTTGATGTAAATAAGTTAATAGAAAAGAAAATAAAAAAAAATTATAAAGTTTATTTAAAAAAACAAAGGTCATTTCAAATTAATTAGTTACGAGTTATTGTTAGAAGTATTTTATTTAAATTAAATTTTTAATCAAATAAATTTTTAATTGAAGAATACAATTAAAAAATTAATTTTATTATACAATTTTTTTTTAAAATAATAATTAAAAAAATGATGATTAAAATTGAAATATAATAAAATTTATCTTTGATTTTAAGTGATTCAAAAGAAAAATTAATTTTACAAAAGTATTAAAAAAATCAAAAGAATAAATATCAAAATTAAAATAATTTTTCATTAAAGGGTGAAATTAAAAAAAAAACAATTTAATAAAAAACCAATAAAAAGAAGACCAAATTAAAAAAAAAATACATATTTTAAATTAAGATTGAAGATTGAAGGATAAAATTGAAAACAAATAAAATTTTTATAAAAAAAACTAAGAACAAAAATTAAAAATTAAAAAAATAAAAATAAAAATAGAAATTCTTAAGGGTAGGAGAGAAAAATGGGAATAAACAGAAAATATTATTGGTGACAAACCGTGCTACTAATTACCATACCTTACTAAAAAAAAAAAAAAAAACATAACAATGCTTTCAATTAAATGACAAAAAGGGTTTTGGCAATTGGGAAGTGCTAGATGTGCTTCTTGAAGGATGTAGGCGCCTTTCTTGTATAAGCATGTGTGTAGCATGTACTCATGACTTTTTAATTTTAATTTTTATAATTAGTTAAATAAAAATTGTTTTTAAAAGGGTGTTTGAGATTTTTTTTTAAATAATTTTTTTATTTGAAAATATAATAAAATATTTTTTTTTCAAATTCTTTTTATTTTTTATACGAGCACATAAAAACTATAAAAAAAACTAAAAAATATAAATTTTGATGTTTTTTCAAGCCAAAAATACTTTTGAAAAGTATCTGAAAATAAAAGCTATGCTAACACCTGACTTGATGATAATGAAAAAAATCATGATAAAAGTGAATGTTTTGTTTGACAAAACACTTAGTTTTCTCTTTTTTTTAAAAAAAAAAACTTTTTATTTATTTATTTATTTGGACGGAGATTGTTATAAACACTTAAATGAATGTTGCTTTTCACTTATTTCATAACACCCTGTATTTTCCAATGTAATTATACCTATTTTCTATGATCTTATATGTAAAAATTTAAGTAATTGTTATTATATATAAACATCATCTACTTACTATCCAATAACTTATCAATGTGTATAGTAATATAAAATTTATAAATTTACATTAATGCCTTTCCAACACTTTCTAAAATTAAATATATATAAATTGTTCTCAAATATCCCTTTGATAAATACAAGGATCCATTCAACTTAGAAGACTGGGTCGCTCATTTACCCTATATGAAAATTGTGGATTAGATTTTCAAGAAAATATTTGTAACATATAAAAATCATTAATAAAAACTAAACAACATAGGGATCTCATTTAACACACATATTATTATATAGATTGTTATAGTGAAATTATCCTTTTATCTTTGAGTAATTTAAATTTAAATCCACAGTGAAATTATTTTTTTACCTTTAAATGATTTAAATTTAAGCATTTGATCTAGAGGTTTTTTGATATTTTCCTTTGGCTTAGTAGTCATTAAAAGATTTTTACGAGATGTGTGTGTTTTTGAATTTTTTAACATAGTAAAAATACTCTTTTACTCCTAGAGTCAATAAAATTTAGAACTATTGATCAAGAGTTTTCTTGGCTTTTCATAATATTCATAACATTAAAAATATTTCTTTGCCTCCAACACCAAAAAAAGATGGGTGGATGGATAAGAGTATTTGAGGTTTTTCTAATTTTCATGTATAGTAAAATAAAGTTTTTAGCCCTAGAAAAGACAAAAAATAAGATTTTCTTTTGCTAGTATTTTGATATTTTTATATGGATATTTTGTGTAATTAAAAGGACCATGGGAGTATTTTCATATTTTATTTTTTATTTTTTATTCAAAAAGTTGTTAGCATAGTTTTTCTAATTTTCATGTATAGTAAAATAAAGTTTTTAGCCCTAGAAAAGACAAAAAATAAGATTTTTTTTTGCTGGTATTTTGGTATTTTTATATGAATATTTTGTGTAATTAAAAGGACCGTGGGGGCGTTTTCATATTTTATTTTTTATTTTTTATTTAAAAAGTTGTTAGCGTCTATTCCACACGCACTAGCAAGTAGGTAATGTCTATGTCATTTAAGTAGTGCTTGCGATACTGTCCGGTGGTCAAATCTAGTCATCTCTTTGGATGTGTAGTTGTGCCCTCTTCCACACAATGTGATGCGTTTAGGCTTATAATAGTTGGATTGCCATCAATGTTCAATTTTTTTTTCTTTCTTTTCTCTCTCTTAACAACTAAAATGTATAATTATTCTCTTTGTTTGTTGTTTTTGAATTTCAGTCCTCATTCTTTGAATTTTTTATTTTTTTCTTATTTATTTTATAGAAGTTTTTTTTTTAATTTTTGCCTTCAATTATAATTTCTTATATGTTTTGTTTTTCATTTCAATCCTTGTTTTAATTTTTAATTTTGTTTTTATTCTTTTTATAGTTTTAATCCTCTTAAATCCATCCCTATTTTTGGTTGGTGTTTCATAATCCATCTTTTTTTTTATTTGAGTTTTTTTTTGTTTATAATTTAGCCCTTCAATTCTAATTTGTTTATATTATGTTTTTCAATTCAGTCTTTCTACTTTTGAATTCTTATTTTTTTTCCTTGGCTCTTTTCTTAAAGTTATAGATATTAATTTTACCCTTCAAAACAAATTTATAGGTTGTTTTTGTCAATGATAATAATATTTTCTTTTAAATTTCTTAGTAATAATAATAATAATAATAATAATAATAATAATAATAATAATAATAATAATAGTGATTGTGATAGCAATAGTAACAACAATAACAATAATGATGAGGACAACAATGACGATGATAATAGTAATAAGAATAAAAATAGTGATAATATTAGTTATAATGGCAGTGATAATAATTGTAATAATAGTATAAAAAATAATAATAATAGTAATGATAACAACAACGATAATAATAATAATGATAGTGATCATGATAATAATACTAATAACAATTATGATATTACTTATTGATAATAGTAATAATGGTGTAGTTGTAATGATAATGGTTGTCATAACCTAATTTTGGGTTATTCTCTAAAATTTATTTTTTAACAAAATAAAAATAAAAAGAATAAAATAAAGGTTGGTAACGTTGAGAAAGTAGGTTGGGGAATATAGCTGTAATTTCGGAGGAAATTCAAAGCCTAATTGTATCCTATTATATTAAAAAATGGAGAAACAAATGCAAATTCAAGGTTAAATTAAAAGCTTATTAGACAAATTTGCATAAAAATTAAGTTCAAGGATATAATTAAATCTTTAATAGGTCAATTTGATTTAATCATGGGTCAAATTGAGTTTTAATTATACTTAAAAATTTATTTAAGTCCAATTAAAGAATTTAATTAAGTGTAAAGCTTAATTATACTTTAAATGGGTTAAATTGATTTTATTTAGGGTTTAATAGGTAAAGAATTAAGTTTCAAGGTCCAATTTGAGATTAATTGAGAATATTAAAATTTTAAAAGGTCAAATTTAATTTTTACCAAGTTAATTGATTGAAATCAGGAGCAAAATAACAAAAAAAATTAAAGTTGATTTTAAATGGGTTAAATTGATTTAAAGTTAATTATACTTTAAATGGGTTAAATTGATTTTATTTAGGGTTTAATAGGTAAAGAATTAAGTTTCAAGGTCCAATTTGAGATTAATTGAGAATATTAAAATTTTAAAAGGTCAAATTTAATTTTTACCAAGTTAATTGATTGAAATCAGGAGCAAAATAACAAAAAAAATTAAAGTTTTAAGGTCAATTAGGAGTCAAATTAAAAATTTTCGCAATCAATGACTATTTTATAAATAAGCGTAGAATTATAGAGGCTTAATTGATTAAAACCAATGGTGAAATAGAAGAAATGAAATGTTTAATGGTCAATTAGGAGGGTGAATTGCATAAATCCAAGACTAAGGACTAAAGCACAAAATGCATTAAAATACGGGGTTTAAATTGAAGTTCGGTAGGGGCTTGATTGTATTAAATCAAAAGTTTACGGTTTGTTAGGGGGTGTAATTTAACAATATTGAAAGATGGAGGGCTAAATTAAAGTTGGGAAAAAAATTCCTAAATTAACCCTAAACATTATTGTTTTGCATGAAAAAAAGAAAATGACCAAACGATATATCATCTGGTCATCATTCATTATCTTCTTTGTTTTTTAGCTGAAAAGTTGCTCGTATGATAATTTTTCAGGTGCATTTAATGTCTTATATGTCCATCAAATTTGATAATCCATGACCCAAAATGATCATCAGACAACCCTCTATCCCTGGGTATGGCTTGTTTTGGCTAAATGGCAAAACAATGACCCAGTGCCAACCTAAAGTAGCCACCTTAAGCAACATTGAATTGTCAAATTTGACAGTTCATGGTGCGCACTTTAATCAATAGTTGGGATCCTTCTTAATCGAATCAAGGACTGACATTTTTTCTCTGTGTAGACAAGATTACTCTCATCTACCTTCTATAAATAAGGGTGGATTTCATTATCTAAACATGAAGAAAATCTTGTCCAAAAATCACAAAAAACAGTTATTCCCCTGTTTTCAATTTTCTTTTCTCCCTGTTAGCCTTCTATGACTCTCTCTTCTTTCTTTCTCACAACAACTTCGTAAATTGCCTCTCCTTTAGCTTCTTTACCACCAGCTCCACCACGAGTCACCAAGACCACCAACAGGCCTCCACCACGCCTAAAACAACCATCGTTTCTTCCTTTCTCTCATTGATTAGTTTAAAAGTGCATTTTTATCAAAGTTTTGTATCATCATTTTACACTTCAAGTATCAATAACTCTTTAACTAAAACATGTTTTATAATAATATAAGATATCTTTAATTTATGGTTAATGTTCATTTTAAATGCAAGCCTATCACATAAATGAAAAGATTGGTTGATGAATTTAAGAACTGAAATTGAAAGGATAAAGAGATGACCAAATTTAGAAAAGAGATGTCGGTGCAATCCAAACTAGAACACTGCTCAGTAATTGGGTCATATCTGGAGCTATAGATCTTAGATTTAGGTCTACTTTAAATGGATGGAAAGGTAAGACATATGCCTATAACGTTCATATGGAGCCCAAGATCTAAAAAGGTCATTTTCAAGTCCAAATTGTTGCAACAACAAAGAAGCCCGAATTTGTTCTCCAACCCAAGCATTGTTCAGTATTTTAGCCATATCTGGAGTTCTAGAAGTCAAAATGAGTTGAATGTTTTACACAAGAAAGATGAGACAATTTTCTACAACTTTCATGTTTTCGAGTGGCTCTAATTATGACGTTATCAATGATGTTTTTAGCAGACAAGAAAAGATAAGAATTGTCACCAAGTCAAGAGTTGGCCACCCACTTATCAGTTAGTTATTAAATCAATAGTTCCTAATTTTAGCCTATAAAAGGAGGCATTTGCCATGCATTTAGGCATCTTGGTGTCCAGATCAAGATCATGCTCTTTCTTTCTCTCTTTGTATTTTTTGTAATGTTTATGCTTTGCTTTCATTAATATCAAGTTTATGCCTTTCATTTCCTTTCCTTTACTTAGTTAACTTTTATGTTCTTATTTTGTTTATCTATTTTTCTTTCTTTCATTATGTCTAGCTAAGTTAATTATGTCAAGGTGAAAAGGTTACACTAATGGTGTAAGAATAAGTATAATGTAAACTTAATATGGATTTTAATGTTTGATACTAACATGTTTTATATTTGTTATCTTGTTCACTTTTTAATACTTTGCTTGTTAAATGACTAATCTTGATTTATGTTGTATAACACTTGGTACAACAAATGCTTGACACTTTCATAGCCCATACTGTATGGTATAACCGGCACTTCAGCTATGAAAGAAACTTGATTTGTTGTTAACATAAGTTATAATCATGAATGCTTGACGAAATTTACAAGTATTAGCATTAATTGAATAAGATGACTAATGTAATCATGTTAACAATTTATAATTTGATTAAAACCTCCTTTGTGTGTGGTTTCCAATTGAATAATAAGAGTTTATATTATACTTGTTTGATATACCATTAGTGGATCCTCTAACCTTGACATTTGTTATTATCATTATTTAATCGTTACGTTAATATTCCATCTCAAAGTTCTCATCTTCTCGTTCTTTTTCTTTATTATTATTATTATTATTGTTATTATTGTTATTATTATTATTATTATTATTATTCTTGTTATTGTTATTATTATTATTGTTATTACTATTATTATTGTTGTTGTATTATTGTTATTTATAATTTATACAATTAACCTCCCTGTGGTTTGACCCCGGTCTTGCCGAGTTATTTATTACTTCGACACTCCTGCACTTGGAAGAAGACATCAATCTTTTGGTCGTGTCACTCACCTCTATAAAATCCTTCTTCTTTTCCTGTGATCGACTTCAGCCACCGTTCCTTGCAATGACGCCACCCAAACCATCAGCTTAACCTCCTGATCATGGTCGAGGCTCTTGCGTCAAGTGAGCAGCTTCTCTATCAACCTTCATTTTCTGCAACCATTTTGGCTACATATAGAACGTGAACTATTGTTCAAGTTTTGTGAAAAATTAACGTTAGGCGGGCTGGACCTGTTCCAGTCTATCCTAAATGATTGGGCCGGTCCGGCCCACCCCCTAAAAGGGTCAATTTTGTTGGGTTGATTTTTGCCCAACCAAGCTGGGCTTGATCCGGTTAGTCGGTGACATGACCAAAAGATTGATGTTTTTTTTCCAAGTGTAAGAGTGTCAAAGTATTAAATAACCCGGCAAGACCGGGGTCGAACCACAAAGAGGTTAACTATATAAATTATAAATAACAATAACAACAATAGTAATAGTAATAGTAATAATAAAGAGAACTTTGAGATGTGATATTGATATATGGATTAAATAATGATAAAAACAATTATCAAGATTAGATGATCCACTAATGGTATTTCAAACAAGTATAGTATAAAATCTTATTATTCAACTAGAAACCACAAACTAATGAGGTTCCAATCTGATTATAAATTGTTAACATGATTACATTAGTTATCTTATTTAAATAATGCTAATACTTGTAAATGTTGTTAGGCATTTATAATTATAACTTATTTTAACAACAAATCAAGTTCCTTTCATAACACAGGTGTAGGTTATACTATACGGTTTGGCCTATGAAAGTGTCAAGTATTTATTGTACTAAGAGTTATACAATAGAAATCTAGATGAACCATTTAACAAGCAAAGTATTAAAAGTGAACAAGATAACAAATATAAAACATGTTAGTATCAAACACTAAAGTTCATGTTTAGTTTATAACATACTTATTCTTACACCATTACTGTAATCTTTTTACCTTGACATAATAAACTTAGCTAAATATTGTCGCACGTGTGCGGCATCGCGACGATCATCTCATCCATGCTAACGATGGGATGTGGTGTATTTCTAGTAAGATATGAAGAGACAAGGAATTCTTGTCTCTTATCAGTGAAAACATTGAATGGGAGTCGCCACCTAGTATTCTGGTAACTAGGACCCTAACTGGTCTTTAGAGATCGGGTCCGGAGACTGGTTGCGTAAAGGGAAGGTATTAGCACCCCGACTACGCCCTACCTAAGGTAGGCTGCATTGTTTTGTCTGATAAAATATGAAATCATGTTGTGGTATCTAATTATATATGTATCTAAAACCAAAAAAACTTTTAAAATCAAGAATACGTGTTACGTATAACCTCATAATCCCTGATACTAAACAAAACAAAAAACATTTCTTATTGTTTTTGATATTTTGGCCAATGTTCTCTTGACTTTAATAAACTGGTTATTAAAGCCAAAATGCATGCTAAAATATTGTTTTTGATGTATGAAAAATACAATATGATTTTATTTTTATTTTTGTAGCTTTGAGACACTTGGCCGTATGCACAAAACATTTTTTTTTGTTGATTTTAATTTTTTTTTAGTTGATAAAAAAACTCGGGTATTTTTAATACCGTATTTGTATTTTTTTTGACAAAAAATATAGACCAATACTAAGCAAAAAAGGCATAAATAATAAAAAGAGAAAAATATAAAAATATAAAAAAAAATTAATTTTTTTTAAATGGGCCGGACCCGGCCCAAAACCAAATGGGTTGGTTACTGTACAAACAATGACCCGTGTACAGTAACCACCCCCCTCCTTCATTTGCTGCAGAACGTGAATTAATTCACGTTCTGCATGCTAATGCAGACCAAAAAATAAAAAGACAGGGCAACCGAAGATTACCTGGGATTGGTGTCGGGGCGGTGCTGCTGGCGGTGGAGACACGGTAGCCGGTGTTTTGCTGTGTTTTTCTTCTCTCTCTCTCTCCTCGGTTTTTCACAGTTTTCTCCTTCTTCTTCTCTGTCTTTTTTTTTTTGTTTTTTTGCTCCCTCTTTTCTCTTTTCCTCTCTCTCGTGTTTGGTTTCCTTCTCTCTTTCTTTTTCTCCCTCTCTTTGTGTCTGTCTTTTTTTCACTTGCTGCCTCCCCTGCTTTTATAGGCAAAAAACAGGGGAGGGGACGTGGCTGGGGCGGCCACTGTGCAGCTGCTCCTCCACCGTTCTTCAAGCACGTGGAAAGTGGGTTGTGTCGGCGTCTTTTTGAAGGTGAATTGTCGGTAAAAAGATCGGTGAAAACAGAGGAGAAAAACACATTTTCTTCCCCTGTTCTCTGCGTGTCCAGGGGAAGAAGATAATGGTACTGTTCAAAACGGCACCGTTTTGAGTTTTTTTTTTTTTTTATGAATAGTGCATATGAACAGTGCATAAAATGACGTCGTTTTTCCCAAAACGCGTCGTTTCATTTAAATGAGATTTGGAGTCAAAATGCGTCAGATTCAAAATCAAGCCTTCAATTTGGGCGTGTTTTACAATTTGGTCCTTGGTTTTGGATTTCTTCAATTAAGTCCCTAATTGGCCATCAAACTTCAATATTTATGCAATTAAGTCCCTGATTTGACCAAATTAACTCTCAAAAATTATATTTTGACCCCAGAACTTTAATTTCTTCTAATAAAAGCTCAAATTAACTAAAAAATCAAATTTTCTTGCAATCAAAACATCCATAAATTCAATTAAACCTTTTTTAAAATTTAATTGAATCCATAAGCATTTTATTTTGGATTTTTCTTCCTAAAATTAATTTTCTTTCTCAACAAGGTTCTCATTAGTTAACAAAATACTGCCAAATTTTAATCTTTGTAATTGTAAACCTCCTCAACTAATTTTTGATCATTTTCTGAACATTCTGACATCCCTTTTTTTTTTACTGTTATTATTTTTAAATTAGTTATTATTATTATTATTATTATTATTAATTATTATTTTTCATTTTCTAATTTCTCTCTCTCTCTCTCTCTCTCTCTATATATATATATATATTTTTACGCGGGGACCCAAAAATGGGTTACAACAAAAATAATGAAGAAGAGAAACATAAATAAATAAGATAAGAACATAAATAAGATATAAGTTAACTATGTAAATGAAAGGAAATGAAAAGCATAAACAAGAGATTAATGAAAGCAAAACTTAAGCATTGTAAAAAAATATAAAGAAAAAGAGAAAGAACATGATCTTGGTCTAAAAACCAAGATGCCTAAGTACATGACAAATGCCTCTTTTTATAGGCCAAAATTTGAAACTATTGATTTGATGAGTAATTGTTGAGTGGGTGACCGACTCTTGACTTGATGACAATTGATTAATGCTTAAAAGTGTATTTTTATCACGATTTTATATCGTTATTTTGCACTTGAAGTATCAATAACTCCTTAACTAGAGCATGTTTTATAATAACAAATATGATAATATAAGATATCTTTAATTTATGGTAAATGGTTATTTTAAATGCAGGTATTCTCACAATTCAAAGGATTGATTGTTGTGATTAACTATTGGAAGTGAAAGAATAAAGAAAAGGCTAAGTTTAGAAAAAGAGATGTCGATTTAATTCAAATTCAAACACTATTCAGTCATTGGATCATATTTAGAGTTATAGATCTTGAATTTCACATTGGTTTATATGGCTGGTAAGTTAAGAAATAGACCTATAAATTTCATGGGAAAGAGCTAAATTTTTCATTTTTAAATTTAAAATTTGGCCACAAAAGAGAAATTAGAATTTGTCCCGCAATCCAGCCCAAACACTACTAAGAGTTTACCTATAACTAGAGTTTTAGAAGGCTACATGGCGTGAAATTTGGTGGGTGGAAGGAAAAGACAATTTCCAACAACTTTCATGAAGAAAACCTGCTCAAATTCTGATGGTAAAAATGGCATTGCATCCAGACAAGAACTTGAGGGCTATCCACCACATCCACCAGCAGCAGTGCTTAGTATTTTAGACATATCTAAAGCTGTAGTGCTCCAAATACTCTAAAATTTGGTGGATGGAAGAAAAAGATAATTTCTAACAACTTTTATGAGAATACTTTGTCAAATTCTAATTACATCAATGTCAATTCATCTAGTCACAATGCTTCAGTGCTGTTGTCCACCAAGTCCACTAAATCAATAGTTGGTCACTATATCAATTATTAATTACCAAATTAATAGTTATAAATATAAGCATCTTGTTTTTCATATCATGATTATGTTCTTGCTCTCTCTTTATATTTCTGTAATGCTTAAGTTTTGCTTTCATTAATCTCTTGTTCATGGTTTTCATTTCCTTACTATACTTGGTTAACTTATATCATGTTTATGTTCTTATATTTTTTATTTAAATTTTTCTTCTTTATAATGTCTAGCTAAATTAATTATGTCAAGGTGAAAAGGTTTCACTAATGGTGTTAAGATAAGTATAATATAAACTCAATATGGACTTTAATGCTTATATCCTGAACAACTTGCTATTAACATATCTTATCATTATTATCTTATTAATTCTTAATACCTTGCTTGTTAAATAGTTAATTTAGATTTGTGTTGTATAACACTTGGTACATCAAATACTTGATCCCTCATAGTCTTCGGCCGACATCGTTATTATGAGAGGAACTTGATTTGTTATCAACATAAGTTAGCATCATGAATACTTGATAAAATTTATAAATATAATGTTACATAAATAAGATAATTAATATTATCATGTTGATAATTTATAAAGAGTTTATACTTTACTTATCTCTAATACTATTAGTGTATCCTCTAATCTTGACAATTGTTTTTATCATTATATAATATTATATCTCAAAGTCCTCTTTAACTCATCTTCACCACCACCATCATTATCGTTGTTGTTGTTGTTGTTCTTATTATTATTATTATTATTATTATTATTATTATTATTATTATTATTATTATTATAGTTAACTTTTTTGTGGTTTGACCCCTGTTTTATCGAGTTATTTATTACTTTGACACTTCTGCACTTGGGATAAGACATCAATTTTTTAATCATGTCAACAATCCTTATCTTCTTGTCTGAAAACAAAATCATTGCTAATGTTAGAATTTGAATAAATTTTAATCATGAAAGTTCCAGGAAATTATCTCAGCTTTTGCAACAAAAAAATTGAAATCATTTGAAGTTCCAAAACTCAAGTTATGGGCTGAACACTGAACAATGTCTCGGCTGCAGGACAGATTCAGACTGCTCTATTGTTGCTAATATTTGGACTTCCTGACACGAAGAAAAGATTGATGTCTTCTCCCAAGTGCAGGAGTGTCGAAGTAATAAATAACCCGGCAAGACCGGAGTCGAACCATAGGGAGGTTAATTATACAAATTATAAACAACAATTATAAACAGCAATAATAACAATAACAACAACAACAACAACAACAACAACAACAACAACAACAAGAAGAAGAATAATAATAATAATATAATAATAATAATAATAATAATAATAAAGAAAAAGAAGGAGAAGAAGAAGATGGGAACTTGTTCAATCTTTAATACTTTGCTTGTTAAATGACTAATCTTGATTTATGTTGTATAACACTTGGTACAACAAATGTTTGGCACTTTCATAGCCCATAATGTATAGTACAACCGACACCTGAGCTATGAAAGGAACTTGATTTGTTGTTAACATAAGTTATAATCATGAATACTTGACGAGATTTACAAGTATTAGCATTAATTGAATAAGATGACTAATGTAATCATGTTAACAATATATAATCTGATTGGAACCTCCTTTGTGTGTGGTTTCCAATTCAAAAATAAGAGTTTATACTATACTTGTTTGATATACCATTAGTGGAACCTCTAACCTTGACATTTGTTATTATTATTGTTTAATCCTTACATTAATTTTCCATCTCCAAGTTCTCATCATCATCATCATCTTCTTCTTCTCTTTCTTTATTATTATTATTATTATTATTATTATTATTATTATTATTATTACTATTATTATTATTACTACTACTATTACTACTACTACTACTACTACTACTACTACTACTACTACTACTATTATTATTATTATTATTATTATTATTATTATTATTATTATTATTATAGTTGTTGTTGTTGTTGTTGTTGTTATTGCTATTATTGTTGCTTATAATTGTTGCTTATAATTGTTGTCTATAATTTGTATAATTAACCTCCCTGTGGTTCGACCCCAGTCTTGCCGGGTTATTTATTACTTCGACACTCCTGCACTTGGAAGAAGACATCAATCTTTTCGTCGTGTCAAGTTTTTGGCGCCGTTGCCGGGGAGGTAAGTTTTGTATAAATTATAATATTGATTTTATTTTCTCTTTTCACTTTTCTTCTATATAACTTTGTTTCTTTTCTTTTGTTTGTTTTTATTTTGTTTTCTTCCTTCTTCTTTTGTTTTCTTCTTCTTTTTATTCTATTCCTACACGTGCATGAGAGTGTGGTCACGTACATCAAGTGGTAGACTTTGTAGGGTATCCTCATCATTTTCAGAAAATATGGCGGAAGAAGATAATCAATCACTTCATAATGAAAATAATGAGAATAACCGTGCTAGAACACTTAGAGACCACATGAATCCCACAAGAACAAGTGCACCATCATGCATAGTTTTTCCTCCTGATGCATCTCATTTTAATTTTAAACCAGGTATTATTCAACTTTCACCTTCTTTTCATGGTTTAGAATTGAAAAATCCATACTTGCATTTAAGGGAATTTGAGGAGGTTTGCAACACATATAATAATTTAAATTGTAGCATGAACACCATCAGATTAAAGCTTTTCCCTTTTTCATTAAAAGATAAAGCTAAAACATGGCTACAAAATTTGAGACCAGGATCCATTCGTGCTTGAGATGAAATGCAACAACAATTTTTAAAGAAGTTTTTCCCATCTCATAGAACAAACTCTTTCAAAAGACAAATCACCACTTTCACTCAAAAACCAGGAGAAACATTTTACCAATGTTGGGATAGGTATCGAGACTTGCTTAGTACTTGCCCTCATCATGGTTTTGAAACATGGAGATTGGTTTCACATTTCTATGAAGGGTTAACACCTAAAGATAGGCAAATGGTTGAATTGATGTGCAATGAAACTTTTGAAGATAAAAACTGTGATGAAGCAATGGAGTACTTAGACTTGTTAGCTGAAAATGCTCAAAATTAGGACACTGCGGGTACTTATGAGGCACCGAGTAAAACTCAACCTCACACATCTAGTGGAGGCATGTACAACCTTAGGGAAGATGACCTTCAAGCCAAGTTTGCATCTTTAGCTAGAAAAGTCGAGGCACTAGAATTGAAAAAGAGTGGTCAATTAAAATCTGTTGAAAACATTGTGTGTCAAATCTATGAAACAAATGAACACTCAACCAACGATTGTCCAACCTTACCTTCTTTTAAGGAATGTCTCCATGAACAAACTCATGCTTTAAACAGTTTCTAAAGGCCCAACCACAACCCATACTCCCAAACATACAACCCTGGTTGGAAAAATCACCCAAATTTCAATTGGAAGAGTGAGAACAACAATGTACAAGCTTCACAACCATCATTTTAAGCACACCACAATTTCCAAAATTCTCATGGATATGCACCTCCTTATGCTCCACCTCCTACAAGAAATCTTGAGGAAACATTGCATGCATTCATTGAAAAGCAAGAGACAATCAATACTCAACTTGCTCAAAACATGACAGATTTTAAAGATACTCTTGCTAAATTAACATCTGCTCTTAGTTTCCAATAGAAAGGTAAGTTTCCATCTCAACCGCAACAAAATCCCAAGGGGCAATACAATGCAAATGCAAGTAGTTCTGGAAGCCAACACATGGATCAAGTCAAATCAATCACTACTCTGCGCAGTGGTAAGGTTATTGAAAAACCCTCTCTTGAACCTTATGAGAAAGATGATGAGTCACTCTCTGAGGGTAAGGAAGGGGATGAATCTGAAAATTACAAAGAAACGACTGATTCACCGCCAGCACTTCCATTTCCTCAAGCCATGACCAAACAAAGGAAAGTTAATCACAACTCTGAAATCTTTGAAACTTTCAAATAGGTAAGGATCAATATACCTTTGCTGGATGCTATTAAACAGGTTCCTTCCTATGCTAAATTTTTGAAAGATCTCTGCACTGTGAAGAGGAAACTGAATGTGAAAAAGAAAGCCTTTCTAGCCGAACAAATAAGTGCTATTCTTCAAAACAATAATGCTTTGAAATATAAAGACCCTGGTTGTCCTATAATTTCCTGCTTTATTAGAGAGCATAAAATTGAAAGAGCCTTACTTGATCTTGATGCTAGTGTGAATTTACTTCCATATTCAGTTTTTCAGAGTCTCAATCTAGGTGAGTTAAAACCAACTTCTATAACTCTTTTACTTGCTGATAGATCTATAAAAGTGCCTAGAGGAATAATTGAAGATGTGTTAGTACAAGTTGATAAATTCATCTTTCCTGTGGATTTTATTGTCTTGGATACACAACCTGTTGAAGCATGCAATTCAATTCCTGTTATTTTAGGACGTCCATTTCTTGCAACTTCTATTGCATTGATTAATTGTAGGAATGGATTGATGAAGCTATCATTTGGAAACATGACATTGGAGATGAATATTTTCAACATTTGCAAGCAACCTAGAGATGATAATGACTTACAGGAAGTGGACTTTACTGAAAAATTAATTCATGATCAATTTCCAACCACTTCCAGTGAAATTGAGATTGATGAATCTGATGATTTGGAAATGATTTATTTTCAGGAAGAATCAAAGACAAGTAATTGGAGGCCACAAATTAAGGAATTGCCACCAAAACTTGATTTGAAGCCGTTGCCATCCAATCTCAAATACTCATTTTTAGGAGAAAATGAAACTTTTCCAGTAATAATCTCTTCCAAATTTAATGCACATCAAGAAGGTAAGTTATTACAAACTCTGAAAATGCACAAAAATGCATTAGGATGGACCATAGCTGATATAAAAGGAATTAGTCCTTTGATTTGTACACAGAATTTATTTATAGGAAAATGCTAAACCCTCTAGAGAAATGCAACGAAGGCTAAATCCTAATATGAAAGAAGTAGTGAAAAATGAAGTCATTAAGCTTCTAGATAATGAAATCATTTATCCTATTTCTGAGAGCAAATGGGTAAGTCCTACCCAAGTTGTACCTAAGAAGTCTGGAGTCACTGTGATAACAAATGAGAACAATGAGTTAATTCCCACTAGAACTGTTACTGGTTAGCGCATGTGCATTGACTATAGGAAACTTAATTCAATGACTAGAAAAGATCATTTTCCTTTACCTTTCATGGATCAAATCCTAGAAAGAGTTGCAGGTCATGAATTTTATTGTTTCCTAAATGGCTATTCGGGTTACAACCAAATTGAAATTGCATTGGAAGATCAAGAAAAGACTACTTTCACATGTCCATTTGGTACTTTTGCAAAGAGTTGCAGGTCATGAATTTTATTGTTTCCTAGATGGCTATTCGGGTTACAACCAAATTGAAATTGCATTGGAAGATCAAGAAAAGACTACTTTCACATGTCCATTTGGTACTTTTGCATATCGAAGGATGCCTTTTGGATTATGTAATGCACCAGCCACATTTCAAAGATGCATGCTTAGTATATTTAGTGATATGGTTAACATTTTCTTGAGATTTTCATGGATGATTTTTCTGTTTTTGGCGATTCATTTGATGATTGTTTGACTAACTTAGGAAAGGTTTTGACCAGGTGTGAAGAGAAGAATCTTGTGCTGAATTGGGAAAAATGTCATTTTATGGTAACAAACGACATTGTACTTGGTCACATTGTTTCATCAAAAGGAATTGAGGTTGACAAATCTAAAATCGAGTTAATTGCAAACTTGTCAACACCAAAATCTCTTAAAGATGTTAGATCATTCCTGGGACATGCTGGTTTTTATAGAAGGTTCATCAAAGATTTTAGTGTAATATCTAAGCCCTTAAGTAACCTTCTAACAAAGGATACTATTTTTGAATGGACTGAACATTGTGAAGAAGCCTTTGTTAAACTTAAAAACTTGCTTACTTGTGCTCCTATCATTCAACCTCCCGATTGGTCATTACCTTTTGAAATAATATGTGATGCTAGTGATTATGCCGTAGGTGCTGTTTTGGGACAAAGAAAAGATAAGAAACCTTATGTAATTTACTATGCAAGTAAAACTTTAAATAGTGCTCAAATAAATTATACCACCACTGAAAAAGAATTACTTGCAGTAGTATTTGCATGTGAAAAATTCAGATCTTATCTTGTTGGCTCACCTGTTGTTGTTTTTAGTGATCATGCAGCATTGAAATATCTTCTTTCTAAGAAAGATTCTAAGACTAGATTGGTGCGGTGGATTTTATTACTTCAAGAATTTGATATCACAATCAAAGATAAGAAAGGCAGCGAAAATGTTGTCGCAGATCACTTGTCAAGATTGATAACAGATTTGAAAACCGACATCACACCAATCGATGACTACTTTCCCGATGAATCTTTACTTTCTGTCTTTACAATGCCTTGGTTTGCTAATATTGTCAATTTTCTTGTTTCAGGACAATTGCCAGCTCATTGGAGTACCCAAGATAAAAGAAAGTTCTTGAACGAAGTGAAGAACTTTTATTGGCATGATCCTTATTTATTCAAATATTGTCCTGATCAAATATTTCGAAGATGCATTCCTGACAATGAGGTAAGTAGTGTCATTAAATTTTGTCATTCTGAGGCATGTGGGGGCCATTTCTCATCAAGAAAGACAACTGCAAAAATCTTAGAAAGTGGATTTTACTGGCCCACCATGTTCAAAGACTCACATGCATTCTGCAAGTCTTATGAAAATTGTCAAAAGTTGGGATCTATTTCAAAACGTCACATGATGCCTTTAAACCCTATTATTGTCATTGAGATCTTTGACTGCTGGGGTATAGATTTCATGGGCCCATTCCCTCCATCATTTGGTTTCTTATACATATTAGTCGCAGTAGATTATATTTCAAAATGGATAGAGGCAATTCCAAGTCGAAACAATGATCACAAAACAGTGATAAAGTTTTTGAAAGAAAATATTTTGAGTCGATTTGGAGTCCCTCGAGCCATAATAAGTGATGGTGGAACACATTTCTGCAACAAGCCATTTGAGTCTTTAATGAAGAAATATGGAATCACACACAAAGTTGCCACCCCTTATCACCCTTATACAAGTGGACAAGTAGAGCTTGCTAATAGGGAGATCAAACATATTTTGGAGAAAACAGTGAACCCTAATAGGAAAGACTGGTCTTTAAGACTTAATGATGCACTTTGGGCTTATCGAACTGCTTATAAAACATCATTAGGTATGTCACCTTATAGACTAGTATATGGAAAACCTTGTTACTTGCCTGTAGAACTTGAACATAAAGCTTATTGGGCTATTAAAGCTTTCAATTCAAATCTGGATGATGCTAGTCAACTGCGAAAATTACAAATAAATGAGCTTGAGGAAATAAGAAATGATGCATATGAAAATTCAAGAATTTACAAAGAATTAAAGAGTTTCATGACAAGAAAATATAGAGAAAAACCTTCAATGTTGGTCAAAAAGTCTTGCTTTATAATTCTCGACTGCATTTATTTCCTGGTAAATTAAGATCAAGATGGAGCGGTCCTTTTATTGTGAAACATGTGTATCCATATGGGGCCTATGACATCGAGAATCCAAAGAATGACAATGTTTTCAAGGTAAATGGACATCGTCTGAAAGTTTACTTTGATAATTTTTCAGTTGAACATCACTCTATTGAATTGGGTGATCCTGTATATAAAGATTGATTCTATTCTATTTTATTTTTGTTTCTTTTTGAGTGATTTTTGCAAGTTTCTCTCACCCCGGTCAAATGGCGGATAACGGTACTCCGTGACTTAAGTCAGTTCTTTCAGTTTCCCACAATTACTGATATCTGTGTATATATCTGTGCAATTCTTCGAAGCTCTCTTCCAATTCTCATTTGAAAATGGACACTAATCTTGAAAAATTGAAAAAGTATTTTCCCGCTCTGTGACACGACTAAAAGGTTGATGTCTTCTCCCAAGTGTAGGAGTGTCGAAGTAATAAATAACCCGGCAAGACCGGGGTCGAACCACAGGGAGGTTAATTGTACAAATTATAGACAACAATTATAAGCAACAATAATAGCAATAATAACAACAACAATAACAATAACAACAACTATAATAATAATAATAATAATAATAATAATAATAATAATAATAATAATAATAATAATAATAATAATAATAATAATAATATAGTAGTAGTAGTAGTAGTAGTAATAATAATAATAAAGAAAGAGAAGAAGAAGAAGATGATGAGAACTTGGAGATGGAAAATTAATGTAAGGATTAAACAATAATAATAACAAATATCAAGGTTAGAGGTTCCACTAATGGTATATCAAACAAGTATAGTATAAACTCTTATTATTGAATTGGAAACCACACACAAAGGAGGTTCCAATCAGATTATATATTGTTAACATGATTACATTAGTCATCTTATTCAATTAATGCTAATACTTGTAAATCTCGTTAAGCATTCATGATTATAACTTATGTTAACAACAAATCAAGTTCCTTTCATAGCTCACGTGTCGGTTATACCATACATTATGAGCTATGAAAGTGTCAAGCATTTGTTGTACCAATTGTTATACAATATAAATCAAGATTAGTTATTCAACAAGCAAAGTATTGAAGAGTGAACAAGATAACAAATATAAAACATGTTAGTATCCAACATTAAAGTCCATATTAAGTTTACATTATACTTATTCTTACACCATTAGTGTAACATTTTCACCTTGACATAATTAACTTAGCTAGACATAATAAAAGAAAGGAAAATAAATAAACAAAATAAGAACATAAAAGTTAACTAAGTAAAGGAAAGGAAATGAAAAGCATAAACTTAATATTAATGAAAGCAAAGCATAAACATTACAAAAAATACAAAGAGAGAAAGGAAGAGCATGATCTTGATCTGAACACCAAGATGCCTAAATGCATGGCAAATGCCTCCTTTTATAGGCCAAAATTAGAAACTATTGATTTGATGACTAATTGATAAGTGGGTGGCCAACTTTTGACTTGGTGACAATCCTTATCTTCTCTTGTCTGCCCAAAACATCATTGATAACATCAAAATTGGAGCCAGTTGTAAACATGAAAGTTGTAGGCAATTGTTTCATCTTTCTTGTGTAAACAATTCAACTCATTTGGACTTCTAGAACTCCAGATATGGCCAAAATACCGAACAGTGATCGGGCTCGAAGACAGATTCGGGCTTCTTTGTTGTTGCTACAATTTGGACTTGATAATGGCCTTTTTAGATCTTGGGCTCCATATGAAAGTTGTAGGCCTATGTCTTACCTTTCCATCCATATAAATTAGACATAAATCTGAGATCTGTAGCTCCAGATATGACCCAATTACCAAACAGTGTTCCGGTTTGGATCGCACCGACATCTCTTTTCTATGTTTGGCCATCTCTTTGCCTTTGCAACTTAAGTTCTTAAAGTCATCAATCAATATTTTCATTTATGTGATAGGCCTGCATTTAAAATGAACATTTACCATAAATTAAATGTATCTTATATTATTAGATATATTATTATAAAACATGCTTTAGTTAAGGAGTTATTGATACTTCAAGTGCAAAATGATGATATAAAACCATGATAAAAATGCACTTTTAAGTACTAATCACTCTGCCTCAGAATGGGATGACAAAAATTTACCGTGCTAGATGTGCAAGATTAAGATTGTTAATGAATCATGGAATTCCTGAAGATATTCGCTGGTTGATTGAAGCAAAGGTCCGATTATCAGGTGAGTCCTCTAATTTCTTTATTTCACACATGCCTGGAACAGGTAAAAGCACTTTTGAAAAGAAACATCGTGCAAAACGACTAGAAGTCTGTCATCGATTTGCTAGATGGACTTGTAATACACAATGTCGTTCTTTAGGAATGGTATCTATAAACCGTGAAGATAAAATACAATTAATTAAGGATGACCTGAGTAAGGAGTCTTTAGATAATCTTCTATTGACTCTTGAGACGCATCCTAGTGGAGATGTGCATCGTGCAATTCATGATTTATGGCCACTATTTCATAAAGAACATGATCGACTTAGTCTTGAGAATCTGACTAAAAAAGACCCTGTTTGCCAGTTTTTAAGAAAGCTGGATGGGAAGCCTATCCCCGAACCATAGAGGGCGTTTAAGCCGTTCTTGGACGTAAAACCAAGGGAAGATGTGAGCCACAATCACAAGTACCTGTACATACACATGCTTCTTTCAAAAGTAAATAAATAAAAAGAGAGAGAGAGAGAGTGTGAGACTCCAGCTGGCCTACATATAGGTGTTATGATTGTCTTTCTAATTTCTCATCTATAAAACCCTCTTTTCCTTCCTTTCATTTCTACTCAACCCATACATTCAACAAATACAAAAGTGTGTAGAAATGGCAAGTTCCTCAAGTCATCAAATAAGAAATATTTGTGTTTTCAGTGGATCTAGTCCTGGGAAAGAAAAGGAGTTTTTAGAATCAGCAAATCATCTTGGTCAGGTGCTAGCTAAGAGAAAGATTCATTTAGTGTATGGGGGAGGCACTCTTGGGTTAATGGGAGGTGTGTCAATAGCTGCATTTTTAGGAGGTAGTCAAGTTTTAGGAGTCGTCCCTGAAGCTTTGGCACAAGGGGACATCATTGGAAAAACAATTAGAGAGGAACTTCAAGTTTCCACAATGTCAGCTCGAATGAATGCAATGTTTAACCATGCTGATGCCTTCATTGCTTTACGAGGTGGTCTAGGCACATTAGAAGAGATCTTTCATATTTTCTCTTGGGCTCAATTGCACATTCACCATAAACCCATAGGTTTGTTAAATGTTAATGGTTATTATGATAAGTCCGAAGGGGTGTTTTAACACCTCATACCCTAAAGTCAACTGACTTGGGAGCTATTGGCCCAACGCTTGTTACATGAGTTGAGGAGAAAAGCTTAAGGGAATCAAACATTACACTATCTACATATCAGTATCTGCGACCCGGGTTACTAAGCTCGTAGGGGTGTCTTAACACCTAATCTCCTAAGACCAACTGGTCTGGGAGTCATTAGTTGAAAGCTCGTTACATGGGTTAAAGATGCATGATGTTTTTAAATTATATGTATATAGATTTTTTTAAAAAAATAAGAAAAAAAAGACAAAAAAAGACAAAAATAATAATCTCAACCCAAGGAAGTTAACCTTAAACATTAGAACAAAAATTTTGTTTTCTTCCAAGAAAAGCACCATAATTATGTGTTGATACATTGAGCACAAAAGAAAGGTTTATTAATATCTTGTTAAGAGGTATTGAGCAGATATATAAATTTAATGAGAGTTTGTTTATCTGGATAGATTAATGGAAGTTAAATGATGAATACCTTGCTTTGTGAAATTTGCAAATTGTTTCAACGCTTTGATTACTAGGGACTAGTAATAAGCTGGTTGGGGGGTGTGATTAGAACTTAAAAGTGCATTTTTGTGATGGTTTTATATCATCATTTTGCACTTGAAGTATCAATAACTCCTTAACTAAAGCATGTTTTATAATAATATATCTAATAATATAAGATATCTTTAATTTGTGGTAAATGTTCATTTTAAATGCAGGCCTATCACATAAATGAAAGGATTGATTGATGACTTTAAGAACTTAAATTGCAAGGGCAAAGAGATGGTCAAACTTAGAAAAGAGATGTTGGTGCAATCCAAACCGAAACACTGTTCGGTAATTGGGCCATATTTGGAGCTACAGATCTCAGATTTAGGTCCAATTTATATGGATGGAAAGGTACGACATAGGCCTAAAACTTTCATATGGAGCCCAAGATCTAAAAAGGCCATTATCAAGTCCAAATTATAGCAACAACAAAGAACCCGAGCACTGTTCGGTATTTTGGCCATATCTGGAGTTCTAGAAGTCCAAATGAGTTGAACTGTTTACACAAGAAAGCTGAGACAATTGCCTACAACTTTCATGTTTGCAACTGGCTCCAATTTGGACTTTCTCAATGACGTTTTGGGCAGACAAGAGAAGATAAGGATTGTCACCAAGTCAAAAGTTGGCCACCCACTTATCAATTAGTCATCAAATCAATAGTTCCCAATTTTGGCCTATAAAAGGAGGCATTTGCCATGAATTTAGGCATCTTGGTGTTCACATCAAGATCATGCTCTTCCTTTCTCTCTTTGTATTTTTTGTAATGTTTATGCTTTGCTTTCATTAATATCAAGTTTATGCCTTTCATTTCCTTTTCTTTACTTAGTTAACTTTTATGTTCTTATTTTGTTTATCTATTTTGATTTCTTTCATTATGACTAGCTAAGTTAGTTATGTCAAGATGAAAAGGTTACACTAATGGTGTAAGAATAAGTATAATGTAAACTTAATATGGACTTTAATGTTTGATACTAACATGTTTTATATTTGTTATCTTGTTCACTCTTTAATACTTTGCTTGTTAAATGATTAATCTTGATTTATGTTGTATAACACTTGGTACAACAAATGCTTGGCACTTTCATAGCCCATAATGTATGGTACAACCGACACCTGAGCTATGAAAGGAACTTGATTTGTTGTTAACATAAGTTATAATCATGAATGCTTGACGAGATTTACAAGTATTAGCATTAATTGAATGAGATGACTAATGTAATCATGTTAACAATATATAATCTGATTGGAACCTCCTTTGTGTGTGGTTTCCAATTCAAAAATAAGAGTTTATACTATACTTGTTTGATATACCATTAGTGGAACCTCTAACCTTGACATTTGTTATTATTATTGTTTAATCCTTACATTAATTTTCCATCTCCAAGTTCTCATCATCATCTTCTTTTTCTCTTTCTTTATTATTATTATTATTATTATTATTATTATTATTATTATTATTATTATTATTATTATTATTATTACTATTATTATTATTACTACTACTATTACTACTACTACTACTACTACTACTATTATTATAGTTGTTGTTGTTATTGTTATTGTTGTTGTTATTATTGCTATTGTTGTTGTTATTATTATTGTTGCTTATAATTGTTGTCTATAATTTGTACAATTAACCTCCCTGTGGTTCGACCCCGGTCTTGCTGAGTTATTTATTACTTCGACACTCCTGCACTTGGGAGAAGACATCAATCTTTTCGTTGTGTCAGTTATACCATACAATATGAACTATGAAAGTGCCAAGCATTTTTTGTGCCAAGCATTTGGCTGTTATACAACATAAATCAAGATTAGTCATTTAACAAGCAAAGTATTAAAGAGTGAACAAGATAACAAATACAAAATATGTTAGTATCGAACGTTAAAGTCCATATTAAGTTTATATTATACTTATTCTTACACCATTAGTGTAACCTTTTCACCTTGACATAATTAACTTAGCTAGACATAATGAAAGAAAGAAAAATATATAAACAAAAGAAGAACATAAAACTTAATTAAGTGAAGGAAAGGAAATGAAAGACATAAACTTGATATTAATGAAAGCAAAGCATAAACATTACAAAAAATACAAAGAGAGAAAGGAAGAGCATGATCTTGATCTGGACACCAAGATGCCTAAATACATGGCAAATGCCTCCTTTTATAGGCCAAAATTAAGAACTATTGATTTGATGACTAATTGATAAGTGGGTGACCAACTCTTAACTTGGTGACAATCCTTATATTCTTTTGTCTGCCCAAAACGTCATTGATAATGTCAAACTTGGAGCCAGTAAAAAACATGAAAGTTGTCGGAAATTGTGTCAGCTTTCTTGTGTAAACAATTCAGCTTATTTAGACTTCTAGAACTCCAGATATGGCCAAAATACTAAACAGTGCTCGGGCTGGAAGACAGATTCGGGCTTCTTTATTGTTGCTACAATTTGGACTTGAAAATGATATTTTTAGATCTTGGGCTCCATATGAAAGTTGTAGGCCTATATCTTACCTTTCCATCCATATAAATTGGACCTAAATATGAGATCTATAACTCCTGATATGACCCAATTACCGAACAGTATTCCGGTTTGAATTGCACCGACATCTCTTTTCTAAGTTTGGCCATCTTTTTATCCTTGCAATTTAAGTTCTTAAAGTCATCAATCAATCCTTTCATTTATGTGATAGGCCTGCATTTAAAATGAACATTTACCACAATTTAAAGGTATCTTATATTATTAGATATATTATTATAAAACATGCTTTAGTTAAGGAGTTATTGATACTTCAAGTGCAAAATGATGATATAAAACCATGATAAAAATGCACTTTTAAGTACTAATCACTTCCAAACAGCAGAATTGAGTCTTGCATTCCGTAAGAATATTCTAGGCCTATGTATTAGCTTTCTATCCATATAAACCAAATTGAAATATAAGATCTACAGCTTCAGATATGACCCAATGACTGAACAATATTCCAGTTTGGACTAAATCAATATTTTTTTCTAAGTTTCACTCTCTCTTTGTCTTCTTAATTTTAATAGTTAAACTCATCAATCAATCCTTCCATTTATGCGATAGGCTTGCATTTAAGATGACCATTTAATATAAAACCTTGATAAAAATACACTTTTAAATACTAATCACACCCCCCAACCAGCTCATTACTATTCCCTAGTAATCAAAGCATTAAAATAGAAAAACAATTTACAAGTTCCACAAAGCAAGACATTCATCATTCAATTTCCATTAATCTATCAAAGTAAACAAACTCTCATTATATATATATATATATATATATATATATATATATATATATATATATATATATGCTTTATACTTCTTAAACAATATATTAATGAACTTTTTTTTTATATTCTCAATATATAAAAATATAGATGATGGGGCTTTTATAGGAAGAAAACAATATTCTATTCTAATGTTTAAGGTTACCTTCCTTGGGTTGAGATTATTATCGTATTTTTTTCTTTTTTTATTTTATTTTTAATATATATACAGATAACACAATGCATCTTTAATCCATGTAACAAGCTTTCAGCTAATGACTCCCAAACTAGTTGGTCTTAGGGCGTTACGTGTTGAGACACTTATACGAGTTTAGTAACTTGAGTTGCAGATACCAATACGTAGATAGTGCAATATTTGATTCCTTCAAGCTTTTCTCTTGAACCCATGCAACAAGCATTGAGCCAATAGCTCCCAAGTTAGTTGATTTTAGGAAATTGGGTGTTAAAACATTCATTCCGGCTTAATTGCTCAGGTTAGGGTGGCTACGAAACCAAATTTATCTATGCTTTTATTTAATTATTTAATTATATTTATTATCATTTTTTTCTTGTTTTCTTTTACAATTTATACGCTATCCATTTCTCTTAGTTGTTACCTTTAACAAAAGAACATAAATAATGTAATAATTCAATCTACAACTCACAATCATATGTTAAAGTGTGTGTGTGAAAATAAAGGTTTAAGAATACTTATTAAATAAGTATATGAGCAAAATCAAGTGATAATAATACAAGAGTTTGTAAATCTGAATTTTCATGAGAAGTGTGTGATAGATCTTCTTATTAATATTGCAAATAACCATTGAAAAATGTTTACCAAGATATATCTCAAGAGTCAATAAAATTCCTCCTTACTATGTCATCTGATTAGTACTTAAAAGTGTATTCTTATCAAGGTTTTATATCATCATTTTGCACTTGAAGTATCAATAACTCTTTAACTAAAACATGTTTTATAATAACATATTGAATAATATAAAATACCTTTAATTTGTGGTAAATATTCATTTTAAATGCAAGCCTATCACATAAATAAAAGGATTGATTGATGAATATATCAACTGAAATTGAAAGGACAGAATGACCAAACATAGAAAAGAGATGCTGGGGCAGTCTAAACTAGAACACTGTTCGGTAATTGAGTCATATTTGGAGCTGTAGATCTCAGATTTAGGTCTACTTTACATGGATGGAAAGGTAAGACATAGGCCTACAACTTTCATATGGAGCCTAAGATTTAAACAGGCCATTTTTAAGTCCAAATTGTAGCAACAACAAAGAAGTCCAAATCTATCCTCCAGCCCAAGTACTGTTCAGTGTTTGACCCATATCTAGAGTTTTAGAAGTCCAAATGACCTCAATGTTTTATCTTAGAAAGCTGAGATAATTTTCTACAACTTTCATGTTTCAAGTGGTTCTAATTTTGATGTTATCAATGATGTTTTGGGCAAACAAGAGAAGATAAGGATTGTCACTAAGTCAAGAGTTGACCACCCACTTATCAATTAGTCATCAAATCAATAGTTATCAATTTTGACCTATAAAAAGAGGTATTTGCCATGCATTTAGGCATCTTGGTTCCAGATCAAAATCATGCTGTTGTTTTCTTTCTTTGTATTTTTTGTAATGTTTATGCTTTGGTTTCACTAATATCAAGTTTATGCCTTTCATATCCTTTCCTTTACTTAATTAACTTTTATGTTCTTATTTTGTTTATATATTTTTCTTTCTTTCATTATGTCTAGCTAAGTTAATTATGTCAAGGTGAAAAGGTTACACTAATGGTGTAAGAATAAGTATAATATAAACTTAATATGGACTTTAGCGTTCGATACTAACATGTTTTGGTTTCACTAATATCAAGTTTATGCCTTTCATGCCCAAGAACAGATAAAAAATACAAATTTAAGGTCAAATTAAATGATTATTGGATGAATTTGCATAAAAATTAAGTCCAATAACATAATTATTTTTTTAATAGGCCAATTTGATTTAATCATGGGCAAAATTAAATTTTAATTATGTTTAAGAATTAATTTGAGTTCAATTAAAGGATTTTATTAAGTGCAAAGACTTAATTATACTTTAAATGAGTCAAATTAATTTTATTTGGGGTTTGATTAGTGAAAAATTAAGTCCAAGGACATAATTAAATTTTAAATAGGCCAATTTAATTTAATAATGAGCCACATTAAATTTTAATTATGTTTAAGAATTAATCTGGGTCCAATTGAAGGATTTAATTAAGTGCAAGGACTTAATTATACTTTAAATGGGTCAAATTAATTTAATTTAGGGCTTAATTGGTGAAAACTTAAGTTTGGGAGCTTAATTGAGAAGATTAAAATTTTAAGAGACCAAATTTAATTTTTACCAAGTTAATTGATTGAAATCAGGGGCAAAATTGCAAGAAAATTCAAGTTGTTGGGTCAATTAGAGGTTAAATTGACAAAATTCA
Source organism: Populus pruinosa (assembly GCA_026413675.1). NCBI lineage: Eukaryota > Viridiplantae > Streptophyta > Magnoliopsida > Malpighiales > Salicaceae > Populus > Populus pruinosa. The sequence continues at coordinate 7,321,379 of CM048598.1, forward strand.
CATCCAGGGACCAATCTGCAAGAGGCGCCACACTTTATGGGCTTAATTGAGAAAAAACAAGGGCTAAATTGAAAAAATTGAAAGTTTAATGGTTAATTAAGTGTTAAATTGACAAATTCCAAGACCAAAGACCATATTGTAAAAGAACTCTGGGGTTCCAATTGAAGTTTAGGAGGGGCTTCATTGCATTAAATCAAAAGTTCAGGGTCAATTAGAAGTTCAATTGAAAGAAAAAGGGCTAGCTCCATGATTCCTCTTCTAAGAAAATATGAGATATAGTGCATAATTGACAATCCTTCAAATAAAGGTTTGTGGATAACAAAGTATGTTGATCCCTCGCAGAGGTCAAGTTCACAAAATATGACTCGAGTAAGCAAGAGCAAAAAGAGCCATCAAAGCTTACTATCAGAGACTCAAACTTTTGAGAAAAGAAAAACTCTATGAAGAAATTGGGACCTATATTTCTTAGATAAGTACACATACATATTAATCATGATGCATTATTTTCATTAGTGTCTCACATCATCTCTTTTTGAACGGGTTGTTGAGCCCTCAACCATCTCAGCTAATGCGCTTTACAGCCCTACATTTTTCCTTTTGAGTGAGCCTTAGAGCCCTCAACCACTTTAGGTAGTGCATTTTCTAACTTTGCCTCCTTTTCAATAAGCTTCGAGCCCTCAACCACTTTAGGTAGTGCGTTTTCCAACCCTATCTCTTTTTAAATGCGCCTTTGAGCTCTCATCTCTTGGGTAGTGTGTTTTTTAACCCTATCTCCTTTTGAGTGCACCTTAGAGCCGTTAACCACTTTAGGTAGTGTGTTTTCCAACCCTACCTCTTTTTGAGTGAGCATTAGAGCCCTCAACCACTTTAGGTAGTGTGTTTTTCAACCCTATCTCTTTTCGAGTGCGTCTTTAAACCCTCACCTTATAGGTAATGCATTTTCTACCTTACCTCCTTTCAAGTGCACCTTTGTAGGTAGTGCATTTTCTAACCCTATCTCCTTTCGAGTGCATTTTTCAGCCTCCTTTCCCCTTCGAGTCCTATCTCGTTTTGAACTCTCCTTTGAGCTCTTGTCTTTTGAATAGTGTGCCTTAAGCCCTATCATGTCGTCTCTTCAAGACATTTCTCCTATGCAGGTCACCCATCATAATCAGACCTCTTTGAAAACTCTTTTCATCTTCTATTTAGGCCAGTTTTCCATTACAATGAAACCATCTTTCAAGAAATTCTTGCATTTCTCACCACCTTCAAAATCTTCCATTTGGGTCGGTTGCCTATTACAATGAAACCATCTTTTGAGAAATCCTTACATTTCTCACCACCTTCAAAATATTCCATCTAGGTTGGTTACCCATTACAATGAAACTATTTTTAGAAATCATCATATTTTTCACCTCTATGAAAAATCTTTATATTTTTCACCTGGGCAGGTCGCCCCTTATAGCAAGACCACTTTGAAAAATCTGTGCATTTTTCATTTGGGCAAGTCGCTCCTTACAACAAGATCACTTTGAAAAATCTCTATATTTTTCACCTTGGCAGGTCATTCATTACAACAAGACCACTCTAAAAAGTCTTTTCATCTTTCAACATTTCAAAAAAGCTCTGTATTTTTCACTTGGGTAGTTCACCCATTATAATGAGACCACCTCAAAAACATTTTTTCAATTTTCTTTGGGTAGGTCACTCATGACAATTCGATCACTTCAAAATCCTTGAATTTTCAAAAGAAAATTTTTTGAGCGCGCTTTGTAGCCCTTGCTTGACCGCTTTTTATGATCGGCTTGTTTTAACTCGCAAGTGCACGAGTGTGCGATGTAGCAATTAACTCGGTAAGATCGAGGTCATATCCATAGAGAGCTAGATCTGGAAATTAAGCTAAGTAACAAAAAAAAAACTCAAGAGAAATTAAATTAACAATAACTTGGTTGAAAATAATTGATGGATTTGTTTTCAAAGATAAAAAAAATGTAAATAGATTTTAAATGACAAGAAAAGTAAGTCTTGGTCCAAATCAATTTTAATGGTGATGTATTGGTGATTTCTTCAACATATATAAGATAACTCAACCTAATCTCAACGATGGTGATATTAGATCGGAAGATATTACAATGAAGATTAGAAAGATGAAGATTGATTATTGCTTAAGAATGAACAAGTACTTTCATATTAAGTAAGACATTGAATCAAGCAATCTCTATACCAAAACTAAAGTTTGTGCATAAAAATTCAAGATTATAACATTACCTAAATGATTTCTAAAATTTCTTTACAATAATAAATCATTCATGAAGAAAATAAGAAGATAAACATTAAGATTCATTCATATCCTAAAGAACTCACCTCAATCACCATTATCCTTGATTTGGATCCAAGAAAGAGTTTAGCCAACCATGATTATATATAAGAACACTTCAATAAACATGAAAGAACTTGAATCCAACTGAAAAAATAAGTTTTACAAACTAAAGAACCAAAATCTATAAAGAAGAACACAATACAATTTCAGAAAAAATTCGGACACAAATCTGACTCTAACTTTGGACAGCAATTCGACCCTTTTAGAAGCTTTTTTTGGAGAAGTCTATTAGAGACATATTTATAGGAAAGTCTGTCACCTTTCCAGATCATTAAAGAACAGCTCATTTGGACACCTGAGTCAAAAGTTATGGGCAAAACACCGAAAGGTGTTCTGAAAAATCAAATCAAGACAACTTTACAACTACTTTGGTGCACGTTTTTCTTCCTCATTTATGAGGTGTCTCCTTCTTCTTTTTGACCCAAAATAATGTTAAAATATCCCCTCCAGCTTTCCATCCATGTGCTTGCCTTCTTGGATCAATGGATTACCCAAAATAAATCAATTGTTATTTGTTGTGTGGACATGTAAGATCATGGATTGTGTTTGGGTTGATTTGAAGGTTGATTTGGGGTTGATTTAGGGCTGATTTGGGGCTGATTTGGGGCTGAATTTTGGGCTGAATTTGAGCATCAAATAAGTATACAAATGTACTTATTATTTGGGCTAAGATTGACATTGAAACCTTGAGTGTTTAATGGTTGAAGTTTGCACACAACATAAGGCAAGTTTGGGCTTGAAATAAATCATATGATATTCTTTTCTAGAATTGGAATAGAATTGATTTTTGGGACAAATTTGGAGCACTTATTTGAACCAAGATTTGCTTCAATCTTCAACTAAATGTCTCTTCAATTCTTTGTTTTGAATTCCGACGTTGAATTTTCTGAATTAATTCATTTAAGCTCCAAAAACCTATCGAAACATTAAAACAAACTTCATTACTAAAAAACACATCAATTATTATAAAAACAACCAAATAAAAACAATAAATACATATATAAAACAAGAGACTTAATGACACTTTTAATGCACAATCAGCCCTCAAAAGGATTCATCATTTCTTAATATGATAAGACCATCATCTCTCATTCTTCCTTTTTTATTTACAATGCTTACTATTTAAAGTCTCTTATGAGACTTTCTATTGTAAGCATTGTAAAGAGGGGGGCAACTGTCATCACTCAATTCTAGGTTATTCCCCAAAAATTCATTTTTTTCAAAAAAAAATCAAAAAAATAAAATAATAGTTGGCAACGTGGAGAACGCAAGCTGAAAAATCAAGCTGCAATTTTTAGAGGAAATTCAAGGCCTAATTGTACCCCATTATTCCTAGGAATAGATAAAAAAAAATACAAATTCAAGGTCAAATTAAATGATTATTGGACGAATTTGCATAAAAATTAAGTCCAATGACATAATTAATTTTTTAATAGGCTAATTTGATTTAATCATAGGTCAAATTAAATTTTAATTATGTTTAAGAATTAATTTGAGTTCAATTGAAGGATTTAATTAAGTGCAAAGACTTAATTATACTTTAAACAAGTCAAAATAATTTTATTTGAGGCTTTATTAGTGAAAAATTAAATTTAGTAAAAATCCTTATTTCAGTCCAAAAGAGATTCGTTTTACAAAAAAAAAAGAGAACTAGACGACGCGTGGTCTGGTCATTGTTCATTATCTTCTTTATTGTTTCAAAAAAACTGGTCCGGTCATCCCCTTTGCTGGTGCATTTAATGCACTTAACGTCCACCCAATTTGCCAAAACTTACACGAAACTGATCACCAGAAGTCCCTCTACATCAGGGTATGGTCGGCACCGATTCACTAACAAATAAACGGACATGGCACCACCTTAAAGAGGCCAACTCAAGCAGTTTTTTCTGCAGAATTGACAATTCAGGGTGCCAACTTTAAGCCAACGGTTGGGATCCTTACCAACTAAATTAATGGCTAAAATTTTACCGTCTATAAATAAAGGCTTCATTGATGACTTGAGGGAGGAGAAAATCGGGTTCAAATTCAACCAAAATCAGCCCCCTCTACCTGGTTTTCTGCAATTTTTCTCTCTCGCCTTCTCCCTTCGCCATTCCAGCCACCAAATGAAGCCATCAACAACTTCTCCACCACCAGTTCCACCACATTAAGTGAATACCAACCATCAAGAGTCACCATGAGGTTTTCCCTCTCCCCTTTGTAGATTTTATTCCTCCGCTTCTTCTATTTCTGTCGCCACCGCAGTCAACTGAGGCCATCGTTTCTTCCATCAGAACCTTCGCCGATCTAATGCTAGGCCAGCGACAAAAGTCTCTTCTCCTCTGGAAGGTTTCCTCTGTCACTCCGCTAACCGCCACCTCCTGCAACCATTTTGGTTGTATGCAGAACGTGAACAACTATTCACGTTCTACAATTGCATCTGGACCGAGCCAGTGTTGACCCAGCCTAAGTGTATGGGCTGGGTCCAGCTTGACCTAAAATAATAATAATAATAATAGTAATACTAATTTTGGGCCAATATTGGCCCAATCATTTTGGGCCGATTTTGGCCCACCTCATTTGGGGCTGAGCTCGGCCCAGTTAGTTGGGCCGACCCCACCCACATGTTTTAATATTATTTTTATATATAATATTATATTATATATTTCTTTCTTTTTTAAAAAAATCCAAAACATTTTGAAAATCCTTTAAAAATTGTGATTTTTTAAAAATATTTTTCTATCAATTTTGCATAATATTGGTTTGTATATTTACATTGTAAAATACAAATTCAATATTAAAATATCTGGTTTTCTCTAAAATATTTCAAAAAAAATATTTTAAATAAATTTCTACTTCCAAAAATTATTTTCTTGCATATAGCCAAGTCCTAAAAATTTTCTAGCATGTTTTCATTAAGAAAAAACACAATTGCATATTTCTCATTCATATTTCACATTTATTTCACTAAGATCCACATGTAAACTTTAATATTTATAGGTGTAAAATTACATGATAAAGTACACTCTTAATTATTAAAGATACAATATGTAAATAAATGCGATGTTAATATTCAAACTTTAGAACGATTAAACCTGATAAGGTAGAGACTCTCTCATGAAGAGAGATCTACCCTGAGCCTTAAAAAAGACCAACAAATAGAATCCTGAATTAAAAAAATAATTAAACAACAATGCAGCTTACCTTAAGGTAGGGTGCACTAGGGGTGATGTGTCTTCCCCTTGCACAACCAATCTTTTACTCAAACTCTTGTAGACCATAGGTTCCTAGTAACCATAATACTAGGTGGCGACTCCCAAAAATTAATCATAATTTTCTAACATATAATACCCCTCATCAAGAGGCACGATAAGAGCCTCCGCCATCAATAAAAGACGTTCGCGCACCCCGCGACACTTATGAGGCACCGAGTAAAACTCAACCTCGTACATCTAGTGGAGATATGTACAACCTTAGGGAAGATCATAACCTTCAAGCCAAGTTTGCATCTTTAGCTAGAAAAGTCGAGGCACTAGAATTGAAAAAGAGTGGTCAATTAAAATTTGTTGAAAACATTGTGTGTCAAATATGTGAAACAAATAAACACTCAACCAATAACTATCCAACCTTGTCTTCTTTTAAGGAATGTCTCCATGAAAAAGCTCATGCTTTAAACAGTTTTTAAACAACCAATCATAACTCATACTCGCACATATACAACCATGATTGGAGAAATCACCCAAATTTCAACTGGATGAGTGATAATAACAATGTACAAACTTCATAACCACCGTTTCAAGCCACAATGTCTAAAATTCTCATGGATATGAATCCTTACTTTCTTTTAGTCCAATGCCTTGGAATGATACAAATATCAATTTTCTTACTTCAGGAGATTTGTTAACTGATTAGAGTATCAAGACAAAGAAATTTTTTTGAACAAAGCGAAGAACTTTTATTAGGATGACCCTAACCTATTCAAATATTGTCTTGATCAAATATTTCAAAGATGCATTCCTGACAATGAGATAAGTAGTGTCATTCAACTTTATCATTTTGAAGCATGTGGGAGTTATTTTTCGTCAAAAAAGACAGCCACAAAAATCTTTCAAAATGGATTTTATTGGCCCATCATATTCAAGGACACGCATGCATTTTACAAAACTTGTGAAAATTGTCAAAAAGCTGATGCTGGTAAAAAAGTTTTATTTTATAATTCTCAACTCCATTTATTCCCTAGAGAGTTAAGATTAAGATGGGGCAGTCCATTTATTAAGAAACATATGTATCCTTATGGGGCCTTTGATATTAAGAATCCAAAGAATGATAATGTTTTTAAGATAAATGGATATCGTTTGAAAGCTTACTTTGATAATTTTCCTTGTGAAATGAATCAATTGGTTTGAATGATCTTGTAGATAAAGGTTGATTATTTTATTTTTCTCATATTATTTTTATGTTTTATTGTTTTTTTATGACTTTTGGTTTGCTAATCTCTCTCACCCCAGTTAAATGGCAGATAACAGTAATCTGTCACTCTTAAGTTGGTTCTTTTAGTTTCCCATGATAATTGATATTTGTGTATATATTTGTTCAATTCCTTATTCCTTCTTTTCGCTTTACATCGCTTTTCCACTTCTCATCTTAAAAAATGGATACCACTCTTGAAAAAATAAAAAAGTATTTTCCTGTTTTTCTGCAAAATACGATTATAAAAATTTACCAAGCTAGGTGTGCAAGATTAAAAATTAAAAAAGTGTTCAATTACAAACCACGCATAAAGAAGGTTCTAATCTGATTATAGATTGTTAACATGATTACATTAGTCATCTTATTTGATTAATGCTAATACTTGTAAATCTCGTCAAGCATTTATGATTATAACTTATGTTAACAACAAATCAAGTTCCTTTTATAGCTCAGGTGTCGGTTATATCATACAGTATGGGCTATGAAAGTGTCAAGCATTTGTTGTACCAAGTGTTATACAACATAAATCAAGATTAGTTATTTAACAAGCAAATTATTAAAGAGTGAACAAGATAACAAATACAAAATATGTTAGTATCAAACATTAAAGTCTATATTAAGTTTACACTATACTTATTCTTACACCATTAGTGTAACCTTTTCACCTTGACATAATAAACTTAGCTAGACATAATGAAAGAAAGAAAAATAAATAAATAAAACAAGAACATAAATAAGATAAAAGTTAACTAAGTAAAGGAAAGGAAATGAAAGCCATAAACTTGATATTAATAAAAGCAAAGCATAAACATTACAAAAACTACAAAGAGAGAAAGCAAGAGCATGATCTTGATACCTAAACGCATGGTAAATGCCGCCTTTTATAGGCTAAAATTGAGAACTATTGATTTGATGACTAATTTATGAGTAGGTGATCAACTCTTGACTTGGTGACAATCCTTATCTTCTCTTGTCTGCCCAAACCATCATTGATAATGTCAAAATTAGAGCCACTTGAAAACATAAAAGTTGTATGAAATTGTCTCAGCTTTCTTATGTAAACAATTCAGGTCATTAGGACTTCTAAAACTCTAGATATGGGCCAAACATTGAACAATGCTCGGGCTGGAAGATAGATTCGGACTTCTTTGTTGTTGCTACAATTTGGACTTGAAAATGACCTTTTTAAGTCTTGGCTCCAAATGAAAGTTGTAGGCATATGTCTTACCTTTCCATCCATATAAAGTAAACTTAAATCTGAAATCTACAGCTTTAGATATGACCTAATTACCGAATAATATTCCGGTTTGGATTGCACTGACATCTATTTTCTAAGTTTGGTCATCTCTTTGTACCTTCAATTTTAGTTCTTAAATTCATCAATCAATCTTTTCATTTATGTGATAGGCTTGCATTTAAAATGAACATTTACCACAAATTAAAGGAATCTTATATTATTAGATATATTATTATAAAACATGCTTTTTTTAAGGAGTTATTGATACTTCAAGTGCAAAATGATGACATAAAACCTTAATAAAAAATACACTTTTAAGTACCAATCACGACCAAAAAATTAATGTCTTCTTCTAAGTCCAAAAGTGTCAAAGTAATAAATAACCTAGCAAGACCGGGGTCGAACCATAGAGAGGTTAATTGTACAAATTATAAAAAATTATAAATAATAATAATAATAATAATAATAATAATAATAATACTAGTAGTAGTAGTAGTAGTAGTAGTAGTAGTAGTAATAGTAGTAGTAGTAGTAGTAGTAATAAAAAAAAAAAGAGAAGAAGAGAACTTTGAGATGGAATATTAACGTAAGGATTAAACAATGATAACAATAAATGTCAAGGTTAGAGGATCCACTAATGATATGTCAAACAATGATAACAATAACAATAGTATAAACTCTTTTGATTCAATTGGAAACCACACACAAAGGGGGTTTCAATTAGATTATAGATTGTTAACATGATTATATTTGTCATCTTATTCGATTAATGTTAATACTTGTAAATCTCATTAAGCATTCATGATTATAACTTATGTTAACAACAAATCAAGTTACTTTCATAGTCCATATTGTATGGTATAACCGACATTATACAATTAAACTCTTTGTGGTTGGATCCCGGTCTTGCCGGGTTATTTAGTACTTCGACACTCCTGCACTTGGAAGAAGACAACAATCTTTTAGTCGTGTCACCATCCTACTAACAATTTTGACAAATGGTTTATAAAATATAAAATAAAATTAATTATTTTGCTATATCAACTACTATCCTCTCCCTCCAACCAAAACGAGACATTGTCCTCAATGTTTTAAGGTAGAAAGATAAAGTATAAAAAACATTACCTGAAACACCAAACACTGGCAAACCAGAAACATACTTAAATAAATATAAAAAATAACAAAATAAAATAATATGTTATTAATAAAACAAAAGGGCACAAGGTTTCACAAATTAAGGCTCAAATTCAATCTAAGCTTTTTATCTTAGTTGACCAATTTATGCAACTCATGGAGGGATCAATTATAAGGATGGAAGATTATAGATGGTCAATTAGTTATTTAGCAGTAAGAGCAGAGATTATAATTTATTGTGCCAAAGATGTTAGAAAATTTTGTTCCACAGCATGATCAAGAAAAAACAATAATTTATTATAAAAACCACTAAAATTAAGCGAACGTATAGGTTCATGGTGAATGTGAAGTTGAGCCTAAGAGAAATATCAAATATCTCTTTTAATGTGTCCAGACCACCTGATATGACAATGGAGACATTATTGTGTTTAAACCTACAGTTCCTCTCAAATTATTTTTTCAATGATATCCCCTTGTGTTAAAGCTTAAGGGATAACCCCAAAACTTGATTACCTCCTAAAAATGCAACTATTGACACTCCCCCTATTAACTCAAGGTTGTTTCCCGCATGCACTAAATGAATTTTTTTTCTCAGCTAATACCAAACCAAGATGATTTGTTGATTTAAAAAATTTATTTCCTTCCTAAGACTGGATCTACCGAAAACATAAATTTTTTTTATGTGATGATTTGAGAAACCTGTCATTTCTACATACTTCTATATATGTTGAATGTATCGGTTCAATAGAAATGAAGGGACGGAGAAGAAAATTTTATAGATGAGAAATTAAAATTGTAATCATACCACCTATATGTAGGCCACCTCGAGTCTCTCTCTCTCTCTCTCTCTTTCTCTTTTTTAAAACATGTGTATGTACAAGTAGTTATGATTGTAACTCACATCTTCCCTTGGTTTTATGTCCAAGAATGGCTTAAATGCTCTCTTTGGGTCGGGGATAGGTTTTCTATCTAGTTTTCTTAAAAACTAGCAAACATAGTCTTTTTTAGTCAGATTCTCATGACTATGCCAAGCATGTTCTTTATGAAAATAGGGTTATAAGTCATAAATTGCACGATACATATATCCACTATGATGAGACTTAAGAGTCAATAGAAAATTATCTAAAGACTCTCTATTTTTTGAAATAAATCCCACCTTTTGATCAATTTTAAAGGTTTTGCGAAATGCATGTGAGTCTTTGAATATAAGGGGCTAGTAAAATCCACTTTGTAAGATTTTTATAGTTCTTTTTTACGAGAAATGATCTTCACATATCTTAGAATGATAAAATTTAATGACATTACTTACCTCATGGTTGGGAATGTATTTTTGAAATATTTGATTAGAATAATATTTAAATAAGTAAGGGTCATCCCAATAAAAAATTTTCACGTCACTAAAATTTATTTTTTTTTGTCTTCGAAACTCTAGTAAGCTGGAAAAAAAATTTTAAAGCAAGAAAATTGATATTTTTAATAAACCAAGGCATTGAACTAAGAGAAAGTAAAGATTCATCAAGAAAGTAATCATCCATTGGTGTGATATCAGATGCCGAATCTATTGACCACTCTTTTTTGAATTCTAGTGCCTCAACTTTTATAGCTAAAGATGCAAACTTGGCTTGGAGGTCGTGATCTTCCCTAAGATTGTACATACCTCTACTAGATGTACAAGGTTGAGTTTTACTTGGTGCCTTATAAGTGCTTGTAGTGTCCCAGTTTTGAGAATTTTCAGCTAGCAAGTCTAGGTACTTCATCCCTTTATCAGGGTTTTTATCTTTAAAAGTTTCATTGCACATCAATTCAACCATTTGTCTATCTCTAAGTGTTAACCCGTCATAAAAATATAAAACTCATCTCTATATTTCAAAATCATGATGAGGATAAGTATTAAGCGAGTCTCGATATGTATCCCAATATTGGTAAAATGTTTCTCCTGGTTTTTAAATAAAAGTGGTGAATTATTTTTTAAAAGAGTTTGTTTTGTGAGATGGAAAACACTTCTTTAAAAATTGTTTTTTCATTTCATCCTAAACACAAATGAATCCTAGTTTTAAATTTTATAGCTATGTTTTAACTTTATCTTTTAATAAAAAAGGAAAAAGCTTTAATCTGATGGTGTTCATGTTACAATTTAAGTTATTATAGGTGTTACAGACCTCCTCAAATTAAATGCAAGAATGGATTATCTAAATCTAAACTATGAAAAGAAGGTAAAAGTTGAATAATGTCTGACTTAAAATTAAAATGAGATGCATCAGGAAGAAAAACTATATATGAGGGTGCACTTATTCTTGTTGAATTCAAGTGGTCTCTAAGTGTTTTGACATGGTTATTCTCATTATTCTCATTATGAAATGACTGATTATCTTCTTCAGCCATATTTTCTAAAAATAATAAGAATACCCTATAAAGTCTAATACTTAATGTATGTGACTAAACTCTCATGCACATGTAGGAGGAGAATAAAAGAAAGAAGAAAACATAAAAAAAAAAAGAAAACCAAATAAAATAAACAAAGTTAGATATAAGAAAAGTGAAAAAATAAAATAAAATAAATACTATAATTTATACAAGAATTTACCTCCCTAGCAACAGCGCCAAGAACTTGACACAACTAAAAGATTAACGTCTTCTTCCAAGTGCAGGAGTGTGAAAATAATAAAAAAATCCAGTAAGACTGGGGTCAAACTACAAAGAGATTAACTATATAAATTATAAATAACAATAATACAACAACAACAATAATAGTAATAGTAATAGTAATAGTAATAAAGAGAGCTTTGAGATGTGATATTGATATAAGGATTAAACAATGCTAAAAATAATTGTCAAGGTTAGAGGATCCACTAATAGTATTTCAAACAAGTATAATATAAACTCTTATTATTCAACTAGAAACCACTCACAAATAGGGTTCCAATCAGATTATAAATTGTTAACATGATTATATTAGTTATCTTATTCAAATAATTCTAATACTTGTAAATGTTGTCAAGCATTCATAATTATGACTTACTTTAACAACAAATCAAGTTCCTTTCATAGCATAGGTATGGGTTATACTATACGGTTTGGGTTATGAAAATGTCAAGTATTTATTATATCAAGGGTTATACAACATAAATCTAGATTAACCATTTAATAAACAAAGTATTAAAAATAAATAAGATAACAAATGTAAAACATGTTAGTATCAAACATTAAGGTCCATGTTGAGTTTATACTATTCTTACTCTTACACCATTAGTGTAACTGACATGACCAAAAGATTGATGTCTTCTCCTAAGTGCAGGAGTGTCTAAGTAATAAATAACCCGGTAAGATCGGGGTTGAACCACAAGGAGGTTAATTATATAAATTATAGATGACAATAATACAACAACAACAACAACAACAACAACAATAATAATATAAAGAAAAAGAAAAAGAAGAAGAAGAAGAAGAAGAAGAAGATGATGATGAGAACTTTGAGATGAAATATTAATGTAAAGATTAAACAATGATAATAACAAATGTCAAGGTTAGAGGTTTCACTAATGGTATGTCAAACAAGTATAGTATAAACTCTTATTATTCAATTGGAAACCACATACAATGGAGATTCCAATCAAATTATAAATTGTTAATATGATTACATTAGTTATCTTATTTGACTAATGCTAATACTTGTAAATGTTGTCAAACATTCATGATTATAACTTATGTTAACAACAAATCAAGTTCCTTTTATAGAACAGGTGTAGATTATACCATACAGTATGAGCTATAAAAGTGCCAAGTATTTATTGTATCAAATGTTATACAACACAAATTTAAATTAGTCATTTAACAAGTAAAGTATTAAAAGTGAACAAGATAACAAATATAAAACATGTTAGTTTCAAATATTAAGGTCCATGTTGAGTTTATATTATACTTATTTTTATACCATTGGTGTAACATTTTCATCTTGACATAATAAACTTAGCTGAACATAATGAAAGGAAGAAACATGAATAAATAAAATAAAAACATAAATAAGATAAAAGTTAACTAAGTAAAGGAAAGGCATAAACTTGATAGTAATAAAAGCAAAACTTAAGCATTACAAAAAATACAAAAAGAGAAAGCAAGAGCAGCATCTTGATCTGGAAACCAAAATACTTAAATGCATTACAAATACCTCCTTTTATAGGCCAGAATTGAGAACTATTGATTGGATGACTAATTGATGAGTGGGTGGTCAACTCTTGACTTCGTGACAATTTTTATCTTCTCTTGTCTACCTAAATCATCATTGATAACATCAAAATTAGAACCACTTGAAAACATAAAAGTTTTAGGAAATTATATCAACTTTCCAGGAAAAAAATTGAGGTTATTTGGACTTCTAGAACTTTAGATATAGGCCAAACACTAAACAGTGTTCGTGCTACATGACAAATTCAGGCTTTTTTATTTTTGCTACAATTTAGACTTGAAAATGACCTTTTTAAATCTTGGGCTTCATGAAAGTTGTAGGCCTATGTCTTATTTTTCTATCCATATAAAGTAAACATAAATCCAAGATCTAAGCTCCAGATATGACCCAATTACCAAACAGTGTTCCGGTTTGGACTGCACCAGCATCTCTTTTCTAAGTTTGGCCATCTCTTTATCCTTTCAATTTGAATTCTTAAACTCATCAATCAATCCTTTCATTTATGTGATAAGCCAATTTTTAAAATAAATATTTACCACATATTAAAGGCATATTATATTATTAGATATGTTATTATAAAACATGCTTTAGTTAAGGAGTTATTGATACTTCAACTACAAAATGATAATATAAAACATTGATAAAAATGAATTTTTAAATACTAATCAGTAACCTTTTCACCTTGACATACTAAACTTAGCTTAACATAATGAAGAAGAGAAATATAAATAAACAAGATAAGAACATAAATAAGATATAAGTTCAATAAGTAAAGGAAAGAAAATGAAAAGTATAAACAAGAGATTAATAAAAGTAAAATTTAAACATTTCAAAAAAAATATAAAGAAAAAGAGCAAAAACATGACTTTAATCTGAAAATCAAGATGCCTAAATGCATGGCAAATGCCTCCTTTTATAGGCCAAAATTTGAAACTATTGATTTGATGATTAATTGTTGAGTGGGTGAATAACTCTTGACTTGGTAACAATCCTTATTTTCTTGTGTGAACAAAACATCATTGCTAATGTTAGAGTTCGAGTAGACTTGATCATGAAAGTTTTAGAAAATTGTCTCAACTTTCCAACAAGAAAAAAAATTAAGGTCATTTGGACTTTTAGAACTCAAGATATGGGCTGAATACTAAACAGTGTCTAGGTTGCAGGACAAATTCGGACTTCTCTGTTGTTGCTAAGATTTGAATTTTCAAATAGCAAAATTGAGTCTTGCATTCCCATTAATGTTTTAGGCCTATGTCTTAACTTTCTAGTAATATAAATTAAGTTGAAATCTAAGATCTACAGCTTCAGATATGACGCAATGACTGAGCAGTGTTCTAGTTTAGACCGAACCAGCATCACTTTTCTAAGCTTCACTCTCTCTTTGTTTTCTCAGCTTCAGTAGTTGAACTAATCAATCAATCTTTTGATTTATATGATAGGCTTGCATTTAAGATGAATATTTACCATAAATTAAAAGTATCTTATAGTATCAGACTTGTTATTATAAAACATGTTTTAGTTAATGAGTTATTGATACTTTAAGTGCAAAATGCTGATATAAAACCTTAATAAAAATGCACTTTTAAGTACTAATCAGTTGGTTCGTCATGGCCCACATATTTAATTAATATAATATAATATTATATATATTTCTTTAAAAAATAAAAAATTCCAAAAAAATTTCAAAAATTCTTTCAATTTTTTTATTTTTCCATATATTTTCTACTAATTTTGCTTAATATTGAGTTATATACTTACACTATAAGATATATATCCAGTATTAAAATACTTGATTTTCTTATAAACTTTTCAAAAAAGAAATTTCAAAAAAATTCAAAAAAAATCTTAAATATTTTAAATTAATTTCCCCTATAAAATAAAATATTTTTTGTTTTCATACATACGATCAAATCCTAAAACTTTTCCTAGCATATCTTCATAAAAACAAAAATTGTATTTTTATCATGTTTTTAAATGCAAAATGGATATCATAACCAATTTATGATTACCATTAGAGTTTGATCAAAATATCAAAAATCCTTTTACAATTTATTTTTAGGGTTTAGATGTAGACTTTAATAACTTGGAGGGTGTAAAACTATATGATTAAATATATTTTCAGGTATTAAAGATATAAGGTGTAGAAAATATGATGCTAAAATTCAGACTCTAGACCGGTTAAGATTTAGCTCGATAAGATAGACTCTCTCATGAAGAGACTAACAAATAAAAACCTAACCTAGAAAATTAATAAAACAATAATACAATTTACCTTAGATAGAATGTGCTAGAGGTGATGTGTCTTTTTATTGCGCAACCAATATCTTACCCAAACTATTACAGATGACAACTTTTGAACATTAATCATAATTTTATGGTTAAATCCAAGAAACTTTCCAACACCACACCTCACCAAGAGACACGATATAAAGCTTATGTAGTCCTTCCTCGATGTCGTGATGCAACCCGTATAGTGATAATAATAATGGTGATAATAATAACTGATATAATAATGATGATGATAATTTATCATTCAATGTTATTTTTTTAAGGAATTGAGTTTCGCTACTTTTTCATGGATGATATTTTTTATCTAATATCTTTGATTGCTAATTCTAAAAGTTTACATGGCTTGATAATCTCTTTTATTTCTTGTTTTTTTTTTTATCATTCAACATTGGTTTTTAAAATAAAAAAAAATCATCCAAGTTTCCTTTAAACTTTTTAAATAAACCAATTCACAATAAGTTACCTCTTAAAAATTTATCATCTTACTTGAGTATATAGCACTATCAAAAGTTTTAAAAACATGGTTCGATCCACGATGAAATATAAGCAAATAAACTAATAAGTCCTCTTACGTCTCTGTATTATAATGGTTACTTTTAACAACTATACAAGTACAATTATTTTCTTTACTCTTTTAGTAAATACATCACACCTAAATCAATTTTAAATGTTATATATATTCTTATTATCATATGTTAAATTATTTTTCCATCATTATAGCATTTATCCATCATTGTAACTACAAAAAAATTCCAAGTTTTAGTTATAGCTCTTCTTAGTAAAATTATTCTTTATAACTTTGAATTCATGGGTTCATTCTAAACTTTCCACATCTTGTTCCCTTATATGCCATATTCATTTCATACTTTATTTTATCTCACAACCACATTTTGTACGTGTTCTCCATAACTATATTAGCTTATATATATATATATATATAGGCTTTCCAACCAACCTTCAAGAATTTGAATACAACATATCCCTACATAAATAATTGTATCCATTCTTACATAATATCATGACCAATTCACCGTATAGTTATCTAGCCTTCCATTCTGGCTTTATTAGCAGTTTGTTAACGTACTGGAAATATATTTACCTTTCCTAATCATATTTATTATGAATCATGAATATCAATAATCATATTTCTTTATAGTTTTGGAGATTTAGTTGAACTTGTGAATTTATAACAATTACGCTTTATAATTTTCTCATTTCATATCTTACAATTATTCCTTTCATTTCTCTCTTCTATTTAAAAAATCATAGTTACATTCACATACATTTCTTATACCTTTACATCCTTAATAACACATGGCTTATATACATTTCATCATGACTTATGGATATATTTCTTCAATTTTTTTTAATGCCCCTGTGATTTTATCATCATGATTCATCATTGGGCTAAATTAATCTTAGGGGTCTTATATAAAAATCAAACATTCCAATCATCCCTAATAAATGCCAATAAACATCGGCTATTCTTTACATATGCTAATAACTCTGATTAAACCTTATAGTTGCCAACAAATTTGGCAAACCTTTATGGCAATTATCCCTCACAACTGTCAACAAGCCTAGCTGACACTCGTGGTTATCAACAAATCCAGCAAATCCTTGCAGTTGCCAAGAAATCCTTAACTTTAGTTAAATACATGGAAGATTAAGTAAACACATCAATAACCTAGCTTTCATTCATCTTCATCTGTAGACTTTCTTACATGTCATCAATTCTCATCATGATAGTCAATTAGTATTCACAAGTCAATTTTTGTTACTGCAGTAGCTTAAAAGTTCACTTGTAGATTTTTTTTTTCAATCATTATAGTCAATTTCGATCATGCCATCAATTTCATTCACATCATTATTTCTATTGTTGCAATCATTTATAATTCATATTTGAAATTGTGCTCTTGCGGTCAATCACACTTTATTATTATTGTTGTAACCCAATTTTGGATTTACTAAAAAAATTTTAATATTATTTTATCTTATTATTCATGACAAAAAAATATAATAAATAAATAAATAAAAAGAAGAAAAAAAAAAGAGAAGAAAAAAAAAGAAAAAGAAAAAAAAGAGTTTAAAATATATTTTCTTGAGTCAACCGCATCTTTCTACCAAAATCGAGTCCACCAGGTCAATACGGGTTAAACGATGTCGACCGGGATGAAAAATGAGTTTCGGGCGTTTCGGGTCAAAACCATCATTTTCTGTCAAAACCGAGTCCACCGGGTCAATACGGGTCCCACCATGTCGACCGCGATAAAAATGAGTTTCGAGCCGTTTCGGGTCAAAACCGAGTCCGCCGGGTCAATACAGGTCCCACCATGTTGACCGCGATGAAAAATGAGTTTCGGGCCCTTTCGGGTCAAAACCGTCATTTTCGGTCAAAACCAAGTCCACCGGGTCAATACGGATCCCACCATATCGACCGGGATGAAAAATGAGTTTCGGGCTGTTCCGGGCTGTTTCGGGTCAAAACCATCATTTTCGGTCAAAACCTAGTCCACCGGGTCAATACGGGTCCCCCCATGTCTACCGCGATAAAAAAATGAGTTTCAAACTATTTTTGCTCAAAACTGGTATTTTTTGTCAAAAAACCCGGTCCACCGAGTTGATACCCGTATAAAGATTTTTTTTTTTGTAATTAAAATTGATTTTTAGTGGATGAAAAACTTTTTATGATACTGATTTGAATTTTTAATTTTTACCCCTATAAATAAATATTATTATTATTATTTAGTATTATTATATATAATAAAACAGATGGTAATCGATGCACGTTGAAAATTTTAGCAATCCTGTGATTATTTCATAATCATGTGATTTGTTGCCTGTTTTTATTGGCTATAAATAGCCAATGAAATCAAGACACAGAGGGGAAGAAAAAAATTGTGAATTTTGAATTTGAGCGGATTGCATTACTATTTGTGTTACTATTTGGATACTATTAATTTTTCTTATACTTTTCTACACCCTAGTAAGATATTAAATTTTTTTAAAACAAATTAAAAAATACCAAAAATATCTCAACCGTTACATCTAATAGTGTTTAAATATGAGCTTTTGATTTCTTAGGATACAATAGGCTTTACCACACCAGATTAAAACCCAAATCAATCTCAGCCTTTAAAATAATCTTCCCTTCGATCCTGTTGCGCCACGTCAGCAGGTGTACCAAGCACTCGGTACACCGCGCCACACCAGATCGTAGCCTGACACGACTAAAAGGTTGATGTCTTCTCCCAAGTGTAGGAGTGTCGAAGTAATAAATAACCCGGCAAGACCGGGGTCGAACCACAGGGAGGTTATTATACAAATTATAAACAACAATAACAACAATAACAATAATAATAATAATAGTAGTAGTAATAGTAGTAGTAGTAGTAATATTAATAATAATAATAAAGAAACAGAAGAAGAAGAAGATGATGATTATGAGAACTTTCAGATGAAATATTAATGTAACAATTAAACAATGATAATAACAAATATCAAGGTTAGAGGTTCCACTAATGGTATATCAAACAAGTATAGTATAAACTCTTATTATTGAATTGGAAACCACAAATAAAGGAGGTTCCAATCAGATTATAGATTGTTAACATGATTACATTAGTCATCTTATTCAATTAATGTTAATACTTGTAAATCTCGTCAAGCATTCATGATTATAACTTATGTTAACAACAAATCAAGTTTCTTTCATAGCTCAGGTGTCGGTTATACCATACATTATAGGCTATGAAAGTGCCAAGCATTTGTTGTACCAAGTGTTATACAACATAAATCATGATTAGTCATTTAACAAGCAAAGTATTAAAGAGTGAACAAGATAACAAATATAAAACATGTTAGTATCAAACATTAAAGTCCATATTAAGTTTACATTATACTTATTCTTACACTATTAGTGTAACCTTTTCACCTTGACATAATTAACTTAGCTAGACATAATGAAAGAAAGCAAAATAGATAAACAAAATAAGAACATAAAAGTTAACTAAGTAAAGAAAAGGAAATGAAAGGTATAAACTTGATATTAATGAAAGCAAAGCATAAACATTACAAAAAATATAAAGAGAGAAAGGAAGACCATGATCTTGATCTGCACACCAAGATGCCTAAATGCATGGCAAATGCCTCCTTTTATAGGCCAAAATTAGGAACTATTGATTTGATGACTAATTGATAAGTGGGTGACCAACTTTTGACTTGGTGACAATCCTTATCTTCTCTTGTCTGCCCAAAACGTCATTGATAACGTCCAAATTGGAGCTAGTTGCAAACATGAAAGTTGTAGGCAATTGTCTCAGCTTTCTTGTGTAAACAGTTCAACTCATTTGGACTTCTAGAACTCCAGATATGGCGAAAATACCGAACAGTGCTCGGGCTGGAAGACAGATTCGGGCTTCTTTGTTGTTGCTACAATTTGGACTTGATAATGGCCTTTTTAGATCTTGGGATCCATATGAAAGTTGTAGGCCTATGTCTTACCTTTCCATCTATATAAATTGGACCTAAATCTGAGATCTGTAGCTTCAGATATGACCCAATTACCGAACAGTGTTCCGGTTTGGATTGCACTGACATCTCTTTTCTAAGTTTGGCCATCTCTTTATCCTTGCAATTTAAGTTCTTAAAGTCATCAATTAATCCTTTCATTTATGTGATAGGCCTGCATTTAAAATAAACATTTACCACAAATTAAAGGTATCTTATATTATTAGATATATTATTATAAAACATGCTTTAGTTAAGGAGTTATTGATACTTCAAGTGTAAAATGATGATATAAAACCATGATAAAAATGCACTTTTAAGTACTAATCACACCCCCCAACCAGCTTATTACTAGTCCCTAGTAATCAAAGCATTAAATAGAAAAACAATTTGCAAATTCCACAAAGCAAGGTATTCATCATTTAACTTTCATTAATCTATCCAGATAAACAAACTCTCATTAAATTTATATATCTGCTCAATACCTCTTAACAAGATATTAATAAACCTTTCTTTTGTGCTCAATGTATCAACACATAATTATGGGGCTTTTCTTGGAAGAAAACAAAAAAATTTTGTTCTAATGTTTAAGGTTAACTTCCTTGTGCTCGGATTATTGTTTTTGTCTTTTTTTCTTCTTTTTTTTTCTTTTTTTTCTTTTTTTTTTTAAATATATATACATATAATTTAAAAACATCATGCATCTTTAACCCATGTAACGAGCTTTCAGCTAATGACTCCCAGACCAGTTGGTCTTAGGGCATTAGGTGTTAAGACACCCCTACGAGCTTAGTAACTCGGGTCGCAAATACTGATATGTAGATAGTGCAATGTTTGATTCCCTTAAGTTTTTCTCCTCAACCCATGTAACAAGTGTTGGGCCAATAGCTCCCAAGTCAGTTGACTTTAGGGTATTAGGTGTTAAAACACCCCTTTGGGCTTAATTGTTTAGGTTAGGGAGGCTACGAAACCAAACTTATCTACATTTTTATTATCATTATTTTTTCTTTTTCTTTTTTTTTCTTTTTCTTTTTTTTTCATGTTTCTTTTCTTAATTATATACAATCCCTTTCCCTTAGTTGTTACCTTTAACAAAAGAACATAAATAATGTAATAATCCAATATGCAACCCACAATCATATGTTAAAGTGTGTGTGTGTGTAAATTAAGGTTTAAGAATACATGTTAAATAAGTATATAAGCAGAATTGAGTGATAACAATACGAGAGTTTGTAAACCTGAATATTTCAAGAAGTATTATAATAGACCTTGTTAAGAATGGTTACTAAGATGCGTCTCAAGAGTCACTTTAACAAAAGAGCTCCTTTACTCTGCCATCCTAATAACAATAATTATGCACATGCTTTATGAAATGAAAAACATTTTTTTTATATCAACTACTACCCTCTCCCCCCAACCAAAACGAGACATTGTCCTCAATGTTCTTAGGTAAAAAGATAGAGTATAGAAGATATCACCTGAAATAACAAACACTGACAAAACCTGAAACACACTGAAACAAAAATAAGAAATACAAAACATAATAATAAAACCAAAAGATGCAAAAAGCATGTGTATGTACAGGTAGTTATGATTGTGGCTCACATCTTCCCTTGGTTTTACGTCCAAGAACGACTTAAACGTCCTTTATGGGTCGGGGATAGGCTTCCCATCCAGTTTTCTTAAAAACTGGCAAACAGGGTCTTTTGTAGTCAGATTCCCAAGACTAAGTCGATCATGTTCTTTATAAAATAGTGGCCATAAATCATGAATTACACGATGCACATCTCCACTAGGATGCGTCTCAAGAGTAAATAGAAGATTATCTAAAGAATCCTTACTCAGACCATCCTTAATGAATTATATTTTATCTTCACGGTTTATAGATATCATTCCGAAAGAACGACATTGTGGATTACAAGTCCATCTAGCACATCGATGACAGACTTCTAGTCGTTTTGCACGACGTTTCTTTGCAAAAGTACTTTTACCTGTTCCAGGCATGTGTGAAATGAAGGAGTTAGAGGACTCACCTGATAATCAGACCTTTGCTTCAATCAACTAGCGAATATCTTCAGGAATTCCATGATTCATTAACAATCTCAATCTTGCACATCTAGCACAATAAATTTTTGTAATCGCATTCTGAGGTAGAGCGGGAAAATACTTTTTTAATTTTTCAAGATTAGTGTCCATTTTCAAATGAGAATTGGAAGAGAGATTCAAAGAATGACACAAATATATACACAAATATCAGTAATTGTGGGAAACTGAAAGAACTGACTTAAGTCACGGAGTACCGTTGTCCGCCATTTGACCGGGGTGAGAGAAACTAGCAAAAATCACTCAAAAAGAAACACAAAAATAATGTGAGATAAAAAAATAATCAACCTTTATCTACAAAATCATTCAAACCAGTTGATTCATTTTCACTAGGAAAATTATCAAAGTAAGCTTTCAAATGATGTCCATTTTCTTAAAATCATTGTCATTCATTAAATTCTCAATATCACAGGCCCCATAAGGATTGCTCCATCTTAATCTTAGCTCTTTAAGGAATGCATAGAGTTGAGAATTATAAAACAAAACTTTTTGACCAGTATCAATCTTTCGACAATTTTCACAAGTTTTGCAGAATGCATGCGTGTCCTTGAACATGGTGGGCCAATAAAATCCACTTTGTTAGATTTTTGCGGTAGTCGTTTTTTACGAGAAATAACTTCCACATGCTTCAGAATGACAAAGTTTAATGACACTACTTACCTCATTGTCGGGAATGAATCTTTGAAATATTTGATCAGAACAATATTTGAATAAGTTAGGGTCATCACAATAAAAGCTCTTCACTTCGTTCAAAAACTTTTCTTTGTCTTGGGTACTCCAATCAACTGGCAAATCTCCTAAAGCAAGAAAATTGATATTTTTATTATACCAAGGCATTGGACTAAGAGAAAGTAAGGATTCGTTAGGAAAGTAATCATCCATTGGTGTGATGTCAGATGTCGAATCTGTTGTCACTGTTGACAAAAGATTCGCATCAACATTTTCGGTGCTTGTTTCATCCGTGATTTCTTCCTCAGAATAAACCATTTGCAAATCTTCAGTTTCATCCAATTCATTTTTACTTAAAGTAGATTCAAGTTGATCATAAACTAATTCATCAATATGATCTACTTCTTGTAAATCATTATCATCTCCAAGTTGCTTGCAAATGTTGAAAATATTCATCTCCAATGTCATGTTTCCAAATGATAGCTTCATCAATCCATTCCTATAATTAATCAATACGTTAGAGGTTGCAAGAAATGGACGTCCTAAAATAACAGGAAATGAATTACATGTTTCAACAGGTTCTGTGTCCAAGACAATAAAATCCACAGGATAAATGAATTTATCGACTTGTACTAACACATCTTCAATTATTCCTCTAGGCACTTTTACAGATCTATCGGCAAGTAAAAGAGATATAGAAGTTGGTTTTAACTCACCTAGATTGAGACTCTGAAAAACTGAATATGGAAGTAAATTCACACTAGCACCAAGATCAAGTAAGGCTTTTTCAATTTTATGATCTCCAATAAAGCAAGAAATTGTAGGACAACCAGGGTCTTTATATTTCAAAGCATTATTGTTCTGAAGAATGGCACTTACTTGTTCGGCTAGAAAGGCTTTCTTTTTCACATTCAGTTTCCTCTTCATAGTGCATAGATCTTTCAAAAATTTAGCATAGGAAGGAACCTGTTTAATAGCATCTAGCAAAGGTATATTGATTCTTACCTATTTGAAAATTTCAAAAATTTCTGAGTTGTGATTGACTTTCCTTTATTTAGTCATGGCATGAGGAAATGGAAGTGCTGGCGGTGAATCAGTCATTTCTTTGCAATTTTCAGAATCAACCCCTTCCTTACCCTTAGAGATTGACTCATCATCTTTCTCATACGGTTCAAGAGAGGGTTTTTCAATAACCTTACCACTACGCAGAGTAGTGACTGATTTGACTTGATCCATGTGTTGGCCTCCGGAACTACTTGCATTTGCATTGTATTGCCCCTTGGGATTTTATTGTGGTTGAGATGGAAACTTACCTTTCTCTTGGAAACTAAAAGCAGATGTTAATTTAGCAAGAGTATCTTTAAAATCTGTCATGTTTTGAGCAAGTTGAGTATTGATTGTCTCTTGCTTTTCAATGAATGCATTCAATGTTTCCTCAAGATTTCTTCTAGGAGGTGGAGCATAAGGAGGTGTGATTAGTACTTAAAAGTGCATTTTTATCATGGTTTTATATCATCATTTTGCACTTGAAGTATCAATAACTCCTTAACTAAAGCATGTTTTATAATAATATATCTAATAATATAAGATACCTTTAATTTATGGTAAATGTTCATTTTAAATGCAGGCCTATCACATAAATGAAAATATTGATTGATGACTTTAAGAACTTAAATTGCAAAGGCAAAGAGATGGTCAAACTTAGAAAAGAAATGTCAGTGCAATTCAAACCAGAACACTGTTCGGTAATTGGGTCATATCTGGAGCTGCAGATTTCAGATTTAGGCCCAATTTATATGGATGGAAAGGTAAGACATAGGCCTACAACTTTAATATGGAGCCCAAGATCTAAAAAGGCCATTATCAAGTCCAAATTGTAGCAAAAATAAAGAAGCCCGAATCTGTCTTCCAGCCGGAGCACTGTTCGGTATTTTGGCCATATCTGGAGTTCTAGAAGTCCAAATGAGCTGAAGTTTTTACACAAGAAAGCTGAGACAATTGTCTACAACTTTCATGTTTACAACTGGCTCCAATTTTGACGTTATCAATGACGTTTTAGGCAGACAAGAGAAGATAAGGATTGTCACCAAGTCAAAAGTTGGTCACCCACTTATCAATTAGTCATCAAATCAATAGTTCCCAATTTTGGCCTATAAAAGGAGGCATTTGCCATGCATTTAGGCATCTTGGTTTCCAGATCAAGATCATGCTCTTCCTTTCTCTCTTTGTATTTTTTGTAATGTTTATGCTTTGCTTTCATTAATATTAAGTTTATGCCTTTCATTTCCTTTCTTTTACTTAGTTAACTTTTATGTTCTTATTTTGTTTATCTATTTTGCTTTCTTTCATTATGTCTAGCTAAGTTAGTTATGTCAAGGTGAAAAGGTTACACTAATGGTGTAAGAATAAGTATAATGTAAACTTAATATGGACTTTAATGTTTGATACTAACATGTTTTATATTTGTTATCTTGTTCACTCTTTAATACTTTGTTTGTTAAATGACTAATCTTGATTTATGTTGTATAACACTTGGTACAATAAATGTTTGGCACTTTCATAGCCCATAATGTATGGTATAACCGACACCTGAGCTATGAAAGGAACTTGATTTGTTGTTAACATAAGTTATAATCATGAATGCTTGATGAGATTTACAAGTATTAGCATTAATTGAATAAGATGACTAATGTAATCATGTTAACAATATATATTCTGATTGGAACCTCCTTTGTGTGTGGTTTCCAATTCAATAATAAGAGTTTATACTATACTTGTTTGATATACCATTAGTGGAACCTCTAACCTTGACATTTGTTATTATTATTGTTTAATCCTTACATTAATTTTCCATCTCTAAGTTCTCATCATCATCATCTTCTTCTTCTTCTCTTTCTTTATTATTATTATTATTATTATTATTATTATTATTATTATTATTATTATTATTATTATTATTAGTACTACTACCACTATTATTGTTGTTGTTGTTGTTGTTGTTGTTGTTTTATAATTGTTGTTTATAATTTGTACAATTAACCTCCCTGTGGTTCGACCCCGGTCTTGCCGGGTTATTTATTACTTCGACATTCCTGCACTTGGGAGAAGACATCAATCTTTCAGTCCTGTCAAGTTTTTGGCGCCGTTGCCGGGGAGGTAAGTTTTTGTATAAATTATAATATTTATTTTATTTTCACTTTTCACTTTTCTTGTATATAACTTTGTTTCTTTTCTCTTGTTTCTTCTTCTTTTGTTTTCTTCTTCCTTTTATTTTATTCCTACACGTGCATGAGAGTGTGGTCACACACATCAAGTGGTGGACTTTGTAGGGTGTCCTCATCATTTTCAGAAAATATGGCCGAAGAAGATAATCAATCACCTCATAATGAGAATAATGAGAATAACCGTGCTAGAACACTTAGAGACCACATGAATCCCACAAGAACAAGTGCACCATCATGCATAGTTTTTCCTCCCGATGCATCTCATTTTAATTTTAAACCAGGTATTATTCAACTTTTACCTTCTTTTCATGGTTTCGAATTGGAAAATCCATACTTGCATTTAAGGGAATTTGAGGAGGTCTGCAACACATATAATAATTTAAATTGTAGCATGAACACCATCAGATTAAAGCTTTTTCCTTTTTCATTAAAAGATAAAGCTAAAACATGGCTACAAAATTTGAGACCAGGATTCATTCGTGCTTGGGATGAAATGCAACAACAGTTTTTAAAGAAGTTTTTCCCATCTCATAGAACAAACTCTTTCAAGAGACAAATCACCACTTTCACTCAAAAACCAGGAGAAACATTTTATCAATGTTGGGATAGGTATCGAGACTTGCTTAGTACTTGCCCTCATCATGGTTTTGAAACATGGACATTGGTTTCACATTTCTATGAAGGGTTAACACCTAAAGATAGGCAAATGGTTGAATTAATGTGCAATGGAACTTTTAAAGATAAAGACCTTGATGAAGCAATGGAGTACTTAGACTTGTTAGCTGAAAATGCTCAAAATTGGGACACCGCGGGTACATATGAGGCACCGAGTAAAACTCAACCTCATACATCTTGTGGAGGTATGTACAACTTTAGGGAAGATCATGACCTTCAAGCCAAGTTTGCATCTTTAGCTAAAAAAGTCGAGGCACTAGAATTGAAAAGGAGTGGTCAATTAAAATTTATTGAAAACATTGTGTGTCAAATCTGGGAAACAAATGAACACTCAACCAACGATTGTCCAACCTTGCCTTCTTTTAAGGAATGTCTCCATGAATAAGCCCATACTTTAAACAGTTTCCAAAGGCCCAACCACAACCCATACTCCCAAACATACAATCCTGGTTGGAGAAATCACCAAAATTTTAGTTGGAAGAGTGACAATGCACAAACTTCACAACCACAGTTTCAAGCACACCATAATTTCCAAAATTATCATGGATATGCACCTCCTTATCCTCCACCTCCTACAAGAAATTTTGAGGAAACTTTGTATGCATTTATTGAAAAGCAAGAGACAATCAACACTCAACTTGCTCAAAGCATAACAGATTTTAAAGATACTCTTGCAAAATTCACATCTACTCTCAGTTTCCAAGAGAAAGGTAAGTTTCGATCTCAACCACAACAAAATCCTAAGGGGCAATACAATGCAAATGCAAGTAGTTCCAGAAGCCAACACATGGATCAAGTCAAATCAGTCACTACTCTACGCAGTGGTAAGGTTATTGAAAAACCCTCTCTTGAACCTTATGAGAAAGATGATGAGTCAATTTCTAAGGGAAAGGAAGGGGTTGAATCTGAAAATTGCAAAGAAACGACTGATTCTCCGCCAGCACTTCCATTTTCTCATGCCATGACCAATCAGGAAGAAATCGAGGATGAAAAAGGCATCGAAAAGGTTGATGCGAATCTTTTATCAAAAGTGACAACAGATTCGACACCCGACATCACACCAATCGATGATTACTTTCCTGATGAATCTCTACTTTCTCTTAATTCAATGCCTTGGTTTGCTAAAAATATTAATTTTCTTGCTTCAGGATTTTTGCCAACTCATTGGAGTATTGAAGACAAAAGAAAATTTTTGAGCAACGAGCAAAATTTTTATTGGGATGACCCTTACTTATTCAATTATTGTCCTGATCAAATATTTCAAAAATGCATTCTCGACAATGAGGTATTTAATTTCATTAAATTTTGTTACTCTAAGGCATGTGGGGATCATTTCTCATAAAAAAAAAAGGATTGTAGAAATCTTACAAAGTGAATTTTACTGGCCCATCATATTCAAGGAGTTAGATGCATTCCGCAAAAACTGTGAAAATTGTCAGAAGGTGGGATTTATTTCAAAACACAGAAAGTCTTTACATAATCTTCTATTGACTCTTAAGTCTCATCATAGTCGAGATAAGCATCGTGTAATTCATGACTTATGAACCCATTTTCATAAAGAACATACTTGACTTAGTCTTGGGAATCTGACTAAAAAAGACCCTGTTTGCCAGTTTTTAAGAAAACTGGATGGGAAGCTTATCCCCGACCCATTGAGGGCGTTTAAGCTGTTCTTGGACGTAAAACCAAGGGAAGATGTGAGCCACATTCACAACTGCGATTTGAATTTTTTTTGTTTGTAAAAACTTGTGTCTTTTGGTTTTATTATTGTGTTTTGTTATTTTTTATTTTTGTTTTAGTGTGTTTCAGGTTTTGTCAGTGTCACTGTTACTAAGCTCGTTGGGGTGTCTTAACACCTAATGCCCTAAGACCAACTGGTCTGGGAGTCATTAGCTGAAAGCTCGTTACATGGGTTAAAGATGCATGATGTTTTTAAATTATATGTATATAGATTTTTAAAAAGAAAAAAAGATAAAAATAATAATCCCAACCCAAAGAAGTTAACCTTAAACATTAGAACAAAAATTTTGTTTTCTTCCAAGAAAAGCCCCATAATTATGTGTTGATACATTGAGCACAAAAGAAAGGTTTATTAATATCTTGTTAAGTGCTATTGAGAAGATATATAAATTTAATGAGAGTTTGTTTATCTGGATAGATTAATGGAAGTTAAATGATGAATACCTTGCTTTGTGAAATTTGCAAATTGTTTTAACGCTTTGATTACTAGGGACTAGTAATAAGCTAGTTGGGGGGTGTGATTAGTACTTAAAAGTGCATTTTTATCATGGTTTTATATCATCATTTTTCACTTGAAGTATCAACAACTCCTTAACAAAAGCATGTTTTATAATAATATATCTAATAATATAAGATACCTTTAATTTATGGTAAATGTTCATTTTAAATTCAGGTCTATCACATGAATGAAAATATTAATTGATGACTTTAAGAACTTAAATTGCAAAGGCAAAGAGATGGTCAAACTTAGAAAAGAAATGTCGGTGCAATCCAAACCGGAACACTGTTCGGTAATTGGGTCATATCTGCAGCTACAGATCTCAGATTTAGGTCCAATTTATATGGATGGAAAGGTAAGACATAGGCCTACAACTTTCGTATGGAGCCCAAGATCTAAAAAGGTCATTATCAAGTCCAAATTATAGCAACAACAAAGAAGCCCGAATCTGTCTTCCAGCCCGAGCACTGTTCGGTATTTTGGCCATATCTGGAGTTCTAAAAGTCCACATGAGCTGACATTTTTACACAAGAAAGCTGAGACAATTGCCTACAACTTTCATGTTTACAACTGGCTCCAATTTTGACGTTATCAATGACGTTTTGGGCAGACAAGAGAAGATAAGGATTGTCACCAAGTCAAAAGTTAGCCACCCACTTATCAATTAGTCATCAAATCAATAGTTCCCAATTTTGGCCTATAAAAGGAGGCATTTGCCATGCATTTAGGCATCTTGGTTTCCAGATCAAGATCATGCTCTTCCTTTCTCTCTTTGTATTTTTTGTAATGTTTATGCTTTGCTTTCATTAATATTAAGTTTATGCCTTTCATTTCCTTTCTTTTACTTAGTTAACTTTTATGTTTTTATTTTGTTTATCTATTTTGCTTTCTTTCATTATGTCTAGCTAAGTTAGTTATGTCAAGGTGAAAAGGTTACACTAATGGTGTCAGAATAAGTATAATGTAAACTTAATATGGACTTTAATGTTTGATACTAACATGTTTTATATTTGTTATCTTGTTCACTCTTTAATACTTTGCTTGTTAAATGACTAATCTTGATTTATGTTGTATAACACTTGGTACAATAAATGTTTGGCACTTTCATAGCCCATAATGTATGGTATAACCGACACCTGAGCTATGAAAGGAACTTGATTTGTTGTTAACATAAGTTATAATCATGAATGCTTGACGAGATTTACAAGTATTAGCATTAATTGAATAAGATGACTAATGTAATCATGTTAACAATATATAATCTGATTGGAACCTCCTTTGTGTGTGGTTTCCAATTCAATAATAAGAGTTTATACTATACTTGTTTGATATACCATTAGTGGAACCTCTAACCTTGACATTTGTTATTATTATTGTTTAATTCTTACATTAATTTTCCATCTCTAAGTTCTCATCATCATCATCTTCTTCTTCTTCTCTTTCTTTATTATTATTATTATTATTATTATTATTATTATTAGTACTACTACCACTATTATTATTATTATTGTTGTTGTTGTTGTTGTTGTTGTTGTTGTTGTTGTTGTTTTATAATTGTTGTTTATAATTTGTACAATTAACCTCCCTGTAGTTCGACCCCGGTCTTGCCGGGTTAATTATTACTTCGACACTCCTGCACTTGGGAGAAGACATCAATCTTTCAGTCATGTCAAGGTGCATATCCATGAGAATTTTGGAAATTATGGTGTGCTTGAAATGGTGGTTGTGAAGTTTGTGCATTGTTGTTCTCACTCTTCCAACTGAAATTTGGGTGATTTCTCCAACCAGGGTTGTATGTTTAGGAGTATGGGTTGTGGTTGGGCCTTTGGAAACTGTTTAAAGCATGGGCTTGTTCATGGAGACATTCCTTAAAAGAAGGCAAGGTTAGACAATCGTTGGTTGAGTGTTCATTTATTTCACAGATTTGACACACAATGTTTTCAACAGATTTTAATTGACCACTCTTTTTCAATTCTAGTGCCTCAACTTTTCTAGCTAAAGATGCAAACTTGGCTTGAAGGTCATGATCTTCCCTAAGGTTGTACATACCTCCACTAGATATATGAGGTTGAGTTTTACTCGGTGCCTCATATGTACCCACGGTGTCCCAATTTTGAGCATTTTCAGCTAACAAGTCTAAGTACTCCATTGCTTCATCAGGGTCTTTATCTTCAAAAGTTACATTGCACATTAATTCAACCATTTGCCTATCTTTAGGTGTTAACCCTTCATAGAAATATGAAACCAATCTCCATGTTTCAAAACCATAATGAGGGCAAGTATTAAGCAAGTCTCGATACCTATCCCAACATTGGTAAAATGTTTCTCCTGGTTTTTGAGTGAAAGTGGTGATTTGTCTTTTGAAAGAGTTTGTTCTATGAGATGGGAAAAACTTCTTTAACGCTTTGATTACTAGGGACTAGTAATAAGCTGGTTGAGGGGTGTGATTAGTACTTAAAAGTGCATTTTTATCATGGTTTTATATCATCATTTTGCACTTGAAGTATCAATAACTCCTTAACTAAAATATGTTTTATAATAATGTATGTAATAATATAAGATACCTATAATTTATGGTAAATGTCTATTTTTAATGCAGGCCTATCCCATAAATGAAAGGATTGATTGATGACTTGAAGAACTTAAATTGCAAGGATAAAGAGATGGCCAAACTTAGAAAAGAGATGTCGGTGCAATCCAAACCGGAACACTGTTCGGTAATTGGGTCATATCTGGAGCTACAGATATTAGATTTAGGTCCAATTTATATGGATGGAAAGGTAAGACATAGGTCTACAACTTTCATATGGAGCCTAAGATCTAAAAAGGCCATTATCAAGTCCAAATTGTAGCAACAACAAAGAAGCCCGAATCTGTCTTCCAGCCCGAGCACTGTTCGGTATTTTGGCCATATCTAGAGTTCTAGAAGTCCAAATGAGCTGAATGTTTTACACAAGAAAGCTGAGACAATTGCCTACAACTTTCATGTTTACAACTGGCTCCAGTTTTGACGTTATCAATGACGTTTTGGGCAGACAAGAGAAGATAAGGATTGTCACCAAGTCAAAAGTTGGCCACCCACTTATCAATTAGTCATCAAATCAATAGTTCCCAATTTTGGCCTATAAAAGGAGGCATTTGCCATGCATTTAGGCATCTTGGTTTCCAGATCAAGATCATGCTCTTCCCTTCTCTCTTTGTATTTTTTGTAATGTTTATGCTTTGCTTTCATTAATATTAAGTTTATGCCTTTCATTTCCTTTCCTTTACTTAGTTAACTTTTATGTTCTTATTTTGTTTATCTATTTTGCTTTCTTTCATTATGTCTAGCTAAGTTAATTATGTCAAGGTGAAAAGGTTACACTAATGGTGTAAGAATAAGTATAATGTAAACTTAATATGGACTTTAATGTTTGATACTAACATGTTTTATATTTGTTATCTTGTTCACTCTTTAATACTTTGCTTGTTAAATGACTAATCTTGATTTATGTTGTATAACACTTGGTACAACAAATGCTTGGCACTTTCATAGCCCATAATGTATGGTATAACCGACACCTGAGTTATGAAAGGAACTTGATTTGTTGTTAACATAAGTTATAATCATGAATGCTTGACGAGATTTACAAGTATTAGCATTAATTGAATAAGATGACTAATGTAATCATGTTAACAATATATAATCTGATTGGAACCTCCTTTGTGTGTGGTTTCCAATTCAATAATAAGAGTTTATACTATACTTGTTTGATATACCATTAGTGGAATCTCTAACCTTGACATTTGTTATTATTATTGCTTAATCCTTGCATTAATATTTGATCTCCAAGTTCTCATCATCATCATCTTCTTCTTCTTCTCTTTCTTTATTATTATTATTATTACTATTATTATTATTATTATTATTATTAGTACTACTACTACTACTATTATTATTATTATTATTATTATTATTATTATTATTATTATTATTATTATTATTATTACTATTGTTGTTGTTGTTATTGTTGTTTTATAATTGTTGTTTATAATTTGTACAATTAACCTCCCTGTGGTTCGACCCCGGTCTTGCCGGGTTATTTATTACTTCGACACTCCTGCACTTGGGAGAAGACAACAATCTTTTCGTCGTGTCAATGTACGTGACCACACTCTCATGCACGTGTAGGAATAGAATAAAAAAGAAGAAGAAAGCAAAAGAAGAAGGAAGAAAACAAAATAAAAACAAACAAAAGAAGAGAAACAAAGTTATATACAAGAAAACTTAAAAGAGAAAATAAAATAACTACTATAATTTATACAAGAACTTACCTCCCTGGCAACGGCGCCAAAAACTTGACACGACTAAAAGGTTGATGTCTTCTCCCAAGTGTAGGAGTGTCGAAGTAATAAATAACCCCGCAAGACCGGGGTCGAACCATAGGGAGGTTAATTGTACAAATTATAAACAACAGTTATAAAACAACAATAACAACAATAACAATAGTAATAATAATAGTAGTAGTAGTAGTAGTAGTAGTAGTAGTAGTAGTAGTAGTAGTAGTAGTAAAGAAAGAGAAGAAGAAGAAGATGATTATGATGAGAACTTTGAGATGAAATATTAATGTAACAATTAAACAATGATAATAACAAATGTCAAGGTTAGAGGTTCCACTAATGGTATATCAAACAAGTATAGTATAAACTCTTATTATTGAATTTGAAACCACAAATAAAGGAGGTTCCAATCAGATTATAGATTGTTAACATGATTACATTAGTCATCTTATTCAATTAATGCTAATACTTGTAAATCTCGTCAAGCATTCATTATTATAACTTATGTTAACAACAAATCAAGTTCCTTTCATAGCTCAGGTGTCGGTTATACCATACATTATGGGCTATTAAAGTGTCAAGCATTTGTTGTACCAAGTGTTATACAACATAAATCATGATTAGTCATTTAACAAGCAAAGTATTAAAGAGTGAACAAGATAACAAATATAAAACATGTTAGTATCAAACATTAAAGTCCATATTAAGTTTACATTATACTTATTCTTACACCATTAGTGTAACCTTTTCACCTTGACATAATTAACTTAGCTAGACATAATGAAAGAAAGCAAAATAGATAAACAAATAAGAACATAAAAGTTAACTAAGTAAAGAAAAGGAAATGAAAGGCATAAACTTGATATTAATGAAAGCAAAGCATAAACATTACAAAAAATACAAAGAGAGAAAGGAAGAGCATGATCTTGATCTGAACACCAAGATGCCTAAATGCATGGCAAATGCCTCCTTTTATAGGCCGAAATTGGGAACTATTGATTTGATGACTAATTGATAAGTGGGTGACCAACTTTTGACTTGGTGACAATCTTTATCTTCTCTTGTCTGCCCAAAACGTCATTGAGAAAGTCCAAATTGGAGCCAGTTGTAAACATGAAAGTTGTAGGCAATTGTCTCCGCTTTCTTGTGTAAAAACGTCAGCTCATTTGGACTTCTAGAACTCCAGATATGGCCAAAATACCGAACAGTGCTCGGGCTGGAAGACAAATTTGGGCTTCTTTGTTGTTGCTATAATTTGGACTTGATAATGGCCTTTTTAGATCTTGGGATCCATATAAAAGTTGTAGGCCTATGTCTTACCTTTCCATCCATATAAATTGGACCTAAATCTGAGATATATAGCTCCAGATATGACCTAATTACCGAACAGTGTTCTGGTTTGGATTGCACCGACATCTCTTTTCTAAGTTTGGCCATCTCTTTATCCTTGCAATTTAAGTTCTTAAAGTCATCAATCAATCCTTTCATTTATGTGATAGGCCTGCATTTAAAATGAACATTTACCACAAATTAAAGGTATCTTATATTATTAGATATATTATTATAAAACATGCTTTAGTTAAGGAGTTATTGATACTTCAAGTGCAAAATGATGATATAAAACCATGATAAAAATGCACTTTTAAGTACTAATCATAGCTCATTCAATCCTGACCGTCCGATCAACTTGAAGATCAAACCAATCACAGCCGCACGATCTGTTCAGCCGAGATCCAACGGTGCCCAGGCTTTAGACGCACAAGTTCACCATACACTCGTCCACATCGTAGCAACA
Source organism: Populus pruinosa (assembly GCA_026413675.1). Classification (NCBI taxonomy): domain Eukaryota; kingdom Viridiplantae; phylum Streptophyta; class Magnoliopsida; order Malpighiales; family Salicaceae; genus Populus; species Populus pruinosa. Next base: position 7,356,564 of record CM048598.1, read on the forward strand.
CCCAAAGCTTCTCTCTCCTCTCGCCGGCGATTCTTTCTCTCCATCGATCTCCCATTTCCAGCCATTTCAAGCCGCGAAACCACCACAGAAACTTGAATCGCCTCCTCTGAAGCATAACCCCGGCTGTGTTACACTTTTTCACCGGTGATTTTGGCCGGAAAAAGGCTGCGACCATCATCGGCCAATCGACCTTCAAGTCGTCGATTCTCCCTCCTCAGACCACCACCATCAGAATCCTCATCCTCAGATCTACCAGAATCGACCATCGTTTGGCCGGAATCTCACCAAAAAATTTTGCCGCCGTCAACAGTAACCGCGCGTGAGCCACACGCGCCGCCAGTGGCATTTTCATATTTTTTTGATAAATCCAAGGGTATTTCAGTCTTTTGCCTATACAGGGGTACTCGGGTAATTATCTATGATATTTTATGGTATTTTTTGATATTTTTATATATAAATACTTGTAAATTTTTGCATGTGAAAAAAAAACAAAAATAAACCAAAATAAATAACGACGCGGGTCCAACACCCATTTTATCAGACGTAAACGCCAAATATGGATTATGTCTCTTTTATTTACAGAAAAGGACCGATGTCAAATAATTAAACGCCAAATATGGATTATGTCCATTATTATTTATTTTGGTAAATCAGACGTAACTCCTTTTTAGGGATAAACGTCGACATTTTAGACAAAGTCTCCTAATTTTAGGGACTGATGTCATTTTTAACGTGTCTCCTATTTTTAGGGACCGACGTTAACCATGTTAAAAATTTACAAATAAGCTCAAAATAAAATAGCATTTGAATCAAATAAGAAAAACACACAAGTAAAAGTAACCTTTCTCTGAAAGGATGTTTTAAGGGTGGTGTTTACCTTCCTTTAATCATAACTAACCTAGTACCCGAATCTCTGGGACCAGTGTCTAATTTTAGATTTCTAGTTCCCTCAAATTACTAGATGGCGACTCCAATAAAATCTTTATTTCCCCCAATCAAATAAAAACTAAATTATTCTTTTTTTGTTTAAAAAAAACAAAAAAGAAATGGAGCCGTCACCCGACGTCGTGTAGCAACACATATACATTAATATTTTATTTTTACGGTTAATTACAAACACTTATAAATTTCATTCTCATAAGTATAAGTCGTTAAATGTTATCACACAATACAAATAAATAACCATTGTCAATCTAACAATTTCAAAAGCACTATTCAATAAATAAAAAGGTTAAAGAGTGACAATTCCTTACTTTAATTCTTGTTATCCAAGCTCAAGTTGAGTTTTACTCTGAATGCTTTTTTTAAAACTCCTAAGCAATAATTATAACCTTTACATCAATACATTAAAACTTATTTGTATAATTTTCAATATTTTACATGTAATTGTCAAATTAACAGCAATTGTTGAAGCAACATTGGTTGGAACAACTAATTCTTCAATTGATATCATGATAAATACTATGTAAAATAATAGCCAAACTTTTATAAATATAATTGGCCTCTCTAAGAAGGTATATAAAATAAAATATTAAGCCAACACAAATATTTTAACAAATAAAAGTTTGTTAAAGAAAAATTATTATAACAAGTATCAAAATCTAAACAATCAATAAATTTTAACCAAATAAGATTTTAAAAATCATGTTATGAAATATGTAGATTTCACAAAGATTATAATACCCTGTTTAACTAGTAATCTAGTTATCACAAAAAAAAAATATAAACTAAATAAGGACTCTAATAAAGCCTTAAAATTATTGTCCAATAATCACAATATGATTAGATGATTAAATAAAAGGACTTATATGTTTAGTTTATAATCATGCAAATATTTAAAAACATGGTAATCTTGCAATTATTACAAAATTTATCATGCATATTAAGCATATATATAAACTTGTAAAACATATGGGAAAAAAAATCCTAACATGCAAAATAAACAAGTATTGAATTAGATTTAAACAAATCTAGTTTAGAGCACATGTTAAAGTTCTTAAAAAATATTTAATCTCATATTATTTTTGTTGTTATCAAGAATTAATTTTTTATCCTTAAGATTTTATTACTCCTTATATATTACAAGAGAACTAACTTTAATAAACTTCTTAAGATTACAAAAGTTTCTTCTTGTTTAGGTGTACTCATATGCAAGATCCAATAAGCTTAAAATAAGTATATTCAATACCTTTCTATAAAGATCAAACATAAACTTTAGAGTATAAAGAATAAGTAAATAAACAAGTTTAAAAAAACCAACAACAAATGGAGGAAATAACTAAAGAATGTTTTTAATCATTTTTACTCTTTCAAGACACCTATTTATAAGACTTAAGAATCAAAATATTAATTATTATAATTCATAAATATTCATCAATTATGAATATTTATTAATTATGATGAATATTTATGGTTCATGAATTATAAATAAATAAATTTATTTTTATCATAATATTTTTTATTAATCAAATTCAAATCCAAACTCATGACCCCACAAGCTCACCATATACCCAATCAAAAAAGTTATTTTGGATATGAAACTGTTGTTATCTAATTGTTTTTTAAAATAATTTTTTATTTATCTCTAATTAATTTTTTTTAAAAAGATATTAAAGTATTGTTTTTGAGTTATAAAATTTAGCATGGTTTTAATCTTGAATGTGAGTGGACCTCATATTTTATTTAGCCTTAAAATGTTAATTACATGTTTTATAAAATTAATTTTTTTTATAAAACCAATTTCAACATAAATTTATACAAAAATATTCCATGAGAATGACAATAACAGGAAGTTTCATAAGAAAATAATTGTTTTCTTGTAAGGATTATATAATTAATAAGATTTTATTTTAGATTTTTTTAAGAAATATTATGGGGTGTGATCGTAATTATGGTTAAAATGTTTTTGGCTTAGAAATATATTAAAATAATATTTTTAAAAAATTATTTTTAATATTAACACATTAAAACAATTAATTTAAAAAAAAACATAATTTTAACTATATTTCCAAACATTTTTTAAATCTCTTCTATAATTTCAGCTTCAAATAGTATATAACAGAGACATAACGAATACATGTAGCTAGTAAGTTAAATGTTAAATTAAACCAGGTAATCTTACACGCAGATGTTTCGAAACGAGGATTAGGATTGATAAGAATTTACTCATAAGTAAAAAATAAATGTAAAAATGTCCTTGGTTTCATTTTTCATTTCGAGCACCTGCTTTCCTCTCTCTCTCCATATGAGCAGAGCAAGTTTTTAACTATCATAAAAGTTGAGAATTGATGAAATTTTGGGCTTGTGATAAGGCCAAGAGAAGAGCCAATTGCATGAGGGACACGCGTCAAGATAAACGTGATTCTGATGAAAGGTCATTTTAAAAGCATTTGTATAAACAGTAATTAAGATTATATGAGACAGAAGAAGGGATGGCTGATGAGACATGTCTGCATAATCCAGGGGTTCGGCTGAGCCAGGGCCGCATCCTAGTGTCGGTCTCCTAGCATACAAAAAGGCTCAAAACCAAACAAAATTAACAATTTGAGAGAAATTCATAGCTCCTCGCGAGCTCCCTCGTGACAAAGCACACCACCAAATCAACCCTATCTCTGCTCTGCCTCCCCAACGTTCAAAGCATTCGAACAAGTTCTTAAACAAATGGATAAATATTAAAACAAATGGGCAAGAGGGGTGGTTTCCTCTCTGTGTGTGTATATAATTTTGGCATGATATGTTATACGTTTGTGGGATAGAAAAATAAATTAAAACATCATTAGTAGCCGAACATCTGTGAAATGACTATAGATCAGATACTAGGATAGAGAAGAACTTAAGAGGAAATATTTTTATATGGCATTGCATGGTGTATTTGGTTAGCTAAAGTGAACTTAATATTCAACTATATACAACCGGTTTGGAAATCATGTTTTTCTCCAACTCTTTATAGTAATAGTAAGATGGAATTCAAATATAGACAAACAATGTGTTTGCCTGCGGATGCTTTAGTTGTATTGTAACTTTAAAGTTCTCTCCTCTATTCTATATATTGTTTTATTATTATTATCCTTTGTCCCGATCCAATGAAGATGGAAATTATGGGTCATAGTCAGTGATTAATTATAGGCAAAACTCGGACTATTCTTTCTTATGTAACCGACCACATTAACACGTAACGAGAAGGGAACAAGCTAGGGTCAATTTTCATCACACACGGGGTCTCTTTTGTTTTGGGTTTAAAATATTTGCATTTTTAAATCTTTTTTTACCATAAAATTATCACTCTTGCCTGGTCACATTTGAAGGTCTCGATGCCAAAAAGAACCTGGGTGGCGAGCCTGTACAAGTCAATGAATCATGGCAACCTTAATTTGTTTTTATATATTTTTCAGAAGAAAACAAACAAAGAGGGAAAGAAGGGAGAAAAGATTAGAACTAAATTAATACTATAATATCATTTCTCGAGCCATACACAATCCTTTCTCATATAATCTCAAATCTTAGGTTCAAATCCCTCCTTTCCAGCTGTCGTGAGCTATATTTAATCACCCCATTAACAACCTCGTTATTCCCTCGTTTCCACTCGGCAAGACATTTAGCAAAATGATTGTCCACATGTTACCTCCTAGATATTTTTTCATGTTGGTTTGCCATACAAGCATAGATTAGCTAGCTAGGGTTACAAATTATTCAACGTGGATTGACTTTGATCTTCATGTTTTCTAATTTCTCTGCATGCGATATCCAAGAAGAGAGACATAACCTAATATGAGGACTTAATGTTTCGTTTTGGCCCTACAATGTTGGTTGTGCGTTGCGAGCATTATTGATTAGTATATGATGGGGATAAAAAGGACTGTACGGATCATAAGCTAGATTACAAAAAAAGGGAGCAGAATCCTTACCATTATCATTTCGAGACAACAGTCCTGGCATTTGTCTCCTAACTTTGTTTCACTATTTGTGTAATTTATCATCTGGGTGAAACATGTTAACATGGTACATGTTGGGGACCCTCTTCTTCTTGACTGTAGAGACACACACACACGTACGCGTGTGTGTATTTTACAATCGATCGTTGTCTTGATATTAGGGTTTCTGTTCAAATGAGCTGTGGAATTGTGATCCTAGCTAGCTGGTTCAAGCCCTAATAATTTTTTGAGTGTTGGTTGATTGGCCAACTCAGAACAAAATCGTATGGAAATATGCATTAGTTTCTTGATCCATCCATTATCGACATTAAAAATGTTTGCATGTAGTTCTAACGCTTTACCAAAGGAACAAAACGAGGCTTGAAAACGGAACAAAAGCCATAATCTTCGCAAGAATCATGTGTTCTATTATGCTTAACGTGTATGTCAGCCCTTTCGTCACCATAATCTTCTTAGTTTGATCCGATCAGCAGTTCGATCAAGTTTATTAATTCTTAAAAAAGTAAGATTCCGGACCATATAACTTGAACAGGACACTTTTAAATAGCTCATCTCCACGTATAATTCTCAGTTAAAGTGAGTCAACAAATCTAGGTCTTTGGCTTTTGATACTTGTATCGAAATCGACATCAAATAACTCTCGTTGATTCCAAATCTAGTGGACCCTCGACAATCATCTAGACAAAGAATAATATGATGACTAAAATGTTGGTGGATTTTTAGTATCATCTAAAGCAAGAAAGGATTATTTAATGATGGGCAAGAATATATCTCACACCAGTTGTTATTTTCATACCCGCTTTATTCTAATCCTAAAAATCTCCATGAACCAAGTATATATTACGAAATATGCTTCTCCAATTTTGACCGTCAATTCTCTGGATAGAATACATATCATTTTCTTCTCTTTTCTTTTTTCTAAGGAAGAGAACACCTCACGAATAGTTTTCTTGTCTTTGTTTTCGTTGGTATCTTACGAGATTACTAGTTCTATAATTCCTACATTACAAGAATTAGTTTCATTCCTCATCCAATGCCAATCTTCCATAAGCAGCAAGATCATCGTTAATTTCATTTTCCTTTCCTTCTTCAATCACTTTGTCAAATTTAAGGTTTGATATATCTTCCTCCATGACATGTGATGTTTGCTCTTGTGTATCAGCTTTTGTGACAAAATAATACGTGTATTTATATTAGTTTATGGCTAATTTTAGATTCTCGAATGATCACATCATTAATGTCTTGTCTTGCATAACGACACTTTCAACTTAGGCTTTAATATTAATTTCAAGAGAGTCTATATTCAACATTGAATACAATAATCAATACATTCAACGTGAGTATCTTATTAGCCGGTATGAATCTTTCTATAACGTTTAGATATCATGAGGCTAGAAAAAAAATTAACAAAAAAACCAAACCACCATGGCCATTCCATGATAGCAATTTTGCTGAATATTTTTCTTTTAAATTACAGTGGATCGAAAAAGTTTTTTTTTTTTAAATATTCAATTTTGTTTTTTTAAACAATTAAACCCTTTTGAACTCAAATTTACATCTAATTATATTTTTTTTATGATTGAATTGAAAGACCAAAAACTAAGGTTAAAAAAGCATGTAATATAGGTGGTGGTTTTAAAATTTGTTTAAAAAAATTTATTTTAGCCCCCATATTTTTTTAATTTATATGTAACAGGTCCCTTTAATTTTGATACTAAATTTTATTTTTTTTCAGTGTTTTTTTGGTGGAGAGAGAAGTGATTGCAAATTCTAGCATAGAGAGGGAGTTTTTGTAGGCAATGATTTCAACCGCTAAAACAATTTATTTTTATATCAAATGATTACATATGAACAGAGAAGTTAAGATTATGTGTTTTATTACCTTTAAAATGCCTAAAAAATAGATGTGGGCTCACAAAGATATTTTGTTGTGGGTTGATTATACATTTTGGGGTGATAATTTATGTTTTTAAAAACCATGAATTGATTTAATAAGGTGTTTAGGGTATTTCTTAGAAGTTTGGGGTAAAAAATTGGGTTTTTTAATTCAAAATATAGGAACTCTATCTTTCCGACTATCATAATAACTAAATTTTAAAGAATGATAGATGATGCGTTATCTACCAAGATAGATAATAAATTATTTTATTTTTTTTTGTGAAAAGATAGGGACAACATAACTTCAAAAAATATTAAAAAGCCCACGTGTAGGGGCTTGAACTTACAAGCTCGTGCACAAGCCCTTTCTTGGTGAGCTAGATACTTGACTTGCCAGACACATAACACCTTACTTGATTCTTTTTTTTTAGTTTTTTTTTTAATATAAGTTTTTTATATGTATTCTAAAAAATAAAAATTGTATTTAAGTTTTAATTAGTACCTCTTTTTTATGATTTTCTTGTTTTATTTAACCTTTTTAAAATAATTATTATTTTTAATTATATTGGATATGTTTAACTTTTATTTTACGAGGTTAGTGTTATTCATCTACAATTCTTTTATATATATTAAAATTATTTTAAAAATAAAAAAAAATATTTTTTTACAATATTTTTAATATGTGCAACCTTATATAAAAAGTTTTTCTTTTTATTTATTCAATTAATTTTATGTGTATACTAATTTATTTTAAATACAACTAGGTAAATAAACCGTGTTACAATATTAAATATCTTGATATATATTTATCTTTTATTTTTTTCAATTATGTTTTTATTTATCATCAATGAATTTTATATATTTATTTTAAAAATAGTTTGTGATTGATTTAATTAGATGTGTTCATAAGTTTTTTTATTTACATTTAAGATTTTGTTTTTGTAAAAGAAAGCATTGAAAAATTCTAGGTGTCTATTTTTTTAAAATCTTGTATTGTTTTTTTTCTTATTCTTTTAATTACTTATTTGTTTTATAAAAAAATTATTATTTTTAATTTCACCCTTCAATCCAAGTTAATTATTTATTTTTGTTTTTTTCCTCATTCTTTTGATTTTTTTTTTGTTAATGTTTTTATTCTTTTCAATTTAACTCTTAAAATGAAAATTTGTTATTGCCCTTTAATTTATTTTTTCTTTTGATTTTAACCTTTATTTTTTTAATTACTATTTTTTTATCTAATTTTTACTTTCAAATCATCCTTCAATGTTTCATTTCCTATGGATTAGATTCATGATTTTATCATATATAATATTTTTGGTTTAACAAGCTGAGTCACTGATTTGAAAACTTAATAGGGGTTAATATTTTTTATATATATTATTGTGCAACATTGTTTTTTTATCTTTATGGTTATTTTAATTTTTTTATTGTATTATCCCGACTCATTATTAAACATGGATGTGTTAGAATAATTCAAACTAACTCAATTTTTAATGTTTAGATTACATGTTTACTGTATTAGCTTATATATATATATATATTCTAATAATATGAAAGAATATCCCATGATATGCAAGGCAAGTGAGGTAAAATAAATAAATAAAATTTCGATTGCGCAAAACCATAGAAAACAGAATTTAAAAGGATTGAATAATAATAAAAGGTTCAATGTTCGAAAAAATTTAAGGGAACAAAAGGAAAAGCAATTGATGATAAATAGTGGAGGGAACAAGTTATTGTCAGAGCATGAATCATGAATGCATAGTAAAAACACTATTTTATATTATTTTATGTAAAGATAAAAGAGATATTATGATGAGAAGGATAATGTATAAAAAATATTGTAAACTCAAATAAAAGTGATGAAAAGAAAAATACAAATGGAATTATATCATGGGAGAAATGATACGTGTAAACTCATATATAAAAAATATATTGTAAACTCATAAAGTTAACCATTACTCAATTATTTTTCAATTATATTATTTAAAAATATTATTAATATTGTCCACACTATCATCTTAATATCATAATTATTGTTGTTTGAGAAAACTAGACTAATATTTGTGGTCTGTTGATGATGTATATTATTTTTTTAATAAAATATTTAAGCATTATAAATGTATTTAAAAAAAAATGATTTACCCGGGCTATAGTTTTTACCACCTAAATAAATTAATTTTATTTGAATCATAATAAACAAAAAAAATAGTTGTCTCTTTTTAATACATGAAATAAAAATGAATAGAATAAAAAGGATAATTAGTGTTAAATATTTATCTTGTGCATCCATCTTTTCATTTTATTATGATGATTAACTTTACGCTTTAGTTAATTAATTATTATTAACAACCATTTTTTGTTTTATTGGTTATTTATTTATTTATTTATTTATTTAGCGTAGACAATAGCTTTTCATTCTTTAATTAAGAACAATCATGATACCCAAAGATTTATATATAACTCTAAAGCTTTATTATTATTATTATTATTATTAGAAATTAACCCACAACTTGGATTGGATTGGAGGAAATATTATCCTCTTGAGATGAATTTATCCACAACAGTGTATTGGAACGTTTAAAGGTTGATTAAGCTTCATTAGCCTCAAAAGTAACGGAAAAAACGTGAGAATATGTTTTGACCAAGAAACTAGTCTAGATTCGAATTGAGAATTCATTTTTTTAATATATATATATATATATATATATATGATAAATTAAGAATAGAATTATTTCCGATTAATTAAAGTGTGTGTGTCTATATATATATGATAAATTAAGAATAGAATTATTTCTGATTAATTAAAGTGTGTGTGTCTATATATATATGATAAATTAAGAATAGAATTATTTCCGATTAATTAAAGTGTGTGTGTCTATATATATATATATATATATATATAGAAAAAATGATGACATTCCTTTTCTTCTCCGAGAAGAAAAGAACATGGCCGACATACGTTTTCGTTTTCTTTTGTTTGACACTTTAGTTTCAACAAGTCAATAGGCTTCGAAAGTATCTCCCCCCTCGTTTCTCTAATCAACAATTAACTGGTGTAGAATTACGCATGACTGCCCTCGCTCGGAAAAGCTAGAAACATACAGTCCTGTGTTTTTTCACATCACTGTTAGAAGCATGTTAAAATATTGCTTAGGACAATAATTGAGAGATTGGGATTAGGAGCGGTCCAAATCTGCCCACTATTCTCATCTCAACAAACTAATTAACATCATAGGTCTTTCAATGCCACCCTTCAAATGTGGGGTACCCCGCATTTCTTGTTGTCAATCTGCCATCATATAATATAATATATAATCATTTTATGTATGTTAAAATCTGTCTTCTTCTCCCTAGGAAATATATTTATTTATTTTATTTTTGTCGATGCTGACTTGTCACTGGCTTTCCTTTCATTTTCCCTCTACGTGCAAGTGTTTCTTTAATATGCCCAATAATTTCAGGTCATTTTCATAGAGATATAATTATATTATTAGTGATAATCTTTCACTTGTAGCTCTCCTATCGATGCAATGACATTTATAGTAAACAAATTAAGAGCTTGCAAGTATATATTATTTTTGTTAATATAATAAATCCTAATGCATGCATGCCCCACTAATACTCTCGTAGGTGGGTTATTTATATGCAAATCAAGAGTAATAAACTGTTAATCATAAAGACAATACTTCGTGATGCGGTGACGTCTCGACTTAAATTCGTTTATTAATTTGTTTTTCATCTTTTTGGATTTAACTATATGTAATTCGTATCATATAAAATACATATAAAAGACACTTCTTATTGGGGTATCGTATGATCGCATTCCATGATGTGATATAGGCATTTTTATAAAAACAAATGTTGTACTTAAAAAAAACTAAGTTTGATATTTTCATGTGTTTTTAATATTATTAATGTCTGTATATCAATGATCATTCAGGAATATTTTAAAAATATTTGCAAGTGCATTTTAATATTTTTTTAATTAAAAAATATGTTGAAAAACAATTTTAAACAAAATATAAACATATTAGTCAACACAATTTTCTAATATATATGAGATACAATCTTTTTTTTTATTAACGTGGAAGTCCGGATGAATTTGCATGCATCTCAATTAATTTTATGGGTCCTAAAATTTATAATTATATAAATCTATAATGATTCTAAAATTTATAAGAATTAAACTAGTAACAACCTTTTTATTTAGTTGATTAAGAACTTGGAAACCATTTCCTAAATTTTTTTATTAATAAAATTAATTAATAAAAAATATTTTTTTTAATTAGAGAAAGATTTGACTTGTTTTTAAAAAAAGTATTTTCCTTTTATTTTAGAAAAAATTAACTTTTTAGAAGTTGTAAAAAATTCAAAAATATTATGTTATTATTTAATTATATAAAATTTGATTCTCAATTTTTTAATATATATATATATATATATATATATTAATTTTTTCTTATTTTTTTAATTTTATCCCATAAAATTTAATTTAATTTAATTTTTATATCAACTTTAGTCCTTATTCTTTTTATTGTTATTTTAACTTATTTTTTAATTGAAAATTTTTATTTATCAAATTTGATTCTTTTTATTTATTTTTTATTTATTTGAAATAGTTTATAAAATCAGATTTTTTTAATTTTATTATCTTTCAACTTTCTTATTTGTTACATTTGATATCAATTTTTTTTATTTCTATTTATTTATTTGAAATAATTTATGTATGAAATTGAGATTTTTCTCAATTTCATTCTATTTTAATTTTTTATTTGATTCTTATTATTTTTATTTTTATTTTGTTATTTGAGATAATTTATTAAATTCATTTTTTTCAATTTAATCATCTTTTTTTTTCACTTGTCATATTTAGTTCTCATTCTTTTGGTTTTCTATTCATCTTATTTGAAGAAAAAAAATTAGACTAATTTTTTTTTAAGTTCACCCCATCAATATTTTTTTATTTTAGATTTGATCACTATTATTTTTATTATTATTTATTTTATTTGAAATAATTTATGAAATTTAAATTGTTTTTGATTTCATCAAGCTTCAACTTTTTATTTATCATTTTAATTCATTTTATTTTAATAAATTTTAAAAAAATATTAAAATATAAATAAGTTATTTTACAACTTATTTTTCATAATATAATTAAATACTTTCTATTACTTCCAGCAAACACAACAATTATTTTGCCATGATACTGAAAATCATTTTTAAATTTAACTGATATGATACTGTAAAATTTTAAAATAAATTTATTTTTTTAAATATTTTTTTAAAAAACTTTTCAGCTAAAAAACTGCCTCAACCAACTTACCCACACAGCTTTAGTTTGTTTTTGTTAACTTTACTACCAGTGAGGGAAGAAGTGAAGAGTTAAAGTGAGGGGCCACTGTCGAACCTAAGTTGTCACGATATACAGAAAAGATAATCTAGATAATGCAGGGTGTAGATTCAGCTACATGTACAGGAAATGATAGGGGTGTTCACACAGTAAAATGTGTTCCCCTTTTCAAAAAAGTGGATTGTGGCGGCACAGCCTCAAAATCTGGTCTAGGCCATCATGGCCGTCCATCTATAAATTCGTGGATAACCATGGGAAATCCACTCTATTAATAATGCTACTTGTCATCTTCAATTTACCTATTCACTATTTACCAAAACGCAAAATTGAGGGTCTTTCTTTTTTTTTATTAAAAAAATATATTTTTGAAATATTTTTATTGTTTAAAATTATTTTTTATAATTTTTAAAATTTTTAATATATAGATATTAAAAATAAATTTAAAAAAATAAAAAAATTATCTTAATATATTTTTAAATAAAAAACATTTTAAAAAATAATACTTACAAAAATCCCAAACATTACCCCCTGTTGATTGTAAAAGAAACCCTCCTTTTGTATCCCACTTAATAATCAACGGCCGAAATTCCTGGGACTTGCCCACGTTGCCACTCCCCACCTCCCCTTCAGTTGCAAATTCACTGCAGTAGGAGTTTTTAAATTTCGAAACCATTTGTCGAAGATAATTAATACCCACTCCCCTCTTGTAAAATTGAATGCATGCTGTCCATGAACATATTAATTATGGGATATGCAAATACATACATACATACATACATACATACATGTATATGGTTGTTCCGTCACAGCAGTTTGACATATCTTTTCTTAATATATATATATATATATATATATATATATATTTAAAATATAATTAATTACATTTCATATTATATTTTTCAAAATTATTTTATATTATTACCTTCTCTTTGATATAAAAAAAATAAAAACTAGATTGAAAAATTTAAAGTAAAAGTTATAATTAGAAGTATAATAGTAAATCAAGTAATTAATAATTTTTAATATTTTGATAATGTACCATGATTTTAGGTTGCCTAATAAAAAAGATGTATACAAATTTTAAAATGGACCAAACATTTAGATGCCCTAATAAAAAAGATGTACACAAACTTTAAAATGGGCCAAACATGTATTTCATTTTGAAGCACATCTAAGCGCATATATATATATATATATTAACTTTTAATTATAGCTATTAAATTTGATTTAGTTTAATTGATTAAGATAATAATTTATTAATTTATAATCTAGCTTGACAAATCATGATAACCTGTTAATTTAGAGTAATGTTTAAACTGATTTTATTTGAAGGTTACTATGATTAAACTTGAATGACACAGTTAAATCTAAATTCTAAGAATTAAAAAAAGTTATTTATTTTAAAAAACAAAACAACACCGTTCGAGATTCATCCGGCAGGTCTAATAACTATGCTCGTGATCGGGGAAACTGAACAAGTGGCGTGGTGGCATGATATTTAAAAGGAAGGTATGACTATACATGATAATGATAAGATAATGATGATGAATGATGTACAAACTACCAAATACGACATACAATAAAAGAAACAGTATTTTTTTTTTTTTTAATAACATACTCACAGAACAAAAGTAAGTAAACGATCACAGTGGAAACGTTTTTAGCAAAATGGCATTTTGAATAGATGCTATATTATCCATTAACACAATGTTTTTATTTAAAAATATCTTAATCTAAAAATATATTAAAATAATATTTTTTTATTTTTTACAGTTTATTTTTAATATTAATACATCAAAATAATCTAAAAATATAAAAAACAATTTGAAGAAATTTTTTTTTAAATTTTTTTCACAAACATATTTTAAACTAAAAAATAAATAAGCTCTAAAAGAAAATAGATTATTCTTTTTTTCATCTAATAAAATATAAATATTAATGTGTTGTGATGATCCCATTGATTCAACCTTTTAAATGAATAATGGTACTCATTTTGTCCAAATGCATACCTATTTTGCATATGCATGATTATTAATTTAGTGTATATTTTGTATTGTGATAGTTTTTAAAGTTATAATTTAAAAAAAAATAGTTTTTAAAAAATAGTTTTGATTACATTTTAAAAATATATATATTCAGTTAAAATTATTGTGTTATGAAAATTTTACATGCATATTAAATGAAAAAAAAGATTTTCATTAATGAAGAACCTGTTACTTTAACTTCTAAAAAAATAATGCTGAATACATAATTATATGTAGAATTTAACATAAAAAACATAAAACTATTTAATTAACAAAATAATTTTTATTTATTGTTGAATAAAAAGTAAAAACTATCACAATATCAACCAATTATCTTAATTTTTATAATTTAAGAGCAATGAAGTCAATGTACATATTTTGAACATAGTTCTCTCTCTCAAAATGCAAGATTTATTAACCCTATTAAAACTTTTTATGTTAAAATGTATATTAATGATTTTTTTTAGATTTAATTTGTAAATATATTTTATACATTACTCTAATAGGAATAAAGTAAACTATTGAAATTTAATATGTGTTGTTCTCAGCAGTGTAATCTGACAAAATTCAATAGATTGTTTTACTGGGGACAATGCAACAGAAATATGTTATTTCACCAAATGTTTTTTAAAGCTATTCTTTTGTTGATTGTGTTAAGGTAAAAGGGATGATAATTATAAATGGACTCATGATGTCAATGCCTTCTAAATGAATTTATTTTAAATACATAGCTGAAAAGAAATGTATAAACTAGCACAATTAAGATTTTTTATTTTTAAAAAAATAGCATACTGTGAAAGTTGTGCTACTCTTACTACTCTTACTGGTGAAATCTAAATAATTTAATGAGACTAACACAATCATGCTCGGATGCCCTACTTTAACTAGCAAAAACATAATTAAAAGGTTATAATATTAGGACCAGCACAGCTCTTTAAGTGTATATTTTAGTATCTAATTATGGTTGTAATTTAAAATATTTATACTTTAAAATATATTGTAATAATTTTTTTATTTTTTAAAATTTATTTTTAATATAGAATATCAAAACTATTTGAAAATATTTAAAAAAATTAAAAATTAAAATATAATTTTTTATAAAATGATGATTTAACAGTAATAACAAACACGTCGTAAATCATCATTTGTGCCAACTTTGACATGAAATGAAGTATCAACAAAACTTAAAAAGTTTGTAGGGCAACCCTTTAATTTATCTTTTATATATTTTATTCCGTCGTGCTTCTAAGTACTGGCATAACCATTTTTATTGTTATCATTTAAACTGTGATATTTTTTTATGATTTTTTAATTTGTACTAATTTTTAATTTATTTATCATATATTTCATTTTAAAAAAAAAAACTTGGTATAAATTTGGTAACTTGTCAACTTAAGATTTTACTCGGGCTGGATTCTAATTTAAATTGGCTTGGAGGTCGAACCAATCCATGGGTGAGACTTGTCTATGTTAGATTCAAGAATTTTTTTACATATATATATATATATATATATATATATATATATATATACTATCATATAATTTTTAAAAACCAAACAACATTTTTTTAGAATTGATACGGTGAACTGACAATCCGGATAAGACAACGAGGGAACTCAACGGGGGCATGATATTTAATATATGGGTATGATTATACATCACGATGACAAAATACGGATGATGATGGATGGGCCGAAGAAGAGAGGGAGAGCAAGAGCGAGGTAAAATAAAGGTAATGATTACAAACGGGGTAAAGATGGCAGCGCATCGTATATGATTAAAATGAAATACTTGCAACTGAGGGAGAGCCGCGCAGCCAAAGCCGCCATTTCCTCTTCCGATTTTTTTTTTTTCTGTGATGATGAGCATTTCTTATTTATTACTACCAATTACTATATATTCGAAGGGTAACCATTTATTAATAATATTGTTACCAGTAAGAGAGAGAGAGAGAGAGAAAGAAATAAACGACATGTAGACAGACAGACGGGGGAAGGAGAGATAGGGACTTGAAAAAGCACTGAATTAAATAAAAATAGAGAAAGAGAAGGAAAAGGAGGCGAGGCGATTCTAGAGAGAGAGAGAGAGAGAGTTATTTCCTTGAAAAAAATCCACAAAATTCAGGTATTTATAGGTACCATAAGTGCACTTGAGCCTCTGCAGTGAAGAACTACCCACCACCTATAAGTAAAGGAGATAGCTAGCACCACAAGTTGAAACTCAAAGGGCTCGCCGCACCCTTTTGGATTTCCTTTCTTCACTTGTTAATTTCTTTCGTTATTTATGCCATATCTTAGCTCTTTCGAAGATATTCTCTTTTCTGATCCTTTTTGGTTTCTCTAATTTCGAAGGCCTACCCCCCTAAGCTAGCTTCATATAGCCTTTGCTCTTGAGTCTTTCCTTGCTTATTCCACAAGTTATTCAGTCTGCTTACCTATCCCTTGTCTTCCCCCCCCTTCTCTCTATATATACGTACAATCCCCTTTCCAATCCCAACTGAAGTTGCAGCCTCTGTTGCCCTTTAAGGTTCTCCCTAACCTCGTTTTTTCTCCTCTTGTTGTGTTTAATTTTATTACAAATAGTTACACACGCACACATATATATTATGGGAGAAGAGAGAGTGAATATGATAGTGGTTAGAGAATTTGATCCAAGAACAGATGGATTTGGTGTTGAAGAAGTAGAGAGAAGATGTGAAGTTGGTCCCGGCGGCAAGCTCTCTCTCTTTACCGACCTCTTGGGTGACCCAATTTGCAGGGTCCGCAATTCCCCTGCTTTCCTCATGCTGGTACACACGAACATTAGTACTTGTCCATTTTCTGTGAAATTTGTCCTTAATTTTTTTCCTTCTTACCTGCTAGTTACTACTACTACCTTCGAGAAAACGAGATTGACTAATCATGTGCAACCATGCCATGTAATATTATTAATAGGTGGCCGAGATAGGAGAAGAGATAGTGGGGATGATAAGAGGTTGCATCAAAACCGTTACATGTGGCAAAAAGCTTTCAAGAACTGTGAAAAACAGCTACTCCTACAATGTCATCAGTAATAATGACCTTTCCAAACCCGTCCCTGTTTACACCAAAGTTGCTTACATTTTAGGCCTTCGTGTCTCTCCTTCACACCGGTAAGTACTCCTAGCCTGCATCTTCATCTTAGTACACCACTGTTTTTTCTAATTATTTTCTTTTTCCCTGAAATATCCCAATCAAGAAATGACTCCATATCTTCACATCTACTTGTAATTCCAAACGAATCAACTTTGATGCTAATGCTATGTTTTGTTCTTTTGCATTTTGTCGTCAACTTGATCGGATTGAAGAGATGGATTTACTTTACGTTATGAAAAGAAAGTTGTACAAAAAAAATGCTGATTTTCGTTCCCCTATACAGTGAAAGACTGGGTGTAATTAATTATTATAATTAAATGACATACCCCCTCTAATTATTGGGTCGAACCATTTTAATATTATTATTAAGACATAGTAACATCTCTTGTAACATCTCTTATGTTTTGTCTTCAATGCTCAATAATAATGATGATGATGCTAATTAATATTAATAATTGTATCCTATTTATTTAATTTAATCCAATCTTTTTCTTAGGAGGATGGGCATAGGCCTAAAATTGGTACATCAAATGGAAGCTTGGTTTCGTCAAAACGGCGCTGAATATTCCTACATAGCAACTGAAAACGACAACCACGCTTCCGTTAAGCTCTTCACCGACAAATGCGGCTACTCCAAGTTCCGTACTCCCTCAATCCTAGTCAACCCGGTCTTTGCTCACCGGGTCCCTGTATCAAACCGTGTAACAATCATCAAACTCAACCCGTACGACGCCGAGTTGCTGTACCGACGGCGATTCGCCACCACCGAGTTCTTCCCTCGGGACATCGACTCCGTCCTCAAGAACAAGCTGAATGTGGGGAATTTCTTGGCCGTGCCACGTGGCAGTTTAAAATCCGGATTGTGGGCCGGGTCGGAAAACTTTCTATCCGACCCGCCGGAGTCGTGGGCTGTGCTCAGCGTGTGGAACTGCAAGGATGTTTTCAGACTTGAAGTGCGTGGCGCGTCCCGCGTGAAGCGGACATTTGCTAAAACAACGAGAGTTGTCGACAAGGCGTTGCCATTCTTGAGGTTGCCTTCGGTGCCTGCGGTGTTTAGGCCCTTCGGGTTGTATTTTATGTATGGTTTGGGGGGCGAAGGACCACGCGCAGCTAAAATGACGAAAGCGTTGTGTGGTCACGTGCATAACTTGGCTAAAGAGAGTGGGTGTGGAGTGGTGGTTACTGAGGTAGCAAATCGCGAACCGCTAAAGTTAGGAATACCACACTGGAAAATGCTATCGTGCGCAGAGGATTTGTGGTGTATTAAGAGGCTCGGGGAGGACTATAGCGACGGGTCTGTTGGTGACTGGACTAAATCACCACCCGGCTTGTCAATTTTTGTTGACCCTAGAGAGTTCTAAACACTTTCGTAGTAGAAAAAGAAAGAAAACTCTTTACACGGAAATCAAATGTTGTTTTTTTTTTTTTTTAAATTGTTTTTGTAGTGTCTTAGTAGGGTCTTCGATCGTGGAGAATTTTCGGGGATGGAAAAAAAGGGAATGAGAAGATATGGGGTTCTGTTGTAAAAAACGGGGAATATCCTCACTTTCAATAATCCTCTCAACTTTTGTAAATGGATGTGGCTTTTTAGATCCTCTCTCAGCCAAACACAGCATAAGTTTCTTGTGGGGATAATATGGTAATCTTATTCGTCAATCAACTTTTATTTATTTATATATACACATATATTCGAAAGCCTGCTAGGTGGTTCGTTGATGAAATTGAGATGAGAAAAAATCATGTGTGAATCGGAATAAACCACTTACAGGTGAGTGCATGCAAGAACTTTTTGGCCGTATCATTTGCATGCCTTTTTCTTGATTATATACCTCATCTAGTTATCTTGATGATCTTTTCCTTTGTTAATTGGGTTCGTAGTATCTTTCTAATTAGGGTCAGTAGACGGCAAATAACAACGCCTGTCCTCGGGCACACTGGACCACCTATGTCCTAATGAGGGGCATGGTTGTCTTTGGCCTGTCCGAATTATATATTCATATGACAAGATATATGGTCATAATGGGCACCTTTTATGGGTGAACTTAAATTTGGTGGTGCAGGGGTATATTTTTGCTTTTTATTTATTTAATTATTATATATACGATGGAAATTGACGGGAGATTTGGCTTTTAGCTGCTGTGGGTTTGCCTTCTTTTGCAATGGGGGCGAGATGTGATAGTACGAGTGGGTATGAGGTATTTTCTTCCCCGTCTTTACCTCCATAGGGGCCCCTTTTCTTTTTTCCTCGTTTTGGTGGCTTTAGTTTGGAACCATGGCGTATGGTCCATACAAGAGGTTCCGACGCTGTGGCGTTTTTTAATCCAACCCAAAACATTATGATATATATATAGATATATCTCCCCTAAAGAAATGTGGGTGCCTTAATCACGTCTTCATCGTCCATTCTCAAAAATATTAATGTAAATCAAAAAAAAAAATAGTATTAATGTAACAGAAGAAAATTCTACGTACTAAAAGCACGGTCCTCAGGCTACACACATGACAAGCACGTCCGTTTCTATCTTTTTATTTTGCTTTCTTCTCTAATTGCTTTTCTAGTCAATCGATTGGGATCATACACTTCTATGATGGGGAATCATCCTATGTTACCAGCAATAAGTTGTTTGTCTTTGACAATTCTATGTATGTGTACATGATTGTGATGATACTGCACGGTGCACATATAAATTAAATGAACAATTGAGCTTAATAATTGTGTAATTATTTCACAGTGTTTCTTCGTTTTTCCTTCAAGATTAGTAAAGGAAAGGTGCATATATCAAAATTAAAATAGGTTTAACATGCACTAAGTACGCCTGTTATATATAAAAGGCACCAAGTCAATGCATGACTCACCAACTTCACGGGATTTTGCACTAAAAGTAGGACACGAATTATCATGATCAGACGAGGGATATATATGGATGAGAAAGAAAATTGTTATTACTGAAACTGGCTGAGGAGTACTCTAAGTATATACCTATTTAGCAAGGGGTAAAGAATTGTAAATGCTTCTATAATTTTTTTTGTTTTTACCATTTAATACTTGATTTTTATTTATTTATTTTTCATAAATCATTTCGATTTATCTCAAATAAATGTCCGGAGACTTGATGTCTACAAAGATATTAAGAAAAAGAAGCGCGCCTAAATGTCAATGGTGTTCTTGTCGCCAGTTAATAATTTCTTACAATCAAGAAAACATACTTAGTGATTTCCAGCTGTTTAGATGAGAAAGGTGAAAACCCATAGATAGAAAAACTAAGGCAATCCAAATATCCAATCCAATAAGGGATGATGCTGATGATGATCCTTAGCTCTATCCGACCAACCGAGCTGGACGGACCGTAGTAATTAAGCCGGAAACTGTTTGATTCCAATCTTCACTGGTAACTCATCATGAACTGTCATCTTTAACGGTCTTGGAAAAAACAAAGAGGTCTTGTCATGTTTCAATAAAGTCGGGATCCATGTTTCCTATCTATCTCTTTATTGATAACCTTAATCACCCGCCTTTGTATTTTCCTTGTATACACGTCTTCTCACGTCATTCCCAGTTAACTGGTTTGGTAGCATGGAAAGTGGAAATCCATGTAGTACTGGCGAGTTCAGTTCACACACTTGGCTTTGAAATGATCGATCTATGCCGTTTGCTAGCTGTTGTGAATTAGGCTAGGCTGATAGATGTGAAAGTGGATGATGTTAGTCAAGTTTTGACTAGCTAGGGTTGTCCTGATCTCTATGTATTTCATGCAAAACCTAATTAATGTCATCAATTTATGGCAGGAAGCTCGCCCTGCTGCTCGCCCATGAAGTACGTTGAGCTTCCAAGGAAACAGTGTCTCCTTTCAAGAATATATATATATATATATAATTTCCAATTAAAAGAATAATTTCAAGTTTGGAAAAGACAACAGCCTTTGTTGTTCTGGTCATTCTTTGAGGGATATATATTGACCTGAACATATATAAGTGGATTAGGTAAAAGCAATGGTAGGAGAGGTATCATTAGTAGTCAATAAGATTCGGTCGGCCTTTGGCTTCTTTACCTTTGCTAGTCTTCTTAGCAAGTCGTCGATGACCAACGTGATCTATCTTCTTAACACAGGCTTTAGGAGTTAGGACTAAAGTTCAGTTGGAAATTACTGAATAATAATTAGAACAAAGATGTTAGGCAGTTTATGATATGCAGCATTACATAATTATTATATCGACAGATTAGAGAAAATGTTATTAAAAGTATTTTTCTATCTAATCTATTTGGACTTGTTCTTTTTAGAATTTAAATAAAGATAGATAACATGGAAAGAAACGACAACAATTTTAATCATGAATGTTTTGTTTCTATAAAAAAAATTAAAAATTAAAAAAGAAGAATAACGTCGCTGGTTCGTAAGAAGTTAATTTATGCAAAAGCCTTAACCACATTGACTAATTTGAATGAATTGGAGTTGCCCCACACACAAACATATAATGGTGGATTTTAGTTCACTATTTTAAAGGTCCAATTCGATGGCTTGACCAATTAACCTTTAACTAAGATGATTTAAGATCTAAATTGATCTAATTTTTAATAAGAATTAGAGGGGAATTGTATCAGTATGTATTTGATTAAAAAACTTAATCAAAATTCGGTTAAAACCTATTTGATTTTTTTAATATTTTTTTTTAAATAAAAATTTAGAATGATTTATTTTCCGTTCATCTTATCTTATTCATGACTTATCTTAATTGAACTTTCAGGTTAGATTTAAAAGCTATGTTATAGGTAGGTTGAAGAAGTTGGGTAGATAGTCGAAAGAGAAGATGCCATGAACCGTTCATTTACACCAATTAATATTAAATTTGTTAATTGTTATTTTTTGCATGTATGTTATTTTTTTTCATTTTAATAATGAAATAAAAGTCCATAAAACAAAATACAAGATGCCAATAATTACTAAAACAATAAAACTGGCAAGTGGGCTCCTATTTTGTTGCGGATTCATTTACAAAACTTTGTTTCATTTTAAATTAGCTCAAATCAATGTTTATGTGAATTTGAATAAATTTTAACAAATATTAACGTTATTATAAAAATTAAATTAATTATAAATTAAATTTATAAATTATTATTCAGTTTTATTTTCAATTTTATTTGCAATTTTTTAATATTTATTTGAGGAGAAATTGAAATTAGTTTAATTAACATAAATCTTCTTGTATTGTTGGAATCCATTTAAAGAATATATTTTAAATCTTTAATCATCCATGTTAATTTAAAAAAAAATAAAATAAAATATAATGGAACCAATTACAATATTACTAAGTAAATCGCAACATAAAAACAACAAAAACTAACAGAATGTTTTCATTGGTAATTTTTACCAATGACAATAATTCCATCTCCAATTTTGTTGGTTCATACTAACAAATAATACCTGTTAGCGATATAGTCGATATATACCAATGAATTATATTCGTCGGTATGTATCGATTGTATCATTGATAGACTATTTAGTTTTTTTTGAAAAGTTGCAATGGTGTGATGAAATGGATTTTTTTAGATAATTTTATCAACGGACTAACCAAGAGATTCAAATCGGGATCTCTATACAGTAACGTGGCATGTTCACCAGTAGAATCATCGATGGACGACTAGATAAAAAGTTTTCGTCGGTGATTTCATCAGTAAAAGTCAATATATATCCACTCTGCCAACACTTTCTTACTCTATTTCTTCTTCTTCTTCCCCATCCCATCTCCCTCCTCCCAAATTGCAACCAATCACCCATTCCAACTTTCTCCCTCTTCTCAACACAAGCACTCAAGTTTCTTATACTTTTTGTACATGGTCACAACATTCATTCTTATGGATTTTATCATTTTTTATAGTTTTAACATTTAGATGTGAATTTTTTTTTAGTATAAGTATTTTGTTAACGTATGTACTTGTTTGATTGTTATTTGTTAAAGAAACTTGTAGTATGAACGTATAAGTTTTGTAGTTGTTATAGTTTGTTTTAGATTTTGTCAAATTATATTTATTTGTAAATTGTTAAAACTTTATGTGAATTACAATGAATTAGATTTATTGTGGCAAAATAAATAATAGCTTATTTAACGGGTTTGTTTTAATTTTTTTTAATTATATTGCAAAGTTGTGATTTTCATAAATTTATATATATATATAAATTTGTTTGGGCATTAACAATTAATTTGTTGGATAATACCGGGTAAACCAATATTTTTGTTATGTTTATTTACATAATATAGTTAATTAATACATGTTGTCATCATAATTTTATAGAAGTTTGATAAAAGTCATGGATGTATCGAGACTCATCTCAAGGATTGTGGAGGATAGATTATTGTAACGGGGTTCAGGGTTTTACTATTTCGCAACATCCTAAGGAATTTTACTGATGGTGGTATTAGGTGTCCATATATAAAGTATAAAAATAAAAAGTTTTTGCATCAAGATATTGTAACGATGCATCTTCTAACCAAAGGGCTCATGGAGGATTACTTGTGTTGGTATGTGATTAGTACTTAAAAGTGCATTTTTATCAAGGTTTTATATCGTCATTTTACACTTGAAGTATCAATAACTCCTTAATTAAAGCATGTTTTATAATAGCATATCTAATAATATAAGATACCTTTAGTTTGTGGTAAATGTTCATTTTAAATGCAGGCCTATCACATAAATAAAAGAATTGATTGATGAGTTTACTAGTGCTACTTCAGATACCTCTACAAATTCCAAGCAAATCAATATCTTGACCTAAGATCAAGAATTCATTCTTGAGGCCATCAAAAGACTTGATGATCCTCACCTCCAAAAAACCTACTTAGAAAAATTATTAAAAGACTTCAACCAACCAGAGAGCCCCCCATCATCACAACCTCCACATCGCTCTACATTACCTTCTACCAGCACCAATACCTATGACCTTACAAAAATCCTTAACAAAAAGAAATCCAAAACCACAGTTACTCTTCCAGAGTTACATTCTGAAATAAAAACGCTCAAATCTGAATTACAATCTGTTAAACAAGCCCAACAAAAAGACTCTACCATACTCCAACATCTTCTCTTAAAAATAGAAAACCAGTATGATACTGAGTCTGATACTGAAGACCAAACCATTGAACATCATGCTTTACCACATACACTTACCAATATTGAGCATATTCCAGATGATTTTCTTAATGTCTTAACACAAATATCTTCCAAAAAATATTTAATTAAAATTACTCTTGTTTTCTCCAACGATTTCAAACTTGACACTATTACTTTATTTGACACAGGTGCAGATTTAAAGTACATTAAAGAAGGAGTGGTCCCAAAACGATTTTTACAAAATACTTCTGAAAAACTCTCTACTGCCAATAACTCAAAATTACATATTGTGGGTAAAACCCAAGCCTCTATTTTCAATAAAGGAATTTCTCTTAAAACATTTTTTATTGTTACTAAAGATATTAATCATACCATCATTCTTGGCACTCCATTCATTGACATGATCACTCCATTCATTGACATGATCACTCCATATCAAACACATCATAATTGTATTACTTTCAAAATTAACAACTCCAAACTTATTTTCCCCTTCTTAGAGAAGTCTAAGACTAGAAATTTAAATTTAATTAAAGCATGCTCTATACATACTTATCATCTCAATGAACTAATTCATGGAAAACAGTTCCATTTACATGATTTACAAAAACCATGTTTCCTTTTGTCGCATAACTAAACAACTCCAACACCCTATATTTACACTAAAAATTCATTGACTTACAAAATAAAATTGAACAACAAATCTGTTCTAACTTACCTAATGCTTTCTGGAAAAGAAAGCAACACATTGTTGATCTTCCGTATGAAGATACCTTTTCAGAAAAATTAATACCCACAAAAGCACGACCTATACAAATGAATGCTGATTTAAAACAATATTGTAGACTTGAGATCCACGATCTTGAGTCTAAAGGTCTTATCCAAAAGTCTCGATCACCTTGGTTGTGTGCAGCGAATTATGTAAACAAAAACTCTGAAATCGAACGAGGCACACCAAGACTTGTGATCAATTACAAACCCCTAAATTCTGCTCTCAAATGGATCAGATATCCAATCCCCAACAAAAAAGATCTGCTACAAAAACTGCATTCTGCATTCATATTTTCCAAGTTCGATATGAAATCTGGATTTTGGCAAATCCAGATTGATCCCAAAGATAGATACAAGACTGCTTTCACGGTTCCTTTTGGCCAATATGAATGGAATGTTATGCCATTTGGACTAAAAAATGCTCCTTCTGAATTCCAACGCATCATGAATGACATATTTAATGCACACTTAAAATTTTGCATTGTTTATATTGATGATGTTCTTATTTTTTTTTCACATTCTATAGATCAACATTTTAAACATCTACATGCTCTCTTTCATACTACAAAACAAAATGGTTTAGTTGTTTCTAAGATAAAAATCTCCCTCTTCCAAACTCGTGTCCGTTTCCTAGGCCATTATATATGCCAAGGCACTGTCACACCAATAGAGAGGTCCCTTACCTTTACCATCAAATTTCCTGATAAGATCACCAATAAAACCCAATTACAAAGGTTTTTAGGCAATTTTAATTATGTTCTAGACTATTACCCTAATATTAGTCGTCTAGCCAAACCTTTACATGACCGATTAAAAACAAATCCCATCCCTTGGTCCGACCTCCATACCAACCTAGTCAAAGAGATTAAGAAGCAAGTCTAGACCATTCCTCTTCTCTATCTAGCCAACCCGTTAGCCTCTAAGATTGTTGAGACAAATGCCTCTGACATAGGTTATGGCGACATTCTCAAACAAATTCAAGATAACAAAGAACAAATCCTTCAATACACGTCTGTTCACTAGAATGACTGCTAGAAAAATTACTCAACGATAAAAAAGGAGATCCTTTCCATTGTTCTCTGTATTATAAAATTTCAAAGTGATTTACTCAATCAAAAATTTCTTTTACGAGTTGATTGCAAATTTGCAAAAGAAGTTCTACAAAAAGATGTCCAAAATCTTGCTTTCAAACAGATTTTTGCCAGATGGCAAGCCATTTTAAGCATTTTTTTATTTTGATATTGTCTACATTAAAGGAGATTCAAATTCCATTCCTGACTTCCTAACCCGCAAATTCCTTCAAAACAGGTCTTGATGCCTCCCAAAGCAAAGGCCAAAGACAAGAGCAAAGCCCCTCAAACCCAGCCTAACAAACTAGAAAGCCCGAAGCCCTCTATAAAACTCATGTCCTCAACCATCCTAACTGCCAAACCAATCAAATCCTGGTATGAGGCAGTAATTGAAGAAGAAGACACTGCAAAACCCCAACAGGTACAAATCGACGTAGTTCAACAATGGGTTGACACTATATCTAAATCACCAGAATTACTTCTGGCATTACAAAAGGTGTCTCAACAAACATCCGGCGATTCTGTATCTCAAACAGGTAGTATTTTAAAACCTCTTTCAAAACTCCAAAGAGACATTTCTACTTCAAAACCCCTCCTTTCTTTACAACAAACCAGCTTTCTAAAAACAAAATCCAAATATATTTTCAAAACTACTTTCCAAAATATCTTAACTATAGAAGAAGGATTTTATCATGAAAACCCTTCTATTGCTGCATCAAAAATTTTCCCCTCCAACTGGCACTACAAACCTTGGAATTTGGCCAAACCACAATCCTATTATGCCACGATCCTTGAAATCACTAATTCCGTCAAATTCAAACACTTCAAAATTCATTCTAGCCACACTGAACTGGCATATTCTAAATGCATTATTCAAAAAGTCATTCACCCTAAAGACTAGGAGCAACCATTACATCAACCCTTTTCTTTCCCCATAAACTTCCGTACAAACCCCCAAGAATTTAATACATCCTATACATATTAGGATTATCAACAGGCATGGTTCAATACCTTCCTCCTCCAAAATCCAAACCATAGTCATTCTTGGCTTTTTTAATTTTATAATGACATGGACAATACAAACCTCCCCCTCTAGTTCCTCTAATGATGGGAGTACTATGGCTGTCATGTTGACTACCTCAAAGACCATCCCTTAGTTGAAAATGGCTACCTCCATTTCAAAAATAATTTTCAACCAGCCCCCCCGAAAGAAAGTTCTCTTCTCTACTCATTTTCTGTACAAAATTTTTTGTTCCGTGGGTATGTTCATGGTTCTATGATTATAATCTACAAAACGAACATCCAGTTCTTGTTCGAAAATTCAAAATCAAATGGTGGGATTCCTTTGCAGCTGAATCTAAAAGTTTCAAATCAGCTGTTACGGAATGGTTACAAAAACATCAGACAACTCCCATAATTGACCATCATCCTCAATCAAAGTTTCTAGCCAGAAAGGCTCAAACAGCAGCTCTCCTTGCCCCTGCTAGAACTAAAGAAGAATATTTACAAATTGTCCAAAACATTATACAAAGCCAAGACCCTAAAACAGTCTTGTCCCAATCTAACTCATCTGAATCAATATCTCCTGCCATTTCCCTTAGAAATGATAATGAAGATGACTGTTTTGGTATTCTACCTCCCATTAAGCGACACAAAAAAAGAGTATTTTTCCAGCCTTTTCAGGCTCACCTGTTTAGAGCTTTATCTTTTGACTCACATGTTTTGAGTCCCTTTTTAATTTTCATACCCTATGTTTTAGTCTTTCTTTAAAATATTACCCGCTGCTACAAATCCATTGTCGGTGACTAGAAGACAAAAAAAAGGTTCAACAACAAAAAATATGGGCTTTTCCCATCTTGTCTTCACTCAATCATGACAGACAACACCATATGGGTTCATATGGGTTCTGACGAAATCTCTAACAAGACATTTTGGCCTCTTCCATGTCAACTCGTCTATAAAAGGAGACCGTCTTCCATCTTTTAGGGCAGACTGTGAATTTTCCTTAAAAAATTTCTTTTTCCCTCAGAACACATACCTGTAACCCTTCTCCACTCTCCTCTGTATCCAATATCTTTTGTATTAATATTACAAATTTACGTAAGATTCTATTTTATTGTTGATACTTTTGATTTTGTCTGATAAGGTAAGCATGCTCTGTGTTTGACCAAGGATCCTAACATTGCTGGTCTTGCCTTATTCATTCGCATCAGAAATCTATTTGCAATTTATAATTTTTGAAGTTTCTTTTAATTTATAATTTTTGCATTTTATTTCTATTTTCATAAAATCAGTATATAGGCTGGACACTTGTGCCCGATCTTTTAAGATCATTCTCAGGTATAACAATGTCACGTACTGGTATCAGAGCCTATTGTGATCTAGGTAGAATTAGTATCATAGAAGACAGTTTTCTTAGAGAACATATAGACTATTAGAAATAGGTGAATGCAACTGAATGGTGTAAGTCCCGTTAAAATTCTAGGGCAATAAATCCATATAATCTGCAGCCTGTTTCCTAGTTTATCTTTCTTCTCAATGGATTGTGTTTTCTATAGAACTACCTCTACTTCTGCCTCCTCTACTTCTGACTCTTTTAAAAGCTAGAAAATTGTACAAAGTGAAGAAATAACTATTAAAGACTTTATAAAAAACATTGATGACTGGAAAATCCCAAAAATGTCTCAAACCCAGATTTACCAAAAATCTAAATATGATATTTTCAAAATAGATTTCACTATTAAAACTGAGGAACAAGATATTCAGCTCACAAAACCCTTTAAAACCATACAACTCCTCTCTTAGAAGTCTTTACAGAAATATTTAGCCAGAAACTATAAATATATCCATGTTGGCCTTGTCCAAGTTGGAATAAAACCCCTTACAAAAGAAGGTCTAAACACCTCCATCCTTGTTGTCCTCCGAGATGCTAGGTTTCAAAACTTTCAAGATTCTCTCTTTAATTCCATTGAGTCTAGCCTCTATAGCGGCCCAGTATCTTTCGATTGTTATCCAAACATAACCATATATTCATTTTAAATACAGGCCTATCACATAAATGAAAGGATTGATTGATGAATTTAAGAACTGAAATTGAAAGGATAAAGAGATGGCCAAACTTAGAAAAAAGATGTTGGTGCAATCTAAACCAGAATACTGTTTGGTAATTAAGTCATATTTGGAGCTATAGATCTCAGATTTAGGTCTACTTTATATGGATGGAAAGGTAAGATATAGGCCTACAACTTTCATATGGAGCCCAACATCTAAAAAGGCCATTTTCAAGTCCAAATTGTTTCAACAACAAAGAAGTCTAAATTTGTCCTCCAGCCCGAACATTGTTCAGTATGTTATTAACATAAGTTATAATCATGAATGCTTGACGAGATTTACAAGTATTATCATTAATTAAATAAGATGACTAATGTAATATGTTAACAATCTATAATTTGATTAGAACCTCTTTTGTGTATGGTTTTCAATTGAATAATAAGAGTTTATACTATACTTGTTTGACATATCATTAGTGGATCCTCTAACCTTGACATTGTTTGTTATCATTATTTAATCCTTACATTAATTTTTTATCTCAAAGTTCTCATCAACTTTTCTTCTTCTCTTTCTTTTTCTTTATTGTTGTTGTTGTTGTTGTTGTTGTTATTGTTCTTACTACTACTACTACTACTACTACTACTACTACTACTACTACTACTAGTATTATTATTGCTACTATTAGTATTGTTGTTGTTATTGTTACTATTATTGCTACTTATAATTGTTGTTTATAATTTGTACAATTAACCTCCATGTAGTTCGACCCCGGTCTTGCCGGGTTATTTATTACTTTGACACTCCTGCACTTGGAAGAAGACATCAATCTTTTAGTCGTGTTAGTTTATGAAATAGAAAACACAATTAGTTAATAATTCTTTTTAATATCAACTATTACCCTCTTCTCCTAATCAAAATGAGATATTGTCCTCAATGTTTTAAGGTTGAAAGTTATAGTATAGGCTTTCCATCTAGTTTTCTTAAAAACTAGCAAACATGATCTTTTATAGTTAGATTCCCAAGACTATGATGAACATTTTTTTTAATATAAAAATTGGGTTATAAATCATGAATTGGACAATGCACTTCTCCATCATGATACGTCTCAAAAGTCAATAAAATATTATCTAATGATTCCTTATAGTTTGAAATAAATCCTGACTTTTGACTATTTTCACAAGCTTTGTAGAACACGTGCATGTCTTTGAACATGGTGAGCCAATAAAATCCACATTGTAATATTTTTACAGTTGTCTTTTTTTATGAGAAATGATTCCCACATGACTTAGAATGAAAAAAATTTAATGACACTACTTACCTCATTGTCGGAAATGCATCTTTGAAATATTTGATCAGGACAATAATTGAATAAGTTAGGGTCATCCTAATAAAAGTTTTGCACATTGCTTAAAAAATTTATTTTATCTTCAGTACTCTAGTGAACTGGCAAAAATCTTCAAGTAAGAAAATTGATATTTTTTGCAAACCAAGGCATTGAATTAAAAGAAAGTAAGGATTCATTAAGAAAGTAATCATTGATTGGTGTGATGTTCTCTTTCAATTTTACGTTCTCCAATATAGTAAGAAATTATAGGATAACCAAGGTCTTTACATTTCAAAGCATTATTCTTATGAAGAATGACACTTGCTTGTTCCGCTAAAAAGACTTTCTTTTTTACATTCAATTTTCTCTTCATAGTACACAGATCTTTAAAAAATTTAGTATAAAAAAGAACATGTTTAATAGCTCCAACAAAGGTATATTGATCCTTACTTGTTTGAAAGTTTCAAAGATTTTAGAGTTATGATTGACTTTTCTCTTTTTAGTCATGGCATGAAAAAATAGAAGTGCTAGAGGAGAATCAATCTTTTCTTTGCAATTTTCAGATTGAACCCTTTTCTTATCCTTAGAGATTAACTCATCATCTTTCTAGTAAGGTTCAAGAGTGGGTTTTTCAATAACCTTACCACTATGAAGAGTAGTGACTGATTTAACTTGATCTATGTAAAACTACTTGCATTTGCATTATATCACCTCTTAGGATTTTATTGTGCTTCAGATAAAAACTTACCTTTCTCTTGAAAAATAAGAGTAGATGTCAATTTTGCAAGAGTATCTTTAAAATCTATCATGCTTTAAGAAAGTTGAGCATTGATTGTCTCTTACTTTTCAATGATGTTTTGGGCAAACAAGAGAAGATAAGGATTGTCATCAAGTCAAGAGTTGGTCACCCACTCATCAATTACTCATCAAATCAATAGTTCCTAATTTTGGCCTATAAGAGGAGGAATTTGCCATGCATTTAGGCACCTTGGTTTCCAGATCCAGATCATGCTCTTGTTTTCTCTCTTTGTATTTTTTATAATGTTTATGCTTTGCTTTCATTAATATCAAGCTTATGCCTTTCATTTCCTTAGTTAACTTTTATCTTATTTATGTTCTTATTTTGTTTATTTATTTTTCTTTCTTTCATTATATCTAGCTAAGTTTATTATGTCAAGGTGAAAAGGTTACATTAATGGTGTAAGAATAAGTATAGTATAAACTTAATATAGACTTTAAAGTTTGATACTAACATATTTTATATTTGTTATCTTGTTCACTCTTTAATACTTTTCTTGTTAAATGACTAATCTTGATTTATGTTGTATAACACTTGGTACAATAAATGCTTGGCACTTTCATAGCCCATATTGTATGGTATAACCGATATTTGAGATATGAAAGGAACTTGATTTGTTGTTAACATCAGTTATAATCAAGAATAGTTGACGAGATTTATAAGTATTACTATTAATTGAATAAAATGACTAATGTAATCATGTTAACAATCTATAATCTGATTGGAACCTCCTTTGTGTGTGGTTTCCAATTGAATAATAAGAGTTTATACTATACTTGTTTGACATACTATTAGTGAAACCTCTAACCTTGACATTTGTTATTATCATTGTTTAATCCTTACATTAATCTTTCATCTCAAAGTTCTCATTAACTTCTTCTTCTTTTTCTTTTTTATTATTCAATTGGAAGAGTGATAATACTAATATACAAACTTCACAACCACTGTTTCAAACACACCACAATTTCTAAAATTCTCATGGATATGCACCTTCTATAAGAAATTTTGAGGAAACTTTGTATGTATTTATTGAAAAGCAAAAGACAATCAACACTTAACTTGCTCAAAGGATAATAGATTTTAAAGATATTTTTGCAAAATTCACATCTGCTCTCAGTTTTTAAGAGAAAGGTAAGTTTCCATCTCAACCACAGCAAAATCTTAAGGGGCAATACAATTGAAATGCAAGTAGTTCTGGAAGTCAACACATGAATCAAGTCAAATCAGTCATCACTCTTCATAGTGGTAAGGTTATTCAAAAACCAATTCTTGAACCTTGTGAGAAAGATGATGAGTCAATCTCTAAGGGTAAGGAAGGGGTTGAATCTGAATATTGCAAAGAAAAGACTACTTTCCCACCAACACTTTCATTTCCTTATGCTATGACCAATCAGGAAGAAATTGAGGATGAAAAAGCCACCAAAAATGTAGATGTGGATCTTTTATCAAAAGTGACAACAGATTCGACACCCGATATCACACTAATTGATGATTACTTTCCTGATGAATCTCTACTTTCGTTTAGTTCAATGTCTTGGTTTGCTAAAAATATCAATTTTCTTGCTTTAAGATTTTTGCCAACTCACTAGAGTATCGAAGATAAAATAAATTTTTTTAGCAATGTGCAAAATTTTTATTAGAATGACCCTTACTTATTCAATTATTGTCTTGATCAAATATCTCAAAGATACATTCCTGACAATGAGGTAAGTAATTTCATTAAATTTTGTTACTCTAGGGCACGTGGGGATCATTTCTTGTCAAAAAAGAGGACTACAGAAATCTTACAAAGCGGATTCTATTGGCCCACCATATTTAAGGAATCACATGCATTTCACAAAACCTGTGAAAATTATCAAAAGGTGGGATTTATTTCAAAACACAGAGAGTCTTTAAATAATCTTCTGTTGACTCTTAAGTCTCATCATAGTCGAAATAAGCATCATGTAATTCATGACTTATGAACGCATTTTCATAAAGAACATGCTTGACATAGTCCTGGGAATCTGCCTAAAAAAGACCTTATTTGCTAGTTTTTAAAAAAACTGGATGGGAAGCATATCCCTGGACCATAAAGGGCATTTAAGTTGTTCTTTGACATAAAATCAAGGGAAGATATGAGCCACAATCACAACTACATGTACATATTTTTTTTTTCATAAATAAATAAAGAGAGAAAGGAACTTGATTTGTTGTTAACATAAGTTATAATCATGAATGCTTGACAAGATTTATAAGTATTATCATTAATCGAATAAGATGACTAATGTAATCATGTTAACAATTTATAATATGATTGAAACCTCCTTTGTGTGTGATTTTCAATTGAGTAATAAGAGTTTATACTATACTTGTTTGACATACCATTAGTGGAACCTCTAACCTTAACATTTGTTATTATCATTGTTTAATCCTTACATTAATATTCTATCTCAAAGTTCTCATCTTCTTCTTCTCCTCCTTCTTTTTTCTTTATTATTATTGTTGTTATTGTTGTTTATAATTTGTATAATTAACCTCCTTGTGGTTTGATCCCAGTCTTCCTGAGTTATTTATTAGTTCGACACTCCTCCACTTGGGAGAAGACATCAATATTTTAGTCATGTCAGATATTATAGGGAAAATTACCCATACCCTTAAAAAAAAACAATCTTTATCCAAAAAAACCCATCAAAATATTCTTTGTACCTATTTATCTTTTAAAAAAACTCTTCGTACAAAAAAAAAAACCCAAATATCTGACTCTTACTTAGTAACATTAACTAATTTGGCTTTCTTAATATGAAAAGAAAATATTTTAAGCTTTTAAAATTGAAAAAAATAAATTAATAGATTTTAATTGAGAAATATTTCATAAGGTTATATATCTATAATATTACATGACATATGCAGTTATGTTTTATAAAATAAGCTATATAATAATAATAATAAATCATCATTACACTTTTTAGATCTCATTTTTTTATTGTAAGTGATTAAATATTTATATTTAATATTTTATATATATATTAGATAAACTAAAAAAAATTAAAACATTAATAAATTATTTTCCAGTTTATTTTCTATGATATATCCAAACACTAGAAAATATTTTTTAACTTATTTTTTATGGTATTGCCAAATATCAAAAAATAATTTATTTTTCAAGGAAATCGCTTTCTAAAAAAACTATTTTACAATAAACAAACAAGGGTTAAATCATTTTTTAGATCTTACAAAAAAAATTACCTTTAATAAGTAAACACGTATGTATTAGTTTAGGCAAAACATTAGTATAAAGCACCATATACATTTTAGGTATGATATTTTATAATGATTTTAATCTATTATTTAGTATAATCAGCCCCTCAACCAAGAATTTTTTAAAACGAGTTAGCATTTCTAATTATTATAAAACTAGGTGGCAACTTATTTTCTTTTATTTTACTGCTTTTACATATTAGATTACTGATTAGTACTTAAAAGTGCATTTTTATCATGGTTTTATATCATCATTTTGCACTTGAAGTATCAATAACTCCTTAACTAAAGCATGTTTTATAATAATATATCTAATAATATAAGATACCTTTAATTTATGGTAAATGTTCATTTTAAATGCAGGCCTATCACATAAATGAAAGGATTGATTGATGAATTTAAAAACTGAAATTGAAAGGACAAAGAGATGGCCAAACATAGAAAAGAGATGTCGGTACAGTCCAAACCAGAACACTGTTCAGTAATTGGACCATATCTAGAGTTGTAGATCTCAGATTTAGGTCTAATTTATATGGATAGAAAAGTAAGATATAGACCTACAACTTTCATATGGAGCCTAAGATCTAAAAATGTCATTTTCAAGTTTAAATTGGAGCAACAACAAAGAAGTCTGAATCTGTCCTCCAGTCGGAGCACTGTTTAGTATTTTGGCCATATGTGGAGTTTTAGAAGTCAAAATAAGCTATATTTTTTATAAAAAAAATCTAAGACAATTTCCTACAACTTTCATACTCAAGTGGCTCCAATTTTAAAGTTATCAATGATGTTTTGGGCAGACAAGAGAAGATAAGGATTATCACCAAGTCAAGAGTTGTTCACCCACTCATCAATTAGTCATCAAATCAATAGTTCCTAATTGTGGCCTATAAAAGGAGGCATTTGCCACACATTTAGGCATCTTGGTATCCAGATCAAGATCTTGCTCTTCTTTCTCTCTTTGATTTTTTTGTAATGTTTATGTTTTGCTTTCATTAATATCAAGTTTATGCCTTTCATTTCCTTTCCTTTACTTAGTTAACTTTTATCTTATTTATGTTCTTATTTTATTTATCTAATTTTTCTTTCTTTTATTATGTTTAGCTAAGTTTATTTACGTCAAGGTGAAAAGGTTACACTAATAGTGTAAGAATAAGTATAGTGTAAACTTAATATAGACTTTAATGTTTGATACTAACATGTTTTCTATTTGTTATCTTGTTCACTCTTTAATACTTTGCTTGTTAAATGACTAATCTTGATTTATGTTTTGTATTATGTATAAACTCTTTTTAACATTAATTAAATAAGATGACTAATGTAATCATGTTATCAATCTATAATCAAATTGGAACCTCCTTTGTGTGTGGTTTCCAATTGAATAATAAGAGTTTATACATAATACAAAACATAAATCAAGATTAGTCATTTAACAAGCAAAGTATTAAAGAGTGAATACTACTTGTTTGACATACTACTACTACTACTACTACTACTACTACTACTACTAGTACTACTAGTATTATTAGTATTATTATTGCTACTATTATTATTGTTGTTGTTATTGTTACTATTGTTGCTATTTATAATTGTTGTTTATAATTTGTACAATTAACCTCCCTATGGTTCGACCCCGGTCTTGTCGGGTTATTTATTACTTCGACACTCCTACACTTGGAAGAAGACATTAATCTTTTAGTTGTGTCAATTACAAATATTTCTTTGTGATAAATTTGGCCAATACTTTGTTTTTTTCTTAAACAATGCTTTGTTTTCGACCAGATCATTAATTGAAGAGGGGAACTCATTGTTCCCTTCCTCAGAAAAGCATTGTTCAATTGAACAATGCTTTGCTTTTGTTTTGGTTTGTTTTTTAAATATTTAGTTTTTTCTTTAATTTATCCTTCAATGGATTTGTTTATCCCCTATCCTATGACTCAAATCTCTAATTTGGAGGGTTAACTTGATTTTTCCCCCTTTTTTAGTTGAATTTGTTTCCTAATTTTTTTCTCCTTTAACATTCGGTTAATATGGAATTATGCTCTTTTTTTCAATTTTTTTCTATGAGGTTATCTTGGTCTTATTACCTAGATCACGGGTTTGATAAGTTAACTTGGGTTGACTTAGGTCATTTTTATGTCTTTTTCTAATTGAATTTCTTTTTTAATTTCATCATTCAACATTAAATTGATTAAGAATTGAGCTTTATAATTTATTTTGTTTTGCTTTCTATGGAGTTATCTCAGTCACATAAATTAAGTTATGGGTTTGTAGGTTAACATGAGTTAACTCGAGTGGTTTATTTTCTGGTCTTTTTTTAGTTTAATCCTTCAAGATTTTTATTAGAAATTAAGTTTCATAATCTTCTTTTTTTTATCAAATATGTGTGTGTATATATATATATATATATATATATATATATATATATATAAAGGATTAAAAATTACAATTCTAGAATCCGCAGGAATCCAGAGTATAAAACACAAATAGGAATAATGGGAACAAACTATGAAAACAAAAGAAAAACCTGAAAGCAAACTAAAGATAGTTAGATTGGGAACCCGTCTATGAGGGAGGTGCCCAAACTAACCAATTTGATATAACAGGAAGCAAAATAAGACACCATAAAAATATACATGAGACAAAACAATCAAAAGGAACAAAAACCCGAAGACCATAGTGTTAGGGTAGTAGAATTCCAACACCTACAACATGCATAGCTGAAATCACACAACAAAAAGAGAACAATTCTCATGGAACTTAAGAACCATGAAGAATTAGATT
Source organism: Populus pruinosa (assembly GCA_026413675.1). Taxonomy (NCBI): domain Eukaryota; kingdom Viridiplantae; phylum Streptophyta; class Magnoliopsida; order Malpighiales; family Salicaceae; genus Populus; species Populus pruinosa. The sequence goes on from CM048598.1 coordinate 7,394,004, forward strand.
TGAAATTTGCAGAAGGCAGCGTAAACTTATTTAGATACATGCTCAAAGATATGTTTGTTCCTTTCATTCCAAATTAAGTATACAAGGAGAGTGAGAGCAACACGTTTCATTTGTTAGTACAACCCATTACCTCTATCAGAAAGACCTCTATTAGTGCTAGAAAGAGCACATAGATCAATTTAGCCGAAGCCACTACTTTATACGACTCCATAACAATGAAGCCTGATGTAACCATATTATTCGATGGTTTCACCCATATTTACCTAATGTTTTGTCCATGTTTTATATGTAAAATGCTTTGATATTCTTTGTTTTATGTTTTGAAGGCACTTTTGGATGAAAAATGCAAAAAGGATTAAATTGGAGATAATTGGTAGATTTGATGTTCAGTCGATGTTTTGTGTAAAGCGTGAGTTTTAGAGATCGAAATAAAGTGATTCCAATGGATTTAAAAAGCTAACATCCATACCTTTCTGGAAATGTAATGCAAGAAAAATAAAAAGAGGAAGATCATGGAAATCACATCCTTCAAAGTCAAATCTTGCATTCTGCTACTATTGACCTATGTCCATTTAAAATTCCATATCTAGAGCTATAGAAGTCTAATTGATACAAACTTAAAGGCCTATAAACACTCCAAATTTCAGCAAAAAATGATGTCAAATGAGGGAGAGATGAGTTTTTAAAGATGACAACTGAATTCTGCCAGCAAACTAGTTTTGTGAAGAAACAAATCCAAATTACATCCCAGAGCTTCTAAACCATCATCCAAGTTGTAATTTCAGCAATTTAGCCTCTCTAGTAAATCAATCTAGAAAGTCAAGGAAGGCATCCACCAACCTCAAACCAACTGCAAGTTGGAATGCTGCCATTGTCAAAGAAGATGGCTGCCATTGTCAAAGAAGAATGCTACAATGGTGGGTTGTTGGTTGTAACAACTAATGTCAATGTTTGGCAAGTTTGGCAACCACCATTGTTGATAAAAGAGCAAGAGAAGCTGTCATTGAAACCTATAAATAGACGCCAAGAGAGCTAAGATGAGGCGAAGAGGGAATGCAGTAGAATCAAAGAAAGGTGGCAGCAGCCAGAAGTGAAGAAACACAAACTCTCCTATTTACATACTAGAAATAATGCTTTCTTTTATCTTTAGGAGTAGTTGTTCAATAGATATGAAAGGCTAAGCTCTTTTCTTAGTTGCAAGGACGCAAAAACCTTCAGATTTCAAGAACTGTGAGATTTATTCTTCCATTTATTTTCAGTTTGTATTATGAATGACTGTAATTGTTTTCCTATGCATATTTTCTATGATTGTTGTTAATAATTGTTAGAGCGGACTCTAAGTTATTATTGTGAATAATTTATTGCTAAGTTTGGTATCAAAACCGGAGTTATGGTATATAAACTTGTGGAGCAACTAAGCTTGATCAAAGCAACACAAGCAGACAACTTGGTTGTTAATATTAATGAATTTATCTAGATCTTAAGGCTGCCATTAGATTAAATCATTAGTGCGGACACTGTGATTATTTGTTGGTTAGGGCTAGTTATACGGTGGATCCGTTAATTAACCAGAGTTAAGAAAAGATAAAAATTCAGAATATAAACTGGAGTTTCATTTCAAGGATCAATTCTGATTTCTGTAGATGGATGTGTGCTTGTGACCAAGGTTTGTTTTCTTGATAAATTTCAGTTTTAATTGATTGTGTTCACTAGTTTAATTTCTTCCATAGTTTAGATTATCACAAATCAAAACCCCCAAATTGCATAACGTATAACATAAAAATCTGAACTAAATCTTCCTCATGGGATCGACCCCTTGCTTACTCTATACTTTATGTGTTGTGTTTTAAACTAGGGTAATTAATTTGTGCGACCGCGACATCGCAACAAAGTCCAATCATAATTGAAAAACAAATGGGCATAGGATTCCACCTCTCGGTTATAGAGGACACAAATAGGATCTGTGGAGAGAAAGCTGATTCGATCTTTAGTTTTAAGCTTACCAAGGACAACCAGACATAGAATAAATTTATACCATGGTAAACACCACTACTCCCAAACTACTCTATACTAGCTAACAACATTACCTTTAAACCGAAAGAACTCATGAGCATGAATAGTGAAAGACCCCGATCTATGATGCCAACCATGAAGAGTATTGATAGCATCAGAAATATCTTCAAGATGAATTAATAGTTGATTTTTAAGAGAAACAATGGATTTCCATAGAGGAAAAGAAGATTTATGCATCCCCAAAGCCCATATAGAGTTATATGGAAACAGAAATGATCAACCTAGTGAATCCAAAAAGAATCAATTTTTTTTATGGATATTCCATAGTTGTTTAGCTAAAAAATACTTGTTTCTTACCTTGATGTCTAAAAGCCCAAGACCACCTTCAAAATAAGGAAGACACATTTTATACCAAGCAACAAAAGTAAAGTACTTAGAGAAATAGTTACCATACCAAAGGGAGCTGTGACAAAGGTTGTTAATCTTGTTGATAACAATTGTAGGGATAGGGAATGTAGCAAGCCAGAACTAAACCATGCCATGTAAGATAGATCTGATGAGCTCAAATCAGACAGCATAGGTTAGATGTTTGCTCATCCAACTCTAAAAGGACGATTCAAGCTTGTGTAGGAGAGGAGAAAATTAACTGGCCAACAAAAGATGGGGACTAAGAGGCACACCAAGGTTTTAGAAAGGAAACTGGCCCTTAGCCCGATAAGTTGAAGACAGAAAAGCTTAGCATAATCTCTTCTTTTTTTTCTATAGAGTTGCCCCAATCCTGTGATCTGGTTACAAATTTAACAAGTTAACCTAAGTTAATTCAATATGTTTTTGTCTTAATATTTTTGTAGAAAATATCATCTTGAAATATTTTTAATCAAACTATATTTTTAATTGTTAGTGTGTTGTAGTATGCAACTAAATATAAAACCTAAATTCTTAAAAGCATATAGTGGTGCAAGGACCATTCTCACATAGAATATCTAGCCTAGTTTTAAGCTATGTGAACAAGGATGGGAAGATTTGAGTATAACAAAAATAATTATATTAAAAAAAATAACAACTAGGAAACAAATTATAATTAAAGGGTAAAAATTAACAAAAAAAAAACCTTGGACTAAGTCAACTATTGAATTTTCACCATGGAATTATTTTCTTGTCTTCCATTAATCATAGTTAATTAGAAAGAGGCAATGTAATAAATTATAAGTACTAAATAACTCAAGGCAAATGTTGAATGTTTAATCTAGCAATAGCCTTTAGAATTACAGAGTTCGATAAAACTAAACAACACAAGCATAAGCAATTGCATTTAATTTTATTGAATATTCTTTCAAAGATTTAATAATTTTTTACACAACAAATCAATAAACCTTACTTGATTCACAAATTAGAGGGATCAAACAATTATGGATTTAATATTTAATCTAGTAGTAGATTCTAACGAATAATACAGCAATAGATCTCCTAGTAATTAAATGAGATAATCATTAAAATTTATATAAAAGAATATCCATTACTCAAAGTGTGAATTGAACAACAAAAATAAATCATATCTCACCATCTTATTAATTCTAAGGTTTTGTCTCCTTTATTCAATTATAAAAGTTTAGTCAAAACCATAATGAAACCTAAAGCAATTGTCAAGGAACTGGGAAGAAAAAGAGATATTCTTATTCTAATAGTTTTCTCCCATTTTAAAGTCAATTCACCATATTAAAAGCCCCTAAATATCCTAAAAATATAATAAATATTATCCTTAAATAATAACAACCCAATCTAACTAATTAATTAAAATATTAAATAATAAAGTAGAGTTCTGATATAACTAGAAAAATAATATTTTTAGCTAGAATTCATGCACCAAATTTGAAAGCTTTCAAAAATAAATCATATGAAGTCTATATATAAGATTCGTAAGCCAAAGAATGTTTCAGCATATTAGCAGTATAGGTGCAGCAACTTTATGCCTGATTTTAACCTCAATACTGCCAGTATCTCTTAATACTTAAAATATAAAAGTTGTAAATCTCTTCTTTAGCGTTCTATGGCATCTTTAATCATCTCAATCAAAGCAAAAGTAAGAGACTTATGTCTAGGTTACAAAGCTAAAATTAGCTTCATTTTGACCTTATCTTTATTTGCATTCTAAATCAAAATATAAGAATAATGAGTATAAAAACTACACATTAAAGGAGAAAAAATTATGAAAATTTTCATTTTCATCAATATTCTTCTGGGTTATTGATTAGTACTTAAAAATATATTTTTGTCATGGTTTTATATCATCATTTTGCACTTGAAGTATCAATAACTCCTTAACTAAAGCATGTTTTATAATAATATATCTAATAATATAAGATACCTTTAATTTATGGTAAATGTTCATTTTAAATGCAGGTCTATCACATAAATGAAAGGGTTGATTGATGACTTTAAGAACTTAAATTGCAAGGGCAAAGAGATGATCAAAATTAGAAAAGAGATGTCGGTGCAATCCAAACTGGAACACTGACACGACTAAAAGGTTGATGTCTTCTCCCAAGTGCAGGAGTGTCGAAGTAATAAATAACCCGGCAAGACCGGGGTCGAACCACAGGGAGGTTAATTGTACAAATTATAAACAACAATTATAAAACAACAACAACAACAACAACAATAGTAGTAATAATAATAATAATAATAATAATAATAATAATAATAATAATAATAGTAGTAGTAGTAGTAGTAGTAGTAGTAGTAGTAGTAGTAGTAGTAGTAGTAGTAGTACTAATAATAATAATAAAGAAAGAGAAGAAGAAGAAGATGATGATGATGAGAACTTGGAGATGAAATATTAATGTAAGGATTAAACAATAATAATAACAAATGTCAAGGTTAGAGGTTCCACTAATGGTATATCAAACAAGTATAGTATAAACTCTTATTATTGAATTGGAATCCACACACAAAAGAGGTTCCAATCAGATTATATATTGTTAACATGATTACATTAGTCATCTTATTCAATTAATGCTAATACTTGTAAATCTCGTCAAGCATTCATGATTATAACTTATGTTAACAACAAATCAAGTTCCTTTCATAGCTCAGGTGTCGGTTATACCATACATTATGGGCTATGAAAGTGCCAAGCATTTGTTGTACCAAGTGTTATACAACATAAATCAAGATTAGTCATTTAACAAGCAAAGTATTAAAGAGTGAACAAGATAACAAATATAAAACATGTTAGTATCAACCATTAAAGTCCATATTAAGTTTACATTATACTTATTCTTACACCATTAGTGTAACCTTTTCACCTTGACATAATTAACTTAGCTAGACATAATGAAAGAAATAAAAATAGATAAATAAAATAAGAACATAAAAGTTAACTAAGTAAAGGAAAGGAAATGAAAGGCATAAACTTAATATTAATGAAAACAAAGCATAAAAAATACAAAGAGAGAAAGGAAGAGCATGATCTTGATCTGGAAACCAAGATGCCTAAATGCATGGCAAATTCCTCCCTTTATAGGCCAAATTTGGGAACTATTGATTTGATGACTAATTGATAAGTGGGTGGCCAACTTTTGACTTGGTGACAATCCTTATCTTCTCTTGTCTGCCCAAAACGTCATTGATAACGTCAAACCTGGGGCCAGGTGCAAACATTAAAGTTGTAGGCAATTGTCTCAGCTTTCTTGTGTAAACAATTCAGCTCATTTGGACTTCTAGAACTCCAGATATGGCTAAAATACCGAACAGTGCTCGGGCTGGAAGACAGATTCGGGCTTCTTTGTTGTTGCTACAATTTGGACTTGCAAATGGCCTTTTTAGATCTTGGGCTCCATATGAAAGTTGTAGGCCTATGTCTTACCTTTCCATCCATATAAATTGGACCTAAATATGAGATCTGTAGCTCCAGATATGACCCAATTACCGAACAGTGTTCCGGTTTGGATTGCACCGACATCTCTTCTCTAAGTTTGACCATCTCTTTATCCTTGCAATTTAAGTTCTTCAAGTCATCAATCAATCCTTTCATTTATGTGATAGGCCTGCATTAAAAATAGACATTTACCACAAATTATAGGTATCTTATATTATTAGATACATTATTATAAAACATGCTTTAGTTAAGGAGTTATTGATACTTCAAGTGCAAAATGATGATATAAAACCATGATAAAAATACACTTTTAAGTACTAATCACACCCCTCAACCAGCTTATTACTAGTCCCTAGTAATCAAAGCGTTAAAACAATTTGCAAATTTCACAAAGCAAGGTATTCATCATTTAACTTCCATTAATCTGTCCAGATAAACAAACTCTCATTAAATTTATATATCTGCTCAATACCTCTTAACAAGATATTAATAAACCTTTTTTTTGTGCTCAATGTATCAACACATAATTATGGGGCTTTTCTTGGAAGAAAACAAAATTTTTTTGTTCTAATGTTTAAGGTTAACTTCCTTGGGATAAGATTATTATTTTTGTCTTTTTTTTTTTACTTCTCTTTTTTTTTTAAATGTATATACATATAATTTAAAAACATCATGCATCTTTAACCCATGTAACGAGCTTTCAGCTAATGACTCCCAGACCAGTTGGTCTTAGGGCATTTGGTGTTAAGACACCCCTACGAGCTTAGTAACTCGGGTCGCAGATACTGATATGTAGATAGTGCAATGTTTGATTCCCTTAAGCTTTTCTCCTCAACCCATGTAACAAGCGTTGGGCCAATAGCTCCCAAGTCAGTTGACTTTAGGGTATTAGGTGTTAAAACACCCCTTCAGGCTTAATTGCTTAGGTTAGGGAGGCTACGAAACCAAACTTATCTACATTTTTATTATCATCATTTTGTTTCTTTTTTTTTCTTTTTTTTCATGTTTTTCTTTTTTTTTTTAATTATATACAATCCCTTTCCCTTAGTTGTTACCTTTAACAAAAGAACATAAATAATGTAATAATCCAATATGCAACCCACAATCATATGTTAAAGTGTGTGTGTGTAAATTAAGGTTTAAGAATACATGTTAAATAAGTATATGAAGCAGAATTAAGTGGTAACAATACGAGAGTTTGTAAACCTGAATATTTCAGGAAGTATTATAATAGACCTTGTTAAGAATGATTACTAAGATGCGTCTCAAGAGTCACTTTAACAAAAGAACTCCTTTACTCTGCCATCCTAGTAACAACAATTATGCATATGCTTTATGAAATGAAAAACAATTTTTTTTTATCAACTACTACCCTCTCCCCTCAACCAAAACGAGACATTGTCCTCAATGTTCTAAGGTAGAAAGATAGAGTATAGAAGATATCACCTGAAATAACAAACACTGACAAAACCTGAAACACACTAAAACAAAAATAAGAAATAATAAAACACAATAATAAAACCAAAAGACACAAAAATTCACAAATGAAGGCTCAAATCCAATCTAAGCTTTTTACGGCTTTCCTTAGATGACCAATTTATGCGACTCATGGAAGGATCAATCATAGGAATGAAAGATTGTAGTTGGTCAATCAATTGTTCAGCAGTAGCAGCAGAGATTATGATTCGTCGTGCAGAAGATGTTAGAAATTCCTGTTCCACAGCATGATCAAGAAAAGACAACAACTTATCATAATAACCATTAACATCTAACAAAGCTATGGGTTTATGGTGAATGTGCAGTTGAGCCCAAGAGGAAATATGAAAGATCTCTTCCAATGTGCCTAGACCACCTGGTAAAGCAATAAAAGCATCAGCATGGTTAAACATTGCATTCATTCGAGCCGACATTGTGGAGACCTGAAGTTCCTCTCCAATTGTTTTTCCAATGATGTCCCCTTGTGCCAAAGCTTCAGGGACGACCCCCAAAACTTGGCTACCTCCTAAAAATGCAGCTATTGACACACCTCCCATTAACCCAAGATTGCCTCCTCCATACACTAAATGAATCTTTCTCTCAGCTAACATCTGACCAAGATGATTTGCTGATTCTAAAAACTCCTTTTCTTTCTCAGGACTAGATCCACCGAAAACACAAATATTTCTTATTTGATGACTTGAGGAACTTGCCATTTCTACACACTTCTGTATTTGTTGAATGTATGGGTTGAGTAGAAATGAAAGGAAGGAAAAGAGGGTTTTATAGATGAGAAATTGGAAAGACAATCATAACATCTATATGTAGGCCAGCTGGAGTCTCACACTCTCTCTCTCTCTCTCTCTTTTTATTTATTTATTTATTTACTTTTGAAAAAAAAAAGCATGTGTATGTACAAGTAGTTGCGTTTGTGGCTCACATCTTCCCTTGGTTTTACGTCCAAGAACGGCTTAAACGCCCTCTATGGGTCGGGGATAAGCTTCCCATCCAGTTTTCTTAAAAACTGGCAAACAGGGTCTTTTTTTAGTCAGATTCCCAAGACTAAGTCGATCATGTTCTTTATGAAATAATGGCCATAAATCATGAATTGCACGATGCACATCTCCACTAGGATGCGTCTCAAGAGTCAATAGAAGATTATCTAAAGACTCCTTACTCAGGCCATCCTTAATGAATTGTATTTTATCTTCACGGTTTATAGATACCATTCCTAAAGAACGATATTGTGTATTACAAGTCCATCTAGCACATCGATGACAAACATCCAGTCGTTTTGCACGACGTTTCTTTGCAAAAGTGCTTTTACCTGTTCCAGGCATGTGTGAAATGAAGGAGTTAGAGGACTCACCTGATAATCGGACCTTTGCTTCAATCAACCAACGAATATGTTCAGGAATTCCATGATTCATTAACAATCTCAATCTTGCACATCTAGCACGGTAAATTTCTGTAATCGCATTCTGAGGCAGAGCGGGAAAATACTTTTTCAATTTTTCAAGATTAGTGTCCATTTTCAAATGAGAATTGGAAGAGAGATTCAAAGAATTGCATAGATATATACACAGATATCAGTAATTGTGGGAAACTGAAAGAACCGACTTAAGTCACGGAGTACCGTTATCTGCCATTTGACCGGGGTGAGAAAAACTAGCAAAAATCACTCAAAAAGAAACACAAAAACAATGTGAGAAAAAAAAAATTAACCTTTATCTACAAGATCAGTCCAACCAGTTGATTCATTTTCACTAGGAAAATTATCAAAGTAAACTTTCAAACGATGTCCATTTTCATTAAAATCATTGTCATTCATTGAATTCTCAATATCACAGGCCCCATAAGGATTGCTCCATCTTGGTCTTAGCTCTCTAGGGAATGCATAGAGTTGAGAATTATAAAACAAAACTTTTTGACCTGTATCAATCTTTTGACAATTTTCACAAGTTTTGCAGAATGCATGCGTGTCCTTGAACATGGTGGGCCAATAAAATCCATTTTGAAAGATTTTTATAGCTGTCTTTTTTGACGAGAAACAACTTCCACATGCTTCAGAATGACAAAGTTTAATGACACTACTTACCTCATTGTCGGGAATGAATCTTTGAAATATTTGATCAGGACAATATTTGAATAAGGTAGGGTCATCACAATAAAAGCTCTTCACTTCGTTCAAAAACTTTTCTTTGTCTTGGGTACTCCAATCAGCTGGCAAATCTCCTAAAGCAAGAAAATTGATATTTTTATTATACCAAGGCATTGGACTAAGAGAAAGTAAGGATTTGTTAGGAAAGTAATCATCGATTGGTGTGATGTTAGATGTCGAATCTGTTGTCAATGTTGACAAAAGATTTGCATCAACATTTTCGGTGCTTGTTTCATCCGTGATTTCTTCCTTAGAATAAATCATTTGCAAATCTTCAGATTCATCCAATTCATTTTTACTTAAAGTAGATTCAAGTTGATCATAAACTAATTCATCAATATGATCTACTTCTTGTAAATCATTATCATCTCCAGGTTGCTTGCAAATGTTGAAAATATTCATCTCCAATGTCATGTTTCCAAATGATAGCTTCATCAGTCCATTTCTACAATTAATCAATGCATTAGAAGTTGCAAGAAATGGACGTCCTAAAATAACAGGAAATGAATTACATGCTTCAACAGGTTCTGTGTCCAAGACAATAAAATCCACAGGATAAATGAATTTATCAACTTGTACTAACACATCTTCAATTATTCCTCTAGGCACTTTTACAGATCTATCGGCAAGTAAAAGAGATATAGAACTTGGTTTTAACTCACCTAGATTGAGACTTTGAAAAACTGAATATGGAAGTAGATTCACACTAGCACCAAGATCAAGTAAGGCTTTTTCAATTTTATGTTCTCCAATAAAGCAAGAAATTGTAGGACAACCAGGGTCTTTATATTTCAAAGCATTATTGTTCTGAAGAATAGCACTTACTTGTTCGGCTAGAAAGGCTTTCTTTTTCACGTTCAGTTTCCTCTTCACAGTGCATAGATCTTTCAAAAATTTAGCATAGGAAGGAACCTGTTTAATTGCATCCAGCAAAGGTATATTGATCCTTACCTGTTTGAAAATTTCATAAATTTCAGAATTGTGATTGACTTTCTTTTGTTTGGTCATGGCTTGAGGAAATGGAAGTGCTGGCGGTGAATCAGTCGTTTCTTTGCAATTTTCAGATTCATCCCCTTCCTTACCCTTAGAGATTGACTCATCATCTTTCTCATAAGGTTCAAGAGAGGGTTTTTCAATAACCTTACCACTGCGCAGAGTAGTGACTGATTTGACTTGATCCATGTGTTGGCTTCCGGAACTACTTGCATTTGTATTGTATTGCCCCTTGGGATTTTGTTGTGTTTGAGATGGAAACTTACCTTTCTCTTGGCAACTAAGAGCAGATGTTAATTTAGCAAGAGTATCTTTAAAATCTATCATGTTTTGAACAAGTTGAGTATTAATTATCTCTTGCTTTTCAATGAATGCATGCAATGTTTCCTCAAGATTTCTTCTAGGAGGTGGAGCATAAGAAGGTGCATATCCATGATAATTTTGAAAATTATGGTGTGCTTGAAACTGTGATTGTGAAGTTTGTGCGTTGTCACTCTTCCAACTGAAGTTTTGGTGATTTCTCCAACCAGGATTGTATGTTTGGGAGTATGGGTTGTGGTTGGGCCTTTGGAAATTGTTTAAAGCATGGGCTTGTTCATGGAGACATTCCTTAAAAGAAGGCAAGGTTGGACAATCATTGATTAAGTGTTCATTTGTTTCACAGATTTGACACACAATGTTTTCAACAGATTTTAATTGACCACTCTTTTTCAATTCTAGTGCCTCAACTTTTCTAGCTAAAGATGCAAATTTGGCTTGAAGGTCATGATCTTCCCTAAGGTTGTATATACCTCCACTAGATGTATGAGGTTGAGTTTTACTCGGTGCCTCATATGTACCCGCAGTGTCCCAATTTTGAGCATTTTCAGCTAACAAGTCTAAGTACTCCATTGCTTCATCAGGGTCTTTATCTTCAAAAGTTCCATTGCACATCAATTCAACCATTTGCCTATCTTTAGGTGTTAACCCTTCATAGAAATGTGAAACCAATCTCCATGTTTCAAAACCATGATGAGGGCAAGTACTAAGCAAGTCTCGATACCTATCCCAACATTGGTAAAATGTTTCTCTTGGTTTTTGAGTGAAAGCGGTGATTTGTCTCTTGAAAGAGTTTGTTCTATGAGATGGGAAAAACTTCTTTAAAAACTGTTGTTGCATTTCATCCCAAGCACGAATAGATCCTTGTCTCAAATTTTATAGCCATGTTTTAGCTTTATCTTTTAATGAAAAAGGAAAAAGCTTTAATCTGATAGTGTTCATGCTACAATTTAAATTATTATATGTGTTGCAGACCTCCTCAAATTCCCTTAAATGCAAGTATGGATTTTCCAATTCCAAACCATGAAAAGAAGGTAAAAGTTGAATAATACCTAGTTTAAAATTAAAATGAGATGCATCGGGAGGAAACACTATGCATGATGGTGCACTTGTTCTTGTAGGATTCATGTGGTCTCTAAGTGTTCTAGCACGGTTATTCTCATTATTTTCATTATGAAATGATTGATTATCTTCTTCGGCCATATTTTCTGAAAATGATGAGGATATCCTACAAAGTCTACCACTTGATGTACGTAACCACACTCTCATGCACGTGTAGGAATAAAATAAAAAAGAAGAAGAAAGCAAAAGAAGGAGAAAGAAACAAAATAAAAAGAAACAAAAGAAAAGAAACAAAGTTATATACAAGAAAAGTGAAAAGAGAAATTAAATTAATACTATAATTTATACAAGAACTTACCTCCCCGGCAACGGCGCTAAAAACTTGACACGACTAAAAGGTTGATGTCTTCTCCCAAGTGCAGGAGTGTCGAAGTAATAAATAACCCGGCAAGACCGGGGTCGAACCACAGGGAGGTTAATTGTACAAATTATAAACAACAATTATAAAACAACAACAACAACAACAACAATAGTAGTAGTAATAATAATAATAATAATAATAATAATAATAATAATAATAATAATAATAATACTAGTAGTAGTAGTAGTAGTAGTAGTAGTAGTACTAATAATAATAATAAAGAAAGAGAAGAAGAAGAAGATGATGATGATGAGAACTTGGAGATGAAATATTAATGTAAGGATTAAACAATAATAATAACAAATGTCAAGGTTAGAGGTTCCACTAATGGTATATCAAACAAGTATAGTATAAACTCTTATTATTGAATTGGAATCCACAGACAAAGGAGGTTCCAATCAGATTATATATTGTTAACATGATTACATTAGTCATCTTATTCAATTAATGCTAATACTTGTAAATCTCGTCAAGCATTCATGATTATAACTTATGTTAACAACAAATCAAGTTCCTTTCATAGCTCAGGTGTCGGTTATACCATACATTATGGGCTATGAAAGTGCCAAGCATTTGTTGTACCAATTGTTATACAACATAAATCAAGATTAGTCATTTAACAAGCAAAGTATTAAAGAGTGAACAAGATAACAAATATAAAACATGTTAGTATCAACCATTAAAGTCCATATTAAGTTTACATTATACTTATTCTTACACCATTAGTGTAACCTTTTCACCTTGACATAATTAACTTAGCTAGACATAATGAAAGAAATAAAAATAGATAAATAAAATAAGAACATAAAAGTTAACTAAGTAAAGGAAAGGAAATGAAAGGCATAAACTTAATATTAATGAAAACAAAGCATAAAAAATACAAAGAGAGAAAGGAAGAGCATGATCTTGATCTGGAAACCAAGATGCCTAAATGCATGGCAAATGCCTCCCTTTATAGGCCAAATTTGGGAACTATTGATTTGATGACTAATTGATAAGTGGGTGGCCAACTTTTGACTTGGTGACAATCCTTATCTTCTCTTGTCTGCCCAAAACGTCATTGATAACGTCAAACCTGGGGCCAGGTGCAAACATGAAAGTTGTAGGCAATTGTCTCAGCTTTCTTGTGTAAACAATTCAGCTCATTTGGACTTCTAGAACTCCAGATATGGCTAAAATACCGAACAGTGCTCGGGCTGGAAGACAGATTCGGGCTTCTTTGTTGTTGCTACAATTTGGACTTGCAAATGGCCTTTTTAGATCTTGGGCTCCATATGAAAGTTGTAGGCCTATGTCTTACCTTTCCATCCATATAAATTGGACCTAAATATGAGATCTGTAGCTCCAGATATGACCCAATTACCGAACAGTGTTCCGGTTTGGATTGCACCGACATCTCTTCTCTAAGTTTGACCATCTCTTTATCCTTGCAATTTAAGTTCTTCAAGTCATCAATCAATCCTTTCATTTATGTGATAGGCCTGCATTAAAAATAAACATTTACCACAAATTATAGGTATCTTATATTATTAGATACATTATTATAAAACATGCTTTAGTTAAGGAGTTATTGATACTTCAAGTGCAAAATGATGATATAAAACCATGATAAAAATACACTTTTAAGTACTAATCAAACACTGTTCGGTAATTTGGTCATATCTAGAGCTATAAATCTCAGATTTAGGTCCATGTTATATGAATCGAAAGGTAAGACATGGGCCTACAACTTTTATATGGAGCCCAAGATCTAAAAAGGCCATTTTCAAGTCCAAATTGTAGCAACAATAAAAAAGCCCGAATCTGTCCTCCAGCCCGAACACTGTTTAGTATTTTAGCCATAGATAGAGTTCTAGAAGTTGAAATAAGCAGATGTTTCACACAAGATAGCTGAGACAATTGCCTATAACTTTCATGTTGAGTGGCTCTAATTTTGATGTTATCAATGACATTTTGGGCAGACAAGAGAAGATAAGGATTGTCACCAAGTTAAAAGTTAGTCACCCACTTATCAATTAGTCATCAAATCAATAGTTCCCAATTTTGGCCTATAAAAGGAGGCATTTGCCATGCATTTAAGCATCTTGGTGTCCAGATCAAGATCATGCTCTTCCTTTATCTCTTTGTATTTTTTGTAATATTTATGTTTTGCTTTCATTAATATCAAGTTTATGCCTTTCATTTACTTAACTAACTTTTATCTTATTTATATTCTTATTTTGTTTATTTATTTTTCTTTCTTTCATTATGTCTAGCTAAGTTTATTATGTCAAGGTGAAAAGGTTACACTAACAGTGTAAGAATAAGTATAGTGTAAATTTAATATGGACTTCAATGTTTGATACTAATATGTTTTGTATTTGTTATCTTGTTCACTCTTTAATACTTTACTTGTTAAATAACTAATCTTGATTTATGTTGTATAACACTTGGTACAACAAATGCTTGGCACTTTCATAGCCCATATTGTATGGTATAACCGAAACTTGAGCTATGAAAGGAACTTGATTTGTTGTTAACATAAGTTATAATCATAAATATTTGACGAGATTTACAAGTATTAGCATTAATTAAATAAGATGACTAATGTAATCATGTTAACAATCTATAATCTGATTAGAACATTCTTTGTGTGTGGTTTCCAATTGACTAACAAGAGTTTATACTATACTTGTTTGACATACCATTAGTGGATCCTCTAACCTTGACATTTATTGTTATCGTTGTTAAATCTTTACGTTAATATTCCATCTCAAAGTTCTCATCTTCTTCTTCTTCTTCTTTTTCTTTATTATTTTTATTGTTGTTATTGTTGTTGTTATTTATAATTTGTACAATTAACCTCCCTGTGGTTCGACCCTGGTCTTGCCGGGTTATTTATTACTTCGACACTCCTGCACTTGAGAAAAGATATCAACCTTTTAGTCGTGTCAAGTTTTTGGCATCGTTGCCAGGGAGGTAAGTTCTTGTATAAATTATAATAGTTATTTTATTTTCTCT
Source organism: Populus pruinosa (assembly GCA_026413675.1). Taxonomy (NCBI): domain Eukaryota; kingdom Viridiplantae; phylum Streptophyta; class Magnoliopsida; order Malpighiales; family Salicaceae; genus Populus; species Populus pruinosa. The sequence goes on from CM048598.1 coordinate 7,409,325, forward strand.
TTTTACTTTTCTTGTCTATAACTTTGTTTCTTTTCTCTCGTTTCTTCTTCTTTTGTTTTCTTCTTCCTTTTATTCTTTTCCTACACGTACATGAGAGTGTGGTCACATACATCAAGTGGTAGACTTTGTAGGATATCCTCATCATTTTCAGCAAATATGACCGAAGAAGATAATCAATCACGTCATATTAAGAATAATGAGAATAACCATGCTAGAACACTTAGAGACCACATGAATCCCACAAGAACAAGTGCACCATCATGCATAGTTTTTCCTTCCGATGTATTCATTTTAATTTTAAGCCAGGCATTATTCAACTTTTACCTTTTTTCATGGCTTAGAATTGGAAAATCCATACTTGCATTTAAGGGAATTTGAGGAGGTGGGCAACACATATAATAATTTAAATTGTAGCATAAACACCATCAAATTAAAGCTTTTTCCTTTTTTATTAAAAGATAAAGCTAAAACATGGCTACAAAATTTAAGACCAGGATCCATTCGTGCTTGGGATGAAATGCAACAACAATTCTTGAAGAAGTTTTTCCCATCTCATAGAATAAACTCTTTCAAAAGACAAATCACCACTTTCACTCAAAAACCAGGAGAAACATTTTACTAATGTTGGGATAGGTATCGAGACTTGCTTAGTACTTGCCCTCATCATGGTTTTGAAACATGGAGATTGGTTTCACATTTCTATGAAGGGTTAACACCTAAAGATAGGCAAATGGTTGAATTGATGTGCAATGGAACTTTTAAGGATAAAGACCCTGATGAAGCAATGGAGTACTTAGACTTGTTAGCTGAAAATGTTCAAAATTAGGACACCGCGGGTACTTGTGAGGCACCGAGTAAAACTCAACCTCATACATCTAGTGAAGGTATGTACAACCTCAAGGAAGATTATGACCTTCAAGCCAAGTTTGCATCTTTAGCTAGAAAAGTCGAGGGACTAGAATTGAAAAGGAGTGGTCAATTAAAATCTGTTGAAAACATTGTGTGTCAAATCTGTGAAACAAATAAACACTCAACCAACGATTGTCCAACCTTACCTTCTTTTAAGGAATGTCTCTATGAACAAGCCCATGTTTTAAACACTTTCCAAAGGGCCAACGACAACACATAGTCCCAAACATACAACCCTGGTTGGAGAAATAACTCAAATTTCAGTTGAAAGAGTGAGAACAACAATGCATAAACTTCATAACCACCATTTTAAGCACACCATAATTTCCAAAATTCTCATGGATATACACCTCCTTATGCCCCACCTCCTAGAAGAAATCTTGAGGAAACATTGCATGCATTAATTGAAAAGCAAGAGACAATCAATACTCAACTTGCTCAAAACATGACAGATTTTAAAGATACTCTTGTAAAATTAACATTTGTTCTTAGTTTCCAAGAGAAAGGTAAGTTTCCATCTCAACCACAATAAAATCCCAAGGGGCAATACAATACAAATGCAAGTAGTTCTAGAAGACAACACATGGATCAAGTCAAATCAGTCACTACTCTACGCAGTGGTAAGGTTATTGAAAAACCCTCTTTAAACCTTATGAGAAAGATGACGAGTCAATCTCTAAGGGTAAGGAAGGGGCTGAATCTAAAAATTGCAAAGAAAAGACTGATTCTCCGCCAGCATTTCCATTTCCTCAAGCCATGACCAAACAAAGAAAAGTCAATCACAACTCTGAAATTTTTGAAATTTTCTAAGAGGTAAGGATCAATATACCTTTGGTGGATGCTATTAAACAGGTTCCTTTCTATGCTAAATTTTTAAAAGATCTATGCACTGTGAAGAGGAAATTGAATGTGAAAAAGAAAACCTTTCTAACCGAACAAGTAAGTGCTATTCTTTAGAACAATAATGCTTTGAAATATAAAGACCCTGGTTGTCCTATAATTTCTTGCTTTATTGGAGAGCATAAAATTGAAAGATCCTTACTTGATCTTGGTGCTTATGTGAATTTACTTCCATATTTAGTTTTTCAGAGTCTCAATCTAGGTGAGTTAAAACCAACTTCTATATCTCCTTTACTTGCCGATAAATCTGTAAAAGTGCCTAGAGGAATAATTGAAGATGTGTCAGTACAAGTCGATAAATTCATTTATATTATGGATTTTATTGTCTTAGACACAGAACCTATTGAAGCATGTAATTCATTTCCTGTTATTTTAGGACGTCCGTTTCTTGCAACCTCTAACGCATTGATTAATTGTAGGAATGGACTGATGAAGCTATCATTTGGAAACATGACATTGGAGATGAATATTTTTAATATTTGTAAGCAACCTGGAGATGATAATGATTTACAAGAAGTAGATCATATTGACGAATTAGTTTATGATCAAATTGAATCTACTTTAAGTAAAAATGAGTTAGATGAATCTGAAGATTTGCAAATGATTCATTCTAAGAAAGAAATCACGGATGAAACAAGCACCGAAAATATTGATGCGAATCTTTTATCAATAGTGACAACAGATTCGACATCTGACATCACACCAATCAATGATTACTTTCCTAACGAATCCTTACTTTCTCTTAGTCCAATGCCTTGGTATGATAAAAATATCAATTTTCTTGCTTTAGGAGATTTGCCTGCTAATTGGAGTATGTAAGATAAAGAAAGGTTTTTGAATGAAGTGAAGAATTTTTATTGTGATGACCCTAACTTATTCAAATATTGTCCTGATCAGATATTTCAAATATTCATTCCTAACAATGAGGTAAGCAGTGTCATTAAACTTTGTCATTCTAAAGCATGTGGAAGTTATTGCTCCTCAAAAAAGACAGCTGCAAAAATCTTTTAAAATGGATTTTATTGGCCCACCATGTTCAAGGACACGCATGCATTTTGCAAAACTTGTGAAAATTATTAAAAAGTTTTGTTTTATAATTCTCAACTCTATGCATTCCCTAAAGAGCTAAGATTAAGATGGAGCAATCCTTATGGGGCCTGTGATATTGAGAATTCAATGAATGACAATGATTTTAAGGAAAATGGACATCGTTTGAAAGCTTACTTTGATAATTTTCTTAGTGAAAATGAATCAACTGGTTTGAATGATCTTGTAGATAAAGGTTGATTATTATTTTTTCTCACATTGTTTTTGTGTTTTTTTTTTTTGAGTGATTTTTGCTAGTTTTTCTCACCCCAGTCAAATGGCGGATAACGGTACTCCGTGACTTAAGTCGGTTCTTTCAATTTCCCATAATAACTGATATTTGTGCATATATTTGTGCAATTCTTTGAATCTCTCTTTCAATTCTCATTTAAAAATGGATACTAATTTTGAAAAATTGTAAAAGTATTTTCCCGCTTTGCCTCAGAATGCGATTACAAAAATTTACCGTGCTAGATGTGCAAGATTGAGATTGTTAATGAATCATGGAATTCCTGAAGATATTTGATGGTTCATTGAAGCAAAGGTCCGATTATCAGGTGAGTCCTCTAACTCCTTCATTTCACACATGCCTGGAAGAGGTAAAAGCACTTTTACAAAGAAATGTCGTGCAAAATGACTGAAAGTCTGTCATCGATGTGCTAGATGGACTTGTAATACACAATGTCGTTCTTTCAGAATGGTATCTATAAAACGTGAAGATAAAATACAATTCATTAAGGATGGCCTGAGTAAGGAGTCTTTAGATAATCTTCTATTAACTTTTGAGACACATCCTAGTGGAGATGTGCATCGTGTAATTCATGATTTATGGCCACTATTTCATAAAGAATATGATCGACTCAGTTTTGGGAATTTGACTAAAAAAGACCATGTTTGCTAGTTTTTAAGAAAACTGGATGGGAAGCCTATCCCCGACCCATAGAGGGCGTTTAAGCCGTTCTTGGACATAAAACCAAGGGAAGATGTGAGCCACAATCACAACTACCTGTACATACACATACTTTTTCAAAAATAAATAAATAAATAAATAAAAAGAGAGAGAGTGTGTGTGAGACTCGAGCTGGCCTACATATAGGTAATATGATTGCCTTTCTAATTTCTCATCTATAAAACCCTCTCTTCCTTCCTTTCATTTCTACCCATACATTCCATAAATACAGAAGTGTGTAGAAATGGCAAATTCCTCAAGTCATCATATAAGAAATATTTATGTTTTCAGTGGATCTAGTCCTGGGGAAAAAAAGGAGTTTTTAGAATTAGCAAATCATCTTGGTCAAGTGCTAGCTGAGAGAAAGATTCATTTAGTGTATAGGGGAGGCAGTCTTGGGTTAATGGGAGGTGTGTCAATAGCTGTATTTTTAGGAGGTAGTTAAGTTTTGGGGTTCGTCCTTGAAGCTTTAGCACAAGGGGATATTATTGGAAAAACAATTGGACAGGAACTTCAGGTCTCCACAATGTCAGCTCGAATGAATGCAATGTTTAACCATGCTGATGCCTTCATTGCTTTACCAGGTGATCTAGGCACATTGGAAGAGATCTTTCATATTTCCTCTTGGGCTCAACTACACATTCACCATAAACCCATAGGTTTGTTAAGTGTTAATGGTTATTATGATAAGTTGTTGTCTTTTCTTGATCATGTTGTGAAACAGGAATTTCTAACATCTTCTGCACGACAAATCATAATCGCTACTGCTACTGCTGAACAATTGATTGACCAACTACAATCTTTCATTCCTGTGATTGATCCTTCTATGAGTTGCATAAATTGGTCATCTAAGAAAAGCCGTAAAAAGCTTAGATTGGATTTGAGCCTTCATTTATGAATATTTATGTCTTTTGGTTTTATTATTGTATTTTGTTGTTTCTTATATTTGTTTTAGTGTGTTTCAGGTTTGTCAGTGTTCGTTATTTCAGGTTATATCTTCTATACTCTATCTTTCTACCTTAGAACATTGAGGACAATGTCTCGTTTTGGTTGGGGGGAGAGGGTAGTAGTTGATTAAAAAAAATTGTTTTTCATTTCATAAAGCATGTGCATAATTGTTGTTATTAGGATGGCAGAGTAAAGGAGCTCTTTTGTTAAAGTGACTCTTGAGACACATCTTAGTAACCATTTTTAACAAGGTCTATTATAATACTTCTTGAAATATTCAGATTTACAAACTCTCGTATTGTTATCACTTAATTCTACTCATATACTTATTTAACATGTATTCTTAAACCTTAATTTATACACACACACACTTTAACATATGATTGTGGGTTGCATATTGGATTATTACATTATTTATGTTTTGTTGTTAAAGATAGCAACTAAGGAAAAGGGATAGTATATAATTAAAAAAAGAAAAAAAAATACTGATAATAAAAATATAGATAAGTTTGGTTTCGTAGCCTCCCTAACCTAAGCAATTAAGCCCGAAGGGGTGTTTTAACACCTAATACCCTAAAGTCAACTGACTTGGGAGCTATTGACCCAACTCTTATTACATGGGTTGAGGAGAAAAGCTTAAGAGAATCAAACATTGCACTATCTATATATTAGTATCTGCGACCCGAGTTACTAAGCTCGTAGGGGTGTCTTAAACCTAATGCCCTAAGACCAACTGATCTAGGAGTCATTAGCTAAAAACTCGTTACATGGGTTAAAAATGCATGGTGTTTTAAGTTATATGTATATATATATATATAAGACAAAAAACAAATAATCCCAACCCAAGGAAGTTAACCTTAAACATTAGAACAAAAATTTTATTTTCTTTCAAGAAAAGCCTCATAATTATATGTTGATACATTGAGCATAAAAGAAAGGTTTATTAATATCTTATTAAGAGGTATTGAGCATATATATAAATTTAATAAGAGTTTGTTTATCTGGATAGATTAATGAAAGTTAAATGATGAATACCTTACTTTGTGGAATTTGCAAATTGTTTTTCTATTTTAACGCTTTGATTACTAGGGACTAGTAATAAGCTGGTTGGGGGGTGTGATTAGTATTTAAAAGTGCATTTTTATCATGGTTTTATATCATCATTTTGCACTTGAAGTATTAATAACTCCTTAACTAAAGCATATTTTATAATAACATATCTAATAATATAAGATACCTTTAATTTATGGTAAATATTCATTTTAAATGCAGGCCTATCACATAAATAAAAGTATTGATTGATGACTTTAAGAACTTAAATTGCAAGGACAAAGAGATGACCAAAATTAGAAAAGAGATGTCGGTGCAATCCAAACTGGAAGATTGTTCGGTAATTGGGTCATATCTGGAGCTATAGATCTCAGATTTAGGTCCACTTTATATGGATGGAAAGGTAAGACATAGGCCTACAACTTTTGTATGGAGCCCAAGATCTAAAAAGGCCATTTTTAAGTCCAAATTGTAGCAATAACAAAGAAGCCCGAATCTGTCCTCCAGTCCGAGCATTATTCAGTATTTTGGTCATCTCTGGAGTTCTAAAAGTCCAAATGAACTAAATATTTTACACAAGATAGCTGAGACAATTGCCTACAACTTTCATGTTTCGAGTGGCTCTAATTTTGACGTTATCAATGACGTTTTGGGCAGACAAGAGAAGATAAGGATTGTCACCAAGTCAAGAGTTAGCCACCCACTTATCAATTAGTCATCAAATCAATAGTTTCTAATTTTGGCCTATAAAAGGAGGCATTTGCCATGCATTTAGGCATCTTGGTGTCCAGATCAAGATCATGCTCTTCCTTTCTCTCTTTGTATTTTTTGTAATGTTTATGCTTTGCTTTCACTAATATCAAGTTTATGCCTTTCATTTCCTTTCATTTACTTAGCTAACTTTTATCTTATTTATATTCTTATTTTGTTTATTTATTTTTCTTTCTTTCATTATGTCTAGCTAAGTTTATTATGTCAAGGTGAAAAGGTTACACTAACGGTGTAAGAATAAGTATAGTGTAAATTTAATATGGACTTGAATGTTTGATACTAACATGTTTTGTATTTGTTATCTTGTTCACTATTTAATACTTTGCTTGTTAAATGACTAATCTTGATTTATGTTGTATAACACTTGGTACAACAAATGCTTGGAACTTTCATAGCCCATACTGTATGGTATAACCGACACCTGAGCTATGAAAGGAACTTGATTTGTTGTTAATATAAGTTATAATCATAAATGCTTGACGAGATTTACAAGTATTAGCATTAATTGAATAAGATGACTAATGTAATTATTTTAACAATCTATAATCTGATTGGAACCTCCTTTATGTGTGATTTTCAATTGAATAATAAGAGTTTATATTATACTTGTTTGACATACCATTAGTGGAATCTCTAACCTTGACATTTGTTATTATCATTGTTTAATCGTTACATTAATATTCCTTCTCAAAGTTCTCATCTTTTTTTTTCTTTTTCTTTTTCTTTATTATTATTGTTGTTGTTGTTGTTGTTGTTGTATTATTGTTATTTATAATTTGTACAATTAACCTCCCTGTGGTTCGACTCCGGTCTTGCCGGGTTATTTATTACTTCGACACTCCTGCAATTAGAAGAAGACATCAACCTTTTAGTCGTGTCAGTTATTTTTGGCTCGTCAAGTTGACCTGGTTATATCAGGTCAACCTTTACACAATTTAAATTTTTTTCTACTGAAAAACATATGAGAAACACTTGGATTTTTTATGTTAAAAAGATAATCTAACCCATTACTCAGCGAGAGGAACGATCTAGTTTTTTTCTATATTAAAAAGGTAAAATTGGCTATATATATTTCAAACTAGACTATGCAGACTTTTAATGAGAATTTGACATATCTTAATATTTAATTAATTAGCAATTCTTATCATTCAGTTTAAAACCAATATATTGACTTGAGCTATGCCATGATTTGAGCCAAATTCTTTTTAAATGTAAAAAAAACATATCTAGAACGTGGAAAAATTGTAGTGTCATTAAACCTAGTCGATCAAGTCAATCTTAAAACATCTCGACCCGAATCATTGCCTAACTCAAGTTTTCAATTAAATTGTGTGAAAGTTGACATAAAATCGAGTACCAACCCTAAAATAAATGTCCGTTAGAGGTCATGACAGCCTTATAGAAAGTAGAAAAAAATAAATCATGAAATTTATTTTTCAAATAATTCAATATTGAAGGGTGAAATAAAAAAATAAAGGGCCGAAAACTCATAAAAAACATATCAGGTTCAATGGGTAATCTTGTCAAACCCGTAAATCGGGTAGCTCAAGTCAACAAGTCAAACCTATGAACTAGTTCATGAACTCCTTTAGGAAAAATAACTTGTTTTTTTCCTAAAAAAAATATTTTTAATTTAACTATATGATAATAGAAATAAATCGTCGCAAAATGAAGCACAAACTAAATACCGAGATTATTTTTTGGAGACTACGATAACCTTAAAGAAAGATAAATAAAACAAATTATGAAACTCATTTTCTAGTGAATCCAATATCAAATGATAAAATTAAAAAAAATAAAAAAGAAATTAAACTCATTAAACTCGTGAATATGTCCTTGCACTTTATAAAGTTCAATGACATGTTTTTTTCCTGAAGAAAAAATACAAAATCAAAAAATTGAGTTGATTTAAGAAAAAAAAGAATAAAAAAGTTACCTCACCAAACCTGTAAACCAACACAACTCAAGTTACCTAAACTCGCAAATCGGATCATTAACCCCTTAGATTGTAATTTGTTGGCTTTTTTTTCCAAAACCATTTTTTATCTAACTAAATATTAAAAAAAATAGACAATCACAAAATCAATCAACCCAATGTTAATAGGTTTGTTTGACACTACAGTAACCCTATAGAAAGGTGAAACAAAAAGAAACAAATTAGAAAGTTCAATTCTCAACCATCTAAATATTGACGGATGAAATTAAAAAAAAACATGAAATAAAAATATATTAAAAAATTTAGAACTAAATCAAAGATATTTTAAAAATTAAATGACTGAATTAAAAGAAGAAGAGAAAAGTGACAAATTTTTATAAAAAAAATATAGTAGTGAATTGAAAAGATTTTGAAAATTAAAGGACTAAATTAAAAAAAAATATCTAACACATGTTTTACACACGCAAGGGTATGAAGAAGGCCTTCTACCTTTGGGCAATGCATAAACCTTACTTCATTCTCTAATTGGTCTTATTTGATATTGTTGGAATTATCGAGGTGTCCAATGTCGTACAAGGTGATGTGTATAATAGTAAGAGGTTCGAGGTGTATCTGACCACCTATTCTTCTTTCCTTTCTCTTTCTCTCATTTCTCTATCATGTTGCCTTAGTTTTCTTCACTGATTTATTTATTTATCCCTTTTATGTCTTATTGTGTTTTTATTTTTCAATTCTAGTCCCTTGACCCTTAATCTTTAAAAAAAATAAAGAATTAAAACAATATTTTGTAAAATTAATTATGCCAAGATATTATTTTGATGTCACAAAAATTATATATACAAAAGTAAACTAAAATAAATTTTCAACTCAAAATACCAATAAATATATAATGTAAATAGTAAATTAAAAAAAAAACAAAAAATATATAATAACAAAACAGTGTGGATTACTTGTAATCCATGGTGTTTTATGGGTAAGAGTGACAATGTTTTTTTAGTGCTTCAAAAGCTTTTTTTTTAAATGAAAATATTTTGTTTTATTTTTTTAAACTAATTTTCTCTATGGTTTATATATTGTTTTGATATATTGATGTCAAAATTAAATTTTTAAAAATAAAAATAATATTATTTTAATATATTTTTAAATAAAAAATACTTTTATAAAATTGAAAGGGACATTCGGTTGTTATAATGTCTTAGTTCATGTGGTAAAAAGAAAAGGATTAATTGTAATTCTTATTATTTATATGGATTAATTTGACTGATATGATAAGGACGTGCTGATTTTAATCATGTGTCCCAATTCCTTAGCCAAGTTTATTGAACCACCACCACCACTACAGCCCACAGCCCGTTTAAAACGGGCTTGATCTTAAAGATCGGTGGCTTCTCAAATTTCATTTTCTTTGTAAAAGAGAGAGGTGTGCGATTATGCTCGCTTTGCTGCCGTTTTGCTTCCTTGAACCATTGAGGTCCGAGTCTAAGCTCCTTCTCTATCAGAAGGCAGACGTGTGATAACGCTCGAAGACACTAACTTTTCAGGTAATTCTTTTGTAAATTATTATGTATTTTTTTACCCTTCAATTTAGATAGAGATACTGGGAATAAAACTGTTGGTTTTGTATATAATGGTTTGTTGATAAAATATGTCCATTTTTTTTAATTTCAGCATGTAAAGAAAAGCTTGAATGCGCTAGAAGTATGAAGTTTTTTAGCTCTGCAATAATAGCTGTATATGGAAGAAGTTTTAGCACTCAAAGCAGCAGAACCACAAAATATGCTCAAAGTGTTTACCAGAATCGAATCAAGAAGGAAACCAATAGGATCCCCAAGGCCAAAAAAACCCACCAACCTTTATTTGAATGGACCCAAGAACAAAAAAATATTTTTTCTCATGTTCAAAGAGGTGCTTCTGTGTTTATCACGGGCTCCGCCGGAACTGGAAAGACAGTTTTGCTTAAGCACATTATCGACATTCTGAAGGATGTTAATGGTAAGTCTAAGGTTTTTGTCACGGCATCCACTGGAATTGCTGCCTGTGCACTTCAAGGGCAAACTCTTCACTCCTTTGCCAGCATTGGAATCCAAAATGCTGATTCTGGAACTTTGCTGGATAAGGTTAAAATGAATAAGCATGCTTGCAAAAGATGGAAAAAGGCGAAGGCATTGGTTATAGATGAAATTAGTATGATCAGTGCCGATTTGTTCGAGAGCCTGGAATATATTGCTAGAGATATACGGGGATCGGAGGTGGTATGGGGTGGAATACAGCTTATTGTCTGTGGGGATTTCTTTCAGCTACCACCAGTTATCAAACAACAGAAATTATCAGGCAAAGAATTTGCATTTGAAGCTGATTGTTGGAATGCAAGCTTTGACCTGCAGGTTGAGCTTACTCAGGTTTTTAGGCAGTCAGACCCTCGGCTTATCAAGATGCTTCAGGGAATAAGGAAAGGGGAGACTGATGCAGAGGACTTGCAGCTTCTAGAAGAATCTTGCTCCATGAACAAGCAGGATTCTTTGGTAGTCTGGCTCTATCCGAGAATTAATGATGTGGAGAAAGTAAATGAGGAGAGAATGAAAAGCTTGGGTGAGAGTACTGTAACTTATGCAGCTGCTGATAGTGGCCTCGAACATAGGAAGAAACAACTCAACCAAGGGATTGTACCTGACCAACTTGTACTCTGTGTAGGTGCAAGGGTAATGTTGATCATGAATTTGAATATTGAACGTAATCTTTGTAATGGTGCCACTGGTACAGTTACAGGATTTGTTCCTGTGGAGGATAAAAATGCTAGAAGTTCTGATATTCTCTTCCCACAAGTTAAATTTGATCGTGGACCTGAGCTTTTGATTGAACCTCAAAAATTTGAAATTTTTGAGGGAGATATTGTAGTTGCTTGGAGATATCAGATACCTTTGATATTAGCATGGGCTATCAGCATACATAAGTGCCAAGGGATGACTCTTGATCATGCTCAAACAGATCTCTCAAGGGCTTTTGGCTATGGAATGGTCTATGTGGCACTTTCCCGAGTAAGGAGCTTGGAAGGCCTTCATTTGTCTGGTTTCACTCCATCAAAGATCAAGGCACACCCAAAAGTTCTGCTATTCTATAAAAGTTTTACTTCATCAAACCTCTCTCATGCTGAATTCTCATTATTACACCGAGTTAGGAAATAAAAGTTTCATTTGTTTGATAGAGTTGTAATGCAAGTTCAAATTTAACAAACACGTCTGATTTTCCAAAGCACAAACTTAGCCTAGCCTTCAAGAAGTCATTTGTAGAAGTTCATACTTTCCTTCTACGTTTCTCCTTGACTGGTTGTTGTCACTAAATGTCTCCAGGCGTAGTGTGCAGGAGGGTAAAAGACTCTGTAACATTTGCAATGCAAGTTCAGATCAAAAGACAAAACCCTTCTTGATGTTCAGTTCTGCACTCTAACTGCCTGTGTTTTTGTTTCATGTGGAAGTTTTTATGCACATGGGTGTATGGATGAAACATATTTGTGCATGTAAAACATAGTAAGAGCTCAACAAATCAAGTGAGCATATATGCTACTTCTAGTGGATGTTCAGTCATGACCTCCTGTAGTATCTATTTTATGTCTTCTCTTGTTCTTATTCAACAACTGTTTGAAACGAAACTTTGGTAATTGCTTTGTTACGAAAACAGTAAGAGCTGTTTCTGTACAGTGTTCAAGCATTGTTGTAGGAATGAAACAAATAGCAAAGAGGATACTAATTGGTATGAAATTAGCAAAGAAGATATAGATTTCTCTGTATTTAGACCATTACGGTGGATCCCTGCTGGATTTATATAGGTATTTTTTTTTCCTAGTTTCTGTTTAACTGCACATTGGTGAATGGCTATGAGAAATTCACTATTTAACTTGGAGCTCTAAACCTGTCTTTCATTAATCAAATAGTACCAGGCTTTGTTGAGTTGAAATGTTGCCATGAAGTACATGTTCTTGTGTGCATAAAACCTACCAGTGTTTATACGTTACTGACCATTTTGTTTTGCCACCTTGCAGTTGTAAGCCATCATTGCTGGTGAATAACAATGCTCTTTGTAGAAAATTTCAAAAAGGTATAATGAAGGTGCTCTTCTTGGACAGAATTTTGGTTTTGTAACTTATCTATTGAAGATTGCATTTATCTACTGTTACTATCGGTAAGTCCCACACTGCTTGAAAAAAGCAATTAAAAGGAAAAGAAATTGAGGTAATCTGCTGTCCTGCTTTCTTGTTCTCGTTCTCTAATCCTGTTCCATCCTCGCTATCACATGTTCAAGAAAATTTCTTTGTGATGGCTTTAAGCGGAAAACCAGATTACGTGTAACCGAGCAAAGAGGAGAATTAAGCACAAGAATCCACACCTCCCCCCTCCCCCTTTTTTTCCGGCTAGCGAGGAAGTTATTTTTAGGTTGAATTGGTATTTGATTGATGAGTTCTTTTTCACCTTTGTTTTCAAGTATGTGTTTCTAACTGTATTGCTTTAGTCACAACTTGGTTTCACTTTTTGTTGAATATTTCTGATTGTAAGTTAAATTTTTGTAATGATTTATTCTTTCAGAAATTAGTTTGTTAATTTAATTTTTAAATTTAAATATAAAATTCAAACTACCCTAACTGGTTGGTAGTTCATGTTAGCTGCTTATCCAGTGCCCACTTACGACTTTCAAAGCTTTCAAGCTTAGCTACCTTGTCTTGGCTGAGCAGCCCTTACTGGTTGGTAATCCGTCCGCTCCTCTCGTAAAGCCTATCACATTCAAGGGAGGCGTCGGGCGGTAGGATGTTGCCAAAGTGGTCTACCTGCCCTCGCGCACACTTTTTTTTTTTAATTAATATAAATATTTTAATTAATTTATGAATATCTTAACTAATTTTACATGTTTTTAGAATTAATAATAATATAAATTTTTAATAATCATCATATTAATAATTATAAGAATCACACTTAAAAATATATAAAAAAAATAAACTTTTTAATCCCAAATTTTTATAATTATACTACCTCCTAGATGATTCTTCCCGCACACTCATTTATCTGTAAGCTGGCCTGTAAAATTCTTTGCTGTATATTCAATAAGAATTAAATAATATTTCATTCTGTTTTTTCCACCAAGGCTCTTAATCTTTTGCTAAATGATTTTCATGAATTTTTTATTGAAACTCGACCTTTGAGAATATTAAAATTATTAATTAAAATTTGTTGCCATGTTACTATGAAAAATAAGCAAGGTAATCAAAATAATAGTCGTGGTGCGCGCAAACTGCCCCGAACACCCATGTTAATCTAAAAAAAACAATAAAATACATAACTAATTGAATAAATAAAAGCGCATGGAATACAACGAACTATGAGACAATTAAAAAACAAAAAACATCAAATAAAAAATAATTCAAAAAATAAATTAATAAGAATTTAAAAAAAAAAGGCAGGATAATTGTCAGACACCTCTAATTTTCACTTTCCAACAATGTAGGTTTTTGTTTTGTGAATTTATAGTGATTAATATAGCTTGTGCGTAACAATTTGTATATTTACCGCGTACACTACAAATTTTATGAGTTGCATGACACTAATTATACGGTAGATGGATTTAGTGATTCAAAAAATAAATTGTAACAATTTATTTATATCCAATAAAATTAGTGTTTATGAATTCAGTGTTTATCTATGGTATATTACTAAAAAAAATCATAAATTTTGATTCTCCAACGACTAGTAAGCCAAATTTTTGGTCTTATTGACTATTTACCGTAGCATCCAAATACCAAAAATATTTTTTATATTTAATAAAAAGGTATTTATTTACAAATCCTTAATAAATTTCAAGAATAGTTATTAGTCTAATAATTACTTAACCCATATTAAACACCCTTTGAGTTCAAGTAATATGCTTGAGATCAGGTATTGAGTTTATATCTAGTACCTCATCGATTTGAACATTGTACTCAAACTTAATGCTAAGTGGTCGATGAGCATTGCACTCAAACTTAGCGTTAAGTGTTTGGTAAATACCTGACATCTTGTGAACTTGGGTTATATACGTGAGATCCAGGTATTAGACTCGAGCAAAGCACTTGAGCTCGGGTACTAAGCAAAAGCCTAGAAAAATACCCAACACCTTGTGAACTTAAGTTACGTACGTGAGATCCAAGTATTGGGCTCGAGCAAAGCACGCGAGCCTAGGTGTTAAGTGAGAGCCCGATATCTTTTAGGCTCGGATAGTGCATCCAAGCCCAGCCGCTAAGTGTGTACTCAACCTCATTAGCCCCGGCTTCTTTCTTTATCCCAATAACATGATCTAATGTCCATGAATAAGAGTCTTAAGCCTAATTATTTTCTTCTTTCTAACATATGTAAATGATATTTTCTCTTATTAATGCACATGTAAGTGCTTTTTATCCTTCATTAATATTATAGAATAAAATGACTCTCCATTCTCTTTACTCAAGAAAAAAACAAGGTTCATAAATTATAAATACTTTTTGAATCACTCACGCAAAATGTTTAATATTTTACATTTAAAAAACGCATCTATATTCAATAATAACAACTTTATTCTTACAATTTAATATTTTTTAGTATATTTATTGCTTTTTTTTCTATAAAATTATTAACTTTAGCATCTCAAGTCCTCAAATCCCTTAAAAAAAGACATTTAAAGACACTTATTAAGAGATATTTTTTTTTTACTTTATAGAAGAGAGTTATTTTAATGAACATGTGATTAACCATTATCCAATAACCAAAAAATTTATTCATGAGCATATCGAATTTTGAAACATCATTTTATGGCTTGCATTTGTTAAAAAAAAAATAACAATCAAAATAACAATAATTAAATATAATAGAGAAAAAAATAAAGAATGAAATTGTAAAAAAAAAATATCTTAAATCAAACAAATAACAATTAAAATAATGAAGACTAAATCTTACTGATGAAAAAAATTAAAAAGGATGAAATGGAAATAAGGAAAAAATTGAAGGAGAATAAAAATATAAAAAAATTATAATTTTATAAATTATTTTAAATAAAATAAATAACAATTAAAATAATATAAACTAAATATAAGATAAAAATAAATGAAAGGTCTATTTAAAAGATCGAAGGTTCAAGTACGGTACTCAAGAAGGAAAAGAAAGAAAAAAAATCAAATCAAAGATTAATAAGTTATACATATTGTTTAAATAGTGAGGACCGCTAAGACAATTTTAGAAACATTAAAAGAGGTTGTTATAGACCTCTACCCACTAGCAGCTAAAGATATTGTATATATCACTTGAATACAACAATGTAGCATAAATATTTTGAAGTATAAAATATAGACTATAGCTAGTTTTAGTTTAAATTATATTTTATATTTATTAAAATATTAAATTTTTCATGAACCAATTTAATTATAACTAAAATTCTAATATGACAAGACAAAAAAGCTCTTAGAAGTCAGTTAAATAAAGTTTTTTTTCAAGATGATTTAATTAAATTTTATTGTAGTTTAAAATTATAAAAAGATAAAAATTTTATAATTAATTTAATAATAAGTAATGAACTGTATGAAAATATCATATTAATCCAATATTAGGGAATAAATTTATCGTTATATTGTTCCCGTCTCTGATGTGTAGAATCTGCAACCACTGTGATTCACTAATGCAGTTGTTTTACCGCCACCAATAATTTAATTTGGTTTGGGTGGATATTACAGCTGCTTACAATGTTCCAATAATGACAACAGCTGTAATAAATTTGACCTGCGAAACACGCTTTGTAATGAAGGGCATCCCTAATATTTTAAAAGCAAGCACAAAAACCACTACTTCCATTTCTTCGAGATTGTCGGTCAACAGTACTTCAATACCAACATCTCCCCCCCACTGGTTCAATCAATTTTGTGCTCCTTGCATGAGCGACACGTCAACTCAAGACTTGACAAGTGTATTTAATAAAATTAATTTATTATTAAATGTATTAATAACTGCTAAACAGTATTAATAATAATCAAAGACTAAAACAAAACGTTAATAGATAAAAATATAAATGAAGTAATATCATCTCGCACCCTGTCATGCTTTTTAATTTCTTAATTTAATTATTTGTCAATATTTTAAAAAATAAAACTAAAATTCAATCAAAACAAAACAAAAAAAATTGTTTTAGTTTTTTTAAAAATATTGAAATGAATATAATTTTTTAAACCCAACACATAAAGAAATGATTTAATTGAATTTAATAACTTTATTTTTTAGAATTAAATTTTTTATCAAATTATACAATAACAAAACAAACCTTGGAAGAAAAGTGATTAAATATAACACACATATATATTGAGCACTTGTTAATATTAGGAAAAAAAGTTATAATCCTATTAAAAAAGTGAAAATTTAATTATGCTTTACTAAATAAACTTCCAAATAAATTTGAGTTCAAAAATTTCAAGATTCAGTTTAAATTAAAAAAATAAAAATACTTCAAGATTATATTATTTCATTTTATTTTTCATTTAATTATATAATATTCTTTAGAATCTATCTTTAATTTAATTATATGACATCAAAAATAAATATTCATAAGAAAAAAAAAAGCAAAAAAAATTAAAGACTAAAAAGAGGTCAGTATTTCAATTTGGATGAGCTAGTGCGCTTGGTTCATAAAATGAAAGGGCAACGCACTTGGACTTGCAACACTGACACGATCAAAAGATTGATGTCTTCTCCCAAGCGTAGGAGTGTCGAAATAATAAATAACCCGACAAGACCGGGATCGAACCACAGGAAGGTTAATTGTACAAATTATAAACAACAATTATAAACAACAATAATAGCAATAACAACAACAACAACAACAACAACAACAACAATAATAATACTAGTAGTAGTAGTAGTAGTAATAATAATAGTAGTAGTAGTAGTAGTAGTAGTAATAATAATAATAATAATAAAAAAGAAGAAGAAGAAGATGATGATGATGATGAGAACTTGGAGATGGAAAATTAATGTAAGGATTAAACAATAATAATAACAAATGTCAAGGTTAGAGGTTCCACTAATGGTATATCAAACAAGTATAGTATAAACTCTTATTATTGAATTGGAAACCACACACAAAGGAGGTTCCAATCAGATTATATATTGTTAACATGATTACATTAATCATCTTATTCAATTAATGCTAATACTTGTAAATCTCGTCAACCATTCATGTTTATAACTTATGTTAACAACAAATCAAGTTCATTTCATAGCTCAGGTGTCGGTATACCATACAATATGGGCTATGAAAGTGCCAAGCATTTGTTGTACCAAGTGTTATACAACATAAATCAAGATTAGTCATTTAACAAGCAAAGTATTAAAGAGTAAACAAGATAACAAATATAAAACATGTTAGTATCAAACATTAAAGTCCATATTAAGTTTACATTATACTTATTCTTACACCATTAGTGTAACCTTTTCACCTTGACATAATTAACTTAGCTAGACATAATGAAAGAAAGAAAAATAGATAAACAAAATAAGAATATAAAAGCTAACTAAGTAAAGGAAAGGAAATGAAAAGCATAAACTTAATATTAATGAAAGCAAAGCATAAACATTACAAAAAATACAAAGAGAAAAAGGAAGAGCATGATCTTGATCTGGAAACCAAGATGCCTAAATGCATGGCAAATGCCTCCTTTTATAGGCCAAAATTGAAAACTATTGATTTAATGACTAATTGATAAGTGGGTGACCAACTCTTGACTTGATGACAATCCTTATCTTCTCTTGTCTGCCCAAAACGTCATTGATAACGTCAGAATTGGAGCCAGTTGAAAACATGAAAGTTGTAGGCAATTGTCTCAGATTTCTTGTGTAAAAACTTCAGCTCATTTGGACTTCTAGAACTCCAGATATGGCCAAAATACCAAACAGTGCTCGGGCTGCAAGACAGATTCGGGCTTCTTTGTTGTTGCTACAATTTAGACTTGAAAATGATCTTTTTAGATTTTGGGCTCCATATGAAAGTTGTAGGCCTATGTCTTACCTTTCCATCCATATAAATTGAACCTAAATATGAGATATATAGCTCCAGATATGACCTAATTACCGAACAGTGTTCTGGTTTGGATTGCACCGACATCTCTTTTCTAAGTTTGACCATCTCTTTGCCTTTGCAATTTAAGTTTTTAAAGTCATCAATCAATCCTTTCATTTATATGATAGGCCTGCATTTAAAATGAACATTTTCCATAAATTAAAGGTATCTTATATTATTAGATATATTATTATAAAACATGTTTTAGTTAAGGAGTTATTGATACTTCAAGTGCAAAATAATGATATAAAACCATGATAAAAATACACTTTTAAGTACTAATCAAACATCATGCCCGCTTGCATCGGTTTTTTTTTTTTTGACTTGGGGTCTACTTTTTTTTCTAAAAAAAAACCATATAATATGATGTTTCAATATCTAAGTTTCGACCACGAGAGAGTTGAAAAATCAGGCCATGTTTATTTTAGAACTTAGAAAGCAATTTTTTTATTTTTTATTTTATTTATAAACACCTAATAAACATCTTTATAATCTAAAAAAATCTTATTTTTTATCTCAAAATACCAAATACCCGGAAATGATAAAAAAAAAAATCTTGAAATCAATTGAAAAGTTTTTTTTTCTATCAATTCCAATCTATTTTTTATGATGGCAAAATAAAGGACAAAAAACTTTTTATTGAAACTTTTTCCATTAAATAAATCTCATATCAAAATAACTTATTACATTGTTGATATATGGCTAATTGTGAACTCTTTTTCCCTATCATTTGTTATTTTCCAAAACTTTTTTTTTATTAAAATAAAATGAAGTTTTGTAAAAAAAATACAAAAACCAAAAAGATAAAAACACAAAAAACAAGACAATGTTGAAGGGAAAAAAAAAGTCAAAAGGCATGATTTGAATAGTAAAACCCCTTATTTTAGACATAATGACAAATTCTACATTTTCAATTATTTTCTAGCAACAAAATCATTTATTTTTCAAATAAATCAAAATAATTTATAATGTTTAAATTCAAAATAATACAATATATAAAGAAAAATTTTAAAAAATAAATAAATAAAATAAATAAAAAGATTTAAAGTACACAGCATTGTTACAATAAACAATGCTTTGTCATGGAATCACAATGATTTCCTTATGAAATGTTTTTATATATATAAATCATGATAAAATTGTGTAGTGGTAAGAACAATGTTTCCTGACCCTCTAAGTTAGTTTTAAATAGTACTGGGCATGAGTTATTGTATGGTTTAAAAACTTTAGATATTGTTTGGTATTGTGTTTGAAAAGCAGTTTTAAAAATTTTATTTTATTTATTTTGAAATAGTATGTTTTTTATATTTTTAAATTATTTTGATATATTGATTTTAAAAATAATTTTAAAAAATAAAAAATATTATTGATATATTTTTTTAAGTGAAAACACTTTAAAAAACAACTATAATTACACCTCGAAACACGCTCTTAGTTTTTAGAATCATATAAAGATTATAATAAAAACATTTTGAAAGTGACTAGTTTTATCACCCGCTTTGTATTGGTGTAAAATAATAAAATCTCAATATTGAAAAACATGTTAATATTATGAATGTATTTTAAAATATTATAATCTTTTTAATTCTAAATGTAAACATATTGTTTATTATGTTGGGGGTAGAATTTTAAGTTAGGTTTAAAAATGAAAAAGATAATTATGTTCTGTATGAAAAATGTATTGTAATTTTTTTAATAGATAAACAAAAACATATTGTTTATGTTTTATAAAAGAAACTAAATAATATAAAAATTGATAACTAAAAAAAATTATTACCACTAATTTACTATTAAAACAAACCTTTAATCTTTATAGTAGAAATAAAATATAGATGTGAATACAAATATTTTACTCTAATTATTATTTTTATTTTAAATGTTTTCATTAATTTATCTTAGTGATTAAATGTTTTAGCTAATAAGAAATGATTTTTGTTTTATTAAAAAAATCATACAAATATAGCTAATTCATATAAAATATAAAGAAAAGAAATATAATATTAATCAAATTAATATCTTTAAAGTAGCATACAACAATAAAAAAAATATCAAAAAATTAATTACCTTATAATAAATTAATTTAATTAATTTAAAAAATAAAAAAAAAGGTATAAAAAACTTAGGTGCACCTGGTCTAGAAGCTCCAGCATGCACATGATTTGTTTTTTTATCTAAAAAAGGTCATATAAATCTTAAAAAACTACTTAACAGCCCAAAACACTTTCAAAATCATTCTATAAAGCATATTTTCATAGAATTTTTCTCTAGAAAAAAAACTAATTAACATGAATTTTTTTTTTTTTATGATTTGGATATCACCAACCATCAATATTTTATTTAAGAAAATATATAACTATAAAATAAATAAAATAAATATTAAAATTATTCATGCATTTTCTTCGTGTTTTACATTATAGTTTTTTAAAAAATTAGTTTTTCTATCATAATCTAAAATTCTATATCATGGAACGGGATTAAAAAAATATTGGATAAAAAAATTAAAGGATGAAATTAATTAAAAAATGCAATACAAAAGGTGGGAGCAACTTCACTATTCCAGCCAAAAAAACCCTAATTTATTTAGTTGTTTTGCTAGTGATCTTAGTTCCCTATAAATACAAATAAAAACTATAATTTTCTAGATTGTTTTGTTTCAAATGTATAATGTTTTAAGTGTAGTAAATCCTATACAATTGTGGAACAAGGAGTAGTGTAGGGCTAAATTGGTTGGCAATAAATTCAAGCTGGTTTTGTGTGAAACAGTCTTCAATCTAAAAACACAAAAAGGCTCTCTCTGGACAGCATGCTTTTCCACATTCTTGATGGCCGATCGAAGTTGCAGAACAAAATGTTTGTTCATAAGTTTCACATGCGAGGGTCCAGTGAGACGAAGTAAAAACCACATGTGCTCTTGACAATTTGAAGTATAAACTACATTGTGGTTGTTTTTTAAATATTTTTTATTTAAAAATGTAATAAAATAAGATGTTTTATATTTTAAAAATTATTTTTTATATTATATTAAAATAATATAAAAATATTAATTTTAAAAATATAAAAATAATAATATTTTTAAATATAAAAACAATCTGGATGTAACTGTGAGAGAATAATGTGCCAATTTTATTATTTTTCTGAGAGAGAATATTGTTGTATGTCAATATATTGTATCCAGGGATTTTCTGTCCTCGTTCTTAATTGACATCTCTTAAATGCATGTTTTTGTAGTCACTGTCAGTGACGTGTACAGCACCTGCGGGTTAGCATTTCAATGTACAATAATAGTAAAAATATTTTATATATATTACCCCAGTTTATATTCACACGAGTTTACATCACAGTTATTACACCATGTTTGGATTGTAACTTGATAACCTTTAATTACTGAGTTGGTTTGGATTTATTAAAATAACAGCTGATATAATAAAATGATAAAATTTAATTGATTTTACAGGTTAATTCATAATTTAAGTAAATTTGAATGAGATTTGTTGTTTTTTTTAATGTAATTTTTTTATAATTTTATAATTAGTTATTAAATCTTTTAAAAGTTCACTATATAAATATTAAAAAAATTATTTTTTAATGTGAGATTTGAAAATTTTTAGTATATATACTTTATATTTCTAAAAAAAAATTATTTTTTCAATATGAGATATGAAACCTTTTCGTATGTTTATAAGAAAAAAATTATTTTTTTTCAATGTCAAATTTAAAGTTCTTTCATATATATACTCTATGTTCACAAGAAAAAAAATATATTTTTTCAATGTGAGAAAAAAAAATTGATTTAAATACTTCAACTTTAAAGGATAACATAATATATTTTCAATGTGAAACTTAAAATCTTTTAGTATATATACTCTATATTTACAAGAAAAAAAAAATATTTTCTTCAATGTGAAATAAAAAACTTTTTTAGTTTAAATACTTTAACTTAAAAATACAGCATAGTATCTTTTCAATACGAGATAATTTTTTAAAAAAATATTATTTTAAACTACATTATTTATAACATGTATAGCCTATATTCACATAAAGTTTTTTTTTAAATTTTTTCATATGAAATATTAAAACGTTTTTTTTTTAATTTTTCTCAGTTAATCTGGATTGACCCATGAAACCTGTGACCTGGTCCTTGGTCGAGTTAACCTTTGGGTTAGGTTTGATAACTATGGTTTACATAGCTACATTGTCTTGTGACTATTAAATTTCTTTTTTAAAGAAAATTTTACAATTTATAAAATTATTTGTTATTGTTATTAAATTTAGCTTAACGGTTAAATTTTGAAACTATTAACTCAACTTTTTATTTAGCTTAAATTTAAAATTAAATGGTGTAGAAGTTATCTTGACATATTTCAATTGATTTGATAAGTTTAAAAATACACGAATGATAGGTAAAAAGCATGTTTTGACTTTTAAAAAAAATTCAAGTTGATTTTTTTAAAATATTGAGATAATGATATATTTGATCAACTCAAGATTTATAGCTTAATCCGTGAAACCTATGACCTAAGTTATAGACTCTATTAGGTTCAATAACTTTTTTTTTTAAGAAACTACTTTTTATCTAATTATACGATAACAAAAATATACATTTGTAAAATCAAGTACAAACCAAATATCAAGATATTGTTTTTGAGATTGTGATAACTTTATATAAAGTAAACTACAACAAAATATGAAAACCAATAACCAAATATTAAAAGATGAATTTTTTAAGAAAAAAGCAATAAAAAAACTCAGTACAACCTAATATTGAAGGATGAGATTAAAAAAAGAAGAAGAATAAAATGAAAAAAGAAGCTTGGGCAACTTTGAATCAATGTTTTTAACATAAATAAATTTTCAAGTTGCAAATAACTATTCAATATTATTATTAAACTAGGTCTAAGGGTTCAACATTGAAAATTCACAGCCCGATTATCTGTTTAGCTTAAATTTAAAATTAAATTATGTGAAAGTTATCTTAATGTGATCCAATTAAATTAGATGATTTAAAGGCAACCCATACAACTGGAGAAAAGCATTGTTTAGATCTAAAGAAAAATTCAAGACTACATTTAAAAAAAAAAAACATATTGTGATAGTATCATATTGGATTCACCGAAGCTTAGGGCTTAACCTACAATCCAAATCATAAACTCCATTGAGTTTAAGAATTTTTATTCTTTAAAACTATTTTTACTTAATTATAAAATAATAAAAATAAACGCTCAAAAAATTGAACACTAACCACATGTTGAGAAGTTTATTTAAAACTATAATAACTTTATAAAAAATAAACTGAAATAAATTATAAAGATAAATTCAAAATCATATATTGATAATAACAAATCTCATGGAATTAATTTACAAAAGGATTAAATCAAAATAGAAGAAAAAAAATATAAGGATGAGGTTTTTAAAAAATACTAAAAAACAAAAGAGAACCTATTACACTACTGATATAAAATAGTGAAGCGTTTTTATTTTTCACTTCAAATCTTTGAGTTGTTTTGTTAATTTTCCAAACCAATTTTATCTCTTTTAGATAAATTCAAATTAGATATATTATCAGTTATATAACACATGCTATGTTGAGTAAACCATAGTTCAAAATCAAACTTTATGTTTAATATTGTAATTCTCAATTGATTAGTACTTAAAAGTGCATTTTTATCATGGTTTTATATCATCATTTTGCACTTGAAGTATCAATAACTCCTTAACTAAAGCATGCTTTATAGTAATATATCTAATAATATAAGATATCTTTAATTTATGGTAAATATTCATTTTAAATGCAGGTTTATCACATAAATGAAAGGATTGATTGATGACTTTAAGAACTGAAATTGCAAGGGCAAAGAGATGACTAAAATTAGAAAAGAGATGTCGGTGCAATCCAAACCGGAACACTGTTCGGTAATTAGGTCATATCTAGAGCTATAGATCTCATATTTAGGTCTACTTTATATGGATGGAAAGGTAAGACATAGGCCTACAACTTTCATATGGAGCCCAAGATCTAAAAAGGTTATTTTCAAGTCCAAATTATAGCAACAATAAAAAAGCCCGAATCTGTCCTCCAACCCGAGCATTGTTCAGTATTTTGGTCATATCTGGAGTTCTAGAAGTCCAAATAAGCTGAAGTTTTTACATAATACATCTGAGACAATTGCCTACAACTTTCATGTTTTCGAATGGCTCCAATTTTAACGTTATCAATGATGTTTTGGGCAGACATGAGAAGATAAGAATTGTCACCAAGTCAAGAGTTGGTCACCCACTTATCAATTAGTCATCAAATCAATAGTTCCTAATTGTGGCCTAGAAAAGGAGGCATTTGCCATGCATTTAGGCATCTTGGTCTCTAGATCAAAATCATGCTTTTGCTTTCTCCCTTTTTATTTTTTTTAATGTTTATGCTTTGTTTTTATTAATATTAAGTTTATGCCTTTCATTTCCTTTCATTTACTTAGTTAACTTCTATCTTATTTATGTTCTTATTTTGTTTAATGCTTGACATAGTCTTGAGAATCTGACTAAAAAAGATCTTGTTTGCTATTTTTTAAGAAAACTAGATGGGAAGCCTATCCCTGACCCACAGAGGGCGTTTAAGCCGTTCTTGGACGTAAAACCAAGGGAAGATGTGAGCCACAATCACAACCACCTATACATATGCTCTTTTTTTTTTTAAAAAAAAAGAAATAAATAAAGAGAGAGAAAGTGTATGTGTGTGAGACTCCAGCTGGCCTACATATAAGTGGTTTGATTAGCCTTTTAATTTCTCATCTATAAAATCTCTTCTTCCTTCCTTTCATTTCTAATCAACCCATACATTCAATAAATACAGAAGTGTGTAGAAATGACAAGTTCCTCAGGTTATCATATAAGAAATATTTGGGTTTTTGGTGGATCTAGTCTTGAGAAAGAAAAGGAGTTTTTAGAATCAACCAATCATCTTGGTCAAGTGCTAGCTGAGAGAAAGATTCATTTAGTGTATGAGGGAAGCAGTCTTGGGTTAATGGAAGGTGTGTCAATAACTGTATTTTTAGGCGGTAGTCAAGTTTTGGGGGTCGTCCCCGAAACTTTAGCACAAGAGAACATCATTGGAAAAACAATTAAAGAGGAACTTCAGGTCTCCACAATGTCGGCTCGAATGAATGCAATGTTTAACCATGTTGATGTCTTCATTGCTTTACCAAGTGGTCTAGGCACATTGGAAGAGATCTTTCATATTTCCTCTTGGGCTCAACTGCATATTTATTATAAACCTATAGGTTTGTTAAATGTCAATAGTTATTATGATAAGTTATTGTCTTTTTTTGATCATGCTGTCGAACTAGAATTTCTAACATCTTCTGCACGACAAATTATAATCTCTGCTGCTACTGCTGAACAATTGATTGACCAACTACAATCTTTCATTCCTGTAATTGATCCCTCCATGAGTTGCATAAATTGGTCAACTAAGGAGAGCCGTAAAAAGCTTAGATTGGATTTGAGCCTTCATTTGTGAATTTTTGTGTCTTTTGGTTTTATTATTGTGTTTTGTTATTTCTTATTTTTGTTTCAG
This sequence comes from Populus pruinosa, assembly GCA_026413675.1. NCBI lineage: Eukaryota > Viridiplantae > Streptophyta > Magnoliopsida > Malpighiales > Salicaceae > Populus > Populus pruinosa. The sequence continues at coordinate 7,435,530 of CM048598.1, forward strand.
TGTGTTTCAGGTTTGTCAGTGTTGGTTATTTCAGGTGATATCTTCTATACTCTATCTTTCTACCTTAAAACATTGAGGACAATGTCTCGTTTTGGTTGGGGAGAGAGGGTAGTAGTTGATAAAAAAAAAATATTTTTCATTTCATAAAACATGTGCATAATTATTATTACTAAGATGACAAAGTAAAGGAGATCTTTTGTTAAAGTGACTCTTGAGACACATCTTAGTAACCATTCTTAACAAGGTCTATTATAATACTTCTTAAAATATTCAGGTTTACAAGCATGTTTTATAATAAGATATCTAATAATATAAGATACCTTTAATTTATGGTAAATGTTTATTTTAAATGCAGGCCTATCATATAAATGAAAGGATTGATTGATGACTTTAAGAACTTAAATTGCAAGGATAAAGAGATGACCAAAATTAGAAAAGAGATGTCGGTGCAATCCAAACCAGAACATTGTTCGGTATTTGGGTCATATCTGGAGCTATTAATTAGTACTTAAAAGTGTATTTTTATCAAGGTTTTATATCATCATTTTTTCACTTGATGTATCAATAACTCCTTAACAAAAGCATGTTTTATAATAATATATCTAATAATATAAGATACCTTTAATTTATGGTAAATATTTATTTTAAATATAGGCATATCACATAAATTAAAGGATTGATTGATGACTTTAAGAACTTAAATTGCAAGGGCAAAGAGATGACCAAACTTAGAAAAGAAATGTCAGTGGAATCCAAACCAGAACACTGTTTGATAATTGGGTCATATCTGGAGCTATAAATCTCATATTTAAGACCCTTTTATATGGATGGAAAGGTAAGACATAAGCCTACAACTTTCATATAAAGCCCAAGATTTAAAAAGGTCATTTTCAAGTCCAAATTATAACAACAACAAAGAAGTCCGAATCTGTCTTCCAACCCGAGCACTGTTTATTATTTTGGCCATATCTGGAGTTATAGAAGTCCAAATAAGCTAAATTTCTTACACAAGATAGCTGAGACAATTACATACAACTTTCATGTTTTCAAGTGGCTCTAATTTTGACATTATCAATGACGTTTTAGGCAGACAAGAGAAGATAAGGATTGTCATCAAGTCAAGAGTTGACCACCCACTTATCAATTAGTCATCAAATCAATAGTTCCCAATTTTGGCCTATAAAAGGAGGTATTTGCCATGCATTTAGGCATCTTGGTTTCCAGATCAAGATCATGCTCTTCCTTTCTCTCTTTGTATTTTTTGTAATATTTATGCTTTGCTTTCCTTAATATCAAGTTTATGCCTTTCATTTCCTTTCCTTTACTTAGTTAACTTTTATGTTCTTATTTTGTTTATATATTTTTCTTTCTTTCATTATGTCTAGCTAAGTTTATTATGTCAAGGTGAAAAGGTTACATTAATGGTGTAAGAATAAGTATAATGTAAACTTAATATGGACTTTAATGTTTGATACTAACATGTTTTATATTTGTTATTTTGTTCACTCTTTAATACTTTGCTTGTTAAATGACAAATCTTGATTTATGTTGTATAACACGTGGTACAACAAATGCTTGGCACTTTTATAGTTCATACTATATGGTATAACCGACACCTGAGCTATGAAAGAAACTTGATTTATTGTTAACATAAGTTATAATCATGATTGCTTGACGAGATTCACAAGTATTAACATTAATCGAATAAGATGACTAATGTAATCATGTTAACAATCTATAATCTGATTGGAACCTCCTTTATGTGTGGTTTTCAATTGAATAATAAGAGTTTATATTATACTTGTTTGACATACCATTAGTGGAATCTCTAACCTTGGCATTTGTTATTATCATTATTTAATCGTTACATTAATATTTCTTCTCAAAGTTCTCATCATCATCTTTTTCTTCTTCTTCTCCTTCTTTTTCTTTATTATTATTATTATTATTATTATTATTATTATTATTATTATTATTATTATTATTATTATTATTAGCACTACTACTACTACTACTAGTATTATTATTATTATTATTATTGTTATTACAATTATTATTGTTGTTGTTGTTGTTTTATTGTTGTATTATTGTTATTTATAATTTGTACAATTAACCTCCATGTGGTTCGACCCTGATCTTGCTGGGTTATTTATTACTTCGACACTCCTACACTTGGGAGAAGACATCAATCTTTTGGTCGTGTCACCAATCAAAGAAAAATAAAGTTAGAGGAAACATTAATATGAACAAGACCACCAAAAGATTTATTACAAGTTCTAATAGAGTCAATTATAAGATCAGTGGCAAAAAAGCTTTAAAATGCATTCAATAAGCTTATTTAGAATATTTAGGTCAATGTGAGTTTTATATAAGACAACATTAATAAGTGAATATCAAACTTTAGTTAATTTAATTCATGTACAAGAGAGGTTTCATCCATTAATTCCTGGGCCAATTTAGATTTAAAATCATAAACTTTTCTTAGGGGAGGCTTGGGGCATTAATGTAGAAATTTAGATGGTGTTTGAGAGTGTGGAAACTATTGAGTTTCAAAGGAACCATAAAAATTCATGTTTAATTAAGTTTGAACTAGTGTTTTTATAAGACAGGACCCATCAAAAATTGAGGTTGAACCTTGGTTTCAAGGGAAGCAACACAAACTAGCTTTTTAAGAGTTCTCATCCCCTTTTCTCTCTCTCCACCAAAAATACACATTATCATAATGAAAGAGAAATAACCATTGTAAAAAAAACTTCTAAAATAACCTTCATCTTTCTTCCATAGATCTATTTGCACAACACAGATATCTCTTAAATTGTTTTCCATCATATTTATTTGTAACACTTACTCATCTCCTTTTTATCTTTGAAAATCACTATTTTATTGAAAAACCCATCAATTCATTGCCAAATTTTGGTAAATAAACAACTCTGTCATATGTTTTTTAAAGTGTGAAAAAAGAGTTTTGAATAAGTTTTTGTTCTTGTTTCTACACCGAGAACCATTTTATTTTATTTTTCATTCTCTTTAAAATAAAAACTTATATCAATCACGTCCTTCATTTATCTTTGCAAAATCAACATAGATTTAACTATAAGTTTTTTTTTTGTTTTTTACATATGCATGTCTGTTATTGTTGTTATTGTAGAAGTTATCTACATATCCATGTTTTTTTAGGCACAAAAAGAAGAATAGCCTAGAAACTACAAAGAACAAATGAGAAATTGATGAAAGTGAATAAGTGAGAAAATAGAGGTGAATATGCAAATATGATATCAATACGAGGAACGATGATGAGAAAATGATTAGTAAATAAAGTACAATGTATAGGTATGAAAATGATGAATAAACAAAATACCTTACATTAAAGTGGAAAAACTATAAGTAAAACTAAGTATGTTAGACAAATATGAAAATAATATCAAATGAAGTATACTTTCAGGTGGAAATGATACTTTATGAAATATGCTTTTGGAGCGGGAAAATGTTTTGAAAAATAAATTGGTCGCAATGATAGGGGGTAAATTGGTCATAATGGTGAGGACTTCAATGTTAAGATAAGTTGGCTGCAATGACGGAGACTATAATGAGTAAGTAGGCCACAATGGCAATGACTTTAATGTTAAAACAAATAATCTATAATGACATTAACTATAATGAGAAAATAAGTTGACTACAATGATGGGGACTTTTATGTTAAAATAAGTTTGTTTAATGGTGGGGACTATAATAAGAAAATAAATAGGCCACAATGATAGAGACTTCAATATTAAAATAAGTTAATCATAATAGCAGGGACTATAATGTAAAATTAGGTCGTAATGGAGAGGAATATAATGTTAAGATAAGTTGATCGTATTAACAGTGACTAATTGTAGAAATCTAAGCCAATTGCACGAACAAGAGACTATTTTAGAAATATGAGTATAATGCAAGACAATGGTGGTGACTATAATGAGAAAATAAATCAACTGCAATAGTGGAGACTTTAATGTTAAAATAAGTCAGTCATAATGTAGGGGAATATAATGTTAAAATAATTCGCCCACACTAGTAAAGACTAACTATATAAATCTAAGTTGGCTATATGATGAGGGGGATATATTGAATATCTGAGCTAGCTGCATGAATAAAAGGGCTATTTTAGAAATCTGAGTTGGTTATAAGGATGAGGATTATTATGAAAATTAATTCAATCATAATAATAGGGACTAGAAAATATCTTGAAGCATGAGATCATGATTGTTAAAACGAGTTAACAAATATGGTTGATGTAAAACACGGGTTACAAATTGTTAAAAGTGATCGATAAGTATAAGGTTGATGTAAGCAAAGGCCACGAGAATGGTAATAGATCGATAAATGCATAGTAGATGTAAAGTGCAAGTTACAAGTATTGAAATGTAATAATGAACTCCGTTGAGAGGATACACGGGTTTGATAATTGTCATAGTAGAATAGTGAATTTGAAGATCTTAAAATATTGATCATGATTAAGAAAATGGTTCAATGAATCCTATAACCAAAGTAAAGTACAGGCTAAATCTATTGAATAGAGTTAACAAAATCATAACTAAAATTAAGTATGACTTTAGTATATAAAATGGGGTTTAATGAATCCTTAACCAAAGTAAAATACCAATTAAATGTATTGAATATGGTTAATAAACTCATAACTGAAGTGAAGTATGAGTTAAATGCATTGAATGAGGTTAATAAATCCATAATTGAAATTAAGTATGAGTTCAATGTATAAAATATGAGTTCAATGTATAAAATAAGGTTGATAAATTCATAATCAAAGTAAAATACAAATTGAATTTATTGAATAAGGTTAATGATCCTATAACCAAAGTTAAATATGAATTAAAAGTATTGATTAAGATTAATAAAACAATAACCGAAATAAAGTAATAGTTAAATATACAAATTGAGATTAATGCACCTATATATAGGTCAAAACATGGCATTTGATCATTAGAATGAGTACATGAATGCATGATTTATAGAAACCATGTATGAAAGGTATTAAAATGATTTAAAGAATAGGGCTAACATAAAGCATGACCTATAATATTTGGAATGAGTAAATAAATGCATAATTGATAGATACCTTATGCAAAGGTTATCGCACTTGTGCGGCGTCGCGACGATCATTCATTATCCTTGCAAAGGTTGGGAAGTGGTGTATTTCTAGCAAGATATAAAGAGATAAGGAATTCTTGTCTCTTATCAATAAAAAATTTGAATGAGAGTTGCCACCTAGTATTCTAGTAACTAGGAATCCTAACTGGTTTTAGAGATCGATTACGGAGACTGGTTGCGTAAAGGAAAGGTATTATCACCCCAAATACGTTCTATCTAAGGTAGGCTACTTTGTTTTGTATGATAAAATATGAAATCATGTTGTGGTATCTAATTATATGTGTATCTAAGGTTTAGGAAAAGTCCTCCTTTGCAAGGAGATCTTTATCTTATCGAGTAAAACCTAGTTATTCTATGTCGTTAATAAAAACAAATAACCTTTTAATATCAGGAATACGTGTTATGTATAACCTCATAATCTCTGATACTAAACAAAACAAAATAATTTTTTTTTTGTTTTTGATATTTTGGCCAATATGCTATTGACTTTAATAAACTGGTTATTAAAGCCAAAATGCATGCTAAAATATTGTTTTTGATGTATGAAAAATACAATATGAGTTTTTTTACCTTTGAGACACTTGGTTGTATGCACAAAAACATTTTTTTTATTTAAATTTTTGTTTTTTTAAGTTTTGACAAAACCCGAGTATTTTTAATACCAGATTTGTATTTTTTATAACATAAAATACAGACCAATACTAAGCAAAAAGGCATTAAAAAAAGAAGAAATTAAAAATATTTATTTTTTAATTTTTAATTTTTTTTAAAATGGGTCGAACCCGGCCCAAAACCAAATGGGTTGGTTACTACGCAAATAGTGACTAGTGTACAGTAACCAACCCCCTCATTTGCTGTAGAACGTGAATTAATTCACATTCTGCATGCAAACGCAGATGGTGGCTAAGCAAAAGAGAAAGAGACGAGGCAACCGAAGGTTACCTGGGATTGGTGTCGAGGCGGTGCTGCTGACGATGGAGACACGATGACTAGCGTTTTGCTGTGTTTTTCTTCTCTCTCTCTCCTTAGTTTTTCATACTTTTCTGCTTCTTCTTCTCTGTGTTTTTTTTTTTGCTCTCTCTCTTCTCTTCTCTTCTCAAGTTTGGTCTCCTTCTCTCCTTCTTTTTCTCCCTCTCTTTTCCCTCTTCTTTCTCTTCTTCCTCCTCTCTTCTCTTGGTTGCTACTGCCTCCCCTGCTTTTACAGGCAAAAACAGGGGAGGGGATGTGGCTGAGGTGACCACTGTGCTGCCGCTCCTCCATTGTTTTTCCAGCACGTGGAAAGTGAGTTGTGTCAGTGTCTTTTTTAAGGTGAAATGTCGGTAAAAATATTGATGAAAACAGAGGAGAAAAACACATTTTCTTCTCTTGTTCTTTGCATGTCTAGGGGAAGAAAATGATGATGTTGTTCAAAACGACACTGTTTTGAGTTTTCTCTTCTTTTTTTTTTACATAGTGCATGAAACGGCGCTGTTTTTTCCAAAACGTGCCATTTTTTCCAAAACGTGTCATTTCATTTAAAGGAGAATTGGCGAAAAACACGTCAGATTCAAAATCTAGCCATCAATTTGCGCGTGTTTTATAATTTGATCCTTGGTTTTGGACTTCTTCAATTAAGTCTCTAATTGGCCATGAAACTTCAATATTTATGCAATTAAGGCCCTGATTTGACCAAATAAACTTTCAAAAATTATATTTTGACCATAGAACTTTAATTTCTTCTCATAAAAGCTCAAATTAACTCAAAAATCAAATTTTCTTGCAATCAAAACCTCCATAAATTCAATTAAACTTTTCTTAAAATTTAATTGAATCCATAAACATCTTATTTTCGACTTTTCTTTCTAAAATTGAATTTTCTTTGTCAACAAGGCTCTCATCAGTCAACAAAATACTGCTAAAATTTAATATTTGTAATTGGAAACCTCCTCAACCAATTTTTGATCATTTTCTTAGCATTCTAACATCTTTTTTTTTACTGTTATTATTTTTAAATTAGTTATTATTATTATATATATATATTTTACGCGGGAATCTAAAAATAGGTTACAACAAAGGTTATTAAAATGACTTAACAAATGTAATTAACTTGAAGTACAAGTTATGCTTAGTTTAAATGGAATATTGAACATATAGTTAACAAGATCTTGGTTCATGAGGGTGATAATTTGACGTGTATAATATGGTAGTTTATTAGTTAATGACGAGAATGCAATAAATTAGAAATTTGACAAAGATTAAATATGTTTATAAAAAACTCTAATGATGAAGTGATTAAATATGTTTTGGTGAATATTAGTAAGAAAATAATTGTATATTATGCTTAATACTTAATACATATTTTGTAATTATATATGTTTTACACGTACCTTTCCATCTAGCACTTCCATCTGAATATAATATCCTTATTTGATTTAGTCATTTTATATTAGGCAGTATCTTATAATATCTATCTTATGTTACATAAATGTACTTAATATCTATTTTTAAGTAGAGTTAATACTTACATTATAATAGGAAAGAAGAGATGACTCTTTATTCTTCTAGAAATGATTGTATATAAATTTTTTAATATATAATGCGTTTAACTATGTAATTGTTGAGATTGTTTGGGTTGTCAATTAAGTATTGGTTGTGTGAGCAAAATGCAATTTAAGTTGTTGTTTTTATGGTTATTGATATTAATACGTGGTAAAATTTTAACTTTATCAAAATTTTGTTAAATTGAATAAATTTTTTATTTTTGATAAATTCTTTATTCTGAATAAATTCTCTATTCTAAGAGGTTACATTTTTAAAATAGCATTTCTTGATAAGCAATAAAAAGATATGCGTATATATTAATATTCCACTTACCAAAGTACTTAAACTAGAATATAATCTCCAGTAAAAGCATATACAAATAGACTTAAACAAGTCCAAAGGATGATAAGGAATCAAATGAAAAATCAAAATACCATAAAAAATAGATGAAATTATTCAGATGCTAAAATATTCGAGCCATTTTATAGAAATGGTTCAATTGTTTCCAAGGTTATTTACAAAAGTTAAAATGGTTGTACCATTTAAAGAAAATGATCAGACTAATTAAAAAAAAGATATTAACTTATTTTACGTGAATATAACTATTTGATGCATTTACAAATGATATAAAATTTTGGGTGGTGACATGTTACAATTAGAATTTCAAGTTATTTATAATATAAGAAAAAAACACTAAAGTTATAAATATATTTTTTAAAACATTGATCAAGAAAAATCCGGTATTTTTATCTTTTATATGCACAATGAAAGAACTATATTAGCTTTAAAAGAAAATTTTGCTGAAATGTTGAATACCTTCTTACATTTTAAAAGTATAATGTAAAAACTATATTACCCTTAAAAGAAATTATGTCAAGTTTGCTTTTGAAGGTTGTTTTATATTTTCAAAATATTTTTTTAGTTATTAATAAGTTGGTGGAGGGGTGATTTCTTTTTTTAAAAAAAATAAATATTATTAAAAGGAAATTATTGGCATGTATATGCATGCAACAATAAATAAACTGCATATATAAAGTTGTCCTATGTCTAAATGCTACCTTTCAAGGTGTCACTAGAAGCAGCTTACTATAATCTTTTTCCTGGTACTATATTGTATATAATGGAGAAGTGGTTGAGTTTTGTTAGACTATTTTTTTCTTCTTATTCTTTTTTCTCTTTTTTTATTGCTAAAATATAAAAGTGTCATTTCATTTATTTTTTGTATTTATTTTGGTTGTCATTCTTCTTATTACTATTTAAAAAAACATTCAATTTTATCTTTTATTATTTGATTTCATTTAATTTTTATATTGAATTTGTTCATCATTCTTTTGATAGCTATTTTTTTAATAATATTAAATTAAATATGTTTTCTTTCCTCTATTTTTTTAATAACTTTTTTTTCTTTTAAACATCTAGGAACTCAAGCATGAAGAAACATTTTAGGACTATAATGTAAAAAGATAAAATAAAATGGACAAAATAATTAATATATTGAAACTTGAGACACAAAATTGAAGTCTTATACACTAAAAATAAAACTAAGTTTTGATTTTTTTGTTCAATTTATTTTTTATTCTTTTAATTTTTTATTATAACTTAAGACTCTAATTTGTATTCTTGATCATTAACTTAGGTTTCGTTTGTTTGTAGGAAAGTTGTTTTCTTTTGAAAAGTAAATTTTGAAAAAAGTGAATTCCTGAAAAATGAATTATAACTTAAGACTCTATTTTGTATTCTTGATCATTAACTTAGGCCCCGTTTGTTTGCAGGAAAGTTGTTTCCTTTTGGAAAGTGAATTCCGAGGAAAATGAATTCCTTAAAAGTAAAGTATTTTTCGATGTTTGGTAGTGTTATGAAAAATGAATTGGAAAACAATTTCCAGTGTTTGGTTATGTTATGGAAAATGAACTGGAAAATAATTTATTAATATTTTATTTTTCTCAAGTTTATTAAAATAACAAGGAATAAATCTTACAAATTAAAAAGTTGAATAATAATAAAATTAAAAAAAATAATTTTATAAATTATCTCAAATAAAATAAATAATAATCAAAACAATAAAGATCAAATCTTAAAAAAAAAAGATGAAGAAATTAAAATAATAATAATAATTAACATTTCATAAAGTATTTCAAATAAAATAAATAACAATCAAAAGAATGAGGACCAAATTTGATAGAAAAAAATTTCAATAAAAAAATAATAGGAGAAAAGCAAATAACAATTATAAAAATAAGGACCAAAGTAAATATAAAAATTAAATTTTAAGAAATGAAATTGAAAAATAAATATTTAAAACAAAATATATATAACAATCAAAAGTTTGAGGATCAAATTTGATATAATCAGCAAATAATGACATTTCTAAATTTTTAACAACTTTCGGAAAGTGTTTTCCTCCCAAATTTTTCAGGAAAACACTTTCCTGAAAATCAAGTCAAATTTTCCTTTGACTGGAAAGTGTTTTCTGTTTACCAACTTTCCTAACAGTAAACAAATACAAGAAAGTTTGGAAAGTGATTTTCCAGAAACCACTTTCTGAAAAACAAACACAAGAAAGTTTGGAAAGTGTTTTCCCGGAAATCACTTTCCGGAAAACAAACACAGCTAAAAGGAAAACACTTTCTTGAAAATCAAGCCAAATTTTTTTTACTAAAAAATATTTTCGTTGACCAGAAAGTGTTTTTCGTTAACCGGAAAGTGTTTTCCATTAACCGGAAAGTGTTTTTTGTTGACCGGAAAGTGTTTTCCGTTGACCAACTTTCATAATGACAAACAAACACAGGAAAGTTTGGAAAGTAGTTTCCCGGAAACTGTTTTCCGGGAAACAAACATGGCCTTAGGCTCCGTTTGTTTGTAGGAAAGTTGTTTCCTTTTGGAAAGTAAATTTCGAGAAAAGTGAATTCCTGAAAAATAAATTATAACTTAAGACTCTATTTTGTATTCTTGATCATTAACTTAGGCTCCGTTTGTTTGTAGGAAAGTTATTTCTTTTTGGAAAGTAAATTTCGGGGAAAGTGAATTATTTTTTGATGTTTGATAATGTTATAGAAAATGAATTGGAAAACACTTTCTAGTGTTTGATTATGTTATGAAAAATAAACTAGAAAATAATTTATTAATAATTTTTTTTAAGTTTATTAAAATAATGAGGAACAAATTTTACAAATTAAAAAGTTGAATAAGAATGAAATTGAAAAAAATATGATTTCATAAATTATCTAAAATAAAATAAATAATGATCAAAATAATAATGATCAAATCTAAAAAAAGATGAAGAAATTAAAATAATAATAATTAATATTTCATAATGTATTTCAAATAAAATAAGTAACAATAAAAAAATAAAAACTAAATTTGATAGATAAAAAGTTTAGTAAAAAAAAATAATTGGAAAAAAGCAAATAACAACTATAAAAATGAGGACCAAACTTAATATAAAAATTAAATTTTAAGAAATAAAATTAAAAATATTCAAAAAAATATATATATATAACAATAAAAAATTTGAGGATCAAATTTGATATAATCAGCAAATAATGACATTTCTAAATTTTTTATAATTTTTGAAAAGTGTTTTCTGGTCAAATGTTTTCAGGAAAACACTTTTCTAAAAACTAAGTCAATTTGTTTTTGACTGGAAAGTGTTTTTCGTTGACTAGAAAGTGTTTTTTGTTAACTAATTTTTCTGATAACAAATAAACACAAAAAAATTTAAAAAATAATTTTTCAGAAAATAATTTTTTAAAAATAAATATGGCTTTAATATTAAAATATTTTTTGAGATATTGTGCTTAGTTTTATGTTTTAAATCTGCTTTCATAATAATTTTAATAATAGAAAGGATAACTTTGTCCTTGTATTTATCTTGCATCACCCATATTGTATGTCCACTCAAAAGAGTAAAGCTAGACAGAGAAAAGAAAAAAAGCATGTGTAGTAGTGCGTGTGCATGTCTCTCTAATAGTTAGAAAGAAAGAAAGGGTTACCTTGCCACGCATGTCACTTTCGTCTAAAATTACTTGTATGTCCTCGCTCTCATTCTAAAATCTAAATCCCCCCTATGCTAAATCGGCGAGAGAAAAACCCAAACTTCTCTTTCAATATCAATTCAGGGGAAATTAATTTTAAAGGGAAGGAGGTTTTGTTCATTTTTATTTTTATTTTTATTTTTATTTTTCTGAATTTAAATCTTAAATCTATTTTTAAGGTTCATAATTTATCCCTGCAAACTAATATAAAAATATCTCTAAGGGTTTTTAATTTCTTGCTAAAACTTTATTGAAAAACAATAATTCTCTAGATTTTATTCCAACATACAAGAACCATTGACGCAAGCAAACAAGAAGAATAAAAAGCATAGTGGATCCGTTTGGGAACTAACTTAAAACTAGCCCTAATCTCCTTGCATATGCCAGAACTAATTAACAAGTCTAAAAAGTACTCTCTGCTTTTTCCCCCTTTTGATCTCGAGAGAATAAATTTAATATCTTTTGGGTCCTTAAATAACTCTTTGCATCCCACCACAATATATACGAAGCTCATGCAGAATTTATGAAGAAGAAAAGAATCATAATGAAAATGACGACCACACGCCTCCCCCAAAGATTTGTACAAATTTTACATATGGATTTTTTTTTCAGTAGATATTCCATTTACCAATAAATTTATAAATAAATATATTTAATCGGTATTTTATATATTCATCAATACCTTAATTTTACTGAACATTAGTTTTTATTGATAAATTACAATATCACCGATGGAATATAAATCCGTCAGTATATTTCAAGTAGGAATTTTTTTTTTTAATGTGTAAATTCTGACTATAAAATTGTCAACAAATAATTTTTTTTTATTTTACCGACTGATATAGCGATGGAATATTGAATCACCAACGAAAGGTAACCCAACAAACATAATTTGTTGGTAATAATATCAATAAAAAAATCACGGATAAACTTTTAATTACACACCAATAAAATTTTTTTGTTGGCAAAACTATGAAATCTTGTAGCGTGTCCTTCATTCAAATCCCATAAATATATTTTAATTCGTTAAAAATATTATAATTAATAAAAAGTCTACTATCATCCAACATAATTTGTGATTAACATCATCTCCCCCCTCAAGATGTTGATCTAGAATTCCAATCTTAGTTTAAGCAACAAGAAATAATCTCTTATAGTATAATTAACTACAATAAGTTTTATGAGGTATTATAAATCATAATAATAATTTAAAGGTTAATAAATGCTACAAAATCTTTCATTTGTACCCAAAATGTCCCCAATATTTTTAAGAATTTCTTATTGATAAAAGGGATTTAAAAAAAATACATAAAGGGTGTTTTTGATATAAAAAAGAATTTTGTAATATTTGCACAAGCATTGAGGGAGTTTTTTGGATGATATGTGCAATTTTATAACAATCCGGGAGGTTGTATTTTTATTTTTTAATTTTTTCTTATAATATATGAGTGTGGATGTGAATGACATGATTATATGTGTTGGAAAAAATAAAGAAAATGTCAATAAAAATAAACAATATAGACATGTCCTGGAAAACATGTATCATTAGATTAAGTATAGTCACACTAAATAATAATGAGTCATACTTATTGCTCACTGCATGAGTATACCTTATTACTCACTACAAGAGAAATACGGTTATCGTGTGGGAATTTAGCTAAAGATGTTTTTATGATATAGCCAAAAAAAGTTTTTTTTTCATTCCACAATAAAGCTTTTCTTAGACTAATTTATTTTTTAATTAAAAATATTATTTAATTTTTAAAAACATTAAAAAAATTAATTTAATATTTTTCAAAACTAAAAGTATTTTTAAAAAATTTAAGAAATGTATTAGAAACTATGTTAAATACTTTGAAGATGATATTTAATATTTCGGTAGTGATTATTTTTTATTTTAAAATATATTAAAATAATATTATTTTTAATATTAGTACAATAAAATAAATTTTAAATTATAAAAAAAATATTTGAAGATTAAGATTAGAATATAAAAAGTGATTTTTCAATAAGAAACAAATATACTCGGAGTGATTACGCTAGACCAATCAAATGATGGAAAGCACTAATCAGACCGCACCGCAGGGTCAGGTGGTCATAACACGTAAAATTGATAAAGAAAGGCACTGCAGAGGACAGATGGATCAACAGCACTAAAGGGAATACGTGAATGCCTGCGTCTGCCCTCGATCTCAGCGAAAGAAGAAAATATTATTAATTCACAAAAGAGGACTTCAACTTGGCCGTTGTGTAAACAATCACCACTCCATGCCCATCTTCCTCTATTTTTATTTGGAAAAAGGAGCCAGCAAAGCAGATTCTGCCTTGCCCCAGGTGCCATTCCTTCGTACCAACAGTTAAAAATGAAAACAAATAAAAAATAAATCTGCAGTTACAAGGTCAAGGGGATGTCTGTGAGCTGTGAGTGTTGTTAGGATTGTTTTTTAAATTATTTTTTATTTAAAAATATATTTAAATAATATTTTTTATTTTAAAAAAATATTTTTAATATTAGTATATAAAAATGACATGAAAATATATAAAAATATTAATTTAAAATATAAATATAAAAAATTTGATTTTTATTAGAAATCCTTTTGAAATATAAAAATAAATAAGGCCATGAAAAATTCATTTCAGGAAAAAATTAAGTATCAAATAAGTTGATTTTATTATTAAATTTGGCATTGTTTGTTCGATAAAAAGTAGTTTTTTAAAAATAAGTTTTTATATTTTTTTATATTTATTTGTTATTAGACAAATTGATTAATAAAAAATATTTTTTAATTAAAAAAATTTAACTTGATTTTTAAAAAAATATTTTTATTATTTTAGATGAAAATAATTTTTAAAAGTTATGAAAAATTTAAAAATATCAAATTATTTGCTAATTGTAATAAATTTGATCATCAAACTTTTGATTTCTATATATTTTGTTTGAATTATTTTTTTAATTTCACCCCATAAAATTTAATTTAATTTGATTTTTATATTAACTTTGGTATTTATTTTTGTGATTATTATTTGTTTTTCTCTTATTTTTTTAATTAAAATTTTTTATTTATCAAATTTAATTTTTATTCTTTTGATTATTGCTTATTTTATTTAAAATAATTTATATAATTATAATTATAATTATTTTAATTTTATCATCTTTTATTTTTATCTGTTAAATTTGATTTTTATTATTTTTATTATTATTTATTTTATTTGAGATAATTTATAAAATTAATTTTTTTTAATTTTATTTTCATTCAACTTTTTAATTTGTAATATTTATTTTTTATTATTTTAATAACATTGAAAATTTATTTTTTAGTATAAATAAATATTGTAAAATATTTTCTAACTTATTTTTTATAATATTATCCAATATTAAAAATAATTTATTTTTTAAAAAATTATTTTTTAAAAAACAAACAAACTTCATCTGTTGCTATTTTCCCGTGAATAAATTCTATCAAATTATAACGAAAGGTTTACATTACTAATTTATGAAATCAAATAATAATCCAGAATTACTCATGCTTGATACGGTGTTGCTGTCAAAACTGTTTTTTAAAACAATTTAGAAAATAAAACCCATACAGAAATAAGAGAAATTGTTTCGGGAAATTATTAAGACCAATAATTTTTCCGAAAGGCACCGTAGTAAATGAGATAGATATTATTAAAAAAAGAAAAAAGTAACATGGTGACGTCAGCATCTGGAGCATCGAGATCTTGCAGCCAAAAGAAGCTTCCCTTGATACAGGTGTCCAATCTCTCACTTCAAACCTCTTTTTTTCTTTTTCTTTTTTGCTTTTCCACTATCTCTCTCTCTCTGCACACAAAATTCTTGCAAAGACAAAAACCAAAGGCAAAGGGAGAGATGGATTTAGTGAAACAAAAAGAGTTGCAGAAGAAATAAGAGCAACCCAGAAGAATTCAACATGAAAGCTCATAACTTGAGCCTCATTTTGATTGTATTATCATCACTGACCACACCCAAAAGTGCAACCATAATTCAGGACTCTAACATCCAACGAAGAATTCTCCACCAGCCATTATACCCAGTCACTTCTGCACCCCCACCAGCCACTGACTCACAACCACCGCCACCAGATAGCTCAGCTATTGCAAACCCAGACCAGCCCTTTTTCCCTGAAGTCCCAAATGGGCAAACCCCAGATCTTGTCCAGCCACCACCGGCATCAGCAGTCAACGGGACCATACCAATCCCAACAGCAACACAGCCAGCCAAGCCTGCTAAGAAAGTGGCAATTGCAATCTCAGTTGGGATTGTCACTTTAGGGATGCTGTCAGCTCTTGCATTCTTTTTGTACCGACACCGGGCTAAGCATCCAAGAGAATCTCAAAAGCTTGTCGGAGGCAATTCTCACAGATTTGCAGATGAATCTAGAGTTCCCCCGTCAAGTTTCCTGTACATAGGAACTGTTGAACCAAGCAGGGCATCAACTACTGAAGTAAATGGAACAACAACAAACGGAGCCAATACTTCACCTTACCATAGACTAAATTCAATCAAAAGATCTGATAATTATAGGCCTAGTCCTGATTTGCAGCCACTACCACCACTACCTAAACCTCCTCCTCCTCCTCAATACGAGAATGAGAATTTTCCATCTCCAACATCATCAATATCGGATGAGGAGAGTCTTGACACAGCTTTTTATACTCCACAGGGCTCCACAGTTAGCAATGACGATTCCTACTCCACACCTGTTCCGGTGCGGCCTGCTAATGCTGCTAGGAATGATGTCCGTGTCCAAGCCACAACTTCTGTTCCGCACTCTAAAAGAACCTCTCCAAAATCAAGATTTTCTTCCATAACTTCACCGGAAATGAAGCACGTCATCATTCCTTCGATCAAGCAGCCATCATTAGCACCACCGCCGCCTCCGCCACCACCGCCATTGCCGCATCAAGATAAAGTCCAGGTTATTGAGTCAACAACTTCACATTTTTCTAGAAGGCCAAAATTTCCAGTCCCACCACCACCACCGAATATGGAACTTCTTCGATCCATATACAATCATCAGTCAAGTAAAATTCCAGTTCCACCTCCACCTCCGCCTCCTCCTCCTCCGGCTCCGGCTCCAATGCCAACGTCAAGAAAGATAGGATCTTTAGAAACAGCTAAAACAATGGTTGTTTCTTCGATGCCCACAACAGTAATGGCGAAGCAAAAGCCCGCAGCTTCTAGTCCCAAAGCGATTTTGAAGACCGGAATAACAAAAACTACCGAGGAAGTTAATAAGGGAGCCAGTTCCTCAGAGAGGAATGATGCAGATGACAATGATGGAGAAAAGCCCAAGTTAAAGCCTCTGCATTGGGACAAAGTGCGGGCATCCTCAGACCGAGCCACAGTGTGGGACCAGCTTAAATCCAGCTCATTTCAGTAAGTGAAGTTTAGCAGTAATTCCCTTCACGAAATTATTCTTTCATAAAATTTACGATCAATTGGTCACTACGTTTCTTGTTAGATTAAATGAGGACATGATGGAGAGTCTTTTTGGCTGTAATTCTGCGAATTCGGTACCAAAAGAAACTACAAGAAAATCGGTTCTGCCTCCTGCTGAGCGTGAAAACAGAGTCTTGGATCCAAAGAAGTCGCAGAACATAGCGATACTGTTACGAGCACTGAACGTGACACGAGATGAAGTGTCTGAAGCTCTTCTGGATGGTATGCGGTATTGTTCTTTTTTGTCTTTGATCATTTTCACAGCCTGATAAGAAGATAACGAAATGCTACTAAACAAAAAAGAACCAAAATACTGATCTCTTGCTTTTTGCTTGAAACTAGTAATTTATGAGACGAGAAGAACTAAGGTAGGGAGAGCTCCACAAAACCAACAATAGATGCCCCTATTGATAAATATGGGCTACTGCATTTTGCTGGCCTGTGAACCTAATTTTTCATGCCGAAAGTCATGTGCTGCGATATTTTATTGGGCAGTCATTAGTATCACAGGGCCTGGTGCTAGAGTGAACAGCTAGCCCATATTGTATACCCTTTCCTGACTGCTTCAGGAAGAGAAACAGATTTTCGTGTTTAGTTTTTTATTCATTTCAAAATTCTGACACATAAGCAGATTGTTATGAGCTTAGGGTGATTAAATATATCTAGGTGTATGCCCCAAAGCTGAAAGAAAGAACAGGGTTGAATGCAGTAGTTATGGTTGAGGTGCTTAAAGTGGAAGATACGATGATTGCAGCTGAAAGCAATGGAGTAGAAATTTAAGCAGTGTTACAGACACGACATGAATCATTATGTTAGTTGTCCTAAAAAATAATTGCTACCCAAAAAAATAGGAAGGAAAGAAAAGGGAAAACTTTAGAAAAGAAATGCGTGAAAGACCTAGAAACATGCATTATAGGCAAGTCCCAAGAGGTTGTTGGATGAAAAACACCAAGCAAACTTTTCGTAAGAGGAAGGAAGGTGAAATGTAGCAAGCTTTTGTTGGTTTCCTGTTAGTTTATCCAGGAAAAGTAGAGAAACTTCTGAGGGAAATACTTTAAAGACTAATTAAGAGGGAACACCTTATGTTTAAACTGTTCTACAAACCTGCCTCACAGAGTCCCTCCTGCAAATCTCACCTATGTTGTAAATTGCTTCCATTATTTCTTCCCTTTCCTCTCAATTCTGAACCAAAAACAAGGAAAGAAGTCCTGAAACTTGATTTTGTTTCTCCCTTTTCTCCGCACCACACTCTGTGTTAGGCTTTAAGCCTCTGACACCTTATTTCCAATCATCACATGCTGAAGCACTTTCCTCATCAGAACTAGGTGAGACTTCATCAACTTTATAGTTCTGAAGAGAATGTATTCAATGTTAATCACTAGTTGGAAGCTAGAACAGGTAAATATTTCCAAGTAATACTGCCCAAAGACCTTCATTACAGCACCAGAAGAAATACAATATGCTTCTTTAGATGTTTTAACACATGCTACTGCTTTAGAATTGGTAACTTCTACAACTTCTCAAAATTCTGTCGTAAATACACTTGAGCTAGATATCAACTTAGCCATTACATTTTGTTGTGCGAAGCCCAAGCCAACCATATAATAACACAAAATAAAAGGGACACCCAAATTTGATGTGGTTTGGCAAAGCCTACTCCACGAAACTTCACTATCAAATATTGGGGATTGCAACCATTGATCAAGGGCACACTCAAATATCAAAACCCAAATAACAACCAAGAAATCACTCACAACAAGATATTACACTAATACTTTTGGCTATTGCACTATTTCTTTTGTTGCCACCACACACCATCAATATTGGAGGCATGCATAAACCAGCCACTGCACGTGCTATTTATTAAGCAACAAGTTCCTTCAATAGGAGAAGAATTCTTCTTTCATTAAGAAAAATATCAAGTCCAACTCCAACAAGGAAAGTCTTTTCCTAAATAGAATATGTCAAGATATTTCACTCACACCATGCAACTACCAATCTAACAAATGAAATCACCAATTTAAACCACAGCTCAACAATCTCCACCTTGGCTTTAATTGTGACAAATCATTGTTGTTGTCATGAAGTATGCAACTCCACTCTTCTTCACCTCCACTTGTTTTTATCTTGCATATTTCTTCATATGAAAATGTTCTTTACAACTATCTATCAAAATAAAACTAGCTCTCTTCTTGGATGCAACTGAACAATGCATTTCATTTACTTAACTACACGCTTCATTGCATGCTCCACCTTGAACTGCAGTTCCTATCAACTTATACAAATCATTACACATCAATTTTCCCTTTGTTATTGCCAAAGAACCGGGACTAACTCTTGTAACTCCACCTTCAACAAAATGCTTATAACCTCGTGAATCAACTATTTCAAATGAAATCAAATTCTTTTAAAGATTTGGCATGTGCCTAATGTCATCAAATGTATTCATTATACCATCATGCATCTTTTTTTTTTCAAGTATTTCAAATGAAATCAAATTCTTTTAAAGATTTGGCATGTGCCTAAAGTCATCAAATGTATTCATTATATACCATCATGCATCTTTTTTTTTTTTTTCACTTTACCAATTCCAACAACTTCTACTTCATGATTATCCACCAACGCAATGGATTCTCCGCCATAAATTTCCTAACTACTAAAACAATCCTTATTAGCACAAAACATGAAAAGAGTAAGCAAAGTCTAAAATCCATGAATCCTTCAACGAATCCTTACATTGAGAAGATCATCATCAACTGCAGTAGAAGCTACATCTACATGCTCTTCACAACTCTTCATCTTCTTTTCCTCGAATTCTGTTAGATCACTCTTCAACCTCCTACAATAAATTGGATATGACCTTTCCTGTGATAGTAATAATACTCATTACTATAATCCACTCTTGGTTTTGATCTTGATCTTGACTTAATTCTATCAAAATTAGTTCTTCGTAATATATTTTCATCACCATGATCAAAGTTCATCACATAAGCACTACCTCTGTTGCCACTACTAAGCTTTTTAAATATCTTACTGTTTAATAGCATAGCAGTGATATCCTCCACATTAGTCGTCTCTTTCCCAATCAACAATGTTGTCATCAAATCATCATAAGATTTTGGAAGAGATGCTAATAATATCACAGCTAGATCCTCCCCATCAATCTTCACATCAATTGTACAATCATTTTATTAAATTTATTCAAGTGATCTAGAATATTCATGCCTTCATTCATCCTCAATCTATTTAATTCCTTCTTCATGAATATCAATACAAATTATGAGTGGTCTCGACACTTGGATCTTCTTCACATCAAACGGCCCCACCTTAAATTTTGCGTTCGTCCTTCAATTGTTTTGCATAAATCTTCAATCAATCTTGAACTAGGTACTAGTAGTTGTGCAAAATCCAAGCAAACCAAATAATAACACTAAGTAAAAGGGACACAAAAATTTGACTTGGTTCAGCAAACCCTACTCCACAAAACTTCACTATCAGATATTAGGGATTGCAACCACTAATCAAGCACACACTTAAATAGCTCACTGCCAAAAACTTAAACTCCAATAAATCACTCGGAACAAAATACCACTCTAATTCTTTTGGTTTCCACACGCCATCAATATTGGAGGCACGTGTAAACTAGACACTTCACAAGCTATTTATACTAGCAACAAGGCCCTTCATTAGGAGAAGAATTCTTCTTTCATTAAGAAAAATACTTCAAGTCCAACTCCAACAAGGAAAGTCTTTACCAGAACAGAATATGTCAACACATTCCATTCTTGTTTAGAACACCGCACCATGTAATTACCAATCTAACCTAAACCAACTCACTAATTTAAGCCACAACTCAACATATTTTCCATGTAGAATTATAGATAACCAAATAACAAGTATTTCTTGTGAACAATCTTCTAATACAAGCCTAATGGTTTCACATGACAAATTTACATATATATGAATGCATCAATAGACAAATAAAGTGTGTATTCTGACATCGAAAGACACATAATAGTGAATGTCCTATTTATGCAAGTTTCACCTTCAATCTTTTCCTTCTATAACTTGCATGTGGACACCAAAAAATCAAGACCCAGGGTATTTTTCAAAAATAAATATGAAAGGTTGGAAGATTGTTTGTCATTGATATCAGGAAGATCACACCACCATCATATGCATGTTCTCATTGATATCAGAAAGATCACACCACCATCATATGCATGTTCTGTATTTGTATCAACTTTCCTTGTTATATATTGAGTTTAGTTTGCTAACATTATAAGTGAGATACCTGTTTGGGTGTAACAGGCAACCCAGAAAGCTTGGGTGCCGAGCTTTTGGAAACTCTAGTAAAGATGGCCCCAACCAAGGAGGAAGAAATAAAACTTCGAGAGTACAGTGGTGACATCTCCAAACTGGGATCTGCAGAACAATTTCTCAAGACAGTACTTGATATCCCATTTGCTTTTAAAAGAGTTGAGGCGATGCTATACAGAGCCAATTTTGATACAGAAGTTAAATATTTGAGGAAATCATTTCAAACCCTAGAGGTATGCATGCTGGCTGAGCTTACTGCTGAACTCACTCTGTTTTTTAATCTAAGATCATTTAAATTATTTTGGCTGCAAGGTTGCTGCTAATGAGGTTTACTGTATTTTCTAATGTAAAATCGTTTAAATTCTGTGTACACTAACTCCTAGGAACTTAACCTGACATCTTCCTGTCTACCAGGCAGCAAGTAAGGAATTGAAGAATAGCCGGTTATTCCTCAAACTCCTTGAAGCTGTTCTCAGGACAGGGAACCGGATGAATGTTGGCACAAATCGTGGTGATGCTAAAGCATTTAAGCTTGATACACTCTTAAAACTTGTAGATATAAAAGGAACTGATGGGAAAACAACATTACTCCACTTTGTGGTCCAGGAAATTATTAGATCTGAAGGCACAAGTACTGATTCTACAAATGAGAAATTGCAAGACAGTACACTCTCCAAAATGAAGGAGGATGATTTTGGGAAACAAGGATTGCAGGTTGTGACAGGACTGAGTAGAGATCTCAGCAATGTAAGAAAGGCAGCTGGAATGGACTCTGATGTTTTAAGCAGCTATGTCTCAAAACTCGCGATGGGGCTTGAGAAAGTCAGATTGGTTTTGCAGTATGACAAGCCGGATATGCAGGGAAAATTCTTTCACTCAATGAAGCTGTTTCTAAGAGGCGCTGATGAGGAAATTAGCAGGATTAAGTCTGATGAAAGGAAGGCTTTGTCACTGGTGAAAGAGGTCACAGAATATTTCCATGGGGATACAGCTAAGGAGGAAGCTCACCCGTTCAGAATTTTCGTGATAGTAAGAGATTTCCTAAATGTATTGGATCATGTCTGCAAGGAGGTAGGGAAAATGCAAGACAGAACAATGGTGGGCTCAGCTAGATCCTTTCGGATATCAGCTACAGCTTCACTACCGGTTCTCAACAGATTTAATGTTAGACAAGATAGAAGTTCAGATGAGGAAAGCTCCTCTCCTTAAAACCATGTCCATAAAAATTTTACGATGCTGATGAAACTACCTGATAGTTTTTACGGTTACAGACTCCTTTTCAGTTGAAGCAACAGGACGGAATATCTATTCTCTTTTTTTTCCCATTACATGCGAGGGAGTGAAACGACGGAAAAGAATGAACAGGTCAGAAATTCTTTCATTGTCATGCAAATCGGGTGTTAGATGGAGAAGAGACGTTCAGCTTGCAAGAGAGAGGAGATTCATATCGCATAAGAAATTGTTGACGTCCAGTGACCACAGACTGGCTATTTTCCCACGTCAAGAAGAGAAAAATGCCAGGTTATTTGGAGGGTTTTCTTTGCCCAGTGGGAATTTGATGAGATAATTGGGACGCAACAACAATGACAATGACAGGCTTGTGTTTTTCCACTGCAGTAGAGTTGCCGTAGATAAAATAGGAATCTATTCATTTAGATGATGAGATTCTAGCAATGCATTTTCTTGAAAGTATAATGTTTTTTTTTATATTTATATATATTACAAGCATTGATGCGTTACACTCCACATTTATTTGATACTATATGATTAACTAATAAATAGTTATAACTAGCAGATTTCTTGTGCTAACTAATTGTTGTCTTAGGCCAGCAGATAGCCTTGCAGGCATATTCTTTGACGCATAGCAAAACCAAGGAAAAAGAAAAGGGGTTTAAAAGAGACAAGCTTGTTGAATGAGTATTTGGAATGGAAGCTTATGATGCGTCTGTATTAAAAAATAAATAAATAAAAAAAAAAACTAGGTTGTTCGGGCTATGAGCACAAACGATCACCTAGCCTCATGAAAAGGACCATCTTTGATATAAAAAAACGATCAAGCCCCCACATGCACTTCTTGGTTATTGCTTTATGCATAAAACTGTCGGCCAAAGAGAGCATTTATAGTCAAGTTTAATTATATATTGACCTCATTTATCTTTTATTTCCTATTTTGCCCCACTACTTTTTTTTTAATTAATTTATGCCCTATCACTTTTCTTTTATCCAATTTCACCTCCTTTTTATTTTATTTTATCTAAGTTTCTTTTATTTAATCTAATCTAATTTATTTATTGATTAAATAAATTCTTATATTTTCACTCGAGAAAAGTTTTAACCGAGTTTTTATACAAAAAATTTGAATTTTTTTGTTCTTTCTTTGTATGGTATGGTTAGTATTAATCATCCCACTAAATCCTTGATATTATTTATTTTAAAAATATATATATTTTTGAATTCTTTTAACAATAAAAAATCATTATTAATTTCTTAAATGTTATTAACTTTGAACCCAAAATTCATAAATCTCTTTTTAATTTCAACAATACCTTTAAATTTATCAATAGAAACCATCCTCTCTATTACTTATCATATGTATTATTATTTTTATTATTTATTTATTTTACTCATTCTAATTACTCATCAAGATCTTAATAGCTTTGATTCTACGTTTACATGGAAATTTATATTTTCCTTTCTTTTATAAAAATTTATCCTCAAAATTTAGATCCTTGCTCAAACATGATGACATTAAACTTGGGCTCCTTTAATCACTTTTATCTCATCATAATTACTTATGCTATCTCCTGGCTTCAAAGCCTTCCTTTTTCTACTTCATCTTATTGTTTTCCTGCTCATCTCACATTGATCCTTAACTCGTATATAGTTACAAGTTTTCTATTATTAATCAATAGACGGCTTCCCATCACTTTGAACCTTGTTCATCTCACATTGATCCTATTATTAGTCCCCCCCCCCCCCCCCCTAATATAGCATAGTTTCACTTATCAATGGAGACCAGATTTCATAATAAAATCACAGACACTTTCACAACATTAATGAAAATAACATAAATTATTTTATAAACATAACATCAAAACAGTTTCTATTTATCATCCAATAATTTTATGAATGAATATAATGATACACAATTTATTTCTACACATTAATAAGGTTTCCATACTTTTTAAATTACATATATATAAGTTATTCTAAAAATTATCATTTGAAATACATGAAGATAGGCTAGATAATGAAATTTAGAAGATACTAATAGCTTCAAGAAAACATAACTAAAACACCACATACTCAGATGATCATAAAAATCATAATAATAATTTGCATCATCATGGTTGCTAATGTTTGGAAATTATTAAAAAAATCAATGTTTTTAATTTTTTCTGTAAACTCCTCAAACCTGTATTAGTTTCCAAACTTAATATATTCTCATTAATTATTTATGAACATTGTAATGACTTTTATATTTACAATCTATCTTAGTTCAACTTAATATAATTTATTTGTTTCATCTTATAAATTTATTAAACTTTTTTTAACACTTCAATACTACGTTACTCTATATATCAAATTCATTTAGAATCTTGTTTTACCTTTTTAGCACATTTAATTTGTAATATTATTGCATTCACAACACATACCTTTTATTCCATGTATTTAATTCATATAATTTCAATATATGTGTTTTTGGCTACCTAAACATTTTTCTCTTTTTAATGCATTATATTTACATCTAGCTTCCCAAACATATGTTATCTTGACCCACTAATTTTCATAATTCATCATAATATTTGTAATGTCATTTTTTTTCTTTCAATTAATATCAATTCTAATCCCAACATCTATTATACATGTTATATGGCTCATCCATATAAATCCTCGAACTCGTTATTATTTTAGCCTTTTATTCTAATATGTTTTACACCCATTTGCTTTCTTTCAAAAAGAAACAAGGGGGCTCATTTGTGAACTCCTAGAGTGAAATTAAAGAGAGTTTTATAGAGAAAAGATAAGAAGGGAAGGTGCTCCAACAACCATATTGCTGTTGTCTATCATTGGATTCGGTTTATTTTAAAATATGTTGTGCGTGTCACTATTTTCATCATCTTAATTCTAAAAAAAATTATCATAAATTTTTTAAAATTAAATCATGTTTTTACTGATTATCCAGATCATCTTGGAATGTGTCAAGTTAATTGATTCACATTGAAGCAACTCCAATATGGTTTAATTTTAAACTTGGGTTAAGCAAGAAATTAGGTTAGTAGATTTTAAAATCAACCTCTTGACTATATTTAATAACAATGCTATATAATTTTCTATGATTTGATTATTTTTAAAAAAATTATTTTTGTTATTCAAGTTGTAACCTAGCAAGACCTGTAAACAAGCTATTATATTATAAAGATTGTTTTGTGGTTGCAACCTTTTTTCTTCATGATAGAGGTCAAGACACACCAATAAAAATATATATGTTTGCTTTGCATAAAATATCTTATATTTCACCAAAATAAAAAATATATCAATGGAATGTTTGCTTTGTATAAATGTTTACTTCTTTGCTAAAATATTTTATATTTCATCAAAATAAAAATATGTTGTTGGAGTGTTTCTGCCTCTTTTATGTAAAATATTTTCTTAAAAAACATTTTAAATGATTTTAATAAGTAGTGATGTTAAAAATATAATGATAGTAGAGTAATGATATTATGCTATATTGATGAAATAATATGATAGTAATGATGATAGGGTGAGAGTAACGATAATGACGATGATGGTACAATGAAGTGGTAGTAGTAGTGATGACTTAATGGTGTTGGTATTGAGATGGTGGTGGTGATGAAGAAGAAGGAGGAGTAATAGGGGCAGCAATTGCTTGTTAGTGTTGGTGGCGACGACGACAACAACAATAAAGATAATGAAAATGACAAGGGTAATGTGGTGATAAAGTAGTGATGATAGTAGATGAAATAATTGGATGATATTATAAATGAATTATTGTTTATAAAGTATTTTATAAAATTTTATAAATTAAATGTAAAACATTGATCATTTTTTCTATAAACTATTTTACATAAAATAAGCCTAGAAAAATCAAGAAAACATCTTCCTCTAAGATATTTTATACAAAAAAAAGCAAGAAAAGCCTCCCAAATTGCTCTTTATATGCGTAAACTACTTGAGAATGTTGATTTTGTAGTGTTGTTGCATTGCTTTTAAAAATTTATTTTAGACATATAAAATAAAATAAAATAAAATTTTTAAATATTTTTAGATGATTGTGATATGAAAATGTTAATTTTTTTTTTAAAAAATACTATTAAAAAATATTAATTTGATATATTTTTAAATAAATAATACTCTACAAAACATTATCGAACAGACCTTAAAAGCAATATGCGGATGGGTTTTAATTTTTTTTTTTGTATCTATTTAATTTTTTACTTTCTATTAAATTGTTTTTGTTTCACCATATTTGCTTTTTTTTTTTTAGTGATTAGTATCTTTTTATCCATGCAATCAATTTCTTTAAAACTATTCATTTATTTTTATTTTATTTAATAACTAAATATATTTGTTGAATTTAATTGACCATATATTATTATTGGTTGTATTGTTTTTGTAAGTGTTATTTTTATTATTTTTTAAAATAAGATTTTTGGTTAATATATAAAATGTAAACAGAGACATGCTTCGTTGGAAGCAAGGACATGTTCGATAGGATCGATGTCCTGGCTTGATCTCCAACGACATGGACAGCGAGACGTATTGCAAACGACATGCTGTGTTTATCAAAGCAAAGAAATACTGTTCTCAGAATAAGGAAGTGATATATTTGCTGATACATCATTTTTTTTTTTGTTCACAGTAAGGCAGAAAGGAACAACAGTTTTTAAAAAAAGACTTTGTTCCTATCTCTACAAGATGGTTACAACAATTCTACAATTGAAATCTGTTTTTTGTTTTTTTTTTTCCCCAATCAAGAAGACATGGAAAATGCTGATGAAAAGAATGGCGATCCTCCGATGCTCTTTGTCTTGAGTATATTTTTCACTAGTATTCTCCACCTAATCTCATCCTTCTTGCTTTGTTTCTTGGTCCTCTCCTTGAAATTCCTAACACGACAAGTTTCTCAGTTGATCAGTCTAACAAGAGAACGAGGTTTATTCATGTCATAATTATAGGATGACAAGTATAGAAGGCTCACATGCATAAAGGAACTCTGCACGCCTCTGAATCAACACAGAGACGGGAGTGTAGTTCCAATAGTTGCCACATTCTCTTGCAATGGATGCAACCACCAGGTACTCTTAACTTGCAACTAGCAAAATGGCGGACAATCATTTCGAGTCCTTTGCATGCTGAATAGTTGCAGGGTGCCTGATTATCTCGGAAATCTTTATCATGAGGCCCAATTGTCTGACAACCATCTCTGCATATATGAACAAGAGCCTCCATTGCTTCGTATAATTGGAAATAGATCTTTCTCTCATTTGATTTTCTAATTCTTTCCCTTTGCATCTGCAAATGATTTGGACCATTCAGATTTGCCGCTTTAAACATGAGTGGCCACAAATGTTGTACATAAAATAGATTCCTTACATTTTCTTCATCAGCCAAGGACTCCAGAAGTTCCTTTTCAAGTGCTGGGTGGCTCTTTTTCATTACTTTCCATCCTTCAGTGATGGAAATTTCCTGGAAGTTTTTCAAGATCATGCGATGACAAATGAGGCTCAGCCGGGGAGCATCACACAACAACGCAAGCTGAAAGATGTCAACTACATTCTCTGAGGTAAGAAAACCATGCTCCAACTGCTGAATACATATTTGCTTCAATGCTGGAACCACAAACACATGTGAGAGCACTAGCAAATGCAGCACATAATCCTCCATTTCCTCTTTCTCATAGCTGTGCAAAGACCACGAATAACAGTTTTAGTATAAGAATAGCAGTGTTAACAAGCCATAAAAAAAGGTCCTAGATACAGCTCATTCATCTTCTTTTTAATCTTCTTGAAGAAACACCAATGAGGGTAAATTTGTTACCATGAAGAATACAAGAGTCGAATAAAAACTCTAACAGCGTTGTGTGGAACACCATGAATTGAGATCGATCGTTGTTGACCTCGGCCTTTTGCTTGCTTTAGCATTCCTTTCATCACTTGAGAAGCCATTCCCTGTTGAGAAACATTCAGTTTATGAATAAGATTCTGTTTCGATTTAACAGAACACATCTTATCATAGCAGATTCATATCTAACAAAGCCTGGAAAATGAAAATTTGCAATTAAAATATGTGAATTTATTTAGAAGATCTGCACAATCTATTGCTGGTAATAGGATGTACTAATTTTCTATGATTGTTCTGTATGTATAGCCGGGAAAATAAAATCAACAAACACACAGTTTTTCTAAATTCACCACAAGGAAGGAAACCAGGAATTCCATCTCTTTATGATCATTAGCCAGACCCTCTGACAAAAATACATCAGTTTAGGATAACACAGATCAGAGTTCCTTTTGGATATTTCTTATATCCTTCTCCAAACTTTCATTACATGTTTAGTCAAATTTCTAAAAGAGCCAGCACTTTGTAATCTAAACCAGCTCTTTATCATCATATATTCAACAGAAAATGAAACAAGGGCTTACAAGAACACTAGCATGGGCGTATATGGAGCCACCATTATCAGTGCTAATCGTAACATCTGCTCTATAGCCTTCATCAAAGAGTTTGTCCCACAAGTCCCTGGTAGCTGTGCGGACACAGCTATATCCTCTTAATGTTGAGGCATTTATGAATAACCCCTTTTGGTGGTAACTGGTTGTTGGTGGACCGCGTGATGGAGGTGGCACTGGAGCTCCTTTCTTGGAAACTAGGGGAAATTCTTTGGAGATGTTATCCATTTCTTCTATCAGATTCGAAGTAACCCTTCTGCAGATTGAAAGAAGGGATCAAAATGAGATTTAATAAAAAAAAGGTCATGTGGGAAGATTAAGAGTCATTAAAAGTTCAGGAAGAAAAAAATCAATGATATTATTTGTTGACTCTCTTATATCTATGCCATGAAAAAGGAGAATAATGATAAATCGTAAAAGATAAAAGAAAGAATGCTTATGATTTTGATTTAAATAGCAAATCCTGAGTTTTCTAAATGACTTTATTCAATGTGAAAGTTACCATTTAGATTGAAATCTTTCACAATTCCCAAGAGAACATAAGATCAAATAATGCATCCAAATGCGACCTTTTCTTGGCAAAGTTATAGATCCGAAATTAATTTCTCAGATATACTCCCCCAAAACTTACCAAGCCATTGCCAGGCTCCATGACAAACATTGGGTGACCAAAACTGGACACGTCTTTTATAATTACACATTAAGATTCATACAAGACAGAAGCAAATGCATATAAGGAATGCTATGAGTAAAGAAAAGAAGGAAGGAGTCCAAAAGTTCTTGAAACCCACAAAATTATTTCATGTGTTCTGCTGATAGGCACACAAAACTCCTTCATTCGCAGAGGTATTAACAAATCAGAGTATGTCAAAGATGTGTAAAGAGATAAGAAAAAAAGAGAATCCATGTGGGCTACTAGAAGAAGATCATTGGATTACAATAAAATGGAATGGACTAAAAAAGATCCGAGCATGTATAGAGGCAAAAAGCATGTATGGTAACACATAAAATGTTTCCATCTTTTCCTATTTCTACCATCTAAATGCTAATCCACAAGGCTGCATCTTTTCAATACAATTCCCAATTACTTGTGATCTTCAACGATCACGTTAATATTTTATAGAATTTGTATCCATTCCCTTTTTTACAATCCTGCACTTCGAGATTGTCGATTTTGTTCATAACTTGATCAAGATCTCATTATTTAAGAATAGGACTACGCAATTCAGGAATAATAATAAAGAAGAACTCCAGAAAACATATAAAACCAAGACAATCAATCGGATCCCTGCCCTTGGAATTAGAACAGGGGAGAGAGAGAGAGATGACATGCCTCTTTCAAACTGTCTAAGGAGAAATGTATCCCCAATCCAATGCCAAGGTCTTGTCTTCCTTGTTCCACAGCAAAAGAAGAGAGAAGGGAAAGAAAAAGAAATGAAATCCCTGCCTAACCCCCTCAAAGTAATATCCTTGAAAGTTTCGGAAGAGGTTACAGGAATGCTTCTCTCCGCTCTCTCCTTTCTTATAAACAGAATCAGGGTTATTATAATGTTAAATCCAACCAACTAAAACACTATTTTATAATTGATGGTGTTCTTTGATTTGAGAACCACCAAGTTCCCCTAGATATGATTTGTCTTTGTTTCAAGTAAAAGGCATTTTTATTTACAATCCTTATTTTATACATGAACAAGCCTTAAATATCATGGTTGGCTATCAAAGAGTCACATGTGATGTATTTTCTTTCCTGTCTCCTTTCATGCTGACTCAGGAACACACAGGAGTCAGGAGGGGAATCGCCGGCCTCCCCTTCTATTTTCTTATGCCTTTTTCCTAAAAAAAAAATAAAATTCACCTACCGCTTTCTTTCAACGGTCATCATTATTTGCCGCGATATTTTTCTTTATTTAATCTTCTCTTGTAATAGAAGTAACTAATTTCAGGAGCCGTGCAGACAATTAAAGGGAGTGATCCAGCTAACAAATGTCTGTCAAATTTGTTTGTTTGTGGTTTTTATGGTGCATTTGTGTGTACGGCCGTCAGACAAGTAAGTCACCCTTCTTTTTTAGGTGTGAAGTTCAGTTTACTCGGGTCATCATTCATGGTTTTTATATGGTTTTATCAGATTTATCTCGTTGAAAATATTTTTTTTAAGATATTCGTAATATTATAATTACTCTCGGGTCATCATTCATGGTTTTTATATGGTTTTATCAGATTTATCTCGTTGAAAATATTTTTTTTACGATATTCGTAATATTATAATTACAGTTTTGATAATTAGAATTTTGGTGTTTTTCAAAGTTTTTATTTTTATTTTTTATAAATAATAGCAAGCTATAAAAAACATGTTTTTTTAATTATAACATATATAAATTGTATTATTTCATTTTTTTTCAATTGTTATACTTTTAATTAATTTAATTAATTGTGTTAATCTTTTAAACAAATTATTTTTTTGCACGTAACTCATGATTCTAAGTAGTTGCCCACTAGCTAGATAACGCTAGCTATACTTCATGTTATTATATAGGATAACAAACAAAAAAATTAAAATTGAAAAAAAAAATAAGATTTAAAAAAAAAAAAGAAGTTGAAGAAGAGAAGAAAGAGAATTGAAGATATGCAAAATCTGTAATATTTTCATTAATCATCAAAACTGCTTAACATTTAGAAAGTAGAGTATTAATACTAAAACCCTAACTAGAACAAGCGATTGGGCTTATGGCCCACTAAATAAAATACTCAACAATAATTAAATCAAATTCAACAAATAAAGCTTAATTAATAAGTCTCAACTAAAAGTTGATATAAATTAAAAGCAAAAAACATAAGTTAAAGCCCAATCTCAATTATTTGGACTATCCTCTATCGTCTATAATCATACGCATGCATAAATAATATTTTAGGTTTGATGCCCCCACCAATTCTCTGGAAGTTGGAAGAACTCGACCCTGTCGAGTATAAGTCAAGGCAACTCCAATAACGCTTTCAAAGATAAGGATCAAGCTGTTGCAATGTTTCTCTAATAATCCAAGTATAATCTGAATTTGGTCATTGAGCCCATATACCGGGATTTGCTGAAGTTCACCATCCCTGGTAAAAACAACTTTTGCATTCAAAGTAGCATTAATATGTTCCTTTTATGTCAAAGATATGGATAATAAGGTAGGGGTATCAAAAAAAGCATCAGGGATAGGTTGTATTTTATAAATACTAAGGTCTTTTACGTTAAAAGTAGAGCTAATATCAAAATTTAATGGCAATTTAATGACATAATTATTTGATTTAATCATTTGTAACACTTTGAATGGTCTAGCACTACTTATTTGCAATTTATGATCAGTTTTCAAAGGAAACCGTTTAGGTCTAATCTGTATCATGAAATAATCTCCAACATTAAGTGCATCATGATATGTAAGTAAATAAGCTTGAAATTTGTATTGTTCATTACTTGCTTGAATTTGTTTCATGATCTCAATATGTAAATTATGAACCATGCATGGTAACGACTTAGCTGACTTAGACATTCTATCGTGAGGAGATATAAGAAGGTGTTCTATAGGCTTTTTAGGTTTGTAACTATGAACACTAAATGATTGAGGGTGTGGAATGAGACAAACATTGTTTGAAACCTGTGCAAATATGATATGAACACAATCAAGTAAACTAGAATTATCTTCATCTTCCTCATCACATGCATGAGGTTAGGGGTCAAGAAGTTCAACATGTTGCTCTAAACTTATGATGTGCTAGATGATTAGCACTTAAAAGTGCATTTTTATAAAGGTTTTATACCATCATTTTGCACTTGAAGTATCAATAACTCCTTAACTAAAACATGTTTTATAACAACATATCTAATAATATAAGATACCTTTAATTTGTGGTAAATATTCATTTTAAATGCAGGCTTATCACATAAATGAAAGAATTGATTGATGAATTTAAGAACTGAAATTGAAAGGACAAAGAGATAGCCAAATTTAAAAAAGAGATGCCGGTGCAGTCCAAACTGGAAAACTTTTCTGTAATTGGGTCATATCTGAAGCTATAAATCTCGAATTTAGATCTATTTTATATGGATGGAAAGGTAAGACATAGGCCTACAACTTTTATATGGAGCCCAAGATTTAAAAAGGTTTTTTTTAAGTCCAATTTGTAGCAACAACAAAGAAGTCTGAATATGTCCTCCAGCCCGAGCACTATTCAGTATTTGGCCCATATATGGAGTTTTAGAAGTTCAAATGACCTCAATTTTTTACCCTATAAAGCTGAGATAATTTCCTATAATTTTCATGTTTTCAAGTGGTTACAATTTTGATGTTATCAATGATGTTTTGGGCAGAAAAGAGAAGATAAAGATTGTCATCAAGTCAAGAGTTGGCCACCCACTCATCAATTAGTCATCAAATCAATAGTTCTTAATTTTGGCCTATAAAATGAGGCATTTTCCATGCATTTAGGCATCTTGGTTTCCAGATCAAGATCATGCTCTTACTTTCTCTCTTTGTATTTTTTATAATACTTAAGTTTTGCTTTCATTAATATCAAGTTTATGCCTTTTAATTCCTTTCCTTTACTTAGTTAACTTTTATCTTATTTATGTTCTTATTTTGTTTATTTATTTTTCTTTCTTTCATTATGTTTAGCTAAGTTTATTATGTCAAGGTGAAAAGGTTACACTAATAGTGTGAGAATAAGTATAGTGTAAAATTAATATGGACTTTAATATTTGATACTAACATGTTTTGTATTTGTTATCTTGTTCACTCTTTAATACTTTGCTTGTTAAATGACTAATCTAGATTTATGGCACAACAAATACTTGGCACTCTCATAGCCCATATTGTATAGTATAACCGACACTTAAGCTTTGAAAGAAACTTGATTTGATATTAACATAAGTTATAATCATGAATGTCTGACAATATTTACAAGTATTAGCATTAATCGAATGAGATAACTAATGTAATCATGTTAACAATTTATAACCTGATTGGAACCTCCTTTGTGTGTGGTTTTCAATTGAATAATAAGAGTTTATACTATACTTGTTTGACATACCATTAGTGAATCCTCTAACCTTGATATTTATTGTTATCATTGTTTAACCCTTACATTGATCCTCCATCTCAAAGTTCTCATCAACTTCTTCTTCTTATTATTATTATTATTCTTTACTACTACTACTACTACTACTACTACTAGTATTGTTGTTGTTGTTGTTGTTGTTATTACTATTATTGTTGTTTATAATTTATACAATTAACCTCCTTGTGGTTCGACCCCGGTCTTGCCGAGTTATTTATTACTTCAACACTCTTGCACTTGAGAGAAGACATATCAATCTTTTGGTTATGTTAAGTTTTTGGCGCTGTTGCCGGGGAGGTAAGTTCTTATACAAATTATAGTATTTATTTTATTTTCTCTTTTCACTTTTCTTGTGTGTAACTTTGTTTCTTTTCTCTTTTCTCTTGTTTCTTATTCTTTTATTTTCTTTTTCCTTTTGTTCTATTCCTACACGTGCATAAGAGTGTGGTCACGTATATTAAGTGGTAGAGTTTGTAGCGTATCCTTATCATTTTTAGAAAATATAGCCGAAGAAGATAATCAATCACTTCATAATGAGAATAACCGTGTTAGAACACTTAGAGACCACATGAATCCCACAAGAACAAGTACACCATTATGTATAATTTTTCCTTTTGACGCATCTCATTCTAAATTTAAGTCAAGCATTATTCAACTTTTACCTTTTTTTCATGGCTTAGATTTAGAAAATCTATACTTGCATTTAAAGGAATTTAAGGAGGTCTGCAACATGTATAATAACTCAAATTGTAGCATGAACACCATCAGATTAAACCTTTTTCCTTTTTCATTAAAAGATGAAGCTAAAACATGACTACAAAATTTAAGACCAGGATCTATTCGTACTTATGAGGCATCGAGTAAAACTCAACCTCACACATCTAGTGGAGGCATGTACAACCTTAGGGAAGATCATGACCTTCAAGCCAAGTTTGCATCTTTAGTTAGAAAAGTCGAGGTACTAGAATTGAAAAAGATTGGTCAATTAAAATCTGTTGAAAACATTGTGTGTCAAATATGTGAAACAAATGAACACTCAACCAATAATTGTCCAACCTTGCCTTTTTTTAAGAAATGTCTCCATGAATAAGCCCATGCTTTAAATAGTTTCCAAAGAGCCAACCACAACCGATACTCGTAAACATACAACCATGGTTGGAGAAATCACCCAAATTTCAGTTGGAAGAGTGATAATAACAATGTACAAACTTCACAATCACCATTTCAAGCACACCATAATTTTTAAAATTCTCATGGATATGCACCTCCTTATGCTCCACTCCTAGAAAAAATCTCAAGGAAACATTGTATGCATTTATTGAAAAGCAAGAGATAATCAATACTCAACTTGCTCAAAACATGACAGATTTTAAAGATACTCTTGCAAAATTGACATCTGCTCTCAGTTTTCAAGAGAAAGGTAAGTTTCCATCTCAACCTCAACAAAATCCTAAGGGGCATTACAATGTAAATGCAAGTAGTTTCGAAAGCCAACACATGGATCAAGTCAAATCAGTCACTAGTCTTCGCAGTGGTAAGGTTATTGAAAAACCCACTTTTGAACCTTGTGAGAAAGATAATGAGTCAATCTCCGAGGATAAGGAAGAGGTTGAATCTGAAAATTGCAAAGAAAAGACTGATTGCCTGCCCGCACTTCCATTTCCTCATGCCATGACCAAACAAAGGAAAGTCAATCACAACTTTGAAATCTTTGAAACTTTCAAACAGGTAAGGATCAATATACCTTTGCTGAATGTTATTAAACAAGTTCTTTTCTATACTAAATTTTTAAAAGATCTATGCACTGTGAAGAAGAAACTGAATATAAAAAAGAAAGTCTTTTTAGCTGAACAAGTACGTGCCATTCTTCAGAACAATAATGCTTTGAAATATAAAGACCCTGGTTATCCTATAATTTCTTGTTTTACTAGAGAATATAAAATTGAAAGAGTTTTACTTGATCTTGGAGCTAGTGTGAATTTACTTCCATATTCAATTTTTTAAAGTCTTAATCTAGGTGAGTTAAAACCAACTTTTATAACTTCTATAATTGAAGATGTGTTTGTACAAGTCGATAAATTCATTTATCTTGTGGATTTTATTGTCTTGGACACACAACCTGTTAAAGCATATAATTTATTTCTTGTTATTTTAGGACGTTCGTTTCTTGCAACTTCTAATGTATTGATTAATTGTAGGAATGGTTGATGAAGCTATCATTTGGAAACATGATATTAGAGATGAATATTTTCAACATTTGCAAGCAACCTGGAGATAATAATGATTTACAGGAAGTGGACTTTACTAAAAAATTAATTCATGATCAATTTCAAACCACTTCCAGTGAAATTGAGATTGATGAATCTGATGGATTTGCAAATGATTTATTTTCAGGAAGAATCAAAGGCAAGTAATTGGAGACCATAAATTGAGGAATAGCCACCACGATCAATTAAGTCCATACCTTTAAGTGTTCAACCACCCAAACTTGATTTGAAGTCGTTGCTATTCAATCTCAAATACTCATTTTTAGAAGAAAATAAAACTTTTTCCGTAATAATCTCTTCCAAACTTAATGCATATTAAGAAGATAAGTTATTGCAAACTCTAAAAATGCACAAAAATGTATTAGGATGGACCATAGCTGACATAAAAGGAATTAGTCCTTTGATTTGTACACATAGAATTTATTTAGAGGAAAATACTAAACCCTCTAGAAAAATAGAACGAAGGCTCAATCCTAATATGAAAGAAGTAGTAAAAAATAAAGTCATTAAGCTTCTAGATAATGAAATCATTTATCCTATTTCTGACAGTAAATGAGTAAGTCTTACCCAAGTTGTACCCAAAAAGTCTGGAGTCACTATGATAACAAATGAGAATAATGAGTTAATTCCCATTGGGACTGTTACTGGTTGGCGCATGTGCATTGATTATGGAAACTTAATTCAATGACTAGAAAAGATCATTTTTCATTACCTTTCATGGATCAAATCCTAGAAAGAGTTGCAGGTCATGAATTTTATTGTTTCCTAGATGACTATTCAGGTTACAACCAAATTAAAATTGTATTGGAAGATCAAGAGAAGACTACTTTCATATGTTCATTTGGTACTTTTGCATATTGAAGGATGCCTTTTGGATTATGTAATGCACCAGCCACATTTCAAAGATGCATGCTCAATATATTTAGTGATATGGTTGAACATTTTCAAAGATGCACCAGCCATATATTTAGTGATATGGTTGAATGATTTTTTTTGTTTTTGGCGATTCATTTGATGATTGTTTAACTAACTAAGAAAAGGTTTTGAGCAGGTGTGAGGAAAAGAATCTTGTACTGAATTGGAAAAAATGTCACTTTATGATAACAAACAACATTGTACTTGGTCACATTGTTTCATCAAAAGGAATTGAGGTTGACAAATCTAAAATCGAGTTAATTGCTAACTTGCCAACACTAAAATCTATTAAAGATGTTAGATCATTCTTAGGACATGTTGGTTTTTATAAAAGGTTCATCAAAGATTTTAGTGTAATATCTAAACCTTTAAGTAACTTTCTAACAAATGATAATATTTTTGAATGGACTGAACATTGTGAAAAAACCTTTATTAAACTTAAAAACTTGCTTACTTGTGCTCCTGTCATTCAACCTCCTAATTGATCATTACCTTTTGAAATAATGTGTGACGCTAGTGATTATGCTGTAGGTGTTGTTTAGGATAAAAAAAAAAGATAAGAAACCTTATGTGATTCACTATGCAAGTAAAACTTTAAATAATGCTTAAATGAATTACATCACCACTGAAAAAGAATTACTTGCAGTAATATTTGCATGTGAAAAATTCAGGTCTTATCTTATTAGTTCACCTGTTGTTGTTTTTAGTGATCATGCAGCATTGAAATATTTTATTTCTAAGAAAGATTCTAAGGCTAGATTAGTGCGATGGATTTTGTTACTTCAAGAATTTGATATCACAATCAAAGATAGGCACTAAAAATATTGTCTCAGATCATTTGTTAAGATTGATAACAGATTGGAAAACTGACATCATACCAATCGATGACAACTTTCTAGATGAATCTCTTTACTTTCTGTCTTTACAATGCCTTGTTTGCTATTATTGTCAATTTTCTTGTTTCAAGGCAATTGCCAGCTCATTGGAGTACCTAAGATAAAAGAAAGTTCTTGAACAAAGTGAATAATTTTTATTGGGATGACCCTTATTTATTCAAATATTATCCTGATCAAATATTTTGAAGATGCATTCTCGAAAATGAGGTAAGTAGTGTCATTAAATTTTGTCATTTTGAGGCATGTGAGGGTCCATTTCTCATCAAGAAAGACAACTGCAAAAATCTTACAAAGTGGATTTTACTAGCCTACCATGTTCAAGGACTCGTATGCATTCTGCAAGTCTTGTGAAAATTGTTAAAAGTTGGGATTTATTTCAAAACATCACATGATGCCTTTAAATCCTATTCTTGTCATTAAGATCTTTGACTGTTGGGGTATAGATTTCATGGGTCCATTTCCTCCATCATTTAGTTTCTTATACATATTAGTCATAGTAGATTATATTTCGAAATGGATATAGGCAATTCCAAGTCGAAACAATGATCATAAAATAGTGATAAAGTTTTTAAAAGAAAATATTTTGAGTCTATTTGGAATCCCTCGAGCCATGATAAATGATGGTGGAACACATTTCTACAACAAGCCATTTGAGTCTTCAATGAAGAAATATGGAATTACACACAAAGTTGCCACCCCTTATTACTCTTAAACAAGTGGACAAGTAGAGCTTGCTAATAGGAAGATCAAATATATTTTGGAGAAAACAGTGAACCCTAATAGGAAAGATTGATCTTTAAGACTTAATGATGCACTTTGGGCTTATCAAACTGCTTATAAAATATTATTAGGTATGTCACCTTATAAACTAGTCTATGGAAAACCTTGTCACTTGCATATGGAAATTAAACATAAAGCTTATTGGGCTATTAAAGCTTTCAATTCAAATCTTGATGATGTTAGTCAACTGTGAAAATTACAAATAAATGAGCTTGAGGAAATAAAAAATGATGCATATGAAAATTCAAGAATTCATAAAGCAAGAATCAAAGAGTTTCATGACAAGAAAATACTGAGAAAAACATTCAATTTTGGTAAAAAAGTCTTGCTTTATAATTCTCAACTGCATTTATTTCTTGGAAAACTAAGATCAAGATGGAGCGGTCTTTTTATTGTGAAACATGTGTATCCATATAGGGCCTGTGATATCTAGAATCCAAAGAATGACAATGTTTTCAAGGTAAATGGACATCGTTCGAAAATGTACTTTGAAAATTTTTCAGTTGAAAATGACTCTATTGAATTGGGTGATCGTATATATAAAGATTGATTGTTTCCTTGCATTGTTTTTGTGTTTTTTTTGAGTGATTTTTGCTAATTTCTCTTACCCGAGTCAAATGGCGGACAATGGTACTCTGTGACTTAAGTCAGTTCTTTTAGTTTCCTATAATAATTGATATCTGTATATATATATATATATTTATGCAATTCTTTGAATCTCTCTTCCAATTCTCATTTGAAAATGGACACTAATCTTGAAAAATTGAAAAAGTATTTTCCCCCTTGCCTTAGAATGCGATTATAAAAATTTACCGTGCTAGATGTGCAAGATTGAGATTGTTAATGAATCATGGAATTCCTGAAGATATTCACTGGTTGATTGAAGCAAAGGTCCTATTATCAAGTGAGTCCTCCAATTCCTTCATTTCACACATGCCTGGAACAGGTAAAAGCACTTTTGCAAAGAAATGTCGTGCAAAATGACTGAAAGTCTATCATCGATGTACCAGATGGACTTGTAATGCACAATATCGTTATTTAGGAATGGTATCTATAAATCGTGAAGATAAAATACAATTCATTAAAGATGGCCCGAGTAAAGAGTCTTTAGATAATCTTATATTAACTCTTGAGACACATTCTAGTGGAGATGTGCATCGTGCAATTCATGATTTATGACCCCATTTTCATAAAAAAAAACATGATCGACTTAGTCCTGGAAATCTGACTAAAAAAGACCCTGTTTGCCAGTTTTTAAGAAAACTGATGGGAAGCTTATCCCCGACCTATAAAGGGCGTTTAAACCGTTCTTAGACGTAAAACTAAAGGAAAATGTGAGCTC
Source organism: Populus pruinosa (assembly GCA_026413675.1). Classification (NCBI taxonomy): domain Eukaryota; kingdom Viridiplantae; phylum Streptophyta; class Magnoliopsida; order Malpighiales; family Salicaceae; genus Populus; species Populus pruinosa. The sequence continues at coordinate 7,476,001 of CM048598.1, forward strand.
TAATAGGAAAGATTGGTCTTTAAATTACCTGTACATACACATGCTTTTTCAAAAATAAATAAATAAATAAAAAGAGAGAGAGATAGAGAGAGAGAGAGACTCCAGCTGGCGTACATATAGGTGGTATGATTGCCTTTTTAATTTCTTATCCATAAAATCCTCTCTTCCTTCCTTTCATTTCTACTCAACCCATACATTCAACAAATATAGAAGTGTGTAGAAATGACAAGTTCTTTAGGTCATCACATAAGAAATATTTATGTTTTTGATGGATCTAATCCTGGGAAAGAAAAGGAGTTTTTAGAATCAGTAAATCATCTTGATCAGGTGCTAGCTGAGAGAAAGATTCATTTAGTATATGGAGAAGACAGTCTTGGGTTAACGAGAGGTGTGTCAATAGCTGCATTTTTAGGAGGTAATCAAGTTTTGGGGGTTGTCCCCAAAATTTTAGCACAAGGGGACATCATTGGAAAAATAATTGGAGAGAAACTATAAGTCTCTACAATGTCTGCTTGAATGAATGCAATGTCTAACCATGTTGATGCCTTCATTGCCTTACCAGGTGGTCTAGTCACATTGAAATAGATCTTTCATATTTCTTCTTGATTGGTGATTTTATTAAAAAAACAAAAACAAAAAAATTAAAATTAAAAATAAAAAAGAGAATGTTAAACAAATATGGTAGAAAAACTAATATAATAAAGGTATATATTTTTTTAAATTCACCTGGGAAAAAAAATCAAATCCTTCATTGCAATTATTAACATGATATAATCATAGAGCAGCTAGTAACCACTATAAAAACAATCAACCGTATCAATAAACAAACATAAATCAAGAGTTATATTTCAAAAACTTTCAACAAAACAACCATTTTTTTCTTTAATATTATCCTTTTTTTGTGCAAAGCTTGAAAGATCACATGGATGATGGAAGCAGTTAAAAAAAAAATATAGAGGTAGAAGATAGAAAGATGGGTCTTTAGATTAGAATAGAAATTCTAGATGGGATACATAGATGCAAATTCATTTTTAATATGATTCAGCAAACCTATATACCAATCTCAAGTACCAAACCATGCTTGAATATTATATTCTTTAACTTGTCTAGGCTTTATAGTATAATGACCACTTGATGAATCCACATCAAGATTTTTACATAATTTGAAGATATTTTTATATTTTCTCTTCAAGTTTTTTCTCCCACTTGAAGATATGTCATCTTCAAGTTTTTTTTCTTGATGAAAATACTTTCACCAAATCAAGTGTTTTCCCCTAACTCTCAAATATTTATAAATGTGATTTCTATTATTATAATTTAGTTTTTTAATAGAGTGAGTATTGCAATTGAAATTTCTAGTATTTTAATATCTCACAAGATAACTCTTATAGGATTAATAGAATAAATATTTTTACCTTGAAGTTCTTGATTGATTTTGTCACAAAATCCTTTATGTTTCTTGATATGTTCTTTGAATTAACCCATTTAAAACTTATTTTTAACAAAGCATATTATTATTTCAATTATTATTTTATTGTTATCAATAAAATATATAAAAACATGAATATGTTGACCTTTAACATGAATATTTGACCTAAAGGTCAACATATTAAACCTTGTATGGGGTTATAATCGTATTTTCTTAATTGTCAAAAAGTTATTTTTTAATTGGTTAGGACAAGAAAGTTTTCACATATTAAGTGCAGTAAAATTTTTTAAAATATCTTTAAAGGCTTTATCATTTTTTTTCTTTTTAGATAGTCGAATTACTAATCTAACCTTGGCTACTAAAAAGGAGCATTGAGGGGATTTTGATCTTTTACTTAATTTAAACACAATTAAGTTACTTCATTTCCCTTCGAATTAAAAAAATTTACCCTTTAATTTTGGGGTACTTTAATCTTTTAGATTTGATGATTTTGTAATTCTTAAGTTTCATTAAAGATGATAAGGTCATTTACTAAATAATAATTTTTTTAAAAAAAAATTAGGTATGTGAATAGTAATCGTTAACTATGAAAAACACATATTGCACCATCTGATAGATGAAAGCTTACTTCTAGGGGAGTGATTAAAGCATCTTGATGGCCCCTCCACAGCTAGGTTGCGTAGGTGATCTAATTATCTCAAGTTTAATGCAAGTGGCCTTTTCTTTCTTTTTTTCTTTTTCCCTCTCTTACTTGATTTTTGTGTTGGCCTTCCAAATGCTAAAAATAGCCTTTCAATTTTATTTTTCTTAAGATTCAGTCCGTATTTTTTAGATTACTATTTATTTTATTTGGAATGATTAATGAATTTATATTTTTTTTATTAAATTTCATCCTCATGTATTTTTTTATTTGTCAAGTTTGGTTCCATTTTTTAATTGCTATTTGTTTTTATCTAAAATGGTTTTCAAATTTGTTTTTCTTTTTTATACTTTCATCATTCTTGAGTTTTCTTTTCCTATCAAATCTGATTCTATTTTTTTAATTGCTATTTTTTTACCTTAAAAATCATTTAAAAATTAATTTTTTTTATGATTTCATCCTTTAACATTTTATCAGTCAGGTGTGTGAATATTGATTGAGCCTGAGTCTAGAATTTAACGAGTTGTAGGTTTGAGAAATTAACTTAGGTTTATGAAGTTCATCCAGGTTTTCTTTGTTTTTTTTTTCTCTTTTCTTAAGCTATTTCTTTTTCCTCCATCATTTTTTTCACTTTTTATGGGTTTTTTTTAGTCATTTTCAAAATAACAAGGGTTACCTCAAGCTTCTTTTTTTTTTATCTTTGTTAAAATTTAGCTTTTTTATAAATTTTTTTAATTAAATTAAATTAATTGGTTTTATCTTTTAATATTAAATTAATCAGATGTTGAGCTTCTTGGTTAAGCTCAAGTCTAAAACCTAATAGATAGTGAATATGAAGATTAACTTGTGTTTAAAATGTTCACTCAAGTTTTGCTTGATATTTTTTCGCTTTTGTACGCTTATTTTCCTCTAATATATATTTTTAATTTATATAATATTAAATTAATCAGATGTTGAGCTTCTTGGTACGCTTCTAGGTATCTTGGTTTCCAGATCAAGATCATGCTCTTCCTTTCTCTCTTTGTATTTTTTGTAATGTTTATGCTTTACTTTCATTAATATCAAGTTTATGCCTTTCATTTCCTTTCCTTTACTTAGTTAACTTTTATGTTCTTATTTTGTTTATTTGTTTTCCTTTCTTTCATTATGTCTAGCTAAGTTAATTATGTCAAGGTGAAAAGGTTACACTAATGGTGGAAGAATAAGTATAGTGTAAACTTAATACGGACCTTAATGTTTGATACTAACATGTTTTATATTTGTTATCTTGTTCACTCTTTAATACTTTGCTTGTTAAATGACTAATCTTGATTTATGTTGTATAACACTTGGTACAACAAATGCTTGGCACTTTCATAGCCCATAATGTATGGTATAACCGACACCTGAGCTATGAAAGGAACTTGATTTGTTGTTAACATAAGTTATAATCATGAATGCTTGACGAGATTTACAAGTATTAGCATTAATTGAATAAGATGACTAATGTAATCATGTTAACAATATATAATCTGATTGGAACCTCCTTTGTGTGTGGTTTCCAATTCAATAATAAGAGTTTATACTATATTTGTTTGATATACCATTAGTGGAACCTCTAACCTTGACATTTGTTATTATTATTGTTTAATCCTTACATTAATTTTCCATCTTCAAGTTCTCATCATCTTCTTCTTCTTCTCTTTCTTTACTACTACTACTACTACTACTACTAGTATTATTATTATTATTATTATTATTATTATTATTATTATTATTATTATTATTATTACTACTACTACTACTACTATTACTATTGTTGTTGTTGTTATTGTTGTTTATAATTGTTGTCTATAATTTGTACAATTAACCTCCCTGTGGTTCGACCCCGGTCTTGCCGGGTTATTTATTACTTCGACACTCCTGCACTTGGGAGAAGACATCAACCTTTTAGTCGTGTCAAGTTTTTGGCGCCGTTGCCGGGGAGGTAAGTCCTTGTATAAATTATAATATTTATTTTATTTTCTCTTTTCACTTTTCTTGTATATAACTTTATTTCTTTTCTCTTGTTTCTTCTTCTTTTGTTTTCTTCTTCTTTTTATTCTGTTCCTACACGTGCATGAGAGTGTGGTCACGTACATCAAGTGGTAGACTTTGTAGGGTATCCTCATCATTTTCAGAAAATATGGCCGAAGAAGATAATCAATCACTTCATAATGAGAATAATGAGAATAACCGTGCTAGAACACTTAGAGACCACATGAATCCCACAAGAACAAGTGCACCATCATGCATAGTTTTTCCTCCCGATGCATCTCATTTTAATTTTAAACCAGGTATTATTCAACTTTTACCTTCTTTTCATGGTTTGGAATTAGAAAATCCATACTTGCATTTAAGGGAATTTGAGGAGGTCTGCAACACATATAATAATTTAAATTGTAGCATGAACACCATTAGATTAAAGCTTTTTCCTTTTTCATTAAAAGATAAAGCTAAAACATGGCTACAAAATTTGAGACCAGGATCTATTCGTGCTTGGGATGAAATGCAACAACAGTTTTTAAAGAAGTTTTTCCCATCTCATAGAACAAACTCTTTCAAGAGACAAATCACCACTTTCACTCAAAAACCAAGAGAAACATTTTACAAATGTTGGGATAGGTATCGAGACTTGCTTAGTACTTGCCCTCATCATGGTTTTGAAACATGGAGATTGGTTTCACATTTCTATGAAGGGTTAACACCTAAAGATAGGCAAATGGTTGAATTGATGTGCAATGGAACTTTTAAAGATAAAGACCCTGATGAAGCAATGGAGTACTTAGACTTGTTAGCTGAAAATGCTCAAAATTGGGACACCGCAGGTACTTATGAGGCACCGAGTAAAACTCAACCTCATACATCTAGTGGAGGTATGTACAACCTTAGGGAAGATCATGACCTTCAAGCCAAGTTTGCATCTTTAGCTAGAAAAGTCGAGGCACTAGAATTGAAAAAGAGTGGTCAATTAAAATCTATTGAAAACATTGTGTGTCAAATCTGTGAAACAAATGAACACTCAACCAATGATTGTCCAACCTTGCCTTCTTTTAAGGAATGTCTCCATGAACAAGCCCATGCTTTAAACAGTTTCCAAAGGCCCAACCACAACCCATACTCCCAAACATACAACCCTGGTTGGAGAAATCACCCAAATTTCAATTGGAAGAGTGAGAACAACAATCCACAAACTTCACAACCACCATTTCAAGCACACCACAATTTCCAAAATTCTCATGGATATGCACCTCCTTATGCTCCACCGCCTAGAAGAAATCTTGAGGAAACATTGCATGCATTCATTCAAAAGCAAGAGACAATTAATACTCAACTTGTTCAAAACATGACAAATTTTAAAGATACTGTTGCTAAATTAACATCTGCTCTTAGTTTTCAAGAGAAAGGTAAGTTTCCATCTCAAACACAACAAAATCCCAAAGGGCAATACAATGCAAATGCAAGTAGTTCCGGAAGCCAACACATGGATCAAGTCAAATCAGTCACTACTCTGCGCAGTGGTAAGGTTATTGAAAAACCCTCTCTTAAACCTTATGAGAAAGATGATGAGTCAATCTCTGAGGGTAAGGAAGGGGATGAATCTGAAAATTGCAAAGAAACGACTGATTCACCGCCAGCACTTCCATTTCCTCAAGCCATGACCAAACAAAGGAAAGTTAATCACAACTCTGAAATTTTTGAAATTTTCAAACAGGTAAGGATCAATATACCATTGTTGGATGCTATTAAACAGGTTCCTTCCTATGCTAAATTTTTGAAAGATCTATGCACTGTGAAGAGGAAACTGAATGTGAAAAAGAAAGCCTTTTTAGCCGAACAAGTAAGTGCTATTCTTCAAAATAATAATGCTTTGAAATATAAAGACCCTGGTTGTCCTACAATTTCTTGCTTTATTGGAGAGCATAAAATTGAAAGAGCCTTACTTGATCTTGGTGCTAGTGTGAATTTACTTCCATATTCAGTTTTTCAGAGTCTCAATCTAGGTGAGTTAAAACCAACTTCTATATCTCTTTTACTTGCCGATAGATCTGTAAAAGTGCCTAGAGGAATAATTGAAGATGTGTTAGTACAAGTTGATAAATTCATTTATCATGTGGATTTTATTGTCTTGGACATAGAACCTGTTGAAGCATGTAATTCATTTCCTGTTATTTTAGGACGTCCGTTTCTTGCAACCTCTAACGCATTGATTAATTGTAGGAATGGACTGATGAAGCTATCATTTGGAAACATGACATTGGAGATGAATATTTTCAACATTTGCAAGCAACCTGGAGATGATAATGATTTACAAGAAGTAGATCATATTGACGAATTAGTTTATGATCAACTTGAATCTACTTTAAGTAAAAATGAGTTGGATGAATCTAAAGATTTGCAAATGATTTATTCTGAGGAAGAAATCACGGATAACAAACGCACAGAAAATATTGATGCGAATCTTTTGTCAACAGTGACAACAGATTTGACATCTGACATCACACCAAAGGATGATTACTTTCCTAACGAATCCTTACTTTCTCTTAGTCCAATGCCTTGGTATGATAAAAATATCAATTTTCTTGCTTTAGGAGATTTGCCAACTGATTGGAGTATTCAAGACAAAGAAAAGTTTTTGAACGAAGTGAAGAGCTTTTATTGTGATGACCCTAACTTATTCAAATATTGTCCTGATCAAATATTTCAAAGATTCATTCCGGACAATGAGGTAAGTAGTGTCATTAAACTTTGTCATTTTGAAGCATGTGGAAGTTATTTCTCGTCAAAAAAGACTGCTGCAAAAATCTTTCAAAATGGATTTTATTGGCCCACCATGTTCAAGGACACACATGCATTCTGCAAAACTTGTGCAAATTGTCAAAAAGTTGACACTGGTCAAAAAGTTTTGTTTTATGATTCTCAACTCTATGCATTCCCTAAAGAGCTAAGATTAAGATGGACCAATCCTTATAGGGCCTGTGATATTGAGAATTCAATGAATGACAATGATTTTAAGGAAAATGGACATCGTTTGAAAGCTTACTTTGATAATTTTCTTAATGAAAATGAATCAACTGGTTGGAATGATCTTGTAGATAAAGGTTGATTTTTTTTTTCTCTCACATTGTTTTTGTGTTTCTTTTTGAGTGATTTTTGCAAGTTTCTCTCACCCCGGTCAAATGGCGGATAACGGTACTCCGTGACTTAAGTCGGTTCTTTCAGTTTCCCACAATTACTGATATCTGTGTATATATCTGTGCAATTCTTTGAATCTCTCTTCCAATTCTCATTTGAAAATGGACACTAATCTTGAAAAATTGAAAAAGTATTTTCCCGCTCTGCCTCAGAATGCGATTACAAAAATTTACCGTGCTAGATGTGCAAGATTGAGATTGTTAATGAATCATGGAATTCCTGAAGATATTCGATGGTTGATTGAAGCAAAGGTCCGATTATCAGGTGAGTTCTCTAATTCCTTCATTTCACACATGCCTGGAACAGGTAAAAGCACTTTTGCGAAGAAGCGTCGTGCAAAACGACTGGATGTCATCGATGTGCTAGATGGACTTGTAATACACAATGTCGTTCTTTAGGAATGGTATCTATAAACCGTGAAGATAAAATACAATTCATTAAGGATGGCCTGAGTAAGGAGTCTTTAGATAATCTTCTATTGACTCTTGAGACGCATCCTAGTGGAGATGTGCATCGTGCAATTCATGATTTATGGCCACTATTTCATAAAGAACATGATCGACTTAGTCTTGGGAATCTGACTAAAAAAGACCCTGTTTTCCAGTTTTTAAGAAAACTGGATGGGAAGCCTATCCCCGACCCTTAGAGGGCGTTTAAGCCGTTCTTGGACGTAAAACCAAGGGAAGATGTGAGCCACAATCATAACTATCTGTACATACACATGCTTTTTTTCTCAAAAGTAAATAAATAAAAAGAGAGAGAGAGTGTGAGACTCCAGCTAGCCTACATATAGATGTTATGATTGCCTTTCTAATTTCTCATCTATAAAACCCTCTTTTCCTTCCTTTCATTTCTACTCAACCCATACATTCAACAAATACAGAAGTGTGTAGAAATGGCAAGTTCCTCAAGTCATCAAATAAGAAATATTTGTGTTTTCGGTGGATTTAGTCCTGGGAAAGAAAAGGAGTTTTTAGAATCAGCAAATCATCTTGGTCAGGTGCTAGCTGAGAGAAAGATTCATTTAGTGTATGGGGGAGGCAGTCTTGGGTTAATGGGAGGTGTGTCAATAGCTGCATTTTTAGAAGGTAGTCAAGTTTTAGGAGTCGTCCCTGAAGCTTTAGCACAAGGGGACATCATTGGAAAAACAATTGGAGAGGAACTTCAGGTCTCCACAATGTCGGCTCGAATGAATGCAATGTTTAATCATGCTGATGCCTTCATTGCTTTACCAGGTGGTCTAGGCACATTGGAAGAGATCTTTCATATTTCCTCATGGGCTCAATTGCACATTCACCATAAACCCATAGGTTTGTTAAATGTTAATGGTTATTATGATAAGTTGTTGTCTTTTCTTGATCATGCTGTGGAATAGGAATTTCTAACATCTTCTGCACGACAAATCATAATCTCTGCTACTACTGTTGAACAATTGATTGACCAACTACAATCTTTCATTCCTGTGATTGATCCTTCCATGAGTCGCATAAATTGGTCATCTACGGGAAACCGTAAAAAGCTTAGATTGGATTTGAGCCTTCATTTGTGAATTTTTGTGTATTTTGGTTTTATTATTGTGTTTTGTTATTTCTTATTTTTGTTTCAGTGTGTTTCAGGTTTTGTCAGTGTTCGTTATTTCAGGTGATATCTTCTATACTCTATCTTTCTACCTTAGAACATTGAGGACAATGTCTCGTTTTGGTTGGGGGGAGAGGGTAGTAGTTGATAAAAAAAAATTATTTTTCATTTCATAAAGCATGTGCATAATTGTTGTTACTAGGATGGCAGAGTAAAGGAGTTCTTTTGTTAAAGTGACTCTTGAGACACATCTTAGTAACCATTCTTAACAAGGTCTATTATAATACTTCCTGAAATATTCAGGTTTACAAACTCTCGTATTGTTACCACTTAATTCTGCTCATATACTTATTTAACATGTGTTCTTAAACCTTAATTTATATATAATTGTGGGTTGCATATTGGATTATTACATTATTTATGTTCTTTTGTTAAAGGTAACAACTAAGGGAAAGGGATTGTATATAATTAAAAAAAAAGAAGAAAAACATGAAAAAAAAAGAAAAAAAATGATGATAATAAAAATGTAGATAAGTTTGGTTTCGTAGCCTCCCTAACCTAAGCAATTAAGCCTGAATGGGTGTTTTAACACCTAATACCCTAAAGTCAACTGACTTGGGAGCTATTGGCCCAACGCTTGTTACATGGGTTGAGGAGAAAAGCTTAAGGGAATCAAACATTGCACTATCTACATATCAGTATCTGCGACCCGAGTTACTAAGCTCGTTGGGGTGTCTTAACACCTAATGCTCTAAGACCAACTGGTCTGGGAGTCATTAGCTGAAAGCTCGTTACATGGGTTAAAGATGCATGATGTTTTTAAATTATATGTATATAGATTTTTTTTAAAAAAAAAAGAAAGAAAAAAAAGACAAAAATAATATTCCTAACCCAAGGAAGTTAACCTTAAACATTAGAATAAAAATTTTGTTTTCTTCCAAGAAAAGCCCCATAATTATGTGTTGATACATTGAGCACAAAAGAAAGGTTTATTAATATCTTGTTAAGAGGTATTGAGCAGATATATAAATTTAATGAGAGTTTGTTTATCTGGATAGATTAATGGAAGTTAAATGATGAATACCTTGCTTTGTGAAATTTGCAAATTGTTTTAACGCTTTGATTACTAGGGACTAGTAATAAGCTGGTTGGGGGGTGTGATTAGTACTTAAAAGTGCATTTTTATCATGGTTTTATATCATCATTTTGCACTTGAAGTATCAATAACTCCTTAACTAAAATATGTTTTATAATAATGTATCTAATAATATAAGATACCTATAATTTGTGGTAAATGTCTATTTTTAATGCAGGCCTATCACATAAATGAAAGGATTGATTGATTACTTGAAGAACTTAAATTGCAAGGATAAAGAGATGGTCAAACTTAGAGAAGAGATGTCGGTGCAATCCAAACCGGAACACTGTTCGGTAATTGGGTCATATCTAGAGCTACAGATCTCAGATTTAGGTCCAATTTATATGGATGGAAAGGTAAGACATAGGCCTACAACTTTCATATGGAGCCTAAGATCTAAAAAGGCCATTATCAAGTCCAAATTGTAGCAACAACAAAGAAGCCCGAATCTGTCTTCCAGCCCGAGCACTGTTCGGTATTTTGGCCATATCTGGAGTTCTAGAAGTCCAAATGAGCTGAATTGTTTACACAATAAAGCTGAGACAATTGCCTATAACTTTCATGTTTACAACTAGCTCCAATTTAGACGTTATCAATGACGTTTTGGGCAGACAAGAGAAGATAAAGATTGTCATCAAGTCAAAAGTTGGCCACCCACTTATCAATTAGTCATCAAATCAATAGTTCTCAATTTTGGCCTATAAAAGGAGGCATTTGCCATGCATTTAGGCATCTTGGTTTCCAGATCAAGATCATGCTCTTCCTTTCTCTCTTTGTATTTTTTGTAATGTTTATGCTTTACTTTCATTAATATCAAGTTTATGCCTTTCATTTCCTTTCCTTTACTTAGTTAACTTTTATGTTCTTATTTTGTTTATTTGTTTTCCTTTCTTTCATTATGTCTAGCTAAGTTAATTATGTCAAGGTGAAAAGGTTACACTAATGGTGGAAGAATAAGTATAGTGTAAACTTAATATGGACCTTAATGTTTGATACTAACATGTTTTATATTTGTTACCTTGTTCACTCTTTAATACTTTGCTTGTTAAATGACTAATCTTGATTTATGTTGTATAACACTTGGTACAACAAATGCTTGGCACTTTCATAGCCCATAATGTATGGTATAACCGACACCTGAGCTATGAAAGGAACTTGATTTGTTGTTAACATAAGTTATAATCATGAATGCTTGACGAGATTTACAAGTATTAGCATTAATTGAATAAGATGACTAACGTAATCATGTTAACAATATATAATCTGATTGGAACCTCCTTTGTGTGTGGTTTCCAATTCAATAATAAGAGTTTATACTATATTTGTTTGATATACCATTAGTGGAACCTCTAACCTTGACATTTGTTATTATTATTGTTTAATCCTTACATTAATTTTCCATCTTCAAGTTCTCATCATCTTCTTCTTCTTCTCTTTCTTTATTACTACTACTACTACTACTATTATTATTATTATTATTATTATTATTATTGTTGTTGTTGTTGTTGTTGTTGTTGTTATTGTTGTTTATAATTGTTGTCTATAATTTGTACAATTAACCTCCCTGTGGTTCGACCCCGGTCTTGCCGGGTTATTTATTACTTCGACACTCCTGCACTTACGAGAAGACATCAACCTTTTAGTCGTGTCAGCTATCAATATGACTATCATTTAGGTTACTCTAAACACAATAACTTTGATGAGCAAGTCTTAAGTCCTAACAAAATAGAAACTAAATGAAATATCAATATAATAATCTACTTTTTATGGTCATCATGACCCTTAGATATTTGATATGTGGATTCATGATATGAATAGATTTTCTGAGTGGTATAACTTGTCTGATAATAGGAAAGTTAGATTTGCTAAGATGAAACTCATTGATGAAGCTAAAATTTATTGGAAATATGTCAAGGATTAGAGATGAGTATATAATGCAGTTTAACGATTATACATAAGGTAAATCTCCTATAACTGATTGGATCAAAATTAAACAAAAACTTTAGGAGAAGTACCTACCCTAGTCTTATAGGAATAAACTCTTAGACTAATGGAACAATCTAAGACAAGAAAATAAGTCTATCAATGAGTATATAACGCAGTTTAATGATTATATGATTAGATGTGCCATAAGAGAGAATGAAGTCATGAATTTACAAAGATTTTATAAAGGCTTCAGTGATGATCTTAGAAAAGAAGTTGTATTTAAAGGTGTATCTACCCTTAACCAAGCTTATACCTTAGTTTAAGATTACAAGTTGGTTACAAAGAATCAGTAGATGAATTGTCAGGGCTCTTATAGTATCCCTACTAGGTTCTAATTCAGAAGTAGTGATTATTTGTTAGGTGCTCCACCCCACAAACCTAATCCTAGTAGTGCTCAACTTTGTAAGAAAGATAAGGGCAAACGAGTTGTCAATGAAGTGTCTAAGGTGAGTTCAAAGATTAAGTGTACTAATTGTTTAGGTTTTGGTCATATCTTTTTATATTGCACCTCTAAACCCTTAGTCATCCAAAAAACATAAGGATATAGGTAAAGAGAAATATTGTAGTGTTGAAGTGTATGAGCCTAATTTTCAGGATTTTAGTGACCTAGATGACAAGGATGTGCAAAAAGAAGGACCTAACACAATGAGTCTACATGAGCTTGAGAATGAGGTTATGAAAGAGTATGAGATGTCTGCTTTAATGGTAAAGGAAGTTTTAGGGAACTCTTCAGTGGATTCACCTGTAACGATAAGTATGGTTTTAGAAGAGTCTCATGATATTAGTCCTCCTATTTATCCTGTAGATTTTATTGGCTTAGACACAACCTGTTGAAGCAAGTAATTCATTTCCTGTTATTTTAAGACGTCCATTTCTTGCAACTTCTATGCATTGATTAATTTTAGGAATGGATAGGTGAAGCTATCTTTTGGAAACATGACATTGGAGATGAATATTTTCAACATTTACAAGCAACCTGGGGATGATAATGAATTACAAGAAGTAGATCATATTGAGAAATTAGTTTATGATCAACTTGAATCTACTTTAAGTAAAAATAAGTTGGATGAATTTGAAGATTTGCAAATGATTTATTCTCAGGAAGAAATCACGGATGAAAAACACACCGAAAATGTTGATGCGAATCTTTTGTAAAAAATGACAACAGATTCATCATCTGACATTACACCAATCAATAATTAGTTTCCTAACGAATCCTTACTTTAGTCCAATGCTTTGGTATGATAAAAATCTTAATTTTCTTACTTTAGGACTTTTGCCAGCTCACTAGAGTACAAAAGACAAAAGAAAATTTTTGAGCGACGTGCAAAACTTTTATTGTGATGACCCTAACTTATTCAAATATTATCCTGATCAAATATTTCAAAGATGCATTCCTGATAATAAGGTAAGTAGTGTTATTAAACTTTGTCATTCTAAAGCATGTGAGAGTCATTTCTTATCAAAAAAGACAGTTGTAAAAATCTTTCAAAATAGATTTTATTGGCCCACTATATTCAAGGACATGCATGCATTCTACAAAACTTGTGAAAATGATCAAAAAGTTGATACTAGTCAAAAAGTTTTGTTTTATAATTCTCAACTCTATTTATTCCCTAGAGAGCTAAGATTAAGATGGGGCAGTCCATTTATTGAGAAACATGTGTATCCTTATAGGGCCTTTGATAATGAGAATCCAAAGAATGACAATGTTTTTAAGGTAAATGGACATCGTTTGAAAGCTTTGATAATTTTTCTAGTGAAAATGAATCCACTAGTTTGAATGATCATATAGATAAAGGTTGATTATTTTGTTTTTCTCACATTGTTTTTGTGTTTTGTTTTTTTATTTGTGACTCTTGGTTTACTAGTCTCTCTCACCGTGGTTAAATGATGGATAACGGTACTCCGTGACTTAAGTCGGTTCTTTCAGTTTCCTATAATAACTGATATTTGTGTATATATTTGTGCAATTCTATGAATCTCTCTTCCAATTCTCATTTGAAAATGGACACTAATCTTGAAAAATTAAAAAAGTATTTTCCCGCTCTACCTCAAATTACAAAAATTTACCTTACTAAATGTGCAAGATTGAGGTTGTTAATGAATCATAGAATTCCTGAAGATATTCACTGGTTGATTGAAGCAAAGGTCCGATTATCAGGTGTCCTCTAATTCTTTCATTTCACACATATCTAGAAGAGGTAAAAACACTTTTACAAAGAAACGTTATGTAAAACGACTGAAAGTCTATCATCAATATGCTAAATGGACTTGTAATGTACAATGTCATTCTTTAGGAATGGTATCTATAAACTATGAAGATAAAATACAATTCATTAAGGATGGCTTGAGTAAGGAGTCTTTAGATAATCTTCTATTAACTCTTGAGATGCATCCTAGTAGAGATGTGCATCGTGTAATTCATGATTTATGGCCCCATTTTCATAAAAAACATGATCGACTTAGTCTTGGGAATCAAACTAAAAAAGACCCTATTTGATAGTTTTTAAGAAAATTAAATGAGAAGCCTATCCCTCACATAGAGGGCGTTTAAGTTGTTCTTGGACATAAAACCAAGGGAAGATGTAAGCCACAATCATAACTACCTGTATATACACATGTTTTTTCAAAAATAATAAATAAATAAAAAGAGAGAGAGTATGTGAGACTCCAGCTGGCTTATATATAAGTGGTATGATTGCCTTTTTAATTTCTCATCTATAAAATCCTCTCTTCCTTCCTTTCATTTCTACTCAACCCATACATTTAACAAATATAGAAGTATGTAAAAAAAGCAAGTTCCTCAAGTCATCAAATAAGAAATATTTGTGTTTTCGGTGGATCTAGTCTTGGGAAAGAAAAGGAGTTTTTAGAATCAGCAAATCATCTTGGTCAGGTGCTAGCTGAGAGAAAGATTCATTGGAGGCAGTCTTGGGTTAATGAGAGGTGTGTCAATAGCTGTATTTTTAGAAGATAATCAAGTTTTGAATGTCATCCCCAAAGCTTTAGCACAAGGGAACATCATTGGAAAAACAATTAGAGAGGAACTACAGGTCTTCACAATGTCTGCTTGAATGAATGCAATGTTTAACCATGTTGATGTCTTCATTGCCTTACTAGGTGGTCTAGGCACATTTGAAAAGATTTTTCATATTTCATCTTGGGTCCAACTGAACATTCATCATAAACCCATAGGTTTGTTAAATGTTAATGGTTATTATGATAAGTTGTTGATCATTAAGGAAAGTCGTAAAAAAATGATAATAATAATAATGTAGAAAAGTTTGGTTTCGTAGCCTCCCTAACCTAAATAATTAAGCCCGAAGGGGTGTCTTAACACCTAATACCCTAAAGTCAACTCGCTTGGGAGCTATTGGCCCAACGCTTGTTATAAGGGTTGAGAAGAAAAGCTTAAGGGAATCAAACATTGCACTATCTATGTATTAGTATCGGCAACTCGAGTTATTAAGTTTGTAGGGGTGTATCAACACCTAATGTCCTAAGACGAACTGGTCTGGGAGTCATTAGTCGAAAGCTCGTTACATGGGTTAAAGATGCATTGTGTTTTAAGTTACATGTATATATATTTTTTTAAAAAAAAAAGAAAAAAAAATCTCAACCCAAGAAAGTTAACCTTAAACATTAGAACAAGAATTTTGTTTTCTTCCAAGTAAAGCCCCATAATTATATATTGATATATTGAGCATAAAAGGACGTTTTATTAATATCTTGTTTAATAGGTATTGAGCAGATATATAAATTTAATAAGACTTTGTTTATCTAGATAGATTAATGGAAGTTGAATGATGACTACCTTGCTTTGTAGAATTTGCTAAGTGTTTTTCTATTTTAACGCTTTAATTACTAGAGACTAGTAATAAGCTAGTTGGGGGGTGTGATTAGTACTTAAAAATGCATTTTTGTCAAGGTTTTACGTCATCATTTTGCACTTGAAGTATCAATAACTCCTTAACTAATGCGTGTTTTATAATAATATATCTAATAATATATGTCGCTACACGATGCCGGGCGACGACTCCACTCCTTTTTTGTTTGTTTTTTTTAAACAAAAAAAAGAATAATTTTTTTTATTTGATTGGGGGAAATAAAGATTTTATTGGAGTCGCCATCTAGTAATTTGAGGGAACTAGAAATCCAAAATTAGACACTGGTCCCAGAGATTCAGGTACTGGGTTAGTTATGATTAAGGGAAGGTAGACACCACCCTTAAAACATCCTTTCAGAGAAAGGTTACCTTTACTTATGTGTTTTTCTTATTTTGATTCAAATGCTATTATATTTTGAGCTTATTTGTAAATTTTTTAACATGGTTAACGTCGGTCCCTAAAAGTAGGAGACACGTTAAAAATGACATCAGTCCCTAAAATTAGGAGACTTTGTCTAAAATGTCGACGTTTATCCCTAAAAAGGAGAGTTACATCTGATTTATCAAAATAAATAATAATGGACATAATCCATATTTGGTATTTAACTTTTTGACATCGGTCCTTTTCTATAAATAAAAGAGACGTGTCGACAAATAATATTTATTTTATAAAATAAAAATTATTTTGATATCATTGACAAATAGATACATCAATTCTTGAAAATTGGGTTTTTGACCCATAAACAGTGATATGATAAAATGGGTATTGAACCCGCATCGTTATTTATTTTGGTTTATTTTTGTTTTTTTTCACATGCAAAAATTTACAAGTATTTATATATAAAAATATCAAAAAATACCATAAAATATCATAGAAAATTACCTGAGTACCCCTGTATAGGCAAAAGACTGAAATACCCTCGGATTTATCAAAAATTTACGAAAATGCCACTGGCGGCACCTGTGGCTCACGCGAGGTTACTGTTGACGGCGGAAAAATTTTTCAGTGAGATTCCGGCCAAAAGATGGTCGATTCTAGTAGATCTGAGTACGAGGATTCTGATGGTGGTGGTCTCGTTAGCCGTTGATGGCTGAGAAGGGAGAATCGACGACTTGAATGTCGATTGGCCGATGATGGTCACGGCCTTTTTCCGGTCAAAATCGCTAGTGAAAAAGTGTAAAACGGTCGGGGTTTTGCTTCAGAGGAGGCGATTCACGTTTCTGTGGTGGTTTCGCGGCTTGAAATGGCTGGAAATGAGAGATCGGCGGAGAGAGAGAGAATCACCGGCGAGAGGAGAGAGAAGCTCTAGGTATTGCTACGGTGTGACCGAGTGTATGGTGCACTCGTGCGTCTGAAGCCTGGGCACCGTTGGATCTCGGATGAACAAATCGTGCGGCTGTGATTGATTTGATCTTCAAGTTGATCGGACGGTCAAGATTGAATGGGCTACGATCTGGTGTGGCGCGGTGTACCGAGTGCTTGGTACACCTGCTGACGTGGCGCAACAGGATCGATGGGCAAATTATTTGAAAGGCTGAGATTGATTTGGGTTTTAATCTGGTGTGGTAAAGTCTATTGTATCCTAAGAAATCAAAGGGTCAGATCTAAACACTATTAGATCTAACGGTTGAGATATTTTTGGTATTTTTTAATTTGTTAAAAAACATTTAATATCTTACTAGAAAAAGTATAAGACAAATGAATAGTACCCAAATAGTAACCCAAATAGTAATGCTCGAATATTAAATTTGGGTTACTATTTGGGTACTATTCATTGAGAATGCATTTTTTATCTTTTTTTTCTCCTCTCTGTCTTGATTTCATTGGCTATTTATAACCAATAAAATCAGACAACAAATCAAGTGATTATGAAAATAATCACAGGATTGTTAAAATTTTCAACGTCCACCGATTACTATTTGTTTTATTATATATAATAATACTAAATAATAATAATAATATTTATTTAAAGGGGTAAAAATTAAAAATTCAAATCAGTATTATAAAAAGTTTTTTATCCACTAAAAATCAATTTTAAATTACAAAAAAATCTTTATACGGGTATGAACTCGGTGGACCGGGTTTTTTTAACCAAAAATACCAGTTTTGACCAAAAATAGTCTGAAACTCATTTTTTTATCGCGGTCGACATGGTGGGACCCATATTAACCCGATGGATTCGGTTTTGACCAAAAATGACGGTTTTGACCCGACACAGCCTGAAACTCATTTTTCATCCCAGTCGTCATGGTGGGACCCGTATTGACCTGGTGGACTCGGTTTTGACCCGAAATGGCCCGAAACTCATTTTTCATCCCGATCGACATTGTTTAACCCGTATTGACCTGGTGGACTCGATTTTGGTAGAAAGATACTGTTGACTCGAGAAAATATATTTT
Organism: Populus pruinosa; assembly: GCA_026413675.1. Taxonomy (NCBI): domain Eukaryota; kingdom Viridiplantae; phylum Streptophyta; class Magnoliopsida; order Malpighiales; family Salicaceae; genus Populus; species Populus pruinosa. The sequence continues at coordinate 7,494,275 of CM048598.1, forward strand.
GGACTCTTTTTTTTATATTTATTATATTTTTTGTCATGAATAATAAGATAAAATAACATTAAAAAAAAAATTAGTTAATCCAAAATTGGGATACAACAATATAAGATACCTTTAATTTGTGGTAAATGTTCATTTTAAATGCAGGCCTATCATATAAATGAAAGGATTGATTGATAAATTTAAGAACTGAAATTGAAAGGACAAAGAGATGGTCAAACTTAGAAAAGGGGTGTGATTAGTACTTAAAAGTGCATTCTCATTAAGGATTTATGTCATCATATTGCACCTAAAGTATCATTAAATTCCCTAACAAAAGCATGTTTTATATTAGCAAGTCTAAAAATATAATATACCTTTAATTCATGGTAAATGTTCATCCTAAATGCAGGTCTATCACATAAATAAAAGGATTGATTGATGAGTTTAAGGATTGAAATTGAAAGGATAAAAAGAAGGCCAAACTTAGCAAAGTGTTGCTGGTGCATTCCAAACTCGAACACCGTTCAGTAATTTGATCATATCTGGAGCTGTAGATATCAGATTTAGGTCCATTTTATATCGATGGAAAGGTAAGACATAGACCTACAACTTTCATATGAAGTCAAAGACTCAGTTCTGCCGTTTTCAAGCCTAAATCTTAGCAACAACGAAGACGTCGGAAGCTCTCCTGCAGCTCAAGCACTATTCGGTTTTTGGCTCATATCTTGAGTTCTAGAAGTCCAAATGAGCTCTGGTTTTTTTTAATGGAAAGCTGAGACAATTGCCCACAGATTCCACAATTCAGTTGGCTATAATTCTGATGTGAGCAATGACGTTTTGGCCAGCCAACAATATCAAAAATCAGCCCACAATATCAAAAAACCAGCAGCCATTAATGTAAAAAACCAGCCACCAAATCAATGGATGCCCACCAATTCTTCAATCAATCAATAGTTCTGAAACTTAGCCTATAAAAGGAGACATTGTCCATGTATTTAGTCATATTAATTTTCAGATCAAAGTTATCTTCTTGCTTTCTCTCTACATCTTTGTAATGTTCAAGTTTTCTTTTATGCTATAGTAATCTCTTGTTTATGCTCTTTCATTTCCTTTCCTATACTTAGTTAGCTTATATTATGTTTATGTTCTTATATTGTTTATTTGTGTTTTTCTCCTTCTTAATGTTTAGCTAAGTTAATTATGTCAAGGTGAAAAGGTTTCTCTAATGGTGTTAGAATAGGTATAATATAAACTCAACATGAGCTTTAAATGTTTATATCCAAGAAAGATTGTTATTAACATGTTTTATATTTTTATCTTACTAATTCTTAATACCTTGCTTATTAAATGTTTAATTTAGATTTGTGTTGTATAATATTTGGTACATCAAATGCTTGATCTTTCATAGTTTTCGGCCGAAATCGTTATTATGATAGAAACTTGATTTGTTGTTAACATAAACTAGCAACATGAATGCTTGATGATATTTATAAGTATGGTATTACTTATATAAGATAATTAATATGATCATGTTAGTAATTTATAATGAGCTAATAACGAGAAATCATCCGATTAGAACCTCCTTTGGGTGTGGTTTCTAGTTGAGTAATAAAAAGAGTTTATATTATATTTATTTGAAATACCATTAGTGAATCCTATAACCTTGACATATGTTTTGTTATTGTTTAATCCTTACATCAATATCACATCCCAAAACTTTCTTCAACTCCTTTTCTGTTATTATTCTCTTTAAATTTTTTTCTTTATTTGTAATTTATATAATTCACCTCCCTGTGGTTCGACCCCGGTCTTGCCGGGTTATTTTACTTTGACACTCCTGCACTTGGGATAAGACATCAACTCTTTGATCGTGTCAGATGTCAATGCAGTCTAAACCGGAACACTGTTTGGTAATTGGGTCATATCTGGAGCTGTAAATCTCAGATTTAGGTCTAGTTTACATAGATAAAAGGTAAGACATAGACCTACAACTTTCATATAGAGCTCAAGATCTAAAAAGACCATTTTCAAGTCCAAATTATAGCAACAACAAAAGTCTGAATCTGTCTTTTAGCCTGAGCACTGTTCAATGTTTGGCTCATATTTAGAGTTCTAGAAGTCCAAATGACCTGAATTTTTTACACAAGAAAGCTGAGACAATTGTCTACAACTTTCATGCTTTTAAGTGGCTCCAATTTTGACGTTATCAATGATGTTTTGGGCAGACAAGGGAAGATAAGGATTGTCACCAAGTCAAGAGTTGGCCACCCACTCATCAATTAGTTATCAAATCAATAGTTTCCAATTTTGGCCTATAAAAGGAGGCATTTTCCATGCATTTAGTGATTAGTACTTAAAAGTGCATTTTTATCAAGTTTTTATATTATCATTTTGTACTTGAAGTATCAATAACTCCTTAACTAAAGCATGTTTTATAATAACGTATCTAATAATATAATATACCTTTAATTTATGGTAAATGTTCATTTTAAATGCAGGCCTATCACAAAAATGAAAGGATTGATTGATGAATTTAAGAACTGAAATTAAAAGGACAAAGAGATGGCCAAACTTAGAAAAAAGATGTCGGTGCAATCCAAACCGGAACACTATTCAGTAATTGGGTCATATTTGGAGCTGTAGATCTCAAATTTTGATCTACTTTATATGGATGGAAAGGTAAGACGTAGACCTATAACTTTTATATGGAGCCTAAGATCTAAAAAGGCCATTTTCAAGTCCAAATTGTAGCAACAACAAAGAAGCTCGAATCTGTCTTACAGCCTGAACACTATTCAGTATTTGGCCCATATCTGGAGTTCTAGAAGTCTAAATGAGTTGAATTTTATACATACAAAATCTGAGACAATTTCCTACAACTTTCACATTTTCAAGTGCCTCCAATTTTTATGTTATCAATGATGTTTTTGGCAGACAAAAAAAGATAAGATTGTCACCAAGTCAAGAGTTGACCACCTACTCATCAATTAGTCATCAAATTAATAGTTCCTAATTTTGGCCTATAAAAGGAGGCATTTGCCATGCATTTAGGCATCTTGGTTTCTAGATCAAGGTCGTGCCCTTGCTTTCTCTCTTTGTATTTTTTGTAATATTTATGCTTTGCTTTCATTAATATCAAGTTTATGCCTTTCATTTCCTTTCATTTACTTAGTTAACTTTTATCTTATTTATGTTCTTATTTTGTTTAATTTTTAATTTTAAGCCATGCATTATTCAACTTTTACCTTCTTTTCATGGTTAGAATTGGAAAATCCATCCTTGCATTTAAGGGAATTTGAGGAGGTCTGCAACAAATATAATAATTTAAATTGTAGCATGAACACTGATTGTGCATCAAAAGTGTCATTAAGTCTCTTGTTTTACATATGTATTTATTATTTTTAGTTGGTTGTTTTTATAATAATTGATGTGTTTTTTAGTAATGAAGTTTGTTTTAATGTTTCGATAGGTTTTTGGAGCTTAAATAAATTAATTCAGAAAATTCAACGTCGGAATTCAGAACAAAGAATTGAAGAGACATTTAGTTGAAGATTGAAGCAAATCTTGGTTCAAATAAGTGCTCCAAATTTGTCCCAAAAATCAATTCTATTCCAATTCTAGAAAAGAATATCATATGATTTATTTCAAGCCCAAACTTGCCTTATGTTGTGTGCAAACTTCAACCATTAAACACTCAAGGTTTCAATGTCAATCTTAGCCCAAATAATAAGTACATTTGTATACTTATTTGATGCTCAAATTCAGCCCAAAAATCAGCCCCAAATCAGCCCTAAATCAACCCCAAATCAACCTTCAAATCAACCCAAACACAATCCAAACACAATCCATGATCTTACATGTCCACACAACAAATAACAATTGATTTATTTTGGGTAATCCATTGATCCAAGAAGGCAAGCACATGGATGGAAAGCTGGAGGGGATATTTTAACATTATTTTGGGTCAAAAAGAAGAAGGAGACACCTCATAAATGAGGAAGAAAAACGTGCACCAAAGTAGTTGTAAAGCTGTCTTGATTTGATTTTTCAGAACACCTTTCGGTGTTTTGCCCATAACTTTTGACTCAGGTGTCCAAATGAGCTGTTCTTTAATGATCTGGAAAGGTGACAGAATTGCCTATAAATATGTCTCTAATAGACTTCTCCAAAAAAGCTTCTAAGAGGGTCGAATTGCTGTCCAAAGTTAGAGTCAGATTTGTGTCCGAATTTTTTCTGAAATTGTATTGTGTTCTTCTTTATAGATTTCGGTTCTTTAGTTTGTAAAACTTATTTTTTCAGTTGGATTCAAGTTCTTTCATGTTTATTGAAGTGTTCTTATATATAATCATGGTTGGCTAAACTCTTTCTTGGATCCAAATCAAGGATAATGGTGATTGAGGTGAGTTCTTTAGGATATGAATGAATCTTAATGTTTATCTTCTTATTTTCTTCATGAATGATTTATTATTGTAAAGAAATTTTAGAAATCATTTAGGTAATGTTATAATCTTGAATTTTTATGCACAAACTTTAGTTTTGGTATAGAGATTGCTTGATTCAATGTCTTACTTAATATGAAAGTACTTGTTCATTCTTAAGCAATAATCAATCTTCATCTTTCTAATCTTCATTGTAATATCTTCCGATCTAATATCACCATCGTTGAGATTAGGTTGAATTATCTTATATATGTTGAAGAAATCACCAATACATCACCATTAAAATTGATTTGGACCAAGACTTACTTTTCTTGTCATTTAAAATCTATTTACATTTTTTTTATCTTTGAAAACAAATCCATCAATTATTTTCAACCAAGTTATTGTTAATTTAATTTCTCTTGAGTTTTTTTTTTGTTACTTAGCTTAATTTCCAGATCTAGCTCTCTGTGGATATGACCTCGATCTTACCGAGTTAATTGCTACATCGCACACTCGTGCACTTGCGAGTTAAAACAAGCCGATCATAAAAAGCGGTCAAGCAATTTTGGCGCCGTTGCCGGGGAGCTAGCAAGCAAAGGTAACAAATTTAGATTTGATTATTGGAAAACTAAAAAAAATCATATAAAAAAAATTCAATTGGCTGGTTTTACCGCCTAAAAAAAATTTGACCTTAACGTTTCGGATATTGGACTGTGGACTGGACTATTAATTGTTGGATTTTGGTTGGTTCAACCATTTTTCTTTTATTGTCTATTCTTATTAGTTTCTAATATTTTTCTTATTTATTTCATTTTATTTTGTTGATATTATTTTTATTTATTGTCTAAAGTGCTTGGCCGGTATTACCGCCTTTTTATTCATGCTTATTATAATTATCTTTTAATGTTTATTGTTGTTATTTTTCTTATATTTATTGTTTGAAGTGCTTGGCCGGTATTACCGCCTCTTGTTTATTTCATTTTATTTTGTTGCTTTGTTATGATTATTTTTCTTATAATTATTGTTTGAAGTGCTTGGCCGGTATTACCGCCTCTTGTTTATTTCATTTTAGTTTGTTGTTTTGTTATGATTATTTTTATATATATATTTATTGTTTGAAGTGCTTGGCCGGTATTACCGCCTTTTGTTTATTCAAGCTTGTTATAATTATCTTTTAATGTTTATTGTTGTTATTTTTTTTTATATTTATTGTTTGAAGTGCTTGGCCGGTATTACCGCCTTTTGTTTATTCAAGCTTGTTATAATTATCTTTTAATGATTATTGTTGTTAATAGTGTTTATTAGTTGGAGAGTGAATTTCTTAATTTGTTGTATTTTTATTTTTGAGCTATTACTTTTATTTGCAATTTTTTTCTTTTTCTTTCCTTTCCTTTCATATTCATATAATTGTTATATTATTATTATTATTTTATCATGGCTAATGTTGAAGATGTAGAGGGTGAAGGGAGTGTTCAAGGTAATGGACCTCCACAATTCAATGATCAACCTAATTTTCGAACTCTTAGAGAGTATCTTCACCCGGCTAGACAAAGTACACCTTCGTGTATTATCTTACCTCTTAACCAACAAGCTTTCAATTTGAAACCGGGCATGATTCAACTTCTTCCCACATTTCATGGTATGGATTCTGAAAATCCATACATACACATTAAAGACTTTGAAGAGGTATGTAATACTTTTATTGATAGAACATGCACCGAGGAAACCATTCGGCTTAAATTGTTCCCATTCTCTCTAAAGGATAAAGCCAAGCTTTGGCTAAACTCCTTGCGTCCTAGGTCTATAGGTACATGGAGAGAAATGCAAGCTGAATTTTTGAAAAAATACTTCCCCACTCATAGGACAGCAGCCTTACAACGTCAAATGATGAATTTTTCTTGTAGTCCAAATGAGTCATTTCACCAAGCTTGGGAAAGGTTCAAAGACTTGTTAAATGCATGCCCTCACCATGGTTTTGAGATGTGGAGGTTAGTGAGTTTCTTTTATGACTCTCTTACCGCAGATTTTAAAAAGCTAGTGTCAACCATGTGTAATGGTGAGTTTTATGACAAAGAACCAAGTGAGGCCTTTGATTTTTTTGATCAATTGGCTGAAAACACAAAGCAATGGGAGACTTCTCTCCCAGTTCATGTTGAGTCTAGAAACACCATTTCTCATTCAAGTGGGAAGTTTCAATTGAAAGAGACTGATGACCTCAATGCTAGATTAGCCTCATTGGCTAGGAAAGTAGAGTCTCTTGAGATTAAAAAAGTGCATGTCACAAGTGAACAACAAGAGGAAAGTTGTGTTGTTTGTGAAAGCAAAGGGCATAGGACAACTGAATGTCCTACCATTCCAGCCTTCAAGGAAGTGCTATATGGCCAAACTTCTGATTCAAGTAATGTTAGAAAGCCATTTCCAAACCAAGTAGGCAATCCCTACTCTGAGACCTATAATCCTGGATGGAGGAACCACCCAAATTTTGGATGGAGAAATGAGGGCTCTTCAGTACCTCAAACATTTCAACCTCCACCCCAACCATTTCATGCACCCACACATAACACATACCAACCACCTCATAAGAGATCCTTAGAGGATACTCTTCAACAATTCATGCAAACGCAAGGAGGAATCAACAACCAAGTTTACAAATTCCAAGACCAGACCAATAGGACCTTAGATGACATTCGAAGTCAACTAACTAAGTTGACTCAATCACTAAGCATTCAAGAGAAGGGAAAAATCCCAGCTCAACCAATGCCCAATCCTAGAGGTCAGGTACACATGAGTGAATCCTCACCTAGTGAACCTTCAAACCATGAACAAGTCCAAGCCATCACTACCCTTAGAAGTGGAAAGATTGTTGATAAAGGTGTAGGTTTTAGGATTCCTAAAGGTATTGTGGAGGAGAAATCTAGGGAAAGTGAAGAGGGAATCAAAACACAAGTGACGAATGAGAGTTTGAGTGACAAAGAAGGTGAGATAAATGAGAAAGAGATGAGTGAGAAAGGAGATGATTCAAGAAAGATTGGAGTCAAAATGAGTGATTTAGAATTTGTTCCTAGAGCACCATTTCCACAAAGGTTAGGAAAACCTAAACAAGATCTTATGAACTCGGAAATCTATGAATTGTTCAAACAAGTGAAAGTCAATATTCCACTCCTTGATGCAATTAAACAAGTTCCATCTTATGCAAAGTTTCTTAAGGATTTATGCACAGTCAAAAGGAGATTGAATGTGAAAGAAAGAGCCTTTCTAACTGAACATGCTAGTGCCATCATCCAGTTTAAGACCCCTCCCAAATACAAAGATCCTGGTTGTCCTACCATTTCATGCATTATTGGAAGTCATAAGATAGATCAAGCTTTGTTGGATTTAGGAGCAAGTGTGAATTTAATACCCTACACTGTTTACGAACAATTAGGTTTAGGAGAAATCAAGCCTACTCGAATCACCCTTCAATTAGCTGATAGGTCAATCAAGATTCCCAGGGGTATCGTTGAGGATGTGTTGGTCCAAGTAGATAAATTCTACTTTCCTGTTGATTTTGTAGTATTAGACACCGCACCAATTCAAGGTTCTAATGCCCCCATCCCAGTCATCTTAGGGAGACCTTTCCTAGCTACATCCAATGCTTTAATTAACTGTAGGAATGGGTTGATGAAATTGTCTTTTGGGAATATGACTGTGGAGATGAACATATTCAATGTCTCCAAACAAATCGGGGAACATGAGGACATTAGAGAGGTAGATTTCATCCAAACAGTTTGTCAAGAACACTTTGAGAGAGTGTGGATCAAGGATCCATTGGAGAGAACTTTAATTCATGATGAAAGATTTTGTTCTTTGGAATGTGTTGATGAGGAAGTAAGAGAACTCGAGACTTATCTAGATCCAATGCCTATTATGTCAATAGGTCAATGGACCCCATCATTTGAGCCTTTAATTTCACCCCAAGTGAAAGTTGAGGAATCTCTTGTCCAGCCTGATAAACTAGAAAGGAAGCCTTTACCGAGTGATCTTAAGTATGCATTTCTAGGGGAAGATGAATCATATCCTATTGTGATCTCATCAAAACTTAGCATAAAGCAAGAACACAAACTTTTGAGAGTGGTGAGAAAACACAAGAAAGCAATTGGGTGGAAAATTACTGACTTGAAAGGAATTAGCCCTCTTTTATGTACACATAGAATCTATCTTGAAGAAAAGGCTAAATCTGTGAGGCAAATGCAAAGACGATTGAACCCAAACATGAAGGAAGTAGTGAGAGGTGAAGTGCTTAAGCTACTTGATGCAGGTATCATTTACCCTATTGCAAACTCAAAATGGGTTAGTCCAACCCAAGTTGTCCCAAAAAAATCTGGAGTCACGGTAGTGAAGAATGAAAATAATGAGCTGGTACCAACTAGAATCCAAACTGGATGGCGTATGTGCATTGATTATCGTAAATTGAACATGGTGACTAGGAAGGACCATTTTCCGCTTCCATTTTTAGACCAAGTGCTTGAAAGAGTAGCTGGAAGAGCTTTCTATTGTTTTCTGGATGGATACTCAGGTTACAACCAAATTGAGATTTCTTTAGAAGACCAAGAAAAAACCACTTTCACTTGTCCTTTTGGTACTTATGCTTATAGAAGAATGCCATTTGGTTTGTGTAATGCACCAGCCACTTTTCAAAGGTGTATGATGAGTATCTTTAGTGACATGGTGGAAAATTTTTTGGAAGTTTTCATGGATGATTTTTCAGTTTATGGGGATTCTTATGAGTTGTGTCTAATGAATCTAGAAAAAGTTCTTGAAAGGTGTGAAGAGAGCAATCTTGTACTCAATTGGGAGAAGTGTCATTTTATGGTGACACATGGCATTGTTTTAGGTCACATTGTCTCTTCAAAAGGGATAGAGGTAGATAAGTCAAAAGTGGAAGTCATTCAAAAATTAACTACCCCTAAGACTGTGAAAGATGTGAGATCCTTTTTAGGACATGCTGGTTTTTATCGAAGATTCATTCATTCTTTTAGTACCATTGCCAAACCATTGTGTAACTTGTTGTCACAAGATGTCCCATTTGATTGGACATCAAAATGTCAAGAAGCTTTTGAAAAGCTTAAAGGGTTGTTGACAACTGCACCAATCATACAAGCTCCTGATTGGTCTTTACCATTTGAACTGATGTGTGATGCTAGTGATTTTGCGGTTGGGGCTGTTTTAGGGCAAAGAAAAGACAAGAAACCTCATGTCATATATTATGCTAGCAAGACTTTGAATGATGCTCAATTGAATTACACTACAACTGAAAAAGAACTCTTAGCTGTGGTCTTTGCATTAGACAAGTTTAGGTCTTATTTGGTTGGATCTCTTGTTATTGTTTTCACTGATCATGCAGCATTGAAATATTTGCTCACAAAACAAGATGCCAAACCACGTTTGATTTGATGGATCCTCCTACTCCAAGAGTTTAACATTGAAATTCGAGATAAAAAGGGAGTAGAGAATGTAGTAGCTGATCATTTGTCTCGTCTTTCAAGCTATAAGACCATAATTGATGAATCTCCAATAAATGAACTCTTTGCTGATGAAAATTTATTTTGTGCAGGTACTGTCTCTTACATTGGTTCTCCATGGTATGCTGACATAGCAAATTACCTAGCCACAAGTCAAATTCCTTCTCATTGGTCTAAACTTGACAAACAAAAATTCTTGCGCAATGTGCGCACCTTTTTTTGGGATGACCCCTACCTATTTAAATATTGTCCTGACCAAATTATTAGGCGGTGCATCCCTGATCATGAAATTCCAAGGGTCATTAATTTTTGTCATGCATTAGCCTGTGGTGGGCATTTCTCTTCCAAGAAAACCATTGCCAAAATCTTGCAGTGTGGTTTTTATTGGCCTACCATGTTTAAAGATGTTCATGCCTTCTGTGTTGCATGTGACCGATGCCAACGACTAGGTAGCCTCACTAGGCGTAACATGATGCCCCTTAACCCCATCCTTGTTTTGGAAATATTTGATTGTTGGGGGATTGATTTCATGGGACCTTTTCCAAGTTCATTTGGTTACCAATTCATCCTTGTTGCTGTTGATTATGTGTCTAAATGGGTGGAGGCCATTGCATCTCGAACCAATGACCATCGAGTTGTGGTCAAATTCTTGAAAGAAAATATTTTCTCTCGTTTTGGCATGCCCCGGGCTATGATTAGTGATGGGGGAAAACATTTTTGTAACAAGGCCGTTGGGATTTTGATGAGAAAATATGGTGTAATTCACAAGGTCAGTACCCCCTATCACCCACAGACTAGTGGCCAAGCTGAGTTGGCAAATAGGGAGATCAAGAACATTTTAGAGAAAACAGTCAATCCAAACCGTAAAGATTGGTCCCTACGACTAGTTGATGCTTTGTGGGCATATCGCACTGCTTATAAGACCTCTTTAGGAATGTCTCCTTATAGGCTAGTTTATGGAAAGCCTTGTCATCTCCCTGTTGAGATTGAGCACCGTGCATATTGGGCCATTCGGCAATTCAATGACAATGAAAACGAGGTTGGCAAAAATAGAAAGCTTCAATTGGATGAATTAGAGGAGTTGAGAAATGATGCATTTGAAAATGCAAAAATTTCAAAACATAAGATGAAAACTTTGCATGATAAACATATTCTTAGAAAATCCTTTCATGTTGGTCAAAAGGTTCTCTTGTATAATTCACGATTACATCTCTTTCCTGGGAAGTTGAGGACAAAATGGACTGGTCCATTTGTGATTAAATCCATCTCTGAGCATGGTGCATTTGAGGTAGAAAATCCCAAGAATGGAAATATTTTCAAAGTAAATGGTCATCGATTGAAACCTTATCTTGAAAATGTTGTGGCTGAAGTTGAGACATTGGATCTTCAAGATCCAATACCATTGTAGTATTAGAAGTAATGAGTTTTTATTTTTATTTTATTTTTATTTTTATTTTTCATTTTTATTATTTTTTCTTCTTTCTTCCATCTCTTATATTTTCGTGTTCATGCATTCGGGACAATGCATTATTTTAAGTTGGGGGGTGTGAGGTTTTTTATTTTCAAAAAAAAAAAATCAATTTTTTCTTTTAGTTGTGATATGCAGGTTAAAAAAAAATCAAGCACGAAGTCAACTCATGCCCAATTCAATCAGACATTCATCCTTGAAAACAGAAGGGGAGTAACAATTTTCTAATCTTTATACTTTTCTTCTCTTTCTCTTTTACATTGAGGATAATGTAAAACTTAATTTTAGATATTTCATTATGTTGAATGCTTGAGATAACCATGCTTGTTAAAAAAAAAAAAAACCTTGCATTCGTATGTGAATGAGACTTGTTTAGGATCATCATTATATTTTTGGATTCATTATTATGTTGAACATTGCATACTTTAATTTGGGATAGATAATATTATATAAAGCAAGATATAGCATACTTTTTTTTAAGATTACTGAAATACATCTTTCCTTGTAAAAGTTGTGTGAGTTGTGTGATTATGCATGAAAGATGAGTATGATGCTTTACTTGTGATTATCCCTTTTGATCCAGTCCTAAACAAGGTTTAAGTAAATAGAGTAATAATTATTACACGAATAAATAAATAAATGTGTACAAAGTTCTATCTACTCCAATGTTTTGAGTTGCTCAGTAACTAGGGGTATTCATCACAAATGTTTATCTTTACGTCAAACGGCAGCTTAAAATATGAGTATGCAAAGCACTTTAAGTTTGTGACTTTGTGAGTAACCGGGTGCATTCATCACAAATGTTTGTATTCGCGTCAAAAGGGAAGTGACTACTTAAAGACAAAAAATAAATCATATCTTCAAAAAAAAAAAACAAAGAAAGAAAAAAGAAAGAAAGAAAATATATAGATATTTCTCTAGTTTGCTACCTTGTTTGTGTTGGTGAGAATGGAAGATTACAAGTTGAGTTTTCGTATGAATCAATTATGTTGGTTGCACGATAAATATGACTGAATTTGGAAATTTTGTATGGATGTTTGATTTAGAGAATGTGAGTATGCTTATTTTTCTTTATTTGCTATTATGTACACTAAGTTAAAGATACCAATGTTTGCATGATAGGTCCTTCAAGTGTGATGAATCGAGCCTAATTATGGTTGTTATTATTATTATTTTTATTTTAAAGGTTTTATGTTTTGTTTTGCTTGAGGACTAGCAAAATCTAAGTTGGGGGGTGTGATTGTGCATCAAAAGTGTCATTAAGTCTCTTGTTTTACATATGTATTTATTATTTTTAGTTGGTTGTTTTTATAATAATTGATGTGTTTTTTAGTAATGAAGTTTGTTTTAATGTTTCGATAGGTTTTTGGAGCTTAAATAAATTAATTCAGAAAATTCAACGTCGGAATTCAGAACAAAGAATTGAAGAGACATTTAGTTGAAGATTGAAGCAAATCTTGGTTCAAATAAGTGCTCCAAATTTGTCCCAAAAATCAATTCTATTCCAATTCTAGAAAAGAATATCATATGATTTATTTCAAGCCCAAACTTGCCTTATGTTGTGTGCAAACTTCAACCATTAAACACTCAAGGTTTCAATGTCAATCTTAGCCCAAATAATAAGTACATTTGTATACTTATTTGATGCTCAAATTCAGCCCAAAAATCAGCCCCAAATCAGCCCTAAATCAACCCCAAATCAACCTTCAAATCAACCCAAACACAATCCAAACACAATCCATGATCTTACATGTCCACACAACAAATAACAATTGATTTATTTTGGGTAATCCATTGATCCAAGAAGGCAAGCACATGGATGGAAAGCTGGAGGGGATATTTTAACATTATTTTGGGTCAAAAAGAAGAAGGAGACACCTCATAAATGAGGAAGAAAAACGTGCACCAAAGTAGTTGTAAAGCTGTCTTGATTTGATTTTTCAGAACACCTTTCGGTGTTTTGCCCATAACTTTTGACTCAGGTGTCCAAATGAGCTGTTCTTTAATGATCTGGAAAGGTGACAGAATTGCCTATAAATATGTCTCTAATAGACTTCTCCAAAAAAGCTTCTAAGAGGGTCGAATTGCTGTCCAAAGTTAGAGTCAGATTTGTGTCCGAATTTTTTCTGAAATTGTATTGTGTTCTTCTTTATAGATTTCGGTTCTTTAGTTTGTAAAACTTATTTTTTCAGTTGGATTCAAGTTCTTTCATGTTTATTGAAGTGTTCTTATATATAATCATGGTTGGCTAAACTCTTTCTTGGATCCAAATCAAGGATAATGGTGATTGAGGTGAGTTCTTTAGGATATGAATGAATCTTAATGTTTATCTTCTTATTTTCTTCATGAATGATTTATTATTGTAAAGAAATTTTAGAAATCATTTAGGTAATGTTATAATCTTGAATTTTTATGCACAAACTTTAGTTTTGGTATAGAGATTGCTTGATTCAATGTCTTACTTAATATGAAAGTACTTGTTCATTCTTAAGCAATAATCAATCTTCATCTTTCTAATCTTCATTGTAATATCTTCCGATCTAATATCACCATCGTTGAGATTAGGTTGAATTATCTTATATATGTTGAAGAAATCACCAATACATCACCATTAAAATTGATTTGGACCAAGACTTACTTTTCTTGTCATTTAAAATCTATTTACATTTTTTTTATCTTTGAAAACAAATCCATCAATTATTTTCAACCAAGTTATTGTTAATTTAATTTCTCTTGAGTTTTTTTTTTGTTACTTAGCTTAATTTCCAGATCTAGCTCTCTGTGGATATGACCTCGATCTTACCGAGTTAATTGCTACATCGCACACTCGTGCACTTGCGAGTTAAAACAAGCCGATCATAAAAAGCGGTCAAGCAAACACCATCAGATTAAAGCTTTTTCCTTTTTCATTAAAAGATAAAGCTAAAACATGGCTACAAAATTTAAGACTAGGATCCATTCGTGCTTGGGATGAAATGCAACAACAGTTTTTAAAGAAGTTTTTCCCATCTTATAGAACAAACTCTTTCAAAAGACAAATCACCACTTTCACTAAAAAACCAGGAGAAACATTTTACTAATGTTGGGATAGGTATCGAGACTTGTTTAATACTTGCCCTCATCATGGTTTTGAAACATGGAGATTGGTTTCACATTTTTATGAAGGGTTAACACCTAGAGATAGGCAAATGGTTGAATTGATGTGCAATAGAGCTTTTGAAGATAAAGATCCTGATGAAGCAATGGAGTACTTAGACTTGTTAGCTGAAAATGCTCAAAATTGGGATACTGCCGGTACTTATGAGGCACCGAGTAAAACTCAACCTCATACATCTAGTAGATGTATGTACAACCTTAGAAAAGATTATGACCTTCAAGCCAAGTTTGCATCTTTAGCTAGAAAAGTCGAGGCATTAGAATTGAAAAAGAACGGTCAATTAAAATCTATTGAAAACATTGTGTGTCAAATATGTGAAACAAATGAACACTCAACCAATAATTATCCAACCTTGCCTTCTTTTAAGGAATGTCTCCATGAATAAGCTCATGCTTTAAACAGTTTTCAAAGGGCCAACCACAACCCATACTCCAAAACATACAACCCTGGTTGGAGAAATCACCCAAATTTTAGTTGGAAGAGTGATAACAACAATGCACGAACTTCACAACCACCGTTTCAAGCACACCATAATTTCTAAAATTCTCATGGATATGCACCTCCTTATGCTCCACCTCCTATAAGAAATCTTGAGGAAACATTGCATGCATTCATTGAAAAGCAAGAGACAATCAATACTCAACCTGCTCAAAACATGACAGATTTTAAAGATACTCTTGCAAAATTGACATCTGCTCTCAGTTTTCAAGAGAAAGATAAGTTTCCATCTCAACCACAACAAAATCCCAAAGG
Organism: Populus pruinosa; assembly: GCA_026413675.1. Classification (NCBI taxonomy): domain Eukaryota; kingdom Viridiplantae; phylum Streptophyta; class Magnoliopsida; order Malpighiales; family Salicaceae; genus Populus; species Populus pruinosa. The sequence continues at coordinate 7,509,554 of CM048598.1, forward strand.
GCAATACAATGCAAATACAAGTATTTTTGGAAGCCAATACATGGATCAAGTCAAATCAGTCACTACTCTTCGCAGTGGTAAGGTTATTGAAAAACCCTCTCTTAAACCTTATGAGAAATATGATGAGTCAATCTCTGAGAGTAAGGAAGGGGTTGAATCTGAAAATTATAAAAAAAAAGACTGATTCTCTGCCAGCACTTCCATTTCCTCAAGCCATGACCAAATAAAAGAAAATCAATCACAACTCTGAAATTTTTGAAACTTTCAAAGAGGTAAGAATCAATATACCTTTGCTGGATGCTATTAAACAGGTTCCTTCCTATGCTAAATTTTTGAAAGATCTATGCACTGTGAAGAGGAAACTGAATGTGAAAAAGAAAGCCTTTCTAGCCAAACAAGTAAGTGTTATTCTTCAAAACAATAATGCTTTGAAATATAAAGACCCTGGTTGTCCTACAATTTCTTGCTTTATTGGAGAGCATAAAATTGAAAGAGCCTTACTTGATCTTGGTGCTAGTGTGAATTTACTTCCATATTCAGTTTTTCAGAGTCTCAATCTAGGTGAGTTAAAACCAACTTCTATAACTCTTTTACCTGCCGATAGATCTATAAAAGTGTCTAAAGGAATAGTCGAAGATGTGTTAGTACAAGTCAATAAATTCATTTATCCTGTGGATTTTATTATCTTGGACACATGACACGACGAAAAGATTGATGTCTTCTCCCAAGTGCAGGAGTGTCGAAGTAATAAATAACCCGGCAAGACCGGGGTCGAACCACAGGGAGGTTAATTGTACAAATTATAAATAACAATAATACAACAACAATAACAATAACAACAACAACAACAACAACAAAAACAATAACAACAACAACAATAATAATAATAATAGTAGTAGTAGTAGTAGTAGTAATAATAATAAAGAAAGAGAAGAAGAAGAAGATGATGAGAACTTGAAGATGGAAAATTAATGTAAGGATTAAACAATATTAATAACAAATGTCAAGGTTAGAGGTTCCACTAATGGTATATCAAACAAGTATAGTATAAACTCTTGTTATTGAATTGGAAACCACACACAAAGGAGGTTCCAATCAGATTATATATTGTTAACACGATTACATTAGTCATCTTATTCAATTAATGCTAATACTTGTAAATCTCGTCAAGCATTCATGATTATAACTTATGTTAACAACAAATCAAGTTCCTTTCATAGCTCAGGTGTCGGTTATACCATACATTATGGGCTATGAAAGTGCCAAGCATTTGTTGTACCAAGTGTTATACAACATAAATCAAGATTAATCATTTAACAAGCAAAGTATTAAAGAGTGAACAAGATAACAAATATAAAACATGTTAGTATCAAACATTAAAGTCCATATTAAGTTTACACTATACTTATTATTCCACCATTAGTGTAACCTTTTCACCTTGACATAATTAACTTAGCTAGACATAATGAAAGAAAGCAAAATAGATAAACAAAATAAGAACATAAAAGCTAACTAAGTAAAGGAAAGGAAATGAAAGGCATAAACTTAATATTAATGAAAACAAAGCATAAAAAATACAAAGAGAGAAAGGAAGAGCATGATCTTGATCTGGAAACCAAGATGCCTAAATGCATGGCAAATGCCTCCTTTTATAGGCCAAAATTGGGAACTATTGATTTGATGACTAATTGATAAGTGGGTGGCCAACTTTTGACTTGGTGACAATCCTTATCTTCTCTTGTCTGCCCAAAACGTCATTGATAACGTCAAAACTGGAGCCAGGTGCAAACATGAAAGTTGTAGGCAATTGTCTCAGCTTTCTTGTGTAAAAAATTCAGCTCATTTGGACTTCTAGAACTCCAGATATGGCCAAAATACCGAACAGTGCTCGGGCTGGAAGACAGATTCGGGCTTCTTTGTTGTTGCTACAATTTGGACTTGATAATGGCCTTTTTAGATCTTGGGCTCCATATGAAAGTTGTAGGCCTATGTCTTACCTTTCCATCCATATAAATTGGACCTAAATCTGAGATCTGTAGCTCCAGATATGGCCCAATTACCGAACAGTGTTCCGGTTTGGATTGCACCGATATCTCTTCTCTAAGTTTGACCATCTCTTTATCCATGCAATTTAAGTTCTTCAAGTCATCAATCAATCCTTTCATTTATGTGATAGACCTGCATTAAAAATAGACATTTACCATAAATTATAGGTATCTTATATTATTAGATACATTATTATAAAACATATTTTAGTTAAGGAGTTATTGATACTTCAAGTGCAAAATGATGATATAAAACCATGATAAAAATGCACTTTTAAGTACTAATCACACCCCTCAACCAGCTTATTACTAGTCCCTAGTAATTAAAGCGTTAAAACAATTTGCAAATTTCACAAAGCAAGGTATTCATCATTTAACTTCCATTAATCTATCCAGATAAACAAACTCTCATTAAATTTATATATCTGCTCAATACCACTTAACAAGATATTAATAAACCTTTCTTTTGTGCTCAATGTATCAACACATAATTATGGGGCTTTTCTTGGAAGAAAACAAAATTTTTGTTCTAATGTTTAAGGTTAACTTCCTTGGGTTGGGATTACTATTTTTGTCTTCTTTTTTTTTTTTTAACTCTATATACATATACTTTAAAAACATCATGCATCTTTAACCCATGTAACGAGCTTTCAGCTAATGACTCCCAGACCAGTTGGTCTTAGGGCATTAGGTGTTAAGACACCCCTACGAGCTTAGTAACTCGGGTCGCAGATACTGATATGTAGATAGTGCAATGTTTGATTGCCTTAAGCTTTTCTCCTCAACCCATGTAACAAGCGTTGGGCCAATAGCTCCCAAGTCAGTTGACTTTAGGGTATTAGGTGTTAAAACACCCCTTTGGGCTTAATTGCTTAGGTTAGGGAGGCTATGAAATCAAACTTATCTACATTTTTATTATCATCATTTTTTATTTTTATTTTTTTTCTCTTTTTTTTTCATGTTTTTTTTTTAATTATATACAATCCCTTTCCCTTAGTTGTTACCTTTAACAAAAGAACATAAATAATGTAATAATCCAATATGCAACCCACAATCATATGTTAAAGTGTGTGTGTGTAAATTAAGGTTTAAGAATACATGTTAAATAAGTATATGAGCAGAATTAAGTGGTAACAATACGAGAGTTTGTAAACCTGAATATTTCAGGAAGTATTATAATAGACCTTGTTAAGAATGATTACTAAGATGCGTCTCAAGAGTAACTTTAACAAAAGAACTCCTTTACTCTGCCATCCTAGTAACAACAATTATGCACATGCTTTATGAAATGAAAAACAATTTTTTTTTTATCAACTACTACCCTCTCCCCCCAACCAAAACGAGACATTGTCCTCAATGTTCTAAGGTAGAAAGATAGAGTATAGAAGATATCACCTGAAATAACGAACTCTGACAAAACCTGAAACACACTGAAACAAAAATAAGAAATAACAAAACACAATAATAAAACCAAAAGACACAAGTTTTTACAAACAAAAAATTTCAAATCGCAGTTGTGATTGTGGCTCACATCTTCCCTTGGTTTTACGTCCAAGAACAGCTTAAACGCCCTCAATGGGTCGGGGATAGGCTTCCCATCCAGTTTTCTTAAAAACTGGCAAACATGGTCTTTTTTAGTCAGATTCCCAAGACTATGCCAAGTATGTTCTTTATGAAAATGGGTTCATAAGTCATGAATTACACGATGCTTATCTCGACTATGATGAGATTTAAGAGTCAATAGAAGATTATCTAAAGACTCTCTGTGTTTTGAAATAAATCCCACCTTCTGACAATTTTCACAGTTTTTGCGGAATGCATCTGACTCCTTGAATATGATGGGCCAGTAAAATTCACTTTGTAAGATTTCTACAATCCTCTTTTTTGATGAGAAATGATCCCCACATGCCTTAGAGTAACAAAATTTAATGAAATTACTTACCTCATTGTCGAGAATGCATTTTTGAAATATTTGACCAGGACAATAATTGAATAAGTTAGGGTCATCCCAATAAAAATTTTGCTCGTTGCTCAAAAAATTTCTTTTGTCTTCGGTATTCCAATGAGCTGGCAAAAATCCTGAAGTAAGAAAATTGATATGTTTAGCAAACCAAGGCATTGAACTAAGAGAAAGTAGAGATTCATTAGGAAAGTAATAATTGATTGGTGTGATGTCGGGTGTCGAATCTGTTGTCACTTTTGATAAAAGATCCGCATCAACATTGTCCGTGCCTTTTTCATCATCGACTTTTTCCTGATTGGTCATGGCATGAGGAAATGAAAGTGCTGGTAGGGAATCAGTCTTTTCCTTGCAATATTCAGATTCAACCCCTTCCTTACCCTTAGAGATTGACTCATCATGTTTCTCACAAGGTTCAAGAGTGGGTTTTTTAATAACCTTACCAATGCGAAGAGTAATGACTGATTTGACTTGATCCATGTGTTGACTTCCAGGACTACTTGCATTTGCATCATATTGCCCCTTGAGATTTTGCTGTGGTTGAGATGGAAGCTTACCTTGCTCTTGAAAACTGAGAGCAGATATGAATTTTGCAAGAGTTTCTTTAAAATCTGTTATGCTTTGAGTAAGTTGAGTGTTGATTGTCTCTTGCTTTTCAATGAATGCATACAAAGTTTCCTCAAAATTACTTCTAAGAGGTGGAGCATAAGAAGGTGCATATCCATGAGAATTTTGGAAATTATGGTGTGCTTGAAATGGTGGTTGTGAAGTTTGTGCATTATTGTTCTCACTCTTCCAACTGAAATTTGGGTAATTCCTCCAACCAGGGTTGTATGTTTGTGAATATGGGTTGTGATTGGACCTTTCGAAACTGTTTAAAGCATGAGCTTGTTCATGGTGACATTTCTTAAAAGAAGGCAAGGTTGGACAGTTATTGGTTGAGTGTTCATTTGTTTCACATATTTGACACACAATGTTTTCAACAGATTTTAATTGACCATTCTTTTTCAATTCTAGTGCCTCGACTTTTTTAGCTAAAGATGCAAACTTGGATTGGAGTTCATGATCTTCCCTAAGGTTGTACATACCTCTACTAGATGTATGAGGTTGAGTTTTACTCGGTGCCTCATAAGTACCCGCAGTGTCCCAATTTTGAGCATTTTCAGCTAAGTCTAAGTACTCCATTGCTTCATTAGGGTCTTTATCTTCAAAAGTTCCATTGCACATCAATTCAACCATTTGCCTATCTTTAGGTGTTAACCCTTCATAGAAATGTGAAACCAATCTCCATGTTTCAAAACCATGATGAGGGCAAGTACTAAGCAAGTCTCGATACCTATCCCAACATTTTTAAATGTTTCTCCTGGTTTTTGAGTGAAAGTGGTGATTTGTCTTTTGAAAGAGTTTGTTCTATGAGATGGGAAAAACTTCTTTAAAAACTGTTGTTGCATTTCATCCCAAGCACGAATGGATCCTGGTCTCAAATTTTGTAGCCATGTTTTAGCTTTATCTTTTAATGAAAAAGGAAAAAGCTTTAATCTGATGGTGTTCATGCTACAATTTAAATTATTATATGTGTTGCAGACCTCCTCAAATTCCCTTAAATGCAAGTATGGATTTTCCAATTCTAAGCCATGAAATGAAGGTAAAAGTTGAATAATGCCTGGCTTAAAATTAAAATGAGATGCATCGGGAGGAAAAACTATGCATGATGGTGCACTTGTTCTTGTGGGATTCATGTGGTCTCTAAGTGTTCTAGCACGGTTATTCTCATTATTCTCATTTTGAAGTGATTGATTATCTTCTTCGGCCATATTTTCTGAAAATGATGAGGATATCCTACAAAGTCTACCACTTGATGTACGTGACCACACTCTCATGCACGTGTAGGAATAAAATAAAAGGAAGAAGAAAACAAAAGAAGAAGGAAGAAAACAAAATAAGGAGAAACAAAATAAAAGAGACAAAGTTATATATAAGAAAAGTGAAAAGAGAAAATAAAATAAATATTATAATTTATACAAGGACTTACCTCCCCGGCAACGGCGCCAAAAACTTGACACGACGAAAAGATTGATGTCTTCTCCCAAGTGCAGGAGTGTCGAAGTAATAAATAACCCGGCAAGACCGGGGTCGAACCACAGGGAGGTTAATTGTACAAATTATAAATAACAATAATACAACAACAATAACAATAACAACAACAACAACAACAACAACAAAAACAATAACAACAACAACAATAATAATAATAATAGTAGTAGTAGTAGTAGTAGTAGTAATAATAATAAAGAAAGAGAAGAAGAAGAAGATGATGAGAACTTGAAGATGGAAAATTAATGTAAGGATTAAACAATATTAATAACAAATGTCAAGGTTAGAGGTTCCACTAATGGTATATCAAACAAGTATAGTATAAACTCTTGTTATTGAATTGGAAACCACACACAAAGGAGGTTCCAATCAGATTATATATTGTTAACACGATTACATTAGTCATCTTATTCAATTAATGCTAATACTTGTAAATCTCGTCAAGCATTCATGATTATAACTTATGTTAACAACAAATCAAGTTCCTTTCATAGCTCAGGTGTCGGTTATACCATACATTATGGGCTATGAAAGTGCCAAGCATTTGTTGTACCAAGTGTTATACAACATAAATCAAGATTAATCATTTAACAAGCAAAGTATTAAAGAGTGAACAAGATAACAAATATAAAACATGTTAGTATCAAACATTAAAGTCCATATTAAGTTTACACTATACTTATTATTCCACCATTAGTGTAACCTTTTCACCTTGACATAATTAACTTAGCTAGACATAATGAAAGAAAGCAAAATAGATAAACAAAATAAGAACATAAAAGCTAACTAAGTAAAGGAAAGGAAATGAAAGGCATAAACTTAATATTAATGAAAACAAAGCATAAAAAATACAAAGAGAGAAAGGAAGAGCATGATCTTGATCTGGAAACCAAGATGCCTAAATGCATGGCAAATGCCTCCTTTTATAGGCCAAAATTGGGAACTATTGATTTGATGACTAATTGATAAGTGGGTGGCCAACTTTTGACTTGGTGACAATCCTTATCTTCTCTTGTCTGCCCAAAACGTCATTGATAACATCAAAACTGGAGCCAGGTGCAAACATGAAAGTTGTAGGCAATTGTCTCAGCTTTCTTGTGTAAAAAATTCAGCTCATTTGGACTTCTAGAACTCCAGATATGGCCAAAATACCGAACAGTGCTCGGGCTGGAAGACAGATTCGGGCTTCTTTGTTGTTGCTACAATTTGGACTTGATAATGGCCTTTTTAGATCTTGGGCTCCATATGAAAGTTGTAGGCCTATGTCTTACCTTTCCATCCATATAAATTGGACCTAAATCTGAGATCTGTAGCTCCAGATATGGCCCAATTACCGAACAGTGTTCCGGTTTGGATTGCACCGATATCTCTTCTCTAAGTTTGACCATCTCTTTATCCATGCAATTTAAGTTCTTCAAGTCATCAATCAATCCTTTCATTTATGTGATAGACCTGCATTAAAAATAGACATTTACCATAAATTATAGGTATCTTATATTATTAGATACATTATTATAAAACATATTTTAGTTAAGGAGTTATTGATACTTCAAGTGCAAAATGATGATATAAAACCATGATAAAAATGCACTTTTAAGTACTAATCAACACACAACCTATTGAAGCATGAAATTCATTTCCTGTTATTTTAGGACGTTCGTTTCTTGAAACTTCTAACGCATTGATTAATTGTAGGAATTGACTGATGAAGCTATCATTTGAAAACATGACATTAGAGATGAATATTTTCAACATTTGCAAGCAACCTAGAGATGATAATGATTTACAAGAAGTAGATCATATTGACGAATTAGTTTATGATCAACTTGAACCTACTTTAAGTAAAAATGAATTGGATGAAACTGAAGATTTGCAAATGATTTATTCTGAGGAAGAAATCACGGATGAAACAAGCACCGAAAATGTTGATGCGAATCTTTTGTCAACAGTGATAACAAATTTGACATCTAATATCACACTAATCGATGATTACTTTCCTAACGAATCCTTACTTTCTCTTAGTCCAATGCCTTGGTATGATAAAAATATCAATTTTCTTGTTTTAGAAGATTTGCCAGCTGATTGGAGTACCCAAGACAAAAAAAAAGTTTTTGAACGAAGTGAAGAACTTTTATTGTGATGACCCTAATTATTCAAATGTTGTCCTGATCAAATATTTTAAAGATTCATTCCCGACAATGAGGTAAGTAGTGTCATTAAACTTTATCATTCTGAAGCATGTGGGAGTTATTTGTTATAAAAAAAGATAGCTACAAAATTCTTTCAAAATGGATTTTATTGGCCCACCATGTTCAAGGACACGCATGCATTCTGCAAAACTTGTGAAAATTGTCAAAAAGTTGATACTGGTCAAAAAGTTTTATTTTATAATTCTCAACTCCATTTATTTCCTAGAGAACTAAGATCAAGATGGAGCAATTCTTATGTGGCCTCCGATATTGAGAATTCAATGAATGACAATGTTTTTAAGGAAAATGGACATCGTTTGAAAGCTTACTTTGATAATTTTCCAAGTAAAAATGAATCAACTGGTTTGAATGATCTTGTAGATAAAGGTTGATTATTTTGTTTTTCTTACATTGTTTTTGTGTTTCTTTTTGAGTGATTTTTGCTAGTTTCTCTCACCACGGTCAAATGACGGACAACGGTACTCCGTGACTTAAGTCGGTTCTTTCAGTTTCTCATAATAACTGATATCTATGTATATGTTTGTGCAATTCTTTGAATCTCTCTTCCAATTCTCATTTGAAAATGGACACTAATCTTAAAAAATTGAAAAATTATTTTCCCGTTCTGCCTCAGAATGCGATTACAAAAATTTACCGTGCTAGATGTGCAAGATTGAGTTTGTTAATGAATCATGGAATTCCTGAAGATATTCGTTCATTGATTGAAGTAAAGGTCCGATTATCAAGTGAGTCCTTTAATTCCTTCATTTCTCACATGCCTGAAACAAGTAAAAGCACTTTTGCAAAGAAATGTCGTGCAAAACGACTCAAAGTTTGTCATCGATGTGCCAGGTGAACTTGTAATGTACAATGTCATTCTTTAGGAATGGTATCTATAAACCGTGAAGATAAAATACAATTCATTAAGGATAGCCTAAGTAAGGAGTCTTTAGATAATCTTCTATTGACTCTTAAGATGCATCCTAGTGGAGATGTGCATCGTGCAATTCATGATTTATGACCACTATTTCATAAAAAACATGGTCAACTTAGTCTTGGGAATCTGACTAAAAAAGACCCTGTTTGCCAGTTTTTAAGAAAACTGGATGGGAAGCCTATCCCCGACCATAGAGGGCGTTTAAGTCGTTCTTGGACGTAAAACCAAGGGAAGATGTGAGCCACAATCACAACTACTTGTACATAGACATGCGTTTTCAAAAATAAATAAATAAAGAGAGAGAGAGAGAGTGTGTGTGTGTGAGACTCCAGCTAGCCTACACATAGGTGGTATGATTGCCCTTTTAATTTCTCTTCTATAAAATCCTTCCTTTTTTCCCTTCATTTCCATTTAACCCATACATTCATCAAATATAGAAGTGTGTAGAAATGGAAAGTTCCTCAAGTCATCAAATAAGAAATATTTGTGTTTTTGGTGGATCTAGTCCTAGGAAAGAAAAGAAGTTTTTAGAATCAACAAATCATCTTAGTCAGGTGCTAGCTAAGAGAAAGATTCATTTAGTGTATGGGGGAGGTAGTCTTGGGTTAATGGGAGGTGTGTCAATAGCAGCATTTTTAGGAGGTAGTCAAGTTTTGGGGGTCGTCCCTAAAACTTTAGCACAAGGGGACATCATTGGAAAAATAATTGGAGAGGAACTTCAAGTCTCCATAATATCAGCTAGAATGAATGCAATGTTTAACCATGTTGATGCCTTCATTGCTTTACCAGGTGGTCCAGGCACATTGGAAGAGATCATTCATATTTCCTCTTGGGCCCAACTGTCGATAGATCTGTAAAAGTGCCTAGAGGAATAGTTGAAGATGTGTTAGTACAAGTCGATAAATTCATTTATCCTATGGATTTTATTGTCTTTGACACACAACTTGTTGAAGCATATAATTCATTTCCTGTTGTTTTAGGACATCCGTTTCTTGCAACTTCTGACGCATTGATTAATTGTAGGAATGGACTGATGAAGCTATCATTTGAAAAGATGACATTAGAGATGAATATTTTTAACATTTGCAAGCAACCTGGAGATGATAATGATTTACAAAAAATAGATCATATTGATGAATTAGTTTATTATCATCAACTTGAATCTACTTTAAGTAAAAATGAGTTGGATGAATCTGAAGATTTGCAAATGATTTATTTTGAGGAAGAAATCACGGATGAAAAACGCACCGAAAATGTTGATGCAAATCTTTTATCAAAAGCAACAACAAATTCGACATCTGACATCACACCAATCGATGATTACTTTCCTAACGAATTCTTACTTTCTCTTAGTTCAATGCCTTGGTATGATAAAAATAACAATTTTCTTACTTTATAAGATTTGCCAACTGATTGAAGTATCCAAGACAGAAAAGTTTTTGAACGAAGTGAAAAACTTTTATTGAGATGACCTTAACTTATTCAAATATTATCCTGATCAAATATTTCAAAGATTTATTCCCAATAATGAGGTAAGTAGTGTCATTAAACATTATCATTCTGAAGCATGTTGGAGTTATTCTTCATAAAAAAAAATAGCTGCAAAGATATTTCAAAATGAATTTTATTGGCCCACCATGTTAAAAAAACTCACATGCGTTCTGCAAGTCTTGTGAAAATTGTCAAAAGTTAGGACCAATTTCAAAACATCACATGATGCATTTAAATCCTATTCTTGTCATTGAGATCTTTGACTGTTGGGGTATAGATTTCATGGGTCCATTTCCTCCATGATTTGGTTTCTTGTACATATTAGTCATAGTAGATTATGTTTCAAAATGGATATAGGCAATTCTAAGTCAAAACAATGATCACAAAACAGTGATAAAGTTTTTAAAAGAAAATATTTTGAGTTGATTTGGAGTCCCTCGAGTCATAATAAGTGATGGTGGAACACATTTCTGCAACAAGCCATTTGAGTCTTTAATGAAGAAATATGGAATCACACACAAAGTTGCCACCCCTTATCACCCTCAAACAAGTGGACAAGTAGAGCTTGCTAATAGGGAGATTAAACATATTTTGGAGAAAATAGTGAACCCTAATAGGAAAGATTGGTCTTTAAGACTGAATGATGCATTTTGGGCTTATTGAACTGCTTATAAAACATCATTAGGTATGTCACCTTATAGACTAGTTTATGGAAAACCTTGTCACTTGCCTGTGGAACTTGAACATAAAGCTTATTGGGCTATTAAAGCTTTCAATTCAAATTTGGATGATGCTAGTCAACTGCGAAAATTACAAATAAATGAGCTTGAGGAAATAAGAAATGATGCATATGAAAATTCAAGAATTCATAAAGCAAGAATCAAAGAGTTTTATGACAAGAATATTTTAAGAAAAACATTCAATATTGGTCAAAAAGTCTCGCTTTGTAATTCTCGACTGCATTTATTTTCTGAAAAACTAAGATCAAGATGGAGCGGTCCTTTTATTGTGAAACATGTTTATCCATATAGGGCATGTGATATCGAGAATCTAAAGAATGACAATGTTTTCAAGGTAAATGGACATCGTTTGAAAGTTTACTTTGATAATTTTTCAGTTGAAAATAACTCTATTGAATTGGGTGATCCTGTATATAAAGATTGATTTTTTTCCTTATATTGTTTTTGTGTTTCTTTTTTAGTGATTTTTTTGCTAGCTTCTCTCACCCCGGTCAAATGGCAGACAGCGGTACTCCGTGACTTAAGTCGGTTCTTTCAGTTTCTCATAATAACTAATATCTATATATATATTTGTGCAATTCAATGAATCTCTCTTCCAATTCTCATTTGAAAATGGATACTAATCTTGAAAAATTGAAAAATTATTTTCCCGCTCTGCCTCAGAATGCGATTATAAAAATTTACCATGCTAGATGTGCAAGATTGAGTTTGTTAATGAATCATGGAATTCCTGAAGATATTCGCTCGTTGATTGAAGCAAAGGTCCGATTATCAGGCAGGTCCTTTAATTCCTTCATTTCTCACATGCCTGGAATAGGTAAAAGCATTTTTGCAAAGAAACGTCGTGCAAAACGACTCAAAGTCTGTCATCGATGTGCCAGATGGACTTGTAATGCACAATGTTGTAATGCACAATGTTGTTCTTTAGGAATGATATCTATAAACCGTGAAGATAAAATACAATTCATTAAGGATAGCTTAAGTAAGGAGTCTTTAGATAATCTTCTATTAACTCTTGAGACGCATCCTAGTGGAGATGTGCATCGTGCAATTCATGATTTATGGCCACTATTTCATAAAGAACATGCTCGATGATTAGTACTTAAAAGTGCATTTTTATCATGGTTTTATATCATCATTTTGCACTTTAAGTATCAATAACTCCTTAACTAAAATATGTTTTATAATAATGTATCTAATAATATAAGATACCTATAATTTGTGGTAAATGTCTATTTTTAATGCAGGCCTATCACATAAATGAAAGGATTGATTGATGACTTTAAGAACTTAAATTGCAAAGGCAAAGAGATGGTCAAACTTAGAAAAGAGATGTCGGTGCAATCCAAACCGGAACACTGTTCGGCAATTGGGTCATATCTGGAGCTACAGATCTCAAATTTAGGTCCAATTTATATGGATGGAAAGGTAAGACATAGGCCTACAACTTTCATATGGAGCCCAAGATCTAAAAAGGCCATTATCAAGTCCAAATTATAGCAACAACAAAGAAGCCCGAATCTGTCTTCCAGCCCGAGCACTGTTTGGTATTTTGGACATATCTGGAGTTCTAGAAGTCCAAATGAGCTGAATTTTTTACACAAGAAAGCTAAGACAATTACCTACAACTTTCATACTGGCTCCAATTGTGACGTTATCAATGACGTTTTGGGCAGACAAGAGAAGATAAGGATTGTCACCAAGTCAAAAGTTGGCCACCCACTTATCAATTAGTCATCAAATCAATAGTTCCCAATTTTGGCCTATAAAAGGAGGCATTTGCCATGCATTTAGGCATCTTGGTTTCTAGATCAAGATCATGCTCTTCCTTTCTCTCTTTGTATTTTTTTGTAATGCTTATGCTTTGCTTTCATTAATATTAAGTTTATGCTTTTCATTTCCTTTCCTTTACTTAGTTAGCTTTTATGTTCTTATTTTGTTTATCTATTTTGCTTTCTTTCATTATGTCTAGCTAAGTTAATTATGTCAAGGTGAAAAGGTTACACTAATGGTGTGAGAATAAGTATAATGTAAACTTAATATGGGCTTTAATGTTTGATACTAACATGTTTTATATTTGTTATCTTGTTCACTCTTTAATACTTTGCTTGTTAAATGATTAATCTTGATTTATGTTGTATAACACTTGGTACAACAAATGCTTGGCACTTTCATAGCCCATAATGTATGGTATAACCGACACCTGAGCTATGAAAGGAACTTGATTTGTTGTTAACATAAGTTATAATCATGAATGCTTGACGAGATTTACAAGTATTAGCATTAATTGAATAAGATGACTAATGTAATCATGTTAACAATATATAATCTGATTGGAACCTCCTTTGTGTGTGGTTTCCAATTCAATAATAAGAGTTTATACTATACTTGTTTGATATACCATTAGTGGAACCTCTAACCTTGACATTTGTTATTATTATTGTTTAATCCTTACATTAATATTTCATCTCTAAGTTCTCATCATCATCATTTTCTTCTTCTTCTCTTTCTTTATTATTATTATTATTATTATTATTATTATTATTATTATTATTACTATTGTTGTTATTGCTATTATTGTTGATTATAATTATTGTCTATAATTTGTACAATTAACCTCCCTGTGGTTCGACCCCGGTCTTGCCGGGTTATTTATTACTTCGACACTCCTGCACTTGGGAGAAGACAACAATCTTTTCGTCGTGTCAAGTTTTTGGCGCCGTTGTCGGGGAGGTAAGTTCTTGTATAAATTATAGTATTTATTTTATTTTCTCTTTTCATTTTTCTTGTATATAACTTTGTTTCTTTTCTTTTGTTTCTTTTTATTTTTTTTTCTTCCTCCTTTTGCTTTCTTCTTATTTTTTATTTTATTCCTACACGTGCATGAGAGTGTGGTCACGTACATCAAGTGGTAGACTTTGTAGGATATCCTCATCATTTTCAGAAAATATGGCCGAAGAAGATAATCAATCACTTCAAAATGAGAATAATGAGAATAACCGTGCGAGAACACTTAGAGACCACATGAATCCCACAAGAACAAGCGCACCATCATGCATAGTTTTTCCTCCTGATGCATCTCATTTTAATTTTAAGCGAGGCATTATTCAACTTTTACCTTCATTTCATGGCTTGGAATTGGAAAATCCATACTTGCATTTAAGAGAATTTGAGGAGGTCTGCAACACATATAACAATTTAAATTGTAGCATGAACACCATCAGATTAAAGCTTTTTCCTTTTTCATTAAAAGATAAAGCTAAAACATGGCTACAAAATTTGAGACCAGGATCCATTCGTGCTTAGGATGAAATGCAACAACAGTTTTTAAAGAAGTTTTTCCCATCTCATAGAACAAACTCTTTCAAGAGACAAATCACCACTTTCACTAAAAAACCAGGAGAAACATTTTACAAATGTTGGGATAGGTATCGAGACTTGCTTAGTACTTGCCCTCATCATGGTTTTGAAACATGGAGATTGGTTTCACATTTCTATGAAGGGTTAACACCTAAAGATAGACAAATGGTTGAATTGATGTGCAATGGAACTTTTAAAGATAAAGACCCTGATGAAGCAATGGAGTACTTAGACTTGTTAGCTGAAAATGCTCAAAATTGGGACACCGCGGGTACTTATGAGGCACCGAGTAAAACTCAACCTCATACATCTAGTGGAGGTATGTACAACCTTAGGGAAGATCATGACCTTCAAGCCAAGTTTGCATCTTTAGCTAGAAAAGTCGAGGCACTAGAATTAAAAAAGAGTGGTCAATTAAAATATGTTGAAAACATTGTGTGTCAAATCTGTGAAACAAATGAACACTCAACCAACGATTGTCTAACCTTGCCTTCTTTTAAAGAATGTCTCCATGAACAAGCCTATGCTTTAAACAGTTTTCAAAGGGCCAACCACAACCCATACTCCAAAACATACAACCCTGGTTGGAGGAATCACCCAAATTTCAGTTGGAAGAGTGAGAACAACAATGCACAAACTTCACAACCACCGTTTCAAGCACACCATAATTTCCAAAATTCTCATGGATATGCACCTTCTTATGCTCCACCTTCTAGAAGAAATCTTGAGGAAACATTGCATGCATTCATTGAAAAGCAAGAGACAATTAATACTCAACTTGTTCAAAATATGACAGATTTTAAAGATACTCTTGCTAAATTAACATCTGCTCTTAGTTTCCAAGAGAAAGGTAAGTTTCCATCTCAAACACAACAAAATCCCAAAGGGCAATACAATGCAAATGCAAGTAGTTCCGGAAGCCAACACATGGATCAAGTCAAATCAGTCACTACTCTGCGCAGCGGTAAGGTTATTGAAAAACCCTCTCTTGAACCTTATGAGAAAGATGATGAGTCAATCTCTGAGGGTAAGGAAGGGGTTGAATCTGAAAATTGCAAAGAAACGACTGATTCACCGCCAGCGCTTCCATTTCCTCAAGCCATGACCAAACAAAGGAAAGTTAATCACAACTCTGAAATCTTTGAAACTTTCAAACAGGTAAGAATCAATATACCTTTGCTGGATGCTATTAAACAGGTTCCTTCCTATGCTAAATTTTTGAAAGATCTATGCACTGTGAAGAGGAAACTGAATGTGAAAAAGAAAGCCTTTCTAGCCAAACAAGTAAGTGCTATTCTTCAAAACAATAATGCTTTGAAATATAAAGACCCTGGTTGTCCTACAATTTCTTGCTTTATTGGAGAGCATAAAATTGAAAGAGCCTTACTTGATCTTGGTGCTAGTGTGAATTTACTTCCATATTTAGTTTTTCAGAGTCTCAATCTAGGTGAGTTATAACCAACTTCTATATCTCTTTTACTTGCCGATAGATCTGTAAAAGTGCCTATAGGAATAATTGAAGATGTGTTAGTACAAGTCGATAAATTCATTTATCCTGTGGATTTTATTGTCTTGGACACAGAACCTGTTGAAGCATGTAATTCATTTCCTGTTATTTTAGGACGTCCATTTCTTGCAACTTCTAATGCATTGATTAATTGTAGGAATGGACTGATAAAGCTATCATTTGGAAACATGACATTGGAGATGAATATTTTCAACATTTGCAAGCAACCTGGAGATGATAATGATTTACAAGAAGTAGATCATATTGACGAATTAGTTTATGATCAACTTGAACCTACTTTAAGTAAAAATGAATTGGATGAAACTGAAGATTTGCAAATGATTTATTCTGAGGAAGAAATCACGGATGAAACAAGCACCGAAAATGTTGATGCGAATCTTTTGTCAATAGTGACAACAGATTTGACATCTGACATCACACCAAAGGATGATTACTTTCCTAACGAATCCTTACTTTCTCTTAGTCCAATGCCTTGGTATGATAAAAATATCAATTTTCTTACTTTAGGAGATTTGCCAGCTGATTGGAGTACCCAAGACAAAGAAAAGTTTTTGAACGAAGTGAAGAGCTTTTATTGTGATGACCCTAACTTATTCAAATATTGTCCTGATCAAATATTTCAAAGATTCATTCCTGACAATGAGGTAAGTAGTGTCATTAAACTTTGTCATTTTGAATCATGTGGAAGTTATTCTCGTAAAAAAAGACTGCTGCAAAAATCTTTCAAAATGGATTTTATTGGCCCACCATGTTCAAGGACACACATGCATTCTGCAAAACTTGTGAAAATTGTCAAAAAATTGACACTGGTCAAAAAGTTTTGTTTTATGATTCTCAACTCTATGCATTCCCTAAAGAGCTAAGATTAAGATGGACCAATCCTTATGGGGCCTGTGATATTGAGAATTCAATGAATGACAATGATTTTAAAGAAAATGGACATCGTTTGAAAGCTTACTTTGATAATTTTCCTAGTGAAAATGAATCAGCTGGTTTGAATGATCCTGTATATAAAGATTGATTTTATTTTATTTTATTTTTGTTTCTTTTTGAGTGATTTTTGCAAGTTTCTTTCACCCCGGTCAAATGGCGGATAACGGTACTCCGTGACTTAAGTCGGTTCTTTCAGTTTCCCACAATTACTGATATCTGTGTATATATCTGTGCAATTCTTCGAAGCTCTCTTCCAATTCTCATTTGAAAATGGACACTAATTGACACAACTAAAAGGTTGATGTCTTTTCCCAAGTGCAGAAGTGTCGAAGTAATAAATAACCCGGCAAGACCGGGGTCGAACCACAGGGAGGTTAATTGTACAAATTATAAATAACAATAATACAACAGCAATAACAATAACAATAATAGTAATGATAATAATAATAATAATAATAATAATAATAGTACCAATAATAATAATAATAATAATAATAATAATAATAATAATAATAATAATAATAATAAAGAAAGAGAAGAAGAAGATGATGATGATGATGAGAACTTAGAGATGAAATATTAATGTAAGGATTAAACAATAATAATAACAAATGTCAAGGTTAGAGGTTCCACTAATGGTATATCAAACAAGTATAGTATAAACTCTTATTATTGAATTGGAAACCACACACAAAGGAGGTTCCAATCAGATTATATATTATTAACATGATTACATTAGTCATCTTATTCAATTAATGCTAATACTTGTAAATCTCATCAAGCATTCATGATTATAACTTATGTTAACAACAAATCAAGTTCCTTTCATAGCTCAGGTGTCGGTTATACCATACATTATGGGCTATGAAAGTGCCAAGCATTTGTTGTACCAAGTGTTATACAACATAAATCAAGATTAATCATTTAACAAGCAAAGTATTAAAGAGTGAACAAGATAACAAATATAAAACATGTTAGTATCAAACATTAAAGTCCATATTAAGTTTCCACTATACTTATTCTTCCACCATTAGTGTAACCTTTTCACCTTGACATAATTAACTTAGCTAGACATAATGAAAGAAAGAAAAATAAATAAACAAAATAAGAACATAAAAGTTAACTAAGTAAAGAAAATGAAATGAAAGGCATAAACTTGATATTAATGAAAGTAAAGCATAAACATTACAAAAAATACAAAGAGAGAAAGGAAGAGCATGATCTTGATCTGAACACCAAGATGCCTAAATGAATGGCAAATGCCTCCTTTTATAGGCCAAAATTGGGAACTATTGATTTGATGACTAATTGATAAGTGGGTGGCCAACTTTTGACTTGGTGACAATCCTTATCTTCTCTTGTCTGCCCAAAACATCATTGATAACGTCAAAATTGGAGCTAGCTGAAAACATGAAAGTAAATAGTGCAATGTTTGATTCCCGTAAGCTTTTCTCCTCAACCCATGTAACAAGCGTAGGGCCAATAGCTCCCAAGTTAGTTGATTTTAGGATATTAGGTGTTAAAATACCCCTTTGGGCTTAATTGCTTAGGTTATAGAGGCTGCGAAACCAAATTTATCTACATTTTTATTATCATCATTTCATTTTATTTTAGTTTTTGCTCTTTTTTTTAAATTGTATATTATTCATTTTCCTTAGTTGTTACCTTTAACAAAAAAACATAAATAATATAATAATCCAATGTGTAACTCACAATCATATGTTAAAGTGTGTGTGTGTAAATTAAGGTTTAAGAATACATGTTAAATGAGTATATGAGCAGAATTAAGTGATAGTAATGCGAGAGTTTGTAAACCTGAATATTTCAAGAAGTATTATAATAGACCTTATTAGTAATGGTTACTAAGATGTGTCTTAAGAGTCATAAAAAGATCTCCTTTACTCTGCCATCATAGTAACAACAATTTTGCACATGCTTTATGAAATAGAAAACACAGTTAGTTATTTTTTTTTTGAGCTACCACCCTCTCCCCCCCAACCAAAACAAGACATTGTCCTCAATGTTCTAAGATAGAAAGATAGAGTATAGAAGATATCACCTGAAATAACGAACACTGACAAACCTGAAACACACTGAAACAAAAATAAAAAATAACAAAACACAATAATAAAACAAAAAGACAAAAAAAATTACAAATGAAGACTCAAATCTAATCTAAGCTTTTTACGGCTTTTCTAAGATGACCAATTTATGCGACTCATGAAGGGATCAATTACAAAAATGAAAGATTATAGTTGGTCAATCAATTGTTCAGCAGTCGTAGCAGAGATTATGATTTGTTGTGTAGAAGATGTTAGAAATTCCTGTTCCAGAGCATGATCAAGAAAAGACAACAACTTATCATAATAACCATTAACATTTAACATACTTATGAGTTTATGGTGAATGTGCAATTAGGCCCAAGAGGAAATATGAAAGATCTCTTCCAACGTCATTGATAACGTCAAAATTGGAGCCAGCTGAAAACATGAAAGTTGTAGGCAATTGTCTCAGCTTTCTTGTGTAAAACATTCAGCTCACTTGGACTTCTAGAACTCCAGATATGGCCAAAATACCGAACAGTGCTCGGGCTGGAAGACAGATTCGGGCTTCTTTGTTGTTGCTACAATTTGGACTTGAAAATGGCCTTTTTAGATCTTGGGCTCCATATGAAAGTTGTAGGCCTATGTCTTAACTTTCCATCCATATAAATTGGACCTAAATCTGAGATATATAGCTCAAGATATGACCCAATTACCGAACAATGTTCCGGTTTGGATTGCACCGACATCTCTTTTCTAAGTTTGGCCATCTCTTTATCCTTGCAATTTAAGTTCTTCAAGTCATCAATCAATCCTTTCATTTATGTGATAGGCCTGCATTAAAAATAGACATTTACCACAAATTATAGGTATCTTATATTATTAGATACATTATTATAAAACATATTTTAGTTAAGGAGTTATTGATACTTCAAGTGCAAAATGATGATATAAAACCATGATAAAAATGCACTTTTAAGTACTAATCATACCCCCCAACCAGCTTATTACTAGTCCCTAGTAATCAAAGCGTTAAAACAATTTGCAAATTTCACAAAGCAAGGTATTCATCATTTAACTTCCATTAATCTATCCAGATAAACAAACTCTCATTAAATTTATATATCTGCTCAATACCACTTAACAAGATATTAATAAACCTTTCTTTTGTGCTCAATGTATCAACACATAATTATAGGGCTTTTCTTGGAAGAAAACAAAATTTTTGTTCTAATGTTTAAGGTTAGCTTCAATGGGTTGGGATTATTATTTTTGTCTTTTTTTTAAAAAACAAATATATATACATATAATTTAAAAACATCATGCATCTTTAACCCATGTAACGAGCTTTCAGCTAATGACTCCCAGACCAGTTGGTCTTAGGGCATTAGGTGTTAAGACACCCCAACGAGCTTAGTAACTCGGGTCGCAGATACTGATATGTAGATAGTGCAATGTTTGATTCCCTTAAGCTTTTCTCCTCAACCCATGTAACAAGCGTTGGGCCAATAGCTCCCAAGTCAGTTGACTTTAAGGTATTAGGTGTTAAGACACCCCTTCGGGCTTAATTGCTTAGGTTAGGGAGGCTACAAAACCAAACTTATCTACATTTTTATTATCATCATTTTTTCTCTTTTTTTTCTTTTTTTTTATGTTTTTCTTTTTTTTTAATTATATACAATCCCTTTCCCTTAGTTGTTACCTTTAACAACAGAACATAAATAATGTAATAATCCAATATGCAACCCACAATCATATGTTAAAGTGTGTGTGTGTAAATTAAGGTTTAAGAATACATGTTAAATAAGTATATGAGCAGAATTAAGTGGTAACAATACGAGAGTTTGTAAACCTGAATATTTTAGGAAGTATTATAATAGACCTTGTTAAGAATGATTACTAAGATGCGTCTTAAGAGTCACTTTAACAAAAGAACTCCTTTACTCTATCATCCTAGTAACAACAATTATGCACATGCTTTATGAAATGAAAAACAATTTTTTTTTTATCAACTACTACCCTCTCCCCCCAACCAAAACGAGACATTGTCCTCAATGTTCTAAGGTAAAAGGATAGAGTATAGAAGATATCACCTAAAATAACGAACACTGAGAAAACCTGAAACACTAAAATAAAAATAAGAAATAACAAAACACAATAATAAAACCAAAAGACACAAAAATTCACAAATGAAGGCTCAAATCCAATCTAAGCTTTTTACGACTTCCCGTAGATGACCAATTTATGCGACTCATGGAAGGATCAATCACAGGAGTGAAAGATTGTAGTTGGTCAATCAATTGTTCAGCAGTAGTAGCAGAGATTATGATTTGGCGTGCAGAAGATGTTAGAAATTCCTGTTCCACAGCATGATCAAGAAAAGACAACAACTTATCATAATAACCATTAACATTTAACAAACCAATGGGTTTATGGTGAATGTGCAATTGAGCCCAAGAGGAAATATGAAAGATCTCTTCCAATGTGCCTAGACCACCTGGTAAAGCAATGAAAGCATCAACATGGTTAAAAATTGCATTCATTCGAGCCGACATTGTAGAGACCTGAAGTTCCTCTCCAATTGTTTTTCTAATTATGTCCCCTTGTGCCAAAGCTTCAGGGACGACTCCTAAAACTTGACTACCTCCTAAAAATGCAGCTATTGACACACCTCCCATTAACCCAAGACTGCCTCCCCCATACACTAAATGAATCTTTCTCTCAGCTAGCACCTGACCAAGATGATTTGCTGATTCTAAAAACTCCTTTTCTTTCCCAGGACTAGATCCACCGAAAACACAAATATTTCTTATTTGACGACTTGAGGAACTTGTCATTTCTACACACTTCTGTATTTGTTGAATGTATGGGTTGAGTAGAAATGAAAGGAAGGAAAAGAGGGTTTTATAGATGAGAAATTAGAAAGGCAATCATAACACCTATATGTAGGCCAGCTGGAGTCTCACACTCTCTCTCTCTCTTTTTATTTATTTATTTATTTACTTTTGAAAAAAAACATGTGTATGTACAAGTAGTTGTGATTGTGGCTCACATCTTCCCTTGGTTTTACGTCCAAGAACGGCTTAAACGCCCTCTACGGGTCGGGGATAGGCTTCCCATCCAGTTTTCTTAAAAACTGGCAAACAGGGTCTTTTTTAGTCAGATTCCCAAGACTAAGTCGATCATGTTCTTTATGAAATAGTGGCCATAAATCATGAATTGCACGATGCACATCTCCACTAGGATGCGTCTCAAGAGTCAATAGAAGATTATCTAAAGACTCCTTACTCAGGTCATCCTTAATGAATTGTATTTTATCTTCACGGTTTATAGATACCATTCCTAAAGAACAACATTGTGTATTACAAGTCCATCTAGCACAACGATGACAGACATCCAGTCGTTTTGCACGACGCTTCTTTGCAAAAGTGCTTTTACCTGTTCCAGGCATGTGTGAAATGAAGAAGTTAGAGGACTCACCTGATAATCGGACCTTTGCTTCAATCAACCAGCGAATATCTTCAGGAATTCCATGATTCATTAACAATCTCAATCTTGCACATCTAGCACGGTAAATTTTTGTAATCGCATTCTGAGGCAGAGCGGGAAAATACTTTTTCAATTTTTCAAGATTAGTGATTAGTACTTAAAAGTGCATTTTTATCATGGTTTTATATCATCATTTTGCACTTGAAGTATCAATAACTCCTTAACTAAAATATGTTTTATAATAATGTATCTAATAATATAAGATACCTATAATTTGTGGTAAATGTCTATTTTTAATGCAGGCCTATCATATAAATGAAAGGATTGATTGATGACTTGAAGAACTTAAATTGCAAGGATAAAGAGATGGCCAAACTTAGAAAAGAGATGTCGGTGCAATCCAAACCGGAACATTGTTCGGTAATTGGGTCATATCTGGAGCTATATATCTCAAATTTAGGTCCAATTTATATGGATGGAAAGTTAAGACATAGGCCTACAACTTTCATATGGAGCCCAAGATCTAAAAAGGCCATTTTCAAGTCCAAATTGTAGCAACAACAAAGAAGCCCGAATCTGTCTTCCAGCCCGAGCACTGTTCGGTATTTTGGCCATATCTGGAGTTCTAGAAGTCCAAGTGAGCTGAATGTTTTACACAAGAAAGCTGAGACAATTGCCTACAACTTTCATGTTTTCAGCTGGCTCCAATTTTGACGTTATCAATGACGTTGGAAGAGATCTTTCATATTTCCTCTTGGGCCTAATTGCACATTCACCATAAACTCATAAGTATGTTAAATGTTAATGGTTATTATGATAAGTTGTTGTCTTTTCTTGATCATGCTCTGGAACAGGAATTTCTAACATCTTCTACACAACAAATCATAATCTCTGCTACGACTGCTGAACAATTGATTGACCAACTATAATCTTTCATTTTTGTAATTGATCCCTTCATGAGTCGCATAAATTGGTCATCTTAGAAAAGCCGTAAAAAGCTTAGATTAGATTTGAGTCTTCATTTGTAATTTTTTTTGTCTTTTTGTTTTATTATTGTGTTTTGTTATTTTTTATTTTTGTTTCAGTGTGTTTCAGGTTTGTCAGTGTTCGTTATTTCAGGTGATATCTTCTATACTCTATCTTTCTATCTTAGAACATTGAGGACAATGTCTTGTTTTGGTTGGGGGGGAGAGGGTGGTAGCTCAAAAAAAAAATAACTAACTGTGTTTTCTATTTCATAAAGCATGTGCAAAATTGTTGTTACTATGATGGCAGAGTAAAGGAGATCTTTTTATGACTCTTAAGACACATCTTAGTAACCATTACTAATAAGGTCTATTATAATACTTCTTGAAATATTCAGGTTTACAAACTCTCGCATTACTATCACTTAATTCTGCTCATATACTCATTTAACATGTATTCTTAAACCTTAATTTACACACACACACTTTAACATATGATTGTGAGTTACACATTGGATTATTATATTATTTATGTTTTTTTGTTAAAGGTAACAACTAAGGAAAATGAATAATATACAATTTAAAAAAAAGAGCAAAAACTAAAATAAAATGAAATGATGATAATAAAAATGTAGATAAATTTGGTTTCGCAGCCTCTATAACCTAAGCAATTAAGCCCAAAGGGGTATTTTAACACCTAATATCCTAAAATCAACTAACTTGGGAGCTATTGGCCCTACGCTTGTTACATGGGTTGAGGAGAAAAGCTTACGGGAATCAAACATTGCACTATTTACTTATTAGTATCTACGACCCGAGTTACTAAGCTCGTAGGGGTGTCTCAACACCTAATGCCCTAAGACCACCTAGTCTGGGAGTTATTAGCTAAAAGCTTGTTACATGGGTTAAAGATACATGGTGTTTTAAGTTATATGTATATATATTTAAATAATAATAATAATAATCTCAACCCAAGGAAGTTAACCTTAAACATTAGAACAAAAAATTTATTTTCTTTCAAGAAAAGCCTCATAATTATGTGTTGATATATTGAGTACAAAAAAAAGATTTATTAATATCTTGTTAAGAGGTAATGAGCAGATATATAAATTTAATGAGTGTTTGTTTATCTGGATAGATTAATGGAAGTTGAATGATAAATACCTTACTTTGTGGAATTTGCAAATTATTTTTCTATTTTAACGCTTTCATTACTAAAGACTAATAATAAACTGGTTGGGAGGTGTGATTAGTACTTAAAAGTGTATTTTTTTATCAAGAATTTATGTCATCATTTTGCAGTTGAAGTATCATAACTCCTTAACTAAAGCATGTTTTATAATAATATATTTAATAATATAAGATACATTTAATTTGTGGTAAATGTTCATTTTAAATGCAGGCCTATCACATAAATAAAAGGATTGATTGATGAATTTAAGAACTGAAATTGAAAGGACAAAGAGATGGTCAAACTTAGAGAAGAGATGTCGGTGCAATCCAAACCGGAACACTATTCAGTAATTAGGTCATATTTGGATATGTAGATCTCAGATTTAGGTCTACTTTATATGGATGAAAAGGTAAGATATAGGCCTACAACTTTCATAGGAGCCAAAGTCTTAAAAAAGCCATTTTCAAGTCCAAATTATAGTAACAACAAAGAAGTCTGAATCTGTCTTCCAACCCGAACATTGTTCAGTGTTTGGCCCATATCTAGAGTTCTAGAAGTTCAAATAACTTGAATTTTACACAAGAAAGCTTAGACAATTTCCTACAACTTTCATGTTTCAAGGGCTCTAATTTTGACGTTATCAATGATGTTTTGGGCAGACAAGAGAAGATAAGGATTGTCACCAAGTCAAGAGTTGGTCACTTGATTAGTACTTAAAAGTTCATTTTTATCATGGTTTTATATCATCATTTTGCACTTGAAGTATCAATAACTCCTTAACTAAAGCATGTTTTATAATAATATATCTAATAATATAAGATACCTTTAATTTATGGTAAATGTTCATTTTAAATGCAGGCCTATCACATAAATGAAAATATTGATTGATGACTTTAAGAACTTAAGTTGCAAAGGCAAAGAGATGGCCAAACTTAGAAAAGAGATGTCGGTGCGATCCAAACTGGAACACTGTTCGGTAATTGGGTCATATCTGGAGCTACAGATCTCAGATTTAGGTCCAATTTATATGGATGGAAAGGTAAGACATAGGCCTACAACTTTCATATGGAGCCCAAGATCTAAAAAGGCCATTTGCAAGTCCAAATTATAGCAACAACAAAGAAGCCCGAATCTATCTTCCAGCCCGAGCACTGTTCGGTATTTTGGCCATATCTGGAGTTCTAGAAGTCCAAATGAGCTGCATGTTTTACACAAGAAATCTGAGACAATTGCCTACAACTTTCATGTTTTCAGTTGGCTCCAATTTTGACGTTATCAATGACGTTTTGGGCAGAAAAGAGAAGATAAGGATTGTCACCAAGTCAAAAGTTGGCCACCCACTTATCAATTAGTCATGAAATCAATAGTTTCCAATTTTGGCCTATAAAAGGAGGCATTTGCCATTCATTTAGGTATCTTGGTTTCCAGATCAAGATCATGCTCTTCCTTTCTCTCTTTGTATTCCTTGTAATGTTTATGCTTTACTGTCATTAATATCAAGTTTATGCCTTTCATTTCCTTTCCTTTACTTAGTTAGCTTTTATGTTCTTATTTTGTTTATCTATTTTGCTTTCTTTCATTATGTCTAGTTAAGTTAATTATGTCAAGGTGAAAAGGTTACACTAATGGTGTCAGAATAAGTATAGTGTAAACTTAATATGGACTTTAATGTTTCATACTAACATGTTTTATATTTGTTATCTTGTTCACTCTTTAATACTTTGCTTGTTAAATGACTAATCTTGATTTATGTTGTATAACACTTGGTACAACAAATGCTTGGCACTTTCATAGCCCATAATGTATGGTATAACCGACACCTGAGCTATGAAAGGAACTTGATTTGTTGTTAACATAAGTTATAATCATGAATGCTTGATGAGATTTACAAGTATTAGCATTAATGGAATAAGATGACTAATGTAATCATGTTAACAATATATAATCTGATTGGAACCTCCTTTGTGTGTGGTTTCCAATTCAATAATAAGAGTTTATACTATACTTGTTTGATATACCATTAGTGGAACCTCTAACCTTGACATTTGTTATTATTATTGTTTAATCCTTACATTAATATTTCATCTCTAAGTTCTCATCATCATCATCTTCTTCTTCTTCTCTTTCTTTATTATTATTATTATTATTATTATTAGTACTACTACTACTACTACTATTATTATTATTATTATTATTATTATTATTATTATTATTACTATTGTTGTTGTTATTGTTGTTTTATAATTGTTGTTTATAATTTGTACAATTAACCTCCCTGTGGTTCGACCCCGGTCTTGCCGGGTTATTTATTACTTCGACACTCCTGCACTTGGGAGAAGACATCAATCTTTTAGTCGTGTCATCACCCACTCATCAATTAGTCTTCAAATCAATAGTTCTCAATTTTGACCTATAAAAGGAGGTATTTTCCATGCATTTAGGCATCTTGGTTTCTAGATCAAGATCATGCTCTTGCTTTCTCTATGTGCACTTTTTGTAATGTTTATGCTTTGCTTTCATTAATATCAAGTTTATGCTTTTCATTTTCTTTCATTTACTTAGTTAACTTTTATCTTATTTATGTTCTTATTTTGTTTATTTATTTTTCTTTCTTTCATTATGTTTAGCTAAGTTTATTATGTCAAAGTGAAAAGGTTACACTAATGGTGTAAGAATAAGTATAGTATAAACTTAATATGTACTTTAATGTTTGATACTAACATGTTTGATATTTGTTATCTTGTTCACTCTTTAATACTTTGCTTGTTAAATGACTAATCTAGATTTATGTTGTATAACACTTGGTACAACAAATACTTGGCACTCTCATAGCCCATACTATATGGTATAACCGACACCTGAGCTATGAAAGGAACTTGATTTGTTGTTAACATAAGTTATAATCATGAATGTCTGACGAGATTTACAAGTATTAGCATTAATCGAATAAGATGACTAATGTAATCATGTTAACAATTTATAATCTGATTGGAGCCTCCTTTATGTGTGGTTTCCACTTGAATAATAAGAGTTTATACTATACTTATTTGACATACCATTAGTGGATCCTCTAACCTTGACATTTATTGTTATCATTGTTTAATCCTTACGTTAATATTTCATCTCAAAGTTCTCTTCTTCTTCTTCTTCTTCTTCTTCTCCTTCTTCTTCTTTTTACTACTACTACTACTACTACTACTACTACTACTACTACTACTACTAGTACTAGTAGTACTATTATTATTATTATTATTATTATTATTATTGCCACTAATATTATTGTTATTATTGTTGTTGTTGTTTATAATTGTTTATAATTTGTACAATTAACCTCCCTATGGTTCGACCCCGGTCTTGCCAAGTTATTTATTACTTCGACACTCCTGCACTTGGGAGAAGACATCAATCTTTTAGTTGTGTCATATATTATTTTATTTTATTATTGTTTATATTTTTTAAGTGCATTTCAGGTTTGTTAGTGTTCTGTGTTTCAGGTGATGTCTTCTATACTCTATTTTTCTACCTTAGGACATTGAGGACAATATCTCATTTTGGTTGGGGAGAATAATAGTAGTTGATATAAAAAAATAACTCACTGTTTTTTTTATTTCATAAACCATTTGACAAAACTGTTATTAGGATAAAGAGTAAGGATGAATTTTATTTGCTATTGAAAAGCATCTTGGCAAACATTTTTCAATGGTTATTTGCAATATTCATGACAAGGTATATCACATACTTCTCAAGAAATAATTAGATTTACAAACTCTCACATTATTATCATTTGATTCTGCTCATATACTCATTTAACAAGTATTCTTAAACCTTTATTTTCACATACACACATTAACATATGATTATGAGTTGCAGATTAGATTATTACATTATTTATGTTTTTTTGTTAAAGGTAACAACTAAGAGAAAGGGAGAATATAATTTGTGTAAAAAAAAAGATAATGAATGCAATCAAATAAATAAATAAAAAATATAGATAAGTTTGATTTCGTAACTTCCCTAACCTAAGCAATTAAGCCTAAATGGGTGTTTTAACACCTAATACCCTAAAGTCAATTGACTTGAGAGTTATTGGTCCAATGCTTGTTACATGGGTTAAGGAGAAAAGCTTAAGGAATTCAAACATTACACTATCTGCATATTAGTATCTACAACCTGAGTTAATAAGCTCACAGAGATGTCTCAATACCTAATGCCTGAAGACCAACTAGTCTGAAAATCATTAGCTGAAAGCTCATTACATCGGTTAAAGATACATTTTGTTATCTGTATATATATTAAAAAAAAAAGATAATAATCTCAACCCAAAGAAGTTAATCTTAAACATTAGAACAAAATATTATTTTCTTCCTATAAAAGCCCCATCATCTATATTTTCATACATTGAGCATATAAAAAGAAGGCTTATTAATATCTTATTTAAGAAGTATAAAGTAGATATATAAATTTAATGAGAGTTTGTTTACTTGGATAGATTAATGGAAGTTGAATAATGAATGTCGTACTTTATGGAACTTGCAAATTGTTTTTCTATTTTAACGTTTTGATTACTAGTGACTAGTAAAGTGATGCTAGTTCGGTCTAAACTAAAATGTTAATTAAAAGTGTATTTTTTATCAAGATTTTATATCAGTATTTTGTACTTAAAGTATCAATAACTCCTTAATAAAGCATGTTTTATAATAACAAGTCTAATACTATAAGATACCTTTAATTTATGATAAATGTTCGTCTTAAATGTAGGCCTATCGTATAAATCAAAGGATTGATTGATAAGTTCAACTACTGAAATTGAGAAGACAAAGAAATGGTGAAGTTTAGAAAAGTGATGCTAGTTCGGTCTAAACTAAAACACTTTTCAGTCATTAGGTCATATATAGAGTTGTAGATCTTAGATTTCAATTTGGTTTATATAGGTAGAAAGCTAAGACATAGGTCTAAAATATTCATGGGAATGCAAGACTCAATTTTGCTATTTGGAGTCCAAATCTAAGCAACAACGAAGAAGTCAGAATCTGTCCTGCAGCCTAGATATTATTTAGTGTTCAACCCATATCTTGAGTTCTAGAAGTCCAAATGACCTTAATTTTTTTTTGTTGGAAAGCTAAGACAATTTTCTAAAACTTTCATATTCAAGTTTGTTCGAATTCTAGCATTAGCAATGACATTTTGTTTAGAAAATAAGATAAGGATTGTCACTAAGTCAAGAGTTGGTCACCCACTCAACAATTAGTCATCAAATCAGTAGTTTTAAATTTTAGGCTATAAAAGGAGGCATTTGCCATGCATTTAGGCATCTTGGTTTTTAGATCAAGATTATGTTTTTGCTTTCTCTTTCTTTGTATTTTTGTAATGCTTAAATTTTGCTTTTATTAATATCTTTTTTATGCCTTTTATTTTCTTTTCTTTTCTTAGTTAAATTTATCTTATTTATATTAGTATATTATTTATTTATGTTTCTCTTATTCATTATGTTTAGCTAAGTTTATTATGTTAAGCTGAAAAGGTTACACTAATGGTGTAAGAATAAGTGTAGTGTAAACTCAACATAAACTTTAATATTTCATACTAACATATTTTTTATTTGTTATTTTGTTCACTGTTAATACTTTACTTGTTAAATGGTTAATCTTACTTTACTTGTTAAATGGTTAATCTAGATTTATGTTGTATAACACTTGGTACAACAAATACTTTGTACTTTTATAGCTCAAACTGTATGATGAAAAGGAACTTGATTTGTTGTTAACATAAGTTATAATCATGAATACCTAATAATATTTACAAGTATTAGCATTATTCAAATAAGATAACTAATGTAATCATGTTAACAATTTATAATCTGATTGGAACCTCCTTTGTATTTGATTTCTAGTTGAGTAATAAGAGTTTATACTATACTTATTTGAAATACTATTAGTGGATCCTCTAATCTTGACATTTTTTTTTTATCATTGTTTAATCCTCACATTAATCTTACATCTTAAAGTTCTCTTTAACTTATTATTATTATTATTATTACAACTACTACTGCTACTCTTATTGTTATTATTGTTGTTGTTCTTGTATTATTGTTATTTATAATTTATACAATTAACCTCTCTGTGGTTCGACCCCGGTCTTGCCGGGTTATTTATTACTTCGACATTCCTGTATTTTGAAGAAGATATCAATCTTTTGATCGTGTCAAGCTTATATGGTCATCAACTTTAAAGCCCATGAAATTAGTCGAGGTGTGCGTAAACTGATCTGAACACCCATGTTAATAATAATAAAAAAAGTTCTTATTGCCAACCAAAATGTTCAATTCAACTTAGAAGAGAGGGTTCTTAACAAATTAGAACTAATCAATATTGTAGATTAGTTAGAATTCATATGGATATCGATAAGGAGATACATATTATTTTAGATTATGTTAAGATTTAATGTGTAAACTTCTTATCTAATAAAAGTAATCTATATAGGATTAGAATTAGATGTTTTTGTAAAATTTTACTTTGTGCCATTATAAATAGACCATTTATTTACTAGAAGAAATTGTTAGCCTATGAATTTGGTTTTTACAAGTCAATTCAATTTTATCTTCTTTTTTTTCAATTTTTTTCTTTTTTTCTCTTTACATGTCTTTTTTTAATACTATTTGGAATAAATATATTTTACTTGTCTCCACTCAAGATTTAATTTCTTGTAGGTTCTTCTCAATAGAAGATATAAATGAAAGACAATTAGCTTAATTGATTAAATTATTAATAGTTGTTCAATTCATTAGTCAACAATAGACCAATAACAATATCTAATATTTAGACTTAGATTT
Source organism: Populus pruinosa (assembly GCA_026413675.1). NCBI lineage: Eukaryota > Viridiplantae > Streptophyta > Magnoliopsida > Malpighiales > Salicaceae > Populus > Populus pruinosa. The sequence continues at coordinate 7,541,330 of CM048598.1, forward strand.
TGTTTAACGTTACGGTCCAATTATGTTTTTGAAAATTTTTTAATATTCTTTTAGCCTTCAATTAATTATTTTTATGTATTTTTAAATCATTCTAATAAATTAATATCAAAAATAAAATTTAAAAAATATTTTAAAAAGCAACATAAAAATATACACTTAGCCACCATCAACCTGCACACATTATACTTGGTATCAATGTATCTATAGGTCGAAGTATTAGCTCTTGGCTGGTCTACTGACGTGTCATTGACTTGTTTTTAGGAATTACCCCGTATATATTTTTACTCTATGTTGTTAATTAGCTAGTTGAATATATAATTGTTCTTTAAATTATTGATTTGAGTGTTTAGAAGCAAATCCGAAAAAATATGAAGTCCGAATTTCATAGAATAAAAGCTGGAGGCCTGGAATCGTGATTCCTCTGTGTTGGCAATGGAAACATCACACAAACACACACACATATATATAGTCAAAGCTGCTGACCATCTTGGGTTTTGCAGGTATCAAGAGTCAAAGGATCTATTCCTAGAGCACTAAAACCTACAAGCTCGAACACCTTATTGCCATATGTAAATATTTTACTCTATACTAATAAGTTGGCGTGCCTCATTCATGAACATCTCCTCATACAAATTATTATTCAATGGGTAAGTGGGGAGAAACTTTGGATAGAGGAGGAGCGTCTTCCTCTTCCTCCTCCTCCTCTTCTTCTTCGTCATGTATATTATAAACCGACCAGCCTGGAGTGGTCCAGCCTTTCACACGTGATGACGCTCCTCCCTGCAATTATTTCCACCACCATCATCAATGCTTTCTTTGGCTTCTATAACTTTGGCCCCCAATTAGCTAGCCAAAAAGCTTCCAATCCTCCAAATCTCATGTATCAAAGTTGTGGGTCCTTCGTTAATATTAAAATTATGATGTATTGCCAAATGTGTGAAAGTATAGTGACAGTGTTCTGCCATTCCTTTCTCTCCATCTCTATTTCCTTGAGAAAAGGCTTGTTCCGTTCTATCAAAATCTATGATGGCCGCCGTTCGAGGGAAGAGGTGTGTTCCGTTTGGTCAGCCCCAGCTTTTTGGTAGGGTCTCATGTTAGGAAAGTCAAAAGCTGAGGGCTGTGGATGGTTTCTTACACTATATATTTCATAATTTTAAATGTCTTAATCTTTCTTAGTTATAGTGTATTATTATCAAGATTAATCAACAATCACCTTACATTTTGCTGAGTGAAGAGAGAAGAAATTTTTTTTTCTTTGTCGTGATTTAGTGTTGATCTAATCTACTGAATTTGTTGATTAAACTTGCCTTAAGAAATATTTTCACCAAACAAACAAATTAAATGGGGAAATGAAAAATAATAAGGGAATCAACCATTATTATTAAGTTTTTTTTTTTGCTTGGGGCAAATAATTATCAGATCAACTTCTTTATTAATAAAAAATAAATTATTTCTTGTGTAATCTTAAGAACACATCAATTTGGTATATTATAAGGTATTTAATAAATTTTTCTAGAGATTAATTAGGGATTATTTAGGATTGTAATAATGTGGCGGTTTAAAGATTTTTTTTAAAATATATATTAAAATGATATTTTTTTATTTTTAAAAAATTATTTTTAAAATAAATATATCAAAATAAACGATACACAAATATAAAAAAATAAATAATTTTTAATAAAACATCAAAACGGAGTCTTCCAGCTTTAAAGTCATACAGCTAAGAAAGGAAATAAAATTCTTTAATCTTCAAGCCATCCCTTTAGATTTACCATCATTTTTAAGCATTGATGATTAGGATACATTCCTAACTAATGCCATGTCTTAGAAATGACTAAAGGCAATTACGTTATTTTATTTTTTCATGAGGAAACAAAAACGATTCACCCTTTTTATTGGTTCTTCATGCCATCAGATTAGTCTTTTCTTATACCAGATAAAGGAAGCAGGCAAAGCCCTATTGCTTTCATGATGAATGTGCCAATTAACATGTATGTATTCTCTCCATATTTCCATACATTAGTCTCGCTCCCATATTTGTAATTGCCAGGCTAAAGGTGTTTTCGAGGGAGAATATGGTGTAAATCGCATTGTAAATTTTTAATATTATTTTTTATTTTTAAAATAAAATATTTTATATATTTTTAAATTGTTTTAATATGTTAATGTTAAAAATAATTTTTAAAAAATAAAAAAAATTATTTTAATATATTTCTAAATAAAAAACACTTTATACCACAACCACTACATATTCTTTTAAATTGTAAATTTTTTTGTGCTTAAAATTTATTTATTAATTAATTTTTTAAATTATTTTGATATACATCAATAAAGAACAAAAAATTATTATATTTAAATAAAAAATATTTTAAAACATAATCATTACCATACTCTTATAAACTCTTCTGAGATAGTTTTTTTTTTTTTTTTTTTCCATTCTTATCCACTAAATTATTTCCAAAATTATTTAGCCAAAACCAATCTTTAAGATATCTTTCATTTTCAAATTAATTATCTTCATTTTTTTGTGTTTTGTTTATTTTTGTATTTTAAAAATATTTTTTTAAAAAAAATATTTTTTATTTTTTAAAAATTAATATTTTTTAGTATTTTCAAATTATTTTGATAAATTAATATTAAAAATAATTTTTAAAAAAGAAAAAATATATTATTTTAATATACTTTCAAGTAAAAAATATAATAAAATGAGAAACAATTCCATTTACCACTCTTTAACAATTTTTTTTAAAATAAGATTTTCACAGCAATCACATGTTCACTCAATTGGACCTCCGTCAATAAACAAGAAAAAATATATATATACAATGCCAACATTAAATTAGAACCCACATTAATAAACACGTTAGAAAAAAAAACTCTTTAGCTAAAAGTCGTTGACTATCCGCATTAAAAAACAAAATAGTAACATCTATTTTCTTAAAAAAATCCTCGTTTTCTACATCCATTTTCCTGTATAGAAAACATCATTAAATAATTTTTGGTTAAAATCATTAAACATTAAAAAATAACTTAATTTTTATAAAAATATTATTTTCTCTAACAGCTTATTTTAAAAAGTGATTTCTATAAAAAAAATTTCTTGAAAAATAGATTTTTTATGTTTGACAATATTATAAAAAATAAATAAATAAACACTTTATAATATTTGGTTATATCATAAAAAATAAATTAAAAAATTTATTTATTAATATTTTATTTTTATATTTTATCCAACACATATATAACATTAAATATAACTATTTAACCAAAAACATAATGTGATATAATTAATAATATGAAAGAGTTGGAAAATTATATTTGGTTTTTAACTCAATGTTTATTAATGCATAGTTTGCTAACAAATATAAATTTCAATCAAATTATTAGGTTGGAATAATATTTTATCAAAAAAAATTAAAAATATTTTATATACAATTAGAATTTCATAGTGATCGAACATCAAAAAAGTTACTCTATAAAAATAATATTAGTTTGCTTATTAATTTAGAATTTTTTTTTATTTTATTATAACTCCTTTATTATTTTTCAATTTTATTTAGGATTTTTTTATTATCTATTATAAATACAATTATTTAATTTGTATTTTAATTTTTTTATAAACTTTGATTTCATAGATATTGTTTATGTGTGTATGTGTGCGAGAAAATCTTATATTTATTGTTTCTTTAATAACTTTTTTTAAACTATCAAAAATCAATTATTTTTATAGTGTTTTTTATATTTTTTATTTGTAATTATCTATAATTATTATTAGGTGGAGGTTTTTATTTTAATAATTTTGATATCCCCATTCATATAGTTATTATATTGAGCTTTTATTATAAATTTTGATTTTAGCTTTATTGAGATTATTCTTTCTTGCATTTAAGTTCAAGGTTCCCTTCAAGTTCATGTCATATAAAAATAATGGTGAAAAAATAAAATTTAGTATATCATACATTTATATATAGTTTATTTTATATAGTGTAACTATATATATAATATAAATATAATATTGTAGACATATAACCATTTTTTGATGCCCGGATAACATGATAAGTATTTTTTTTTCTATGATATCCTAATTTTATAACATAATTAATATGATTTAAAATATATGATTATTGTATGATATAACATGCTTTATATTCAAATGTATTTTCTAGCAATATTATCTTATTTAAAGTACTATATGCACTAAAATATCAAATTGATATACTTTTATATTGTATATTAATATATCTTATATATTATTTTCTATATAAATATATTAGTAATTTATTATTTTTAAATAATATTATATTTTAAACTATTTTAGTAATATATATATATATATATATATATATATATATATTGTATCATTTTAGTTTTACATATTTTATGGAAAGTGTTTTCCAATCTTTTAAGTCAAAAAACATTTTTCTCCATTATTTGAACAAAAAATAAATTTCATTAACTAGTTTTTTGCAATGTAGTCAAACATAAAAAAAAATTAAAAAAATACTTTTCATTTAAAAAATTTTCAAAAAACAAATAATACCTCAAAAGTTAAGAAAAATATCATGTATCTTTAACCACCGCATCAATCCTTTAAACCACCGCATCAATCCTTTAAAATGGGATGAATCTTTTAAGAGGTTTTGCTAAAGCAATATCTTAAAAAATCGAGAATTTTGAAGTGGCAAAACATGTCATGTACAAGAAAATACCGCACAGCCATAATAGCAGTATTCTCTATTAGAATTCAGTCTCAGTTGATATTCGAATTACACGTGCATACAGCCTTCTTCATACACGGTAAGTATACAATACGTACCATATATAGGCTTGTATGCACGTGATAACCGCTTAAAAATTAACTCTTGTATCTCATCTTCTCAGTTTGGCGGCACCGAACCCGCTAGTCTTCACTCCCCAACTCACCAGATTCTACTCTTCCCTTTGTCTTTCTCCTTGTATACAAAATTCCCCAGTCTCACCAGCGTGGATTCAGCAGTTAGATCATCTCCTGTGGATTTTCATGATATTAGAATCAAACTAAAATACATGGGAGACTTCGACAATTCTCTCTCTTTGTCAAGTCTTTTGTGTCATGAGAATGAAAGTTGTTTTTTCAACGACAGTATTAGTGATCACAACCACATCAAACATGACCGATCTTGTTTCGGTTTAGAAACTGAAGTTGATGTTGAATATGTAGAGAAGTTGGTGGAGCGGGAGACCATTACTTTTGGATACAGATGTCATGCGTCTTTTGACGATTGCTTCATCACTAGCCATAATTGGTTAAAATTTGCTCGCTTAGATGCCATTGAATGGATTCTTAATGTAATTCGTTTTCTCATTTTTCGATTTCTCCTTTTCAGATTCTCTGTTTTGTTTCTGTTTCTAAAAGTTTGTGTTGTGTTCTGCTTTCAGACAAGAGCAATCTACGGTTTTAGATTTCATACGGCTTATCTTTCTGTCACTTACTTCGACCGTTTTGTTTCAAAAAGATCTATTGACGTAGGAAACCTCTTTTCTTTTTCTTCTTCTTTTCTTTTTCAAAATAAGAAACTACTAATTGATTTTGAATGCTTATGGTTAATGAATGTTATTTTATCCTTTTACAGGAAGGGAAATTGTGGGCTATCCGGTTATTATCGGTGGCATGTTTGTCATTAGCAGCGAAGATGGAGGAGCGTAAAGTGCCACCCTTATCAGAGTTTCCGGTGGAAGATTACTGTTTTGGAAATAAGGTTATACAGAGAATGGAATTGTTGGTATTGAATACATTGGAATGGAGAATGAATTCAATCACTCCTTTTGCTTATCTGCATTACTTCATCCATAAAACATGCGGTGAATCTACACCAAAAGAGACAGTTTCTAGAGCTGTGGAGCTTATTGTGCCAATGATAAAAGGTATAGTAATTTCTTTCATCCCTCCCTTTGCTTATCTGCGTTCCTTCATCCATAAAACGCCTGGCTTTCCATGTTTTATTCATGAGTTTAATAAATTCTTGCGTGCAATGTTTTGTGTAGAGATCGATTTGCTTGATCATCGACCATCTATTATCGCGGCAGCTGCAGTATTAGCTGCATCCAATCGGAAATTAACGAGAAAAGAGTTGGAGCTGAAAATGGATATGATTTCATCATGGGGTTCTCTGGAAAATGTGAACTTTCTTGCCTTTGTTTGATATCTTATCTTTTGTCAATTAAATTAAAGAACAGAGCGTATAGAGATGGGTTGGCCTTATTGATGTTCATTCCATGTTTCCTTGCAACAGGAAAATGTATTTTCCTGTTACATCGCAATGCTGGAAATAGACATGGGAAAGGTTAAGACACCCAGACTACTGTTATATCCTAATTCATCATCAATACATTCTGGTTCATTTGATGTTCTTGAAAACTCTTCCCTCGTCTCTGGAGCTGGTATTAAAAGAAGCCTCACATTTAATGAATGTGATCAAACTTGCCCAGCTAAGAAAATCTGTCGGCCATAGTGTTTGATGCTTTCTTTAAAGGATTGACTTGGGTTCATTAATGGGATTTCTTTTTTGAAGAAGAAAAAAAAAACATGGATCATTGCTCATAGATTGGTTCTTATGTCTAATGAGTGTTGGTGGCCATTTTACGGTATGTTTTGGACTTGAGGACTGGTGTTCCATTTTTCAACAGCCAACAAAAGAATGAGCCAAGTGACAACAAGAAGCTTACAGAGCAAAGGTAAATAAAAAGGTGTGTTAGCTTTAACCTACAGTAAGAAGTAAGCAGTTGACTGAAGTCCAAAAGCCATTAAGGTGAAGAAAGGCCAGGAGACTCCCCGACGACCATTGAAGACTGCTCGTCTATAACATTGTTTGGTTTCATGAATCCCACCATTGCTTACCTTCCTTTTCAGTTATTGATTTCTTTTCTTCCCGTTTTTCTTTCGTTTGTTGTGACAGAGGGTGCGATGTGTACGTACATCACTTGTAACCCCACCAATGCTTGGGATGCTTAGGTCTTTCAGAAGGCTGAAAGCCATTAGGAATGAAGAAATGTTTTTGATTGATTTGATATACCTGAGTTGCATCTGGACCTTTGAAAAGTGTACAAAGGCTAATGTGTTTAGACTTGTTGGAATGTTGGGGGTTTCCTTTTCTCTGTTAAATGGCACTGTGTTTGGGTGTTTCGGGTCATGAAGCGTACTCAGGAATTGAATTCTTTTGCTAATTACAATGTAGTTGGGAGCATTTTGAAACATCTTCAGTATTTTCCCTGGTTTCCTAAATTAGAGACCTGCAAATAGCCGAGAATCTTGCCCTCAAGTTATGTGCTTGGTTTTATTTTTCGAAAAAGAAAACACAATATCAGGAACGCTCTCTCGAAAAGTTAAAAAAAAAAAAAAAAAAGCAATCTTGTTGTCATTCTTTCTCAAAGTTTCGCCATTGTTTTCACCAATATGATATGTTATACATGTGAAAGTTGATTTGTGCTCTCTTCCATGGTTGCTCGTAGGGCCCATGCTATCATCATGAAGCTGGAGACCTCTGTTTTTAGGGTGGACGAGGGAGTTTGAGATTCATGGCAAAATGGTGTCAGAGGCTCCACCCTTCCACATGCCTCCATGGGGTCCTAGGATATCCAGCCTAGCACTGTACAACAATGTATTCTAGGCTGCGGTAATTGCAACGACTATTCCAAGAGACGGTTCAGAGTGTTAGTATTTATTGAAAGTTAGGAGATGTTCAAGAACAAGATACATGTTATAGATTAAAATATTTTTATTTAAAAATATAATAATATAATAAATTTTTATTTTAAAAAAATTATTTTTAATATTAGTATATTAAAAAATTAAAAAATTAAAAAAAATTAAAAACATTTAAAAAAAATATTTTAAAAATACAATTTAAGTGGACCACATTCACCAGTACTAATTGAATAACATTAAATTACATATTTCAAAATATATGTACAAGAGGTTACCGTGGCTTGTCCTAAAAGGTTATTTATAATTTTATCATTTGTTTTATTAAAAAAACAATATTATATTCATTCTATATAACAATTTTTTAAAACAATCAAAATTTAGATGAGTAAGTCTAGATCACCAAGCCAGCATGTTTGGGCTTTTCTTATTAAAAGTTGTATGTGTTGGGCCACCTGTGTATACTATTAAATCAATTTATTAGTTTTTTAAAAAATAATAATTAATTTTTTTTAATTTCAAGAATTTATTATAGATTGGAGTGATTTTTTTTTCTTTATCGATCTTCAAATGTTTTTTCTACTTCATTGAATCCTTTAATTGTGAAATTCAAGACCAATTGCTCTAATTTGTTAAGAAATGGTTAAAATGAAAGAGGGACCAAAAAAAAAACCATAAAGAAACTTGATAGCAATTACAAAATTTACTCAAAATATTAGCTTTGATCCTTTTATTTCCCTACAAGCCTGTTTTTAGTCCCTTTAGCTTTTCAAAAATTCCCTTTTGATATAAAACCTCATTTATTTCATTTTTTTAGTTCAAAATTTGAGATTAGAGAAAAAAAAACACTATAATCTAGTAGTTGAGAGAGAAAACATTAGTCAACTTCACTTATAAAACTAAAATGATAGATCTTTTTGTGAATGAGTTTTATTTGATAAAGTAGTTTCATCAAAGTGTTACTTTACCTTAAAATTGCTGAGATAATAGATCTAATCTTGGAGAGTTTTTGGGTTTTAGGTTTTTTTTTTACTTTTTTTAATTTTTTTTAAAGCAAAAAGATTTATTTAGGTCTTTATTTTTTGTGTGTTTTCTAGGTAAAAAAAATAGTTTTATATGAATTTTTGGTGTGAAACACCCCAACCTAATTTTTTAGTGACCTCTCTAATAATCAAAATTTGAGAAAAGTAAGCAATGTGTCGTTTGTCTCAACAAGTAACACATCACTTGCTCTATTTTAGTTTTTGTCTTAAAAATAGAGTAAATGATATGTCATCTGCTCTTTATGAAATGAAAAAGATATATATCAGAGCACAAGCCTGTGGGTTTAGGATGGTAGACCTACATACTTAGGCTATTCTTATCATGAGTCAAATGTGCTAGGTCACCTAAGCTTGCATGCTTGGGCTTTATCTTGGATTTTTTTTATTCAACTTCATCCTTTGATTCTTTTTATTTTTTTAAGAAAATTACTTGACTTTTTATTTTTTTAATTATATCCTTCAACATTTGATTTGTTTTAAATTGGTCTTCATGATTTATTTTTTGAAGTCAATATGGCTTGAGATAAACATTCTTCTATTTTGTCGGGGCTTGATTTTAACAATTTTTATTTTTCTTGTTAACTTTTGAGTTGTTTAGTTGTTTTTGGACTCACCAAGTCAATTGGATCAGATAAAACTATCATTTATATGGTTTAGATTTTTTTTCCTACTAGTGAATATGTTAACAGTGCCTACTCTTTTTTAACTCTAAAAACATTGATTTGACCTGCAATGTAGGGTGGGCTCATGATTTATTATAGTTTTATTCTAACTCGTATCTTAGCACTTATTAGACACCTTTAAGGTAAGATGTTGTTCGGTTTTTCTAAGGTACTCTTATGAAGAGTTCTTAAGTATGAAAGGAATATAGGCTGATGTTTGGTGTTATAGATGGATGTAAAACGTTTTGGCGATTGTGCTTCGCTGCTAGGTCATACTAATTTCTTTCATAAAAAATGATATTTAGGTGTGGCAAACATGTTTTGTTTTTTTTTTTTAAAAGAAAAATCTACAAATCGGGTCATATACTTGTTCCATGAAGAGAAAAATGATATAACTCAGTTTTCAATCAATTAAATATGAAAGGATGAAATATGGTATAGAAAAACTAAATAAATCATCATTGGTCAACCCTAGTTAACATGATAATGTTGTAACCTCGATAATCAAGCTTGAGTCAATATAAGTTATATCGTCAAACTTATGATCTAGATTATGTAATTAAAATAGGCTAATATATTTAAAAAATATCAACTTGTGTTAGCTATTCAAACTTGTGACCCAAATCATTAGACTCGATGCACTCTATATAAAAAAACATGAAACTCACTTCTCATTTAATCAAATATTAAAAGATAAAATTAAAAAAAAATAATTATACAAAAGGATTATAAAAATAGAAATTGAAAGAATAAGAATCAAGATTGTAATAGAAAATAAATTTAATATTTTATTAAAGGGTAAAATAAAAAATAAAAACACATTAGCAAATGGACCCCAAAAAACATTTCAAAGAATGAAGATCAAAATTGATATATAAAATAAATTTTATATCTTATTAAAAGGTGAGATGAAAAAACAATTAGAAAAAGGATCTCAAAAACCCCAAAACAAATGAGGATCAAATTGTTAAAAATAATATACTGTTAATTTGAATAGAAGGATGAGATTGATAAAAATAAATAAATAAACTTTTACAAAAAAAAAGCCAAGAAAAAAAATTAGAAGTCAAAAGAATTAGGACCAATTTAAAAAATATTATATAAGAAAAATTGAGGTTATATGATGAAATTGAAAACAAACAAAATATTTATAAAATGGTAGAGAACTAAATTAAAATAACAACAATAAAGAGAATCAATTATCATTTTTAAAGGGAAGAGAGAGAAAGGAAAGAAAAACAAAATGGTTAATTGGTGGCAAATCAACCACCCAATACCGACAAGCATTGCCTTGCACGTGTTATTCAAAAGGTGTGAGTGCCTTCTATAAGTTGGTGCATGTCATGCAAACATCGATACTTTTTTATATATATAAATATCAAATAGCTCCTAAATTAACTTGATAATAATTAAAAAAAACCTTTGTGAAAAGGAAAAAAAACTCTTTGAGGCTAATTTTAATTTTTTAACTTTCAAGTATATTTTAGTTGTTCCATTATGCATTTTGTTTTTTTTTCTATGTTTAGTCAAATACTAAAGTGCCTCTCATTTTACTTGATAATTATATAAAAAAATTCTGAAAGTAACAAATTGGCATTTGAAGCTAGTTTTAATTTTTTTTTTAATATATATATATATATCTTAAAAGGCATTTTAATCCTTTCATTATGCTTTTGAAAATACAAATAGATTGACTTACTCCTAATAAATTTGATAATAAATAATACACCTTGCAAAAAGATTTTAATATTTAATATCCCCAATACTTATTTTTGATTTTTTTGATGTGAAGGACAAAATTATCATTACATTGTTTTGAAGAACAATGTTTTTTTAGTTTAATTTTATAGTGTTTTTCCAAGACTTGTTAGCTTCTGTTAATATATGTACTCTAACAATCATTATATTATATTATATTATTATATATTATTTTACATTTAAGAGAAGTTACAATAATATTTTTAGATATATTGAGAAACCTCTTTATGCTTTACAATTTCATCTATAAGTTTTATTATTTTTAAAACTAAAGTATATAAAAAAAATATTTTTCTGACAATTTATTTAGGACTTTCAACTCTTCCTCAAGGCAAGTTTTGAACTAAACTTGCTTATTACATGTTACTATATATGCCTTGTAATCAATTGATTGGTTCCATATGATTTTGATTTTGCTCATGTTAAAGCATATTTATTATTAATAAACACTTTTTTTAATCTTTAATCTTTAATATTGATTTATGTTTAATTAATTTATATAATATTTTATTAATGAATTTAGATTAAAGATAAAGTCTTTAGGATAAAAAATAATTTGCAAAGAAAATTGTAAAAGTGGTAAAATGGTTAAGCTTTTCATGATTAAGTTCATGGACTATGCCATTATATGGTGAGATCAATTTGTGTTAAGTTATAGAAGAAATTATAAAAGGCCTATTGAAACTTGGGGTGAAATGAAGGCTATTATAAAAAGATGATATATTCTTAGTCATTATTATAAATAATTGAACTAAACATTGCAATATTTAAGTCAAAGTACAATGAGTGCCATATAGAGATGAAGATCATGATAATTCGACTAATGTAGTGGAGGATAGGAAAACCACTATAGCTAGTTTCTTGAATGAGATGAACAACAAAATCATGAATATTATAGAGTTAGAAGATACGGTGCATATTAACACGACCAAAAGATTGATGTCTTCTTTTAAGTGTAGGAGTGTCGAAGTAATAAATAACCTGACAAGACCGAGATCGAACTACATGGAGGTTAATTGTATAAATTATAGATAACAATAATACAATAACAACAACAATAATAAAAATAGTAGTTGTAGTAACAGTTGCAGTAATAATAATAATTATAAAGAAGAAAAAGAAAAAGTTGATGAGAACTTTGAGATGGAAGATTAACGTAAGGATTAAACAATGATAACAATATATGTCAAGGTTAGAGGATTCACTAATGGTATGTCAAATAAGTATAGTATAAACTCTTATTATTCAATTGAAAACCACACACAAATGAGGTTCCAATCAGATTATAAATTGTTAACATGATTAAATTATTTATCTTATTTCATTAATGCTAATACTTGTAAATCTTGTCAGACATTCATGATTATAACTTATGTTAACAATAAATCAAGTTCTTTTCATAGTTCAGGTGTCGGTTATATCATACAGTATAGGTTAGGAAATGTCAAACATTTGTTGTACTAAGTGTTATACAACATAAATCTAGATTAGTCATTTAACAAGTATTAAAGAGTGAACAAGATAACAAATATAAAACATGTTAGTATCAAATATTAAAGTTCACCTTAAGTTTACACTATACCTATTTTTACACCATTAGTATAACCTTTTCCCCTTGACATAATAAACTTAACTAAACATAATGAAAGAAAGAAAAATAAATAAATAAAATATAAATATAAATAAGATAAAAGTTAACTATTGATTTGATAACTAATTGATGAGTGGGTGGACAACTCTTGACTTTGAGACAATCATTATCTTATTTTGTCTGCCCAAAACATCATTGATAACGTCAGAATTGGAATCACTTGAAAACATGAAAGTTGTAGGAAATTATCCTAGCTTTTCATGAAAAAAGAAAGATTATTTGGACTTCTAAAACTCCATATATGGGCCAAAAACTGAATAATGCTTAAGTTATAAGACATATTCGAACTTTTTTGTTTTTGCTACAATTTGGATTTGAAAATGGCCTTTTTAAATCTTGCACTCCATAGAAAAGTTGTAGGCCTATATCTTAACTTTCCATCTATATAAAATAGACCTAAATTAGAGATCTACAGCTTCATATATGACCCAATTACGGAACAGTGTTCCAATTTGGACTGCACCAATATCTCTTTTCTAAGTTTGGCCATCTCTATGTCTTTTCAATTTCAGTTCTTAAACTTACCAATCAATCCTTTTATTTATATGATAGGCCTATATTTAAAATGAACATATATAAAAAATTAAAGGTATCTTATACTATTACATATGTTATTATAAAACAAGTTTTAGTTAAGAAGTTATTGATACTTCAAATGCAAAATGATGATATAAAATCATGATAAAAATGCACTTTTAAGTACTAATCACACCCCCCAACCAGCTTATTATTGGTCCTTAGATATGACTCAATTATGGAACAGTGTTCCAATTTGGACTGCACCAATATCTCTTTTCTAAGTTTGGCCATCTCTTTGTCTTTTTAATTTCAGTTCTTAAACTTATCAATCAATCCTTTTATTTATATGATAGGCCTATATTTAAAATGAACATATATCAGAAATTAAAGGTATCTTATACTATTACATATGTTATTATAAAACAAGCTTTAGTTAAGAAGTTATTGATACTTCAAATGCAAAATGATGATATAAAATCATGATAAAAATGCACTTTTAAGTACTAATCACACCCCCCAATCAGCTTATTACTGGTTCCTAGTAATCAAAGCATTAAAATAGAAAAATAATTTGCAAATTCCACAAAGTAAGGTATTCATCATTCAACTTCCATTAATCTATCTAGAAAAACAAACTCTCATTAAATTTATATATCTACTTAATACCTCTTAAACAGGACATTAATAAACCTTTTTCTTGTGCTTAATATATCAACACATAGTTATGGAGCGTTTCTTGGAAGAAAACAAAATTTTTGTTCTAATATTTAAGGTTAACTTTCTTGGGTTGAAATTATTATTTTTTTTCTTTTTCTTTTTCTTTTTCTTTTTCTTTTTCTTTTTCTTTTGTTTTTTTAATATATATACATGTAACTTAAAATACAATGCATCTTTAACCTATGTAACGAGCTTTCAGCTAATAACTCTTAAACCAATTGGTCTTAGGGCATTAAGTGTTGAGATATCCTTACGAGCTTAGTAACTTGGGTTGTAGATACTGATACGCAAATAGTGCAATGTTTAATTCCTTTAAGCTTTTCTCCTCAACCATGTAACAAGCGTTGAGCCAATAGCTTCTAAGTTAGTTGACTTTAGGGTGTTAAGGTGTTAAAACACGTCTTCTAGCTTAATTACTTAGGTTATGAAGGCTACGAAACTAAACTTATCTATATTTTTATTATTATTTTTTTCTTTTTTTTCAAATTATATACTATTCATTTCACTTAGTTGTTATCTTTAATAAAAGAACATAAATAATATAATAATCTAATGTGCAACCCAGAATCATATGTTAAAGTGTGTGTGTGTGTGAAAATTAAGGTTTAAGAATACATGTTAAATGAGCATATAAGCAGAATTAAGTGATAATATTGCGAGAGTTTGTAAACCTAAATATTTCAAGAAATATTATGATAGACCTTGTTAAAAATAGTTGTTAAGATGCGTCTCAAGAGTCTCTTTAATAAAAGAACTCATTTACTCTGTCATCCTAGCAACAACAATTTTGCACATGCTTTCTGATATAGAAAATAAAGTTAGTTAATTTTTTTTATCAACTACTACCCTTTTCCCCCCAACCAAAACGAGACATTGTTCTCAATGTCCTAAAGTAGAAAGATATCACCTGAAATAACAAATACTAACAAACCTGAAGCACACTTAAATAAATATAAGAAACAACAAAATACAATAATAAAACTAAAAGACATAAATTTAATCTAAGTTTTTTACAGCTTTTCTTAGATGATCAATTTATGCGACTCATGGAGGGATCAATTACAGGATTGAAAGTTATAGTTAGTCAATCAATTATTCAGCAGTAGCAGCAAAAATTATGATTTGTCATGCAGAAGATGTTAGAAACTTTTGTTCCACAGCATGATCAAGAAACGACAACTTATCATAATAATCATTAATATTTAATAGACTAATGTGTTTACGGTGAATATTTAGTTGGGCCAAAGAGAAAATATGAAAGATATCTTTCAATGTGTCTAGACCACCTAGTAAGGCAATGAAGGCATCAACATGGTTAAACATTGCATTCATTCGAGCAGACATTGTGGAGACCTGTGGTTCCTCTCAAATTGTTTTTCCAATGATGTCCTCTTATGCTAAAGCTTTGGGGAATACCCCCAAAACTTGACTACCTCCTTAAAATACAGTTATTGACACACCTTCTATTAACCTAAGACTACCTCCCCCATACATCAAATGAATCTTACTCTCAGCTAATACCTAACCAAGATGATTTGCTGATTATAAAAACTCCCTTTCTTTCCCAAGACTTGAGGAACTTGTCATTTCTACACACTTCTATATTTATTAAATGTATGGGTTGAATAGAAATAAAAGGAAGAAAAAGAGGATTTTATAGATGAGAAATTAAAAAGGCAATCATACCACCTATATATAGGCCAGCTGGAGTCTTACACACATTATCTCTCTCTTTTTATTTATTTATTTCTAAAAAAGCATGTGATTGTGGCTCACATCTTCCCTTGGTATTACGTCTAAAAACAGCTTAAACGCCCTCTATAGGTCAGGGATAGGCTTTCCATCTAGTCTTTTAAAAACTAGCAAACATAGTCTTTTTTAATCAAATTCTCAAGACTATAGAAAGCATGTTCTTTATGAAAATGGTTTCTTAAGTCATGAATTGCACGATGCTTATCTCGATTATGAGGAGACTTAAGAGTCAATAGAAGATTATTTAAAGACTCTTTGTGTTTTGAAATACATCCCACCTTTTGATAATTTTCACAGGTTTTGTAGACTGCATGTGATTCCTTCAATATGGTGGACCGGTAAAATCCACTTTGAAAAATTTCTACAGTCCTCTTTTTTTTATGAGAAATGATCCCCACGTGTCTTAGAGTGATAAAATTTAATGACATTACTTACCTCATTATCGAGAATGCATCTTTAAAATATTTGATTATGACAATAATTAAATAAGTAAAGGTCATCCTAATAAAAAATTTGCATGTTGCTTAAAAATTTTCTTTTGTTTTCAGTACTCCAGTGAGCTGGCAAAAATCCTAAAGCAAGAAAATTGATATTTTTAGCAAACCAAGGCATTGAACTAAGAGAAAGTAGAGATTTATCAGGAAAGTAATCATCGATTGTTGTCATGTCGGGTGTCGAATCTGTTGTCACTTTTGATAAAAGATCTATATCAATATTTTTATGCCTTTTTCATCCTCGATTTCTTCCTTATTGGTCATGGCATGAGGAAATGGAAGTGTTGGCGGTGAATTAGTCTTTTCTTTGCAGTGCTTAGATTCAACCCCTTCCTTACCCTTAGAGATTGACTCATCATCTTTCTCACAAGGTTCAAGAATGCATATAAAGTGAGTGTTGATTGTCTCTTGCATTTCAATGAATGCATATAAAGTTTCCTCAAAATTTATTCTAAGAGGTGGAGTATAAGGAGGTACATATCCATAAGAATTTTGAAAATTATGGTGTGTTTGAAACTATGGTGGTGAAGTTTGTGCATTGTCACTCTTCCAACTGAAATTTGGATGATTTCTCCAACCAAGGTTGTATGTTTGTGAGTATAGGTTGTGGTTGGCCCTTTGGAAACTGTTTAAAGCATGAGCTTGTTCATGGAGACATTCCTTAAAAGATGACAAGGTTGGACAGTTATTAGTTAAGTGTTTATTTGTTTCACATATTTGACACATAATGTTTTGAACAGATTTTAATTGACCACTCCTTTTCAATTCTAGTGTCTCGACGTTTTTAGCTAAATATGCAAACTTGGCTTGAAGGTCATGATCTTCCTTAAGGTTGTACATACCTCTACTAGATGTATGAGGTTGAGTTTTACTCGGTGCTTCATAACTACCTGTGGTGTCCTAATTTTAAGCATTTTCAGCTAACAAGTCTAAGTACTTCATTTCTTCATTAGGGTCTTTATCTTCAAAAGTTTTATTGCACATCAATTCAATCATTTGCCTATCTCTGAGTCTTAACCCTTCATAAAAATATAAAATGAATCTCCATGTTTCAAAACCATGATGAGGGCAAGTATTAAGCAAGTCTCGATATCTATTCCAACATTGATAAAACGTTTCTCCTGGTTTTTAAGTTAAAGTGGTGATTTGTCTTTTGAAAGAGTTTGTTATTTGAGAAGGAAAAAACTTCTTTAAAAATTGTTATTACATTTCATCCCAAACACAAATGAATCGAGGTATCAAATTTTGTAGTCATGTTTTTTAGCTTTATCTTTTAATGAAAAAGGGAAAAGCTTTAATCTGATGGTGTTCATACTACAATTTGAGTTATTATAGGTGTTACAAATCTCTTTAAATTCCCTTAAATACAGGTATGGATTTTCTAAATCTAAGCCATGAAAAGAAAGTAAAAGTTCAATAATGTTTGGCTTAAAATTAAAATGAGATGCATTACAAGGGAAAACTATACATGATGGTACACTTGTTCTTATGGGATTCATGCGGTCTGACACGACGAAAAGATTGATGTCTTCTCCCAAATGCAGGAGTGTCTAAGTAATAAATAACCCGGCAAGACCAGGGTCGAACCACATGGAGGTTAATTGTACAAATTATAAACAACAATTATAAACAACAATAATAGCAATAACAACAATAACTGTAATAATAATAATAATAATAATAATAATAATAATAATAATAATAATAATAATAATAGTATTAGTATTACTAATAATAACAATAGTAATAGTAATAGTAATAGTAATAGTAATAGTAATAAAGAAAAAAAAAAGAGAAGAAGATGAGAACTTTGAGATGGAATATTAATGTAACGATTAAACAATGATAATAACAAATGTCAAGGTTAGAGATTCCACTAATGGTATGTCAAACAAGTATAATATAAACTCTTATTATTCAATTGGAAACCACACATAAAGGAGGTTCCAATCAAATTATAAATTGTTAACATGATTACATTAGTCATCTTATTCGATTAATGCTAATACTTGTAAATCTCGTCAAGCATTCATGATTATAACTTATGTTAACAATAAATCAAGTTCCTTTCATAGCTCAGGTGTCGGTTATACCATACAGTATGGGCTATGAAAGTGTCAAGCATTTGTTGTACCAAGTGTTATACAACATAAATCAAGATTAGTTATTTAACAAGCAAAGTATTAAAGAGTGAACAAGATAACAAATATAAAACATGTTAGTATCAAACATTAAAGTCCATATTAAGTTTATACTATACTTATTCTTACACCATTAGGGTAACCTTTTCACCTTGACATAATAAACTTAGTTAGACATAATGAAAGAAAGAAAAATAAATAAACAAAATAAGAATATGAATAAGATTAAAGTTAACTAAGTAAGTGAAAGAAAATGAAAGGCATAAACTTGATATTAATGAAAGCAAAGCATAAACATTACAAAAAATACAAAGAGAGAAAGGAAGAGAATGATCTTGATCTGGACACCAAGATACCTAAATGCATGGCAAATGCCTCCTTTTATAGGCCAAAATTAGGAACTATTGATTTGATGACTAATTGATAAGTGGGTGGCCAACTCTTGACTTGGTGACAATCCTTATCTTCTCTTGTCTGCCCAAAACATCATTGATAATGTCAAAATTGAAGCTACATGAAAACATGAAAGTTATAGACAATTGTCTCAGATATCTTATGTAAAAGATTCAACTCATTTAGACTTTTAGAACTCCAGATATGACCAAAATATTGAACAGTACTCGGGCTAGAGGACAGATTCGGGCTTCTTTGTTATTGCTATAATTTGGACTTGAAAATGGTCTTTTTAGATCTTAGGCTCCATATGAAAGTTGTAGGCCTATGTCTTACCTTTCCATCCATATGAAGTCGACCTAAATCTAAGATCTATAGCTCCAGATATGACCCAATTACCGAACAGTGTTTCGCTTTGGATTGCACCGACATCTCTTTTCTAAGTTTGGCCATCTCTTTATCCTTGCAATTTAAGTTCTTAAAGTCATCAATGAATCCTTTCATTTATGTGATAGACCTGTATTTAAAATGAACATTTACCATAAATTAAAGGTATCATATATTATTAGATATATTATTATAAAAAATGCTTTAGTTAAGGAGTTATTGATACTTCAAGTGCAAAATGATGATATAAAATCATGATAAAAATGCACTTTTAAGTACTAATCACACCCCCCAACCAACTTATTACAAGTCCCTAGTAATCAAAGCGTTAAAATAGAAAACAAATTTGCAAATTCCACAAAGCAAGGTATTCATCATTTAACTTCCATTAATATATCCAGATACAGATAAACACTCTCATTGAATTTATATATCTTCTCAATACCTCTTAACAAGATATTAATAAACCTTTCTTTTATCCTCAATGTATCAACACATAATTATGGGGCTTTTCTTGGAAGAAAACAAAATTTTTGTTCTAGTGTTTAAGGTTAACTTCCTTGGGTTGAGATTATTATTTTTGTCTTTTTTTTCTTTTTCTTTTTAATGTATATACATATAATTTAAAAACATGATGCATCTTTAACCCTGTAATGAGATTTTAGCTAATGACTCCTAGACTAGTTGGTCTTAGGGCATTAGATGTTAAGACACCCCTATGAGCTTAGTAACTCGGGTTGCAGATACTGATATATAGATAGTGTAATGTTTGATTCCCTTAAGCTTTTCTCCTCAACCCATGTAACAAGCGTTAGGCCAATAGTTCCCAAGTCAATTGACTTTAGGGTATTAGGTGTTAAAACACCCCTTCGAGCTTAATTGCTTAGGTTAAGAAGGCTACGAAACCAAACCTATCTACATTTTTATTATCATCATTTTTTTTTCTTTTTTCTTTTTTCTTTCTTTCATTTTTTTTCTTAATTATATACAATCCCTTTCTCTTAGTTGTTACCTTTAACAAAATAACATAAATAATGTAATAATCCAATATACAACCCATAATCATATGTTAAAGTGTGTGTGTGTAAATTAAGGATTAAGAATACATGTTAAGTAAGTATATGAGCAGAATTAAGTGATAACAATGCAAGAGTTTGTAAACCTGAATATTTCAATATTATAATAGAGACCTTGTTAAAAATGGTTACTAAGATGCGTCTCAAGAGTCACTTTAACAAAAGATCTCCTTTACTCTGTCATCCTAGTAACAACAATTATGCACATACTTTATGAAATGAAAAACATTTTTTTTATCAACTACTACCCTCTCCCCCCAACCAAAACGAGGCATTGTCCTCAATGTTCTAAGGTAAAAAGATAGAGTATAGAAGATATCACCTGAAATAACGAACATTGACAAACCTGAAACACACTGAAACAAAAATAAGAAATAACAAAACACAATAATAAAACCAAAAGACACAAAAATTCACAAATGAAGGCTCAAATCTAATGTAAGCTTTTTATGGCTTTCCTTAGATGACCAATTTATGCGACTCATGGAAGGATCAATCATAGGAATGAAAGATTGTAATTTGTCAATCAATTATTCAGCAAGAGCAGCAGAGATTATGATTTGTCGTGCAGAAGATGTTAGAAATTCCTGTTCCACAGCACGATTGATTAGTACTTAAAAGTGCATTTTTATCATGGTTTTATATCATCATTTTGCACTTGAAGTATCAATAACTCCTTAATTAAAGCATATTTTATAATAATATATCTAATAATATAAGATACCTTTAATTTATGGTAAATGTTCATTTTAAATGCAGGCTTATCACAAAAATGAAAGGATTCATTGATGACTTTAAGAACTTAAATTGTAAGGACAAAGAGATGACTAAACTTAGAAAAGAGATGTCGGTGCAATCCAAACCGGAACACTATTCGACAATTGGGTCATATCTGGAGCTATAGATTAGATTTAGGTCTAATTTATATGGATAGAAAGGTAAGACATAGGGCTACAAATTTCATATGGAGCCCAAGATTTAAAAAGGCCATTTTCAAGTCCAAATTGTAGCAACAACAAAGAAGTCTGAATCTGTCTTCCAGCCCGAGCACTATTTGGTATTTTGGCCATAGCTGGAGTTCTAGAAGTCCAAATGAGCTGAAGTTTTTACACAAGAAAGATAAGACAATTGTCTACAACTTTCATGTTTTCGACTGGCTCTAATTGTGACATTATCAATGACGTTTTGGGCAGACAAGAAAAGATAAGGATTGTCACCAAGTCAAGAGTTGGCCACCCACTTATCAATTAGGCATCAAATCAATAGTTCCCAATTTTTGCCTATAAAAGGAGGCATTTTCCATCCATTTAAGCATCTTGGTGTCCAGATCAAGATCATGCTCTTCCTTTCTCTCTTTGTATTTTTTGTAATGTTTATGCTTTGCTTTCATTAATATCAAGTTTATGCCTTTCATTTCCTTTCACTTAGTTAACTTTAATCTTATTCATGTTCTTATTTTGTTTATTTATTTTTCTTTCTTTCATTATGTCTAGCTAAGTTTATTATGTCAAGGTGAAAAGGTTACACTAATGGTGTAAGAATAAGTATAATGTAAACTTAATATGGACTTTAATGTTTGATACTAACATGTTTTATATTTGTTATCTTGTTTACGCTTTAGTACTTTGCTTGTTAAATGACTAATCTTGATTTATATTGTATACCACTTGGTACAACAAATGCTTGGCACTTTCATAGCCCATCTTGTATGGTATAACCGACACGTGAGCTATGAAAGGAACTTGATTTGTTGTTAACATAAGTTATAATCATGAATGCTTGATGAAATTTACAAGTATTAGCATTAATCGAATAAGATGACTAATGTAATCATGTTAACAATCTATAATCTGATTGGAACCTCCTTTATGTGTGGTTTCCAATTGAATAATAAGAGTTTATATTATACTTGTTTGACATACCATTAGTGAAATCTCTAACCTTGACATTTGTTATTATCATTGTTTAATCATTATATTAATATTCCATCTTAAAGTTCTCATTTTCTTCTTCTTCTTCTTCTCCTTCTTTTTCTTTATTATTATTATTATTACTATTACTATTATTATTATTAGTACTACTAATACTACTACTAGTATTATTATTATTATTATTGTTGTTATTGTTGTTGTTGTTGTTTATAATTGTTGTTTATAATTTGTTCTTATTTTCTTCTTCTCCTTCTTTCTCTTTATTATTATTATTGTTATTATTACTATTATTATTAGTATTACTACTACTACTACTACTACTACTACTATTATTATTATTATTATTATTCTTGTTGTTGCTGCTATTATTATTGTTATTGTTGTTGTTTATAATTGTTGTTTATAATTTGTACAATTAACCTTTCTATGGTTCGACCCCGGTCTTGCCGGGTTATTTATTACTTCGACACTCCTACACTTGGGAGAAGACATCAATCTTTTCGTCGTGTCAAGTTCTTATTTTCTTCTTCTCCTTCTTTCTCTTTATTATTATTATTGTTATTATTACTATTATTATTAGTATTACTACTACTACTACTACTACTACTACTACTACTACTACTACTATTATTATTATTATTCTTGTTGTTGCTGCTATTATTATTGTTATTGTTGTTGTTTATAATTGTTGTTTATAATTTGTACAATTAACCTTTCTATGGTTCGACCCCGGTCTTGCCGGGTTATTTATTACTTCGACACTCCTGCACTTGGGAGAAGACATCAAACTTTTGGTCGTGTCAAGTTTTTGGTGCCATTGCCGGGGAGGTAAGTTCTTGTATAAATTATAGTAGTTATTTTATTTTCTCTTTTCACTTTTCTTGTATATAACTTTGTTTCTTTTCTTTTGTTTCTTTTTATTTTGTTTTCTTCCTCCTTCTTTTGCTTTCTTCTTCTTTTTTATTCTATTCCTATACGTGCATGAGAGTGTGGTCACGTACATCAAGTGGTAGACTTTGTAGGATATCCTCATCATTTTCAGAAAATATGGCCGAAGAAAATAATCAATCACTTCATAATGAAAATAATGAGAATAACCATGCTAGAACACTTAGAGACCACATGAATTCCATAAGAACAAGTGCACCATCATGCATAGTTTTTCCTCTCGATGCATCTCATTTTAATTTTAAACCAGGTATTATTCAACTTTTACCTTCTTTTCATGGTTTATAATTGGAAAATCCATACTTGCATTTAAGGGAATTTGAGGAGGTTTGCAACACATATAATAATTTAAATTGTAGCATGAACACCATCAGATTAAAGTTTTTTCCTTTTTCATTAAAAGATAAAGCTAAAACATGGCTACAAAATTTGAGACCAGGATCCATTTGTGCTTGGGATGAAATGCAACAATAATTTTTAAAGAAGTTTTTCCCATCTCATAGAACAAACTCTTTCAAGAGACAAATCACCATTTTCACTAAAAAACCAGGAGAAACATTTTACAAATGTTGGGATAGGCATCGAGACTTGCTTAGTACTTGCCCTCATCATGGTTTTGAAACATAGAGATTGGTTTCACATTTCTATGAAGGGTTAACACCTAAAGATAGGCAAATGGTTGAATTGATGTGCAATGGAACTTTTGAAGATAAAGACCCTGATAAAGCAATGGAGTACTTAGACTTGTTAGCTGAAAATACTCAAAATTAGGACACCGTAGGTACATATGAGGCACTAAGAAAAACTCAACCTCATACATCTAGTGGAGGTATGTACAACCTTAGGGAAGATCATGACCTTCAAGCCAAGTTTGCATCTTTAGCTAGAAAAGTCGAGGCACTAGAATTAAAAAAGAGTGGTCAATTAAAATCTGTTGAAAACATTGTGTGTCAAATCTGTGAAACAAATGAACACTCAACCAATGATTGTCCAACCTTGCCTTCTTTTAAGGAATGTCTCTATGAACAAGTCCATGCTTTAAACAGTTTCCAAAGGCCCAACCACAACCCATACTCCCAAACATATAACCCTGGTTGGAGAAATCACCCAACTTTCAGTTGGAAGAGTGAGAACAACAATGCACAAACTTCACAACCACCATTTCAAGCACACCATAATTTCCAAAATTCTCATGGATATGCACCTCCTTATGCTCCACCTCCTAGAAGAAATCTTGAGGAAACATTACATGCATTCATTGAAAAGCAAGAGACAATCAATACTCAACTTGCTCAAAACATGATAACTTTTAAAGATACTCTTGCTAAATTAACATCTGCTCTTAGTTTCCAAGAGAAAGGTAAGTTTCCATCTCAACCACAACAAAATCCCAAGGGGCAATACAATGCAAATGCAAGTAGTTCCGGAAGCCAACACATGGATCAAGTCAAATTAGTCACTACTCTGCGCAGTGGTAAGGTTATTGAAAAACCCTCTCTTGAACCTTATGAGAAAGATGATGAGTCAATCTCTAAGGGTAAGGAAGGGGTTGAATCTAAAAATTACAAAGAAACGACTGATTCCCCGCCAGCACTTCCATTTCCTCATGCCATGACTAAACAAAGGAAAGTCAATCACAACTCTGAAATCTTTGAAACTTTCAAACATATAAGAATCAATATACCTTTGCTGGATGTTATTAAACAGGTTCCTTCCTATGCTAAATTTTTGAAAGATCTATGCACTGTGAAGAGGAAACTGAATGTGAAAAAGAAAGCCTTTCTAACTGAACAAGTAAGTGTCATTCTTCAAAACAATAATGCTTTGAAATATAAAGACCCTGGTTGTCCTACAATTTCTTGCTTTATTGGAGAGCATAAAATTGAAAGAGCCTTACTTGATATTGGTGCTAGTATGAATTTACTTCCATATTCAGTTTTTTAGAGTCTCAATCTAGGTGAGTTAAAACCAACTTCTATAGCTCTTTTACTTGCCGATAGATCTCTAAAAGTGTCTAGAGGAATACTTGAAGATGTGTTAGTACAAGTCGATAAATTCATTTATCTTGTGGATTTTATTGTCTTGGACACACAACATGTTGAAGTATGTAATTCATTTCCTGTTATTTTAGGACGTCCATTTCTTACAACCTCTAACGCATTGATTAATTGTAGGAATGGACTGATGAAGCTCTTATTTGGAAACATGACATTGGAGATGAATATTTTCAACATTTGCAAGCAACCTTGAGATGATAATGATTTACAAGAAGTAGATCATATTGACAAATTAGTTTATGATCAACTTAAATCTATTTTAAGTAAAAATGAATTAGATGAATCTAAAGATTTGCAAATGATTTATTCTGAGGAAGAAATCACGGATAACAAACGCACAGAAAATGTTGATGCGAATCTTTTGTCAACAGTGACAACAGATTCGACATCTAACATCGCACCAATCGATGATTACTTTCCTAACGAATCCTTACTTTCTCTTAGTCCAATGCCTTGGTATGATAAAAATATCAATTTTCTTGCTTTAGGAGATTTGCCACCTGATTGGAGTATTCAAGACAAAGAAAAGTTTTTGAACGAAGTGAAGAGCTTTTATTGTGATGACCCTAACTTATTCAAATATTGTCGTGATCAAATATTTCAAAGATTCATTTCGGACAATGAGGTAAGTAGTGTCATTAAACTTTGTCATTTTGAAGCATGTGGAAGTTATTTCTTGTCAAAAAAGACAGCTGCAAAAATCTTTCAAAATGGATTTTATTGGCCCACCATGTTCAAGGAGACACATGCATTCTGCAAAACTTGTGAAAATTGTCAAAAAGTTGATACTGGTCAAAAAGTTTAGTTTTATAATTCTCAACTCTATGCATTCTCTAGAGAGCTAAGACCAAGATGGAGCAATCCTTGTGGGGCCTGTGATATTGAGAATTCAATGAATGACAATGTTTTCAAGGTAAATGGACATCGTCTGAAAGTTTAGTTTGATAATTTTTCAGTTGAACATGACTCTATTGAATTGGGTGATCCTGTATATAAAGATTGATTTTTATTTCTTTTTTTAGTGATTTTTGCTAGTTTCTCTCACCCCGGTCAAATGGCGAATAACAGTACTCCGTGACTTAATTCGGTTCTTTCAGTTTCCCACAATTACTGATATCTGTGTATATATTTGTGCAATTCTTTGAATCTCTCTTTCAATTCTCATTTGAAAATGGACACTAATCTTGAAAATTTGAAAAAGTATTTTCCCGCTCTGCCTTAGAATGCGATTATAAAAATTTACCGTGCTAGATGTGCAAGATTGAGATTGTTAATGAATCATGGAATTCCTGAAGATATTCGCTGGTTGATTGAAACAAAGGTCCGATTATCAGGTGAGTCCTCTAACTCTTTCATTTCATACATGCTTGGAATAGGTAAAAGCACTTTTGCAAAGAATCGTTGTGCAAAATGACTGGAAGTCTGTCATCGATGTGCTAGATGGACTTGTAATACACAATGTCGTTCTTTAGGAATGATATCTATAAACCATGAAGATAAAATACAATTCATTAAGGATGGCCTAAGTAAGGTGTCTTTAAATAATCTTCTATTGACTTTTGAGACGCATCATAGTGGAGATGTGCATCGTGTAATTCATGATTTATGGCCACTATTTCATAAAGAACATGATCGACTTACTCTTGGGAATCTGACTAAAAAAGACCTTGTTTGCTAGTTTTTAAGAAAACTGGATGGGAAGCCTATCCCCGACCCATGGAGGGCGTTTAAGTCATTCTTGGACGTAAAACCAAGGGAAGATGTGAGCCACAATCACAACTACCTGTATATACACATGCTTTTTGAAAAGCAAAATAAATAAATAAATAAAAAGAGAGAGAGAGAGAGAGAGAGAGAGAGAGTGAGACTCTAGCTGGCCTACATATAGGTGTTATGATTGCCTTTCTAATTTCTCATCTATAAAACCCTCTCTTCCTTCCTTTCATTTCTACTCAACCCATACATTCAACAAATACAAAAGTGTGTAGAAATGACAAGTTCCTCAATTCATTATATAAGAAATATTTGTGTTTTCGGGGGATCTAGTCTTGGGAAAGAAGAGGAGTTTTTAGAATCAGCAAATCATCTTGGTCAGGTGCTAGCTGAGAGAAAGATTCATTTAGTATATGGGGGAGGCAGTCTTGGGTTAATGGGAGGTGTGTCAATAGCTGCATTTTTAGGAGGTAGTCAAGTTTTGGGGGTCGTCCCCGAAGCTTTAGCATAAGGGGACATCATTGAAAAAACAATTGGAAAGGAACTTCAGGTCTCCACAATGTCGGCTCGAATGAATGCAATGTTTAACCATGCTGATGCCTTTATTGCTTTACCAGGTGGTCTAGGCACATTGGAAGAGATCTTTCATATTGCCTCTTGGGATCAACTGCACATTCACCATAAACCCATAGGTTTGTTAAATGTTAATGGTTATTATGATAAGTTGTTGTCTTTTCTTGATCATACTATGGAATAGGAATTTTTAACATCTTCTGCATAACAAATCATAATCTCTGCTACTACTGCTGAACAATTGATTGACCAACTACAATCTTTCATTCCTGTCTGTGATTGATCCTTCCATGAGTCGTATAAATTGGTCATCTAAGGGAAGCCGTAAAAAGCTTATATTGGATTTGAGCCTTCATTTGTGAATTTTTGTTGTCTTTTGGTTTCATTATTATGTTTTGTTATTTCTTATTTTTGTTTCAATGTGTTTCAGGTTTTGTTAGTGTTTATTATTTTAGGTGATATATTCTTCTACCTTAGAACATTGAGGACAATGTCTCGTTTTGGTGTTAGCGTTGTTTGCAATTTGCAATTAAAAAACCAGCATGTCCTAGGAATGATCTAACATCTTTAAGAGATTTTGGTGTTGGCAAGTTTGCAATTAACTCGATTTTAGATTTGTCAATCTCAATTCCTTTTGATGAAACAATGTACTAAGTACAATGTCGTTTGTTACCATAAAATGACATTTTCCCCAATTCAACACAAGATTCTTCTCTTCACACCTGGTCAAAACCTTTCCTAAGTTAATCAAATGATCATCAAATGAATCGCTAAAAACAAAAAAATCATCCATGAAAATCTCAAGAAAATGTTCAACCATATCACTAAATATACTAAGCATGCATCTTTGAAATGTGGCTGATGCATTACATAATCCAAAAGGCATCCTTCAATATGCAAAAGTACCAAATGGACATGTGAAAGTAGTCTTCTCTTGATCTTCCAATGCAATTTCAATTTGGTTGTAACCCGAATAGCCATCTAGGAAACAATAAAATTCATGACCTACAACTCTTTCTAGGATTTAATCCATGAAAGGTAAAAGAAAATGATCTTTTCTAGTCATTGAATTAAGTTTCCTATAGTCAAAGTACATGCGCCAACCAGTAACAGTTCTAGTGGGAATTAACTCATTGTTCTCATTTGTTATCATAGTGACTCCAGACTTCTTGGGTACAACTTGGGTAGGACTTACTCATTTGCTGTCAGAAATAGGATATATAATTTCATTATCTAGAAGCTTAATGACTTCATTTTTCACTACTTCCTTCATATTAGGATTTAGCCTTCATTGCATTTCTCTAGAGGGGTTAGCATTTTCCTCAAAATAAATTCTATGTGTACAAATCAAAGGACTAGTTCCTTTTATATCAGCTATGGTCCATCCTAATGCATTTTTATGCATTTTTAGAGTTTGTAATAACCTACCTTCTTGATGTGCATTAAGTTTGGAAGAGATTATTACCGGAAAAGTTTCATTTTCTCCTAAAAATGAGTATTTGAGATTGGATGGCAATGACTTCAAATCAGGTTTTGGTGGTTGAACATTTGAAGGTATGGACTTAATTGATCGTGGTGGCAATTCCTCAATTTGTGGCCTCCAATTACTTGTCTTTGATTCTTCCTGAAAATAAATCATTTGCAAATCATCAGATTCATCAATCTCAATTTCACTGGAAGTGGTTGGAAATTGATCATGAATTAATTTTTCAGTAAATTCCACTTCCTCTAAATCATTATCATCTTTAGGTTGCTTGCAAATGTTGAAAATATTCATCTCCAATGTCATGTTTCCAAATGATAGTTTCATAAGTCCATTCCTACAATTAATCAATGCATTAGAAGTTGCAAGAAATGGACGTCTTAAAATAACAGGAAATGAATTACATCAACAGGTTGTGTGTCCAAAACAATAAAATCCATAAGATAAATGAATTTGTCAACTTGTACTAACACATCTTCAATTATTCCTTAGGCACTTTTATAGATCTATCGGCAAGTAAAAGAGTTATAGAAATTGGTTTTAACTCACCTAGATTAAGACTCTAAAAAACTGAATATGGAAGTAAATTCACACTAGCACCAAGATCAAGTAAGGCTTTATCAATTTTATATTCTCTAATAAAGCAAGAAATTGTAGGACAACCAGGGTCTTTATATTTCAAAGCATTATTGTTTTGAAGAATGACACTTACTTATTCAGCTAGAAAGGCTTTCTTTTTCACATTCAGTTTCCTCTTCACAATGCATAGATCTTTCAAAAATTTAGCATAGAAAGGAACTTGTTTAATAACATCCAGCAAAGGTATATTGATTCTTACCTGTTTGAAAATTTCAAAAATTTCAGAGTTGTGATTGATTTTCCTTTATTTAGTCATGACATGATGAAATGGAAGTGTTGCCGCTGAATCAGTCATTTCCTTGCAATTTTCAGATTCAACCCCTTCCTTTCCCTCAGAGATTGACTCATCATCTTTCTCATAAGGTTCAAAAGAAGTTTTTCAATAACCTTACCACTGCGCAGAGTAGTGACTGATTTGACTTAATTCATGTGTTGGCTTCCAGAAGTACTTGCATTGGCATTGTATTGCCCCTTGGGATTTTGTTGTGCTTGAGATGGAAACTTACCTTTCTCTTGGAAACTGAGAGTAGATGTTAATTTTGCAAGAGTATCTTTAAAATCTGTCATATTTTGAGTAAGTTGAGTATTGATTCTCTCTTTTTTTTCAATGAATGCATACAATGTTTCCTCACGATTTCTTCTAAGAGGTGGAGCATAAGGAGGTGCATATCTATGAGAATTTTGGAAATTATAGTGTGCTTAAAATGGTGGTTGTGAAGTTTGTGCATTGTTGTTCTCACTTTTCCAACTGAAATTTGGGTGATTTCTCCAACCAGGGTTGTATGTTTGGGAGTATGGGTTATGGTTGGCCCTTTGAAAACTGTTTAAAGCATGGGCTTGTTCGTGGAGACATTCCTTAAAAGAAGGCAAGGTTGGACAATCGTTGGTTGAGTGTTTATTTGTTTTAAAGATTTGACACATAATGTTTTCAACAGATTTTAATTGACCACTCTTTTTCAATTCTAGTGCCTCGACTTTTCTAGCTAAAAATGCAAACTTGGCTTGAAGGTCATGATCTTCCCTAAGGTTGTACATACCTCCACTAGATATATGAGGTTGAGTTTTACTCAATGCCTCATAAGTACCCGCGATGTCCTAATTTTGAGCATTTTCAGCTAACAAGTCTAAGTACTTCATTGCTTCATGAGGGTCTTTATCTTCAAAAGTTCCATTGCACATCAATTCAACCATTTGCCTATCTTTAGGTGTTAACCCTTCATAGAAATCTGAAACCAATCTCCATGTTTCAAAACCATGATGAGGGCAAGTACTAAGCAAGTCTCGATACCTATCCCAACATTGGTAAAATGTTTCTCCTGTTTTTTGAGTGAAAGTAGTGATTTATGTTTTGAAAGAGTTTGTTCTGTGAGATGGGAAAAACTTCTTCAAAAATTGTTGTTGCATTTCATCTCAAGCACGAATGGATCCTGGTCTCAAATTTTGTAGCCATGTTTTACCTTTATCTTTTAATGAAAAAGAAAAAAGCTTTAATCTGATGGTGTTCATGCAACAATTTAAATTATTATATGTGTTGCAGACCTCCCTAAATTCCCTTAAATGCAAGTATGGATTTTCCAATTCTAAGCCATGGAAAGAAGGTAAAAGTTGAATAATACCTGGTTTAAAATTAAAATGAGATGCATCGGGAGGAAAAACTATGCATAATGGTGCACTTGTTCTTGTGGGATTCATGTGGTCTCTAAGTGTTCTAGCATGGTTATTCTCATTATTCTCATTATAAAGTGATTGATTATCTTCTTCGGCCATATTTTTTGAAAATGATGAGGATACCCTACAAAGTCTACCACTTGATGTACGTGACCACACTTTCATGCACGTGTAGGAATAGAATAAAAGAAAAAAGAAAACAAAAGAAGAAGAAACAAGAGAAAAGAAACAAAGTTATATACAAGAAAAGTGAAAAGAGAAAATAAAATAACTACTATAATTTATACAAGAACTTACCTCCTAGGCAACGACGCCAAAAACTTGACACGAAGAAAAGATTGATGTCTTCTCCCAAGTGCAGGAGTGTCGAAGTAATAAATAACCTGGCAAGACCGGGGTCGAACCACAAGGAGGTTAATTGTACAAATTATAAACAATAATTATAAACAACAATTATAAACAACAATAATAGCAGCAGCAGCAACAACAACAACAACAACAACAACAACAATAACAATAATAATAATAATAGTAATAGTATTAGTAGTACTAATAATAATAATAATAATAATAATAATAAAGAAAAAGAAGGAGAAGAAGAAGATGAGAACTTTGAGATGGAATATTAATGTAACGATTAAACAATGATAATAACAAATGCCAAGGTTAGAGATTCCACTAATGGTATGTCAAACAAGTATAATATAAACTCTTATTATTTAATTGGAAACCACACATAAAGGAGGTTTCAATCAGATTATAAATTGTTAACATGATTACATTAGTCATCTTATTCGATTAATGCTAATACTTGTAAATCTCGTCAAGCATTCATGATTATAACTTATGTTAACAACAAATCAAGTTCCTTTCATAGCTCAGGTGTCGGTTATACCATACAGTATAGGCTATGAAAGTGTCAAGCATTTGTTGTACCAAGTGTTATACAACATAAATCAAGATTAGTCATTTAACAAGCAAAATATTAAAGAGTGAACAAGATAACAAATATAAAACATGTTAGTATCAAACATTAAAGTCCATATTAAGTTTACACTATACTTATTCTTACACCATTAGTGTAACCTTTTCACCTTGACATAATAAACTTAGCTAGACATAATGAAAGAAAAATAAATAAACAAAATAAGAATATGAATAAGATTAAAGTGAACTAAGTAAGTGAAAGGAAATGAAAACGCATAAACTTGATATTAATGAAAGCAAAGCATAAACATTACAAAAAATACAAAGAGAGAAAGGAAGAGAATGATCTTGATCTGGACACCAAGATGCCTAAATGCATGGCAAATGCCTCCTTTTATAGGCCAAAATTAGGAACTATTGATTTGATGACTAATTAATAAGTGGGTGGCCATCTCTTGACTTGGTGACAATCCTTATCTTCTCTTGTCTGCCCAAAACGTCATTGATAACGTCAAAATTGAAGCTACATGAAAACATGAAAGTTGTAGACAATTGTCTCAGATATCTTATGTAAACATTCAGCTCATTTAGACTTCTAGAACTCCAGATATGGCCAAAATACTGAATAGTGCTCGGGCTGAAGGACAAATTCGGGCTTCTTTGTTGTTGCTACAATTTGGACTTGAAAATGGTCTTTGTAGATCTTGGGCTCCATATGAAAGTTGTAGGCCTATGTCTTACCTTTCCATCCATATAAAGTGGACCTAAATCTGAGATTTATACCTCCAGATATGACCTAATTACCGAATAGTGTTCCGGTTTGGATTGCACCGACATCTCTTTTCTAAGTTTGGTCATCTCTTTGTCCTTGCAATTTAAGTTCTTAAAGTTATCAATGAATCCTTTCATTTTTGTGATAAGCTTGCATTTAAAATGAACATTTACCATAAATTAAAGGTATCTTATATTATTAGATATATTATTATAAAACATGCTTTAATTAAGGAGTTATTGATACTTCAAGTGCAAAATGATGATATAAAACCATGATAAAAATGTAATTTTAAGTACTAATCACGGTCTCTAATTGTTCTAGCATAGTTATTCTTATTTTTCTCATTATAAAGTGATTGATTATCTTCTTCGGTTATATTTTCTAAAAATGATGAGGATACCCTACAAAGTCTATCACTTAATGTACGTGACCACACTCTCATGCACGTGTAGGAATAGAATAAAAGGAAGAAGAAAACAAAAAAGAAGAAACAAAAGTAATGAAACAAAATTATATACAAGAAAAGTGAAAAGAGAAACTAAAATAAATACTATAATTTATACAAAAACTTACCTCCTCGATAACGGCTCTAAAAACTTGACATGACCAAAAGATTGATGTCTTTTCCCAAGTGTAGGAGTGTGGAAGTAATAAATAACCCGACAAGACTGGGTCGAACCAGAGGAAGGTCAATTGTATAAATTATAGATAATAATAATACAATAACAATAATAGTAATAATAATAACAATAAAAATAAAAATAATAGTAGTAATAGTAGTAATAGTAGTAGCAATAGCAGTAATTATAAAGAAGAAAAAAAAGAAGAAAAGGAAAAATTTGATGAGAACTTTAAGATGAAAGATTAATGTAACAATTAAACAATCATAATAATAAATGTCAAAGTTAAAGGATCCACTAATAGTATGTCATTATTATTCAATTGAAAACCACATACAAAAAAGGTTCCAATCAGATTATAAATTGTTAACACGATTAAATTAGTTATCTTATTGATTAGTACTTAAAAGTGCATTTTTGTCATGGTTTTATATTATCATTTTGCACTTGAAGTATCAATAACTCCTTAACTAAAGCATGTTTTATAATAATATATCTAATAATATAAGATACCTTTAATTTATGGTAAATGTTCATTTTAAATACAGGCCTATCACATAAATGAAAATATTGATTGATGACTTTAAGAACTTAAATTGCAAAGGCAAAGAGATGGTCAAACTTAGAAAAGAGATGTCGGTGCAATCCAAACCGGAACACTGTTCGGTAATTGGGTCATATCTGGAGCTACAGATCTCAGATTTAGGTCCAATTTATATGGATGGAAAGGTAAGACATAGGCCTAAAACTTTCATATGGAGCCCAAGATCTAAAAAGGCCATTATCAAGTCCAAATTATAGCAACAACAAAGAAGCCCGAATCTGTCTTCCAGCCCGAGCACTGTTCGGTATTTTGGCCATATCTGGAGTTCTAGAAGTCCAAATGAGCTGAATGTTTTACACAAGAAAGCTGAGACAATTGCCTACAACTTTCATGTTACAACTGGCTCCAATTTTGACGTTATCAATGACGTTTTGGGCAGACAAGAGAAGATAAGGATTGTCACCAAGTCAAACGTTGGCCACCCACTTATCAATTAGTCATCAAATCAATAGTTCCCAATTTTGGCCTATAAAAGGAGGCATTTACCATGCATTTAGGCATCTTGGTTTTCAGATCAAGATCATGCTCTTCCTTTCTCTCTTTGTATTCTTTGTAATATTTATGCTTTGCTTTCATTAATATCAAGTTTATGCCTTTCATTTCCTTTTCTTTACTTAGTTAGCTTTTATGTTCTTATTTTGTTTATCTATTTTGCTTTCTTTCATTATGTCTAGCTAAGTTAATTATGTCAAGGTGAAAAGGTTACACTAATGGTGTGAGAATAAGTATAATGTAAACTTAATATGGACTTTAATGTTTGGTACTAACATGTTTTATATTTGTTATCTTGTTCACTCTTTAATACTTTGCTTGTTAAATGACTAATCTTGATTTATGTTGTATAACACTTGGTACAACAAATGCTTGGCACTTTCATAGCCCATAATGTATGGTATAACCGACACCTGAGCTATGAAAGGAACTTGATTTGTTGTTAACATAAGTTATAATCATGAATGCTTGACGAGATTTACAAGTATTAGCATTAATTGAATAAGATGACTAATGTAATCATGTTAACAATATATAATCTGATTGGAACCTCCTTTGTGTGTGGTTTCCAATTCAATAATAAGAGTTTATACTATACTTGTTTGATATACCATTAGTGGAACCTCTAACCTTGACATTTGTTATTATCATTGTTTAATCCTTACTTTAATATTTCATCTCTAAGTTCTCATCATCATCATCTTCTTCTTCTTCTCTTTCTTTATTATTATTATTATTATTATTATTACTATTGTTGTTGTTATTATTGTTATTTTATAATTGTTGTTTATAATTTGTACAATTAACCTCCCTGTGGTTCGACCCCGGTCTTGCCGGGTTATTTATTACTTCGACACTCCTGCACTTGGGAGAAGACATCAACCTTTTAGTCGTGTCAAGTTTTTGGCGTCGTTGTCGGGGAGGTAAGTTCTTGTATAAATTATAGTTTTTATTTTATTTTTTCTTTTCACTTTTCTTGTATATAACTTTATCTCTTTTATTTTGTTTCTCTTTATTTTGTTTTCTTCCTTCTTCTTTTGTTTTCTTCTTCATTTTATTATATTCCAACACGTGCATGAGAGTGTGGTCACGTACATCAAGTGGTAAACTTCGTAGGATATCCTCATCATTTTCAGAAAATATGGCCGAAGAAGATAATCAATCACTTCAAAATGAGAATAATGAGAATAACCGTGCTAGAACACTTAGAGACCACATGAATCCCACAAGAACAAGTGCACCATCATGCATAGTTTTTCCTCCTGATACATCTCATTTTAATTTTAAACCAGGCATTATTCAACTTTTACCTTCTTTTCATGGTTTGGAATTGGAAAATCCATACTTGCATTTAAGAGAATTTGAGGAGGTCTGCAACACATATAATAATTTAAATTGTAGCATGAACACCATCAGATTAAAGCTTTTTCCTTTTTCATTAAAAGATAAAGCTAAAACATGGCTATAAAATTTGAGACCAGGATCCATTCGTGCTTGGGATGAAATGCAATAACAGTTTTTAAAGAAGTTTTTCCCATCTCATAGAACAAACTCTTTCAAGAGACAAATCACCACTTTCACTCAAAAACTAGGAGAAACATTTTACAAATGTTGGGATAGGTATCGAGACTTGCTTAGTACTTGCCCTCATCATAGTTTTGAAACATGGAGATTGGTTTCACATTTTTATAAAGGGTTAACACCTAAAGATAGGCAAATGGTTGAATTGATGTGCAATGGAACTTTTAAAGATAAAGACCCTGATGAAGCAATGGAGTACTTAGACTTGTTAGCTGAAAATGCTCAAAATTGGGACACTGCGGGTACATATGAGGCACCGAGTAAAACTCAACCTCATACATCTAGTGGAGGTATGTACAACCTTAGGGAAGATCATGACCTTCAAGCCAAATTTGCATCTTTAGCTAGAAAAGTTGAGGCACTAGAATTGAAAAAGAGTGGTCAATTAAAATCTGTTGAAAACATTGTGTGTCAAATCTGTGAAACAAATGAACACTCAACCAACGATTGTCCAATCTTGCCTTCTTTTAAGGAATGTCTCCATGAACAAGCCCATGCTTTAAACAGTTTTCAAAGGGCCAACCACAACCCATACTCCCAAATATACAACCCTGGTTGGAGAAATCACCCAAATTTTAGTTGGAAGAGTGAGAACAACAATGCACAAACTTCACAACCATCGTTTCAAGCACACCATAATTTCCAAAATTCTCATGGATATGCACCTTCTTATGCTCCACCTTCTAGAAGAAATCTTGAGGAAACATTGCATGCATTCATTGAAAAGCAAGAGACAATTAATACTCAACTTGTTCAAAACATGACAGATTTTAAAGATACTCTTGCTAAATTAACATCTACTCTTAGTTTCCAAGAGAAAGGTAAGTTTCCATCTCAAACACAACAAAATCCCAAAGGGCAATACAATGCAAATGCAAGTAGTTCCGGAAGCCAACACATGGATCAAGTCAAATCAGTCACTACTCTACGCAGTGGTAAGGTTATTGAAAAACCCTCTCTTGAACCTTATGAGAAAGATGATGAGTCAATCTCTGAGGGTAAGGAAGGGGATGAATCTGAAAATTGCAAAGAAACGACTGATTCACCGCCAGCACTTCCATTTCCTCAAGCCATGACCAAACAAAGGAAAGTCAATCACAACTCTGAAATTTTTGAAATTTTCAAACAGGTAAGGATCAATATACCTTTGCTGGATGCTATTAAACAGG
Organism: Populus pruinosa; assembly: GCA_026413675.1. Lineage (NCBI taxonomy): Eukaryota > Viridiplantae > Streptophyta > Magnoliopsida > Malpighiales > Salicaceae > Populus > Populus pruinosa. The sequence continues at coordinate 7,578,784 of CM048598.1, forward strand.
TTCCTTCCTATGCTAAATTTTTGAAAGATCTCTGCACTATGAAGAGGAAACTAAATGTGAAAAAGAAAGTCTTTCTAGCCGAACAAGTAAGTGCTATTCTTCAAAACAATAATGCTTTGAAATATAAAGACCCTGGTTGTCCTACAATTTCTTTCTTTATTGGAGAACATAAAATTGAAAGAGCCTTACTTGATCTTGGTGCTAGTGTGAATTTACTTCCATATTCAGTCTTTCAGAGTCTCAATCTAGGTGAGTTAAAACCAACTTCTATATCTCTTTTACTTGCCGATAGATCTGTAAAAGTTCCTAGAGGAATAATTGAGGATGTGTTAGTACAAGTCGATAAATTCATTTATCCTGTGGATTTTATTGTCTTGGACACAGAACCTGTTGAAGCATGTAATTCATTTCCTGTTATTTTAGGACGTCCCTTTCTTGTAACCTCTAACGCATTGATTAATTGTAGGAATGGACTGATGAAGCTATCATTTGGAAATATGACATTGGAGATGAATATTTTCAACATTTGCAAGCAACCTGGAGATGACAATGATTTACAAGAAGTAGATCATATTGATGAATTAGTTTATGATCAACTTGAATCTACTTTAAGTAAAAATAAATTGGATGAAACTGAAGATTTGCAAATGATTTATTCTGAGGAAGAAATCATGGATGAAATAAGCACCGAAAATGTTGATGCGAATCTTTTGTCAACAGTGACAACAGATTCGACATCTGACATCACACCAATTGATGATTACTTTCCTAACGAATCCTTACTTTCTCTTAGTCCAATGCCTTGGTATGATAAAAATATCAATTTTCTTGCTTTAGGAGATTTGCGAGTTGATTGGAGTACTCAAGACAAAGAAAAGTTTTTGAACGAAGTGAAGAATTTTTATTGTGATGACCCTACCTTATTCAAATATTGTCCTGATCAAATATTTCAAAAATTCATTCTCGACAATGAGGTAAGTAGTGTCATTAAACTTTGTCATTCTGAAGCATGTGGAAGTTATTTCTCGTCAAAAAAGACAACTGCAAAAATCTTACAAAGTGGATTTTATTGGCCCACCATGTTCAAGGACACACATGCATTCTGCAAAACTTGTGAAAATTGTCAAAAGATTGATACTGGTCAAAAAGTTTTGTTTTATAATTCTCAACTCTATGCAGTCCCTAGAGAGCTAAGACCAAGATGGAGCAATCCTTATGGGGCCTGTGATATTGAGAATTCAATGAATGACAATGATTTTAAGGAAAATGGACATCGTTTGAAAGCTTACTTTGATAATTTTCCTAGTAAAAATGAATCAACTAGTTGGAATGATCTTGTAGATAAAGGTTGATTATTTTTTTCTCACATTGTTTTTGTGTTTCTTTTTTAGTGATTTTAGCTAGTTTATCTCACCCCGGTCAAATGGCGGATAACGGTACTCTGTGACTTAAGTCGGTTCTTTCAGTTTCCCACAATAACTGATATCGGTGTATATATTTGTGTAATTCTTTGAAGCTCTCTTCCAATTCTCATTTGAAAATGGACACTAATCTTGAAAAATTGAAAAAGTATTTTCCCACTCTGCCTCAGAATGCGATTACAAAAATTTACCGTGCTAGATGTGCAAGATTGAGATTATTAATGAATCATGGAATTCCTGAAGATATTCGCTGGTTGATTGAAGCAAAGGTCCGATTATCAGGTGAGTCCTCTAATTTCTTTATTTCACACATGCCTGGAACAGGTAAAAGCACTTTTGCAAAGAAGTGTCGTGCAAAACGACTAGAAGTCTATCATCGATGTGCTAGATGGACTTGTAATACACAATGTCGTTCTTTAGGAATGGTATCTATAAACCGTGAAGATAAAATACAATTCATTAAGGATGGCCTGAGTAAGGAGTCTTTAGATAATCTTCTATTGACTCTTGAGACGCATCCTAGTGGAGATGTGCATCGTGCAATTCATGATTTATGGCCACTATTTCATAAAAAAAATGATCGACTTAGTCTTGAGAATCTGACTAAAAAAGACCCTGTTTGCCAGTTTTTAAGAAAACTGGATGGGAAGCCTATCCCCGACCCATAGAGGGCGTTTAAGCCGTTCTTGGACGTAAAACCAAGGGAAGATGTGAGCCACAATCACAACTACCTGTACATACATATGCTTTTTCAAAAGTAAATAAATAAATAAATAAAGAGAGAGAGAGAGAGTGTGAGACTACAGCTGGCCTACATATAGGTGTTATGATTGCCTTTCTAATTTCTCATCTATAAAACCCTCTCTTCCTTCCTTTCATTTCTACTCAACCCATACATTCATTAAATACAGAAGTGTGTAGAAATGGCAAGTTCCTCAAGTCATCAAATAAGAAATATTTGTGTTTTTGGTGGATCTAGTCTTGGGAAAGAAAAGGAGTTTTTAGAATCAGCAAATCATCTTGGTCAGGTGCTAGCTGAGAGAAAGATTCATTTAGTATATGGGGGAGGCAGTCTTGGGTTAATGGGAGGTGTGTCAATAGCTGTATTTTTAGGAGGTAGTCAAGTTTTAGGAGTCGTCCCTGAAGCTTTGGCACAAGGGGACATCATTGGAAAAACAATTGGAGAGGAACTTCAGGTCTCCACAATGTCGGCTCGAATGAATGCAATGTTTAACCATGTTGATGCTTTCATTGCTTTACCAGGTGGTCTAGGCACATTGGAAGAGATCTTTCATATTTCCTCTTGGGCTCAATTGCACATTCACCATAAATCCATAGGTTTGTTAAATGTTAATGGTTATTATGATAAGTTGTTGTCTTTTCTTGATCATGCTGTGGAACAGGAATTTTTAACATCTTCTGCACGACAAATCATAATCTCTGCTACTACTGCTGAACAATTGATTGACCAACTACAATCTTTCATTCCTGTGATTGATCCTTCTATGAGTCGCATAAATTGGTCATCTACGGGAAGCCGTAAAAAGCTTAGATTGGATTTGAGCCTTCATTTGTGAATTTTTGTGTATTTTGGATTTATTATTGTGTTTTGTTATTTCTTATTTTTGTTTCAGTGTGTTTCAGGTTTTGTCAGTATTCGTTATTTCAGGTGATATCTTCTATACTCTATCTTTCTACCTTAGAACATTGAGGACAATGTCTCATTTTGGTTGGGGGGAGAGGGTAGTAGTTGATAAAAAAAAATGTTTTTCATTTCATAAAGCATGTGCATAATTGTTGTTACTAGGATGGCAGAGTAAAGGAGCTCTTTTGTTAAAGTGACTCTTGAGACGCATCTTAGTAATCATTCTTAACAAGGTCTATTATAATACTTCCTGAAATATTTAGGTTTACAAACTCTCGTATTGTTATCACTTAATTCTGCTCATATACTTATTTAACATGTATTCTTAAACCTTAATTTACACACACACACTTTAACATATGATTGTGGGTTGCATATTGGATTATTACATTATTTATGTTCTTTTGTTAAAGGTAGCAACTAAGGGAAAGGAATTGTATATAATTAAAAAAAAAAGAAAAACATATAAAAAAAAAAGGAAAAAAAAAAGAAAAAAAATGATGATAATAAAAATATAGATACGTTTGGTTTCGTAGCCTCCCTAACCTAAGCAATTAAGCCCGAAGGGGTGTTTTAACACCTAATACCCTAAAGTCAACTGACTTGGGAGCTATTGGCCCAACGCTTGTTACATAGGTTGAGGAGAAAAGCTTAAGGGAATCAAACATTGCACTATCTACATATCAGTATCTGCGACCCGAGTTACTAAGCTCGTAGGGGTGTCTTAACACCTAATGCCCTAAGACCAACTGGTTTGGGAGTCATTAGCTGAAAGCTCGTTACATGGGTTAAAGATGCATGATGTTTTTAAATTATATGTATATATTTTTTTAAAAAAAAAAGACAAAAAAAAAGACAAAAATAATAATCTCAACCCAAGGAAGTTAACCTTAAACATTAGAACAAAAATTTTGTTTTCTTCCAAGAAAAGCCCCATAATTATGTGTTGATATATTGAGCACAAAAGAAAGGTTTATTAATATCTTGTTAAGAGGTATTGAGCAGATATATAAATTTAATGAGAGTTTGTTTATCTGGATAGATTAATGGAAGTTAAATGATGAATACCTTGCTTTGTGAAATTTGCAAATTATTTTAACGCCTTGATTACTAGGGACTAGTAATAAGCTGGTTGGGGGGTGTGATTAGTACTTAAAAGTGCATTTTTTTCATGGTTTTATATTATCATTTTGCACTTGAAGTATCAATAACTCCTTAACTAAAGCATGTTTTATAATAATATATCTAATAATATAAGATACCTTTAATTTATGGTAAATGTTCATTTTAAATGCAGGCCTATCACATAAATGAAAATATTGATTGATGACTTTAAGAACTTAAATTGCAAAGGCAAAGAGATGGTCAAACTTAGAAAAGAGATGTCGGTGCAATCCAAACCGGAACACTGTTCGGTAATTGGGTCATATCTGGAGCTACAGATCTCAGATTTAGGTCCAATTTATATGGATGGAAAGGTAAGACATAGGCCTAAAACTTTCATATGGAGCCCAAGATCTAAAAAGGCCATTATCAAGTCCAAATTATAGCAACAACAAAGAAGCCCGAATCTGTCTTCCAACCCGAGCACTGTTCGGTATTTTGGTCATATCTGGAGTTCTAGAAGTCCAAATGAGCTGAATTTTTTACACAAGAAAGCTGAGACAATTGCCTACAACTTTCAGGTTACAACTGGCTCCAATTTTGACGTTATCAATGACGTTTTGGGCAGACAAGAGAAGATAAGGATTGTCACCAAGTCAAACGTTGGCCACCCACTTATCAATTAGTCATCAAATCAATAGTTCCCAATTTTGGCCTATAAAAGGAGGCATTTGCCATGCATTTAGGCATCTTGGTTTTCAGATCAAGATCATGCTCTTCCTTTCTCTCTTTGTATTCTTTGTAATATTTATGCTTTGCTTTCATTAATATCAAGTTTATGCCTTTCATTTCCTTTTCTTTACTTAGTTAGCTTTTATGTTCTTATTTTGTTTATCTATTTTGCTTTCTTTCATTATGTCTAGCTAAGTTAATTATGTCAAGGTGAAAAGGTTACACTAATGGTGTGAGAATAAGTATAATGTAAACTTAATATGGACTTTAATGTTTGGTACTAACATGTTTTATATTTGTTATCTTGTTCACTCTTTAATACTTTGCTTGTTAAATGACTAATCTTGATTTATGTTGTATAACACTTGGTACAACAAATGCTTGGCACTTTCATAGCCCATAATGTATGGTATAACCGACACCTGAGCTATGAAAGGAACTTGATTTGTTGTTAACATAAGTTATAATCATGAATGCTTGATGAGATTTAGAAGTATTAGCATTAATTGAATAAGATGACTAATGTAATCATGTTAACAATATATAATCTGATTGGAACCTCCTTTGTGTGTGGTTTCCAATTCAATAATAAGAGTTTATACTATACTTGTTTGATATACCATTAGTGGAACCTCTAACCTTGACATTTGTTATTATTATTGTTTAATCCTTACTTTAATATTTCATCTCTAAGTTCTCATCATCATCATCTTCTTCTTCTTCTCTTTCTTTATTATTATTATTATTATTATTATTATTATTATTATTGTTGTTGTTGTTGTTGTTGTTGTTGTTATTGTTGTTTTATAATTGTTGTTTATAATTTGTACAATTAACCTCCATGTGATTCGACCCCGGTCTTGCCGGATTATTTATTACTTCGACACTCCTGCACTTGGGAGAAGACATCAACCTTTTAGTCGTGTCACTTATTCCATTAATGCTAATACTTGTAAATCTCGTCAGATATTTATAACTTATGTTAACAACAAATCAAGTTTCTTTCATAGCTTAGGTGTCGTTATACCATACAGTGTGAGTTATGAAAGTGACAAGGATTTGTTGTACCAAGTGTTATACAACATAAATCTAGATTAATCATTTAACAAGTAAAGTATTAAAGAGTGAACAAGATAACAAATATAAAACATGTTAGTATCAAACATTAAAGTTCATATTCAGTTTACACTATATTAAAGTTCATATTCAGTTTACACTATACTTATTCTTACACCATTAGTATAACCTTTTTCACATTGACATAATAAACTTAACCAAACATAATGAAAGAAAGAAAAATAAATAAACAAAATAAGAACATAAATAAGATAAAAGTTAACTAAGTAAAGGAAAGAAAATGAAAGGCATAAACTTGATATTAATGAAAGCAAAATATAAACATTACAAAAAATACAAAAAGAGAAAGTAAGAGCATGATCTTGATCTAGAAACCAAGATGTCTAAATGCATGGCAAATGCCTCCTTTTATAGGCCAAAATTGAGAACTATTGTTTTGATGACTAATTGATGAGTGAGTGACCAACTCTTGATTTGATGACAATCTTTATTTTCTCTTGTCTACCTATAGTGTCATTGATAATATCAGAATTGGAATAACTTAAAAATATGAAAGGTGTAGGAAATTTTCTTAGCTTTCTAAAAAATAAATGAAGGTCATTTAGACTTCTAAAACTCTAGATATAGGCTAAAAACTGAACAATGCTCGAGCTATAGGATAGATTTAGACTTCTTTGTTTTTTGCTATAATTTTGACTTGAAAATGATCTTTTTAAATCTTGGGCTCCATATAAAAGTTGTAGGCCTATGTCTTATCTTTCCATCTATATAAAATAGACCTAAATTTAAGATATACAGCTCTAGATATAAAACAGTGTTCTGGTTTGGACTAAACCAATATCTCTTTTCTAAGTTTGGCCATCTCTTTGTCATTCCAATTTCAGTTCTTAAACTCATTAATCAATCCTTTCATTTATATGATAGGCTTGTATTTAAAATGAACATTTACCACAAATTAAATGTATCTTATACTATTAGATATGTTATTATAAAACATGCTTTAATTAAGGAGCTATTAATACTTCAAGTGCAAAATGATGATATAAAACCTTGATAAAAATATAATTTTAAGTACTAATCACATATGTTAGCAAAAATAAAGAGATAGCTCAAATATAAAGGTAGTTCACGACCAAGCCAACTATTGGGTTTTTCATCACCTTGAAAACTTAATTGGATAGCTTATATGGGGGGCTACCTAATCCTCAACTGAATATAAAGGAAAGAATCAAGAATCTAAAAGAGAAGGAGGACATCTCCAATAATAGTAGAGGTAAATCTAAAACTCTTATATCTCGTAATTATGACATAAAATGTATTTGTTTTTTAGGAGTCAAGCAAGTTGTTTCATAGTGTTCAAACAAACGAGCTATGGTTATAAAGGCTAATAGTGAGGTCGTGGCTGATGGAGAGGTTAGTGATAAGGAGGAGATGCCCCCGACTTAAGGATGTTAATGATGATTATGTTGAGCATCTAGTTGAAAGAGAGGCATTTGTGGTGAAACGAGCACTGAATATACAAGTTAAGATATGAGATTTAAAGAAGCAATGAGAGAACGTATTTAGCATGAAAATGATGATTAACAGTTATAGTTGCACTAATTTAACTAGTTCATGTATGTGGATAATTGAACTTACTACTACAAAACACTTTATTACATTTAAATTGTAGTGGTTGAATGATTATAGAGAAATAAAAGTGCTTAAACAAGTTTTAGTTGTATTATTTATTAGAAAGTGTTGTGATTTCAGTGTTATGTGATGTTGTGCCTATACATATTAATTATTTGTTGTTGGGTAGATCTTAACAATATAATAAGAAAGTTATACATGATAAGTTTAAGAATAAATTTTCTTTTATGAAAGATAGGAGTTTATAGTTCTTATTCTTTTAACACCTAAACAAGTTTATGAGGATTAACTAAAGCTTAAAAAGGAGAATATTATTGAAAATGAGAGTTCGTATATAAATGAGAGGTTTATTCAAAATATTCTCTTGGCTAACAAGACTATACAAGATCTTGATGGAGATTTTTTATTTTAGGTTGATAATGGTTTATAGGTTTTTCTTCATGTTCTAAATTCGAAGACAAATTATATTCAGGAGAGAGAGAGAATGATATGATTCAAGAAAAGGTTGAAAAAGAAAATTTGATTTTTTACATAATTGTGTTTACTTTTTAATTTTATACTATTAAGCATAACTCTTAATTTGATCATTGGATCAAGTTGAAATTTTACCATAAAATTCCAAATATATTTTTACATACTGAGTTAAAATTTCAATTCAATTAGAATTCATGAAAGTCTTGCAAAACTAGTCAACAAATACAATATGAATTTTATTATTTATGGACTTTTAACTTGTGGATTTTTTATTTGAAGATAATTTTTTTCTTTATAATGTAAGGATATTCAACAACTTATTTTTATAAGTTTTCTAGTTTTACAAGGATCTTTAATATACAATAATATAGTTTTAAAGTATGGTAAGGATTTCTTAATGTTCCAAAATCTTTTTTCTTACAAGGATTTCTTATTTATCCTAGTTATAGAAAAAAATAAAAGCTAGAATATTTAATGACATATTACTTTGGAGTGAATTAATTATTTATATTAATCTAAATTATTTTAAAGTTTTATTTTTTTTTTATTTTTTTTTGGATATTTACATTCATTTTAGGATCTGCATTTTAGTTTTGTTCAAAATCAATATTTAGAATTGTTTTAGGCATTAGGTTTATGTTAGTTGATTATTAGCTTGGATCTATTGACTTTTAACCTAGTAAGAGTCATTAGAGTTATTTAAGAGGACTATATATTATTTTCTTTGCTATAAAATTTAGTAGCCATAATTTTTTGAATAAACTTGTATTTTACGTGATGTAACACTTTTTTTTTTGTCAAGACAAAGAACAAATTTGACTTATTAAAATATAATTGATATTGTGGTGTTTTTATATACTTAAAGTTTTTAATTTTATATAATCAATAGATCTAGGTTCAATTTCTAATATCTTTGGTTCTTAGATACATTTTTATCTATGAGCTAAAACTTTTACCACAAGCTTGGTTTTTGGCTTTTTGAATATGTCATCTACGTGATTGTGGGTTTTTGGATCTTTATATTTATAGAGTTTGCATTAATTAGTATCAAAGTTAGGCTTTCAAAATCCTATTATATATTTCTAAAAAAAAATTATTTCTTATATTCCACATTTAAATTTGTATTTAAATTCAATCTCTTACCTTTTCTCTTGTTTACAACAATTGCTATAAAAAATTATAATGTTCTTATTGTTTTCATTATTATCCTTATATATCCTTATATATCAGTAACAATAATTAAAAAAAACTTATTATTAATACGAACCTTATGAAAATAAAGATTCAAAAACCCATGATGAAGTAAATGACAAACTTAGAAAGCCAAAAATGTAGTTTATGGTAAATAAACTTGACCCTTGTAAAACTAAGAAACTAAAAAATAAGTTGCTAAATATTATTTTATTATGAGAAAAGAATTCTTTTCAAATAGAAAGTCATGAGTTAGAAAGTAATAAATAACAAAATTTATATTATATATGCTGACTTGTATCACAAGACTTTCTTGAACTTGCTTGATATGAAATTCTAATCCAATGTAGAAAATATATCTAAAAATCTTAGTGAAAGTTTAGTTTTGTTGAATTAAGAGTATAAAATTAAACAATAAACATAATTACGCTAGAATATGAATTTCTTTATTCAATATTTTCTTGTATTGTATCATTTGAGTGTTTCATCCATCCATTATTATAAATGTAAGAGAAAGGATCATATTCTTGTCTTTGTAATAGTTTATGCCTTTAAAAACCTCTTAAAACATTAATGTACTCAAAATTATCTTTTTATAAAGATGGATACATATAAGTTGAATGATTTATTATAGAGCAAACTCCACACATCCTTAATTGTTTAATACTAGCTAAAACTATTTGTTAAACTAAATAAATTAGATTAGCAAGTTGTTGCTCAATATTAGATGTAACATTCACCCAATTCACCTTTTTCATGGTAATTCTAATTAATTGTTAATTGTTGAGAATTAACCACCATATTATTTATCAAAGTCTTAGATATTATTGATGTCTTATCTACTACATCCCTTTCACTTGTTGTAGTTATCATTCTCATTTCCATTATCAAAATTCCTTTATAAAAATATTAAACCAAAAGTTGCTCATTAATTTGACGATGAGGGCAAGATACATGTAGTTTCTTGAATTACTCTCAATACTCATACAAACTCTCTCTTTTATGTTGTCGAATGCCATACATTTCTTCCTTAATGTTTATGGCACTGGATGTAAGGAAATTTTTTTAGAAAAAAAGTTTTTTCATCTCATTCCATATGATAATAATACTGGATGGTAAGTAAATCAACCATTTTTTTATGTTGTTTGCTAAGGAGAATAAAAAAAATCTTAATTGTACTTACTTTTTAAAGATTGTAATTGCTTTCATGCTGGAGTATACTATATGTAACTACTTAATATTCTTGTTTGGATCTTCATTTATCAACCTATGAAAAGTTAGTAAAAGATTAATCATTTGTAATTTAAGTTTACAAGCAACATCCTAGTGTATATAATGTAAAAATATTGTTTGTCAAGAAATTGAAGCTACCAACTCCTTGCGAGTTTGGTTATTTATTGCCTTTTGGTTATTTATTGCTATCTTTTCCTCTTTTCACTTAGTTGATGGACTAGGTTCAAAGACAATAAACAATGCTTGATTGAATTTGAATTGAGTATGTGAAAGATATACAAACCACTTATTTGATTTTTAAGTAGGTGATGAAACTTTCAAGATTCTTTTAAGTCATTGACTAGTCTCCTTTTTAGTATATTTGGACATTTATATAATATTAGAATAAAATAAAACTAAAATTTAATTAAAGCGAATATAAAACATAAAACTAAACAAGTAATAATGTAACTAGAAAAAACAACTTTAGCAACATAATGCTAAATTCAATAATAATAAAAACAATAAATTAAATTCTTGTATTAAATAATATTATCATTGAGTATGGTAATAAAAAATGATCATTTCTATTTCTATAAGAAACTGTTTATAATTAACAAGTTATTGATTCTAAGACCCAAGAAAATTTTTAATATTATTAATAAAGAATATAAAATAAAATTTTCTTTTTAGTCATAGTCATAATCGTATATAAAATGAGAGGGGGGGGTCTAAAGATGATTTGGTATATAAACAAATTGATTGCAAATTTGTTGTTAATTTTGCAACCCTAAAACCCAATTACAATGTTCATATCAAACACTTTTTTTTAGTGGTTTTTGTTTTATCAATCCCTAATGTTTATAATATTTATTTTAAATAATAAAATTTAATTTGATTTGTATTTTGGTCTTCAATTAATAATTGATGAAAGAAAGTGTTAGCTAGTTCTTTTGCTACCATAAAAAACAAAAAAAAAAAAGAAAATGAAAAATGGTTTTCATATGATTAACAATAAGAATTTATCAATGTGATTAAGTTCTAAGTCAGAATCCAACATATCTAATTGGGTTCTTGAATTTAATGTTTTTAGGTTTATAAATAAAAAGATGTTTCATTGAAAATGAATTTTGTGATAATTTTTAAGCATTTAAAGGGGAAAATGTTAAATTTGAAGCTAAAAGCTAAAATTATTATTCATTTTTTTAAAAAAAATTATAGTTTCTCTCTCTCTCTATTTTTCTAAAAGCTAGACACATATATGCAAAGCTATTAGATCTTTTATTTAGATATTAAATGATGGAACATTAAATTCTCTAATTAAATAAATATTTAAATAGCACGTGATAATACCATAATGTTGAAATAAAGTTGATTATTTCATGAAACATAATAAATGAACCTAATGCACATAAACTTATTTTTTGATTTTCATATAATTTCTTACAAATTAATTATTATTTTATTTTTCACAATACAATCTTATAAAAAAATATTAAGTAATTTTAACTTTAGAGGAAGATTTGTAGAAAATATAAATAAGAAGTAGCTAAAAATTATTTAAAAAATTATATATTTTTTAAATTTTATTGTATTTTAATTTTTTTTATCTATTAGATCTAATTTCTATTATTTTGATTATTATTTATTTTATTTAAGATAATTTTTAAAATTAGATAATTTTTTAATTTCATTCTTATCCAACCTTTTAATTTGTAAAATTTAGTTTTTATTATTTTAATAAATTTTTAAAAATATTATCAAGTTATTTTTCATGATATAGTCAAATATTAAAAAATATTTTTTAATTTATTTTTTATGATATTATTAAACATATTAAAAATTTATTTTTTTTAAAAATATTTTTTAATAAACAAACAAAGCTTAATAAAAAAAACTCAAAAAAACCACTAAAATATTTTGTCTTTTCTTCATTAAAGAAACCAGGGCATGCTGTAGGAGGCAGAGGCGGGAAGGCTTGGAGAATTTGAAACCTAACCCTTGATTTGAAATATGAACAGATCCAGACAACAAAGACAAACAGTCCCTCTTTTATTTCTATCCTCCAACTCCCTTTACTAATTCAGAATCCCAAATTTCTCCCTCCATGGAGAAGAGGCATTGTCATCCGTCCTCTCTCCATAACTCATCGCCGCAGGAATTCCTCTCCTCAGCCACAGAACTCAATCTCAAAGTAAAATCCTCAAAACGAACACTCAAATCCTTAATCCACTCAATCCCCTCCCCTTCTCCTCTAGCTTCCTCTCTCCTTCCCTCTCTGCATACTTTCATTTCCGATTCTATCCTTTCCTTCCGCCACCCCACCAGTACCCCTCCCTTTAAAAAACGCCGTCGATCCGGCCGTAAAAATAATACGTATGAAGAAGCCAATCTCAACCTCCACGAACAACAACAACAACATAATCTCGAGAAGCTCCACCTTCTTGCCCACGTTGCTTTTCTATGCGTTTCGCATCCCAAGAAGGTGTTTTCGCCTCGGGATCTGTTGCCATCTGTTCAGTTACTTCATGACAATTTGGTCTTTCTTGAGTCGCATTCGAGTTTGTTGTTGGAGATATCGAATTTATGTGAGGTTTATTGGAGGGAGAACTTACAGGGGAGAGAAATGTTGATTTCACAGTCTTTACCATTCCTGCTTTCGCGGTCTTTGACATTGAAGAAGAAAGTGGACGTTCATAGAGTTTATGCTTTACGTGAGGCTTTTACATTGTTTGATTTCGAGGATGAGAGCATTGAGGATTTGAAGATGTTGTTGATTCGGACTGTGATCGCGCCGATTTATTTGAAGACTGAGGATGGGAGGAAGTTCTTGGGGTTTATTTTTGGGTTGAGTATGCAGTTAATGAAGGAGGCATTGGCGATGATAAAGTCTCAGATTGCATTTGGTAGGAAGTCCATCCTGGAAGCATATGGAGTGGTGTTGTTTCGGGCATGGAAAGGTATTGATGGGGTTTTGAAGGAGGAGTTTGAGGGTGGGTTCCTACAGGCTTTGATTGAGGGCTCGATATATGCGAATTCCAGGGTGTTTGCAGCTTCTGTTAGGAGGGTTTTGGGTGGGTTTGTTAGTCAAAGGATTACTGATGGGGTTGAAAAGTTGCTTTTTAGGCTTGCTGAGCCTGTGATATTTCGGTCCCTTCAGGTAAACCAATTCTTTTATCCCACGTAAACTTGATTTTTAATGATAATATATCTGTTTGGAATAAATTATTAACTAGCATGTAGCAGTTTGTGTTGGCATGTGAAATAAATGTAATATTAACTTGGTAGCTGTTGCTCATACACAATTGATCTTAAGGATGCAATTGTTCTTTTCAACTTATCTAATTCATTATTGGTTGGTTTAGATAATTTGATTAAAGAATTATGAGATTGTTCTATGCACGTTTTGACAGGTTGCCAATTCAAATGTTCGTCTTAATGCATTGCATTTACTTTTAGATTTTTTCCCGCTTGAAGATCCTGATGCCATGAAAGAAGTAAAAGATACACTGCTTGATAAGCAGTTCTTTTTAATGGAGAGATTGATCATGGACGATTGTCCAGATGTAAGAGTTGTTGCAGTAGAAGGTTGTTTCCGTGTCCTTCATCTATTTTGGGAAATCGTCCCCTCATCAACCATTACAAAGCTGCTTACAAAAATATTTGATGACATGTCACACGATATTTGCAATGAGGTTAGGCTTTCGACGGTGAATGGCACTATTTATTTGCTCGGAAATCCACAGTCTCATGAAATTCTTAAAGTTCTTCTACCAAGATTGGGGCATCTGATCCTGGATAGTGCTCTTTCTAGTCGTGCTGCTGTCATGGATCTCCTCCTCCTTATAAGGGATATCCGATCCTTTCAATTTAATAAGGTATTGCTTTGCATTAACATTTTTGTATTGTTCTTGGCATCTTCTCCTGTTACTTGGTTGAGTTTATTCTTACTATAATAGTATATCTCTCATTGGCTGGCTGGCGCTGTTATTATAAAACTGCAGGTGGTTGGTTTAGATGTGTTATTATCAACACTTGCAAGTGATCATTCTCAGGTTGCACAGAAGATTACTAGATTGCTTATACCATCATACTTTCCGTCAAAAGTTAGCATCGAAGAGGCATGCAATCGTTGTGTCACTCTTATCAAAAGGTCTCCCATGGCTGGTGCAAGGTTTTGTGAATTTGCTATGTTAGAGGGGGCATCTCCTAAGTCTCTCATGGAGCTTGTCAGAGTGTTGATCGGTTTGGTTTTGTCAAATGAAAAACTACATGCAGATCAGATTGAGGGTCTACTTATTGCTGCTGCCTCCCTATGCAACAATCTAGTCAGTGAGCCTTGCTATAAGAATGCCCTTAAAGAATTTTTCACCGGTGGAAAAGTAAAGTGCTTGTTTGCTGCTGCATCCACTGGGCATGCTCAACCATCTGTACTCAACATTTGTTCTGTTGTTTCACCTGATGATGTTGCTGGGCTTGTTGAAGAATGCACGAGCCTGGTTACTAATTGTTGCGGATTACCAAAGAATGTGGAAATGCAAGCTAAAGTAAGGTCCGCTCACAGATTATTGTTGTCTTATAGTGGCTTTGATGATATGTTTGATTCTTTAACAAAGCTTTTGCAAAAAGCTGCCTATCGTTGCCATGTTAAATTTGGAGTTGAAATACCAAAGCAGAGAGTTTTCCCTGGGAAAAGGAAGAAATGCAAGTCCTCAGTCAAAATCTCAGCCAAGAGGAAGCATGTAGGTGGGAAAAATTCAACCACTTTTGAGTATGATTACTCAATTGCTGTTGGAATTGCCTGCCAGATTAAAGACCTGGTTGTTTCTGAGGACTCTCGGGAAGCTATTTTAGGGTCCCAAGCTCTAGAATCATCATTTCTTGCTCTGAAGGTCATTTCAGAGGCCAGCATTGAGCACTGCATCTCCTGCGAGTATATGGACACATCACCTGTTGTGGCGTATTCAGCTCTGGCCTTGCATATGAGTCTTCAAAACATAAGCATTAGTACAAATGATAGTGGCAGCAAGAACAGTGAGGGGACTGACTCTTCATCAATTGTGGAGGCAAGTTGTACTTTTTTTTTTCCTTTCACTTTTGTTGTATTGAAGTCTCTATTCTCTATGACTCTCCCTTGTATTTTTGTCTTTGACCAACAAATCATTCAATCCTTATGTGATTTTGTCAGTTTTGTGTTGCTTAGCTTACATTCTATGGCAATACCTGAATTTTTTATTTTGCAAGAAATTTAATGTCCCTTTTCTACACATTAGACCTTGAATTTAATTTTCATCTCTTGTTCTGCCAAGGAATTTATCATTCTTTACATGGAAACAGTGTAACATCCTGAAATCAATGGTCCCCTATTTTCCCAATGCCATCAGCACAAGCATGCTGGTTTAATTCTCTAGAGCTGCCACTTTATGCAAAATCTTGAAGCACGACTGTGTTTCTTGAATATTCCTCCCAGAACCCTACTTTGGCGGGGACCATATCAGACATTGGTTGCTTATCAATACAAGCATTATGATTTGTGGCTGCCAGTTGTTGATTTGAGACCTGGTTAATGAGCTCATTGAAAGTATTTTTGTTTGAATTTTAATAATAGGCATCTGTAGACAATAGGTGTTCTGTACTAATATACATGTATATCTTTCTCATTTTGTAACTGTGGTAATCATAACAGTTGAAAGTATTATAATTTGTAGCTGCCGGTTGTTGATTTAAAACCTGGTTAATGAGCTAATTGAAAGTATTTTTGTTGTTTGAATTTTAATAATAGGCATCTATAGACATTAGGTGTTCTGTACTAATATACATGTGTATCTTTCCCACCTTACACCTGTGGTAATTATAACAGACTGTGTAATCTTCATGGGTTTTTTAATAGAGTGCATTTTTTAACTGTACCTACTCCTTTGTCAGTTGTGACTGTTGCTCACATATGTGCTTCAATTTTTTAGAATGAGGAAACGTTTGTTGATGTGCTCTCAATTCTGTTTCCTCTAAATTTCATTTTCTTCAGACGGTGTTGGACCAGACAGTGGATCACCTTCTTAATTGTATTGATAAGCTGCTCGGAGAAGTTAACATCGGGGAAACTCAAGCAGACGCATCTATTTCAAATGATGATGGTAAGTGATTAAGGAAAATATAAATAAATCACCATCCCTTTAGCGCTGCTGTTCAATTTTAGAATATTAGTGACTGCAATAGCATTATAATTTGAATATCAGCGTCTTACATGAGATCTCATCATGCAATATTATGCTTTTAAGGTCTCCATCATTCTTTGTTTTTCATTAGAGAGAGGAATCACCTTTATTTAACGATGACTTTTTAACATTACGTAGGATCTCTCTCTACAAAAGAAAGGGGGGTGTCAAATAAGGTGAAGATGCTTACTGCAGTGCTAAAGCTCATAGTTGATTCCATTGCAATGAGCCTTCTATCTCGTATTCATGGAAGGTGTTTGAACTTTACATCTGCATATTTAAAACACATCATCTTTGCATTAGAGCACCAATCTATTGAAAAACTGCAATTTAAGGAGGATGAATTGAAAGATTTTTTTCTCTGTCTGAAGAGCTCCTTCAGCTATGCAGCCAAGTTACTCAATCTGATCCTTCGTGACACCAGTGAAACTTCACCACTACTTCCAGAAGCTTTTGATCTTGTCAATGATATGCTTGATCTAATCACCTCAATTGAATTGCACTTGGGCTCTGGTTTTGCAGCAGGCCTGGTTGCTGCAGCCAAGTCTTGGATGCCTGATCTGATTCTTGCATTGGGACTTCCGTGCATGCTAAACAAGACTCAATTAGCAAGCACATATATAACTGCATCAGATTGCATTAAGTCTGGTTATCCATCGTGGCCTATAATTTTAGCAAAGACTGAGCTTTATGAAATAAGAGAAGGTAACCCAGAAGAGGTGGATGATATAACTTCCGAACCAGAAGAATTCCGTGTGTTTAAGAAACTCATGGAAATGATAGTTTCACTATTGAAGGGGAAGTTTAACATTCTGGATGCAGTTGGAGTGATTTTATTGACTGGCTCTGTTGTTGGCCTTGAAAGGAAGGACTTTGGAGTAGTATTGGGACTTCTACATTTTGTCTGTGTGAAGTTAGTTGGAGAAGAAGACAAGGAATGGAATGAACTGGATATGATGTTGGCTTCTCTGCCAGAAATCTACCCTCAGATCGAGAGAGGGATTGAGGAACAGAGTGACGAAAATGCAAGGCAGAAACTATGCAGTGCCAGGATGTTGCTTGATCATGTTTGGTTTTATCATCTTTATGAAACCGGGAGGTTTTCTGCTATGAAAGAATAAATGGAACTTCTGTAAGAACTTTTATATTTTAAATTCTATGCTGAGTATATGGGTTGCATCCCATTTTATTTCATTCTGCAGAGGTTGAATGAAATGACAGTCGTTCCTGTTCTTTTTGCCACAAATATCAGATTTCAATGTAAAATTGTTCTCTCTGTTTCATTTCCTTTCGAAATGAAGAATTCAGTCATCTAAATACATGTAATAATCCCTAATTTACTATCTCCAATCCCTGCTTTGTAGTCTATAATAAATACAAGATATTCTGTTACAATTTTGTTGCTATATATTGTTAATATTCTAATCGAATTATAAATTGTTAATATGATTATATTAATTATCTTATTCAATTAATGCTAATACTTGTAAATTTTGTCAAACATTGTCATAATATATTCTTTTAAGACAAGACAAAATTACTCCTGGTCATTAAACGGTTATAAATTAACAGGTTCATTTTCTTTAACCAATCAGCAGTTATATGATTGCAATGCTTTAGCAGCATGTCCAAATATCATGAAATAGCTTCAAAGAGTATAAGCTGGGTAAGGATGTCTCGAACCTCAGTTAGTAGTGTTCTGCTGACCATGATGGGTCCTATATGAGGGAAAACAAACTAGAAAACCAAAAAGAGAAAGAAAAACTAGAATCTTGAGCTATACTGTTAGAGAGATTTCCTCTTCTCAATACAATACCTGACTAGAAGAATAGTGCAATAATTGTGCTTGTTGCAGTAAGCTTATCAGACTGAGAATGCCATAATAAAACTGCAGATACAATTAATAAGAATTCTGGTGGAAGCCCCGTAGAGATGGATGAGAGAAGTTTGAACATTGATGCAACTACTATCAACAAACACGAGGCTAGAATGTAATTATCAAAGAAACGATTTCTGGAGGAGATTGCTAAAGCTCAAGGTTTGCTGTGTGCACAAAACTGGACAAGGAAGTTGAACTGCATAGGATCCGCATTCCAAAAACAGCCTGGGTGTCATGACTAGAGGTTGTTTGAGATTGTGTTTTACCCTATATTTTAGTACGTTTTAAAAGTATATTTGGTATGAAAAAGTATCAAATTAATATTTTTTATTTTTTTAATAATTTTGATATGCTAATATTAAAAATAAAAAAAATATTTTAATATACTTTAAAGTAAAAAATACTTTTCAAAAATATCATATATCACAATATTAAAAACACATTAAACTGAATTATCTTATCTAGATAAATTTATTTCTAATAAGTTGAGCTCTTTTTTAAAGGTTTTATTTTTATTTTTTTCTAGTATAGTATAGTATTGTAGATGTTTGAATTTGTGGAGTAGTTATCTCCTTAGCCATAACATAATGCGGAAACTATATCGTTTCATTGAGCACTATTTCTTTTAAGATAAAAAGGTATTCTAACTCTAGATTATAACTTACATCTTCTAATAGTATACTACTATGGAAAGTAAATTCTATTATAGAAATTAGGCTTTTTTAGTGTGTTGTTTCACCCTTACTAGTAAGAAGCTTTTCTCGAGTTAGGATTGTTAGATCTGTGTTTGGAGGAGGGCTTAGATGGATAAATTTTTGCATATCTTTTAACACGATTAAAAAATTAATGTCTTCTCTCAAGTGTAGGAGTGTAGAAGTAATAAATAACCCGATAAGATAAGGGTCGCACTATAGGAAGGTTAATTGTATAAATTACAAATAACAATAATACAACAACAACAACAACAACAACAACAACAACAATAACAGTAGTAGTAGTTAGTAGTAATAGTAGTAGTAGTAATAATAATAAAAAAGAAGAAGTTGATGAAAACTTTGAGATAAAAAATCAATGCGAGAATTAAACAATGATAAAAACAAATGTCAAGGTCAGCGGATCCACTAATAGTAATTCAAATAAGTATAATATAAACTCTTTTTATTATTTAATTAGAAACCATACATGAAGGTTCCAATCGGATTATAAGTTGTTAACATGATTGTATTAGTTATCTTATTTGAATAATGCCAATACTTGTAAACATTGTCAGGTATTCATGATTATAACTTATATTAATAATAAATCAAGTTCCTTTCATAGTACAAGTGAAAGTTATACCATACGGTTGGGTTATAAAAGTGCCAAGTATTTGTTGTACCAAGTGTTATACAACACAAATCTAGACTAACCATTAAACAAGCAAAATATTAAAAGTGAACAATATAACAAATATAAACATGTTAGTATCAAACATTAAAGTTTATATTGGGTTTATACTATACTTATTCTTACACCATTAATGTAACCTTTTCACATTGACATAACAAACTTAACTAAATATAATAAAAGAGAGAAATATAAATAAATAAGATGAGAACATAAATAAAATAAAAGTTAACTAAGTAAAGGAAAAGAAATGAGAAACATAAACAAGAGATTAATATAAGTAAAACCTAAGCATTACAATAAAGAGAGAACAAGAACATGATCTTGATCTAAAAACCAAGATGACTAAATGCATGATAAATGCTTTCTTTTATAGGCTAAAATTGAGAACTATTGATTTGATGACTACTTGTTGAGTGGGTGACCACATCTTGACTTGGTGACAATCCTTATCTTCTTATTTGCCAAAAACATTATTACTAATTTAGAATCTGAACACATTTAAATCATGAAAGTTTTAAAAAATTGTCTTAGCTTTTTTTTTTTTTTAAAAGAGGTTATTTGGACTTATAGAACTCAAGATATGAGTTGAACACTGAGTAGTGTCTATGTTGCAAGATAGAATTGAGTCTTGCCTTTTGCATGAAAGTTTTAGGTTTATGTCTTAGCTTTTTATCCATATAAAGCAAACCTAAATCTAAGTTCTATAGCTCTAGTTATGATCTAATTATAGAACAGTGTTCTAATTTGGACTAAACTAACATCTCTTTTTTAAACTTCACCCTCTCTTTATCCTTTTAATTTCAATACTTCAACTCATCAATTAATCCTTTCATTTATGTGATAGGACTGCATTTATGATGAATATTTACCATAAATTAAAGGTATCTTATGGTATCATACTTGATATTATAAAACATGTTTTAGTTAAGGAGTTATTGATACATTAAGTGCAAAATAATGATATAAAACCTTCATAAAAATACGCTTTTAAGTACTATCAATCTTCCTATTTATTATAAGGATGAGGAATCATACAAACCATCTCTTTATCCTATCAATAAAAAACAAGAAGAAAAGAACTAGGTTTTTGACAAGACCAAAAGATTGATGTTTTCTCCCAAGTATAGGAGTGTCGAAGTAATAAATAATCCGACAAGATTAGAGTCAAACCACAGGGAGATTAATTATATAAATTATAGATAACAATAATACAACAACAACAATAACAACAACAATCATAACAATAACAATAATAATACTAATAGTAGTAGTAGTAATAGTAATAGTAGTAGTACTAAGAATAATAACAACAACAATAATAACAACAACAAAAGAAGAAGAAGATAATGATGAAGATGAGAGTTTTGAGATAGAAGATCGATGAATGTAAGGATTAAACAATGTAACAACAAATAAGTATAGTCTAAAAACTCTTATTATTCAATTGGAAACCACACATAAAGGATGTTCTAATCAGATTATAAATTATTAACATGATTACATTAGTTAGCTTATTTAAATAATGCTAATACTTGTAAATGTTGTTAGACATTCATGATTATAATTTATATTAACAACAAATCAAATTCCTTTCATAGCTCAGGTGTCAGTTATACCAACAATATAAGTTATGAAAGTGCAAAGTATTTGTTGTATCAAGTGTTATACAATATAAATCTAGATTAACAATTTAACAAGCAAAGTATTAAAAGTGAACAAGATAACAAATACAAAATGTGTTAGTATCAAACATTAAGGTCGATGTTGAGTTTACATTATACTTATTCATACACCATTAATGTAACCTTTTTACCTTAACATAATAAACTTAACTACCTATAATAAAAGAAAGAAAAATAAATAAACAAAATAAGAACATAACTAAGATAAAAGTTAACTAAGTAAAGGAAAGGAAATGAAAGGCATAAACTTGATATTAATGAAAGCAAAACATAAGTAAAACAAAGAGAGAAAGCAAGAACATGATCTTTATCTGGAAACCAAGATGCCTAAATGCATGACAAATGCTTTTTTTTATAGGTCAAAATTAGGAACTATTAATTTGATGACTAATTGATGAATGGGTGGTCAACTCTTGACTTGGTGACAATCCTTATCTTCTTTTATCTGCCCAAAACATCATTGATAAAGTCAGAGTTGGAACTACTAAACAAAAGTTATAGAAAATTATCTCAGTTTTTCAGGAAAAAAATAGAGGCCATTTGGACTTCTAAAACTCTAGATATGGGCCAAACACTGAATAATGCATGGGCTGTAGGACATATTTAAACTTCTTTGTTATTGTTACAATTTAGACTTGAAAATGACCTTTTTTAAATCTTGGTACTTATATGAAAGTTATAGGCCTATGTCTTACCTTTTCAGCTATATAAAGTAAACCTGAATTCGAGATCTACAGCTCCAGATATGACCCACTTATCGAACAATATTCCAGTTTGGACTGAACCAACATCTCTTTTCTAAGTTTGGCCATCTCTTTGTCCTTTCAATTTTAGTTCTTAAATTCATCAATCAATCCTTTTATTTATATGATAGGCTTGCATTTAAAATGAACATTTACCACAAATTAAAGGTATCTAATATTATTAGATATGTTATTATAAAACATGCTTTAGTTAAGGAGTTATTGATACTTCAAGTGCAAAATGATTGTATATAAAACCTTGATAAAAATACATTTTTAAGTACTAATCATTAGTATCAAACATTAAAGTCCATGTTGAGTTTTCACTATGCTTATTCTTACATGATTAGTACTTAAAAGTGCATTTTTATCAAGGTTTTATATCATCATTTTGCACTTAAAGTATCAATAACTTCTTAACTAAAACATATTTTATAATAACGTATCTAATAAAATAAGATACCTTTAATTTATGGTAAATATTTATTTTAAATGCAGGTCTATCACATAAATGAAATGATTGATTGATGAATTTAAAAACTGAAATTGAAAGGATAAAGAGATGTTAGTGCAATCCAAACTAGAACACTATTCGGTAATTAAGTCATATCTACAACTGTAGATCTCAGATTTAGGTCTACTTTATATGGATGAAAAGGTAAGACATAGGCCTACAACTTTCATATAGAGCCCGAAATCAAAAAAGGTCATTTTCAAGTCCAAATTGTAGCAACAACAAAGAAGTCCTAATCTGTCTTCCAGCCCGAGCACTGTTCAGTATTTTGACCCATATCTAGAGTTCTAGAAGTCCAAATAACCTGAATTTTTTTATACAAGAAAGTTGAGATAATTTCCTACAACTTTCATGTCAAGTGGCTCCAATTGACGTTATCAATGAAGTTTTGGGCAGACAAGAGAAGAAAAGAATTGCCACAAGTTAAGAGTTGGTCACCCACTCATCAATTAGTTATCAAATCAATAGTTCCTAATTTTAGCCTATAAAAGGAGGCATTTATCATGTATTTATGCATCTTGGTTTCCAGATCAAGATCATGCTCTTGCTTTCTCTCTTTGTATTTTTTGTAATGTTTATGCTTTGTTTTCATTAATATCAAGTTTATGCTTTTCATTTACGTAGTTAACTTTTATCGTATTTATATTCTTATTTTGTTTATTTATTGTTCTTTCTTTCATTATGTCTAGCTAGGTTAATTATGTCAAGGTGAAAAGGTTACACTAATAGTGTAAGAATAAGTATAGTGTAAACTTAATATGGACTTTAATGTTTGATACTAACATGTTTTGTATTTGTTATCTTATTCACTCTTTAATACTTTGCTTGTTAAATGACTAATCTTGATTTATGTTGTATAACACTTGGTACAACAAATGCTTGACACTTTCATATCCCATACTATATGATATAACCGATACCTGAGCTATGAAAGGAACTTGATTTGTTGTAAACATAAGTTATAATCATGAATGTTTGATGAAATTTATAAGTATTAACATTAATTGAATAAGATGACTAATGTAATCATATTAACAATCTATAATTCGATTGGAACCTCCTTTGTGTGTGGTTTCCAATTGTATAATAAGAGTTTATACTATATTTGTTTGACATACCATTAGTGGAACTTCTAACCTTGACATTTATTATTATCATTGTTTAATCCTTACATTAATATTCCATTTCAAAGTTCTTATCTTTTTCTCCTTCTTCTCCTTTTTTTTCTTTATTATTATTATTATTATTATTATTATTATTATTATTGTTATTATTGTTATTGTTGTTGTTGTTATTGTCATCTATAATTTATACAATTAACCTTCCTATGGTTCAACTCTAGTCTTGTTGGGTTATTTATTACTTCGACACTCCTGCACTTGGGAGAAGACATCAATATTTTAGTCATGTCATTACACTATTTAGTGTAACCTTTTCACCTTAACATAATAAACTTAACTAAGTATAATGAAAAAAAGAAAAAAAAATAAGAACATAAATGATTAGTACTTAAAAGTGCATTTTTATCATGGTTTTATATCATCATTTTGCACTTGAAGTATCAATAACTCCTTAACTAAAGCATGTTTTATAATAATATATCTAATAATATAAGATACCTTTAATTTATGGTAAATGTTCATTTTAAATGCAGGCCTATCACATAAATGAAAATATTGATTGATGACTTTAAGAACTTAAATTGCAAAGGCAAAGAGATGGCCAAACTTAGAAAAGAGATGTCGGTGCAATCCAAACCGAAACCCTGTTCGGTAATTGGGTCATATCTGGAGCTACAGATCTCAGATTTAGGTCCAATTTATATGGATGGAAAGGTAAGACATAGGCCTACAACTTTCATATGGAGCCCAAGATCTAAAAAGGCCATTATCAAGTCCAAATTGTAGCAACAACAAAGAAGCCCGAATCTATCTTCCAGCCTGAGCACTGTTCGGTATTTTGGCCATATCTAGAGTTCTAGAAGTCTAAATGAGCTGAATGTT
This sequence comes from Populus pruinosa, assembly GCA_026413675.1. Taxonomy (NCBI): domain Eukaryota; kingdom Viridiplantae; phylum Streptophyta; class Magnoliopsida; order Malpighiales; family Salicaceae; genus Populus; species Populus pruinosa. The sequence continues at coordinate 7,603,697 of CM048598.1, forward strand.
TTACACAAGAAAGCTGAGACAATTGCCTACAACTTTCATGTTTACAACTGGCTTCAATTTTGATGTTATCAATGACGTTTTGGGCAGACAAGAGAAGATAATGATTGTCACCAAGTCAAAAGTTGGCCACCCACTTATGCATTTAGGCATCTTGATTTCCAGATCAAGATCATGCTCTTCCTTTCTCTCTTTGTATTTTTTGTAATGTTTATGCTTTGCTTTCATTAATATTAAGTTTATGCTTTTCATTTCCTTTCCTTTACTTAGTTAGCTTTGATGTTCTTATTTTGTTTATCTATTTTGCTTTCTTTCATTATGTCTAGCTAAGTTAATTATGTCAAGGTGAAAAGGTTACACTAATGGTGTGAGAATAAGTATAATGTAAACTTAATATGGGCTTTAATGTTTGATACTAACATGTTTTATATTTGTTATCTTGTTCACTCGTTAATACTTTGCTTATTAAATGATTAATCTTGATTTATGTTGTATAACACTTGGTACAACAAATGCTTGGCACTTTCATAGCCCATAATGTATGGTATAACCGACACCTGAGCTATGAAAGGAACTTGATTTGTTATTAACATAAGTTATAATCATGAATGTTTGACGAGATTTACAAGTATTAGCATTAATTGAATAAGATGACTAATGTAATCATGTTAACAATATATAATCTGATTGGAACCTCCTTTGTGTGTGGTTTCCAATTCAATAATAAGAGTTTATACTATACTTGTTTGATATACCATTAGTGGAACCTCTAACCTTTACATTTGTTATTATTATTGTTTAATCCTTACATTAATATTTCATCTCCAAGTTCTCATCATCTTCTTCTTCTTCTTCTTTCTTTATTATTATTATTATTATTATTATTATTACTATTGTTGTTGTTATTCTTGTTGTTTTATAATTGTTGTTTATAATTTGTACAATTAACCTCCCTGTGGTTCGACCCCGGTCTTGCCGGGTTATTTATTACTTCGACACTCCTGCACTTGGGAGAAGACATCAATCTTTTAGTCGTGTCAATAAATAAGATAAAAGTTAACTAAGTAAAGAAAAGGAAATGAAATACATAAATTTGATATTAATGAAAGCAAAATATAAGCAACACAAAGAGGAAAAGCAAGATCATGATCTTGATTTGGAAACTAAGATGACTAAATGCATGTCAAATGTCTCCCTTTATATGCTAAAATTGAGAACTATTGATTTGATGACTAATTAATGACTGGGTGGCTAACTCTTGACTTGATGACAATCCTTATCTTCTTGTGTTTGCCTAAAACATCATTGATAACGTCAGAATTGGAACCACTTGAAAACATGAAAGTTGTAGGAAATTATCTCAGCTTTCCAAGAAAAGAATTGAGGTCATTTAGACTTTTAGAACTCCAGATATGAGCCAAACACTAAACAGTATTTAGGTTGCAGGACAGAGTCGGACTTCTTCGTTGTTGTTATAATTTGAACTTGAAAATGATCTTTTTAAATATTGGACTCCTATAAAAGTTGTAGGTCTATGTTTTACCTTTTTATCTATATAAAGTAGGCTTAAATTCAAGATCTACAGCTTAAGATATGACCCAATTACTGAACAGTGTTCTGGTTTGGACTACACTAGCATCTTTCTTTTTCTTTTTTATTAAGTTTGGCCATCTTTTTGTCCTTTCAATTTCAATTCTTAAACTCATCAATCAGTCTTTTTATTTATGTGATAGACCTGCATTTAAAATTAATATTTACCATAAATTAAAGGTATCTTATATTATTAAATATGTTATTATAAAACATGCTTTAGTTAAGGAGTTATTGATACTTCAAATACAAAATGATAGTATAAAACAACCTTGACAAAGATGTATTTTCAAGTACTAATCAAAAGACATCTTATATTATTAGATATATTATTATAAAACATGCTTTAGTTAAGAAGTTATTGATACTTTAAATGCAAAATAATAATATAAAATCTTGATAAAAATGCACTTTTAAGTATTAATCACCTTCCTTACCCTTAGAGATTAACTTATCATCTTTCTCACAAGGTTCAAGAGTGAGTTTTCCAATAACCTTATCATTGCGAAGACTGATGAATGATTTGACTTGATCCATGTGATGGCCTCTGGAACTACTTGCATTTGTATTATATTGCACCTTATGATTTTTCTATGATTGAGATGGAAACTTAAATTTTTCTTGAAAACTAAGAGTAGATATCAATTTTGCAAGAGTATCTTTAAAATCTTTCATGTTTTGAGCAAGTTGAGTATCAATTGTTTCTTGCTTTTCATTGAATGCTTGCAATGTTTCCTCAAGATTTCTTCTAGGAGGTGGGGCATAAGAAGGTGTATATCTATTATAATTTTAGAAATTATGGTGTGTTTGAAATGATGACTTTGAAGTTGGTGTATTATTGTTATCACTATTCAAACTAAAATTTAGGTGATTTCTCCAACCAGGGTTGTATGTTTGTAAGTATGGGTTATGATTGGGTCTTTGTAATATGTTTAAAGCATGAACTTATTCATGGAGTCATTCTCTAAAAGAAGACAAAGTCAGACAATCATTGGTTGGGTGTTCATTGGTTTCGCAGATTTGACACACAATGTCTTGAATGGATTTTTTATTAACCACTCTTTTTTAATTCTAGTACCTCGACTTTCCTAACTAAAGATGTATGAGGTTAAGTTTTATCCAATACTTCATAAGTACCTGCGGTGTTTTAATTTTGAGCATTTTCAACTACCAAGTCTAAGTACTTCATTATTTCATCAAAGTCTTTACCTTTATAAGTTCTATTGAATATCAATTCCACCATTTACATATCTTTAGGTGTTAACCCTTTATAAAAATATGAAACCAATTTTCATGTTTCAAAACTATGATGAGGGCAAGTATTAAGCAAGTCTGGATATCTATCCTAATATTGATAAAATATTTCTCCTGGTTTTTGAGTGAAATTGGTGATTTATCTTTTGAAAGAGTTTGCTTTATGAGATGGAAAAAACTTCTTTAAAAATTATTGTTGTATTTCATCCCAAATACGAATGGATCCTAATCTCAAATTTTATAGCCATATTTTAGCTTTATCTTTTAAAGAAAAAGGAAAAAAACTGTAATCTTATGGTGTTCATGCTACAATTTAAGTCATTATAGGTGTTACAAACCTCCTCAAATTCCCTTAAATACATGGATTTTCTAAATCTAACCCATGAAAAGAAGGTAAATATTGAATAATGTCTGGTTTAAAATTGAAGTAAGATGCATCAGGAGAGAAAACTATATACTATGGTGCTCTTGTTCTTATTGGATTCATATGGTCTTTACTTGTTTTAACTCAATTATTCTTATTATAAAGCGATTGTTTATCTTCTTCAACCATATTTTCTAAAAATGATGAGGATATCCTAGAAAGTTTATCACTTAATGTACTTAACTAAACTCTTATACACGTGTAGGAAGACAATAAAAAGACGAAGAAAAAAAAGAAAACAAAATAAAAGAAACAAAGTTAGATACAAGAGAAGTGAAAAGAGAAAATAAAATAAAAATTATAATTTATATAAGAATTTACCTCCTTGGCAACGACGCCAAAAACTTGACACGACCAAAAGATTGATATTTTCTCTTAAGTGCAGGAGTGTTGAAGTAATAAATAACCCGGCAAGACCGAAGTCAAACTATAGGGAGGTTAACTATATAATAATAATAATAATAATAATAATAATAAGAGAAGGAGGAAGAAGAAGAAGTTAAAGACTTTGAGATGCAAGATTAATATAAAGATTAAGTAATAAAAATAAATGTTAAGGTTAGAGGATCTACTAATGGTATTTCAAACAAATATAATATAAACTGTTTTTAATACTCAAATAAAAACAACACACAAAGAAGATTCCAATCAGATTATAAATAGTTAACATCATTACATTATTTATCTTATTTGAATAATGCTAATAATTGTAAATGTTGTTAGGTATTCATGATTATAACTTATGTTAACAACAAATCAAGTTTTTTTCATAGCACAAGTGTCGTTTACATCATACGGTTTGGCTATGAAAGTGCCAAGTATTTGTTGTGCCAAGTGTTATACAACATAAATCTAGATTAGTCATTTAACAAACAAAGTATTAAAGAGTGAGTAAGATAACAAATATAAAACATGATAGTATCAAACATTAAATTCCATGTTAAGTTTACACTATACTTATTCTTACACCATTATTGTAACCTTTTCATTTGATATAATAAACTTAACTAAATATAATGAAAGAAGAGAAACATAAATAAACAAGATAAGAACATAAATAAGATATAAGTTAATTAAGTAAAGGAAAGGAAATGAAAAGCATAAACAAGAGATTAATAAAAGTAAAATTTAAGCATTACAAAATATATAAAGAAAAAAAGCAAGAATACGATCTTATTTAAAAATCAAGATGGTTGAATGTATGACAAATGCTTTTTTTTATAGGCCAAAATTAGGAATTATTGATTTGTTGACTAATTGTTGAGTGGGTGACCACATCTTGACTTGGTGACAATTCTTATCTTCTTGTCTGAACAAAATATTATTGCTAACATTAGAATTAAAATAGACTTCATAAAAGTTCTGGGAAATTATCTTAGCTTTCCAACAAAAAAAAATTAAGGTCATTTGAACTTCTAAAACTCTAGATATAGGCTGAATACTGAGTAGTGTCTAGGCTGCAAGATAAATTCAGACTTTTTTGTTGTTGCTAAGATTTAAACTTTCAAATAACAGAATTGAGTTTTGCATTCCTGATTAGTACTTAAAAGTGCATTTTTATCATGGTTTTATATCATCATTTTGCACTTGAAGTATCAATAACTCCTTAACTAAAATATGTTTTATAATAATGTATCTAATAATATAGGATACCTATAATTTGTGGTAAATGTCTATTTTTAATGCAGGCCTATCACATAAATTAAAGGATTGATTGATGACTTGAAGAACTTAAATTGCAAGGATAAAGAGATGGTCAAACTTAGAGAAGAGATGTCGGTGCAATCCAAACCGGAATACTGTTCGGTAATTGGGTCATATCTGGAGCTACAGATCTTAGATTTAGGTCCAATTTATATGGATGGAAAGGTAAGGCATAGGCCTATAACTTTCATATGGAGCCCAAGATCTAAAAAGGCCATTATCAAGTCCAAATTGTAGCAACAACAAAGAAGCCCGAATCTGTCTTCCAGCCCGAGCACTGTTCGGTATTTTGGCCATATCTGGAGTTCTAGAAGTCCAAATGAGCTGAATTTTTTACACAAGAAAGCTGAGACAATTGCCTACAACTTTCATGTTTACAACTGGCTCCAGTTTGGACGTTATCAATGACGTTTTGGGCAGACAAGAGAAGATAAGGATTGTCACCAAATCAAAAGTTGGCCACCCACTTATCAATTAGTCATCAAATCAATAGTTTCCAATTTTGGCCTATAAAAGGAGGCATTTGCCATGCATTTAGGCATCTTGGTTTCCAGATCAAGATCATGCTCTTCCTTTCTTTCTTTGTATTTTTTGTAATGTTTATGCTTTGCTTTCATTATTATTAAGTTTATGCTTTTCATTTCCTTTCCTTTACTTAGTTAGCTTTTATGTTCTTATTTTGTTTATCTATTTTGCTTTCTTTCATTATGTCTAGCTAAGTTAATTATGTCAAGGTGAAAAAGTTACACTAATGGTGTGAGAATAAGTATAATGTAAACTTAATATGGGCTTTAATGTTTGATACTAACATGTTTTATATTTGTTATTTTGTTCACTCTTTAATACTTTGCTTGTTAAATGATTAATCTTGATTTATGTTGTATAACACTTGGTACAACAAATGCTTGGCACTTTCATAGCCCATAATGTATGGTATAACCGACACCTGAGCTATGAAAGGAACTTGATTTGTTGTTAACATAAGTTATAATCATGAATGCTTGACGAGATTTACAAGTATTAGCATTAATTGAATAAGATGACTAATGTAATCATGTTAACAATATATAATCTGATTGGAACCTCCTTTGTGTGTGGTTTCCAATTCAATAATAAGAGTTTATACTATACTTGTTTGATATACCATTAGTGGAACCTCTAACCTTGACATTTGTTATTATTATTGTTTAATCCTTACATTAATTTTTCATCTCCAAGTTCTCAACATCTTCTTCTTCTTCTCTTTCTTTATTATTATTATTACTACTACTACTACTACTACTACTACTACTACTACTACTAGTATTATTATTATTATTATTATTATTATAGTTGTTATTGTTATTATTATAGTTGTTATTGTTATTGTTATTGTTGTTGTTGTTATTGCTATTATTGTTGCTTATAATTGTTGTCTATAATTTGTACAATTAACCTCCCTATGGTTTGACCCCGGTCTTGCCGGGTTATTTATTACTTCGACACTCCTGCACTTGGGAGAAGACATCAACCTTTTAGTCGTGTCAATTCCTATGAATATTTTTGGTCTATTTCTTAGCTTTCTAACCATATAAACTGAATTGAAATCCAAGATCTACAGTTCTAGATATGACCCAATAACTAAATAGTGTTCCAGTTTGGACCGAACTAGCATCACTTTTCTAAGCTTCACCCTCTTTTTGTCTTTTCAATTTCATTATTTGAACTCTTCATCAATCTTTTGATTTATGTGATAGGTCTGCATTTAATATGAACATTTATCATAAATTAAATATATGTTATAGTATCAGACTTGTTATTATAAAAACATGCTTTAGTTAAGGAGTTATTAATACTTCATGTGCAAAATATTGATATAAAATATTAATAAAAATGCACTTTTAAGTAATAATCATAGGCTAATATTTCAAAAATAACAAAATAAATTATTTTGTTTTCTTTTAATATTAAGAATTATGCGCATATACATAAGATATACTCTCGATATTAATAATGTAGTTCTTTTATTGATGTTAGAACGATTAGATTTAATTTAATATGAATCTCCTTACCGATATGACTTGTTTAAAATCATATACAGATCAATAACTATAAAATACAATAAGACCTTAGATTTTATTAGATAATTAAATAATATAACCTACCTCAAGTAGAGTATTTAAAATGATAAAATTTTTCCTATATATAACCAAACGGTAACTCTCATTCCTGCTTTATATGTATAAAAGATAAAAATTTATTGTTTTTCTATTTTTCTTGATTTTTCCTGGAAAATTCAATTTTTCATTAGAGATATTGCATATGTGCGACATGATACATTGATTGAATGAATGAATGAAGAAGTTCAATTACATGACTGTAGAGCGTAGACCTGCCAATATTCCATCAAAAGATTCAAGAAAAAATTGCCGCCATCTTTTTAGTTGCCAGGAATATTTACTAAGTAAAAGAAAAGTGAGGATCAAGGAACATTTGTTTTGGAAAACTGTTTCCAGGATAATAATATTGCTGCACCTAGTCTCGTAGACAACAAACTAGGAAACTTTCTTGGACAACATATTCAGCACTTCGCAAGTCTTCCATTGCTTGAAAAGGCCGCCTCAAATCCAGTTGTCCAAACTTCAGTTTTAGAAGGAATCTCTGAAACGCGATCTATACAGGGATCTTCTTTAAACCAGCAGCAATCGGCATGCCAAGAAATCCGATGAACACACTAAGGAACCACTGTGCGGAAGTGAGAGGTGCTGTATTTGCAAATGTACCCAGGAATTCCACGATTATGATTTGGGAAAGGACAGTGCCCCCAATAACAGCAACAAAAACATAGTTATCCAATATGCCTTTGAAAACATCAATCTCCTCCATCTCGCGGGAGCTTATCTCGTTGAATATCTGCACAGTCAAATGAAGTTATTTTTAGTTAGTGAAAGTTATCAAGGCAAGAATTGGAAATACTGCTAACTAGAAGCTTAGTTCAAACTATGATTATCGCCTTCCCTAGCGAGCTAATACACTCAAGCAACAAATACTAGGCCAAAACTTAAGGTTGTATTTAACCAGGAAAGAGTATCAGCAAAGGAAAATGGATGAAGCCTTCAATTCCATATCATCATGTAATCATGCAAGAGATGCATCAACCACACCCGAGAAGGATTTTTATTAACAAGCAGAATGTTTGCTACAGGTGAGAGAGAATATTAGGCATCCATGAATATCCTTCTCAATAGAACTGACAGCCTAGCTGTGATATTTCTTTAGCGTTAATAGGTTTTCTGGAAATTTATCAACGCTGAAGAAATTGGAAATGACAGCCTTTCTGTGCCCTTGAAACCTATTGGATTGTATTGTATTGCATTTAGCAAATAATGAAGCCTTGTAAATCACCAATAAAATCTGGGAAAGAAGGTGAAGCTAGCTAGTGATGCACATGATTCTCATTCCTTTTGCACAGCTCATACAGAGGCATAAGAAGCAACAAATGGGTTAGGAGAGAAGAGAGCCAAAGGAAAAGAAGAGGAGAAGGGAATTCGTAAGTTCTAATTTCAGAGAACAACACTTCTAACAATGCTAATTAATCATGAGAAATGCACCTATATTTCCCACTGATGGTAAAACTAATTCATGATCATAGCAAGTACAAAGATATATAACATTTCCATTGGAGTTAAATCTACCGTAAAAGTTAAAAGGTATCCACATATAGCATTCAGATATTCAAAGATAAATTTAAGCATTCAGAAAGTCAAAGATAAATTTTACTGTTATTGCAATGTCAAACAGGTGACGCGCAGACTGCAGTGCTAATTCAAAAATAAACTAGTAGTCTTGAGATTCGTAGAAAAGCTTGCCTGACAAAAGACGAATGAATTGAATATAAGGGTGTTCAGGACTAGATCAGAATCAGGGCCATCGAGACTAAATAATGCTTTCCCTTTGGCTTGAAGGTGCCATATTACCATAAACTGGTAAAGAGATTGGCCTAAGATATTCCTCCACATGACGCTGCTGATAAAGTTCCCTTTCCTTCCGACTGGGGAACGCTTCATTAGTTCATCATTTGGAGGCTCAGTTGCAAGTGCAAGTGCTCCTAGGGTATCCATGATCATGTTTACCCACAAAAGCTGGACAGCTGTGAGGGGAGCACTACCTGAAAAACATTTTGACGAGTAATTATCGGCAAGAAAGAAAATGATTTCTATAATGCAAAACAAAAGGCAGAAACGTGATTCATGGAAAGCTACATGCAGCATATGGCTTGGTTACATACCTGTCAAACAAGCTGAAGAGAAGTTAACAATTAAGGCCACCACATTAACAGTCAGCTGGAACTGTACGAATTTTTGAATATTCATGTAAACTGAGCGTCCCCATTTGGCTACTGTCACGATGGTTGAGAAGTTGTCATCCAGAATTATGACATCAGCACTCTCTTTAGCCACCTTAAGTTCGAATAGCAATTAGTCAAATTCAGAATTAAGACCCAGTGTAATTTTGGAAATTCTAATGGATGAGAACTGAAAAGTTCTTATCAACTTGAATAAAAAACACACAAGAATAGCACCTCTTTCTACTCCATAAAAGTCTAGAGGTCCATGACTAAAACCAAACCGGCCAATTTTCGCTCGGCTTGACTTGCTCCCACGAAATTATGAATAATGCAGTTAGTTCTCATTCTCTCATATGAGTGATTCTCAAAAACACTTACCTTGGCTTTTAACTCATAAAGCCAATGGATTCAGTGAAAAATAACAGAGGGCAATGTGAGAAATCAAGGAACTTTTCATCAACCTTTAGGTGGACCACATATTAGCTGTTAAATATGTAGTAGAATAAATAATACTAATACAATGTCAATTCCTATAAGCAAGACCATGTACAAGGAAGAGGTTCCACAAGATGCAGCATATAAACACTTACCTTGGCTTTTAACTCATAAAGCCAATGGATTCAGTGAAAAATAACAGAGGGCAATGTGAGAAATCAAGGAACTTTTCATCAACCTTTAGGTGGACCACATATTAGCTGTTAAATATGTAGTAGAATAAATAATACTAATACAATGTCAATTCCTATAAGCAAGACCATGTACAAGGAAGAGGTTCCACAAGATGCAGCATATTATCTTTAAAAGATACAGGGAAAAGACCAACAGTGAACAGTTATCTGATCCAAATGGCCAACTGAATCAAAATGTTTTGCATGAAAGCCATGCTTTAGCATTGTTTTGCCTATTCTATGGATGGCAGAAAGATTGATGTTGGGTTGGGTTCCTGGAAAGAATTAGAATAAACTCACCTCAGTTCCAGCAATGCCCATTGCGAGACCAATATCGGCTTCATGGAGAGCTGGAGCATCGTTTGTTCCATCACCAGTCACTGCAACAACTTCACCAAAGGTCGTTCGCAAATGTTTCACCAGTGTATGTTTGTCAAGAGGTGAAGATCGAGCCATCACCTGCAAATGAATTCCTATTTGTTAGTCTTGGTGAGACAAACTCGTTTCATTTCCAATAAATGTTTTGCAGTTGGATATTCGATGGACAAGAAAGTGAAATGACACCTGAATTTTGGGAACTAGTTGGAGCAATTCATCCAGGCTCTTCTCTCGGAAATCTGGACCCTCAATTGCTATACCATCATCAGTAAGAATCCCACATTCCCTTGCAATGGCCTTTGCGGTATTTATATTATCTCCTGTAACCATTCGTACAGTGATACCAGCTGAACGACATACTGCAACAGACTCCTTGACTCCTGGACGAACAGGATCTTTGATACCCACAATCCCTATACAAGTATAACCAGAAACTGGCATAGGATTCTCAAGGGAGAACCCACCTTCCAGTTCCATATAGGCAATACAGAGAGTTCTAAGAGCCTCATTAGCAAACTGATCGATTGTAACCTTAAGGAGGTTAATGGATTCTTCATCCAGGGGAACAATGTCACCATTTGAATTGATCACCTTGTCACAAGCAGCCAAAACTATTTCTGAAGCACCTTTGGTGTGGGCTCGCAAACCACCTTCATGAAGTTCCATCACTACCCCCATTCGCTTCTTCGTGGAGTTGAAAGGTTCAACTTTAACAAGTTTCACAGCTTGTCGCTCTGCCTGGAAATCACCACCCAGGGATAAGCCAAACTCCAATAAAGCAGTCTCGGTGGGTGTTCCTAAAATCTCACGTTTACCATCTTTGTTAACAACAACCTCACCTCCAGTGTTGTTAAATATTGATTGCAGGAGAAGTTTTACTGCAGAAACAGGCATTTCAGAGACCAAGCTAGCAGCCTTAGTAGGTTGGTCAACTACCTTGACTTCCATGCAAATGCATGACTTCACAACAGTCATGTGATTAGTAGTTAGTGTCCCAGTTTTGTCACTGCAGATGGTTGTTGCGGACCCCATAGTCTCACAAGCCGCCAGATGTCGAACAAGTGCTTTATCATTCATCATCTTCTTCATGGCAAATGCAAGGCTCAACGTCACAGCTAGTGGCAGCCCTTCGGGAACTGCAACAACAACAATTGTAACTGCAATGGCAAAGTATTCCAATATCTCCAGTGCATCATCTCCAGACCAGCGAAAGTAAGTCCCTGCTTGCCACTTGTGGCTAAATAACCCTTGTACCAGAACTGCAAAAGTCACTACAGCAAAGAAAAGGCCAATCTTTCCAATAATGGTTGCCACTCCATTCAGTTTTACCTGCAGTGGAGTTTCATCATCGCCTCCTTCACTTAGAGTAGCCATCAATTTACCCCATTGGGTTCTCATCCCAACAGTGGCAACCATCATCTTGCATGATCCATCTTGGACCTTAGTTCCAGAGAGCATAAAAGGATTTTCAAAATTTACCATTACCGGCTCACTTTCACCGGTTAAACTCGACTCATCAATTAATACAGAAAATCCTGAAACAAAAAGCCCATCAGCAGGTACTTGGTCTCCAATAGCAAGATGCACTATATCACCAGGAAGCAGATCATATATTGACAATTTCTGCCTAAATCCATTTCTAGTGACCTGAATGATGATTTTCTTTTTCTCTGTGTCCAAGTCCCTGAATTGTAACGATTGGCGGTAATCACTTATAGCTGTCACAAACACGACTAACAAGATACTTGCAACAATTCCAAGGCCATCATGGGCTCCCTCTAGCCATCCTTCTGTTGCTATGCCAACAATCAAAGACACAAAAGCGCACACTCCAAGTATCATAAGAGTCATATCCTGAAGAGCTTCCCAAACAAATATCCAGAAACTCCGAGGTTGGCTCTCGGCAAACTTATTGATCCCATAAATCTCTTGTCTACGATTCAGTAGATCACTATCCGTAGTGGTTAGCCCATCAGTGATTGAAGTGCAGAGCTTTTCAGCAACACCAGTTACCCCACCATGAAAATGGAGCTTCTTGACATCATGGCCTTCAACAATTGATCCTAACTCGTCAGCACATATGTCAAAACCTGCAGCCTTGACTTCTGCAGGTACGTTATAGTCGCTTGGGGAGACACCTGCGAACATTCTATTATTAGCAGATAAGAAGAGGCTATAGAACTTTATAATTAAAAAAAAAAGCACAATTATCTCAAATCCAAAGAAGTTTACCTTGGATAAACTGAAACGCAGCTTTGGAAACCAGAACAGCAATCCTTAATTTCTCCTAATATAATATATATAAAAAAAGTACACAAGCAAAAAGAAAAGTGAGCATATCTCACATTCACAAAACAAAAGGCATTCATTTTCATGCTCCACAAAGTACATTGGAAAAACAAATAATACTGATGCATTATTAAGCGATTCACCAACATGATAAATTAAAGTTACTGATCAAGGATGTAATGTGATAAAGATAATCAAACCAGATAGTTGTATGGAAAACATAGGTGCCCATCTCATTAGAATACACCAATGGAAATCAATGATTCAATTAAGGATTATACATGTATACCCTATGTTGCTCGTACTCCCATATCATATTCGATAGCATTGTCCGAATCGATTATTATTATTTATTTATTTTTCAAAATCCCTTCGGCCCAGTCCCCTATCTTCAAGTGGCCAACGTCTGTAAATACTGCAATCATAGCCTACACTATTACAATAAGAGAAAGAAAGGAAGAAGGAATGATATTGTAGAAATTGAAGAAGAAAAGTTATAAACCTGATTGGTTTTACGCATAGCAGCAGCCTCATATCTTTTGGAAAGATTGGCAGTGAAACGAAACCTTCTCTTAGGATTCTTCACCACCCCACATAACTTCCTCCATTTCTGCAACGCTTCCTCTGATGAATGCTTCGCTTTCACATCAAAATCCCCACTCATTAACCTCTCCATCCTTCTCTTCCTTCCTTCCTTCCTTCCTTCCTTTCTTTCCTCGATGCAAACAACCTTGCTTGATTTAAATACAAAACTCCAGCAGAAGTTTCTACGAAGCAACTCTAGCAATAAAAAGCAGAACGTGTTTCCTTATTCGAAGCAGCACCCGCCGAGAAATTAAGAACGGAAGAACCCGAGGAAGTTTCAATGCACTTGCTTTTGAATTTTACGGTGGTAAAGGAACAAAAAAGGGCAGCTTAGGCTACGCTTGGTTAGATTCTATAGAACGGAACGGAACAAGAAATACTTTCAGTTTCTTTTTGCTATTTTTGTAACAGAATTGTTATTTTATGAGCAGCGAAAGAGGAGTGAAATCCATGGCGCCAGAGCCTTTAACGGTCTATGCAATCCTGTTCTTTTGCAACATTTTTGACCCAAAGTCAATTTTTTAAAATATACCATCAATTGTATAATAAATAAAATAAAATAAAAACACGAAAGATTGTTGCTCTCAAAGTTGAATCGACGCAAAAGAGTTGATTTGATTTTTAAAAGTGTTGAATCTGCTAAATTGATGTGAAAAGTTCAATTTTAAAAAGTTAAATTTATTGTGGAATGAAATAAGATGTTGTTTTATAAAATATTTTTATTTATAAATATATTAAAACAATATTTTTTATTTTATAAAATTCAATTTCTATCAAAATATTTAAATTTTTAAAAATAACTCTCAGTAAAAATATTTAAAATTTATAGGAATATTATTTCTGTAGAAAAAATAAACGTGGACATAAACTATCAAACGAGTAATAATTGTGCGTGCGATACGGACTTGACGCGGACATATTTTACGCGGTTGGAACTTGAAGTGCAGCGTGGTCAAAGATGCTAACGACCAGAATATGAAAGGCTAGGGATGGTTCCACGCATCCTCCACGAAATCATAGTCATCAATGTGTAGCTAAAGAAAAAGTCTACTTGTACCACTATTGTTGTGATTATTATTATTTTTTAATTGTCAAAAGATAGGTAGGCTATTTTATACATTTTTAGTAGGATTTGTTGTATTCATTTAACACTTTTTTATTTAAAAACACTGAAATATATAACACTTTTTTATTTAAAAATACTGAAATATATATATATATATATATAGTGTAAACTTTAATAAATTTTACAGGTTTTAAATTAACAATCATATAAATCTTTAATGACTCTAAAATTGATAAAATATAAATTAATAATTTTTAGAGAACAAATCTAGAACTTGATTAATTTAACTATATTTTTAATGATATGTATAATTGTTTATGAAAAAATATATATATATATTACTAATTATAAATTATAATAAATGATGTCAAAATATTTATCTTCTAGGTTTGATTATGCTTATTTCTAATTAGGTATTTCTAAGACTAATTTTATGATGAGACAACAATTATCTTAATAATTATTTATAACTTCAGTGAGTTTAGAAAGAAATACTTATAATTTTACATGATATAATATAATTGTAACATAAATAATGAAGATTGAAGAATGAAATTGTCAATTTTATTAAAAGATTGGAAACTAAATATAGTAAATTAAATGATAAATTTGAAATATAAAAAAGAATTTGTGACCAAATTAAGGTGATTAAGCCTCAAAATAACTAGAATTGAAACTTTAATTTTAATTTTTTTTATTTCTTTAAAAAATTTGATTGAACTGACAAAATGGATTTAAAATTTAAATTCAAAGGTTTGGACCATATGATTCAAACAGGTAGGAATGATTGAGTCAATTAGAATAATTGGTAGTGTTATTTATGAAAAAAAAAATAGAGATTGGATTGTAAAGCATTAGATGGGTAAGTGACATCATCTAATTTTTCTACAAATCTCCAGTATTGATCCCTAATATTTAAACTTTAGGGTTTTGTTTTAGTCATTCTAATTATTCTTCTTATTTATCTACATAACTTTTTTTTTTGTAAGATTGGTAACCAGGATCTTGCTACATTTTCTTTCCTTGTTAAGATCTTTGTCTTTAAGGTGAGGATAATTCTCCTTATGTCATTTTTTAGTCGCCCAAATAGCATCTTTTCTATTACATCCAAAACTCGAAAATCACTTTTCTTTTACAACCTGTATGAGTAAATCTTTCACATTACCTTAAAATTTCTTCTAATTCTAGGTGAGGTAAACTTCCCAAAATAAAGGTAGTTGAGGTTCAAAAGAAACTTTTTTTATAATCTTCTTTTTCAATAATGACATATAAAAGGTTAGATATACTCATAGATCTTTTAGAAATTTCAACTAGTAAGCTATATTTCTAACTTTTCCTCGTATTTCAAAAGGCTTATAATAATCATAAGCTAATTTTTTGTGTTTTTATTATTGTATATTTAATTGGCAATACAGATGGAGCTTAAGGTATACCTCATTTTCTTTTTAAGGTCTTCTAGTTATCTTAGTTTGACCATCTATCTATGGATGATAGATAGTAGACATTAGTTAATACACTCTTTGCACCTTGAATAACTCTTTCCAAAATTTATTGATAAAAATAGGATTTTTGTAAGTCATTGTAATTTTAGAAAGTCCATGTAACTTGAGTGTTGTCTATAAAAAGTTAGGGTCAAATTAAAAGCTATATATGGGTGGATCAATGCCATGAAATAGACATATTTTATCAGTCAGACTACCATTACTAAGATTACCAAATACATGTTGGATAAAAATAACCTTTCGAGGAAGTTTATAGAGATAGATGACCATGACATTTACAGAGTTGGAAAAGGTTATAATAATCTTGATGATCTCATGTTTTCATGTTTTATACTTTTGACACACATCATATTATCTAATGTGGTCCTTTACCTCAACTTCTATACCTATCTGAAAAAGTCCACCTGACTCTCTTAAAGGTTTTCTCATAACCATAATGACCTGTTATGGGATTATCATGGATGTATTTTATGATAGCAGGCTTGAAAGAACATTTTTTACTGATATAAATTATGCTTTTGTAATGTAGAACTTCTCATTATAATTAGAACTTAAATATCTTCATTGAGTCTCTTTCAATTTACTTGAAAATTTATTGGAATTTTAAATATTTAGTGTAACTACCTGTCAAGTCCTCTACCTAACTAACTAATAGGAATGTAATGACCTATAATTCTCCAACAACCAAATTTGTTGGTGTTGTTGACAAAGTATCAATTATTTGATTTTTTTTTATTTACCTTGTATTCCACTATTCCACTATGAAATCATATTTTAAAAGCTTAAAAACCCATTTTTGTTAAATTACGATTCCTTTTTTTGTTCTAGTGAGTGTTAAAGGATTTGTCAGTCAATTTTAATCTTGAATGGTTGGTCTAATATAGTGAGTGTTAAAGCATTTGTTAGTCAATTTTAATCTTGAATGGTTGGTCTAATAAGTAGGACTTCCAATTCCACACAAACATTACAATAGTTAAAAGCTCTTTTTTATAAGTTTGACATTCCTAACTTCTTCTTTATAAAGCCTTTACTTAAATAGGAGATAAATTTTTCTTCCTGCATTAAGATAGCTCATACCCTATCTCATAAAGCATTATATTCAACCATAAAAAATTTTAAAAAAAATTAGGCAAAGCAAATACTAGTGAGTGGGTCATAACTTTTTTTAACTTATCGAAGGCTTTCTTGGGTTGTTGATCCTAACTAAAAGCCTTTTTTTCTTTCTTGGGTTAATGAGAAAACTTATAATCTTATAATTATTAATGGATATATGGTAGCAACCCATCATGCTCGAAAGTCCTCTTAAAGCCTTAATTGTACTAGCTCTGGCCATTAAATCATAAGTTTTATCTTATTAGGATCAACTCTAATTCTACTTCTAGACTTTTGATAGCATAAATAACAGTAAAGCTTAAAATTTATTCGAGATGTATCCTCTTTAAAATTTATAGAATGATTTTAAGTTTTTCTTAGTGGAAGCCTTTTGGACTAATTTTTTTTTTAAATCTCTTAACTAATTTTTGTATTCAACTAGCTACTAATTACTAATCTAGGCCTCAACTTCAAGACTATATACGCAAGACCAATCATCTAGTTGTCATTATTAAATTCTTTAAAATTCCAATTTCGTTGTCAATTTTTAACTCTTGAACCCAAGGCTTTTAAACTAGATCTTACTGCCTTAATAGTAAAACTCTATAGTCATCTCTACAAAACCTCATACATATGGATTTACATTTCAAGCTAGTGGTTGATGTAGTGTCTTGAGATAATTATTGTTTTTATAAGCAAAATAATCCTCATTTGATAACATTATAATTGGGATTTATGCTATGATAATATTTGAAAGTAAATAAAATTGCAAGAAGTAGTTTAGTTTTTGTGAAGAAAAAAGTGTTGAACTCACAGGGACTAATTATGTTATTAAGTATTGAAATCTACCAAATTAATTACTATTTAGAAATCAAATCAAAATTATATAAAATTGAGCACCTAAATTGTTTGAAATAAAATAAAATAAATAAAATAAAGAATAAAGCTTAAAGTTAGAGATAGTAAAAATAAATATAGAGCTTCTGATTTCATCTAATTAATATTATACAATTTATTATTTCTCATTATCAAATTCAAAATCCTCATGTTGATGATTAAAAAACTCCTTAATTATTCAATGTTTTCTCTTAAAAAACAATAAAATATATCCACCTAATAATTTAACATATCTCTATGTAAATTTAATTATATAAAGATTCATTAAGTTCTTTGAATTTGTTATAAATAAAATCACATTAATCGTGTTAAAGTAGTTTTATCTTTCACTTAGTTAATGGTGTTTAGTCTTGAAAGCTTTTGATAATGATAAATTACATATCATTCTCATTATGTTTTATTAGATCAAACAATAATTGGCTAGAAAATTTTAAGCAATAAGATCAAGGATAAACACTAAACATGAAAGAAATAAAGAATAAATTAACATAAAATTTAAATTGTGTAATCGAAACTAAACAACATAAAAACCATAAAAAAAACTTTATTTCATAACAAATATGAAAAAACCATGTTCTTATTAGAATACATTAAAAGAAAATTAATACGAAGAATAAAACTCATTTGCTTGGAATCAATTGACGAAACACTTCACAGTTACGTCAAGTTTTCTCTAGTCCTCCCTCCCTGTCCTTCTCTAGTTTCAATGGTGAAAAGAACCTCCTTTTTATTTAACTCTAGTTGTGGTATCTCCCCTTGATCTCCTCTTTTTTTTTTTTGTCCAAAATCTTCTTTTATTTTTTTTCTCTTGATTTTCCTTTCAAGACTAACAGATTTTAACCCTTGACTTTAAGCTTTATTTTCACTATAGGAATGACTTTTTTTTTAAGAGTTATAAACATAAGAGTTATAGATGTTTCTCTTATATTTCCTTAAACACTAAGATTATATAATTATGATAACTTTAGAGAAAGTTATACTTGATTGACTAAGATGTATTTTTAAAATTTCTTTTAGTAAATTTCTTAATCTTACAATAGAAAATTTCACTTTTTTCCTTCTTTTCTTTCCCATAACTTGTACACAATCTCTTTATGTTAGATTTTCTTATTTAATTAGCTTTAAAATTACTAAGATGGATGTATTGAGTTTTTTAAAGCACATATATATAGCAGAAATTGTAAATTTAAAATTTTTTAAGGAGTCTTAAAGATTTTAATAAATAGATCTAGAGTTACTTAAGGTAGATATAAAGATTACCTAAAGATCATGTATTTTTTTTAACTTTGAATAATTTCGTTAAGGCTAATTTGTCACAAACTATAAATCATCTAAAACAACGTTTATTTAAGAGGTTGTGTCTGTGTTTTGTTTACAACACAGATGCAAACTAATTGGTAAAGGAAAAGACATAATTTATTATTCATGGGTCCCATAGTATTTTTACATCCGAAACACAAGGAAAGAAAAGCAAGTAATTATTACTTCTTGCATATTATTCATACTAATTACACTGTTCAGTGAATAGTGCAATTACACAATGCAATTAGCATAAATAATGTAGCATGCTATACTATTTTGGTAGAACCAGTTTTGGCCTAACCGGGTCTGATTCACAACTCAACATGCATTGAATTAGATCTGACCCAATAAAATAAAAAATAAAAATTATTTTTTATTTTTTATTTGTATTTTATTTGAAAAACTAATATTTAATGTGATTTAATGACATTACATAAATCAAACAAAGATCATTTGATGACGTAATATTTATAAAATTTGATTGTAATTTCAATTTTATTCTTGATTATATTTTACCTGTTGTTATTACATGCTTAAGAAACCAAAAAAATATAATCCTTATTGGATGTGTGCAGCCTTTAATGATAATTCACATAGACTATTAGGGAGAAATCTTCTTAACCTTTTTAGGAGAGAAAAATCGCTATGTCTTTGAGTACTAACTCTTTTCTTTTTTCT
This sequence comes from Populus pruinosa, assembly GCA_026413675.1. NCBI lineage: Eukaryota > Viridiplantae > Streptophyta > Magnoliopsida > Malpighiales > Salicaceae > Populus > Populus pruinosa. Next base: position 7,623,450 of record CM048598.1, read on the forward strand.
TTTTCATGTGTTTTATAATTTACATAGTTTTTATACTATTTACTATATAGAAAATAAGAGGCATAACATTCTATTTATAAAGAAACTTGAAAATCCTATAAATAGAAAAATATAAATTTGCCCTATGAATAATATTACATATATTATTTGAAGATAATTTTAGAAACTGATTCATTCAGGTCTTTATTTGATTTTCTTAGATCTAGAATTGTGATTCCCTGTATAAATTACACTCTAGTTTTTAATTTTTAAAACTTATGTAAAATCAAGTCATACTTGATTAATCTTTCTATTTTAATTTCTAATCAATGGTTCTTATGTGAGTAACCCATTAGGTTCCCTAACAGGATGACCTAAATATAAATTATAATTTTAAATAAAATAGAATTAAATTTATTAATTTATTATCAATTTAATAATTGATTGATTTATATATAAAGATCAAATACAATATCTAGCAACCTATCATGATCCTTCAAATATTAAATAATTTGATTTAATCTTTTAATGACCATTTTATCAGTGTAATTATTATCTTTTCTTTAATAATATTTTGATTTAAACATTATAGCATGAAATATGACTGCTTTGTTAAATCATGTTTGTTCTCAACACCATAGTCATTAAGTCCTTGAATAAGATTTAGAACTTTTTTCAAATTTTATTCCATCTTAAGCAATAATTTATAATCAATATTATTTGAGAAAAAAGTAAAATATTTTTACTAATTTTTCTAGAGTGATGAATCATTTATTGATTATTTAAATATATTTATATAATTCATGGTATACCAAATATCTACTAGTTTATTATCCTTGATTAGGATAATATGTAGTAAGATCAAAACATAACACTTTTTATATAAAATAACTTAGTGATTTTAAATATAAGGTTAACTTATTTAACCATGATGTGAGCCATTTCATAAGCACAAGTGACCTCTTTATATAGAATTCTCACGCGAGTCAATTTAGTGTACATGTCATTTGATAGACACCTATATATTAGTTTTAAGTATCCCTCATACTTTAGTTTATAAGAATAATTATTTCTTTTAATAAATGAAATTATATAATATGTATTGGTCTCAACTTTCAATAGTTCTAATTAATATCTAGTATTAATAAAGTATTGACTAGGAATATTTTAGGAAGAATATTTTGATGCAATAGAAATTACATAATCATAACAACTTTATAATTTTTTTTACAAAATATTATTGTCCTAAGAACTTTATCTTTACTTTAAATTTATTAATTTAAATATTTGATAGATATTAAAGATAAATAAAATATTTATTAAAATTAAATATATTTACATAAATAAAATTAATATTATATATAACCAACAAATTGGCTATATAATATATACATTAACGAGATGAACTTCACTTCACCTCTTTCAACCAACAAAACTTATCTCTCATTATGAGCTATAGTATATGATTTTCCACTTTATAATATAAGACAATTTTCCTAAAGAACCAAATAATAGGCCTTCTAAAGAAATCTTAAATTAAAATACAATCATTTTAGTTAGGGGCAATTACTCTAACCCATCTAATATTTACCCGTAATTATACTTTACCTTTATAATTTTAAAAATTAACCTTAGTCAACACAAGATTTAAAATAAAATAAAAATACTAAATCTATCATTGTATATAAAATAATGCAAGCACACAAATAATATATCATTTACCTGCAATTAATAGATAATGCGATTTCTTCTCTCACCTTCACAAACAAAAAAATCTTATAAAAATCAAGATCTAATTTTTCATATTTAATCTATTTATTTTTTCTTTATTTATGATCTCATTTTTGTTAAGTTCTGAATTGTAAATTAGTTATTAATTTTTTCAAAAAATCCTATAAAAAAACCCAAATTGATTTCAAAAATCATTTTCCCCTTCAAAAACTTCAAGATATATTATGATAACTCACTGATGACTAAGCCTGTCTGGTTTGATAAAAAAAAAATTAACAGAAAAGCGAATGGACTCAGATACGTGTCTAAAAGAATACCAATTCACAAAGCACTAAAAATAGCTATAAAAGCACGTAGAACTGGAACACGTGGAGATAGACGAATACCGGTTCACAAAAGACTAAAAATAGCTAACAAATCGCAATTGAAAGAAAATGCTTGACAAGTGTAATTTACACCTAAAGCCGGAAGCATGAACACTAAATTCTTGATTATAATTGTAATTATAATAATTGTGATGGTTATAATCAATCTATGATACCCGCATCATTGATCATTTGGAATTAAGTGTTAAAAACAGCTGTCACCAAAGAATCGAAAGCTCGGAGAAGAAGAAGCCAGGCCAAAATATTCCCTTCATTTCACCGGACTCTGTATCTCTCTCTCTAATCAGAACCAAACACAAAGGGCGGAGAGATCTCTCTGTGTCGCTCCAGTCTAGCAATGAGCAAAGGACCTGTACTCTTCGCCGATATCGGCAAGAAAGCAAAAGGTAATCAGTCAATTTCCATCAGTGAAAGAAAATCAGAATCATTGATTTGATGGTGATGATTTGTTGATGCTATGTAGATCTGTTGACCAAGGATTACAATTCTGATCAGAGACTTAGCGTCTCTACTTTCAGCGATGCTGGAGTGGTATGTATTCTTTTGTTATATTTATGTACATATAATTTTGTGGTCCTTTTGAGGGTCTGGGCATCAAGCTCTGTGTCGATGCTGCTGAGGAGAGTGTTTTAACAATAGTAATGATCTTCAGATGTTCAAATGAGGTTTATTTCATTTCTTTACTAATGTGAAATCCAATCATGTATTGAAGAGCCATGTAGCCTTTCTAATGCATCTGGTTGTTGTAAGTTATCTTATGGGTGGTCCCATGTTAATTATTTATTGCTAGCATCGTGTGACTGATGCATGGGTTTCTGGCTACCCTCTAATGCCATACGGATCATTTTCAATCTCTACTTGTTTTAGGTTTTGTCTTTCAATTTTTGAATGACCCTTAAATGTCGGGAAAGCAGTCATTTTTGGTCTTCAGATGCAGTGGTGCTGAGATCCATCGACTCTTAAACTTTAACATCTGCTCCTTGTGTTTTTAATTTCTGTTTTTCAGGCCCTCACATCAACAGCTGTGAAGAAAGGAGGGCTATCAACTGGGGATGTTGCTGCGCTCTACATGTACAGGAACACTATATTTGATGTTAAAATTGACACAGAATCCAATGTATGCTGCTTCTTCATTTGTTTAAAACACTAAACTGCAAGTTCCGTATTCAAATAAGCATCTTCTCATTTCATTCCGACAGATATCAACAACCTTGACATTCACCGACTTCCTTCCGTCAACTAAGACCATTGCTTCCATCAAATTTCCTGACTATAACTCTGGCAAGGTAGGAACTACGAAGTTTGGCATCTTTTAAGCTTGAACTCCTCAAAAAGTAAATACTTGGAAATCTGGAATAGATGCTGAATTATTGATATGGAATGAGGGGCAACAATGAGAATTGGTATAGTGTATGATTATTCTCGGTTTTATTATTAAGGAATTTAACTCGGTTTTATTATTGACGAATATTAATTTGTTATTTAGCAGGTAATTTAGGATTTTAGTTTCCTTTTTTAATAAAGACTTCTTAGGTTTTTCTTATTTTATTTGTTTTGGTGCATATAAATAAGCACGTAGACATTAGTTGAACCATTGAATAAAATAAACCAAGCTTTCCTAAGATCAAGTGTGTGAGGTATCTCCTTTATTGGTTTTTTTCCTACATCTTTGATCAAGGGAGTGATGAAGTCATGAAACTCCAAGGATGGGGTGACACTTGGTGAAAGTTGACTGGTGGTGGGGAAGGTGGCTAGTGTACTTGTAAAACGAGTCTCTCTGATTGTGTGGGGATCCTTCGATGATTAAGTTAGAGCATGAGGGAGTAGATATATGAAAGAAGAAAAGTGAAGAGGAAAGGAAAGATATGGGAGAGAGGAAAAATCCCTGAACCCTGAACCCTCTAGTTCTTTATATAACCACAAGACTTGACAAGTTGCATGGGGATAAGGGCGGGGAGGTGGTATGTCAGGTCCTTCCAGGCGGGGACTGGGTATGTTGCCTAAAGGGAAGGGGTTCTCCTCCAATGGGCTGAGCATCCATCTGGTCAGACTCCGCCCACGCTGTCTCCATCCTGCTCGGGCTGTTCTCGGGTGCCTAGCAGGAGGGCGTGTGGTAATTGTTTCTTGTGCCAATCCCTTTTGGAGGCATCGGGGCTTGACTGGGGTATAGGTGTATCCAGGTATACGAGGGAGAATCTTTTATTGATTAGAGTGATAATATTACCTGTATTGTTGGATTGGGGTGAAGCACGGCAACAAGCAACCTGATATCTACATGCAAATCTGGCCCTGTTTGTAATGACGGTAACGGCTTTTTATAGTTTGTTTCTGCCCTGCATTTTGCAGTTGGAGGTTCAATATTTTCATGATCGTGCAAGTTTCACCACAGCTGTTGCTTTGAATCAATCTCCAGCAATTGATGTTACAGCCACCATTGGTACCCCGACAATTGCTTTTGGTGCAGGGGCAGGCTATGATGCTACTTTGGGTAGTTTCACGAAGTACACTGCTGGCATTAGTGTGACCAAACCTGATTCATATGCTTCGTTGATTTTGTAAGCTCTTAGACGCGTTGTCATGCCAACTCTGCTAGATATTTTATCTATTTAAAGTCTGGTAAAAAATATAGATATTGAAAAGACGGGTGGTATCTATTGAACCAATTACTTAGCCGCTCTCTCTTCTTACAGAGGTGACAAGGGAGATTCTTTACGAGCATCATACGTGCATCATCTGGATCTGCTGAAAAAGAGTGCTGTTGCTGGAGAGATCACTAGAAGGTTTTCCACTAATGAGAATACTCTTACTATTGGAGGGTCATTTCCCGTTGATCAGCTGACATTGGTGAAAGCCAAGCTCAACAACCACGGGAAACTTGGGGCATTGGTGCAACATGAGGTCATACCGAAGTCAGTGCTGACAATCTCTAGTGAGGTTGATACCAAGGCCTTGGACAAAAGTCCCAGGTTTGGGCTGGCAATTGCTCTGAAGCCCTAAGGGTTCTCTGCCAGTTATCTAATCCTACTCTCGTTTTTTTTTTTTTTTTTTTTTTTTTTTTCTGGACGGCACTTGGAAAGGAGTGTTAATAAGTAGCTCCACATAAACATATTTCTAGGATTATGATGGCTGATGGATGGATTGATTTGATGTTTAGTTCCTTTATTTGTAGGTTTTGGAGGCATTTGTAGTCTGCTCTCTTCCGCAGAGAACTTTAATTTTGGATTGATGGAGATTTTTGCTAATTGCATTTATGATCCGTTTCTCATAATTCAGTGGAGGCTGGTCTCTAAGAGTGATCCAGCTGCCAGCATTTTAGTTGAGTTTTCATGTTTTTGTTTCCTGCAATATTAGATTTGCGTTTAGCATTAGGGGTGCTTGCAATGGATCAACCATCCATCGGAACCCCAGAGTCTCCTATCCTGCGATCTCATATTAATATTCTCTAATTTATTTATTTATTTTGTCTTGTAATATAATAACGGATCTGGATTTATTCTTGAAAAATATTGGATTGGATTTTATCTCTACAGTGTGATAAGATTCTAGATTTATTCTTGAAAAATATTGGATTTTATCTCTACAGTATGATAAGATCCTAGCTTATCCTAGTCCCGAGGGATACACAATTGCATAAATGCTAAAATTCTCCTAGGATGAGAATTTACCAAAATAAAATGATGCTATCTTTTTATTCTTTTTGATACATATAAATAACTAAACTATAATAATTTTTAGTAAATTCACCGAAATGAAAATAACATATTACAAAATAGAAATGTAAATAATATACAAGTGGTTGCTTTATTTTATCTTATTGAATTGGAAGTATGATTCCAATTAACATGTAATTTTTTTTAATCACAATATTTCAAATTTGTTTTTATGACATGTTCACCAAAATGAAAGTAACATATTACAAAATAGAAATGCAAATAATGTACAAGTGGTTGCTTTATTTTATTTCATTGAATTGGAAGCATGATTCCAATTGACATATATGTAAATTTTTTTAATCATGATATTTCAAATTTGTTTTTATGACATTTTGGGTCCTTTGTGGCAGCACCTCTCCTAGCTGTGTATCATTACCCCACATATCAAGTGGATACTTGTCACTAAGGTCCAAGTTTGAGTGGTTTGTCAATAGTTTATTTGTTGATTTCCAAGTGGCATCATCTATAGACAAATATTTCTACTTCACCAAACTCTCCTCAATAAATATTACCCAGTATGGAATCCAGCATGTGTCCAGAATAGTTTCTGGTGTGACCATAATGGTGCCCCCTTCATCAATAGATGGAAGTTCCATATTAGTGTCTGCTTTGTCACCCAACTTCCTTATAAGCAACAACACATTTAAATTTGAATGTAAATGTGTGCTCTTTGAAAGCTTGGGTTTGTAGGCTACAACAGCAACTTGATTTTCAATTGAAAATGGACTATAAAACTTGCGAGCAAGTTTTTGATGAGCTTGTCTAAAAGTAGTCTGTTGGCGATAAGGTTGTGATTTGAGATATATAAGTTCACCTTCTGTGAATTCAACATCTCATCACCCACGATCAGCTAATTGTTTCATGCGATTCCTAGCATTCGTTAAATTCTACTTGAGATTCCTGAGTAGTATATCCCATACCTAAAGATTGTGATCAACTTCATTAACTAATGAAGAGTTGATAGCATACAGTGGAAATGTAGGTGGTAATCATCCATAAAGAGCTTGAAAAGGTGTCATTCTTGTTGATGAATGGTAAGTTGTATTATACCATAGCACTACCAAGGAAGAAATTGACTCTATTATTATGGTCTTTGATGAACAAAGCAGCGCAAATATTGCTCCACACAGCAATTGACCACCTCTAATTGACCATCTATTTGAGAATGATGTGCTGAGCTCATCTTAAACTGAGTACCAGACATCTTAGAAAATTCCTGCCAGAACTTACTAATAAAGACTTATCTCTATCGCTCACAATAGAACGAGACATGCCATGTAGCTTCACCACACACCATCTTTGTTATGAAAGGATGTGCTAAGGCTAAGAAGTGAGCAGATTTGCTTAAACAGTCCACTACCACTAAAATGGTATTGCGACCATGTGAAGTAGGGAGTCCTTTAATAAAATCCATAGTAACATCATCCCATACCTGACATGGAATAGGAAGAGGTTGTAAGAGCCTAGCTGGTTTGAGATTATCAACTTTAGTTTTCTAGCATGTCATACATATGTGGGCATATTCCTTGACATAATGATACATAGATGGCCAATAAAACTACTGAGATAGATGTTTAAATGTACCCAATACACTAGAATGGCCGCCCATTTTGTGTCATGAAATTCCTATAGTAATTGTTCTATCACAACTGTGTTAGGAGGCACCATAACACTTGTTTTGAAGAAAACTAACCCATCTTTTCATGTATAATGTTTTATAGGCCTATTTTGAGCTTGCTGGATAATTTGTTCCATATATGGGTGTCCAGTGGAGGCCTTTTTTATGTCTTTCCATAAACTGACTTGTGGCACAGACAAAGCATTAAGAATAAGGCTTCTAGACACTCTTGATAATGCATCAGCTGCTAAGTTGTCGCATCCTGGATGATATATGATTTCATAGTCATAGCCAAGTAATTTAGCCACCCAATGTTGTTGTTCTAGTGTCCTAATTCTTTGCTCTAATAAATACTTAAGATTGCGTTGGTCCATTTGAATGAAAAACTTTTTGCCTAGTAGATATGGTCTCCAAGTGCGTGTTACCTGAAGGATGGCAAGCATTTCTTTAGCATATATTGACCATGAAAGCTCGGCCACTCCAAGTGCTCAGCTGAGGAAAGCAATGGGTTTGCCTTGCTGTGTCAACACTGCACCAATACCCTCTCCAAAAGCATTAGTTTCAATTGTAAATGATTCATTGAAATTTGGCATAACTAAAATACGTGTGGTCATCATAACTTGTTTAAGCTATAGAAAAGTTGCCTCTCCCTCTTCCCTCCATCTGAATTGCCCTTTCTTCAAGAGATTGGTTAATGGTTTTGCTAGCATACCATAGTTACACATAAATTTTCGATAATAACCTATAAGGCCTAGAAAACCATGTAAGTCTGAAATAGTGCTTGGCCTTAGTGAATTTACCATAGCTGTAATTTTGCTTGAATCAACCTTGACCCCTTTATTAGTCACAATATGGTTGAGGTACTCAAGCTATGATTGCCCAAATGTATATTTATTTGGCTTTACAAAAAATCTATGTTGTCGTAGAATTTCAAAAACCTTTGTAACATGTTTAAGATGCATGGTCCAATTAGAGCTATAAATCAAAATATCATAAAAAAAAACTAATATGAATTGACGAAGATAAGGATTAAATATAGAATTCATAATAGCTTGGAAAGTGGAAGGAATATTGCAAAGACCAAAAGGCATGATCATATATTCGTAGTGGCCATTATGGGTACGGAACGCAGTTTATAAGTGTCTTTTGGATTTACTCATACTTGATGGTACCTTGCTCTTAAGTCTAATTTTGTAAAGCCAACTCCATAGAGCTTATCAAGCATGTCATCAATGGTAGGAATAGGAAATTGATCCTTAATGGTTACACTATTGAGAGCTCTATAATCAGTACAAAAATGCCAAGTGCCATCTTTTTTTTTTTTAACTAACAAAACAGGTGAAGAAAAGGGACTAGTACTTGGTTTTATAAGCCTCAATTTAAGCATGTCTTGAACTTGTTTTTTAATTTTAGTTTTTTAAAAGTAGGTATACCTGTAGGGCCTCACATGAATAGGCTTAGTACCTTTTTTAAAAGGAATGCAATGATCAACTTCATGAGCGGGAGGTAACTATGTGGACTCATAAAAAATATCCTTAAAGTTATTGATGATTTCCTTCCTATTTGTTTGCATATTGGGTCGTTCCATCTTTTTTATAGATTGACAATACACTGTAAAAGTGGAACAACCATAATGAACATCTTTAGTAATTGTTGTTAGTGAAGTAGGTTGTATAGTTTGGCTATCAGAACCATTTAATGTTTGAGTTTCATTCTTCCACCAAAAGTCCATTGTCATTTTTTTTTCAATTACACACCACTAGTCCGAGTTGTTCAAGCCATTGTACACCAAGAACAAGTTCAAGGCCTGTGATAGGTATTGAATAAAAGGTTAATGAAAATGGAATGTTTTAGAGAATAACCTGGACTTGTTCAGACCTTCCTTGGCACTTCATTCAATTGCCATCTACCACCCTTACAATGAAGGGTTCCATAGGAATAACTAGTAATTAAAGCTTCTCTGCTATTTTAGAATTAATGAAATTATGGGTAAACCCATTGTCGATGAGCACAGTTAGAGTGTGATTCCTAACTCATCCGTCAATCCTCATGGTTCGTGGTGTGAACCAACCTGTGAGTGTATGGAGTGAAATTTCTAGCTCAGTGTTCTTCTCAACTATGTCTTTTATTGGAATGTTATCAGTAACTTATTCACACATGAATCTGACAGGTTCGCTAAGGCTTTCTAGTAATAACAATCGTGGTCTTTGACACTTATATCCAGTAGTGAATTTGTCATTGCAATTGAAACAAAGCCTTTGTGCATGTCGTCTCTGCATTTCATCCCATATTAGTCTTTTTATCAGAACTTGATAATTGGATTTTGGTTAGGGAAGAGTCAATGGTGTGTGAGTTGATTGTGTTGGCAATTTATGGTTTGAACATCCGAATAACATTAGAAATTTCTACTTTAAATCTGCTCATGAATGTGCCTACCAGTGCCTTTTGAGTCCAACTATGAACTCGATTGCCTAGCTTCTCAAATTCCTTTTGATAGTCCCTTAAGGAATCCATTTATTTGACCTTTGATAATGCTTCATCAAAATCCTCATATTCTGTGGGTCCAAACCGTGCTTAAAGCTCTTTTTCAAATATCTCCCATATGACAGTGTGTCCTTCTTCCTTGTAGGCTCGATACAACAATTGCCACCATTGGTTGGCTTCTCCTTCCGAATGGAATGAGGCCAATAATACTTTTTGATTGCCCGTAGTCTCTTGATATTCAAAAAATTGGTCCACTCGATTGAACCATTAGGTTGGATCATCCTCAGAATATCGTGGAAATTCTAACTTGGCTATTTTTTATAAGAAGATATGGCATCCACCCTCATTGTCAGTTTTCTTCTTTCCCCTATTAGTGTCATCCTGATGTGTGCATGAGAAGCCATCCCGGTTGTTGTTGTGATAACTTGAAGACGCCTTGGAAGCAATCATAGCCTCTGAAAGCTTGTTAATGGTTTACTCCAAGCTGTGCAATCTGTTGATCATGGAATCTTTCAGTCGCTGTATGCCATCTTGGACTTTACCAAGTCCTGTCTCCAAAAGCTCAATTCGTTCTTTGTTTGTTGCCATTACACAAGCTCTAATACCAATTGATAAGGTCCCAGTAAAGAGTGATACATAATTGCAGAAATGTCAGAATTGTCTTAGGGTGAGAATTTACCACAATATTATTAAGATAAAAATGATGTTATCCTTTTATTCTTCTTCATACATATAAATAATTGAACTATAACAACTTTTAACAAATCCCGTCGAAATGGAAGTAATAGATTACAAAACAGAAATGCAAATAACATGAAAGTGGTTGCTTTATTTTCTCCCATTGAATCGAAAGCATGATTCCAATTGACTTGTATGTCACTCCTTTTAATCACGATATTTCAAATTCTTCTTTATGACATGTTGGGTCCTTTGTGGCAGCAGCTCTCCTAGTTGTGTATCACATAGCTTATCAATTCATCCATTATCTGATAGCACTTTTGTCCGTTCTCTTCTTCTTTTTTAACAGAATGCACGCCATTTCACTTTACTTTTATTCTTTATATAAGCATAGATGCAATGTTCTAAAATTTAACGTGCAGGAATAACTATTTTTAAAAAGTTTAGACAGAGAGTAATCATATGTTTACATTAATATTTTCTTACCAAGAAGTAAGGAATTAGTGGTTAGTGATAAAAAAAAAATTACATTTGTAAAATAGTCTTTTTTGGTGAGGTTTAAATGCCTTCCAATTTAAAAAATCAATAACTTTTAACATAGGGTTACAATAAATGAGAAAATAAACTTTAAATTCTAAAAATAAAAATGATTGTTTGTGTTTATGTATAATAAATGCTATAAAAATAAGATTATTAATATTTAGATAATAAAAAAAATTATGATAAAAAAACAAGCCTTATGACCCAACATAAAACCTGTCATAACCTATTTTTGAGTTATTTCTTAAATTTTATCCTTTTTTCCCTTCCTTATAAAAAAATAAATAATAATAGCAAAAAAACTATTATTTTAGAAAAAGAAAAATGTGAAGAATTTCAAATATACAGAAAAATTAAGTTGAGATTTTGAATAAATTATATGCCTAATGTACCCTCTTTGTACAAAAATTAGAGAAACAATGTGGATTCAATATCAAATTAAATGATTTTTTTGATGAATTTGCATAAAATTTAAGCTCAAGAAAATAATTAGTATTTTAATATAATAATTTGATTTAATCATAAGCCAAATTAAGAATTTAATTATGTTTAAAAATTAATTTAAATTCAATTAAAGTATTTAATTAAGTGCATGAACTTAATTATACTTTATATAGGTCAAACTAATTTTATTAGGGGCTTAATTAATAAAAAATTAAGTTTGGAAGCCTAATATAGGTTTAATTTAGAAGATTGTAATTTTAGAGGACCAAACTTAATTTTTACAAAGTCAATTGGTTTAAATTAAGGATAAAATTTCAAGAAAATCAAAGTTTTTTGGGTCAATTAGGGATTAAGGGTTCAATTGAAAAAATGCATAGCAAAAGATCATTTTAAAAAAGACATCGAACTTTAGGAACCCAATTGATTGAAATCAAGGATGAAATTAAAGAGTTTTGAAAGTTTAATAATTAGTTAAGGGTTAATTTTCATAAATCCAAATTCAAGGATCAAATTGATAAGGATGCTGAAATTTGAAGCCTGATATTGAAGTTCGATGACACGACTGAAAGATTGATGTCTTCTCCCAAGTGCAGGAGTGTCGAAGTAATAAATAACCCGGTAAAACCGGGGTCGAACCACAGGGAGGTTAATTGTACAAATTAAAATAACAATAATACAACAACAACAACAATAACAATAACAACAATAATAATAATAATAATAATAATAATAATAATAATAATAATAATAATAATAGTAGTAGTAGTACTAATAATAATAATAATAATAATAATAAAGAAAGAGAAGAAGAAGATGATGATGAGAACTTGGAGATGGAAAATTAATGTAAGGATTAAACAATAATAATAACAAATGTCAAGGTTAGAGGTTCCACTAATGGTATATCAAACAAGTATAATATAAACTCTTATTATTGAATTAGAAACCACACACAAAGGAGGTTCCAATCAGATTATATATTGTTAACATGATTACATTAGTCATCTTATTCAATTAATGCTAATACTTGTAAATCTCGTCAAGCATTCATGATTATAACTTATGTTAACAACAAATCAAGTTCCTTTCATAGCTCAGGTGTCGGTTATACCATACATTATGGGCTATGAAAGTGCCAAGCATTTGTTGTACCAAGTGTTATACAACATAAATCAAGATTAGTCATTTAACAAGCAAAGTATTAAAGAGTGAACAAGATAACAAATATAACACATGTTAGTATCAAACATTAAAGTCCATATTAAGTTTACATTATACTTATTCTTACACCATTAGTGTAACCTTTTCACCTTGACATAATTAACTTAGCTAGACATAATGAAAGAAAGCAAAATAGATAAACAAAATAAGAACATAAAAGCTAACTAAGTAAAGGAAAGGAAATGAAAGGCATAAACTTGATATTAATGAAAGTAAAGCATAAACATTACAAAAAATACAAAGAGAGAAAGGAAGAGCATGATCTTGATCTGAACACCAAGATGCCTAAATGCATGGCAAATGCCTCCTTTTATAGGCCAAAATTGGGAACTATTGATTTGATGACTAATTGATAAGTGGGTGGCCAACTTTTGACTTGGTGACAATCCTTATCTTCTCTTGTCTGCCCAAAACGTCATTGATAACATCAAAACTGGAGCCAGGTGCAAACATGAAAGTTGTAGGCAATTGTCTCATATTTCTTGTGTAAAAAATTCACCTTATTTGGACTTCTAGAACTCCAGATATGGCCAAAATACCGAACAGTGCTCGGGCTGGAAGACAGATTCGGGCTTCTTTGTTGTTGCTACAATTTGGACTTGATAATGGCCTTTTTAGATCTTGGGCTCCATATAAAAGTTGTAGGCCTATGTCTTACCTTTCCATCCATATAAATTGGACCTAAATCTGAGATCTGTAGCTCCAGATATGGCCCAATTACCGAACAGTGTTCCGGTTTGGATTGCACTGACATCTCTTCTCTAAGTTTGACCATCTCTTTATCCATGCAATTTAAGTTCTTCAAGTCATCAATCAATCCTTTCATTTATGTGATAGACCTGCATTAAAAATAGATATTTACCACAAATTATAGGTATCTTATATTATTAGATACATTATTATAAAACATATTTTAGTTAAAGAGTTATTGATACTTCAAGTGCAAAATGATGATATAAAACCATGATAAAAATGCACTTTTAAGTACTAATCATTCGACAAGGGAAAAATTGCATAAAATTAAAAGTTTAGGGTTAATAGAAGTGCAATTAGAAAAAATTAAAAGTTAAAGAACCAAATTGAACTTTGACCAAACCCTAAATTAAAACTCTAAAAAATCCAAAATTACACCATTTTGTACAATAAAGAAAAAAAATTGATTAAACAATGCGTCGTATGATATTAGTCATCTTATTCCACCTTTAGTCCAAATAAACTACTCGAGCAACTACCTTTTTATAGCATTTAATACTTCATCTCTCAACCAAATCAAACAAATGATATACTAACATGATAGTCTGACACTTGACCATACTCTAGCATGGTTCTTTCAGCTGATTAACACCATAGCAGTCTTGGCATCATCCTAAAGTGACCAACTCATTTAGCTTTTAACTATCTATTTTTTCAAGCTATGATATGAATTTTGAACTAATAATTAGGATTCTTCCTGTTCAAATTAAAGGCCAAGATTAATCTTCAAAAGAAGTAAAGTGTCCCTTTTTCCACGCCTATAAATAAGGGTGCATTCCAAGTATTGGGTATTAAGAAATCTGAAGTTAAAATTAAGAAAAAATCATTTTTTTTCTCTTTTTTTTCCCTTTCTTCTTAAGCCATCTCTTTGGGTTTTTTCTCTATCATACCTCTACTGTCATTGATGCCTTTAGCCACACACCAGACTTCCCTATAGTATTAGGAACGCCTCTAACCTTCTTTTTCTCCGACTAGGCGAGCTTTCCTATCATTTCTCTTCTTCAAATTGCTTTCATTGTCATTATCATGCAACTAAAAATATGTCACTAATATGAGCTAAGCTGGACCCATTCTAGCCTAGCCCCCTCTTAAAAAAAAAGAAAGAAGAAGGGGGAAGGATGTAGTTAAATGATTAGCCCCAAAATTTAGTATTATTTTCATCTTGGTCATTGATCTTTGGTTTGTGAATTTAAATTCTTAATTGACTATTGTACTTTTAATTTTTTTTAATTTAGTTCATATTTTGGTCAATTTCAGTCCCTAACACTTTTTTTCAGTTTGGTCTTTAGTTTTTAATTTTTTGAATTAAGTCATTAATTGCTCCTTAAGCTTTAACATTTATGCAATTAAATCTTTGATTTGACCATATTATCTTTTTTAAATTGCAATTTGACCCCAAACTTCAATTTCTTCCCATTTAAGTCTAAACTAACTTTAAAATCATTTTTTTCAATTAAATCATCAATAAAATTAATTAAGTCTTCCAAAATTATTAGTCCTTATCTATTCAAAATTGTATTTATTTATCCCAAATAAAAACATTTTCACTAATTAAATCTTTTTCCAATTAAAATTAAGTTGCTAAATTTTATAAGTTTTGATCCTCTAAATTTTTCACTTGTTATTGTTATTTTGGTATTTCACAAGCAGCTTGAATAACTTGTTATTATTATTTTGGTATTTCACAAGCAGCTTGAATAATTTCATAGGCTCTCTTTATGTATATCCTCTTTTATTTTTTCTAGACTTTTTCTAGGATAGAAAATGAATAACAACACTAACAGAAGAGAAAAGGTAAGCTAAGGTTATCGCTGGAGGTCTAGGACTAGAGAGATTAGCCTAGAGGTGATGAATCAAGTGGAAAGGGTTCTCACCATTGCTTTAAATATCTTAATGATATTTAATGAACGCTAAAATCTAGCATTTATAGCACAAATGACCTTTGATATAAAAAACTCTCTTATCTAACCTCTTTAGTTTAGTTTTATAGCCATTATTTCTAATAATATTTTTTACAGACTTTTATGATATACACTCGTTCAAAAAAACAGTAGATAGTTGAGAGGAATCAAGTGAGGGAGGCCAAACACTGGGCCAACCAAACTGCCCTTCAACATCCAAGAAAAGAGAAGATTGTTTGTGGTAGCTGAATTTAAGGACCTCAAGTAGCCAATGCCTCACCGAAAGATAACATGCAAGGTGTAGCTCCATTGAAAAACAACTTCACGCAACTTATAATTAAATGGACGCCTTCAAACATGTGATCCTTGAGGGAAGACCACCCAATAATTAATAAAAAAATAATGGTTTTATTCTAAACAAAATAGTCAATAAAAAATGAAAGTTTTGCTATATAAAATTATTTATTTCAATTACCTTAGAATATATATAAAAAGATCGACGTAAGACAAACATTTTTCCATTAGAATTTAGTCTTTCAAACTCATGCAAATATTTATTTTAATCATCATATAATTAAATAAAAATTTGCTTTAAAAATTTCCTAAGACATCTCACATGCATAAACATAAAGTATGAAGGAACACGTGTCATGCAAGGAGCGTTTAACTTTTTCTTTTTATATTTCTTTAAAGAAGGAACACGTACAAAATAGCTAGTCAAGAATGAAGTAAACTTCCTTGATCACAAAACCAACTATTTAGATTTGAATCCATGCACAAGTTGACTACAAAAGAAATATCCACTAGAAAGTGAAGCTTACCAAACACCCATGGGATCAAATTCAAAAGAACACCAACAATATTTAAAAGAATTACATGCTATACCAATAGCATGTTTGATTTTACATTCAAAAAACATTTTTGAAATAAATTAATGTTTCCATGATTTTAAATCATTTGAATGTAATAATATCAAATATATATATTAAAACATTTACAAACAAAAAACAGTTGTAAAAACAACTATTACTACAATCATAAACATTACCTACATAACTAGCTTGGAAAAGGTGCAAACATGAAAGTTGTAGGCAATTGTCTCATATTTCTTGTGTAAAAAATTCACCTTATTTGGACTTCTAGAACTCCAGATATGGCCAAAATACCGAACAGTGCTCGGGCTGGAAGACAGATTCGGGCTTCTTTGTTGTTGCTACAATTTGGACTTGATAATGGCCTTTTTAGATCTTAGGCTCCATATAAAAGTTGTAGGCCTATGTCTTACCTTTCCATCCATATAAATTGGACCTAAATCTGAGATCTGTAGCTCCAGATATGGCCCAATTACCGAACAGTGTTCCGGTTTGGATTGCACTGACATCTCTTCTCTAAGTTTGACCATCTCTTTATCCATGCAATTTAAGTTCTTCAAGTCATCAATCAATCCTTTCATTTATGTGATAGACCTGCATTAAAAATAGATATTTACCACAAATTATAGGTATCTTATATTATTAGATACATTATTATAAAACATATTTTAGTTAAGGAGTTATTGATACTTCAAGTGCAAAATGATGATATAAAACCATGATAAAAATGCACTTTTAAGTACTAATCACACCCCTCAACCAGCTTATTACTAGTCCCTAGTAATTAAAGCGTTAAAACAATTTGCAAATTTCACAAAGCAAGGTATTCATCATTTAACTTTTATTAATCTATCCAGATAAACAAACTCTCATTAAATTTATATATCTGCTCAATACCACTTAACAAGATATTAATAAACCTTTCTTTTGTGCTCAATGTATCAACACATAATTATGGGGCTTTTCTTGGAAGAAAACAAAATTTTTGTTCTAATATTTAAGGTTAACTTCCTTGGGTTGGGATTACTATTTTTGTCTTTTTTTTTTTTAACTCTATATACATATACTTTAAAAACATCATGTATCTTTAACCCATGTAACGAGCTTTCAGCTAATGACTCCCAGACCAGTTGGTCTTAGGGTATTAGGTGTTAAGACACCCCTACGAGCTTAGTAACTCGGGTCGCAGATACTGATATGTAGATAGTGCAATGTTTGATTGCCTTAAGCTTTTCTCCTCAACCCATGTAACAAGCGTTGGGCCAATAGCTCCCAAGTCAGTTGACTTTAGGGTATTAGGTGTTAAAACACCCCTTCGGGCTTAATTGCTTAGGTTAGGGAGGCTACGAAATCAAACTTATCTACATTTTTATTATCATCATTTTTTCTTTTTTTTTTCTTTTTTTTTTCATGTTTTTTTTTTAATTATATACAATCCCTTTCCCTTAGTTGTTACCTTTAACAAAAGAACATAAATAATGTAATAATCCAATATGCAACCCACAATCATATGTTAAAGTGTGTGTGTGTAAATTAAGGTTTAAAAATACATGTTAAATAAGTATATGAGCAGAATTAAGTGGTAACAATACGAGAGTTTGTAAACTTGAATATTTCAGGAAGTATTATAATAGACCTTGTTAAAAATGGTTACTAAGATGCGTCTCAAGAATCACTTTAACAAAAGAACTCCTTTACTCTGCCATCCTAGTAACAACAATTATGCACATGCTTTATGAAATGAAAAACAATTTTTTTTTTTTATCAACTACTACCCTCTCCCCCCAACCAAAATGAAACATTGTCCTCAATGTTCTAAGGTAGAAAGATAAAGTATAAAAGATATCACCTGAAATAACGAACACTGACAAAACCTGAAACACACTGAAACAAAAATAAGAAATAACAAAACATAATAAAACCAAAAGACACAAAAATTCACAAATGAAGGCTCAAATCCAATCTAAGCTTTTTACGGCTTTCCTTAGATGACCAATTTATGCGACTCATGGAAGGATCAATCACAGGAATGAAAGATTGTAGTTGGTCAATCAATTATTCAGCAGTAGAAGCAGAGATTATGATTTGTCGTGCAGAAGATGTTAAAAATTCCTGTTCCACAGCATGATCAAGAAAAGACAACAACTTATCATAATAACCATTAACATTTAACAAACCTATGGGTTTATGGTGAATGTGCAATTGAGCCCAAGAGGAAATATGAAAGATCTCTTCCAATGTGCCTAGACCACCTGGTAAAGCAATGAAAGCATCAGCATGGTTAAACATTGCATTCATTCGAGCCGACATTGTAGAGACCTGAAGTTCCTCTCCAATTGTTTTTCCAATGATGTCCCCTTGTGCCAAAGCTTTAGGGACGATTCCTAAAACTTGACTACCTCCTAAAAATGCAGCTATTGACACACCTCCCATTAACCCAAGACTGCCTCCCCCATACACTAAATGAATCTTTCTCTCAGCTAGCACCTGACCAAGATGGTTTGCTGATTCTAAAAACTCCCTTTCTTTCCCAGGACTAGATCCACCAAAAACACAGATATTTCTTATTTGATGACTTGAGGAACTTGCCATTTCTACACACTTCTGTATTTGTTGAATGTATGGGTTGAGTAGAAATGAAAGGAAGGAAAAGAGGGTTTTATAGATGAGAAAGTAGAAAGGCAATCATAACATCTATATGTAGGCCAGCTAAAGTCTCACACACTCTCTCTCTCTTTTTATTTATTTATTTATTTACTTTTGAAAAAAACATGTGTATGTACAGGTAGTTGTGATTGTGGCTCACATCTTCCCTTGGTTTTACGTCCAAGAACGGCTTAAACGCCCTCTATGGGTCGGGGATAGGCTTCCCATCCAGTTTTCTTAAAAACTGGCAAACAGGGTCTTTTTTAGTCAGATTCCCAAGACTAAGTTGATCATGTTCTTTATGAAATAGTGGCCATAAATCATGAATTACACGATGCACATCTCCACTAGGATGCGTCTCAAGAGTCAATAGAAGATTATTTAAAGACTCCTTACTCAGGCCATCATTAATGAATTGTATTTTATCTTCACGGTTTATAGATACCATTCCTAAAGAACAACATTGTGTATTACAAGTCCATCTAGCACATCGATGACAGACATCCAGTCGTTTTGCACGACGTTTCTTTGCAAAAGTGCTTTTACCTATTCCAGGCATGTGTGAAATGAAGAAGTTAGAGGACTTACCTGATAATCGGACCTTTGCTTCAATCAACCAACGAATATCTTCAGGAATTCCATGATTCATTAACAATCTCAATCTAGCACGGTAAATTTTTGTAATCGCATTCTGAGGTAGAGCGGGAAAATACTTTTTCAATTTTTCAAGATTAGTGTCCATTTTCAAATGAGAATTGGAAGAGAGATTCAAAGAATTGCACAGATATATACACAGATATCAGTAATTATGGGAAACTGAAAGAACCGACTTAAGTCACGGAGTACCGTTATCCGCCATTTAACCGGGGTGAGAAAAACTAGCAAAAATCACTCAAAAAGAAACACAAAAACAATGTGAGAAAAAAAAATTAACCTTTATCTACAAGATCAGTCCAACCAGTTGATTCATTTTCACTAGGAAAATTATCAAAGTAAGCTTTCAAACGATGTCCATTTTCATTAAAATCATTGTCATTCATTGAATTCTCAATATCACAGGCCCCATAAGGATTGCTCCATCTTGGTCTTAGCTCTCTAGGGAATGCATAGAGTTGAGAATTATAAAACAAAACTTTTTGACCTGTATCAATCTTTTGACAATTTTCACAAGTTTTGCAGAATGCATGCGTGTCCTTGAACATGGTGGGCCAATAAAATCCATTTTGAAAGATTTTTGTAGCTGTCTTTTTTGACGAGAAACAACTTCCACATGCTTCAGAATGACAAAGTTTAATGACACTACTTACCTCATTGTCGGGAATGAATCTTTGAAATATTTGATCAGGACAATATTTGAATAAGGTAGGGTCATCACAATAAAAGCTCTTCACTTTGTTCAAAAACTTTTCTTTGTCTTGGGTACTCCAATCAGCTGGCAAATCTCCTAAAGCAAGAAAATTGATATTTTTATTATACCAGGGCATTGGACTAAGAGAAAGTAAGGATTCGTTAGGAAAGTAATCATCCATTGGTGTGATGTCGGGTGTCGAATCTATTGTCACTGTTGATAAAAGATTCGCATCAACATTTTCGGTGCTTGTTTCATCCGTGATTTCTTCCTCAGAATAAACCATTTGCAAATCTTCAGTTTCATCCAATTCATTTTTACTTAAAGTAGATTCAAGTTGATCATAAACTAATTCCTCAATATGATCTACTTCTTGTAAATCATTATCATCTCCAGGTTGCTTACAAATGTTGAAAATATTCATCTCCAATGTCATGTTTCCAAATGATAGCTTCATCAGTCCATTCCTACAATTAATCAATGCGTTAGACGTTGCAAGAAACGGACGTCCTAAAATAACAGGAAATGAATTACATGCTTCAACAGGTTCTGTGTCCAAGACAATAAAATCCACAGGATAAATGAATTTATCGACTTGTACTAACACATCTTCAATTATTCCTCTAGGCACTTTTACAGATCTATCGGCAAGTAAAAGAGATATAGAAGTTGGTTTTAACTCACCTAGATTGAGACTCTGAAAGACTGAATATGGAAGTAAATTCACACTAGCACCAAGATCAAGTAAAGCTCTTTCAATTTTATGTTCTCCAATAAAGCAAGAAATTGTAGGACAACCAGGGTCTTTATATTTCAAAGCATTATTGTTTTGAAGAATAGCACTTACTTGTTCGGCTAGAAAGGCTTTCTTTTTCACATTCAGTTTCCTCTTCACAGTGCATAGATCTTTCAAAAATTTAGCATAGGAAGGAACCTGTTTAATAGCATCCAGCAAAGGTATATTGATTCTTACCTGTTTGAAAATTTCAAAAATTTCTGAGTTGTGATTGACTTTCCTTTGTTTGGTCATGGCTTGAGGAAATGGAAGTGCTGGCGGTGAATCAGTCGTTTCTTTGCAATTATCAGATTCATCCCCTTCCTTACCCTCAGAGATTGACTCATCATCTTTCTCATAAGGTTCAAGAGAGGGTTTTTCAATAACCTTACCACTGCGCAGAGTAGTGACTGATTTGACTTGATCCATGTGCTGGCTTCCGGAACTACTTGCATTTGCATTGTATTGCCCTTTGGGATTTTGTTGTGTTTGAGATGGAAACTTACCTTTCTCTTGGAAACTAAGAGCAGATGTTAATTTAGCAAGAGTATCTTTAAAATCTGTCATGTTTTGAACAAGTTGAGTATTGATTGTCTCTTGCTTTTCAATGAATGCATGCAATGTTTCCTCAAGATTTCTTCTAGGAGGTGGAGCATAAAAAGGTGCATATCCATGAGAATTTTGGAAATTATGGTGTGCTTGAAATGGTGGTTGTGAAGTTTGTGCATTGTTGTTCTCACTCTTCCAACTGAAATTTGGGTGATTCCTCCAACCAGGGTTGTATGTTTGGGAGTATGGGTTGTGGTTGGCCCTTTGAAATCTGTTTAAAGCATGAGCTTGTTCATGGAGACATTCTTTAAAAGAAGGCAAGGTTGGACAATCGTTGGTTGAGTGTTCATTTGTTTCACAGATTTGACACACAATGTTTTCAACAGATTTTAATTGACCACTCTTTTTCAATTCTAGTGCCTCGACTTTTCTAGCTAAAGATGCAAATTTGAAATTTGGGTGATTCCTCCAACCAGGGTTGTATGTTTGGGAGTATGGGTTGTGGTTGGCCCTTTGAAATCTGTTTAAAGCATGAGCTTGTTCATGGAGACATTCTTTAAAAGAAGGCAAGGTTGGACAATCGTTGGTTGAGTGTTCATTTGTTTCACAGATTTGACACACAATGTTTTCAACAGATTTTAATTGACCACTCTTTTTCAATTCTAGTGCCTCGACTTTTCTAGCTAAAGATGCAAATTTGAAATTTGGGTGATTCCTCCAACCAGGGTTGTATGTTTGGGAGTATGGGTTGTGGTTGGCCCTTTGAAATCTGTTTAAAGCATGAGCTTGTTCATGGAGACATTCTTTAAAAGAAGGCAAGGTTGGACAATCGTTGGTTGAGTGTTCATTTGTTTCACAGATTTGACACACAATGTTTTCAACAGATTTTAATTGACCACTCTTTTTCAATTCTAGTGCCTCGACTTTTCTAGCTAAAGATGCAAATTTGGCTTGGAGGTCATGATCTTCCCTAAGGTTGTACATACCTCTACTAGATGTATGAAGTTGAGTTTTACTCGGTGCCTCATATGTACCCGCAGTGTCCCAATTTTGAGCATTTTCCGCTAAGTCTAAGTACTCCATTGCTTCATCAGGGTCTTTATCTTCAAAAGTTCCATTGCACATCAATTCAACCATTTGCCTATCTTTAGGTGTTAACCCTTCATAGAAATGTGAAACCAATCTCCATGTTTCAAAACCATAATGAGGGCAAGTACTAAGCAAGTCTCGATACCTATCCCAACATTTGTAAAATGTTTCTCCTGGTTTTTGAGTGAAAGTGGTGATTTGTCTTTTGAAAGAGTTTGTTCTATGAGATGGGAAAAACTTCTTTAAAAATTGTTGTTGCATTTCATCCCAAGCACGAATGGATCCTGGTCTCAAATTTTGTAGCCATGTTTTAGCTTTATCTTTTAATGAAAAAGGAAAAAGCTTTAATCTGATGGTGTTCATGCTACAATTTAAATTATTATATGTGTTGCACACCTCCTCAAATTCCCTTAAATGCAAGTATGGATTTTCCAATTCCAAACCATGAAAAGAAGGTAAAAGTTGAATAATACCTGGTTTAAAATTAAAATGAGATGCATCGGGAGGAAAAACTATGCATGATGGTGCACTTGTTCTTGTGGGATTCATGTGGTCTCTAAGTGTTCTAGCACGGTTATTCTCATTATTCTCATTTTGAAGTGATTGATTATCTTCTTCGGCCATATTTTCTGAAAATGATGAGGATATCCTACAAAGTCTACCACTTGATGTACGTGACCACACTCTCATGCACGTGTTGGAATAAAATAAAAAAAGAAGAAGAAGAAAGCAAAAGAAGGAGGAAGAAAACAAAATAAAAAGAAACAAAAGAAAAGAAACAAAGTTATATATAAGAAAAGTGAAAAGAGAAAATAAAATAAATACTATAATTTATACAAGAACTTACCTCCCCGGCAACGGCGCCAAAAACTTGACACGACTGAAAGATTGATGTCTTCTCCCAAGTGCAGGAGTGTCGAAGTAATAAATAACCCGGTAAAACCGGGGTCGAACCACAGGGAGGTTAATTGTACAAATTAAAATAACAATAATACAACAACAACAACAATAACAATAACAATAACAATAATAATAATAATAATAATAATAATAATAATAATAGTAGTAGTAGTAGTAGTACTAATAATAATAATAATAATAATAGTAGTAGTAGTAGTACTAATAATAATAATAATAATAATAAAGAAAGAGAAGAAGAAGATGATGATGAGAACTTGGAGATGGAAAATTAATGTAAGGATTAAACAATAATAATAACAAATGTCAAGGTTAGAGGTTCCACTAATGGTATATCAAACAAGTATGATATAAACTCTTATTATTGAATTAGAAACCACAAGGAGGTTCCAATCAGATTATATATTGTTAACATGATTACATTAGTCATCTTATTCAATTAATGCTAATACTTGTAAATCTCGTCAAGCATTCATGATTATAACTTATGTTAACAACAAATCAAGTTCCTTTCATAGCTCAGGTGTCGGTTATACCATACATTATGGGCTATGAAAGTGCTAAGCATTTGTTGTACCAAGTGTTATACAACATAAATCAAGATTAGTCATTTAACAAGCAAAGTATTAAAGAGTGAACAAGATAACAAATATAACACATGTTAGTATCAAACATTAAAGTCCATATTAAGTTTACATTATACTTATTCTTACACCATTAGTGTAACCTTTTCACCTTGACATAATTAACTTAGCTAGACATAATGAAAGAAAGCAAAATAGATAAACAAAATAAGAACATAAAAGCTAACTAAGTAAAGGAAAGGAAATGAAAGGCATAAACTTGATATTAATGAAAGTAAAGCATAAACATTACAAAAAATACAAAGAGAGAAAGGAAGAGCATGATCTTGATCTGAACACCAAGATGCCTAAATGCATGGCAAATGCCTCCTTTTATAGGCCAAAATTGGGAACTATTGATTTGATGACTAATTGATAAGTGGGTGGCCAACTTTTGACTTGGTGACAATCCTTATCTTCTCTTGTCTGCCCAAAACGTCATTGATAACATCAAAACTGGAGCCAGGTGCAAACATGAAAGTTGTAGGCAATTGTCTCATATTTCTTGTGTAAAAAATTCACCTTATTTGGACTTCTAGAACTCCAGATATGGCCAAAATACCGAACAGTGCTCGGGCTGGAAGACAGATTCGGGCTTCTTTGTTGTTGCTACAATTTGGACTTGATAATGGCCTTTTTAGATCTTGGGCTCCATATAAAAGTTGTAGGCCTATGTCTTACCTTTCCATCCATATAAATTGGACCTAAATCTGAGATCTGTAGCTCCAGATATGGCCCAATTACCGAACAGTGTTCCGGTTTGGATTGCACTGACATCTCTTCTCTAAGTTTGACCATCTCTTTATCCATGCAATTTAAGTTCTTCAAGTCATCAATCAATCCTTTCATTTATGTGATAGACCTGCATTAAAAATAGATATTTACCACAAATTATAGGTATCTTATATTATTAGATACATTATTATAAAACATATTTTAGTTAAAGAGTTATTGATACTTCAAGTGCAAAATGATGATATAAAACCATGATAAAAATACACTTTTAAGTACTAATCATTCGACAAGGGAAAAATTGCATAAAATTAAAAGTTTAGGGTTAATAGAAGTGCAATTAGAAAAAATTAAAAGTTAAAGAACCAAATTGAACTTTGACCAAACCCTAAATTAAAACTCTAAAAAATCCAAAATTACACCATTTTGTACAATAAAGAAAAAAAATTGATTAAACAATGCATCGTATGATATTAGTCATCTTATTCCACCTTTAGTCCAAATAAACTACTCGAGCAACTACCTTTTTATAGCATTTAATACTTCATCTCTCAACCAAATCAAACAAATGATATACTAACATGATAGTCTGACACTTGACCATACTCTAGCATGGTTCTTTCAGCTGATTAACACCATAGCAGTCTTGGCATCATCCTAAAGTGACCAACTCATTTAGCTTTTAACTATCTATTTTTTCAAGCTATGATATGAATTTTGAACTAATAATTAGGATTCTTCCTGTTCAAATTAAAGGCCAAGATTAATCTTCAAAAGAAGTAAAGTGTCCCTTTTTCCACGCCTATAAATAAGGGTGCATTCCAAGTATTGGGTATTAAGAAATCTGAAGTTAAAATTAAGAAAAAATCATTTTTTTTCTCTTTTTTTTCCCTTTCTTCTTAAGCCATCTCTTTGGGTTTTTTCTCTATCATACCTCTACTGTCATTGATGCCTTTAGCCACACACCAGACTTCCCTATAGTATTAGGAACGCCTCTAACCTTCTTTTTCTCCGACTAGGCGAGCTTTCCTATCATTTCTCTTCTTCAAATTGCTTTCATTGTCATTATCATGCAACTAAAAATATGTCACTAATATGAGCTAAGCTGGACCCATTCTAGCCTAGCCCCCTCTTAAAAAAAAAGAAAGAAGAAGGGGGAAGGATGTAGTTAAATGATTAGCCCCAAAATTTAGTATTATTTTCATCTTGGTCATTGATCTTTGGTTTGTGAATTTAAATTCTTAATTGACTATTGTACTTTTAATTTTTTTTAATTTAGTTCATATTTTGGTCAATTTCAGTCCCTAACACTTTTTTTCAGTTTGGTCTTTAGTTTTTAATTTTTTGAATTAAGTCATTAATTGCTCCTTAAGCTTTAACATTTATGCAATTAAATCTTTGATTTGACCATATTATCTTTTTTAAATTGCAATTTGACCCCAAACTTCAATTTCTTCCCATTTAAGTCTAAACTAACTTTAAAATCATTTTTTTCAATTAAATCATCAATAAAATTAATTAAGTCTTCCAAAATTATTAGTCCTTATCTATTCAAAATTGTATTTATTTATCCCAAATAAAAACATTTTCACTAATTAAATCTTTTTCCAATTAAAATTAAGTTGCTAAATTTTATAAGTTTTGATCCTCTAAATTTTTCACTTGTTATTGTTATTTTGGTATTTCACAAGCAGCTTGAATAACTTGTTATTATTATTTTGGTATTTCACAAGCAGCTTGAATAATTTCATAGGCTCTCTTTATGTATATCCTCTTTTATTTTTTCTAGACTTTTTCTAGGATAGAAAATGAATAACAACACTAACAGAAGAGAAAAGGTAAGCTAAGGTTATCGCTGGAGGTCTAGGACTAGAGAGATTAGCCTAGAGGTGATGAATCAAGTGGAAAGGGTTCTCACCATTGCTTTAAATATCTTAATGATATTTAATGAACGCTAAAATCTAGCATTTATAGCACAAATGACCTTTGATATAAAAAACTCTCTTATCTAACCTCTTTAGTTTAGTTTTATAGCCATTATTTCTAATAATATTTTTTACAGACTTTTATGATATACACTCGTTCAAAAAAACAGTAGATAGTTGAGAGGAATCAAGTGAGGGAGGCCAAACACTGGGCCAACCAAACTGCCCTTCAACATCCAAGAAAAGAGAAGATTGTTTGTGGTAGCTGAATTTAAGGACCTCAAGTAGCCAATGCCTCACCGAAAGATAACATGCAAGGTGTAGCTCCATTGAAAAACAACTTCACGCAACTTATAATTAAATGGACGCCTTCAAACATGTGATCCTTGAGGGAAGACCACCCAATAATTAATAAAAAAATAATGGTTTTATTCTAAACAAAATAGTCAATAAAAAATGAAAGTTTTGCTATATAAAATTATTTATTTCAATTACCTTAGAATATATATAAAAAGATCGACGTAAGACAAACATTTTTCCATTAGAATTTAGTCTTTCAAACTCATGCAAATATTTATTTTAATCATCATATAATTAAATAAAAATTTGCTTTAAAAATTTCCTAAGACATCTCACATGCATAAACATAAAGTATGAAGGAACACGTGTCATGCAAGGAGCGTTTAACTTTTTCTTTTTATATTTCTTTAAAGAAGGAACACGTACAAAATAGCTAGTCAAGAATGAAGTAAACTTCCTTGATCACAAAACCAACTATTTAGATTTGAATCCATGCACAAGTTGACTACAAAAGAAATATCCACTAGAAAGTGAAGCTTACCAAACACCCATGGGATCAAATTCAAAAGAACACCAACAATATTTAAAAGAATTACATGCTATACCAATAGCATGTTTGATTTTACATTCAAAAAACATTTTTGAAATAAATTAATGTTTCCATGATTTTAAATCATTTGAATGTAATAATATCAAATATATATATTAAAACATTTACAAACAAAAAACAGTTGTAAAAACAACTATTACTACAATCATAAACATTACCTACATAACTAGCTTGGAAAAGCTTAAATTAGAAGGTTTTAAAGTTAATCCTTTAAACCAAGCTTATTAATAATATCAAATAAGTCTCACCTTGTTTTTATTTTTTTTGGTAGGTTGAAAAACAAATTTAATCTGATTTGTAAACTAGTAGACACTAAAACAAGCAAAAAAAAATAAAATAATAAGTCCATGCATCATTCATGCCTTAAAGTGGATTCCCAAGCATCGGCACAACCCATAGACAGAGCTTGCTTCACAGGGCGGAACTACTCCCTTTTTTATGAAAAAAAATAGTTAAGAATTGGTTGCAATACAATAACCAAAAGGTAAGTTTAGGAAAAAGCTAAGCAACACACGAGCTTCATCCGTTAAAAAAAGAATGGACAGCCAACACTCTCAAAGTAGAGTAGCTTTGACATTTTCTAGCAAGCAGTCAAGGAAGAAGCATTGGAAAATTTAATTTAATAAGCAGAAGGGAGTTGAGCTTCAACATCTGCAAACTTCAATAAATGCATCTAGGGAGATGAAGATACAAGATGCAATATTCTCTGGAAAGCACACTATTGTTTGCCAGTGACAAGACACAAACACCATGTTGCTGAAGAAAGGAACACTTTGATCCCTGGAAATGACTAAAACAAGCATCAATTGCAGATTTTGGGGGTCACTAAGCATAATTAGAGCCCATCTAATCTGGAGTCCAACAAGAAATAGAACATATCAGATGAGTGTGCAGACTCAAATTAATCCCTAGAAATGCAGAACATCACATCAAGTGTATGGCAACGGCAGTTCAAACACATTTTCTTAAGCCTCAATAAAATCCACATGACATTCAATTAAACTGATTAAGAATATGCTTAGTAATTAAGACAAAAACAAGTACTTGTAAAACCAAACACAGCCTATCATTCAGCCTTCAAAAACAAAAACCTCATGATGAATCAGTCCACGCTCTGCATGATATCCTCAGCAGTGAACTTGGTCCCCTTATCCTTATCACCAACAGCACGCCCCTTAGCCTTGCGATCCAGCAGGGACTTCCTGTCCTTATCAAGTTTGAGCTTAGTAATCACCACCTTCGAAGGGTTAATTCCCACGTTAACAGTGGAGCCATTAACCTTTTCCCTTGTAATCCTCTCGACATGAATAACCCATTTTCTCCTATAAACCTGGACAACCTTCCCTTCCCTTCCCTTGTATGTCCCACGAACAACTTGGATCTCATCGTCTTTTCGGATAGGCATGGATCTCACGTTGTATTTCTGACGGAGGTCGGTGGAAAGTGGTGCGCTCATGAGGATACGACGCACGGAGGATGGCGCCGAGAAGTGGGCCTTACGGTTCTTTCGGCGGGAGGAGGAGACTCTTGGGTTGTACTTCATTGTGGTAGCTGTGGTGATGGAGACTGCGGCTAGGGTTTGTGTTTGATATGGGTCTCGAGGAGAAAATGGGAGTGGTTTTGTAGTTAAAAGGAGAAGCTAGGGTTTTTGGATGGTCTGGGATTTTGTCAGGGAATAGAATGTATTTGGGCCTGATGAGATTTGAGCTGGGCTTCTTTTTCATCTCGCACTAACATCACCAACATCGTTGGTCGTTGGTGTTTATTTTATGTTTAAGATATCATGTATCCGAGGATACCTGCATGCTTTTAATGTTTTTTTTTTTGAAATGATTTAAAATATAGAGTTATGTTTTTTTTTACTAATTTATTTAAGTTAAATTAATTTAGAATATTTTTTATTTTTTTATAAGTTTATTTTCATCTTGTAACTTAAAAGATAGAGTTATGTTTTTTTTATTAATTTATTTAATTTAGATTAACTCAGGTTATTTTTTATTTATTTTTTATAAAATTATTTTGATTTATTAAATGGAGTCATGAGTTTGGTGTATTAACATAGGTTCAAGTAATATTTTTTTATTAATTTTAAAAAAAATTTAGCTTTTAACATTGAGTTAATTGAGAATTAGATTTCATAATTTATTTCAACTTGATTTTTATGAGGTCACCCTTGTCTTATGACCTGAGTCACAGATTTAGTTAGTTAATAGAGTTTATTTAAGTAAATTCTTGTCTATTTTTTAATTGATTTTTTTTTTCAATTTCATCCTTAAACAATATGTTAATTGAGAATTAGACCTTATAATTTATTTAGATTTTCTTTCTATGAGATCACAATAGTTTTATAACTATGGTTGTAGATTTGGAAGGTTAACTCAAATTGATCTAGGTAGATCTAATAAGTTATTATCTCAATATTTTTTAAAAGTTGTCATTTTTAATTTTTTAAGTCAAGTTATATTTTTACGAGCCGTTCGAATTCTCTTTATATCCATCAAGTTAACTAGGTTATTGACATGACTAAAAGATTGATGTCTTCTTCTAAGTGCAGGAGTGTCGAAGTAATAAATAACCTGACAACACTGGGGTCGAACCACAAGAAGGTTAATTATACAAATTATAAACAACAATTATAAACAACAACAATAGTAACAATAACAACAACAATAATAATAGTAACAATAATAATAATACTACTAGTAGTAGTAACAATAATCATAATAACAATAATAAAGAAGAAGAAGAAGAAGAAGAAGAAGAAAAAACGTTTATGAGAACTTTTAGATGAAAAATTAATGTAAGGATTAAATAATGATAACAAACAATGTCAAGGTTAGAGGTTCCACTAACGGTATGTCAAACAAGTATAGTATAAACTCTTATTATTCAATTGGAAACCATTCACAAAAAAGGTTCCAATCATATTATAGATTGTTAATATGATTACATTAGTCATCTTATTCAATTAATGCTAATACTTGTAAATTTCATCAAGCATTCATGATTATAACTTATGTTAACAACAAATCAAGTTCCTTTCATAACTCAGGTGTCGGTTATACTATACAATATAGGCTATGAAAGTGCCAAGTATTTGTTGTACCAAGTGTTATACAACATAAATCAAGAGTAGTCATTTAACAAGCAAAGTATTAAAGAGCGAACAAGATAACAAATATAAAACATGTTAGTATCAAACATTAAAATCCATATTAAGTTTATACTATACTTATTCTTACATCATTAGGGTAACTTTTTCACCTTGACATAATAAACTTAGCTAGACATAATGAAAGAAAGAAAAATAGATAAACAAAATAAAAACATAAATAAGATAAAAGTTAACTAAGTAAAGGAAAGTAAATGAAAGGCATAAACTTGATATTAATAAAAACAAAGCACAAACATTACAAAAAATACAAAGAGAGAAAGCAAGAGCATGATCTTGATTTGGACACCAAGATGCCTAAATGCATGGCAAATCGATGACTAATTGATGAGTGAGTGACCAACTCTTGACTTGGTGACAATCCTTCTCTTCTCTTGTATGCCCAAAACATCATTGATAACATCTAAATTGAAGCCACTTGAAAACATGATAGTTGTAGGAAATTATCTTAACTTTCTTATATAAACATTTCAGCTCATTTCAACTTCTAAAACTCTAGATATGGCTAAAATACTGAATAGTGCTCGGGCTGGAAGACAAATTTGGATTTCTTTGTTGTTGCTACAATTTAGACTTGAAAATGGTCTTTTTAGATCTTAAGCTCCATATAAAAGTTGTAGGCTTATGTCTTAAATTTCCATCCATATAAAATAGACCTAAATATGAGATCTACAACTCCAGATATGACCCAATTATCGGACAGTGTTCCGATTTGGATTGCAGCGACATCTCTTTTCTAAGTTTGGCCATCTTTTTGTCCTTTCAATTTCAGTTTTTAAATTCATCAATCAATCATTTCATTTATATGATAGGCCTATATTTAAAATGAACATTTATCATAAATTAAAGGTACTTATATTATTAGATATATTATCATAAAACATGCTTTAGTTAAGGAGTTATTGATACTTTAAGTGCAAAATAATGATATAAAACCTTGATAAAAATACATTTTTAAGTATCAATCACACCTCCTAACTAGCTTATTACTAGTCCCTAGTAATCCAAGTGTTAAAATAGAAAAATACTTTGTAAATTCCACAAAGTAAGGTAGTTATCATTTAACTTACATTAATCTATCTAGATAAACAAACTCTCATTGAATTTGTATACCTGCTCAATACCTCTTAATAAGATATTCATACACCTTTCTTTTGTGTTCAATGTATCAACATATAATTATGGAGTTTTTCTTGGAAGAAAACAAATTTTTTATTCTAATGTTTAAGGTTAACTTTCTTGGGTTGAGATTATTGTTTTTGTCTTTTTTTTTAATATATATACATATAATTTAAAACACCATGCATTTTTAACCCATGTAACGAGCTTTCAGCTAATGACTCCCAGACCAGTTGGTCTTAGAGCATTAGGTGTTAAGACACCTCTACGAGCTTAGTAACTCGGGTCACAGATACTGATATGTAGATAGTGTAATGTTTGATTCCCTTAAGCTTTTCTCCTTAACCCATGTAACAAGCGTTAGGCTAACAACTTCCAAGTCAGATGACTTTAAGGTATTACGTGTTAAAACACCCCTTCAGGCTTAATTGCTTAGGTTAGGGAGGCTACGAAACCAAACTTATCTATATTTTTATTATTATCACTTATTTATTTGTTTTTTTTATTTATTTGTTGTTTTTTTAATTATATACTATCCCTTTCCCTTAGTTGTTACCTTTAACAAAAAAACATAAATAATATAATAATTACAGGAATGAAAGATTGTAGTTGGTCAATCAATTTATGACTTGTCATGCAGATTTATCTATAATCTAAGCTTTTTATGACTTTTCTTAGTTGACCAATTTATGCGACTCATGGAAGGATCAATTACAGGAATAAAAAATTATAGTTGGTCAATCAATTGTTTAGTAGTAGTAGCAGAGATTATGATTTGTCATATAGAAGATGTTAGAAATTCCTGTTCCACAGTATGATCAAGAAAAGACAACAACTTATCATAATAACCATTAACATTTAACAGACCTATGAGTTTATGGTGAATGTGTAGTTGGGCCCAAGAGAAAATATGAAAGATCTCTTCCAATATGCTTAGACTACCTGGTAAAGCAATGAAGGCATCAGCATGGTTAAATATTACATTCATTCGAGCTGACATTGTGGAGACCTGAAGTTCCTCTCCAATTGTTTTTCCAATGATGTCTCCTTGTGCTAAAGCTTCGGGGATGACCCCTAAAACTTGACTACCTCTTAAAAATATAGTTATTGATACACCTCCCATTAACCTAAGACTGCCTCCCCCATACACTAAATGAATCTTTCTCTCAGCTAGCACCTGACCAAGATGATTTGCTAATTCTAAAAACTCCTTTTCTTTTCTAGGACTAGATCCACCAAAAACACAAATATTTCTTATATGATGACTTGAGGAACTTGCCATTTCTACACACTTCTGTATTTGTTGAATGTATGGGTTGAGTAGAAATGAAAGGACGGAAGAGAGGATTTTATAGATGAAAAATTAGAAAGGCAATCATACCTCCTATATGTAGGCCAGCTGGAATCACACACACATACTCTTTCTCTTTTTATTTATTTATTTACTTACTTTTAAAAAAGCATGTGTATGTACAAGTAGTTGTGATTGTGGCTCACATCTTCCTTTAGTTTTACATCCAAGAACGGCTTAAACGCCCTCTATGAAGAGTAGTGACTAATTTTCTTAAAAACTGGTAAACAAGGTTTTTTTTAGTCAGATTCCTAAGACTAAGTCGATCATGTTCTTTATGAAATAGTGATCATAAATCATGAATTGCACGATGTACATATCCACTAGGATGCATCTCAAGAGTCAATAGAAAATTGATATTTTTATCATACCAAGGCATTGGACTAAGAGAAAGTAGGGTGTTTTTCAATAACCTTACCACCGTGAAGAGTAGTGACTGATTTGACTTGATCCATATGTTGGTTTCCAAAACTACTTGCATTTGTATTGTATTTCCCCTTGAGATTTTGTTGTGGTTGAGATGGAAACTTACCTTTCTCTTGAAAACTGAGAGCACATGTTAATTTTGCAAGAGTATCTTTAAAATCTATCATGTTTTGAGCAAGTTGAGTATTGATTGTCTTTTGCGTTTTAATGAATGCATGTAATGTTTCCTTAAGATTTCTTTTAGGAGGTGGAGTATAAAGAGTTACATATCCATGAGAATTTTGAAAATTATCGTGTGCTTGAAACGATGGTTGTGAAGTTTGTGCATTGTTGTTCATACTCTACCAACTAAAATTTGGGTGATTTTTCCAACCAAGGTTGTATGTTTGTGAGTATAGGTTGTGGTTGGCCTTTTAGAAACTGTTTAAAGCATTGGCTTATTCATGGACACATTCCTTAAAAGAAGGCAAGGTTGGATAATCATTGGTTGAGTGTTCATTTGTTTCACAGATTTGACACACAATGTTTTCAATAGATTTTAATTGAGCACTCTTTTTCAATTCTAGTGCCTCGGCTTTTCTAGCTAAAGATGTAAACTTGGCTTGAAGGTCATAATCTTCCCTAAGGTTGTACATACCTCTACTAGATGTATGAGGTTGAGTTGTACTTGGTGCCTCATAAATATCCGCAGTGTCCCAATTCTGAGCATTTTCAGCTAACAAGTCTAAGTACTCCATTGCTTCATCAGGATCTTTATCTTCAAAAGTTTCATAGCACATCAATTCAACCATTTGCCTATCTCTAGGTGTTAACCCTTCATAGAAATGTGAAACCAATCTCTATGTTTCAAAACCATGATGAGGGCAAGTACTAAGCAAGTTTCGATACCTATCCCAACATTGGTAAAATGTTTCTCCTGGTTTTTGAGTGAAAGTGGTGATTTGTCTTTTGAAAGAGTTTGTTCTATGAGATAAGAAAACTTCTTTAAAAACTATTGTTGCATTTTATCCCAAGCACGAATGGATCCTGGTCTCAAATTTTGTAGTCATGTTTTAGCTTTATTTTTTAATGAAAAAGGAAAAAGCTTTAATCTGATGGTGTTTGATTGATACTTAAAAGTGTATTTTTATCAAGGTTTTATATCATCGTTTTGCACTTGAAGTATCAATAACTCCTTAACTAAAACATGTTTTATAATAATATATCTAATAATATAAGATACCCTTAATTTATGGTAAATGTTGATTTTAAATGCAGGCCTATCACATAAATGAAAGGATTGATTGATGAATTTAAGAATTAAAATTGAAAGGATAAAGAGATGGCCAAACTTAGAAAAGAGATGTCGGTGCAATCCAAACCGAAACACTATTCAGTAATTAAGTTATATCTGAAGCTATAAATCTCAGTTTAGGTCTACTTTATATGGATGAAAAGGTAAAACATAGGCCTATAACTTTCATATGGAGCCTAAGATCTATAAAGGTCATTTTAAAGTCCAAATTGTTGCAACAACAAAACAGCCCGAATCTGTCATCTAGCCCGAGCACTATTTAATATTTTAGCCATATCTGGAGTTTTAGAAGTCGAAATGAGGTGAATTGTTACACACGAAAGCTAAGACAATTTCCTACAACTTTCATGTTTTCAAGTGGCTCCAATTTTGACGTTATCAATGACGTTTTGGGCAGACAAGAGAAGATAAGAATTGTTACCAAGTCAAGAGTTGGTTACCCACTCATGAATTAGTCATCAAATCAATAGTTTTCAATTTTAGCCTATAAAAGGAGGCATTTGTCATGCATTTAGGCATCTTGGTTTCCAGATCAAGATCATGCTCTTGTTTTCTCTCTTTGTATTTTTTGTAATGTTTACGCTTTGCTTTCATTAATATCAAGTTTATGCCTTTCATTTTCTTTCATTTCCTTTCATTTACTTAGTTAACTTTTATCTTATTTATGTTCTTATTTTGTTTATCTATTTTTCTTTCTTTCATTATGTCTAGCTAAGTTTATTATGTCAAGGTGAAAAGGTTATACTAATGGTGTACAAATAAGTATAGTGTAAACTCAATATGGACTTTAATGTTTGATACTAACATGTTTTGTATTTGTTATCTTATTCACTCTTTAATACTTTGCTTGTTAAATGACTAATCTTTATTTATGTTGTATAACACTTGGTACAACAAATACTTGGCACTCTCATAGCAAGTATTAAATAATGTTGATGAGAACTTTTAGATGGAAAATTAACGTAAGAATTAAATAATGATAACAAACAATGTCAAGGTTAGAGGATCCACTAATGGTATTTCAAACAAGTATAGTATAAACTCTTATTATTCAATTGGAAACCACACACAAAGGAGATTCTAATCAGATTATAGATTGTTAATATGATTACATTAGTCATCTTATTCAATTAATGCTTATACTTGTAAATTTCGTCAAGCATTCATGATTATAACTTATGTTAACAACAAATCAAGTTCCTTTCATAACTCAAGTGTCAGTTATACCATACAATATGAACTATGAAAGTGTCAAGCATTTGTTGTACCAAGTGTTATACAACATAAATCAAGATTAGTCATTTAACAAGCAAAGTATTAAAGAGTGAACAAGATAACAAATATAAAACATGTTAGTATCAAACATTGAAGTCCATATTAAGTTTATACTATACTTATTCTTACACCAATCATGTAACCTTTGCACCTTGACATAATAAACTTAGCTAGACATAATGAAAGAAAGAAAAATAGATAAACAAAATAAAAACATAAATAAGATAAAAGTTAACTAAGTAAAGGAAAGGAAATGAAAGGCATAAACTTGATCTTAATGAAAACAAAGCATAAACGTTACAAAAAATACAAAGAGAGAAAGCAAGAGAATGATCTTGATCTGGACACCAAGATGCCTAAATGCATGGCAAATGCCTCCCTTTATAGGCCAAAATTGGGAACTATTGATTTGAGAGTGGGTGACCAACTCTTGACTTGGTGACAATCCTTATCTTCTTTTATCTACCCAAAACGTCATTTATAACGTTAAAATTGGAGCCACTTGAAAACATGAAAGTTGTAGGAATTTGTCTCAACTTTTTTGTGTAAACAATTCAGCTCATTTTGACTTTTAGAACTCCAGATATAGCCAAAATACTGAACAGTGCTTGGGCTGGAAGATAAATTCAGACTTCTTTGTTGTTGCTACAGTTTAGACTTGAAAATGACTTTTTTAGATCTTACACTCCATATAATAGTTGTAGGACTATGTCTTACCTTTCCATCCATATAAAATAGACCTAAATCTCAGATCTACAACTCCAGATATGACCCAATTACCGAACAGTGTTCTGGTTTGGATTGCAACAACATCTTTTTTCTAAATTTGGCCATCTCTTTGTCCTTTCAATTTCAGTTCTTAAATTCATCAATCAATCCTTTCATTTTATGTGATAGGCTTGCATTTAAAATGAATATTTACCATAAATTAAAGGTATCTTATATCATTAGATATATTATTATAAAACATGCTTTAGTTAAGGAGTTATTGATACTTTAAGTGCAAAATAATGATATTAGTCCTTGATAAAAATACACTTTTAAGTATCAATCAATTATATCAGGTCAGCATGCACATGATTTTTCTTTTCTACCAAAGAAAAAAGTTAGCAATGCTTTAACATTTTTTAATGTTACAAAAATTAATCAGACCTGCAACATAATGCAAACAAATAATATAGTTGCTTTTTAAAACTGCGCACTTATCATAATAAGGTATCTCTTTTGTTGACTAGACAATTTAAAACAAGTCTTTTTGAATTTAGAAATCAAGAAGCAAATTTTTAGAATTCCAAGTAACATGATTTGTTTAGAAAGTAAAGTTGAATGTTCAAAGTCTTTGACTTGAATGTTCAAAGTCTTTGACGATGCAAACTCAACCTTAAAATGGGTATCCCTGTCCAAATTATCTTGCACCGATGAATTTATGAAAACAATCTATTATTATGTATCCTTGCATAACAAATTTAATAATGTTACTTGAGATTATGGTGCTCTATAATTGACTATTTAAATTAAATTTGCTTCTAAATTGAATTGAAATCACATGTAATTTGATTCTTAACGGATGGTAGCCCTTGATTTTTTAATTATTGCTTCTAAAGGATGATTTTTAGTGACAACTAGTTAGTTGCATTTGTTATGATGATGAGCTTTTCAATGTTACTAAACACGGTCAAGTTTAAAAAGGCATTATGATGACCTATCAGCTATGTTTTGGTCAAGTTTCAAAGCAAACATTATAGGAGTTGACCAATTGCAGCATAATTGACTTGACAGTTGCATTCATAAATTAGTCAACCTGGTAAAACCTTGCTTGATTTTTTTTTAAGAAAAAATATTTTAAAATCATGTTGATTTAATTTTCTTTCTTCATAAATATTGAAATGATGATAATTTTGATCAAACTGGTCAAACTGCATATACCTACCAACCAATGGCCTGGATCATAAGTCAAGATGAGTTTAATAACCTTGTTCTCTAAAACCTTTTTTTTATTTAATTTAATAATTATAAGAACAAACATTTATAGGGAAGAAAATAAATAAAATTATTAAGGAAAAATATATTTTTCTCTTCTAAATTAGTTTTTTCCAATTCATGTATTTTTTTCACAACAAAACTTTTAATGAAAAAACAAGAAAAAAATTTGTATTCCCATCAATATTAATGACTAAATTATCATAATTACTCTACATGTTATCGCAATAGATAGTATCATCATAAAAAAATCATAATCTTCTTAAAAACAACATCATAAGTTTTATATTTAGAGCATTTGTTTAATAAAAGGAAAAAAAAATAAAAAGAAAAGATTTTTCAAAAATTTTAGTGATTTGAAATAAGTAGAGAAAATGTATTTCTCCAATCTAAACTTTATTTTCTTAAAATGAATGTTTTTAACAAAAAAAAATGAAAAGAAAAGAAGAAGCATTTCTTAACTGTTTTAACAAAAACATTTGTTTTAACAAAAATAGTTTTTTTTTAAGTGCAAGCACTATTTTATAAACAAAAATTCATTGTGGTCTTAAAAGTAAATTAAAAAAATATTTAAATAACATCTTAGTATTTTGTATGTGATTGAAGAAAAAAATGGATACATTAAATTAAACTATGTATAAAATCTATTACCAAAATTGTAAAACATAAATTTTATTTTAATTGAATTCTTGAGCTTTCTTTTTCATATTAGGTATATAATAATTAAAAAAATTTGTTACAATTCCTATAAAAACTTATAATATTATTTGAGAATCATTGCAAAAGTGAATAATAATTGAAATATAATGAGAAGTTTTTTTATAATCAATTTAAATTCAAATACTAAAAAATAAAAATAAAAACATTATAAAAAAAGGCAAGGTTAGGGCCAGGGTTATGCGCCTAACCTAACAAAAAAAGAGCATAAATGCTTGGGCTTGTAGAACTAGGCCCACACACTTGACTTTGTTTTATTTATTTTTTGTTTTTTTTGACAAAAAATAGTTGACAATAATAATAAGTCATCTACTTGCTTAGATTTTGATCAGTGAAGATGTGTTCAAAAAATTAGATTTGAGTTTTTTACTAAAAAATATTGTTTTAACATATTTTCACCTCGCAACACCCAATAAACATCCTTTGTACCTTAATAAATACATTTATCAACTCAAAACACCTTTAATAATCTAAGACCTCAAACCTTAACTAAAAATTATATACTTTATAATAACAATTAATACCATATAAAGAAAAGAATAGGCTTATGAATAAGGAGAGAAAATTGTATATAAACCATGGGGAAAATCCATAAGGATTGTAAAGTAAATAATATGCTAAACACGTAAATTAACTATTTATACTAAGAGGATGATAATAGATTTTGGGAATTTAAAATAAAATATTTATGTTGATTAGTACTTAAAAGTGCATTTTTATCATGGTTTTATATCATCATTTTGCACTTGAAGTATCAATAACTTCTTAACTAAAGCATGTTTTATAATAATATATCTAATAATATAAGATACCTTTAATTTATGGTAAATGCTCATTTTAAATGCAGGCCTATCACATAAATGAAGGGATTGATTGATGACTTTAAAAACTTAAATTTCAAGGGCAAAGAGATGACCAAAATTATAAAAGAGATGTCAATGCAATCCAAACCGGAACACTATTCGATAATTGGGTCATATCTGGAGCTATAGATTTCAGATTTAGGTCCAATTTATATGGATGGAAAGGTAAGACATAGGCCTATAACTTTTTTATGAAGCCCAATATCTAAAAAGGCCATTATGAAGTCCAAATTGTAGCAATAACAAAGAAGCCCAAATTTGTCCTCCAGCCCGAGCACTGTTCAGTATTTTGGCCATATCTGGAGTTTTGGAATTCCAAATGAGCTGAGTGTTTTACACAAGATAGTTGAGTCAATTGCCTAGAACTTTCATGTTTTCGAGTGGCTTCAATTTTGACGTTATCAATGACGTTTTGGGCAGACAAGAGAAGATAAGGATTGTCACCAAGTCAAGAGTTGGCCACCTACTTATCAATTAGTCATCAAATCAATAGTTCTCAATTTTGGCCTATAAAAGGAGGCATTTGCCATGCATTTAAGCATCTTGGTTTCCAGATCAAGATCATGCTCTTGCTTTCTCTCTTTGTATTTTTTGTAATGTTTATGCTTTGCTTTCATTAATATCAAGTTTATACCTTTCATTTCCTTTCACTTACTTAGTTAACTTTAATCTTATTCATGTTCTTATTTTGTTTATTTATTTTTCTTTCTTTCATTATGTCTAGCTAAGTTAATTATATCAAGGTGAAAAGGTTATACTAATGGTGTAAGAATAAGTATAATGTAAACTTAATATGAACTTGAATGTTTGATACTAACATGTTTTATATTTGTTATCTTGTTCACTCTTTAATACTTTGCTTGTTAAATGACTAATCTTGATTTATGTTGTATAACACTTGGTGCAACAAATGCTTGGCACTTTCATAGTTCATATTGTATGGTATAACTGACACCTGAGTTATGAAAGGAACTTGATTTATTGTTAACATAAGTTATAATCATGAATGGTTGATGAGATTTACAAGTATTAGCATTAATCAAATAAGATGACTAATGTAATCATGTTAACAATTTATAATCTGATTGAAACCTCCTATGTGTGTGGTTTCCACTTGAATAATAAGAGTTTAAACTATACTTGTTTGACATACCATTAGTGGAATCTCTAACTTTGACATTTGTTATTATCATTGTTTAATCATTACATTAATATTCCATCTCAAAGTTCTCATTTTCTTCTTCTCCTTCTTTTTCTTTATTATTATTATTACTATTACTATTATTATTATTATTATTATTATTATTACAACAACTACTACTACTAGTATTACTACTGCTACTACTACTACTACTACTACTACTACTACTACTACTATTCTTGTTGTTGTTGCTGCTATTATTATTGTTATTGTTGTTATTACTATTGTTATTGTTTATAATTGTTGTGTATAATTTGTACAATTAACCTCCTTGTGGTTCGACCCCGGTTTTGCCAGGTTAATTATTACTTCGACACTCCTGCACTTGAGAGAAGGCATCAATCTTTTCGTCGTGTCATATGTATTACGTCAAAAATAAATATATGAAAAATTACTAAAAAATAAAAAATACATAAATGCAAATAAAAATTAAATGAAATTAATATATCAAAAAAGAAATGTTATGAGATAAAGTTCAATGAATTTTGATATTACTGAAGTCAAATTTGGTACAAATAAGCATTGGGATCTAACAAATATTACTTGTAAAACACAAAAGGTATAAAATAAAGGACATAGTGGGAATTAATAAAATTTATCCCTGTATATGTGTGTGGTCAACCCTTTAAAAGATAAAGGAGAATGAAAACTCTTCATTTTTGGAAGCAATATTTTCTCTTTGTAAGGTTTATATAGAGATGGAAGTGATTTTTATGGTTTTTGATAAGGATAAATATGAAGCTTTGTTTTTTATATTTATCAAGGATGGAAATGATTTTTTTTTTAATTTCAAAGAAGGTAGGGGTTATTCCCTAGCATTTATATGATTAATTTTGGAGTCTAACCAAACTTTAGTAAGTTTTTCATTTTATTTTGGAGCCCCTGTTTCAAGTTCTTCTAATGAGGAAGCACACGAGACCTTATCCCCTCAAAAGACTATCTAGCCCTTTAAAGTTCAAAGGACAAAGAAAAAAGGAAAAATGGTGGCTGGTTCTTTTAAAGCTGCAGCATAGTCTGGAAAACCTAATTGTTTCATTTTTTCTAGTGTTCAGATAACTTACATAAACAACTTTTCTAACAAGAATGTACTATGTGAAAGAAAAGTTTTGGCAAATGGTCTTTGTAACCTCTCACTTGAATTCATAAAGGACATCTTTTAAGAAAAGACAATGAGGTAAACTAACTAAAAGAGCACCTACTTCATATATGGAAGTTGTTAAGGAGTTTGGTGTAAATTATGAGTCTTTTAATCTTAATGACCACTCAATTACTTCTACTATTAGAGGTCAAAACCTTTAGTTATCTCTAGTTGTCCTTGGAAAGTTATATGAGCTACTTTAAATCAAAAATCCTAATTTTTCTTATATTAAAATAGGAGCCTCTTCCAAAACTCA
Organism: Populus pruinosa; assembly: GCA_026413675.1. Lineage (NCBI taxonomy): Eukaryota > Viridiplantae > Streptophyta > Magnoliopsida > Malpighiales > Salicaceae > Populus > Populus pruinosa. Next base: position 7,666,077 of record CM048598.1, read on the forward strand.
AATGAGTGATCTATTTGTTAGCCTTACAAAACCAAAATGATTTTTTAAAAAATATAGACTACCTATACATATTATGCTAACTCTTACTATCTGATGACAAAAATTGTGCTAACAAATCCCTAACTTATTACAAGACATATTGAGCTGATAGAGGAAAAAGCTCAGTTCATATATGTTATTGCTACTAATGCTCCTATCGACCTAGTCACTCACTTTATTGATGTCATATAAAAAGCTGGAATTGAAAGAAAATGAGTTTTCCTTTTAGAGGGTTGATAATTAGGTTAACAATCATGGTCAAAGTACCTTTGCATGACAATGAGCCAATAACTAAGATCTATGGAAAAATCTTAGTTATAACTATTTTTAAATTTGAAGTTGTAGTCAATAAAAAAGATCACATCCTAAAAAGTACTATCAAATAAGTTTGATGGTTTGACTGGTAAGTAGAAACAAAAGATTAATGCAGTTGATAAGTTGTTAATAGATATACAACAAGATATTGTACAGGTTAATGAAAGACTTGTTCTACTCAGGTTGGATGTCGAACATGTGCATCAAACTATTCTTGATAAAGATAAGGAATAAGATTAGTGCCAAAACAAGAGAGAGATAAAGATGCATATGAGGGAATGAAAAAGAAGAAAACAAGCCAATCAAGCCAACCAACCCTATAGTTTTTTTTAAAAGAATAATTAAATATTGTTATTTTAATAAAGAATCCTTTATATTGAATACTTGATGCGTTTTGAACTTGAGTGATTAGTACTTAAAAGTGTATTTTTATCATGGTTTTATATCATCATTTTATCAATAACTCCTTAACTAAAATATGTTTTATAATAATGTATCTAATAATATAAGATACCTATAATTTGTGGTAAATGTCTATTTTTAATGTAGGCCTATCACATAAATGAAAGGATTGATTGATGACTTGAAGAACTTAAATTGCATGGATAAAGAGATGGCCAAACTTAGAAAAGAGATGTCGGTGCAATCCAAACCGAAACACTGTTCGGTAATTGGGTCATATCTGGAGCTACAGATCTCAGATTTAGGTCTAATTTATATGGATGGAAAGGTAAGACATAGGCCTACAACTTTCATATGGAGCCCAAGATCTAAAAAGGCCATTATGAAGTCCACATTATAGCAACAACAAAGAAGCCTGAATCTGTCTTCCAGCACGAGCATTGTTCGGTATTTTGGCCATATCTGGAGTTCTAGAAGTCCAAATGAGCTGAATGTTTTACACAAGAAAGCTGAGACAATTGCCTACAACTATCATGTTACAACTGGCTCTAATTTTGACGTTATCAATGACGTTTTGGGCAGACAAGAGAAGATAAGGATTGTCACCAAGTCAAAAGTTAGCCACCCACTTATCAATTAGTCATCAAATCAATAGTTCCCAATTTTGGCCTATAAAAGGAGGCATTTGCCATGCATTTAGGTATCTTGGTTTCTAGATCAAGATCATGCTCTTCCTTTCTCTCTTTGTATTTTTTGTAATGTTTATACTTTGCTTTCATTAATATCAAGTTTATGTTCTTATTTTGTTTATCTATTTTGCTTTCTTTCATTATGTCTAGCTAAGTTAATTATGTCAAGGTGAAAAGGTTACACTAATGGTGTGAGAATAAGTATAATGTAAACTTAATATGGACTTTAATGTTTGATACTAACATGTTTTATATTTGTTATCTTGTTCACTCTTTAATACTTTGCTTGTTAAATGACTAATCTTGATTTATGTTGTATAACACTTGGTACAACAAATGCTTGGCACTTTCATAGCCCATAATGTATGGTATAACCGACACCTGAGCTATGAAAGGAACTTGATTTGTTGTTAACATAAGTTATAATCATGAATGCTTGACGAGATTTACAAGTATTAGCATTAATTGAATAAAATGACTAATGTAATCATGTTAACAATATATAATCTGATTGGAACCTCCTTTGTGTGTGGTTTCCAATTCAATAATAAGAGTTTATACTATATTTGTTTGATATACCATTAGTGGAACCTCTAACCTTGACATTTGTTATTATTATTGTTTAATCCTTACATTAATTTTCCATCTCTAAGTTCTCATCATCATCATCTTCTTCTTCTTCTCTTTCTTTATTATTATTATTATTATTATTATTATTATTATTATTATTATTGTTGTTGTTGTTGTTGTTGTTGTTGTTGTTGTTATTGTTGTTGTTTTATAATTGTTGTTTATAATTTGTACAATTAACCTCCCTGTGGTTCGACCCCGGTCTTGCCGGGTTATTTATTACTTCGACACTCCTGCACTTGGGAGAAGACATCAACCTTTTCGTCGTGTCAAGTTTTTGGCGCCGTTGCTGGGGAGGTAAGTTCTTGTATAAATTATAGTATTTATTTTATTTTCTCTTTTCACTTTTCTTGTATATAACTTTGTTTCTTTTCTCCTGTTTCTTCTTCTTTTATTTTCTTCTTCCTTTTATGTTATTCCTGCACGTGCATGAGAGTGTGGTCACGTACATGAAGTGGTAGACTTTGTAGGGTATCCTCATCATTTTCAGAAAATATGACCGAAGAAGATAATCAATCACTTCATAATGAGAATAATGAGAATAACCGTGCTAGAACACTTAGAGACCACATGAATCCCATAAGAACAAGTGCACCATCATGCATAGTTTTTGCTCCCGATGCATCTCATTTTAATTTTAAACCAGGTATTATTCAACTTTTACCTTCTTTTCATGGTTTGGAATTGGAAAATCCATACTTGCATTTAAGGGAATTTGAGGAGGTCTGCAACACATATAATAATTTAAATTGTAGCATGAACACCATCAGATTAAAGCTTTTTCCTTTTTCATTAAAAGATAAAGCTAAAACATGGCTATAAAATTTAAGACCAGGATCCATTCGTGCTTGGGATGAAATGCAACAACAGTTTTTAAAGAAGTTTTTCCCATCTCATAGAACAAACTCTTTCAAGAGACAAATTACCACTTTCACTCAAAAACCAGGAGAAACATTTTACCAATGTTGGGATAGGTATCGAGACTTGCTTAGTACTTGCCCTCATCATGGTTTTGAAACATGGAGATTGGTTTCATATTTTTATGAAGGGTTAACACCTAAAGATAGGCAAATGGTTGAATTGATGTGCAATGGAACTTTTGAAGATAAAGACCCTGATGAAGCAATGGAGTACTTAGACTTGTTAGCTAAAAATGCTCAAAATTGGGACACCGCGGGTACTTATGAGGCACTGAGTAAAACTCAACCTCATACATCTAGTGGAGGTATGTACAACCTTAGGGAAGATCATGACCTTCAAGCCAAGTTTGCATCTTTAGCTAGAAAAGTCGAGGCACTAGAATTAAAAAAGAGTGGTCAATTAAAATCTGTTGAAAACATTGTGTGTCAAATCTGTGAAACAAATGAACACTCAACCAACGATTGTCCAACCTTGCCTTCTTTTAAGGAATGTCTCCATGAACAAGCCCATGCTTTAAACAATTTCCAAAGGGCCAACCACAACCCATACTCCCAAACATACAACCCTGGTTGGAGGAATCACCCAAATTTCAGTTGGAAGAGTGAGAACAACAATGCACAAACTTCACAACCACCGTTTCAAGCACACTATAATTTCCAAAATTCTCATGGATATGCACCTTCTTATGCTCCATCTTCTAGAAGAAATCTTGAGGAAACATTGCATGCATTCATTGAAAAGCAAGAGACAATTAATACTCAACTTGTTCAAAACATGACAGATTTTAAAGATACTCTTGCTAAATTAACATCTGCTCTTAGTTTCCAAGAGAAAGGTAAGTTTCCATCTCAAACACAATAAAATCCCAAAGGGCAATACAATGCAAATGCAAGTAGTTTCGGAAGCCAACACATGGATCAAGTCAAATCAGTCACTACTCTGCGCAGCGGTAAGGTTATTGAAAAACCCTCTCTTGAACCTTATGGGAAAGATGATGAGTCAATCTCTGAGGGTAAGGAAGGGGTTGAATCTGAAAATTGCACAGAAACGACTAATTCACCGCCAGCACTTCCATTTCCTCAAGCCATGACCAAACAAAGGAAAGTCAATCACAACTCAGAAATTTTTGAAATTTTCAAACAGGTAAGGATCAATATACCTTTGCTGGATGCTATTAAACAGGTTCCTTCCTATGCTAAATTTTTGAAAGATCCATGTACTGTGAAGAGGAAACTGAATGTGAAAAAGAAAGTCTTTCTAGCCGAACAAGTAAGTGCTATTCTTCAAAACAATAATGCTTTGAAATATAAAGACCCTGGTTGTCCTATAATTTCTTGCTTTATTGGAGAGCATAAAATTGAAAGAGCCTTACTTGATCTTGGTGCTAGTATGAATTTACTTCCATATTCAGTTTTTCAGAGTCTCAATCTAGGCGAGTTAAAACCAACTTCCATAACTCTTTTACTTGCCGATAGATCTATAAAAGTGCCTAGAGGAATAATTGAAGATGTGTTAGTACAAGTCGATAAATTCATTTATCCTGTGGATTTTATTGTCTTGGACACAGAACCTGTTGAAGCATGTAATTCATTTCCTGTTATTTTAGGACGTCCATTTCTTGCAACCTCTAACGCATTGATTAATTGTAGGAATGGACTGATGAAGCTATCATTTGGAAACATGACATTGGAGATGAATATTTTCAACATTTGCAAGCAACCTGGAGATGATAATGATTTACAAGAAGTAGATCATATTGATGAATTAGTTTATGATCAACTTGAATCTACTTTAAGTAAAAATGAATTGGATGAAACTGAAGATTTGCAAATGGTTTATTCTGAGGAAGAAATCACGGATGAAACAAGCACCGAAAATGTTGATGCGAATGTTTTATCAACAGTGACAACAAATTCGATACCTGACATCACACCAATGGATGATTACTTTCCTAACGAATCCTTACTTTCTCTTAGTCCAATGCCTTGGTATAATAAAAATATCAATTTTCTTTCTTTAGGAGATTTGCCAGCTGATTGGAGTACTCAAGACAAAGAAAAATTTTTGAACGAAGTGAAGAGCTTTTATTGTGATGACCCTAACTTATTCAAATATTATCCCGATCAAATATTTCAAAGATTCATTCCCGACAATGAGGTAAGTAGTGTCATTAAACTTTGTCATTCTTAAGCATGTGGAAGTTATTTCTCGTCAAAAAAGACTGCAGCAAAAATCTTTCAAAATGGATTTTATTGGCCCACCATTGACACGACTAAAAGATTGATGTCTTCTCCCAAGTGCAGGAGTGTCGAAGTAATAAATAACCCGGCAAGACCGGGGTCGAACCACAGGGAGGTTAATTGTACAAATTATAAACAATAATTATAAACAACAATAATAGTAATAACGATGATAATAATAATAATAATAATAATAATAATAATAATAATAATAATAATAATAATAGTAGTAGTAGTAGTAGTAGTAGTAGTAGTACTAATAATAATAATAATAATAATAATAAAGAAAGAGAAGAAGAAGAAGATGATGATGATGAGAACTTAGAGATGAAAAATTAATGTAAGGATTAAACAATAATAATAACAAATGTTAAGGTTAGAGGTTCCACTAATGGTATATCAAACAAGTATAGTATAAACTCTTATTATTGAATTGGAAACCACACACAAAGGAGGTTCCAATCAGATTATATATTGTTAACATGATTACATTAGTCATCTTATTCAATTAATGCTAATACTTGTAAATCTCGTCAAGCATTCATGATTATAACTTATGTTAACAACAAATCAAGTTCCTTTCATAGCTCAGGTGTCGGTTATACCATACATTATGGGCTATGAAAGTGCCAAGCATTTGTTGTACCAAGTGTTATACAACATAAATCAAGATTAGTCATTTAACAAGCAAAGTATTAAAGAGTGAACAAGATAACAAATATAAAACATGTTAGTATCAAACATTAAAGTCCATATTAAGTTTACATTATACTTATGCTTACACCATTAGTGTAACCTTTTCACCTTGACATAACTAACTTAGCTAGACATAATGAAAGAAAGCAAAATAGATAAACAAAATAAGAACATAAAAGTTAACTAAGTAAAGGAAAGGAAATGAAAGGCATAGACTTAATATTAATGAAAGCAAAGCATAAACATTACAAAAAATACAAAGAGAGAAAGGAAGAGCATGATCTTGATCTGGAAACCAAGATGCCTAAATGCATGGCAAATGCCTCCTTTTATAGGCCAAAATTGGGAACTACTGATTTGATGACTAATTGATAAGTGGGTGGCCAACTTTTGACTTGGTGACAATCCTTATCTTCTCTTGTCTGCCCAAAACATCATTGATAACGTCAAAATTGGAGCCAGTTGTAAACATGAAAGTTGTAGGTAATTGTCTCAGCTTTCTTGTGTAAACAATTCAGCTCATTTGGACTTCTAGAACTCCAGATATGGCGAAAATACCGAACAGTGCTCGGGCTGGAAGACAGATTCAGGCTTCTTTGTTGTTGCTACAATTTGGACTTCATAATGGCCTTTTTAGATCTTGGGCTCCATATGAAAGTTGTAGGCCTATGTCTTACCTTTCCATCCATATAAATTGGACCTAAATCTGAGATCTGTAGCTCCAGATATAACCAAATTACCGAAAAGTGTTCCGGTTTGGATTGCACCGACATCTCTTCTCTAAGTTTGACCATCTCTTTATCCTTGCAATTCAAGTTCTTCAAGTCATCAATCAATCCTTTCATTTATGTGATAGACCTGCATTTAAAATGAACATTTACCACAAATTAAAGGTATCTTATATTATTAGATATATTATTATAAAACATGCTTTAGTTAAGGAGTTATTGATACTTCAAGTGCAAAATGATGATATAAAACCATGACAAAAATGCACTTTTAAGTACTAGTCACACCCCCCAACCAGCTTATTACTAGTCCCTAGTAATCAAAGCGTTAAAACAATTTGCAAATTTCACAAAGCAAGGTATTCATCATTTAACTTCCATTAATCTATCCAGATAAACAAACTCTCATGAAATTTATATATCTGCTCAATAGCTCTTAACAAGATATTAATAAACCTTTCTTTTGTGCTCAATGTGTCAACACATAATTATAGGGCTTTTCTTGGAAGAAAACAAAATTTTTGTTTTAATGTTTAAGGTTAACTTCGTTGGGTTGGGATTATTATTTTTGTCTTTTTTTTTTAAATCTATATACATATAATTTAAAAACATCATGCATCTTTAACCCATGTAACGAGCTTTCAGCTAATGACTCCCAGACCAGTTGGTCTTAGGGCATTAGGTGTTAAGACACCCCTACGAGCTTAGTAACTCGGGTCGTAGATACTGATATGTAGATAGTGCAATGTTTGATTCCTTTAAGCTTTTCTCCTCAACCCATGTAACAAGCGTTGGGCCAATAGCTCCCAAGTCAATTGACTTTAGGGTATTAGGTGTTAAAACACCCCTTCGGGCTTAATTGCTTAGGTTAGGGAGGCTACGAAACCAAACTTATCTACATTTTTATTATCATTATTTTTTTTTCATTTTTTTTTTACATTTTTTTTCCTCTTTTTTTTTCATGTTTTTGTTTTTTTTTAATTATATACAATCCCTTTCCCTTAGTTGTTACCTTTAACAAAAGAACATAAATAATATAATAATCCAATATGCAACCCACAATCATATGTTAAAGTGTGTGTGTGTAAATTAAGGTTCAAGAATACATGTTAAATAAGTATATGAGCAGAATTAAGTGATAACAATGCGAGAGTTTGTAAACCTGAGTATTTCAAGAAGTATTATAATAGACCTTGTTAAGAATGGTTACTAAGATACGTCTCAAGAGTCACTTTAACAAAAGAGCTCATTTACTCTGCCATCCTAGTAACAACAATTATGCACATGCTTTATGAATTTTTTTTTTATCAACTACTACCCTCTCCCCCCAACCAAAACGAGACATTGTCCTCAATGTTCTAAGGTAGAAAGATAGAGTATAGAAGATATCACCTGAAATAATGAACATTAACAAACCTGAAACACACTGAAACAAAAATAAGAAATGACAAAACACAAATATTATGCTATTAATAAAAAGAAAAGACACAAATTTTTACAAGCTAAGACTCAAATCGCAGTTGTGATTGTGGCTCACATCTTCCCTTGGTTTTAAGTCCAAGAACGACTTAAACGCCCTCTATGGGTCGGGGATAGGCTTCCCATCCAGTTTTCTTAAAAACTAGCAAACAGGGTCTTTTTTTAGTTAGATTCCCAAGACTATGCCAAGCATGTTCTTTATAAAAATGGGTTCCTAAGTTATGAATTGCACGATGCTTATCTTGACTATGATGAGACTTAAGAGTCAATAGAAGATTATCTAAAGACTCTCTGTGTTTTGCAATAAATCCCCCCTTTTGATAATTTTCATAGTTTTTGCAAAATGCATGTGACTCCTTGAATATGGTTGGCCAGGAAAATCCACTTTGTAAGATTTCTACAATCCTCTTTTTTGAAGAGAAATGATCTCCACATGCCTTAGAGTGACAAAATTTAATGAAATTACTTACCTCATTGTCGAAAATGCATTTTTGAAATATTTAACCAGGACAATAATTGAATAAGTTAGGGTCATCCCAATAAAAATTTTGCTCATTGCTCAAAAATTTTCTTTTGTCTTCGGTATTCCAATGAGCTGGCAAAAATCCTAAAGTAAGAAAATTGATATGTTTAGCAAACCAAGGCATTGAACTAAGAGAAAGTAGAGATTCATTAGGAAAGTAATAATTGATTGGTGTGATGTTGGGTGTCGAATCTGTTGTCACTTTTGATAAAAGATCCGCATCAATATTGTCGGTGCCTTTTTCATCATCGACTTCTTCCTGATTGGTCACGGCATGAGGAAATGAAAGTGCTGGCAGGGAATCAGTCTTTTCCTTGCAATATTCAGATTCAACCCCTTCCTTACCCTTAGAGATTGACTCATCATCTTTCTCATAAGGTTCAAGAGTGGGTTTTTTAATAACCTTACCATTGCGAAGAGTAATGACTGATTTGACTTGATCCATGTGTTGACTTCCATAACTACTTGCATTGGCATTATATTGCTTCTTGAGATTTTGCTGTGGTTGAGATGGAAACTTACCTTTTTCTTGAAAATTAAGAGCAGATGTGAATTTTGCAAGAGTATCTTTAAAATCTATTATGCTTTGAGCAAGTTGAGTGTTGATTGTCTCTTGCATTTCAATGAATGCATACAAAGTTTCCTTAAAATTACTTCTAAGAGGTGGAGCATAAGAAGGTGCATATCCATAAGAATTTTGGAAATTATGGTGTGCTTGAAACTGTGGTGGTGAAGTTTGTGCATTGTCACTCTTCCAACTAAAATTTAGGTGATTTCTCCAACCAAGATTGTATGTTTGTGAATATGGGTTGTGATTGGATGTTTCGAAACTGTTTAAAGCATGAGCTTGTTCATGGAGACATTCCTTAAAAGAAGGCAAGGTTAGACAATCGTTGGTTGAGTGTTCATTTGTTTCACAGATTTGACACACAATGTTTTCAACAGATTTTAATTGACCACACTTTTTCAATTCTAGTGCCTCGACTTTTCTAGCAAAAGATGCAAACTTGGCTTGAAGGTCATGATCTTTTCTAAGGTTGTACATACCTCCACTAGATGTATGAGGTTGAGTTTTACTCAGTGCCTCATATGTACCCGCGGTGTCTCAATTTTGAGCATTTTTAGCTAACAAGTCTAAGTACTCCATTGCTTCATCAGGGTCTTTATCTTCAAAAGTTCCATTGCACATCAATTCAACCATTTGCCTATCTTTAGGTGTTAACCCTTCATAGAAATTTGAAACCAATCTCCATGTTTCAAAACCATGATGAGGGCAAGCACTAAGCAAGTCTCGATACCTATCCCAACATTGGTAAAATGTTTCTCCTGGTTTTTGAGTGAAAGTGGTGATTTGTCTTTTGAAAGAGTTTGTTCTGTGAGATGGGAAAAACTTCTTTAAAAATTGTTGTTGCATTTCATCCCACGCACGAATGGATCCTGGTCTCAAATTTTGTAGCCATGTTTTAGCTTTATCTTTTAATGAAAAAGGAAAAAGCTTTAATCTAATGGTGTTCATGCTACAATTTAAATTATTATATGTGTTGCAGACCTCCTCAAATTCCCTTAAATGCAAGTATGAATTTTCCAATTCTAAGCCATGAAAAGAAGGTAAAAGTTGAATAATGCCTGGTTTAAAATTAAAATGAGATGCATCGGGAGGAAACACTATGCATGATGGTGCACTTGTTCTTGTGGGATTCATGTGGTCTCTAAGTGTTCTAGCACGGTTATTCTCATTATTTTCATTATGAAATGATTGATTATCTTCTTCGGCCATATTTTCTGAAAATGATGAGGATATCCTACAAAGTCTACCACTTGATGTACGTGACCACACTCTCATGCACGTGTAGGAATAAAATAAAATAAAAGAAGAAGAAAGCAAAAGAACGAGGAAGAAAACAAAATAAAAAGAAACAAAAGAAAAGAAACAAAGTTATATACAAGAAAAATGAAAAGAGAAAATAAAATAAATACTATAATTTATACAAGAACTTACCTCCCCGGCAACGGCGCCAAAAACTTGACACGACTAAAAGATTGATGTCTTCTCCCAAGTGCAGGAGTGTCGAAGTAATAAATAACCCGGCAAGACCGGGGTCAAACCATAGGGAGGTTAATTGTACAAATTATAAACAACAATTATAAACAACAATAATAGTAATAACGATAATAATAATAATAATAATAATAATAATAATAATAATAATAATACTAGTAGTAGTAGTAGTAGTAGTAGTAGTAGTAGTAGTAGTAGTAGTAGTAGTAGTAGTAGTACTAATAATAATAATAATAATAATAATAATAATAATAATAATAATAAAGAAAGAGAAGAAGAAGATGATGATGATGATGAGAACTTAGAGATGAAATATTAATGTAAGGATTAAACAATAATAATAACAAATGTCAAGGTTAGAGGTTCCACTAATAGTATATCAAACAAGTATAGTATAAACTCTTATTATTGAATTGGAAACCACACACAAAGGAGGTTCCAATCAGATTATATATTGTTAACATGATTACATTAGTCATCTTATTCAATTAATGTTAATACTTGTAAATCTCGTCAAGCATTCATGATTATAACTTATGTTAACAACAAATCAAGTTCCTTTCATAGCTCAGGTGTCGGTTATACCATACATTATGGGCTATGAAAGTGCCAAGCATTTGTTGTACCAAGTGTTATACAACATAAATCAAGATTAGTCATTTAACAAGCAAAGTATTAAAGAGTGAACAAGATAACAAATATAAAACATGTTAGTATCAAACATTAAAGTCCATATTAAGTTTACATTATACTTATTCTCACACCATTAGTGTAACCTTTTCACCTTGACATAATTAACTTAGCTAGACATAATGAAAGAAAGCAAAATAGATAAACAAAATAAGAACATAAAGTTGATATTAATGAAAGCAAAGTATAAACATTACAAAAAATACAAAGAGAGAAAGGAAGAGCATGATCTTGATCTGGAAACCAAGATGCCTAAATGCATGGCAAATTCCTCCTTTTATAGGCCAAAATTGGGAACTATTGATTTGATGACTAATTGATAAGTGGGTGGCCAACTTTTGACTTGGTGACAATCCTTATCTTCTCTTGTCTGCCTAAAAAGTCATTGATAACATCAAAATTAGAGCCAGTTGTAAACATGATAGTTGTAGGCAATTGTCTCAGCTTTCTTGTGTAAAACATTCAGCTCATTTGGACTTCTAGAACTCCAGATATGGCCAAAATACCGAACAGTGCTCGGGCTAGAAGACAGATTCAGGCTTCTTTGTTGTTGCTACAATTTGGACTTCATAATGGCCTTTTTAGATCTTAGGCTCCATATGAAAGTTGTAGGCCTATGTCTTACCTTTCCATCCATATAAATTGGACCTAAATCTGAGATCTGTAGCTCCAAATATGACCCAATTACCGAACAGTGTTCCGGTTTGGATTGCACCGACATCTCTTTTCTAAGTTTGGCCATCTCTTTATCCATGCAATTTAAGTTCTTCAAGTCATCAATCAATTCTTTCATTTATGTGATAGGCCTACATTAAAAATAGACACTAATCTTGAAAAATATATCTGTGCAATTCTTTGAATCTCTCTTCCAATTCTCAATTTCAAAATGGACACTAATCTTGAAAAATTAAAAAAGTATTTTCCCGCTCTGCCTCAGAATGCGATTACAAAAATTTACCGTGCTAGATGTGTAAGATTGAGACTGTTAATGAATCATGGAATTCGTGAAGATATTCGCTGGTTGATTGAAGCAAAGGTCCGATTATCAGGTGAGTCCTCTAACTCCTTCATTTCACACATGCCTGGAACAGGTAAAAGTACTTTTGCGAAGAAGCGTCGTGCAAAACGACTGAAAGTCTGTCATCGATGTGCTAGATGGACTTGTAATACACAATGTCGTTCTTTAGGAATGGTATCTATAAACCGTGAAGATAAAATACAATTCATTAAGGATGGCCTGAGTAAGGAGTCTTTAGATAATCTTCTATTGACTCTTGAGACGCATCGTAGTGGAGATGTGCATCGTGCAATTCATGATTTATGGCCACTATTTCATAAAGAACATGATCGACTTAGTCTTGGGAATCTGACTAAAAAAGACCCTGTTTGCCAGTTTTTAAGAAAACTGGATGGGAAGCCTATCCCCGACCCATAGAGGGCGTTTAAGCCGTTTTTGGACGTAAAACCAAGGGAAGATGTGAGCCACAATCACAACTACCTGTACATACACATGTTTTTTTTTCAAAAGTAAATAAATAAATAAATAAAAAGAGAGAGAGAGTGTGTGAGACTCTAGCTGGCCTACATATAGATGTTATGATTGCCTTTCTACTTTCTCATCTATAAAACCCTCTTTTCCTTCCTTTCATTTCTACTCAACCCATACATTCAACAAATACAGAAGTGTGTAGAAATGGCAAGTTCCTCAAGTCATCAAATAAGAAATATTTGTGTTTTCGGTGGATCTAGTCCTGGGAAAGAAAAGGAGTTTTTAGAATCAACAAATCATCTTGGTCAGGTGCTAGCTGAGAGAAAGATTCATTTAGTATATGGGGGAGGCAGTCTTGGGTTAATGGGAGGTGTGTCAATAGCTGCATTTTTAGGAGGTAGTCAAGTTTTGGGGGTCGTCCCTGAAGCTTTGGCACAAGGGGACATCATTGGAAAAACAATTGGAGAGGAACTTCAGGTCTCTACAATGTCGGCTCGAATGAATGCAATGTTTAACCATGCTGATGCTTTCATTGCTTTACCAGGTGGTCTAGGCATATTGGAAGAGATCTTTCATATTTCCTCTTGGGCTCAATTACACATTCACCATAAACCTATAGGTTTGTTAAATGTTAATGGTTATTATGATAAGTTGTTGTCTTTTCTTGATCATGCTGTGGAACAGGAATTTTTAACATCTTCTGCACGACAAATCATAATCTCTGCTACTACTGCTGAACAATTGATTGACCAACTACAATCTTTCATTCTTGTGATTGATCCTTCCATGAGTCGCATAAATTGGTCATCTACGGGAAGCCGTAAAAAGCTTAGATTGGATTTGAGCCTTCATTTGTGAATTTTTGTGTCTTTTGGTTTTATTATTGTGTTTTGTTATTTCTTATTTTTGTTTCAGTGTGTTTCAGGTTTTGTCAGTGTTCATTATTTGAGGTGATATCTTCTATACTCTATCTTTCTACCTTAGAACATTGAGGACAATGTCTCGTTTTGGTTGGGGGGAGAGGGTAGTAGTTGATAAAAAAAAAATTGTTTTTCATTTCATAAAGCATGTGCATAATTGTTGTTACTAGGATGGCAGAGTAAAAGAGTTCTTTTGTTAAAGTGACTCTTGAGACGCATCTTAGTAACCATTCTTAACAAGGTCTATTATAATACTTCCTGAAATATTCAGGTTTACAAACTCTCGTATTGTTACCGCTTAATTCTGCTCACATACTTATTTAACATGTATTCTTAAACCTTAATTTACACACACACTTTAACATATGATTGTGGGTTGCATATTGGATTATTACATTATTTATGTTCTTTTGTTAAAAGTAACAATTAAGGGAAAGGGATTGTATATAATTAAAAAAATAAAAACAAGAAAAAAAATATAAAAAAAAAAGAAAAAAAGAAAAAAAAATGATGATAATAAAAATGTAGATAAGTTTGGTTTCGTAGCCTTCCTAACCTAAGCAATTAAGCCCGAAGGGGTGTTTTAACACCTAATACCCTAAAGTCAACTGACTTGGGAGCTATTGGCCCAACGCTTGTTACATGGGTTGAGGAGAAAAGCTTAAGGGAATCAAACATTGCACTATCTACATATCAGTATCTGCGACCCGAGTTACTAAGCTCGTAGGGGTGTCTTAACACCTAATGCCCTAAGACCAACTGGTCTGGGAGTCATTAGCTGAAAGCTCGTTACATGGGTTAAAGATGCATGATGTTTTTAAATTATATGTATATAGATTTAAAAAAAAATGAAAAAAAAATGAAAAAAAGAGAGACAAAAATAGTAATCCCAACCCAAGGAAGTTAACCTTAAACATTAGAATAAAAATTTTGTTTTCTTCCAAGAAAAACCCTATAATTATGTGTTGATACATTGAGCACAAAAAAAAGGTTTATTAATATCTTGTTAAGTGGTATTGAGCAGATATATAAATTTAATGAGAGTTTGTTTATCTGGATAGATTAATGGAAGTTAAATGATGAATACCTTGCTTTGTGAAATTTGCAAATTGTTGTAACGCTTTGATTACTAGGGACTAGTAATAAGCTGGTTGAGGGGTGTGATTAGTACTTAAAAGTGCATTTTTATCATGGTTTTATATCATCATTTTGCACTTGAAGTATCAATAACTCCTTAACTAAAATATGTTTTATAATAATGTATCTAATAATATAAGATACCTATAATTTGTGGTAAATGTCTATTTTTAATGTAGGCCTATCACATAAATGAAAGAATTGATTGATGACTTGAAGAACTTAAATTGCATGGATAAAGAGATGGCCAAACTTAGAAAAGAGATGTCGGTGCAATCCAAACCGGAACACTGTTCGGTAATTGGGTCATATTTGGAGCTACAGATCTCAGATTTAGGTCCAATTTATATGGATGGAAAGGTAAGACATAGGCCTACAACTTTCATATGGAGCCCAAGATCTAAAAAGGCCATTATGAAGTCCAAATTGTAGCAACAACAAAGAAGCCTGAATCTGTCTTCTAGCCCGAGCACTGTTCGGTATTTTGGCCATATCTGGAGTTCTAGAAGTCCAAATGAGCTGAATGTTTTACACAAGAAAGCTGAGACAATTGCCTACAACTATCATGTTTACAACTGGCTCTAATTTTGATGTTATCAATGACTTTTTAGGCAGACAAGAGAAGATAAGGATTGTCACCAAGTCAAAAGTTGGCCACCCACTTATCAATTAGTCATCAAATCAATAGTTCCCAATTTTGGCCTATAAAAGGAGGCATTTGCCATGCATTTAGGCATCTTGGTTTCCAGATCAAGATCATGCTCTTCCTTTCTCTCTTTGTATTTTTTGTAATGTTTATACTTTGCTTTCATTAATATCAACTTTATGTTCTTATTTTGTTTATCTATTTTGCTTTCTTTCATTATGTCTAGCTAAGTTAATTATGTCAAGGTGAAAAGGTTACACTAATGGTGTGAGAATAAGTATAATGTAAACTTAATATGGACTTTAATGTTTGATACTAACATATTTTATATTTGTTATCTTGTTCACTCTTTAATACTTTGCTTGTTAAATGACTAATCTTGATTTATGTTGTATAACACTTGGTACAACAAATGCTTGGCACTTTCATAGCCCATAATGTATGGTATAACCGACACCTGAGCTATGAAAGGAACTTGATTTGTTGTTAACATAAGTTATAATCATGAATGCTTGACGAGATTTACAAGTATTAGCATTAATTGAATAAGATGACTAATGTAATCATGTTAACAATATATAATCTGATTGGAACCTCCTTTGTGTGTGGTTTCCAATTCAATAATAAGAGTTTATACTATATTTGTTTGATATACCATTAGTGAAACCTCTAACCTTGACATTTGTTATTATTATTGTTTAATCCTTACATTAATTTTCCATCTCTAAGTTCTCATCATCATCTTCTTCTTCTCTTTCTTTATTATTATTATTATTATTATTATTATTATTATTATTATTATTATTACTATTGTTGTTGTTGTTGTTATTGTTGTTTTATAATTGTTGTTTATAATTTGTACAATTAACCTCCCTGTGGTTCGACCCCGGTCTTGCCGGGTTATTTATTACTTCGACACTCCTGCACTTGGGAGAAGATATCAACCTTTTCGTCGTGTCATTGAGCATGTAATTGTATAACAATATTTTATACAAAATAGTTTTTGAAAAGATTATGAACTATTAGGATACAACATGTGAAGTTTTTTAAGTGATGGAATGTTTTGCATGGAACATGTTAGGAACTAATAGGATATTGTTGCACACATACTATTAATTATTCTCATACTACATAACATTGTTTCAACTGTGCTTGCACGAATACCTTAATAAAGTATCTATTTATATCAAATTATTTGAACTACTAGCATGATAATTCATTCTTATTATGTTTTTTTACAAAAAAAAAAAAAGAGATTGTAAATGCTAAAATTATTGGTTGTGATTAGTGAAAGATTATTTGTGATGAAATTGTTTATCCAAATTAGATAAAGAATCAATCAGGTTTATCTTATAGGATATAGCATGAATATTTTTGTAATTATATTGATTGTTTGGATAAATTATATAGAAAGTTCAGATATAAGATAAATACAAGTTATCCAAAGTTAATTGTCATAGAAGTGTTTTTTTTGAAACACAAATAATAGTATGTTAAAAATATAATAAGATTAAAAACTTGAAGATAATATTCTTATCCTTATCACAGGATGTGTATATATGAAAGGATAATTTGAAATATTAAGAAAGCAAGAGTAACACTTGCAATAGAGTAATAGTGCTCAACCAACTAAAAAGTTACATAGAGTTTGATAATATATATTTTTGATATACAAGTGTGAAGAAGGCTTGTAAACTCTTTGAAATTCTTGTGTTACTAGTAGCAATTAAATGTTCAAGTTAGGATGATAATAATTTGAAGATATTTAGATGTTTTGACAAGCTACTATAATAGAAAACAAAATAGAGTGTTTGTCTTGACAAGTAAAGTATTATAGTTATAAAGAATTTGTAATCATAAATACTCATCTTGTAGTCTTCTAAGCTACTATTTTTGGTTTAGATGTCCTAAAAAGATTTATTTTTTTATATTTATAATCTTTTGAAAAGTTTTTCATAAGGTTTTTTCTTCATGATTAAATAACTTGCCATGCTTATATATATTTGGTTTCTCTTCGGTTTTTGAAAAGTGTTAATAAGTTGCTTCTAAACACATAAAAAATAAAAAATTAACAATAAAAAATGTTTATGGGAATTAAAATGAAAAAAAATAAAAAAAAATTGCAAATTAATTATAAATTATCAAGCTTTAAACAAAAACTATTTACATTAAAAAAAACATCTATCTCAATTTAATAAATGTTAAAAATAATTCAAACTAGTCTAGAATAGTCGAATAATACATATGACAAAATCGCATGACAAAATTTGTGAGTGGCTGTGAACACGATGTTCTAAACTTCTAAGCAATGGGATGCCATGTGTGTGTGTTTGTAGAAAATTCTTTCTATTTTCAAATTCTAGCTAGCAGTCATATGTGGATGCTGTTGGTCCAAGCTGCCTAAATAATGTAATTCCATAAGTTCATCTGTGAAAGGAGGCTTGGATGGTGAACTCAATTCAACATCCTTTTTCCTAAGCATTTGAACTACTTCTGTCGTCGTTGGCCGCAAATTTGGTGACTCTTGAGTACACAATAGACCAATCTGAACAACTCTTTCGATCTCTTCAGCATCTCCAATCGTCATACTTGTATCAATGATTGCTTGGACCGTGTTTGATTGGAAATGCTTCCATGCCTGTTATAAAGGGAAAAACAAAGGAGGTTGAAAGCAAGCAAGCGCGCATGAACTGTAATATATTGACATGCATTTTTACCATGTTGACATAATAAATGCATAGTACTTCTGCTATATAGGCAACAAGAAGGTGACTGGAATTTTACACAGGTAACTAGAGTTTCATATGTTTTCTCGGATTGATATTTGTTGTTTTGTACTCCAGTAATCATTTCGATGACGAGAACACCAAAGCTATAGACATCCACCTTCTCAGTTAACCTTCCCTTGGCAATGTATTCTGGAGCCATGTACCCCCTTTAAGCCAAGACACCAAAAAGAGTGATAATTTTTTTATTAGGACAATGTGAGTTTGTATAGACACCTATAAGAAGAAAAAGGTTAATGGAAATATCAGTGCTTATGCTTACAGTGTTCCAGCAATGGCAGTGTTGACGAGGGATTGGTCACAGGAATAAAATCTTGCTAGTCCGAAATCTGAGATTTTTGGTCGATGTCTCAAATCTAGCAAGACATTACTTGCTTTGATGTCTCTGTGAATGATCCGCACTTGACAATACTTGTGGAGGTACTCCAAACCTTCAGCTGTTCCTTCGATAATTTGAAATCTCCTTTTCCAATCAAGTTCTTTCTTCTTTGCCTGATCTTGCTTCCGTGGGTGTTTGCACAGAAATTTTCAGATTGTTTAGAAAGAAAGCTAGAACGGGCAAATATCAATTCTCAGTGAACAAAGAACAGCTAATTCTTAAGTCTATTTGAGTCATATCATTTTACAATTGAGCTAATAGTAGTTTTTGAGGCTAACAAGTTATATATCTTGATACACTTAATTAATCCAATCTTAAGAACATGTCTATAAACAAGATAGATTGGCCATGTTCATGATCTGCTTTTGAATGCATTAATTCCTCACAGTCCAAAACTCAGTAGAGAAAAAATCAAGCTTCTATAGCTTACCAAATAAAATGAGATCCAGGCTTCTGTTTGCTAGGTATTCATAGACAAGGAAGCTGTCAATGCTGGTGAAGCAGCAACCGAGGAATCGAACCAAGTTCTTGTGTTGTGCTCTTCCAATAATTTCCATTTCATTACGAATCTCTTGCACTCGAAATTTCCTACTAATATATAATCGCTTTATTGCAATTTCTCTACCATCAGGTAAGGTTCCCTAGTCATTTCAGGTCAATCATCCGCAATTAGAAATTCATGGAATAGATTTAAACGAAGACAAAATGAAATTTAAGCTACATGTGTGTGTGTGGGTGGGTCTCTCAGGTACCTTAAATACTTCACCAAATCCTCCACATCCTAACCTATTAGTTTCACTGAAACTTTCAGTTGCTGTGTCAAGTGTCGCGTACTTGAACTGCATGTACTGCACCCTCTCCTCTAATAACAAGTCCTCCGTCTCTTTGATGATGATTAACATGCAAAACGATGGAAAACAAATTATTTATCTGCTTCATTATGCTCAATATCATATCATATAAACATTGCTTAATGTTTCTGCAGAGGGGTTTTATCAAAGAAAATGTTAAAATAAAGGAAGAAATCATGCTTGTTTTCTTCCTATCTAAGCATTGTAATCCATGTACACACACGTTACCTTTCGATTGTTTGAGACGGATCGTTCTTCTATAGGTAAGTTTACCCACACAAATACCAATACCAATTGCTAATACGCAGATCAGAACCACACCCATAATGTATGTGATGTAGGAAAATACTTCTTCTGCAAGAGAATGCCGTAGTAAATTAACCTAGTATATTGTCCATCAAGTCTCTAAAAATCATCATTGAATGAAAAACAAAAGAACATGCATGTGGAAGGTCAAACTAACAGTTTGAAGTCGATAAATTTGCGTTTCAAGACATGGCCAGCTAGCAGGTTTCTAGACTGCATCGACTGTAATAAATAAATGGGCTAACCTTTGGAGTATTCACCATTAGAATCATTGGCAAATGAAGCATCAGAATAGCGCACAAAGCAGCCAGCATTAAGCACACGAGCCTCCGTAGATGGAATGCATGATAAGGCAGATGCAACCGCCTCTGACAGGCAAATGGAACACAAATCATGGTCCAAGATCTTCCAGCAATTAGCCATCCCATAGGCAGATATGCCATTTGAAGTCTCATGCTTGGAAGCAAAGCCTCGGAAACTCGGAGCCTTCAGTAACATCTTACGCAGCACTTCATTTACTGCAACGCTAAATTCTTGCCCCTTGTTTACAATGCCACTGCATCTCTACTTCCATTTAATACCCGGAGAGAAAATTCAGTATAACATATTAAATGAAGAAGAAATTTGAATTTGAATTAAAGCTTTTTTTATATAAAAAAAAATAGCTCAAAAGCTCTGAAGATTTCAGGTGTGAATTTTTTTTTTTTAATTTTTGGTCATCTGCGAGGCCCAACAAACCATGAGCTACACAAAGACGAAGCCTTTCCCCATCTCTGAATCCCAATCCAAACCTCTGAGGGTTTGAACCTACGACTTGCTAGCATAAATCTCAAATCTTAACAGCTAGCTGGGCACCTTGATCAAAATTTGTTAGGAAACTCTAGGTTGAAAAATGCATCAACTCTAACGCACGTTATGATCACATGATGATTGAAACGTTAAAATGCAAAATCCTGGTGGGGATGGACAAAACCACATGCCAAAGGAGCTACATAGCTTATTGGCAATTAAATGCAAAATATTTTCCATCACCATATCAACAGATAAGAATTTCATAACTCATTAAGGTAATTTAGAAAGTGTTTAATCAAACCTAATTCGACTTTGAAACTTAAACTAATGTACATTCAATTGCCATTTAATTGAAAGAAATTAGGAAATTTTAAATTTATGGTTTGAAGAAAGCATGATCACCTTCGTATCTTCTGGGGCAAGAGCTTCACGATAGAAACTATAATTCTCAGCCCTAATAAAGCAGCCATCAAAATAAACTCGACCACCGGTGCTAGGAAAGCAACTGGGGATGAGAGTACTAATTTGCGCGAAACACATAGCACATTCATCGTTAGTTAGATCATCCATGCATTGGGCAAGCACATACAACCGATCTGGCGGCTCTCCTGTATCCTTAAATGCAAACTTGTTGCGATAAATTTCATCTTGCATGTAATCTGTGATGCTTGAATAGTACTTGAAGTAGTTTGACACATTTTGAACGCGCACTTTGCCACACGTCTGTATAACAAGGTCTGTTCTCGGGTCTGCATGCGACAGATTGATTGAAAATGCCATGACATAAATGACTAGGGAGATCAGAAGAGAATAAGTTGCCATTAGAGAAGAAAGTTGGAAAAAGAAAAGAAACATGTTGCTTTTGATGGTTTTTTTTTTGTTCTTGCTTCTGGTTGCTTGCCTATATTAAGTCGGGTTGTTCTTGTTGTTTTTAGCTAAGGTGTTAAATTAAGGATACATTGATGTAAATTTTAAGGCCAAAAATGCATGCAGGTGCCAAAAAGAGCTCATGCTACGAGTTTAACTAAAAAAATTCACTTGGAAAAGCAGATGACAGAAAATTCTTCGGCAATGTAACTAAAATAAGTTCAGCGGATAAGGTATGATCTCATTATCTGATTTTTTTTAATTATAAATTCAATTACATAGAATTTATTCTAATATAACTTGATTAATTTGATTAATTTAAAAGTACCTCAAACAACTAATAAAAATATAGTTTAATTTTTTTTTAAAAATCAAAATGATATTTTTATAAAAAAAAAAATTATTGAGACGACAACATATTAAATCGATATAGGTTTTACAGTTTAAGCTGTCAAACCTATTATATGAATTTAATAACCTTATTTAAAAAAAACTTATTTTTTATATATTTATAAAATTAAAAAATAGATACTTATAAAATTAATCACCAACTTGCTACCGAAATATTTATTTGAGATCATGGTAACTTTATAGAAAACAAATTAAAACAAAATATAAAACTCAATTATCAAACAATACAAATTAACCTGTCAAACTCATTATCTAAGTTTTGGACTCCATTGAGTTTAAAAATTTATTTTTTAAAATATTTTTTATTTAATCATATGATAAAAAAAAAATTGTCCCTTATAAAATTGAGTATTAATCAAATATTGAGATATTTATTTTAGACCATGAAAACCTCATAAAAAATAAACTAAACATGATTGTAAAGACCGATTCAAAATAAATCAAATATTAAATGATGAAATTATAAAATGAAAACCCAATAAAAAATCAATAAAAACCCAAATTAAAAAAAAACAAAGGCTAGGCACACAGGTTTGGATCTTTTTATTTTTATTATTTTAAGTGGTAGATAACCTATCATTCAACCTATTTTGTTTTAGTATAAAAATGAAGCAAATATGACCTAAAATAGAGTGTTTTTTTTCCTAAATCCAATTTTCAACTTGTTTTCACCTAAATCTATCTAATTATAAACACCTTCTAATATAAAAAAATCCAACCTCAAAAGCCTCCCAAAACAATCCAAAAACACAAAATCAAACCAATAATTTTTCTCTTTCTAATCTCCAATCTACTTTTTAAAGCAAGATAAATATTCAAAAACATTCTATGGAATGCTTCTCATTAAATAAAGCTCATTGATACCAAAATATGCTCTTTTTTATCATCAAATTGTAGCCAACTAATGATTATCTTCCACTTTAACTATAATATAATAACTTTCTCTCTCGTCTCTAACATCCAAGGAATGAAGAATAAATAAAACAAATTTAAACTCAAAATAAAATTTCAAAAACTTTAGGGATTGAAAAAGAAGAAAAAGGAAAATATGTGGAATAAAAAGTACTTTTCCATGAATTTCATATTGGCAATATGATTTCTTCATGTTTTATATTTTGGTCATTTTTTGTTTGAATTTCTTTTTCTTATCATAATTTTAAAAATTGGTCATGAATTTCATCATAAAATGTTGCAATTAAAAATAAAGGTTAAAGGATGAAATATGAAAAAAAAATTTAATTATTGTGGATTATTATACTTAAATGCCTACACTTTATAAAATTTATAAAAACTCCAAGTAAAAAAAGGGGAGGTGGAATAAAGAAATGGGTAAAAACTTGATACCTATCCTAACACCAATGTGCTTTAAAACATTAAGCAAACTTCACATTCTTTATTCCTAGATTAATTAACAAATGCTAAAAGACATAAGAGGTTTACTATATCATTTTACATTGTTTATTCTCTCACATCTCACAATAGATTCATTAATTAAATTTTGTTTTTTGTTCTCAAACCATTTTTTTAACAATTGCATCCTTTTAGGGTCAAATTAATTGATTATTGATTCAAATGTGTTGACCAATGATAGTATTAAAAAAGGGATCGATACGAAAAAGACATCAAAAATAGATGGTTGGTTCAAATTTCTCATGAAAAGTTTAATGTACTCCTCTAACTTTCTAAATTATACCAATTTGATGCATCAATTTTTTTACAATTTATTGATAAATCATTATTTTTTGTCTCTACAATACCTTAGTTTGCTAATATTGTTAATTTTCTTGTTTCAGGACATTTCTTAGCTATTAGAGTACCCAAGATAAAAGAAAGTTCTTGAATAAAGAAAAGAACTTTTATTGGGATGACCCTTATTTATTTAAATATTGTCCTGATCAAATATTTCAAAGATGCATTCCTGATAATGAGGTAAGTAGTGTTAATAAATTGTATCATTTTAAGGTATGTAGGGGTCATTTCTCATCAAGAAAGACAATTGCAAAAATCTTAAAAATGGATTTTACTGACCCACCATGATCAAGGACTTACATGCATTCTACAAGACTTGTGAAAATTATCAAATGTTCGGATCTGTTTCAAAACATTACATGATGCCTTTAAATCTTATTCTTGTCATCGAGATCTTTAACTATTGGGATATAGATTTCATGGGTCCATTTCCTTCATCATTTGGTTTCTTGTACATATTATTCATCATAGATTATGTTTCAAAATGGATGGAGATAATTCCAAGTTGAAATAATGATCATAAAATAATGATAAAGTTTTTAAAAGAAAATATCTTGAGATGATTCAGAATCTCTTGAACCATGATAAGTGATGGTGGAACACATTTCTATAACAACTCATTCGAGTCTTTAATGAAAAAAATATGGAATCACATACAAAGTTTTCACCCCTTATTACCCCTAGACAAGTGGACAAGTAGAGCTTGTTAATAGGGAGATCAAATAGATCTTAGAGAAAACAGTGAACCCTAATAGGAAAGACTGGTCTTTAAGACTTAATGATGTATTTTAAGCTTATCGAACTGCTTATAAAACATCATTAGGTATGTCACCTTATAGACTAGTCTATGGAAAATCTTATCACTTACTTGTGGAACTTGAACATAAAGCTTATTGGGCTATTAAAGTTTTCAATTCAAATCTTGATGATGCTAGTTAGCTACGAGAATTATAAATAAATTAGCTTAAGGAAATAAGAAATGATGCATATAAAAATTCAAGAATTCATAAAGCAAGAATCAAAGAGTTTTATGACAAGAAAATACTAAGACAAACATTCAATATTGGTAAAAAAAGTCTTACTTTATAATTCTCGACTCCATTTATTTCCTGGAAAACTAAGATCAAGATGGAGTGATCCTTTTATTATAAAACATGTGTATTTATATGGGGCTTATACTATCGAGAATCCAAAAAATGGTAACGTTTTCAAGGTAAATGGACATCGTTTGAAAGTTTACTTTGACAAATTTTTAATTGAAAAAGATTCTGTTAAATTGAGTTATCCTGTATATAAAGATTGATTTTCTTTTTCTCATATTGTTTTGTGTTTTTTTTTTTTGAATCTTTTGTTTTGCTAGTTTCTCAAATGGCAGATATCGATACTCTATGACTTAAGTCGGTTCTTTTAGTTTCCCATAATAACTGATAACTATGTATATATTTATTGCTCTTTCCCCTTTCTTTGAATCTATCCTCCAATTCTCATTTGAAAATGGACATCACTCTTGAAAAATTGAAAAAGTATTTTCCCGCTCCGTCTTAGAATGTGATTACAAAACTTTACCTAGCTAGGTGTGCAAGATTGAGGTTGTTAATGAACCATGGATTCCTAAAGAGACTCATTGACTAATTGAAGCAAAGGTTCGATTATCAAGTGAGTCTTCCAATTCTTTTATTTCATACATGTTGAGGACAAGTAAAAGCACTTTTGCAAAGAAACTTTGTGCAAAATGATTGAAAGTCTGGCATTGATGTGCTATATGGACTTGTAATGCATAACATCATTCTTCAGAAATAATATCTATAAACCATAAAGATAAAATAAAATTTATTAAGGATAGCCGAGTAAAGAGTCTTTAGATAATTTTCTATTAACTCTTCAGACACATCCTAGTGGAAATGTACATCGTGCAATTCATGATTTATAGCCCTATTTTCATAAAGAATATGATTGATAGTCTTGGGAATCTGACTAAAAAAGACTATATTAGTCAATTTTTAAAAAAACTAGATAGGAAGTTTATCCCTAACCCATAGAAGATGTTTAAGTCATTCTTAAACGTCAAACCAAGGGAAGGTGTGAGCCACAATCACAACTACGATTTTAGTCTTAGTTTTTAAAAATTTATGTCTTTTGGTTTTATTAATAGAGCATAATATTTGTGCTTTGTTGTTTCTTATATTTATTTATATGTGTTTCAGGTTTGTTAGTAGTCATTATTTTAGGTGATGTCTTCTTTACTCTATCTTTCTTTCTTCGAACATTGAGGTCAATGTCTCATTTTGGTTGAGGGAAGAGGGTAGTAGTTCATATTAAAACAAAAAAATACTAACTATTTTCTATTTTATAAACCATTTGCAAAATTGTTATTACTAAAATGATAGAGTAAGGAGGAATTTTATTGACTTTTGAGATGTATTTTGGTAAACATTTTTCAATGGTTATTTGCAATATTCATAACAAGGTTTATCAAAATACTTCTTGAAATATTCAGGTTTACAAACTCTCGCATTGTTATCACTTAATTTTGCTCATATACTCATTTAACAAATATTCTTAAACCTTTATTTTCATACACACACTTTAACATGTGATTGTGGTTTGCATATTGGATTATTACATTATTTATGTTTTTTTTGTTAAAGGTAACAACTGAGAGAAAGGGATAGTATATAAATTATAAAATAAAAAAAATAAAAAAAAATGATGATAATAAAAACATAGATAACTTTGGTTTTGTAGCCTTCTTAACCTAAGCAATTAAGCATGAAGGGGTGTTTTACTACCTAAAATCCTAAAAAATCAATTGACTTAGGAGTTTTGGCTCAACGCTTGTTACACAAGTTGAGGAGAAAAACTTAAGAAAATTAAATATTGTACTTGTCATAACCCAATTCTGGGTTATTCCCCAAAATTTATTTTTTTTCAAAATAAAATAAATTCACTTTGAACTTTTTTGTATTTTTGAAAAAATATTTTTATTTTTCAAAACCTTTCACTTGGGTAGGTCGTCCAACACAACAAGACCTCTTTGAAACATCTTGCTATTTTTCATCATTAAAAAAAATCCTTCCAGTTTTTACTTTGAGTACGCTTTCTAGCCCTTAAAAGGATTCATTATTTCTCAACATGATGAGTCAACCATTTCCTATCCTTCTTTTTCATCTTTATAACACTTCCTATCTAAAGTCTCTGATGAGACTTTCTATCGCAAACCTTGTAAAGAGAGGGGCAACTGTCATAACCCAATTCTGGGTTATTCTCTAAAATTCACTTTTTTTCAAATAAAAAATAAAGGCTGGCAATGTGGAGAAAGCTGATCTAGAAAGACCAAAAAAATAGGCAAAACAAAAATCAAGCTGCAATTTTTGGAGGTGATTCAAGACCTATTAGCTCCCCATTGTGCCCAAAATTGAAAAACAATATGCAAATTTAAGGTCAAATTAAATAATTATTGGACAAATTTGCATAAACATTAAGTCCAATAACATAATTAAAGTTTTAATAGGCCAATTTGATTTAATCATGGGCCAAATTAAATTTTAATTATGTTTAAGAATTAATTTAGGTCCAAATGAAGGATTTAATTAAGTGAAAGGACTTAATTATACTTTAAATGAGTCAAATTAATTTTATTTGAGGCTTAATTGGTAAAAAATTAAGTTTGGGAGCCTAATTTGGTTTAATTGAGAAGATTGGAATTATAAGAGACCAAATTTAATTTTTACCAAGTTAATTGATTGAAATCATGGGCCAAATTAAATTTTAATTATATTTAAGAATTAATTTAGGTCCAAATAAAGGATTTAATTAAGTGCAAAGAGTTAATTATACTTTAAATAGATCAAATTAATTTTATTTGGGGCTTAATTGATGAAACAAATTAAGTTTGGCAGCCTAATTTGGGCTTAATTGAGAAGATTGAAATTTTAAGAGACCAAATTTAATTTTTACCAAGTTAATTGATTGAAATCTGGGGTCAAATTGAAAGAAAATTAAAGTTTGGGGGCCAATTAGGGGTTAAATTGACAAAATCCAAAGCCAAGGACCAATCTGCAAAAGGCGTCGAACTATAGGGGTCTAATTGAAAAATTCGAGGGTTAAATTGAAAAAATTGAAAGTTTAATGGTCAATTAGGGATGCAATTGCATAAATCTGAGACCAATGACCATATTGCAAAAGGCGCGTAAATATAGGTTTGAAGTTGAAGTTAAGTTGGGACCAAATTGCATTAAATCAGAAGTTTAAGGTCAATTAGGAATTTGATTGAAAGAAAATAAAAGTCATAGGATCAAATTAAAACTCAACAAATCCCTAATTTTAACCCAAAAATGGTGTTGTTTTTTGGATTAAAAAAAAAGCGACACGTCTCCAGGTTACTGTTCATCATCTTCCCCAAAAAGTTGTCCGAGTGGCGGCTTTCGAGGTGCATTTACTAACTCGTTTGGCCACCAAATCCGACAACGCGTGCACCAACATATCCACCTAAAACCCCTTTATCTTGGAGAATGGTTTGGTCGGGTCGAAAAACTTTGAAATGGCTCCGTTTATTGGCCCAAAATGGCCACCTCGGGCAGCCTACAGCCTTAGATTTGCCAAATTTGGCAGTTCAAGGTGCACACTTTCAGCCAATGGCCTGGATTCCTCGAGTCAAATCAAGGGCTGAGAATTTTTTTCCATTGAAGACGAGATTACCCTCTTTCCATCCTGGAAATGTGCATCGTGCAATTCATGATTTATGACCACTATTTCATACAAAACATGATCGACTTAGTCCTGGGAATCTGACTAAAAAAGACCATGTTTGCCAGTTTTTAAGAAAACCGGATGGGAAACCTATCCCCAACCCATAGAGGATGTTTAAGCCGTTCTTGGACGTAAAACCAAGGAAATATGTGAGCCACAATCACAACTACTTGTATATACACATGCTTTTTCAAAAGTAAATAAATAAATAAAGAGAGAGTGTGTGTATGTGAGATTCCAGCTGGCCTATATATAGGAGGTATGATTGCCTATCTAATTTCTCATCTATAAAATCCTCTCTTCCTTCCTTTCATTTCTACTCAACCCATACATTTAACAAATACAGAAGTGTGTAGAAATGGTAAGTTCCTCAGGTCATCATATAAGAAATATTTGTGTTTTCGGTGGATCTAGTCTTGGAAAAGAAAAGGAGTTTTTAGAATCAGTAAATCATCTTGGTCAGGTGCAAGCTGAGAGAAAGATTCATTTAATATATGGGGGAGGCAGTCTTGGGTTAATGGAAGGTGTGTCAATAGCTGTATTTTTAGGAGGTAGTCAAGTTTTGGGGGTTGTCCCCGAAGCTTTAGCAGAAAGGGACATCATTGGAAAAACAATTGGAGAGGAACTTCAGGTCTTCACAATGTCAACTTGAATGAATGCAATGTTTAATCATGTTGATGCCTTCAATGTTTTACTGGGTGGTCTAGACACGTTAGAAGAGATCTTTCATATTTATTTTTGGGCCCAACTATACATTCACCATAAACCCATAGGTCTGTTAAATGTTAATGGTTATTATGATAAGTTGTTGTCTTTTCTTGATCATATTGTGAAAAAGTAATTTCTAACATCTTCTACATGACAAATCATAATCTCTGCTGCTACTACTGAACAATTGATTGACCAACTACAATCTTTTATTCCTATAATTGATCATTCCATGAGTCGTATAAATTGGTCAACTAAGAAAAGTTGTAAAAATCTTAGATTGAATTTAAGCCTTTATTTGTGAATCTTTGTGTCTTTTGGTTTTATTATTATGTTTTGTTGTTGCTTATATTTGTTTCAGTGTGTTCCAGGTTTGTTAGTGTTCGTTATTTCAGGTGATATCTTCTATACTCTATCTTTCAACCTTCAAGCATTGAGCACAATGTCTCATTTAAGTTGGGGGGAAGGGTAGTAGCTAAGAAAAAAAAATGTGTTTTCTATTTCATAAAACATGTATAAAATTGTTATTACTATGATAGCAGAGTAAGGAGAACTTTTATGACTCTTGAGATGCATCTTAGTAATCATTCATAACAAGTCCTATCATAATACTTAAATGCCGACCTATCACATAAATGAAAAGATTGATTGATGAATTTAAGAACTAAAATTGAAAAGACAAAGAGATGGCCAAACTTAGAAAAGAGATGTTGGTGTAGTCCAAATCGAAACATGGTTTGGTAATTGGGTCATATCTGGAGCTGTAGATCTCAGATTTAGGTCTGCTTTATATGGATGGAAAGATAAGACATAGGCCTACAACTTTCATATGGAGCCCAAGATCCAATAAGATCACTTTTAAATCCAAAGTGTAGCAACAATAAAAAAGTCTGAATCTGTCTTCCAACCCAAACACTATTCAATGTTTGGCCCATATTGTAAGTTATAGAAGTCCATGTGACCTGAATTTTTCACACACAAATACTGATACAATTTTCTACAACTTTCATGTTTTCAAGTGGCTCCAATTTTGATGTTATCAATGACATTTTGGGCAGATAAGAGAAGATAATGATTGTCACCAAGTCAAGAGTTGGTCACCCACTCATCAATTAGTCATCAAATCAATAGTTCCCAATTTTGGCCTATAAAAGAAGGCATTTGTCATGCATTTAGGCATCTTGGTTTCAAGATCAAGATCATGCTCTTGCTTTCTCTCTTTGTATTTTTTTGTAATGTTTATGCTTTACTTTAATTAATATCAAGTTTATGTCTTTCATTTACCTAATTAACTTTTATCTTATTTATGTTCTTATTTTGTATTTATTTTTTTTCTTTCATTATATTTAGTTAAGTTTATTATATCAAGGTGAAAAGGTTACAGTAATGGTGTAAGAATAAGTATAATGTAAACTCAATATGGATTTTAATGTTTGATACTAACATGTTTTGTATTTGTTATCTTGTTCACTCTTTAATACTTTGCTTGTGGAATAACTAATATTGATTTATGTTGTATAACACTTGGTACAACAAATGCTTGGCACTTTCATAACCCATACTGTATTAGCAAGTATTAGCATTAATTGAATAAGATGACTGATGTAATCATGTTAACAATTTATAATCTGATTGGAACCTCCTTTATGTGTGGTTTCCAATTGAATAATAAGAGTTTATACTATACTTGTTTGACATACTATTAATGGAACCTCTAACCTTGACATTTGTTATTATCATTATTTAATCCTTACATTAATATTCCATCTCAAAGTTCTCATCTTCTTCTTTTTCTTCTCCTTTTTTTTTCTTTATTATTGTTGTTGTTGTTATTATTGTTGCTATTGTTGTTTATAATTTATACAATTAACCTTCCTATGGTTCGACCCCGGTCTTGTTGGGTTATTTATTACTTTGACACTCCTGCACTTGGAAGAAGACATCAATCTTTTAATCATGTCAATTGACTATAGAAAACTTAATTTAATGACTAGAAAAAATTATTTTCCCTTACCTTTCATGGATCAAATCCTAGAAAGAGTTGCAGGTTATGAATTTTATTGTTTTCTAAATAGCTATTCGGGTTATAATCAAATTGAAGTTGTATTGGAAGATCAAGAGAAGACTACTTTCACATGTTTATTTGGTACTTTTGCATATCAAAGGATGCCTTTTGGATTATGTAATGCACCAACCACGTTTCAAAGATTCATGCGTAGCATATTTGACACGACTAAAAGGTTGATGTCTTCTCCCAAGTGCAGGAGTGTCGAAGTAATAAATAACCCGGCAAGACCGGGGTCGAACCACAGGGAGGTTAATTGTACAAATTATAAACAACAATTATAAAACAACAATAACAACAACAACAACAACAACAATAATAATAATAATAATAATAATAATAATAATAATAATAATAATACTAGTAGTAGTAGTAGTAGAGAAAGAGAAGAAGAAGAAGATGATGATGATGAGAACTTGGAGATCAAATATTAATGTAAGGATTAAGCAATAATAATAACAAATGTCAAGGTTAGAGATTCCACTAATGGTATATCAAACAAGTATAGTATAAACTCTTATTATTGAATTGGAAACCACACACAAAGGAGGTTCCAATCAGATTATATATTGTTAACATGATTACATTAGTCATCTTATTCAATTAATGCTAATACTTGTAAATCTCGTCAAGCATTCATGATTATAACTTATGTTAACAACAAATCAAGTTCCTTTCATAGCTCAGGTGTCGGTTATACCATACATTATGGGCTATGAAAGTGCCAAGCATTTGTTGTACCAAGTATTATACAACATAAATCAAGATTAGTCATTTAACAAGCAAAGTATTAAAGAGTGAACAAGATAACAAATATAAAACATGTTAGTATCAAACATTAAGGTCCATATTAAGTTTACACTATACTTATTCTTACACCATTAGTGTAACCTTTTCACCTTGACATAATTAACTTAGCTAGACATAATGAAAGAAAAGAAAATAAATAAACAAAATAAGAACATAAAAGTTAACTAAGTAAAGGAAAGGAAATGAAAGGCATAAACTTGATATTAATGAAAGTAAAGCATAAACATTACAAAAAAATACAAAGAGAGAAAGGAAGAGCATGATCTTGATCTGAACACCAAGATGCCTAAATGCATGGCAAATGCCTCCTTTTATAGGCTAAAATTGGGAACTATTGATTTGATGACTAATTGATAAGTGGGTGGCCAACTTTTGACTTGGTGACAATCCTTATCTTCTCTTGTCTGCCCAAAACGTCATTGATAACGTCAAAACTGGAGCCAGGTGCAAACATGAAAGTTGTAGGCAATTATCTCAGCTTTCTTGTGTAAAAAATTCAGCTCATTTGGACTTCTAAAACTCCAGATATGGCCAAAATACCGAACAGTGCTCGGGCTGGAAGACAGATTCGGGCTTCTTTGTTGTTGCTACAATTTGGACTTGATAATAGCCTTTTCAGATCTTGGGCTCCATATGAAAGTTGTAGGCCTATGTCTTACCTTTCCATCCATATAAATTGGACCTAAATCTGAGATCTGTAGCTCTAGATATGGCCCAATTACCGAACAGTGTTCCGGTTTGGATTGCACCGACATCTCTTCTCTAAGTTTGACCATCTCTTTATCCATGCAATTTAAGTTCTTCAAGTCATCAATCAATCCTTTCATTTATGTGATAGACCTGCATTAAAAATAGACATTTACCACAAATTATAGGTATCTTATATTATTAGATACATTATTATAAAACATATTTTAGTTAAGGAGTTATTGATACTTCAAGTGCAAAATGATGATATAAAACCATGATAAAAATGCACTTTTAAGTACTAATCACACCCCTCAACCAGCTTATTACTAGTCCCTAGTAATTAAAGCGTTAAAATAATTTGCAAATTTCACAAAGCAAGGTATTCATCATTTAACTTCCATTAATCTATCCAGATAAACAAACTCTCATTAAATTTATATATCTGCTTAATACCACTTAACAAGATATTAATAAACCTTTCTTTTGTGCTCAATGTATCAACACATAATTATGGGGCTTTTCTTGGAAGAAAACAAAATTTTTGTTCTAATGTTTAAGGTTAACTTCCTTGGGTTGGGATTATTATTTTTGTCTTTTTCTTTTCTTTTTTTTTCTTTTTTTTTTTTTGCTTTTTTTTTTTCAACTCTATATACATATAATTTAAAAACATCATGCATCTTTAACCCATGTAACGAGCTTTCAGCTAATGACTCCCAGACCAGTTGGTCTTAGGGCATTAGGTGTTAAGACACCCCTACGAGCTTAGTAACTCGGGTCGCAGATACTGATATGTAGATAGTGCAATGTTTGATTCCCTTAAGCTTTTCTCCTCAACCCATGTAACAAGCGTTGGGCCAATAGCTCCCAAGTCAGTTGACTTTAGGGTATTAGGTGTTAAAACACCCCTTCGGGCTTAATTGCTTAGGTTAGGGAGGCTACGAAATCAAACTTATCTACATTTTTATTATCATCATTTTTTCTCTTTTTTTTTTCTTTTTTTTTTTCATGTTTTTTTTTTTTAATTATATACAATCCCTTTCCCTTAGTTGTTACCTTTAACAAAAGAACATAAATAATGTAATAATCCAATATGCAACCCACAATCTTATGTTAAAGTGTGTGTGTGTAAATTAAGGTTTAAGAATACATGTTAAATAAGTATATGAGCAGAATTAAGTGGTAACAATACGAGAGTTTGTAAACCTGAATATTTCAGGAAGTATTATAATAGACCTTGTTAAAAATGATTACTAAGATGCGTCTCAAGAGTCACATTAACAAAATAACTCCTTTACTCTGCCATCCTAGTAACAACAATTATGCACATGCTTTATGAAATGAAAAACAATTTTTTTTTTTTTTATCAACTACTACCCTCTCCCCCCAACCAAAACGAGACATTGTCCTCAATGTTCTAAGGTAGAAAGATAGAGTATAAAAGATATCACCTGAAATAACGAACACTGACAAAACCTGAAACACACTGAAACAAAAATAAGAAATAACAAAACATAATAAAACCAAAAGACACAAAAATTCACAAATGAAGGCTCAAATCCAATCTAAGCTTTTTACGGCTTTCCTTAGATGACCAATTTATACGACTCATGGAAGGATCAATCACAGGAATGAAAGATTGTAGTTGGTCAATCAATTGTTCAGCAGTAGAAGCAGAGATTATGATTTGTCGTGCAGAAGATGTTAGAAATTCCTGTTCCACAGCATGATCAAGAAAAGACAACAACTTATCATAATAACCATTAACATTTAACAAACCTATGG
The DNA here is from genome assembly GCA_026413675.1 of Populus pruinosa. Classification (NCBI taxonomy): domain Eukaryota; kingdom Viridiplantae; phylum Streptophyta; class Magnoliopsida; order Malpighiales; family Salicaceae; genus Populus; species Populus pruinosa. The sequence continues at coordinate 7,700,625 of CM048598.1, forward strand.
GTTTATGGTGAATGTGCAATTGAGCCCAAGAGGAAATATGAAAGATCTCTTCCAATGTGCCTAGACCACCTGGTAAACCAATGAAAGCATCAGCATGGTTAAACATTGCATTCATTCGAGCCGACATTGTGGAGACCTGAAGTTCCTCGCCAATTGTTTTTCCAATGATGTCCCCTTGTGCCAAAGCTTCAGGGACGATTCCTAAAACTTGACTACCTCCTAAAAATGCAGCTATTGACACACCTCCCATTAACCCAAGACTGCCTCCCCCATACACTAAATGAATCTTTCTCTCAGCTAGCACCTGACCAAGATGATTTGCTGATTCTAAAAACTCTTTTTCTTTCCCAGGACTAGATCCACCGAAAACACAAATATTTCTTATTTGATGACTTGAGGAACTTGCCATTTCTACACACTTTTGTATTTGTTGAATGTATGGGTTGAGTAGAAATGAAAGGAAGGAAAATAGGGTTTTATAGATGAGAAAGTAGAAAGGCAATCATAACATCTATATGTAGGCCAGCTAGAGTCTCACACACTCTCTCTCTCTTTTTATTTATTTATTTATTTACTTTTGAAAAAAAAACATGTGTATGTACAGGTAGTTGTGATTGTGGCTCACATCTTCCCTTGGTTTTACGTCCAAGAACGGCTTAAACGCCCTCTATGGGTCGGGGATAGGCTTCCCATCCAGTTTTCTTAAAAACTGGCAAACAGGGTCTTTTTTAGTCAGATTCCCAAGACTAAGTCGATCATGTTCTTTATGAAATAGTGGCCATAAATCATGAATTGCACGATGCACATCTCCACTAGGATGCGTCTCAAGAGTTAATAGAAGATTATCTAAAGACTCCTTACTCAGGCCATCCTTAATGAATTGTATTTTATCTTCACGGTTTATAGATACCATTCCTAAAGAACGACATTGTGTATTACAAGTCCATCTAGCACATCGATGACAGACATCCAGTCGTTTTGCACGACGCTTCTTTGCAAAAGTGCTTTTACCTGTTCCAGGCATGTGTGAAATGAAGAAGTTAGAGGACTCACCTGATAATCGGACCTTTGCTTCAATCAACCAACGAATATCTTCAGGAATTCCATGATTCATTAATAATCTCAATCTTGCACATCTAGCACGGTAAATTTTTGTAATCGCATTCTGAGGCAGAGCGGGAAAATACTTTTTCAATTTTTCAAGATTAGAGTCCATTTTCAAATGAGAATTGGAAGAGAGATTCAAAGAATTACACAGATATATACACATATATCAGTAATTATGGGAAACTGAAAGAACCGACTTAAGTCACGGAGTACCGTTATCCGCCATTTGACCGGGGTGAAAGAAACTTGCAAAAATCACTCAAAAAGAAACATAAAAAAGAAAATGTGAGAAAAACAAAATAATCAACCTTTATCTACAAGATCATTCAAACCAGCTGATTCACTTTCTCTAGGAAAATTATCAAAGTAAGCTTTCAAACGATGTCCATTTTCCTTAAAATCATTGTCATTCATTGAATTCTCAATATCACAGGCCCCATAGGGATTGCTCCATCTTGTTCTTAGCTCTCTAGGGAGTGCATAGAGTTGAGAATTATAAAACAAAACTTTTTGACCAGTATCAATCTTTTGACAATTTTCACAAGTTTTGCAGAATGCATGCGTGTCCTTGAACATGGTGGGCCAATAAAATCCATTTTGAAAGATTTTTGCAGCTGTCTTTTTTAAAGAAAAATAACTCCCACATGCTTCAGAATGACAAAGTTTAATGACACTACTTACCTCATTGTCGGGAATGAATCTTTGAAAGATTTGATTAGGACAATATTTGAATAAGTTAGGGTCATCACAATAAAAGCTCTTCACTTCGTTCAAAAACTTTTCTTTGTCTTGAATACTCCAATCAGTTGGCAAATCTCCTAAAGCAAGAAAATTGATATTTTTATCATACCAAGGCATTGGACTAAGAGAAAGTAAGGATTCGTTAGGAAAGTAATCATCGATTGGTGTGATGTTAGATGTCGAATCTGTTGTCAATGTTGACAAAAGATTTACATCAACATTTTCGGTGCTTATTTCATCCATGATTTCTTCCTCAGAATAAATCATTTGCAAATCTTCAGTTTCATCCAATTCATTTTTACTTAAAGTAGATTCAAGTTGATCATAAACTAATTCGTCAATATGATCTACTTCTTGTAAATCATTATCATCTCCAGGTTGCTTGCAAATGTTGAAAATATTCATCTCCAATGTCATGTTTCCAAATGATAGCTTCATCAGTCCATTCCTACAATTAATCAATGCGTTAGAGGTTGCAAGAAACGGACGTCCTAAAATAACAGGAAATGAATTACATGCTTCAACAGGTTCTGTGTCCAAGACAATAAAATCCACAGGATAAATGAATTTATCGACTTGTACTAACACATCTTCAATTATTCCTCTAGGCACTTTTACAGATCTATCAGCAAGTAAAAGAGATATAGAAGTTGGTTTTAACTCACCTAGATTGAGACTCTGAAAGACTGAATATGGAAGTAAATTCACACTAGCACCAAGATCAAGTAAAGCTCTTTCAATTTTATGCTCTCCAATAAAGCAAGAAATTGTAGGACAACCAGGGTCTTTATATTTCAAAGCATTATTGTTTTGAAGAATAGCACTTACTTGTTCGGCTAGAAAGGCTTTCTTTTTCACATTCAGTTTCCTCTTCACAGTGCAGAGATCTTTCAAAAATTTAGCATAGGAAGGAACCTATTTAATTGCATCCAGCAAAGGTATATTGATCCTTACCTGTTTGAAAATTTCATAAATTTCAGAGTTGTGATTAACTTTCCTTTGTTTGGTCATGGCTTGAGGAAATGGAAGTGCTGGCGGTGAATCAGTCGTTTCTTTGCAATTTTCAGATTCAACCCCTTCCTTACCCTCAGAGATTGACTCATCATCTTTCTCATAAGGTTCAAAAGAGGGTTTTTCAATAACCTTACCGCTGCGCAGAGTAGTGACTGATTTGACTTGATCCATGTGTTGGCTTTCGGAACTACTTGCATTTGCATTGTATTGCCCTTTGGGATTTTGTTGTGTTTGAGATGGAAACTTACCTTTCTCTTGGAAACTAAGAGCAGATGTTAATTTAGCAAGAGTATCTTTAAAATCTGTCATATTTTGAGCAAGTTGAGTATTGATTGTCTCTTGCTTTTCAATGAATGTATGCAATGTTTCCTCAAGATTTCTTCTAGGAGGTGGAGCATAAGGAAATGCATATCCATGAGAATTTTGGAAATTGTGGTGTGCTTGAAACGGTGGTTGTGAAGTTTGTGCATTGTTGTTCTCACTTTTCCAACTGAAATTTGGGTGATTTCTCCAACCAGGGTTGTATGTTTGGGAGTATGGGTTGTGGTTGGGCCTTTGAAAACTGTTTAAAGCATGGGCTTGTTCATGGAGACATTCTTTAAAAGAAGGCAAGGTTGGACAATCGTTGGTTGAGTGTTCATTTGTTTCACATATTTGACACACAATGTTTTCAACAGATTTTAATTGACCACTCTTTTTCAATTCTAGTGCCTCGACTTTTCTAGCTAAAGATGCAAACTTGGCTTGAAGGTCATGCTCTTCCCTAAGGTTGTACATACCTCCACTAGATGTATGAGGTTGAGTTTTACTCGGTGCCTCATATGTACCTGCAGTGTCCCAATTTTGAGCATTTTCAGCTAACAAGTCTAAGTACTCCATTGCTTCATCAGGGTCTTTATCTTCAAAAGTTCCATTGCACATCAATTCAACCATTTGCCTATCTTTAGGTGTTAATCCTTCATAGAAATGTGAAATCAATCTCCATGTTTCAAAACCATGATGAGGGCAAGTACTAAGCAAGTCTCGATACCTATCCCAACATTGGTAAAATGTTTCTCCTGGTTTTTGAGTGAAAGTGGTGATTTGTCTCTTGAAAGAGTTTGTTCTATGAGATGGGAAAAACTTCTTTAAAAATTGTTGTTGCATTTCATCCCAAGCACGAATGGATCCTGGTCTTAAATTTTGTAGCCATGTTTTAGCTTTATCTTTTAATGAAAAAGGAAAAAGCTTTAATCTGATGGTGTTCATGCTACAATTTAAGTTATTATATGTGTTGCACACCTCCTCAAATTCCCTTAAATGCAAGTATGGATTTTCCAATTCTAAGCCATAAAAAGAAGGTAAAAGTTGAATAATACCTGGTTTAAAATTAAAATGAGATGCATCAGGAGGAAAAACTATGCATGATGGTGCACTTGTTCTTGTGGGATTCATGTGGTCTCTAAGTGTTCTAGCACGGTTATTCTCATTATTTTCATTATGAAGTGATTGATTATCTTCTTCAGCCATATTTTCTGAAAATGATGAGGATACCCTACAAAGTCTACCACTTAATGTACGTGACCACACTCTCATGCACGTGTAAAAATAAAAAAAAATAAAAAGAAGAAAGCAAAAGAAGGAGGAAGAAAACAAAATAAAAAGAAACAAAAGAAAAGAAACAAAGTTATATACAAGAAAAGAGAAAAGAGAAAAATAAATACTATAATTTATACAAGAACTTACCTCCCCGGCAACGGCGCCAAAAACTTGACACGACTAAAAGGTTGATGTCTTCTCCCAAGTGCAGGAGTGTCGAAGTAATAAATAACCCGGCAAGACCGGGGTCGAACCACAGGGAGGTTAATTGTACAAATTATAAACAACAATTATAAAACAACAATAACAACAACAACAACAACAATAATAATAATAATAATAATAATAATAATAATAATAATAATAATAATAATAATAATAATAATAATAATAGTAGTAGTAGTAGTAGAGAAAGAGAAGAAGAAGAAGATGATGATGATGAGAACTTGGAGATCAAATATTAATGTAAGGATTAAGCAATAATAATAACAAATGTCAAGGTTAGAGATTCCACTAATGGTATATCAAACAAGTATAGTATAAACTCTTATTATTGAATTGGAAACCACACACAAAGGAGGTTCCAATCAGATTATATATTGTTAACATGATTACATTAGTCATCTTATTCAATTAATGCTAATACTTGTAAATCTCGTCAAGCATTCATGATTATAACTTATGTTAACAACAAATCAAGTTCCTTTCATAGCTCAGGTGTCGGTTATACCATACATTATGGGCTATGAAAGTGCCAAGCATTTGTTGTACCAAGTATTATACAACATAAATCAAGATTAGTCATTTAACAAGCAAAGTATTAAAGAGTGAACAAGATAACAAATATAAAACATGTTAGTATCAAACATTAAGGTCCATATTAAGTTTACACTATACTTATTCTTACACCATTAGTGTAACCTTTTCACCTTGACATAATTAACTTAGCTAGACATAATGAAAGAAAAGAAAATAAATAAACAAAATAAGAACATAAAAGTTAACTAAGTAAAGGAAAGGAAATGAAAGGCATAAACTTGATATTAATGAAAGTAAAGCATAAACATTACAAAAAAATACAAAGAGAGAAAGGAAGAGCATGATCTTGATCTGAACACCAAGATGCCTAAATGCATGGCAAATGCCTCCTTTTATAGGCCAAAATTGGGAACTATTGATTTGATGACTAATTGATAAGTGGGTGGCCAACTTTTGACTTGGTGACAATCCTTATCTTCTCTTGTCTGCCCAAAACGTCATTGATAACGTCAAAACTGGAGCCAGGTGCAAACATGAAAGTTGTAGGCAATTATCTCAGCTTTCTTGTGTAAAAAATTCAGCTCATTTGGACTTCTAAAACTCCAGATATGGCCAAAATACCGAACAGTGCTCGGGCTGGAAGACAGATTCGGGCTTCTTTGTTGTTGCTACAATTTGGACTTGATAATAGCCTTTTCAGATCTTGGGATCCATATGAAAGTTGTAGGCCTATGTCTTACCTTTCCATCCATATAAATTGGACCTAAATCTGAGATCTGTAGCTCTAGATATGGCCCAATTACCGAACAGTGTTCCGGTTTGGATTGCACCGACATCTCTTCTCTAAGTTTGACCATCTCTTTATCCATGCAATTTAAGTTCTTCAAGTCATCAATCAATCCTTTCATTTATGTGATAGACCTGCATTAAAAATAGACATTTACCACAAATTATAGGTATCTTATATTATTAGATACATTATTATAAAACATATTTTAGTTAAGGAGTTATTGATACTTCAAGTGCAAAATGATGATATAAAACCATGATAAAAATGCACTTTTAAGTACTAATCAATATTCAATGATATGGTTGAACGTTTTCTTGAAATTTTTATGGATGATTTTTCTTCTTCTTTTTATGATTGTTTGACTAACTTAGAAAAGGTTTTGAGCAGGTGTGAAGAGAAGAATCTTATGCTAAATTGAGAAAAATATTATTTTATGATAACAAATGGCATTGTACTTGGTCATATTGTTTCATCGAAAGGAATTGAGGTTGACAAATCTAAAATCAAGTTAATTGTCAACTTGCCAACACTAAAATCTGTTAAAGATGTTAAATTATTCTTAGGACATGCTTGTTTTTATAAAAGGTTCATCAAAGATTTTAATGTTATATCTAAGCCATTATGTAACCTTCTAACAAAGAAAAATATTTTTGAATGGACTAAACAATGTGAAAAAGCCTTTGTTAAACTTAAAAACTTGCTTACTTCTACTCCTGTCATTCAACCTCCTGATTGTCATTACCTTTTGAAATAATGTGTGACACTAGTGATTATGTCGTAGGTGCTGTTTTGGGACAAAAAAAAAGATAAGAAACCTTACGTGATTTACTATACAAGTAAAACTTTAAATAATGCTCAAATAAATTACACCACCACTAAAAAATAATTACTTACAGTAGTATTTGCATCTGAAAAATTTAGATCTTATCTTGTTGGATCACCTGTTGTTGTTAAATTTAGATCTTATCTTGTCAAGATTGACAACAGATTCAAGATCTGACATCACACCAATCGATGACTAGTTTCCTGATGAATCCTTATTTTCTATCTCTATAATACCTTGGTTTGCTAATATTGTTAAATTTTTTTATTTCAGGACATTTGCTAGCTTATTGGAGTACCCAAGATAAAACAAAGTTCTTGAATGAAGTGAAGAACTTTTATTGGGATAACCCTTATTTATTCAAATATTATCCTGATCAAATATTTTAAAGATGCATTCCTAACAATGAGGTAAGTAGCTAGTGTCATTAAATTTTATCATTTTAAGGCATGTAGGAGTCATTTCTCATCAAGAAAGACAACTGCAAAAATCTTACAAAGTGGATTTTACTAGCCTACCATGTTCAAAGACTCACACGCATTCTACAAGATTTGTGAAGATTGTCAAAAGTTGGGATCTATTTCAAAACATCACATGATGCCTTTAAATTTTATTCTTGTCATCGAGATCTTTAACTGTTGGGGTATAGATTTCGTAGGTTCATTTCCTCCATCATTTGGTTTCTTGTACATATTAGTCGTAGTAAATTATGTTTTAAAATGGATTGAGGCAATTCTAAGTTGAAACAATGATCACAAAATAGTGATAAAAATTTTGAAAGAAAATATTTTAAGTCGATTTGGAATTCCTCGAGCCATGATAAGTGATGGTGGAACACATTTCAGCAACAAGTCATTTAAGTCTTTAATGAAGAAATATGGAATCACACATAAAGTTGTCACCCCTTATCACTCTCAGACAAGTGGACAAGTATAACATGCTAATAGGGAGATCAAATAGATCTTATAGAAAATAGTGAACCCTAATAGGAAAGAATGGTCTTTAAGACTTAATAATGCACTTCTAGCTTATCTAACTGCTTATAAAACATCATTAGGTATGTCACCTTGTAGACTAGTCTATGGAAAACTTATTAGTATTTAAAAGTGTATTTTTATCAAGGTTTTATATCATCATTTCTCACTTGAAGTATCAAAAACTCCTTAACTAAAGAATGTTTTATAATAATATATCTATTAATATAAGATAAGAAATAGGTCTATAACATTCAGTAATCAGATCATATCTAGAGCTATAGATCTTGGATTTCATATTAATTTATATGGTTGGAAATATACGAAATAGGCCAATAACTTTCATGGGTATGGAAAGATCCAAATTTTTCATTTTTAAATTCAAATTTTGACCACAAAAGAGAAGTTTGAATCTGTCTTGCAATCCAGGCCAAACACTACGCAAAGTTTTACCTATAACTGGAGTTCTAGAAGTCCAAATGATCTGAAATTTGGTGGGTGGAAGGAAAAGAAAATTTCCAACAACTTTCATGAGAGAACTAACTCAAATTCGGATGGTAGAAATGAGATTTCATCCAAACAAGAGCATGAGGGCTATACACCATGTCCACCAACAACACAACTTAGTATTTTAGACATATCTCGAGCTATAGTGCTCCAAATGATCTGAAATTTGATGGGTGGAAGGAAAAGAAAATTTTCAACAACTTTGCCAAATTCTGATTGCATCAATGTCAATTCAGCCATCTAAAGTGCTTGATTGATGTTGTTCATCAAGTCCACTAATCAATAGTTGGCCACTACATCAATTATCAATTATCACATGAATAGTTCTGAATTTTAGCCTATAAAAAGAGGCATTTACCATTCATTTAGGCATCTTGTTTTCCATATCAAGATCATGTTCTTACTTTTTCTCTTTGTATTTTTGTAATGCTTAAGTTTTGCTTTCATTAATCTCTTGTTCATGCTTTTATTTTATTTACTATACTTAGTTAACTTATATCATATTTATGTTTTTATATTGTTTCTTTAAGTTTTTCTTCTTCATAATGTCTAGCTAAATTAATTATGTCAAGGTGAAAAAGTTTCACTAATGGTGTTAGGATAAGTAAATATAAACTCAAAGTAAATATAAACTCAATATGGACTTCAATGCTTATATCCTAAACAACTTGTTATTAACATGTCTTATTATTTTTATCTTAATAATTCTTAATACTTTACTTGTTAAGTGGTTAATTTAGATTTATATTGTATAACAATTGGTACGTCAAATACTTGATCCTTCGTAGTGTTCAGCCGACATCGTTATTATGAGAGGAACTTGATTTGTTATTAATATAAGTTAGCATCATGAATACTTGATAAAATTTATAAGTATGGTGTTGTGTAAATAAGATGATTAATATGATCATGTTGATAATTAATAAAGAGTTTATACCTTACTTGTCTCTAATACTATTAGTGTATCCTCTAACCTTGACATTTTTTTTCATCATTGTATAATCTTCACATTAATTTTACATCTCAAAGTCCTCTTTAACTCATCCTCACCACCACTACCATTGTTGTTGTTGTTGTTGTTGTTGTTGTTGTTGTTGTTGTTATTGTTGTTTTTATTATTATTATTATTATTATAATTAACTTCCCTGTGGTTCGACCCCGATCTTGTTGGGTTATTTATTACTTTGACACTTTTGCACTTGGGATAAGCCATCAACTCTTTGATCGTGTCAACCTTCAAAGTATGGAGAAAATAAATTACAAGTCAACTAAAAAAATTTGCTTTTAGGTAGTGTGAAATGGTGGTGCAAATTCATCATTCTCTATTATAGAATTAACTTATCTTTATTTTCATCAATACCTTTAAACTTTTGTACTATGAATACTTGACTAATAATTCATTAACTCATTTCATATATATGGTGACCATAACATAAATGATTAAGCAAAGCCTAAAATTACAAAGGATTGGAAATTCAATAATGAAATTTGGCACTGTACCAAATAACATACTAGAAAATACCTCTCAAATTCAGATTCTTGACTATAATTTATCCCCTTAAATTTTTGTATAATCATCTTAAATATCATTGAGTTTTGTGGCATATCAAATTTATTAAATTTCATTATCCAAGATCGATAAATATTTTCCTCGTAACATTATTTATCAATACTTTTTAAATACTTGACAGATCACCCTAGTCTCAACAAATCTCATACAACCACCATATCCAAGGTGATATGATTCAAATGTTAAATATGAATATTATGATAGGATTCTAGGTCATTCAATTAATAGCATTAAGTATTCCAAGTATCAAGTTTGAAAGTTAAAACCTAGGGTTTATATAGCATTTGTGAAGAATAATGGTGTATATCCTATTATCACCAGTACATCATCCACATAGTAAATGATTGGTAAGGATGATGTAAGAAGCATTTCATAAGTATTACCAAGTCGTAAATTTTGACAAAGAAAATGGATATAAAAATTGAATAAATTTTACATTGTTGACCCATTTTTTATTGATCTTGGTAAACAAGGTCATTAAAGTTTTATTTTTCTAGGATTTATTTTTCATATATTTTGAAACTATATTTTATTTTTAATGAAACATGTTTTTCTTTATCTCATTTTTATCTTAAAATCAAGAGACGTTTAATTGAAAATAACTTTGTCATTTTATTCTCATCCATGATTGGATAAATATAATGCCAAGTTCATGTAAAGATTTTAAAACAATTTTGATCAAATCCCAAGATATGCCATAGGAATGTTAAAAGACAATATATCTATTTGAAAGCTAAAATGTCATCTTCTACCACAAACCTTAAGAGGTAAAGCCTTAGTAATTTCTCTTTATATTGATATAAAAAAAAAAAAGGAAAAGCCTAGACCTTAAAGGCATGGCAATTAAACTCTCTTAAAAGGCTTTAAGAGGTTTCTCACTAGTAGTTCATGTGAATTACTATTAGTGGTCAAACATTAGAAGGACTTGTAATTTTACAACCACTAAACCGTAAAGTAATTATTCAAAGCCAAAAATAATATTTGATTTAAGTAATATATGTGTAAACTCTCAACAACTTTAAATATGTGAAATGATATCCTAAAGACTCTCAAAAAGTTTTAAAATTTATTATTTCTATTGTGTAATTGTTTTTTAGGAAACTAATAGAAGTATTAGAGTCATTGTTAGATAATTAGGGTTTTTTATTACATGTTTTAATTATTATTGATGTTATTTATAAATTAAATTTGTCTATAAAATTATTTCCTAAAAAAAATCAGTTATAGTTTAAGCCAAATTTGGATAGATTATGAAACTAAAAAAAGGTTTGGATGGTTGTACAACCACCAATAACTGTGTTCATATTGTTCTTGTACCTAGAGCATAGCCATCGCGCCCCCTAACAACAAAGACAACAACCATGGCCTACTACCCTAGAGCCACTTACATCCCAACATGAAATTGGATTTATATCAAGTAAACTTTATTATAGTTAAAAAAGAATCAAATTAGATTTGATTTAATATTTTTAAAAATTAGAAATATTACTTTAAAATTGCATATAAAACCAATAATTAAAACCAAAGCATCAATTTATTTAATTATTTATGCATATTAATATGTTATTATACATAATGGATGGTAATGGACATTTAAATTTCAATGTGATTTTATTATTAATGGTTGAATGATTGTAATATTAAATAGGGTTCTTGTATCCTACTTCTACCCTATTTTTCTTTAGGGGTTGTTAAATTATTTTCTCATATAATCCCTCTCGAATGTAACTCAATATTTCTTATACAATTATGTAAAAGTTTTGTAATTTATAAATATAAGAATTTATATAGAAAAATCTATGTCGAGTGACACAAAAGGTTACAACCATGATGCTTGTAAAGAACTTATGAGGATTTGCAATAGTTATCTGGGTTCTGACCATCTAATTTTCTTTGATAACTCAAAGGAATTAGTTTAGGTATATCTATAATTATCTTATTAGAATGACATGTTAGAGGTGTATGTTTATATATCACTAATGTCATGGAATAAAACTTAATTAAAATAATAAATTTTTTATTGATATATAAAGTTTTTTTTTTGTTCTTACCTAGGTATCCTCACACTTTCTAAAGGGTGAAACTAGTCTCATTTGATGTTCGTGGTTGTCCATCCCAATAAGTGCATTTTTTGAAGATCAAACTTGTGTTCTTATCTTTTCAAGATTAGAACAGTGTCTTAACTAAAAAAAGACCCTGTTTGCCAGTTTTTAAGAAAATTGGATGGAAGCCTATCCCCGACCCATAGAGGGCGTTTAAATCGTTCTTGGACGTAAAACCAAGGGAAGATGTGAGCCACAATCACAACTGCGATTTGAGTCTTAGCTTGTAAAAATTTGTGTCTTTTCTTTTTATTAATAGCATAATATTTGTGTTTTGTCATTTCTTATTTTTGTTTCAGTTTGTTTCAGGTTTGTTAATGTTCATTATTTCAGGTGATATCTTCTATACTCTATCTTTCTACCTTAGAACATTGAGGACAATGTCTCGTTTTGGTTGGGGGGAGAGGGTAGTAGTTGATAAAAAAAAAATTCATAAAGCATGTGCATAATTGTTGTTACTAGGATGACAGAGTAAAAGAGCTCTTTTGTTAAAGTGACTCTTGAGACGCATCTTAGTAACCATTCTTAATAAGGTCTATTATAATACTTCCTGAAATATTCAGGTTTACAAACTCTCGTATTGTTACCACTTAATTTTGCTCATATACTTATTTAACATGTATTCTTAAACCTTAATTTACACACACACACTTTAACATATGATTGTGGGTTGCATATTGGATTATTACATTATTTATGTTCTTTTGTTAAAGGTAACAACTAAGGGAAAGGGATTGTATATAATTAAAAAGAAAAATAGAAAAACATGAAAAAAAAAGAAAAAAAAATGATGATAATAAAAATATAGATAAGTTTGGTTTCGTAGCCTCCCTAACCTAAGCAATTAAGCCCGAAGGGGTGTTTTAACACCTAATACCCTAAAGTCAACTGACTTGGGAGCTATTGGCCCAACGCTTGTTACATGGGTTGAGGAGAAAAGCTTAAAGGAATCAAACATTGCACTATCTACATATCAGTATCTGCGACCCGAGTTACTAAGCTCGTTGGGGTGTCTTAACACCTAATGCCCTAAGACCAACTGGTCTGGGAGTCATTAGCTGAAAGCTCGTTACATGGGTTAAAGATGCATGATGTTTTTAAATTATATGTATATAGATTTTTAAAAAGAAAAAAAGGAAAAGAAAAAAGACAAAAATAATAATCCCAACCCAAGGAAGTTAACCTTAAACATTAGAACAAAAATTTTGTTTTTTTCCAAGAAAAGCCCCATAATTATGTGTTGATACATTGAGCACAAAAGAAAGGTTTATTCATATCTTGTTAAGAGGTATTGAGCAGATATATAAATTTAATGAGAGTTTGTTTATCTGGATAGATTAATGGAAGTTAAATGATGAATACCTTGCTTTGTGAAATTTGCAAATTGTTGTAACGCTTTAATTACTAGGGACTAGTAATAAGCTGGTTGAGGGGTGTGATTAGTACTTAAAAGTGCATTTTTATCATGGTTTTATATCATCATTTTGCACTTGAAGTATCAATAACTCCTTAACTAAAATATGTTTTATAATAATGTATCTAATAATATAAGATACCTATAATTTATGGTAAATTTCTATTTTTAATGCAGGTCTATCACATAAATGAAAGGATTGATTGATGACTTGAAGAACTTAAATTGCATGGATAAAGAGATGGTCAAACTTAGAGAAGAGATGTCGGTGCAATCCAAACCGGAACACTGTTCGGTAATTGGGTCATATCTGGAGCTACAGATCTCATATTTAGGTCCAATTTATATGGATGGAAAGGTAAGACATAGGTCTACAACTTTCATATGGAGCCCAAGATCTAAAAAGGCCATTATCAAGTCCAAATTGTAGCAACAACAAAGAAGCCCGAATCTGTCTTCCAACCCGAGCATTGTTCGGTATTTTGGCCATATCTAGAGTTCTAGAAGTTCAAATGAGCTGAAGTTTTTACACAAGAAAGCTGAGACAATTGTCTACAACTTTCATGTTTACAACTGGCTCCAATTTTGACGTTATCAATGACGTTTTGGGCAGACAAGAGAAGATAAGGATTGTCACCAAGTCAAAAGTTGGCCACCCACTTATCAATTAGTCATCAAATCAATAGTTTCCAATTTTGGCCTATAAAAGGAGGCATTTGCCATACATTTAGTAATCTTGGTGTTCAGATCAAGATCATGCTCTTCCTTTCTCTCTTTGTATTTTTTGTAATGTTTATGCTTTGCTTTCATTAATATTAAGGTTATGCCTTTCATTTCCTTTCTTTTATTTAGTTAACTTTTATGTTCTTATTTTGTTTATCTATTTTTTCTTTCTTTCATTATGTCTAGCTAAGTTAATTATATCAAGGTGAAAAGGTTACACTAATGGTGTAAGAATAAGTATACTGTAAACTTAATATGGACGTTAATGTTTGATACTAACATGTTTTATATTTGTTATCTTGTTCACTCTTTAATACTTTTCTTGTTAAATGACTAATCTTGATTTATGCTGTATAACACTTGGTACAACAAATGTTTGGCACTTTCATAGCCCATAATGTATGGTTTAACCGACACCTGAGCTATGAAAGGAACTTGATTTGTTGTTAACATAAGTTATAATCATAAATGCTTGACGAGATTTACAAGTATTAGCATTAATTAAATAAGATGACTAATGTAATCATGTTAACAATATATAATCTGATTGGAACCTCCTTTGTGTGTGGTTTCCAATTCAATAATAAGAGTTTATACTATACTTGTTTGATATACCATTAGTGGAACCTCTAACCTTGACATTTGTTATTATTATTGTTTAATCCTTACATTAATATTTCATCTCTAAGTTCTCATCATCATCATCTTCTTCTTCTTCTCTTTATTATTATTATTATTATTATTATTATTATTATTATTATTATTATTATTATTATTATTAGTACTACTACTACTACTACTACTACTACTACTACTATTATTATTATTATTATTATTATTATTATTATTATTATTATTATTATTATTATTATTATTACTATTGTTGTTGTTGTTATTGTTGTTTTATAATTGTTGTTTATAATTTGTACAATTAACCTCCCTGTGGTTCGACCCCGGTCTTGCCGGTTTATTTATTACTTCGACACCTGCACTTGGGAGAAGACATCAATCTTTTAGTCGTGTCAGCTATATATGTGAGGTTGGCCAGCATGTCACTTGAACTTCAAACAAAACATGAGATTATGGATGCTTTTATAAAAAAAAAATATACATATTGAAGATTTGTTTGATGCACTAAGAGATATGAGACTTTTAAGGAATTGTTTTACTTCAAGATGGTAGAGAATTCCTTGATAAACACACCCATGTATGAAGGATGATTGGCTATTTTAAAAATTAGTTAAATTGAGTTTTATTATGAATCATAAGTTAAGTATTAACTTGATTTTATAATCTAAGCATGAAATCTTACTTTAGGTATCATCAAATACTGCAAAAATTATCTTACAATTATGAAGGTTGAAAAGCTTATTAAAGCTTTTGCTTTAAGTATGTTTATGATTAACTAAAGATAAAGTGGACTTATGAGTTGGAAATGAAGTAAGGGTTGTTGCATTAACATTGCCAAATATAGTGATATTAGAATTTGATAATTGTTATTTTATTCTAGAACTTTCTAGAAATATCATATTTATTTCTGAATGGATTTAAATTTATTATTAACGAAAAATATTATTCTTTCTATAATAATTATATATATTATGGATCTAATACTTATACAAATGATTTGTATATACTTGATCTTGAAATGTTTAGGTTAGAATAATATATTAGATAATTAATATCCATATTATTTATAGTATTGTAAAATATATCATATCAATAAAACAAGAAGTACTAAGTTACATAAAGAACCATATTTGATCATTTTAACTATGAATTATATGAAACTTGTAAAGCTTATTTATTGGATAAGATGACCAAAATACCCTTTACTAAAAAAAGTAAAAGATATAATGAATTATTAGATATGATAAATATAGATGCATATAGACCAATAATGATTCATATCACAAATAAATATATGTGTTTCATCATTAATGATCATTTTTTATATAGTCATATGTATTTGATGAAAGTCTAAATCATTTAAAAGATTTAAAAAAATTCTTAGAATAAAGTTGAAATATAAATTAAAAAGAGTATTAAGATACTTTGATCAAATTGTGGTGGTAAATACTTCAACCATGATTTTCAAGATTATCTAAGAGAATGAAATTCTTTCATAATGGACAACTCCTAGAATACCATAACAATTGTTTTTGAAAGGAAAAATTGCATCCTATTAAATATGATGAAGTTCATAATAAGCTACACAAACCTATCACCTTCTTTGTTAAGCTATGACTATAAACTACTACTTACTTTATAAAAAGAGTTCCATCAAAATCTATTAATAAGACTTCATATGAGATATTAAATGATAACTTTTAACTGCATGACTCTAAGAGTCTATATGACACCTCCTTTTTTTTGTTTTTATTGATGCCAAAGTGTTTTAAAACTATTACTTTGTGTATGAAACAACTACTTGTTTTATAATGTAAAACTATAAAAACTTAAACAAATGGGCTAAGAAAAACAACAAGAATCAAAAGAAAATGGACCTAATTGAAATCATTATTATTATTAAAAAAAATCATAAACTTGATTTGAATGATAAAATTGAAAGGCATAAAAACTTTGATAAAAGAAAAAAAAAGAATTAAATGTAGAAGGACAGAATTGAAATACCTTATATATACAAATAAAAAACCAAAGGTTAAAAACCAAGGACTAAAAACCAGCAATCAAAACTAAAAGGTTTGAATTTGAAAAAAAAAAAACACAATAAAGACCATAGTGCATTTACAGGGGTAAAAAAGAGAAATTAAAGAAGAAAAAAAATGATCACTGACAATACACCGATTGCATTTGAAATACACACACCGCCTATAATAGAAGAGGAGATGGAAAAGAATCGACTAAGATGGCAAAAGAGATTTTTTAACCACCCAAAGCACTACCTAAAGTGTGTGGTGGTTTCAATACGTTGGTGATTGCCCTACATGTGCTTATAATTTCTCAATAAAAAAACTCATTATTTTAAAGGGAAATTATGTTACTATCCTTAACCAAACTTATAATTTACAACAATACCTAAGGTAATGACCCAGATACCCCTAACTTAATGAACTAAATATCTTACATCCAATGATACATGCATAATTTTATTATGTATAAGAAATAAAAAATACTTAAATACCCCTACTGACACGACTAAAAGATCAATGTCTTCTTCTAATTGCAGGAGTGTCGAAGCAATAAATAACCCGACAAAATTAGAGTCGAACCACAATGAGGTTATTGTATAAATTATAAATAACAATAATACAACAACAACAATAACAGCAACAATAATACTTGTAATAGAAGAAGAAAAAGAAGAAGAAGTTGATGAGAACTGAGATGAGGATTAAACAATAATAACAACAAATCAAGTATAGAATAAACTCTTATTATTCAATTGAAAACCACACAAAAAAATATTACAATCAGATTATGAATTGTTAACATGATTATATTAGTTATCTTATTCGAATAATGCTAATATTTATAAATATTGTCAAGTATTCATGATTATAACTTACATTAACAATAAATCAAGTTTCTTTCATAGTCCAAGTGTTGTTATACCATACGGTTGGGCTATGAAAGTATCAAGTATTTGTTGTACCAAGTGTTATACAACATAAATCTAAATTAATCATTTAACAAGCAAAGTATTAAAAGTGAACAAGATAACAAATACAAAATATGTTAGTACCAAACATTACAATCCATGTTGAATTTACACTATACTTATTCTTACACCATTAGTGTAACCTTTTCACCTTAACATATTAAACTTAGCTAAACATAATGAAAAAGAGAAACATAAATAAAATAAAAATTAACAAAGTAAAGGAAAGGAAATGAAAAGCATAAATAAGATATTAATGAAAGTAAAACTTAAACATTACAAAAATACAAAGAGAGAAAGCAAAAGTATGATCTTGATCTGAAAATCAAGATGCTTAAATGCATGACAAATACCTCCTTTTATAGACCAAAATTAAAAACTATTAATTTGATGACTAATTAATGAGTGGGTGACCACATCTTAACTTGGTGACAATTCTTATCTTATTTTTTGAATAAAACGTTATTGATAATGTCAGAATTTGAACCAAACTTCTATATGAAAGTTCTAGAAAATTATCTCAGTTTTCTAATAAAAAATAAATTGAGATCATTTGGACTTTTAGAACTCAAGATATAAGCTAAATATTGAATAGTATCTAAGTTACAGGACAGATTTGAACTTCTACATTGTTGCTAAGATTTGGACTATTAAATAGCAGAATTAAGTCTTGATTTCCCATGAAAGTTTTAAGCCTATATCTTAGCTTTCTATCCATATAAAGTATACCTAAATCTAAGATCTACAACTCCACATATAATCTAATTACCGAACAGCGTTCCAGTTTGGACTGCACTAGCATCTCTTTTTTAAGTTTGACCCTTTTTTATCCTTTCAATTTCAATACTTTAACTCATCAATCAATCATTTTATTTATGTGATATACCTGCATTTAGCATGAACATTTACTATAAATTAAAGGTACTTTATGGTATCAGACTTGTTATTATAAAACATGTTTTAGTTAAGGATTTATTGTTACTTCAAATGTAAAATAATAATATAAAACTTTGATAAAAAAGATATATTTTTAAGTACTAATCACCTACCCGAGACCACTAATTTATCTTTTTTTACTTTTGGAGTGCATTTTGTTTATTTTACTAATCATAAAACATTGAATAGACACAAATACCCCAAACAAATCAATAATGACTAATGCATTTCATGAAAATACTAAAATAACTCTTATCCAAAAATATAATTTTTTTATAGGAATGATAAAATAGTCATTACAATGTAGTTGTGAACAGTAAAATATGAGAAGAATATAGTAAATCCTCTTTTTGTTTTAGTTGCTCGCTAATTTTTTATACATTACAAATTCTCATAATTATAATTATTTTATAATTTTTTATAAATAATTTTTTTCAAGAAGTTTATCTTTACTCTAAATTTATTAATCAAATATAAATAAATATTAAAGATAAAAAATATTTTTATTAATAATAAATATATCTTTATATGAATAAGCTACATAACTGGATTAACTATAAAAGTATATACACCTACACTTTTATCATTAAAAAGAAAAATAAAACATGGTTTTGAGAAAACATATTATTTTGTCCAACTTATATATAAGTTTCTAAATATGAAAAAGTTAGGAGTTTTTTTTTCTTGACAAACAAACAAAAACTTGTGAGAAAAGGTATTCTTTTAATCAATTTTGTTTTGCTCAATTGCTCGAAACTTAAAAGATAAAATTAAAAAATTGAAAAGAAAAAAAATATTATTGAAGGAATAATAACATCTTGTAAAGCTCTCTTCATATCCCTAAATTCAATTATAATTCTAAGTAAACAATCAATGTATTTGAATTTGCATTGATAGTTAGTGGCGAAATAAAAATAATATAAAAACATATTAAGCAAATGAACATAAAATTCTCTTAATAGAATTACCATATAAAATTCTAATTTTTTTTTTATTTGTTATTTTTTTAAAGTAATCTATTTTTATAAGAGGTTTAAAACTCTTTAAATAAACCTAAAAACTTATCTAAATCAACAAGAAACACCTAAAAGTAAAAAAAAAAAAAAAATCAATAAAAATCCTCAACAAAATAGAAAAAAATCATAAAAATAATTATAAAAATAATATACTAAAAAAATTATAATTAAATTATAAATAATGAAAGTTTTAAAGTCAACAGAAAAATATATTATAAATAAACTAAAAAAATTATACACCCTGAACATTAATTTTTGGGCTTTATTTAAAGATCTTATTGATCTCTAATTATTACCAAATTTTAACATTATATATATATATATATATATATATATATATTGCAATCCACGTAACAAAGCAACTTTTTAAAATTAAAGGCTTTTTAAAATTAAAGGTTTATATATATAAAAAGCCTTTAATTTTAAAAAGTTGCTTTGTTACGTGGATTGACAATATATATAAATCTTTAATTTTAAAAAGTTGCTTTGTAACGTGGATTGACAATGCGGTGCATGGTTTGGTAACAATATGCACCACTTTGTTAAATGTACTATTACATAATTAATATTATGATGTAAAATGTTTTTAAAAAATATTATTAACTTGAAAATATATTAAAATATCTTTTATTTTTTATATTAGTATATTAAAATTAAAAAAAAATCAATTTAATATTTTTCTTCAAAAACAAAAAACCCAAAAAACATCAACTAAAAATTCAGACAATGAATTGCATGTTACAAGACAGTAAGAGCGATGAACAAACCGGGCGTTCATTTGAATTCACCTAGAAAAAGGCCACGTCATGGCATCTTTCATCAGGACAAGCGTGTTGTTGAACTTGGGACAGAGATCATAACCGAAACCATACCTGAATTTCACATTCAAGAAACAAGTCACCTTTCATATAAACTCAACAAAATTATTAGTTTTTTTTACTTTTAAATCAGATCAAAAGACATTACAAGACAACTCACACACACTTTAATATTATAGATCAACAACACTGGAGCGAAACCCTAATGGTAAGCCTCCATAGCCTTTCAAAGTCTATCTCCTAACACATGCTGGCCTCCATATGTGCTCTGGGGCCTCGATAATTTTTCCATTTATAGGTGGTTTACTTTCCAGGCTTCAGTCACATTCCGCATCTACTCGAAAGGATTCCTATCTATATACAGAACACTAATGACCAATACTTTCTTTATCCTAAATACAGTTCTTTCTCAGGGTAATAGCCGCGTCACATCATGCTCTTGGTCAGCATTCTTGGCTTGGTTGTATAGCGATTCAAAAGCATTCATACACACACTCGAAAATCCGACCATTGCCTGGAAAACATGCGGGAATCCCATCTGGAGATTGTTCATTGTCATTGACCTGGTTACGCTAATTGACTTTTCATGCTTACTCTTTTCTTCCTCTGCCTTTGCCCGCGAGATCTCAACCTTCGCTCTTTTCTCCATAACTGGGTCCTTTTTCCTTGTGCTAGGAGTTTCAGGCATCGAGTACGGACCATACTTGGTCTCCAGCGATCTAAGCTCAGCAGCCTTCTTCTCAAACTCTTTGAATGCAGATTCTGACTTCTTCTTTTGCTTATGCTCTTCTGCTTGTTGAACTACAATAGCATGAATTACTGCTAAGAAGCTCTTGATTCCTTCAGAAGCCACTTTGTCAGGAATCCGATCAACTGCATGGTGCCATTCTTCACAAAGGGAATAAATTCTTGATTCCTGACTGGTTCTTGAAATTGGGTTTTTGCTGAACTGGAAAAGGCTAAGTCGCAGCCAGCCTGTGAGGGACTGAATGTAATCCCGCTGAGCCTTGACTACATTGCAGAATGATTGGTGCCATTGGTGGACCTCAAGCTCAAGCTGGAGAGTCGACTGCCTATGAATCTCAGATGTCGGCTCAGTAGATGGGATTGTGTTGAGATATTTGAGCTGCTGAACAATGTGTGTCTGGACCTGGTGCAACTCGTACATGCTTCTCCACATGCACATTGACCTGCAAAGGAAAAGAAGGTTTTATTTAAGCACGAGCATCATGACAAATCTTATACTTTATCTCATAAGCCATGTCTGCCTCCATGTCTAATAAAGTGTAAAGAATAATTTGGCAGGATATTTATCAGATTTAGGCTCATACCCTCTACTGTCTTCAAAACAGAAATTGTTCATCGCTATTTTATTGGATTGCTTGCACTATATTTGATAATGGTAAAATTCTGATTTCCAAATGGAAATAATTTTGCGAGATGGCCAGGATCCAACACAGTGACAGAGAATACCAAATTTCTATTAATTCAACCTGCCACCAAAGTCCGCAACAGCAAAGTTATAATTACACACTATTGACACAAGCCCACATCCACCAGAGTCCGCCACAGTAAAGCTATAATTACACGCTATTGACTCCAGCCCACATCTACCAATGCCTCACTAGCACACTGTGCCTTAAGATTCTACCTTAGCAACACAGTGAGACGACAAAACTCCAATGGATGCAAAGAGAGATTCACAAGCTAAACTGAGGTCTCATAGCCCTTGGCACAGCTGGATTCCTATCACTTCGAAATAAAAGCAAGCAAGAGAGACAAAACAAGCCAATGAAGGCAGACAATAGTAAATTATGTACTGTATATATACGAGCAAAAATATAAAAAAAATCCAAAGTTAACTTTCACTGGGTATTTTTATTATTATCTTCCAGTTCTTTATGTCTACTCCATCCTTCGAATCTTGCAAGGCTTAAGACCAGGGGCTGCAACAATACTAAGCTATGACCACAACAGAGCCAGATTCAAATGCAAGTGTGGGCCAAGGTCAATTTTCCATTTTGTGCCTGTAATAATTATGAGAATTCAAAGCTTCGGCCCTAAAACCCAGTAGCCGTTTGGACTCTCTCTATGAAAGGAAAATGATGCGATATGGGTCACGTGAAAACTTAGGGGTTACTTGTTTGTTGCTTCAGCTCTTAAATGCAGCTAGGTCATGGGCCCAACGAAAAGTACTATTGAAAAAACAAAAATGACCGACCCTTTTACAAGCTCAAGGAGTTGAGGGTAAAGCTCTGTCTCCCTTAATTTGATGATTTCCGTGGAAATGGACTCGATGCCCTGAGCGGCGACCATCATCTGGGACTGCAACTTCTCTACTTCTTTCTTGGTCTTCTCGGTCTTTACATACTCAACCCTCTTCACCTCTAGCTTCCTCAGCAATGCTAACTTCTTCTCATGCTCAATTTTCAAACTCTCAGCATTCTACAGCACAACAGCATAATCTCTCGATTAAAATTAAAAAAAAAAAAAGGGAAAAGAAGTACTTGATAAATAACATAAGAATATCATCTTTAATTAGATAGATAGAGACAGGACAGCCTATGAATCGCTTCTTTACTCTTTTTGACTCCTCAAGTACAATTAGAGATAACCCACAAGTACAATTAGAGATAACCCAGTATGTAATCAACAAAATATGGTCCATCGAGGTCATACCTTGACCTCCAGGAAGAGCTTCTTCTCCCAGGCACATAGTCTCTCCAAAGTTGAACAATGACTAACATGAGCTGCACCCCCGCTTCCTCCATGACTAACAACCATTTCCTCACTAATCTTTCCAAACCCATTAAGCTTTGGACTTGAACCCCATGTCCACAATGAAGGACTGGTCAAACGGCATCCATAATTATAACTTTTACCTGCAACATCAACAAACAAAATGAACATGACCCAAGAAAACGAATCAAATCAAACATCTAAATAAAAGACAGAACAATTTTTGATTCTCCAGTTTTCTCCTTAACCAAACAAAGTCAAAACAAGAAAATGGAACTATAATAAAACAAATGTATAAAACTACAAGATCAAAGACTAACTAACCTCCTTTGCTTTGACTTGCTGACAAGTTAGGGCTTGAAACTTCCAAAACACAAGAAAGTTGACCACCAGCATCAGCAGCTTTAAGAAAATATTCATCGACTTCTTTAATGATCTCCACCAAATCTTTACTATTTCTGGAAACCACCATAGCAAGCTCACTCCCACTTCCACTAGCAGTCTCTTTCGAAAACCCACTAACCACCGAAGGTGGGACCACCGCTACCATCTCCGATGCAGTGGTGGTGGTGGTCACCTCCTCCCACTCCTCCTCCTCCATTGACCTCGGCGGAGGAGGGACAAAGGGGTCCCAGAAATCCCAACTCGACGCCGCCACTGGTGGAGGCGGTGGGGGAGGGGGCGGAAGCGGGGAGGGGGCGGTTGCGGTTGCGGTTGCGGTGGTTGTGGTTGTCCATGTGTCCGAGCTTGGGCTCATGGGAGGTGGGGGAGGTGGTGGTGGGGAGCGATGGATGGGTGGGAGGCGGCGGTGATGGTGGTCGTGGTGGTGGTGGAGGTGGAGGTCGGTTTCAGTGTTGGAGAACTGAAGAAGGGCTGATCCAGTACTGCGAAGTGAACGGATGTACATTGCATGTGAAGCAGAAAGAGATTGTCTTGCTTTGACAAGTTGTTTCATGTATCTCTTCCTTGCTTTGCATCTTGACACCATCTCTTCTCTCTCTATTCTTGAGTAACAACAACCCATGCTGCTGCTGTTATTGTCGTCTCTCTACACGCTCTAGATCAAGCCTGTCCTTTGGTTGCTCTTTGGTGTTCTTGATTTGGAGCCAGAAGGAAAAGTGAAACACTTTTTGAACGCGAGAGTGTGAGAGAACTTACAGTACTTAGATCAATGTCCGAGGGGGTTTCATGGTCATTGATTACTTGCGTCCTTGGAACCAAACAAAAGAAACAAAGAACACACAAAAAATATGGTTTGTTTTGCCTGCCTCTCTATCAAGGCGTCTTTCCAGGTCTGGGATATGTTTTGGTTTTGGTAGAGGTGATGGTGGTAGTGGTAGTGGTGATGGAGTAACAGTCTTTTGAGAGGTACGTACCAAGACAAAGTGCATTGGGCAGAGAGCTAGGCAAGTCATTTTATATTTGAATTTTAGAGTCGAAAATATCGAAGTAAAAAAATAAAAAATTTCAGGTTTTTCGACTTCCAATTAAAAAATAAAATTTATTCCTTTTATTTTATAATTTTTTAGGTTTTTTCTTGATATTTTGGTTTTTATATTTTTATTAAGTTTTAATGTGTTCGAAATTTTTTCTATATATTTATGATTTTTTTAATTTTTTTAAATTTAATCCTCGTATTTTTATTTTTTATAAATTTATAAATTTTTTTTGATTTAAAATTTAATAATATTTCAAGTTTAATCCTTTGATTTTTTTTATTTTTTTTTATTTTTTTATAAAATTTTAATTTTTTTTTAATTTTTTTTTTAAATTTGAGAACGTCGTTCATGTTACTTTTAGAAGTAATTTTTGTGCTGAAATATATCAAAATTAAACTTTTTATTTTTTAAAAATTTAAAATCAGCTCATCAAAATGATCCAAAACTTATAAAAAAATAATTTTTTATTAAAAAAATATTTTTTTTAGAAATAAAACTTGCATCATATTCTCAAATTTAACCCTTATTTTATTAATTTTTATTTTTTTATTTTGGATTTTTTTATTAATTTGATTTTGTTTTTGTGATTTTTTCCTTTAATTCAAGATTTTAAGTTATCCTCTCATTTTATTTTTTAAATGAGATTCATGTTTTTTTAATTGTTATTTTTTTATTATTTTATATAATTAAATTTTTTTTTATTTGATATTAAATTTACTGAAATTTAATCTTCATGATTTTTCCAATAGTTTTTATACTCGACACAGAATAAGTAGGTCACAGGTCAAGCTAGTTAACTGGAATTAATCCAAGTTAATCAATTTTTTTTATTTAATAAAAAATTTGAAATTATTTTTTTTAAAGAAAATAATCAACAATTTTGACCTGATTTTTACTAAAGTTGCCTCAAGTTAATTAAACATGGGTCAATATCGATTTATATCATTTTACATTGGATCAATTCTCCATAAATTTCTTTCTAAATTCAGGTCAGTCTAAACCTCGATCACAAATTAAACCTAAGTCTCGATTACAAGTTAACCCATTAGATATAACCAAGTTTTTCAAATGGGATGCTTTCAGTTTACTTATTAGTTAGAACCATGAATTTGAAAAGTTAATAAGGATTGATATTATTTTTTTTTAATTATATCATTTTAATTAGATTGTCATCATCTTATAATCTATGTAAGAGGTTTGGTCAGGTGTATCATATTTTTTAGGTTATTTTTTAATATTTTTGTTAATTTTCTCCTTTAAAATTTAAATTTTTTAATATTAAACTTTATTTTTTTCTATTATATTTTTAACCGGACTATCCCTTTCTATGATCATACTTACAAATCTTTGCTATGTTACTCAGATTTACTAGTATTTTGGTTTTTTAAAATTTTTTTATTTAATAATTTTTATATATTTTTTAGATATTTTTATTCAATAATTTTTATATTTTATCATCCTATCTGTAATGTAATGGTTATTATTATTTTTTTAATTTTATTTTTATGATGTGGAATTGTGAATTTTTTTAAATAAATTAATATTATTTAAACATTATTTAAAAAAAAATAGCTGAACTGCAGAACCACGTGTCACATATACAGTACTTATATATATATATAAGTAGCTATAACATGCAGGGCATAATCCGAATTTGTTTGTTGGGTTTGGATGGTAGAGGCCATGTTGAGAATGAGGAGATTCCTGGTGGGGTGAATAAGTTGATCTTGAAGGATTTGAATTACCAATTTGCCACATGATTTGCGAAAGAGAACGGAGGGTGTTTTGGTAACTTGAGATTTCAATGTTAATATTTATTTGGGAATATAGTTGAGGTTGTTTTTAAAAGGATTTTCATGTAGAAATAAATTAAAATAAATTTTTTATTTTTAATAAAATACTTTTAAGATTTTCACTTCAAAACATTGAAAATAAATAAATTAATTAATATTTTATTAAAAAATAAAATCTTAAAAAATATTGTACTGAGTTACTAAAATGAGATAAAAATTTGGAGAGAGCAGCGGTGATAATTAATAAATAGATGAAAGACGCGGCCAAAGCTGTAATTACCAATTAGATGTTACAATTTACAAAGGGTTGGATGGCTGGGCATTGAAAAGACGAAAATTTTTGGGTCTGTTCAATAAAAAAGTATTATTTTAATTTTTCAGGAAAGATAAGAGTTTTTGTTTAAATGAACTATTTTTTAATTTTTTTTCATTCATTGAAAGAGAAGTTGAAAACGCAATTGACCAACTTTTTCCCAACTTGATAATTTTTTAGACAAAAATCACCTCGTAAGTAATTTTTAACTAATAACAATTATATTATTACCTTTCACTTTATCTTTTGTAGCGTCTTTATTTTTTATTCCCCCACCCATCATTTTGATGCCGTAGTTCCTAAAAGTAAGATTCTTATTTATTTATTTATTTATTTATTATTTTTTTTAAAAAAATCAAATTTTATTTAAAAAATTAATAATTATATAACAAATATAATTTAGGAGAGTAAACACTTTTTATACTCAAATATAAAAATCATAATATTATAAATAAAGGGATAATAATTACATTAAAAAATTAATTATTAAAAGGTTAAATCATATAATATATAATTTTTTTTAATATTTGAAAATTCATGCATTATTATATATTACATCTTATCTTCAAATATAAATAAATTAATTTATTGAATTAATAATAAATTAAATAATTTAATTTATATAATATACTTTAATTGAGTTATTTCATTTACATGATCTAGCTCACGGAAATTAATAACCTTGTCTAAGTTATTTTTTATCCTTTTTGTTGATTGATTATTTTTTATCATTATATATTAAATTGTTGAAAATTATATATATATAGTTATCTTAACCTCACGACTTAAAATTTATATGTCTTAGTCCTATCAAGTTCTTGATTGCCTATGAATTTATCTTCTTTATCTAGGTTAGATTTTAGTAACACTATGGTTATTTTTAGAAAACATCTTATCAATGACTTTTATAAGGTTTATTTTCTTTAGGTGTGTCATTTGATACTCACCTTTTAAATTTACTTCATATGGTTTGATTAGCTTTCATAGTATTGAAACATAACAAGTAAATAATTTTTATTTTTATTTTATTTGTCAGATTTTTTTAGCAATTTTATTTTAGAAATCAATACTCTCAACTATTTAAAAAAAAATTAGACTTAAATATCCTCTTGCTTGTCTTAAAATCTAAATTCATGGACCATATAGAATGCATATACTTTGAACACCTCGAAGTAACAATCAAGTAATTTTAGAAAACCCGAGGAAAAATTATTTCTTTAAAATAATTTGAAGTGATATTTTGAATACAACAAAAGTAGATTTTTACTTTAAAATATAGAATGTAAGCTTATTAGACCTTTTAATGTTCACTAAAACTTGAAATGCCTTATTATGTGTTTGAAGACCTATAAATATATAAGCTAAAGGTTTTGTTGATTTTGAGTTTGAGAACTAAGAGCAAACAACTTGGAAAACTCCACTAATTTAGGCAAAACTCAATTTGGAGTAAAAGTTTGATGTTGTAATAGTAAGTAAATGGCCAATAATATATCAAGTGCAAGATAAGAACTATTCTAAGAGTCTTGACCAAAAATGAATAAACATTTTCAAAATAACAAGTACTTGGATATGGATAAGTATTTTAGAAGATTTATTTTGATTGAGGTTAGATTCAACTAGCTCATAAAAGTTAATTTAATAGCTATATATACATTCCAATATGATATAAACATTAATAGAAGATCATTCATTAAATTACAACAAACTTTTTAGGGCAAGATTGTCAAAAAATAACACCAAATTTTAGAACATGCTTACACTATATCAAAGGGAATAATCAAATTGTTAACCAAATGTTTGTCTATTTAGGATATACATGGTTTCAACTTTAAGAGAACATATAACTCATCTAGTAGTGTACATTAAATCATGTCATTCTCAAACTAATCACCCAAAAAAACAAACACAAACATATAAAAGGAAGTATTTATAGTTTCAAGCACATGGATTTAAAACACCATCAATGCCACTCATAAGAGATTCAACAACATTCAACAAGAAGTCACTTTTGTTACAAGTTCAAACTTAAGGATATAGAACACTAGCAATGCTCCTTGCATAGAAATACCATAAACATTTAACAAAAAAAAAACCACAATCACATGTAATATATCAAAACCATAAAATCTACAAGAAAGGAAACATAAGAAATGCATATAAAGTCATAAATAATTTTTAGCAAGTAGCATAAACTATTAAAAAATATCAAATATGAGTTGCATGGTTAAAAGCATAACAAGCAAAAAGAACAAATAAAGGGGCTCGGGGTGGGGGTGGGGGTTGGGGGATATGTTGCGATGTCGTGGTCGCACAAATTAATTACCCTAGCTTAAAACACAACACACAAGATAGTATAGAGCAAGCAAGGGGTCGATCCCACAAGGAAGATTTAGTTTAGATTTTTATGCTATACGTTATGCAATTGGGGGGTTTTGATTTGTGATGATCTAAACTATGGAAGAAATTAAACTAGCAAACAGAATCAATTGAAATCAAAATTTATCAAGAAAACAAACCTTGGTTGCAAGCACACATCCACCAATGGAAATTAGAACCGATCCTTGAAACAAAACTACAATTTATATTCTGAATTTTTATCTTTTTTTAATGTTGGTTAATTAACGGATCCGCCGTATAATTAACCCTAACCAACAAATAATCACAATGTCCACATTAATGATTTAGTTCAATGGCAGCCCTAAGAACTAGATATTTGAGTGTTTTCCCTAAGTTTAATAATGTAGTTCCGCCACAATTATCAAGCTTAGTTGCTTCACAAGTTCATACATCACAACTCCGGTTTTGATATCAAACTTAGCAATAAATTGTTCACAATAATAACTTAGAGTTCCGCTCTAGCAATTATCAACAACAATCATAGAAAATATGCATAGGAAAACAACCATACTTATTCATAATATAAACTGAAAATAACAGGAAGAATAAATCTCACGGTTCTTGAAATCCGAAGGTTTGTTGTGTCCTTGCAACCAAGAAAAGAGCTTAGCCTTGCATAACCATTGAACAACTACTCTTAAAGAATGAAGAGAGCATGATTTTTTTGGGTTTGTAGAGGAGAGAATTTGTGTTTTTTCACTTCTGGCTGCTGCCTCCTTTCTCTCCTCTCTCTCTTTCTTTTTATATGCTAAGAAACCCTAGTTCCTAATTTACAAAGTAGTCCTCCCTTAAGTTGACAATTGACATTTAAGTACTTCTATAACTATTTTCCCTAAAAAAAAAGAAATAGCCTTGCATGAAATCTTCAAACTCTGACTTAGAGGAGCTAAATTGATGATATAAAAACTTGGATGACGGTTTAGAAGCTTCGAAACGTAATTTGGACTCATTTCTTCACGAAACCTGATTGCTGGCAGAATTCATTTGTCATCTTTGAAAAATCATATCTCCCTCATATGACTTCGTTTTTGGATGAAATTTGGAGCATTTATAGTCCTTTGAGTCAGGAATCCAACAAAATTGAGTTTTCATAAATTGGACTTCTATAGCTCCAGATATTGAATTTTGAATAGACAAAGGTCAACAGTGGCAGAATGCGAGATTTGACTTTGAAGAATGTGATTTCCATGATCTTCCTCTTTTTATTTTTCTTGCATTGCATTTCCAGAAAGGTATGGATGTTAGCTTTTTATTGCCACTAGAATCACTTCATTTCGATCTCTAGAACTCACGCTCTGCACAAAACATTGACTGAACATCAAGTCTGCCAATTATCTCCAATTTACTCCTTTTTGCATTTTTCATCCAAAAGTGCCTTCAAAACATAAAACAAAGAATATCAAGGCATTTTACATATAAAACATGGACAAAACATTAGGTAAATATGGGTGAAATTATCGAATAATATGGTTACATCAAATACCCCCACACTTAGCTCTTTCTCGTCCTCGAGAAAGGATAAATAAAATTAAATTGAATTGAAAATAACCATGATCAATCTCTTAATCTCCCATCAATATCTAAGAGTACAAGCATTATAAATAAGAATATAATAAAAAAGGATAAAATAAATAAATTTTTATGAATTTGTTTACATGCAAACTTCAAAATTCAATCAATCATCGGGATTTAAATGAAATCTATGCCATGCCAAAGTGATAGGTCCTCTCATTGATATACACTCCAACACTCATGTGTTTAGGGTTTATGTGTTTAAATCTCTCAAATTCAATCAAAGAGTATGTTCTACCATAAGCTTGCTTTTCAATCTCATCTCCATTACTAACATATTACAAACAATGCATGAATCAAAAGGTCTTATTTTCCGGTTGTAATGGGGCTAAGGTTAAGGTGAGGTAAAAGAGAGTAAAAGAAAAGGTTCAAATCAAAGAAAGTAGAGCATTCTGAAAAATGATATTTCAAACAAGATATTCCATCAAAGCTCATAAATTTTTTCATCTTTAATCACCAATGCTTAACTCCTTTTGATTGTAAGCTCTTTTAACATAAAATCTTAAGAACATAAAGGAACATTTTTTTTTTCTTTTTTTTTTTTGTAATTTTGCCCATCTTTTCATCAAGCATCACTTCTTCTATCTTTTCATATAATTTCCAACCATAATTCCATGAAGTATCACAAGTACATGCTCTACTAATCCTTGGCCAGGGGAAAAGGAAAATATATATAAAGTTAAGGCTTATACATGGATAAAGCAAAGAAAAGATAAATAAGCTCAAAAGGGGCTCACTAAGGATAATATGCTTTAGGTTGGCTTTTTTGGTTCAAGTGCTTTAAAATTCCTATTGCCTTTATCATCTTCATGTATATTTGTAATGTAATATAATCTCAATAAGATATGAAGCAAGTTCTAGAGATACATATCATTGAAAGAATGCACCTCAAAGAATACAATGTTGAAGGCTCAAAAACTTGCAGTGGTATAACACTATAAAATCAACATGGCATATTCTCAAAGTCAATCCCTAAACCAATTAAACCTTAAAATTTGCATGCATACTCTTTCATTTGATTTATATCTTCATCTATCTCAATTAATTCTTATACATAATACTCATATTCTCAAAAACCAATGGGAGTTAAAAAGATCAAACACAAATTTTTTTTTTTAAGAACAACAAAGAAAACTAAAATAAGAAAATAAAAATTCTCCCAATACCCCCACACTTAAAACACAACATTGTCCTCAATGTTGAAATAAAAGCAAAGGAACATAAGAGAATGACAGAAAATAAATTAAAATGCAAAAAAAAAAAAAAGATAAGGAAAAGGAGAGCAAATCTGATTTTTCTTTTTGTGTGCTGGGTTGCCTCCCAGTAAGCGCTTTTGTTTTATGTCATTGGCTTGACAGGTGGCATGCTCATTCTTCATAGATTGGTTCAGCTAACTCTACAGCAGCGGTGAGTTCTGCCGTCCAACCTTCATAGAAAGGTTTCAAACGATGTCCATTGACCTTTAGTACTTTGCTGGTTTCTAAACTTGTAATTTCAACTGCACCATAAGGAAAAATATTAGAAACAATAAAGGGTCCAATCCAACGAGAGCGCAATTTTCCAGGAAAAAGTTTTAAACGCGAATGATAAAGAAGGACTTTGTCTCCAACATGAAATTCCTTTCTTGTAAGCAATCGGTCATGAAGATTCTTAGTCTTTTCTTTGTAAATTCTTGCATTCTCGTAAGCATCATTTCGAATTTCTTCCAACTCTTGCAGTTGCAATTTTCTTGCAATCCCAGCAGCATCATAATCCATGTTGCATTGTTTAATGGCCCAAAAAGCTTTGTGTTCAAGCTCCACCGGTAGATGACATGCTTTCCCATAAATCATTCTATAAGGTGACATTCCTATAGGTGATTTATAAGCAGTCCTATAAGCCCAAAGTGCATCTCCAAGGCGTAGACTCCAATCTCGTCGGTTAGGTTGCACTGTTTTCTCCAAAATGGACTTGATTTCTCGATTGGAAATTTCAGCTTGGCCATTCGTTTGCGGATGATATGCTGTGGATGTTCGATGAGTCACATGATATTTGCGTAGCAATGCTTCCATGGAACGATTGCAGAAATGAGTGCCACGATCACTGATGATAGCTTTAGGGATGCCAAACCTATCAAATATGTGAGTCCTGACAAAATCTAAAGCAACCTTAGCATCGTTAGTTCGTGTGGCTTTCGCCTCAATCCATTTGGACACATAATCAACAGCAAGAAGAATATAAAGATTTCCAAAAGAAGAAGGAAATGGACCCATAAAGTCAATACCCCAAACATCAAAAATTTCACTTACAAGAATATTCGTTAAAGGCATTTGATTTTTATGAGTGATATTACCTGTTCTTTGGCATTTTTCACATGATTTGCAGAAGTGATATGCATCTTTAAAAATAGAAGGCCAATAGAAACCACTTTCAAGTACCTTGTGGGCTGTTCTTTTTGCTCCAAAATGCCCACCACAAGAATGAGAATGACAAAAAGTGAGAATGGAATGAAATTCATCCTGTGGTACACATCTCCTTACTACTTGATCGACACAAAATTTCCACAAGTAAGGAGTATCCCAAAAATAATATTTAGCATCAGATCGTAACTTGTCCTTTTGGGATGTAGACAAACCTGGAGGGAATTCTTTGGTGACTAAATAGTTCACCAAATCAGCATACCATGGTCTTGTAGAGGAGTGCAACATATACAACTGTTCATCAGGAAATGTTTCTCTTATTGTTTCAGTTGGAATATCATCGGTCTTCAGTCGACTCAAGTGATCAGCCACATGGTTTTCAGCACCTTTTTTGTCTTTGATCTCAAGATCGAATTCTTGTAAAAGCAAGATCCACCTAATCAGTCTTGGTTTAGACTCCTTCTTCTTCAAAAGATACCTAAGAGCTGCATGATCAGTAAAAACAATGACTTTTGTACCAAGTAGATATGACCTGAATTTTTCAAGAGCAAACACCACTGCAAAAAGTTCCTTTTCAGTTGTATGGTAATTGCATTGTGCTGCATCCAACATGCGAGAAGCGTAGGCGATAACATGCAAATTCTTCCCAATTCTTTGCCCAAGCACAACTCCTACCGCATAGTCACTCGCATCACACATTATCTCAAAAGGTTCATCCCAATTTGGTGGTTGGATGATAGGGGCAGATGTGACACGTCTCTTAAGCTCATCATGGGCATCTTTACAGGCTTGATCAAACACAAAATCCACTTCTTTGGCTAATAGTCTGCACAAAGGTGCTGTAATCTTCGAGAAATCTTTGATAAAGCGTCGATAGAAACCTGCATGACCTAGAAAAGAACGAACTTCCCTCACGCATGAGGGGTAAGGTAATGATGAAATAACATCTATCTTAGCTTTATCAACTTGTAATCCACGTGAAGACACAACATGCCCAAGAACTATTCCTTGTTCTACCATAAAATAACACTTTTCATAGTTCAAGACAAGGTTTGTTTCAATGCACCTTTTTAGAATCAAAGATAAATTTTCTAGACATTTATCAAAAGAATCACCATACACCGTGAAATCATCCATAAAAACCTCGATTATTCTTTCAACATAGTCAGAAAAAATACTCATCATGCATCTTTGAAAAGTTGCAGGAGCATTACAAAGACCAAAAGGCATTCTCCTATATGCATATGTACCAAATGGACAAGTAAATGTAGTTTTTTCTTGATCCTCAGGTTTAATAACAATCTGATTGTATCCACTATATCCATCAAGAAAGCAATAAAAAGACTTACCTGCTAGGCGTTCAAGCATTTGATCTATGAATGGTAATGGGAAATGATCTTTGCGTGTAGAAAGATTGAGCTTTCTGTAATCAACACACATTCTCCATCCACTCGAGATGCGAGTAGGAATGAGCTCATCATTTTTGTTTTTCACCAATGTGATTCCAGTCTTTTTAGGCACCACATGGATTGGCGCCACCCATTTACTGTCAGTGATGGGGTAAATGACTCCTGCATCTAATAGTTTTAAAATTTCAGCTTTCACTACCTCCATCATAGGTGGGTTCAACCTCCTTTGCAGTTCCCTTGTTGGTTTTGCGTTGTCCTCCAATAGTATGTGATGCATACACATTGAGGGACTAATGCCCTTGATGTCAGCTAAAGTCCATCCAATGGCAGTTTTGTGATCACACAACAACTTCACAAGTTTTTCCTCTTGTATACTTGTCAAACCTTTTGCTATGATAACAGGAAGTGTATTATTGTCGCCAATGAATACATACTTCAAATTATCGGGCAAAGGTTTTAATTCTAACTCGGGGGCCTGTAAAATAGATGGCAAAAGCTTTTTATGTGAGAGTAATAAATCAATAAAGACATTACCATGGGGAACGGTTTGTAAAGCTTGTAAGGCCAATACTGATTCGTGCATGTTTTGGGGAACACATATGTGCCTCTCCATCTCTTCTATCTTGGTGAAATCATAGCCATAGCTCAAAGCTATGCTTAATCCATCTTCGCAATCAAAATCACAAACTTGCTGCACACACTTATCAATCTGGTCATAGCATGTGATAGAATAAACATTGCTATAAGGATATTTCATTACATCATGAAAATTGAATTCAATTTTTTCATCTCCTACCTCCATAGACAAGGTATCCTTACCACAATCAATCTTTGTGTTGGCAGTTTTCAAGAATGGTCTTCCAAATAATATAGGAGTGCTGGTTGATGAATCACAAGAATCATGTTCCATATCAAGAATATAAAAGTCACATGGAATAACCAAAGTATCAATCTTGACTAGGACATCCTCTATCACACCAAGTGGGTAAACCAAACTACGATCCGCAAGTTGTATTACAATGCTAGTTTTATGCAAAGGCTCAAGACTAAGAGAATCATAAACATGTTTGGGCATAACACTAATGGATGCACCTAAATCACACAAGGCCCTCTTGAAACTAGCATTACCAATAACACATGGGATAGTAAACGCACCTGGGTCCTTTTGCTTCAAAGGCATATTCTTTTGAACAACAGCAGACACAACTTCACCCATACTTACCATTTCATGACCTTTCAATTTGAAAGCTCTCTTGGTAGTATACAACTCCTTCAAAAATTTAGCATACTTGGAAATTTGCTTGATAGCATCAAGTAAAGGAATGTTGAGTTCTACTTTTTTGAAAACCTCTAAAATCTCTTTTTCTTTGTCCTCTTTCTTTGACCTAGAAGAACTCACAGGAAAGGGTGGAATTGCTTTAAAACTGGAATTCATTGAGTGAGGAGTTACCTTTGGAGTGTTGGTCGATGTTTTAGTTTGTGAAGGAGGATGATGTTCCTTTTTTGTACTCAATTCAGTTTCTATCTCTTCTTCTTCCTCCATCTCAATTTGTTTTGACCTTTTCTCTTCAAGTTCTTTCCCACTTCTCAGCATGATCGCACTAACATTCTCTTTTGGATTCAATGCTTGGGAGGGCAATTTTCCGTTCATTTGTGCCTCCAATTTCCCTACACTTGAAGCTACTTGCCCCATTTGCTTCTCCAAGTTGTGAATACTTGACCTTGTTTCCTGTTGAAAAGACATGACATTTTGTTGCAAGGTAACAGTATTAGAAGCCAAAGTTTTCATCATCTCACGAAGATCATCATTGGATGACGACCCCGTAACATTGGAGTTTGTGAATGGAGGGGGTTGTCTTGCTTGATAATTCTGTTGGGGCTGAAATCCATGGGGATGGAATTGTCGGCCTTGATTGCCTTGTTGGGATGGGTTGCCATAGCGTAAGTTGGGATGATCTCTCCATCCGGGATTGTACGTGTTGGAAAAAGGATCATATTTACGCTGGGGTTGTCCGTTGAATGCTCCATCAATTGCATGAGCTTGTTCAATGTAATCTTCTTGCATTGTTGGGCACATATCCGAAGCATGTCCTTGTAAGGAGCATATGCTACAAACTTTCACCTGCTGCACATTTCCACAAGCCAAAGAACGCACAAGAGAAGTAAGATCATTAACTTTATTTTCAAGGTTAGAAATACTTACCTCATTTACTCGTTTGTTGGAGAAGTCTCCACGAGTGCCAAACTGTTTTGAGTTAGCTGCCATGTTTGAGATCAATTGGCGTGCAGCCTCAGGTGTCTTATCCACCAATGCGCCTCCACTTGCAGCATCAATGATACTACGGTCAGTAGGCATCAATCCTTCATAAAAATATTGAATGAGCAGTTGATCGGGTATTTGATGATGAGGGCATTGAATGCATAGTTGCTCAAATCTTTCCCAATACTCGGAGAGTGTCTCTCCATGAGATTGCCGAATCCCACATATTTCTTTCCTTATGTTGGCAACTCGAGATGCTGGGAAATACTTCTCAAGGAAAATCTTTTTCATGGCATTCCAAGTTCCAATAGATCCTGGGAGAATAGAGAAAAGCCATGCCTTTGCTGGCCCTTTTAAAGAGAAAGGGAAAGCTTTCAACTTAACTTGTTCTTCATCAACTCCATTCGGTTTCATGCCAACACAAACCATATGGAACTCCTTGAGATGAGTATGAGGATCTTCTCCTGCAAGACCATTAAATGTTGGTAACAAATGTATAAAACCAGATTTGAGCTCAAAGTTTACATTATTGTCAATGTTTATGCATAGTGGCTGATTTTCCATGTTAGGAGCAGCAAGCTCCTTGAGCGTTTGTTGTCGTGCAATAGCCATGGTGTTGAGGCGAGCTTCCTTGCGTAACCTGCGTAAAGTTTTTTTTCTATTTCAAGATCCAACTGCACTTGAATTTGATTAGTAGAACGGGTTACTGGCATAAATCATCAAGAAAACTCAAAAGAAACCAATCACACAAGAGACCGAAAACAATGCAAATTGTACGAAAATCCTACGCTAGAAAACTAAAACTACCTAAAACCCTTAGAAAACAGTGGAATTTGGCCTCAATAGGGTGGGGCTAGTAGTACACTACTAGTTTTGTTCAGAACGTCGTTTTCCTTCAGGAAAAGAAAAGTTGAAACCTAATTCCACAAACAATTCTGTTTTGAACAGTACCGTCACCGCAAATAAACAGTACCGCCGCAAGAAAAAATTCTGTTTCTCTTTTTTTTTTTTCAGAAATATAAATAAAAAATCATAGCAACTAAAAATAACAGTACAAGCACAAGAATCAACTAAAATTACTTCCCCGGCAACGGCGCCAAAATTTGTTGCGATGTCGTGGTCGCACAAATTAATTACCCTAGCTTAAAACACAACACACAAGATAGTATAGAGCAAGCAAGGGGTCGATCCCACAAGGAAGATTTAGTTTAGATTTTTATGCTATACGTTATGCAATTGGGGGGTTTTGATTTGTGATGATCTAAACTATGGAAGAAATTAAACTAGCAAACAGAATCAATTGAAATCAAAATTTATCAAGAAAACAAACCTTGGTTGCAAGCACACATCCACCAATGGAAATTAGAACCGATCCTTGAAACAAAACTACAATTTATATTCTGAATTTTTATCTTTTTTTAATGTTGGTTAATTAACGGATCCGCCGTATAATTAACCCTAACCAACAAATAATCACAATGTCCACATTAATGATTTAGTTCAATGGCAGCCCTAAGAACTAGATATTTGAGTGTTTTCCCTAAGTTTAATAATGTAGTTCCGCCACAATTATCAAGCTTAGTTGCTTCACAAGTTCATACATCACAACTCCGGTTTTGATATCAAACTTAGCAATAAATTGTTCACAATAATAACTTAGAGTTCCGCTCTAGCAATTATCAACAACAATCATAGAAAATATGCATAGGAAAACAACCATACTTATTCATAATATAAACTGAAAATAACAGGAAGAATAAATCTCACGGTTCTTGAAATCCGAAGGTTTGTTGTGTCCTTGCAACCAAGAAAAGAGCTTAGCCTTGCATAACCATTGAACAACTACTCTTAAAGAATGAAGAGAGCATGATTTTTTTGGGTTTGTAGAGGAGAGAATTTGTGTTTTTTCACTTCTGGCTGCTGCCTCCTTTCTCTCCTCTCTCTCTTTCTTTTTATATGCTAAGAAACCCTAGTTCCTAATTTACAAAGTAGTCCTCCCTTAAGTTGACAATTGACATTTAAGTACTTCTATAACTATTTTCCCTAAAAAAAAAGAAATAGCCTTGCATGAAATCTTCAAACTCTGACTTAGAGGAGCTAAATTGATGATATAAAAACTTGGATGACGGTTTAGAAGCTTCGAAATGTAATTTGGACTCATTTCTTCACGAAACCTGATTGCTGGCAGAATTCATTTGTCATCTTTGAAAAATCATATCTCCCTCATATGACTTTTTTTTTGGATGAAATTTGGAGCGTTTATAGTCCTTTGAGTCAGGAATCCAACAAAATTGAGTTTTCATAAATTGGACTTCTATAGCTCCAGATATTGAATTTTGAATAGACAAAGGTCAACAGTGGCAGAATGCGAGATTTGACTTTGAAGAATGTGATTTCCATGATCTTCCTCTTTTTATTTTTCTTGCATTGCATTTCCAGAAAGGTATGGATGTTAGCTTTTTATTGCCACTAGAATCACTTCATTTCGATCTCTAGAACTCACGCTCTGCACAAAACATTGACTGAACATCAAGTCTGCCAATTATCTCCAATTTACTCCTTTTTGCATTTTTCATCCAAAAGTGCCTTCAAAACATAAAACAAAGAATATCAAGGCATTTTACATATAAAACATGGACAAAACATTAGGTAAATATGGGTGAAATTATCGAATAATATGGTTACATCAGGATACTAAAACAAGAAGGCATGGCTCAACTAGACAAAGTTAGGGCTTTGAATTTTAGTAATGGTGACACCATATTCCTTTTTCCTTTATCCAAAACTTAAAACCTAAAGAATCCAAATCTTTTTAAAATTTTAAAATTGTCTTTCACTTCCTCTTATTAATATAATTTCTTTCTCCCTCAAATTTCTTAAACACTTTATTTTGTTTTTTATTTTCTCGTTGTTGATCTCTTTATTTATTATCTTTTCTCTCTCTTTCTTTTCTTTTTTTTTTTTTCCATCAAAAACCTAATGTTATTTATAGGGTAGAGAAAATGACCTACTTAAATGAGAGCAAGTCATTGGATGCCTAAGCAACAAAATTAAATCATAAAAAGGCTAGGGTAAAGTCAAGACCACAAGTCCAAGAGAGAATAAAGATGTTCTCCTTGCAAAGGTTATCAAGATACTCGTTAATATAAAAGCCAAAACCATAAAAACAATAAAATTAAAAGTGAATAAAAAAAAGAAATAAACAATACAAATTAAGAATTATCAAACGATGACAACATTTATGAGAGGTTGTTATGAAAGGTTGTAATAATCTTGGAATATATCATTAGTCTTAATAAATATTTCAAGATATAATTTGGAAGTCAAGGGAATTTTTTTATTTATAAAAAATCCCGCAAGATTTCCCTTTGTTCAATGCCAATCTCAAGCGTTGACAAACACTTGTTTCCATCTCAATCTCATTCATTCTATTAACTTATTTGTGTTAATAAAATCCCTCTTTTCATCATTCATCTTACAGATATGTCCATTATCAAATTAAATAATTTTTATGAACACTCAATACAATTTAAAAATTTACATGCAATATGTATGATAAATATACACTCTAAAAAATATATGACTAAATATATCATCATATTAAAGTTTGCAATTTATCTAAATTTATCTCTAATATATTCTTGAACATGTGTAATTATCGACCACTAAATAAAATTCTCTATTCTCTTAAGTTGTGTTTCAAGATAATCAATTTTTTTTTATCAAAGTTATTCATTTTTATGATGCATAATTATCAACACACATAATCTCTCTTCTATTTTCTTCCAAGAGTGGCCAAAACATAGATAATTTTTAATCAAGAATTATATTGTTTCTTCTATACTTTCTTAGCATAGCCAAATATAGGCCTTAATTCAATAACAATTCTTTTTGTGTTTTTCAATCCAATGT
Organism: Populus pruinosa; assembly: GCA_026413675.1. NCBI lineage: Eukaryota > Viridiplantae > Streptophyta > Magnoliopsida > Malpighiales > Salicaceae > Populus > Populus pruinosa. The sequence goes on from CM048598.1 coordinate 7,741,352, forward strand.
GATTAAATTCTCATCTATATCAACATGATCTAATTTTGTTCTACACATTTAAACTCAAGCAACACAACTAAGCATATTCAAAAGCAATAAAAAACTTGAGAGGTGAGATTTTTTGCTACTAAAAATCATCAAAATGATGGACAAAAAAGATTAAATCATTAATTATATGCATAAACACACATTAAAGAACCCCTTACTTCCTCTTGGCTAAATGAGTGAGGCCTTAATTTCACTCTCAAATCTTTATTATTTCTGGACAATATTGTTATATCTCTAAGTTATTCCTTTTTTATTTCATTTAATTATGAAAATTCTTCATTTCCTCTAAATTGGTTCAAGAATCATAATTAAGGAAATCTAAAATTTCTAAAATTTACTTACAAAATTTGCTTTGAAGATGTATAATGTCCTTCTAACTTGTATTTTTATCTCTCTTGGACACCCCATTATGGTTTTCTTTTTCCTTTTCATTCCACTTCTTTTGTTCTTCTTATAACTTACTCTAACAAGTCTTATATTCTTTCTCTCTCTCTTTTTTTTTTTTAATAGCAACTCATGTATTTCTCTTAAGGTTTCTAACTCACCTCCCTCGTTGTTTCTCTTTTTTAAGGTTGAAAGGTGACATACATGGCTAATTTATGGAGGTAGGTTTAGGAGAAGTTGAAAAAGATAGATGTTCTTTTCCTTTACATCCTATTGACTTCCTCTTAAAAAAAGGCTAATTTCTCTTATTTTTTTATTTAATCTCTCACATTATTATGTTTAAAAGATTTAGCATCCCTTCTTCCTTTTTATTCAATTTAGTATTGGCTAACTTATTAGTATTTTATTTCTACCTTTTAATATTCATGATTGTTTGTACAAATCTATTCATTTCATCCCTTTTAATTCATAACCATTTATAACTTTATTTTCTAGTCTTTTTTGGGATTTTATAGAATTCAACAATAAAATTATATAAAACAATGCCTAAATTAGATGAATAAATAATGATAGAGATAATGGTCGCGAGAGTTTGAATGGTCCAACAATAAGGTCTAGTTCGTGCCAGAAATATGACTAAATTTATATAGTGATACAAAGTTTTTTTGTCTCTCTAGCTTCTACCTTTGGAGTAGAAAATGAAGATAAAAAGAGTGATGAATATATACTTGACCTTGAAACAATGTTGCTTAGTTTTGTTAGATTACTATAATGCTCATTGAAGTTTAACACTTCTTAAAAGTTAACCCCCCTTCAAGTTTTGACTTTCCTAAAAGGAATTTGATTAAAATTAAAAAATAAAATCATCCTAATTCAGGGTAAGACTTAAAATAAGCCATTATTTTTTTATTTTCTTAAAATTTTCATTATATTTTAAAAATTCTTTTTAATTGAGATCCAAATAGGTTATAAGATATAAAATTTGTTCAATTAAACCTTAACTCATTTAATAGGACCTCCCAAATATTTTTAATTTGATATTTTCAATTCTTGATCCTTTAATTCCTTCAATTACAACCAAATTTCGATCCATGTATCTTGCCCAATTGAACCTATATTGATTAAAGTGTGATGGGTTAATTAAATTTTTAAGGAGACTGGTGGATCAAGATTTTAGAATTTCGATCAATTAGTCGACTATTTTTTCTGATCTGGTTGATTAGGAGGCTTGTTTGGCTTTGGTAGACCAACAAGTTAGATTCAATTGATCGATTGACCTGAATGGTTTTGTTTGACCTGTTGGTAAGTTTTGGTTGACTAATTGACCTAACAGTAAATGGTGAATGATTATTTAAAATTATAATCTCATTGTTTCTACTTCGAGTTATCTCTTAGTATTTTTTATTTTTTATTTAAATACTCTTGATATTCCACCTATTAGGCATCAATAGGGATTTCATTGATATCCACTATTGTGTTCTTTTTACTTTTGAGTCAGGTTAGTAGATAATATTCCATATGCAAGAGGAATAGTATAGATATTTTAATTGTTAACATGAAATTGATCATGTTTTTTGGTAATTTATATACTATTTATTATCTTTTTTTATGATAAAACATAATCACTTATTGAAACCGAATCCTTGATATGACCTTTGTTGGATGCTATTAAACAAGTTCCTTCATATGCTAAATTTTTGAAAGATCTATGCACTGTGAAGAGGAAACTGAATGTGAAAAAGAAGGTCTTTCTAGTCGAACAAGTAAGTGTCATTCTTCAAAACAATAATGCTTTGAAATATAAAACCCTAGTTGTCCTACAATTTCTTGCTTTATTGGAGAACATAAAATTGAAAAAGCCTTACTTGCTCTTGAAGCTAGTGTGAATTTATTTCCATATTCAGTTTTTCAGAGTTTCAATCTAGGTGAGTTAAAACCAATTTCTATAATTCTTTTACTTGCTGATAGATTTGTAAAAGAGCTTAGAGGAATAGTCGTGAATGTGTTGGTACAAGTCAATAAATTTATTTATCCTATGGATTTTATTGTCTGGGACACATAACCTATTGAAGTAAGTAATTCATTTCTTGTTATTTTAGAATGTCCATTTCTTGTAACTTTAATGCATTGATTAATTGTATGAATGGAGTAATGAAGTTATCATTTGGAAACATGACATTGAGGATAAATATTTTCAACATTTGCAAGCAACCTAGAGATGATAATGATTTACAAGAAGTAGATCATATTGATGAATTAGTTTATGATCAACTTGAATCTACTTTAAGTAAAAATGAGTTGGATGAATCTGAAGATTTGCAAATAATTTATTTTGAGAAAGAAATCACGGATGAAAAACACGTTGAAAATATTGATGCGGATCTTTTGTCAAAAGTGATAACAAATTCGATATCTGACATCATATCAATCGATGATTACTTTCCTAACGAATCCTTACTTTCTCTTAGTCCAATGCCTTGGTATGATAAAAATATCAATTTTCTTGCTTTAGGAGATTTGCCAGCTGATTGGAGTCTCCAAAATAAAAAAAAGTTTTTGAACGAAGTGAAGAACTTTTATTGGGATGACCCTAACTTATTTAAATATTGCCCTGATCAAATATTTCAAAGATTCATTCCTGACAATGAGATAAGTAGTGTCATTAAACATTGTCATTCTAAAGCATGTAGGAGTTATTTTTTTTTTATCAAAAAAGATAGTTGCAAAAATCTTTCAAAATAGATTTTATTGGCCCATCATGTTTAAGGACATGCATGCATTCTGCAAAACTTGTGAAAATTATCAAAAAGTTGATACTGGTTAAAACATTTTGTTTTATAATTCTTAACTCTATTTATTCCCTAGAGAGCTAAGATCAAGATAGGGCAGTCCATTTATTAAGAAACATGTGTATCCTTATGGGGCCTTTGATATTGAGAATTAAATGAATGACAATGTTTTTAAGGAAAATGAACATCGTTTGAAAGCTTACTTTGATAATTTTCCTAGTGAAAATGAATCAACTAGTTTAAATGATCTTGTAGATAAAGGTTGATTATTTTGTTTTTCTCACATTGTTTTTATGTTTCTTTTTGAGTGATTTTTGCTAGTTTCTCTCATCTCGGTTAAATGACGGACAACGATACTCCATGACTTAAGTCAGTTCTTTCAGTTTCCTATAATAACTGATATTTGTGTATATATTTATGCAATTATTTGAATCTCTTTTCCAATTCTCATTTGAAAATGGACACTAATCTTAAAAAATTGAAAAAGTATTTTCCTGCTCTACCTCAGAATGCGATTAAAAAAATTTACCATGTTACATGTGTAAGATTGAGATTGTTAATGAATCATGGAATTCCTGAAGATATTCGCTGGTTGATTGAAGCAAAAGTCTGATTATCAGGTGAGTCCTCTAATTCCTTCATTTCACATATGCCTAGAATAGATAAAAACACTTTTACCAAGAAACGTCGTGCAAAATGATTAAAAGTCTATCATCGATATGCCAAATGGACTTGTTATGCACAATGTCGTTGTTTAGGAATGGTATCTATAAACCGTAAAGATAAAATACAATTCATTAAGGATGGTCTGAGTAAGGAGTCTTTAGATAATCTTTTATTAACTCTTGAGACGCATCCTAGTGGAGATGTGCATCATGCAATTCATAATTTATGACCACTATTTCATAAAGAACATGATCGACTTAATTGAGAGAAAATGAGTTTTTAGAATCAACAAATCATCTTTCTCAGGTGCTAGTTGAGAGAAAGATTCAATTAGTGTATGAGGGAGGTAGTCTGGGGTTAATAAGAGGTGTGTCAATAGCTGTATTTTTAGGAGGTAGTCAAGTTTTGGGGGTCATCCCTGAAGCTTTAGCTCAAGGGGATATCATTGGAAAAACAATTGGAGAGGAACTACACGTCTCCACAATGTTTGCTCGAATGAATGCAATGTTTAACCATGTTGATGCCTTCATTGCTTTATCAGGTGGTCTAGGCACTTTGGAAGAGATCTTTCATATTTCCTCTTGAGCCCAATTGTATATTCACCATGAACCCATAGATTTGTTAAATGTTTGTCGCACTCAACTTCGCGGTGACCTTAAAAATCTCTTAAATCTTTGGAAAGAACGGATTTCTGGCATACTGTTCTTTGATGGGGGAATGGTCTTTATTTAAGGAGTCCCCACCTAGTATTATGGTTACTAGGAACCCTAACTGGTCAACAAAGATTCTATGGTCCGAGACTGATTACGTAAAAAGGAAGATATTATCACCCCTTAAACATCCTACCTAAGGCAGGCTGCATTACTGATCTTTGTCCTTAATTGCTAACATTTGTTTTGTTGGTTTATACTATGATTGTTTGTGTATAATATTCCTCACTTAGGCACTAGTGAATATTCAACTACAAATATTTCCAACTCTAGCGTTGGTAAATATTACGTAGGTATCAAAATAAATAAATTTAAATCATCTTTTTTTCCTTTTATTCTTGACTCTGGTGTTAGTGAATAAATAAATAAAAGTAATTTTTTTTTACATATGCACATATTTTTTTTATTTTTCTAGCTAAATAAAATAAAATACAATGAATAAAAATAATATAAATTTAAATCGGTATTTTTATTCCTAACTTTGGCGTTAGTGAATAAAGCAATAAATTTATATTATTTTTATTCATGCATACATAGTTTTTATTTTCATATTTTTTATTTTTACCAGCAGGCGTGCGTGAATTGCTCATGCACGTCTGCTACACGAAGCATGTAATTAAAATGCAAGAAGGGAAAGAGCAACTTACCTGGTGCTGCAATTAAAGATGATAATGACAGTGGGCTGGCCGCTGATGCTATTTTCTCTTCCTCTGTTTTTCTCTTGGTGTCCCTCTAGTCCTCCTTCTCTCTGCCCTCTTTTTCCAAGCACACCCCTGGCAAACATAGACCAATTAATTAATTTAGCAAAAAAAGAAGAAAACTTACCTAAGCATACGGCTGCTGAAGGCGAAGTCGAGGGAGACTGGGAAGAAAAAGGATTGAGGGGGGCGACGACTAGTATAGGGTTCGCCACCCCCTTCTTTTTTATGTTTCTCTCTTTTAAGGTTTTTGGTAATGGCCTCCTCTTAAGGTTTTTTTTCTTTTAGGGTTTGTCTCTAATCGTCCTCCCTCATCTTTTCTTTCTTTTGCTCTGTTTTTCTGGGTTATCTTGAGAATAAGGCTAGAATGACAAAGGCACATTGTAGTCCTTAATTTTCACGGAAGTTAACAAATCACACTTTTCATCGAAATAAATCTCTGATCTTTTAATTTTTCATTTTAAACCCTGTAAAAATTAAATTAAAAGTCAAAGGGCCAAAATTGGGTTATGATAGTTGCCCCCTCTTTATAATATTTACAATGCAAAGATATTGAAAATTTTCATTTTTTTTAGCTTTGTGTAGTAAATTTATAAAGAAAAGTAGATAGAGAAAGAGATTTTTTTTTGGTAGAGTCTTGAAAACTTCGAAAACAGTAGATTGATATATGACTTTTATAGAGAGAACAAGACATTTGGAAGACGACCCCTTTTTTTTATTTTTTGTTTTTTTTTTATTTTTTTTGAAATGGATTAAATTGTTTTAGGCAATTTGCCCAATGATAAAAGAAACACAAAGAATGTTATGAATGGTTTAATTGTTTCGGGCGACGTGCCTGATGAAGAATAAAAATACGAGGATTTTTTTTTTTGTGATGGTATATTTAATGGGTTATCTACCTAGTATAGGATGGTATATTGTAATGGGTTACCAGCCCAAATGGTCATATTATAATGGGTTACTTGCCCAGTATATAATGGTATATTGTAATGGGTTATCGACCCAGTTGTTCACATTGTAATGGGTCACCTGCCCAAATGGTGACATTGTAATGGGTCACCTGCCCAGATGGTATATTGTAATGGGTTACCTACCCAGATGGTCACATTGTAATGGGTCACCTGCCCAGATGGTATATTATAATGGGTTACCTACCCAAATGATCACATTGTAATGGGTCACCTACGCAGATGGTATATTGTAATGGGTTACCTACCCAGATGGTCGAAAAAAATGAGGGCTCAAAGGCGCACTATTCAATAAATGGAAGCTCGAAAGAAATAAAGGCTCTAAGGCACACTCAAAAGAAGATAAGATAAGAAATACACTACCTTTAATGGTTGAGGGCTCGAGGGCGCGTTCAAATGGAGATAAGACGAGGGCTCGAAGGTATGCTTAAATGGAGATAGGATAGGAAATTGCACTACCTTTAATGGTCGAGGGCTCGAAGGCATTCTCGAAAAGAAATAAAATGAGGGCTTAAAGGCATGCTCCAATGGAGATAAGACGAGGGCTCGAAGGCACACTCGAATGAAGATAGGATAGGAAATGCACTACCTTTAATGGTCGAGGGCTCGAAGGTATGCTAAAATACAGATAGGATAGGAAATGCACTACTTTTGATGGTTGAGGGCTCAAAGGCGTTCTCGAAAAGAATTAAAATGAGGGCTTAAAGGCGCGCTCAAATGGAGATAAGACGAGGGCTCGAAGGCACACTTGAATGAAGGTAGGATAGGAAATGCACTACCTTTAATGGTCGAGGGCTTGAAGGCGCGCTAGAATGGAGGTAGGATAGGAAATGCACTATATTTAATGATCGAGGGCTCGAAGACGAGCTCGAATAGAGAATGGTCGAGGGCTCGAAGACATGCTCGAATGGAGTTAGGATAGGAAATACACTACCTTTGATGGTTGGGGGCTTGAAGGTGCTCTCGGAAAGAAATAAGATGAGGGTTTGAAGGCTCGTTCGAATGGAGATAAAATGAGGGCTCAAAGGCGTGCTCGAAAGTAAATAAGACGAGGGCTTGAAGGCACGCTTAAATGGAGATAAGATGAAGGCTCGAAAGCGCGCTCGAATGTAGGTAAGATAGGAAATGCACTACCTATGATGGTTGAGGGCTTGAAGGCGCACTAAAAAAGAACTTAAAATAAGTTAAGATAGGAAATGCACTACCTCAAGAGTGGAAATTGAAAGATGGTGGAAAATAGAGAGTATTTTTAGGCGGCCTAATTCTCATGGGTGGCCTGCCTAAGTTGAAAAATTCTTAAAAGTGAAAAATTTTCAAAAGCAATTTCAATGTTTGCCATTTCAAGTTGGCCTTCTGCTTGATGGATTCCGTTAGAGTTTTCTCTAATAAAATTTACAAAACTCATTGTTTAATGTCTTAAAGTTTAAATGATATGCATGTATCTTTACCTGATTTCAAATATAGGTCCCCATTTCTTCTTAATCTTCTCGTTGCTTGGTTGGTGAGATCTTGCTATCTGATTTGAGTCATCTTTGTCATTTAGCTTTCTAGCCTACTCGAGTTGGCCCATGTAACTTGTTTGCATAACTCAGCATTTGTGGTGTCTATCGTGACCCACTTGCTCGTTAAAGATTTTCTGTTTCGTTAAATAATTTGAGAGGACCACTCATTACTCTTCATTTCACTACTAGAAACATTCGGTGTCACTTGCTGAAAGAATCGAGCTGTCTTTTGTAAACCAAAATGCCCTCTTGTCTGATTGAAGGACATTACCATCTCTTTTTCTAGAATTTTTCCTTTTAAACACAATGTTGCCCCCTTGTATTGGTTATTACCTCTAAGTGTGCTGTGTTAGTGATTTGGATAAATAATGATTTTAAGAGGTCATTCTCTCATTTCTATCCTTTTTCTGTTTGGTGAAGGAATATAGGTCTAGAATGAATCTTGAAATCTTGATCTTGCATTTTGAAAGCAAAAAATTATTTCGATGTGAGTATAAAACATTTTGCTTTTGAAATCTTGCAACTTCTTGGTTATTTTTATTTCTTGGAAAAGAGATTATTTGTTCTTGTGTTTGACAATGAGGTCTTCGGTGAAAATATGTCATGATATTATGACCTTTTATTTTTATAAGTTTTTAGAGTGGAGAGCTCGAGAAAAAGCTCGAGGTTTTGTATGAGAAGAACTTGTCTTTTTTTGCACATTTATTTTTATCAGCATGAATAATAATGAGTAGTTTATTCTTGATGTCATGAATCTTATGAAAAAGTATTCTTTACATTTTGAGAGCATTGTTTATTGTTTTAGGTTGCTTGCTTGCTTGCTTGATTAGAAAGGACTTCTATAGGCACGTAATGTAGGCTGTGGTTTTTGGCTATGAAAGAAAAGGATTCATAAGGCTCAAAGAGTGTTTCAGGGCTTCAAAGACTGAGGATCACTATTAACAGTTTGACTATTGATGTCATTCATATTTTCTTTTGCCGCTCTTCTTTGATTTGCTACTTTTTTTTTTCTTTTTCATTGCTTTGCTATAGAGCATACTCACTTTATCTTGGTTATCACTTTTTCTTGTGATTTGGGCATGTCTCCTAGCATTTGAGTTTCTCGGGCTTTTTTGACTTTTGGCTTTCTCACAACTTTATCATTTTTCTTGATTTTTGAAATTTCACTTGCCCCTAGTGTGGGGTGTGATCCTAGTCAGGATTTTTTTTTATGAAAGAAAAAATTATTCAGGCTCAAAAAGGGTTTGCAAGGGATATACTTATTTTAGAACGTGAAAGGAATAACAAAGATGGCCTTTCCTCATTTCAAGCGCAAGCAGCTATGATCAATAAACTTTGACCTCGTATAATGTGATGGTTTATTCTTTGCAAAGATGCATTTCATGAGTTATGAGCAACAAGTTCACTACATACCATTATTTATACATTAAAAAAACACATGATTCAAGAGTAATGGGGTAAGGGTGTTTATTCATTTCTTTTTTTTTTCAATTTTTTTTGTTTATAATTTAGTCACCTCAATGATGGAGTTGCTTGATTCACTTATCATTCTACAAGTAGAATGTCTAAAATATCATTTTTTGAATAAACATCAAATTATTTTTGAAATCAAAATGCCAGATCAATTTTTTTTTCAAAACTCCAATAGGGAAACTGATTTTGATAAGAGAGATGAATTGTGTCCATGAGATCTTGCAAGGGTTCAAAGATGTGTTTGTGAGTCTTTATAAGAAAACTCTCTCGAGAAAATGAATAATACTTGTTGTAAACATGATTGAATGACAAACTCATTATTTTATTGAAACTTTGGAAAAGAAGTTTAACAACAAAGAACTTATGCCAACATCTTGGGCTATGAACACTAGCATGATAACATATAAAGGGGCTAAACATTTAGCGATCATTGATTGGAATTTCTAGGATATTTCAATCATTTATTCTCCTCAACAATGACATCTTTTCAACAGTTAGTTGAAGCCATATGTAAGAACGGTAAGTGCCTTGGCAACCCCTTTTAGTGTCTTTTCCCTTTTCAGTGAAACCGTTTCTTTTCAATCGGATAAGCAATTTTACCTAACCCAATGGCTTGTTCAATCCTCTTAGCTATAACAACCAGGTCAGTGAAATGTTGTGCAGAGCTTCTAACCAAGTATTCAAAGTACGGAGCTTTAAAGGTGTTGGAAAATAAACTGATCATTTCTTTTTCCAATATAAGAGGGTTAACTTATACAACTACCTCCCTCCATCTTCGGGCGTATTCCCTTATAGACTCCTTGTTGTCCTTCTCTATAGCTTGCAAGCTTAACCGATCAAGGCCCACGTCTATATTAAACTTATATTGCCTTATGAAGACATCAACTAAATCCTTCTATCTTTTAATCTTAGTATTGTCCAACCACATATACCAAGTGAGGGCAATGTCACTCAAATTATCTTGAAAGAAGTGAATCAACAGTTTCTCTTCATAGACTACCTCAACTATTTTGTTGCAGTATGCCTTGAGATGAGTTACAAGGCATTAAGTTCATGTATATTTGATGAATTCTGGCATCCTAAACTTTCTAGGAATGACTGTGTTAGGTACCAAATACATCTCAACAGCTTTTGTGTGGTCATGTAGGCTAGTTCCCTCAAATGCCCTCAGTCTTTGTGTCAGGGCAACCCATATCCAATAAAAAAGATCCATATCCAATAAAACTGTTTAGCAATAAAAAAGACAAATAGCAAAGATCCATATCCAATCTCTTAAATCTTTAGAAAGAACGGATTTCTGGCATCCTATTCTTTGATGGGGGAATGGTCTTTGTTTAAGGAGTCGCCACCTAGTATTATGGTTACTAGGAACCCCAACTGGTTAATAGAGATTCTATGGTCCGAGACTGATTACGTAAAAGGGAAGATATTATCACCCCTTAAACATCCTACCTAAGAGAGGCTACATTACTGATCTTTGTCCTTAATTGCTAATATTTTTTTTTGTTGGTTTATACTATGATTGTTTGTGTGTAATATTCCTGACTCTGGCGCTATTGAATATTCAACTATGGATATTTCCAACTCTGGTGTTGGTAAATATTACGTAGATATCAAAATAAATAAATTTAAATCATCTTTTTTTCCTTTTATTCCTGACTCTGGCGTCAGTGAATAAATAAATAAAAATAAAATTTGTTTTTTACACATGCACATATTTTTTTTTTATTTTTCTAGCTAAATAAAATAAAATACAATGAATAAAAATAATATAAATTTAAATCGGTATTTTTATTCCTAACTTTGGCGTCAGTGAATAAACCAATAAATTTATATTATTTTTATTCATGCATACATAGTTTTTTATTTTCATATTTTTTATTTTTACCAGTAGACGTGCATGAACTGCTCACACACGTTTGCTACACGAAGCATGTAATTAAAATACAAGAAGGGAAAGAGCAACTTACCTGGTGCTGCAATTAAAGATGATAATGACAGTGGAGGGTCGACTGCTGATGCTATTTTCTCTTCCTCTGTTTTTCTCTTGGTGTCCCTCTAGTCCTCCTTCTCTCTACCCTTTTTTTTTTCCAAGCACACCCCTGACAAACATAGACCAATTAATTAATTTAGCAAGAAAAGAAGGAAACTTACCTAAGCATGTGGCTGCTGAAGGCGAAGTCGAGGGAGACTGGAAAGAAAAAGGATGGAGGGGGGCGACGACTAGTATAGGGTTCGCCGCCCCCTTCTTGTTATGTTTCTCTCTTTTAAGGTTTTTGGTAATGACCTCCTCTTAAGGTTTTTTTTTCTTTTAGGGTTTGTCTCTAATCGTCCTTCCTCTTTCTTTTCTTTTTTTTGCTCTGTTTTTCTGGGTTAATTCTCTATTCTTGGGTTCATCCCTTTTTTTTTCTTTGCCTTTAATATCTGTATTTATAGTATCAAAGTCCCTTCGTGTGTGAGAAACCAAGTTTCAATCAAACTCATTCTCTTTTTTGAAGTTCAAATTAGAATCGAATTCGAAAGCAGACAACTATCATTATCTTGAGGATTATCTTGAACAAGGTAAGGATTATCTTAAAGAAGATAAGGATTATCTTGAGGATAAGGCTAGAATGATAAAGGCACATTGTAGTCTTTAATTTTCATGGAAGTTGACAAATCACACTTTTCATCGAAATAAATCTCTGATATTTTAATTTTTCATTTTAAACCCTGTAAAAATTAAATTAAAAGCCAAAGGACAAAAATTGGGTTATGACAATGTTAATAGTTATTATGATAAGTTGTTATCTTTTCTTGATCATGCCGTGAAACATGAATTTTGAACATTTTATGCACGACAAATCATAATCTCTACTGCTGAATAATTGATGGACGAACTACAATCTTTCATTCCTGTAATTGATCCCTCCATGAGTTGCATAAATTAGTCATCTAAGGAAAGCCGTAAAAAGCTTAGATTAGATTTAAGTCTTCATTTGTAAATTTTTTGGGTCTTTTTGTTTTATTATTGTATTTTGTTATTTTTGTTTAAGTGTATTTCAGATTTGTTAGTGTTTGTTATTTCAGGTGATATCTTTTATACTCTATCTTTCTACCTTAGAGTATTGAGGACAATGTCTTGTTTTGATTGGGGGGAGAGGATAGTAACTAAAAAAAATTTAACTAACTGTGTTTCTATTTCATAAAGTATGTGTAAAATTGTTATTACTATAATGACAGAGTAAAGAAAATCTTTTTATGAGTCTTGAGACGCATTTAATAACCCTTCTTAATAAGGTCTATCATAAAACTTCTTGAAATATTCAGGTTTACAAACTCTTACATTGTTATCATTTAATTCTGCTCATATACTTATTTCACATGTATTCTTAAACCTTAATTTACACACAAACACACTTTAACATATGATTATGGGTTGCATATTGGATTATTACATGATTTATGTTCTTTTGTTAAAGGTAACAATTAAGAGAAAGAGATAGTATATAATTTGAAATAAAAAAAAGCAGAAAAAAAGATGATAATAAAAATATAGATAAGTTTGGTTTCGTAGCCTCCCTAACCTAAGTAATTAAGTCCGAAAGAGTGTTTTAACACCTAATACCCTAAAGTCAACAGATTTGGGAGCTATTAGCCCAACGCTTGTTACATGAGTTGAGAAGAAAAGCTTGAGGAATCAAACATTGCACTATTTACGTATCAGTATCTGCGACTCAAGTTACTAAGCTCATAGGGGTGTCTCAACACCTAATACCCGAAGGCCAACTGATCTGGAAGTCATTAGCCAAAAGCTCGTTACATGGGTTAAAGATGCATGGCGTTTAAGTTATATGTATATATATTTAAAAAAAAAAGAAAAAGAAAAAAATAATAATCCCAACCCAAGAAAGTTAAACTTAAATATTAAAACAAAAAATTTTATTTTCTTCCAAGAAAAGCCCTATAATTATGTGTTGATATATTGAGCATAAAAGAAAGGTTTATTAATATCTTGTTAAGAGGTATTGAGCAGATATATAAATTTAATGAGAGTTTATTTATCTAGATAGATTAATGGAAATTGAATGATGAATACCTTGTTTTATAGAATTTGCAAATTGTTTTTTTTTTTTATTTTAACGCTTTGATTACTAGAGACTAGTAATAAGCTAGTTGCGGGGTGTGATTAGTACTTAAAAGTACATTTTTTTATCAAGGTTTTGTGTCATCATTTTGCACTTGAAGTATCAATAACTCCTTAACTAAAAGCATGTTTTATAATAATATATCTAATAATATAAGATTCCTTTAATTTATGGTAAATATTCATTTTAAATGCATGCTATCACATAAATGAAAGGATTGATTGATAAATTTAAGAACTGAAATTGAAAGGACAAAAAGATGGCCAAACTTAGAAAAGAGATGTTGGTGCAATCTCAACAGGAACGTTGTTCGGTAATTAGGTCATATCTGCAGTTGTAGATCTGAGATTTAGATTTTCTTTATATAGATGGAAAGGTAAGACATAGGCCTACAACATTCATAGGAGCCCAAGATTTAAAAAGGTCATGTTCAAGTCCAAATTGTAGCAACAATAAAGAAGGTTTGAATTTATCTTCCAGCCCGAGAATTGTTTAGTATTTGGCCTATATCTAGAGTTTTAGAAGTCCGAATGACCAGAATGTTTTACAAAAGAAAGCTGATATAATTTCCTACAACTTTTATGTTTTCAAGTGACTCTAATTTTGACATTATTAATGACATTTTGGGCAGACAAGAGAAGATAAGGATTGTCACCAAGTCAAGAGTTCGTCACTCACTCATCAATTAATCATCAAATTAATAATTCCTAATTTTGGCCTATAAAAGGAGAAATTTTCCATACATTTAGGCATCTTGGTTTTCAGATCAAGATCATGCTTTTGCTTTCTTTCTTTTTAATTTTTTGTAATGATTTCCAGAAACTTGACATGACAAAAAGATTGATGTCTTCCCCTAAGTGTAGGACTGTCGAAATAATAAATAATCCGACAACAATAATTATAACAAAAATAACAATAACAATAACAATAATAACAATAACAATTATAACAACAACAACAACAACAATAACAACAACAACAACAACAACAACAACAATAAAGAAAAGAAGGAGAAGAAAAAGAAAAAGACGAGAACTTTGAGATGAAATATTAATGTAAGGATTAAACAATGATAATAACAAATGTCAAGGTTAGAGGATCCACTAATGGTATGTGAAACAAGTATAGTATAAACTCTAATTATTCAATTGGAAACCATACACAAAGGAGATTCCAATCAGATTATATATTATTAACATGATTACATTAGTCATCTTATTCGATTAATGCTAATACTTATAAATCTCGTCAAGCATTCATGATTATAACTTATGTTAACAACAAATCAAGTTCCTTTCATAGTTTAGGTGTCGGTTATACCATACAGTATGAGCTATGAAAGTGTCAAGCATTTGTTGTACCAAGTGTTATGTAATATAAATCAAGATTAGTCATTTAACAAGCAATGTATTAAAGAGTGAACAAGATAACAAATATAAAACATGTTAGTATCAAACATCAAAGTCCATATTAAGTTTATACTATACTTATTCTTACACTATTAGTGTAACCTTTTTACCTTGACATAATGAACTTAGCTAGACATAATGAAAGAAAGAAAAATAGATAAACAAAATAAGAACATAAATAAGATAAAAGTTAACTAAGTAAAGAAAAGGAAATGAAAGGCATAAACTTGATATTAATGAAAACAAGGCATAAACATTACAAAAAATACAAAGAGAGAAGGCAAAAGCATGATCTTGATCTGGAAACCAAGATGCCTAAATGCATGACAAATGCCTCCTTTTATAGGCCAAAATTGGAAACTATTCATTTGATGACTAATTAACGAATGGGTGACCAACTCTTGACTTGGTGACAATCCTTATTTTCTTTTGTCTACCTAAAACATCATTGATAACATTAAAATTGGAGTTAATTAAAAACATTAAAGTTGTAGGAAATTGTCTCAGCTTTCTTGTATAAATAATTCAGCTCATTTCAACTTTTAAAACTCCAGATATGGCCAAAATACTGAACAGTGCCCGAGCTGGAGGACATATTTGGGCTTCTTTATTGTTGCTACAATTTAGACTTGAAAATGGCCTTTTTAGGTCTTAGGCTTCATATAAAAGTTGTAGGCCTATGTCTTGCCTTTCCATCCATATAAATTGGACCTAAATCTGAGATCTATAGCTCCAGATATGACCCAATTACCAAATAGTGTTTCGGTTTAGATTGCATCGACATCTCTTTTCTAAGTTTGGCCATCCTTTTATCCTTTCAATTTCTGTTCTTAAATTCATCAATCAATTCTTTCATTTATGTGATAGGCCTGCATTTAAAATGAACATTTACCATAAATTAAAGGTATCTTATATTATTAGATATATTATTATAAAACATGCTTTAGTTAAGGAGTTATTGATACTTCAAGTGCAAAATGATGATATAAAACCTTGATAAAAATACACTTTTAAGTATCAATCACTTTGCTTTCATTAATATGAAGTTTATGCCTTTCATTTCCTTTCATTTACTTAGTTAACTTTTATCTTATTTATGTTCTTATTTTGTTTATTTATTTTTCTTTCTTTCATTGTGTTTAGCTAAGTTTATTATGTCAAGGTGAAAAGGTTACATTAATGGTGTAAGACTAAGTATAATGTAAACTCAATATGGACTTTAATGTTTGATACAAACATGTTTTGTATTTGTTATCTTATTCACTCTTTAATACTTTGCTTGTTAAATGACTAATATTGATTTATGTTGTATAACACTTGGTACAATAAATGCTTGGTATTTTCATAGTTCATACTGTGTAGTATAATGATTAGTACTTAAAAGTGCATTTTTATCATGGTTTTATATCATCATTTTGCACTTGAAGTATCAATAACTCCTTAACTAAAATATGTTTTATAATAATGTATCTAATAATATAAGATACCTATAATTTGTGGTAAATGTCTATTTTTAATGCAGGCCTATCAAATAAATGAAAGGATTGATTGATGACTTGAAGAACTTAAATTGCAAGGATAAAGAGATGGTCAAACTTAGAGAAGAGATGTCGGTGCAATCCAAACCGGAACACTGTTCGGTAATTGGGCCATATCTGGAGCTACAGATCTCAGATTTAGGTCCAATTTATATGGATGGAAAGGTAAGACATAGGCCTACAACTTTCATATGGAGCCCAAGATCTAAAAAGGCCATTATCAAGTCCAAATTGTAGCAACAACAAAGAAGCCCGAATCTGTCTTCCAGCCCGAGCACTGTTCGGTATTTTGGCCATATTTGCAGTTCTAGAAGTCCAAATGAGCTGAATTTTTTACACAAGAAAGCTGAGACAATTGCCTACAACTTTCATGTTTGCACCTGGCTCCAGTTTTGACGTTATCAATGACGTTTTGGGCAGACAAGAGAAGATAAGGATTGTCACCAAGTCAAAAGTTGGCCACCCACTTATCAATTAGTCATCAAATCAATAGTTCCCAATTTTGGCCTATAAAAGGAGGCATTTGCCATGCATTTAGGCATCTTGGTGTTCAGATCAAGATCATGCTCTTCCTTTCTCTCTTTGTATTTTTTGTAATGTTTATGCTTTGCTTTCATTAATATTAAGTTTATGCTTTTCATTTCCTTTTCTTTACTTAGTTAGCTTTTATGTTCTTATTTTGTTTATCTATTTTGCTTTCTTTCATTATGTCTAGCTAAGTTAATTATGTCAAGGTGAAAAGGTTACACTAATGGTGTGAGAATAAGTATAATGTAAACTTAATATGGACTTTAATGTTTGATACTAACATGTTTTATATTTGTTATCTTGTTCACTCTTTAATACTTTGCTTGTTAAATGACTAATCTTGATTTATGTTGTATAACACTTGGTACAACAAATGCTTGGCACTTTCATAGCCCATAATGTATGGTATAACCGACACCTGAGCTATGAAAGGAACTTGATTTGTTGTTAACATAAGTTATAATCATGAATGCTTGACGAGATTTACAAGTATTAGCATTAATTGAATAAGATGATTAATGTAATCATGTTAACAATATATAATCTGATTGGAACCTCCTTTGTGTGTGGTTTCCAATTCAATAATAAGAGTTTATACTATACTTGTTTGATATACTATTAGTGGAACCTCTAACCTTGACATTTGTTATTATTATTGTTTAATCCTTACATTAATATTTCATCTCTAAGTTCTCATCATCATCTTCTTCTTCTTCTTCTTTTTCTTTATTATTATTATTATTATTATTATTATTATTATTATTATTATTATTATTACTACTACTACTACTAGTACTATTATTATTATTATTATTATTATTACTATTGTTGTTGTTGTTATTGTTGTTTTATAATTGTTGTTTATAATTTGTACAATTAACCTCCCTGTGGTTCGACCCCGGTCTTGCCGGGTTATTTATTACTTCGACACTCCTGCACTTGGGAGAAGACATCAACCTTTTAGTCGTGTCATATAACTAACACCTGATCTATGAAAGGAACTTGATTTGTTGTTAACATAAGTTATAATCATGAATGCTTGACGAGATTTACAAATATTAGCATTAATCGAATAAGATGACTAATGTAATCATGTTAACAATCTATAATCTGATTGAAATCTCCTTTATATGTGGTTTCCAATTGAATAATAAGAGTTTATATTATACTTGTTTGATATACCATTAGTGGAACCTCTAATCTTGATAGTTGTTATTATTGTTGCATGTCAAAAAAATCCACGCGACGTCAGCTCCGATAATTTTTCATCGTTAATATTTGATTTGATCTTGTTGGATTCATTAGGAGTCACCACCTAGTATTTAATTGAAGGTTACTAGGAAACCCAGTTATACTGATCTTGTTAGAGATTCGCGAGTAAAAGACCGGTTGTGGTTAGGAAAGGTATTAACACCCCTAACGCACCCTACCTGAGGTAAGCTTCTTCATGGACTTGATGTGTTAAAGAAGTTTTAAAAATTATCTTTTCATCGGATTTTAGAAATACAACTTCCATACAAGTTTGTACTTCTACACCGTGATCCAATCAAAATATTAAATTCTTCTTTATTCTCTGCAATTTTATCATAAATAAAAAACATTCATAAGACAAATACAAACACACACATGCATTTTTTTCTTTTCTTTTCTTTTTTTTTTCATCCACATTACAAATTATAAAAATCCAAAACTAAATAAAAATTACATTAAATAATTTAAAATTTACAAAACAGTCCATAAAACTCTAGAAATTACATTGAAGTCCCTTATAGGGCAGTGTGAACAATGCCAAAGTGTGAACAGTGGCGGCGTGTTTTCTCCACGCTCCACCGTTGCCGAAGGTGGCATAACCAGTAGATCAGGGTCGTCTTTCTCTTCTCTGTCTTTCTGCGCCGGCGGTGGGTGTTGTGATTTGGGTTTTCAAATTGGAAGCCGTGACAGATTCTGGGCAAAGCTTCCGACAACCATTACTCATCAACCATTGAAACAATAACAAATCCCAACGGTGTAATGGTAAACAAACATCTTATGCAGCATATATCCAAATAACATCCCGAGTTAACGGTTGGATCTCCTAGGATCGGAGTTAGACCGAAACTGACCTAATATTGGCGAGCCACTATTGAACACGCATAACACTTGTTTGGATGGGTTGCATATCATCTCCACTGTTCAAAATGTGCAATACAACCATATGCATCACATATCCAAAACTCAGATTGAGCCAACGGTGAATAATGGAGAAATAGGCCGGCGACTCTAACTGTTTTGAGAGTGGTTTGTCCAGAAATATTCAAATGGTATTATTTTTCTCGTGGTTTGAAATATGAAAGATCGCTCCGGTCAGGATGTAGGAAATATAGGGGCACACAACATACCCAAATTTCGCGTTGATCCAACGGTAGAAGAGTGAGAAATCATTCGGCGACGCTGAAAGGTCTAGAGGTGAGGGAGGCGGCGGCTCCTCTAGCGAGGGAGAAGAAAAATGTTAGGGTTTTTTGTGGTTTAGGGTTTCTCTTCTTCTTTTTTTTTTTTTTTATCAAAATTCCCCCCCTTTTTATTTGTGTTAAAGGTTGCTATTTATAGGCAAAATGTTGCTTGGATTTCAAAATTGGTCCCTCAATTTTATTTTTTTGTAAATTTTGATTTTATTTTTATTTTCTTGAAAACGAGCAATATTAACATCGACTCAATGAGGAAAATATCTTTGAAAATTTAAATTCTTTTGAGATGATGCTGAAAATGCTAAAAATGATGCAAATATATTTAAAAATATATTTTTTGGATTTTCATTGTTTTTCTCTATTTTTTTGGATTCTTTCTAAACAATTATCAAAATATAGGTCAAAATTAGGGATTAACCCAGATTGGGTTATGACAATTATCATTGTTTAATCCTTACATTAATATTCTATCTCAAAGCTTTCATCTTTTCCTTCTTCTTCTCCCTTTTTTTCTTTATTATTATTATTATTATTGGTATTATTGTTGTGGTTATGGTTGTTATTGTTATTGTTGTTGTACTATTATTATCTGTAATTTATACAATTAACCTCCTTGTAGTTCGACCTCGATCTTGCTGGGT
The DNA here is from genome assembly GCA_026413675.1 of Populus pruinosa. Taxonomy (NCBI): domain Eukaryota; kingdom Viridiplantae; phylum Streptophyta; class Magnoliopsida; order Malpighiales; family Salicaceae; genus Populus; species Populus pruinosa. The sequence goes on from CM048598.1 coordinate 7,761,268, forward strand.
TATTTATTACTTCGACAGTCCTGCACTTGGGAGAAGAAATTAATCTTTTCATCCTGTGATGAAACTCTTTCATCTTGACATAATTAACTTAGCTAGACATTATGAAGAATAAAAACTTAAATAAATAATATAAGAACATAAACATGATATAAGTTAACTAAGTATAGTAAAGGAAATGAAAAACATGAACAATAGATTAATAAAAGCAAAACTTAAGCATTACAAAAATAGAAAGAGAGAGAGAGTAAGAATATGATCTTGATATGAAAAATAAGATGCCTAAATGAATGGAAAATACCTTCTTTTATAGGCTAAAATTCAAGACTATTTATTTGGTAATTGATAATTGATGTAGTGGCCAACTATTGATTAGTGGACTTGGTGGACAACAACACTCAAACACTTTGGCTAGCTGATTTGATATTGGTACAATTAGAATTTAGAAAAGTGTTTTTCATGAAAGTTGTTGAAAATTATTTTTTCCTTCTACCCACCAACTTTCAAATCATTTAGAGCACTACAACTCAAGAAATATCTAAAATACCAAGCAGTGCTGCTGGTGGACGTGGTGGATAACCTTTATGCTCTTGTCTGGATGAAATGTCATTTTTACCATCCAAATTTGAGTTGGTCTTTTACATAAAAGTTGTTGAAATTTTTTTTCCTTCCGCCCACCAAATTTCAAATCATTTGAACTTCTAGAACTCTAGTTATGGGTAAAACTATGAGTAGTGTTTGGGCTGGATTGTAGGACAGATTCAAACTTCTCTTTTATAGCCAAACTTTGAATTTAAAAGGGGAAATTTAGGTCTGTCCATACCCATAAAAGTTGTACGCTTATTTTTTTTTTTAATCTTTCCATCTATATAAATTAATCTGAAATCCAAGATTTATAGCTTTAGATATGATCTAATGACTGAATAGTGTTCGAATTTGAATTGAATTGACATCTTCTTCTTAAGCTTAGCCTTTTCTTTATCCTTTCACTTTCAATAGTTAATCACAAGAATCAATGCTTTAAATTGTGAGAATACCTACATTTAAAATGAGCATTTACCATAAATTAAAGGTATGTTATATTATCAAACTTGTTATTATAAAACATGCTCTAGTTAAGGAGTTATTGATACTTTAAGTGCAAAATAATGATATAAAACCTTGATAAAAATGCACTTTTAAGTACTAATCATTGGTCATGGCATGAGGGAATGGAAGTGCTGGTAGAGAATCATTCTTTTCTTTATAATTTTCAAATTTAACCCCTACCTTACCCTTGAAGATTGACTCATTATCTTTTTCACAATGTTCAAGAGTGAGTTTTTCAATAACCTTACCATTACGAAGAGTAGTGACTGTTTTGACTTGATCTATGTATTGGCTTCCAAAACTACTTGCATTTGCATTGTATTGTCCATTGAAATTTTGTTGTGGTTGAGATAGAAACTTACCTTTCTCTTGAACACCGAGAGCAGATGTCAATTTTGCAGGAGTATCTTTAAAATCTGTCATACTTTGAGCAAGTTAAGTATTAATGGTCTCTTACTTTTCAATGAATGCATGCAATGTTTCCTCAGGATTTCTTCTAGGAGGTAGAGCATAAGGGCATATCCATGAGAATTTTGGAAATTATGATGTGCTTAAAACGGTGGTTATGGAGTTTGTGCATTATTATTATTATCACTCTTCCAACTGAAATTTGGGTGATTTCTCTAACTAGAGTTGTATATGTGCGAGTGTGAGTTATGGTTGGGCCTTTGGAAACTGTTTAAAGTATGAGCTTGTTTATATAGACATTCCTTAAAAGAAGGCAAAGTTGGATAGTCATTGGTTGAGTGTTTATTAGTTTCATGGATTTGACATACAATATTTGGAACAGATTTTAATTGACCACTCTTTTTTGATTCTAGTGCCTCAACTTTTCTAGCTAAAGATGCAAACTTGGCTTAAAGATCATGATTTTCCTTAAGGTTATACATACCTCCAATAGATGTATGAAGCTGAGTTTTACTCGGTGTTTTATCAATATCTGCGGTGTCCTAATTTTTAGTATTCTTAGCTAACAAGTCTAAGTACTCCATTGTTTCATCAGGGTTTTTATCTTCAAAAGTTCCATTACACATCAATTCAACCATTTCCCTATTTCTATGTGTTAACCCTTTATAAAAATGTGAAACCAATCTCAATGTTTCAAAACCATTATGAGGGCAAGTATTAAGAAAGTCCAGATATCTATCTTAACATTGGTAAAATATTTCTTTTGGTTTTTGAGTAAAAGTGGTGATTTGTCTTTTAAAAGAGTTTGTTTTGTGAGATTAGAAAAACTTTTTTAAAAACTGTTATTGCATTTCATCCCAAGTACGAATAGATTCAGGTCTCAAATTTTATAGCCATGTTTTAGCTTTATCTTTTAATGAATTTTTTTTAATCTAATGGTGTTCATGCTACAATTTGAGTTATTATAGGTGTTAAAAACCTCCTTAAATTCCCTTAAATACAAGTATGAATTTTCTAAATCTAAGCCATGAAAAGAAGGTAAAAGTTGAATAGTGTTTGACTTAAAATTAAAATTAGATGCATCAGGGGGGAAAACTATGCATGATGGTGCACTTATTCTTGTAGGATTCATGTGATCTCTAAGTGTTCTAATACGGTTATTCTCATTATGAAAGGATTGATTATCTTCTTAGGCCATATTTTCTGAAAATGATGAGGATACCCTACAAAGTCTATCACTTAATGTACATAACCAAACTCTCATACATGTGTATAAATGTAATAAAAGAAAGAAGAAAACAAAAGAAAAGAAACAAAGTTATAATTTATACAAGAACTTACCTCCTTGGCAATGACGCCAAAAACTTGACACGACCAAAAAATTGATGTCTTCTATCAAATGTAGGAGTGTCGAAGTAATAAATAACCCAGCAATACCAGAATTGAACCATAGGGAGGTTAATTTTATAAATTATAGATAACAATAATACAATAGCAACAATAACAATAATAAAAGTAACAATAATAACAATAATAATAATAGTAGCAGTAGTGGTAGTAGTAGTAGTAGTAATAATAATAATAATAATAAAGAAGTTAATGAGAACTTGGAGAAGGAAGATTAATATAAGGATTAAACAATGATAACAACAAATGTCAAGGTTAGAGGATCTACTAATGGTATGTCAATTAAGTATAATATAAACTCTTATTATTCAATTGGAAACCACATACAAATGAGGTTTCACTCAGATCATAAATTGTTAACATGATTACATTAGTTATTTTATTCAATTAATGCTAATACTTGTAAATGTTGTGAGACATTCATGATTATAACTTATGTTAACAACAAATCAAGTTCCTTTCATAACACAGGTGTAGGTTATAACATACGGTTGAGCTATGAAAGTGCCAAGTATTTGTTGTACAAAGTGTTATACAACATAAATTTAGATTAGTCATTTAACAAACAAAGTATTAAAGAATGAATAAGATAACAATACAAAATATGTTAGTATCAAACATTAAGGTTTATGTTAAGTTTATATTATACATATTCTTACACCATTAGTGTAACCTTTTCACCTTGACATAATAAATTTAACTGAAAATAATAAAAAAAAAGAAATATAAATAAATAAAATAAGAATATAAATAAGATAAAAGTTAACTAAGTAAAGGAAAGGAAATGAAAGATATAAACTTGATATTAATGAAAGCAAAACTTAAGCAATGCAAAAAGAAAAAGCAAGAGCATGATCTTAATTTGGAAACCAAGATGCCTAAATGTATGACAATGCCTCTTTTTATAGGCCAAAATTGAGAGCTATTGATTTGATGATTAATCGATGAGTGGGTGGTAACTCTTGACTTGATGACAATTCTTATCTTCTGTTGTTTGCCCAAAACATCAAAGATAACGTCAGAATTTGAACAACTTAAAAACATCAAAGTTCTAGAAAATTTTCTCAGTTTTTTAGAAAAAAAATTGAGGTCATTTGGATTTTTAGAACTCCAGGTATGAGCCAAACACTGAATAGTGTTTAGGCTGTAAGACATATTTGGATTTTTTCGTTATTGCTATAATTTGGACTCGAAGATAACCTTTTTAAATCTTGAGCTCTTATAAAAGTTATTGGCATATATCTTACCTTTCTATCCATATAAAATAGACCTAAATTCGAGATTTATAGTTCCAGATATGATCCAATTATCGAATAATGTTCTGGTTTAGACTACACCAGCATCTTTTTTCTAAGTTTGACCATCTCTTTATTTTTTTAATTTCAGTTCTTAAACTTATCAATTAATCCTTTCATTTATGTAATAGACTTATATTTAAAATGAATATTTATCACAAATTAAATATATTTTATATTATTAGATATATTATTATAAAATATGTTTTAATTAAAAAGTTATTGATATTTCAAATACAAAATTATAATATAAAATTTTAATAAAAATACATTTTTAAATACTAATCAATATATAAACAATCTAACATGGAGAGGAGATTTGTTTACGTTACAGTTATGGATTCAGAGGTGACATATATTCTCGTGAACTTCGAAAGATCTACAAATTCTCCATGTTGTGTTACCTTGCGGTCACATATTCAGGAAGCCGCCTAACGAATTTTCTCAGTTTTCCATTGCATGTCATTCGCCATTAATAGTTTCCATTTGATGTGTTCTTCGTAGATGGAGATCAATTATCGAAGTCCTGATTCAGCTGCTAATTGAGAGTTTTTGGTCAAATGGCAGGATGATGATGCATTCTTCGCAGATTATGTGGCATCACACAAAAAGTTATCGGAGCTGGGCTTTACTCTACCTTCCTCGGGTCTCAAAGCAATTACAAAGAACAGTACCTTGATAGCATAAAGTGTTGTGGGAGTGGAGTCGCCATAGCTGCTGCAACTGTAGTCATCCCAAATCACTTTTATGAAATCAATTAAAGAGTGAAGAATAGGAAGGAGTCATGTTCGGACTTAAAGATCATTTCAAAAAGAAAGAAAGAAAAAAGGACTGTAATCTGAAATTAAAATTTTAAATTAAGAAGTTCTGAAAGTCTTCATTTGAAATTTTAAACTTTCATCCTGACTGAAATAACATGAAATACTGTTTTCTAGAGTTTATGAATTCTCTCTCTCCATTTTCCATCCATGCGTAGAGCTATTATTATTTTGTGTCCGCTAACTTCCAAATTTGATCTCTGAACATGCAATTTTTCTATATGAAGCAGTGAGATCTTCCAAAATTAGGAAAGCAATCCGCTAACTTCCAAATTTGATCTCTGAACATGCAATTTTTCTATATGAAGCAGTGAGATCTTCCAAATTTAGGAAAGTCCCATGAACCGAATTCATATAGGAAAGCAATCGGATATTTTAGCAATGAACACTGTATTTTGCCATAGTTTATATTATATGAAGCAGTGGTGGTAGTCATGACAAATTCAGAAGTCGTCCATTTTTTGACAAGTAAAGGAGCAAACTGCAAGGGGGAGTGAGAATCAATCACATCTTCTTTTTCATAGGATAGAACTACAAGAGATGTGACATTGACTTATTACAAGTTAACATGCGCCTTATTCAAGAGGCTGCAATAAATGAAATAAATAGATAACATGCTTGTGTGTGTAGTGAAAAACCCACAAAAAATCTTGCTTGCTAATGCTTCCACCCCACTACCGCACTGCGTAACTCCTTCCTCTGAAGAGGAGAGCAGGGTCAAGGAGAACAAGTTTATCTCCTCCATTCTAGATTAACTCTTTTAGTTTAAATTAGCTAAGGCTGGCACCTAAGTTAAGTCAGGCTCTTGGGCTGAGAGAGAGGGTGATGTCCTGGAAAACCTTGAGTCGCTTTTCCATCTTTTGCTGAAAGGTCCCAGAATTTGCAGTTTCAACTACCTTCCCTGCTGTTTTCCCTGCATTTCTTGCAGGACCTAGAACGGCTTCAAGGATGGCCTCTTCAAAGTCATCATTATCTGGCAACAACTGTGACACCTTGTCTTCTGTTTCATCTGATAGTCTCCTCGTCTTTGTTTCTGGGTTTTCTGGTTCCGCAGATGGTGCAGTGAACAACCCCGTTTCAATCTTTCTGTTTGAACTAGCAGCATTTCCTGACCTTGTCCTCTTAAGTTTATCATGGAATTGATACCCAATTGGTTCCTTAATTGGCTCCTTTACCAATTTGGAGGAATAGAATGGACGTGCATCAACATTCCATAAATTCCCTAAAGGAGGAGTAGTGAGCTGTTTGATAGTTTTCCGTTGAGGAAGCACCATCTGGGCACAATTTGCTACTATATTGGAATCGACATTCTCATCGGAGAAATCATCATGAGAAGATTTTGCATTGGTTGGTGGAAAGCCACTATGATGATCCTTACAAGGCTGAGGCTGCCAAATTGATGAAGAACCAAGAAATGCATCGAAGAGCCTACTTTGTTCAACCCGATCGCCTCCTATGTTCATCATCTCAGATTCTAGGTCATTGAGCATCTGCTGTGCCCTTTCATAGGCTTTGAGATGTGAATCTACACCTCGTGGCCCATCAGCCACTGCTGGTTTCACTCTGCGCAATGTCTCTTTAGCCTCACTAATTCTCCCCTGTTTCATCAAACAAATCCCGAGGTTGCACATCTTGTTGTTGTCAGGTGCAATAGCAAGTGCCCTTCTATAGGCATCTTCTGCTTCAATGTAATTGTTTTGTTGCATCAATGCCCATCCCAAGTTCCCCTGAAACAAAGAATCTACCAAATAAGTACACAAGTGCCATGACATTTCAGCGACTACAGAGAGCCAAAGAAGCAACACATCGCTCTCTTACCAATAACCTAGTTGCTTCTTGTTCCACAGAAACCTGAAATTTCTTCCCTTGAGACCTCGCAGTCTTTGTTCTTTTTCCATTGAAAGCTAACCCTTGTTGAATCATGTATAGCTTGTGCTTCAACAATGCTATTTGGTCATCCAATCTTCCACATCTCTAAAAGAAAAGAAATCAAACTAAATGAGTAATTGCTGTGTTACAAAAATACCAAATTGTACAGAGTGAAATTAGTTAAAGTAAGAGACCTTGTAAAGATCAAGAAGAATGTTATCAAGAGACTCTTGGGCTTGATCTGAACACCGATGTCGTAAAGATTTGATAGCCTCAATTGCTTCATCAGCCCTATTCTGTTGCTTCATAACAATAGCCATATCTTTCAATGCACTATCCACTCTATCCCCAGCATTTATCGCTGCCCAAAACAGAGGTATTGCCTTCTCTGGATCTTTATCAATCAACTAAGCAAAACAAAACATTGAAACAATAAAAAACAATCAATAAAATCTGCCAAACACCTATCAAAACCAAAAGAACAACACATCCCAATCAATTTGAAGACCAAAGATGCGCAACTAATTTACCTGAACATTTTTGGCTCTAACATAAGGAGAGTCACCAACAGGGACTTTGTGGATAGCATGAAATGACTCAGAGCGAGTTCTTGAAACACCAAGCGGCTTTGCTGGTGAAGTTGGTGCAGATTTTGTTGGTCTAAAACCAGGTGGTGCATTCCACATTTCTTGCATCATATTGAAAAACCCTAAGGATCCTCTTTTTCTTCTTTTGTTCCTTCTTATGGTCTGTTTTGGTAAATTGAAGTGACGTCTCTTGCGGAGATAAGAAGAGAGAGGAAGGGCGAGAGAGACGTAGAGAGAAATGAAGAGAAGATTGGGATTTTTAGAGGGGATGGTGGGGAGATAGACTTTTGAATTTTTCGACCGTTGAGGTTACCGTTTTACGTACTAGCCGTTAGTCTCTCTCCATCAATAATTTGCAGATTTGGCGGATGTTAGAGAGCTGTTATTTTTATAGTGACCCTTTAGGTTTGTTATAATTGTCTTATAATTTCCTTTAAGATTTTGTTTTCATTCGTGTCCTTTTCTGCTAATAATTGTCTAGAATGATAACGCATTTGGTTGATAATTGCATGAATATTTTCTTCTTTTTTTTCACAAATATTGGATTTTCTAATAGTATTATTATTTTTTAAATAATACTGAAATTATGGATATAGTGGCTGCTGCCTTAGTAATTTATCAATAGAAATTACTAATTCGACAATTGTGAAAATTCTTTATCCTATCTCTCTTTTTTTTTAAGAGAAAAATATATCATTTTATATAGACACAAACATCTTTGTAATTGTTCCACGCTACATAATAATCAACACCAAAACTAGATACACTAGTGATTATGTGGAAATTATTAGTTATTAAACGTTCAGCACGATAAATTCACTTAGTAAACCCATAACCTATAATCATATTTGAAATTCTAATTTGAATTAATTTTAATATTGATTTGACTACTTTAATTGATTTTTTAATTGATTTAATGTGCTGATCTGCAATGTAATTAACTTGGTTAAACTTAATCAAAATTCATTCCAGTTAAAATTAATAATATTTTTTAATAAAAACTTAAAAAAAAATGTTTTTAATATAAACAAACATCACTAAACTATAACTTAAATCAATGACCTAATAACTTGATTTTTCTTCTAGGTTAGATCATAAGCCATGTTCAGCGACTACACTATTATGCAGCAATAGCAAGATAATGTTAAATAATTATTCAATTATTTTTTTAAATAATTATATTAAACTTGATTGAGAAGATTTAGTAAGAACTAATTAAACATATTCTAAAAAATAAAAACATAAAAAAATAATTTTGAGTTTTTGTATTCATATTTTACAATCAATATAATTAGCCTAAAAAAGATTCAATAACTATCGGTCGCACTAATTAAAGGAAACTAATTGATTTTCACAAAACACTATAGGTCTAAACTCATTCATATTTTTAACTAGAAAAGTGTAATAATAATTTTTTCTTTTCACCTACAAATCTTAACATTAGTTATTAAGGATATTGAGGTGATTTCACAAAATTCATTAGTGATTATCAAATTCATTAAGGACAAATAATTCTTTTCACATTTCAATTGCATAATAAAATAATAAAATAACCAAGATATATTTGAAAGAAAAACATCTAAAACTAGTGTCAAAGGGTATTTTTATATTTTCACAATGATTCTTTTGTTATTATAATATCAACTAAGAGACAATTTGGTATTTGAACAAATAAAAACATCATAAACAATTAAAAAGCACATTAAAATGTCCAAAATGTTTTAAAAAAAATGCTTTGAGATGATTTTGATATGCTAATATAAAAAAAATAAAAAAAATATTATTTTGATATATTTTCAAGTGATTTTTTTAAAGCACTACAATACAATATCAAATACACATTTAGATCATGTATTAGGAATACACATACGTAAGGGAGGATTTGACTCAATTTTTAAATGGATTCTTATTGATGACACAAAAAATACAATGAAACGACTTTATCATATAAGTAACAATCAAAATTATAATTGCACAAATTATAACAAATAATAAAGTAAATAAATAGAATATCATCCCACAAGAAATCAAAAAAGTTATTGATCAATATAAAAAATTGAAAAAGTTATTAATCAATACAAAAAATTATTAATTAACGATTAATTTGACAAATTGAATATTAAAATTTGTTAGACAAAAAAAATGTACAAATGCAAACAAGCAATTAAATAAATAAGTTCAAATCAATATAAAACATATCCTAGAAAATCTAACTCATCATAAGTATTTCTATACAAACTTTTCAATTAAGTTAATCCTATTAAAATTTTATTTTTATTATTGATAATTGGGTTATACTAATGTAATCATTAATCTCTATTAATCTCTTTCAAGCATCAATAAATTTCTATTGAAATTAATTAGGAACAATTAAACTTTTAAAAATCTTATCTCTTTCTTATACATTCTTTGAACTACAAACAATGGCTAAAATTATTATTATTATTTAATTTTAAATTAAATCTCAAATCATGCAAATAATAATTAAACATACACAAGTATAAAGTTTATAATGAAGTACTCAAAAAATACTAAATTAATTTAGTTAAAGAAATTTTCACTTAATCATTGTTAGTTCACTTAAAAAAATCCCAAAATAAAGAAACTACATAGTTAAACTAAAAACAAATAAACTTGATACAATTAAAATTAACATCATGCAAGGTATGGAAAAATTAAATTGTTCTTGAAGGGCTGAATGTTGCTTCTATGTAGATGTCATCTCCTCTTTATTGAGCTTTGTGTAGAGCATCCAACATGTGGTCGTAGCTGGTCTAAAAGAGTTTATATACATTAGCTTTATCCTTTGAAGGAAAGGAAATCAATTTCCATATATGAAGCTCTAGATATAGTACAAAACCCAAGATAATGTCTGGGCTACAAGGATTCTTGAACCTTTTCAGATTATGTATTTTGATTTATTTTTGAGCTTCAGAACAGTAAAACTAGGTTCTTTTCTCTCCATATGAATTGTAAGCCTATATCTCAAGTCTTCATAAAATTTAAAAACACATGAAACCGAGTTATATAACTTCAGCTATAGCCTAAAAACCAATCAATACTCATGCTTGACTGGAACATACCAACCAGATTTGGAATTCTAATCTTAGCTCATTGTTTGCCTCCTCATGTGATCTCAATTTTGCTTATTCTGGTAGTTAATTACCTGGAAAACACATTGAATCCTCAAGAAAAAAATAAATCTCAAAAGACACCTAAAACTCTAAAGAAACTTACTGAGAAACACACCAAATATTCTAAAATAAAGCAATAATAACTAGAAATACGGGTGGAATGAATTCCCTTGTCAATAGGACAGGTCAAGAAATCGTTCCTCGCTAAGGTTGAGGCTATTGGCTACGTTCACCATGTGAACTTGGTAAGAGTTGCCAGTTTTAATTCTGATAAATTTCATAGGCTTCTTGTTTATGGATACATGCCCAATGGATCTTTAGATCAATGGATATTTCCCAAAATCAATGCGTTTATACTTGATTGGAGGCAAAGGAAGAAAATCATCATTGATATAGCGGAAGGACATCACCTATCTCTTTGAATTGTCGAACTGACTGATCTAGACCGGAGCAGAGTTATGACAACAATGAGAGGTGCTCCTAGCTATTCCTCTGCACCAAATTTTGACTGCTCCCAGCTGAAGAGCAAATGTATTTACTTAAGTTTTTCGAGGAAAAGGTAGACGAGGATCGATTGATGGATCTCATTGACAATAAAAGTAGCTTTTCTTTCCCGAATTCTTAGCTCAATAACTTTCAAACTATACAAAATGAAGGACCTAAAATCCATGAGTTACAAGCTATACAACTTCGATGATATTGCAAACAACTTGTAAACGAAAGAAAATCCATGGGTATTACTTTCACATTTGACTTGTTTTTATTGTGATGCCATTCTGTAATTAGCTTTTGTTTGGCATTTGACAAGAAGGGCTAGGCCTTTCTTCTGGTGAGTGATAGAATGGTGGAAACCATCAACTTGTAGTCAATTGGCTTTGTTAGATAAGCATCCATGCCAACCTCCAAGCATTTGGCTTCATCTGACGACATGGCGTGAGCTGTCAAGGCAACAATAGGAATGTGCAAGTCAGTTCCAGTTTCTGATTTCCTGATTGCTTTTGTTGCTTCATAACCATCCATCTTTGGCATCTGGTCACAAAATCAATCAGCATTAGTTTATAGACTAGATTGAAGCACATGATCAATGTTAGACGGAAGATATTAGCACTCTCTGTTAGCATTCTTACCTGACAGTCCATTAGGATCAAGTCATATGATTGGGATTCCTGAATATCAGTTTGTAAACCTGTTTTCCCATCATTTCCAGGGGATTCCCTTCTACAGTCTTGTTCACTCAAACTGCAATTTAGAGCTTCTACTGCTTGTAGTCCATCTCCGACAGTAATAACTTTAGCCCCCATTTTTTCGAGCATGATCGTTGCAACTCTCTGAAGAACAGGAGTATCTTCCGCAAGCAGAATCCGTAAGCCATCAAGAGCCTTCTGTTGATTCCCAGCTTTGTTTGAATATGAATTGCCTTGTTCTTTATGACTACTGGTTTCTGAGTTTCGTTCATCGTGTTTAGAACATTCATTTCGAGTTGCGGTTGAAAAGGGCACTTGCTTGTTGCAGACTAGCATATCATTTCCATATTGGGTGCCTTGTAAATTGGGCCTATTTTGACCTGGATCTTCTCTTGCTTCTGCATCAACATCAGCCAATTCAATTAAGCACTTAAATGTTTGCCACTGTGATTGACATGCGATCTCTTCTCTTTCTTTTCGTACATCTCTTAGATGAAATGTGCTTGGAGAATTGGAATCACCCATTTCAGCTGTATCTGATTCTTCAGAGCTGGTAGTGTCAAAATGGGTGGAATCAATCTCAAGGCATTCATGCATGTCACCGTCCTTTGCCATAGCTCTTGCAGCATTCGAACTTTTCTTTTGATACTCAAGATCTTTCTCCTTTATGACAGTTTCCAAAATGTGAATCATTTTGGCCTTGTAAAGTGGTTTATTAACCATCAGCAAATGCCCCTTCTTGCGAAGCTCCATCTTCATTGCATTTGAAGTATCATGATTGAGCATCCATGCAAATTTGGCTTTTCCAGAGAAATTATCAAGGAAGTTAATTTGTTCCTTCCATATATCTGTGCTCAAGTCAAGTAATCCAACGTCAACAACTATGATGAATAGGTCCTTCATGTCTTCAATATTCAGCACTTCAGATTTTAATGGTTCATTCAAAGAACACTGAACATCAAAGCCATTCTCACGTCTTCTGGCATGAAAGAGTTTCCGAAGAACTCGTGTCAGTTCATTCCACTCAGATACTCCTAAGGTGGTCAATCCGATTTCACGCAACCACTGGGACATAATAACTCTGCCCATGCTGCCATATAGTGCCAACAGCACCTGCAGTTAAAGTTAAATAATATGAGCACACACGATTTGGCAATCCACGGCTGAAAGCATTTTTGTTTTTTAATTTATCTGTATGATATCACAAATTGTCAAGGTTAAAATGCTGTAAAGTCTCGTGCTATTCTGCAGAGAAAAAATTGAAGTCCTATTTTTAACCCTTAGAACCTGCAAATTTGATGTTGTTTTGACCATACACAGGCTAATAATTTAGCCACTGATAGTGGTATCAGAGCTTAGGTTGAGAGACGAGGAGTTTGGAGATGAAATCAAGTAAAAGAAGCTGATTTGTAACAAGAGATGGCCGAAACAAACAATTTAAACTTGAGTTCTGTCCAGACTCCTATGTTTATAGGAAAAAATTATGAATTTTGGAGCGTGAAAACAAAGTCTTTGCCTATTTTACTTGATTTGTGGGGGATTATATAGACTGAATTTGAGGAGCTTGAACCAATAAACAACTTGCCTGTAGCAATAGTCAAAGATTTGAAGGATAGAAGGAGTGGAAATGTTGGAGCTCTTGGATTAATTTAGAAAGGGGTAGATGATCCTATCTTTCCAAAAGTCATAACTTACAGTCAAGCGAAGCAAGCATGGGAGATTCTACGAAAGGAATATAAAGGACCTGTGAAGATAAGGGTTGTGTAAATGCAAAGTCTTGGAAAAGAACTTTGGAATTTGAATTTGAATGAGAATAAATTAGATGAAAAGTTTTCTAATAGGTTGATATAGGTTGATGGAATTTAAAAATCAAATGAGAATACACGAGGAAGAAATTCCTGATAGAAAGAATATAGAGAAAGTTCTAATTAGCTTGATTGAAAAATTTGATGTTATTGTTATTGTTGAAGAAACTAAGAATTTATTTAAGTTAATAATTCAATAATTGATAGGTGCTTGGAAGTCATTTAAGAAAAGAATAGTATAATAGTTTGAAAAATTTGTTGAGTGATTATTTTAATCTACTCTTTACAATCAAAACTAGGAAAAAAATTTAATGAGGCAGACAAATTGAAAAAATAAATAAATTTAAAACATTTAAATGAGGTGGACAAAGTGGAAAAAATAGAGTTAAAGCTAGAAGTATAAGTTTAAGGAAGAAAGACAAATTTAATTTTGCAAGTAGAGAAAACTTTGACAATAAACTAATTGAAAATAACTTTTTATGAAAATATTTTCATCACAACAAGCCAAGATATTTTGCTAGAGATTTATGGAAGAAAGAAAGAATATATTGTTTCAGTTGTAAAGGATTTGATTATATATTAAAAGATAGTGGATGAAGAAAAGCATCAAGTTAGTCAAAATATAAAAATGAAAAAGAAAATTTGTTTTATACTTGTCAAAGTGCATTAAAAAAGAGAGTAAAGATTGGAAATGGATATTTGATTAAAGAAGACGGTATAGGTATAATTAGAATTCAAACTAAAAAAAAAAATAATAATAAGTGAAGTCTTGTATGTTTCAGAAGTTGATTAGAATTTATTAAATTTTAGATAACTTATAAAGTATTATAAAGTATGGATAAATATTATATTTTGAAGATAATTATCGCACCATTCATGACAAAGGTGCGTTGAGATAAGTATTAGCATGAGTTAAGATGGTGAATATGTGTTTTCTTTTATATTAAAACATATAAATATTGTGACAATAAACATGAAAGGAGAAGATGACTCATGACTTTAGCATATAAAGTTTGGTAATTTAAACTTCATTAGCTCCAAGTTCAACAAAAAAAATATAGTGTATAGACTTTTATTTATTAAAGACAAGGATGATGTTTGTGAAGATTATGCATTTAAAAAATATTATTGATAACTTTTTTTAAAAAAAAAATAGCCTGGAAAGCCAAAGAAAAGCATGAGCCGGTAAATATGAATACATGTGGTCCCATGCAAACTCTTTCAAATTCACTAAATATGTATTTCATTCTTTTTATTAATGATTAAAGTTGAGTGAATTAGGTATACTTTATAAAACATAAATCTAAAGTTTTCAGCATATTCAATAAATTTAAAGCACTTGTTGAAAAGTAAAAAGTAAAATTACATAAAAATAAAAGTTTTGGGAAGTGATCACAAAAATGATATATCTTAGGTGAATTTGAGAAGTTTTGAAAAAATAAAGCTATGCGAAAACAAAAAATAATTGGTTATACTTTATAACAAAATAGGATATCTAAGAAAAAAAATTAAATAGTGATGGAAATGATCAATTTTATGTTATTTGAGAAAATTCTTCTTAGAAGGTTTTAGATTGAAGTTGTAAATATAATAATTTATTTAATCAACAGTGTTTAACAAAAATCTTAAATAATCATACATCATTTGAAGCTTGGAATATAAGGAAGCCTTTGGTGAATTATCTAAAAGTGTCATGCTTATATTCCAAAAGAGAAAAGATACAGGTGGGAAGAAGCTAATGTTAGATGCATCTCTATGTCAAATAGCTATAAGTTGTATAATCTAAAAACTAAGAAAGTTCTAATGTTAGATGCATCTCTATGTCAAATAGCTATAAGTTGTATAATCTAAAAACTAAGAAAGTTCTTATCAATAGAGTTGTGTTATTTGATGAAAAAACAAAATGAATTTGAAAAAATAAAAAATTAAAAGTGATAATAATTCAACTTGTAATTTGAAGCAAAAAATCAGTTCACAAAGAAAAAAAAAGAAAAGAAAAAAAATATCTAGATACTAAAACAAGTGTATTGTCATCTTCTAGTTCTATTTCAAAGAAGATGAAAAGTTTGAAAAAAAGGTATAAAAAGTATAACTTTTGTGTGGTTGGAATAAAGAATTTTGAAGAAGCAAGAAGAAAAAAATAGAGATGATTGAGAATAACAAAACTTGCATATTGGTTGATAAGTCAAAAGACAAAAAAGTGATTGATGGAAAATGAATTTAGAAGGTAAAACATAATCAAGATAGTTTTGTGTAAAAGAACAAGCCAAGACTAATAGCTAAGAATTGTTCTCAGCTACCTAGAATTCATTTCAATGAAATCTTTGCTCTAGTAATTTATTTGAATACTGCTAGAGCGCTCATTATTTTTGCAGCTCGAGAACTTGGTACAACCAAATTGACTATTACTCCATTCAATAGAAAAATAAAAGAAGTAAAAGTGATGTTACTTTGTATGTGAAAAAATAAGAGAATGATATTTTTATTTTTATAATATATGTTGATGATTTTGCAATTACAGGTAGTAATGGAATATGGTTGAATACTTTAAAAAAGAAATTATGAGAAAATATAAGATGATGATATTGGGCTGTCACATCATTTTTTAGGTATTAAGGTTTACCAAAATGATGGAGGTGTCTTCATTTATCAAAAGAAGTCTGTTGAAAGAGTTCTAAAAACATTGAGAATGTTTGGCTGCAAACCTATTAATGTGCCTTTAGTGGTGAATGAAAAGAATGAAAAATGATGGAGGAAAGAAGGTGGAAGTTATATATGTTTGAATGTTCTAAGTGTGTGTAAAGGAAAAAAGAAAAAGAAGTTGCAGTGTTTGATTTCTCTCTTCTGCAGAAAATTGCAGACCTGTTTTTAGCCCTTAAAACCTGCATATTTTGATGTTGTTTCGACCACACACGAAGCTAATAATTTAGCCAACAGAAAGACATCGACAAAGAGGACGCTTGTGATTTGTTTATGAATAACACAGGTAATTTTACTCACCACGGCATTGTGACTTGAAAAATCTACTTGGCAGTGGAGGTCTGCACCGTCTGCAGGTGTCTTGAGAAGCAAGTATAGTCGCATTAGAGTTCCAGGTCCATTCTTCTTCACAACCTTTATTTCTCCACCCATCTTGTTAACCTGTCCTCGCCACCAACTAGGAAAACGTCAGTAAGCGGTTGTAGACTAGGAAGCATGAAAAAGGATTATGATAATGCTGCTGCTGCTTCTCTTCACAAATTCAGCAAGATATTATTTAATAGCAGCACTGCAGTATCTGATTAAGGTTTAGAGTATGCAGCCGATAGTTTAAAGATAAACTTTGCATAGTGAGGTAATCTATTTATTGATTTTCTCTTATATGAGTGTGGAGTTTTACTCACCAAAGTTCTAACTATGCATAGTCCAAGACCAGTGCCTCCATGCCTGAAATGGACAATTGTTAAAAAACCAAGAATTTCTGTTCAGGATCTTGAATTTGCTTGATAAATTCACATGCTTGCTTCTGCACTTCAACTATCAAGTATCAGCTTCTACACAAATTAACTGGTAAAACTAGTGGATCTGAACCGGGAGGTAGAGAGAACAATGCATTGCCTTTTTTCTAGATCTTATAGTATAGTTTGTAATTGTGATATTTGATGGATGAATCAAGCGAGTTGTGGCCAGTGAAACTTGTTTCATCTACTTACAGTCGAGTTGTTGATGGATCAGCTTGTTCAAAGCTTTCGAATACAGACTCCCATTTGCTTGGATCAATTCCTGCAGACAGGCAGAAAAAGAAAAAGAAGAAACTGTTACAAATGCTATAGCGATGGAATATATTTTAGGTGGTTTCAGACATTTTTTGAGGTTCATACCACAGCCTGTGTCATCAATTTCAAACCAAAGAATCATTTTGTTTTCCTTCTTACAGGCCTTCTTCAGATGATTCCCCTGCTGCCTAAGTTTTGGCTTAATTGCACAACGCATTTTCTTCTGATCGGGATGAAACTGTGTGTCATTGTAAGTATTATTTAAGTTCTCACACCAACCACGCAGAATAATGTGACCCGCTGAAAGTCATTTTGAAGAGTTAGGTATGCAAGAAGAAGTTGACTACACAATGCTTTTTGTTTCTAATTCTATTACAGGTATGCATATTAAAATCCAAGTAAGTTGGCACTGCAATTGTTGGACTTACTTGTGGTAAACTTTATAGAATTGCTTATCAGATTTGCAAATATTTGAACAACTCTGGCGGAGTCTCCTCGTACTAATTTTGGCATCTCATCTGCATGCAGGAAATGCAAGTAGCAATGAACATCAGAAAGAGGCTAATGATCATATGTTGATACTTGACATTCAATGCACAACACGTACCGGAGAGATCCAAAACAGCCTCGACATTGTGGTTAATGCACTGAACAGAGAACATGTCAATAAGTCCTTCAAGTTCTCTTCCCAAGTCAAACTCAGCATCTTCCAAAACCAATTTTCCAGATTCAACCTATAAAACCAATTTCGAAATGAATCAAGAAAAGGACATTCTGTGACTTACTGCAGCCTTGGACGTTCTGGTTTGTGTTGGTTTTGAAATCTTTGTAATTCTTACAACTGTTTACAATTGCTAGGCTATTTTTAGCATCTCACCTTGCTCAGATCCAATATGTTGTTAAGAAGCCGGAGTAGAGCCGTGGAGCATTTTCTGATCTGTGTAACATTTGCATATTGTTCATTCGTGAGGCAATCATCACAGATAAGAATGTCCAGCAGCCCAATCACTGCAGCCATAGGAGTCCTCAATTCGTGACTGTTGTACAAAAATGAAATGAATATTAACTTCCGTTAAGGCTCAAGAACAGGAAAAAGAAAAGATCTTAAGGGTACTCAAAACTCTGTGTCGCTGGTACAAACTTGCAAGCCTGATTGAATATTAAAGCTCACAAACATATATTATTATTAAGATACAAAGTAATATACCTCATGTTTGCCAGAAACTGGCTTTTGTAGTTGTTTGATGCCTCTGCCCTTCTCCTTGCATCAAGATGGCTTATCAGTTCTGCCCTTAGTTTCATCTCCTTTGATACTCCATTTGTGAGAATCAAAATGAAGACACATCCGATGACTAGGATACATATAGATGCAGAAATAAGTATAACCAACGTTTTGAATGCTCCCTCATCAACCTTTCCCATTATATATCTTCTTGGAATGATGATCACCCCCACCTATACAGAGTTGCAGAAGCTTGCTAAATGCTTAGACAATTAATAACTATAAGCTAAATAAAATAAACTAGATCCTTTCGAGTCATTTTTCATTCTACTTGGGCATAACCAGGGAATTTATAGAAAAGCAATTCTGTAACATCGAAGTTTAAGCGACGCTGGACAAAACATTTAGGTCTTGGGAAAAGTTGGGAATGTTCGACACTTACTATAGAGAGTCTCTTCAGATTTAGAAAAAACGAGTCGATGTAACATTGCTGCTTGCCAAGTTTTGCATTTTCCACATGAACAACGTGACCTGGAGGAAACTTGTTTCCATAGACTCTCTCCAACCATCGAGCTCCCATTCTTATAGTGGGTTCCTCAGTATCGACAGCCAGTATGAGATTGGGCCTTGTTGAATTTGTCAAGAGAGGAGCATTCGTCGAAGTAGCCAATAAGTAACCCTCTTGAGAGGTCAAATATATGTATCCACTATGGACTTCAACAAGCTCTCTCATCAATTGGCCTACACTGTAGAGAGCAGTAGTAACACCGACGACGGCCACAATGCTTTTATTGTAAGCATCCCACACAGGCAATGCTGCTGAAAGCAGCGGTGAATCTGTATACTTGCTTACTGCCACATGCCATGAAGCCACACCGTCAGGTACTTGTGAAAGGCCTGCAATATTGATAAGATCGTCTGGTGGAATTGGACTTGCTTTTCCTATCTTTTCGCCTGAGGTAGGATCAAGTGGTTCACGATACCAAATTGCAGAAGAGTTACTGTGGATGGATTGATCATTCCATGCTTGATGCGATGAGAACATATCTGTATCAGAAGGCCCTTTGGCATTGATTGAGTAGTTCCTAAGATCAGAGTAGATGTAGAATGTGTTATTACTCCTATGATCCCTGTGGAAAGCCTGCACAAAACCATTTCTATAATTTATGGTAATTGCATTGAGAGCTTTACGACTCGCAAACAGTGCCCACGTTACATGCCTCATCACTTCATAAAGCTGTTAAGACCAAAAATGAAAAAATCAAGTCAATACAAGCATATCCAAAAAATCCAAAGATTAATTCTATTTTCAGATCTGGTAGCACTTTAAGAACATCATAAACACAACAACCTCCACTTGTTCGGCTTGAATGGTTGTCTTGCTGTACCTTCCGATTACATATTCTGATAGCTTAACTTGTGCCGCAGTTATCTCAGCTGTGGAATTCAGAATGTTCCACATTCTTAATATGGGGCGCTGTAGAAGTTCATATCGAAGGCCAGAAGCCAAGGTATCTAGTGACTTTTTTGTATAGCTTCTAGTGAAATGCCATGTTAGTATGGTTAGCAGCCCAATCAAAATTGCTAACATAGCCTGCATAAAGCCATTAACAGAAAATTAATAATGTACTCACTGACCAAAACAGCAGTTTCTGCATGCTAAAAGGCAATTTCTCTGATTGTCCAGATCATAGTTTCTTGCACCATAATCAGACAATAGAAACAAAAATTGAATATGAAGCAAATGCATGAACAGAACTTAGGAAGAAAAAGGCTTATCGAATTGACACCGGCAGTGAATCCCATTTCCTTTTCACTTTCGAGTTCTTAAGTTAGCGAGGGTAAGGGTAGGATTTGGCCCCCGAGTCATTACTTTACTTACTTATCCGGACCAAACAAACATTGCCTTCTTGCAATGATTTTGTGCATAATGTTTCTTTCATTAGCAAGTATACAAGAGGTGATATATTATACACATTTCTATCAGCTAAGTTACTTACTTGATCAATAAATTTGATTGAAGTTTTCATAATTCAGTAGTGAAAATTGTAAAGAGTACAGCAGCACAGAGAAAGAGAGATTAAACAAACCATTATAGCCAAGCGGACTACAAAAACACTGTAGTAAGAGGAGAGGCAGTGAGTGTTTCCATACTGGAACTCGTCTTGTTCAACTTCTCTATGGAAAATTCTTCTACCATAAGGAGCTGTATTCTTTCTGCAAGAAGTGGCAAACCCGAGAATTCTGTTACACACTTTTCTCAAAGGAGTTGCCATTATTGGTGTGCCAGTGCTTACAGTTGGTGAGCATGAGCGGTTTCTATGACGTCCTTCCTCTGCCATTTCTGAAAAGAAGATGAAGTTTAATTAACTAGCCAGAACTTATGCTTTTTTTTGGTACGAGAGACACAAGAGGGAGGGAGGGAGACTAGGTGACAATGTGATTAATGGGGTGTGGTGTTTAATATGCTGCTGGTTCATGTGTCACTCCCCACCTTTCGAAGGCAAATTTTCTTGCATTTTTCTAAAGTGGGTTTATATTCCTCATCCACGACAACTTGCCACCTATCTCAGCTCTTTGATATAAATTCCAACCTATTCTGTGGTTTGGGAATTTAAGCTTGGATAGGAAAAAGAAAACGAACATGGTGAAACTTCATGGATAGATGTGGCAAAACAAGGGAAATTCCTTGACCGATTGCTGTTAAAGTGGGGCAACTTGGACCTACACCTTTTGTTCCATGTACATAGCATATAAAACAACAAAGTGCTTTATATCTTGTTTTTTTGAGGTGGACAATAATGCCTCAAATTCTGGGTACAGTTCATGATGATCAACAATACAGAGGTGTTGCATATTTAACGTCTACAGCTTTCTAGATTCAAATTTATAAATAATATTAGGTTAGGATTCTTGTGTTTTTTTTTTTGTCAAATTGGTTTAGGATACCTCGAAACAACCATTTGAATTCAATTGAAAAAACAAAATAAATTATTAAATTTATTAAGATTTTGATAAAGCTCCATATGGTTTCATGGTTTTCAGTTAGTTTGTGGAATTTAAGTTCGTTCTAAACAACCATTTAAGTTTTGAAGATTCCGAGTACGTGGATGGTTGTTAATTTTGCGCTTTAGTTGCTGGCATATTGAGCTAGTCTTAGTGTGTTAAGACAATTGTCAAAATATGATTGTCTTTCATTGAGTCAAGTATTAATATAATTATATGTTACAATCATTATTGGATTATAATTACAATCTCTTCGTAAAGATAAATATGTACAAATAATGGCCTTTTAATGAATCTCCTGGCTAGAACTCTTTTCATCAAGATATTATGACTAAAAAATCCTCTAAAATTAATATTTATGAATCACATAGCAATAATTTTTTAATAATAAATTGATATTAATGACAAGATAGAGTCAGGTAAATATATTAATTATTTAAAACTTAATGAAAATGTAAGAGAAAGTTATCACATATTGATCAAATATTTAATAAATAAAATGATAACTTTTTTCAATATGCTTGATATGCTTATAAATTACCAGATTGATAGTAATTTAAATAGTATTTGTGGAATTAGTTGAAAAATATCAAGTTCACCTAATAAACCTGAAATCAGACAATCTTAAAGCATGAGAATGACATAGCACGATATTCAAACTTAATTGAGGACTTAGAATTAGTAGTTAAAAATATATTTTTATTAAGATTTTAAATTATAATTTTGCACTTGAAGTATCAATAACTCCTTAACTAAAACATGTTTTATAATAACATATCGAATAATATAAGATGCCTTTAATTTGTGGTAAATGTTCATTTTAAATGCAGGCCTATTACATAAATAAAATGATTGATTAATGAGTTTAAGAACTGAAATTGAAAGGACAAAGAGATGACCAAATTTAGAAAAAAGATGTTGGTGCAGTCCAAACCAGAACACTGTTCGGTAATTGGGTTATATACGAAACTGTAAATCTCGGATTTAGGTCTACTTTATATGGACGGAAAGGTAAGACATAGACATATAATTTCAGAGGAGCCCAAGATTTAAAAAGGTCATTTTCAAGTCCAAATTTTAACAATAACGAAGAAGTCTGAATATGTCTGACACGACTAAAAGGTTGATGTCTTCTCCCAAGTGCAGGAGTGTCGAAGTAATAAATAACCCGGCAAGACCGGGGTCGAACCACAGGGAGGTTAATTGTACAAATTATAGACAATAATTATAAGCAACAATAATAGCAATAATAACAACAACAATAACAATAACAACAACAAATATAATAATAATAATAATAATAATAATAATAATAATAATAATAATACTAGTAGTAGTAGTAGTAGTAGTAGTAGTAGTAGTAGTACTAATAATAATAATAATAATAATAATAATAATAATAATAATAATAAAGAAAGAGAAGAAGAAGAAGATGATGATGATGAGAACTTAGAGATGAAATATTAATGTAAGGATTAAACAATAATAATAACAAATGTCAAGGTTAGAGGTTCCACTAATGGTATATCAAACAAGTATAGTATAAACTCTTATTATTGAATTGGAAACCACACACAAAGGAGGTTCCAATCAGATTATATATTGTTAACATGATTACATTAGTCATCTTATTCAATTAATGCTAATACTTGTAAATCTCGTCAAGCATTCATGATTATAACTTATGTTAACAACAAATCAAGTTCCTTTCATAGCTTAGGTGTCGGTTATACCATACATTATGGGCTATGAAAGTGCCAAGCATTTGTTGTACCAAGTGTTATACAACATAAATCAAGATTAGTCATTTAACAAGCAAAGTATTAAAGAGTGAACAAGATAACAAATATAAAACATGTTAGTATCAAACATTAAGGTCCATATTAAGTTTACACTATACTTATTCTTCCACCATTAGTGTAACCTTTTCACCTTGACATAATTAACTTAGCTAGACATAATGAAAGAAAGGAAAACAAATAAACAAAATAAGAACATAAAAGTTAACTAAGTAAAGGAAAGGAAATGAAAAGCATAAATTTGATATTAATGAAAGCAAAGCATAAACACTACAAAAAATACAAAGAAAGAAAGGAAGAGCATGATCTTGATCTGGAAACCAAGATGCCTAAATGCATGGCAAATGCCTCTTTTTATAGGCCAAAATTAGGAACTATTAATTTGATGACTAATTGATAAGTGGTTGGCCAACTTTTGACTTGGTGACAATCCTTATCTTTTCTTGTCTGCCCAAAACGTCATTGATAACGTCCAAATTGGAGCCAGTTGCAAACATGAAAGTTGTAGGCAATTGTCTCAGCTTTCTTGTGTAAAACCTTTAGCTCATTTGGACTTCTAGAACTCCAGATATGGCCAAAATACCGAACAGTGCTCGGGCTGGAAGACAGATTCGGGCTTCTTTGTTGTTGCTACAATTTGGACTTGATAATGGCCTTTTTAGATCTTGGGCTTCATATGAAAGTTGTAGGCCTATGTCTTACCTTTCCATCCATATAAATTGAACCTAAATCTGAGATATATAACTCCAGATATGACCCAATTACCGAACAGTGTTCCAGTTTGGATTGCACCGACATCTCTTTTCTAAGTTTGACCATCTCTTTATCCTTGCAATTTAAGTTCTTAAAGTCATCAATCAATCTTTTCATTTATGTGATAGGCCTGCATTAAAAATAGACATTTACCACAAATTATAGGTATCTTATATTATTAGATACATTATTATAAAACATATTTTAGTTAAGGAGTTATTGATACTTCAAGTGCAAAATGATGATATAAAACCATGATAAAAATGCACTTTTAAATACTAATCAATGTCCTCCAACCCGAATTTTAATTTTTGATCCATATCTAGAGTTATAGAAGTCCAAATGATCTCTATTTGTTTTCCTAGAAAGTTGAGATAATTTCCTACAACTTTCATGTTTTCAAGTGGTTCCAATTTTGACGTTATCAATGACATTTTGAGCAGATAAGAGAAGATAAGGATTGTCACCAAGTCAAGAGTTGGGCACTTACTCATCAATTAGTCATCAAATTAATAGTTTTGAATTTTGGCCTATAAAAAGAGGCATTTTCCATACATTTAGGTATCTTAGTCTCTAGATCAAGATCATACTTTTGCTTTCTCTCTTTGTATTTTTGCAATATTTAGGTTTTGTTTTCATCAAATATCAAGTTTATGTCTGACACGACGAAAAGATTGATATCTTCTCCCAAGTGTAGGAGTGTCGAAGTAATAAATAACCTGGCAAGATCAGGGTCGAACCACAAGGAGGTTAATTGTACAAATTATAAACAACGATAACAACAACAACAACAACAACAACAATAATAATAATAGTATTAATAATAATAATACTAATAATAATAGTAATAATAATAATAATAATAATAATAATAGTAGTAGTAATAATAATAATACTAATAATAATAATAATAATAATAATAATAATAATAATAAAGAAAAAGAAGGAGAAGAAGAAGAAGATGATGAGAATTTTGAGATGGAATATTAATGTAACGATTAAAAAATGATAATAACAAATGTCAAGGTTAGAGATTCCACTAATGGTATGTCAAACAAGTATAATATAAACTCTTATTATTCAATTGGAAACCACACATAAAGGAGGTTCCAATCAGATTATAGATTGTTAACATGATTACATTAGTCATCTTATTCAATTAATGCTAATACTTGTAAATCTCGTCAAGCATTCACGATTATAACTTATGTTAACAACAAATCAAGTTCCTTTCATAGCTCAGGTATCGGTTATACCATACATTATTAGCTATGAAAGTGCCAAGCATTTGTTGTACCAAGTGTTATACAACATAAATCAAGATTAGTCATTTAACAAGCAAAGTATTAAAGAGTGAACAAGATAACAAATATAAAACATGTTAGTATCAAACATTAAAGTCCATATTAAGTTTACATTATACTTATTCTTACACCATTAGTGTAACCTTTTCACCTTGACATAATTAACTTAGCTAGACATAATGAAAGAAAGAGAAATAGATAAACAAAACAAGAACATAAAAGCTAACTAAGTAAAGGAAAAGAAATGAAAAGCATAAACTTAATATTAATGAAAGCAAAGCATAAACATTACAAAAAACACAAAAAGAGAAAGGAAGAGCATGATCTTGATCTGAAAACCAAGATACCTAAATGCATGGCAAATGCCTCCTTTTATAGGCCAAAATAGGGAACTATTGATTTGATGACTAATTGATGAGTGGGTGGCCAAATCTTGACTTGGTGATAATATTTAGCTTCTCTTGTCTACCCACAACATCATTGATAACATCAAAATTAGAGCCACTTGAAACATGAAAGTTGTAGGAAACTATCTCAGCTTTCTTGTGTAAAAAAATCAGCTCATTTGGACTTCTAGAACTCTAGATATAGCCAAAATACTGAACAGTGCTCGGACTGGAGAACAGATTCGGGCTTCTTTGTTGTTACTACAATTTGGACTTGAAAATGACCTTTTTAGATCTTGGGCTCCTTATGAAAGTTGTAGGCCTATGTCTTAGCTTTCCATCCATATAAAGTAGACCTAAATCTGAGATCGATAGCTCTAGATATGATCCAATTACCGAACAGTGTTCTGGTTTGGATTGCATCTACATCTCTTTTCTAATTTTGGTCATCTCTTTGCCTTTGCAATTTAAGTTCTTAAAGTCATCAATCAATTCTTTCATTTATGTAATAGGCCTGCATTTAAAATGAATATTTACCATAAATTAAAGGTATCTTATATTATTAGATATATTATTATAAAACATGCTTTAGTTAAGGAGTTATTCATACTTCAAGTGCAAAATGATGATATAAAACTTTTTTCTTAGATTTGAAAAATCCATACTTGCATTTAAGGAAATTTGAGGAGATCTACAACACGTATAATGACTTAAATTGTAGCATGAACACCATCAGATTAAAACTTTTTTCTTTTTTATTAAAAGATAAAACTAGCTATAAAATTTGAGAGCAGAATCCATTCGTGCTTAGGATGAAATGCAACAACAGTTTTTTAAATTTTTTTTCCATCTCACATAACAAACTCTTTCAAAAGACAAATCACCACTTTCACTCAAAAACCAAGAGAAACATTTTACCAATATTGGGATAGGTATCGAGACTTGCTTAATATGTGCCCTCATTATGGTTTTGAAACGTGGAGATTGGTTTCATATTTTTATGAAGAGTTAACACCTAGAGATAGGTAAATAGTTGAATTGATATGCAATGGAACTTTTAAAGATAAAGACCCTGATGAAACAATGGAATACTTAGACTTGCTAGCTGAAAATGCTCAAAATTAGGACACCGCATGTACTTATAAGGCACCTAGAAAAACTCAATCTCATACATCTAGTAAAGGTATGTACAACCTTAGAGAAGATCATGACCTCCAAGCTAAGTTTGCATCTTTAGCTATAAAAGTTAAGGCATTGAAATTGAAAGAGAGTGGTCAATTAAAATATGTTCAAGACATTGTGTGTCAATGTTGTGAAACTAATAAACATTCAACCAATAATTGTCCAACGATGAACAAGCCTATGCTTTAAATAGTTTCCAAATGCCCAACCACAACCCATACTTGCAAATATACAACCCTAGTTGGAGAAATCACCTAAATTTTAGTTGGAAGAGTGATAACAATAATACACAAACTTCACAATCACTGTTTCAAGCACACTATAATTTCCAAAATTATCATCGATATGCTCCTTCTTATGCTCCACCTCCTAGAAGAAATCTTGAGGAAACATTACATACATTCATTGGCAAACAAGAGACAATCAATACTCAACTTGCTTAAAACATGATAAATTTTAAAGATACTCTTACAAAATTGGCACCTTCTCTCAATTTCCAAAAGAAAGTTTCCATCTTAACCATAACAAAATTTCAAGGGGCAATACAATCCAAATGCAAGTAGTTCTGGAAGTCAACACATGGATTAAGTGAAATTAGTCACTACTCTTCATAGTGGTAAGGTTATCGAAAAACACACTCTTGAGCTTTATGAGAAAGATGATGAGTCAATCTTTAAGGGTAAGGAAGGGGTTGAATGTGAATATTGCAAAGAATAGAGTAATTTTGCTCTAGCACTTGCATTTTTTTATGCCATGACCAAACAAAAAAAAGTTAATCACAACTCTGAAATCTTTAAAACTTTCAAACAGGTAAGTATCAATATACCTTTACGGGATGCTATTAAACAAGTTCTTTCTTATGCTAATTTTTTGAAGGTCTCTACACTGTGAAGAGAAAACTGAACGTGAAAAGGAAAACCTTTTTAGCCGAACAGGTAAGTGCCATTCTTCAGAATAATAATTCTTTGAAATATAAAGACCCTGTTATTCTACAATTTCTTGCTTTATTGGAGAATATAATTAAAAGAGCCTTACTTGATTTTGGAGCTAGTGTGAATTTATTTTCATATTCACCTTTTTCAAAGTCGCATTCTAGGCGAGTTGAAACTAACTTCTGTAACTCTCTTACTTGCTGATAGATCTCTAAAAGTGCTTAGAGGAATAGTTAAAGATGTGTTAATACAAGTCGATAAATTCATTTCCTGTTATTTTAGGACGTCCATTTCTTACAACTTCTAATGTATTGATTAATTATAGGAATGGATTGATAAAGCTATCATTTGGAAACATGACATAAGAGATGAATATTTTTAACATTTACAACTTAAAGATGGTAATTATCTACAAGAAGTAGATCATATTGAAGAATTAATTTATGATCAACTTGGATATATTTTGAGTAAAATTGAATTAGATGAATATGAAGATTTGCAAATGATTTATTCTTAGGAAGAAATCATGGATGAAAAAGACACTAAAAATATTGATGCGGATCATTTATCAAGAATGACAACAGATTCAACATCCAACATCATGTTAATTGATGATTACTTTCCTGACAAATCCTTACTTTCTCTTAGTCCAATGCTTTGGTACGATAAAAATAACAATTTTCTTGCTTTAAGAGATTTGCTAGCTCATTGGAGTACCCAAGATAAAAGAAAGTTTTTAAGCGACATGCAAAACTTTTATTGGGATAACCCTTACTGATTCAAATATTGTCCAAATCAAATATTTAAAAGATTTATTCTCGATAATGAGGTAAGTAGTGTCATTAAACTTTGTCATTCTAAAGCATGTGAAAGTTTTTTCTCATAAAAAAAGATAGCTTCAAAAATCTTTTAAAATTGATTTTAATTGCTCACTATGTTCAAGGACTCACATGTATTTTGCAAAGTTTGTGAAAATTATCAAAAGTCAGGATTTATTTCAAAATATAAGGAATCTTTTATTGACTTTTGAGATATATCCTAGTGGAGATATGCATTATGCATCTCATGATTAACGACCCCATTTCTACAAAGAACATGATCGACTTAGTCTTGAGAATCTGACTAAAAAAAACCTTATTTGTCGAAATGTATCAAACCCTTGGGTAGTAAAAAAATGGAATACTATATTTCCAAGATTGTATTTCATATTCGAACATTCATAAATTGCTCTATCATAATTCTTAACGGATAACCCCAATTTAGGTTCAATAGTACAACCTAATAAGGGGCGACCATACTTGTTCAATTTATCTCTTCAATTTATCTCTTTCAACTTGGATACCATAAGGTGAGCCTTGAAAAGTTTTAGAATAAATAGGAGGAATTTGCAAATCCTCCAAACTTAGAGCATGTAGGGGTTTGAACCCAAATACATTACCCACAATGGAAGTATACATGTTAGTAACAAAACCTTCTTCAAAAAGGTCTAAGGGGTAAGCTATATAAGCAATATATTGATTTTTTTCTCCAGCAATGGGCTCGATGTCATAGCATCGTCCTTTATAATGATCAAGACTGGTAAGCTCGTCGGTCCACACAATTGTCCATTTACCAGTAGAAGATATCAGTATCTTTGGTCTCATAGTCAGGATTATAATAAGTCAATTTATAATCTTTAACATTAGCTTTGAATCCAACACCTATTTTAGTCTCTATTTGTGGTGACATAAGCCTCTCCCTACAACTCATAAATTAAGAATTCTCACAACAACAAGGTCTACTCGATAAGAATTAGGAGTTAATGAAACCTTTCACAAGAATCTTTCACAAAATTATCAACCAATATAATATTATCAACTAATCAGACTTTCATTATTAGACCATGGTATTTGATTTACCGAATACATCATTATTTTATACTCTTTCATATGTATAGTGTAACCCAATCCTTGTTTTTCAGGTTTCTAATCCTTAACTTTTTTGAATTAAAATATCTAAATAATAAAAAATATCCTCTTGAATATATGTTGTATATGTAAATCCTAGATGTGAAAACATGCGAAACTTGTTTATGAATAAAAAAGCAATTATAAAATAATAAGAATAGTTAGGTGTAAACCAATATGCTAATATGCTCTAATATGCTAAAATAAGAAATTAAAGGCCTATGGGATAGAAATAATGAATCGTAAATAGAATTCAGGTTCGAATTCCATGGATAATATGAAGAGTATTGTCTATAATGATAGACAAATGAAAGCCCTTCAAGCCTTTTTTTATTCATTTATTTTTTTATTCATTTAGTTGATATTTTGAAAATGAGTTTTAGGGGCGTCCCTAAAACTTTAGCACAAGAGAACATTATTAGAAAAATAATTGGAGAGGAACTACGGGTCTCCATAATGTCTACTCGAATGAATGCAATGTTTAACCATGTTGATGCCTTCATTGCTTTATCAAGTGATCTAGTCATATTAGAAGAGATATTTCATATTTTCTTGTGGGCCTAACTACACATTTGTCATAAACCCTTAGGTCTGTTCAATGTTAATGCTTATTATGATAAGTTGTTGTCATTTCTTGGTCATATTATGGAATAAGAATTTTTAACATCTTCAGCACGACAAATCATAATCTTTGCTGCTACTACTGAACAATTGATCGATCAACTACAATCTTTTATTCCTGTAATTGATCCCTTTATGAGTTGCATAAATTGGTCATCTATGGGAAGCCGTTAAAAGCTTAGATTGGATTTGAGCCTTCATTTATGAATCTTTGTGTCTTTTGATTTTATTATCGTGTTTTTTTGGTTCTTATATTTGTTTAAGTGTGTTTCAGGTTTGTCATTGTTCATTGTTTCAAGTGATGTCTTCTATACTATATCTTTTTACTTTATAATATTAAGGATAATGTCTCGTTTTGGTTGGGGAGAAAGGGTAGTAGTTGAAAAAATTTTTAACTAATTGTGTTTTCATAAAGCATGTGCAAAATTGTTGCTACTAGGATGACAGAGTAAAGGAGCTCTTTTGTTAAAGTGACTCTTGAGATGCATCTTAATAACCATTTTTAACAAGGTCTATTATAATACTTCTTCAAATATTCAGGTTTACAAACTCTTGCACTGTTATCACTTAATTCTTCTTATATACTTATTTAACATGTATTCTTAAACCTTAAGTTTCATACACACTTTAACATATGATTATGGGTTGCACATTGAATTATTACATTATTTATATTTTTTTGTTAAGGGTAACAACTAATGGAAGTAGATAGTATATAATTTTTTTATAAAAAAAAAGCAAAAAAAAGATGATAATAAAAATATAGATAAGTTTGGTTTTGCAGCCTCCTTAACCTAAGTAATTAAGCCCGAAAAGGGTGTTTTAATAGCTAAAACCCTAAAGTCAACTAACTTGAGAGCTATTGGTCTAACGCTTGTTACATTGGATGAGGAGAAAAACTTAAGGGAATCAAACATTGCACTATCCATGTATCAGTATCTGTAACCCGAGTCACTAAGCTCGTAGGAGTGTCTCAGCTCCTAATATCCTAAAACCAACTGGCCTAGGAGTCATTAGCTGAGAGCTTGTTACATGAGTTAAGCATGCATTGTGTTTTAAATTACATGTATATATATTTAAAAAATAAAAGAAAAATTCTCAACCCAAGGAAGTTAACCTTAAACATTAGAACAAAAAATTGTTTTTTTTTCAAGTAAAACCCCATAACTATGTGTTGATATATTGAGCATAAAAGAAAGGTTTATTAATATCTTATTTAAAAGGTATTGAGTAGATATATAAATTTAATGAGAGTTTGTTTATTTGAATAGATTAATGGAAGTTGAATGATGAATACCTTGCTTTGTGGAATTTGCAAATTATTTATTTATTTTAACGCTTTAATTACTAGGAACTAGTAATAAGCTGGTTGGGGTGTGTGATTAGTACTTAAAAGTGTATTTTTATCAAGGTTTTATATTATCATTTTGCACTTGAAGTATCAAAAACTCCTTAACTAAAGCATATTTTATAATAACATATCTAATAATATAAGATACCTTTAATTTATGCTAAATATTCATTTTAAAGATAGGCTATCACATAAATAAAAGGATTGATTCAGAAGTTTAAGAACTGAAATTGAAAGGACAAAGAGATGACTAAACTTAAAAAAAAGATGCTGATGGAGTCTAAACAGTAATACTATTTGGTAATTGGATCATATATAGAGCTGTAGATCTTGGATTTAGGTCTACTTTATATGGATGGAAAGGTAATACATAGGCCTACAACTTTCATATGGAGCTTAAGATTTTAAAAGGTCATTTTCAAGTCCAAATCATAACAATAACAATGAAGTCTGAATCTGTCCTTTAGCCCGAGCACTATTCAGTGTTTGACCCATATCTGGAGTTCTAAAAGTCCAAATGACCTTATTGTTTTACACTAGAAAGCTAATACAACTTTCTATAACTTTTATATTTTCAAGTGGTTCTAATTTTAACGTTATCAATGACGTTTTAGGCAGACAAGAGAAGATAAGGATTATCACCAAGCAAGAGTTGGCCACCCACTCATTAATTAGTCATTAAATTAATAGTTCCTAATTTTGGCTAATAAAAGGAGGCATTTGTCATACATTTAGGCATCTTGATTTCTAGATCAAGATCATGCTCTTGCTTTCTCTCTTTGCATTACTTATGTTTTGCTTTCATTAATATCAAGTTTATACCTTTCATTTCTTTTCCTTTACTTAGTTAACTTTTATCTTATTTATGTTCTTATTTTATCTATTTATTTTTCTTTCTTCATTATGATTAGTTAAGTTTATTATGTCAAGGTGAGAGGGTTATAGTAATGGTATAAAAATAAGTATAATGTAAATTTAACATGAACTTTAATGTTTGATATTAACATGTTTTATATTTGTTATCTTGTTCACTCATTAATAGTTTGCTTGTTAAATGACTAATCTAGATTTATGTTCTATAACACTTGGTACAATAAATACTTGGCGCTTTTGATTAGTACTTAAAAGTGCATTTTTATCATGGTTTTAAATCATAATTTTGCACTTGAAGTATCAATAACTCCTTAACTAAAACATGTTTTATAATAATATATCTAATAATATAAGATACCTTTAATTTATGGTTGTGGTAAATGTTCATTTTAAATGCAGGCCTATCACATAAATGAAAGGATTGATTGATGACTTTAAGAAATTAAATTGCAAGGATAAATAGATGGCCAAACTTAGAAAAGAGATGTCGGTGCAATCCAAACAGGAACATTGTTCGGTAATTGGGTCATATCTGGAGCTATATATCTCAGATTTAGGTCCAATTTATATGGATGGAAAGATAAGACATAGGCCTACAACTTTCAAATGGAGCCCAAGATCTAAAAAGGAAATTTTCAAGTCCAAATTGTAGCAACAACAAAGAAGCCCGAATCTGTCTTCCAGCCCGAGCATTGTTCAGTATTTTGGCCATATCTGGAGTTCTAGAAGTCCAAATGAGCTGAATTGTTTACACAAGAAAGCTGAGACAATTGCCTACAACTTTCATGTTTTTGACTGGCTCCAATTCTGACGTTATCAATGACGTTTTGGGCAGACAAGAAAAGATAAAGATTGTCACCAAGTCAAGAGTTGGTCACCCACTTATCAATTAGTCATCAAATCAATAGTTTCCAATTTTGGCCTATAAAAGGAGGCATTTGCCATGCATTTAGGTATCTTGGTTTTCAGATCAAGATCATGCTCTTCCTTTCTCTCTTTATGTTTTTTGTAATGTTTATGCTTTGCTTTCATTAATATTAAGTTTATGCTTTTCATTTCTTTTCCTTTACTTAGTTAGCTTTTATGTTCTTATTTTGCTTATCTATTTCTCTTTCTTTCATTATGTCTAGCTAAGTTAATTATGTCAAGGTGAAAAGGTTACACTAATGGTGTCAGAATAAGTATAATGTAAACTTAATATGGACTTTAATGTTTGATACTAACATGTTTTATATTTGTTATCTTGTTCACTCTTTAATACTTTGCTTGTTAAATGACTAATCTTGATTTATGTTGTATAACACTTGGTACAACAAATTCTTGGCACTTTCATAGCTAATAATGTATGGTATAACCGACACCTGAGCTATGAAAGGAACTTGATTTGTTGTTAACATAAGTTATAATCATGAATGCTTGATGAGATTTACAAGTATTAGCATTAATCGAATAAGATGACTAATGTAATCATGTTAACAATCTATAATCTGATTGGAAGCTCCTTTATGTGTGGTTTCCAATTGAATAATAAGAGTTTATAGTATACTTGTTTGACATACCATTAGTGGAATCTCTAACCTTGACATTTGTTATTATCATTGTTTAATCGTTACATTAATATTCCATCTCAAAGTTCTTATTTTCTTCTTCTTCTTCTTCTTCTTCTTCTTCTTCTTCTTCTCCTTCTTTTTCTTTATTATTATTATTATTATTATTATTATTATTATTATTATTGTTATTACTATTGTTATTGTTTATAATTGTTGTTTATAATTTGTACAATTAACCTCCCTGTGGTTCGACCCCAGTCTTGCCGGGTTATTTATTACTTCGACACTCTTGCACTTGGAAGAAGACATCAATTTTTTCGTTGTGTCAGCTTTCATAGCCCATATTATATGGTGTAACTCACACCTGTGCTATGAAAGGAAATTGAATTGTTGTTAACATAAATTATAATCATGAATGCCTGACAACATTTACAAGTATTTGCATTAATCGAATAAGATAACTAATGTAATTATTTTAACAATTTATAATCTAATTAGAACCTCCTTTATGTGTGGTTTCCAATTGAATAATAAGAGTTTATACTATACTTGTTTGATATATCATTAATGGATCCTCTTACCTTGATAGTTGTTGTTATCATTGTTTAATCCTTACATTGATCTTCTATTTCAAAGTTCTCATCAATTTCTTCTTCTTCTTTACTACTACTACTACTACTATTGCTATTATTATTGTTGTTTATTTTATACAATTAACCTCCATGTGGTTCTACTCCGGGCTTGCCGGGTTATTTATTACTTCGACACTCCTACATTTAGGAGAAAACATCAATCTTTTGGTCATGTCACAAAGCTTGTGATGTCAATTTGATTAAATATCATGATATTTAATTTAGCTTGTTATCTAGAGCAAACCTAGTAATATTAGGGTGACTAATTTATCGAGTTATTAATGGCTTATGTAAGTGAAATCAAATAGTTCATAAGTAGAAAAAGATTGTACATTTATGTTTAAAATGTTGATTTTAGATTAATGAAATGGGAAATGGAGGTGACATGACCAAAAGATTGATGTCTTTTTCCAAGTATAGCAGTGTCGAAGTAATAACTAATCGATAAGATCGGAGTCAAATTTCAAGGAGGTTAATTATATAAATTATAAATAAGAAGAATATAACAACAGTAAGAATAACAATAATAATAATAATAAAGAAGTTGATGAGAACTTTGAGATGAAAAATCAATGTGAGGATTGAACAATGATAAAAACAAATGTCAAGGTTAGAGGATCCACTAATATTATTTCAAATAAGTATAGTATAAACTCTTATTATTCAACTGGAAACCACACACAAAGGAGGCTCCAATCATATTATAAATTGTGAACATGATTACATTAGTTATCTTATTCGAATAATGCTAATACTTGTAGATCATTTCAGGTATTCATGATTATAACTTATGTTAACAACAAATCAAGTTTATTTTATAGTACAAGTGTCGGTTACATCATATGGTTGGGCTATGAAAGTGTCAAGTATTTGTTGTACGAAGTATTATACAATATAAATCTAGATTAGTCATTCAATAAGCAAATTATTAATAGTGAACAAAATAACAAATACAAAACATGTTAGTATAAAAAATCAAAGTCTATATTGAGTTTATACTGAACTTATTCTTAAACTATTAGTGTAACCTTTTCACCTTAACATGATAAACTTAGCTAAACATAATGAAAAAAAAGAAACATAAATAAACAAGATAAGAACATAAATAATATAAAAGTTAACTAAGTAAAGGAAAGGAAATGAGAAGCATAAAATAGAGATTAATATAAGCAAAACTTAAGCATTATAATAAAGAGAGAACAAGAGCATGATCTTGATCTAAAAACCAAAATGTCTATATGCATGATAAATGCCTCCTCTTATAGGCCAAAATTAGAAACTATTGATTTGATGATTAATTGTTTAGTGGATGACCACATCTTGACTTAGTAACAATCCTTATCTTCTTGTCTGAACAAAATATCATTGATAATGTTAGAATTTGACCCAACCTTACCATAAAAGTTCTAAGAAATTTTCTCAACTTTCCAGGAAAAAACAATTAAAGTCATTTTGACTTTTAGAACTCGAGATATAAGTTGAACACTAAGTAGTATCTGGGCTGCAGGATATATTTGGACTTTTACATTGTTGCTAAGATTTAGACTTCCGAATAGCAGAATTGAGTCTTGCCTTCTACATGAAAGTTTTAGGCCTATGTCTTAACTTTTCATCCATATAAAGTAGATCTAAATCCAATTTCTACAGCTCTAGTTATGATCAAATTAACAAGCAGTGTTCTAGTTTGGACTAAACCAACATCTCTTTTCTAAGCTTCACTCTCTCTTTGTCCTTTCAATTTAAGTACTTCAACTCATCAATTAATCCTTTTATTTATATGATAGGCTTACATTTAGGATAAACATTTACCATAAGTTGAAGATATCTTATGATATCTAACTTGTTATTATAAAACATATTTTATTTAAGAAGTTATTGATACTTCATGTGCAAAATGATGATATAAATCTTGATAAAAATATACTTTTAAGTAGTAATGAAAAGGTGTACATGTTTTGTTTTATCAATTGTTGAATTATGAACTGATATTATATAATAAATTGATTTCAAGTTCATTATAGACCTAAGTGGAGCAATAGATTATTTATAATATTTCTTTAATTTAGGTAATGATGATGTACATATGGATAAGTTGAATTCACTTTTTGTAATATAATTTCATGAATAATTTTTATAATGCAAATTAAACTAGTATTAAGATGCAATAATTAAACTATTGAATTCCTTTTATCATGTTTAAAATTCACATGATATCTAGTCTTATTTATTAAATTAAGAATGCATTTAACTATATTTTTAATTATAGATTGCAAAATAAAGGGTTTTAGAGGAATAGATAAAATATAATATTGGTTTGTGTTGTTAAAAGAAAGCTCTGGGATGGTTGGACCACGAATTAAGTCTTGATAGTATGTGTTCATGGTTGATATTGACACTTAAAAATGTCTAATTTTAAAGGAGAATCTATTGGAATTTTAATAGAATCTTAAATCACTCTAAAGGTGCTAACCTATAATCATGAATTATGGATTATAGAATTTAAAGAAAAAAACTCTTCGGGTATTTTTCAATGATTCATGACTAGTGATTTGTCTGAAACATGTTTTAAAAGTAGGGGTTGTTAAAAAAATGCTGAGGGAGAATATTTTTTTATTCATATAAAAGATTGAAAGTCATTATACATATATATCCTCTTAGAATCAAAACTTAAGAGTCTTAATATAAGTACAAAATTGATTTTCAACAAAGATAACAAAATTCTAAAACATAAAAAATCACTTTAGTTTTAGAATAAATAAAATATACCTAAACAAAACAACTATAATCATCAATAAACTTCACAGAATAATTGTGTTGAGCATGTGAAATAAAAAAAGTCAATATGAATGATTTCAAAACAAGTAAAGACTTACTTTAACTAAGTTTACACAAAGCATAATAAGAAGATATAATAAAAGATAAAAACAATTATTTCCCAAATAACCATGTTCCATATAATAACTCAAAACAATAGACTTTGGATGTTTCAATTTCTTATGTCATATATGCCCATTATTAATGAAAAAAAAAGACCTAGAAATTAAAAACTAGATAAGAAGTAAATGTCTCATTAAAGGCTTTTTGCTATCATTTTTCCTGATGCATTATCCTAAGCACTTTAACAATCATAATGAAAATGAATTTTATAATTATTATCTATCAATTGGACAACATAAATTAAATTAGCAAATAAATATGGAGACATAAAAACATTGTTAAAGGAAAACTTAAAAAATTCATATCATAGTGATAAAAAGAGCATTGTTATTACCAATTTGAATAAGCTATTGGCCCTCTTATTTATACATATTATGTAAAGCATTCATACAACTAGTCATATGATTACAAGCTGCAAAGTCAAACAACTAAAAAAAAAATATGTAGATTCCCCTTACTTTATAAACCAAAGATAGAAACAATCATCTATTGGATAATTTCAAGTTTGAGATGTGATGAAAAACTACTTATGAATTACTTGTCCTGAAAAGTAATCAAAGAGGCAATCATGAAATTGAACTGGGTTGATAGGTCCCAATTAGACTATAAATATTATAGTGCAGATAGTATTCTACTTAGGGTGAGAATTAACCGCAAGAGTGTTTATTTATATAACTAAGCTTGCCTTTTTACTGCTTTTGAAAGAGTTTAAATACAAAGAAGAAAATAATAACCACTCCTAATTCTAAGATCATATCTCTAAGAATTAGGACACGATCACACTATTGAAATTCAAATACTAATTGCTAGACCTATTCTTAAGCAAGCATGCTTTGTGGACATGACTAATAACTTAGACAAAGTCTTTGGCAAACATAACTTCTCTCTGCATGTTTCCTATACCTGGAAGTTGCTTTTACATGACAACTTCTCCTTACATGTTTCATGCATATAGAAGTGGCTTTTCCGTGGCAACTTTTTAGTCTAAATACTTTGGGTTTTTCATAGCCACTTTAATGGATCTTCTTAGTTTATCAATACTCCTCTCTGTGACACAAACCTTATCCTCAAGGTTTAAAGTGATGAACCTGTCCTGTAAGTCTTGTGTGTTTTCCCATGTAGCATCATCTAAAGGAAGTCGTTTCCGTTGAACTAAGCTTTTTTCAATAAATTTAGATCCTTGTTTTACCCAACGGTTATCCAAAATAGATTTTGGCTTTATAAGCAATTCCTCATCATCTGCCATTGAAGGTAAGTTAGTATGAGCAGCAAGTTATACACTTATCTTTTTTTTTTAAAGAGACACATGGAAGATTGGGTGAATGTGAAAGTGTTGAGGAAGCTCCAGTTCGTGACCCATAAAATCTACTTGCAAGCTTTTAATAAGCTCTTTTAAATACAAATTGTTGGCGATAAGGAGTAGCTTCAGAAATACTAAATCATCGATTTGGAATTCAATGTCTTAGCATTTAGAATCGGCCTGTTGCTTCAAGCAATTATTAGTTGTGAGTAAGTTACTCTTAAGCTGTTGTAATAGAGCATCTTTAGAAGCCAAGCTTTTGTCTACTTTATGAACCGGACAAAGACCTCCATTGTACTAAGGTATTGTGAGGGGCTTCCTTCCATAAAGAGCTTGGAAGGGAGTCATTCCTGTAGAGGTGTGATAGGAAATATTATACCAAAACTCAGCCTATGGAAGAAAGGAATACCACTTATAGGGCTGCTGGTAAGCAAAGTAGCAAAGATATTGCTCAATGCAACAGTTGATGGCTTCGGTTTGCCCATCGGTTTGTGGATGGCAAACAGAACTCATCTTCACTTGTGTGCCAGACATTTTGAAGAATTCTCACCAAAAATGACTGATAAATACTGGATCCTGATTGCTAACAATAGACTAAGGTATCCCATGAAGTTTGATTATGTCAATACTGAATGTTTCAGCCACCAATTTGGCTGTATATGGGTGGGAAAGGGCAAAACAATGTGCCGATTTACTCACCCTGTCCATAACAACAAGAATTGAAGTTTTTCCAACTAAAAGGGGAAGACCATTAATGAAATCTATAGTGATCTCATCCCAAACTTGACATGGAATTGGAAGAGGCTGCAAAAGTCCTGTCGGCGATAGGGTGTCATTTTTAGTACATTGGCAGACTTCACAGGAGGCCACATAATTCTTCACCATGTGGAACATGAAGGGCTAGTAGAATTGTCATACGAGTCTTTTATATGTTTGTAAGACACCGAAATGTCCACCACTAGAAGAATTATGTAGGAGTTATGCAATGATGTTGGAATGAGGAGGCACTACCACAAGATTCTTGTAACAGACCAACCAGTTATGTCAGCTGTAAGGAACACCAGGATTTGTTGTTGCTTTGGTACTGATGGTCATCATATATGGATTGGTGTGGGCTTCTATTCTGATTGTATCCCATAACGAAATGTGAGAAACAAATAAAGTATCCAAACTAAGGCTACCTAGTACCCTTGACAGAGAATCAATTGCATTGTTATCACAACTTGGTTTATAGATGATTTTATAATTATAGCCAAACAATTTTGTCACCTATTTTTGTTGTTCAGGTGTTACTATACATTGTTCTAACAAGTATTTGAGGTTGCGCTAGTTAGTTTGGATGTAGAATTTCCATCCCAGTAGAAATGGTCGCCATGTTTGAATTGCATGAATGATGGCTAACATTTCTTTGGC
This sequence comes from Populus pruinosa, assembly GCA_026413675.1. Lineage (NCBI taxonomy): Eukaryota > Viridiplantae > Streptophyta > Magnoliopsida > Malpighiales > Salicaceae > Populus > Populus pruinosa. The sequence goes on from CM048598.1 coordinate 7,801,823, forward strand.
TTACACAAACCAAGATTGTTTGGTAGTGCCTAAAGAGCGACTTATAAATGTAATAGGCTGCCCCTCTTGACTTAAAATTGCACCTATGTCGTTGCTAGAAGTGTTTGATTCAATGGTAAATGGTTCATTGAAATTTGGCATAACAAGTGTTACTGTAGTAGTCATGGCTATTTTGAGCTCTTTAAAAGCACTTTTAGCTGCATTTGGCCAACCAAACTTGCTTTTTTTTAGAAGATTGGTGAGAGGACGGGCAATAAGGTCGTAGTTGCTAACAAATTTCCAATAATAACCTGTAAGTCCTAAAAAACCACGTAACTCGAAAACATTAATAGGCTAAGGCCAATTCAGCATAACTATAATTTTGTTTATCCACCTTAACCCTTTGGGGAGTCACAATATGCCCCAAATACTCCAATTCGTGCAAACTGAAGGCACATTTGCTGAATTTGACAAAAAAATGATGTTGTCGTAATATGTCAAAAGTCTTTTTAACATGTTCAAGATGCATGATCCAATTAGGGCTATAAATTAAAATTCATCATAAAAAACTAGTATAAATTTGCGAAGGTAAGGGCGAAAGATGAAATTCATAATGGCATGAAAAGTAGATGGAGCATTACAAAGACTAAATGGCATAACCAAGCATTCATAATGACCATTATGAGTACGAAAGACAGTTTTAAAAATATCTGTTGGATGTTCTCGTACCTGATAGTATCCTACTCGTAAATCAAGTTTGGTAAAATAAATAGCTCTATGAAGCTTATTGAGCATATCATCAACTGTAGGGATAGGAAATCCATCCTTGATGGTGACAACATTAAGTGCTCTACAGTTAGTGCAAAACCGCCACGAACCATCTTTTCTTTTTAACCAACAAAATAGGAAATGAAAAAAAGACTAGTATTAGATTTTATTAGCTCCAATTTTAACATGTCATGAACTTGTTATTCAATTTAGCTTTTTGAAAATAGGTATACCTATAAGGTCGCACGTTGATGGGCATTGTTCCTTCTTGTAAAATGATGTGACAATCCACTTCCCTTGTCAGAGGAAGTTGTAAAACCAAGCATTCATAATGATCCACTTCCCTTATAAAATGATGTAAAATGATGTTGGCTCCTGGAATAAATCCTTAAATTCTGCCAATAGGTGTTTTATTTTAGGATTGACACTCTAAGATGTTGGACAAGTTGAATATTGAAGGCAAATGGCAAACATGAAACTCCTTTGTCTCTAAGTCCTTAGTAATAGTTTTCATAGAAGTAGACTTGAACTAATGTATCCATCCCCTGTAATTTATGAGTTTGGTTGCGCCATTGGAACTCCATGGTTAATTGCTTCCAGTTACATATCACAGTACCTAATTGTTCCAGCCAATAAACTCCTAAGATCAAATTCAACCCAACTAATGGTAAAGCATACAAAGTCAGGATAAAAGGGATACCTTGGACTACAATATGAATGTTTTCAAATCTTCCTTGACATTTTAATAACGCTCTATTTGCCACCCTGACATTGAAGTAGTCTGTTGGAACTACTAGTAATTATAGCATATTCGCCTCCTTTTCACTAATAAAATTATGAGTAGACTCGCTATCAATGAGAACAACCATCTCATAGTGTTCAATTTTTTCCATCACCTACATGGTTTTATATGCTGTCCATCCAAAAAGTGCATGAAGTGATATTTTCGGTTGAAATTCCAACAAGCTTTCGATGTCATCTCTTTATGGATATTCATAACAGCCTTCTAATAGTAGGAGCTATAGCCCCTTGAACCTGTGACCATGTGTGAATTTCTCTTCACAATTAAAACATAAACCCTATGTTCGTCTCTTCTACATTTCATCCCAGGAAAGTCTTTTCATAGATAAAGCTATTTTGAATCTTATTGGTGGATGGTAGTCTGTAGGAGCTCGATGGATTGATCATGTACTTCTCCTTTGGTGGTTTAACTACTCATCTCGCATTCTTGCAAGGCTGCTAGCTTCTTTTAATGACTTTGGTTTGAACATTCTTATGCCATCCGCTATTTCAAATTTGAGCCACCCCATGAATGTTCCTACTAAAGCTTTCTATGGCCATTCATACACCCGATTACCCAGCCATTCAAATTCCTTTTGATACTCACGCAAGGACCCTTCTTGTTTCACCTTTGACAAGGCTTCATCAAAGTCCTCACATTCAATAGGACAAAACCTCACCCACAGTTCTTCTTGAGAAATATCTTATGTCACCTCTTTGTCTTCTTCTCTATAAGATCGTCTTAACCACTGCTGCCATTAATTAGCTTCGCCTTGTAGGTGGAAAGAAGCAAGAAACACCTTTTGAACTTTAGTGGTGCCTTGAAATTCAAAGAATTGAGCCACCTTTATGAACCATTCAGTAAGGTCATCTCCAAAAAATTGAGGGAACTCCAAGCTAGCTAACCTTGATGAAAAAAATGGTTGACCTCCTTTTGAAATTTCTCTTAGTTCCTTTCTTATGGAACAAGAATGTCCGTTACAAGAGTTGGAAGTAGGCTTAGAAGGGTTGCTAGCTAATGCAATTTGATTAGATAGAAGGACTTTAGAGAGCTTACTAAGTACATCTTATATGTGGTGCAATTTGTCAATAACACCAACCTCTATACGAGTAAAACTGTTTTGAAGTCCACCCAAAGCAGGTTCCAAACTCTCAATCCTCTCCTTATTTGTTCCCATGCTCTGATACCAATGATAGGTTCCAATCAGGCTATGAATATTATAGTGTAGATAGTATTCTACTTAGGGTGAGAATTAACTGCAAGAGTGTTTATTTATAAAATTAAGCTTGTCTCTTTACTACTTTTGAAAGAGTTTAAATACAAAGAAGAAAATAACAACCACTCCTAATTCTAAGATCGTATCTCTAAGAATTAGGACATGATCACATTATTGAAATTCAAATACTAACTGGTAGACCTATTCTTAAGCAAGCATGCTTTGTGGATATGACTAACAACTTAGACAAAGTCTTTGGCAAACATAACTTCTCTCTACATATTTCCTGCCCCTTGAAGTTGTTTTTATGTGACAGCTTCTCCCTACATGTTTCCTGCATATAGAAGTGGCTTTTACGTGACAACTTCTTAGTCCAAATACTTTGGGTTTTTCATGGTCACTTTAATGGATCTTCTTGGTTTATCATGGGTTATATTATAAAGGGTTAGAGTGTGTTGATTTTAATATAGCACTTGATAATCCTTTTTTTTACAATAATTGCAAAAATTCTCATTGTAGTGCTTTACAATATGCCTAAACTCCTTCTAAATGTAGTGTTAAGTTTATAACCTGGATCTTATTTTGTCCTAAGCAGCATATACCACATTAATCATCCCAAACATCATGGTTTCTAAATTAATACCAAGTTAAGTGACTAAACCTTATTCTTTACATAATAATCCTCTTAAGAGAATCTCTTAATATGAAATAGTATTTTGGTTCATTAAGCTACCATGTGTAATCTCAATTTCTATTTTTAGTTTCATCTAAACCTAGTATATTTGATTCACATAATGAACAACTTAAACTACCATTAAAGCCTTGTTAGGAATGGTAGAATAAACTATCCTAGAATATTCACTCTAAAAATTAAGAAATCCATAATAGAATTATTCAATATAATGATTACCTCGACAATAATTACCAATTTCAAACTATAGTTGAAAATTATAGGAAGTATTATATTGAGAATATATGCTTTAAAGATAAGTTTACATCTCAACAGTAGTAGTGAATAATAAAAAAAAGTATTCATCACATGTGATTTGATATAACTCAATAACATATAGATAACACGAGCATCATTGCTATTCCAATAATCAATTTCCTTGAATTCATTAAGAGCTTTGGATAACTCATCTAAATGATTTTATTATTATTTTTCCTTCACAAATATCTTGAAATGAAACTCCCAGGTAGAGTGATTATTTTTATTAAAATGAACAATAAAAGTTTTTTCTTTTCATGATAAATCAGAAAAAAAAAACTAAACTAGTGAATATAGATATATACATATATATATATATATATATGTGTATGTATTCATTCATTTCAAGATATTGAATCAAAACATCCAACCATGTTGTTATAATATCCATTCAAAACAAAATCTCTCTACACCCAAAAATTATTTGCAGCCCAAAAGTAAGAAGGAGTCTTAATAAAAGCAATCCAAAAAAAATCCCACAACTCAATCTTAAAAAACAAATACTAACTCTAAGAGTCAAGAATAAAATTTAGAATTCAGGCTCTTATGCCATGTTGAAATGGTATGAATTTCTCTTAAATAAGAATCTCTTTTTTTTTAAATAATCAAGTATTAACATATTTACATCTTATAAATATTTAAAGAACATAATTACAATCTCTCTAAAAGGTTAACTATATAAAACTAATTGTTTATCAATCAATCTCTTTATATCAGCTTTTCTAATTCAAATAATTGCATATTAATCAATCTTTCCAAGTCAAAATATTATAAATAACATCTATAATTGTTTTATTAAAGTCATTCATATTGTGATAATAAGATTGATATATTTATGGAAATTTTGATTTTTTTATAATCTCTTTTTATAGTAGAATCAAAATGATAACAAATGTTTTTTCAAATAAAGGATATGTATTTACCATTTAAACCAAGATATTTAAGGGTTTACTTTTAATTTTTTATGGTAATTTTTCCTTTTGAACTAATAAAGTTCAAGTACAAGCATATAGAGATTTGTATAATTAATTTAATTAATTATTTACTTAAACTATTATATTTTGGATGAATGTTGTTCATTTCCATTTAGTTTGATCATTAAGGTTATGTTTGACATTATCGTGTGGTGAGGTGTAGTTGGAAATGCTTTTAAACTAACCATAACTTTTAAATTGTTTGGTTTTGCTTTGTCAACCTTCTTCTCATCAAATTATGAAAAAAAAAAACTTAGATATGAGAAAAGCTATAATTTATAGCTTTTCTGAAAATCAGTTTTTTCTAACTATTTAGTACTTAAAAGTGTATTTTTATCAAGGTTTTATATTATCATTTTGCACTTGAAGTATCAATAATTCCTTAACTAAAACATATTTTATAATAACATATCTAATAATATAAAATACTTTTAATTTGTGGTAAATGTTCATCTTAAATGTAGGCCTATTACATAAATGAAAGTATTATGTTCATCTTAAATGTAGGCCTATTACATAAATGAAAGTATTAATTGATGAATTTAAAAACTAAAATTGAAAGGACAAAGAGATGGTCAAATTTAGAAAAGAGATGTCGGTGCAGTCTAAACCGGAACACTGTTTGGTAATTGGGTCATATATGGAGCTATAAATCTCGAATTTAGGTGTAATTTATATGGATAGAAAGGTAAGATATAAACTTACAACTTTCATATGGAGCTCAAATTTAAAAAAGCCATTTTGAGTCTAAATTGCAGCAACAACAAAGAAGTCAAAATCTATCCTCCAGCCCGAGCATTGTTTAGTATTTGGCCCATATCTAGAGTTCTAAAATTCCAAATGACCTCAATGTTTTACCCTAGAAAGCAAAGATAATTTCCTACAACTTTTATGTTTAAAGTGGTTCCAATTTTGACGTTATCAATGATGTTTTGGGTAGATAAGAGAAGATAAGGATTGTCATCAAGTCAAGAGTTAGCTACCCACTCATCAATTAGTCATCAAATCAATAGTTCCCTATTTTGACCTATAAAAAGAGGCATTTTCCATGCATTTAGGCATCTTGGTTTTCAGATCAAGATCGTGCTCTTACTTTCTCTTTTTGTATTTTTTTGTAATGTTTATGCTTTCCTTTCATTTCCCTTCATTTAATTAGCTAACTTTTATCTTTTATTTTGTTTATTTATTTTTATTTCTTTCATTATATTTAGTTAAGTTTATTATGTTAAGGTAAAAAGGTTACCCTAATGGTATAAGAATAAGTATAGTGTAAACTTAATATGAACTTTAATGTTTGATACTAACATATTTTGTATTTGTTATCTTGTTCACTTTTTCATACTTTGCTTGTTAAATGACTAATCTAGATTTATGTTGTATAACACTTGGTACAACAAATACTTGACACTCTCATAGCCCATACTGTATGGTATAACCGACACCTGAGCTATGAAAGGAACTTGATTTGTTGTTAACATAAGTTATAATAATGAATGCCTAACAAGATTTACAAGTATTAGCATTAATCGAATAAGATAACTAATATGATCATGTTAACAATTTATAATTTAATTGGAACCTTGTTTGTGTGTGGTTTCTAATTGAATAATAAAAGTTTATACTATACTTGTGTGACATATCATTAGTAGAACCTCTAACCTTAACATTTGTTATTATCATTATTTAATCCTTACATTAATATTCTATCTTAAAGTTCTCATCTTTTTTTTTTAATATTATTATTTTTATTACCACTACTATTATTACTAATATTATTATTGTTATTGTTGTTGTTGTTGTTATTGTTATTCTTGTTGTTGTTGTTGTTGTAATATTATCATCTATAATTTATGCAATTAACCTCCTTGTGGTTCTATCCTGATCTTGCCGGGGTATTTATTACTTCGACACTCCTGCACTTGAAAAAAGACATCAATTTTTTAATTGTGTCACTAACCACAACCATAAATGCTACTACAATGTCAAATACACACTAAATTAAGAGTTAGATTTTGATTCATGACCAAAACTTTCTTAAAAAAGTTATTATTTATGCTTAATATATTATTAAAAACCTTATACAAATTGATGGTCATATTATCATAATGATAATCATCAAAATCCTATAAGAATGCCTATTTTTCTTTAGGTCAAACTTTTAACCATACTTTGGTCTTATTATCTATTTTAATCAAATCATCATATAAAATGTCAAATTCCTATTTTGAAGGATTTTTATATATCCTATACAACATATTTTTCAAGGCTATATTTTTTAATCTAGTGTTGAAGTTACATCACAAAATAATATTGATAATACCTAACAAGTTTGGGAAATATCTATGCCATAGAATTCTTAATTGTAATACATCAATCTAATTTAATATACAATCAATTACATACCAACAAATCAAATATAAAAACTATACCCAACAAGCTTAGGAAATATCTATGCTATAGAATTCTTAATTGTAGTACATTAATCTGATTTAATACACAACCAGTTACAAAGCAAATCTAAAAACTATCTTTAGTTATTATTGGTCTCTTATTTGATAATAACAAAACATAGCATATAAATCCTATTATTAGTGTCATAAGCTACTACAATCAACCCATATAGATAAGTGTTGTTAATACTAATTAGAGGAAAATAATATTGAAACTCTTTTATTGAAGCACCAAACACCAAAAAATGCTCTCCCAAACATTTATTTATTCTCATCAACCATTTTATGACCCTAGTCTATATGTGTTCCTGGATTTGGATCTTTAATGGTTAATAACATTATAAACAAGATTTGAAATGACTCTTTATACGTACCAAAGAAGCACTTCAATATTTTATATTTAGCCATTTGTTTTCTCATATGAAATGTCATGCTTATAATTTCACTCCATAGTAGGTTGAATATTTGCAATATTTATAATTATATATATTTTTATAATTGTCAACATCACCTCAGTAATGAGATCTGAGTGGGTTTTAACATATGTATGACCATTTTAATTTTGAAATCTCCCATAAATCAAACCTCTCGTGATATCCCTTATGCAAATACCATCTACATATTGGTTCTTAAATGTATTATATCTACGTATAAGTTTTATATGAATGATGAACTTCTACTGTAATAAATTCTTGACATGTCATTGCTTAATTAGACTAATACATTTAAACTTATCTATGAATTATTTTCCAACCTCTAATCTATCATTCGATAATCAAGAGCACCTATGACTTATAGCCTAGTCATTGCATTTGTATTATGCATTCCCACTTACAACCAAAAATAAAAAGAGTACAAAGCTCTATGAATTGGTTAACTAGCTCAACTAGATTAACAATCTTATCTTCCCCACCAACCTCAATTTACTCATCTTCTATATCCTCCTCAACTTTCTCAATATGACAATCATCTTCTTTATCATTTGGTTTGGACTTTTTCTAGCAATATAGAGTAAACATCATATCTAATTGAGCTTTCATATAAATAATCTTTTATGTCAACATTTGTTTCCTTGCATTACTACCTAAACCAAGTGGATCAACTACGTATGATGCTTGCATAGTCCTTTGAAAGTTACTTAGCATCTAAGTAAACTTTATACTAGAGGATTTTTCTCATCTAGGTCTATTATTCAAGTTCAACGATAGGATATTCATCCCATTAATACTAACAAATCAAAACATTGCATTCAAACTTCTATCATTATAGATGGGTGCACCAACATAACACATTGAACTAACATTAATTTGCATCATCTAATTTCAACTTTGATTTAAGGTATATTCTAACCAAGTCGATCATATAATATTTTAGATATCTCATTAAGAGATATATCTAATGTAGTAGTTAGGGTTGATTAGTACTTAAAAGTGCATTTTTATCAAAGTTTTATATCATCATTTTGCACTTAAAGTATTAATAACTCCTTAACTAAAACATGTTTTATAATAACATATCTAATAATATAAGATACCTTTAATTTGTGGTAAATTTTTATCTTAAATATAGTCTTATCACATAAATAAAAGGATTAATTGATGAGTTTAAGTACTGAAATTGAAAGCACAAAGAGATGGCCAAACTTAGAAAAGAGATGCTGGTGTAATCCAAACCAAAACACTGTTTGGTAATTGGGTCATATATGGAGCTATAGATCTTGAATTTAGGTCTACTTTGTATGGATGAAAAGATAAGACATAGGCCTACAACTTTCATGTGGAGTCCAAGATTTTAAAAGGTCATTTTCAAGTCCAGATTATAGCAACAATGAAGAAGGTCGAATCAGTTGTACAACCCAGACACTGTTCTATGTTCAACTCATATCTAGAGTTCTAGAAGTCCAAATGACCTCAATTTGTTTTCAAAAATGTTAAGACAATTTCCTATAAATGTGGAGGTCTGGTTCAAATTCGACTATTATCAATAATATTTTAGGTAGACAAAAAGATAAGAACTGTCACAACGTCAAGAGTTGACCACTTACTTAACAATTAGTCATCAAATCAATAGTTCTCAATTTTGACCTATAAAAGAAGGCATTTGTCATGCATTTAGACATCTTGGTTTCTAGATCAAGATCATGTTCTTGCTTTCTATCTTTGAATTTTTGTAATGCTTAAGTTTTATTTTCATTAATATCTTGTTTATGTCTTTCAATTCCTTTCCTTTTCTTAGTTAACTTTTATCTTATTTATGTTTTTATATTTTTTTATTTATGTTTCTCTCTTTCATCATATATTTAGCTAAGTTTATTATGTAAAGGTGAAAATGTTACACTAATAGTGTAAAAATAAGTATAGTGTAAACTTAACATGGACTTTAATGTTTGATACTAAAATATTTTGTATTTGTTATATTGTTCACTCTTTAATACTTTGCATGTTAAATGACTAATCTAGATTTGTGCTGCATAACACTTTGTACAACAAATACTTGACACTTTCATAACACAAACTATATGGAATAACCGACACTTGTGCTATGAAAGGAACTTGGTTTGTTGTTAACATAAATTATAATCATGAATACCTAATAACATTTACAAATATTAGCATTATTCGAATAAAATAATTAATATAATCATGTTAACAATTTATAATATGATTGGAACCTCTTTTGTTTGTAGTTTCCATTTAAGTAATAAGAATTTATACTATATTTGTTTGAAATAATATTAGTGGGTCCTCTAACCTTGACATTTGTTAATATCATTGTTTAATCTTTACATTGATCTTTCATCTCAAAGTTCTCCTCAACTTCTTTTTCTTCTTCTTCTTTTACTACTATTATTACTATTGTTGTTGTTGTTATTTTTAATTTATACAATTAACCTTCCTATGGTTCGACCCTGATTTTGCCGGGATATTTATTATATTGACACTCTTATACTTAGAAGAACACATCAATAATTTGGTTGTGTGAAGTTTTTGGCGTCATTTTCGAGGAGGTAAATTCTTGTACAAATTATAATATTTATTTTATTTTAGTCTTTTTACTTTTCTTGTAAATAACTTTATTTCTTTTATTTTGTTTCTCCTTCTTTTGTTTTCTTATTCCTTTTATTTTATTCCTACATGTGCATGAGAGTGTGGTCACGGACATTAAGTGATAGACTTTGTAAGGCATCCTCATCATTTTTAAAAAATATAGCTGAAGAAGATAACCTATCACCTCATAATGAGAATAATGAGAATAACCTTGTTAGAATGCTTAGAGACCATATGAATCCTATAAAAACAAGTGCACCCTTATGCTTAGTTTTCCCCTCTGATGCATCTCATTTTAATTTTAAGTCAGGCATTAATCAATTTTTACCTTTTTTTTATGACTTAGATTTAGAAAATCCATATTTTTATTTAAGAGAATTTAAAGAGGTCTACAACATGTATAATGACTCAAATTATAGCATAAACACCATCAGATTAAAGCTGTTTTCTTTTTCATTGAAAGATAAAGCTAAAATGGCAATAAAATTTGAGACTTGGATCCATTCGTCCTTAGGATAAAATGCAACATCAGTTTTTAAAGAAGTTTTTCCCTTCTCATAGAACAAACTTTTTCAAAAAATAAATCATCATTTTCACTTAAAAACCAAGAGAAACATTTTATCAATGTTGGGATAGATATCGAGACTTGCTTAATATTTTCCCTCATCATGATTTTGAAACATGGAGATTGGTTTTATATTTTTATGAAGGGTTAACACCAAGAGAAAGGTAAGTTTCCATCTTAAACACAACAAAATCCAAAGAGGCAATACAATGCAAATGCAAATGCAAGTAGTTTTGAAAGTCAATACATAGATCAAGTCAAATCATTCACTACTCTTCATAGTGGTAAGGTTTTTGAAAAATCCACTCTTGAACCTTGTGAGAAATATGATGAGTGAATCTTTTAAGGTAAGGAAGGGGTTGAATCTGAAAATTACAAAGAATAGACTGATTCCCCGTTAGCACTTCCATTTTCTTATGTCATGACCAAACAAAGAAAAGTTAATCACAACTCTGAAATCTTTGAAACTTTCAAACAGGTAAGGATCAATATACCATTACAAAATGGTATTAAACATGTTCCTTCTTGTACTAAATTTTAAAAGATCTTTACATTGTGAAGAGAAATTAAATGTGAAAAAGAAAGCCTTTTTAGCAGAACAAGTAAGTGTTGTTCTTCAAAACAATAATGCTTTGAAATATAAAGACCCTAGTTGTCCTATAATTTCTTGCTTTATTGGAGAACATAAAATTGAAAGAGCCTTACTTGATCTTAAAGCTAGTATGAATTTAGTTCCATATTGAGTTTTTCAAAGTCTCAATCTAGGTGAGTTGAAACCAACTTCTATAACTCTCTTACTTGCTAATAGATCTGTAAAAGTGCATTGAGGAATAGTTGAAGATGTGCTAGTACAAGTTGATAAATTTATTTATCTTGTAGATTTTATTGTCTTGGACACACAACCTGTTGAAGCATGTAATTCATTTCTTGTTATTTTAGGATGTCCTTTTCTCGTAACTTCTAATACATTGATTAATTATAATAATAGACTGATAAAACTATCTTTTGAAAACATAACACTAGAGATGAATATTTTTAATATTTGCAAACAATCTAGAGATGATAATGATTCATAGAAAGTACTTATTGATGAATTAGTTTATGATAAACTTTAATCTACTTTAAGTAAAATTGAGTTGGATGAATCTGAAGATTTGCAAATGATTTATTCCAAGGAAGAAATCACAGATGAAAAAGCCATAAAAAATATTGATACGGATCTTTTGTCAAGAGTGTCAACTGATTAGTACTTAAAAGTGCATTTTTATCATGGTTTTATATCATCATTTTGCACTTGAAGTATCAATAACTCCTTAACTAAAATATGTTTTATAATAATGTATCTAATAATATAAGATACCTATAATTTGTGGTAAACGTCTATTTTTAATGCAGGCCTATCACATAAATGAAAGGATTGATTGATGACTTCAAGAACTTAAATTGCATGGATAAAGAGATGGTCAAACTTAGAGAAGAGATGTCAGTGCAATCCAAACCGGAACACTGTTCGGTAATTGGGTCATATCTGGAGCTACAGATATCAGATTTAGGTCCAATTTATATGGATGGAAAGGTAAGAAATAGGCCTACAACTTTCATATGATCCCAAGATCTAAAAAGGCCATTATCAAGTCCAAATTGTAGCAACAACAAAGAAGCCCGAATCTGTCTTCCAGCCCGAGTATTGTTCGGTATTTTGGCCATATCTGGAGTTCTAGAAGTCCAAATGATCTCAATGTTTTACACAAGAAAGCTGAGACAATTGCCTACAACTTTCATGTTTACAACTGGCTCCAATTTTTACGTTATCAATGACGTTTTGGGCAGACAAGAGAAGATAAGAAATGTCACCAAGTCAAAAGTTGGTCACCCACTTATCAATTAGTCATCAAATCAATAGTTCCCAATTTTGGCCTATAAAAGGAGGCATTTGCCATGCATTTAGGCATCTTGGTTTCCAGATCAAGATCATGCTCTTCCTTTCTCTCTTTGTATTTTTTGTAATGTTGATGCTTTACTTTCATTAATATCAAGTTTATGCCTTTCATTTCCTTTCCTTTACTTAGTTAACTTTTATGTTCTTATTTTGTTTATCTATTTTTCTTTCTTTCATTATGTCTAGCTAAGTTAATTATATCAAGGTGAAAAGGTTACACTAATGGTGTGAGAATAAGTATAATGTAAACTTAATATGGACCTTAATGTTTGATACTAACATGTTTTATATTTGTTATCTTGTTCACTCTTTAATACTTTGCTTGTTAAATGACTAATCTTGATTTATGTTGTATAACACTTGGTACAACAAATGCTTGGCACTTTCATAGCCCATAATGTATGGTATAACTGACACCTGAGCTATGAAAGGAACTTGATTTGTTGTTAACATAAGTTATAATCATGAATGCTTGACGAGATTTACAAGTATTAGCATTAATTGAATAAGATGACTAATGTAATCATGTTAGCAATATATAATCTAATTGGGACCTCCTTTGTGTGTGGTTTCCAATTCAATAATAAGAGTTTATACTATAGTTGTTTGATATACCATTAGTGGAACCTCTAACCTTGACATTTGTTATTATTATTGTTTAATCCTTACATTAATATTTCATCTCTAAGTTCTCATCATCATCATCTTCTTCTTCTTCTCTTTCTTTATTATTATTATTATTATTATTATTATTATTATTATTATTATTACTACTACTACTACTACTACTACTAGCATTATTATTATTATTATTATTATTATTGTTATTGTTATTGTTATTATTATTATTATTATTATTATTATTGTTATCGTTATTACTATTATTGTTGTTTATAATTGTTGTTTATAATTTTTACAATTAACCTCCCTGTGGTTCGACCCCGGTCTTGCTGATTAGTACTTAAAAGTGCATTTTTATCATGGTTTTATATCATCATTTTGCACTTGAAGTATCAATAACTCCTTAACTAAAATATGTTTTATAATAATGTATCTAATAATGTAAGATACCTTTAATTTGTGGTAAATGTTCATTTTAAATGCAGGCTTATCACATAAATGAAAAGATTGATTGATGACTTTAAGAACTTAAATTGCAAGGATAAAGAGATGGTCAAACTTAGAAAAGAGATGTCGGTGCAATCCAAACTGGAACACTGTTCGGTAATTGGGTCATATCTGGAGCTATATATCTCAGATTTAGGTCCAATTTATATGGATGGAAAGGTAAGACATAGGCCTACAACTTTCATATGGAGCCCAAGATCTAAAAAGGTCATTATCAAGTCCAAATTGTAGCAACAACAAAGAAGCCCGAATCTATCCTCCAGCCCGAGCACTATTCGGTATTTTAGGCATATCTGGAGTTCTAGAAGTCCAAATGAGCTGAAGTTTTTACACAAGAAAGCTAAGACAATTGCCTACAACTTTCATGTTTATAACTGGCTCCAATTTTGACGTTATCAATGACGTTTTGGGTAGACAAGAGAAGATAAGGATTGTCACCAAGTCAAAAGTTGGCCACCCACTTATCAATTAGTCATCAAATCAATAGTTCCCAATTTTGGCCTATAAAAGGAGGCATTTGCCATGCATTTAGGCATCTTGGTTTCCAGATCAAGATCATGCTCTTCCTTTCTCTCTTTGTATTTTTTGTAATGTTTATACTTTGCTTTCATTAATATCAAGTTTATGCCTTTCATTTCCTTTCCTTTACTTAGTTAGCTTTTATGTGCTTATTTTATTTATCTATTTTTCTTTCTTTCATTATGTCTACTAAGTTAATTATGTCAAGGTGAAAAGGTTACACTAATGGTGTAAGAATAGGTATAATGTAAACTTAATATGGACTTTAATGTTTGATACTAACATGTTTTATATTTGTTATCTTGTTCACTCTTTAATACTTTGCTTGTTAAATAACTAATCTTGATTTATGTTGTATAACACTTGGTACAACAAATGCTTGGCACTTTCATAGCCCATAATGTATGGTATAACCGACACCTGAGCTATGAAAGGAACTTGATTTGTTGTTAACATAAGTTATAATCATGAATGCTTGACGAGATTTACAAGTATTAGCATTAATTAAATAAGATGACTAATGTAATCATGTTAACAATATATAATCTGATTGGAACCTCCGTTGTGTGTGGTTTCCAATTCAATAATAAGAGTTTATACTATACTTGTTTGATATACCGTTAGTGAAACCTCTAACCTTGACATTTGTTATTATTATTGTTTAATCCTTACATTAATTTTCCATCTTCAAGTTCTCATCATCTTCTTCTTCTTCTTCTTCTTCTCTTTCTTTATTATTATTATTATTACTACTACTAATATTACTACTACTACTACTACTACTACTACTACTATTATTATTATTATTGTTGTTGTTGTTGTTGTTGTTGTTGTTGTTGTTGTTGTTGTTGTTGTATTACTGTTATTTATAATTTGTACAATTAACCTCCCTGTGGTTCGACCCCGGTCTTGCCGGGTTATTTATTACTTCGACACTCCTGCACTTGGGAGAAGACATCAATCTTTTCGTCGTGTCAAGTTTTTGGCGCCGTTGCCGGGGAGGTAAGTTCTTGTATAAATTATAGTATTTATTTTCTCTTTTTACTTTTTTTGTATATAACTTTGTTTCTTTTCTTTTATTTCTTTTTATTTTGTTTTCTTCCTCCTTCTTTTGCTTTCTTCTTTTTATTTTATTTTATTCCTACACGTGCATAAGAGTGTGGTCACGTACATCAAGTGGTAGACTTTGTAGGGTATCCTCATCATTTTCAGAAAATATGGCTGAAGAAGATAATCAATCACTTCATAATGACAATAATAAGAATAACCGTGCTAGAACACTTAGAGACCACATGAATCCCACAAGAACAAGTGCACCATCATGCATAGTTTTTCCTCCCGATGCATCTCATTTTAATTTTAAACCAGGTATTATTCAACTTTTACCTTCTTTTCATGGTTTAGAATTGGAAAATCCATACTTGCATTTAAGGGAATTTGAGGAGGTCTGCAACACATATAATAATTTAAATTGTAGCATGAACACCATTAGATTAAAGCTTTTTCCTTTTTCATTAAAAGATAAAGCTAAAACATGGCTATAAAATTTGAGACCAGGATCCATTCGTGCTTGGGATGAAATGCAACAACAGTTTTTAAAGAAGTTTTTCCCATCTCATAGAACAAACTCTTTCAAGAGACAAATCACCACTTTCACTCAAAAACTAGGAGAAACATTTTACAAATGTTGGGATAGGTATCGAGATTTGCTTAGTACTTGCCCCCATCATGGTTTTGAAACATGGAGATTGGTTTCACATTTCTATGAAGGGTTAACACCTAAAGATAGGCAAATGGTTGAATTGATGTGCAATGGAACTTTTGAAGATAAAGACCCTGATGAAGCAATGGAGCACTTGGACTTGTTAGCTGAAAATGCTCAAAATTGGGACACTGCGGGTACATATGAGGCACCAAGTAAAACTCAACCTCATACATCTAGTGGAGGTATGTACAAACTTAGGGAAGATCATGACCTTCAAGCCAAGTTTGCATCTTTAGCTAGAAAAGTCGAGACACTAGAATTGAAAAAGAGTGGTCAATTAAAATCTGTTGAAAACATTGTGTGTCAAATCTGTGAAACAAATGAACACTCAACCAGTAACTGTCCAACCTTGCCTTCTTTTAAGGAATGTCTCCATGAACAAACGCTTGTTACATGGGTTGAGGAGAAAAGCTTAAGGGAATCAAACATTGTACTATCTACATATCAGTATCTGCGACCCGAGTTACTAAGCTCGTAGGGGTGTCTTAACACCTAATGCCCTAAGACCAACTGGTCTGGGAGTCATTAGTTGAAAGCTCGTTACATGGGTTAAAGATGCATGATGTTTTAAAATTATATGTATATAGATTTAAAAAAAAAAGAAAAAAATGAAAAAAAAAAGACAAAAATAGTAATCCCAACCCAAGGAAGTTAACCTTAAACATTAGAATAAAAATTTTGTTTTCTTCTAAGAAAAGCCCTATAATTATGTGTTGATACATTGAGCACAAAAAAAAAAGGTTTATTAATATCTTGTTAAGAGGTATTGAGCAGATATATAAATTTCATGAGAGTTTGTTTATCTGGATAGATTAATGGAAGTTAAATGATGAATACCTTGCTTTGTGAAATTTGCAAATTGTTTTAACACTTTGATTACTAGGGACTAGTAATAAGCTGGTTGGGGGGTGTGATTAGTACTTAAAAGTGCATTTTTATCATGGTTTTATATCATCATTTTGCACTTGAAGTATCAATAACTCCTTAACTAAAGCATGTTTTATAATAATATATCTAATAATGTAAGATACCTTTAATTTGTGGAAAATGTTCATTTTAAATGCAGGCCTATCATATAAATGAAAAGATTGATTGATGACTTTAAGAACTTAAATTGCAAGGATAAAGAGATGGTCAAACTTAGAAAAGAGATGTCGGTGCAATCCAAACCAGAACACTGTTCGGTAATTGGGTCATATCTGGAGCTATATATCTCAGATTTAGGTTCAATTTATATGGATGGAAAGGTAAGACATAGGCCTACAACTTTCATATGGAGCCCAAGATCTAAAAAGGTCATTATCAAGTCCAAATTGTAGCAACAACAAAGAAGCCCGAATCTGTCCTCCAACCCGAGCACTGTTCGGTATTTTAGGCATATCTGGAGTTCTAGAAGTCCAAATGAGCTGAATCTTTTACACAAGAAAGCTGAGACAATTGCCTACAACTTTCATGTTATAACTGGCTCCAATTTTGACGTTATCAATGATGTTTTGGGTAGACAAGAGAAGATAAGGATTGTCACCAAGTCAAAAGTTGGCCACCCATTTATCAATTAGTCATCAAATCAATAGTTCCCAATTTTGGCTTATAAAAGGAGGCATTTGCCATGCATTTAGGCATCTTGGTTTCCAGATCAAGATCATGCTCTTCCTTTCTCTCTTTGTATTTTTTGTAATGTTTATACTTTGCTTTCATTAATATCAAGTTTATGCCTTTCATTTCCTTTCCTTTACTTAGTTAGCTTTTATGTTCTTATTTTGTTTATCTATTTTTCTTTCTTTCATTATGTCTAGCTAAGTTAATTATGTCAAGGTGAAAAGGTTACACTAATGGTGTAAGAATAGGTATAATGTAAACTTAATATGGACCTTAATGTTTGATACTAACATGTTTTATATTTGTTATCTTGTTCACTCTTTAATACTTTGCTTGTTAAATGACTAATCTTGATTTATATTGTATAACACTTGGTACAACAAATGCTTGGCACTTTCATAGCCCATAATGTATGGTATAACCGACACCTGAGCTATGAAAGGAACTTGATTTGTTGTTAACATAAGTTATAATCATGAATGCTTGACGAGATTTACAAGTATTAGCATTAATTAAATAAGATGACTAATGTAATCATGTTAACAATATATAATCTGATTGGAACCTCCTTTGTGTGTGGTTTCCAATTCAATAATAAGAGTTTATACTATACTTGTTTGATATACCATTAGTGAAACCTCTAACCTTGACATTTGTTATTATTATTGTTTAATCCTTACATTAATTTTCCATCTTCAAGTTCTCATCATCATCTTCTTCTTCTTCTTCTCTTTCTTTATTATTATTATTATTACTACTACTAATATTACTACTACTACTACTACTACTACTACTACTACTACTACTACTATTATTATTGTTGTTGTTGTTGTTGTTGTTGTTGTTGTTGTTGTATTACTGTTATTTATAATTTGTACAATTAACCTCCCTGTGGTTCGACCCCGGTCTTGCCGGGTTATTTATTACTTCGACACTCCTGCACTTGGGAGAAGACATCAATCTTTTCGTCGTGTCAAGTTTTTGGCGCCGTTGCCGGGGAGGTAAGTTCTTGTATAAATTATAGTATTTATTTTCTCTTTTTACTTTTTTTTATATAACTTTGTTTCTTTTCTTTTGTTTCTTTTTATTTTGTTTTCTTCCTCCTTCTTTTGCTTTCTTCTTTTTATTTTATTTTATTCCTACACGTGCATGAGAGTGTGGTCACGTACATCAAGTGGTAGACTTTGTAGGGTATCCTCATCATTTTCAGAAAATATGGCTGAAGAAGATAATCAATCACTTCATAATGACAATAATGAGAATAACTGTGCTAGAACACTTAGAGACCACATGAATCCCACAAGAACAAGTGCACCATCATGCATAGTTTTTCCTCCCGATGCATCTCATTTTAATTTTAAACCAGGTATTATTCAACTTTTACCTTTTTTTCATGGTTTAGAATTGGAAAATCCATACTTGCATTTAAGGGAATTTGAGGAGGTCTGCAACACATATAATAATTTAAATTGTAGCATGAACACCTTTAGATTAAAGCTTTTTCCTTTTTCATTAAAAGATAAAGCTAAAACATGGCTACAAAATTTGAGACCAGGATCCATTCGTGCTTAGGATGAAATGCAACAACAATTTTTAAAGAAGTTTTTCCCATCTCATAGAACAAACTCTTTCAAGAGACAAATCACCACTTTCACTCAAAACACAGAGAGTCTATAGATAATCTTCTATTGACTCTTAAGTCTCATCATAGTCAAGATAAGCATCGTGTAATTCATGACTTATGAACCCATTTTCATAAAGAACATACTTGACTTAGTCTTGGGAATCTGACTAAAAAAGACCCTGTTTGCTAGTTTTTAAGAAAACTGGATGGGAAGCCTATCCCCGACCCATTGAGGGCGTTTAAGCTGATCTTGGACGTAAAACCAAGGGAAGATGTGAGCCACATTCACAACTGTGATTTGAAGTTTTCTTGTTTGTAAAAACTTGTGTCTTTTGGTTTTATTATTGTATTTTGTTATTTCTTATTTTTGTTTCAGTGTGTTTCAGGTTTTATCAGTGTTTCAGCCCGAGCACTATTTGGTATTTTGGCCATATTTGGAGTTCTAGAAGTCCAAATGAGCTGAATGTTTTACACAAGAAAGCTGAGACAATTGCCTACAACTTTCATGTTTACAACTGGCTCCAATTTTGACGTTATCAATGACGTTTTGGGCAGACAAGAGAAGATAAGGATTGTCACCAAGTCAAAAGTTGGTCATCTGACACGACGAAAAGATTGATGTCTTCTCCCAAGTGCAGGAGTGTCGAAGTAATAAATAACCCGGCAAGACCGGGGTCGAACCACAGGGAGGTTAATTGTACAAATTATAAACAACAATTATAAACAACAATAATAGTAATAACGATAACAATAATAATAATACAACAACAATAAAAATAATACAACAACAATAATAACAATAATAATAACAATAATAATAATAATAATAATAATACTAGTAGTAGTAGTAGTAATAGTAGTAGTAGTAGTAGTAGTAATAATAATAATAATAATAAAGAAAGAGAAGAAGAAGAAGATGATGATGATGATGAGAACTTTGAGATGAAATATTAATGTAACAATTAAACAATGATAATAACAAATGTCAAGGTTAGAGGTTCCACTAATGGTATATCAAACAAGTATAGCATAAACTCTTATTATTGAATTGGAAACCACACACAAAGGAGGTTCCAATCAGATTATATATTGTTAACATGACTACATTAGTCATCTTATTCAATTAATGCTAATACTTGTAAATCTTGTCAAGCATTCATGATTATAACTTATGTTAACAACAAATCAAGTTCCTTTCATAGCTCAGGTGTCGGTTATACCATACATTATGGGCTATGAAAGTGCCAAGCATTTGTTGTACCAAGTGTTATACAACATAAATCAAGATTAGTCATTTAACAAGCAAAGTATTAAAGAGTGAACAAGATAACAAATATAAAACATGTTAGTATCAAACATTAAAGTCCATATTAAGTTTACATTATACTTATTCTCACACCATTAGTGTAACCTTTTCACCTTGACATAATTAACTTAGCTAGACATAATGAAAGAAAGCAAAATAGATAAACAAAATAAGAACATAAAAGCTAACTAAGTAAGGGAAAGGAAATGAAAGGCATAAACTTGATATTAATAAAAGTAAAGCATAAATATTACAAAGAATACAAAGAGAGAAAGGAAGAGCATGATCTTGATCTGGAAACCAAGATGCCTAAATGCATGGCAAATGCCTCCTTTTATAGGCCAAAATTGGGAACTATTGATTTGATGACTAATTGATAAGTGGGTGGCCAACTTTTGACTTGGTGACAATCCTTATCTTCTCTTGTCTGCCCAAAACATCATTGATAACGTCAAAACTGGAGCCAGGTGCAAACATGAAAGTTGTAGGCAATTGCCTCAGCTTTCTTGTGTAAAAATTTCAGCTCATTTGGACTTCTAGAACTCCAGATATGGCCAAAATACCGAACAGTGCTCGGGCTGGAAGACAGATTCGGGCTTCTTTGTTGTTGCTACAATTTGGACTTGATAATGGCCTTTTTAGATCTTGGGCTCCATATGAAAGTTGTAGGCCTATGTCTTACCTTTCCATCCATATAAATTGGATCTAAATCTGAGATATATAGCTCTAGATATGACCCAATTACCGAACAGTGTTCCGGTTTGGATTGCACCGACATCTCTTCTCTAAGTTTGACCATCTCTTTATCCATGCAATTTAAGTTCTTCAAGTCATCAATCAATCCTTTCATTTATGTGATAGGCCTCCATTAAAAATAGACATTTACCATAAATTATAGGTATCTTATATTATTAGATACATTATTATAAAACATATTTTAGTTAAGGAGTTATTGATACTTCAAGTGCAAAATGATGATATAAAACCATGATAAAAATGCACTTTTAAGTACTAATCACACCCCTCAACCAGCTTATTACTAGTCCCTAGTAATCAAAGCGTTAAAACAATTTGCAAATTTCACAAAGCAAGGTATTCATCATTTAACTTCCATTAATCTATCCAGATAAACAAACTCTCATTAAATTTATATATCTGCTCAATACCACTTAACAAGATATTAATAAACCTTTCTTTTGTGCTCAATGTATCAACACATAATTATGGGGCTTTTCTTGGAAGAAAACAAAATTTTTGTTCTAATGTTTAAGGTTAACTTCCTTGGGTTGGGATTACTATTTTTGTCTTTTTTTTTTTTAACTCTATATACATATACTTTAAAAACATCATGCATCTTTAACCCATGTAACGAGCTTTCAGCTAATGACTCCCAGACCAGTTGATCTTAGGGCATTAGGTGTTAAGACACCCCTACGAGCTTAGTAACTCGGGTCGCAGATACTGATATGTAGATAGTGCAATGTTTGATTTCTTTAAGCTTTTCTCCTCAACCCATGTAACAAGCGTTGGGCCAATAGCTCCCAAGTCAGTTGACTTTAGGGTATTAGGTGTTAAAACACCCCTTCGGGCTTAATTGCTTAGGTTAGGGAGGCTACGAAATCAAACTTATCTATATTTTTATTATCATCATTTTTTATTTTTTATTTTTTATTTTTTTCTTTTTTTTCATGTTTTTTTTTTTTAATTATATACAATCCCTTTCCCTTAGTTGTTACCTTTAACAAAAGAACATAAATAATGTAATAATCCAATATGCAACCCACAATCATATGTTAAAGTGTGTGTGTGTAAATTAAGGTTTAAAAATACATGTTAAATAAGTATATGAGCAGAATTAAGTGGTAACAATACGAGAGTTTGTAAACCTGAATATTTCAGGAAGTATTATAATAGACCTTGTTAAGAATGGTTACTAAGATGCGTCTCAAGAGTCACTTTAACAAAAGAACTCCTTTACTCTGTCATCCTAGTAACAACAATTATGCACATGCTTTATGAAATGAAAAACAATTTTTTTTTTTATCAACTACTACCCTCTTCCCCCAACCAAAACGAGACATTGTCCTCAATGTTCTAAGGTAGAAAGATAGAGTATAAAAGATATCACCTGAAATAACGAACACTGACAAAACCTGAAACACACTGAAACAAAAATAAGAAATAACAAAACATAATAAAACCAAAAGACACAAAAATTCACAAATGAAGGCTCAAATCCAATCTAAGCTTTTTACGGCTTTCCTTAGATGACCAATTTATGCGACTCATGGAAGGATCAATCACAGGAATGAAAGATTGTAGTTGGTCAATCAATTGTTCAGCAGTAGAAGCAGAGATTATGATTTGTCGTGCAGAAGATGTTAGAAATTCCTGTTCCACAGCATGATCAAGAAAAGACAACAACTTATCATAATAACCATTAACATTTAACAAACCTATGGGTTTATGGTGAATGTGCAATTGAGCCCAAGAGGAAATATGAAAGATCTCTTCCAATGTGCCTAGACCACCTGGTAAAGCAATGAAAGCATCAGCATGGTTAAACATTGCATTCATTCGAGCCGACATTGTGGAGACCTGAAGTTCCTCTCCAATTGTTTTTCCAATGATGTCCCCTTGTGCCAAAGCTTCAGGGACGACCCCCAAAACTTGACTACCTCCTAAAAATGCAGCTATTGACACACCTCCCATTAACCCAAGACTGCCTCCCCCATATACTAAATGAATCTTTCTCTCAGCTAGCACCTGACCAAGATGATTTGCTGATTCTAAAAACTCCTTCTCTTTCCCAGGACTAGATCCACCGAAAACACAAATATTTCTAATATGATGACTTGATGAACTTGCCATTTCTACACACTTCTGTATTTGTTGAATGTATGGGTTGAGTAGAAATGAAGAAAGAGAGGGTTTTATAGATGAGAAATTAGAAAGGCAATCATAACACCTATATATAGGCCAGCTGGAGTCTCACACTCTCTCTCTCTCTTTTTATTTATTTATTTATTTATTTATTTATTTACTTTTGAAAAAAGCATGTGTATGTACAGGTAGTTGTGATTGTGGCTCACATCTTCCCTTGGTTTTACGTCCAAGAACGGCTTAAACGCCCTCTATGGGTCGGGGATAGGCTTCCCATCCAGTTTTCTTAAAAACTGGCAAACAGGGTCCTTTTTAGTCAGATTCCCAAGACTAAGTCGATCATGTTCTTTATGAAATAGTGGCCATAAATCATGAATTGCACGATGCACATCTCCACTAGGATGCGTCTCAAGAGTCAATAAAAGATTATCTAAAGACTCCTTACTCAGGCCATCCTTAATGAATTGTATTTTATCTTCACGGTTTATAGATACCATTCCTAAA
Organism: Populus pruinosa; assembly: GCA_026413675.1. NCBI lineage: Eukaryota > Viridiplantae > Streptophyta > Magnoliopsida > Malpighiales > Salicaceae > Populus > Populus pruinosa. The sequence goes on from CM048598.1 coordinate 7,825,858, forward strand.
GAATGACATTGTGTATTACAAGTCCATCTAGCACAACGATGACAGACATCCAGTCGTTTTGCACGACGTTTCTTTGCAAAAGTGCTTTTACCTGTTCCAGGCATGTGTGAAATGAAGAAGTTAGAAGACTCACCTGATAATCGGACCTTTGCTTCAATCAACCAGCGAATATCTTCAGGAATTCCATGATTCATTAACAATCTCAATCTTGCACATCTAGCACGGTAAATTTTTGTAATCGCATTCTGAGGCAGAGCGGGAAAATACTTTTTTAATTTTTCAAGATTAGTGTCCATTTTCAAATGAGAATTAGAAGAGAGATTCAAAGAATCGCACAGATATATACACAGATATCAGTAATTGTGGGAAACTAAAAGAACCGACTTAAGTCACGGAGTACCGTTATCCGCCATTTGACCGGGGTGAAAGAAACTTGCAAAAATCACTCAAAAAGAAAAAAAATATGAGAAAAACAAAATAATCAACCTTTATCTACAAGATCATTCAAACCAGCTGATTCATTTTCACTAGGAAAATTATCAAAGTAAGCTTTCAAACGATGTCCATTTTCCTTAAAATCATTGTCATTCATTGAATTCTCAATATCACAGGCCCCATAGGGATTGCTCCATCTTATTCTTAGCTCTCTAGGGAGTGCATAGAGTTGAGAATTATAAAACAAAACTTTTTGACCAGTATCAATCTTTTGACAATTTTCACAAGTTTTGCAGAATGCATGCGTGTCCTTGAACATGGTGGGCCAATAAAATCCATTTTGAAAGATTTTTGCAGCTGTCTTTTTTAAAGAAAAATAACTCCCACATGCTTCAGAATGACAAAGTTTAATGACACTACTTACCTCATTGTCGGGAATGAATCTTTGAAAGATTTGATTAGGACAATATTTGAATAAGTTAGGGTCATCACAATAAAAGCTCTTCACTTCGTTCAAAAACTTTTCTTTGTCTTGAATACTCCAATCAGCTGGCAAATCTTCTAAGGTAAGAAAATTGATATTTTTATCATACCAAGGCATTGGACTAAGAGAAAGTAAGGATTCATTAGGAAAGTAATCATCGATTGGTGTGATGTCAGATGTCGAATCTGTTGTCACTGTTGACAAAAGATTCGCATCAACATTTTCGGTGCTTGTTTCATCCATGATTTCTTCCTCAGAATAAATCATTTGCAAATCTTTAGTTTCATCTAATTCATTTTTACTTAAAGTAGATTCAAGTTGATCATAAACTAATTCATCAATATGATCTACTTCTTGTAAATCATTATCATCTCCAGGTTGCTTGCAAATGTTGAAAATATTCATCTCCAATGTCATGTTTCCAAATGATAGCTTCATCAGTCCATTCCTACAATTAATCAATGCATTAGAAGTTGCAAGAAATGGACGTCCTAAAATAACAGGAAATGAATTACATGCTTCAACAGGTTCTGTGTCCAAGACAATAAAATCCACAGGATAAATGAATTTATCGACTTGTACTAACACATCTTCAATTATTCCTCTAGGCACTTTTACAGATCTATCGGCAAGTAAAAGAGATATAGAAGTTGGTTTTAACTCACCTAGATTGAGACTTTGAAAAACTGAATATGGAAGTAAATTCACACTAGCACCAAGATCAAGTAAGGCTCTTTCAATTTTATGCTCTCCAATAAAGCAAGAAATTGTAGGACAACCAGGGTCTTTATATTTCAAAGCATTATTGTTTTGAAGAATAGCACTTACTTGTTCGGCTAGAAAGGCTTTCTTTTTCACATTCAGTTTCCTCTTCACAGTGCAGAGATCTTTTAAAAATTTAGCATAGGAAGGAACCTGTTTAATAACATCTAGCAAAGGTATATTGATCCTTACCTGTTTGAAAATTTCATAAATTTCAGAGTTGTGATTGACTTTCCTTTGTTTGGTCATGGCTTGAGGAAATGGAAGTGCTGGCGGTGAATCAGTCGTTTCTTTGCAATTTTCAGATTCATCCCCTTCCTTACTCTCAGAGATTGACTCATCATCTTTCTCATAAGGTTCAAGAGAGGGTTTTTCAATAACCTTACCATTGCGCAGAGTAGTGACTGATTTGACTTGATTCATGTGCTGGCTTCCGGAACTACTTGCATTTGCATTGTATTGCCCTTTGGGATTTTGTTGTGTTTGAGATGGAAACTTACCTTTCTCTTGGAAACTGAGAGCAGATGTTAATTTGGCAAGAGTATCTTTAAAATCTATCATGTTTTGAGCAAGTTGAGTATTGATTGTCTCTTGCTTTTCAATGAATGCATGCAATGTTTCCTCAAGATTTCTTCTAGGAGGTGAAGCATAAGAAGGTGCATATCCATGAGAATTTTGGAAATTATGGTGTGCTTGAAATGGTGGTTGTGAAGTTTGTGCATTGTTGTTCTCACTCTTCCAACTGAAATTTGGGTGATTCCTCCAACCAGGGTTGTATGTTTGGGAGTATGGGTTGTGGTTGGCCCTTTGAAAACTGTTTAAAGCATGGGCTTGTTTATGGAGACATTCTTTAAAAGAAGGCAAGGTTGGACAATCGTTGGTTGAGTGTTCATTTGTTTCACAGATTTGACACACAATGTTTTCAACAGATTTTAATTGACCACTCTTTTTCAATTCTAGTGCCTCAACTTTTCTAGCTAAAGATGCAAATTTGGCTTGAAGGTCATGATCTTCCCTAAGGTTGTACATACCTCCACTAGATGTATGAGGTTGAGTTTTACTCGTTGCCTCATATGTACCCGTAGTGTCCCAATTTTGAGCATTTTCAGCTAATAAGTCTAAGTACTCCATTGCTTCATCAGGATCTTTATCTTCAAAAGTTCCATTGCACATCAATTCAACCATTTGCCTATCTTTAGGTGTTAACCCTTCATAGAAATGTGAAACCAATCTCCATGTTTCAAAACCATGATGAGGGCAAGTACTAAGCAAGTCTCGATACCTATCCCAACATTTGTAAAATGTTTCTCCTGGTTTTTGAGTGAAAGTGGTGATTTGTCTCTTGAAAAAGTTTGTTCTATGAGATGGGAAAAACTTCTTTAAAAACTGTTGTTGCATTTCATCCCAAGCACGAATGGATCCTGGTCTCAAATTTTGTAGCCATGTTTTAGCTTTATCTTTTAATGAAAAAGGAAAAAGCTTTAATCTGATGGTGTTCATGCTACAATTTAAGTTATTATATGTGTTGCAGACCTCCTCAAATTCTCTTAAATGCAAGTATGGATTTTCCAATTCCAAGCCATGAAATGAAGGTAAAAGTTGAATAATGCTTGGCTTAAAATTAAAATGAGATGCATCAGGAGGAAAAACTATGCATGATGGTGCACTTGTTCTTGTGGGATTCATGTGGTCTCTAAGTGTTCTAGCACGGTTATTCTCATTATTCTCATTATGAAGTGATTGATTATCTTCTTCGGCCATATTTTCTGAAAATGATGAGGATACCCTACAAAGTCTACCACTTGATGTACGTGACCACACTCTCATGCACGTGTAGGAATAAAATAAAAAAAAGAAGAAGAAGAAAGCAAAAGAAGGAGGAAGAAAACAAAATAAAAAGAAACAAAAGAAAAGAAACAAAGTTATATATAAGAAAAGAGAAAAGAGAAAATAAAATAAATACTATAATTTATACAAGAACTTACCTCCCCGGCAACGGCGCCAAAAACTTGACACGACGAAAAGATTGATGTCTTCTCCCAAGTGCAGGAGTGTCGAAGTAATAAATAACCCGGCAAGACCGGGGTCGAACCACAGGGAGGTTAATTGTACAAATTATAAACAACAATTATAAACAACAATAATAGTAATAACGATAACAATAATAATAATACAACAACAATAAAAATAATACAACAACAATAATAACAATAACAATAATAATAATAATAATAATAATAATAATAATAATAATACTAGTAGTAGTAGTAGTAGTAGTAGTAGTAGTAGTAGTAGTAATAATAATAATAATAATAAAGAAAGAGAAGAAGAAGAAGATGATGATGATGATGAGAACTTTGAGATGAAATATTAATGTAACAATTAAACAATGATAATAACAAATGTCAAGGTTAGAGGTTCCACTAATGGTATATCAAACAAGTATAGCATAAACTCTTATTATTGAATTGGAAACCACACACAAAGGAGGTTCCAATCAGATTATATATTGTTAACATGACTACATTAGTCATCTTATTCAATTAATGCTAATACTTGTAAATCTTGTCAAGCATTCATGATTATAACTTATGTTAACAACAAATCAAGTTCCTTTCATAGCTCAGGTGTCGGTTATACCATACATTATGGGCTATGAAAGTGCCAAGCATTTGTTGTACCAAGTGTTATACAACATAAATCAAGATTAGTCATTTAACAAGCAAAGTATTAAAGAGTGAACAAGATAACAAATATAAAACATGTTAGTATCAAACATTAAAGTCCATATTAAGTTTACATTATACTTATTCTCACACCATTAGTGTAACCTTTTCACCTTGACATAATTAACTTAGCTAGACATAATGAAAGAAAGCAAAATAGATAAACAAAATAAGAACATAAAAGCTAACTAAGTAAGGGAAAGGAAATGAAAGGCATAAACTTGATATTAATAAAAGTAAAGCATAAATATTACAAAGAATACAAAGAGAGAAAGGAAGAGCATGATCTTGATCTGGAAACCAAGATGCCTAAATGCATGGCAAATGCCTCCTTTTATAGGCCAAAATTGGGAACTATTGATTTGATGACTAATTGATAAGTGGGTGGCCAACTTTTGACTTGGTGACAATCCTTATCTTCTCTTGTCTGCCCAAAACGTCATTGATAACGTCAAAACTGGAGCCAGGTGCAAACATGAAAGTTGTAGGCAATTGCCTCAGCTTTCTTGTGTAAAAATTTCAGCTCATTTGGACTTCTAGAACTCCAGATATGGCCAAAATACCGAACAGTGCTCGGGCTGGAAGACAGATTCGGGCTTCTTTGTTGTTGCTACAATTTGGACTTGATAATGGCCTTTTTAGATCTTGGGCTCCATATGAAAGTTGTAGGCCTATGTCTTAGCTTTCCATCCATATAAATTGGATCTAAATCTGAGATATATAGCTCTAGATATGACCCAATTACCGAACAGTGTTCCGGTTTGGATTGCACCGACATCTCTTCTCTAAGTTTGACCATCTCTTTATCCATGCAATTTAAGTTCTTCAAGTCATCAATCAATCCTTTCATTTATGTGATAGGCCTACATTAAAAATAGACATTTACCATAAATTATAGGTATCTTATATTATTAGATACATTATTATAAAACATATTTTAGTTAAGGAGTTATTGATACTTCAAGTGCAAAATGATGATATAAAACCATGATAAAAATGCACTTTTAAGTACTAATCATCATCCACTTATCAATTAGTCATCAAATCAATAGTTCCCAATTTTGGCCTATAAAAGGAGGCATTTGCCATGCATTTAGGCATCTTGGTGTTCAGATCAAGATCATGCGCTTCCTTTCTCTCTTTGTATTTTTTGTAATGTTTATGCTTTACTTTCATTAATATCAAGTTTATGCCTTTCATTTCCTTTCCTTTACTTAGTTAACCTTTATGTTCTTATTTTGTTTATCTATTTTTCTTTCTTTCATTATGTCTAGCTAAGTTAATTATGTCAAGGTGAAAAGGTTACACTAATGGTGTGAGAATAAGTATAATGTAAACTTAATATGGACCTTAATGTTTGATACTAACATGTTTTATATTTGTTATCTTGTTCACTCTTTAATACTTTGCTTGTTAAATGACTAATCTTGATTTATATTGTATAACACTTGGTACAACAAATGCTTGGCACTTTCATAGCCCATAATGTATGGTATAACCGACACCTGAGCTATGAAAGGAACTTGATTTGTTGTTAACATAAGTTATAATCATGAATGCTTGACGAGATTTACAAGTATTAGCATTAATTGAATAAGATGACTAATGTAATCATGTTAGCAATATATAATCTGATTGGGACCTCCTTTGTGTGTGGTTTCCAATTCAATAATAAGAGTTTATACTATAGTTGTTTGATATACCATTAGTGGAACCTCTAACCTTGACTTTTGTTATTATTATTGTTTAATCCTTACATTAATATTTCATCTCTAAGTTCTCATCATCATCATCTTCTTCTTCTTCTCTTTCTTTATTATTATTATTATTATTATTATTACTACTACTACTACTACTACTACTACTACTACTATTATTATTATTATTATTATTATTATTATTATTATTATTATTATTATTATTATTATTGTTATTATTATTATTATTGTTATCGTTATTACTATTATTGTTGTTTATAATTGTTGTTTATAATTTGTACAATTAACCTCTCTGTGGTTCGACCCCGGTCTTGCCGAGTTATTTATTACTTCGACACTCCTGCACTTGGGAGAAGACATCAATCTTTTAGTCGTGTCATCAACAAATTCAACATCCAACTTCACACCAATTGATAATTGCTTTTCTAATGAATCCTTACTTCTCTTAGATCAATGTCTTAGTTTGCTAATTTTGTCAAATTGTTTTCTTTAGAAAATTTGCCAGTTCATTGGAGTACTCAAGATAAAGAAAAGTTTTTGAATGAAGTGAAAAAAATTTATTAGGATAACCCTTACTTATTCAAATATTATCCTAATTAAATATTTCAAATATATATTCTTGACAATGAGTTAAGTAGTTTCATTAAATTTTATCATTCTAAGACATGTGAGAGTCATTTATCATAAAAAAATGACTGCAAAAATCTTTCAAAATAGATTTTATTGGCCCATCATGTTTAAGGACAAGCATGCATTCTGTAAAACTTGTAAAAATTGTCAAAAATTTGATATTGGCAAAAAAATTTGCTTTATAATTCTCAACTCTATTTATTCCCTAGAGAGCTAAGATCAAAATGGAGTAGTCCATTTATCAAGAAACATGTGTATCCTTATGAGGCCTTTGATATTGAGAATCTAAAGAATAATAATATTTTTAAGGTAAATGTATATTGTCTGAAAGCTTACTTTGATAATTTTTCTAGTGAAAACGAATCCATTAGTTTGAATAATCTTATAGATAAAGGTTGATTATTTTGTTTTTCTTACAATGTTTTGTGCTTCTTTTCTTTTTTTTTTCTTTTTTTATATGTGACTCTTGTTTTGCTAGTCTCTCTCACCTCGGTTAAATGGTGAATAACGGTACTTCATGACTTTTAAGTCGGTTCTTTTAGTTTTCCATGATAACTAATATTTGTGTATATATTTGTTCAATTCCCTGTTCTTTCTCTTTTCTTTGCATCTCTTTTCCATTTCTCATCTTAAAAAAAAAATGAACACCATTCTTGAAAAATTAAAAAAGTATTTTCCCGCTTTACCTTAAAATGCGATTATAAAAATTTACCGAGCTAGGAGTATAAGATTGAGGTTGTTAATGAACCAATAAATTTCTGAAAAGATTCACTATCTAATTGAAGTAAAGGTTCGATTATCAGGCGAGTCTTCTAAATTTTTTTATTTCATATATGTTTGGGACAGGTAAAAACACTTTTATCAAGAAATGGCATGCAAAATGACTAAAAGTCTGTTATCGATATACCAGATAGAATTGTAATGCACAATATCGTTTCTTAGGAATGATAACTATAAACTGTGAAGATAAAATACAATTAATTAAGGATAACCCGAGTAAGGAGTTTTTAGATAATCTTCTATTAACTCTTGAGATGTATCCTAGTGGAAATGTGCATCGTGCAATTCATGATTTATGGCCCCATTTTCATAAAGAACATGATCAAACTAGTTTTGAAAATCTGATTAAAAAAAAAACACGTTTGTTAGTTTTTTAGAAAATTAGATGGGAAGTTTATCCCCGACCTATAAAGGGCATTTAAGTTATTCTTGGATGTGAAACCAAGGGAAGGTATGAGCCACAATCACAACTACGATTTGAGTTTTAGCTTGTAAAAATTTATGCATTTTGGTTTTATTAATAAAATATAATATCTATGTTTATTGTTTCTTAGATTTGTTTAAGTGTCTTTTAGGTTTGTTAATAGTCATTGTTTCAGATTATGCCTTCTATACTCTATCTTTCTATATTAGAACATTGAGGACAATGTCTCATTTTGGTGGAGGGGAAAGGGTAGTAGTTGATATTAAAAAAAAAAAACTAACTGTGTTTTCTATTTCATAAACCATTTACAAACTGTTGTTACTAAGATGACAGAGTAAAGAGGAATTTTATTGACTCTTGAGACGTATCTCGGTTAATATTTTTCAATGGTTATTTGCAATATTCATAATAAGATCTATCAGAATACTTCTTAAAATATTCAGGTTTATAAACTCTCGCATTGTTATCACTTAATTCTGCTCATATACTCATTTAATAAGTATTCTTAAACTTTCATTTTCACACACACACTTTAATATATGATTGTGGGTTGCACATTGAATTATTACATTATTTATGTTCTTTTGTTAAAAGTAATAACTAAGAGAAAGAGATACTATATAAATTGTAAAAACAAAGAAAACAAAAAAAAAAGGTCTTATTACTCCCTCTATTATAAATGATATCATTATCGGTATTGATAATGATACCACCATATATGCAGAGTATTATAGTACAAGACATTTTATTAAACAATATAATAAGACCTAAGCCTAATTTATCAGTATTGTTGGATTAATCAAGATATATAATTTAAAACTTTAAACCTTAATGATAATATAATCAATAAAAACCCAAATTTATTAATTTCTCTATATATTAGGAAAGTATCTACCCAATTGATGTATTTCATATCTAATTTCATATTTTATACCCAAGTCAGAAAAATACCTTGTTTAACCACCTAAATCCTATCTTAATTCTAATTCATAATCAAGAACAACCTAAGACCATCGATACTCTTAAAAAATAAAAACAAATACAACTTAAATCAATGTATTTTATAGCTAATTAACCTAATTTAAACCTAACTCATAAAATCCTTAAAGTTTTATAAATCCCTAAGTCTAAACCCTAATATTTTTAAAGTCAACAATTAATATAAATTAGCATAAATCATACTAAATTGATAAAAAAAAAAAGTGTAATGCACCTCCAAGTGTTGGTGGTGGCGATAAATGGTGTTGGTGGGTGACAATTGATGAAAAAATCAAAGGAAGAAAAAAAAAAAAGTAGAGAGGGAAAGGATTGTTGTGATGGAGAAAAGGAAAATAAAATGATCTTGTAGTGACTTAGGGAGTGTTTTGTGGTGGGAAGAAAGAAATGATGGTCGTGAATAACAGCCGTAATGAGGGCGAGTGGTTATTGTAGGAAGAAAAGAAAACTAAAAAAAAAACTAAACAAAAAAAAGAGATATGAAAGGGTTTTTTCTAGTAACACTAACTTCATACATAACTTGAGAGTTATATGTGTGACAAGCAACACATAAGTTGTTGATGAAACTGGCGAGTCACTTTAAGTATACTATATATCTAAATATTTTCTACATTGATGTATTTTATCTTTCTCTCTTTTTTAGTTAGAAAAGTAAAAAAAAAAAAACCTTAAAAAAAAAAAGAAAAAGAAGAAGATGATATCCTCGTACCACACACCGTTGACTACTGGAATTGGCCCTTTGTTGGAGACCCCGGATTCAAGATTGAGTGGAATAGAGTGGACTGACCACTGTCTACTGATGTGACATAGATTGCGGGCCCAAAATGGAATTACCAAAATACAAAAGTGCTCCTTGTATGGTCGGTTGAAATGGTGTGGATTTGACATCATTTTGCTGCCAGTGGACAGTGAAAAGAGAACATAAGAAGATAGCCAATGATTCCAAAGCAGGGGACATTAAGGATTGGAATCACCAAGTTTCCATTGCTGCTAGCTCAAGCCAAATTGCTAAATCTAGAATAAAGTTAGCAAAGGACAAGAATAGTTTCAATGCTTATATCGTAGCGACATGGAAATTATTTTTTAAAATATTTTATATTTTAAAGCAATAGTTTTAATGCTTATTTCATACCGACATGAAAATTATTTTTTAAAATGATATAGTTTGAATTATTTTTACTTCACTGTCATACGCTGTTAATAGTCTTTAATTACTTTATTAATTAACTCTCGTACTCGACTCGACAACTTTACTTGTACATGACGTTGGTACTAAACATTCACACATCGTTGGCAAACTTTTTATTTGATAAAAGAATTAGTTCGTTAAAGTTGAGCTAACTAGGCATTTAAATATTACTTGAATCATTGAAAGGCCAATATATAAAATTAAAAGAAGGTGCTGAAGTGAAAAGATGAGATGGTGATAACATTATTCTTGGCTCAAGTTGGGGTAGCTGGTGATATCAAAGTCCAATGTGGAGGAGGAGGACTACTGTAAGGACGGCTATGGAAAATATTAATTTAACACAGAAAGCAGGGGCGTGCGTGAACTTTATGTGGCTTGACTTTTGGCTTTGCTTCATCCTCTAGAACGCAGTTTTTGTGACTCCACTTCACTAGCCCACCATTATTGATGAGGAGGGAGCGCACGAAAGTTCATGGCTTCTCTCTCTCAATGCTAGAAGAAGATGAGCATTAGGTCATAGGCATGAGCCCTAGCTACGGCCAACAATATTGGCTTGAGTAGTGTCCACAAATATCAGCACATACTAGAACAAGTGCATTGAGGTCATAATCAACCACCATTATTCGTGTTCTTTGTTTTGTGTTTCACTATAAAGAAGTAGCAAGTGGCGCATTTCTTCCCCTTGAAGCTCGTGAAACACAGTTTTCCTTTTCAATGCTATCTTTTTAGTTGTTAGTTCTCTCTCTTCTTTTTTATTATAGATTGTCCGAGTTTCAAAGTTTAAAACAGAAAGAACCACTCATGCAGAGAAGATAGAAACACATGAAGATAAGTATACCTACGTGCAGTTTTAAAAATAAAGATAAAGAAGAAATGCTACAATATATTATTTAATTCTACATTAATTTAAAATTAAAAAATCTTTAATTAATTTCATCTTCTTACTATTTCGCATTGATTCCTATTTTTTTTTCCTTAAATTCAAGTTTACGATCATCATTAAATAAGAACGGAAAGTATTGAAATTGAATCAATTTCTAGATCTATAAACAATCGTGTAAGGATAAATTAATATTTTATTATTTATAAAATTTTCAGATTTTTTTATAAATGAAAAGTCGGACCTTTTATTTTATATTTAATAAAATATATAGAAATTACAATACCCGAAAAACACACAAAAAAAAAATTAACCCTTGAAGGCACAACAATCCCATTAGTCTAAAAAACGTTAAATTTTTTTTAATTGATGATTCATAGCAAGCAGTGTAAGCATGGGAGTCTTTGCAGTGGATTGCTATCTTCGGTGTTCATTCTTCTTCAGATTTTGCTTGCGTCGTAGCTAGTGGGAGTCTATGCAGCTAGTTCAGTTTTTGAACAACGAACTTTATAGAATGAGCTTACCATGTTAAAATCAGCCTTTGAAGTGCCTATGTTCCTAGCAGTGGACTTTAATGAGACCTTACACTCGAGTGAAAGGAGTAGCAGGTACTTGAACGTTACTGGTTCAAAGGCCTTCAAGTCTTATCTTTCTAATTGCGACTTCATTGAGTATCCTCATGCTGGGCGTCGTTATACATGGTTTTGGGGCAGATCAATGAGCAGAATAGATAGAACATTTGCATCTCCATCTTATCTCTAACAATTTCCTTTACTGTCTTTGACTAGATATACAAAGAGGATCCGATCACTGTCATTTAGTTCTTGGCCAGATTCGTGGGAATTGGGGGTGGAGTATGAATTGTTGGACTGTCTTGTCACGATTCATGAAAGATCTGGAGACTTTCCAGAGAGAATGCGAACTAAAACATCGTGGAAATTTCGCACTGGTTAAGAAATTGAGTTTGTTGGCACATAAATTTTGAACCTGGAATCATGATGTCTTTGGTAATCAGTATAACAGGCTTCGGGAATTGCAGGATAAAATACATAAGTTGGAAGAAGAAATGGAGGTCCGTGACCTATCTGAAACTGAGAGGATCGAATTATACGCTTAAACAAACAATAAGGGGATGTTAGCAAACATGTTGAAGCTATTTGGAGCCAAAAATCAAGACAGAACTGGTATAAATTAGGGGACAGGAAGACAACGTTCTTCCATCTAGCTGCATAAGTGAGGACATCTCGTAATTGTTAAATGTAATCTGTAATGATTCAATGTTTTTCATTATTAGCTTTTATGACTATTGTTCACTTGGTCTTCTCTAGAATATGGAACGCTAAGTGTTTTTACTTATTAATTTAGATTTGTAGTCTGTTGCTCTTCCTTGTACTATAAAAAGGTGAACAAAACACCAAGGAAATATAATAAGATTGATTCTGGTATTGAGCTGCAGCTATACCATTTATCCATTCAATTTCTCCTTCTTCTATGTTTCCACTTTTATTTCCAACAGATTTGGTATTAGAGCCATTTGGTTTCTATGGCTTCGTCATCTAGCATTTATAGCTTCTCCTGTACAGCAACACATATTCTTATCTTCAATGGAGATATTATGAATACTGGAGTTCTCATATGGAAACTATCTTCATTTCACAAGACTTATAAATATTAGTTAACAAGGGGTTTGTAGTACTATCCCAAGAAGGATCTCCTACTTCCTAGTCTGAAAAAGATGCAAAGATTACAAGTAAAATGTGTAGAGAAATGCAACTACCTTAGAATAATACAATAGAAAGTAAGCAAATTCATTTATCCTAGGATCTTCTGTGTTAAGAAAGCAAGAGAAGGATGGGAAATATTGAAAAATGAATTCCAGAGCTCTCAAAAAGTCATTTCTATTTGGCTGCAGAATTTATAGAGAAAGTTACCTTTGCATGAAGGATAGTGAATTGGTTAAAAACTTTTCTTTTAGAACTGCTGAAATTATCAACCAAATCAAAAAGTTGTGAAGACAATGTTTAAGATAAAAGAATTACAGAGAAGTTTTTAGAAGTTTGCCATAAAAATTTGAACATATAATTGCTGTTATTGAAGAAACAAAAGATTTATCAAGACTTTCAATTCATGAATTGATGGAATGTTTAAAAGCACATGAACAAAGGGTGAACTAGTATAGCAACTAACCAATGAACTAGGCTTTTCAAATCAAAGCCAATTTTTCTAACAAGAAAGGAGCAAGTTTTCATCATTAGAGAGGAGGAAGATTATTTATAAAAAGACTCACATGGAAGAGCTGGAGAAAGTTAGAATCACAATAAAAGCAAATATAAGAGCAAGGAAAGAGGAAGAGTGAATTTTTAACCAAAAGTAGACAACATTTCCTATTGCTCTATTTATAAGAGAACTGGTCTTGAAACTCGAGATTGTTTTTTCAAGAACTATGACCCCCATTTGACCATTTAGGAGAGGGAAGAATTAACCCTTAAATCTCAAAAGGATATAGGTTATTTGCAAATGAAGGGGTGTCTCAACCAATGAAGAATAAAGGAACAGAAAAAGTGGTAGAAAACTTTGTTGACAATAAGCCATCATTTGAAGCCACGATACTCCGATATATTTTAGTACCAGCAAGAAAAGAGGGTCAATCTTCTTTTGCAAAGGATGAAGAGAATATCAAAAAGGGTTTTGAAAACTTGACCTTGTCAGCTACTAATCTCGCCTTGAACAAGGTCTTAAAACCTTTATTAAAAGGGTTTGTTCATCGAATTAAGTCGGTGGTGATAAATCCTAAAAAACTCCCTGATAAAAAGGTGAATGATTTTGATCTCAATGCTTATAAGCTTTTAGCCAAGGCTGGTTATAGTCGTGAGGACATCAATAAGTTAGCAAATGATGGTGGTATGACCCAATTTGAAGGTAAACAAGTTTCTACAAGGACTAGAAAGGCATAGGGGAGAGAAGAAAACTTCTAGCAAAACTTTAAAGGCTAGTCTTAGATACGAGTCTTCCACACCACTGTATTTTTAGATTAATAAATAAGTCTCGCGATACATAAGTGTGCAAAAAGTGAAGGATAAACAACAAAGTTAGTCAACACCTCTTAGAGCTTTAGTTTGGGATCGTCTTAGTGGAACTACAAGTCATGCTTCTGTTTTTGCCAAGTTTGGAACCCAAAATAATGGAAGGCACTAAAATACATGTCAGTCTTTGTAAAACTTGAACAATCCATATTAAGAGATGACAAGTATGCACTTGATCATCAATCAAATTTGATAGGCAATTTAAAGGTTCTTCATAGTAGAATACCTTTACGTATGAAGAGATAATATGAATAGGTGGTAAGTGCTGAGGAGACATTGAAAGAAAGATGAAATAATGTGTCTCACTTCAAATCACATCACTGTTAAAAAATATGATAATGGCGAGCTTGTCGTTGAAAAAAAGGTTGAGAAACCTCCACATTCTCTTGAATCAAAAAATAAACCTACAATGGATGAGTTTAAAGAGGTTAACTTAAGAACTGTTGAAAACCCACGACCAACCTTTATCCATACAAACTTATCACCTAAAACAGAAGCAAATTACAAGGAATTTTTAATGAAGTATCGAGATATCTTTGCTTGGTCCTATGATGAAATGCCAAGTTTAGACCCAAGAATTGTTATCCACTAACTAGTAGTAAAACATGGGGCCAAACCTGTAAAACAAACTCAGCATCGCTTTTGTCCTAAACTCATATCACAAATTGAGGTTCAAGTCAACAAACTTATCTAACCAGGTTTCATTCATGAAGTCAAATATCCTATATGGATTTCAAATATTATCCTAGTAAAAAAGAAGAATGGCCAAATATATGTTTGTGTGGATTTTCGAGACCTTAACAATGCTTGTTCCAATTATGACTTTTCATTTCCAATTACCAAGATCATGATCAACACTACCATGTGTCATGAGAGATTAACCTTTATAGATGGTTCATTTGGCTATATTCAAATTTGAATGGCACTTGTATAAGAGGAGAAGATGGCTTTTCAAACTCCAAAAGGGATATATGACTATCAAGTTATGCCTTTTGGCTTAAAGAATACAGGTGCCACTTATCAAAGGGCGATGCAGAAGATTTTTAACGATATGCTTCATCAATAGGTTGAATTCTATGTTGACAACCTTATGGCGAAAAAAAAAAAAGGAAAATCATTTGCAGGATCTTTGTTTGGTATTTGAACGGTTACGTTGATTCCAACTAAAACTAAACCCATTAAAATGCACATTTGGTGTGTCTTCAGGAAAATTCCTAGGGTTTATAGTTTGACATCGAGGAATTGAAATTAGTCAGTCTAAGATCGAGGTCATTCTAAAAATGCCAGAGTCAAGAAACATCCATGAGTTGAAAAGTCTCAAAGGAAAGTTGGCCTATATATGAAGATTTATTTCTAACGTAGTGGGTCAATGTCAACCATTCACCCATTTAATGAAGATTTATTTCTAATGTAACTGGTCGATGTCAACCATTCACCCACTTAATGAAGAATGATATGTCATTTTATTGGGATGAAGCTTGTACTAATGCCTTCAACAAGATAAAAAAAATACTTTGTTGAATCCATCTGTCCTTTAAGCACTCGTATAGGGATGTCCATTTATCCTCTATATTGCAGCTCAAATACATTTCTTAGGAGTGTTGTTGGCACAACAAAATGATGAAGGCAAGGGAAGTGCTTTCTACTACCGTAGTAGGACATTAAATAGGGTTGGACTAAATTATTCTCTAATAAAAAAGATATATCTAGCATTAATGTTTGCAATAAAGAAGCTAAGACATTACCTCTAAGCGCATTTAATAAGATTAATATCCCAAGTTAACTGATTAGTATTTAAAAGTGTATTTTTATCAAGGTTTTATATCATCATTTTCCACTTGAAGTATCAATAACTCCTTAACTAAAACATGTTTTATAATAACAAGTTCGATACCATAAAGTACCTTTAACTTATTGTAAATGTTCATCCTAAATACAGGCCTACCACATAAATAAAAATATTGATTGATGAGTTTATGTACTAAAATTAAAAGGACAAAGAGATGGCCAAATTTAGAAAAAAAAGATGTTGGTACAGTCGAAATTGGAACATTATTCGGTAATTAGGTCATATCTGGAGCTGTAGATATCAAATTTAGGTCTCTTTATATGGATGAAAAGGTAAGATATAGGCTTACAACTTTTATATGGAGGTCTGGTTTTAATAGCAACAACGAAGAAGTTCAAATATGTCCTACAGCCTAGACATTGTTTAATGTTCAGCCATATCTTGAGTTCTAAAAGTTCAAATGACCTTAATTTTTTTTTCTAGAAAGATGAGACAATTTCCTAAAACTTTTATGTGGAGATTTGGTTCAAATTATGACGTTATCAATGATGTTTTATTCAGACAAGAAAAGATAAGGATTGTCACCAAGTTAAAATTTGGTCACCCACTCATCAATTAGTCATCAAATCAATAGTTTTCAATTTTGTCGTATAAAATGAGGCATTTTCCATACATTTAGGCATCTTGGTTTGCAGATCAAGATCATGCTCTTGCTTTCTCTCTTTGTATTTTTGTAATACTTAAGTTTTGCTTTCATTAATATCTTATTTATGCCTTTTATTTCCCTTCCTTTACTTAGTTAACTTTTATCTTATTTATGTTCTTATTTTTTTTATTTATGCTTCTTTTCTTCATTATGTTTAGCTAAGTTTATTATCTCAAGGTGAAAAGGTTACACTAATGGTGTGAGAATAAGTATAGTGTAAACTCAATATGGACTTTAATGTTTAATACTAACATGTTTCGTATTTGTTATTTTGTTCACTTTTAATACTTTACTTCTTATATGGTTAATCTAGATTTATGTTGTATAATGATTAGTACTTAAAAGTACATTTTTTTATCAAGGTTTTATATCATCATTTTGCACTTGAAGTATCAATAACTCCTTAACTAAAGCATGTTTTATAATAATATATCTAATAATATAAGATACCTTTAATTTGTGATAAATATTTATTTTAAATACAGGCCTATCACATAAATGAAAGGATTGATTGATGAATTTAAGAACTAAAATTGAAAGGACAAAGAGATGACCAAACTTAGAAAAGAGATGTTGGTGCAATTCAAACTAGAACACTGTTCGGTAATCGGGTTATATCTAGAGCTATAGATCTTAGATTTAGGTCTATGTTATATGGATAAAAAGGTAAGATATAGGGCTACAACTTTCATATGGAGCCTAAGATCTAAAAATGTCATTTTGAAGTCCAAATTATAGCAACAACAAAGAAGCCTGAATCTGTCCTCCAACCCGAGCACAGTTTAGTATTTTAGTCATATCTGGAGTTTTACAACTTTCATGTTTTCAAGTGACTCTAATTATGACATTATCAATGACGTTTTGGGTAGACAACAGAAGATAAAGATTGTCACCAAGTGAAGAGTTGGTCACCCACTCATCAATTAGTCATCAAATCAATAGTCTCTAATTTTGGCCTATAAAAGGAGGCATTTGCCATGCATTTAGGCATATTGGTTTCTAGATCAAGATCATGCTCTTGCTTTCTCTCTTTGTATTTTTTGTAATATTTATGCTTTGCTTTCATTAATTTCAAGTTTATGCCTTTCATTTCCTTTCCTTTACTTAGTTAACTCTTATCTTATTTATATTCTTATTTTATTTATTTATTTTTCTTTCTTTTATTATGTTTAGCTAAGTTTATTATGCCAAGATGAAAAGGTTACACTAATGTTGTAAGAATAAGTATAGTGTAAACTTAATATAAACTTGAATGTTTGATACTAACATGTTTTGTATTTGTTATCTTATTCACTCTTTAATACTTTGCTTGTTAAATAACTAATCTTGATTTATGTTATATAACACTTGGTACAACAAATGCTTGGCACTTTCATAGTTCATACTATATGATATAACCGACACCTGAGCTATGAAAGGAACTTGATTTGTTGTTAACATAAGTTATAATCATGAATGCTTGACGAGATTTACAGGTATTAGCATTAATCAAATAAGATGACTAATGTAATCATGTTAACAATCTATAATTAGATTGAAACCTCCTTTATGTGTGGTTTCCAATTGAATAATAAGAGTTTATACTATACTTCTTTGACATACCATTAGTATATCCTCTAACCTTGACATTTGTTATTATCATTGTTTAATTCTTGCATTAATATTCCATCTCAAAGTTCTCATTTTCTTCTTCTTCTTCTTCTTCTTCTTCTTCTTCTTTTTATTATTATTATTATTGTTGTTGTTGTTGTTGTTGTTGTTTTTGTTATTATTATTACTATTACTATTACTACTACTACTATTATTATTAGTATTATTATTTCTATTATTTTTTTTGTTCTTGTTATTGTTACTATTGTTGTTGTTTATATTTGTTGTCTATAATTTGTACAATTAACCTCTTTGTGGTTCGACTTTAGTCTTGCCGGGTTATTTATTACTTTGACACTCCTATGCTTTGGAGAGGACATCAATCTTTTAGTCGTGTTATATGAAACTTAGTATAACAAAAAACTTGACACTTTTATAGCGCAACCATGTGGTATAACCTATACCTGTGCTATAAAAGAAATTTGATTTGTTGTTAATATAAGTTATAATTATGAATATCTGACAATATTTACAAGTATTAGCATTATTCAAATAAAATATCTAATGTAATTATGTTAATGATTTATAATTTAATTGGAACCTCCTTTATGTGTGGTTTCCAATTGAATAATAAGAGTTTATAGTATACCTGTTTGAAATATCATTAGTGGATCCTCTAGTATTGATATTTGTTGTTCTTATTATTTAATCCTTACATTAATCTTTCATCTCAAAGTTCTCATCAACTTCTTCTTCTTCTTTTATTATTACTACTACTATTATTATTGTTGTCGTTATTATTGTTGTTGTTGTTATTTATAATTTATATAATTATCCTCTCCATGGTTCGACCTCGGTATTTGTGGGTTATTTATTACTTCGATACTCCTGCACTTGGGAGAATACATCAATCTTTTGGTTGTGTCAAGTTTTTAATGTCGTTGCCAAGGAGGTAAAAAGCTTGTATAAATTATAGTATTTATTTTCTTCTTCTTTTTTCACTTTTCACTTTTTTGTATTTAACTTTGTTTCTTTTGTTTTATTTCTTCTTCTTTTGTTTTTATCTTCCTCTTATTCTCTTTTTACACGTGCATGAGAATGTGATCACGTACACTAAGTGGTAAACTTTGTAGGGTATCATCATCATTTTCAAAAAATATGACCGAAGAAAATAACTAGTCACTTCATAATAAGAATAATAGTGCTAGAACACTTAGAGACCCACATGAATCACACAAGAACAAGTGTACCCTTATGCATAATTTCCCCCCTGATGCATCTTATTTTAATTTTAAACAAGGCATTATTCATCTCCTTCTTTTTATGGCTTAGATTTAGAAAATACATACTTGCATTTAAAGGAATTTAAGGAAGTCTATAACACCTATAATGACTCAAATTATAGCATGAACACCATCAAATTAAAGCTTTATTCTTTTTTATTAAAAGAAAAGGCTAAAACATGGCTATAAAATTTAAGACCTAGATCCATTCATGCTTGGGATGAAATGCAACAATAATTTTTAAAGAAGTTTTTTTCTTCTCATATAACAAACTCTTTCAAAAGACAAATCATCACTTTCACTAAAAAACCAGAAGAAATATTTTATCAATATTGGGATAGATATCAAAACTTGCTTAATACTTTCCCTCATTATGGTTTTGAAACATGTAGATTAGTTTCATATTTGTATGAAGGGTTAACACCTAGAGATAAGTAAATGGTTGAATTGATATGTAATGGAACTTTTAAAGATAAAGACCTTGATGAAGCAATGAAGTATTTAGACTTGTTAGTTGAAAATAATCAAAATTAGAACACCACAAGTACATGTGAGGCATTGAGTAAAACTCAACCTCATGTGTCTAGGGAAGGTATGTATAACCTCAGAAAAGATCATAACATCCAAACCAAGTTTGTATCTTCAGCTAGAAAAGTCGAGAACCTAGAATTAAAAAAGGGTGGTCAATTAAAATTATGTTAAATCTGTGAAACCAATAAATACTCAACCAATGATTGTCAAACCTTGCTTTCTTTTAACGAATGTCTCCATGAACAAGCTCATGCTTTAAAAAATTTCTAGAGGCCCAATCATAACTCATACTCGCAAACATACGACCTTGGTTAGAGAAATCACCTAAATTTCAGGTGGAAGAGTGATAACAAGAATGCACAAACTTCACAACCATTATTTTAAGCACACCATAATTTCTAAAATTCTCATAGTTATGCATCTCTGATTAGTACTTAAAAGTGCATTTTTATCATGGTTTTATATAATCATTTTGCACTTGAAGTATCAATAACTCCTTAACTAAAGCATGTTTTATAATAATATATCTAATAATATAATATACCTTTAATTTGTGGTAAATTTTCATTTTAAATGCAGGCCTATCACATAAATGAAAGGATTGATTGATGACTTTAAGAACTTAAATTGCAAGGATAAAGAGATGACCAAACTTGAAAAAGAGATGTCGGTGAAATCCAAACCGGAACACTGTTCGATAATTGAGTCATTTCTAGAGCTATAGATCTTAGATTTAGATCCAATTTATATGGATGGAAAGGTAAGACATAGGTCTATAACTTTCATATGGAGCCCAAGATCTAAAACGGCCATTTTCAAGTCCAAATTATAGCAACAACAAAAAAGCCTGAATCTGTCTTCTAGCCCGAGCACTATTCAGTATTTTGACCATATCTGGTGTTCTAGAAGTCCAAATGAGCTGAAGTTTTTACACAAGAAAGCTGAGACAATTGCCTACAACTTTCATGTTTTCGACTGGCTCCAATTGTGACGTTATCAATGATGTTTTAGGCAGATAAGAGAAGATAAGGATTGTCACCAAGTCAAGAGTTGGCCACCCACTTATCAATTAGTCATCAAATCAATAGTTCCCAATTTTGGCCTATAAAAGGAGGCATTTGCCATGCATTTAGACATCTTGGTGTCCAGATCAAGATCATGCTCTTCCTTTCTCTCTTTGTATTTCTTGTAATTTTTATGCTTTGCTTTCATTAATATCAAGTTTATGTCTTTCATTTCCTTTCCTTTAGTTAGTTAACTTTTATGTTCTTATTTTGTTTATCTATTTTTATTTCTTTTATTATGTCTAGCTAAGTTAATTATGTCAAGGTGAAAAGGTTACACTAATGGTGTAAGAATAAGTATAATGTAAACTTAATATGGACTTTAATATTTGATACTAACATGTTTTATATTTGTTATCTTGTTCACTCTTTAATACTTTGCTTGTTAAATAACTAATCTTGATTTATGTTGTATAACACTTGGTACAACAAATGCTTGGTACTTTCATAGTTCATACTGTATGGTATAACCGACACCTGAGCTATGAAAGGAACTTGATTTGTTGTTAACATAAGTTATAATCATGAATGTTTGACGATATTTACAAGTATTAGCAGTAATCGAATAAGATGACTAATGTAATCATGTTAACAATCTATAATCTGATTGGAACCTCCTTTATGTGTGGTTTCCAATTGAATAATAAGAGTTTATATTATACTTGTTTGACATACCATTAGTGGAATCTCTAACCTTGACATTTGTTATTATCATTGTTTAATTGTTACATTAATATTCCATCTCAAAGTTCTCATCTTCTTTTTCTTCTTCTCCTTCTTTTTCTTTATTATTATTATTATTATTATTATTATTATTAGTACTACTAATACTACTACTATTATTATTATTATTATTGCTGTTGTTATTGTTGTTGTTGTTGTTGTTGTTGTTGTTGTTATTATCATTGTTGTTGTTATTGTTATTGTTATTATTGTTGTATTATTGTTATTTATAATTTGTATAATTAACCTCCCTGTGGATTGACCCCTGTCTTGCCGGGTTATTTATTACTTCGACACTCCTGCACGTCGGAGAAGATATCAATCTTTTAGTCGTGTCAAGTTTTTGGCGCCGTTGCCGGGGAGGTAAGTTTTTGTATAAATTATAATATTTATTTTATTTTCTCTTGTTACTTTTCTTGTATAACTTTATTTCTTTTGTTTTGTTTGTCTTTATTTTGTTTTCTTCCTTCTTCTTTTGTTTTCTTCTTTATTTTATTTTATTTTATTCTATTCCTACACGTGCATGAGAGTTTGGTCATGTACATCAAGTGGTAGACTTTATAGGATATCCTCATCATTTTTAGAAAATATGGCCACAGAAGATAATCAATCACTTCATAATGAAAATAATGAGAATAACAGTGCAAGAACACTTAGAGACCATATGAATCCCACAAGAACAAGTGCACCATCATGCATAGTTTTCCCTCCTAATGCATCTCATTTTAATTTTAAACCAGACATTATTCAACTTTTACCTTCTTTTCATAGCTTAGAATTAGAAAATCCATACTTGCATTTAAGAAAATTTAAGGAGGTCTGCAACACATATAATAATTTAAATTGTAGTATGAACACCATCAGATTAAAGCTTTTTCCTTTTTCATTAAAAGATAAAGCTAAAATATGGCTACAAAATTTAAGACCAGGATCCATTCGTGCTTGAGATGAAATGCAACAAATGTTTTTGAAGAAGTTTTTCCCATCTCACAGAACAAACTCTTTCAAAAGACAAATCACTACTTTCACTTAAAAACCAGGAGAAACATTTTACCAATGTTGGGATAGGTATCGAGACTTGCTTAGTATTTGCCCTCATCATGGTTTTGAAACATGGAGATTGGTTTCACATTTCTATGAAGGGTTAACACCTAAAAATAGGCAAATGGTTGAATTGATGTGCAATGGAACTTTTAAAGATAAAGACCCTGATGAAGCAATGGAGTACATAGACTTGTTAGTTGAAAATGCTCAAAATTGGGACACTGCGAGTACTTATAAGGCACCGAGTAAAACTCAATCTCATACATCTAGTGGAGGTATGTACAACCTTAGGGAAGATCATGACCTTCAAGCCAAGTTTGCATCTTTAGCTAGAAAAGTCGAGGCACTAGAATTGAAAAAGAGTGGTCAATTAAAATTTGTTGAAAACATTGTGTGTCAAATTTGTGAAATAAATGAACACTCAACCAATGATTGTCCAACCTTGCCTTCTTTCAAGGAATGTCTCCATGAACAAGCTCATGCTTTAAATAGTTTCCAAATGGCCAACCACAACCTATACTCCCAAACATACAACCCTGGTTGGAGAAATCACCCAAATTTAAGTTGGAAGAGTGAGAACAATGCACAAACTTCACAACCACAATTTCAAGCACACCACAATTTCCAAAATTCTCATGGATATGTACCTCCTTATGCTCCACATCCTAGAAGAAATCTTAAGGAAACATTGCATGCATTCATTGAAAAGCAAGAGACAATCAATACTCAACTTGCTCAAAACATGACAGATTTTAAAGATACTTGCCAAATTGACATATGCTCTTAGTTTCCAAGAGAAAGGTAAGTTTCCATCTCAACCACAACAAAATCTCAAGGGGCAATACAATGCAAATGCAAATGGTTCTAGAAGTCAACACATGGATCAAGTCAAATCAGTCACTACTCTATGCAGTGGTAAGGTTATTGAAAAACCCTCTCTTGAACCTTATGAGAAACATGATGAGTCAATATCTGAGGGTAAGGAAGGGGTTGAATCTGAAAATTGCAAAGAAATGACTGATTCACCGCCAGCACTTCCATTTCCCCATGCCATGACTAAACAAAGGAAAGTCAATCACAACTCTGAAATCTTTGAAACTTTCAAACAGGTAAGAATCAATATACCTTTGTTGGATGCTATTAAACAGGTTCCTTCCTATGCTAAATTTTTGAAAGATCTATGCACTGTAAAGAGGAAACTGAATGTGAAAAAGAAAGCCTTTCTAGCCGAACAAGTAAGTGTTATTCTTCAAAACAATAATGCTTTGAAATATAAAGACCCTGGTTGTCCTATAATTTCTTGCTTTATTGGAGAGCATAAAATTGAAAGAGCCTTACTTGATCTTGGTGCTAGTGTGAATTTACTTCCATATTCAGTTTTTCAGAGTCTCAATCTAAGTGAGTTAAAACCAACTTCTATAACTCTTTTACTTGCCGATAAATCTATAAAAGTGTCTAGAGGAATAATTGAAGATGTGTTAGTACAAGTCGATAAATTCATTTATCCTGTGGATTTTATAGTCTTGGACACACAACCTGTTGAAGTATGTAATTCATTTCCTGTTATTTTAGGACGTCCATTTCTTGCAACTTCTAATGCATTGATTAATTGTAAGAAGGGACTGATGAAACTATCATTTGGAAACATGACATTAGAGATGAATATTTTCAACATTTGCAAGCAACCTAGAGATGATAATGATTTACAGGAAGTGGACTTTACTGAAAAATTAATTCATGATCAATTTCCAACCATTTCTAGTGAAATTGAGATTGATGAATCTGATGATTTGCAAATGATTTATTTTCAGCAAGAATCAAAGACAAGTAATTGGAGGCCACAAATTAAGGAATTTCCACCACGATCAATTAAGTCCATACCTTCAAATGTTCAACCACCAAAACCTGATTTGAAGCCCTTGCCATCCAATCTCAAATACTCATTTTTGGGAGAAAATGAAACTTTTCCGGTAATAATCTCTTCCAAACTTAATGCACATCAAGAAGGTAAGTTATTACAAACTCTGAAAATGCACAAAAATGTATTAGGATGGACCATAGCTGATATAAAAGGAATTAGTCCTTTGATTTGTACACATAGAATTTATTTAGAGGAAAATGCTAAACCCTCTAGAGAAATGCAACGAAGGCTAAATCCTAATATGAAGGAAGTAGTGAAAAATGAAGTCATTAAGCTTCTAGATAATGAAATCATTTATCCTATTTCTGACAGCAAATCGGTAAGTCCTATGACACGACTAAAAGGTTGATGTCTTCTCCCAAGTGCAGGAGTGTCGAAGTAATAAATAACCCGGCAAGACCGGGGTCGAACCACAGGGAGGTTAATTGTACAAATTATAAACAACAATTATAAAACAACAATAACAACAACAACAATAGTAGTAATAATAATAATAATAATAATAATAATAATAATAATAGTACTAGTAGTAATAGTAGTAGTAGTAGTAGTAATAATAATAATAATAATAATAATAATAATAATAATAGTACTAGTAGTAATAGTAGTAGTAGTAGTAATAATAATAATAATAATAAAGAAAAAGAAGAAGAAGAAGATGATGATGATGATGATGAGAACTTAGAGATGAAATATTAATGTAAGGATTAAACAATAATAATAACAAATTTCAAGGTTAGAGATTCCACTAATGGTATGTCAAACAAGTATAATATAAACTCTTATTATTCACTTGGAAACCACACATAATGGAGGTTCCAATCAGATTATAGGTTGTTAACATGATTACATTAGTCATCTTATTTGATTAATGCTAATACTTGTAAATCTCATCAAGCATTCATGATTATAACTTATGTTAACAACAAATCAAGTTCCTTTCATAGCTCAGGTGTCGGTTATACCATACATTATGGGCTATGAAAGTGCCAAGCATTTGTTGTACCAAGTGTTATACAACATAAATCAAGATTAGTCATTTAACAAGCAAAGTATTAAAGAGTGAACAAGATAACAAATATAAAACATGTTAGTATCAAACATTAAGGTCCATATTAAGTTTACACTATACTTATTCTTACACCATTAGTGTAACCTTTTCACCTTGACATAATTAACTTAGCTAGACATAATGAAAGAAAGCAAAATAGATAAACAAAATAAGAACATAAAAGTTAACTAAGTAAAGGAAAGGAAATGAAAGGCATAAACTTAATATTAATGAAAACAAAGCATAAAAAATACAAAGAGAGAAAGGAAGAGCATGATCTTGATCTGGAAACCAAGATGCCTAAATGCATGGCAAATGCCTCCTTTTATAGGCCAAAATTGGGAACTATTGATTTGATGACTAATTGATAAGTGGGTGGCCAAGTTTTGACTTGGTGACAATCCTTATCTTCTCTTGTCTGCCCAAAACGTCATTGATAACGTCAAAATTGGAGCTAGTTGTAAACATGAAAGTTGTAGGCAATTGTCTCAAATTTCTTGTGTAAAACATGCAGCTCATTTGGACTTCTAGAACTCCAGATATGGCCAAAATACCGAACAGTGCTCGGGCTGGAAGACAGATTCGGGCTTCTTTGTTGTTTCTACAATTTGGACTTGATAATGGCCTTTTTAGATCTTGGGCTCCATATGACAGTTGTAGGCCTATGTCTTACCTTTCCATCCATATAAATTGGACCTAAATCTGAGATCTCTAGCTCCAGATATGACCCAATTACCGAACAGTGTTCCGGTTTGGATTGCACCAACATCTCTTCTCTAAGTTTGACCATCTCTTTATCCTTGCAATTTAAGTTCTTAAAGTCATCAATCAATATTTTCATTTATGTGATAGACCTGCATTTAAAATGAACATTTACCATAAATTAAAGGTATCTTATACTATTAGATATATTATTATAAAACATGCTTTAGTTAAGGAGTTATTGATACTTCAAGTGCAAAATGATGATATAAAACCATGATAAAAATGCACTTTTAAGTACTAATCACACCCCCCAACCAGCTTATTACTAGTCCCTAGTAATCAAAGCGTAAAATAGAAAAACAATTTGCAAATTCCACAAAGCAAGGTATTCATCATTTAACTTCCATTAATCTATCCAGATAAACAAACTCTCATTAAATTTATGTATCTGCTCAATACCTCTTAACAAGATATTAATAAACCTTTCTATTGTGCTCAATGTATCAACACATAATTATAGGGCTTTTCTTGGAAGAAAACAAAATTTTTGTTCTAATGTTTAAGGTTAACTTCCTTGGGTTGGGATTATTATTTTTGTCTCTTTTTTTTTCGTTTTTTCTTTTTTTAAAAAAAAAAATCTATATACATATAATTTAAAAACATCATGCATCTTTAACCCATGTAACGAGCTTTCAGCTAATGACTCCCAGACTAGTTGGTCTTAGGGCATTAGATGTTAAGACACCCCTACGAGCTTAGTAACTCGGGTCGCGGATACTGATATGTAGATAGTGCAATGTTTGATTCCTTTAAGCTTTTCTCCTCAACCCATGTAACAAGCGTTGGGCCAATAGCTCCCAAGTCAGTTGACTTTAGGGTATTAGGTGTTAAAACACCCCTTCGGGCTTAATTGCTTAGGTTAGGGAGGCTACGAAACCAAACTTATCTGCATTTTTATTATCATCATTTTTTTTTCTTTTTTTTTCATGTTTTTCTTTTTTTTTTAATTATATACAATCCCGTTCCCTTAGTTGTTACCTTTAACAAAAGAACATAAATAATGTAATAATCTAATATGCAACCCACAATCATATGTTAAAGTGTGTGTGTGTAAATTAAGGTTTAAGAATACATGTTAAATAAGTATATGAGCAGAATTAAGTGGTAACAATACGAGAGCTTGTAAACCTGAATATTTCAGGAAGTATTATAATAGACCTTGTTAAGAATGGTTACTAAGATGCGTCTCAAGAGTCACTTTAACAAAAGAACTCCTTTACTCTGCCATCCTAGTAACAACAATTATGCACATGCTTTATGAAATGAAAAACAATTTTTTTTTTTATCAACTACTACCCTCTCCCCCCAACCAAAACGAGACATTGTCCTCAATGTTCTAAGGTAGAAAGATAGAGTATAGAAGATATCACCTGAAATAACGAACACTGACAAAACCTGAAACACACTAAAACAAAAATAAGAAATAACAAAACACAATAATAAAACCAAAATACACAAGTTTTTACAAAAAAAAAAAAATCAAATCGCAGTTGTGATTGTGGCTCACATCTTCCCTTGGTTTTACGTCCAAGAACAGCTTAAACGCCCTCAATGGGTCGGGGATAGGCTTCCCATCCAGTTTTCTTAAAAACTGGCAAACAGGGTCTTTTTTAGTCAGATTCCCAAGACTAAGTCAAGTATGTTCTTTATGAAAATGGGTTCATAAGTCATGAATTACACGATGCTTATCTCGACTATGATGAGACTTAAGAGTCAATAGAAGATTATCTAAAGACTCTCTGTGTTTTGAAATAAATCCGACCTTCTGATAATTTTCACAGTTTTTGCGGAATGCATCTGACTCCTTGAATATGATGGGCCAGTAAAATTCACTTTGTAAGATTTCTACAATCCTCTTTTTTGAGGAGAAATGATCCCCACATGCCTTAGAGTAACAAAATTTAATGAAATTACTTACCTCATTGTCAAGAATGCATTTTTGAAATATTTGATCAGGACAGTAATTGAATAAGTAAGGGTCATGCCAATAAAAATTTTGCTCGTTGCTCAAAAATTTTCTTTTGTCTTCAATACTCCAATGAGTTGGCAAAAATCCTGAAGCAAGAAAATTGATATTTTTAGCAAACCAAGGCATTGAATTAAGAGAAAGTAGAGATTCATCAGGAAAGTAATCATCGATTGGTGTGATGTCGGGTGTCGAATCTGTTGTCACTTTTGATAAAAGATCCGCATCAACCTTTTCGATGCCTTTTTCATCCTCGATTTCTTCCTGATTGGTCATCGCATGAGAAAATGGAAGTGCTGGCGGAGAATCAGTCGTTTCTTTGCAATTTTCAGATTCAACCCCTTCTTTACCCTTAGAGGTTGACACATTATCTTTCTCACAAGGTTCAAGAATTGGTTTTTGAATAACCTTACCACTATAAAAAGTGATGACTGATTTGACTTGATCCATGTGTTGACTTCCATAACTACTTGCATTTGCATTGTATTGCTCCTTGAGATTTTGCTGTGGTTCAAATGGAAACTTACCTTGCTCTTGAAAATTAAGAGCAGATGTGAGTTTTGCAAGAGTTTCTTTAAAATCTGTTATGCTTTGAGTAAGTTGAGTATTGATTGTCTCTTGCTTTTCAATGAATGCATACAAAGTTTCCTCAAAATTACTTCTAAGAGGTGGAGCATAAGGAGGTGCATATCCATGAGAATTTTGGAAATTGTGATGTGCTTGAAATGGTGGTTGTGAAGTTTGTGCATTGTTGTTCTCACTCTTCCAATTGAATTTTGGGTGATTTCTCCAACCAGGGTTGTATGTTTGGGAGTATGGGTTGTGGTTAGGCCTTTGAAAACTGTTTAAAGCATGGGTTTGTTCATGGAGACATTCCTTAAAAGAAGGCAAGGTTGGACAACCGTTGGTTGAGTGTTCATTTATTTCACAGATTTGACACACAATGTTTTCAACAGATTTTAATTGACCACTCTTTTTCAATTCTAGTGCCTCGACTTTTCTAACTAAAAATGCAAACTTGGCTTGAAGGTCATGATCTTCCCTAAGGTTGTACATACCTCCACTAGATGTATGAGGTTGAGTTTTACTCGGTGCCTCATATGTACCCACGGTGTCCCAATTTTGAGCATTTTCAGCTAACAAGTCCAAGTACTCCATTGCTTCATCAGGGTCTTTATCTTCAAAAGTTCCATTGCACATCAATTCAACCATTTGCCTATCTTTAGGTGTTAACCCTTCATAGAAATGTAAAACCAATCTCCATATTTCAAAACCATGATGAGGGCAAGTACTAAGCAACTCTCGATACCTATCCCAACATTGGTAAAATGTTTCTCCTGGTTTTTGAATGAAAGTGGTGATTTGTCTCTTGAAAGAGTTTGTTCTATGAGATGGGAAAAACTTCTTTAAAAAATGTTGTTGCATTTCATCCCAAGCACGAATGGATCCTGGTCTCAAATTTTGTAGCCATGTTTTAGCTTTATCTTTTAATGAAAAAGGAAAAAGCTTTAATCTAATGGTGTTCATGCTACAATTTAAATTATTATATGTGTTGCACACCTCCTCAAATTCCCTTAAATGCAAGTATGGATTTTCCAATTCTAAACCATGAAAAGAAGGTAAAAGTTGAATAATACCTGGTTTAAAATTAAAATGAGATGCATCAGGAGGAAAAACTATGCATGATGGTGCATTTGTTCTTGTGGGATTCATGTGGTCTCTAAGTGTTCTAGCATGATTATTCTCATTATTCTCATTATGAAGTGATTGATTATCTTCTTCGGCCATATTTTCTGAAAATGATGAGGATACCCTACAAAGTCTACCACTTGATGTACGTGACCACACTCTCATGCACGTATAGGAATAGAATAAAAGAGAAGAAGAAAGCAAAAGAAAGAGGAAGAAAACAAAATAAAAAGAAACAAAAGAAAAGAAACAAAGTTATATACAAGAAAAGTGAAAGGAGAAAATAAAATAACTATTATAATTTATACAAAACTTACCTCCCCGGCAACGGCGCCAAAAACTTGACACGACTAAAAGGTTGATGTCTTCTCCCAAGTGCAGGAGTGTCGAAGTAATAAATAACCCGGCAAGACCGGGGTCGAACCACAGGGAGGTTAATTGTACAAATTATAAACAACAATTATAAAACAACAATAACAACAACAACAACAATAGTAGTAATAATAATAATAATAATAATAATAATAATAATAATAATAGTACTAGTAGTAATAGTAGTAGTAGTAATAATAATAATAATAATAATAAAGAAAAAGAAGAAGAAGAAGATGATGATGATGATGATGATGAGAACTTAGAGATGAAATATTAATGTAAGGATTAAACAATAATAATAACAAATTTCAAGGTTAGAGATTCCACTAATGGTATGTCAAACAAGTATAATATAAACTCTTATTATTCACTTGGAAACCACACATAATGGAGGTTCCAATCAGATTATAGGTTGTTAACATGATTACATTAGTCATCTTATTTGATTAATGCTAATACTTGTAAATCTCATCAAGCATTCATGATTATAACTTATGTTAACAACAAATCAAGTTCCTTTCATAGCTCAGGTGTCGGTTATACCATACATTATGGGCTATGAAAGTGCCAAGCATTTGTTGTACCAAGTGTTATACAACATAAATCAAGATTAGTCATTTAACAAGCAAAGTATTAAAGAGTGAACAAGATAACAAATATAAAACATGTTAGTATCAAACATTAAGGTCCATATTAAGTTTACACTATACTTATTCTTACACCATTAGTGTAACCTTTTCACCTTGACATAATTAACTTAGCTAGACATAATGAAAGAAAGCAAAATAGATAAACAAAATAAGAACATAAAAGTTAACTAAGTAAAGGAAAGGAAATGAAAGGCATAAACTTAATATTAATGAAAACAAAGCATAAAAAATACAAAGAGAGAAAGGAAGAGCATGATCTTGATCTGGAAACCAAGATGCCTAAATGCATGGCAAATGCCTCCTTTTATAGGCCAAAATTGGGAACTATTGATTTGATGACTAATTGATAAGTGGGTGGCCAACTTTTGACTTGGTGACAATCCTTATCTTCTCTTGTCTGCCCAAAACGTCATTGATAACGTCAAAATTGGAGCTAGTTGTAAACATGAAAGTTGTAGGCAATTGTCTCAAATTTCTTGTGTAAAACATGCAGCTCATTTGGACTTCTAGAACTCCAGATATGGCCAAAATACCGAACAGTGCTCGGGCTGGAAGACAGATTCGGGCTTCTTTGTTGTTTCTACAATTTGGACTTGATAATGGCCTTTTTAGATCTTGGGCTCCATATGAAAGTTGTAGGCCTATGTCTTACCTTTCCATCCATATAAATTGGACCTAAATCTGAGATCTGTAGCTCCAGATATGACCCAATTACCGAACAGTGTTCCGGTTTGGATTGCACCAACATCTCTTCTCTAAGTTTGACCATCTCTTTATCCTTGCAATTTAAGTTCTTAAAGTCATCAATCAATATTTTCATTTATGTGATAGACCTGCATTTAAAATGAACATTTACCATAAATTAAAGGTATCTTATACTATTAGATATATTATTATAAAACATGCTTTAGTTAAGGAGTTATTGATACTTCAAGTGCAAAATGATGATATAAAACCATGATAAAAATGCACTTTTAAGTACTAATCATCCTACCCAAGTTGTACCCAAGAAGTATGGAGTCACTGTGATAACAAATGAGAATAATGAGTTAATTCCCATTAGAACTGTTACTAGTTGGCGCATGTGCATTGACTATAGGAAACTTAATTCAATGACTAGAAAAGATCATTTTCCTTTACCTTTCATGGATCAAATCCTAGAAAGAGTTGCAGGTCATGAATTTTATTGTTTCCTTGATGGCTATTCGAGTTACAACCAAATTGAAATTGCATTGGAAGATCAAGAGAAGACTACTTTCACATGTCCATTTGGTACTTTTGCATATTGAAGGATGCCTTTTGGATTATGTAATGCACCAGCCACATTTCAAAGATGCATGCTTAGTATATTTAGTGATATGGTTGAACATTTTCTTGAGATTTTCATGGATGATTTTTCTGTTTTTGGCGATTCATTTTGATGATTGTTTGACTAACTTAGGAAAGGTTTTGATCAGGTGTGAAGAGAAGAATCTTGTGCTGAATTGGGAAAAATATCATTTTATGGTAACAAACGGCATTGTACTTGGTCACATTGTTTCATCAAAAGGAATTGAGGTTGACAAATCTAAAATCAAGTTAATTGCAAACTTGCCAACACCAAAATCTATTAAAGATATTTGATCATTCTTAGGACATGCTGGTTTTTTATAGAAGCTTCATCAAAGATTTTAGCGTAATATCTAAGCCTTTAAGTAATCTTCTAACAAAGGATACTATTTTTGAATGGACTGAACATTGTGAAAAAGCCTTTGTTAAACTTAAAAACTTATTTACTTATGCTCCTATCATTCAACCTCCTGATTGGTCATTACCTTTTGAAATAATGTGTGATGCTAGTGATTATGCCATAGGTGCTGTTTCGGGACAAAGAAAAGATAAGAAACTCTATGTAATTTACTATGCAAGTAAAACTTTAAATAGTGCTCAAATGAATTATACCACTACTGAAAAAGAATTACTTGCAGTAGTATTTGTATGTGAAAAATTCAGGTCTTATCTTGTTGGCTCACCTGTTATTGTTTTTAGTGATCATACAGCATTGAAATATCTTCTTTCTAAGAAAGATTTTAAGGCTACATTGGTGCGATGGATTTTGTTACTTCAAGAATTTGATATCACAATCAAAGATAAGAAATGCAGTGAAAATGTTGTCGCAGATCACTTATCAAGATTGACAATAGATTCAAAAACTGACATCACACCAATCGATGACTACTTTCCTGATGAATCTTTACTTTCTATCTCTACAATGCCTTGGTTTGCTAATATTGTCAATTTTCTTATTTCAGGACAATTGCTAGCTCATTGGAGTACCCAAGATAAAAGAAAGTTCTTCAACTAAGTAAAGAACTTTTATTAGGATGACCCTTATTTATTCAAATATTGTCGTGATCAAATATTTCGAAGATGCATTCTTAACAATGAGGTAAGTAGTGTCATTAAATATTGTCATTCTGAGGCATGTGGGGGTCATTTCTCATCAAGAAAGACAACTGCAAAAATCTTACAAAGTGGATTTTATTGGCCCACCATGTTCAAAGACTCACATGCATTCGTCTTGTGAAAATTGTCAAAAGTTGGGATCAATTTCAAAACGTCACATGATGCCTTTAAATCCTATTCTTGTCATTGAGATCTTTTCCTTCATCATTTGGTTTCTTGTACATATTAGTCGTCGTAGATTATGTTTCAAAATGGATAGAGGCAATTCCAAGTCGAAACAATGATCACAAAACAGTGATAAAGTTTTGAAAGAAAATATTTTGAGTCGATTTGGAGTCCCTCGAGCCATAATAAGTGATGGTGGAACACATTTCTGCAACAAGCCATTTGAGTCTTTAATAAAGAAATATGGAATCATGCACAAAGTTGCCACCCTTTATCACCTTCAAACAAGTGGACAAGTAGAGCTTGCTAATAGGGAGATCAAACATATTTTGGAGAAAATAGTGAATCCTAATAGGAAATATTGGTCTTTAAGACTTAATGATGCACTTTGGGCTTATCGAACTGCTTATAAAACATCATTAGGTATGTCACCTTATAGACTAGTCTATGGAAAACCTTGTCACTTGCCTGTGGAACTTGAACATAAAGCTTATTGGGCTATTAAAACTTTCAATTCAAATCTGAATGATGCTAGTCAACTGTGAAAATTAAAAATAAATGAGCTTGAGGAAATAAGAAATGATGCATATGAAAATTTAAGAATTTATAAAGCAAGAATCAAAGAGTTTCATGACAAAAATATACTGAGAAAAACATTCAATGTTGGTCAAAAAGTCTTGCTTTATAATTCTCGACTGCGTTTATTTCCTGGAAAATTAAGATCAAGATGGAGCGGTCCTTTTATTGTGAAACACGTGTATCCATATAGGGCTTATGACATCGAAAATCCAACAAATAGCAATGTTTTCAAGGTAAATGGACATCGTTTGAAAGTATACTTTGATAATTTTTCAGTTGAACATGACTTTATTGAATTGGGTGATCCTGTATATAAAGATTGATTTTTATTTCTTTTATTTCTTTTTTTAGTGATTTTTGCTAGTTTATCTCACCCCGGTCAAATGATGGATAACTGTACTCCGTGACTTAAGTCGGTTTTTTCAGTTTCCCACAATAATTGATATCTGTGTATATATTTGTGCAATTTTTTGAATATCTCTTCCAATTCTCATTTGAAAATGGACACTAATCTTGAAAAATTGAAAAAGTATTTTCCCGCTCTACCTCAGAATGCCATTACAAAAATTTATCGTGCTAGATGTGCAAGATTGAGATTGTTAATGAATCATGGAATTCCTGAAGATATTCGCTGAATGATTGAAGCAAAGGTTCGATTATCAGGTGAGTCTTCTAACTCCTTCATTTCACACATGCCTGGAACAGGTAAAAGCACTTTTGCAAAGAAGCGTCGTGCAAAACGACTGAAAGTCTATCATCGATGTGCTAGATGGACTTGTAATACATAATGTTAATCTTTAGGAATGGTATCTATAAACCGTGAAGATAAAATACAATTCATTAAGGATGGCCTGAGTAGGGAGTCTTTAGATAATCTTCTATTGACTCTTGAGACGCATCCTAGTGGAGATGTGCATCGTGTAATTCATGATTTATGGCCACTATTTCATAAAGAACATGATCGACTTAGTCTTGGGAATCTGACTAAAAAAGACCCTGTTTGCCAGTTTTTAAGAAAACTGGATAGGAAGCCTATCCCCGACCCATAGAGGGCGTTTAAGCCGTTCTTGGACGTAAAACCAAGGGAAGATGTGAGCCACAATCACAACTATCTGTGCATACACATGCTTTTTTAAAATTAAATAAATAAATAAAGAGATAGTGTGTGTGAGACTCCAGCTGGCCTACATATAGGTGTTATGATTGCCTTTCTAATTTCTCATCTATAAAACCCTCTCTTCCTTCCATTCATTTCTACTCAACCCATACATTCAACAAATACAGAAATGTGTAGAAATGGCAAGTTCCTCAAGTCATCAAATAAGAAATATTTGTGTTTTCGGTGGATCTAGTCCTAGAAAAGAAAAGGAGTTTTAGAATCAGCAAATCATCTTGGTCAGGTGCTAGCTGAGAGAAAGATTCATTTAGTGTATGGGGGAGGCAGTCTTGGGTTAATGGGAGGTGTGTCAATAGCTGCATTTTTAGGAGGTAGTCAAGTTTTGGGGGTCGTCCCCGAAGCTTTAGCACAAGGGGACATCATTGGAAAAACAATTGGAGAGGAACTTCAGGTCTTCACAATGTCGGCTCGAATGAATGCAATGTTTAACCATGCTGATGCCTTCATTGCTTTACCAGGTGGTCTAGGTATATTGGAAGAGATCTTTCATATTTCCTCTTGGGCTCAATTGTACATTCACCATAAACCCATAGGTTTGTTAAATGTTAATGGTTATTATGATAAGTTGTTATCTTTTTTTAATCATGCTGTGGAACAGGAATTTCTAACATCTTTTACACGACAAATCATAATCTCTGCTGCTACTGTTGAACAATTGATTGACCAATTACAATCTTTCATTCATGTGATTGATCCTTCCATGAGTCGCATAAATTGGTCATCTAAGGAAAGCCGTAAAAAGCTTAGATTGGATTTGAGCCTTCATTTGTGAATCTTTATGTCTTTTGATTTTATTATTGTGTTTTGTTATTTCTTATTTTTGTTTCAATGTGTTTCAAGTTTTGTCAGTGTTTGTTATTTCAAGTGATATCTTCTATACTCTATCTTTCTACCTTAGAACACTGAGGACAATGTCTCGTTTTGGTTAGGGGGAGAGGGTAGTAGTTGATATAAAAAAAATTATTTTTCATTTCATAAAGCATGTGCATAATTGTTATTACTAGGATGACAGAGTAAAGGAGCTCTTTTGTTAAAGTGACTCTTGAGACGCATCTTAGTAACCATTCTTAACAAGGTCTATTATAATACTTCTTGAAATATTCAGGTTTACAAACTCTCACATTGTTATCACTTAATTCTGCTCATATACTTATTTAACATGTATTCTTAAACCTTAATTTACACACACACACTTTAACATATGATTGTGGGTTGCATATTGGATTATTACATTATTTATGTTCTTTTGTTAAAGGTAACAACTAAGGGAAAAGGATTGTATATAATTAAGAAAAAAAAAATGAAAAAAAAATGAAAAAAAAAAGAAAAAAGAAAAAATGATGATAAAAATATAGATAAGTTTGGTTTCGTAGCCTCCCTAACCTAAGCAATTAAGCCCGAAGGGGTGTTTTAACACCTAATACCCTAAAGTCAACTAACTTGGGAGCTATTGGCCCAACGCTTGTTACATGGGTTGAGGAGAAAAGCTTAAGGGAATCAAACATTGCACTATCTACATATCAGTATCTGCGACCCGAGTTACTAAGCTCACAGGGGTGTCTTAACACCTAATGCCCTAAGACGAACTGGTCTGGGAGTCATTAGTTGAAAGCTCATTACCTGGGTTAAAAATGCATGATGTTTTTAAATTATATGTATATATTTTTTTAAAAAAAAAAAGAAGACAAAAATAATAATCTCAACCCAAGGAAGTTAACCTTAAACATTAGAACAAAAATTTTGTTTTCTTCCAAGAAAAGCCCCATAATTATGTGTTGATATATTGAGCACAAAAGAAAGGTTTATTAATATCTTGTTAAGAGGTATTGAGCAGATATATAAATTTAATGAGAGTTTGTTTATCTAGGTAGAGTAATGGAAGTTAAATGATGAATACCTTGCTTTGTGGAATTTGCAAATTGTTTTAACGCTTTGATTACTAGGGACTAGTAATAAGCTAGTTGGGGGGTGTGATTAGTACTTAAAAGTGCATTTTTATCATGGTTTTATATCATCATTTTGCACTTGAAGTATCAATAACTCCTTAACTAAAGCATGTTTTATAATAATATATCTAATAATATAAGATACCTTTAATTTGTGGTAAATGTTCATTTTAAATGCAGTCCTATCACATAAATGAAAGGATTGATTGATGACTTTAAGAACTTAAATTGCATGGATAAAGAGATGGCCAAACTTGGAAAAGAGATGTTGGTGAAATCCAAACCAGAACACTATTCGGTAATTGGGTCATATCTGGAGCTATAGATCTCAGATTTAGATCCAATGTATATGGATGGAAAGGTAAGACATAGGCCTAGAACTTTTATATGGAGTCCAAGATCTAAAAATGTTATTTTCAAGTCCAAATTGTAGCAACAACAAAGAAGCCCGAATCTGTCTTCTAGCCCGAGCACTATTCGGTATTTTAACCATATCTAGTGTTCTAGAAGTCCAAATGAGCTGAAGTTTTTACACAAGAAAGCTGAGACAATTGCCTACAACTTTCATGTTTTTGACTGGCTCTAATTGTGACGTTATCAATGATGTTTTGGGCAGACAAGAGAAGATAAAGATTGTCACCAAGTCAAGAGTTGGCCACCCACTTATCAATTAGTCATCAAATCAATAGTTCCCAATTTTGGCCTATAAAAGGAGGCATTTGCCGTGCATTTAGACATCTTGGTGTCCAGATCAAGATCATGCTCTTCCTTTCTCTCTTTGTATTTCTTGTAATTTTTATGCTTTGCTTTCATTAATATCAAGTTTATGTCTTTCATTTCCTTTCCTTTAGTTAGTTAACTTTTATGTTCTTATTTTGTTTATCTATTTTTATTTCTTGTATTATGTCTAGCTAAGTTAATTATGTCAAGGTGAAAAGGTTACACTAATGGTGTAAGAATAAGTATAATGTAAACTTAATATGGACTTTAATAGTTGATACTAACATGTTTTATATTTGTTATCTTGTTCACTCTTTAATATTTTGCTTGTTAAATAACTAATCTTGATTTATGTTGTATAACACTTGGTACAACAAATGCTTGGCACTTTCATAGTTCATACTGTATGGTATAACCGACACCTGAGCTATGAAAGGAACTTGATTTGTTGTTAACATAAGTTATAATCATGAATGTTTGACGATATTTACAAGTATGAGCAGTAATCGAATAAGATGACTAATGTAATCATGTTAACAATCTATAATCTGATTGGAACCTCCTTTATGTGTGGTTTCCAATTGAATAATAAGAGTTTATATTATACTTGTTTGACATACCATTAGTGGAATCTCTAACCTTGACATTTGTTATTATCATTGTGTACTATGAAGAGAAAACTAAATGTGAAAAAAAAAGCCTTTTTAGCCGAACAATAAGTGTCATTCTTCAGAATAATAATACTTTGAAATATAAAGACTCTAGTTGTCCTACAATTTCTTGGTTTATTAGAGAACATAAAATTAAAAAAGTCTTACTTAGTTTTGGAGTCAGTGTGAATTTACTTCTATATTCACTTTTTCAAAGTCTCAATATAGGTGAGTTAAAATCAACTTCTGTAACTCTTTTACTTGCTGATAGATTTGTAAAAGTGCTTAGAGGAATAATTGAAGATGTGTTAGTACAAGTTGATAAATTCATTTATCCTGTGGATTTTATTGTCTTGGACACACAACCTATTGAAGCATGTAATTCATTTCTTATTATTTTAGGACGTTCATTTCTTGCAAATTCTAATGCATTGATTAATTGTAGGAATGGATTGATGAAGCTATCATTTGGAAACATGACATTAGAGATAAATAGTTTCAACATTTTCAAGCAACCTGGAGATGATAATGATTCACAAGAAGTAGATCTTATTGATGAATTAGTTTATGATCAACTTGAATCTACTTTAAGTAAAAATAAGTTGGATGGATCTGAAGATGTGCAAATAATTTATTCTCAGGAAGAAATCATAAATGAAAAAAGCACAAAAAATGTTGATGTGAATCCTTTGTTAAGAGTGACAACAAATTCGACATCTGACA
Source organism: Populus pruinosa (assembly GCA_026413675.1). Taxonomy (NCBI): domain Eukaryota; kingdom Viridiplantae; phylum Streptophyta; class Magnoliopsida; order Malpighiales; family Salicaceae; genus Populus; species Populus pruinosa. Next base: position 7,865,517 of record CM048598.1, read on the forward strand.
TCACATCAATCGATGATTACTTTCTTGATGAATCCTTACTTTCTCTTAGTCCAATGCCTTGGTATAATAAAAATATCAATTTTCTTGCTTTAAGAGATTTGCCACCTGATTGAAGTACCTAGAATAAAGAAAAAATTTTGAATAAAGTGAAGAACTTTTATTGTGATGACCCTAACTTATTCAAATATTATCCTCATCAAATATTTCAAAGATGCATTCCTGACAATGAGAGAGCTAAGATCAAGATGGAGCAGTCAATTTATTGAGAAACATATGTGCCATATAGGGCCTTTGATATAGAGAATCTAAAGAATGACAATGTTTTCATGGTAAATGAACATCATTTGAAAGTTTACTTTGACAATTTTTCAGTTGAAAATGACTCTATTGAATTGGGTAATGTTGTATATAAAGATTGATTTTTTTCTTGCATTATTTTTGTGTTTCTTTTTGAGTGATTTTTACTAGTTTCTCTCACCCTAGTCAAATGGTGGACAACGGTACTCCGTGACTTAAGTCAGTTCTTTTAATTTCCTATAATAACTAATATATGTGTATATATTTATGTAATTCTTTGAATCTCTCTTCCAATTATAATTTGAAAATGAACACTAATCTTGAAAAATTGAAAAAGTATTTTCCTGCTTTACCTCAGAATGCGATTACAAAAATTTACCATGCTAGATGTGCAAGATTGAGGTTATTAATGAACCATGGAATTCCTGAAGATATTCGCTGGTTAATTAAAGCAAAGGTCCGATTATCAGGTGAGTCCTCTAATTCCTTCATTTCACACATGCTTAGAACAAGTAAAAACACTTTTTCCAAGAAACGTCATGCAAAACGATTGAAAGTTTGTCATCAATGTGCCAGATGCACTTGTAATGCACAATGTCATTCTTTAGGAATGGTATCTATAAACCGTGAAGATAAAATACAATTCATTAAGGATGGTCTAAGTAAGGAGTCTTTAAATAATCTTCTGTTAACTCTTGAGACACATCCTAGTGAAGATGTGCATCGTCTAATTCATGATTTATGGCCTCATTTTCATAAAGAACATGATCGACTTAGTCTTGAGAATCTGACTAAAAAAAACCTTATTTGCCAGTTTTTAAGAAAACTAGAAGGGAAGTTTATCCTCGACCCATAGAGGGCGTTTAAATTGTTCTAGGACGTAAAACCAAGAGATGATATGAGCCACAATCACAACTACCTATACATACACATGCTTTTTCAAAAATAAATAAATAAAGAGAGTGAGTGTGTATATGTGTGAGACTCCAGCTGGCCTACATATATGTAGTATGATTGCCTTTTTAATTTCTCATCTATAAAATCCTCTCTTCCTTCCTTTCATTTCTACTCAACCCATACATTCAATAAATATAGAATTGTGTAAAAATGGCAAGTTCCTCAAGTCATCACATAAAAAATATTTGTGCTTTCGGTGAATCTAGTCTTGGGAAAGAAAAAGAGTTTTTAGAATCAGCAAATCATCTTGGTTAGATGCTAGCTGAGAGAAAGATTCATTTAGTGTATAAGAGAGGTAGTCTTGGGTTAATGGGAGGTGTGTCAATAGCTGTATTTTTAGGAGGTAATCAAGTTTTAGGAGTTGTCCCCGAAGCTTTAGCACAAAGGGACATCATTGAAAAAACAATTGGAGAGGAACTACAGGTCTCCACAATTTCTACTTGAATGAATGCAATGTTTAATCATATTGATGTTTTTATTGCCTTACTAGGTAGTCTAGGCACATTGGAAGAGATCTTTCATATTTTCTCTTGAGCCCAACTGCACATTCACCATAAACTCATAGGTCTATTAAATATTAATGGTTATTATGATAAGTTGTTGTCTTTTCTTGATCATGCTATGGAACAGGAATTTCTAACATCTTTTACATGACAAATCATAATCTTTACTGCTATTACTGAATAATTGATTGATCAACTACAATCTTTCATTCCTGTAATTAATCCCTCAATGAGTCGTATAAATTGGTCATCTACAGAAAGTCATAAAAAGCTTATATTGGATTTGAGTTTTTATTTGTAAATCTTTGTGTCTTTTGCTTTTATTATTATGTTTTGTTGTTTCTTATATTTATTTAAGTGTGTTTTAGGTTTGTCAATGTTCATTATTTCAGGTGATATCTTCTATACTCTATCTTTCTACCTTAGGATATTAAGGACAATGTCTCATTTTGGTTAGGGGGAGAGGGTAGTAGCTTTTAAAAGTAAATTAACTAACTGTATTTTTTATTTCATAAAGCATATACAAAATTGTTGTAACTAAAATGGCAGAGTAAAGGGGCTCTTTTGTTAAAGTGACTCTTAAAACACATCTTAGTAACCATTCTTAACAAGGTCTATTATAATACTTCTTCAAATATTCAAGTTTACAAACTTTCATATTATTATAACTTAATTCTGCTTATATACTTATTTAACATGTATTCTTAAATCTTAATTTTCACACACACACACACTTTAACATATAATTATGGGTTGCACATTGGATTATTATATTATTTATGTTCTTTTGTTAAAGGTAACAACTAAGGGAAAGGGATAGTATATAATTTGAAAAAAAAAAGAGAAAAAAAATGATAATAATAAAAATATAGATAAATTTGGTTTTGTAGTCTCCCTAACCTAAGCAATTAAGCCTGAAGGGGTGCTTTAACACCTAATACCCTAAAGTCAACTGACTTGGGAGCTATTGGCTCAACACTACTTACATGGTTTTGAGAAGAAAAGCTTAAAGAAATTAAACATTACACTATCTACATACCAGTATCTGCAACCCGAGTTACTAAGCTCATAGGGGTGTCTCAACATCTAATACCCTAAGACTAACTGGTTTGGGAGTCATTAGCCGAAAGCTCAATACATGGGTTAAAGATGCTTTGTGTTTTAAGTTACATATATATATATATATATATATATATATATATATATATATTAAAAAAACAAAAAAAAATCTCAAGCCAACGAAGTTAACCTTAAACATTAAAACAAGAATTTTGTTTTGTTCCAAGTAAAGACCCATAACTATGTGTTAATGTATTGAGCATAAAAGAAATGTTTATTAATATCTTGTTTAAGAGGTATTGAGCAGATATATAAATTTAATGAGAGTTTGTTTATCTAGATAGATTAATGAAAGTTGAATGATGAATACCTTGCTTTGTAGAATTTGTAAATTATTTTTCTATTTTAACGCTTTAATTACTAGAGACTAGTAATAAGCTGGTTGAGGGTGTGATTAGTACTAAAGAGTGTATTTTTTTATTAAGGTTTTATATCATGATTTTGCACTTGAAGTATCAATAACTCTTTAACTAAAGCATGTTTTATAATAATATATCTAATAATATAAGATACCTTTAATTTGTGATAAATGTTTAAATGCAAGCCTATCACATAAATAAAAGGATTAATTGATGAATTTAAGAACTAAAATTGAAAAGACAAAGAGATGGTCAAACTTAGAAAAGAGATGTCGATATAGTCCAAACCGGAACATTGTTCGGTAATCGGGTCATATCTGGAGCTATAGATCTCAGATTTAGGTCTGCTTTATATGGATGGAAAGGTAAGACATAGGCCTACAACTTTCATATGGAGCCCAAGATTTAAAAAGGCTATTTTCAAGTCCAAATTGTAGCAACAATAAAGAAGTCTGAATTTGTCTTTCAGCCCGAGCACTATTCAGTGTTTGGCCCATATATGAAGTTCTAGAAGTCCAAATGACCTCAATTTTTTACCAAGAAAACTAAGACAATTTACTACAACTTTTATGTTTTCAAGTTATTTCAATTTTGACGTTATTAATGATGTTTTGGGCAAACAAGAGAAGATAAGAATTGTCACCAAGTTAAGAGTTGGTCGCCCATTCATCAATTAGTCACAAATTAATAGTTCCCAAGTTTGGCCTATAAAAGGAGGCATTTGTCATGCATTTAGGTATCTTGGTTTCCAGATCAAGATCATGCTCTTGCTTTCTCTCTTTGTATTTTTTATAATGTTTATGCTTTGCTTTCATTAATATCAAATTTATGCCTTTCATTTACTTAGTTAACTTTTATCTTATTTATGTTCTTATTTTGTTTTTTTTATTATGTTTAGTTAAGTTTATTTTGTTAAGGTGAAAAGATTACACTAATGGTGTAAGAATAAGTATAGTGTAAACTTAATATAGAGTTTAATGTTTGATACTAACATGTTTTGTATTTGTTATCTTGTTCACTTTTTAATATTTTGCTTGTTAAATGACTAATTTAGATTTATGTTGTATAACACTTGGTACAACAAATGCTTGGCACTTTCATAGCCCATACTTTATGGTATAACCAACACCTCAGCTATGAAAGAAACTTGATTTGTTGTTAACATAAGTTATAATCATGAATACCTGACGAGATTTACAAGTATTAGCATTAATCGAATAAGATGACTAATGTAATCATGTTAACAATTTATAATGTAATTGCAACCTACTTTCTGTGTAGTTTCCAATTGAATAATAAGAATTTATACTATACTTGTTTGATATACCATTAGTGGATCCTCTAACCTTGAAATTTGTTAATATCATTGTTTAATCCTTACATTAATCTTTCATCTCAAAGTTCTCATCAACTTTATTATTATTATTATTATTATTATTATTATTATTATTATTATTATTATTATTATTATTAGTACTATTGTTGCTACTAATATTATTGTTGTTGTTGTTATTACTATTGTTGTTGTTTATAATTATTGTTTATAATTTATACAATTAACCTCCTTGTAGTTTGATCCTGGTTTTGCCGGGTTATTTATTATTTGGACACTCCTGCACTTAGAAGAAGACATCAATTTTTTTGTTGTGTCAGTGTAACACTACCAAGTTTTATTGAACCAAACAAAGTTATCTTAAAACAAGAAGTTAAGGGCTTCCAGGTGGCAAATGACACATAAACATCGAAAAAAAGGTGACATAACCTTGTAAAGAGGTAGCTTATCTATCAAATGGTGGTGATTGAATCCTTTGAGGTAGTCAGAGATGCCATAATTATTTGTTTAAATGTGACAATGACACGACCAAAAGATTGATGCCTTCTCCCAAGTGCAGGAGTGTCAAAGTAATAAATAACCCGGCAAGACCGTGGTTGAACCACAAGGAGGTTAATTGTACAAATTATAAACAACAATTATAAACAACAATAAAAATAATAATAATAATAATAATAATAATAATAATAATAATAATACTAGTAGTAGTAGTAGTAGTAGTAGTAGTAGTAGTAGTAGTAGTACTAATAATAATAATAATAATAAGAAAGAGAAGAAGAAGAAGATGATGATGATGAGAACTTAGAGATGAAATATTAATGTAAGGATTAAACAATAATCTTATTATTCAATTGGAAACCACACACAAAGGAGGTTCCAATCAGATTATATATTGTTAACATGATTACATTAGTCATCTTATTTGATTAATGCTAATACTTGTAAATCTCGTCAAGCATTCATGATTATAACTTATGTTAACAACAAATCAAGTTCCTTTCATAGCTCAGGTGTCGGTTATACCATACATTATGGGCTATGAAAGTGCCAAGCATTTGTTGTACCAAGTGTTATACAACATAAATCAAGATTAGTCATTTAACAAGCAAAGTATTAAAGAGTGAATAAGATAACAAATATAAAACATGTTAGTATCAAACATTAAAGTCCATATTAAGTTTACACTATACTTATTCTTACACCATTAGTGTAACCTTTTCACCTTGACATAATTAACTTAGCTAGACATAATGAAAGAAAAGAAAATAAATAAACAAAATAAGAACATAAAAGTTAACTAAGTAAAGGAAAGGAAATGAAAGGCATAAACTTGATATTAATGAAAGTAAAGCATAAACATTACAAAAAATACAAAGAGAGAAAGGAAGAGCATGATCTTGATCTGCACACCAAGATGCCTAAATGCATGGCAAATGCCTCCTTTTATAGGCCAAAATTGGGAACTATTGATTTGATGACTAATTGATAAGTGGGTGGCCAACTTTTGACTTGGTGACAATCCTTATCTTCACTTGTCTGCCCAAAACGTTATTGATAACGTCAAAATTGGAGCTAGTTGTAAACATGAAAGTTGTAGGCAATTGTCTCAGCTTTCTTGTGTAAAAACTTCAACTCATTTGGACTTCTAGAACTCCAGATATGTCAAAATACCGAACAGTGCTCGGGCTGGAAGACAGATTCGGGCTTCTTTGTTGTTGCTACAATTTGGACTTGATAATGGCCTTTTTAGATCTTGGGCTCCTATAAAAGTTGTAGGCCTATGTCTTACCTTTCCATCCATATAAATTGGACCTAAATCTGAGATCTGTAGCTCTAGATATGACCCAATTACCGAACAGTGTTCCGGTTTGGATTGCACCGACATCTCTTCTCTAAGTTTGACCATCTCTTTATCCTTGCAATTTAAGTTCTTCAAGTCATCAATCAATCCTTTCATTTATGTGATAGGCCTGCATTAAAAATAGACATTTACCACAAATTATAGGTATCTTATATTATTAGATACATTATTATAAAACATATTTTAGTTAAGGAGTTATTGATACTTCAAGTGCAAAATGATGATATAAAACCATAATAAAAATGCAGTTTTAAATACTAATCACACCCCTCAACCAGCTTATTACTAGTCACTAGTAATCAAAGTGTTACAACAATTTGCAAATTTCACAAAGCAAGGTATTCATCATTTAACTTCCATTAATCTATCCAGATAAACAAACTCTCATTAAATTTATATATCTGCTCAATACCTCTTAACAAGATATTAATAAACCTTTTTTTTGTGCTCAATGTATCAACACATAATTATGGGGCTTTTCTTGGAAGAAAACAAAATTTTTGTTCTAATGTTTAAGGTTAACTTTCTTGGGTTGGGATTATTATTTTTATCTTTTTTTTTAAATATATACATATAATTTAAAAACATCATGCATCTTTAACCCATGTAACGAGCTTTCAGCTAATGACTCCCAGACCAGTTGGTCTTAGGGCATTAGGTGTTAAGACACCCCTACAAGCTTAGTAACTCGGGTCGCAGATACTGATATGTAGATAGTGCAATGTTTGATTCCCTTAAGCTTTTCTCCTCAACCCATGTAATAAGCGTTGGGCCAATAGCTCCCAAGTCAGTTGACTTTAGGGTATTAGGTGTTAAAACACCCCTTCGGGCTTAATTGCTTAGGTTAGGGAGGCTACGAAACCAAACTTATCTATATTTTTATTATCAACATTTTTTTTCTTTTTTCTTTTTTAATTTTTTATATGTTTTTTTTTAATTATATACAATTCCTTTCCCTTAGTTGCTACCTTTAACAAAAGAACATAAATAATGTAATAATCCAATATGCAACCCACAATCATATGTTAAAGTGTGTGTGTGTAAATTAAGGTTTAAGAATACATGTTAAATAAGTATATGAGCATAATTAAGTGATAACAATGCGAGAGTTTGTAAACCTGAATATTTCAGGAAATATTATAATAGACCTTGTAAAGAATGGTTACTAAGATGCGTCTCAAGAGTCACTTTAACAAAAGAACTCCTTTACTCTGTCATCCTAGTAACAACAATTATACACATGCTTTATGAAATGAAAAACAATTTTTTTTTTTATCAACTACTACCCTCTCCCCCCAACCAAAACGAGGCATTGTCCTCAATGTTCTAAGGTAGAAAAATAGAGTATAGAAGATATCACCTGAAATAACGAACACTGACAAAACCTGAAACACACTGAAACAAAAATAAGAAATAACAAAACACAATAATAAAACCAAAAGACACAAAAATTCACAAATGAAGGCTCAAATCCAATCTAAGCTTTTTACGGCTTCCCGTAGATGACCAATTTATGCGACTCATGGAAGGATCAATCACAGGAATGAAAGATTGTAGTTGGTCAATCAATTGTTCAGCAGTAGTAGTAGAGATTATGATTTGTCGTGCAGAAAATGTTAGAAATTCTTGTTCCACAGCATGATCAAGAAAAGACAACAACTTATCATAATAATCATTAACATTTAACAAACTTATGGGTTTATGGTGAATGTGCAATTGAGCCCAAGAGGAAATATGAAAGATCTCTTCTAATGTGCCTAGACCACCTGGTAAAGCAATAAAGGCATCAGCATGGTTAAACATTGCATTCATTCGAGCCGACATTGTGGAGACCTGAAGTTCCTCTCCAATTGTTTTTCCAATGATGTTTCCTTGTACCAAAGCTTCAGGGACGACTCCTAAAACTTGACTACCTCCTAAAACTGCAGCTATTGACACACCTCCCATTAACCCAAGACTGCCTCCCTAATACACTAAATGAATCTTTCTCTCAGCTAGCACCTGACCAAGATGATTTGCTGATTCTAAAAACTCCTTTTCTTTCCCAGGACTAGATCCACCGAAAACACAAATATTTCTTATTTGATGACTTGAGGAACTTGCCATTTCTACACACTTCTGTATTTTTTGAATGTATGGGTTGAGTAGAAATGAAAGGAAGGAAAAGAGGGTTTTATAGATGAGAAATTAGAAAGGCAATCATAACACCTATATGTAGGCCAGCTGGAGTCTCACACACTCTCTCTCTCTTTTTATTTATTTATTTATTTACTTTTCAAAGAAACATGTGTATGTACAGGTAGTTGTGATTGTGGCTCACATCTTCCCTTGGTTTTACGTCCAAGAACGGCTTAAACGCCCTCTATGGGTCGGGGATAGGCTTCCCATCCAGTTTTCTTAAAAACTGGCAAACAGGGTCTTTTTTAGTCAGATTCCCAAGACTAAGTCGATCATGTTCTTTATGAAATAGTGGTCATAAATCATGAATTGCACGATGCACATCTCCACTAGGATGCGTCTCAAGAGTCAATAGAAGATTATCTAAAGACTCCTTACTTAGGCCATCCTTAATGAATTGTATTTTATCTTCACGGTTTATAGATACCATTCCTAAAGAACGACATTGTGTATTACAAGTCCATCTAGCACATCGATGACAGACATCCAGTCGTTTTGCACGACGCTTCTTTGCAAAAGTGCTTTTACCTGTTCCAGGCATGTGTGAAATGAAGTTAGAGGACTCACCTGATAATCGAACCTTTGCTTCAATCAACCAGCGAATATCTTCAGAAATTCCATGATTCATTAACAATCTCAATCTTGCACATCTAGCACGGTAAATTTTTGTAATCGCATTACAAATATCAGTAATTGTGGGAAACTGAAAGAACCGACTTAAGTCACGGAGTACCGTTATCCGCCATTTGACCGGGGTGAGAGAAACTAGCAAAAATCACTCAAAAAGAAACATAAAAAAGAAAATGTGAGAAAAACAAAATAATCAACCTTTATCTACAAGATCATTCAAACCAGCTGATTCATTTTCACTAGGAAAATTATCAAAGTAAGCTTTCAAACGATGTCCATTTTCCTTAAAATCATTGTCATTCATTGAATTCTCAATATCACAGGCCCCATAAGGATTGGTCCATCTTAATCTTAGCTCTTTAGGGAATGCATAGAGTTGAGAATCATAAAACAAAACTTTTTGACCAGTGTCAATTTTTTGACAATTTTTTGACCAGTGTAAATAATATTCCAGGAACAACGAAAACAAAATATGTAAAAGGGAATCCATGAATCTAGTATGAGACTAAAGACCAAGCAGGAAAAAAGAAAAATCTTCATGTCATTACCATTTCAACAAAAACAAACTTCCTATTGGAATCTCGACGCAATGATTCCACCACTGAATCCAGCACATTCTCAACACAAGCACCCTGCCAAAGAACGGTTACGAAGTCAATCATGAAAATCAGTCCCTTTAAAGAAAACCATAAAATCATTCGGAAGACAAACAGATTAGAACCTGAATACTGTTATTTGATCCAACATAGTATTGATCAACAGTCTTTAACCAACCAACATCATCATGTGAATGTGGTACCAAATGGACATTCAACTTTCCTGGCACAACTCCACCCCCAGTATTGTAATCCACATAACCACCATTAACTACTGTACCATGAAAGCCAAAAATAACCACGACAGCAATAAGAACCCACCCATCAAACCATGTCAAATCCCTCTCAATCTTTTCCATTTCAACCCCAACAAATTCTAAGCATGAAAGGTTGCCTTTCTGTTTTCTTATGTTTTTTAAAGGGTCCAACGTATTCAACCGAGGGAATGGTCTCCAAATGGCATGCAAAGACAATTTTTTTCCTTGGTTTTATCTTCTCTTGCATTTCCTTGCCGGCCTCGTAGCTGTCAGTAAAGAGTCAAAGAAGTCTTTATAAGGAAATGAGAGAGAGAGAGAGAGAGAGAGAGATTTACTGTGGGATCTCATGTCAAATTTTGATAGCTAAAGCTCGAATTGAAAGGTCATCCGGTTTACCTAATAAAATCATTCTAAATCTTATTACTAGGCTGTAAATCTCATCTCAGAGAGTCAAGTTTTTCTCTCTTTTTTTTCTTTTTCTTTTTTTCCTTTCCCTCTGAAAAAACGTCTAGTTCAAATTGCAAGATTTAAATTAAATTAAAAATCGAAAACAAAACTGAATTTTAATGTGGGTTATGGCTTGATTCTTCGTGGATGACATTGTTTATCCTATGGTATTTTTTTTTATTTTTAAACTTTATTTCTTTACTATTTTATTCTTGCACTTGGTGCTTACATCATTTACTTTTATTTATATTCCATACATCTACTTGGTGTTTAGGATGAATTAAAAATCAATTTTATAAAAAAATAATTTATTGTAAAAATGAAATAAAAAACAAGAATTCAAACTAAGAAAAAAAAAAATCAGAATCTCATTTATATTGTTCAAAAGATATGAAAAACTACAATTCTATGAAGTTTCAAATCTTTACTTTATTGGGTTTAGGATTTTATGTTTGGATCATAATTTTTATTTTATTTGAGTTTTCATCCTTATATATTGAGGGAGAAGAGAGAAATCATGTGATTGATTATATTTCAATAATACTAATAATAATAATAATAATAAGATTTATATTAATGTCAATGGAATTCATCTTAAAGAATAGAGTTCTATGAAGTTGGTTTGTAATTTTTAGTATGCTGAAAAAATAAATATAAACTCATTCTTGTTGAATTAATTTAATTTTTGTTTTTTCATGGAATTTTATTATGTTGTGGATAAAGAAATTAGATTTGGATTTTTAGGATTTAAAAAAAAAAGTATTTTTAAAGAAAAAATTGAAAATGAAATTTTTAGATTCAAGAAAACAAACCAACTTCCTGACCATAATTTGAATTAGATGACAGCATATCGTATTACCAAAAAATAATGTCATCTATTTTATTTAAAAAAATAGTGATGTGTTGTTTCTCGATTTAAAAAAAAAAAAAAAGTATTCACACATTACTAAGGCTTCATTGTTCAGCCAAGGGTGCTAAGTGATCCTCCTGGATTTTTATATATATTATCCTCTAGTTTTTTAAGGTTTTTTTAAATCAATTTAAGGGTTTTTTAAATCAAATTAAAATGTTATTTTAGTTTTATCAAATTTTGTAATAATTTTTAAATTAAATTATAGTTTTTCATGATAATTTTAACTACTACTTTGTAAAATATATGTTTTTGTAAATAAAAAAATACATTAATAAGAAAATGAGAATTTACCCTAACAAAATATATTTAATTTAGAGTAGAAGTAAATAAAAAGTTGATTTTAAAAAGTCTCGCAGTATAGATGGAGCAAAAAACTTAACAGGATATATACCCGCAACAAAGCGCGTATATATCCATTTGGGGAGAAATTAGGGAAATTAACTTTATTTGCTAACTAATAATATCCATTTGGGGAGAAATTAGGTAAATTAACTTTATTAGCTAACTAATAATAACCATTTTGGGGAGAATTGCCTCACTAACATTTTAAGGAATTCCACTTGTTCATGATGTCCAAGCGCTATTATTAAATTTTAAAGAATAAAAAAATTCATGGCTCGATATCATGAAAAGAAAGCTAAGAAATTAATCATTGTCAATCCCTTAATACAAAAAAAAATATAGAAGCATAAAATTTAAAAATAAAAAAATTATTAAAATACAAGTACTTGCAAAACAAAATAAGGTTATCAAAACCCACTAAAATAGACATAATAACCCAATATAATACAAAATAGAGAAGATAAAAATAAGTTTAGTTGTAAAAAACATTGAATTTTAAAGAAAAAAATAAAAAATAAATAAAAAAATAATATTAGAAAAACTTAGATCACTCGAATAAACCTCCCACATGGATCATAAGATAGAAAAAACTTGATTGAAAAGAAAATTTATAAAAATTTAGAGAGCATTAATTAAGTTAAAGATGGTCAAGATCTTAGGTTGAACCATGTTCAAGTTAATCCAAAGAAAATCCAATCAAAACAAAGTTAAAACTTGTTAACTGCTTTTCTTTTTTCTTTTTCTAAATGGTATTATTTTGATTTTTTCTACGGTATAAAAAGATTTGGTTAACTCAAGTTAGCTTACTAAAACTATGACCTCATAATTATTCCATATTGACTCTAAAGTAAGGTGTACAAGTGATAGGGATAAAACAAGAAGATCAAATACCAATAAAATATAATATCAAATGATGAAATTAAAAAAATAAAAGATTAAAAACAACAATTGAGAGAATAAAAACCTCATTTGAAAAAAAATGAGAGGATAAACAAAAATTCAAAATTTAATGGCAAAATTAAAAAAATCAAATTATCAAATGAATCCAAATAAAAAAAATAAAAACCAACAGAATAAAAACTAAATTTTAAAAAATAAAATCAAGATTATGTATTAAGGATGGAATTGAAAACAAATTAAAATTTGATGGGCAAATGAAGAATCAAATTTTGAAATTAAAATTTGATAGTCAAACCTTAAATATCATCAAATATTGAATTAAATAGAAAAATTAAAAAAAAATAAAATTCATAAAAAAATAATAAAACAAATATTAATTTCCAACAAGTTTAATGATTATGGATGATTTTTTTATTTATTTAGATGACTAAAACCAACCATATCCAACATTACAAACTTGTAACACAAATCATGAGGCCGAGTCACAATATAAAAGCAAATCCAAAAAAATAACAAAGTAAAATCCTCAACCAACCAAAATAATTAGAGATAACTTTTAAAAATAAATTAAAAAAATGGTTTAAAAAATATAAATTTTAAAAGAAAGAGAATAAACTTGACATAAAAATAAAATAAAACTAAATTATAAAGGATAAGAACAAGGATAAGAATAAGTAAAAATAACAATCAAAAAAATGAAAATTATATTTGGTACAAAAATAAAATATGAAAAGATAAAATTTAAAAACAAAGTAATTTAATTAAGGATATAGGATCAAATACACCATGATTAAAAGAATAAAAATCAAATCTACTAAAAAAATCATATGTAAATAGATGAAATTAAAAAAAAGTTTAATAAATAATTTTAAAACAAATACATTATAATTAAAAAAATGAGTATCTAATTTAACTTAATAAACAAATAATCATACTTTTTTTTTTGCAATAGTTAAAAAAGTTTTCTAGGAATAGAAAGAGGCGAGAGGAAAGGAGGGAAAAACTCACGATTAGCTCTTCTCCACATCATGATCATGAACATGTGCCTTATCATTGTGATGGGGTTGGTGAGGTGCATTAAATATCACTCTAAAATGCAATATTTGGTGCAATTTAAGCTTTGAAGAGTATAAACAACGCCCACTTGTTTGTGTGTGCGAAGCATATATCAACCATCTCTAAATTTAAATAATAATTTATGAATATTTAAATATTTAAATATCCCTAACTCCACATGAAAATTACAACAAAATCATATAAAAAAACAAAAAAAAACTCTATCAATTTTAATTTTTTTGAAGTCAAATGATTATGTCATAATTTTATGTTTAAAAAAATTAAAAAGACAAGCACCTTTGCAACCACATTGTTTTTTTTTTTTTGGAAAAAGACAAGAGAACCCCTTTCCACACTATAACAAAGAAACATTGTCTAAATCATTATCTCCAATAAATTTTGCAGTGACTAATGCATCCTTAGAAAATGATAATTGTACCCCTAATTCCCTAACTGCAAGCATAACCATTTTTGCCGTGAAAGTAAAAGAGTAAAAACACTGTTCCAATGAATAGGAACGTTTCTAGAATCAAAGTAAATTACTGATAATAAATCAGTGATGTCTTTCAGTATTTTTTGCAAGATATCACATATGGAAACGCAAGACCCCACCCCGCTGCAATGTTTTTCAAGACCATTTTCAAATTTCATTCAGACAGAACATATGGAAACGCTAAGTGCTGACAATTAGAATGGAACCCTAGAGCAAAAGAATGTGTACGTGTGAGAGAGAAAGAGCACAGCATTCACCACATATCATTATGCGAAAGAACGAATCAACATCAGATACACATTACAGTTTCCTTCATTTGGAAAAGGAAACAATAGAAAGAACAATTCGATGTTCTTTGGCAATCGTATAATGTCTGTCCTTCTAGTGCCCTCCCAAGATTAAACCGTATATGAAAACATGCATGTACACAACCAGAATGACGAGCTTTCGGACCTTTAAAAGCTAGAAAGCTTGATGACTGGCAAGCTTTAATAGACCGGTTTAATGCCCTTAATGCCTTAATAGAGCGGTTTAATGCCCTTAATAATGGAAGCCTCTCTCCATAAGCTGACAACAGATCCTGAAATGGGTAAATTCAGAGACTATAACCTGGCATGAGAAAGCAGTATAGAAATATCACTTCTCCTCATTTGGCTGTTTGTCTTCATCCTTCTTCTCTTGGGGCTACAAAACATACAAATGGGGCAAACAAAAATACAAATGCTATTAGAAAACATGGGTATCATCAAAATGTCATCACATTTTTCACTTTAAATGAGAAAGATACAAATCTATATTGATCACACTTTTCAATCAGACTTGGACGGCAGGTGATAAGTCAAAAGACGACAAGTCATGCTGTTAGAAAACCATCACATTTAATTGGAAAATATGTGACGTTGATAAGCGCTTTTTCCATCAAGCTTTGTAGGGGAGAAAAATTTGGAAAGCATGTTTACCAGCTCAACATTTTATCTTGAAAACATGAAGTAGAAAAAAGAGTAAGAACGTGTTTGATCACAGTTTAGTTTCCGTGTTCCATGATTCTTAGAAAATTAGAGTGATAGCGCAGGAGAGTTTGCTTTTATGGTTCAACTTATTAAAAAGCCTAATTAGCATTGAGTAGTTTTTAACAGGGTTTGAGGGCATTTTGAAAGTGTCTTTCCCTTAAAAAAAAAATACATTACATGATGCTTTTCTTTGTCATTCTTCAATGATATACTAATATCAAAAATAAAATAAAAATATTAAAAAATTATTTTAATATATTTACAAACAAAAAAATATTTTTAAAAAATATCTTACAACACGCATTGAGTGGGTGCTTGTTTTGACATTATAACATACTTTTCAAAGTGTTTTTCACATGAAAAAATATCAAAATAATGATTTTAAATGTTTTTAAATAATTTTGATATGCTAATGTCAAAAATAAATAAAAAATCTAAAAAAAATCATTTTAATACACTTTCAATTAAAAAATATTTTTAAAAAGTACCTTACACTACAATACCAAAAACACACTAAAATGCTTTTCAAATTGGTTTTTAAATGAAATAACATTAAATTGATTTTTTAAGTGATTTTCAATGATTTTAATATAGTAATGTTAAAAATAAAATAAAAAATATCATTTTAATATATTTTCAATTAAAAATTACTTATAAAAAGCACTATGCACTGCATGACCAAGTGCACTTCATCATTATGTAAGAGGCCCATTGTAATAGTGTCAAATGTGCATGAGGTACACTAACTGTCCAAAACAGTTCCTAAAGGTGCTGGCAATTATGCTAATAGTGGGAAAAATCAATAGCGCAGATTTGTATGATTGTAGGTTTGTTAAAGAAAAATCAACAACACATATTGTTAACGAACATGGACTGGATGCTAGAATGTCGAGGCCAAACAGGAAAACTCGTCAAGGGCATAGACTGACGAGAATAGGGGCCGTCGCGGAATTCGGCAGCGAATACATTGATCGCCTGCATGCAGATGCGAATTCGGCAACGCAAGAATTAGCAGCCTGCACGCAAATACAAATTCGACAGCACGCACCAGCTTGTGTAAGTCAGGGGCTGAACTTGGCACGATCTAAAACTTGAACGAAGGACTGTCCAAGGCATACGAATGACTCAATAGCTAACATAGCAAGAATTGGAAGTTGGGGCTGCCAAGAGGGCATACAGAAAGTGGGTTAGTGGCAATGATGGTCTTCCTTGATCATGGAATCATAGGGCAAAACATGGAGGCTGATCAAAGGATTGCTCTACAAGCTGCTGGATCATGGGATCATAGACAGTAATTGTCCACTACTTGCTAGAAAATAGACCACTAAGATCATGAAGATCATGGGGGAGAAAGTGCCCCACTATGTCCTTAAAAATAGGGATCATGGGTGTGCCTTTTAGCAGCTCACATACTTAGCTATAAATAGTTGTTGTAGCTCTTAGTTGGAGGGCAGGATGCATAGAGAGGCATGCAGCAGCATGCATAGGGCATTGTTCAGCATGTAGGGGCATAAAAGAACATGTAGAGTATGAGTTAGAGATAGCTTAGTGTAGCATACAATATTTATGCATAGCACACACATGAATTTGTGTATAGCTGCTCCCTTTGTTTACGAGATCAATAAAGGTTGGGAAAGGGATCCTGTAAAACTTGTTATGTACGTTGATTATCTTATTCTACTTGTGTATTCCGCTTACTTAGTTACTAGGCAAATACAAGTGGGATTGACGAGGGAAGGCTGAGTCTAGTGAGGCACTAGGCTGCCGCACGGGTTTATTCACATAGCGAAAAATTACCCTGTGACACCCACCATGCCTTCCTAAATAACAAAAAATTCTTACTTTATATGAACAACAGACAATTGTTTGAATAATTTTGCTTTCATTTAATGTCGTATCTGCTGGCTGGTCTTTGATGTTTCGGTATAAGTTTTCTTGCATCTCTTGTCCCTGATGATTGGGCTTGGTATGGTTTGGAAGCAATGAGATGAAGAGCACCTGGTCTATATGATAAAGTATGGAAACCGTGATAGCACCGTTAATGGTTGCACATGTTACTAGCTCAGATTGAACTTAAGTTTCTGGTAGTTTAGATAAGTTCAAATAATATGATGGAATTTAGTATAGGAGGGGATTTGAGTCATCAAGATAAAGTTGGGTATTATTTTCTGTCTTTGCTAGCTACAACATGCTTTGCAAGTAAAAAAAGGACTATTAATTTAACTTGGCATGATGTCTCCAAACATGGATTGAATTTAGGTTTAAATAAGATTAAAAAAATTGTTTGGATTAAGCACAAAAGATTAAGATGAACATATTGCGTGCAAAAGGACTAGTTCAATAGCAATGTAGAACAAAACTAGGTTGCATTAGAGCTCAATTAGCATGTTAGTACATCCTTAATCTTCGAAAACGGAAAGCAAGTGTATGTTGAATAACATTTTCATTTTCCCATAATTCTATAAATTGGGTTCTAGAAATTGCATTGTTAATAAGGCTGGTGAAAATTTAGAAGCTGTTTCCAAGTTAAGTCCCTATTCCATATGGAGTTGTATCTAGACTGCTGCGCATAGAGATCCAGGGGTAGAATTATTTAACAAGCTCATGAATGTAGAAGCATGTAGTTAAAAAAGATTTTTAGCAGAGAAATTGTCAAAATTAGCTTGAGCATATGCTACTCATTGAAGTCGTTATTAAAATCTGTTAACCTGAAAGTTCAATGAATTCACCTTGGATTGACTTTGCATGGAAGCAAGCAAATCTTTAACTGAAGGATTGTTTGGATCGACGCCTGGAAGCTGCAGAAACAATGAACTAATTAGGTATCACCAAATTGAGATATTTTCCCATTTTGTTGTTGGATAAAGATGAAATCAATAATTTGCAAATTGAAGAAGACATACTGATGCTAGAATGGAGGACACAAAAGATTGATTAGCCAACAATTTACTTATATCCATCTGGCTTGATGAATCCCTTGAACTGCCTTGCATAGGTAATTGAAGAGCTGCAAGCAGCAGAGACCAGGCACTTAACATGAATGAATAAAGAAACAAATTTGAGCATTGAATAGTTTCATCTAGTTCCTTGCCATAAATAAAGAAGACCAGGAAAAGCAGAAAATGCATCCTCCTACCATAAACAATAAAATTGCTCCATTGAGTACAAGGGCTCACCTAGTGCCAACTTTGGGTCATCCAAGGTTGCCTCAGACATATCCATATCTCTCACATCATGACTAGAGCCAGGGCCATCCATCGACATTGCAAGAGCCTGTTGTAGCAGAGAATTCTCCTCATTCTGTTATCAATTAGAAGTTAGTGCACAAAGAACAGGTTGATTATGCCCATGCCAGTGGTGTCAAGTAACGGCGAGCAATAAAGCTTGCAAAAACAACCAAAGAAATACTAGGAAGACACTTAGTTTCGGCCAGACTTTAACAAGAAAATGCTCCTTTTAGAAGAAGCACTCCCATCTGTTCTTGCAACAATACAAGACCATAAGAAATGTAAAGCTCTCCTCCATTTCCAGTCATCATATTCATGCACAAAAACCAACACAAGAAAAACAGCAAACACAAGCAACACAGAATTATGCCAAATGGTGTCACCACATACAAATCCTGATTCAAAATTTTATTAGCAATCCCTTGAAATATAAACTAAACAACCCTATTTACACTAGTTCTAGACCTAAACTGAATAAGAAAAAAATATCCAAGGAAAATAAAATTCTTAAACTAAATAGGAAGAATAAATACACCATAAAGGAAAATATTTTCCTAAACTATGCAAAAATAAAAATAATTAAGGAAAACAAATAACTTCCCCTAAAACTCCTCCTGCATCACATGTTTATCCAGAGTTAACAAGTTTAATACATGTTTATCCAGAAGTTAACAAGTTTAATACACTGAGAATTCAAGAGCCCCCAGTAAGCTTAGTCTGATAGGTCATGGGTTCAAGAAGAGCCCCACATGTCAAGTCAGATAGGAAGATGCCAGAATAAAATAACGCAAGCAGTAGGTTAGAAACCATGTATAATCAAAGCCATTGACTACCAAGCACATCGAAGTAACAAGTGCATAAATCAAGTGCTCAACACCGCAATTAGAAGTAAGCAGCATTAAAGGTTGAGAGAAAAAATCACACCAACCATTAACTCATTTTTTTTATTGTCAGCATCAGGAGCTGCAACACTGTTATTTTCAGTCATTGTTGCATCCTGTGAGCTAGATCGTTGTTCCCCTGCTTTTTCTTGTTTAGCAGCCTCCTCCGCTGCCTTTTTAGCAGCTGCTTCTTGCCTGGCCCTCTCCTCTTCCATTGAAACTCTAAGAGCAAGCGCCAGTTCAGGATCAAGATTGGGATCCACCCCAAACTCAAAACCAGAGACACCATCAGCGGCGGCAGCTGCTGCTGCAGCAGCAAAACCAATCCCACCTTCCCCATCCCCAGTGAAGATAGGTGTACTGACATTCAACAAGGAGGAAAAAAGCACTAATCAGACAAACAATGAGCTGATCATTGTTGCTGTGTGGACTATAATGTAGTTTACTTGACATTGAACACTAAAAGAAGCAAGAAAGATTGAACCCTTACTTTATAAGCACATCAGAAAGAGCACTTGGACCAGGGGGGACATGAACAATATGGCTGGTGTCATTACTGTTAACAGCAGCAAGAAGTGCTTCCAGTTTCTCTGCCTTCCCATCACCTTCTTCACCGAAATCAACAATATCAAGTGCTACATTATTCTTTTTCAGCTTTCTTCCAATCATCTCCAATACCTTCTTGTCATGTTTGATGGGACTGTAAAGACCAATTTTGTTTTGATAATATTGTGAACACCGGAAAATAATGGATTGCGAGAGACACTGGATGGCACTAGGAAACATACCTTCCAACAAAGACAATAATCCTTTGTTTCTGCTTTTTATTTTGACGATGCTTGAGAGCCAATTGAGCCACCTGTATACCAGCAACCAAGTTCACCTCACCACCTATTTCTAGACCTAAATTGAGAGAACATATGGTTCAATATAGCTCTAGACATTAAGATGGAAAAACTGCAAGTGATACTCATGAAACTATTCAGCTGAAAGATTTGTATTAGAAAATTGAAAAATGACCAAGTGAAAGATATTGTATGTGGGACGTACTTTTGGCATTTACTAGGGCACCAAGGTCCCAAACAGGTTTTAGCATTGTCTCCAGACTAATTCTGGTGTCTTAATCCTTACAACTATCAATCATATCAATGGGCACATACAACCATGTAAAATGTTTTTTCCAATATCTTAGCCAAGTCCATTGGATCTTTTTACTTGATCATAAATATTTACTTCAAGCTTCCTTCAAATTTTTTTTTTAAGAAAAAAAAAAACCAACATGTTTGGATGAATTTAAACCATGATATCCAAGTAAAGGATAACAGAGAATCAGTACTTCAGAAATTACTTCTAGGAGAAACACCAATTGGTTAGAGTGTACATGATAGTAGAATGAACTGACAACAAAATACTGCCACCAGGTCAAAGAAAGCTTTGTGTTAGTCTTATAAAACTGTGTGTTCTCAGCTACAAACAATGTTCACTACTGCACTTCACAAGGTAACCTTAAGCGAAAAGCCTCAACCACTCATCCTTCAAGGTAAAAAGGAGGGCACCAGAGAGGACCAAATATATGATGCAGGAGGTAAGATGAAGAAAAACAAAAACAAAAAGCCAACAAAGTATAGGCCTCCCCTTATTTGTCCTCAGCACCCACTCTTGCCATTAGCTGAGCAGTTGGCCTCGTCAGTGGCAAAAATATGGTTTCATGCATGTCAATTGTGCAACAAATCAACTTTGAATTACTGTAAGATGAGATGATTATATGTCTATGATTAAGAACATGCTTATTCTCCCAATCTGAACATAAAATAATTGAGGAGTTCCCTCCTATCCCATTAAGCCTTCAGCCTATAAGAGCTGCCTCTTAATATACTCAAGGGTTTAACAATAATCCAACTTCAGACCCAAGAGGCAACTGTCCTTTACCTAAGAGGTGATTTCCAGTAATAAACTTCAAGTTTCAAAATGCCATCAGATCAATCATGAATCACATCTTCAGAAGTAACCATATCAAAAATCCTTGACTAATAAGGGGATTGATTCTAGGAAACATTTTTTGTCCACCCAAGCTCAACGTTTATTATCTGCCTAATTAGAATACTTGATCCACACTTGCAAAAGAGCCGTGTAATACACAATACTTCAGGTATTTCTTGATGTAGTTTCTCATTACTATCCATTCCATTTAATAAGCACTAAATTTGATACCAAAACACTAACTAGTAGCACAAAATTAACTAATAACGACCTTATCCAAGCAAATTCAAGCAGATAGAAACTAACCATGCATGCAAGCTAAGATCTTGCCAAGGTCACTAGTAGGTGTAACCAAAACACGAACCCCTTTTCCAGCCACTGTGAGAATCCCAACCGTGTTCTCTGGATTCGACTGCAAAACATAAACCCAACACATCCATTCAAAAATCTTTCTTAAACCGCAAAGATATCACAAACTAGCTCCGATCACATAAAAAAATCAGCTAAAATAAAACAAATTCCTTTTTCACACCCGAAAACCATATTTTCAAAACAAGTTAAGCAACATTAACACCAATCTTGAAATGCGCATTCCATACCCAAAAGTAAGTCCAAGGTTTTTCACGACAAAAATCTTGAAATCCTCTTCAACCCCCAAAAGAACAACTGACAGAAACCTTGGAATCCTCACTTAAACACCCCCAGAAAATCAGCTACTAGAGTTACTACTGGTGTTAACACTTTCTGGATATGCCATAACTACGTAAGTCAAGATTTTTCTACATAAACCCACAGAAAATAACCTAAAAAGCTCAAGAATTCTTAATTATATCGTTAAGCTTAGAAATTTTGAAGTGAGAAACAGAGACCTGAGTTTTAGCTCCACAAATGAGATTAACAGCATCTGATAGAGCTTGAAATCTTGACGGAGAGTAATCACCGTTTCGCATCCACTCTGAATTATCGATACAAATCATTGTTGCCTGTAATTAAACATTTGAAATTAATAACGATAACTAAGAACCCATAATTTGTTTGATTTGAGAGATATTTTGGGTTTTTCTTCGAGGGTTACCTCGAGAACCATGGTTACGGGGGGGGGGGGGGGGGGGGGGCTACTCGTCGTTTCGGTTTATGAGAGAAATGAGAGGAAACAGAGTTTGCTTGTGAAAGGGGACACTGGGATTAGAGTGTGATCGCCATTATTCACGTGGCCGTCGTGTCAGTTCCTCACTGGTTTATATGTTCGAAACATTATTACCTGAGCAAGACCCAGGAATGACGTCAATCTGGATAGTACCAGTGGAAGACGATATTTCAGCTTTTAAAATGAAGTCAAAGGTCGCGATTATCTTCTTAATCCTTAGTTTGTCGTTAATTGTGACGGTGGCTACAGTTATGGTGCCGTTTTGTTGGAATAAAACATGTGTTTGGTAAAACATTTAGCTAGAAGGGTGTTTGCATTAATGTCTAAAATTTTAAAAAATATATATATATTTACACACTCTCTTTCTCTCTCTTTATTAACAAATGTTAAACTGCGTGAGGTTTTATGAAGATTTTGGCCATAAGAAGATTTTATGCAGGGAAGATATTGTTGTGGGCTTATTTGATTTAATTTAATTATGTTTAACTTTATTATTATTTAGGATTTCCTCATTTTTTTACTAGTTTTTAGGACTTATTAATTGCAGTTTGGTGATTTGATATAAATTAGATTTATAACTAACTAATAGTTATTGTTCAGAACCTGTTGAGGTTTTAAACGTATTTTGGCTAGATTATAATTTGAACTTCTAGTTTATAATTTAAAAATAAATATATTAAGATTATTAAACATGGAACTACATAAAATTTTATTTGAATTTGAATGATATTAGTATTTTGTTTAGTGCAATATTTTTTTTATTTAAATAAAAAATAATTAAATTTATCAAAGTATAACTGACTTTGTGGTGTTTTTTTATACTTTGTGTTCTTATTTCTTTATAATAAATGGGTCCAAGTTAATCCTGATATATTTGATTATCTGATACATGGTTATTTTTTAATTAATGTTCTTTTTTAAATTTATTTTTTGACTATCTAGGATTATATCAATCTTACTTGTGGGTTTTTAAATCTTTATATCCTTGAGGTTTGCATAAGCTGATATCATAATTTAGATTTAAAAAGTAGGTGATATCCTTTTAAAATTTCAATTTTCTTATTTCACGTATTAATTTATTTGTGTTTTCCAGCCTCCTACTCTTTTAAATTATTACATATATTATAAAGTAAAAAAAATAAAAAAAATATTCATTATTACTATCACTAGATACTAGTAATACAAATTCAAAAGAAGAAGAAGAAAGAAATGTTAAAAGATAAAGTTTCATTTTTGGTCATAAAACATAAATACAAGGGGGATTGAATCAAAACTTACTAATAACACTTTTAAACTAATATTTTAAGGGTTTGGGGTACCACAACATCAAAATATTAAGTTTAAGGTTATTTGAACATGTTTTTTTTTTCAATTTACATTCTGGTTGTTTAAATTACATAACGAGTCATATTTGTGTTAAGATATGAAATCATGTCTAGCTACTTTTAAAATTAACCTAATTATTATACTAAATGATTGATACTTAAAAGTGTATTTTTATCAAGGTTTTATATCATCATTTTGCACTTAAAGTATCAATAACTCCTTAACTAAATCATGTTTTATAATAATATATCTAATAATATAATATACCTTTAATTTATGGTAAATATTTATTTTAAATGCAGGCCTATCACATAAATAAAAGGATTGATTGATGAATTTAAGAACTGAAATTGGAAGGACAAAGAGATGGTCAAACTTAGAAAAGAGATGTCGGTGCAATCCAAACCGGAACATTGTTCAGTAATTGGGTTGTATCTAGAGCTATAGATCTTATATTTAAGTCTAATATTTATGGATAGAAAGGTAAAACATAGACCTACAACTTTCATATGGAGCCCAAAATCTAAAAAGGCTATTTGCAAGTCCAAATTGTAGGAATAACAAAGAAGTCCGAATCTATCTTCCAACCCGAGCACTGTTTAGTATTTAGCTCATATCTAGAGTTCTAGAAGTCTAAATGAGCTGAATGTTTTACACAAAAAAGCTGAGACAATTTCCTACAACTTTCATGTTTTCAAGTGGCTCCAATGTTGACGTTATCAATGATATTTTGGGCAGACAAGAGAAGATAAGGATTGTCAGCAAGTCAAGAGTTGGTCACCCACTCATCAATTAGTCATCAAATCAATAGTTTCCAATTTTGGCCTATAAAAGGAAGTATTTGTCATGCATTTAGACATCTTGATGTCCAGATCAAGATCATGCTCTTGCTTTCTCTCTTTGTATTTTTTATAATATTTATGCTTTGGTTTCATTAATATCAAGTTTATGCCTTTTATTTCCTTTACTTTACTTAGTTAACTTTTATCTTATCTATATTCTTATTTTATTTATCTATTTTTCTTTCTTTCATTATGTCAAGCTAAGTTTATTATGTCAAGGTGAAAAGGTTACACTAATGGTGTAAGAATAAGTATAGTATAAACTTAATATGGACTTTAATGTTTGATAATAACATGTTTTCTATTTGTTATCCTGTTCACTCTTTAATACTTTGCTTGTTAAATGACTAATCTTGATTTATGTTGTATAACACTTGGTACAACAAATGCTTGACACTTTCATAGCCTATACTATATGGCATAACCAACATCTGAGCTATGAAAGGAACTTGATTTGTTGTTAACATAAGTTATAATCATGAATGCTTGATGAAATTTACAAGTATTAGCATTAATCGAATAAGATGACTAATGTAATCATGTTAATAATCTATAATCTGATTGGAACCTTCTTTGTGTGTGGTTTCCAATTGAATAATAAGAGTTTATACTATACTTGTTTGACACACCATTAGTGGATCCTGTAACCTTGACATTGTTTGTTATCATTGTTTAATCCTTACGTTAATTTTCCATCTCAAAGTTGTCATCAACTTTTCTTTTCTTTTTTTCTTTTTTTTCTTTATTATTATTATTACTACTACTACTACTACTACTACTACTACTACTACTACTACTACTACTACTACTACTACTACTACTACTACTATTATTATTATTATTATTATTATTGCTACTATTATTGTTATTGTTGTTATTGTTACTATTGTTATTATTTATAATTGTTGTTTATAATTTGTACAATTAACCTCCCTGTGGTTCGATCCCAGTCTTGCCAGGTTATTTATTACTTCGACACTCTTGCACTTGGGAGAAGACATCAATCTTTTGGTCATCTCAAGTTTTTGGCGTCATTGCCGAGGAGGTAAGTTTTGTATAAATTATAATATTTATTTTATTTTCTCTTTTCACTTTTCTTGTATATAACTTTGTTTCTTTTCTCTTGTTTCTTCTTCTTTTGTTTTCTTTTTCATTTTATTATATTCTTACACGTACATCAAGTGGTAGACTTTATAGGGTATCTTCATCATTTTTAGAAAATATGGCCGAAGAAGATAATCAATCACTTTATAATCAGAATAATGAGAATAATCATGCTAGAACACTTAGAGACCACATGAATCCCACAAGAACAAATGCATCATCATGCATAGTTTTTCCTCCTGATGCATCTCATTTTAATTTTAAGCCGAGCATTATTCAACTTTTACCTTCTTTTCATAGCTTAAAATTGGAAAATCCATACTTGCATTTAAGGGAATTTGAGGAGGTCTACAACACATATAATAATTTAAATTGTAGCATGAATACCATCAGATTAAAGCTTTTTCCTTTTTCATTAAAAGATAAAGCTAAAACATGACTATAAAATTTAAGACCAGGATCCATTCGTGCTTGGGATGAAATGCAACAATAATTTTTAAAGAAGCTTTTCCCATCTCATAAAACAAAGTCTTTCAAAAGACAAATCACGACTTTCACTCAAAAACCAGGAGAAACATTTTACCAATGTTGGGATAGGTATCGAGACTTGCTTAACACTTGCCCTCATCATGGTTTTGAAACATGGAGATTGGTTTCACATTTGTATGAAGGGTTAACACCTAGAGATAGGCAAATAGTTGAATTAATGTGCAATAGAACTTTTGAAGATAAAGACCCTAATGAAGCAATCGAGTACTTAAACTTGTTAATTGAAAATGCTCAAAATTGGGACACCGCGGGTACTTATGAGGTACCGAGTAAAACTCAACCTCATACATCTAGTGGAGGTATATACAACCTTAGGAAAGATCATGACCTTCAAGTCAAGTTTACATTTTTAGCTAGAAAAGTCGAGGCACTAGAATTGAAAAAAAGTGGTTAGTTAAAATCTGTTGAAAACATTGTGTCAAATATATGAAACAAATAAACACTCAACCAGTAACTGTCCAACCTTGCCTTCTTTTAAAGAATGTCTCCATGAACAAGCCCATGCTTTAAACAGTTTCCAAAGGGGCAACCACAACCCATTCTCACAAACATATAACCATGGTTGGAGAAATCACCTAAATTTTAGTTAGAAGAGCGAGAACAACAATGCACAAACTTCACAACGACTGTTTCAAGCACACTATAATTTCCAAAATTCTCATGGACATGCACCTCTTAGAAGAAATCTTGAGGAAACATTGCATTCATTCATTGAAAAGCAAGAGACAATTAATACTTAACTTGCTCAAAACATGACAGATTTTAAAGATAATCTTGCAAAATTAACATCTGCTCTTAGTTTTCAAGAGAAAGGTAAGTTTCCATCTCAATTAGAACAAAATTCTAAGGGGCAATACAATGCAAATGCAAGTAGTTCTGAAAGCCAACACAGGGATCAAGTCAAATAAATCACTACTCTTCATAGTAGTAAGGTTATTGAAAAACCCTCTCTTAAACCTTATGAGAAAGATGATGAGTCAATCTCTAAAGGTAAGGAAGGGGTTGAATTTGAAAATTGTAAAGAAAAGACTGATTCTCCACCAACACTTCCATTTCCTCAAGCCATGACCAAACAAAGGAAAGTCAATCACAACTCTGAAATCTTTGAAACTTTCAAACAGGTAAGAATCAATATACCTTTGTTGGATGCTATTAAACAGGTTCCTTTCTATGCTAAATTTTTGAAAGATCTATGCACTATGAAGAGGAAACTGAATGTGAAAAAGAAAGCCTTTGCAGTCGAACAAATAAGTGTTATTCTTCAGAACAATAATGCTTTGAAATATAAAGACCTTGGTTGTTGTACAATTTCTTGCTTTATTGGAAAGCATAAAATTAAAAGAGCCTTACTTGATCTCGGTGCTAGTGTGAATTTACGTCCATATTCAGTTTTTCAGAGTCTTAATCTAGGTGAGTTAAAACCAACTTCTATAACTCTTTTACTTGCTAATAGATCTATAAAAGTGCCTAGAGGAATAATTAAAGATGTGTTAGTACAAGTCGATAAATTCATTTATTCTGTGGATTTTATTGTCTTGGACATACAACCTGTTGAAGTATGTAATTCATTTCCTGTTATTTTAGGGCATCCATTTCTTGCAACTTTTAACGCATTGATTAATTGTAGGAATGGATTAATGAAGCTATCATTTGGAAACATGACATTGGAGATGAATATTTTCAACATTTGCAAACAACCTAGAGATGATAATGATTTACAGGAAGTGGACTTTACTGAAAAATTAATTCATGATCAATTTCCAACCACTTCCAGTAATATTGAGATTGATGAATCTGATGATTTGCAAATGATCTATATTCAGGAAGAATCAAAGACAAGTAATTGGAGGCCACAAATTGAGGAATTGCCACCACGATCAATTAAGTCCATACCTTCAAGTGTTCAACCACCAAAACTTGATTTGAAGTCGTTTCCATCCAATCTCAAATACTCATTTTTGGGAGAATATAAAACTTTTCCAGTAATAATCTCTTCCAAACTTAATGCACATTAAGAAGGTAAGTTATTACAAACTCTGAAAATGCACAAAAATGCATTATGATGGACCATAGCTTATATAAAAGGAATTAGTTCTTTGATTTGTACACATAGAATTTATTTAGAGAAAAATGTTAAACCCATTAGAGAAATGAAAGTAAGGCTAAATCCTAATATGAAAGAAGTAGTGAAAAATAAAGTCATTAAGCTTCTAGATAATCAAATAATTTATCCTATTTGTGACAGCAAATGGGTAAGTCCTACCCAAGTTGTACCCAAGAAGTCTAGAGTCACTATGATAACAAATGAGAATAATGAGTTAATTCTCACTAAAATTGTTACTGGTTGGCGCATGTGCATTGACTATAGGAAACTTAATTCAATGACTAGAAAATATCATTTTCCTTTACCTTTCATGGATCAAATCCTAGAAAGAGTTGCAGGTCATGAATTTTATTGTTTCCTAGATGGCTATTTGGGTTATAACGAAATTAAAATTGCATTGGAAGTTCAAGAGAAAACTACTTTCACATGTCCATTTGGTACTTTTGCATTTCGAAGGATGTCTTTTAGATTATGTAATGCACCAACCACCTTTCAAAGATGCATGCTTAGTATATTTAATGATATGATTGAACATTTTTTTGAAATTTTCATGGATGATTTTTCAGTTTTTGGTGATTCATTTGATGATTTTTTGACCAATTTAGAAAAGGTTTTGACCAGGTGCGAAGAGAAGAATCTTGTACTGAATTGGAGAAAATGTAATTTTATGGTAACAAACGACATTGCACTTGGTCACGTTGTTTCATCAAAAGGAATTGAGGTTGATAAATCTAAAATCGAGTTAATTGCAAACTTGCCAACACCAAAATCTATTAAAGATGTTAGATCATTCCTAGGACATGCTGGTTTTTATAGAAGGTTCATCAAAGATTTTAGTGTAATATCTAAGCCTTTAAGTAACCTTCTAACAAAGGATACTATTTTTGAATAGACTGAACATTGTGAAGAAGCCTTTGTTAAACTTAAAAACTTGCTTACTTGTGCTCTTATCATTCAACCTCCTGATTGGTCATTACCTTTTGAAATAATATGTAATGCTAGTGATTATGTCGTAGGTGCTGTTTTGGGATAAAGAAAAGATAAGAAACCTTATGTAATTTACTATGCAAGTAAAACTTTAAATAGTACTCAAATGAATTATACCACCACTGAAAAAGAATTACTTGGAGTAGTATTTGCATGTGAAAAATTCAGGTATTATCTTGTTGGCTCACCTATTGTTGTTTTTAGTGATCATGCAGCATTGAAATATTTTCTTTTT
This sequence comes from Populus pruinosa, assembly GCA_026413675.1. Lineage (NCBI taxonomy): Eukaryota > Viridiplantae > Streptophyta > Magnoliopsida > Malpighiales > Salicaceae > Populus > Populus pruinosa. The sequence goes on from CM048598.1 coordinate 7,895,150, forward strand.
AAGAAAGATTCTAAGGCTAGATTGGTGCGGTGAATTTTGTTACTTTAAGAATTTGATATCACAATCAAATATAAGAAAGGCAGTGAAAATATTGTCGCAGATCACTTGTCAAGATTGACAATAGATTCGAAAACTGACATCACGCCAATCGATAACTACTTTCTCGATGAATCTTTACTTTCTGTCTCTACAATGCCTTGGTTTGCTAATTGATTAGTACTTGAAAGTGCATTTTTATCAAGGTTTTATATCATCATTTTGGATTTTAAGTATTAATAACTCCTTAACTAAAGCATCTTTTATAATAATCTATCTAATAATATAAGATACCTTTAATTTATGACAAATGTTCATTTTAAATGCAAGCCTATCACATAAATGAAAGGATTGATTGATGAATTTAAGAACTGAAATTGAAATGATAAAGAGATGACCACACTTAGAAAAGAGATGTCGGTGCAATCCAAATTAGAACACTATTCGGTAATTGAGTCATATTTAGAGCTATAGATCTCAGATTTAGGTCTACTTTATATGAATGGAAAGGTAAGATATAGGCCTACAACTTTCATATTGAGCCCAAGATCTAAAAATGCCATTTTCAAGTCCAAATTGTAGCAACAACAAAGAAGCCTGAATTTGTCCTCCAGCTCGAGTACTGTTCAGTATTTTAAAAGCTGAGACAATTTCCTACAACTTTCATATTTTCAAGTGGCTCTAATTTTAAAGTTATCAATGATATTTTGGGTAGACAACAGAAGATAAGGATTGTCAACAAGTCAAGAGTTGGTCACCCACTCATTAATTAGTCATCAAATCAATAGTTTCCAATTTTGGCCTATAAAAGGAGGCATTTGCCATGCATTTAGGCATCTTGGTTTTTAGATCAAGATCATGTTCTTGCATTCTCTCTTTTTATTTTTTGTAATGTTTATGCTTTGCTTTCATTAATATTAAGTTTACGCATTTCATTTCCTTTCCTTTACTTAGTTAACCTTGATCTTATTTATGTTCTTATTTTGTTTATCTATTTTTCTTTCTTTCATTATGTCTAACTAAGTTTATTATGTGAAGGTGAAAAGGTTACACTAATGGCGTAAGAATAAGTATAGTGTAAACTTAATATGGACTTTAATGTTTGATACTAACATGTTTTATATTTGTTATCTTGTTTACTCTTTAATACTTTGCTTGTTAAATGACTAATCTTGATTTATGTTGTATAACACTTGGTACAACAAATGCTTGACACTTCCATAGCCCATACTGTATGGTATAACCGACACCTGAGCTATGAAAGGAACTTGATTTATTGTTAATATAATTTATAATCATAAATGCTTGACGAGATTTACAAGTATTAGTATTAATCGAATAAGATGACTAATATAATCATGTTAACAATCTATAATCTGATTGGAACATCCTTTGTGTGTGGTTTTGAATTGAATAATAAAAGTTTATACTATACTTGTTTGACATACCATTAGTGGAACCTCTAACCTTGACATTTGTTATTATCATTGTTTAATCGTTACATTAATATTTCATCTCAAAGTTCTTATCATCTTCTTCTTCTTCTCCTTCTTTTTCTTTATTATTATTATTATTATTATTATTATTATTATTATTACTATTAGTATTATTGTTGTTGTTGTTGTTGTTGTTGTTGTTGTTGTTGTTGTTGTATTATTGTTATTTATAATTTGTACAATTAACCTCCATATGGTTCGACCCCGGTCTTGCTGGGTTATTTATTACTTCGACACTCATGTACTTGGGAGAAGACATCAATCTTTTGGTCGTGTCAAGTTTTTGGTGCCGTTGCCGGGGAGTTAAGTTTTGTATAAATTATAATATTTATTTTATTTTCTCTTTTCACTTTTCTTGTATATAACTTTGTTTCTTTTCTCTTGTTTCTTCTTCTTTTGTTTTCTTTTTCATTTTATTATATTCTTACACGTGCATGAGAGTGTGGTCACGTATATCAAGTGGTAGACTTTATAGGGTATCTTCATCATTTTTAGAAAATATGGCTGAAGAAGATAATCAATCACTTTATAATCAAAATAATAAGAATAATCATGCTAGAACACTTAGAGACCACATGAATCCCACAAGAACAAATGCATCATCATGCATAGTTTTTCCTCATGATGCATCTCATTTTAATTTTAAGCCGAGCATTATTCAACTTTTACCTTCTTTTCATAGCTTAGAATTGGAAAATCCATACTTGCATTTAAGGGAATTTGAGGAGGTCTGCAACACATATAATAATTTAAATTGTAGCATGAATACCATCAGATTAAAGCTTTTTCCTTTTTCATTAAAAGATAAAGCTAAAACATGGCTATAAAATTTAAGACCAAGATCCATTCGTGCTTGGGATGAAATGCAACAATAATTTTTAAAGAAGCTTTTCCCATCTCATAAAACAAAGTCTTTCAAAAGACAAATCACGACTTTCACTCAAAAACTAGGAGAAACATTTTACCAATGTTGGGATAGGTATCGAGACTTGCTTAACACTTGCCCTCATCATGGTTTTGAAACATGGAGATTGGTTTCACATTTGTATGAAGGGTTAACACCTAGAGATAGGCAAATGGTTGAATTAATGTGCAATAGAACTTTTGAAGATAAAGACCCTGATGAAGCAATCGAGTACTTAGACTTGTTAATTGAAAATGCTCAAAATTAGGACACCGCGGGTACTTATGAGGTACCGAGTAAAACTCAACCTCATACATCTAGTGGAGGTATATACAACCTTAGGAAAGATCATGACCTTCAAGTCAAGTTTACATTTTTAGCTAGAAAAGTCGAGGCATTAGAATTGAAAAAAAGTGGTTAGTTAAAATCTGTTGAAAACATTGTGTGTCAAATATGTGAAACAAATAAACACTCAACCAGTAACTGTCCAACCTTGCCTTCTTTTAAAGAATGTCTCCATGAACAAGCCCATGCTTTAAACAGTTTTGAAAGGCTCAATCATAACCCATATTTGCAAACATACAATCTTGGTTAGAGAAATCACCCAAGTTTCAGTTGGAAGAGTGACAATGCACAAACTTCACCATCATAGTTTCAAGCATACTATGATTTCCAAAATTCCCATGGATATGCACCTCCTTATGCTCCACCTCCTAGAAGAAATCTTGAGAAAACATTGCATGCATTCATTGAAAAGCAAGAGACAATCAATACTTAACTTGCTCAAAACATGACAGATTTCAAAGATAATCTTGCAAAATTAACATCTGCTCTTAGTTTTCAAGAGAAAGGTAAGTTTCCATCTCAACCACAATAAAATCTTAAGGGGCAATACAACGCAAATGCAAGTAGTCCTGGAAGTCAACACATGGATCAAGTCAGATCAGTCATCACTCTTTGTAGTGGTAAGGTTATTCAAAGACCAATTCTTGAACCTTATGAGAAAGATGATGAGTTAATCTTTAAGGTTAAGGAAGGGGTTGAATCTGAACATTGCAAAGAAAAAACTGATTCCCCTCTAGCACTTCGATTTTCTCATACCATGGCCAATCAGGAAGAATTCGAGGATGAAAAAGGCACCGAAAATGTTGATGCAGATCTTTTATCAAAAGTGACAATAGATTTGACACCCAACATCATACCAATCGATGATTACTTTCTTGATAAATCTTTACTTTCTCTTAGTTCAATGTCTTAGTTTGCTAAAAATACCAAATTTTTTGTTTCAGGATTTTTGCCAGCTCACTAGAGTACCAAAGATAAAAGACAATTTTTGAGCAACGTGCAAAATTTTTATTGGAATGATCCTTACTTATTCAATTATTTTCCTGATCAAATATTTAAAAAATACATTCCCGACAATGAGGTAAGTAATTTCATTAAATTTGATCACTCTAAGGCATATGAGGATCAATTCTTTAAAAAAAAAAGGACTGTAGAAATTTTACAAAGCGGATTTATTGGCCCACCATATTCAAGGAATCACAGGCATTCTACAAAACCTGTGAAAATTGTCAAAAGGTGGGTTTTATTTCAAAATACAAAGAGTCTTTAGATAATCTTCTATTGACTTTTAAGTCTAATCATAGTCGAGATAAGCATGGTGCAATTCATGCCTTATGAATCTATTTTCATAAAGAACATGATCGACTTAGTCTTGGGAATCTGACTAAAAAAGACCATGTTTGCCAATTTTTAAGAAAACTAGATGGGAAGCCTGTCCCCGACCCATATAGGGCGTTTAAACCGTTCTTAGACGTAAAACCAAGGGACGATGTAAGCCACAATCATAACTACCTGTACATACACATGCTTTTTCAAAAGTAAATAAATAAAGAGAGAGAGAGAGAGTGTGTGTGTGAGACTCTAGCTGGCCTACATATAGGTGTTATGATTGCCTTTCTAATTTCTCATCTATAAAATCCTCTCTTCCTTCCTTTCATTTCTACTTAACCCATACATTCAACAAATACAGAAGTGTGTAGAAATGGCAAGTTCCTTAGGTCATCAGATAAGAAATATTTGTGTTTTCGGTGGATCTAGTCTAGGAAAAGAAAAGGAGTTTTTAGAATCAACAAATCATCTTGGTCAGGTGCTAGCTGAGAGAAAGATTCATTTAGTGTATGAGGGAGGGAGTCTTGGGTTAATGGGAGGTGTGTCAATAACTGCATTTTTAGGAGGTAGTCAAGTTTTGGGAGTCGTCCCCGAAGCTTTATCACAAGGGGACATCATTGGAAAAACAATTAGAGAGGAACTTCAGGTCTCTACAATGTCAGCTCGAATGAATACAATGTTTAACGTTATTGATATCTTTGTTGCTTTACTAGGTGGTCTAGTGATTAGTACTTAAAAGTGCATTTTTATCATGGTTTTATATCATCATTTTGCACTTGAAGTATCAATAACTCCTTAACTAAAATATGTTTTATAATAATGTATCTAATAATATAAGATACCTATAATTTGTGGTAAGTGTCTATTTTTAATGCAGGCCTATCACATAAATGAAAGGATTGATTGATGACTTGAAGAACTTAAATTGCAAGGATAAAGAGATGGTCAAACTTAGAGAAGAGATGTCGGTGCAATCCAAACCGGAACACTGTTCGGTAATTGGGTCATATCTGGAGCTACAGATCTCAGATTTAGGTCCAATTTATATGGATGGAAAGGTAAGACATAGGCCTACAACTTTCATATGGAGCCCAAGATCTAAAAAGGCCATTATCAAGTCCAAATTGTAGCAACAACAAAGAAGCCCGAATCTGTCTTCCAGCCCGAGCACTGTTCGGTATTTTGGCCATATCTGGAGTTCTAGAAGTCCAAATGAGCTGAATGTTTTACACAAGAAAGCTGAGACAATTGCCTACAACTTTCATGTTTATAACTAGCTCCAATTTTGACGTTATCAATGACGTTTTGGGCAGACAAGAGAAGATAAGGATTGTCACCAAGTCAAAAGTTGGCCACCCACTTATCAATTAGTCATCAAATCAATAGTTCTCAATTTTGGCCTATAAAAGGAGGCATTTGCCATGCATTTAGGCATCTTGGTTTCCAGATCAAGATCATGCTCTTCCTTTCTCTCTTTGTATTTTTTGTAATGTTTATGCTTTGCTTTCATTAATATCAAGTTTATGCCTTTCATTTCCTTTCCTTTACTTAGTTAGCTTTTATGTTCTTATTTTGTTTATTTATTTTTCTTTCTTTCATTATGTCTAGCTAAGTTAATGATGTCAAGGTGAAAAGGTTACACTAATGGTGTGAGAATAAGTATAATGTAAACTTAATATGGACTTTAATGTTTGATACTAACATGTTTTATATTTGTTATCTTGTTCACTCTTTAATACTTTGCTTGTTAAATGACTAATCTTGATTTATGCTGTATAACACTTGGTACAACAAATGCTTGGCACTTTCATAGCCCATAATGTATGGTATAACCGACACCTGAGCTATGAAAGGAACTTGATTTGTTGTTAACATAAGTTATAATCATGAATGCTTGACGACATTTACAAGTATTAGCATTAATTGAATAAGATGACTAATGTAATCATGTTAACAATATATAATCTGATTGGAACCTCCTTTGTGTGTGGTTTCCAATTCAATAATAAGAGCTTATACTATACTTGTTTGATATACCATTAGTGGAACCTCTAACCTTGACATTTGTTATTATTATTGTTTAATCCTTACATTAATATTTCATCTCTAAGTTCTCATCATCATCATCATCTTCTTTTTCTTTTTCTTTATTATTATTATTATTAGTACTACTACTATTATTATTATTATTATTATTATTATTATTATTATTATTATTATTATTATTATAGTTGTTGTTATTATTGTTATTGTTGTTGTTAGTATTGCTATTATTGTTGTTTATAATTGTTGTTTATAATTGTTGTCTATAATTTGTACAATTAACCTCCCTGTGGTTCGACCCCGGTCTTGCCGGGTTATTTATTACTTCGACACTCCTACACTTGGGAGAAGACATCAACCTTTTCGTCGTGTCATCTAGGCATATTGGAAGAGATCTTTCATATTTCATCTTGGGCCCAACTGCACATTCACCATAAACCCATAGGTTTGTTAAATGTTAATGGTTATTATGATAAGTTGTTATCTTTTCTTGATCATACTGTGGAACAAGAATTTCTAACATCTTCTGCATGGCAAATCATAATCTCTGCTGCTACTGTTGAACAATTGATTGATCAATTACAATCTTTCATTCTTGTAATTGATCTTTCCATGAGTCATATAAATTGGTCAACTAAGGAAAGCCATAAAAAGCTTAGATGGGGGGAGAGGGTAGCAGCTAAAAAAAAATTGTGTTTTCTATTTCATAAAGTATGTGTAAAATTATTGTTACTATGATGGCAGAGTAAAGAGAACTTTTATGACTCTTGAGACGCATCTTAGTTATCATTCGTAAAAAGATCTATCATAATACTTCTTGAAATATTCAGATTTACAAACTCTCGCATTGTTATAACTTAATTCTGCTCATATACTTATTTAACATGTATTCTTAAACCTTTAACATATGATTATGGGTTGCATATTGGATTATTACATTATTTATGTTCTTTTGTTATAGGTAACAACTAAGGGAAAGGGATAGTATATAATTAAAAAAAAGAAAAAAAATGATAATAATAAAAATGTAGATAAGTTTGGTTTCGTAGCCTCCCAAACCTAAGCAATTAAGCCCGAAGGGGTGCTTTAACACCTAATACCCTAAAGTCAACTGACTTGGGAGCTATTAGCCCAACGCTTGTTACATGGGTTGATAAGAAAAGCTTAAGGGAATCAAACATTGCACTATCTACATATCAGTATCGGCGACCCGAGTTACTAAACTCATAGGGGTGTCTTAACACCTAATGCCCTAAGACTAACTGGTCTAGGAGTCTTTAGCTAAAAGCTTGTTACATGGGTTAAATATGCATGGTGTTTTTAAATTATATGTATATATATTAAAAAAAAAGGAAGAAGAAGACAAAAATAATAATCTCAACCCAAGGAAGTTAACCTTAAACATTAGAACAAAAATTTTGTTTTCTTCCAAGAAAAGCCCTATTATTATGTGTTGATACATTAAGCACAAAAGAAAGGTTTATGAATATCTTGTTAAGAGGTATTGAGCAGGTATATAAATTTAACGAGAGTTTGTTTATTGACACGACGAAAAGGTTGATGTCTTCTCCCAAGTGCAGGAGTGTCGAAGTAATAAATAACCCGGCAAGACCGGGGTCGAACCACAGGGAGGTTAATTATACAAATTATAGACAACAATTATAAGCAACAATAATAGCAATAACAACAACAACAACAACAACAACAACAACAACTATAATAATAAGAATAGTAGTAGTAGTAGTAGTAGTAGTAGTAGTAGTAGTAGTAGTAGTAGTAGTAGTAATAGTAGTAGTAATAATAATAATAATAATAATAATAATAAAGAAAGAGAAGAAGAAGAAGATGATGAGAACTTGGAGATGAAAAATTAATGTAAGGATTAAACAATAATAATAACAAATGTCAAGGTTAGAGGTTCCACTAATGGTATATCAAACAAGTATAGTATAAACTCTTATTATTGAATTGGAAACCACACACAAAGGAGGTTCCAATCAGATTATATATTGTTAACATGATTACATTAGTCATCTTATTCAATTAATGCTAATACTTGTAAATCTCGTCAAGCATTCATGATTATAACTTATGTTAACAACAAATCAAGTTCCTTTCATAGCTCAGGTGTCGGTTATACCATACATTATGGGCCATGAAAGTGCCAAGCATTTGTTGTATCAAGTGTTATACAACATAAATCAAGATTAGTCATTTAATAAGCAAAGTATGAAAGAATGAACAAGATAACAAATATAAAACATGTTAGTATCAAACATTAAGGTCCATATTAAGTTTACACTGTACTTATTCTTCCACCATTAGTGTAACCTTTTCACCTTGACATAATTAACTTAGCTAGACATAATGAAAGAAAGGAAAACAAATAAACAAAATAAGAACATAAAAGTTAACTAAGTAAAGGAAAGGAAATGAAAAGCATAAACTTAATATTAATGAAAGCAAAGCATAAACATTACAAAAAATACAAAGAGAGAAAGGAAGAGCATGATCTTGATCTGGAAACCAAGATGCCTAAATGCATGGCAAATGCCTCCTTTTATAGGCCAAAATTGGGAACTATTGATTTGATGACTAATTGATAAGTGGGTGGCCAACTTTTGACTTGGTGACAATACTTATCTTCACCTGTCTACCCAAAACGTCATTGATAACGTCAAAATTGGAGCCAGTTGCAAACATGAAAGTTGTAGGAAATTGTCTCAGCTTTGTTGTGTAAAACATTCAGCTCATTTGGACTTCTAGAACTCCAGATATGGCCAAAATACCGAACAGTGCTCGGGCTGGAAGACAGATTCGGGCTTCTTTGTTGTTGCTACAATTTGGACTTGATAATGGCCTTTTTAGATCTTGGGCTCCATATGAAAGTTGTAGGCCTATGTCTTACCTTTCCATCCATATAAATTGGACCTAAATCTGAGATATATAGCTCTAGATATGACCCAATTACCGAACAGTATTCCGGTTTGGATTGCACTGACATCTCTTTTCTAAGTTTGGCCATCTCTTTATCCTTGCAATTTAAGTTCTTCAAATCATCAATCAATCCTTTCATTTATGTGATAGGCCTGCATTAAAAATAGACATTTACCATAAATTATAGGTATCTTATATTATTAGATACATTATTATAAAACATATTTTAGTTAAGGAGTTATTGATACTTCAAGTGCAAAATGATGATATAAAACCATGATAAAAATGCACTTTTAAGTACTAATCATTTATCTAGATAGATTAATGAAAGTTAAATGATGAATACCTTGCTTTGTGGAATTTATAAATTTTTTTTCTATTTTAATGCTTTGATTACTAGGAACTAGTAATAAGCTGGTTGGGAGGGTGTGATTAGTACTTAAAAGTGCATTTTTATCAAGGTGTTATATCATCATTTTGCATTTGAAGTATCAATAACTCTTTAAATAAAGCATCTTTTATAATAATATATCTAATAATATAAGATACCTTTAATTTATGGTAAATGTTCATTTTAAATACAGGCATATCACATAAATAAAAGGATTGATTGATGAATTTAAGAACTGAAATTGAAAGGATAAAGAGATGTTAGTGCAATACAAATCGGAACACTATTCGGTAATTGGGTCATATCTGGAGCTATAAATCTCATATTTAGATCTGTTTTATATGGATGAAAAGGTAAGACATAGGCCTACAACTTTCATATGGAGCCCAAGATCTAAAAAGGTCATTTTCAAATCCAAATTGTAACAAACAAAGAAGCCTGAATCTGTCCTCCAGCCTGAGTACTGTTCAGTATTTTGGCCATATCTGGAGTTCTAGAAGTCAAAATGAGCTGAATGTTTTATACAAGAAAGCATAGACAATTTCCTATAACTTTCATGTTTTCAAGTGGCTCTAATTTTGACATTATCAATGATGTTTTGGGCAGACAATAGAAAATAAGGATTATCACCAAGTCAAGAGTTGGTCACCCATTCATTAATTAGTCATCAAATCAATAGTTTCTAATTTTAGCCTATAAAAGGAGGCATTTACCATGCATTTAGGCATCTTGGTTTCGAGATCAAGATCTTGTTCTTGCTTTGTCTCTTTGTATTTTTTATAATGTTTATGCTTTGCTTTTATTAATATCAAGTTTATGCATTTCATTTCCTTTCCTTTACTTAGTTAACCTTGATCTTATTTATGTTATTATTTTGTTTATCTATTTTTCTTTCTTTCATTATGTCTAACTAAGTTTATTATGTGAAGGTGAAAAGTTTACACTAATGGTGTAAGAATAAGTATAGTGTAAACTTAATATGGACTTTAATGTTTGATAATAACATGCTTTATATTTGTTATCTTGTTCACTCTTTAATACTTTGCTTGTTAAATTACTAATCTTGATTTATGTTGTATAACACTTGGTACAACAAATGCTTGACACTTTCATTGCCCATACTGTATGGTATAACCAACACGTGAGCTATGAAAGGAACTTCATTTGTTGTTAACATAAGTTATAATCATGAATGCTTGACGAGATTTACAAGTATTAACATTAATCGAATAAGATGACTAATATAATCATGTTAACAATCTATAATCAGATTGGAACCTCCTTTGTGTGTGGTTTCAAATTGAATAATAAAAGTTTATACTATACTTGTTTGATATACCATTAGTGGAACTTCTAACCTTGACATTTGTTATTATCATTGTTTAATCGTTACATTAATATTTCATCTCAAAGTTCTCATCATCTTCTTCTTCTTCTCCTTCTTTTTCTTTATTATTATTATTATTATTATTATTATTATTATTATTATTATTATTATTATTATAATTGTTGTATTATTGTTATTTAAAATTTGTACAATTAACCTCCTTATGGTTCGACCCCAATCTTGCTAAGTTATTTATTACTTTGACACTCCTGCACTTGGGAGAAGACATCAATCTTTTGGTGGTGTCACTAATATTGCCAATTTTCTTGTTTTAGGACAATTGTCAGCTCATTGGAGTACCCAAGATAAAAGAAAGTTATTGAACGAAGTGAAGAACTTTTATTGGGATGACCCTTATTTATTCAAATTTTGTCCTGATCAAATATTTTGAAGATGCATTCCTAATAGTGAGGTAAGTAGTGTCATTAAATTTTGTCATTTTGAGGCATGTGGGGGCCATTTCTCTTCAAGAAAGATAATTGCAAAAATCTTACAAAGTGGGATCTATTGGCCCACTATGTTCAAAGACTCACATGCATTCTCTAAGTCTTGTGAAAATTGTCAAAAGTTGGGATCTATTTTAAAACGTCATATGATGCCTTTAAAACCTATTATTGTCATTGAGATCTTTCACTGCTAGGGTATAGATTTCATGGGTTCATTCCCTTCATCATTTGGTTTCTTATATATATTAGTTGCAGTAGATTATGTTTTAAAATGGATAGAGGTAATTCCAAGTCGAAACAATGATTACAAAACAGTAATAAAGTTTTTAAAAGAAAATATTTTGAGTTGATTTCGAGTCCTTCGAGCCATAATAAGTGATGGTGAAACACATTTCTGCAACAAGCTATTTGAGTCTTTAATGAAGAAATATGGAATCACACACAAAGTTGTCACCCCTTATCACCCTCAAACTAGTGGACAAGTAGAGCTTGCTAATAGGAAGATCAAACATATTTTGGAGAAAACAGTGAACCCTAATAGGAAAGATTGGTCTTTAAGACTTAATGATACATTTTGGGCTTATCGAACTGCTTATAAAATATCATTAGGTATGTCACCTTATAGACTAGTCTATGGAAAACCTTGTCACTTGCTTGTGGAACTTGAACATAAAGCTTATTGGGCTATTAAAGCTTTCAATTCAAATCTGGATGATGCTAGTCAATTGCAAAAATTACAAATAAATGAGCTTGAGGAAATAAGAAATGATGCATATGAAAATTCAAGAATTTATAAAGCAAGAATTAAAGAGTCTCATCATAAGAAAATACTGAGAAAAACATTCAATATTGATAAAAAAAAGTCTTACTTTATAATTCTTGACTGCATTTATTTCCTAGAAAATTAAGATCAAGATGGAGCGGTCCTTTTATTGTGAAACATGTGTATCCATATAAGGCCTACGACATCGAGAATCCAAAGAATGACAATGTTTTTAAGGTAAATAGACATCATCTGAAAGTTTACTTTGATAATTTTTCAGTTGAACATGACTCTATTGAATTGGGTGATCCTGTATATAAAGATTGATTTTTTTTTTATGTTTTTTTTTTAGTGATTTTTGCTTATTTCTCTCACCTCGGTCAAATGGCGGATAATAGTAATCTGTGACTTAAGTCAGTTCTTTCAGTTTGCTACAATAACTGATATCTGTGTATATATGTGTGCAATTCTTTGAATCTCTCTTCCAATTCTCATTTGAAAATGGACACTAATCTTGAAAAATTGAAAAAGTATTTTCCCACTCTGCCTCAGAATGCAATTATAAAAATTTACCATGCTAGATGTGCAAGATTGAGACTGTTAATGAATCATGAAATTCCTGAAGATATTCACTGGTTGATTGAAGCAAAGGTTCAATTATCAGGTGAGACTTCTAACTCCTTCATTTCACATATGCCTAGAACAGTAAAATCACTTTTGCAAAGAAACGTCATGCAAAACGACTGAAAGTCTGCCATCAATGTGCTAGATGGACTTGTAATACACAATGTCGTTCTTTAGGAATGATATCTATAAATCGTGAAGATAAAATGCAATTCATTAAGGATGGCCCGAGTAAGGAGTTTTTAGATAATCTTCTATTGACTCTTGAGATGCATCCTAGTGGAGATGTGCATCATGCAATTCATGATTTATGGTCACTATTTCATAAAGAACATGATCGACTTAGTCTTGAGAATTTGACTAAAAAAAACTCTGTTTGCTAGTTTTTAAGAAAATTGGATGGGAAGCCTATCCCCCACCCATAGAGGGCGTTTAAGTCATTCTTGGACGTAAAACCAGGGGAAGATGTGAGCCACAATCATAACTAATTGTACATACACATGTTTTTTTCAAAAGTAAACACATAAATAAATAAAGAGAGAGAGAGTGTGTGTGTGTAAGACTCTAACTGACATACATATAGGTGGTATGATACATTAAGCTCAACCCAAGGAAGTTAACCTTAAACATTAGAATAAAAATTTTGTTTTCTTCCAAGAAAAACCCCATAATTATGTATTGATACATCAAGCACAAAAGAAAGGTTTATGAATATCTTGTTAAGAGGTATTGAGCAGGTATATAAATTTTTGAGAGTTTGTTTATCTGGATAGATTAATGAAAGTTAAATGATGACTACCTTACTTTGTGGAATTTGCAAATTATTTTTCTATTTTAACATTTTGATTAGTAGGGACTAGTAATAAGCTGGTTGGGAGGGTGTGATTAGTACTTAAAAGTGCATTTTTATCAAGGTTTTATATCATCATTTTGCACTTGAAGCATCAATAACTCCTTAACTAAATCATGTTTTATAATAATATATCTAATAATATAATATATCTTTAATTTATGGTAAATATTCATTTTAAATGCAGGCCTATCACATAAATGAAAGGATTGATTGATGAATTTAAGAACTGAAATTGGAAGGACAAAGAGATGGTCAAACCTAGAAAAGAGATGTCGGTGCAATCCAAACCGGAACACTGTTCAGTAATTGGGTTGTATCTAGAGCTATAGATCTCATATTTAGATTTACTATATATGGATAGAAAGGTAAAACATAGACCTACAACTTTCATATGGAGCCCAAGATCTAAAAAGGTCATTTGGAAGTCCAAATTGTAGAAACAACAAAGAAGTCTGAATCTATCTTTCAACTCGAGCACTGTTTAGTATTTGGCCCATATCTAGAGTTCTGGAAGTCTAAATGAGCTGAATGTTTTACACAAGAAATCTGAGACAATTTCCTACAACTTTCGTGTTTTCAAGTGGCTCCAATGTTGACGTTATCAATGACGTTTTGGGCAGACAAAAGAAGATAAGGATTGTCACCAAGTCAAGAGTTGGTCACCCACTCATCAATTAGGCATCAAATCAATAGTTTCCAATTTTAGCCTATAAAAGGAGGCATTTACCATGCATTTAGGCATCTTGGTGTCTAGATCAAGATCATGCTCTTGCTTTCTCTCTTTGTATTTTTTGTATTGCTTATGCTTTGCTTTCATTAATATTATGTTTATGCCTTTCATTTCTTTTTCTTTACTTAGTTAACTCTTATCTTATTTATGTTTTTATCTTATTTATTTATTTTCTTTTCTTTTATTATGTCTAGCTAAGTTTATATTTAGGTTGCGCTACTAAGTTGTTCTATTTGGTTGTGTTGAATTTCAATTCTAAAAAGACATGAGATGAGTGGAAAAAAAGAAGTGAGCATATTAGAGTGAAAATATTTAATAATGTGAAACATGAGAGGTATTAGGATATATTTTACCTCCTATTAACCAAATTCTGCATATTCAAAGATGTTTGATATAAGGGTAACAATAAAGAGATTACAAATATTATGGAGTTATAATATTATATGGAATTGGAGGATATGGTGTATATAACTGCCAAAATAAAGAGGTAGCTCATGCAAAAAAAAGGAGCTGATGGCCAAGCCAACTTTTAGATTCTTTATCATTTTAGAAATCTAATTGGTAAGTAGATGTACGGGCCACCCAATCTTAATTGAACATAGGAAGTAGATTCAAGCCTTATCAAGAAAAAAAAACATCTTTATTGATAATAAAGGTAAAACTAAAACTCCTACATCTTATAATCATGATATCAAATGCTTTTATTGTTTGGGAGTAGTCATGTTATTTTGCAATGTTCTGAAAAAAAAACTATGGTTATAAAGGCTCACAAAGAGGTTGTGATCGATGGTAAAGGTACTGATCAAGATAAGATGTCACCACTTAAAGATATAAGTGATGGTGTTGAGTATCCGATTGAAGGGGAGGTATTTGTGGTTAGATAAACATTGAATGTTTGTGTTAAGGTGAGTGATTTAGAAAAGCAATAAGAAAACCTTATATGAGGTGTCATGTTCAAAATTAGATATGTAGTATCATCATAGAAAGTGAGAGTTGCATTAATATAAGTAGTATTGATTTAATGGATAAATTAAATTTACAAACTACAAAACAGCTTATTCTTATAAATTATAATGGTTAAATAATTGTGGTGAGGTGAAGGTCATTAAACAAGTATTAATTGCATTCTCTATTAAAAAATATTGTGATAGGACGTTATTTGATTCAAAAATAGGTACTCATTTGTGAAAAATGGTAAATATATAATTCTTGTATCTTTAATATCTAAATAAATGTATAAGTATCATATGAAACTTAAAAGAAAAAGTATAACTAAAAAAAGATAAGTGAATTGGCTATGAGTTAAGAGAAAATAAATGAATAATTTGAGAGAAAGTCAAAGAAAAAATAAAGTTTGTATGAGAGAGAGAGAGAGAGATTCATTCAAAAAATCTTTTATGCTAACAAATTTATAAAGGGTTTTGATGTTGTTTCTCTGCCACAGAATGATGATGATGTATTAGCCCTAAAAAGAGTTTTTTATATTAAAGATTTAAGGAAATGATGTGAACCTCGTGATCACATGGTCACATAACCCACACGCAAAGACGTTAATTCCCGGAAAGCTAAGTAAATCAGGTTTGATAGGAGTGTGTGATTAGTACTTAAAAGTGCATTTTTATCATGGTTTTATATCATCATTTTGCACTTGAAGTATCAATAACTCCTTAACTAAAGCATGTTTTATAATAATATATATAATAATATAAGATACCTTTAATTTATGGTAAATGTTCATTTTAAATGCAGGCCTATCACATAAATGAAAATATTGATTGATGACTTTAAGAACTTAAGTTGCAAAGGCAAAGAGATGGCCAAACTTAGAAAAGAGATGTCGGTGCGATCCAAACCGGAACACTGTTCGGTAATTGGGTCATATATGGAGCTACAAATCTCAGATTTAGGTCCAATTTATATGGATGGAAAGGTAAGACATGGACCTACAACTTTCATATGGAGCCCAAGATCTAAAAAGGCCATTATCAAGTCCAAATTGTAGCAACAACAAAGAAGCCCGAATCTGTCTTCCAGCCCGAGCACTGTTCGGTATTTTGGCCATATCTGGAGTTCTAGAAGTCCAAATGAGCTGAATGTTTTACACAAGAAAGCTGAGACAATTGCCTACAACTTTCATGTTTTCAACTGGCTCCAATTTTGACGTTATCAATAACGTTTTGGGCAGACAAGAGAAGATAAGGATTGTCACCAAGTCAAAAGTTGGCCACCCACTTATCAATTAGTCATCAAATCAATAGTTCCCAATTTTGGCCTATAAAAGGAGGCATTTGCCATGCATTTAGGCATCTTGGTTTCCAGATCAAGATCATACTCTTCCTTTCTCTCTTTGTATTCTTTGTAATGTTTATGCTTTGCTTTCATTAATACTAAGTTTATGCTTTTCATTTCCTTTCCTTTACTTAGTTAGCTTTTATGTTCTTATTTTGTTTATCTATTTTTCTTTCTTTCATTATGTCTAGCTAAGTTAATTATGTCAAGGTGAAAAGGTTACACTGATGGTGTGAGAATAAGTATAATGTAAACTTAATATGGACCTTAATGTTTGATACTAACATGTTTTATATTTGTTATCTTGTTCACTCTTTAATACTTTGCTTGTTAAATGACTAATCTTGATTTATGTTGTATAACACTTGGTACAACAAATGCTTGGCACTTTCATAGCCCATAATGTATGGTATAACCGACACCTGAGCTATGAAAGGAACTTGATTTGTTGTTAACATAAGTTATAATCATGAATGCTTGACGAGATTTACAAGTATTAGCATTAATTGAATAAGATGACTAATGTAATCATGTTAACAATATATAATCTGATTGGAACCTCCTTTGTGTGTGGTTTCCAATTCAATAATAAGAGTTTATACTATATTTGTTTGATATACCATTAGTGGAACCTCTAACCTTGACATTTGTTATTATTATTGTTTAATCCTTACATTAATTTTCCATCTCCAAGTTCTCATCATCTTCTTCTTCTTTTCTTTCTTTATTATTATTATTATTATTACTACTACTACTATTACTACTACTACTACTACTATTATTATTATTATTAACATTATTATTATTATTATTCTTGTTGTTGTTGTTGTTGTTGTTGTTGTTATTGCTATTATTGTTGTTTATAATTTGTACAATTAACCTCCCTGTGGTTCGACCCCGGTTTTGCCGGGTTATTTATTACTTCGATACTCCTACACTTGGGAGAAGACATCAATCTTTTGGTCGTGTCAAGTTTTTGGCGCCGTTGCCAGGGAGGTAAGTTCTTGTATAAATTATAGTATTTATTTTATTTTCTCTTTTCACTTTTCTTGTATATAACTTTGTTTCTTTTTATTTTGTTTTCTTCCTCCTTCTTTTGCTTTCTTTCTTTTTTTTATTTTATTCCTACACGTGCATGAGAGTGTGGTCACGTACATCAAGTGGTAGACTTTGTAGGGTATCCTCATCATTTTTAGAAAATATGGCTGAAGAAGATAATCAATCACTTCATAATGAAAATAATGAGAATAACCGTGCTAGAACACTTAGAGACCACATGAATCCCACAAGAACAAGTGCACCATCATGCATAGTTTTTCCTCCTGATGCATCTCATTTTAATTTTAAACCAGGCATTATTCAACTTTTACCTTCTTTTCATGGTTTAGAATTGGAAAATCCATACTTGCATTTAAGGGAATTTGAGGAGGTCTGCAACACATATAATAATTTAAATTATAACATGAACACCATTAGATTAAAGCTTTTTCCTTTTTCATTAAAAGATAAAGCTAAAACATGGCTATAAAATTTGAGACCAGGATCCATTCGTGCTTGGGATGAAATGCAACAACAGTTTTTAAAGAAGTTTTTCCCATCTCATAGAACAAACTCTTTCAAGAGACAAATCACCACTTTCACTCAAAAACCAGGAGAAACATTTTACAAATGTTGGGATAGGTATCGAGACTTGCTTAGTACTTGCCCTCATCATGGTTTTGAAATATGGAGATTGGTTTCACATTTCTATGAAGGGTTAACACCTAAAGATAGGCAAATGGTTGAATTGATGTGCAATGGAACTTTTAAAGATAAAGACCCTAATGAAGCAATGGAGTACTTAGACTTGTTAGCTGAAAATGCTCAAAATTGGGACACCGCAGGTACTTATGAGGCACCGAGTAAAACTCAACCTCATACATCTAGTGGAGGTATGTACAACCTTAGGGAAGATCATGACCTTCAAGCCAAGTATGCATTTTTAGCTAGAAAAGTCAAGGTACTAGAATTGAAAAAGAGTGGTCAATTAAAATCTGTTGAAAACATTGTGTGTCAAATCTGTGAAACAAATAAACACTCGACCAACGATTGTCCAACCTTGCCTTCTTTTAAGGAATGTCTCCATGAACAAGCCCATGCTTTAAACAGTTTCCAAAGGGCCAACCACAACCCATACTCCCAAACATACAACCCTGGTTGGAGCAATCACCCAAATTTCAATTGGAAGAGTGAGAACAACAATGCACAAACTTCACAACTACCGTTTCAAGCACACCACAATTTCCAAAATTCTCATGGATATGCACCTCCTTATGCTCCACCTCCTAGAAGAAATCTTGAGGAAACATTGCATGCATTCATTGAAAAGCAAGAGACAATTAATACTCAACTTGTTCAAAACATGACAGATTTTAAAGATACTCTTGCTAAATTAACATCTGCTCTTAGTTTCCAAGAGAAAGGTAAGTTTCCATCTCAAACACAACAAAATCCCATAGGGCAATACAATGCAAATGCAAGTAGTTCCGGAAGCCAACACATGGATCAAGTCAAATCAGTCACTACTCTGCGCAGTGGTAAGGTTATTGAAAAACCCTCTCTTGAACCTTATGAGAAAGATGATGAGTCAATCTCTGAGGGTAAAGAAGGGGTTGAATCTGAAAATTGCAAAGAAACGACTGATTCACCGCCAGCACTTCCATTTCCTCAAGCCATGACCAAACAAAGAAAAGTTAATCACAATTCTGAAATTTATGAAATTTTCAAACAGGTAAGGATCAATATACCTTTGCTGGATGCAATTAAACAGGTTCCTTCCTATGCTAAATTTTTGAAAGATCTCTGCACTGTGAAGAGGAAACTGAATCTGAAAAAGAAAGTCTTTCTAGCCGAACAAGTAAGTGCTATTCTTCAGAACAATAATGCTTTGAAATATAAAGACCCTGGTTGTCCTATAATTTCGTGCTTTATTGGAGACCATAAAATTGAAAAAACCTTACTTGATCTTGGTGCTAGTGTGAATTTACTTCCATATTCAGTTTTTCAGAGTCTCAATCTAGGTGAGTTAAAACCAACTTCTATATCTCTTTTACTTGCCGATAGATCTGTAAAAGTGCCTAGAGGAATAATTGAGGATGTGTTAGTACAAGTCGATAAATTCATTTATCCTGTGGATTTTATTATCTTGGACACAGAACCTGTTGAAGCATGTAATTCATTTCCTGTTATTTTAGGACGTTCATTTCTTGCAACCTCTAACGCATTGATTAATTGTAGGAATGGACTGATGAAGCTATCATTTGGAAACATGACATTGGAGATGAATATTTTCAACATTTGCAAGCAACCTGGAGATGATAATGATTTACAAGAAGTAGATCATATTGATGAATTAGTTTATGATCAACTTGAATCTACTTTAAGTAAAAATGAATTGGATGAAACTGAAGATTTGCAAATGGTTTATTCTGAGGAAGAAATCACGGATGAAACAAGCACCGAAAATGTTGATGCGAATCTTTTGTCAACAGTGACAACAGATTCAACATCTGACATCACACAAATGGATGATTACTTCCATAACGAATCCTTACTTTCTCTTAGTCCAATGCCTTGGTATAATAAAAATATCAATTTTCTTGCTTTAGGAGATTTGCCAGCTGATTGGAGTACCCAAGACAAAGAAAAGTTTTTGAACGAAGTGAAGAGCTTTTATTGTGATGACCCTAACTTATTCAAATATTGTTGTGATCGAATATTTCAAAGATTCATTCCGGACAATGAGAATGCGATTACAAAAATTTACCATGCTAGATGTGCAAGATTGAGATTGTTAATGAATCATGGAATTCCTGAAGATATTCGCTGGTTGATTGAAGCAAAGGTCCGATTATCAGGTGAGTCCTCTAATTTCTTCATTTCACACATGCCTAGAACAGGTAAAAGCACTCTTGCAAAGAAGCGTCGTGCAAAACGACTCAAAGTCTATCATCGATGTGCTAGATGAACTTGCAATACACAATGTCGTTCTTTAGGAATGGTATCTATAAACCGTGAAGATAAAATACAATTCATTAAGGATGGCCTGAGTAAGGAGTCTTTAGATAATCTTCTATTGACTCTTGAGACGCATCCTAGTGGAGATGTGCATCGTGCAATTCATGATTTATGGCCACTATTTCATAAAGAACATGATCGACTTAGTCTTAGGAATCTGACTAAAAAAGACCCTGTTTGCTAGTTTTTAAGAAAACTGGATGGGAAGCCTATCCCCGACCCATAGAGGGCGTTTAAGCCGTTCTTGGACGTAAAACCAAGGGAAGATGTGAGCCACAATCACAACTACTTGTACATACACATGCTTTTTTTTTTCAAAAGTAAATAAATAAATAAATAAAAAGAGAGAGAGAGAGAGTGTGAGACTCCAGCTGGCCTACATATAGATGTTATGATTGCCTTTCTAATTTCTCATCTATAAAACCCTCTTTTCCTTCCTTTCATTTCTACTCAACCCATACATTCAACAAATACAGAAGTGTGTAGAAATAGTAAGTTCCTCAAGTCATCAAATAAGAAATATTTGTATTTTCGGTGGATCTAGTCCCGGGAAAGAAAAGGAGTTTTTAGAATCAGCAAATCATCTTGGTCAGGTGCTAGCTGAGAGAAAGATTCATTTAGTATATGGGGGAGGCAGTCTTGGGTTAATGGGAGGTGTGTCAATAGCTGCATTTTTAGGAGGTAGTCAAGTTTTAGGAGTCATCCCTGAAGCTTTGGCACAAGGGGACATCATTGGAAAAACAATTGGAGAGGAACTTCAGGTCTCCACAATGTCGGCTCGAATGAATGCAATGTTTAACCATGCTGATGCCTTCATTGCTTTACCAGGTGGTCTAGGAACATTGAAAGAGATCTTTCATATCTCCTCTTGGGCTCAATTGCACATTCACCATAAACCCATAGGTTTGTTAAATGTTAATGGTTATTATGATAAGTTGTTGTCTTTTCTTGATCATGCTGTGGAACAGGAATTTTTAACATCTTCTGCACGACAAATCATAATCTCTGCTCCTACTGCTGAACAATTGATTGACCAACTACAATCTTTCATTCCTGTGATTGATCCTTCCATGAGTCGCATAAATTGGTCATCTACGGGAAGCCGTAAAAAGCTTAGATTGGATTTGAGCCTTCATTTGTGAATTTTTGTGTCTTTTGGTTTTATTATTGTGTTTTGTTATTTCTTATTTTTGTTTCACTGTGTTTCAGGTTTTGTCAGTGTTCGTTATTTCAGGTGATATCTTCTATACTCTATCTTTCTACCTTAGAACATTGAGGACAATGTCTCGTTTTGGTTGGGGGGGAGGGTAATAGTTGATAAAAAAAAAATATTTTTCATTTCATAAAGCATGTGCATAATTGTTGTTACTAGGATGACAGAGTAAAGGAGTTCTTTTGTTAAAGTGACTCTTGAGACGCATCTTAGTAATCATTCTTAACAAGGTCTATTATAATACTTCCTGAAATATTCAGGTTTACAAACTCTCGTATTGTTACCGCTTAATTCTGCTCATATACTTATTTAACATATATTCTTAAACCTTAATTTACACACACACACTTTAACATATGATTGTGGGTTGCATATTGGATTATTACATTATTTATGTTCTTTTGTTAAAGGTAACAACTAAGGGAAAGGGATTGTATATAATTAAAAAAAAAACATTAAAAAAAAGAAAAAAAAAGAAAAAAAATGATGATAATAAAAATGTAGATAAGTTTGGTTTCGTAGCCTCCCTAACCTAAGCAATTAAGCCCGAAGGGGTGTTTTAACACCTAATACCCTAAAGTCAACTGACTTGGGAGCTATTGGCCCAACGCTTGTTACATGGGTTGAGGAGAAAAGCTTAAGGGAATCAAACATTGCACTATCTACATATCAGTATCTGCGACCCGAGTTACTAAACTCGTAGGGGTGTCTTAACACCTAATGCCCTAAGACCAACTAGTCTGGGAGTCATTAGCTGAAAGCTCGTTACATGGGTTAAAGATGCATGATGTTTTTAAATTATATGTATATAGATTTTTTTTTAAAAAAAAAGAAAGACAAAAAAGACAAATAATAATCCCAACCTAAGGAAGTTGACCTTAAACATTAGAACAAAAATTTTGTTTTCTTCCAAGAAAAGCCCCATAATTATGTGTTGATACATTGAGCACAAAAGAAAGGTTTATTAATATCTTGTTAAGTGGTATTGAGCAGTTATATAAATTTAATGAGAGTTTGTTTATCTAGATAGATTAATGGAAGTTAAATGATGAATACCTTGCTTTGTGAAATTTGCAAATTGTTTTAACGCTTTGATTACTAGGGACTAGTAATAAGCTGGTTGAGGGGTGTGATTAGTACTTAAAAGTACATTTTTATCATGGTTTTATATCATCATTTTGCACTTGAAGTATCAATAACTCCTTAACTAAAGCATGTTTTATAATAATATAAGATACCTTTAATTTATGGTAAATGTTCATTTTAAATGCAGGTCTATCACATAAATGAAAATATTGATTGATGACTTTAAGAACTTAAGTTGCAAAGGCAAAGAGATGGCCAAACTTAGAAAAGAGATGTCGGTGCGATCCAAACCGGAACACTGTTCGGTAATTGGGTCATATCTGGAGCTACAAATCTCAGATTTAGGTCCAATTTATATGGATGGAAAGGTAAGACATGGGCCTACAACTTTTATATGGAGCCCAAGATCTAAAAAGGTCATTTGGAAGTCCAAATTGTAGCAACAATAAAGAAGCCCGAATCTGTCTTCTAGCCCGAGCACTGTTCGGTATTTTGGCCATATCTGGAGTTCTGGAAGTCCAAATGAGCTGAATTTGTTACACAAGAAAGCTGAGACAATTGCCTACAACTTTCATGTTTTCAACTGGCTCCAATTTTGACGTTATCAATAACGTTTTGGGTAGACAAGAGAAGATAAGGATTGTCACCAAGTCAAAAGTTGGCCACCCACTTATCAATTAGTCATCAAATCAATAGTTCCCAATTTTGGCCTATAAAAGGAGGCATTTGCCATGCATTTAGGCATCTTGGTTTCCAGATCAAGATCATACTCTTCCTTTCTCTCTTTGTATTCTTTGTAATGTTTATGCTTTGCTTTCATTAATACTAAGTTTATGCTTTTCATTTCCTTTCCTTTACTTAGTTAACTTTTATGTTCTTATTTTGTTTATCTATTTTTCTTTCTTTCATTATGTCTAGCTAAGTTAATTATGTCAAGGTGAAAAGGTTACACTAATGGTGTGAGAATAAGTATAATGTAAACTTAATATGGACCTTAATGTTTGATACTAACATGTTTTATATTTGTTATCTTGTTCACTCTTTAATACTTTGCTTGTTAAATGACTAATCTTGATTTATGTTGTATAACACTTGGTACAACAAATGCTTGGCACTTTCATAGCCCATAATGTATGGTATAACCAACACCTGAGCTATGAAAGGAACTTGATTTGTTGTTAACATAAGTTATAATCATGAATGCTTGACGAGATTTACAAGTATTAGCATTAATTGAATAAGATGACTAATGTAATCATGTTAACAATATATAATCTGATTGGAACCTCCTTTGTGTGTGGTTTCCAATTCAATAATAAGAGTTTATACTATACTTGTTTGATATACCATTAGTGGAACCTCTAACCTTGACATTTGTTATTATTATTGTTTAATCCTTACATTAATTTTCCATCTCCAAGTTCTCATCATCTTCTTCTTCTTTTCTTTCTTTATTATTATTATTATTATTACTACTACTATTACTACTACTACTACTATTATTATTATTATTAACATTATTATTATTGTTGTTGTTGTTGTTGTTGTTGTTGTTGTTGTTATTGCTATTATTGTTGTTTATAATTTGTACAATTAACCTCCCTGTGGTTCGACCCCGGTTTTGCCGGGTTATTTATTACTTCGATACTCCTACACTTGGGAGAAGACATCAATCTTTTGATCGTGTCAGTGTGACACAAAGATAACTTGTACCTAGGCACTAGTAATATTAAAAACAGAAACCCCCACCCAACGAATATTGATTCGCGAACGAGAAGTATAAGGATGAAGCCACGAAGACAATTGTTCTTCGATAAGTTGTTTTTAGTTCTTTAGAGAACTAAGGAAGGGAGATTATCCCACCAACACACAATAAGTGCAACAAAGAAGTTTTATTGATCTGAAAATTGCGTAACCTTTACTTGTTTGGTTATGCCTTTATTTATACTGAATTTGAACTTAAAGAAACCCTAATGGACCTTCCTTAGGTGGACTTATATGAAGCTCACTTACAATTGACCCAAATAAGTAATAATAACCCATAAACTAAGAAGAAAATACTAAAAATACTAAAAATCCAAAAATACAATCCTAAATAAGCTAAATCAGATTTGTCACCCTTAAGAAGTCCCAAACAAAATTGAAAAAATCTGATTTGGAAAATTTGTGTTGTTGCCCCCTTTGATGTCCTTGATTAGCTTAGAATTCTTTGTTTAACTTGGACAAATAAGAAAACAAATTTCCTCCTTTGTTGCTGATTTAATTACTTTCCTTTCTAAGTGAGAAAAAACATTAAATAATCCTCCCCTCTTTAGGAATAAGATATGACCAACTTCTTCACTTAGTTAGGAGAATAAATTGTTGACTCTTTATCCTTGTAGTATTAGAAAAAGACAAGTCTAACAAGGCTGGTATTGGGCCGGACACATCAACCCCTTGTTCCACATGAATTGGGCTCTTCTTGGACCTGAACCAAATGAATTAAAGGTTGTCCTTCATGCTCGTTAAATGTCCCAAGCCCCTCTAGGTCTATTTTGTTCCATATGTTCTAAACAAGCGCATTCAATGCTTCTTTAAGCTTCTTAGCCTTAGCTCTTGTGATTGGCCCAATTGGCACCTCCAATGGGTTGTTGGTATGATTACGCTTGGTTAGGTTAATCCATATCATACCCTCTCTCTTCAAAAGGATTCGACCTCGAATCATCACCTACATCAAACAAAGTAAGATCAGAAACATTAAAGGTAACATTAACACTATACTCACTTGGCAAATCAACTTTTTAAGCGTTATCATTGATCCTCTCAAGGATTTGAAATGACCCATCTCCTCGTGGTTGTAGCTTTGACTTCCTCTGGGCTGGAAATCTCTCCTTGCGCATATGCACCCAAACCCAATCGCCAGGCTGAAAGGCAACATGTTTGTGCCCCTTATTGGCTTTGGTTGCATACACGCGATTCCTCTTTTCAATCTGTTGCCACACACTCTCATGAATAGTTTTCACCACCTGAGCTTTACGATTACCATCCAAACTAACCCTTTCATCATAGGCAAAGGAATCAAATCCATTGGAGTTAAAGGTTTAAATCCATACACAATTTCAAATGGTGAAAATTTAGTAGTAGAGTGCACACTACGATTATATGCAAACTCTATAAATGGCAAACAATCTTCCCAATTCTTTAAGTTGTTTTGAATGACAACACACAAAAGTTATGGTAAGGTCCTATAAACTAATTTGATTTGTCCATCTGTTTGGGGGTGAAAAGTAATTGAAAACAGTTTAGTACCCATTTTTCCTCATAACACCTTCCAAAAATAGCTAAAGAACTTAACATCTCTATCAGAAACAATGCTCTTAGAGAACCCGTGAAGTCGTACTATCTCCCTAAAAACCAAATCAGCAATGTTAGTTGCATCATCAATTTTATGACACGGAATGAAATGTGCTATCTTTGAAAACCTATCAATAACTACAAAGATGGAATCCCTACCCCATTTTGACCTAGGTAAACCTAAGATGAAGTCCATCGAAATGTCTACCCAAGGTTCTTTCGGTACAGGCAAAGGGGTATACAAGCCATGTGGTTGAGTCCTAGACTTTGCTTTCCTACAAGTTATGCATTTATCACATATGCGTTGCACATCATTTTTTATTTTAGGCCAATAAAAATGCTCATGCAACACGTCCAAAGTCTTAACAACACCAAAATGCCCCATCAACCCACCTCCATGTGCTTCACGTACAAACAATTCATGCATAGAACTTAATGGAACACACAAACGACTCTCTTTAAACAAATATCCATCAAGTCTATAAAACTTTCCAAAAGCTGAAGTTTCGCAAGCATTGTAAACATTAGCAAAATCACTGTCATCCTTGTACAATTCTTTTATGTGTTCAAATCCTAGAATTCTAGCATCCAAAGTAGATAAAAGAACATACCTACGTGAAAGTGCATCAACCACAATATTTTCTTTCCCTTGCTTATACTTGATCACATACATAAATGTTTCAATAAATTCAACCCATTTGGCATGTCTCCTACTTAATTTACCTTGCCCTTTCAAGTGCTTCAATGATTCATGATCATAATGTATCACAAACTCTGTGGGCCACAGGTAATGTTGCCACGTCTCTAAAGTTCTTACCAAGGCATAGAGCTCCTTGTCATATATAGGGTAATTCAAGGCTACCCAATTAAGTTTTTCGTTGAAATATGCAATGGGCCTCCTATCCTATATTAACACAGCTCTTATACCGATACCTGACGCATCACATTCTACTTCAAAAGCTCTTGTAAAGTTTGGCAAAGCTAAAACAGGTGTCGAACAAAGCTTATCCTTCAACAATTTAAAAGCATCTTTTTGTGCATTATTCCATTTGAATCCAACAGACTTTTTCACAATTTCAGTTAAAGGTGCAGTAATAGTACTAAAATCCTTCACAAACCTTCTATAAAAACTAGCAAGTCCATGAAAACTCTTTACCTCACTTACTGATTTTGGTGTACGCCAATCTCTGATGGCTTTAACTTTCTCCTCGTCCATCTCGATACCTTGTGTAGTAACAACATAGCAAAGAAACACAATTTCTTCCATGCAAAAGGTACACTTCTTAAGATTAACATATAATTTCTCACTGCGCAACACACTAAGTACATTACGCAAATGATCAAGATGCTCATTTAAGTTCTTGCTATAGATCAAAATGTCATCAAAATACACAACAACAAACTTACCTATAAATGCACGCAAGACATGATTCATTAAATGCATAAACATGCTAGGCGCATTTGTAAGTCCAAACGGCATGACTAACCATTCATATAAACCATGCTTAGTCTTAAATGTAGTTTTCCACTCATCACCCTCTTTCATCCTAATTTAATGGTACCCACTTTTTAAGTCAATCTTAGAGAAAATACATGATCCATGTAACTCATCTAACATGTCATCATGCCTAGGAATAGGATCTCGATACTTTACCGTTATGTTATTGACAACACGACAATTGACACACATCCTCCATTTTCCATCCTTTTTAGGCACAAGTAGCACTGGCACAACACAAGGACTCATACTCTCATGAATATACCCCTTCATCATCAACTCATCTACTTGCCCTTGAAGCTCCTTCGTCTCCTCGGGGTTGCTTCTATAGGCTGGACGGTTAGGAATTAAAGCTTTAGGCACAAGATCAATTTGATGTTCAATCCCCCTTAATGGTGGTAATCCATTATGGATGTCTTCAAGGAATACATCATCAAACTCCTACATCAAAGAAACAGCCACACTAGGAATAGCAGAATCAAGATCGTTAGTGTTAAAATAAGTCTCCTTATACACAAGTAAGATCATTGGCTTATTAGTGAAAAATGCAAATCTGATTTGAGATCCTTTTGCATAAAAATTAGGTTGTTTCTTTAATTTTTCCACGCTATTATCATCACTCAAGCTTACTTTCTTCACTCCTCAGTTTTTACCTCCACTCTCAACCGGTTTAATTAATGATTTAGGTTTAGCCGAATCTGATGGTTTTCTCTCACCATTGTCCTCACGTGAATTTTCACTCTTCCCATCCTCGCATTCCTTTTTTAATTTCATTTGATCATCATACACTTGTTTCGGAGAAAGAGGTACAAGAGTGATGGTTTTACCATCCTTTACAATAGTGAACCTATTTCTAAACCCTTCATGAATCGCTTTCCAATCAAACTGCCATGGAAGCCCTAAAAGTAAGTGATTAACATGCATCGGGACGACATCAAATAAAATCTCATCAGAATACTTCCCAATAGCAAATGCAATCAAAACCTGCTTTGTAACCCTCACTTCACCACATTCATTCAACCATTGCAATCTATAAGGCCTAGGATGCTTAATACAACTCAGATTCAATTTCTTCACAAGTGTATCACTAGCAACATTAGCACAACTATCTTCATCAATTATCATGCTACATACCTTGTTTTGGATGTGACATCAAGTGTGAAATATATTTTCCCGTTGCTGATCTACATCATCTTCTTTGATTTGCATATTCAGCGCATGTCTTATAACCAAAGCCTCCCCCTCAACAGGATATGCAATCTCCTCATCGCTACAATCCACCAAAGGTAGCATCTCTTCATTTTCAGATTTAACATCCCCATTGTCTCTTATAAGCATAACTCTTTGGTTTGGACACTAAGATGCAATGTGCCCCTTCTCTAAACATTTAAAGCATTTAATATCTCTATCACGAGTAGGTTGAGATTCAGATTTACTTTTCCCATCCGTATAAGTATCTTTTTTTGCCTTAGGTGGTTCAGCCTTTGTATAAGGCTTTGGTTGGACAGCCCCCTCTCTTTTCAAATTCAACCTCCATGTTGAGGAAGATGAAGCTGAATTGGTTTGAAAACGTGTACTGGCCCTTCTCTTTATTTGCCTCTCTACCTTCGTTGCCATATGGACCATGTCTTTCAATTCCATATAATGTTGTAATTCTACAACATTTGCAATGTCCTTATTCAGTCCATTTAGAAACCTAACCATAGTAGCTTCCCGATCCTCAATCACGTTGGCCCGAATCATGGCAATCTCCATTTCCTTGAAATACTCATCCATGGACCTAGAACCCTGATTCAAACCCTGCAATTTCAGATACAAATCTCTATAATAATGGTTAGGCACAAATCATCTTCTCATCAACACTTTCATCTCCTCATAGGACGCTACTGGCCTCTCTCCACTCCGTCTTCTACTAATAACATTCTGATCCCACCAAATCAGTGCATAATCCATGAATTCGATGACTACCAATTTCGCTTTCTTCACCTTCAATTAGTTATGGCAATCAAAAATCCAATCCACCTTTTTTTCCCACACCAAATATGCCTTAGGATTGTTTTTACCTTGAAAAGAAGGTATTTTCAGTTTGATAGCATCCAAATCACCATCTAAATCAGCATGTCCCCCAACACTACGGAAATTTTCCCTTTGGCCGAATTGGCCCCTAGTTTTATTCCCATAATCCCTTTAGTTTCTAGGCTACCGAAAACCTTCCCGGTAGTCTATGGCCTCATCATCAAAACCACCATCACCAATATCACCAACGGCCTCCTCAAAATCCTCACAATCAGCCCACCTTGGCTTGTTAGCCCTACTGTTATTGTTTGCTTTCGGTTCTATCCCAAGCTTCACATTTTAGGTGCTTGTACCAGTCTCATTACCACGTTTCTCCACCCTATCAAGTCTGTCACACACATTTCCCATCACAAAATTCATCCTCTCCATCATTTGTGTCATGGCTTGCATTTGAAATGTAAGTTCTCCCTCGGGATGGGGCGATGTGTTGTTTTGATCTGACAAGATAGTATCTGTAAAAAGTGGTTAGTGGTAAAAGAAAATTTATCCTCACGTCACTCATGTTTCGCTCAAACACTCTTAATATCCTCACACGCTCACACCTCTCGTCTCACCTTCTTGTGGTTCTTGCGAAACTGAAACCAACACCAAATAGAACCAACTTGGCAATGCAATCCAAATATTTATATGACTTAAGAAGCAATAAAAAAATCTAGAAAACAAGCAAAACAAAACTGCGATGATAGTCTCATAAGTAGCAAGCGAGTCTATCCGAAATATGAACGAAACTGAAGATTCGAATAAAAACAGAAACAAAAAATATGCAAAATCATTAAAAAAACACCTAAATATATTGGATATGATGAAAATAAACTGCAAGAAATGAAATCAAAAAAAGGCTTGAGCAATTTATGATAAAGTTTGATATATCAAGAATTTCAAACGGTGACACAAGACAAACTCATTTACGACAAGTTAAGTCCAAATCTGAAACCTAAAGTAAATAATGTCCAATTGAGTTAAAATTTCAGATATATTGTGATATCAACCCAAATAGATAGAATATAAGGTTTGAGCAATTTATGATAAAGTTTGATATACTGACGTAAAAACGTTATGAATTATACCTGAATAGACCCGAATTTGAACCCAAAGAAAATGATATCTAATTGACCCCAAATTTGATATGTAATGTGATTAGGACTCCAGTAATTAGAATATCAAATTTGAGCTAACTGTGAGTTGATTTGATCAAATTGTCCCATGTTTAGTTTTGTGCGGCAAAATCTAATAAACGTCTTTTTGAATAATTTTTCTTTTTTTTTCCATTTTCTCTTTTTTTTATGCTATTGATATATTTTGAACAATAAAAAATGCAATAATAATTTTTTTTTCTTTTTATATGCCGCAAATTCAAGGAGAAGAAGAAATTGGATACTAAGTAATTTTTACAAAATTAACGAGAAATGAAAATTTCAGGAGGATATAACTTGATTAATGGAGCCAAGATCTGATACCAAATGATATGAACCTCGTGATCACATGCTCACGCAACCCACACGTAAAGACATCAATTCCCGAAAAGCTAAGTAAATCAGGTTTGATAGGAGTGTGACACAAAGATAACTTGTACCTAGGCACTAACACTGTTGAAAATGGAAACCCCCACCCAATGAATATTGATTCATGAACAAGAAGTATAAGGATGACGCCATGAAAACAATTATTCTTTGATAAGTCATTTTTAGTTCTTTAGAGAACCGAGGAAGGGAAATTATCCCATCAACACACAATAAGTGCAGCAAAGAAGTTTTATTGATATGAAAATTGTGTAACCTTTACATGTTTGGTAATGCCTTTATTTATACTGAATTTGAACTTAAAAAAACCCTAATGGACCTCCCTTAGGTGGACTTATATGAAGCCCACTTACAATTGACCCAAATAAGTAATAATAACCCATAAACTAAGAAGAAAATTCTAAAATTACTAAAAATCAAAAAATACCATCCTAAATAAGCTAGAATCAAATTTGTCACTCTTAAGAAGTCCCAAATAAAGTTGGAAAAATCTGATTTGAAAAATTTGTGTTGCTGCCCCCTTTGATGTCCTTGATTAGCTTAGAATTCATTACAAATTTCCTCCTTTGTTGCTGATTTAATTACTTTCCTTCCTAAGTGAGGAAAAACATTAAATAATCCTCCCCTCTTTAGGAATAAGATATGGCCAACTTCCTTACTTAGTTAAGAGAATAAATTGTTGACTTTTATCCTTGTAGTATTAGAAAAGGACAAGCCTAACAAGGCTGGTATTGGGTCGGACACATCAACCCCTTATTCCACATGAATTGGGCTCTTCTTGGACCTGAACTAAATGAATTAAAGGTTGTCCTTCATGCTCCTTAAATTTCCCAAACTCCTCTAGGTCCATTTTGTTTCATATGTTCTAAAGAAGTCCATTCAATGCTTCTTCAAGCTTCTTAGCCTTAACTCTTGTAATTGGCCCAATTGGCACCTCCAATGGGTTGTTGGCATGATTATGCTTGGTGTTAGGCTGATCCGCATCAGGAATCCTTTTTAAAAAGGTGAGAAATGATATAGTTAAGCCCTGAGTTATAATCACCTAACCTTAATAATGATGGTTTGGGCTAAACACATCACCTCAAGTTTGGTTTGGATAATAATAACATATGAGGTATGTTTTGGGTGTTATTTTAGGTCAATTATAAGTCTTAATTATGTTAACTAAATATAGAAACTGATGACAATAATAATGATTATTTTAGGAAGTTTCATTGTCTAAAAAAAAGTTTAATTGGGGTGGCATTAAAAGTGGTTGTTGTGAGTAATTGTCTTTCCAAATCTAGCAAAGATTCCATACTAAACAAGGAATATAAAGAGGTGGGAGGTAACAAATACATTCTGTATTGTTATTTTTTGTTAGTGTTTTACAAGAATTCTCTAATCTATAAAGAAAGTAATAGGTGACTGCTTATGAGAGACAAGTTAACACTATTTTCTTCTATTTTAAAGAGAGTCAAAGGCAACAGTTTAAGGGGAATTATTTTAGTAATTTAAACAAAAAGTTTCTTGTTGATTTAGGACATAAATGGTAGCAACATAATCTTATCTCTACTAGGTTATTGATTTCAATTGTAAAAAAGATTTTATACGAGAAAGAAATTGTTTTGGGATGATTTGATTTAATTATGCTAAACTACATTATTATTTGGGTTTTTCTTGTTGCCATTCTCTGAATTTGAATGATATTAGTGTTTTTGTTTGATGCAACACATTTTTTACTTTGGATGCAACTGACTTTATAGTGTTCTTTTATATTTTGGTTCCTGATTCTTTATAATCATAGACTTAAATCAATTCCAATACCTTTAGTTCTCTAGTAAAATATTATATTTGGTTCAAGTTCTTTCTTAAATTTGATTTTTGACTTTTCAGCATTGCCTGAATGTTAGGAATTGAGAATCAAGTGTCAATCCTGGAATCCATGATTAAGTGGTCTAGTATAAACTATATTTTTTTATTGGGAACTTATGCTAGATGCCGATAAAAACCTAAAGCTACATTTAGAGATTCAAGAGTAAAACAGATATATTGTAAGGTGCATATTGTTACCATGTTTTCTATGTTAGAGATCCCATCACTAAATAACTTGTTCTAAAAATTATATCTAAACAAACAGGTCAGCTTAGCTATCTTACTTTATATTAGTTCAATCTTTTTTTAATGAGTTTTCTCATAAAAAATCTTTTCTTATTAGAAAAGCTGCATGCTTACAAAGGAGCAGGATAAATGATATTTTTAAAAAATATATGCATTTACAAGGAATGATAATGATATTAGTAAAATAGTTACATCTATCTCGATATGATAATAATATTTATAAAATAGTTACTGTTCTTTGAGATGAAAATAAAATAAATTAAAGACAATGTCTTAGGATATTATTAGTATGAGATTAAGCCTAGAGACAATCAAAACATATAAAGAAAAAAGATACATGGATTATAAAAAAATTTATTTTTTTAAAATAAGATGGTTATAATAACAAGAGTTTACACTATGATAATACTCTATTTGTAATGACTGTGAAAATGCTGATAAGAAAAAGAATGATTGATGTAGAAAAACAAAAATATTTCATTAGATTTTAAAATACCAAAGTTGTCATTGTGATGAATATATTGTTTTATATTAATTATTCATTAAAATATCATGTGTTACAAGTATATTGCACTCTCAGCAGTAGTCGTGACATTGTACATATAGCATTTCCATAGCTTTGCTAGGTGGGGACATGTAATTACTATTTTGTGATATGTAAAATTATTTAATGCATTTATATATGTATATGTCATGTAAATTCAAGGCAAGTAAGGATAATACTACGGATAGTGATTATTAATCATAATATTATATATGTATATAAATATGCATTTTATATTTAGATTCCTTGGAATTAAATTGATTAGTTTACCTGCAATAACTAATAATAAAGGGATTGAAATAATAAAATCAAATGGTGGTATGTTTGAGATTGTCTGTTAATATCGTTGGTATAAATATAAAATATAGATTGAGTTTTTGTTGCTTTCTAGAAACAAAATTTAAGCAGGATAAAATTTTAAATAAAGTCTCAAATAAAAGAAATTCTGTCAATTTTTTTTATTAAAATAGAAAGACAATCATTTAAATATTATGTAAGAAAATGAATTGTGATATATATATAAAGTAATACAAATTCCATGGTGTTATAATAAGCCGAGATGGGTCACGGTGGTTTGGTGATGGTGTGGCCTATATGGTTCATTGTTGAATTCTAAACAAGGAAAATATGAAAGGGGTTGCTCTGTTTTTTATTCGGAGAAAGAGGACTAACAATTGGAGCAAAGGTTTTTCCACACAGGAATGGGAGAGAGCTTCTCCTCTTTTCCTTTTTCTGTTTTCTACTTCTCTGTGCATGTCTCTGTTTTTTTTTTCCTTTTCTTTTCTCCCTTGATTTTTCCTCTCCTTTTCGTTAGTGCACAACTATAATTTTTTTTCTATGTTTTTCTTTCCTCTTTCTTTTTCCTTCTTTGTGTGCTCCTAATTATAGTGTTATTTTAAAAAAAAAAATTTAAAATTTAAAATATTTTCAAATTTCTTTAATTTAGATTTAAGTTTTAAATTACTTCATTTTTGAATTTTAATTTTAATTTTAATTTTATTTTTAGGTTTAAATTTTAAATTTTTAATAACTCTCCTAGTCCACCAAACTCTATTTTAGTTCTTTTTTTGTCATTTTGATTTCATTCACTAATATGTTTTCTTTAAATAATTTTTGTAGAAAATATTTTAGAAAAACAGAAAAAATAAGTTATGAAACTTCTAATTTATTTTTATTAGTCATGTGGGTGGTTTTTGGATCCACCAAGTTGACTAGATCAATTTAATATAAAAAATAATTTTTAAAAAATAATTATTAAATTTAAAAAATTTATAATTCAAATTACAAATTTGTTAAGTTAAAATATAATGTCTAATTTGATCTAATAATTTCTTTTATCTCAATATTAAAAAAAATATTTTAAATTTTTTTAAGATAAATCATATTTTACTTCTTTTCATGTTATTTTGCACCTATCAAATTAATTATATTATATTAAAACATTTAATTTAAAATTTAAACTAATTAAATAACCAAATTTTTTTTAAAAAAAATTGACCGTTACATTATATTTAATAATATTATTAAAAAATTCTTTACTACCTGTTACTTTTACTTTCAATAAAATTTGTTCTGATATGCAGCGTAGCGCCACCCAGTAAATTAGTTTATTTTCCAAAAGAGAAGAAACATTTCCAGAATAGCGATCCCTTTTCTCGACGACGTGTCATTCACTTGGTAACCTATCATTTCTTTTATCCAAAGGACTTTATTTCTTGTCGTTTAAATTTAAGAGAGCGCATTATAAAAACCACAAACCATCCTCAACGCTGACGAGCCGCAGCAAAGCAAGCAAAAGCTTCTCTCGTCAATGGAAGAAGAAACATCAAAGCTACCGTTACCAGACGCTTTCCTTGACTTTCTACAAACAAATGGGATTGACCCATTAATTTATACAGCCATTGAACCCACCCCACGTTATATAAGGTAACTTTTCTACATTAAAGACTCAAGCTTTACTTCAGTTTTAACATGGTATGTTTCAAAGATGGTCTCTTTTCTTTCTTTCTTTTTGTTTTTGAAGGTTGAAGCCTGGAAGTGAAGCTTATTTGGAAGAGATAGAAGCTGAAATTAAGTGTAGGCTTCAGAAAGTGAACTGGCTACCTGGGTTTTATTCACTTCCTCCTCATATTCAAATTGCTAACTCTAAGCCATATAAAGAAGGCAAGGTAATGTTTTAAAGATTTAGGTTTTTGGTCACTTCTTTTTTCTGAAGTATTGGCTTTGGTGGCTGTGTTTTTGGGCTGCTTTTTATAGTCTTGATTGCGGGTTTCTTGTGTTTGTTTTGGCGATGGTTGATTTTTTTTTTTGGTATTGGGATGATTTTAGATATACGGGATTGATGCTGCCTCCGGGGCTGCTGTTTTGGCTTTGGATATTTCAGTAGGAGATCATGTTCTAGACCTATGTTGTGCTCCTGGTGAGTAATGTTTGGTTACTTTTCTGGTGTATTAATATGGTTGCAAAGGTAGTACACTGATCCAACCTGTAGCTGGAAGTGATCCTGCTTTGCAGAAATTTGAAAAACTTGATCTCATATAGAATCTTGCACAAGTGCTAAATGGGGCTTTCTTTGTTTTTATGGGCATGCTTGGTTTTTCTACAAGAAAAAAAAAATAATACTTGTTGATTTGGGATTGTCCTGCTTGAGTGAAGATATCATGGTGCTTTAAGCTAGAAGCATAAAGTAGGTTTAGGATGGATATTGAGTGGAGTCAATGAGCATGAAATCACTAAATCTTAAAGGGCATAATTGCTTAGACTATTTGGGAGGCATCTAAACAGTATTACTGGACTAGTTTTTAGTTGAAAATAATTTTGTAAAATGTGTATCTCCTTGAGAAGGGAGATTAGCATATTCAAGAAACAGAGGTAAATTTCTTTTAGTTTTGGATCTCTAAGTAGTTTTTAAAAATACGAATTTGGATTATTTATATCCAATTTTTTGATAATAAGATGATTTCGTAACTTGTTTAATCAAATATTCTTATGTTCAGGTGCTAAGCTTT
The DNA here is from genome assembly GCA_026413675.1 of Populus pruinosa. NCBI lineage: Eukaryota > Viridiplantae > Streptophyta > Magnoliopsida > Malpighiales > Salicaceae > Populus > Populus pruinosa. The sequence continues at coordinate 7,932,157 of CM048598.1, forward strand.
GCATGATATCAGACCTTCTTGGTGATTCAGGTTCTGTAACTGGTGTTGATGTTGCTAGGCACCGGCTAGCAGCTTGTAGAACAATGCTACAAAAATATGTATTAGGTGATGCATGCCGACTTTTTGTTGCTGATGGAACAACATTTTCCCTAATGCCCGTGAGGGATCATTTGGATTCTATATCATGTAAGCAATTTGGGAAGTTGTTGAGACATCTAATTTTATCTTCCAATATGATCCTGCTTAGGCTTTGAACCCTATTTAATTTTATAGCTTTTTTAATATGTTACCATTCTGTCTAGTATTTAACAGGTAAAATTGCATTGGAAGAAAAGAAAGACACTTTTAGGGAGTGGACTTCTAGGAGACCGTGGAAAGAAAGGAAAAGAGCAGCCAGAGCAAGGGAAAATGCTGCTTCAAGATTGGTTTCAGAAACTGATCATCCTGAACTTATTTTTTATGGGAAGGCTTCTGGGGTGGTTGGGCTTAGCAAAGATGAATTATATCAAACTGTGAGTAGCATTGAAGTTTCAAGCTCCGGCTATGACAAGGTCAATTTGTTTTGCCCAAAATCTTTGTTAGAGTTGTTAGATCTCAGTGAATCTTTGAATCTAATGATTGGTTGAAATTTCATTCAGGTCCTTGTTGATGCAGAATGTACCCATGATGGATCAATTAGACATATCCAAAAATTTGAGCATTGGGGATGGGAAACTCTAAATGGGCGTGTACTGAATGCAGAGAGATCTGACAACCTGACCACTCTTCAGGTGATTGACCTTTTGTTCCATTACTTATGGTAATGCACACTGCTTTGCTGAATGTTTAATGGAACATCCAATTCAGTTTCCCACATATTGGGGCTGAAGCTAGCACATTTAAGTTTTTCATGTATTAAGACTGAAGCCTGCGCTTTATAATTGTTATGCAAAATCAATTCAAGAACTTTCAGACAATTCATTCTTTTCTTGAATGTTAATAAAGAGGCATTTCCTTTTGCAGTTAAAACTTCTAATAAATGGTTTTAGGCTATTAAGAGTTGGGGGTTCACTGGTCTACAGCACTTGCAGGTATGTTTTCTAGAAAAATCCCTATGGCTTGCAAGAACATATGCATAAAGACACTCAAAATCAGTTTTCATTTTATCTAAATCAGCTCCTTGATTTTCAGTTTGACAGTTTCCCAGAATGAAAATGTGGTCGGGTGGTTTCTCAAAGAATTTTCTTCTGCTGGTAAGGTTTCTATGGTCCTCCGTGTAGTGAAGATCATGAGTTGTTTATTTTATTAATTTATTGATTTTGTTGTATTTTTTTGGAATTAAGACCATGCTGTGGTTCCATGATTTCATGAAGCACATTGGATTTATGTAGAGCCGTAGTATTGTGTTGCTAATAGAAATTTTGACAATCAATGTACCCCAAATGCCTTCCAAATTACCACCACTTTTCCTGGTTATTCAAGTCACATATCCCTGAATCTTCTTTTTGAGTTGTGTGATTGCCCTGAATGCTCAATAAGAAAATTATTTGAAGGGAACCCTGAAGAAAAATGAAATGGGATTTCATAACTCCCTCCAATAGTGCTTGTAAGTTTTAAGTCTTATTTGCTCATTGACTAGTTACTTTTGTTTAGGTAGATGCCCCAAGGATGCAGTTGTGTATGACAGTAAAATCCAATTTCACTGATGCTCTTTAATTTTGCTTGGCCATTCATAAACAAATATGGTTGTTTAATCTTTGTGAGAATTTTCTTTTAATTACCATCTAAAGCGATATGTATTTTTTTCTTATGGCAAGCCTTATCTTCTCAACTTTTTAATTGCAGTAGACAGGGATTGCTACGTTGATATTTTATGTTTGCAGTATAATGATAGTTCCCTTATCTCACAGCGTTGCAGGAGATAGATGTTGCCAAGGACTGGCCATGCAAGAGTGGACGGATACCCAAGACCTTGCGTTTTGATCCAGTGACATCAAAAACTAGTGGACTTTTTGTAGCGAAGTTCACAAAACTGGCTGTTTAGTCAAGAACATGACCTGAAAATGCCAATTAATTCAAGGTTAGTAGTTTCATGTTCAATGAATATGCTGTTTCTAGTTATGCTGAGTTCTCTCTTGGTAAATCATTACCTTTAGTGGTACAAGAACTTTCAATTTGTTGCGATGCATAATTTAGTTTGATGTCATCTTTGGGAAAATACTGGTTTTCAGGCAAAATTCAATTACGAAACAAATTGGGCAAACAAATTGCGTAGTGAAGTATGCTATTAAGGGCCAAAAGTGGCAACATAATATTTATTTGGTGGTGGTTCATGCTGCTTAGTTACTTCTCCATCAAGTAGGCATGAGGAACCCCACAAGGCTGAACGTTCTTTGTCAAACGATTGGACCTTCTCCAGATTTAAATTAGATTGCACTGCTGAGACAAACAAAGAGTTGCACATTGTATAAGGTATTGTGTTTTATAAATGAATTTAAAGAGTAGTGTCGAGTTCATCCCCTTCAATCACTGTCTTTGTTGTTTCATCGGATTAACAGGATTTTCACAAGAACTGCCTCTTCTGTAATGCCCATCCACGGAATTTGTATAATTTTCCGTTTTTGCAAATATTAACAAAAGAAAACTAAATAGCTAAGCAATTGACAGTTTCAATTGCTCCCATGTAACTTGTTTGTCAATTGCTCCCATGTAACTTGTTTTTTGATTGATTCTTCCACGTTTGTTTTATTCATGGTTGACCTTGACAGTTTGTTCCAACGAGCTTTTTTGGGGTTTCTCGAGGAAACATCCCACCATTGGGATGGGACTTGATTTTGCGCAGAATTGTTTGGATTTTTAGTTTTCCGTGAGATTAAAACTAGAGGGACTGTAATGGAGATAACTAGAAAAAAATGCAGCCCTTTAAGGGAAGAACAAAATTCAGTTGTGGAATCCAAGTACAGGGGACAGAGAAAATGGAAGAAAAGGAAAGGGTGAACAAAGCTAGTCTCTAGAACTACACCGAAGCAGACTACTTGCCCAGCATTAGATTTGTTTTAAAGCATGGAGGAAGCTGCATGGACCATCCCATCGAGACGGTTTCTCCCGCATGCTGGCGTGTCTTTTCCATACGCTAAACATATTTTTCATCTTCATTCAATTTAGTCCTTAATTTTATAATCATGTTTTAATCAAGTCTTGAATTTCATTACATTCCAACCTAAGGCCTTTTCTTTCTATTTAATTCTTGATTCTCTAATAGCCCTTTAATTTAGAGATGTGAACATCCTAATCATGTAGTCAAGTAACTCTCAATGGAATAGATAATAACTTGAAAAGCTGAAAATCAAGTTTCATAGGACCTTGATCCATAAATAATCCTGTATCTAAAAATTAAAAATATTAAAAAAAAATTAGATTAAGAGATAACCTAACTTTATATATGTAAGAATCCTAAGTATGTGAATGAATAAAACTAGTTAATCTTCAATAAGTAAATGCATAATTTTTGTTCTATAAATAGAGGTTGTTTTGATATATATAAACAAAAAAAAAACTCATATTTATTTTTCAATTTGTTGTTGAAATTTGTAACTAACAAAACATGATATAGTCTCTTTTGAGTTACAAGTTAATAACTCTAAACTAATAATCAAATTACATAAGTCTAATAATAAAATAAACCTTAAATAATGTCTAATGGGCAAGAAGAAATCTAAATTAAAAATAATTATTCAACATTAAATAAAAAAAAAGATAATAAAAACAAAGTTTTTATACTAAGAATTCTCTATGTAGCCTAAATCTCTAATTTTTGTACTTTCTTGTCGATTTTTATTTATGACTTCAAACATTTTGTTATTTCTCATTTGGATTAATTACTAGGCATACTATATATGGTTTGAAAACTTGAGATATGTAGTTTTCAAACCAACATAAATCATAGATAAATTCCACCTTTTGTCCTAAATATGTCTCAAACAATAAACAGAGGTCTTATTTGGAAAATTTTAAAGAATTTGTCTAGTAAGTTCGACCGTATGAAATAATATGTTCCCAAACTCTATTTGATTTGCAAATTTTTCAAAATATAATTCTATGTGTTTAGCATCTTCCTATAAAATTTTAACTTATTCTAATATACAGTATAAGAGATATATTTAATTTCACAAAACTAATTAGCAAATATTTTAAGGTTAAATTTGGATATGACTTGATTTGTATCATTTAGGTTAGAATTTTATCTATTCCAAGCCCAGTGATGTCCCAATCGGGAAGAGAATAAATGAGGGGAAAAGAAAAAGATAGCTAGCTAATTGGATTAACATATTGTGGTTTTGTGCATAACCCGAGTCATGAATTAGATATTTAACCCAACTTGACCCAAGATGATATAATATATCATCTTCAAAATGTCTTTTTTTTTAAGATATCATCATGTTTTTTTTGTTTGTTTAAGTCGACTTATGTTTTTATTGGTCATCATAGAAACTCTTACAAGGTTTAAGAAGCTTAGGTTAGACAAATAATTAGATTGAAAGATTTTAAAATTAATTATTTAAACCAAATTTAATGGTATTATAAAAAAATTTCATGCAATTTGCCCATTTTTTAAATTAAAAAAAAATTATTTAATTTGTTTTTTTAAAAATAGATTGGACAACATGGTCTTATAAATTTTTTTCATATCAAGGTTTCGAAAGAAAGTTATTTGACTTCTCGAATATGTATGAACAAAGAGTTTATATTATACCTTTATTTTACCTTTGTATTTCCTCTAAATAGAAATATCATTAATAGGTTTTTGTAACTCTTGGAATTGAATTTAATTAAAATTGAAAGTTTAAATTAATTTATGTGTTTGGAATTCTTTTAAAAGATATTGATTTAAATTCCAAATAGAATTCAAATCATAAAAGTAGACAAAAGAAAATTAGAAGGAAACCCTAAAATGTTTTTTTAATAAAAAAAATTCTGAATTATAAGCAAAATAATAAAAATTACTAATTTAATTTAATTTCACAAATATTCTAAACATAATTGAATTTAATTTTAGTTAAGTATTTTAATAAAAAAAATAAGAATGATATCTACTGAATTGGCATTGAATTAAAAAAATATATCTAGTCTTGAAATCAATGGACTGATCCCACACACAAGTGCCATCTCAAGACTGTATTTTGTTAATTTTCTTCTGAATGATTTCTCTTGAACATAAAGATCATTGGGAAATGTATGCGGTCTGAAATCAACCCAGATACGTGGTCACTGTCCACCAGGCACCACTACGTGGTTACATATTTTATTTCAACTTGTCAGCAAATTAAAAACATCACTGCTGATGCTCTTGAAAGATGCTTTAAAAATAAAAAATTGGAATCCGTTGTCATTTAAAAATAGAAAATAGAAAATAGAAAATAGAAAATTGGAATCCATTATCATCATCTTCAAGCTCTTTCATAGATTTAAGGGATATTTTACTGGCTTTTCAAGTCTGAAAATGCAGCCCACGTAATGCGTGAGAAGAAAATATAGAGAGCTCAACACGAAATCTAACCTGGCAGCAGAGAAGGTTAGAAGCTTGTGTTGACTTTTCAAGTCTATAGACTAAAACTAAGGGCTTTGTCCACAGAATTGCGAGTGCTTAATATTTATCAATACTGATCTCTCGGTTTAGCCGTGGTGATTTCGATCTTTTTATTCAGTATCTAAGTTTAATTCTTGTCTTAGATGGGGTTAGTGTCATCTCTTGTCAGACATAGATGCTGTGGACTCCCTAAAATAACGAGTCTAGTCCTTCAGTGATCACTCCGAGCTCCATGTAAGATCTAGATTTCTTGTAATTTCATAGCTGTTGGATATAAGAACAGAAAACTAATAAGAGTGGAGGAGATGACTGGTACCGAAGAAATCACAACTCCTCTAAGTAAGACCCTCACTCTCTCTTCTTGTTCCTTTTCCTTCATATGTTCCCTCAATTTCTCTCTAACTTTCCCTCTTTCGAAACACCCCAACAGTTCATCAACACAACAAGCAGACCTCTTCCAGTGTTGCCAATTCCTCCTCCACTTCAGCGGACTCCGAGGAGAACTCTCCAATCGTGCAAGTTGCACTTACTGTACCAACAACAGATGATCCTACTCTCCCTGCTGTCACCTTTCGCACATGGACACTTGGCTCTCTCGCCTGCATCCTCCTCTCCTTCCTCAACCAGTTCTTCTGGTACCGCCGCGAACCACTCTCCATCACCTCCATCTGTGCACAGATCGCAGTGGTCCCTCTTGGCCACCTGATGGCTTCCACCATAACCAATAAAACATTCTTCATGGGAAAAAAATGGGAGTTCACGTTAAACCCCGGACCGTTTAATGTGAAGGAGCATGTGTTGATCACCATATTTGCTAATTCGGGTGCTGGAAATGTTTATGCCATTCACATTGTTAGTGCTGTCAAGTTATTTTACAAGAAGGAGTTGACGTTTTTTGTGGCGTTGCTAGTAGTCTTAACGACGCAGATGCTGGGGTTCGGATGGGCTGGTTTATTTAGAAGGTACTTGGTAGAGCCTGCTTCTATGTGGTGGCCGCAGAATCTTGTTCAAGTTTCCCTCTTCAGGTATGCATTTTGATTGGTTTTGATAAATGTTAGCATTCAATTAGTTCTGTTTCATTTTGACAGTGTGTGCATGTTTAGGAATATAAAAAATATGAGACAATTTGTGGTAAGAAAACTTGGAAACTGCAGTGATCAATCCCCTATTGCGTTGCTACTGATATTCACATGCTGCGGCATTTCTATTACTGCCTGCAAAATTCTAGTCATTAACAATCTGCAATGAACTAACATTTTAATTGATTGCGCCTTCTAGTAAAGTAAGCCTATCATCTAATTTCTCTCCATTTAGTGTAACTGAACCAAGCTAATTACGTAATAACTGAAATGAAACTTCGCTTCTACAAGTTCAGCGTGTGAATTTCTTCTAGACCTTATTGCCTTGGTTTGCTACCAAAATAGCAACTCTTTAAGTTCTACTGCTTAAATATACTGTTTGTATCTACTAACATGAAATTGCAGGGCATTACATGAGAAAGAGGAAAGGCATAAAGATGGATTAACAAGGAATCAGTTCTTCATCATTGCCTTCATTTGCAGCTTCGCCTATTATGCATTTCCGGGCTATCTTTTCCCCAAGTTAACCTCTATATCATGGCTTTGTTGGATATTCCCTTCTTCCCTCCTAGCTCATCAGCTAGGATCAGGACTCCATGGTCTTGGGATTGGTGCCTTTGGATTTGATTGGGCCACCATATCCTCTTACCTTGGGAGTCCCCTAGCCAGTCCATGGTTTGCAACTGCCAATGTTGCTGCTGGTTTTGTGCTTCTTATGTATGTTATTGCTCCAATTGCATATTGGCTCAATATTTACGAGGCCAAGAACTTTCCCATATTCTCAGATGGCCTGTTCACCTCTACTGGCCAGAGTTACAATATCTCAGCTATCATAGACCCAAAATTCCATATTGACTTAGATGCATATGACCGTCAAGGCCCTCTCTACCTCAGCACTATCTTCGCGATGATTTATGGTCTTAATTTTGCCTGCCTGACAGCCACCGTAGTTCATGTTTTCCTCTTCCATGGCAGGTAAGTCATGTATATTCATGTCAAATTGTTGCAATCAGAGCTTGGATGCCTTCTGTTTATTTTGATATGCATATATTTGTTAAGCTAAGATGTAGTTGCCAGTTCATGGTTATACTTGAGCAAATTGTGAACCCCCTTTTGTTATGTTAAACCGCATATAAACTCTTGTATTTTCTTTGCTTTCCAACTATCCTCTAGTATCAAACCATAACTAGAATCAAGATTGGGCAATTAGAGGCAGGTTTTGCTCTGCAACTGATATCTTGCATTGCATATTGATAGATCTATATATGTTCTTTTAAGTTGAACTCACATTTTTTTTTTTTGAGGATGCAGAGATATATGGCAACTAAGCAAGTCTGCTTTCAGATACAAGAAAATGGATGTGCATACAAAGCTAATGAGGAAATATAATCAAGTCCCTGAATGGTGGTTCTTGTGCATCCTTTTCCTAAACATAGCAGCAACCATATTTACTTGTGAGTACTACAATGAGCAACTCCAATTACCATGGTGGGGTGTCTTGCTAGCCTGTGGTATTGCCGTATTTTTCACCCTTCCTGTTGGAGTGATCACTGCTACAACAAATAAGGTACACTAGTACGTTATTTTTATGATCAACTCTTTCTTCTGTAATTATGTGAAATATGTTGTTGACATGGGGGTGCCTCTACATTCTACCATGTTTCCGCTGTCATCATTTTCAGCTTAAAATTTCTTAGATAAGAAATCCTTTAAGAGCTTCCAATAAGTATAGACAAGTTTAATTCCAATGGCACAATGCTTTCAGCATTTGTTTGAGCTTCTTGTTTTGTAACATGATGTTTTCTTTTGCAAGCAGACACCAGGCCTCAATGTGATAACAGAATATGTCATTGGCTACATGTACCCAGGATTTCCGGTTGCTAACATATGCTTTAAAGTGTACGGATACATTAGCATGAAACAAGGTATCACCTTCTTGGAAGATTTCAAGCTTGGTCATTACATGAAGATTCCTCCGAGAGCCATGTTCATGGCACAGGTTAGCTCCACTTATGTTCCTCTTCCCCATATAACATTAGCAAAAGGAAATTGCTCATCTTCATGTTTTTTTTATTCATTGAGTTTCTGCATGCATATATGATTTTCAAATTCGCTAATTATACCCATCTATGGTCCTTGCTGCTTTTTATGAGATGATTTTTGTTTTATCCAGGTGGTTGGTACTGTAATATCTGCGTTGGTACATCTAGGAACTGCATGGTGGCTGATGGAAACCATCCCAAATATATGTGATCGTGAATTGCTTTCACCAGGAAGCCCATGGACTTGCCCAGGCGACCATTTGTTCTATGATGCATCTGTGATCTGGGGTCTTATTGGCCCTCGCAGAGTTTTTGGAGATCTTGGTCGTTATTCAGCCACCAACTGGTTTTTCTTAGGCGGGGCAATAGCTCCTATCCTAGTTTGGCTGGCACACAAGGCCTTCCCTAACAAGGATTGGATTGGACTTATCTCCATACCAGTACTCTTAAGTGCTACACTCAACTTGCTGCCAGCTACCGCCGTGAACTACACTACGTGGGTTGTAGTCGGATTCGCTTCAGGCTTTATTGCTTATAGGTACTATCGCGACTGGTGGAGCCGCCATAATTATGTGCTGTCAGGGGCGTTGGATGCTGGATTGGCCTTCATGGGTGTATTGCTTTACTTGTGCTTGGGAATGTGGCATGTTAGCCTCGAATGGTGGGGAAGCGAGGCGGAAGGATGCCCGTTAGCTTCTTGCCCAACAGCACCGGGGGTCACTGTTAAAGGTTGCCCAACTTTTTAACGAGAAGTTTAAAAGAAAGAAGCGTGAAGAAGTGGTCTGCATGCTTTCAAGCACAGCAAACTTGCAGAATAAATTATATACAAGGCATCAAGGTTTTTCACTAGCAAATGCTTTTCGGAATTCAAACTCTAAAAGCCAAAAAAAAAAACTAGATTTAATTGTATTTGTGTATTATTTGAATACTAATATTTGTTGAAAAAAATATGATTTCAAGAAAAGTCATTAAAAATAAGAAACAAGAATCACATTTATTATACTCTTAACTTTAACTATAAATAGGAGGTTGAAGGTTGTTAAAACAAAACAATTTTTATTTTGATATATATAATTTTTATATAGAAAATAAACATGCTCTACGACAGAAGGATTCGAACTCCGTTTGAAGAATTGACTTGCATGAACTTTAATAATTTTTTTTTTTTTTTTTTGTAATTGTCGATCTTTTATCTCCCTTTCATTAAGTTTTTTTTATGGTTAATGGATATTCAATTGCTTATAATTTTTTAATAAAAAAAACAGAAGAGATCAAAATGAACAAAAAAGATAGCTGTTTCAAATTGGAGTGCAAAAATTTCTTTCATCCTTATACTTTTCTAATTATCACTTTTTAAAACCTTAATGTTTTTTAATTTTGATTTTAATTTGAAATTTTTTTATTTTTAATTCATGATTTAAGAGATAAAAGAGAAAGTCACTGAATTTAATGGTAGAGAAAAATAGTTGTTGAAATTAATTTTAGCCATGAAAAATCATTCTTGATATTAGTGAATTTTTATTAGTGAGGGGAATTTCAATAAGGTATTTATTAGCATTTTCATTGTCTAAAATGACATATCTGACCTCAAAAAATTTAAATTCAAATGATTTTTTTATATCAATTTTAGGGTTATTTAAGATCATAAATGAGTTTATAAAAGTTTCTATGATATTTTTTAAATATTTAAAAATCAAAATATAGTTGAACATAATAGTTTTTACCACAAAATACCTATGGTCTAATTTTTTGTTTACAAAATAGCTATTGGAAACTAGACTAATAGATAACAATTCATATATAATATTTTATTTAAAAAAATACATGAGGGCAAACATTTACCCTTTGATATTAAAAAAATATTAAGAGGCTTAACATGTCTATCCATGTATGACCTATGTTGTTTACTTATTATTTTTTTGTTATTTGGTGTTTTTTTGATGTATTTTACACATTGATTAATGAAAATAAATTGCATAAAAATAATTTAATTTTTTTTATTGAAAACTATTAGAATTAATTTTTTATGAAATCATAGCATTTTTTTAATTAGATTGAAAAAAAATTATGTTGATCTTTATTTTCTCAATCCAACGTGCTCGTCAAAATTTTTCTTTCTTTAAAGAATTTTTTTATTTGATAAAAAAATAAAAGAATCTCATATACATGGTTGTCCTGACTAAATAGAGAATAATATCAAAGATAAAAAGTTATTAATTAAGTGGGTTTTACGACTACAGTTGATGTTTGATAGGTTAACTTAGATTTATTTATTTATTTTTTATTTAATTTAATATTTTGATTTATAATTTTTTTTAATATTAGATTGACTGAGAATTAAACATTTGTTTTTAATTGTAGAAGCCACCTATCTAGTAATATAATTAATTTGATTGTATTTTTTTATGTAACTTGTAGTAAGTGTGCTTATTTGGCTATCATTATTAATAATAATTATTTTATATTGTATTATGCTTCAGCTGAAAATAGAAAAAAAAATTATCTCTCTTTCTCTTAATGATAATCAAAGACTAAGAAATAGAGGGGTGCACTACAAATCTAGATAAAAAGTAGTAAATTTAAGCTAAAATTATCGAATTAGCAGTTGATTATGATACAAGAGTCTTTTTATAAAAATATATATTTTCCTTAATTATTTTTTATGTTCTCTTATTTTAATTTTTTAACTTGAAGAAAATAGTTTTCCTAATGTTTTTTTTTTCAACATCATTAGAGGTTTCTAGGTTTTTTTTTTCTATATAAAAAGTTATAATAGTTTTCTAGTAATGATAATTGTGATGAATAAAAATAAAATATTTTAATAGTTTTAACTTGTAACAAATCTTTTATGCTTCATTTCTATATCCAATAGTTATTGGTAATTTTAGTTAGAGGTATTAGAGGACATGTATTATATCTCAATGGTTCTTGGTGGTTGATTATTGTATTTTATTGATTAACCATAGTTAAAAGAGATTACAAGACTGAATATACTTGTGTCGGAAGAGATGAAAGGTTTCTTTGAACAAAAGATACTCAGGAACTAGTGTATTGTTTTCATCTACGTCAATTGTTATTATCAAAAACCATAATTATAGGATCCATTGTGGGATGATCTGCATAAATATAATGTGTTAGAAATTTACAATGGGGTGGTATATACAGATTTGTTAGGTTAAAGATCCTTAACGAGGTGACAAACATAAATTTATTAGAGATCCATGATAGGGTATCCATATATAAAATGATGTTTATGATGTACAATGGTTTGTGACTGATGTCTAAATTAGAAAATGAGTTTTTTTTTTAACTGAGAGACTAATGTAAAAGCTTTTTTTAAGAAATAAATATTTTTCTTAGTTAATTTTATGTTTTTATTTTTTTTTATTATGTGATGTTTTTTTTTTATTTTTCTCTATTTTAAAGAAATATTTTTTCTAGTTTATTTTTCTCATTCAATAAGATTGGAGTTTTATAGTGTTTGTTTTTATATAAATTAATTGTTAAATTTGGTTTAGGTTGTATGAGTAAGTAATGGTAATGTCAATATTGTTATCTAGGTTGTGGAGGGGTGGTTTTTTTCACCTGAATAATTAGTTTTATTAGTTAATGGATGAAAGAAGGGTTTTATTATGGTCGATAATAACAATGAAAAATGGATTGATGTTGGATACTTGGTTTTTGGTTTGATTATTCTTGAGAGATCGTAATAGAAAAAAATAATTTGATAATAGTTAATTGATATTGGATCGGGCTATTGTCTTTATCATAAGTGTTCGAGGAATTATTATTAGTCTATTGAAACTTTTATTCATGGGAGGAATTGAAAATATCTACTTTGATACTAAAGTAGATATTTAAAAAAAAAGCTTTAAAGAAAATAAAAGATAGAAAAGAAAGAAAAAAGAAGAAGAAGAATAAGCTTGAAAAAAAAAATATATATGAAGAAAAGAGAAAGATGGAAGGGGAGAAGTAGAAGGTAACATAATAATACATATAAATAGTGAAATTTTATATAACAAATAATTATACAAAATATCCACTAAAAATAAATAAAATCTAAAATAGAATAACATTAATCTAAATAATAAAACTCAAATAAATGTCTTAAGTTCAATAATAAACTTAAATATGATGTGTTAACTAAAAAGTAATAGATTTGGCTTATGAATTTATTAATATATTTATTTTTACTTTTCTCATTAATATTTTATGGATTTTTGTAACGTATTATTCTTGTCTAGTATTATAACACTTATTCTAAAATGTTGTTTTTCTTTTTTTCTTTTTCACTCTCCATTGTAGTTCTTGATTGCCTCATATTTCCCTATCACTTCACATCCATTATGTTATTTGCAGGAAATTTAGGACACCAAGACCTCTATGGATTGCAGCTTCTCAAGTCCTAGCGACACAGGATTTGCCAGCATTGGTCTTGGCTACTGAGAACTATTTGATCCCAAGTATTATGACTTGTTATACAATCTTTCGTTTGGTTCCTTCATCTTCTCTGGCATGCTTTCTGGTTATCTTTATGATGCTCAAGCTACTAGTAGTCCTGCCGGTGGTAGCAATACTTGTATTGGCCCTTATTGTTATTTTCCTGTCTTTAAGATAATGGCTTTTACCTGTGTTGTGAGGCTTGGATTGGATGTGCAAATGGAAATTTGAATAAGGTATATCCCAAGATTTACATAGACAGTAGAAGTTGCTTAGGATTTTGTTCATCAAAAGCTTATTCGCTAATGACCTGAAATTAGAATAACTGACTAATGCTGGTAGAGTTTGTTGTTTGCTGCTGCTGCGAGCTCATATCATAGTTGTTGGTGTGAAGCATTTGATTTTTGTATCTCTTTTGTTCATAAAAGAATCACAACTATACAATCGTTTGAAAGAGATTTTACTGATCAGTGTTCATTTCTATAACAAAAATATGCATTTCTATAACAAAAGATTAAGGTATGGAGTAAACAATATGATAACAATATTGCGTGGCCTGCATAAGAAAGATATGATAACAATATTGCGTGGCCTGCATAAGAACAATATCAAAGCTTATTCAAATATATAAATGGACACATTTTTTCATGTTTTTATAAGGACACATCGATTTTTATTAAAAATCTTAGATTAGAGAGATATAGAAAGTCAAGATCACCAAATGATAAATTAAAGTTGGAATACTCAAATAGAACAACAAAATAAAATCTAAGAATTAGAAGAGTGAAATCCTGCAACAAAACCATGGAGCCATCTGGACTTGAAACGTGAATCAGATGGAAGCCAAAACAAATACGAAACCATCTTCTCTCAGATGGGCAATCTTACGCCAAGCCCTTCTTCGCAAAACTCGTGAAAGTCCCGGTACTTCCCTAATCTCTTCTAACACATCAACTATAACATAATTTTGGAACATCATTACTCATTTTGTAGAATGAATGTTTACTTGGGCCGATGTCAAAAACCAATTATCTTGCAGATAATCAATCACCAAGTGCTATCAAGCGCATTTCAAGAAAAACCCATCAAGGATTTAACTTGATACCAGGCCAAGTGGTTGAAGATCATGTTAACGAAGAATCAAACTTTAGAGATGTTTGCATTTGCTACACTTTGCCTGTTGATGGAACTCCCAAAATTCTTGTTAAGTAAGATATGTTGCTTTTTCTTTCAGTCATTTTATCGAGCAGGTAGTGTCATTTATGAGATTTGAATTGAAATATGATATGGGTTTTTCGTGATTGATTTGCATGAGTGGGATTTTGTGCAGGCAAAGAGTAAATAATGGTGTTGATTTGAATGATTTTGAGGTTTCTGATAGATACAATGTCGATAACACTGGCCTAGTGTGTAAGTTCTGCTTGTCATTCTTGAGTTTCTTGTATCAAGTTGTTTGCTTTATCTTGTTGTAAGAAAAAAGTATACAAGGCAACTGAGTACTTGAAAGAAAGATCTTATTTTGATGAACATTTTGGATATATCTAGTCAACAAATAGATAGCAACCTTTTTACTATTCCTTTGATTTTAAGATATGTATCTTATATGTGAAGCTCATCATTTATTCAGTTTTCGCAAGAATGTTGACTTAAGATTGTCTTAACCCAATCTTCAATTCATTCATTCATTTCTTATTTTTATATATATATCGCGGTGAAGATAAGTTTATCATTTATACAGATTCTGGAGGACCCTTTTGTAAGAACATGGTTGTATGATTAAATATGAATTCATAATGGCAGTTGGTATATGCACCACAATCATTAGTTGTTTAACGTGGTTTTTGATTGGAAGGAGTACTGAAACTTGAATGCTTCTGGGAAGAAACTTAAATGGTATAAACTTTAGATTGGTAATCTTTGTTGCTTTCATTATAATGTTGTTGTTATATACAGGTCAGTGGCCATCTGAAGATGTCCTTGCATATTTTTGCTTGTCACATGCGGACATGTTCAGGTTTGTGAATAGTTTTAACTATGTGCTTTTGGTGATTCTATTCACTCTTGAAAAATAATTAATAAACTGTAATTGTGTGTATTCTGGTTGTTTTGCTGGTGTTATTTAGAAATCTTCTTTGAATCTGCGCTGCTTATTTGATTTGTGCACACTCGTTTAATTTTTCAGGTCTAAAAGAGTTATTGAGCTTGGATCGGGATATGGCTTAGCTGGATTAGTTATTGCAGCAACAACTGAGGCATTGGAAGTTGTAATCTCAGATGGAAATCCATTAGTAGTAGATTGTATCCTTTTGATTAGCTAATTCTAGTTTTTAACATGTCTACAAATTAATGATTATCAATCGCATTTAAAAGCAAAATGAAGCTAAAGTTTTAAGCCTTGAAGAATTTATCAGTATCAATTTCTCCTTATGCATTTGCGATGCAAAGAAATATTATGATGTGCTGAGAAAAGTAAAGAATTTGTACTTAGAACTGCTCTGTTGGCAGATAAGACCTGCACTTCACGACATGCAAAACTAGGATAAATTGTTCAGTCAACTGTTTCTAGAGACCCTTTTCATTCAATGTCATGAACTGATAGTGATTTAGAGTTTTCTAGTTCCCAGACAATTGTTCCGATACATTGGGATGACTTGGTAAGACATGGTGTGAAAAGTTTAGATGTTTGAAACTTTTCTACGACATGGGCAGTGACTAGCTAGTGTCTGATTGGGATTATTCATTGTAGACGAGTTATGAGAAGATTTTATGTCTACAATATTGAAAAAGTGATATGTCAATGGGAAGCATGCACCTAGATTGTGAGTTTGAAGTCTATTTGCATTCTCTTACTAGAACTTCAAGTTGCTTGTGGCTCATTATTCACTTGTTTAGAATTTCAGTTAATGTTAAGCTCTAAATTTCTCAAATTGCTAGTGATGGGCGGTTTTAAGGGTGACTCTGGTAATGAGAATATGAATCAGGTTGGAAGTCTTCAGCTTGTGCTATCCCTGCTTGCTTGCATCTTCCTTATGATTGGACATCACTGTAAACATCCTTCTTTGTTGGATAAACTTGTTTGCTTAGCTTCTGCCATCAAGATTCAAGATGTTTTACGTTGTTTTATGTTCTCTCATTTATAAAAGGAAGGATTATTCTTTATGATAACAATACTATTTTAATTGAAGTTTAAATGTGGTCTGTTAGAGATATAATGTATTGATGCATTAGAGATATAATGTATTGATGCATTAGAGATATAATTTATTGATGCTTAAGTCATCGCATAGTCATTTAACATGCTTAGCTCTGTGTTTGTGCTGGTGATTAGTTGTGCCAACGTAGAACTAAATTTTTGTCAGTTTGCTGGGTTATGATTCAAAACTTATATGTTCACTTTGTAAGTGAATGCAGCATTGCTCCACTTTCTCTTTATCTTTTGTTTCCTTTTAACATCCAGATATTCAGCATAGCATAGATGCCAACTCCACAGCATTTGGTAATACAAAAGTGAAGGCTCTGACAATGCATTGGGATGAGGAAGTAACTTATAATATCTCCAACACTTTTGATGTCATAGTTGCCAGTGACTGGTAAGTCCTGTTTCTGTTAACTTTTTGTTTCAATAATCTATGCTGCATGGCAATCTTTCTGTTAGCTATAGTGAAGTATCACTAAGTATAGATCAATAGATGTTATACTTCATGTCCATCAAATTTGTTATAGAAGCAATATATTCCCGGGTACTTTGCACCTTGACAACACTAGAGTGGCAGTCATAAGATATCCCATATTGTGTGAATGCCTCAATTCACATCCTGTTATCCACCAGACTAGTCTTTTCTTTCCTATCAACAAAGTTATGCCTGATGCAATCTGATGTGGGCTTCTTGATTATATAGTCAACCAACCCCCAACAAAGTAGATAACAACCTGGAAACCAAAAATCAGATTTGATAGAACCTTGACCTAGAGTTAACCCTGTATCTAAGAACTAAAGGTATTGGAAAAAGACTTGAACTCAAAGTTAACCTAGTATCTAAAAACTCTAAGTATGTGAATCTCAAAACCAATTAATCTTTGAGAAGTCAGTATATAATTTTTGTCCCTGCAAAAAAATGTTGTTTTGCCACAAAAAAAATTCATGTTTATTCTTCAACTTACTACTGAAATTTGTAGCTAAAAAAAATATAATATAATTTCCTCTAACTAATTTTAATGGATCTCTTTTGGGTCTTTTGGGTTGCAAGCTAATGGGCCTAAACTAGTAATCAACTAATATAAATCCAATAATGAAATAAACCCCTAAAAAATGTTTAATGCTCCAAAACAAACCCAAATTAAAAATAATTATTCAGCATTAAATAAATAAATAAATAAAATAAAATAATAAAAACAAAGTCTTCATGTTAAAATTTCTCTATGTATCCCGAATCTCTAATTTTCATATATTTTTGGTAGATTTCAATCATGATTTCAAACATGTTATTCTCTCTTGTTTAGATGAATTATTGGGCCTACCATAAATGGTTGAAAAGCCACAGATGGCTAGTTTCCAGCCCAACTTGAATCGCAACAAAATTCTATTTGTAGCTCTAGATATGTTCCAATTAATACGTAAATGTCTAGTTTGATAGATTTGATAAGATTTGTCTAGTAACTTTAACCATTTGAAATAATATGTCTATGAACTTCACTTGATCCGAAAATTTACTACAATATATTTCCATGTGTCTAGTATTTTTATATAAAATTTCAGCTCAATTTACAGCTAAATTTTGTCTCAAAATCTTGTCATTGACTATTTGTTATTGGTTGAGGCTGTGTAGATTCATAGGTTTCCTTCACTAGTCGGCAAAAGGTGCCTGCACCCTATTCTAAATGACAGATACATATATACATGCAATCGTACACTCGTGTTTTGTCCTTTCATGCTAAGCTTATCTTCCTGTATACTCAGTAAATGGATGTGCCATTTGACAGCACCTTTTTCAAGGAGTTCCACAATGCCCTTGCTTGTACCATCAAACTCTTGTTAAAAAATGTTGGGCGCTCAGAAGCAGTATTCTTCAGCCCTAAAAGAGGAGATTCATTGGACAAATTCCTAGAGAAAATTGAAGAAAATGGGCTGCAATTCTCTATAACAGAGAATTATGACTCTGAAGTTTGGAAACGTCATCAAGGTTTCGTGGCTGGTGACGACACCTGGCCTAGCTATGAGAAGGATCACTGCTATCCATTAATGGTCAGAATTACATTATAAAATCTTGGAGCCATTTCTTTTTCATTCAAAACTTCGTAATTTTAGGCAAGGTTATTATTGCCCCGTTTATCTATGGCATGCAGAAATTACCATGTAGAAAACACTTTTTACTTGCTGAATGCTGTGTTCTATCTTACTATCATAGTGGGTCCAAAGGTCACGTTGGACTAACTGCTTTCTTGCTATTATTTCAAATCGGCGTAGGGTTTTGCCAATCTTTTTTTCATGAAAGCCACCATTATTCTCCAGGATCTGTTTTTGTATTTTCAGGTTAGGCATAGTTATTATGATCCTTCTTTAGTTTGCATACAAGCCGGTGCTGGCATCCTTACTTTCTCCTTGCCATTTTGAGACTGCTTGCCGGGGATCATTCGGCAATGATATTCTCTTCGGATGTGATCATTCTTTTCTCCTGTATTAATTGATGCATTATTTAGTACAAACCTTTGCATCTTGAAGAGCACTGATGAAAAAGCATCACATCTGATGTTCTCTGAACGCGAAACTACAATGGCCTTTGGGCAGCAATCTGATCCTACTTGTATTGGCTTCTTCAGCTTTACTTCCTTCTCTAATAACAGTACCATGCAAGATAGCCTGATCATCACAGATGCTTTGTTATTTGATAGCAAATTTCCACCTGTGCTGTCCATTCCTGTCATCTATTTGAAATCTGTGACATCCCACCAGTTCTTGAAAGGAAGGGCACAGTGCAGAACCCTACCTGCCTGTCTGTGAAATGTTAGGATATGAGGTCAAAATCTCTGAGTCATGATGAAGTTGTCGATTTGAAGTCATCATCTCCAGGCATCTTCTTCTTCATTCTACAAAATGGGGTTATGGAAACCAAATTCCATTGATAGCAAGGCCACCTTGCGACATCAACTACCTTCGTCTCGCATGTATAATCAGTTTGACCCTGTCCATGCCCTCTAACGTTGATTTGTCACCAGCAGTCTATCCATTGGATCATACCAAGTCGCGGTTACATTCAAACATCATTCAAGTGAATACAGAGTTTTGTCAAATTGCAGTTATTTTGATATTATTTAATATATAAAATTGAATAAGATAATAAAACACAAGATAAATTTATTTATGAGTTGTGTTGATTGTTGTCTCATCTTCTTTCATTTAGATCCTTAATTTTTAATTTCCTGATCTTATGTTGTGTTCATGTTCATGGGATTTTAACACATCTTGTTTTCAATTAAGTGCAATATTGTATTAACGGTGTAACAGAAATATGACATTAGATTGCTCCTCGATTTTGTAAAGTAGGATTTGATTTCTTTCAATTTTAGAAATTCAAACAACAAGGACTAACATTGACAACCAAAAAAACAAAACTCTTTTTTCACTTCGCTATAAAAAATTATAGTTTGATTTCTATAAATTTAAATTGTCTTTTGGTCCCTTTTTTTGTGGGTTTCCAAAAAAAAAAAAGGGTATTGGTTTTAGTGAATACCCTCTTTTGATTTTGTTGTTTATTCTATGGATATTAAATTTCAAGGTGATTTTTTATACGGTGTTATTAAGAGTCATGACTTTTTCTATCGGTTTGATTTGTTTTTTAGAGGATTTCAAAAGCAAAATAATTGAGAGTTTGGGTTTATGATGTACATCATAGGAATGATAATCTATCTCGTAAAGCTAAATTTAATATGCAACAAGATTTAAATGGTCTAATGACAAGAGCAAGAGCGAAACAACTATAAAAGGTCTTGACGAGTCAAGTTGGAATGATTGAAGTTGTGTCGGAGTTAAAAATTAGCAATTAGTTTCAAATTGATTCAAGGGCGCCTATTTGCCTACAATTAGAACTTAAAGATGGGAAGAGCCCTTAATGGTTCTTTTGATGCTGAGCTACTTGAATTTGGGTTGATAATACAAATAAGTTAAGGAATTGATGTTGTTTACGTCAGAACAATTGATGAATTTGAACCTGAATTTGAACCTAAATTTGAAGTCATCCATTGCATGTGAAAATAAGACTAATCTAGGTAAATTTCAAGTTCAGAATGTGATCTTTCCAGATTGTCCAGCCACAATTGCATTGGACTTTTATGCAAGAAGTTATAGCCATTTTAGATTTGGTCTGTTTATATTTCAATTAAAGTAAAAAAATATATATTAGTTTAATTTGTCTAGTTACTTTGTCAAAGTCCAATTTTTAGGCTTGATTTCTGTCATGTTGAATTTTCCTAACTATGGAGGGATGTTCCAATTATAAATATGATATCATAATATGTAATAAAAAAAATTTTAGACAAGATTTGAACTTAATTCAGAGAATTAAGAGTTATTCTTTCAAATTGATTTGTGAAAAACCCTACCTGACTTATCACTCTTCAATCACAAAGAGTATGACGTCAAAATCTTAGATTGATTTTTGTGGCATTCAAATTGACTTATCAAAGTATCACTCTAGTCTATCCTCCATTTTATTTACCTTAAAATCATTATAATTCAGTCTAAACACTAAAAGAAAGACAACACAACCAGACCTATCCTTCATTCATTTTTATCAGATTCATTGTTGCTGATTTTCGAATTATTCACAGCACATTAGTTTGGAAAAGAACAAAACTTTGAAAATTGAGATTTGTGATTTTTTTAATTTTTAGTATGATTCTATTTTTAGCCTGGGAATATATGAATGTTAATTGGATTTTTTTATTGATTTCTTTTATTGGAAACCATAAAATAAAAATAAAAATAGAGATTTATGACATGACTAAAAGATTGATGTCTTCTTCCAAATGCAGGAGTGTCAAAGTAATAAATAACCCGGATAGACCGGGGTCGAACCACAGGGAGGTTAATTGTACAAATTATAAATAACAATAATACAACAACAACAACAACAATAATAGTAGTAGTAGTAGTAGTAGTAATAATAGTAATAATAATAAAGAAAAAGAAGGAGAAGAAGAAGAAGAATATAAGAACTTTGAGATAGAATATTAATGTAACGATTAAACAATGATAATAACAAATGTTAAAGTTAGAGGATCCACTAATGGTATGTCAAACAAGTATAGTATAAACTCTTATTATTCAATTGGAAACCACACCAAAGGAGGTTCCAATCTGATTATAGATTGTTAACATGATTACATTAGTTATCTTATTCGATTAATGTTAATACTTGTAAATCTCGTCAAGCATTCATGATTATAACTTATGTTAACAACAAATCAAGTTCATTTCATAGCTCAAGTGTCTGTTATATCATACAATATGGGCTATGAAAGTGTCAAGCATTTGTTGTACCAAGTGTTATACAACATAAATCAAGATTAGTCATTTAACAAGCAAAGTATTAAAGAATGAACAAGATAACAAATATAAAACATGTTAGTATCAAACATTAAAGTCCATATTAAGTTTATACTATACTTATTCTTACACTATTAGTGTAACCTTTTCACCTTGACATAATAAACTTAGCTAAACATAATGAAAGAAAGAAAAATAAATAAACAAAACAAGAACATAAATAAGATAAAGGTTAACTAAGTAAAGGAAAGGAAGTGAAAGGCATAAACTTGATATTAATGAAAGCAAAGCATAAGCAATACAAAAAATATAAAGAGAGAAAGGAAGAGCATGATCTTGATCTGGAGACCGAGATGCCTAAATGCATGGCAAATACCTCTTTTTATAGGTCAAAATTAGGAACTATTTATTTGATGACTAATTGATGAGTAGGTGGCCAACTCTTGACTTGGTGACAATACTTATCTTCTTTTGTCTGCCCAAAACATCATTGATAACGTTAAAATTGAAGCCACTCGAAAACATGAAAGTTGTAGCCAATTTTCTCAGCTTTCTTGTGTAAAACATTCAGCTTATTTGGACTTCTAGAACTCCAGATATGACCAAAATACTAAACAGTACTTAGGTTGGAGGACAGATTCGAGCTTCTTTATTATTGCTATAATTTGGACTTGAAAATGACCTTTTTAGATCTTAAACTCCATATGAAAATTGTAGGCCTATGTTTTACCTTTCCATCCATATAAAGTAGATCTAACTCTGAGATCTAGAGCTCCAGATATGATCTAATTATCGAACAGTGTTCTGGTTTAGATTTTACCGATATCTCTTTTCTAATTTTGGTCATATCTTTGCCCTTGCAATTTAAGTTCTTAAAATCATCAATCAATCCTTTCATTTATGTGATAGACCTACATTTAAAATAAACATTTATCATAAATTAAATGTATCTTATATTATTAGATATATTATTATAAAACATGCTTTAGTTAAGGAGTTATTGATACTTCAAGTGCAAAATGATGATATAAAACCATGATAAAAATGCACTTTTAAGTTCTAATCAATTTACTTTAATAGCAATTTTATAATGTTAACATTGTAAATAATAAGAGAGTAATTTTTGACTATATGGTATTTTTGTTAGTTTAACACAATGGCTTTTTAGTCATTAAATAAAAAATAATGATAGACTTGTAAATAATTAAATATTGTTTTTTGATTTTTTTGGATTAAGCATGCATACTTTGCAAATTGTAATTTTTTCAAAAATTGATAAATAAGTATAATTTTGATCAAATTATAGGATGTTAGGGTATTTTTTTGAAAGAGGAAAATTACCAAAAAAAAAAACCAAATACTCTTTTATTGACTTGGTTAAGAACATGGAATCAAAAATTGGTCACTAAGCTTCATCCTGAATTTATTAAAGGGTACATGCAACGGAACAAGAGTACTATATTTGAATTTTGTTTTTTTTTTAAATGAGAATATTATTTTTAAAAAATTAGAAAAATAATCCAATTTGAATTTTCTTTTTACTAAAATAGCATAACTTATACATGTAATAATCAGAAAATATAATATTTAAAATTATTACTATTTAGAAACATAATATTTCATATATTTTTAAATATTTCAATAAGATAAATCCAATAATATTAAAAAATATTATTAACAATGATCAGAATAGGTTATATTTAGTGTAAAAAACAAGTGAATTGTTTATTTATTTTTGATGAAATTTGTGTTATTGAATTTATCTTATTAAAATTTTTTTGACGACTCTAGTAATGTTATAATAAAATCTTTAGTGTATTTTTTTTTAAAAAAAATTAATCTACTTTAGACTCATAACTCGTCATATTTTTTACAATTCATTTTATAATTTCTTTGAAATGCAATGTTTATGTTCATTTTATAATTTTTTGAAATGCAGTGTTTATAAATAACAATAAGTTTGAATGTTGTGTTTTCCCATCATGATAAGTATAAATTGTTTTATTTTAATAAAAAAAATTCAATTTTTTTTATTTTACCTTTATAAAAAATAATGTTAATAAGAAAAATACCCCGATGTTTGGGTGGATTTTAAGTGTAAAGTAGCTAATAGCCTAATGCTACTACAATGTTGTCAGTCCCTCACAAGCATTGATTCATTTAAAAGAAACCAAATCACCTAAGATTCTAAACGAAACTAAAAAAAAAAGGGATTGTCTATGGTGTTTTATTTTTTTATATAAACAGTTAAATATTTTTTAATCAATTCGTAACAAATTCAAGTGTAGTTAAAGTTCGTTGAGGCGCCCATGGAAACTTACATGTTGCAGGTTTGAGAGTTGGAATGACGACTTCTTTACATAATTGTAAAAGACAACATTTCAAAACAATAAGGGCTAGGCAAGCGAGCATTGCCCTTTGTTGTCTTTTTTTTTTCTTCTTTTTCTTCATTTTTTTTATATTTAATTTTTTTTATTAAATTCACTTACTCTTTAATTTTATCATGGTTTTTAAATATTATTATAAATTTTTATTTAAATTCTACTAATTTATTTTGCAATTATTATGTATTTGGTCTGAAAATAAAAATTTATAAAATCTCAATTAAAATCAGTTATTTATTATTAAAATGTTTAAATAAATTTACAACATAATTTTATTAAATTTATGATTCTGATAACTTTTCTGTCAGAATAATATATAATTTTATTAAATCAGTTTATAACATATTTTTTTTAAAAATCCTTTAATAATCATAATATTCTTTTAACAAAAAACAATGTATCTAGTTTTAAATATTGCATTGGGTAAGATTAAAAAAATATATTAATAGAAAAAAATTATAGAAAATAATATATATATTCAAGTTTGATGATAATTTCATAGGATTTCATGAGAGTTAAAAATTTTATTTATATTTTTTTAAAAATAAAGTGCTCCCACAAAGTGACAAGGGTATAAAAAATAAGTATCACACTGAAAAAAGAGCATTTGATAAGACTTAAAAATTAGAATTAACTTTCCATTACTTAACCACCACAAAATAAACTTATCATTAAAACTATAATTTTAAAATTAGATCTAGTAGTTAATTCGAGACTTGATTAATCTAGAATTAAAATTAGATTAAATTAAAAAAATAAAAATAAAAAGTTTGGTGTAACTATTAAAACCTGATAAAAAATTTAGTTGTAATTTTTTAATTTTTGTTTTATTTTCTTATTAAAATATTACTTTAATTTAAAAAATTAATCTAGATAACTCAATTAAAATTTAATAACCTAATCATAGCTCAAATCCTGACTTTAAATCGAGCCAGCCACCAAACCAGTTCTTAATTAAAACAAAGTTGCAACTGTCATCAAAGAAGAAAAGATTAGGAAGTGAATGCACAAAAGTATTAGTAGAGAGAGAGAGAGGGGTTGTGAAATTAATGAACAAATAAGAAAAAGAAAAAGAAAAAGAAAAAGAAAATACAGAGTGCAATCCAAGAAATCATCATCACCTGGTATTATTTGTTTATTACAAAATACCAAAAACGAATAAAACAAAAATAATATGCCAGCACCTGATCTCTTTCTCTTGTGTGGGCGCTGATGCAAGATTATCTGCCCCCTTCCAAATCTTTTCATTGCATGATTGCGGCATAAATGGAAATTAGTTACATTAAAAGAAAAAAAAACCAACATTACGAGAGATCACAAACTTTGCAAGCAGGTAGCTTCACCTCATCAGACTCCACAACTTTGCAAGCAAGTAGCTTCAGACTCAACAAGCACTTCATTGGGGGCCCTGGGCTCCACCTGAAACATCCCATGAGCTGCCGAATTGCCACTGCAAGATGGCCGTGACTCCAGAATCCTAATGACGGCTGCGTCGTTCCAAGCAGACTGTTAGGACCTTGATTTTATCAAAAATCAAATAACTTCAATAACAATATTATGCTTCGTTTATTTATAAAAAAATTGTTTTTCAGAGAGTAAATTTCAGAAAAAATATATTTTTAAAAAATAAATTATTTATTTTATATTTGGTGGTATTATAAAAAATTAACTGGAAAATACTTTTTAGTGTTTGGTTATATTATGAAAAATAAATTAAAAAATAATTTATTAATATTTTATTTTTCTCAAGTTTATTAAAATAATAAAGAATAAATCTTACAAATTAAAAATTTGAATAATAATGAAATTGAAAAAAAAATAATTTCATAAATTATCTCAAATAAAATAAATAATAATTAAAATAATAAAGATCAAATCTAAAAAAAATATGAAGAAATTAAAATAATAATAATTAACATTTCATAAAATATTTCAAATAAAATAAATAACAATAAAAAGAATGAGGACCAAATTTGATAGATAAAAAATTTCAATAAAAAAATCATAGGAGAAAAGTAAATAACAATTATAAAAATAAGGATCAAAGTTAATATAAAAATTAAATTTTAAGAAATTAAATTAAAAAATAAATATTCAAAACAAAATATATATAGCAATCAAAAATTTGAGGATCAAATTTGATATAATTAGCAAATAATGATATTTCTAAATTTTTCATAACTTCCGAAAAGTGTTTTCCTCCTAAATTTTTCAGGAAAACACTTTCCTGAAAATCAAGCCAAATTTTCCTTTAACTGAAAAGTGTTTTTCATTTACCAACTTTCCTAACAGTAAATAAACATAAAAAAATTTGAAAAATAATTTTTCAGAAACCACTTTTTAAAAAATAAATATAAGAAAGTTTAAAAAGTATTTTTCCAGAAACTACTTTCCAGAAAACAAATATAGATAAAAAGAAAAATACTTTCCTAAAAACCAAGCTAATTTTTTTTACTGAAAAATATTTTTCGTTGATTAGAAAATATTTTTTATTGATTAGAAAGTATTTTTTGTTGATTGAGAAATGTTTTTCATTGATTAACTTTTTTAATAATAAATAAATATAAAAAAATTAAAAAAATAATTTTTTAGAAAATAAACATTATCTTAAAACTGAAAAAACACGAAGAAGAAAAAGAAAAAGAAGAAATAAACAGAAATGGTAATGTTACCTGCTGATAGGCGCGGGGGAAAAAGTAATAAAATAACCGGCTCCGGCACAGGTGAAACTACTACTAAAAAATCAGGAGTTTATCCGGAGTCGCATGCCCATCGCTGCAGCAATATTCCGGATTTTGCACTTCTACATCTACATGCATTCTCACCTTTACCACAACGGCATTGTTTGGAAATGGAATGAAATCCTTTTTCTAAATTTAAATTTTTTATTTTTATTTAAAATTATTATTTCTTTATGATTTCATAATATTTTTATTTACTACTGTTAAAATAGCTTTTTTTTTAAATAAAATTATTATATTTTCAAGTAAAAAATATTTTAAACAATAACCACCACCATTAACACATCCTAAATTCTTTGAACAGCTGTTGCCATGCAATTCCCTCATGTGCCTTTTTGTGACTTGTTTAATAATTTAGTATTGATTATTTTTTAAAATATTTTTTATTTAAAAATATATTAAAATAATAATTTTTTAACATATCAAAATAATTTAAAATATTTTATTTAAAGTAATAAATTTTAAAAAAAATTATTATATCAAACCAAATAAAATCTATATCCATCCATAAAGCTAACATCATAAAAATCTAGTTTCTTTTTATCTTAATTTAATAACTTAAACTATAAATAAAATTTTAATATATAATTTATATGAAAACTCTTTGGGTTTGAAACTTACATAAATCTATATTATTTTATTTTTAATTTTTATTAAATAAATAAAAATAATAAGATTCAAATTCGTGATTTTGTTTATCAAATAAATAAAAATAATAAAATTTAAACTCATGACTACTTGATAACATTAATATGATATTATATTAAAAAACTATCTTAACTCAATAACTTAATATAATATCATATTAAAAAACTATCTTAACTCAATAACTTAAAATGTTAACTCAATAACTTAAAATGTTAGATAATATTTTAAAATATAATTTATATTATTTTTTAATATAATCCCTTAAATAAAAATCTTTTAAACTTTAAACTCGCACATACTTACAATATACCCTATACTTAATTTTTTATTAAAATTTAAAATGTATTTATTTTTTATTTCAAATTAATATTTTTTTTATATTTTTAAATTATTTTAATACACTAATATTAAAAATAATTTTTAAAAAATAAAAAAAATATTATTTTAATATATTTTTAAATAAAAAACACTTTAAAAAACAATCTCAGCCTTCCCAAGCTCATCAAACTTAGACTCTTAATGTCTCTTAATGTGAATTCAGCCAGCATGGTAAAGGGGCAACACCTCCACTGGAAAATTGTGTTTGAATTGGTTTATAAAATTTAAACTGGATCTTTTACGGTGAAACAATTTTCACTTTTGCAGAAACATTTTTCAAGGAAACAAGGTTACATTTCACAAGAAAGAATCCCCCATATCCAAAAGAAATCCATCCCAACATGTAACAAGTTTGATCTATCATCAACATTCAAAAGCCAAAGAAGATATACCTTCAAATCCTTAAGGCATTATGTGATGAGTGATAAGGTCATTCAATGCACAAGGAGAGCTTACCTTTGTGGCACAACAATTCCAACATCAGGGGCTGCCTGAAGCTTCATCATTCGCACCCAAACCCTAAAATTGTATAATTGAACAAACTGAAATCTGTAATATTTGCAGAACAACTAAAGCCAAAGAATGGCGGCATTCACATTCTTCCTTATGACTCCATGCAATTTCACAGCCCAAACTCAGCTCTCAACAAAAGCAAAACTCAAATAGCCCTAAAAGCTTCTCTGCTTGAAGCATGCAAGTATCAGATTTAGTAAAGAAAGCACCCTGCTGGATGTAAGAAAAACACAAACTGTAGAATCATAAAATTCTTCATTCATAACAGATAAAAAAAAAAATCACATTAAGTAATCAACGATATCAACCAAGCATTATCAGTATTTTGGAAATATGGGAAATGCAATACATGAAAAGCCATCCAAGTCTGCCATTGACATGAACATTGACACTTGAATTTCATGCTTGGTTGTCAACTAAACTTCTGTAAATAAAACCATCTCACATAGAAACTCTCTGCAATTCTCATTCCCTTTCAAAATTAAACTCAACAATCCATAACATTGGTAGTTGTAAATAGTTATTCCAAATTGTCAGTTATATATTCACAAAAAGAAAAAAAAATGCCACATTAAGATTCTCAAGTAGGAGGTAATGGCATCAAGAGCTACCAACTTATCTTGACTATGGAACATACACATTTCAAAAATCGCACAAGCAAACAAAGACTGCGAAAAGCAACTGTGGTCAGAGCATTCATATCATTGAATCAAACAAGAGAATTTAGAATGAACTCCCCATAACAACAATACCAGAAGAAAAGCTTTAAACCTTCGCATTAAAGCCCGTAGTTCACACATGACAAAAATAAGAACCGCTCAATTAGAAAACTACTCAAATGTCACTAACAGTAACAGAAATTAGAAAAAAAAAATAACTTTTAATCCGAAACGACCATGTATATATTGTGTCAAAACTGGGAAAAAACAATTTCCCCTAACAAAAATAGGAACCCCCGACACAATCCTATCTATATCATAAACCCCCAAAAAACAAACAACCAACCAACCAAAGACAAACCCAAGATTAACAGCAACAGTTACCATCATCCCTCTTTTATTCAAGACTGCTCAGGACAATCCCTAGCAAAGTGCCCTTCATTACCACAATTAAAACATCCACCACTATTACCACCGCCAAACCTTCCACCACCAGTTACTCTTGCACTGGTGCAATCCCTAGCCAAATGCCCATACCCACCGCAGTTATAACAAGCTCCACTCCCACCCGGACAGTCCCTTGCCACATGGCCAAACCCTCCACAACTGTAACACCCATTGTTATTCCCCTTCGTGCACTCCCTCGCAAAATGCCCACTGCTTCCACACTTATAGCAACCAAAATCGCCACCGCGATTGTTGTTGTTGTTGTAATTATTGTAACCTTTACTACTGTTATTGTTGCAATCCCTCGCAATATGGCCAGGATTCCCACAATTGAAACAACCAACACCGTTGTTATTGTTGTTGCGGCGGCTGAAACCACCGGAGGTGTTAGTGCGGCGTTTGATAGGTCCGCCACCGGGGGCAGTAACTTCAATAGCTTGGTACTTGTCTTCAGTCAGTAAAATAGTGAACTCAACGACGTCGTCTTCGTAAAGAGTACGGTAGCCACCGTCAGATTTGATGGCGGAGTGGTGAACGAAGAGATCTTTGTCGCCAACATCAGGTTTGATGAATCCAAATCCTTTCTTGTCGCTGAATCGAACCACCCTGCCGGTCGATCTCTCCTCCTTTGTCGCCGCCACAGCTACCGCTTGCTCCTCCGCCATTGATGATTGATTAAATCGAGCGAGAGAAAACTTGGGTTTTTTTTTCTTTAGATCTAGAAGATTTACAAGGGCATTGGTGCCTTTATCGAGAGAGGAGATTCCCTTTAATGTAAGGAGAAGTAACCCTAATGGCCTGATTAAGATAAATTTATGGAATTGCTGTGGTTATTGGTTTTTAAAATATTTTGTATTTAAAAATATATTAAAATAATATTTTATTTTTTAAAACAATTATTTTTAATATAATTTCCTAAAATAATTTAAAAATACTAAAAAATATTAATTAAAATAAAAAATAAAAAACCATAATTTTTTTAAAATATAAAAATAACCATGATCTTAAAAGTTTACTTGACACTGATCTTTGATTATTAATTATTTTTTTATGAAACAAATAAGAAAATATATAATTTTAAATATTTTTAAAAAATAAAAATAAACAGGTCTTTAAAAACTTATTTAAAGTCAACCTTTCACTATTAGTTGTTTTTGTATTTTATTTTAATAGCTTATAATTAAATCCTTAATTATAATAAACTTTTAAAATAAGATATGCTTGCTATAAAAAATGATGGTATTTTATGAAAATCTTTTTTCTCTTAAAGTCTTATAATTATTAGATATGTGAGGGCAATTTACTGGGAAGTATTCATGTGATATTGAAAAGATATATTGTAATTAATTAAGCTTATTATATTTAAAATATTGAAGTGGGAGTAGAATTACGAAGGAAGTATGATTTAAAAAAAAAAAAAACAAAGTATCTTTTAATTTAATGTGATTGTTTGGGTGAAGTGATGGTTGAGTATTTAGTTTTGTTATTAGATATTATTATTTGATTAATGCAATTAAAGTTTTTTTTCTCATCATTGATTATTAAATTTTTTAGATTCAAGATTTCAATCATCTCATGAAAATTAAATTTTATTACTATTTAAATTTCAAACTTTTAAAAATAAATGTAATGTATTTGAAAAATTGATTATATTATAATTATAATATGAGTAATGTTATCCTTAATAAAATTTAATAATACTATTTCTTAATTTCTAGAGTGATTTCAACTTAGTTGAGTTTTATTATTGCTGATTTGTTTCTTAATTACCACTTTTTATATAAGAAAAACCATTATAAAAGAAAGTAAACATGACAAGTTTTATTGGAAAAAAATTGTCACTGATAAAATTTTTCAATAACTAAATTGTTCAAATATTTTTTTTTTATTTGAGGCATGTTATATTATATGCAAGTTAAAATATATACATAGTTAATCAACTTTTTACTATAAATATAAACACATACTATTATGGACTCATACAATATTTCTTTTTATTATTGTTGTTATTTGTTTTTAGGTTTTAAATTACGTAACTTATTTTTACGTCCTTGTATCATTCTTTTACGTGAGAGCAAGACATTTCCTTCTTTTCATCTAGAAAGAAAAAAAAAATGATTACTTCTCCTTTTATTCAACTAGGATTTGTCAACTAATTGAGATAGGAAATGATTGATTATACCACAAAGAAGAGCAATATGGTGCATGGGATAAGAAAAGGAGGGAGATGAAAAAACAATAGTGGGATAGAGTTTAGATATGTCATAATTTTTTTTATTAATATAAATATTTGTATCAGTTTATATCTACTTTAATTAATCCTATAAAAATATCATAATTTTATTTATAAGGATGATAGTTATTGTTGTAATGTTAAAGACTCAATTATCATAACCTTATTTCACCAACAATATTGGTAAGGACAATCAAAACAACAACATATAAGATTGTTTTTATTGATAAGTTTTCTGGACCATATATATGTAATGTAAATGATAAATTTAAAATTTTTTAAGAGCCCAAGTTTCTTATTAGACAAATCTAAAGTTATTTAGATTTTATACAGAAATTACCTCAAGATTATATATTCTTTGTTATTTTGAATAGTTGTTTCAGTGATAAGATGTCACAAACCACAAGTCGTTCAAATATTCGATCTTTAACAATAATCTATATAAACTACTAGTAAAAAATCTATTAAACTCTTTTAGGAGAGAGATTGTTATACTTTTGAGTGCTAGTTTTTTTTTTTTTGTATTTTAAGTGTTTTTTTTTTTGTATTTTACTTATCTAAATTAAAACATATAACTTTCTATTTATAAGGAAACCTAAAAACTATAGAAATGTCAAATTACTAATTTACCTCTTTTATATATATTATTTTGGGCAAATTTTAAAAATTTATTCAATCAAGTCCTTACTTAATTGTTTTTGAGTCTAGAATTATAATCCACTATATTAATTACACTCTAGTCTTTAATTTCTAAAATTTATTTGTAATTAAATCATTCTTGATTAATTATTTTATTTTAACTTCTAACCAATGGTTCTTATGTATATGACCAATTAATTTCCTTAATAAGTTGATCTAAATATAAGTGATAATCCTAAATAAAATAAAATAAAATAAATAATTTAATTTATTATCAATTCAACAATTTATTTGGTGTCAATTTGTTGATTCTGTTAACCTTGTTGGTTTGCTATTTTGTTCAGGGAGTATATTTTCTTTATTATTCAAGGGAGTTTATTCCCTTTGTTCTCTAGTATGTCTGTATATCCTAACTTGTTAATTTTCCAACTTAGTTTTGTTTTGATCTATAAAATTTGTTACATTTGATAAAAAAGAAAAGAAAAAGAAACCTACTCCACCTACTAACCATTTTATAAACACAAAGTTCATCTATATTTTTGATGAAATATAACTATTTGATTATCTCATCAAAATAAATATTCTAACTTCTTAAAGCTTGCTTTAGTTGATAAATAAATTTTTATAACTTGTATACTTTATTGGTAAATTTCTTAGTTTTAAAATCTTCAAGTTATATTATATGCACATCTTCGTGAATATTCTCATTCAAAAAGGCAATTTTCACATTTATTTGTCAAATATTATAATCATAATATGCAACTATTGCAAGCAAAATCCTTATGAATTTTAACATAACTATCAGCAAAAAGGTTTTTATTAAAATCAACACCTTGCTTTTATTTGTAACTTTTAGAAACTAGTCTACTTTTATATATTTGTATGTTATCATTCATACCGATCTTTTTATTAAAAACTTATTTATATCTAATAGGTTTTATCCCTTTAAGTGGATCAACCAAAATTCATACCTAGTTGAATATTTATTTATATCCAAACTCTCACTAAATCATATATTTCAATTCTCAAATATCTATTGTATCCATTTTTGGGGCACTCAAATAAATTTTTTCCAATTTAAATAAGCTTTATACCTATTTTGACTCTATCAAATGATTCATATTTTAAATATTCCTTGTGCTCGCTTTTGCAATATTTAATTATTTTTTTCACTTAAATATTTCTCAATCCAAGCACACCATTGAAACCAAATTAAATCTTCTATATATTTAATTTTGCCATAGTTGTCAATTTAATTTGTATATATTATTTTCATCATTATACTCCATTAAATTAAATCCCAACATTGTGGTTATTTCCCATTTAATGTATTAAATTATATCATTGTGATCCATTTAATTAAATCCCCATAATTATGGTTATTTTTTATTTAGTGTATTAAATTCCACTATTGCAAATCATTTATTTTACAAATATTAAACTCTTATCATGAAAATCCTATTTCCTTTCATATCATTTTTTGTTCCATAACTATAATTTTTATTATGTCCACATAGTTGACTAAATATCTTATCCATAACCTTATTCACCATCCACTCAGCTAACTAAGTAATTTGTTCTATAACCTTAGTCTCCATCTAATCAGCTAACTAAGTAATTTGTTCTATAACCTTAGTCCCATTACACGGTTCCTGATGCACAATTGAATAAGTAAATAGTTCCTTAACCATAGTCCCAATACATAACTAACTAATTAAACAGTTCCATAATTTCAATACTCATACAAGACTGACTAAATAAACAATCATTTCCTTAATTTCCATCCTTAACCATCTAAGTTTGTAGTTTCCAACACAAAGGTTAACAATGTATTATTATCAAATTCAATGTTATTGTAATATCCCACATCGAGATAAGAGTGTCTAGAGCCAAGGCTTATTAAGGTAATAGGTCCCTAACCTTGTAGAATGCGTTTTGGGGTTTGTGAGCTATCAGAAACAAAATCGTGAGGTGTGGAAGCCAGGTTGGGCTGAGCCAAAGCGAATGATATACAACATGTTAGGTCGAACTGTTACATTTGGTTTCAGAGTCGATCTCACTAGCTATCTGATGGTGCCAACATGGTCGTCAGACTTTTTAAAAGGAGTGGATTGTAAGATCCCATATCAACAGGTAAGGAATTGGTTACTAGTCTTATTAGTAGTGCTGGTTGCCAATATAATATACATGTTTGGGGACCTATGAACTACCAAAAACAAAACCATAAGGCATGGAAGCCGGGTTGGGCTAAGGCAAAGTAGACAATCAAGGTTTCTCAATCATGCTTGCCTATTGTTGGAATAATCCATGTATTCCTTCCTTTTATGTTAATTTTTTATCATCATCAAATTTATGCAATTTAATCCATAATCTTAATAAAAATCATCCTCCTTTTCACTATTACTTTTGTCAACTATAAAGATTAAAGAAAATGGAATGCTTTTCAAATTTCCACACTTGTTACATTTTTTGAACCATTTTTCATCTAAGTTAGTTTAGTTCTACATAATTCATATAACAACTCAAATAAATATTTTCAAATGCAAAATCTCTACTTTGGTTGAATATTTTAATAAGAATCAAGTCAATCTTTTATAAATTTCTCCTCAGTTCTACCTTCATTCCATCAATTCACATTCCAACTAATATAATTCTATTCATGAATGACCAAAATTCAATCAAGCAATTCCATACTTTTATCCCTTTATATAGCTGATTTCTCCATGCACAAGTAAAGGTAGATGTTTTTCTTAATTCTTGTTTTAAACCTATTATCCAATCTTTTCTCATATAAAAAATCATTATTAAAACACAAATATCTCAAATCAATACATTAATTTATCTAACTTAATCCACACAACTCATTAATCCAGAAAAATAAACCCAAATTAAACATAAAACAAGGTTGCTTACTTAATTACTCACAAAAATTAAGGATAGAAAAAAAAAATTATTCTTTACTTTTTTCCCTTTTCACTATTTAAAACTTCAAGACATCTTTGATTTCGACTCCAAGTCTATTCTAAACCCCTTTCAATCTTTTAGCTCACTCATCTAGCATTTAATTTATTGTAATCTAGGTGAAAAATCAAGTAAAAACACGTAAAAAATTATACCACACAATTACACAATTATTACATAAAAAACTGAGTAATTATAAAATCGAAGTCATTGGAAAAAGTTAAGAAGAGATAAAGTGTTTAAACAATGATATTTCTTCCATAATATATATATATATATATATATATATATATATATATATATATATATATTATCAATGAGTTTATTTTAAAGGTGAAAGTTCAATAAAAATGATTTCACCCTTCAAATATTCTAGAAATAATAGATTGTAACCTATAATATTTTTTATTTAATCTACTTTATTATTTTTAAATGGTGTTTAAAGATTTGAAATGGTTTTATAGAGGTTTTAGTATAAAAACTTAAACCCTAACTTTGGTTGTCAAAATTTATAATAGAAAATGACACTTTGTACATTATATAAAAAAAATAAAAAAAATTCAAGTGAATGACATATTTTCTCTCAATTTTTTTTAAAAATAATTAGGCACTTGAGTTTACCCTACATAACTTTGTTTGTTAAACGACACTAAACTTTTTCTTTCCTTTTCTAATTTTAGAATAAAACTATATCTAAGTAAATTTAAAATGATATTTTTTAATAATTTTATTCATATAAGTACACAAAAATAATTAATTCATGAATATATTTTTTAATGAAACTCACTTTCATGATCATAATAAATTTTTATTTGAAAAACAATGCTTGTAATAAAAATAAACATATTTTTGTAAAAAATACTTGAATAAGAAAAGAGTGTTTTTATTTAAAAGATATATTTTTTCCTCTTTAATTCAATTCAAGTCATTAGAATTTTTAAGAATATTTTTTAATTGCTATTTGTCTTTGTTGAATAAATCATGTTGCTAATAAAAAAGACATGTCATTGTATTGTATAAAAATGAAGTTACATGAATGAGCTGAGAATACAATCTTGACTAAAAAAATATCTTTTTTCTCCAGAATTTTAATAATTTCCTATCTTACTGATATTTATTTTTAATTTTTATATAATTAAATAAAAATATATTTCAAACATACCATGATTCCTTAAGAAATAACAACTCCTGTCATTTGTAAATGCATGCTATGACATTACATTCCCTTCATTCATAAAAAAGGAAACAGAAATTTATAGCCAAAAATTACGAACATGCATCTTAATTATCTATCTACAGCAACGCAGCAGGAGCAAGACGATTGCTTGTAGTAACCAAAAAAGAGGTAATATTTGTACAAGTAATCAAATTAATAGACCTCCACATTCCATTGCCCTGCTTTCTTCATGCTTCTTTTGTACTCAAGCCAGTCAATTTCTGCAAAATAGAGCAGAAAACCAACGATGGTATTGGAAGCATGTTTCATGTAAAGCAGAAACCATCAGTGTGTGTGTGTGCAGAGTGGTTCGTAGTTATTTCTCACCCTCTTTAGCAGCCAATGACACCATTATATCATCAATCCCCTTCTCCATTCCTTTCAATCCACACATGTAGACGTAGGTGTTGTCTTTCTTTAGTAGTTCCCATAGCTCTTCTGCATATTCTGCCATCCGGGTTTGGATGTACATCTTTTCACCTTTGGCATTGGTTTGCTCTCTACTTACCGCAAAGTCTAGCCTGAAGTTGTCAGGCGCTTTCTCCTTCATCTTCTCGAATTCCTGTCCATAGAATAGAGGCCGATGCCATTAGCATTTCAATGTTTTGTTTCCATAAGGTCTGGGAGTAAATTTATAATGCAAGGTTAGTGAAATGATCTGTTTGCCTCACCTCCTTGTAAAGCAATGAGCTACTTGTTGGGACTCCCAAGAAGAGCCATGCCAAACCATTGAACTGCAAATCATTGCAATCAATAACTGAAATCCTTG
The DNA here is from genome assembly GCA_026413675.1 of Populus pruinosa. Classification (NCBI taxonomy): domain Eukaryota; kingdom Viridiplantae; phylum Streptophyta; class Magnoliopsida; order Malpighiales; family Salicaceae; genus Populus; species Populus pruinosa. The sequence continues at coordinate 7,969,414 of CM048598.1, forward strand.
CATTCTCAAGAAAAAAAGAGTGGCTTTTGTTTTACCTTGTAGTCATCATGCTTCTCAAAGAACATTTTCCACAAGAATGACCGGAATGGAGCAATACCAGTTCCAGTTGCAAGCTGCAGGTTCAATACTAAAATGCATAAGAAACTTGGATTGAGGAATAGTTCAAATGGATAATATTCAAGTACTCGCTTAATATTGAAAAAGGGGATGATACCATAATGACAGTGGCATTGGGATCTTTAGGCATGAGCATTTCTTTCCCAACTGGTCCTGTAATATTAACTTCAGCTCCAGGTTTCAAGTCACCTAAAATGTAATTCATTTCATTACTGGGATGTTAGATCAGGCATCTTGATTCACTGTTCTTACTTTATCACAAACCTTCTTTTCATTATACATGCCAACGATCTTGATACCAAGCTACTTCCTTTTAAACTTAAACACAAACAAAATGCTTTCATATATATATATATATATTTTCTCTGATCATACAGCCTTACACAAGAAATTTGAGCAAACTCCTTTTACAATTTCTCCTTGGTCATTGGTGTACACAAGCCTCTTCACACATAAAGAAACCTGAACAAGGATGAATCATCCTCACCGAAATGAGTTAGACTTAATCCTGACATCACTAACAAAAAGGATAGCAAGTGGAACATTATGACAATTAATTGAGCTTGCAAAATTGGCATCTGTTGAACATTCATCATTTTTTACATAAACTCAACATCTCTTCGAGAATAAGTTAGAAACTAATATGTGGAAAGAAAAATATGAATTGGAAATTGGACGAAAAACTCACAGTTTTGGAGTCTCCAAAGTCACCGATAGCACTGCTAGCAATTGAATATAATCTTAGTTTATGAGGCTTCCCATTCTTATCAATTCCATCTGGAATCACTCCAATTGATTGCCCTTCTCTATACGGAACCTCTCCTAAACCACCCAAGGTAACCAATCAGCCCAACATGATCATTTCATATATATTAATGATTCAGCTAAAACCAAAAAAAAAGAGAGGAGGAGATTGCTTTATTAGATTCTCGTTACATCATATCAACATTCAGCAGCTTGATTCCTCAACCACACTTGCATGTAAAACGAATGGGCAATTCAGCAACTATACATTTGCCATATCAATCAACCTTAAATGCTTGGCAGATGATTTAGCTAGATGAAAGTTGAAGGGCATACGTACATACCTTCAGTGCTGAAGACCATGTGCCAGGTTTCACCAGGAGCATCATCACCAGTGATCTTAGTGTTCAAAAGACATCTTCCAATGTAAGGGTTCTTAGGCTTGAACTTGTTAACAACCACTCCCTCCTCATTTTTCTTTGATACCTTCTCAACCTTAGCTGGAGCCTCTGTTGTAACTTGAGCTCTAATGGAAATCACTCTGCCACTAGCAGACACATCCCTGAAGTGAACTGGCACCTGAAGATATAGCCAACCCAGAAAAATACCTCGGATAATTAAGTTCCCTGTAAAACATGAGGAGTGCTATGTCAAAAGAGGCAGTACCTTTCTCAAGGTGATTCTTTCTGGTGCAATGAGAATGGTTCTTGAAGGAAGAGAAGTGGACTTTGTTGAGGAAGGAAAAGAGACCGCAGCAGTCACTGCAGCTGCCATGGTTGAGATGATGGTGGTGGTTGTGAAGAGAGGGAGGTTTTATCAGTGGAGGAAGCGAGAAACAGAAGAATGCAAGTATTATGGCCTGTTCTTTTTCTTTCTTTTTGGGGGGGATGATGGGATTTGAATGGATGAGATCTTGAAGCAAATGCAGTGGCTGATGAGAGGATAAGTTGTCTGTGCAACGTATGACTCCAATTATCCTTTTGCCACAAAAGTCTGCCTGCCGCTATCTTTGTTTTGATGTATCAGAGCAACGAGGCCTCCCAAGTCTCAACCCAACAAAAGTGAAAATATACGAGTTCTGTCGCTAATGGGTTAACTACGGTTTAAATTATTGCTCTCTTCAAGATGCGAAGGGGAGACACCACTCCATTAAAATAAAAGAAGGATTTTTTAATCCAAATTTTTTTAAGAAATAAATTTATTTTAAAATAATTTTAATCTCAAATAAAAAACTAATGAACCATTAAAAAAAAAACTAAACATAAGTTCTTGTATATGTTAACTTAAAAAACCAGGCCTCCATTTGATATTTTTTTAAATGAGAGAACGATTTTTTAAATGAGAGAACGATATGTTATCCAATAAAATAAATTTTAGTAATTGAAGATGGTTGAAAAATTAGGATTTGATTTGTAAGATCTTTAAAATTTAATTTTTAACTTATTTTAATCTAAAAATATTCTTAGAAGCCTCAATAACCTTATCGTAACTTGATTTTGACTACTTGTTTGGACCACATTATTCTTTTTAATAAAAGACTAAGATTTCTATAAGAAAATATATTTTCAATACAATTTAGTCAATTATCAATTATTTTGTGATTTTTGATCTTTTTAGTTATCATTTTTTAAGTTAGAAGTATTGACAAATTAAAAGAAAAAAATAAATATTTTGTTTAGTGAAATATTCTCTTCATTATCTGGTAATATATAAACTCAAATACACCTTGGCCTAAATAGTTCTAACAAGATTCTTTATCAACGTCAAATTGGAGAGGTGGACAAACAAGTATCAATCAATGTTAAAGGTGTTTTTTCTAGAATACGCGAGGAGTAATTTATATGGTAAGTGATATTTGTCAATAATGTTTGGGTAGCTCAGATATAATTGTTGGGTATCAATTCATTATGTTTTTTCTTTATTGCATATAACTTGTATATATACATGCATAATAAATCCTATATATGGATGAAAAATAGGAATAAAAATATATCAAAATCTTTCCTAAACTTGTTCTTGATTTCTAGTTTTCCTGATTTTTCCTGATTTGTAATATTTTCCAAACAAAGAATTAATCATTATTAACACTTCCTCTTAAGGTGGTGCAAAGATATCTCGTATGCCTAACTTACTGAGAGAGTAATGAAACATTTTACTTGATACTGCTTTAGTAAGTATATCTGCCAATTGATCCTCAAATCTGACAAAAACAAAATTCACAATCTTCTCATCGAGTTTATGCCTGATGAAATGTCTATCTGTTTCCACATATTTAGTTTGATTATTTTGAACTGTGATTAGTACTTAAAAATGTATTTTTATCATGGTTTTATATCATCATTTTGCACTTGAAGTATCAATAACTCCTTAACTAAAACATGTTTTATAATAATATATCTAATAATATAAGATACCTTTAATTTGTGGTAAATGTTTATTTTAAATGCAGGCCTATCACATAAATGAAAGAATTGATTGATGACTTTAAGAACTTAAATTGCAAGGGCAAAGGTATGACCAAAATTAGAAAAGAGATGTCGGTGCAATCCAAACCGGAACACTGTTCGGTAATTGGGTCATATTTGGAGCTATAGATCTTATATTTAGGTCTACTTTATATGGATGAAAACTTAAGACATAGGCCTACAGCTTTCATATGGAGCCCAAGATCTAAAAAGATCATTTTTAAGTCCATATTATAGCAACAACAAAAAAGCCCGAATCTGTCCTCCAGCCCAAGCACTGTTCAGTATTTTGGCTATATCTGGAGTTTTAGAAGTCCAAATGAGCTGAATTTTTTACATACGACTGAGACAATTGACCACAATTTTCATGTTTTTGACGTTATCAATGACATTTTGGGCAGATAAGAGAAGATAAGGATTGTCACCAAGTCAAGAGTTGGCCACCCACTCATCAATTAGTCATCAAATCAATAGTTCCTAATTTTGGCCTATAAAGGGAGGCATTTGCCATGCATTTAGGCATCTTGGTGTTCAGATCAAGATCATACTCTTCCTTTCTCTCTTTGTATTTTTTATAATGTTTATGCTTTGCTTTCATTAATATCAAGTTTATGCCTTTCAATTCCTTTCCATTACTTAGTTAACTCTTATCTTATTTATGTTCTTATTTTGTTTGTTTATTTTTCTTTCTTTCATTATGTCTAGCTAAGTTTATTATGTCAAGGTGAAAAGGTTACACTAATGGTGTAAGAATAAGTATAGTGTAAACTTAATATGGACTTTAATGTTTGATACTAACATGTTTTCTATTTGTTATCTTGTTCACTCTTTAATACTTTGCTTGTTAAATGACTAATCTTGATTTATGTTGTATAACACTTGGTACAACAAATGCTTGACACTTTCATAGCCCATACTGTATGGTATAACCGACATTTGAGTTATGAAAGGAACTTGATTTGTTGTTAACATAAGTTATAATCATTATTGCTTGACGAGATTTACAAGTATTAACATTAATTGAATAAGATGACTAATGTAATCATGTTAACAATCTATAATCTAATTGGAACCTCCTTTGTGTGTGGTTTCTAATTGAATAATAAGAGTTTATACTATACTTGTTTGACATACCATTAGTGGATCCTCTAACCTTGATATTTATTGTTATCGTTGTTAAATCTTTGCGTTAATATTCCATCTTAAAATTCTTATCTTCTTCTTTATTATTATTATTGTTGTTGTTGTTGTATTATTGTTATTTATAATTTGTACAATTAACCTCCCTGTGGTTCGACCCCGGTTTTGCCGGGTTATTTATTACTTCGACACTTCTGCACTTGGGAGAAGATATCAATCTTTTAGTCGTGTCAAGTTTTTGGCGCCATTGCTGGGGATGTAAGTTTTGTATAAATTATAATATTTATTTTATTTTCTCTTTTCACTTTTCTTGTATATAACTTTGTTTCTTTTATCTTGTTTCTTCTTCTTTTGTTTTCTTTTTCCTTTTATTCTATTTCTTCATATGCATGAGAGTGTGGTCACGTACATCAAGTGGTAGACTTTGTAGGATATCCTCATCATTTTCAGAAAATATGCCCTAAGAAGATAATCAATCACTTCATAATGAGAATAATGAGAATAATCGTGCTAGAACACTTAAAGACCACATGAATCCCACAAGAACAAATGCACCATCACGCATAGTTTTTCCTCCCGATGCATCTCATTTTAATTTTAAGCTAGACATTATTCAACTTTTACCTTCTTTTCATGGCTTAGAATAGGAAAATCCATACTTGCATTTAAGGGAATTTGAGGAGGTCTGCAACACATATAATAATTTAAATTCTAGCATGAATACCATCAGATTAAAGCTTTTTCCTTTTTTATTAAAAGATAAAGCTAAAACATGGCTACAAAATTTGAAACCTGGATCCATTCGTGCTTGGGATGAAATGTAACAACTGTTTTTAAAGAAGTTTTTCCCATTTTATAAAACAAACTCTTTCGAAAGACAAATCACCACTTTCACTCAAAAACCAGGAGAAACATTTTACCAATGTTGGGATAGGTATTGAGACTTGCTTAATACTTGCCCTCATCATGGTTTTGAAACATGGAGATTAGTTTCACATTTCTATAAAGGGTTAACACCTAGAGATAGGTAAATGGTTGAATTGATGTGCAATGGAACTTTTAAAGATAAAGACCCTGATGAAATAATGGAGTATTTAGACTTGTTAGCTAAAAATGCTCAAAATTGAGACACCGCGGGTACTTATGAGGCACCAAGTAAAACTCGACCTCATACATCTAGTGGAGGTATGTACAACCTTAGAGAAGATGATGACCTTCAAGCCAAGTTTGCATCTTTAGCTAGAAAAGTCGAGGCATTAGAATTAAAAAAGAGGTTAATTAAAATCTATTGAAAACATTTTGTGTCAAATATGTGAAACAAATGAACACTCAACCAACGATTGTCCAACCTTGCCTTTTTTTAAGGAATTCTCCATGAACAAGCCCATGCTTTAAATAGTTTTCAAATACCCAACCACAACCCATACTCCCAAATATACAACCCTGGTTGGAGAAATCACCCAAATTTCAGTTGGAAGAGTGATAATAACAATGAACAAACTTCACAACCACCATTTCAAGCACACCATAATTTCCAAAATTCTTATGGATATGTACCTCCTTATGCTCCACCTCCTAGAAGAAATCTTGAGGAAACCTAGAAGAAATCTTGAGGAAACATCGCATGCATTCATTGAAAAGTAAGAGATAGTCAATACTCAACTTGCTTAAAACATAACAGATTTTAAAGATACTGTTACAAAATTAACATCTGCTCTCAGGTTTTAAGAGAAAGGTAAGTTTCCATCTCAACCATAACAAAATCCCAAGGGGCAATACAATGCAAATACAAGTAGTTCTGGAAGCCAACACATGGATCAAGTCAAATCAGTCACTACTCTATGCAGTGGTAAGGTTATTGAAAAACCCACTCTTGAACCTTATGAGAAAGATGATGAGTCAATATCTGAGGGTAAGGAAGGGGTTGAATCTGAAAATTGTAAAGAAAAGACTAATTCTCCGCCAGCACTTCCATTTCCTCAAGCCATGACCAAACAAAAGAAAGTCCATCACAACTCTGAAACCTCTTGCAAACTTAATGGACATAAAAAATGTAAGTTATTACAAACTCTGAAAATGCACAAAAATGTATTAGGATGGACCATAGTTGATATAAAAGGAATTAGTCCTTTGATTTGTACACATAGAATTTATTTAGAGGAAAATGCTAAACCCTCTAGAGAAATGCAACGAAGGCTAAATCCTAATATGAAAGAAGTAGTGAAAAATAAAGTCGTTAAGCTTCTAGATAATGAAATCATTTATCCTATTTTTGAAAAATGAAATCCTACCCAAGTTGTAACCAAGAAATCTGGAGTCACTGTGATAACAAATAAGAACAATGAGTTAATTCCCACTAGAACTGTTACTGGTTGGCGCATGTGCATTGACTATAGAAAACTTAATTCAATGACTAGAAAAGATCATTTTCCTTTACCTTTCATGGACCAAATCCTAGAAAGAGTAGCACGTTATGAATTTTATTGTTTCCTAGATGGCTATTCGAGTTACAACCAAATTGAAATTGCATTAGAAGATCAAGAGAAGACTACTTTCACATGTCCATTTGGTACTTTTATATATTAAAGAATGCCTTTTAGATTATATAATGCACTAGCCACATTTCAAAGATGCATGCTTAGTATATTTAGTGATATGGTTGAACATTTTCTTGAGATTTTTATGGATAATTTTTCTGTTTTTGGCGATTCATTTAATGATTGTTTGACTAACTTAGAAAAGGTTTTGACTAGGTGTGAAGAGAAGAATCTTGTGCTAAATTGGGAAAAATGTCATTTTATGGTAACAAACGGCATTGTACTTGGTCATATTGTTTCATAAAAAAGAATTGAGGTTGACAAATCTAAAATCGAGTTAATTACAAACTTGCCAACACCAAAATCTCTTAAAGATGTTAGATCATTCCTAGTACATACTGGTTTTTATAGAAGGTTCATCAAAGATTTTAGTGTAATATTTAAGCCTTTAAGCAACCTTCTAACAAAGGATACTATTTTTGAATGGACTGAACATTGTGAAGAAGCCTTTGTTAAACTTAAAAACTTGCTTGCTTGTGCTCCTATCATTCAACCTCCTGATTGGTCATTACCTTTTGAAATAATATGTGATGCTAGTGATTATGCCGTAGATGCTGTTTTGGGACAAAGAAAAGATAAGAAACCTTATGTAATTTACTATGCAAGTAAAACTTTAAATAGTGCTTAAATAAATTATACCACCATTGAAAAAGAATTACTTGCAATAGTATTTACATGTGAAAAATTCAGATCTTATCTTGTTGGCTCACCTGTTATTGTTTTTAGTGATCATGCAGCATTGAAATATCTTCTTTCTAAGAAAGATTCTAAAGCTAGATTGGTGCGGTGGATTTTATTACTTCAAGAATTTGATATCACAATCAAAGATAAGAAAGACAGCGAAAATGTTGTCGCAGATCATTTGTTAAGATTGACAACAGATTCGAAAACTGACATCACATCAATCGATGACTACTTTCCCGATGAATCTTTACTTTCTATCTCTACAATGCCTTGGTTTTCTAATATTGTCAATTTTTTTATTTCAAGACAATTGCTAGCTCATTAGAGTACCCAAGATAAAAGAAAGTTCTTGAATGAAGTGAAGAACTTTTATTGGGATGACCCTTATTTATTCAAATATTGTCCTGATCAAATATTTTGAAGATGCATTCCTGACAATGAGCTAAGTAGTGTCATTAAATTTTGTCATTTTGAGGCATGTAGGGGCCATTTCTCGTCAAGAAAGACAACTGCAAAAATCTTACAAAGTAGATTTTATTGGCCCACCATGTTCAAAGACTCACATGCATTCTGCAAGTCTTGTGAAAATTGTCAAAAGTTAGGATCTATTTCAAAATGTCATATGATGCCTTTAAATCCTATTATTGTCATTGAGATCTTTGACTGGTGGGGTATAGATTTCATGGGTCTATTTCCTCCATCATTTAGTTTCGTATACATATTAGTCGTAATAGATTATGTTTCAAAATGGATAGAGGCAATTCCAAGTCAAAACAATGATCACAAAACAGTGATAAAGTTTTTGAAATAAAATATTTTGAGTCAATTTGGAGTCCCTTGAGCCATAATAAGTGATGGTGGAACACATTTCTGCAACAAGCCATTTGAGTCTTTAATGAAGAAATATGGAATCACACACAAAGTTACCACCTCTTATCACCCTCAAACAAGTGGACACGTAGAGCTTGCTAATAGGGAGATCAAATGTATTTTGGAGAAAACAGTGAACCCTAATAGGAAAGACTGGTCTTTAAGACTTAATAATGCACTTTGGGCTTATTGAACTGCTTATAAAACATCATTAGGTATGTCACCTTATAGATTAGTCTATGGAAAACCTTGTCACTTGCTTGTGGAACTTGAACATAAAGCTTATTGGGCTATTAAAGCTTTGAATTCAAATCTGGATGATGCTAGTCAACTGTGAAAATTACAAATAAATGAGCTTGAGGAAATAACAAATGATGCATATGAAAATTCAAGAATTCATAAAGCAAGAATTAAAGAGTTTCATGACAAAAAAATACTGAGAAAAACATTCAATGTTGGTAAAAAACTCTTGCTTTATAATTCTTGACTGCATTTATTTCCTGGAAAATTAAGATCAAGATGGAGCGGTCCTTTTATTGTGAAACATGTGTATTCATATAGGGCCTATGACATCGAGAATCCAAAGAATGACAATGTTTTCAAGGTAAATGGACATCGTTTGAAAATTTACTTTGACAATTTTTCTGTTGAACATGACTTTATTGAATTGGGTGATCCTATATATAAACATTGATTTTTTTTTTTATGTTTCTTTTTTTAGTGATTTTTGCTAGTTTCTCTTACCCTAGTCAAATGGTGGATAACGGTACTCCGTGGCTTAAGTCGGTTGTTTCAGTTTCCCACAATAACTGATATTTGTATATATATTTGTGCAATTCTTTGAATCTCTTTTCCAATTCTCATTTAAAAATGGACACTAATCTTAAAAAAATGAAAAAGTATTTTCCCGTTCTATCTCAGAATGCGATTACAAAAGTTTATCATGCTAGATGTGCAAGATTGAGATTGTTAATGAATCATGGAATTCCTGAAGATATTCACTGGTTGATTGAAGCAAAGGTTTGATTATCAGGTGAGTCCTCTAACTTTTTCATTTCACACATGTTTAGAACAGGTAAAAGCATTTTTGCAAAGAAACGTCGTGCAAAACAACTAAAAGTCTGTCATCGATGTGCTAGATGAACTTGTAATACACAATGTTGTTCTTTAGGAATGGTATCTATAAACTATGAAGATAAAATACAATTCATTAAGGATGGCTTAAGTAAGGAGTCTTTAGATAATCTTTTATTGACTCTTCAGATGCATCCTAGTGGAGATGTGCATCATGTATTTCATGATTTATGACCACTATTTCATAAAGAACATGATCGACTTAGTCTTGGGAATCTGACTAAAAAAGACCCTGTTTGCCAGTTTTTAAGAAAACTGGATGGGAAGCCTATCCCTGACCCATAAAGGGCATTTAAGCCGTTCTTGGACGTAAAACCAAGGGAAGATGTGAGCCACAATCACAACTACTTATACAGAGTCATGATTTTTCAAAAGTAAATAGATAAATAAATAAAGAGAGAGAGAGTGTGTGAGACTCCAACTGGCCTACATATAGGTGGTATGATTGCCTTTCTAATTTCTCATCTATAAAATCCTCTCTTCCTTCCTTTCATTTCTACTCAACCTATACATTCAACAAATACAAAAGCGTGTAGAAATGGCAAGTTCCTCAAGTCATCATATAAGAAATATTTGTGTTTTTGGTGGATCTAGTCCTGGGAAGGAAAAGGAGTTTTTAGAATCAGCAAATCATCTTGGTCAAGTGCTAGCTAAGAGAAAGATTCATTTAGTGTATGAGGGAGGTAGTCTAGGGTTAATGGGAGGTGTGTCAATAGCTGTATTTTTAGGAGGTAGTCAAGGTTTAGAGGTCGTCCCCGAAGCTTTAGCACAAGGGGACATCATTGGAAAAACAATTGGAGAGGAACTTTAGGTCTCCACAATGTCGGCTCGAATAAATACAATGTTTAACCATGTTGATGCCTTCATTGCTTTACCAGGTGATCTAGGAACATTGGAAAAGATCTTTCATATTTTCTCTTGGGCTCAACTGCACATTCACCATAAACCCATAGATTTATTAAATATTAATGGTTATTATGATAAGTTGTTGTCTTTTCTTGATCATGTTGTGGAACGATAATTTCTAACATCTTCTGCATGACAAATCATAATCTCTGCTGCTACTGCTGAACAATTAATTGACCAACTACAATCTTTCATTCCTGTAATTGATCCCTCCATGAGTCGCATAAATTGGTCAACTAAGAAAAGCCATAAAAAGCTTAGATTGGATTTGAGCCTTCATTTGTGAATCTTTATGTCTTTTGGTTTTATTATTGTGTTTTGTTGTTACTTATATTTGTTTCAGTGTGTTTCGGGTTTGTTAGTGTTCATTATTTTAGGTGATATCATCTATACTCTATCTTTCTACCTTTAAACATTGAGGATAATGTTTCATTTTGGTTGGGGGGGCAGGGTAGTAGTTGATAAAAAAAATTATTTTTAATTTCAAAAAACATGTGCATAATTGTTGTTACTATGATGGTAGAGTAAATGAGCTCTTTTATGAAAGTGACTCTTGATACGCATCTTAGTAACCATTCTTAACAAGGTCTATTATAATACTTCTTGAAATATTCAGGTTTACAAACTCTCGCATTGTTATCATTTAATTCTGCTTATATACTCATGTATTCTTAAACCTTAATTTACACACACATACATTTTAACATATGATTATGGGTTGCATATTGAATTATTACATTATTTACACACACACACTTAAACCTTAAGTATAGTGTAAATTTAATATGGACTTTAATGTTTGATATTAACATGTTTTCTATTTGTTATCTTGTTCACTCTTTAATACTTTGTTGTTAAATGACTAATCTTGATTTATATTGGATAACACTTGATACAACAAATGCTTGACACTTTCATAGCCCATGCTGTATAGTATAACTGACACCTAAGCTAGAAAGGAACTTGATTTGTTCTTAACATAAGTTATAATCATGAATGCTTGACGAGATTTACAAGTATTAGCATTAATTGAATAAGATGACTAATGTAATCATGTTAACAATCTATAATCTAATTGGAACCTCCTTTGTGTGTGGTTTCCAATTGAATAATAAGAGTTTATACTATACTTGTTTGACATACCATTAGTGGATCCTCTAACCTTGATATTTATTGTTATCGTTGTTAAATGTTTACATTAATATTCCATCTCAAAGTTCTCATCTTCTTCTTTATTATTATTATTATTATTATTATTATTATTATTACTACTACTATTACTATTACTATTATTATTATTACTACTACTATTATTGTTGTTGTTACTATTATTATTGTTATTGTTGTTGTATTATTGTTATTTATAATTTGTACAATTAACCTCCTTATGATTCAACCCCGGTCTTGCCGGGTTATTTATTACTTCAACACTCCTGCACTTGAAAGAAGACATCAATCTTTTAGTCGTGTTAAATTGGATTATTGGTTATGTTAATTATAGTTTTGTTGTCATAGTACATCTTGATCTCAATCTCCATAGGATATCGTAACTCTTTAAATAATCCCTTTATTCGTAGTATTTCGCATAATCCTTTGGCCATCCCTTTGAATTCTGATTTAGCACTAGATGGAGCGACAACATTTTGCTTCTTACTTTTCCAAGTCACCAAGTTTTCTCCAACAAAGGTAAAGTATTGTAAAGTAGACTTTCTATCAGTCAAATTTCTTGTCCAATCTGTATCAGTATAACCATTGATGTTAAGGTGATTATTCTTTGAGAAAAGAATTCCTTTTCTTGGAAAGGGTTTTAAGTATTTAAGTACTCATAATGCTGCTTTCATATGTTCTTCACTTAGGTTATGCATGAATTAGCTAACTAGATTGACTACATATGTGATATTAGGACATGTACGTCAAGGGTAGATGAGTCTTCCCACTAATTTTGTGATATCGTTCTCTATTTGTAGGAACCTGATTTGGATATTTTGTTAAACAATGATTTTGTATGATTGGTATATCCACAAGTTTGCAATCCAACATATATGTCTTGGCTAAGAGGTCCAATATATACTTTCTTTGTGAGAGGAATATGCCTAGTTTTGATTTGTATACTTCAATGCCCAAAAAATACTCTAACCTACCAAGATCCTTCATTTCAAATTCACTTGCTAGATACCATTGTAATTTTGAAATTCCTTATTTTATCTTTTCTTGTGACTATTATATCATCAACATAAATAATCAAGGCTACTATTCCCCCCATTTCTTTTCAGAAAGAGTGTATGGTCCAAGTTGTTTTGGCTAAATCCATACTTTTGCATTGTTAAACTAAATCTTCCAAATCATGCTTTAGGAGAATGTTTCAATACATAAAGTGATTTTGTAAGCCTGCACACCATATTTTCTTTTATTGTAGTAAAACTAGGAGGAACATTCATATAACTTCCTCCTCTAGATCTCCATGAAGAAATGCATTTTTTTCATCAAAATTACTACAGAAGCTAGTCTAGGTTTGTGACACGACTAAAAGATTAATGTCTTCTCCCAAGTACAAGAGTGTTGAAGTAATAAATAATCCGGCAAGACCGGGGTCGAACCACAAGGAGGTTAATTGTACAAATTATAAATAATAATACAATAATAATAACAATAACAACAACAACAACAATAGTAGTAGTAGTAGTAGTAATAATAATAATAATAATAATAATAATACTAGTAGTAGTAGTAGTAGTAGTAGTAGTAGTAGTAGTAGTAGTAGTAGTAGTAATAATAATAATAATAATAATAATAATAATAAAGAAGAAGATGAGAACTTTGAGATGGAATATTAATGTAAAGATTTAACAACGATAACAATAGATGTCAAAGTTAGAGGATCCACTAATGGTATGTCAAACAAGTATAGTATAAACTCTTATTATTCAATTGGAAACCACACACAAAGGAGGTTCCAATCAGATTATAGATTGTTAACATGATTACATTAGTCATCTTATTCAATTAATGCTAATACTTGTAAATCTCGTCAAACATTCATGATTATAACTTATGTTAACAACAAATCAAGTTCCTTTCATAGCTCAGGTGTCGGTTATACCATACAGTATGGGCTATGAAAGTATCAAGCATTTGTTGTACCAAGTGTTATACAACATAAATCAAGATTAGTCATTTAACAAGCAAAGTATTAAAGAGTGAACAAGATAACAAATAGAAAACATATTAGTATCAAACATTAAAGTCCATATTAAGTTTACACTATACTTATTCTTACACCATTAGTGTAACCTTTTCACCTTGACATAATAAACTTAGCTAGACATAATGAAACAAAGAAACATAAATAAATAAAATAAAAGCATAAATAAGATAAGCGTTAACTAAGTAAAGGAAAGGAAATGAAAGCCATAAATTTGATATTAATGAAAACAAAGCATAAACATTACAAAAAAATACAAAGAGAGAAAGCAAGAGCATGATCTCAGCTTTCTTGCGTAAACAATTCAGCTCATTTGGACTTCTAGAACTCCGGATATGGCCAAACTACTAAATAGTGCTTGGGCTAGAGGGCAAATTCGGGCTTCTTTGCTGTTGCAACAATTTGGACTTGAAAATGACCTTTTAGATCTTAGGCTCTATATGAAAGTTGTAAACCTATGTCTTACCTTTTTATCCATATAAAGTAGACCTAAATCTGAGATCTATAGCTCCAGATATGACCCAATTATCGAACAGTGTTCCAGTTTGGATTGCACCGACATCTCTTTTCTAAGTTTGGCCATCTCTTTATCCTTTCAATTTCAGTTCTTAAATTCATCAATCAATCCTTTAATTTATGTGATAGGCCTGCATTTAAAATGAACATTTACCACAAATTAAAGGTATCTTATATTATTAGATATATTATTATAAAACATGTTTTAGTTAAGAAGTTATTGATACTTCAAGTGCAAAATAATGATATAAAACCTTGATAAAAATACACTTTTAAGTATCAATCAGTTTACAACAAGTGATGGAGTGTGGTCATGTACATTAAGTGGTAAACTTTGTAGGGTATCCTTATCATTTTCAGAAAATATGGCTGAAGAAAATAATCAATCACTTCATAGTGAGAATAATGAGAATAACCGTGTTAAAACACTTAGAGACCACATGAATTCCACAAGAACAAGTGCATTATCATGCATAATTTTTCCTCCTGGTGCATTTTATTTTAATTTTAAGCTAAACATTATTCAATTTTTAACCTTCTTTTCATGACTTAGATTTAGAAAATTCATACTTGCATTTAAAGGAATTTGAGGAGGTTTGCAACACGTATAATGACTCAAATTATAGCATGAACACCATCAGATTAAAGCTTTTTCTTTTCTTTTTTTTCCAGTAAAAGATAAATATAAAAATCGCTATAAAATTAGAGACCTGGATCCATTTGTGCTTGAGATGAAATGCAACAATAATTTTTAAAGAAGTTTTTCCCTTATCAAATAACAAACTCTTTCAAAAGACAAATCATCACTTTCACTAAAAAACTAGGAGAAATATTTTACCAATATTGGGATAGATATTTAAACTTACTTAATACTTGTCCTCATTAGAATGGAATTGTTAAATGGATAAAAAAATGCAATTGTTAAATGTCAGATTATTAATTCCTAACCCCGAATTTAATTGGGAATTTTATCATGTTTCCTACACCTAAAAGTGTTTGGGATGCCATTGCCACAACTTACTTTGATAGAGGAGATAGTATCCAGGTATATAGACATGACTAAAAGGTTGATGTCTTCTCCCAAGTGTAGGAGTGTCGAAGTAATAAATAACCCGACGAGACTGGGGTCGAACCACAGGGAGGTTAATTATACAAATTATAAACAACAATAATAATAACAACAATAAAAATAACAATAACAACAACTATAATAATAATAATAATAATAATAATAATAATAATAATAATAATAATAATAATAATAATAATAATAATAATAATAATAATAATAATACTAGTAATAGTAGTAGTAGTAGTAGTAGTAGTAGTAGTAAAGAAAGAGAAGAAGAAGATGATGATGAGAAATTAGAGATGGAATATTAATGTAAGGATTAAACAATGAAAATAACAAATGTCAAGGATTGTCAAACAAGTATAGTATAAACTCTTATTCTTTAATTGGAAATCACACACAAAGGAGGTTCCAATCATATTATAGATTGTTAACATGATTACATTAGTCATTTTATTTAATTAATGCTAATACTTGTAAATCTCGTTAAACATTCATGATTATAACTTATATTAACAATAAATCAAGTTCCTTTCATAGCTCAGGTGTCGATTATACCATATAGTATGGGCTATGAAAGTGTCAAACATTTGTTGTACCAAGTGTTATACAATATAAATCAAGATTAGTCATTTAACAAGCAAAGTATTAAAGAGTGAATAAGATAACAAATATAAAAGATGTTAGTATCAAACATTAAAGTCCATATTAAGTCTACACTATACTTATTCTTACACCATTAGTGTAACCTTTTCACCTTGACATAATAAACTTAGCTAGACATAATGAAAGAAAGAAAAATAAATAAACAAAATAAGAACATAAATAAGATAAGAGTTAACTAAGTAAATGAAAGGCATAAACTTGATATTAATGAAAGCAAAGCATAAACATTACAAAAAATACAAAGAGAGAAAGCAAGAGCATGATCTTGATCTGGACACCAAGATGCCTAAATGCATGGTAAATGCCTCCTTTTATAGGCTAAAATTGAAAACTATTGATTTGATGAGTAATTGATGAGTAGGTGGCCAATTCTTGGCTTGGTGACAATCTTTATCTTCTCTTGTCTACCCAAAACGTCATTGATAACGTCAAAATTGAAGCCACTCAAAAACATGAAAGTCGTAGGCAATTGTCTCGGCTTTCTTGTGTAAACAATTCAGCTCATTTAGACTTCTAGAACTCCAAATATGGCCAAAATACTAAACAGTGTTCAGACTGGAGGATAAATTCAGGCTTCTTTGCTGTTTCTATAATTTGGACTTGAAAATGGCCTTTTTAGATCTTAGGCTCCATATGAAAGTTGTAGGCCTATGTCTTACCTTTCCATCCATATAAAGTAGACCTAAATCTGAGATCTATAGCTCCAGATATGACTCAATTACCAAACAGTGTTCCAGTTTGGATTGCACCGACATCTCTTTTCTAATTTTGGTCATCTCTTTGCCCTTGTAATTTAAGTTCTTAAAGTCATCAATCAATCCTTTCATTTATGTGATAGGCCTGTATTTAAAATGAACATTTACCATAAATTAAAGGTATCTTATATTATTAGATATATTATTATAAAACATGTTTTAGTTAAGGAGTTATTGATACTTCAAATGCAAGATGATGATATAAAACCATGATAAAAATGCACTTTTAAGTACTAATCAGACACTATAAGCACTTATGAGGCACCAAGAAAAACCCAACCTTATACATCTAGTAGAGAAATGTGCAACCTTAGGGAAGATCATGACTTCCAAGTGAAGTTTGCATCTTTAGCTAGAAAAGTTGATGCACTATAATTGAAAAAGAGTGGTCAATTAAAATCTGTTCAAGACATTGTGTGTTAAATATGTGAAACAAATGAACACTCAACCAATGACTATCCAACTTTGACTTATTTTAAGGAATGTCTCCATGAACAAATCTATGCTTTAAACAATTTGCAAAGACCCATTCATAACCTATACTCGCAAACATACAACCATGATTGGAGAAGTCACCTAAATTTTAGTTGGAAGAGTAATAATAACAATGCACAAACTTTACAACCATTATTTCAAGTACATCATAATTTTCTAAATTCTCATGAATATGCACCTCCTTATGCTCCATCTCCTTGAAGAAATCTTGAGGAAATATTGCATGCATTCGTTGAAAAATAAGAGATAATCAATACTCAACTTGCTCAAAGCATGACAGATTTTAAAGATACTCTTGCAAAATTAACATCTGCTCTCAATTTTCAAGAGAAAGGTAAGTTTTCATCTCAATCGTAACAAAATCCCAAGGGGCAATATAATGAAAATGCAAGTAATTCTGGAAACCAACACATGGATCAAGTCAAATCAGTCATCACTCTTCGTAGTGGTAAAGATTATTGAAAAATCCACTATTAAACCTTGTGAGAAAGATGATGAGTCAATCTCTAAGGGTAAGAAGGGGGTTGAATATGAAAATTACAAGGAAAAGACTGATTCCCCGCTAGTACTTCCATTTCCTCATGCCATGACCAAATAAAGAAAAGTCAATTACAACTCTAAAATCTTTGAAATTTTCAAATAGGTAAGAATCAATATACCTTTACTGGAAACTATTAAATAGGTTCCTTTCTATGCTAAATTTTTGAAAGATCTGTACATTGTGAAGAGGAAATTGAATGTGAAAAAGAAAGTCTTTTTAGCTAAACAAGTAAGTGTCATTCTTCAAAACAATAATAAATTAAAATATAAAGACCCTAGTTGTCCTACAATTTCTTACTTTATTGCAGAACATAAAATTAAAAGAGTTTTACTTGATCTTGGAGCTAGTGTGAATTTCTTTCTATATTTAGTTTTTCAGAGTCTCAATCTAGGTGAGTCAAAACCAACTTCTATAACTCTTTTATTTGCTGATAGATTTGTAAAAGCGCCTAGAGAAATAGTTGAAGATGTCTTAGTATAAGTCGATAAATTCATTTATCTGGTGAATTTTGTTTTCATGGACACACAACTTGTTATTTTAAGACGTTTGTTTCTTACAACTTCTAATACATTGATTAGTTGTAGGAAAGGACTGATGAAACTATCTTTTAGAAACATGGCATTTGAGATGAATATTTTCAACATT
This sequence comes from Populus pruinosa, assembly GCA_026413675.1. Taxonomy (NCBI): domain Eukaryota; kingdom Viridiplantae; phylum Streptophyta; class Magnoliopsida; order Malpighiales; family Salicaceae; genus Populus; species Populus pruinosa. The sequence continues at coordinate 7,987,963 of CM048598.1, forward strand.
TGCAAGTAACTTGGAGATGATAACGATTTACAAGAAATAGATCATATTGAAGAATTAGTTTATGATCAACTTGAGTCTACATTGAGTGAAATCGAGTTGGATGAATATGAAGATTTACAAATAATTTATTCTTAGGAAGAAATCAAGGATGAAAAAAGTACCGAAAATGTTGATGTGGATCTTTTATTAAGAATAACAATAGATTCGACATCCAATATCATACTAATCAATGATTACTTTCCTAACGAATCCTTACTTGCTTTTAGTTCAATGCCTTGGTTTACTAAAAATATTAATTTTCTTACTTCTGGATTTTTTCCAACTCATTGGAGTACCAAAAAAAAAGTTTTTTAAGTAATGTGCAAAACTTTTATTGGGATGACTCGTACTTATTTAAATATTGTCCTAATCAAATATTTCAAATATGTATTCCCAACAATGAGGTAAGTAGTGTCATTAAATTTTATCATTCTGAGGCATGTGAGAGTCATTTCTCGTCAAAAAAGAAGATTGCAAAAATCTTACAATGTGGATTTTATTGACTCACTATGTTCAAAGACACACATGTGTTTTGCAAAGCTTGTAAAAATTATCAAAAGTCAAGATTTGTTTCAAAACATAAGAAATTATTAGATAATCTTCTATTAACTTTTGAGATGTATCTTAGTGGAGATGTGCATTGTGCATTTCATGACTTATGACCCTATTTTCATAAAGAACATGCTCAACACAGTCTTAAAAAATTGACTAAAAAAGACCTTGTTTGCCAATTTTTAAGAAAACTGAATGAGAAGCCTATTCCCAACCTATAGAGGACATTTGAGTCTTTCTTGAACGTAAAGCCAAAGGAAGATATGAGCCACAATCATAACTACCTATACTGATTAGTACTTAAAAGTGCATTTTTATCATGGTTTTATATCATCATTTTGCACTTGAAGTATCAATAACTCCTTAACTAAAATATGTTTTATAATAATGTATCTAATAATATAAGATACCTATAATTTGTGGTAAATGTCTATTTTTAATGCAGGTCTATCACATAAATGAAAGGATTGATTGATGACTTGAAGAACTTAAATTGCATGGATAAAGAGATGGTCAAACTTAGAGAAGAGATGTCGGTGCAATCCAAACTGGAACACTGTTCGGTAATTGGGCCATATCTGGAGCTACAGATCTCAGATTTAGGTCCAATTTATATGGATGGAAAGGTAAGACATAGGCCTACAACTTTCATATGGAGCCCAAGATCTAAAAAGGCCATTATCAAGTCCAAATTGTAGCAACAACAAAGAAGCCCGAATCTGTCTTCCAGCCCGAGCACTGTTCGGTATTTTGGCCATATCTGGAGTTCTAGAAGTCCAAATGAGCTGAATATTTTACACAAGAAAGCTGAGACAATTGCCTACAACTTTCATGTTTACTACTGGCTCCAGTTTTGACGTTATCAATGACGTTTTGGGCAGACAAGAGAAGGTAAGGATTGTCACCAAGTCAAAAGTTGGCCACCCACTTATCAATTAGTCATCAAATCAATAGTTCCCAATTTTGGCCTATAAAAGGAGGCATTTGCCATGCATTTAGGCATCTTGGTGTTCAGATCAAGATCATGCTCTTCCTTTCTCTCTTTGTATTTTTTGTAATGTTTATGCTTTACTTTCATTAATATCAAGTTTATGCCTTTCATTTCCTTTCCTTTACTTAGTTAACTTTTATGTTCTTATTTTGTTTATTTGTTTTCCTTTCTTTCATTATGTCTAGCTAAGTTAATTATGTCAAGGTGAAAAGGTTACACTAATGGTGGAAGAATAAGTATAGTGTAAACTTAATATGGACTTTAATGTTTGATACTAACATGTTTTATATTTGTTATCTTGTTCACTCTTTAATACTTTGCTTGTTAAATGATTAATCTTGATTTATGTTGTATAACACTTGGTACAACAAATGCTTGACACTTTCATAGCCCATAATGTATGGTATAACCGACACCTGAGCTATGAAAGGAACTTGATTTGTTGTTAACATAAGTTATAATCATGAATACTTGACGAGATTTACAAGTATTAGCATTAATTGAATAAGATGACTAATGTAATCATGTTAACAATATATAATAACCTCCTTTGTGTGTGGTTTCCAATTGAATAATAAGAGTTTATATTATACTTGTTTGACATACCATTAGTGAAACCTCTAACCTTGACATTTGTTATTATTATTGATTAATCTTTACATTAATTTTCCATCTCCAAGTTCTCATCATCTTCTTCTTCTTCTCTTTCTTTATTATTATTAGTATTATTATTATTACTACTACTACTACTACTACTACTACTACTACTACTACTATTATTATTATTATTACTATTATTATTATAGTTGTTGTTCTTATTGTTATTGTTGTTGTTATTATTGCTATTATTGTTGTTTATAATTGTTGTCTATAATTTGTACAATTAACCTCCCTGTGGTTCGACCCCGGTCTTGCCGGGTTATTTATTACTTCGACACTCCTGCACTTGGAAGAAGACATCAACCTTTTAGTCGTGTCAAGTTTTTGGCGCCGTTGCCGGGGAGGTAAGTTCTTGTATAAATTATAGTATTTATTTTATTCTCTCTTTTCACTTTTCTTGTATATAACTTTGTTTCTTTTCTCTTGTTTCTTCTTCTTTTATTTTCTTCTTCCTTTTATTTTATTCCTACACGTGCATGAGAGTGTGGTCACGTACATCAAGTGGTAGACTTTGTAGGATATCCTCATCATTTTCAGAAAATATAGCCGAAGAAGATAATCAATCACTTCATAATGAAAATAATGAGAATAACCGTGCTAGAACACTTAGAGACCACATGAATCCCACAAGAACAAGTGCACCATCATGCATAGTTTTTCCTCCCGATGCATCTCATTTTAATTTTAAACCAGGTATTATTCAACTTTTACCTTCTTTTCATGGTTTAGAATTGGAAAATCCATACTTGCATTTAAGGGAATTTGAAGAGGTCTGCAACACATATAATAATTTAAATTGTAGCATGAACACCATCAGATTAAAGCTTTTCCCTTTTTCATTAAAAGATAAAGCTAAAACATGGCTACAAAATTTGAGACCAGGATCCATTCGTGCTTGAGATGAAATACAACAACAGTTTTTAAAGAAGTTTTTCCCATCTCATAGAACAAACTCTTTCAAAAGACAAATCACCACTTTCACTCAAAAACCAGGAGAAACATTTTACAAATGTTGGGATAGGTATCGAGATTTGCTTACTACTTGCCCCCATCATGGTTTTGAAACATGGAGATTGGTTTCACATTTCTATGAAGGGTTAACATCTAAAGATAGGCAAATGGTTGAATTGATGTGCAATGGAACTTTTGAAGATAAAGACCCTGATGAAGCAATGGAGTATTTAGACTTGTTAGCTGAAAATGCTCAAAATTGGGATACTGCGGGTACATATGAGGCACCGAGTAAAACTCAACCTCATACATCTAGTGGAGGTATGTACAACCTTAGAGAAGATCATGACTTTCAAGCCAAATTTGCATCTTTAGCTAGAAAAGTCGAGGCACTAGAATTGAAAAAGAGTGGTCAATTAAAATCTATTGAAAACATTGTGTGTCAAATTTGTGAAACAAATGAACACTCAACCAATGATTGTCCAACCTTGCCTTCTTTTAAAGAATGTCTCCATGAACAAGCTCATGCTTTAAACAGTTTTCAAAGGCCCAACCACAACCCATACTCCCAAACATACAACCCTGGTTGGAGGAATCACCCAAATTTCAGTTGGAAGAGTGAGAACAACAATGCACAAACTTCACAACCACCGTTTCAAGCACACCATAATTTCCAAAATTATCATGGATATGCACCTCCTTATGCTCCACCTCCTACAAGAAATTTTGAGGAAACTTTGTATGCATTCATTGAAAAGCAAGAGACAATCAACACTCAACTTGCTCAAAGCATAACAGATTTTAAAGATACTCTTGCAAAATTCACATTTGCTTTCAGTTTCCAAGAGAAAGGTAAGTTTCCATCTCAACCACAACAAAATCCTAAGGGGCAATACAATGCAAATGCAAGTAGTTCCAGAAGCCAACACATGGATCAAGTCAAATCAGTCACTACTCTACGCAGTGGTAAGGTTATTGAAAAACCCTCTCTTGAACCTTATGAGAAAGATGATGAGTCAATTTCTAAGGGAAAGGAAGGGGTTGAATCTGAAAATTGCAAAGAAACGACTGATTCTCTGCCAGCACTTCCATTTTCTCATGCCATGACCAATCAGGAAGAAATCGAGGATGAAAAAGGCATCGAAAAGGTTGATGCGAATCTTTTATCACAAGTGACAACAGATTCGACACCCGACATCACACCAATTGATGATTACTTTCCTGATGAATCTCTACTTTCTCTTAATTCAATGCCTTGGTTTGCTAAAAATATCAATTTTCTTGCTTCAGGATTTTTGCCAACTCATTGGAGTATTGAAGACAAAAGAAAATTTTTGAGCAACGAGCAAAATTTTTATTGGGATGACCCTTATTTATTCAAATATTGTCCTGATCAAATATTTCGAAGATGCATTCCTGACAATGAGGTAAGTAGTGTCATTAAATTTTGTCATTCTGAGGCATGTGGGGGCCATTTCTCATCAAGAAAGACAACTGCAAAAATCTTACAAAGTGGATTTTACTGGCCCACCATGTTCAAAGACTCACATGCATTCTGCAAGTCTTGTGAAAATTGTCAAAAGTTGGGATCTATTTCAAAACGTCACATGATGCCTTTAAACCCTATTATTGTCATTGAGATCTTTGATTGTTGGGGTATAGATTTCATGGGCCCATTCCCTCCATGATTTGGTTTCTTATACATATTAGTCACAGTAGATTATGTTTCAAAATGGATAGAGGCAATTCCAAGTCGAAACAATGATCACAAAACAGTGATAAAGTTTTTGAAAGAAAATATTTTGAGTCGATTTGGAGTCCCTCGAGCCATAATAAGTGATGGTGGAACACATTTCTGCAACAAGCCATTTGAGTCTTTAATGAAGAAATATGGAATCACACACAAAGTTGCCACCCCTTATCACCCTCAAACAAGTGGACAAGTAGAGCTTGCTAATAGGGAGATCAAACATATTTTGGAGAAAACAGTGAACCCTAATAGGAAAGACTGGTCTTTAAGACTTAATGATGCACTTTGGGCTTATCGAACTGCTTATAAAACATCATTAGGTATGTCACCGTATAGACTAGTCTATGGAAAACCTTGTCACTTGCCTGTGGAACTTGAACATAAAGCTTATTGGGCTATTAAAGCTTTCAATTCAAATCTGGATGATGCTAGTCAACTGCGAAAATTACAAATAAATGAGCTTGAGGAAATAAGAAATGATGTATATGAAAATTCAAGAATTCATAAAGCAAGAATTAAAGAGTTTCATGACAAGAAAATACAGAGAAAAACCTTCAATGTTGGTCAAAAAGTCTTGCTTTATAATTCTCGACTGCATTTATTTCTTGGAAAATTAAGATCAAGATGGAGTGGTCCTTTTATTGTGAAACATGTGTATCCATATGGGGCCTATGACATCGAGAATCCAATAAATGACAATGATTTTAAGGAAAATGGACATCGTTTGAAAGCTTACTTTGATAATTTTCCTAGTGAAAATGAATCAGCTGGTTTGAATGATTTTGTAGATAAAGGTTGATTATTATTTTTTTCTCACATTGTTTTTGTGTTTCTTTTTTAGTGATTTTTGCTAGTTTCTCTCACCCCGGTTAAATGGCGGATAACGGTACTCCGTGACTTAAGTCGGTTCTTTCAGTTTCCCACAATTACTGATATTTTTGTATATATCTGTGCAATTCTTTGAATCTCTCTTCCAATTCTCATTTGAAAATGGACACTAATCTTGAAAAATTGAAAAAGTATTTTCCCGCTCTGCCTCAGAATGCGATTACAAAAATTTACCGTGCTAGATGTGCAAGATTGAGATTGTTAATGAATCATGGAATTCCTGAAGATATTCGCTGGTTGATTGAAGCAAAGGTCCGATTATCAGGTGAGTCCTCTAACTTCTTCATTTCACACATGCCTGGAACAGGTAAAAGCACTTTTGCAAAGAAGCGTCGTGCAAAACGACTGGATGTCTGTCATCGATGTGCTAGATGGACTTGTAATACACAATGTCGTTCTTTAGGAATGGTATCTATAAACCGTGAAGATAAAATACAATTCATTAAGGATGACCTGAGTAAGGAGTCTTTAGATAATCTTCTATTGACTCTTGAGACGCATCCTAGTGGAGATGTGCATTATGCAATTCATGATTTATGGCCACTATTTCATAAAGAACATGATCGACTTAGTCTTGGGAATCTGACTAAAAAAGACCCTGTTTGCCAGTTTTTAAGAAAACTGGATGGGAAGCCTATCCCCGACCCATAGAGGGCGTTTAAGCCGTTCTTGGACGTAAAACCAAGGGAAGATGTGAGCCACAATCACAATTACCTGTACATACACATGCTTTTTTTCAAAAGTAAATAAATAAATAAATAAAAAGAGAGAGAGAGAGTGTGAGACTCCAGCTGGCCTACATATAGATGTTATGATTGCCTTTCTAATTTATCATCTATAAAACCCTCTTTTCCTTCCTTTCATTTCTACTCAACCCATACCTTCAACAAATACAGAAGTGTGTAGAAATGGCAAGTTCCTCAAGTCATCAAATAAGAAATATTTGTGTTTTCGGTGGATCTAGTCCTGGGAAAGAAAAAGAGTTTTTAGAATCAGCAAACCATCTTGGTCAGGTGCTAGCTGAGAGAAAGATTCATTTAGTGTATGGGGGAGGCAGTCTTGGGTTAATGGGAGGTGTGTCAATAGCTGCATTTTTAGGAGGTAGTCAAGTTTTAGGAATCGTCCCTGAAGCTTTGGCACAAGGGGACATCATTGGAAAAACAATTGGAGAGGAACTTCAGGTCTCCACAATGTCGGCTCGAATGAATGCAATGTTTAACCATGTTGATGCTTTCATTGCTTTACCAGGTGGTCTAGGCACATTGGAAGAGATCTTTCATATTTCCTCTTGGGCTCAACTGCACATTCACCATAAACCCATAGGTTTGTTAAATGTTAATGGTTATTATGATAAGTTGTTGTCTTTTCTTGATCATGCTGTGGAACAGGAATTTTTAACATCTTCTGCACGACAAATCATAATCTCTGCTTCTACTGCTGAACAATTGATTGACCAACTACAATCTTTCATTCCTGTGATTGATCCTTCCATGAGTCGCATAAATTGGTCATCTACAGGAAGCCGTAAAAAGCTTAGATTGGATTTGAGCCTTCATTTGTGAATTTTTGTGTATTTTGGTTTTATTATTGTGTTTTGTTATTTCTTATTTTTGTTTCAGTGTGTTTCAGGTTTTGTCAGTGTTCGTTATTTCAGGTGATATCTTTTATACTCTATCTTTCTACCTTAGAACATTGAGGACAATGTCTCGTTTTGGTTGGGGGGAGAGGGTAGTAGTTGATAAAAAAAAATGATAAAAAAAAAATTGTTTTTCATTTCATAAAGCATGTGCATAATTGTTGTTACTGGGATGGCAGAGTAAAGGAGTTCTTTTGTTAAAGTGACACTTGAGACGCATCTTAGTAACCATTCTTAACAAGGTCTATTATAATACTTCCTGAAATATTCAGGTTTACAAACTCTCGTATTGTTACCACTTAATTCTGCTCATATACTTATTTAACATGTATTCTTAAACCTTAATTTACACACACACACTTTAACATATGATTGTGGGTTGCATATTGGATTATTACATTATTTATGTTCTTTTGTTAAAGGTAACAACTAAGGGAAAGGGATTGTATATAATTAAAAAAAACATGAAAAAAAATGAAAAAAAAAGAAAAAAAAATGATGATAATAAAAATGTAGATAAGTTTGGTTTCGAAGCCTCCCTAACCTAAGCAATTAAGCCCGAAGGGGTGTTTTAACACCTAATACCCTAAAGTCAACTGACTTGGGAGCTATTGGCCCAACGCTTGTTACATGGGTTGAGGAGAAAAGCTTAAGGGAATCAAACATTGCACTATCTACATATCAGTATCTGCGACCCGAGTTACTAAGCTCGTAGGGGTGTTTTAACACCTAATGCCCTAAGACCAACTGGTCTGGGAGTCATTAGCTGAAAGCTCGTTATATGGGTTAAAGATGCATGATGTTTTTAAATTATATGTATATAGAGTTAAAAAAAAAGAAAAAAAAGAAAAAAATAATAATCCCAACCCAAGAAAGTTAACTTTAAACATTAGAACAAAAATTTTGTTTTCTTCCAAGAAAAGCCCCATAATTATGTGTTGATACATTGAGCACAAAAAAAAAGAGGTTTATTAATATCTTGTTAAGAGGTATTGAGCAGATATATAAATTTAATGAGAGTTTGTTTATCTGGATAGATTAATAAAAGTTAAATGATGAATACCTTGCTTTGTGAAATTTGCAAATTGTTGTAACGCTTTGATTACTAGGGACTAGTAATAAGCTGGTTGAGGGGTGTGATTAGTACTTAAAAGTGCATTTTTATCATGGTTTTATATCATCATTTTGCACTTGAAGTATCAATAACTCCTTAACTAAAATATGTTTTATAATAATGTATCTAATAATATAAGATACCTATAATTTGTGGTAAATGTCTATTTTTAATGCAGGTCTATCACATAAATGAAAGGATTGATTGATGACTTGAAGAACTTAAATTGCATGGATAAAGAGATGGTCAAACTTAGAGAAGAGATGTCGGTGCAATCCAAACTGGAATACTGTTCGGTAATTGGGCCATATCTGGAGCTACAGATCTCAGATTTAGGTCCAATTTATATGGATGGAAATGTAAGACATAGGCCTACAACTTTCATATGGAGCCCAAGATCTAAAAAGGCCATTATCAAGTCCAAATTGTAGCAACAACAAAGAAGCCCGAATCTGTCTTCCAGCCCGAGCACTGTTCGGTATTTTGGCCATATCTGGAGTTCTAGAAGTCCAAATGAGCTGAAGTTTTTACACAAGAAAGCTGAGACAATTGCCTACAACTTTCATGTTTACTACTGGCTCCAGTTTTGACGTTATCAATGACGTTTTGGGCAGACAAGAGAAGGTAAGGATTGTCACCAAGTCAAAAGTTGGCCACCCACTTATCAATTAGTCATCAAATCAATAGTTCCCAATTTTGGCCTATAAAAGGAGGCATTTGCCATGCATTTAGGCATCTTGGTGTTCAGATCAAGATCATGCTCTTCCTTTCTCTCTTTGTATTTTTTGTAATGTTTATGCTTTACTTTCATTAATATCAAGTTTATGCCTTTCATTTCCTTTCCTTTACTTAGTTAACTTTTATGTTCTTATTTTGTTTATTTGTTTTCCTTTCTTTCATTATGTCTAGCTAAGTTAATTATGTCAAGGTGAAAAGGTTACACTAATGGTGGAAGAATAAGTATAGTGTAAACTTAATATGGACTTTAATGTTTGATACTAACATGTTTTATATTTGTTATCTTGTTCACTCTTTAATACTTTGCTTGTTAAATGATTAATCTTGATTTATGTTGTATAACACTTGGTACAACAAATGCTTGGCACTTTCATAGCCCATAATGTATGGTATAACCGACACCTGAGCTATGAAAGGAACTTGATTTGTTGTTAACATAAGTTATAATCATGAATGCTTGACGAGATTTACAAGTATTAGCATTAATTGAATAAGATGACTAATGTAATCATGTTAACAATATATAATAACCTCCTTTGTGTGTGGTTTCCAATTGAATAATAAGAGTTTATATTATACTTGTTTGACATACCATTAGTGAAACCTCTAACCTTGACATTTGTTATTATTATTGATTAATCTTTACATTAATTTTCCATCTCCAAGTTCTCATCATCTTCTTCTTCTTCTCTTTCTTTATTATTATTAGTATTACTACTACTACTACTACTACTACTACTACTACTACTACTACTACTACTACTATTATTATTATTACTATTATTATTATAGTTGTTGTTCTTATTGTTATTGTTGTTGTTATTATTGCTATTATTGTTGTTTATAATTGTTGTCTATAATTTGTACAATTAACCTCCCTGTGGTTCGACCCCGGTCTTGCCGGGTTATTTATTACTTCGACACTCCTGCACTTGGAAGAAGACATCAACCTTTTAGTCGTGTCAAGTTTTTGGCGCCGTTGCCGGGGAGGTAAGTTCTTGTATAAATTATAGTATTTATTTTATTCTCTCTTTTCACTTTTCTTGTATATAACTTTGTTTCTTTTCTCTTGTTTCTTCTTCTTTTATTTTCTTCTTCCTTTTATTTTATTCCTACACGTGCATGAGAGTGTGGTCACGTACATCAAGTGGTAGACTTTGTAGGATATCCTCATCATTTTCAGAAAATATAGCCGAAGAAGATAATCAATCACTTCATAATGAAAATAATGAGAATAACCGTGCTAGAACACTTAGAGACCACATGAATCCCACAAGAACAAGTGCACCATCATGCATAGTTTTTCCTCCCGATGCATCTCATTTTAATTTTAAACCAGGTATTATTCAACTTTTACCTTCTTTTCATGGTTTAGAATTGGAAAATCCATACTTGCATTTAAGGGAATTTGAAGAGGTCTGCAACACATATAATAATTTAAATTGTAGCATGAACACCATCAGATTAAAGCTTTTCCCTTTTTCATTAAAAGATAAAGCTAAAACATGGCTACAAAATTTGAGACCAGGATCCATTCGTGCTTGAGATGAAATACAACAACAGTTTTTAAAGAAGTTTTTCCCATCTCATAGAACAAACTCTTTCAAAAGACAAATCACCACTTTCACTCAAAAACCAGGAGAAACATTTTACAAATGTTGGGATAGGTATCGAGATTTGCTTACTACTTGCCCCCATCATGGTTTTGAAACATGGAGATTGGTTTCACATTTCTATGAAGGGTTAACATCTAAAGATAGGCAAATGGTTGAATTGATGTGCAATGGAACTTTTGAAGATAAAGACCCTGATGAAGCAATGGAGTATTTAGACTTGTTAGCTGAAAATGCTCAAAATTGGGATACTGCGGGTACATATGAGGCACCGAGTAAAACTCAACCTCATACATCTAGTGGAGGTATGTACAACCTTAGGGAAGATCATGACTTTCAAGCCAAATTTGCATCTTTAGCTAGAAAAGTCGAGGCACTAGAATTGAAAAAGAGTGGTCAATTAAAATCTATTGAAAACATTGTGTGTCAAATTTGTGAAACAAATGAACACTCAACCAACGATTGTCCAACCTTGCCTTCTTTTAAAGAATGTCTCCATGAACAAGCTCATGCTTTAAACAGTTTCCAAAGGCCCAACCACAACCCATACTCCCAAACATACAACCCTGGTTGGAGGAATCACCCAAATTTCAGTTGGAAGAGTGAGAACAACAATGCACAAACTCAACCTAGTTGGCCTGCATATAGATGGTATGATTGTCTTTTCAATTTCTCATCTATAAAATCCTCTTTTCCTTCCTTTTATTTCTACTCAACCTACACATTTAATAAATATAGAAGTGTGTAGAAACGACAAGTTCCTTAGATCATCACATAAGAAATGTTTGTGTTTTAAGTGGATCTAGTCTTGGGAAAGAAAAAGAGTTTTTAGAATCAACAAATCATCTTGGTCAGGTGCTAGCTGAGAGAAAGATTCATTTAGTATATAAGGGAGGCAACCTTGAGTTAATGAGGGGTGTGTCACTAGTTGTATTTTTAGAAGGAAGTCAAGTTTTGAGGGTTGTCCCTAAAGCTTTAGTATAAAGAGACATCATTGGAAAAACAATTGGAGAGGAACTACAGGTCTCCATAATGTCTGCTCGAATGAATGCAATGTTTAACCATGTTGATGCTTCATTGCTTTAGCAGGTGGTCTGGGTACATTAGAAGAGATCTTTCATAGTTTTTCTTGGGCCCAACTACACATTCATCATAAACACATAAGTCTGTTAAATATTAATTGTTATTATAATAAGTTATTATCATTTCTTGATCATGCTGTGGAACAAAAATTTCTAACTCTTCAGCACGACAAATCATAATCTTTACTGCTGCTACTGAACAATTGATTCACCAATTACAATCTTTCATTCTTGTAATTGATGCCTCCGTGAGTCTCGTAAATTGATCATATAAGGAAAGCCGTAAAAAGCTAAGTTTAGATTTGAGCCTTCATTTGTGAATTTTTGTGACTTTTGGTTTTATTATTCAATTTTGTTGTTTCTTATATTTGTTTAAGTGTGTTTTAGGTTTATCGGTGTTTGTTATTTTAGGTGATGTCTTTTATACTCTGTCTTTCTACCTTAAGACATTGAAGACAATGTCTCGTTTCGGTTGGGGAGAGAGGGTAGTAGTTTTCAAAAAAAAAAACTAATTGTGTTTTCTATTTCATAAAGTATGTGCAAAATTGTTATTACTAGGATAATAGAATAAAGAAGCTTTTTTATTAAAGTGACTCTTGAGACGTATCTTAGTAATCATTCTTAACAAGGTCTATCATAATACTTCTTGAAATATTTAGGTTTACAAATTCTCGTATTGTTATCACTTAATTCTGCTCATATACTCATTTAACATATATTTTAAAATCTTAATTTTCACACACACTTACTTTACCATATGATTGTGGATTGCACATTGGATTATTACATTATATATATTCTTTTGTTAAAGATAACAACTAAAGGAAATGGATAGTACGTAATTTGAAAAAAAATCAATAAAAATGATGATAATAAAAATATAGATAAGTTTGGTTTCGTAGCCTCCTTAACCTAAGCAATTAAGCCGAAAAGGGTGTTTTAACACTTAATACCCTAAAATCAACTGACTTGGGAGCTATTGGTCCAACGCTTGTTACATGAGTTGAGGAAAAAAGCTCAAGGAAATCAAACATTGCACTATCTATGTATCAATATTTGCAACCCGGGTTACCAAATTCGTAGGGGTATCTCAACACCTAATACTCTAAGACCCAAAAATGAACATGGGCAAAATTAAAAAAAATTCCAAAAATAAAGCACAATTCCATACTAAATCAAATATCCTTAAAGATCAAGGATTGAAATTAAAAGCATGCCAAAATGCTAGGATTAATTTAGCTTTTTTCCAAAATAACTTTGTTTCATTTATTTACAAGGAACCATAATTTTAAATACCAAATGAGATGTCATCCAGGCTAACACCTAAAAGAAAAAACAATATATCGTCTAGCATATTCTTTCTCTATTTTGTCCATCTTGATCTTTTCAAATCAGATTATTTTTTAGGCCCTGCTTGTTAGTTGGAAATTAAAATTTATTTGAAATGTAGTTTTTTGAAAAATAAATTTCTGAAAAATGAATTATTTTTTGATGTTTGGTAGTGTCATGAAAAATACATTGGAAAACACTTTTATTATTTGGTTATATTATGGAAAATGAGCCGGAAAATAGCTTATAAATATTTTTTTTCAAGTTTATTAAAATAATGATGAACAAATCTTATAAACTAAAATGTTGAATGAGAATGAAATTAAAAAAAATCTAATTTCATAAATTATCTCTAATAAAATAAATAATAATTAAAATAATAAAGATTCAATCTGCAAATAAAAAAATTAAAAGATAATGAATTTAAAATAATAATAATTACAATTTCATAAATTATTTCAAACAAAATAAATAAAAATTAAAAGAATGAAGATCAAATTTTATAGATAAAAAATTTTAATTTAAAAATAATAAGAGAAAAGTAAATAATATTCATAAAAATAAAGACCAAAATTAATATAAAAATAAAATTTTATGTGATGAAATTAAAAACACATCAAACAAAATATATATCAATAAAAAATTTGAGGACCAAATTTGATATAATCAATAAATAATATGATATTTTTAATTTTTTTTCACAACTTCTGTAAAAAAATTTTCTTTGAAAATAAAAAAATATTTTTTTGAAAATCAAACTAATTTTTTTAATTGAAAAATATTTTTTGTTAATTAATTTTTCTAATCACAAATAAATATATAAAAATTTTAAAAATTATTTTAAAAAAATTATTTTTGGGATAAACAAACACCTTGTATATCCTGCCATCCCTTCCGCAATCCCAACAAGGTAGCCCCTTTAACAGTTTTGATCACTGCAAGTTTAACTTAGGGTTTTTTTTTTTGGAAAAGTGAAGATCACTATGGTTGTTTTAAGGGCTGAGATTTGTTTAAAGGGAAAAAAGGGTCTGACATGTTCTCTGACTCTCTATACATGCAGCATTCTAGCACTTGGCCTAGCGATGGTAGGAGCCTGTCTCCTTCCATTGCCATGGGTTTGAGCCCTAACATGTACATCTGTCATCTCTGCAGTGCCTTACATGCCTACTGGGTTTGCAGGGTATTCAGTGGGCTGTAGGGATTAGTCGTGTTGCGCGCAAGTTAGTCCGAACACCTCACGTAAATTAAAAATAAAGAATAACAAATCGAGACGACAAAAAGGCAACGAAGAGCAACAAATAAAGAGAGAGAAAAGGAAAGACAGATTAGGGTTTTTTTTATAATTTTTTTTTTTTGATAAACTAGATTGGAATTGAGTTTCTCATGTACGAGGATATTTTTGTTAGTTTATATAGAAATATCTACTTGAAAGGTGATGGGAAAATAAAATATTAAGCTTATATCCCGATACATTATAGCAAGTTGATTGGCTAACTACATAAAGAATGTGATGATCCAACCAAAACCCAGTTCCAATTCTTCAGGTAATCCACAAAAGGTGGCTACAAGTCCGGTTCACAACATAAAAATTACTACTGAATATCACTTGAATTGTACAAATGGAATTTATTTATCAGGCCCCGATTATGTTATTCACACCCAATTAATGACAAAAATGTTTGATAGTAGATCTTAATCAACCAATCTCAATGAAAAGTGGCAAGCATTTTTGCACCGACCTTGGAGCTCTGGTCTTATTTCCTGCCATGAATTCTTGGCAATCAAACAGATTCTAAACTCCTCACTGGTAGTTTTTGTATCCTGCCATTGCTGAAAGGAAACAAAGTAAATGATCCTGTAACATCTGCCACCACATTAGGAGAATCTATCCTTGTGGACTCCACATTCTTGTCTATGATTTGGTCCTACAAATGGGACAGCTTGAAGTTCTTGATGATAGCCAGTGATCAATACAGTCCTTATGGAACATGTGCTGACACCTAGGCAAGACCCTTATGTATTCCCCATGAACATAATCATCCAAGCAAATCGCACAGTCTCCATCAGGAAATACGAATGAAGAAGAAGATTCTGATGATGATAATTGCGGCAACGCCAAGCTTGAGATTGAGGGTGGTGTCTGTTCTCCAAAGACAAAAATCGGTAGGGCTACAAGTTCCTGGTGGGTATGTGTATTAGGTTCATGGGAACATGAGCTGGATGTTGTAAGACTTCGCTGATTATTGGAAGACAAGCTTCTTGAACTAATAGAACACCTGCATCTGGAAACAAAAAAGAGGATGACAAGTGCACATACGACACCATAAGCTATGCCAATACCCACAAATGATCCTCCTTCATCTGCTCTTTCTCCCTGTCTTGGCAAATTAGCATTCAACAGATGTCTCCTAAAACGGTGAATTTGATCCATTATAATGGTGGAAACCCTAATGGGCTGTTGGTGAATTTGGTATTCTTGTCAATTGTTATTATTTATGGAAGAGCCATGAGTGGTGGGCAACAAACGCGGACGTCGGTGAAGCTTCCATGCAGCTTCCTGGAAAGTTCATATTTAACCAGTCATTAATTATTACGAAATGTATTTGCAGATATTTATGTTGTTAAACTCTTCTGCTCTCCGGCTGTTTTCTTCAAATCTAAAATATGAGGATGCTGATTGGAATCCACGGATTACGTTTCTATATATCCGTACTTATTTATTATTAAACTACTAAGAAATTTAAATATTTATATTATATCTAATTAAATCCATACTTTCTTGATTACCGTAATTAATGTAGCTATTAAAAAAATGAACTTACTCGTTAGTGTATGATTGGAAGAGTATTTTTCAGGTTTAAATCTAGACGTCATCTCAAATTATAAATTTAATTTAAGATGTGACAAATACAAATATATTTGCATAGTTAGTACAGTGCTTGTCTACCATGACATTGGAATTCATTAACATTTACCACTAATAATGGGCATGGATAAAATTACTATTTATTATTCATCATGAAATGAAATAAAATAGTAACACATATATTTGATGGGGATGCGAGTATTAATCCATCATCCAGGTAAATCTATACTTAAACTTTGTATTTTTTTAAATATGATTTTTTTTTTATCTCTCTTTATTTATATTTTTTCAATTGGTTATTAATATTTTTTAAAGTTTATTATATAAATATTAGAAAAATATTTTATTTTTTTAATATAAAATTTAAAATCCTTTATTGTATATTATATATACTCCATGTTTTTTAAAAAAATTATTTTTTCAATGTGAAATAAAAATTTTTTTGATTTAAATACTTCAACTTACAATAATAATATAATATTTTTTCAATGTAGGATTTAAAACCCTTTAATATATACTCTACATTTATATATATACAAAAATTATGTTTTTTCAATATAAAATAAAAAAATTTGATTTAAATATTTCAACTTAAAAAAATAATATAATATCTTTTCAATGTATAATATTTTTTTTAAAATATTTTTTTAAACTTCATTATTTATAATATATATAGAATATATGTATATAAATCGTTTCTTCATTTTTTTGATATAAAATATTAAAACTTTAAATATATTTTTTTAATTTTTCAAGTGTACCCATGAAATCTAGAAACCAGCCAGTTGGATCTGAAAACTATGATAATTTCAAGATTTTGACAATAAAAATAGAAAATAGACTCTCATATATATATATATATATATATATATATATATATATATATATATTTAGTCTTGGACTTCTCTAAGAAGGGAAAAATAAGTTTGGAGTTGTTCATTTTGGAAGTAATACAATTATAATGTGCTTGATATAGAGTGATCATGTCAATGAATGGAATGCCAAGAATGATGGTATGATTAATATCTTTAGTAACAACAAAAAACGTTTTAAGAGAAATGCTTTTATTGAAAACAGAGGCTTAGGTTTTACCCGCAATATGTAATTTTGAGTTATTAGCAGCAGAGAGTTTTTCAGAAGTATTTTATAAAAATCGTTTTAGGATCACTCCTTCTTTGATGCAGTTTAAATCTGCACTTGTGTCAAATAAAACAATAGTGTCAAGTTTGAAATCGTTGGAGAAAACAAGAGTAATTCCAATTAAATATTTTTTGGAAGATATTTG
The DNA here is from genome assembly GCA_026413675.1 of Populus pruinosa. NCBI lineage: Eukaryota > Viridiplantae > Streptophyta > Magnoliopsida > Malpighiales > Salicaceae > Populus > Populus pruinosa. The sequence goes on from CM048598.1 coordinate 8,005,457, forward strand.
TGTTAAGACATTGAGAAAATAAGAGCCTATTGGGATCTAGGTAGAATTAGTATTATAGAAGACAGTTTTCTCAGAGAACATAGAGACCATTAGAAATAGGTGAATGCAACTAAATGGTGTAAGTCCCGTTAAAATTCTAGAGCAATAAATCCATATAATCTGCAGCCTGTTTCCTAGTTTATCTTTTTTCTCAATGGATTCTGTTTTCCATAGAACTACCTTTACTTCCATCTCCTCTACTTCTGACTCTTCTGAAAGCAGAAAAATTGTACAAAGTGAAGAAATAACTATTGAAGATTTTACAAAAAACATTGATGACTGGAAAATCCCAAAAATTTCTCAAACCCAAATTTACCAAAAATCTAAATATGATATTTTCAAAACAGATTTCACTATTAAAACTGAGGAACGAGATATTCAGCTCACAAAACCCTTTGAAACCATACAACTCCTCTCTCAGAAGTCTTTACAGAAATTTAGCCAGAGATTATAAATACATCCATGTTGGCCTTGTCCAATTCGGAATAAAACCCCTTACAAAAGAAGGTCTAAACACCTCTATCTTTGTTGTCCTCCGCGATGCTAGGTTTCAAAACTTTCAAGATTCTCTCCTTAGTTCCATTGAATCTAGCCTTTGTAGCGGCCCAGTATCTTTTGACTATTATCCAAACATAACCATATCTCTTAAAGACAAGAATATTTTGTAGAGTATGCTACTCCAAATTAAAACTCATAATTATGACATGCTTGAAGGTTCCATACCTGTTGCTCTCATATTCAAAATACACTATAAAGCCATGTTCTCAGCTTTTGCCAATAAACACAAATTTCATTCTAAAAAAGGAGAAACACTCCTCTTACAAATTGATTTATCCCGCTCAAACATTGTTATTCCAAAAGCCATCCAATGGAAAGACATATCTCTTCCAGAAGACTGGATCCTTGAAGGTGCAGCACCACCAGAAATCCCCCTACCACCTCAACCTAATGTCCAAATCAAAAACATTACCCAATTTACTGATAGAAAAGTCAAACTTTCTTTCCATCGCCACTCTACAAGTTCCAGATTCTCAGAAGCCTCTTCTTCTTCTAGTACAATAGGTCTAGAAATAATCTCAAAAATCCCCTCGGTCATTAACATCCCTTATCACAAAAACCCTCCACAAAAATCTACATCGGATATCCCTTCTCCTAGCTTCCAGAATGCAGATTATACTACAAATATACCAAAACCTATCTATACAAACCTTGAACAACCATCTCCTCCAACTTCACCAACCTTTTCATCCATTACTGAGAATATCCAAAATGAGTTGAATGTCTTGACTTCGGAAACACATTTTGTTCTTGACAAACAACTCTTCAAAAAAGATTTTTATTCAGACTCTAACTCCAAAAAATGAATTTGGTTTTTTCAGAACTTTCTTCAGCATAGAAGTGAAATCCAACCAATTTTACAATTTCATTAAAATACACCAAGTACAGATTCTATTCTTTTATTGGTTCCAATTGTATTATGTATCTGAAAATCACATAGCATATCCTTTTGCATCCATTAAACATGCATGCCCTGTCACATCTAGATCAAAAACACCAGTATGGAATCTCACTAGCAGACCTACAGTTGAGTCTGAACATCCACCTTTAAGAAATATCCAAATAACCCACAATAACCAGACTGTAGAAGCAGCCCCTTACAAATTATCCACTAATGACACCCTTTCCAATACAAGACACATCATTAACCAAAACAACTTTACAAACACCAACCTTAATACTTTGGGAAAACAACTTACAAGACTGGAAAAACAAATACAAAAAACCACTATAAGTTCCATCGATGTTAAAACCTCACCTGACCTCAAACTCAAAAACCTAGTCTTCAAAACTTACCAAATCACAAAAACAAGCCAAACACAAATCCAAGAAAACAAAACAGATTTTCTTAAAGCCATCAAAACACACTTACAACACCTTGACGGTTCATCCCTAACCGTCCCAGACACACCACAAACAACCAACCCTTCAACCTCCACAAACCAAGTCAGTACTTTACAAAAAAGCCATGAGGAATCTTCTGACAATGAAACTTCTCCTGAAAAACTCGTTACTATAAATAAACTTACTTGGCAAACTCCCTAAACATCCATTACCCCCGACATCTCCATCCCTACTGAACCAACAATCCTACTCAACACAAGTATAATGTTTCTTCCCTCTATGAATGGAATATAGATGGAATGTCCAAATACAACATCCTCAACACCCTCCAACAAATGACTATGGCAGCAAATGCCTACAAAACCCAAATAGGAACTCCAGACAAAGCTATTGCTGAACTCCTTATTACTGGCTTCTCTGGACAATTAAAAGGATGGTGGGATTATCATCTCACTGACAGCGATCACCTCCATATTTTAAATTCCTTCCAAACATATGAGGACCAAACACCCATCCTTGACCCTTCAAGAAACATTATCCAAGACGCTGTCTCTACCCTTATTCTTACAATCTCTTTACATTTTATTGGAGACCCTTCCCATTTAAAAGACAAAAATGCTGAACTCCTTTCAAATCTTAGGTGCAAGAAACTCAGTGACTTTCAATGGTACAAAAACACCTTCCTTACCCGAGTCATGCTTAGGGAAGATTCAAACCAACCCTTTTGGAAAGAAAAATTCCTTACTGCCCTACCTATTCTCCTAAGAGAAAAGGTCAAGAACAAGATCAAAGATACCTTTACAACAAAAACCATACCTTATGACCAGCTCACCTACGGTAAACTTGTTAGCTTTACCAAAAAAAAAAAGGGCTTAAAATCTGTCAGGATCTTAAACTCCAGAAGCATCTAAAATGGGAAATGAAATGCACCAGACAAGAACTTGGTAGTTTCTGTAACCAGTTCGACTTTTCCACCAAAAAACCCTCTTGTAGCGAAAACTGTTCACAAAACAAAAAATACCCAAGCCACAAACCTCCTTTTCGACGACCAATGACAGTTTTATTCCAAACCAGAACAACATTACTACAAAAAGCCCTACAAATCTACCAAGCCTAAAAAACCTTTCCAGTCAAAACCCAAAACCAAATTTGACCTTAAAACCATTATCTGTTATAAATGTAACCAGAAAGGCCATATATCCCATTTTTGCAAAGTCAATATCAAACTTCATGACCTCCACATCGATGAAGAAACAATCAACCAAATATAACACCTATACATTGAAGCTACAGACATTGATCACTCTTCTTCCGACACTTCTGAAGAAGAATTCCAACTAGATGAAATAGCAACAACTAGCGCTACTTCAGATACCTCCACAAATTCCAAACAAATCAACGTCTTGACCTAAGATCAAGAATTCATTCTTGAGGCCATCAAAAGACTTGATGATCCTCACCTCCAAAAAACCTACTTAGAAAAATTATTAAAAGACCTCCACACCGTTCTACATTACTCTCTACCAGCACCAATACCTATGACCTTACAAAAACTCTTAACAAAAAGAAATCCAAAACCACAGTTACTCTTCCAGAGTTACATTTTGAAATAAAAACGCTCAAATCTGAATTACAATCTCTTAAACAAGCCCAACAAAAAGACTCTGTCATACTCCAACATCTTCTCTTAAAAATAGAAAAACAGTTTGATTTTGAGTCTGATACTGAAGACCAAACCATTGAACATCATGCTTTACCACATATACTTACCAATATTGCACATATTCCAGATGATTTTTTCAATGTCTTAACACAAATATCTTCCAAAAAATATTTAATTAGAATTACTCTTGTTTTCTCCAACAATTTCAAACTTGACACTATTGTTTTATTTGACACAGGTGCAGATTTAAACTGCATCAAAGAAGGAGTGGTCCCAAAACGATTTTTACAAAATACTTCTGAAATACTCTCTGCTGCTAATAACTCAAAATTACATATTGCGGGTAAAACCCAAGCCTCTGTTTTCAATAAAGGCATTTTTCTTAAAACTTTTTTTGTTGTTACTAAAGATATTAATTATACCATCATTTTTGGCACTCCATTCATTGACATGATCACTCCATATCAAGCACATCATAATTGTATTACTTCCAAAATTAACAACTCCAAACTTATTTTCCCCTTCTTAGAGAAGTCCAAAACTAGAAATTTAAATTTAATTAAAGCATGCTCTATACATACTTATCATCTCAATACACTAATTCATGGAAAACAATTCCATTTACATGATTTACAAAACCATGTTTCCTTTTATCGCATAACTAAACAACTCCAGCACCCTGGTTTACGCCAAAAAGTCGTTGACTTACAAAATAAAATTGAACAGCAAATCTGTTTTGACCTACCTAATGCTTTCTGGAAAAGAAAGCAACACATTGTTGATCTTCCGTATGAAGATACATTTTCAGAAAAATTAATACCCACAAAAGCACGACCTATACAAATGAATGCTGATTTAGAACAGCATTGCAGACTTGAGATCCACGATCTCGAGTCTAACGGTCTTATCCAAAAGTCTCGATCACCCTGGTCGTGTGTAGCGTTTTATGTAAACAAAAACTCTAAAATTGAACGAGGCACACCAAGACTTTTGATCAATTACAAACCCCTAAATTCTGCTCTCAAAGGGATCAGATATCCAACCCCCAACAAAAAAGATATGTTACAAAAATTGCATTCTGCATTCATATTTTCCAAGTTCGATATGAAATCTGGATTTTGGCAAATCCAGATTGATCCCAAAGATAGATACAAAACTGCTTTCACGGTTCCTTTCGGCCAATACGAATGGAATGTTATGCCATTTGGACTGAAAAATGCTCCTTTTGAATTCCAACGCATCATGAATGACATATTTAATGCACACTCAAAATTTTGCATTGTTTACATTAATGTTCTTATTTTTTTACATTCCATAGATCAACATTTTAAACATCTACATGTTTTCTTTCATACTGCAAAACAAAATGGTTTAGTTGTTTCTAAGACAAAAATCTCCCTCTTTCAAACTCGTGTCCGTTACCTAGGCCATTATATATCCCAAGGCACTGTCACACCAATAGAGAGGTCCCTTACCTTTACCAACAAATTTCCTGATAAGATCACCGATAAAACCCAATTACAAAGGTTCTTAGGTAGTCTTAATTATGTTCTAGACTACTACCCTAATATTAGTCGTCTAGCCAAACCTTTACATGACCGATTAAAAACAAATCCCATCCCTTGGTCCGACCTCCATACCAACCTAGTCAAAGAGATTAAGAAGCAAGTTCAGACCATTCCTCTTCTCCATCTAGCCAACCCGTTAGCCCCTAAAATCGTTGAGACTAATGCCTCTGACATAGGTTATGGCGGCATTCTCAAACAAATTCAAGATAACAAAGAACAAATCCTTCAATATACGTCTGCTCATTGGAATAACTGCTAGAAAAATTACTCCACTATAAAAAAGGAGATCCTTTCCATTGTTCTCTGTATTACAAAATTTCAAAGTGATTTACTCAATCAAAATTTTTTTTTTATGAGTTGATTGCAAATCCGTAAAAGAAGTTCTACAAAAAGATGTCCAAAATCTTGCTTCCAAACAGATTTTTGCCAGATTTTTGCCAGATGGCAAGCCATTTTAAGCATTTTTTATTTTGATATTGTCTACATTAAAGGAGATTCAAATTCCATTCCTGACTTCTTAACCCGCGAATTCCTTCAAAACAAGTCTTGATGCCTCCCAAAGCAAAGGCCAAAGCCCCTCAAACCCAGCCTACCAAACCAGATAGCTCGAAGCCCTCTACAAAACTCATGTCCTCAGCCATCCTAGCTGCCAAACCAATCAAATCTTGGTATAAGGCAGTAATTGAAGAAGAAGACACTGTAAAACCCCAACAGGTACAAACCGACGCAGGTCAACAATGGGTTGACACTATATCTAAATCACCAGAATTACTTCTGGCATTACAAAAGGTGTCTCAACAGACATCCGACGACTCTGTATCTCAAACATGTAGTATTTCAAAACCTCTTTCAAAACCCCAAGGAGGCATTTCTTCTTCAAAACCCCTCCTTTCTTTACAACAAACTAACTTTCCAAAAACCAAATCCAAATATATTTTCAAAACTACTTTCCAAAATATCTTAACTATGGAAGAAGGATTTTATCATGAAAACCCTTCCATTGCTGCATCCAAAATTTCCCCCTCCAACTAGCACTACAAACCTTGGAATTTGACCAAGCCACAATCCTATTATGCCACGATGCTTGAAATCACTAATTCTGTCAAATTCAAACACTTCAAAATTCATTCTAGCCATACTGAACCGGCATATTCTACATGCATTATTCAAAAAGTCATTCACCCTAAAGACTGGGAGCAACCATTATATCAACCCTTTTCTTTCCCCATAAACTTCCGTACAAACCCCCAAGAATTTAATACATCCTATACATATTAGGATTATCAACAGGCATGGTTCAATACTTTCCTTCTCCAAAATCCAAATCATAGTCATTCTTGACTTTTTTACTTCCATAATGACATGGACACTACAAACCTCCCCTTCTGGTTCCTCCAATGATGGGAGTACTATGGTTGTCATGTTGACTATCTCAAAAACCATCCCCTAGTTGAAAACGGCTACCTCCATTTCAAAAATAATTTTCAACCAGCTCCCTCCAAAAAAAAGTTCTCTTCTCTACTTATTTTCTGTATAAAATTTTTTGTTCTGTGGGTATGTTCATGGTTCTATAATTATAATATACAAAATGAACATCTAGTTCTTGTTTGCAAATTCAAAATCAAATGGTGGGATTCCTTTGCAGCCGAATCCAAAAGTTCCAAATCAGCTGTTATGGAATGGTTACAAAAACATCAGACAACTCCCATAATTGACCATCATCCTCAATCAAAGTTTCTAGCCAGAAAGGCTCAAACAACAGCGCTCCTTGCCTCTGCTAGAACTGAAGAAGAATACTTACAAATTGTCTAAAACATTATACAAAGTCAAGACCCCAAAATAGTCTTGTCTAATGAAGATGACTGTTTTGGTATTCTACCTCCCATTACGCGACACTAAAAAAAAAAAGGTATTTTTCCAGCTTTTTCAAGCTCATCTGTTTAGAGCTTTATCTGTTGACTCACATGTTTTGAGTCCCTTTTTTAATTTTCAGACCCTATGTTTTAATCTTTCTTACAAATATTACCTGCTGCTACAAATCCATTGTCGGTGACTAGAAAACAAAAAAAAAGGGTTCAACAACCGAAAACGTAAGCTTTTTCCATCTTGTTTTCATTCAATCATGGCAGACAACACCACATGGGTTTTGATGGAATCTCCAATAAGACATTTTGGCCTCTTCCATGTCAACTTGTCTATAAAAGAAGACTCTTCCATCTTTAACGACAGACTATGAATTTTCCTTAGAAAAATTCCATTCCCCCTCAGAACACATACCTGTAACCTTTCTCCACTCTCCTCTGTATCCAATATCTTTTGTATTAATATTATAAATTTACGTAAGATTCTATTTTATTGTTGATACTTTTGATTTTGTTATGTTTAATGTCTGATAAGATAAGTATACTTTGTGTTTGACCAAGGATCCTGATATTGTTGGTCTTGCGTTGTTCATTCGCATCAGAAATCCGTTTGTAATTTATAATTTTTGAAGTTTTTGAAGTTTCAATTTATTTATAATTTTTACATCTTATTTTTGTAAGATCATTCAAAATCAATATATAGACTGGAAACTTGTGACCCGATCTTTTAAGATCATTCTCAGGTATAACAACGCCATGTACTGGTAATCTTATCTGGTGTGTATGTGTGTGTATAATCTAGTCGATAGTGATTTGGAAGGTGGGTTACCCTGAATTGCCAATCTCTTTTAGCTTTTTCTATAATATTTTATGAGAAATAAAATGTTTTCCTTCAATCCTAACTATAAGATTGACTTGAGACATTGGAGAATATGTTTGCTTACTTGCCAATCACTTACAAGGAAAGTTGAAAGTTGACGTTCATATCTATATTGATATTGAATTTCATTAATATTTATCAATAATCCCATCTCGAGCCACCAATAACGGGTTGCACTCATTCATGAAATTAAAAGTTTTCACCAGCCGTAGTTTAATCTCCATACTTGATTTTAATTATTTAAAAAAAAATCCTAAATTTCAATTTTAACATAAATACCATAAAGATTGTTTTTAGATAAAAAGACGAGAGTAATATATATATATATATATATATATAGAAAGTAATGTAAATATTTTTTTTTTTTATCAAAGAGAATGGAATAACCTCCAATCCTAGCTAGACAACTGAAAAGATTGTTTGCAGGACGTTCACTAAGTTACGTAGCACATACTTACGTGGAAGTTCAAACCAGGATGATGAGGATGAGGAGTCGGGGAGTAGAGCTACTTCCCACCTCAACTCACTATGCTCTTTAGTCATTAGCTGGAGGATAGAAATGGGGAATTTTGGATTTGTTAACATGAATAATCCAAGGCTCAAGAAGCTCCAAGTTTTCACTTTTAACTACTAGCTGCTTTCTTCCTCTCATGCCAGATAGCATCCAACAGAGTAAAAGGGCAACAATTTCACATGAAGCAACCAGCCCATGCAGAACATCCTCCGCTAGTGCACCTGCTTTGATTGAATGAAGGTCGCAACAAAAATACGAATCAGGAACGGAGACTTCACAAGAAATGGAAAAAAAAAGTTATTGACATTATAAACCACAAGCGATCATTTGCGCTGGGATTTTGAAGAAGCCCATTTGAAGTAACCACAATTTGCTTCAGGATTGGATACAGGTCCCTACAAGACCGGGGAAAAAAAAAAAGCAAAGGATCATCAGCAGCGTTCAAATATTATCTGCCAAAATCTGCAGACAGTACTGAAGATGGATCATTACAAGAATAGCTTCATTCTCTACCTACTATATGATTTTAACTTATAATGCTCCCCAAGCATTTGACTTGTTTGCTAAAGCATAGTTAGATGTGCAAGTATCATTTGTTAGCTGGATTTGAAGGATTAAAGCGAATACCTCAGCTCGTGAGCAGACAAAAAATCTGTGGCCAAAAGTAGGACCTGGTTTCTTTACTATCCGAGCAACACAGGGTTCCTTGTGACCCTTGCAAACAGGAATACTATTCCGCATGAGCTGCTGTATCCTCTGCCATTCCAACAAGGCAACATTATTTTTCTCTCTCTCAAGTGAGCCATCATTTCCCTTATCTTGATACTGAGATCCTGCACTTGGATTCAGTTGGCAATGCCTGGGACTGCTGCTTTTATCACCCGGTGCATGAGAATCATTCGAGTAACTGCTAGTGTTTGGTTCTGCCTGACTAGGTGAAGCATTAGTAGAAGAGTTCTCAGCACCAGTGCTAAGGTTTGGACTTTTCTGGAAAAAAGATCTGAGGGAGAGCTGGGAACACCGACTTTTTCTTGGTTTTTTCTTGGCTCCCTCAGCAGGCACAAACTTAGTATGTTGACTTTGCAGTATCATTGTAGTGTCAGGACGGCCCTGATTCTCATCAGTCAAATCCTTTGAATTCTCATCTCTTTTGGAAATGGCACTATCAAACTCTTCAGTCAAAGAACATGATGGACTTGTAGATGGGCGAGATACACTGCATTCATTAAATGATCTTTTCATGCTTTCACTGCAGGCCTTTATGGTAGCATCTCCATCTGAAAATGAACTTGATATCCTGGAAGATTGAATTTGTGTAGCAGCCTGCCTTTTCATCAACAAGGTCACTGCACAAGGTTAAGAACTTGAAATTACCACATGGGCTTACACACACAAAAAACAAGAAGAGGCAGCACATTTCTTAAAATGAACAAAACAAAGTAATACGAACTATCATCAAGAACAAAATTGTCACACCAAGAGTTTGCTGGACACCATGAATCATGGGCAGATATCTAGCAGATAAAGGTGGAGTGCTATGTCTGGGTATATCACAGATTTCTTCCAAACTCATATAAACAGGAGCGTGATCTGAACCTTCCAATTTGATGCCCCGCCCTCCATTCCACCTGTTTAGGCAAGTAGAGAAACTTATGGTCTTCACAGTTTGCACAGACATGCAGACAGACTCATCCATATACACTTGAACAAGCAAACAAGGATAGAAACACATGCACATACAGGTTGAAACAACAAAGAAAACTGAGAGGTTTCATGGCATTGCTACATTCAAGAATATAGCTGGATCCAACGATACCTAGTTGTGTCTCCAGGTTTCCAGCGTTTATACTGTGTCAATATGTCACATTCCTTGACATGGCAGGAAAAGAAGTTATGGCCTTGCAAGTCATGCTCTTGATGCAAGCACGGTCCAGCACACAGAATATGGTCAATCCTACTCCCAAAATTAAATTGTTCAGCACCTGTACTTGATGACCAGCACGTGTATGCTTCTCTTCTGTAGGACAATTCAAGGTGGAAGAACTAGGATTCAATACCAACTTGCTCCCAAGGAAAAAGAAGAGATCATAGAATGACACTATCATGATGCACGGATTAAAAAAAAAAAAACACTTCGAAAGAGACTAATCAATGGAAACTTTAATGAATCAGAGGATACCCCACTAAGGAAACAAAACCAAGTAGCGACATGCAAATTTATATGTGCAAGGATATAAAGGATTATTGTCAATCACAGAAAGGGAGGAAAGAGATGATGCAAGACTCTATTATGAAAAGGTCAGTAAACAAGGACAGTGAAAGGTACAATTTTATATAAGAACTTCAACTCCCGTTTTGCTGTCCAAATATAACTCAACATCCAAATCCAGACTTAAAACTTTGCAAATTGAAAATCAAGTGAAAATTTTGAAACCTGTCAGGATGTTTTGCTCGGAAAACATCAACAAAGAGGCCACCTGACATCATTAGCATGGACCTGAACCATCTTCTGAATCTACAGATAAGTGAATAGAACCTTATTCAGTGCTTGCCTTGACAGGTAAAGTTTTGTTTACTTATTTACCTGACCACTCCAAATAGTCATAGCATAATAGACAAGCACTGCTTATAAATTAGCTCACAGCTTACTCATTCTTCTCAAAATCAGGATCTGCATCACACCTATCCATAGCAGTAGGTGCAATATTGAGATCACCAACAACAAATACCCTCCTTCCCTCATGCAGAAGATTCTCCCATCTTTTCTACAACAGAGATTACCAAAATCAATCAACGCACACAGAACCTACCAACATCAAATAATTCAACTTTAACAGGGAAAAACTGAAAGGCAAAACAAAATGTAAACTATAAAGCCCATCAAGCCACATCATGCATAATCACTAGTAACAATGAAAAGAAGCGAAGTTAATACCTGTAATATCTTAAAAAACTTCATCTTAAACTCAATTCTCTCTGTATCATCATGGGCTGCTCTAGGCCCATATAAGTTAAAAAGAACTGTAGAAAAACAAAATAATCAACATCAATTCCATCACAAACTACACGTACAAATCGGAACTTTACCAAGAATTTAAAGCTACCTTAGACTAATTCCACCAAAAAATTCAATAAAAACCAAAGCTGTCAACCAAATTACCAATCAACACATAAAAAATGCAATATTTTTTTTTTACATCAAACGCACCAAAATGATTATGATCAGTAACGATACACCGTCCCTCACTATCAACCTTAACAAGCTCATCTTTCTCAAACTCCTCAAGCCCTTCTTTTCTTTTACACAGGTCAATGAACCCAGTAAAACCCTCCTCTGCAGCAACCGGCAATGCCACTTCAGTACTCGAAAATGCAGACTTTACACGACAAAATGTTGCAACCCCTATAAAGATGACAAAAGTCATAACCAAATTGGCAGAATTTTTTAGACAATTTTAATTTGTATTTCATTTAAGCAACTCATCAAACACCTTACCAGAGTACCCAGTACGGCCTTTATCTTTAGTTCGCGTGCAAGAAAAAAAAGATTCATACCCATCAGCTATTACTAAATCAGATGTTAATTCTTGTCTTCTTAATTTTGTTTCCTGTATGTTAAGTTTGCATCGATCAAGATTGCGAAGACCAAAAAAAAAAAAGAAAATGAGAGTTCATGGGATTTATGTATACCTGAAAGCAAATGATGTCTGCATCGAAAGTGTTTAGGAGGTTTGAGAGAGACCCAAATTGCGAGACTCGTTGTCTTAGGCCATTAACGTTGTAAGATACTATCTTTATGGGGTTTCCCATTGATAAATGAGGTGGTGTTTGTTGCCTTTTTTTTGGTGTTTTTAAGGATGCGGGTGAATGGAGAGAAAATAGCCAAACTACAAGTTGGTCGCGTACCTAGCGACATGGTTTTTTTAACCTTTTCAAATTAGTATAAACGTTCCATTTCTCACGTTTCGCAGCTGGTGGCTTTTTTAACCTTTTTTTTATTTAAATAAAATTATAAATGTAAATAAAAACAATTAAGTAAGCATCTAATTAAATAATTTGAAAATTATTTGTGCAAATAAATTAATAAAAAATATCACTAATAATACTAAATTTAAAATTTTAAAAATCAAGAAATAAATATAAATTAACATATTTGATTTTATAATATAAAATATTTATCTAATTATATTTATTAAATTTTTTTCAATCAAACGATAATATATATATATATATATAAAATTGATTTAATAAAAAAGTTCATGTAAAATTATATATATTAAAAATATTATCTAAAAATAAATAAATTTTTATTTTTAAAAAATAAAATTCATATATTAATAATCATAAAAGAAGGATATTAATTGAAACATAAATTAAAAAAATATATTAAAAAAATATCAATTAATATAAAGCATTAGAAATAGAAATAGAATAAAAAAAAGGAAAAGACAAAGTTTATGTGGCACAAGTGCCTTAAAAAGAAATACGAAAAACAAAAACAAAGGACTCAGGCTACAGTTTTCAATGGGTTTAAATGATTGGTTTTATTTTAATTAAATAAAAACAAATAATAGTAAATGAATTATTTAAAAAAAAACAAAGAGTAAAAGACCATGATAGTTTGGAAAAAAATTTAGAAATATGAAATTGGATAGAAATGGTAAAAAAAATCAATCTAAGTCAACTAAAATTAATATGATAGACATGTAATCTAAATAATAAGAGGCGGGTTAACCCAAATCAATCTACAAACTCATAACCTAAATTATAAAATCAAAATAACTTAAAATTTTTTTAAAGAAAACCACAACCAATATTTTTTGAAATAATATTGAATGATAAAATCAGAAAATAAAATGAACCAAAATAAAAATATATCGACTTGTGTTAACTTTTCAAGCATGTAACAAGGTCATTAAACCAGAAGCATTATAAATGAAAAAAATCATAAGATCCAATTCCCAATAAAAAATTATAGAATGATGAAATTGAAAAAAAAATTAATTATATAAAAAGATCCAATACAAAAAATTATAATTAAAAGATTTATGATGAATACAAACATCGACTAAGATTTTCAAGAATTTTAAAACCAATATAAAATAAAGGGATGTTAAATAAATTGGGTTGAGGTATTATAGGTTTGAAAACTTTTATCTACAAAAATAGATTTAATATTGGGTTGAGAAAGAATATCTAATTAAATAAAAAATACTAAACAAAATATTGAGATAATATTGTAAATAAAAGAATATAGAGCAATATAAATAGCAAGGGGGGGGAGTTGTTTTTTTATCTTGAAATTCTTAATTCTTTAAAGAGTGATGTAACCATATTATTCGATAGTTTCACCCATATTTACCTAATGTTTTATCCATGTTTTATATGTAAAATACCTTGATATTCTTTGTTTTATGTTTTGAAGGCACTTTTGGATGAAAAATGCAAAAAGGAGTAAATTGGAGATAATTGGCAGATTTGACGTTCAGTCAATGTTTTGTGCAGAGCGTGAGTTCTAGAGATCGAAATGAAGTGATTCTAGTGGCAATAAAAAGCTAGCATCCATACCTTTTTGGAAATGCAATGCAAGAAAAATAAAAAGAGGAAGATCATGGAAATCACATCCTTCAAAGTCAAATCTCGCATTCTGCCACTGTTGACCTTTGTCTATTCAAAATTCAATATCTGGAGCTATAGAAGTCCAATTTATGCAAACTCAATTTGTCTATTCAAAATTAATGACCTTTGTCTATTCAAAATTCAATATCTGGACTATAAACGCTCCAAATTTCATCCAAAAATGAAGTCATATGAGGGAGATATGAGTTTTCAAAGATGACAAATGAATTCTGCCAGCAATCAGGTTTCGTGAAGAAATGAGTCCAAATTACGTTTCGAAGCTTCTAAACCGTCATCCAAGTTTTTATATCAGCAATTTAGCTCCTCTAAGTCAGAGTTTGAAGATTTCATGTAAGGCTACTTCTTTTTTTTAGGGAAAATAGTTATAGAAGTACTTAAATGTCAATTGTCAACTTAAGGGAGGACTACTTTGTAAATTAGGAACTAGGGTTTCTTAGCATATAAAAAGAAAGAGAGAGAGGAGAGAAGGGGGGCAGCAGCCAGAAGTGAAGAAACACAAATTCTCTCCTCTACAAACCCAAAAAATCATGCTCTCCTCATTCTTTAAGAGTAGTTGTTCAATGGTTATGCAAGGCTAAGCTCTTTTCTTGGTTGCAAGGACACAACAAACCTTCGGATTTCAAGAACCGTGAGATTTATTCTTCCTTTTATTTTCAGTTTATATTATGAATAAGTATGGTTGTTTTCCTATGCATATTTTCTATGATTGTTGTTGATAATTGCTAGAGCGGAACTCTAAGTTATTATTGTGAACAAGTTATTATCTTTTCTTTGCTTTATCCATGTATAAGCCTTAACTTTATATATATTTTCCTTTTCCCCTGGCCAAGGATTAGTAGAGCATGTACTTGTGATACTTCATGGAATTATGGTTGGAAATTATATGAAAAGATAGAAGAAGTGATGCTTGATGAAAAGATGGAAATTTATTGCTAAGTTTGATATCAAAACTGGAGTTGTGATGTATGAACTTGTGAAGCAACTAAGCTTGATAATTGTGGCGGAACTACATTATTAAATTTAGGGAAAACACTCAAATATCTAGTTCTTAGGGCTGCCATTGAACTAAATCATTAATGCGGACATTGTGATTATTTGTTGGTTAGGGTTAATTATACGGCGGATCCGTTAATTAACCAACATTAAGAAAAGATAAAAATTCAGAATATAAATTGTAGTTTTGTTTCAAGGATCGGTTCTAATTTCCATTGGTGGATGTGTGCTTGAAACCAAGGTTTGTTTTCTTGATAAATTTCGATTTCAATTGATTTTGTTTGCTAGTTTAATTTCTTCCATAGTTTAGATCATCACAAATCAAAAACCCCCCAATTGCATAACGTATAGCATAAAAATCTGAACTAAATCTTCCTTGTGAGATCGACCCCTTGCTTGCTCTATACTATCTTGTGTGTTGTGTTTTAAGCTAGGGTAATTAATTTGTGCGACCACGACATCGCAACAAAGAGCATGAAAGTAAGATTTAAGGGAGGGGTATCAAGTTTAAGTAGAGGATTTCAAACACTTAATCAAGGATTCAAAGTCTAGAAAGATAAGTTTTTGGAAAAGTTGAGGGAGGGAAAAAAAATAAAGGAGAAACTTGATTTTCATTACATTTTCTCTTGTTTTAGTAGCCATTTAAGGTAATAAACTCAATCTAAATAATTAGTCTGAATAATTATAAGGTAAGTAAATTATTGAATGTTATAGTGTTAAATAAAATTTGAAATTTATGAAAATTAGTTGTTTAATATATTGTTCAATAACGAGATCATGTGAGTTGACATGAGAAATGATTAGGTAATATTTCAATTTAAAACATTGAAAAGAAAAATTCATCCTGTTATTGTTAGAATTTTCAGCCTATAAAAATTTAAAGTTAGGATTATTTGATAAAATAGCTATAAAATTCATATATATGTGTTGATATATGTGATTAATACATGAGAAACACATTAATTAAATGGTTTGAAAAAAAAATTCCCCTTACCTTGTATAAAGGCATTATGCCAAATAAAGGAGAAATGAGGGAATAAGATAATCCTTGAATGTATTCATGTCTAAAAAAATTTAAAAATTTGCATGTATTATGGTCATTCAAGTAAATTAATGACAATTAAAAAAAATATTTTATTAGTTACGTGGATGAATTAAAGGAACATTCATAAATTTGTGGATATTCAATTTAATTGATGAAACAATATATGAAAAGGCCATATTAGATGATAATTTGAGGAATAATTGATGGGACAATTAAAAAGTTTATGTATATATGAATTTAAGTGGTTTTGAATTTAATTAGTTATAAAAATTTGATTTTAGAAGAATTTGTGTCTTTATGTTATATGAAAGATTATGAAAGCAGGGCAACAACAACAGGTTGGTGATAGGCAACTTGAAATTTATTTATGAACTTAATTAAATTATGTAATTGTAATTTCCTTAAATATCATATATATTTTTAAAAATTTTGTTTATGAAATATGAAGAATCTAGTTATCGGGTAACGAGACCAGTACTTGATTTTAGATAAAGGAATTAATAATCCTATTGTAAGGTTAGAGTCTAATTTGGATAGAAGAAGTAGTCACTCA
Source organism: Populus pruinosa (assembly GCA_026413675.1). Taxonomy (NCBI): domain Eukaryota; kingdom Viridiplantae; phylum Streptophyta; class Magnoliopsida; order Malpighiales; family Salicaceae; genus Populus; species Populus pruinosa. The sequence continues at coordinate 8,022,116 of CM048598.1, forward strand.
TTAGCAAAATTAAAGCCCGATTTTGAGTAGAATAACTAGTTACCTAATAGAAGAATTATTGTCTGGTTTTGGATAGAGAAAGGAGTTATCCTGTAGTAAGGTTAGTGCTAGATTTTGGATAAAGAAATTAGTTTATCAGTAATTGAGGTTTATGCTCGAGAATTTGGGCTAATGGTGTGATGTTTTGGAAGGAAATAGGTAATAAAATGCTACAAAACTCTTAAAGGCTTATATGTAGGAATAAATGAATAAAGGGTATTGTAGTAATTGAACAAAGAGTTGATATATATGTATATAGATCTGCAATTAAGAGTGAAAAATTGGGAGAAAAGAAGAAAAGGGAAAGAAGAAGAATAGAAAAGAGGGAAAGATAAGGGAAATAGAAGAAAATTGAAGAAAATAAGTTTAAAGGTAAGATTTATTATTTAACCCTACAATTTCTATTTTAATTGAATGTTAGGGTTTTGAAAATTGTATTTTGGATTGATTGATGAATTAATTTGACTGTTATATGGTTGATTATTGTGGGTAATGAATTGTTTAGTTGAATTTGAGAGATTGTAAATAAAGATGATAATTTTGAATTATGATTTTGTTTGAATGGTGAATTTGTATTAGAAATCAGGAGATAACAGTAGGTAATCTGTGAAAATTTTGGGTTTGAGGTTGAAGATGATAAAATTTTGATTTGGTCCCTCAATATGTGAAAATTATATTTTATTCCCCAAACTTTAGAAAATTACAAATTGCCCTAACACATTTTCTGAGATTCTGAATAGAATAAAGTATGAACTATGGGCAGAATTCCAGTATAGTTATGAAATTTTAACATATTCAATTTAGTCCTCCAATTTGATAAAAATTACAATTTGATCCTAAAAATTTTAGGCAGAATTGAGGATTAAATATGGTCATAATTTCAGTATAGTCATGGATTTATGATATTTTTAATTTGGTCCTCTAATTTGACAAAAATTACAATTTGACCTTAAAAATTTGAAAAAAATTCCAGAATGGTCCTTGGAGTATAATGAGATATTCTGGACAGAATTGAGGATTAAATATGGTCATAATTTCAGTATAGTAATGGATTTATGATATGTTTTTATTTGGTCCTTCAATTTAATAAAAGTTATAATTTGACCCTTAAAAATATAATAAATTCTTAGTCCCTAGCTATAATACTACCTTTTACAGATTGGTTTGATGAATAATTGAGTGAATTATCACCAATTTTATTATTTGTTTTATATTGGACTGGATTTCAAAAAATTTATTTAATGTTAGGTTTTTAGGAAAATATCTAGTTTAGTCTAAAAACATATAGGGTTATGGAATATGCTCTTAGATAAGTGTATTAAATAAGTTATATGTTCTTTTGAGTCATTCTTGAATAATGTTTTTTTGTATTCAAATAATCCTAATATTCTACCAATGGGACATCAATAAGATTTCCTTTAGTATCTGCTTTTGAGTGTTGTTACTTTCGAGTCATGTGAGTGGATAATTTTTTATACGCATGAGAAATATTATCAATATTTGATTTATTAATATGAATTAAATCATGCTTCTTGATGATATATATATTGATTATTATCTTTGTTATGATAAAGTATGATCAATTGTTGAATCTGAATTCTTGATATGAACCAATATATGTGTTGAATTAGCTTATGAATTGATAGCTCTTTATTTAATTGATGTCATGAGTTGAGTCTTGAGATATGAATATTTTGTTTAATTATGATTATTATTATGAATTTATGGTATGTTAGTCAGAATACTCATGCTAATAGGGTAGTGTTAGTCTTTGTGCACATCGTATTTGAACCCTAGTTGGTTGGGGGAGTCACCAACCTATGTGGATTGTTCATCCCACAGTATGGAGCCTCATGCTCATTACGTTTTTATTTTTTAATGAACCTTACCTTGTGATATTCTTATTATGACCTGTTTGAAAAACCTTCTTATAAGATATTTGTATATATATTTCTCATTATTGGATTATCTCATGTGTGTGTATTGAATATTATCTGCTCACTGAGTTGTTGAACTCGTCCTTTTATTACTTATTTTTTTAGACTTATAGATTGTTAACAGATTACTTTTGTAGGACTTTCTGAACATGCTTTTTGGTTGAAATTTGTATTTTTTATGTCTAATTAATGCTCTACAACTATGAAATTATATTAACTCTTATATTAAGACAACTAAATTATATTATGAAGTTAGTTTGTTGTTAATGTTGCGTTGAACTCTAATTGAGTTATTTAAAGGATAAAATTGTATGTAAGTTTGAGTTCGCATAGATATGGAACCTAAGAGGAGAATCTTCCCTATGCGCCGATCACAAATTCAGGAATTGGGTTATGATAGATAACATTAGTTATTGATGACATGAATGTTTTGAGGGTAAAAAAAATATATTATATGGATTATTTATAACGTTTTTTTAATTTAATTTCAAGTTCATATCAATCCTATGCTAATTTGTAGGAATAGATCGTATCTTTTAATATATGAAAAGAATATGTAATGTTAAGAATTGTCCGTGTATCATTTTGAAGTCTTATTTTGAAAGTAATCTTTATGTTTTGTAATGTTTAATCTTAAATTTTATTATTAGAAGTTTAAATTAGACAAGAACTTATTTTATATTAGTTTTTATAAATTTAAGCTAGTATGGTTAGATTATATAATTATTGCTATGTATGTTTGTAAGATTTAATTGTGTATGTTTTATTTCTGGAATTCAAATATTGGTTTTGTGAAATGTTGAGAATGGTATGGTCTTGGATTGTTGAACGATATGATTATGATGGTGTTAATAAGAAAATGTAAAGTATATTCAATAACTAGGTATTGATAATATAGGGGGAACTTTGATGGATTTTTAGAAGAAAAAAGAATTTGACCTTTTTTTTTAATAAGTATGATGAAATGTTGATGTGTGATTGATTAAAAAAATTAAGGATGTTACTTGCAGATAATACGTACTTGTTATGGAGCTAGAACTAATCAGACTTAGTGAGAAGAGAGAATCAAAATGTGGATATGGGTGGGGATTGAGAAGGTGATCCTGATCCTTTAATCGATATTGTTTCTTATGTGCCCACAAAGTCGACACAGTCTAGACACTGAGAGTCATCAGGATTTCAGGATGATAATGCGTTGTTACATGGAAGGATGCTGCAATCTAAGATATTAAATGAAGATAGACATGAGAATCTATCCCCACCTATGGCGCTTGTAATAGCACCTCCACCCTACCCTGATCTTGTAATTCTTGCATATACAACAAGAGCAGTGATCAAGAATATGTTTAATGTGTTAGCCCACATAGCACTATTAGCTACGACATCCACGAATAATGTGGCTAACTTGGTATGAATTGTAAAGAGTATGAATGAGATGACTTGTGAACTCTTTTTGGGGGAGCTAGATACAAAAATCATAGGTAGATAGATTCAAAAGGTGAAGAGTACTATGACTCATATAAAAATAATAGAGGATTTATGGATAGATTATAACACCTAGTTATTACTAAATAGATCATAGTTTTGATGGGAGACTATACAGTTGAGGAGGGCCACTGGGATATGAACATGGAGTGATTTTAGAGTTTAGTTTGAGAATTAGTATTACTCTAGATATCATTGTAAGGTGAAGGAGCAGGAATTTTGACCTTGAAGCATGAAGATATATTTATTTTTTGACTATGAATAATTTTTTTATGTAATAAAAAATAGGATTAACGTGACTGATTTGATTTGTTAATGTGATTTGATTTTTAGTTTTGGTTAAAGTTTGTTTCTATTTGAGGTTTTTTTGAACTATATATATCTGTTTAAAGTTCATTTCTTTTACAGTAATTTAGCATGACTTTTTCTTATTGTGATTGAAACTTATTGAGTTTGAATTGGCTTTGCAGTGCATATTTGATTAAAGTGTTTTCTTTCTCTGTTGAGGTTTTGTTTTATGAGGTATCACTTTTTTCTTTTTGGTAGACAGCAGCAAGAAATGGAAGTGAAAGATCCAATAGCTGTTACAAGAGAAGTTCAGAAGGCAGACAAAGAAAAATTAAGGGATAATCTTTATGAGCAGTTTTTTGAATTGGGTAACGCACTATGTAATAATGTGCTGTTATTCTGGTTCACAGTGCCTTCACACAGGAATTGTCTTATTTTATGGACTCAAACTATGCATTTGACTCATTATTGAATTACTGGACTTCTAGTTCTGACTATATTCAAAGATTTACTTAATATTACAGTACTAGAATTCTCACTTTAGAGGGATCAGGGATGTGCATGCGCGTGTTAGGCTGTTAGCTTGTCGATGCATCCATCTCTATACGCTAGTTGCTCTTGTGACAAATTTTTGGCTTTGCAGCAACTATGAATAAATAATATAATTTCAGTATTCATGAGCTACAAATATGCATTTCTTCTCAAATAAAACATGAAATTGCTTGATTTTTAACTAGTTACTTATTACTTATATTTGCATGTAGACTCAGATAGGCCAAAGAATGACAAGGCAACTGTTTTGACAGACGTAATTCAAGTGCTGAAGGATCTTGTTAAATAATATTTATATAATCTTATTTATTAAGGGTAGAATAATATTTTCAGTTTAATTTATATATAATTTATATTTTTAGTTTAATTTATATATAATTTATATGTATTTAGGTTAACATTAAGCACTTATAATATAGAGATTATTTAGAATTGTAGTCTCCATTTTGTGTTTGATCTTTAATTATTTTAACATGGTATCAGAGTTGATTTTATAAAATGAAGCTTAATCCCGAACACAGCTTCGCGGATCCAACTTGGTATTTCATCAGTTTCTGTAATTATTTTGGTATTTAATCTTTCATTCAGCTTTTGCAATTTGGTATTTGCATTTAGTTTCTGCAAATTTATTTTGTATTTTGGAGTAATCATATAATTTTGAGAAGATATTTATTTAGTTTCTGCAATCTCTGTTTAGTTTCTACAATTTGGTGTTTGGTTTTTCGCTGCTTTTGCATTCTAGTTTTTTGTGATTGTTGATTATAGCTACTGAAAGAGATGATTCGCTTTAGTCTGTGAGTGTGAGGTTAGATGAGCATAACTATTTGTATTGGAGATATGTAATGAGAAATTTTCTTAAGGGTAAGAAGATGTGGGGTGATTAGTACTTAAAAGTGCATTTTTGTCATGGTTTTATATCATCATTTTACACTTGAAGTATGAATAACTCCTTAACTAAAGCATGTTTTATAATAATATATCTAATAATATAAGATATCTTTAATTTATGGCAAATGTTCATTTTAAATGCAGGCCTATCATCTAAATGAAAGGATTGATTGATGACTTTAAGAACTTAAATTGCAAGGGCAAAGAGATGACTAAAATTAGAAAAAAGATATCGGTGCAATCTAAATCAAAACACTGCTCGGTAATTGGGTCATATCTAGAGCTATAGATCTCAGATTTAGGTCTACTTTATATGGATGGAAAGATAAGACATAGGCCTACAATTTTTATATAGAGCCCAAGATCTAAAAAGGTCATTTTCAAGTCCAAATTATAGCAACAACAAAGATGCCTGAATCTGTCCTCCAGCCCAAGGACTATTCAGTATTTTGGCCATATCTAGAGTTTTAGAAGTCTAAATGAATTGAATTGTTTACACATGAAAGCTGAGACAATTGCCTATAACTTTCATTTTTTCGAGTGGCTCCAATTTTGATGTTATCAATGACGTTTTGGGTAGACAAGAGACGATAAGGATTGTCACCAAGTCAAGAGTTAGCCACCCACTCATCAATTAGTCATCAAATCAATAGTTCCAAATTTTGGCCTATAAAAGGAGATATTTGCCATGCATTTAGGCATCTTGGTTTCCAGATCAAGATCATGCTCTTCCTTTCTCTTTTTGTATTTTTTGTAATGTTTATGCTTTGCTTTCATTAATATCAAGTTTATGCCTTTCATTTCCTTTCATTTACTGAGTTAACTTTTATCTTATTTATGTTCTTATTTTATTTATTTATTTTTATTTCTTTCATTATATCTAGCTAAGTTTATTATGTCAAGGTGAAAAGGTTACACTAATGATGTAAGAATAAGTATAGTGTAAACTTAATATGAACTTTAATGTTTGACACTAACATGTTTTGTATTTGGTATCTTATTCACTCTTTAGTACTATGCTTGTTAAATGACTAATCTTGATTTATGTTGTATAACACTTGGTACAATAAATGCTTGACACTTTCATAGCCCATACTGTATGGTATAACCGAGACCTAAGCTATGAAAGTAACTTGATTTGTTGTTAACATAAGTTATAATCATGAATGCTTGATGAAATTTACAAGTATCAACATTAATTGAATAAGATGACTAATGTAATCATGTTAACAATATATAATCTGATTGGAACCTCCTTTGTGTGTGGTTTTCAATTCAATAATAAGAGTTTATACTATACTTGTTTGATATACCATTAGTGGAACCTCTAACCTTGACATTTGTTATTATTATTGCTTAATCCTTACATTAATATTTCATCTTAAAGTTCTCATCATCTTCTCCTTCTCCTTTTCCTTATTTATTATTATTATTGTTATTATTGTTATTATTATTATTATTATTATTATTATTATTATTATTATCTGATTGAAACCTTTTTTGTGTGTGGTTTTCAATTGAATAATAAGAGTTTATACTATACTTGTTTGACATACCATTAGTGGAATCTCTAACCTTGACATTTGTTATTATCATTGTTTAATCGTTACATTAATATTTCATCTCAAAGTTCTCATCATCTTCTTCTTCTTCTTTTCCTTTTTTTTCTTTATTATTATTATTATTATTATTATTATTGTTGTTGTTATTGTTGTTGTTGTTGTTGTTATTGTTATTGTTGTTGTTATTATTGTTTTTGTTATATTATTGTTATTTATAATTTGTATAAGTAACCACCCTGTGGTTCGACCCTGGTCTTACCGGGTTATTTATTACTTCGACACTGTTACACTTAGGAGAAGACATCAATCTTTCATTCGTGTCAATTTTTTGGTGCCATTGTCGGGGAGGTAAGTTCTAGTATAAATTATAGTAGTTATTTTATTTTCTCTTTTCACTTTTCTTGTATATAACTTTGTTTCTTTTCTTTTGTTTCTTCTTCTTTTGTTTTTTTTTTTATTCTATTCCTACACGTGTATGAGAGTGTGGTCATGTACATCAAGTGGTAGACTTTGTAGGGTATCCTCATCATTTTCAAAAAATATGGCTGAAGAAGATAATCAATCACTTCATAATGAGAATAATGAGAATAACCGTGCTAGAACACTCAAAGACCACATGAATCCCACAAGAACAAGTGCACCATCATGCATAGTTTTTCCTCCCAATGCATCTCATTTTAATTTTAAGCCAGATATTATTTAACTTTTACCTTCTTTTCATGTCTTAGAATTAGAAAATCCATACTTGCATTTAAGGGAATTTGAGGAGGTCTGCAACACATATAATAATTTAAATTGTAGCATGAACACCATCAGATTAAAACTTTTTTCTTTTTCATTAAAAGATAAAGCTAAAACATGATTACAAAATTTGAGACTAGGATCCATTCGTGTTTGGGAAGAAATGCAACAACAGTTTTTAAAGAAGTTTTTCCCATCTCATAGAACAAACTCTTTCAAAAGACAAATCACCACTTTCACTCAAAAACCAGGAGAAACATTTTACCAATGTTGGGATAGGTATTGAAACTTGCTTAGTACTTGCCCTCATCATGGTTTTGAAACATGAAGATTGATTTTACATTTCTATAAAGGGTTAACAACTAGAGATAGGCAAATGGTTGAATTGATGTGCAATGAAACTTCTAAAGATAAAAATCCTGATGAAGCAATAAAGTACTTAGACTTGTTAGCTGAAAATACTTAAAATTAGGACATCGCAGGTACTTTTGAGGCACCGAGTAAAACTCAACCTCATACATTTAATGGAGGTATGTACAACATTAGGGAAGATCATAACTTTCAAGCCAAGTTTGCATCTTTAGCTAGAAAAGTCGAGGCACTAGAATTGAAAAAGAGTGGTCAATTAAAATCTATTGAAAACATTGTGTGTCAAATCTGTGAAACAAATAAATACTCAACCAATAATTGTCCAACCTTGCCTTCTTTTAAGGAATGTCTCCATAAACATGCCCATGCTTTAAATAGTTTCCAAAGGGCTAACCACAACCCATACTCACAAACATACAACCCTGGTTGGAGAAATCACCCAAATTTTAGTTGGAAGAGTGAGAACAACAATGCATAAACTTCACAACCATCATTTCAAGCACACTATAATTTCTAAAATTCTCATAGATATGCACCTCCTTATGCTTCACCTCTTAGAAGAAATCTTGAGGAAACATTGCATGCATTCATTGAAAAGCAAGAGACAATCAATACTCAACTTGCTCAAAACATGACAGATTTTAAAGATACTCTTGCAAAATTAACATCTACTCTCAGTTTCTAAGAGAAAGGTAAGTTTCTATCTCAACCACAACAAAATCCCAAGGGGCAATATAATGCAAATGCTAGTTTCGGAAGCCAACATATGGATCAAGTCAAATCAGTCACTATTCTACGTAGTGATAAGGTTATTGAAAAACCCTCTCTTAAACCTTATGAGAAAGATGATGAGTTAATCTCTGAGGGTAATGAAGGGGTTGAATCTGAAAATTACAAAGAAACGACTAATTCACCACCAGCACTTCTATTTCCTCATGTCATGACCAAACAACTCTGAAATTTTTAAAATTTTCAAACAGGTAAGAATCAATATACCTTTTTTGGATGCTATTAAACATGTTCCTTCCTATGCTAAATTTTTGAAAGATCTATGCACTGTGAAGAGGAAAATGAATGTGAAAAAAAAAAAGCCTTTTTAGCAGAATAAGTAAGTGTCATTCTTTAGAACAATAATACTTTGAAATATAAAGACCCTGGTTGCCCTATAATTTCTTGTTTTATTGGAGAACAAAAAATTAAAAGAGCCTTACTTGATCTTGGTGCTAGTGTGAATTTACTTTCATATTCAGTTTTTCAGAGTCTCAATCTAGGTGAGTTAAAACTAACTTCTATATCTCTTTTACTTGCCGATAGATCTATAAAAGTGCCTAGAGGAATAATTGAAGATGTGTTAGTACAAGTCGATAAATTCATTTATCCTGTGGATTTTATTATCTTGGACACACAACCTGTTGAAGTATATAATTCATTTCCTATTATTTTAGGACATCCATTTCTTGCAACTTCTAATGCATTGATTAATTGTAGGAATGGACTGATAAAACTATCATTTGGAAACATGACATTGGAGATGAATAATTTCAACATTTGCAAGCAATCTGGAGATGATAATGATTTAGAAGAAGTAGATCATATTGATGAATTAGTTTATAATCAACTTGAATCTACTTTAAGTAAAAATGAGTTGGAGGAATTTAAAGATTTGCAAATGATTTATTTTAAGAAAAAAATCACCAATGAAACAAGCACCGAAAATATTGATGTGAATCTTTTATCAATAGTGACAATAGATTCGACATCTGACATCACACCAATCGATGATTACTTTCCTAACGAATCCTTACTTTCTCTTAGTATAATGCCTTGGTGTGATAAAAATATCAATTTGTTTTAGGAGATTTGCCAACTGATTGGAGTACTCAAGACAAAGAAAAGTTTTTGAACGAAGTGGAGAATTTTTATTGTAATGACCCTAACTTATTCTAATATTATCCTAATCAAATATTTCAAAGATTCATTCCCGACAATGAGGTAAGTAGTGTTATTAAACTTTGTCATTCTGAAGCATATGAATGTTATTTCTCGTAAAACAAACAATTGCAAAAATCTTTCAAAATGGATTTTATTAGCCCACTATGTTCAAGGACATGCATGCATATTGCAAAACTTGTGAAAATTGTCAAAAAGTTAATACTGGTCAAAATGTTTTGTTTTACAATTCTCAACTCTATTCATTCCCTAGAGAGCTAAGATCAAGATGGAGCAATCCTTATGGAGCCTGTGATATTGACAATTCAATGTATGACAATGATTTTAAGGAAAATGGACATCGTTTAAAAGCTTACATTGATAATTTTAGTAATGAAAATAAATCAACTGGTTAGAATGATCTTGTAGATAAAGGTTGATTTTTTTTCTCACATTGTTTTTATGTTTCTTTTTTAGTGTTTTTTGCTAACAAATAATGTCAAGGTTAGATGTTCCACTAATGGTATGTCAAAAAAGTATGGTATAAACTCTTATTATTCAATTGGACACCACACACAAAGGAGGTTCCAATCAGATTATATATTGTTAACATGATTACATTAGTCATCTTATTCAATTAATATTAATACCTGTAAATGCCGTCAAGCATTTATGATTGTAACTTATGTTAACAACAAATCAAGTTCCTTTCATAGCTTAGGTGTCGGTTATACCATACAGTATGGGCTATGAAAGTGCCAAGCATTTGTTGTACCAAGTGTTATACAACATAAATCAAGATTAGTCATTTAACAAGCAAAGTATTAAAGAGTGAATAAGATAACAAATACAAAACATGTTAGTATCAAATATTAAAGTCCATATTAAGTTTACACTATACTTATTCTCACACCATTAATGTAACCTTTTCACCTTGACATACTAAACTTAGCTAGACATAATGAAAGAAAGAAAAATAAATAAACAAAAGAACATAAATAAGATAAAAGTTAACTCAGTAAATGAAAGGAAATGAAAGGCATAAACTTGATATTAATGAAAGCAAAGAATAAACATTATAAAAAATACAAAGAAAGAAAGGAAGAGCATGATGTTGATCTGGAAACCAAGATGCCTAAATGTATGGCAAATGCCTCCTTTTATAGGCCAAAATTGGAAACTATTAATTTGATGACTAATTGATGAGTGGTTGGCCAACTCATGACATGGTGATAATCTTTATCTTCTTTTATCTGCCCAAAACGTCATTGATAACGTCCAAATTGGAGCCTCTTGAAAACATAAAAGCTGTAGGCAATTGTCTCAGCTTTCTTGTATAAAACATTTAGCTCATTTGGACTTCTAGAACTCTAGATATGACCAAAATACTGAATAGTGCTTGGGCTGGAGGACAGATTCGAGCTTCTTTGTTGTTGCTACAATTTGGACTTGAAAATGGCCTTTTTAGATCTTGGGCTCCATATGAAAGTTGTAGGTCTATGTCATAACTTTCCATCCATATAAAGTAGACCTAAATCTGAGATCTATAGCTCAAGATATGACCCAATTACCGAGCAGTGTTTTGATTTAGATTGCACCGATATCTTTTTTCTAATTTTAGTCATCTCTTTGCCCTTGCAATTTAAGTTCTTAAAGTCATCAATCAATCCTTTCATTTAGATGATAGGCCTGCATTTAAAATGAACATTTACCATAAATTAAAGATATATTATATTATTAGATATATTATTATAAAACATGCTTTAGTTAAGGAGTTATTGATACTTCAAGTGCAAAATGATGATATAAAACCATGATAAAAATACACTTTTAAGTACTAATCAACTTGTTACATGGGTTAAAGATGCATGGTGTTTTAAGTTATATATATATATATATATATATATATATATATATATATTTTAAAAAATAGAAAACAAAAATAATAATCCCAACTCAAGGAAGTTAACCTTAAAGATTAGAATAAAAATTTTGTTTGCTTTGAAGAAAAACCCCATAATTATGTGTTGATACATTGAGCACAAAAGAAAGGTTTATTCATATCTTGTTAAGAGGTATTAAGTAGATATATAAATTTAATGAGAGTTTGTTTATCTGGATAGATTAATGGAAGTTAAATGATGAATACCTTGCTTTATGAAATTTACAAATTGTTTTTCTATTTCAATGCTTTGATTACTAAGGACTAGTAATAAGCTAGTTGGGGGGTGTGATTAGTACTTAAAAGTATATTTTTATCATGGTTTTATATCATCATTTTGCACTTGAAGTATGAATAACTCCTTAACTAAAGCATGTTTTATAATAATATATCTAATAATATAAGATACCTTTAATTTATAGTAAATGTTCATTTTGAATGCAGGCCTATCACATAAATGAAAGGATTGATTGATGACTTTAAGAACTTAAGTTGCAAGGGCAAAGAGATGACCAAAATTAGAAAAAAGATATTGGTGCAATCTAAACCAGAACACTGTTCGGTAATTGGGTCATATCGGGAGTTATAGATCTTAGATTCAGGTCTACTTTATATGGATAGAAAGATAAGACATAGGCCTCCAACTTTTATATGGAGCCTAAGATCTAAAAAGGCCATTTTCAAGTCCAAATTGTAGCAATAAGAAAGAAGCCCGAATCTGTCCTCCAACCCGAGCACTGTTCAGTATTTTGGCCATATCTGGAGTTCTAGAAGTCAAAATGAGCTGAAGCTTTTACACAAGAAAGCTAAGACAATTGCCTACAACTTTTATGTTTTCAAAGAGATCTAATTTTGATGTTATCAATGATGTTTTGGGCAGACAAAAGAAGATAAGGATTATTACCATATCATGAGTTGGCCACCCACTCATCAATTAGTCATCAAATCAATAGTTCCTAATTTTGGCCTATAAAAGGAGGCATTTGCCATGCATTTAGACATCTTGGTTTCCAGATCAAGATCATGCTCTTCTTTTCTCTCTTTGTATTTTTTGTAATGTTTATGCTTTGCTTTCATTAATATGAAGTTTATGCTTTTCATTTCCTTTCATTTACTAAGTTAACTTTTATCTTATTTATGTTCTTATTTTATTTATTTATTTTTCTTTCTTTCATTATGTCTAGCTAAGTTTATTATGTCAAGGTGAAAAGGTTACACTAATGGTGTAAGAATAAGTATAGTGTAAACTTAATATGGACTTTAATATTTGATACTAACATGTTTTGTATTTGTTATCTTGTTCACTCTTTAATACTTTGCTTGTTAAATGACTAATCTTGATTTATGTTGTATAACACTTAGTACAACAAATGCTTGACACTTTCATAGCCCATACTGTATGGTATAACCGACATCACTTTCATAGCCCATACTGTATGGTATAACCGACATCTAAGCTATAAAAGGAACTTGATTTGTTGTTAACATAAGTTATAATCATGAATGCTTGATGAGATTTACAGGTATTAACATTAATTGAATAAGATGACTAATATAATCATGTTAACAATATATAATCTGATTGGAACCTCCTTTGTGTGTGGTGTCTAATTGAATAATAAGAGTTTATACTATACTTATTTGATATACCATTAGTGGAACCTCTAACCTTGATATTTGTTGTTATCATTGTTTAGTCATTACATTAATATTTCATCTCAAAGTTCTCATCATCTTCTTCTTCTTCTTCTCCTTCTTTTTCTTTATTATTATTATTATTATTATTATTATTATTATTATTATTGTTATTGTTATTGTTATTGTTATTGTTATTGTTATTGTTATTGTTATTGTTGTTGTTGTTATTATTATTATTGTTGTTGTATTATTGTTATTTATAATTTGTATAAGTAACCACCCTGTGGTTCGACCCCGGTCTTGCCAGGTTATTTATTACTTCGACACTCCTGCACTTGGGAGATGACACGACTAAAAGGTTGATGTCTTCTCCCAAGTGCAGGAGTGTCGAAGTAATAAATAACCCGGCAAGACCGGGGTCGAACCACAGGGAGGTTAATTGTACAAATTATAGACAACAATTATAAACAACAATAACAACAACAACAATAGTAGTAATAATAATAATAATAATAATAATAGTAGTAGTAGTAGTAATAAAGAAAGAGAAGAAGAAAAAGATGATGAGAACTTGAAGATGGAAAATTAATGTAAGGATTAAACAATAATAATAACAAATGTCAAGGTTAGAGGTTCCACTAATGGTATATCAAACAAATATAGTATAAACTCTTATTATTGAATTGGAAACCACACACAAAGAAGGTTCCAATCAGATTATATATTGTTAACATGATTACATTAGTCATCTTATTCAATTAATGCTAATACTTGTAAATCTCGTCAAGCATTCATGATTATAACTTATGTTAACAACAAATCAAGTTCCTTTCATAGCTCAGGTGTCGGTTATACCATACATTATGGGCTATGAAAGTGCCAAGCATTTGTTGTATGACACGACTAAAAGGTTGATGTCTTCTCCCAAGTGCAGGAGTGTCGAAGTAATAAATAACCCGGCAAGACCGGGGTCGAACCACAGGGAGGTTAATTGTACAAATTAAAATAACAATAATACAACAACAACAACAATAACAATAACAACAATAATAATAATAACAATAATAGTAGTAATAGTAGTAGTAGTAGTAGTAATAATAATAATAATAATAATAATAATAATAATAATAATAATAATAGTAGTAGTAGTAGTAGTAGTAGTAGTAGTAGTAGTAGTAGTAGTAGTAATAATAATAATAATAATAATAATAATAGTAGTAGTAGTAGTAGTAGTAGTAGTAGTAGTAATAATAATAATAATAATAATAATAATAAAGAAAGAGAAGAAGAAGATGATGATGAGAACTTGGAGATGGAAAATTAATGTAAGGATTAAACAATAATAATAACAAATGTCAAGGTTAGAGGTTCCACTAATGGTATATCAAACAAGTATAGTATAAACTCTTATTATTGAATTGGAAACCACACACAAAGGAGGTTCCAATCAGATTATATATTGTTAACATGATTACATTAGTCATCTTATTCAATTAATGCTAATACTTGTAAATCTCATCAAGCATTCATGATTATAACTTATGTTAACAACAAATCAAGTTCCTTTCATAGCTCAGGTGTCGGTTATACCATACATTATGGGCTATGAAAGTGCCAAGCATTTGTTGTACCAAGTGTTATACAACATAAATCAAGATTAGTCATTTAACAAGCAAAGTATTAAAGAGTGAACAAGATAACAAATATAAAACATGTTAGTATCAAACATTAAAGTCCATATTAAGTTTACACTATACTTATTCTTACACCATTAGTGTAACCTTTTCACCTTGACATAATTAACTTAGCTAGACATAATGAAAGAAATAAAAATAGATAAACAAAATAAGAACATAAAAGTTAACTAAGTAAAGGAAAGGAAATGAAAGGCATAAACTTAATATTAATGAAAGCAAAGCATAAATATTACAAAGAAAATACAAAGAGAGAAAGGAAGAGCATGATCTTGATCTGAACACCAAGATGCTTAAATGCATGGCAAATGCCTCCTTTTATAGGCCAAAATTGGGAACTATTGATTTGATGACTAATTGATAAGTGGGTGGCCAACTTTTGACTTGGTGACAATCCTTATCTTCTCTTGTCTGCCGAAAACGTCATTGATAACATCAAAATTGGAGCTAGTTGTAAACATAAAAGTTGTAGGCAATTGTCTCAGCTTTCTTGTGTAAACACTTCAGCTCATTTGGACTTCTAGAACTCCAGATATGGCCAAAATACCGAACAGTGCTCGGGCTGGAAGACAGATTCGGGCTTCTTTGTTGTTGCTACAATTTGGACTTGATAATGGCCTTTTTATATCTTAGGCTCCATGAAAGTTGTAGGTCTATGTCTTACCTTTCCATCCATATAAATTGGACCTAAATCTGAGATCTGTAGCTCCAGATATGACCCAATTACCGAACAGTGTTCCGGTTTGGATTGCACCGACATCTCTTCTCTAAGTTTGACCATCTCTTTATCCTTGCAGTTTAAGTTCTTCAAGTCATCAATCAATCCTTTCATTTATGTGATAGGCCTGCATTAAAAATAGACATTTACCACAAATTATAGGTATCTTATATTATTAGATACATTATTATAAAACATATTTTAGTTAAGGAGTTATTGATACTTCAAGTGCAAAATGATGATATAAAACCATGATAAAAATGCACTTTTAAGTACTAATCACACCCCTCAACTAGCTTATTACTAGTCCCTAGTAATCAAAGCGTTACAACAATTTGCAAATTTCACAAAGCAAGGTATTCATCATTTAACTTCCATTAATCTATCCAGATAAACAAACTCTCATTAAATTTATATATCTGCTCAATACCTCTTAACAAGATATTAATAAACTTTTTTTTTTGTGCTCAATGTATCAACACATAATTATGGGGCTTTTCTTGGAAGAAAACAAAATTTTTGTTCTAATGTTTAAGGTTAACTTCCTTGGGTTGGGATTACAATTTTTGTCTTTTTTTTTCATTTTTTTTAAATCTATATACATATAATTTAAAAACATCATGCATCTTTAACCCATGTAACGAGCTTTCAGCTAATGACTCCCAGACCAGTTGGTCTTAGGGCATTAGGTGTTACGACACCCCTACGAGCTTAGTAACTCGGGTCGCAAATACTGATATGTAGATAGTGCAATGTTTGATTTCCTTAAACTTTTCTCCTCAACCCATATAACAAGCGTTGGGCCAATAGCTCCCAAGTGAGTTGACTTCAGGGTATTAGGTGTTAAAACACCCCTTCGGGCTTAATTGCTTAGGTTAGGGAGGCTACGAAACCAAACTTATCTACATTTTTATTATCATCATTTTTTTTTCTTTTTCTTTTTTCTTTTTTTTCTTTTTTTTTAATTATATACAATCCCTTTCTCTTAGTTGTTACCTTTAACAAAAGAACATAAATAATATAATAATCCAATATGCAACCCACAATCATATGTTAAAGTGTGTGTGTGTAAATTAAGGTTTAAGAATACATGTTAAATAAGTACATGAGCAGAATTAAGTGATAACAATGTGAAAGTTTGTAAACCTGAATATTTCAAGAAGTATTATAATAGACCTTGTTAAGAATGGTTACTAAGATGCGTCTCAAGAGTCACTTTAACAAAAGAACTCCTTTACTCTGCCATCCTAGTAACAACAATTATGCACATGCTTTATGAAATGAAAAATAATTTTTTTTTTATCAACTACTACCCTCTCCCCCCAACCAAAACGAGATATTGTCCTCAATGTTCTAAGGTATAAAAATATAGTATAGAAGATATCACCTGAAATAACGAACACTGACAAAACCTGAAACACACTAAAACAAAAATAAGAAATAACAAAACACAATAATAAAACCAAAAGACACAAAAATTCACAAATGAAGGCTCAAATCCAATCTAAGCTTTTTACGACTTCCCGTAGATGACCAATTTATGCAACTCATGGAAGGATCAATCACAGGAATGAAAGATTGTAGTTGGTCAATCAATTGTTCAGCAGTAGGAGCAGAGATTATGATTTGTCGTGCAGAAGATGTTAGAAATTCCTGTTCCACAGCATGATCAAGAAAAGACAACAACTTATCATAATAACCATTAACATTTAACAAACCTATGGGTTTATGGTGAATGTGCAATTGAGCCCAAAAGGAAATATGAAAGATCTCTTCCAATGTGCCTAGACCACCTGGTAAAGCAATGAAGGCATCAGCATGATTAAACATTGCATTCATTCGAGCCGACATTGTAGAGACCTGAAGTTCCTCTCCAATTATTTTTCCAATGATGTCCCCTTGTGCCAAAGCTTCAGGGACGACCCTCAAAACTTGACTACCTCCTAAAAATGCAGCTATTGACACACCTCCCATTAACCCAAGACTGCCTCCCCCATACACTAAATGAATCTTTCTCTCAGCTAGCACCTGACCAAGATGATTTGCTGATTCTAAAAACTCCTTTTCTTTCCCAGGACTAGATCCACTGAAAACACAAATATTTCTTATTTGATGACTTGAGGAACTTGCCATTTCTACACACTTCTGTATTTGTTGAATGTATGGGTTGAGTAGAAATGAAAGGAAGGAAAAGAGGGTTTTATAGATGAGAAAGTAGAAAGACAATCATAACACCTATATGTAGGCCAGATGGAGTCTCACACTCTCCCTCTCTCTTTTTATTTATTTATTTATTTACTTTTGAAAAAAGCATGTGTATGTACAGGTAGTTGTGATTGTGGCTCACATCTTCCCTTGGTTTTACGTCCAAGAACGGCTTAAACGCCCTCTATGGGTCGGGGATAGGCTTCCCATCCAGTTTTCTTAAAAACTGGCAAACAGGGTCTTTTTTAGTCAGATTCCCAAGACTAAGTCGATCATGTTCTTTATGAAATAGTGGCCATAAATCATGAATTGCACAATGCACATCTCCACTAGGATGCGTCTCAAGAGTCAATAGAAGATTATCTAAAGACTCCTTACTCAGGCCATCCTTAATGAATTGTATTTTATCTTCACGGTTTATAGATACCATTCCTAAAGAACGACATTGCGTATTACAAGTCCATCTAGCACATCGATGACAGACATCGAGTCGTTTTGCACGACGTTTCTTTGCAAAAGTGCTTTTACCTGTTCCAGGCATGTGTGAAATGAAGTTAGAGGACTCACCTGATAATCGAACCTTTGCTTCAATCAACCAGCGAATATCTTCAAGAATTCCATGATTCATTAACAATCTCGATCTTGCACATCTAGCACAGTAAATTTTTGTAATCGCATTTTGAGGCAGAGCGGGAAAATACTTTTTCAATTTTTCAAGATTAGTGTCCATTTTCAAATGAGAATTCGAAGAGAGATTCAAAGAATTGCACAAATATATACACAAATATCAGTTATTGTGAGAAACTGGAAGAACCGACTTAAGTCACGGAGTACCGTTGTCCGCCATTTGACCGGGGTGAGAGAAACTAGCAAAAATCACTCAAAAAGAAACATAAAAAAGAAAATGTGAGAAAAAAAAAATAATCAACCTTTATCTACAAGATCATTCAAACCAGCTGATTCATTTTCACTAGGAAAATTATCAAAGTAAGCTTTCAAACGATGTCTATTTTCCTTAAAATCATTGTCATTCATTGAATTCTCAATATCACAGGCCCCATAAGGATTGGTCCATCTTAATCTTAGCTCTTTAGGGAATGCATAGAGTTGAGAATCATAAAACAAAACTTTTTGACCAGTGTCAATTTTTTGACAATTTTCACAAGTTTTGCAGAATGCATGTGTGTCCTTGAACATGGTGGGCCAATAAAATCCATTTTGAAAGATTTTTGCAGCAGTCTTTTTTGACGAGAAATAATTTCCATATGCTTCAAAATGACAAAGTTTAATGACACTACTTACCTCATTGTCCGGAATGAATCTTTGAAATATTTGATCAGGACAATATTTGAATAAGTTAGGGTCATCACAATAAAAGCTCTTCACTTCGTTCAAAAACTTTTCTTTGTCTTGAATACTCCAATCAGTTGACAAATCTCCTAAAGCAAGAAAATTGATATTTTTATCATACCAAGGCATTGGACTAAGAGAAAGTAAGGATTCGTTAGGAAAGTAATCATCGATTGGTGTGATGTTAGATGTCGAATCTGTTGTCACTGTTGACAAAAGATTCGCATCAACATTTTCGGTGCTTGTTTCACCCAATTCATTTTTACTTAAAGTAGATTCAAGTTGATCATAAACTAATTCATCAATATGATCTACTTCTTGTAAATCATTATCATCTCCAGGTTGCTTGCAAATGTTGAAAATATTCATCTCCAATGTCATGTTTCCAAATGATAGCTTCATCAATCCATTCCTACAATTAATCAATGCGTTAGAGGTTGCAAGAAACGGACGTCCTAAAATAACAGGAAATGAATTACATGCTTCAACAGGTTCTGTGTCCAAGACAATAAAATCCACAGGATAAATGAATTTATCGACTTGTACTAACACATCTTCAATTATTCCTCTAAGCACTTTTACAGATCTATCGGCAAGTAAAAGAGATATAGAAGTTGGTTTTAACTCACCTAGATTGAGACTCTGAAAGATTGAATATGGAAGTAAATTCACACTAGCACCAAGATCAAGTAAGGCTCTTTCAATTTTATGTTCTCCAATAAAGCAAGAAATTGTAGGACAACCAGGGTCTTTATATTTCAAAGCATTATTCTTTTGAAGAATAGCACTTACTTGTTCGGCTAGAAAGGCTTTCTTTTTCACATTCAGTTTCCTCTTCACAGTGCAGAGATCTTTCAAAAATTTAGCATAGGAAGGAACCTGTTTAATTGCATCCAACAAAGATATATTGATCCTTACCTGTTTGAAAATTTCATAAATTTCAGAATTGTGATTGACTTTCCTTTGTTTGGTCATGGCTTGAGGAAATGGAAGTGCTGGCGGTGAATCAGTCGTTTCTTTGCAATTTTCAGATTCATCCCCTTCCTTACCCTCAGAGATTGACTCATCATCTTTCTCATAAGGTTCAAGAGAGGGTTTTTCAATAACCTTACCACTGCGCAGAGTAGTGACTGATTTGACTTGATCCATGTGTTGGCTTCCGGAACTACTTGCATTTGCATTGTATTGCCCTTTGGGATTTTGTTGTGTTTGAGATGGAAACTTACCTTTCTCTTGGAAACTGAGAGCAGATGTTAATTTAGCAAGAGTATCTTTAAAATCTGTCATGTTTTGAGCAAGTTGAGTATTGATTGTCTCTTGCTTTTCAATGAATGCATGCAATGTTTCCTCAAGATTTCTTCTAGGAGGTGGAGCATAAGGAGGTGCATATCCATGAGAATTTTGGAAATTATGGTGTGCTTGAAACGGTGGTTGTGAAGTTTGTGCATTGTTGTTCTCACTCTTCCAACTGAAATTTGGGTGATTCCTCCAACCAGGGTTGTATGTTTGGGAGTATGGGTTGTGGTTGGCCCTTTGAAAACTGTTTAAAGCATGAGCTTGTTCATGGAGACATTCTTTAAAAGAAGGCAAGGTTGGACAATCGTTGGTTGAGTGTTCATTTGTTTCACAGATTTGACACACAATGTTTTCAACAGATTTTAATTGACCACTCTTTTTTAATTCTAGTGCCTCGACTTTTCTAGCTAAAGATGCAAACTTGGCTTGAAGGTCATGATCTTCCCTAAGGTTGTACATACCTCCACTAGATGTATGAGGTTGAGTTTTACTCCGTGCCTCATAAGTACCCGCTGTGTCCCAATTTTGAGCATTTTCAGCTAACAAGTCTAAGTACTCCATTGCTTCATCAGGGTCTTTATCTTCAAAAGTTCCATTGCACATCAACTCAACCATTTGCCTATCTTTAGGTGTTAACCCTTCATAGAAATGTGAAACCAATCTCCATGTTTCAAAACCATGATGAGGGCAAGTACTAAGCAAGTCTCGATACCTATCCCAACATTTGTAAAATGTTTCTCCTGGTTTTTGAGTGAAAGTGGTGATTTGTCTCTTGAAAGAGTTTGTTCTATGAGATGGGAAAAACTTCTTTAAAAATTGTTGTTGCATTTCATCCCAAGCACGAATGGATCCTGGTCTCAAATTTTGTAGCCATGTTTTAGCTTTATCTTTTAATGAAAAAGGAAAAAGCTTTAATCTAATGGTGTTCATGCTACAATTTAAATTATTATATGTGTTGCAGACCTCCTCAAATTCCCTTAAATGCAAGTATGGATTTTCCAATTCTAAGCTATGAAAAGAAGGTAAAAGTTGAATAATGTCTGGTTTAAAATTAAAATGAGATGCATCAGGAGGAAAAACTATGCATGATGGTGCACTTGTTCTTGTGGGATTCATGTGGTCTCTAAGTGTTCTAGCACGGTTATTCTCATTATTTTCATTATGAAGTGATTGATTATCTTCTTCAGCCATATTTTCTGAAAATGATGAGGATACCCTACAAAGTCTACCACTTGATGTACGTGACCACACTCTCATGCACATGTAGGAATAAAATAAAAAAGAAGAAGAAAGCAAAAGAAGGAGGAAGAAAACAAAAGAAAAGGAAACAAAAGAAAAGAAACAAAGTTATATACAAGAAAAGTGAAAAGAGAAAATAAAATAAATACTATAATTTATACAAGAACTTACCTCCCCGGCAACGGCGCCAAAAACTTGACACGACTAAAAGGTTGATGTCTTCTCCCAAGTGCAGGAGTGTCGAAGTAATAAATAACCCGGCAAGACCGGGGTCGAACCACAGGGAGGTTAATTGTACAAATTAAAATAACAATAATACAACAACAACAACAATAACAATAACAACAATAATAATAATAACAATAATAGTAGTAATAGTAGTAGTAGTAGTAATAATAATAATAATAATAATAATAATAATAATAGTAGTAGTAGTAGTAGTAGTAGTAATAATAATAATAATAATAATAATAATAATAATAATACTAGTAGTAGTAGTAGTAGTAGTAGTAGTAGTAGTAGTAGTAGTAATAATAATAATAAAGAAAGAGAAGAAGAAGATGATGATGAGAACTTGGAGATGGAAAATTAATGTAAGGATTAAACAATAATAATAACAAATGTCAAGGTTAGAGGTTCCACTAATGGTATATCAAACAAGTATAGTATAAACTCTTATTATTGAATTGGAAACCACACACAAAGGAGGTTCCAATCAGATTATATATTGTTAACATGATTACATTAGTCATCTTATTCAATTAATGCTAATACTTGTAAATCTCGTCAAGCATTCATGATTATAACTTATGTTAACAACAAATCAAGTTCCTTTCATAGCTCAGGTGTCGGTTATACCATACATTATGGGCTATGAAAGTGCCAAGCATTTGTTGTACCAAGTGTTATACAACATAAATCAAGATTAGTCATTTAACAAGCAAAGTATTAAAGAGTGAACAAGATAACAAATATAAAACATGTTAGTATCAAACATTAAAGTCCATATTAAGTTTACACTATACTTATTCTTACACCATTAGTGTAACCTTTTCACCTTGACATAATTAACTTAGCTAGACATAATGAAAGAAATAAAAATAGATAAACAAAATAAGAACATAAAAGTTAACTAAGTAAAGGAAAGGAAATGAAAGGCATAAACTTAATATTAATGAAAGCAAAGCATAAATATTACAAAGAAAATACAAAGAGAGAAAGGAAGAGCATGATCTTGATCTGAACACCAAGATGCTTAAATGCATGGCAAATGCCTCCTTTTATAGGCCAAAATTGGGAACTATTGATTTGATGACTAATTGATAAGTGGGTGGCCAACTTTTGACTTGGTGACAATCCTTATCTTCTCTTGTCTGCCAAAAACGTCATTGATAACATCAAAATTGGAGCTAGTTGTAAACATAAAAGTTGTAGGCAATTGTCTCAGCTTTCTTGTGTAAACACTTCAGCTCATTTGGACTTCTAGAACTCCAGATATGGCCAAAATACCGAACAGTGCTCGGGCTGGAAGACAGATTCGGGCTTCTTTGTTGTTGCTACAATTTGGACTTGATAATGGCCTTTTTATATCTTAGGCTCCATATGAAAGTTGTACGCCTATGTCTTACCTTTCCATCCATATAAATTGGACCTAAATCTGAGATCTGTAGCTCCAGATATGACCCAATTACCGAACAGTGTTCCGGTTTGGATTGCACCGACATCTCTTCTCTAAGTTTGACCATCTCTTTATCCTTGCAATTTAAGTTCTTCAAGTCATCAATCAATCCTTTCATTTATGTGATAGGCCTGCATTAAAAATAGACATTTACCATAAATTATAGGTATCTTATATTATTAGATACATTATTATAAAACATATTTTAGTTAAGGAGTTATTGATACTTCAACTGCAAAATGATGATATAAAACCATGATAAAAATGCACTTTTAAGTACTAATCATTGTACCAAGTGTTATACAACATAAATCAAGATTAGTCATTTAACAAGCAAAGTATTAAAGAGTGAACAAGATAACAAACATAAAACATATTAGTATCAAACATTAAGGTCCATATTAAGTTTACACTATACTTATTCTTCCACCATTAGTGTAACCTTTTCACCTTGACATAATTAACTTAGCTAGACATAATGAAAGAAAGGAAAACAAATAAACAAAATACGAACATAAAAGTTAACTAAGTAAAGGAAAGGAAATGAAAGGCATAAACTTGATATTAATGAAAGTAAAGCATAAACATTACAAAAAATACAAAGAGAGAAAGGAAGAGCATGATCTTGATCTGGAAACCAAGATGCCTAAATGCATGGCAAATGCCTCCTTTTATAGGCTAAAATTGGGAACTATTGATTTGATGACTAATTGATAAGTGGGTGACCAACTTTTGACTTGGTGACAATCCTTATCTTCTCTTGTCTGCCCAAAACGTCATTGATAACGTCAAAATTGGAGCCAGTTGTAACATGAAAGTTGTAGGCAATTGTCTCAGCTTTCTTGTGTAAAACATTCAGCTCATTTGGACTTCTAGAACTCCAGATATGGCCAAAATACCAAACAGTGCTCAGGCTGAAAGATAGATTCGGGCTTCTTTGTTGTTGCTACAATTTGGACTTGATAATGGCCTTTTTAGATCTTGGGCTCCATATGAAAGTTGTAGGCCTATGTCTTACCTTTCCATCTATATAAATTGGACCTAAATCTGAGATCTGTAGCTCTAGATATGACCCAATTACCGAACAGTGTTCCGGTTTGGATTGCACCGACATCTCTTCTCTAAGTTTGACCATCTCTTTATCCTTGCAATTTAAGTTCTTCAAGTCATCAATCAATCCTTTCATTTATGTGATAGCCCTGCATTAAAAATAGACATTTACCACAAATTATAGGTATCTTATATTATTAGATACATTATTATAAAACATATTTTAGTTAAGGAGTTATTGATACTTCAAGTGCAAAATGATGATATAAAACCATGATAAAAATGCACTTTTAAGTACTAATCAGGAGAAGACATCGATCTTTTCATCGTGTCAGGGGGATATGTTAGTGAAATTTATGTGGTACCTAAGAATACTGAAGAAAGAGATGTTGCTTCGATAGATGCATGGGAAGCAAACAATGCAAAAATCATTACTTGGATTAGCAATTTTGTTGTGCATTCTATAGGTACATAGTTGGCGAAGTACGAGACAACAAAGGAGGTTTGGGATCATCTACAATGGTTATTCACGCAATCAAATTTTGTAAAACAGTATCAATTATAGAATGACATATAAGCTCTTCACTAGAAGAATATGAGCATTTAAGAGTTCTATTCTACCATGACAGTTTTTAACAGAATCGATAGAATTAAAAGTATGTGATGCTTATATTGAATGTAGAGAGAAAAAACGATTGGTATAGTTTTTGACAACACTTCATAGTGATTTCAAAGGACTTAGAGGTTCAATTTTGCATTTCAAAGGACTTAGAGGTTCAATTTTACATCGTTCTCCACTACCTTCTGTTAACTCTGTTGTTAGTGAGTTATTGGCTGAAGAAATACGTATTTTGTCTTATTCTAAAAAAGGGTGTTATTTCTACTTCAAATCCTTCTGTATTAGCAGTACCTTCTTAGTCATTCTCTAATCATCAGAACAAGCCTTACATAAAGGTTGGCTTTGATGAGTGCAATTTTTGTAAGCAAAAAGATCATTAGAAGGCTCAATGTCCTAAGTTGAGACAACAAAATCAAGCTTGGAAGTCTGACAGTCAGTTACAATCTAATTCTCATAGACCACCTTAGGGTTATAAACCACCACACCATAATACTGTAGTAGTAGCTTCCCCAAGCTCTATTAATGATCCTAATACTTTGGCTGAGCAATTCCAGAAGTTTCTCTCCTTGCAGCCATAACCAATGTCTGTTTCTTCTTCCATAGGTCAGTTGCCTTATAGTTCCTCAGGTATGTCATATTCTGAATGGATCTTGGATTTTGGTGCTTCCCATTATATGTCTCCAGATTCCTCATCCTTTTCCTTTATGTCCCTTTTATCCTCCATTCCTGTTATGACTGCTGAGAGCATTTCTATGCCCTTAGTAGGTGTTGGTTCTATTGTCACACCTCACTTGTCTCTCCTTAATGTTTATCTTATTCCAAAACTCAAATTAAATCTTGCATTTGTTGGCCAAATATGTGATTCTGGTGATTATTTAGTCATGTTTTCTGGTTCTTTTTGTTGTGTACAGGATCTGCAGTCTCAGAAGCTGATTGGGATAGGCCGTAAGGAGAATGAACTATATATTTTAGATGAGTTAAAAATGTCAGTTGCCGCTGCTACTAATACTATTGATTTGTCTTCCTTTCGTTTGAGTCTTTCATTTTCTAGTTTTTATGTATGGCATTCCCGTCTAGGCATGTTTTATCTTCTCGTTTGAGATTTTTAGCATCCATAGGAGCTTTAGAAAATTTAAAAACTTGTGACATTTCTGATTGTAGTGGATGTAAACTGGCAAAATTTTCCGTCTTACCTTTTAATCGAAGTATTTCTATTTCATCTTCACCATTTGATGTGATTCATTTTGATGTATGGGGACCTTCTCCTATTGCCACAAAGAAGGGTCTCGATATTATGTCTTTTTTTTATTGATGATTATACTCGTTATTGTTGGGTTTATTTAATGAAACATCGTTCTGAATTCTTTGAGATATATGCAACTTTTCAAGCTCTTATCAAAACTCAACATTCTGCTGTGATCAAATGCTTTAGGTGTGATTTGGGTGGGGAATACACCTGTAATAAATTTTGCCAATTGCTTGCCTTAGATGGAACCATCCACCAAACTTCATGTATAGATACTCCTGAGCAAAACGGTGTTGTTAAAAGAAAACATAGGCATATTATTGAAACTGCTCATTCTCTCTTGTTGTCTGCTTTTGTTCCTAGTGATTTTTAGGGAGAAGTTATTCTTACTGCTGTAAGTTTGATTAATACAATTTCATCTTCTCATAGTTCGAGTCTATCTCCTTTTAAAAAGTTATATGGGTATGTCCATAATTATTCCTCATTTAGAGTTTTTGGTTGTACTTGTTTCGTTCTTCGTCCTCATGTAGAACGCAGTAAGTTATCCCCTCGATCTTCTATTTTTGTTTTTCTAGGTTATGGTGAAGGTAAAAAGGGGTATCGTTGTTTTGATCCAATAACTCAGAAACTTTATATGTCTCGTCATGTTGTCTTCCTTGAGCATATATCTTTCTTTTCTATTCCATCCATTACTCATAGCTTGACTAAATCTGATCTTATTCGTATAGATCCTTTTTCTAAGGATTCTGGTAATGACCTCTCCCCATGTTCGATCAATTTGTACTCATAACTCTACAGGTACTGGTACTTTACTCTCTAGCACACCTGAAGCTCCATTCTTATCTACAGCCCCTTAAGCTTCATCTAAGATTATAGATCCACCTCCACGTCAGTCCATTCATATTCGTAAGTCCACAAAACTATCAGATTTTGCTTATTCTTGTTATTCTTCATCATTTACTTTCTTTTTAGCTTCTATTCATTGTCTCTTTGAGCCCTCTTCCTATAAAGAGGCAATTCTTGATCCGCTTTGGCATCAAACTATGGATAAGGAACTTTCTGCTTTGCATAAAACAGATACTTGGGATCTAGTTCCTCTACCTCCTGGTAAGAATGTTGTTGGTTGTTATTGGGTGTATAAAATCAAAACTAATTCTGATGGGTCTATTAAGCGATATAAAGCTAGGCTGGTTGCAAAAGGATATTATCAACAATATGGTATGGACTATGAGGAGACATTTGCCCTGGTTGCAAAAATAACTACTATTTATACTCTTATTGTCGTAGCTTCGATTCATCAGTGACATATTTCTCAGCTTGATGTTAAAAATGCCTTCTTGAATGGAGATCTTCAAGAAGAAGTTTATATGGCTCTCCCTCCTGGTATTTCACATGACTCTGGATATGTTTGTAAGCTTAAGAAAGCATTATATGGTCTCAAACAAGCACCCCGTGCTTGGTTTGAGAAATTTTCTATTATGATCTCATCTCTTAGATTTGTTTCTAGTAGTTATGATTCTGCTCTTTTTATTAAGTGCATTGATGCAAGTCGTATCATTTTGTCTTTATATGTTGATGATATGATTGTTACTGGTAATGACATTGATGGTATTTCAGTTTTGAAGATAGAGTTGGCTAGACAATTTACTAGGTTATCTTCGATATTTTCTGGGTATTGAGGTAGCATACTTACCTAAAGGTTACCTTCTTTCTCAATTGAAATATGTTGCAGATATTCTTGAGCGGGCTAGACTGACTGATAACAAGACTATAGATACTCCTATTGAGGTTAACACAAGGTACTCTTCTTCTGATGGTTTGCTTTTGATAGATCTTACTTTATACCGCACTATTGTTGGGAGTTTGGTATATCTCACAATCACTCGTCCGGATATTGCATATGCTATTCATGTTGTTAGTTAGTTTGTTGCTTCTCCTATTGTTCACTGAGCAGCTTTTCTTTGTATTTTACGATATCTTCAGGGTACAGTTTTTCAAAGTCTTTTACTTTCATTCACCTCTTCTTTGGAGTTAGGTGTATACTCTGATGTTGATCATGGTAGTGATACCACAGATCACAAATCTATCACCGGGTTCTATATCTTTTTAGGTGATTCTCTTATTTCTTGGAAGAGCAAGAAACAATCTATTGTTTCTCAATCATCCACCGAAACAGAATATCATGCAATGACATCTACTATGAAAGAGAT
This sequence comes from Populus pruinosa, assembly GCA_026413675.1. NCBI lineage: Eukaryota > Viridiplantae > Streptophyta > Magnoliopsida > Malpighiales > Salicaceae > Populus > Populus pruinosa. The sequence continues at coordinate 8,050,791 of CM048598.1, forward strand.
TGTTTGGTTACATTGATTACTTGCTGATATGAGAGTTTTCTTTTCTCATCCTACTCCTATGTATTGTGACAACTAGAGTTCTGTTCAAATTGCTCACAACTCAATTTTTCATGAGTGAACTAAGCATATTAAGATCGACTGTCATCTTACTCGTCATCATCTCAAACATGACACTATTGCTTTGCCTTTTGTTTCTTCTTCCTTGCAGATTGCAAATTTCTTTACCAAGGCGCATTCTATTTCTTGTTTTTGTTTTCTGGTTGGTAAACTCTAGATACTTGTAGCTGCCGCATCGTGAATTTGAGGGGAGATGTTAAATAATATTTATGTAATCTTATTTATTAAGGGTAGAATAGTATTTTTAGTTTAACTTATATATAGTTTTTATATATTTAGGTTAACATTAAATACTCATAATACTTGTATTATTCAGAATTATAACCTTCATATTTTGTGTTTAATCTTTAATTATTTTATGAGATATAACATCCAAAGTGAACAGACTAATGGTCCAGTGGGCAACACTCTTAGGAGAATCATGTGAGGTGGTTGGCTCTTTGTGTTTGTTCCCTGTGGTCACTATGCTTTAAGCTTGCGTGACTGCTCGTGTAATTGATGCCAAGAAGAATGAGCTAACGCAGGCTTGATGCAAATATATCTTAAGCAGTTAATGCAGGAAAAAAATGAGCTCAGAGAAGAAAGGGCATCTTTGAAAGCTGATATTGAAAATTTAAATGCTCAGTATCGTCAAAAGGCAAGGGCTATGTTCCCATGGGCTGCTGTTGATCCTACTGTTGTAATTCCTCCACCTTACTCACACCCGGTTCCCGTTCCTGTTCCTCCAGGACCGATTCACATTCATCCCTCAGTGCAGCCAATTGTCTTCTTTGGAAATCAGAATCCTGGTGCCATTGCCAGTCCATGTTTCAACATTTATTCTTCTGGTTCCCATTTTTCAAGCAAACAGGATTCCAGAAGCAAGTTAACAGATCATCAAAGAGTAAAAAATAAAGATGTGATGAACTTAAAATGCCTGTTCCTTCACAATGATGCACAAATACTTGGCAAATGAAGACCCAAAACTGACTTGAAAGATTTGTGCAGGATATACCGACTGGAGAAAGGGAAGGCAATTAGTGTCAAAGGGAGGAAAGAAATATTAAAAATGGTAGCTCCTCATGTACTTACTCATCATCTCAAGTTCTTCAAGGCAGCTCCTCTAATAGTACGGGAGATGTCCTAAAACCTAATCACTGAGGTTTCCAGTTTTTTGAGCCTCTTGACATTTTCTGAGTACGACTGCAACGATGGCGTGTGTTTCTCATGACCCTCATATAATAATGTCCTTAATATGAAGCCTTAGCCTGACAAGCATGAGATCATTTCAAACAGCTTCATTGTGGACGTAGCACATTTTATGGTTATAGTGGAACCATGGAGTAGCCACCTGGTTGCCTGACAAGCATGAGATCGTTTCAAACAGCTTCACTGTGGACGTAGCACATTTTAAGGTTATAGTAGAACCATGGAGTAACCACCTGGTTGTCTGCGGCAACAGGACACATGGAAGAGGGTTCCCCAACTCCTTTCTGCTGAATCAACTTATCCAGAACGCGGATTTGGTTCTTGACAACTCCCATAAAGCTTCAGATTTTTCTGCGAGTTTCTTTCTAGTTGTCTGCTGATCAATATAAGAGCAGTTCATACAGGTGAAGAAAACTCTGTAAATCATCACCGCAAATACTTTAATCGGTCAACCAGTCTAGTTGTTAACATTCCTTTCTTTGGTAAACATCCTTTTTACGTAGCATCAAAGCCAATCACATTTGAAATTAACCAGTCTTGTTGGCATTCGAAAAATGCCTCAGTAAAACACAACTCTAATGGATCGTTGTTAGAATTACTTGAGTATGGCGATATTGTTAAAGCCATTTCTTCTGCAATTTATCATCCAGGCAGCATGTATCCAGGTGCGTGGATTGTTGCAAATCATTTCAAATGGAATGACGACCCCTCCCTAGCCTGCAAGAGCACGAGTAACACAAACAATCGTTGCATTGCATACACTACCCTGCCGTTGTCATTCCATCTAGCGAGGGCAGAATGATATATCCCTTGTCCTTGGGATATCGAAGTCTGTGCCTCGCCTTTTCTTAAACCTTTGGTTATATGGATATCATTATCCCTTCAAAGTAATTAATAATCAAAAGCTCAAATCCTGAGAACTCTACTTCGCACGAGGAAGCATGGTGGAAATACTTTAATCAGCTTAAAGCTATGAGACTATACACTGGCAAGATGTATCACGCGTAGCTTTATTCAATCTCTGCTAAGAGAGTCCTATTTTAATATCCACTCTATATGCCTCTACACCGGGGGGGTGTGGGGAGGTTAACATGACATTATACATCAACACAAGATTCCAAGTGTAAAATTATGAGAAATGGAGTACAACAGAAGTTTCAGTATATAACGAAAATTTCAAAACTGGAATGCTCATCTTGTGTCTCGCAACTACAATTAACATATAGTAACATTGCGTGCTTAAAAAAGGCACCCCCTCCATCAGCTTCAACTTTCAATAAGCACTTTTAACTTCAAGCAAGCACTGTTGTTCCAATCAACTGGGATATGCACCAATTACCAAATGAGATGAGTACAGAATCCAAGACAATGGAATCATTAAAAAGAGAACTATCAATAAAAGGAGACGAATACACACTAAATTCAAAGCACCAACCTTTCACTGATACGTTAGTTGCATTACACATTACAATTTGAAGGGCACCAGCAAGGAGATTCCCCACACACACAAAAGAATGTAAACAAGTATAACGTGCATGGAGCCATCCTCCAAGCTCCAACTCTATAACCACACCTCTGTTCATTGCACTACATCGTTTAATAAACACAAGTTATACAAGGAATTCTACCATTAAAGACCTGAGTTTCAGAAAGAGGTGAGCCTGGTAAGATGGTTATTGGGAAATTGGTGTGGTTTAACCTAGAAGGTCAGCTTCCACAGAAGGAGCTCCACTTCTCTATCTTCCTCGCTAGTCTCAATCTTTAAAAGTGCAATTCTTATCTATTGTTTTTTTGAATTCCGGTGACCAGATGGGCCTGGCACATTTTGCGAACTCATGCTAGCAGTTCTTAGAAGTCTACGGAATTCTGAAAGGCTTATTCTACCATCCTTGTCAATGTCAGCCTCCTCAAGAAGTGGGTCAACAGAACCTCTCAAGCCTGAGTGCTGCAAGGCAATAAAGAAAAACCAACTTGAGCATCTGCGCTGATATCTATTTTTAAATAGAAAGTTGAAACACAAAAGCTATGCTAGTCACCACAATCCAATCATTGTCCTCAAGCAAACACAAAGTTAACTAGGAGCTTCTATATGATCTGGGATTTCCTAGAGGTGAAATGCTAGTCATATACATGAACAAAGAGGCTTCAATGTCGCAATTAAGCACATGACAGAGTGAAATACAACAATCAGAAGGAAAGGATGAATGCATAAACTAACATCAAGCATTATCTAGGAGCTACCACCAAATAAATTCAGAGCCAAAACTAAATGAAACTACTTCAAAAGCTAGAAAGTTCTTTTAGGCAAGTATTTGAATTAATTTTGTCAATGAAACTACAACTGAAGTTTTCAAAACATGCACAATGGAACCCTTAACGGGCTTAACACATTAAGCAAGAACAATCACTTAACATAAACATGAAGTATAAAAGCTAACTCAGCTACAATGTGAATATTTTTTATTCATTTCCTTTTTCAGTTTCGCATGAAGAAGAGATATAACAAGGCAGGATACTCAATGCAAAGAAATATCAATACCATTCTAAGTTCTTCTGGAGTTATATATCCATCTCTATCAATATCAAATTTCTCAAAAGCAGCCTGCGACCGCAGCTGCCACTTCTCAGAGTTGTGTTCCTCCAATTGATGGACATGCAAAGCAGCTGCAACAAACTCGGTGAAATCTACAAGTCCATCAGTGTTACTGTCAATCTGCATCAAACATATAAATAGCTCCATCAAGTTCCAAAACAAGCAAAACTGATGGAACAAAAAAAAAATTTGGGCGGGCAAGAGAAGGGATTAGATGAGAGAAAAGGAAAATTGAGTAAAGAGACATGCAACAAAGGAAGGAAGTACAGTTTTTCAATACAACACCAAAGCCATTCCAGAACAAAAGAACACGTGCTTCATGTATAAGCACCAAATAAATCTTTAAAATCTCTAAGGCAACAATTTAAATAAAACAAATAGCAACATTTAATGCATTGTAATATAAAATAAGAATATCTAAAAACCATTGTGGATCCTTCATCAAAAGCAGAGTCGTATTAATTAACATGAAAAACAAAACTAGATAGGGAGAACATACACTAGAAGAAAAATGCTCATCATAAGTACTTAAAGAACATTATAACTAGTCCTGGTGGCATGAGATTCTAGCCAGGCAAGGAGCCAGTGGTTACCAAGGTGGAGAAGCATCTCAGACTCCTCTCTTAAAAGCCAAAAGTATTTTGTTCATTAACAGAAAAAACAGTTGGTCACTAACAACAAAAATGCAAGTTGCGTTGCTAATTTCATACATCAGAAAACATAGGAATGACTACTATGGGGAAAATAAGAAGGCTTCCATCAACAAATTCACGGCTCAATTCCATCTTTTTTCTTTGGAATTCAGTAAATATTCAGAGGAAACAAGATTCATGCTTACTGCTTGAACAATTTCTAAGACAAGTGATTCTTTCAACTTCCAAGGAAGATCTTTAGCAAGGGCCTGCAATGAAACCATCATCATTACAACAAAATACAGAAAACAGATACATGGAAATGTATCTCATAGAGAATGGAATGCACAGAATGAAATTTTTTAGGTTTCTTGCAACAAAACATATAACAGTTTGATAAAAAAAAGATTACCTGTCTCATTTCTTCAAGACTAATAGCACCATTTTTATCCACATCAATGGCATCAAATTGATCCTTAAGATCAGCTAGTTCCTCTTCATCAATCGTGCTTGCCAATGCCTGCAAAATATCAACCATTCATAAAATGAAAGCATCCATAAACCCTTGGAGCAACCCTACAATAGGAAAGATTGTTTTACCCTTAGAGCAAACTGCTTCAAACGACTGTACTTCACAAATTGTCGCATGTTACTCAGGACAGATATGTCAATAGGGATCTCAGATGCATCTCCTCCTTCTCTGACCCATGGGTGTGCTGCAAAAGTTGAAAACCAAGAACTTTACTCTTTAAGCAAGAAAAAAGAGGAAAAATTGCTTTAAGAACCAAACAACATGTGCACCCAATTCTAATAGATCATAACAATCAGGCATTTATATCTTCAATGGAAAACTAATATGACACATACATAGAGCTTGAGCAGCAGTAAGTCTTGCACGAGGATCCTTCACCAGTAACTTCTGCACAAAATCTTTTGCACTAGTGCTAATGGTTGGCCATGGTTTACGGAGAAAATCAGGCTTGTTTCTTAAAACCTGCATACAGTAAATATTAGAATTTCGAAGGATGAAATAATATTTACAATGCAAAAGAGAAAAATATCCATGCATGGTGATTGAATTAAGTGGGAGCCAAAAAGTGGCCTGTATACAGAAAAAAGGTATAGTTAGAACCCATTAGGAAAAGAATATGGTTGTTTGAAGAACTGTGATGACCAAACAAAGTAAAGGATGGGATAAGTTGGCTGCTTTATGTTTGGAAAACAAACTGACTATGATTAAAAGTAATTACAGAGAGTTCCAGGAAAAGCAAGTACAGCGTTGTGGAAGGAAGGTTATTAACATGTAAGCAGCAACAAAACAACAACCATGCCTCTGTCTCCACCAGTTGGGTTTGGATATATGGATCCTTTTGCGCCATTCCACACAACTATATACTGAATCCATTTCAATATCAAGTATTGACTGTAAGCAACATTAAAAGTGACTACAACAGAAACTAAAGGCTCTACTAAATCCATTGAGTGTCCAATTGCAATGACTTATACCAGAGAAAAGTAGCAATCAGAAATGAAAATAGCCACATCCAAAGTTAAAATTGTATCACACCTCCTTAAATATACCATCCTCAGTCTTATCCCAAAACGGACGCCTCCCACATAGCAAAATGTATGTAATCACACCAATACTCCAGACATCTGATTCAGGTCCAGAATTGCGTTTTAATACTTCAGGTGCAACGTAATAAGCACTGCCAACAATATCTTGAAACTTCCTGCCTGCAGTTCATTAGAAGAAATAATATAAATGATCTGTGGGTTTCAAAACAAATACTAGAAAAATGCTAACCACGGGTTGGCATGAGAATACTGCAGTCTCATGAGTACAAGTAAAAATAATAAAGGCTTTCAGATTCAGCCACATTATGAAAATTCTCCATAGAAAGCATGGTAAGTTTTTTTATTCCTTTAATATTTTTGCAAATATCATGCATATAAGCATAAGTCAGCTCTCTGCATGATGAAAATACGACTCACCTGGTTTTATGAAGTCTGACAAACCAAAATCTGTGGCTTTAAGAGGCGAGTCCTCCTTGGTTGACTTGAAAAGAAAATTCTACAGGCAAAAAACAAAAGGATCCATTCTCAAGAAGCATAATTCTGCACAAAAGATATACTTGTTATCCATATGATAAAATTGGTAATACCTCAGGCTTCATGTCGCGGTGCACCAAGCCATGCAAATGACATTCAGCTGCAACTTTTAGCATCTGTCGCACTACTACTGCTGCATCTTTCTCAGTATATCGACTGTCTTTCCTGATTCAACAAAATAAAGCAGTGGTAAGGTGAACAGTTTGAAAAATGTTTCAGCTGAAAATGGTCATTTTTAGATATACTGAGTGTATTATTTTCACATAAATTTAACCAGGAAAAAAATAAAAAATTTTATCACAGAAGAGAAACAAAGAATTATTACTTTGCCAATATCCGATCTAGCAACTCTCCACCTTCACATAATCTGATAAAAGACAATATAAAACATGGACAAGATTAGTAAAAGAAAATAGAGAGCATTGCAAGCGAAGATTGATAGTAAAAAAAAAAACTAATCAAGGAGAAAAAATATGATGGACACTAAACAGAAATGGGAGATGCAATTACAGGAGCAACATGGTAATATGTTAATGGTATTGTCAGACAGATCCCATGAAAATGAAACTTACTCCATAACAATATATACATAAGAATCATCCTCAAATGCATTATGAAACTGAACTACATTCTCGTGGCCTGTGAGTTCTTGCAATATCCTGACTTCCCGTTTAACATCCTCTACAGCAATAGGAAGAACCATCTACCAGAAAAGCCAAATAATAATTTTACATAAGCAAGAAGTAGTCAACATTTAGTGAAAGAAAAACATAAAGGTTTTTGTTAGGAGATGAAAATGGTAATATTTATTCCATCTTAAAGCTTTCAAGCTTTTGGTAGTCACATAGTTAGTCTAACCTGAATCACTAGTGGCTAAAAACTTCATTTACCCGAACTGAAGAAGGAAACAAAACATTACCGCTCACCTGGTAATTTGAGAGGGAAAAATTAAGATGATTGAATGGAACAAAGCTACCAATGAACGCAATTGTAGCTCTCCATTTGAAAGGCATACACAAAACAACATTATGGGCTAGGATATGTAGTAGTAAGAACATTCCTATCCACCTATTTTTGAATAAAAAAAATATACATTTCTGCTTTCTTCGATAGGGAGGGAGGGGGAGAGAGAGAGAGAGAACAGACCCTGCCTAGTCTAAAACAAGTGATTCACAATTTAATGCAAATTCTCAGACCTGTACTCTTCAACTAAATTTCACCATCTGAAAGGCCTTTAATCGTCATGCTATAATTGTCGACTGCTTAAAGATAAATACTAGCAACAATAAAAGCAACAAAACTCATAGTTAGCAAAACAAGTATTCACCAAAACCAAACTTGCAATAATTGCATACGGATGTGGATACTCGATCAAGCTTTAGCCCATCAAACCAGTAAGAACCAGGTTAATATGAGTATCACTAGAAAGTGCTTGTCCTAGCACCCAACATGAGAACATCCCTAATGTGCAAAAAAGTAATCCAACAAGTCAACGATCATTAAGGAACAGAATTCCCAAACGCAAAAGATTTCTGAAGCACTCTAAATATAAGAGAAAATGGGGATTCATGAAACAGAAGGGGATGGGTGGGACCTGGTAGACCCTTGATTTTCAAGTAAAGAGGAGTCAGTATTCAAAACAGAAATAAACAAAATGAGAACCTATCTATAACAAAAGGCAAAAACCCCTTTAAGGATCTTCTCAGAATCTTCAACTGCACCAATAAAACCAACATAAATATTAACAACAATCACAAAAAAAAAATCCTTAACTATTGTCCTCCAAAAACCACAATATAACCCCAGTTCACAAAATGATAAAAGAAACAAGAAGCAAACCTTATTTTTGTCAATTCTCTTGACAGCAACTCGATCTCCATTACCCTTATCAGTAGCTACATATGTGTAACCAAATTGACCATGACCCAACAATTTGCCAATTGTATATCTGATATCAAAATCTTTATCATAACCAAAATCTGTTCTTTTCCCACAAGGGATCGCCTTGCTACTTTGCTTCTCTTTGACCTTTCGCTTCTTTTCTGCCTCGTTGTTAACACTCTTATTAATCTGATGATGATGGTGCACAACTTCTTGCTTTTTTCTTGTTGCCGCTTTTGCTGTCCTTGTTTGTGGCTTTGTGGGTTCTTTTCTGTTGTGATTAGCCTTGGTATTGTTGTTGCTGTTAGAGCCACTAACTTTGATGGTAGAAAAACAAGCACCCATGATTTTCTATTCAATTTTAGTCTAATCAATCAGCAGATTTTGAGACTTTGGAAAGAGTTATCATGAGAAATGCGAAAATAAATGGCGGGTTTAGGAAATGAGAGGTGAAAACGCGTGACTTTTAAGAAGAAAGGAAGGAGATGGTAAGAGGAACAAGGGAATAAAGAGGAGGGGAGAGGAGGCTGTTGATCAAAATAGACTTTTTTTAATTATTATTATTATTTATACTTCCTCAACATGACAAAAGTAAGAAGGCAAACCTTCTTCTTCTTTTTTAAATTTTAGGGACGGAAATCGTCGTCGTGGTGTGATGGTGGTGCTGATTTTTTCTTGTTTCAAAAAAGAATGTGATGTTTTGTTACATGGTATTTGTTTTGTTTCTTCGTATGGAACAAAATAGACAAATGGGGTACAGAAAACATGATATATAAGGAGTAAGATAAAATTATGTTTCATACATACATATATATATATATATATATATATAAGATAAAATAATTATTTTATATCATATTTGAATGAGAATGAACAAAATATAAAAAAAATATGTATATTATTCTTAATATGTGTGTAGATTTTATCCTTAACATTTATTATTCTCAAATTTATATATTTTTTTAAAAATAAATATTATTTTTGTATTTTAATTTATATACCAAGTTGAAATCAACAACAATACAATATACATCCTAAAAATATTCAGAATTAAGAAACGGTGAATGTCCTCTTTTTAAAGATCCAATGATTCTTTATAGTCCATCATTATTATCATCAAAAGGGGGCTAAAAATCCATCTTTTTTTATATTATTTAAACATATTTTATATGTTAAAAAAAGAAAATATTTAAGACTTGTCAAAAATAAAATATCTTTAACTCATTAGAGAGAGGATATTTCTAACTCATCAGAGTCTCAAGATTCAATATGATGCCTAGTAAGATTGCTAGAGTTATTTTTACTTAGGCTTAATACTTAGTTAAACCTGAAAATAATAAGTTTGATAGTTCACTGGACTTATAAATGCTTAAGTTCAATGCTTGATCGAGTCTAAAGATGTTGGGTTATCATCCTGTCTTTGGTTTCTTGTTTTGAACATAGATTTTAGGGGGATATTATATAAAATACGTTAATCTATCAATACGGGAGAATTATATAAAATACGTTGATCCATCAATACCTCTCAAGTCTTTACATATTTATTACGCAAAGATTTTGAAAGGTTACTAGTCTTGAAGAAAGTCTTTTTACCTAAAAGTTATTTGTTCCATCAATGAGATACCTTTTACTTTCATCTGATATTTGTCTTTATAAAATTATTAGGATTTTTCATGGATATATGTTTCATCCTTATTTGAAGAAGATGATCGGGTGATCTATCTTTATTAAAAAGAGGTGTCCCTTAAAAGAAAACAAAACAATGACGTGTATTCAATGCAACATTTGAATGGATTTCTAGAGATATGAGATGACATAAAAAGTCATTCATCCAATGATAAGAGTGGAAAGATGTTTCCTTTATAACCTTGTCATTCTTACTTTTGTCTTTTTGTTTACTTTTTTATAAACTATTTTGTTAAAAACTTTAAACTACTTTTGTTCTCATTTAAGAAGAAAAACTCATTTTAGGTATTTTCCATCACAAGCTTCCTTCCTTTTCTACTTTAAAAAGAAATATAGACCTAATGGAGTTAAATTTATCTTTAGAAAAAGGGATGTCAGTGCCTCTAAAGAGAAATTCAAATTCCAACTTGGGACTGGAATAAATACCAAGGGTCCATCTTGGTAGAGAGGAGAGTAACTCTCCTCGTAAGAGAAGTTCTTCTCCTAATATTACTAAGAAATATCAAGAATGAGAGAGGTTGCCTTAAACCCTTAAGGATGATGCTCCTAGCACCTTGGTATAAGAGGACATAGAGTTTGTTACTTTTTTACGATTAATAGAATACACAACTTAAATGCCTAATCATGCTAAACATATTAGTTTACAGACTTTAGGCTCTACCTATGTTCAATTTGAGATTGTAGCCCTCTTTTGCTGTATATATTAGGGTATTACTTATATCTCTAAATATTTTATGAGGGAAGTGTTTAGGTATTACCACTAAAGTATATACCAGTTGTACTTTAATAGGTGGATAACGTTATCTCCTAATGATAAGTTTTCTAGACTCATTAAAATTGAGCCTATAGTTAATGTCTTTGAACATTGTTACTATTTGGTTGCTAACATTGATGGTGGCAATAATATACATTGGTTTTTCACCATTTCTAATAGAACCACTAGAGTCATGAAAGGAACTTTATGTGGAAAGCTTGCGCAAGTCAATAAATAAAGAGGGAGATGGTTGATAATAAGGTACAATGGGTCAGTAAGTCCTAAAGATAAAATGCAAAAATCTAGGGTTATTCTCATTACTAGAGGGTTCCTCCACCTTTGTCTCTTGTTATATATGGAGGTATGGCTAAAAAAGTGATAAAGGATTTTGCCCAATCATCATTAATGAACTCTTTGTTCCTAAGGGCTTTATTATTGAGAAAATAGTAGCATGAGTTAGAATTCCTATAGAAAAAAGGTAGTAGTACTCCCCTAACCAAGAGTCAAACAGATTTGACTTTTTCTAAAATGATTGTAAGCGTTATTGCCCATTTTAAGAGGAGAAAGTTCTCAACCTTTATGGAAACCGATGTTTCAGCTTTAATCATAAAAGGCTTTTATGGTGGCCTTTCATTTACTTCAATATCTAGGTTTATTGGTAAAGGTTGTAGTAGTTAGGCCCTTTACCTGGGTTATTTTTAGAAAGTTAAGTTTAAGGATGCTTTTGTTAACCTCGATCTTAATTAGACTCCCTTCAATTTCCCCACCCTACTTGAGAATAAGAGGCAATTTATGTAGGTTATTGTTGGGGGGAGTTTAGGCCTTAAGGAAACCGGTCTCAAGTTAGTGAGACTATTGGAAAGTATCTTCACTATTCATCAGACATCTCAATGATGTCTAATGAGAGCTATTACTGCTATTTGATCTTAATTAGACAAATGACTTTAATTTAATGAACTTTTCTCATTTCTCCTTGTGGTTTGGTTTTATGACCATTATTTCTAACATTTATTTTTAGCTAATTTTCATAATATATACCAATTCCAAGAGGTATTAGATAGCTAAGAGGAACCATATAAGGGTTGCCAAAAATAAGGCTAATTAGGTTGTCTTTGAGTGGCTAAAGAAGGAGAAGACTACTATGGAGACCAAAATAAAGAGTCTTAATGTGGTTTATTCATTGCTAAAGGAAAAAAAATACAAGGCATTGTTCTTCAGTTAAGCTCTAATGATAAACTATTTCAAGTCACTTAAAACCAAGTGTATACTTTAAAAGTAGAAAATTCTTAAGGCCAAAACCACCTAATATAGTTTGAGGGCTAAACTTCTTTCTATCAAGGAAGAAGCTTAGAGTTTTTGAGCTTAGCTAGAGTCTTTAAAGAACTCTTATAGAGACTTTAAGGAATTTTCATTTTTGGGTCTACAGCTTTGATCGAAATGGTTTAAATAAGATCTTTCTTGCCATATTCTACATGTATTTTCTTTATAAATCAAAGGGAATGCAAATAGACTTCAATACTACCTTTCATCTAGTTATGGTGCCTGATTTTATAGATGTGTTCCTTATCAGGGATGTTGTTGCTTAACATAGAGAATATCTAGTTAATGAGCCTAGGCTAGATATCTTAGCCTTTGCCCTTTTCTCTCTTTACTCATATACATAGCCTTGGTTATATAGGGTTTATCTATATATATTTTTTATTTTATAACATTTGATTATTTTCATTTCTATGTTGACTTATATGTATAGGTTTAACATTTATAATAAAAATTTCATATAGAGATCAAGACCTGTAGAAAAAGTTTTAAAATTTTATATGGGTCCAACACTTATAATAAATTTAAGGGAATTCCCTAAACAATTGGTATAGGTTTAATGCCCTTTGTAAAAAATTCATGTAGGGTCCAAAAACCCTTAGAAAATTATTGAAAATTTGTATAAGTCTAACACCAATACTTAGAAAAATATTTATCAATTTTGAACTTTTTCTAATGATATGATCAAAAGAATGATGTCTTCTTCCAAGTATAGGAATATTGAAGTAGTAAATAACCCTGCAAGACTGGAGTCGAACCACAAGAAAGTTAACAATATAAATTATAAATAACAATAATACAACAAAAACAATAACAATAATAATAAAGAAGACTTTGAGATGTAAGATTAATGTGAGGATTAAATAATAATAAAAGCAAATGTCAAGGTTAGAGGATCCATTAATAGTATTTCAAAAAAGTATAGTATAAACTCTTTTTATTACTCAACTAGAAACCACACATAAAAGAGGTTTCAATCACATTTTAAATGGTTAACATGATTACATTAGCTATCTTATTCGAATAATGCTAATACTTGTAAATATTGTCAGGTATTCATGATTATAACTTATGTTAACAACAAAATCAAGTTTTTTTTATAGTACAAGTGTTGATTACACCATACGGTTGGGCTATGAAAGTGTCAAATATTTTTTGTACCAAGTGTTATACAACATAAATTTAGATTAATTATTTAACAAGCAAAGTATTAAGAGTAAACAAGATAACAAATACAAAACATGTTAGTATTAAACATTAAGTTCATGTTGAGTTTACACTATACTTATTCTTATACCATTAGTGTAACCTTTTCACCTTAACATAATAAATTTAACTAAACATAATGAAAGAAGAGAAACATAAATAAATAAGATAAGAATATAAATAAGATATAAGTTAACTAAATAAAGGAAAGGAAATGAAAAGCATAAACAAGGGATTAATGAAAGAAAAACTTAAATATTATAAAAATATAAAGAAAAAGAGCAAGAACATGATTTGATCTAAAAACTAAGATGTTTAAATGTATGGCAAATGCCTCTTTTTATAGGCTAAAATTAAAAACTATTGATTTGTTGACTAATTATTGAGTGGGTGGTCAACTCTTGACTCGGTGACAATCTTTATCTTCTTGTCTAAATAAAATGTCATTAAAAATGTCAGAATTTGAACAGACTTAAATCATAAAAGTTCTAAGAAATTATCTTAGCTTTCCAGGAAAAACAATTGAGGTTATTTGGACTTTTAGCACTCGAGATATGGGATAAACACTGAACAATGTTTGGGCTATAGGACATATTTGGACTTCTCTATTGTTGTTAAGATTTGAACTTCCAAACAGTAAAATTGAGTATTGCCTTCCTATGAATGTTTTAAGCATATGTCTTAACTTTCCATCCATATAAAGCAGACCTAAATCTAAGTTCTATAGCTCCAGGTATGATCTAATTACCAAACAGTGTTCCAGTTTTGACTAAACCAACATCTCTTTTCTAAACTTCACCCTCTCTTTGTCTTCTTAATTTTAGTAGTTGAAAGCATCAATCAATCCTTTGATTTATGTGATAAGCATGCATTTAAGATGAACCTTTAGTATAGATTAAAGATATCTTATAGTATTAGACTTGTTATTATAAAACATGCTTTAGTTAAGGAGTTTTGATACTTCAAGTGCAAAATACTGATATAAAACCTTAATAAAAATGCACTTTTAAATACTAATCACACTCTCCCAATTAGCTTATTACTAGTCCCTAGTAATCAAAGTGTTAAAATAGAAAAATAATTTGCAAGTTCCACAAAGCAAGACATTCATCATTCAACTTCTATTAATTTATCCAAATAAACAAACTCTCATTAAATTTATATATCTGCTTTATACTTCTTAAACAAGATATTAATAAGCGTTGCCTCAACCCATTTAACAAGCATTGAGCCTATAGCTTCCTGACTTTAGGGTATTAGGTGTTAAAACACCCTTTCAGGCTTAATTGCTTAGATTAAGGAGACTACAAAACCAAACTTATCTATATTTTTATTATCATTATTTTTTTGTTTTATTATTATTATTTTACAAATTACATACTATCCATTTTCTTTAGTTGTTACCTTTAACAAAAGAATATAAATAATATAATAATCCAATGTGCAACCCATAATCATATGTTAAAGTATGTGTGTGTGTGAAAATCAAAGTTTAAGAATACTTGTTAAATGAGTATATAAGAAGAATTAAGTGATAACAATGCAAGAGTTTCTAGACCTGAATATTTCAATAAGTATTCTGATAGACATTGTTAAAAATGTTTACTAAGATGCGTTTCAAGAGTCATTTTAATAATAAAAAAAGAACTCATTTACTCTATCATCCTAGTAACAACAGTTTTGTAAATGGTTTATGAAATAGAAAATATAGTTAGTTATTTTTTTATTTTTGTTAATATCAACTACTACCTTTTTCCCTCAACCAAAATGAGAGATTATCTTCAATGTCCTAAGATAGAAAGGTAGAGTATAAAAGACATCACTTAAAATAGCGAACATTGAAAATCCTAAAATATATTTAAACAAATATAAGAAATAATAAAACAAAATATTATGTTATTAATAAAAGTAAAATACATAAATTTTTAGAAATTAATACTCAAATCGTAGTTGTAATTATAGCCCACATCTTCCCTTGGTTTTATATCCAAGAATGGCTTAAACGCCCTTTATGGGTCAAGGATACGCGTCCCATCCAATTTTCTTAAAAACTAACAAATAGGGTCTTTTTTAGTCTGATTCTCAAGATTAAGTCGATCATATTCTTTATAAAAATAGGGCCATAAAACATATTTAAACTAACAAATTTTTGTAATCGTATTTTGAGGCAAAATGGAAAAATACTTTTTTAATTTTTCAAGAGTGATGTCCATTTTTTTATATGAGAAGTGGAAAAGAGATATAAAGAAAAGAAAAGGAATAAGGAATTGAACAAATATATACACAAATATTAGTTATCATAGGAAACTAAAAGAACCGACTTAAGAGTCACAGAGTACCATTATCCAACATTTAACTAGGATGAGAGAGACTTATAAAACAAGTGTCACACAAAAAAAAACATAAAAACAATGTGAGAAAAACAAAATAATCAACCTTTATGTATAGGATCATTCAAATCAATAGATTCATTTTTATTAGAAAAATTATCAAAGTAAGCTTTCAAACGATGTCCATTTACCTTAAAAACATTTTCATTCTTTGGATTTTTAATATCAAAGACCCTATAAGGGTACACATGTTTCTCAATAAATAGAACACTCTATCTTGATCTTTGCTTTCCAAAGAATAAATGATGTCGAGAATTATAAAGCAAAATTTTGTTACCAGTATCAACTTTTTGATAATTTTCACAAGTTTTCTAGAATGCATGCGTGTCCTTGAACATGGTGGGCCAATAAAATCCACATTGTAAGATTTTTATAGTCATTTTTTTTACAAGAAATGACTCCCACATGCCTTAGAATGACAAAATTTAATGACACTACTAACCTTATTGTCAAGAATACATCTTTGAAATATTTGATCAGGACATTATTTGAATAAGTAAGGGTCATCATAATAAATGTTCTTTATTTCGTTTAAAAACTTACTATTGTCTTCGATACTCTAATAAGCTGTCAAATCTTCTAAAGAAAGAAAGATGATAAATTTAGCAAACCAAAACACTAATCTAAGAGAAAGTAAGGATTCATCTGGAAAGTAATCATTAATTGGTATGATGTCGAATGTCGAATCTATTGTCACTCTTGACAAAAGATTCGCATCAATATTTTTGGTACCTTTTTCATCTGTGATTTCTTCGTGAGAATAAATGATTGGCAAATCTTTGTGATGAATTGAAGTACTAAAATTGGAAGGACAAAGAGAGGGTGAAGGTTAGAAAAGAGATGCTAGTTTAGTCCAAACTGGAATATTATTACTAATTGGATCATAACTAGAATTGTAGAACTTGGATTTAGGTTTGTTTTATATGAAAGGAAAGCTAAGACATAGACCTAAAACTTTCATAAAAGGCAGGACTCAATTCTACTATTTGAAAGTCTAAATCTTAGCAACAACGTACAAATTGGAATCTGTCCTGCAGTTCAAATATTGTTCAGTGTCCAGTCTATATTTTGAGTTCCAAATGACTTCAATTTTTGTTTTTGAAAAGCTGAGATAATTTTCTAGAACTTTCATGATTTAAGTTTGTTTGAATTCGGACGTTAGTAATGATGTTTTTGGTAGACAAGAAGATAATGATTGTCACCAAGTCAAGATGTAGCCACCCACTTGACAATTAGTCATCAAATCAATAGTTTCTAATTTTAGCCTATAAAAGGAGGCATTTTCCATGTATTTAGACATCTTAGATTTCAGATTAAGTTCATGGTCTTGCTCTCTCTTTATTGTTATGTTTAAATTTTACTTATATTAATCTCTTATTTATGCTTCTCATTTCCTTTTCTTTTCTTAGTTAACTTTTATCTTATTTATGTTCTTGTCTTATTTATTTATGTTTCTCTCTTTTATTATGTTTAATTAAGTTCATTATGTCAAGGTGAAAAGGTTATATTAGTGGTGTAAGAATAAGTATAATGTAAACTCAATATGAACTTTAATGTTTGATACTAAAACGTTTTGTATTTGTTATCTAGTTCACTTTTAATACTTTACTTGTTAAATGGTTAGTCTAGATTTGTATTGTATAACACTTAATACAACAAATATTTGGCACTTTCAGAGTCCAATCGCATGATATAATTGACACTTATGCTATGAAAAGAATTTGATTTGTTGTTAACATAAGTTATAATCATGAATACCTGACAATATTTACAAGTATTAGCATTATTCAAATAAGATAACTAATGTAATCATGTTAACAACTTATAATCCGATTTGAACCTCCTTTGTGTGTGATTTCTAACTAAGTAATAAATTTTTTTTATATTATACTTATTTGAAATACCATTAGTGGATCATCTAACCTTGATATTTGTTTGATCTTCACATTAATCTTCCATCTCAAAGTTCTCATCAATTTCTTTATTACTACTACTACTACTATTACTACTATTACTATTACTAGTATTATTATTATTACTATTGTTGCTGCTTTCTTTATTATCTTATTATTATTTATAATTTATATAATTAACTTCTTCATGGTTTGACCCCAATTTTGCTGGGTTATTTATTACTTTGGCACTCCTACGCTTGGGAGAAGATATCAATCTTTTGGTCGTGTCAAAATATATGCAATGTTTCCTTTAACTTTCTTTTAGGATGGGGAGCATAAAGAGGTTCATATCTATGGGAGTTTTGAAAATTATAGTGTGCTTGAAATGGTAGCTATAAAGTTTGTGCATTATTGTTAACACTCTTTAAATTAAAATTTAGGTGATTTCTCTAACTAGATTATATGTTTATAAGTATGGGTTACGTTTGGGCTTTTGAACACTGTTTAAAGCATGTGCTTGTTCATGGAGGCATTCCTTGAAAAAAAAGGCAAAGATGAACAGTTATTGGTTAAGTGTTCATTAGTTTCACAGATTTAACATACAATGTCTTGAACATATTTTAATTGACCACTCTTTTTCAATTCTAGTGCCTCAACTTTTCTAGCTAAAGATGTAAATTTAACTTAGAGGTCATGATCTTATCAAAGGTTGTATGTAACTCCACTAGATGTTTAAGGTTAAGTTTTACCCGATGTCTTATAAGTACCTTTGGTATCCCAATTTTGAACATTTTTAGCTAACAAGTGTAGGTACTTCATTGCTTCATCAGGGTCTTTATCTTTAAAAGTTTCATTGCACATTAATTCAATCATTTACCTATCTTTATTAATCCTTCATAAAAATATGAAACCAATCTCTATGTTTCAAAATTATGATGAGGGTAAATATTAAGTAAGTCTCAATACCTATCTCAATATTGGTAAAATGTTTCTCCTGGTTTTCGAGTGAAAGTGGTTATTTGCCTTTTGAAAGAGTTTATTATATGAGAAGAGAAAATTTTCTTTAAAAACTGTTATTACATTTCATCCCAAGTATAAATGGATCTTGGTTTCAAATTTTATAGTCATGTTTTAGCTTTATCTTTTAATGAAAAAGAAAAAAGCTTTAATCTGATTGTATTCATACTATAATCTAAGTCATTATAAGTGTTACAAACCTCCTCAAATTCCCTTAAATGCATATATGAATTTTCTAGATCTAAGCCACGAAAAAAAGGTAAGTTGAATAATGCCCAACTTAAAATTAAAATGAGATGCATTAAGGGGAAAACTATACATGATGGTGCCTTATTTTTGTGAGATTCATGTGGTCTCTAAGTGTTCTAACACGATTATTCTCATTATTCTCATTATGAAGCGATTGATTATCTTCTTCAATTATATTTTCTGAAAATGTATCCTACAAAGTCTACCACTTAATGGTCGGGATCAAACTCTCATGCACATGTAGGAATAGAATAAAAAAGAAGAAGTTAGATACAAGAAAAGTGAAAAGAGAAAATAAATTAAAAATTATAATTTATAAAATACAAGAAAAGTGAAAAGAGAAAATAAATTAAAAATTATAATTTATAAAAGAATTTACCTCCCTGGTAATGACGCAAAAACTTAACACGATCAAAAGATTGATGTTTTCTCCCAAGTGTAGGAGTATCGAAGTAGTAAATAAACCAGCAAGATTAGGGTCGAACCATAGTGAGGTTAACAATATAAATTATAAATAACAATAATACAACAACAATAATAATAATAAAGAGGACTTTGAAATGTAAGATTAATGTGAGGATTAAACAATGACAAAAGCAAATGTTAAGGTTATAGAATCCACTAATAGTATTTCAAACAAGTATAGTATAAACTCTTTTTAT
This sequence comes from Populus pruinosa, assembly GCA_026413675.1. Classification (NCBI taxonomy): domain Eukaryota; kingdom Viridiplantae; phylum Streptophyta; class Magnoliopsida; order Malpighiales; family Salicaceae; genus Populus; species Populus pruinosa. Next base: position 8,070,490 of record CM048598.1, read on the forward strand.
TAGTCAATTGGAAACCACATATAAAAGAGGTTTCAATCGGATTTTAAATGGTTAACTTGATTACATTATCTATCTTATTCGAATAATGTTAATAATTATAAATGTTGTCAGATATTAATGATTATAACTTATATTAACAACAAATCAAGTTTCTTTTATAGTATATATGTCGGTTACACCATACAATTGCGCTATGAAAGTGTTAAGTATTTGTTATACCAAGTGTTATACAACATAAATCTAGATTAACTATTTGTTATACCAAGTGTTATATAACATAAATCTAGATTAACCATTTAACAAGCAAAGTATTAAGAGTGAACAAGATAACAAATATCAAACATATTAGTATCAAACATTAAAATCCATGTTGAGTTTACACTATAGTTATTCTTACTTCATTAGTATAACCTTTTCATCTTGAAATAATAAACTTAACTAAACATAATGAAAGAAGAGAAAGATAAATAAACAAGATCAGAACATAAATAAGATATAAGTTAATTAAGTAAAGGAAATGAAATGAAAAGCATAAATAAGAGATTAATGAAAGCAAAACTTAAACATTATAAAAATATAAAAGAGCAATAATATGATCTTGATCTGAAAACCAAGATGCCTAAATGCATGACAAATATTTTCTTTTATAGGCCAAAATTGAAAACTATTGATTTGTTGACTAATTGTTGAGTGGGTGACCAACTCTTTACTTGGTGACAATCCTTATCTTCTTGTCTGAACTAAACATCATTGATAATGTTAGAATTTGAATAGAATTAAATCATGAAAGTTCTAGGAAATTCTCTCAGATTTCCATGAAAAAAAATTTAAGGTCATTTGGACTTTTAGAACTCGAGATATAGGTTGAAAACTAAATAGTATCTAGGCTGCATAGCCTTTTAATTCTCTCACGAATAGTGCATATCTTGTATACATAGTAGATCATGCCTTCCAAGCTAATTTGGAACATTATTTATATTAAAGTAGTTTATCTTACTAAAGGAACTTTATTAATACTAATGAACAAGATCATAAAAACATACTTCATTCTCATAATTTAGTAATGTTATAGCTTTTAGAATTTTTCTTAGTTGGTAGAAAGTCTAACACCAAAGGTTGCTAAAAACTAAGATATAGATTAGTTCAAGGTTTTTGTGCCAAGCTTATTAGGCTTGATTATCCCCTCGACTAACTATTGGTTTCTTGTGAGAAATCAGTCCTAATTGAAGATTTATTGATGTTCTAATAAAGTAATCATGCCACTAGTCATAGATATGTTTGTCAGACATTCCATTTTAGATGTGTTTTGATCATCTCTCATTGATAGTGATTAGGGATGTCAAAAACCATCTCTAGAAAAACTATTGATAGCTTTTTGATCAAATTTTCCCACAAACAATGTCATTAATGAGATCCTAAAAAATCCAAGTAGTTTGGAAACAAGACTTATGTGTTGGATAATCAGTTAATCTCTTAATTTTAGCAATTTGATTCATTCTTCCTAACCAAGGTGACTAGTAGTCAGTACTTGGCACTTGGTAAGTAAAAGTGTCAAGTGGCTAGGTCTTGTAAAATGTCCATTTTGTTAGATTTGACAACACTTCAATCCTTAAGTAAGTATTCTTTTTTTTTTTTAGAGAAAACATAATGATAATATAAAGAGATAGATTTTAAAAATATATAAGATTAAATAAGTGTTAAGCTTCTTAAGTTCAAGGTATACAACCTCGTTTAAGGCCAATAACTTTTTGCTTCAATAAGAAAAATAATATTTAGATGTTACTTGCCATTTATTTTGTCAATTTTCATGTATAACAATTAATGTTGAGAATAGCTGATTAGTACTTAAAAGTGTATTTTTATCAGGGTTTTATATCATCATTTTGCATTTGAAGTAGCAATAACTCCTTAACTAAAACATGTTTTATAATAGCGTATCTAATAATATAAGATACCTTTAATTTATGGTAAATGTTCATTTTAAATGCATGTCTATGATACAAATAAAATGATTGATTGATGAATTTAAGAACTGAAATTGAAAGGACAAAGAGATGACCAAACTTAAAAAAGAGATGCTGGTGAAGTCCAAACCGGAACACTGTTTGATAATTCGGTCATATTTGGAGTTGTAAATCTCAGATTTAGGTCTACTTTATATGGATGGAAAGATAAGATATAGGCCTACAACTTTTATATGGAGCCTAAGATCTAAAAAGGTCATTCTGAATCTATCTTCTAGCCCGAGCACTGTTTAGTATTTGGCCTATATCTAGAGTTATAGAAGTCCAAATGACCTGAATGATTTAACAAGAAAGCTGAGACAATTTTCTACAACTTTTATGTTTTCAGGTGGCTCTAATTTTGACGTTATTAATGACGTTTTGGGTCGATAAGAGAAGATAAGGATTGTCACCAAGTCAAGAGTTGGTCACCCCCTCATCAATTAGTCATCAAATCAATAGTTCCCAATTTTGGCCTATAAAAAAAGGCATTTACCATGCATTTAGGTATCTTGGTTTCCAGATCAAGATTATGCTCTTGCTTTCTCTCTTTGTATTTTTTTTGTAATTTTTATGCTTTGCTTTCATTAATATCAAGTTTATGCCTTTCATTTCCTTTCATTTACTTAGTTAACTTTAATCTTATTTATGTTCTTATTTTGTTTATTTATTTTTCTTTCTTTCATTATGTCTAACTAAGTTTATTATGTCAAGGTGAAATAAGAACATAAATAAGATGACAGTTAACTAAGTAAATGAAAGGAAATGAAAGGCATAAACTTGATATTAATGAAACCAAAGCATAAATATTACAAAAAATACAAAGAGAGAAAGCAAAAGAATGATCTTGATCTGGAAACCAAGATGTCTAAATGCATGGCAAATACCTCCTTTTATAGACCAAAATTAGGAACTATTGATTTGATGACTAATTGATGAGTAGGTGGCCAACTCTTGACTTGGTGACAATCCTTATCTTCTTTTGTCTGCCCAAAACGTCATTGATAACGTCAAAATTGAAACCACTTGAAAATATGAAAGTTGTAGGAAATGGTCTCAGCTTTCTTTTATAAAAAATTTAGATCATTTGGACTTCTAAAACTCCACATATGACCAAAATACTAAATAGTGCTCGGGCTTTAGGATAGATTCGAGGTTCTTTGTTGTTGCTATAATTTGGACTTGAAAATGGCCTTTTTAGATCTTGGGATCCATATTAAAGTTGTAGGCCTATGTCTTACCTTTCCATCTATATAAAGTAAACCTAAATTTGAGATCTATAGCTCTAGATATGACCCATTTACTGAACAGTGTTCTGGTTTGGATTGCATCGACTTCTCTTTTCTAAGTTTGGCTATCTCTTTATCCTTTCAATTTCAGTTCTTAAATTCATCAATCAATCCTTTTATTTATGTAATAGGCCTGCAGATTTGTACTTAAAAGTGCATTTTTATCATGGTTTTATATCATCATTTTGCACTTGAAGTATCAATAACTCCTTAACTAAAACATGTTTTATAATAATATATCTAACAATATAAGATACCTTTAATTTATGGTAAATGTTCATTTTAAATGCAGGCCTATCACATAAATAAAAATATTGATTGATGACTTTAAGAACTTAAATTGCAAAGGCAAAGAGATGGTCAAATTTAGAAAAGAGATGTCGGTGCAATCCAAACTGGAATACTGTTCGGTAATTGGGTCATATCTAGAGATACAGATCTCAGATTTAGGTCCAATTTATATGGATGGAAACGTAAGACATAGGCCTACAACTTTCATATGGAACCCAGGATCTAAAAAGGCCATTTGTAAGTCCAAATTGTAGCAACAACAAAGAAGCCTGAATCTGTCTTCCAGCCCGAGCACTGTTCGGTATTTTGGCCATATATGGAGTTCTAGAAGTCCAAATGAGCTGAAGTTTTTACACAAGAAAGCTGAGACAATTGCCTACAACTTTCATGTTTTCACCTGGCTCCAATTTTGACGTTATCAATGACTTTTTGGGCAGACAAGAGAAGATAAGGATTGTCACCAAGTCAAAAGTTGGCCACCCACTTATCAATTAGTCATCAAATCAATAATTCCCAATTTTGGCCTATAAAAGGAGGCATTTCCCATGCATTTAGGCATCTTGGTCTCCAGATCAAGATCATGCTCTTCCTTTCTCTCTTTGTATTTTTTGTAATGTTTATGCTTTGCTTTCATTAATATTAAGTTTATGCCTTTCATTTCCTTTCCTTTACTTAGTTAACTTTTATGTTCTTATTTTGTTTATCTATTTTTCTTTCTTTCATTATGTCTAACTAAGTTAATTATGTCAAGGTGAAAAGGTTACATTAATGGTGTAAGCATAAGTATAATGTAAACTTAATATGGACTTTAATGTTTGATACTAACATGTTTTATATTTGTTATCTTGTTCACTCTTTAATACTTTGCTTGTTAAATGACTAATCTTGATTTATGTTGTATAACACTTGGTACAACAAATGCTTGGCACTTTCATAGCCCATAATGTATGGTATAACCGACACCTGAGCTATGAAAGGAACTTGATTTGTTGTTAACATAAGTTATAATCATGAATGCTTGACGAGATTTACAAGTATTAGCATTAATTAAATAAGATGACTAATGTAATCATGTTAACAATATATAATCTGTTTGGAACCTCCTTTGTGTGTGGTTTCCAATTCAATAATAAGAGTTTATACTATATTTGTTTGATATATCATTAGTGGAACCTCTAACCTTGACATTTGTTATTATTATTGTTTAATCCTTACATTAATTTTCCATCTCCAAGTTCTCATCATCTTCTTCTTCTTCTCTTTCTTTATTACTACTACTACTACTACTACTACTACTACTACTACTACTATTATTATTATTATTATTATTATTATTATTATTACTATTGTTATTGTTGTTATTGTTGTTTTATAATTGTTGTCTATAATTTGTACAATTAACCTCCTTGTGGTTCGACCCCGGTCTTGCCGGGTTATTTATTACTTCCACACTCCTACACTTGGGAGAAGACATCAACCTTTTAGTCGTGTCACCTGCATTTAAAATGAACATTTACCATAAATTAAAGGTATCTTATATTATTAGATATATTATTATAAAACATGCTTTAGTTAAGGAGTTATTGATACTTTAAGTGCAAAATGATAATATAAAACCTTGATAAAAATACACTTTTAAGTACTAATCACCAAACATGGAGATTGGTTTCACATTTCTATGAAGGGTTAACACCTAAAGATAGGCAAATGGTTGAATTGATGTGCAATGGAACTTTTGAAGATAAAGACCCTGATGAAGCAATGGAGTACTTAGACTTGTTAACTGAAAATGCTCAAAATTGGGACACCACGGGTACTTATGAGGCACCGAGTAAAAATCAACCTCATACATCTAGTGGAGGTATGTACAACATTAGGGAAGATTATGACTTTCAAGCCAAGTTTGCATCTTTAGCTAGAAAAGTCGAGGCACTAGAATTGAAAAAGAGTGGTCAATTAAAATCTGTTGAAAACATTGTGTGTCAAATCTGTGAAACAAATGAACACTCAACCAATGATTGTCCAACCTTGCCTTCTTTTAAGGAATGTCTCCATGAACAAGCCCATGCTTTAAACAGTTTCCAAAGGCCCAACCACAACCTATACTCCCAAACATACAACCCTGGTTGGAGAAATCACCCAAATTTCAGTTGTAAGAGTGAGAACAATAATGCACAAACTTCACAATCACCGTTTCAAGCACACCATAATTTCCAAAATTCTCATGGATATGCACCTCCTTATGCTCCACCTCCTAGAAGAAATCTTGAGGAAACATTGTATGCATTCATTGAAAAGCAAGAGACAATCAATACTCAACTTGCTCAAAACATGACAGATTTTAAAGATACTCTTGCAAAATTAACATCTGCTCTCAGTTTCCATGAGAAAGGTAAGTTTCCATCTCAACCGCAACAAAATCCGAAGGGGCAATACAATGTAAATGCAAGTAGTTCCGGAAGTCAACACATGGATCAAGTCAAATCAGTCACTACTCTGCGCAGTGGTAAGGTTATTGAAAAACCCTCTCTTGAACCTTATGAGAAAGATGATGAGTCAATCTCTAAGGGTAAGGAAGGGGTTGAATCTGAAAATTGCAAAGAAACGACTGCTTCACCGCCAGCACTTCCATTTCCTCAAGCCATGACCAAACAAAGGAAAGTTAATCACAACTCTAAAATCTTTGAAACTTTCAAACAGGTAAGAATCAATATACCTTTGCTGGATGCTATTAAACAGGTTCCTTCCTATGCTAAATTTTTGAAAGATCTATGCACTGCAAAGAGGAAACTGAATGTGAAAAAGAAAGCCTTTCTAGCCGAACAAGTAAGTGCTATTCTTCAAAACAATAATGCTTTGAAATATAAAGACCCTGGTTGTCCTACAATTTCTTGCTTTATTGGAGAACATAAAATTGAAAAAGCCTTACTTGATCTTGGTGCTAGTGTGAATTTACTTCCATATTCAATTTTTCAGAGTCTCAATCTAGGTGAGTTAAAACCAACTTCTATATCTCTTTTACTTGCCGATAGATCTGTAAAAGTGCCTAGAGGAATAATTGAAGATGTGTTAGTACAAGTCGATAAATTCATTTATCCTGTGGATTTTATTCTCTTGGACACAGAACCTGTTGAAGCATGTAATTCATTTCCTGTTATTTTAGGACGTCCATTTCTTGCAACTTCTAACGCATTGATTAATTGTAGGAATGGACTGATGAAGCTATCATTTGGAAACATGACATTGGAGATGAATATTTTCAACATTTGCAAGCAACCTGGAGATGATAATGATTTACAAGAAGTAGATCATATTGATGAATTAGTTTATGATCAACTTGAATCTACTTTAAGTAAAAATGAATTGGATGAATCTGAAGATTTGCAAATGATTTATTCTAAGGAAGAAATCATGGATAACAAACGTACAGAAAATGTTGATGCGAATCTTTTGTCAACAGTGACAATAGATTCGACATCTGGCATCACACCAATCGATGATTACTTTCCTAACGAATCCTTACTTTCTCTTAGTCCAATGCCTTGGTATGATAAAAATATCAATTTTCTTGCTTTAGGAGATTTGCCAACTGATTGGAGTACTCAAGACAAAGAAAAGTTTTTGAACGAAGTGAAGAGCTTTTATTATGATGACCCTAACTTATTCAAATATTTTCCTGATCAAATATTTCAAAGATTCATTCCCGACAATGAGGTAAGTAGTGTCATTAAACTTTGTCATTCTGAAGCATGTGGAAGTTATTTCTCGTCAAAAAAGACAGCTGCAAAAATCTTTCAAAATGGATTTTATTGGCCCACCATGTTCAAGGACACACATGCATTCTGCAAAACTTGTGAAAATTATCAAAAAATTGATACTGGTGAAAAAGTTTTGTTTTATAATTCTCAACTCTATGCATTCCCTAAAGAGCTAAGATTAAGATGGAGCAATCCTTATGAGGCATGCGATATTGAGAATTCAATTAATGACAATGATTTTAAGGAAAATGGACATCGTTTGAAAGCTTACTTTGATAATTTTCGTAGTGAAAATGAATCAGTTGGTTTGAATGATCTTGTAGATAAAGGTTGATTATTTTGTTTTTCTCATATTTTTATTTTTTTTTTTACTGATTTTTGCTAGTTTCTCTTACCCCGATCAAATGGCGGACAACGGTACTCCGTGACTTAAGTCAGTTCTTTTAGTTTCCCACAATAACTGATATTTATGTATATATTTGCGCAATTCTCATTTGAAAATGGACACTAATCTTGAAAAATTGAAAAAGTATTTCCCCGCTCTACCTCAAAATGCGATTACAAAAATTTACCGTGCTAGATGTGCAAGATTGAGATTGTTAATGAATCATGGAATTCCTGAAGATATTCATTGGTTGATTGAAGTAAAGGTCTGATTATCAGGTGAGTCCTCTAAATTCTTCATTTCACACATGCCTAGAATAGATAAAAGCACTTTTGCAAAGAAGCGTCGTGCAAAACGACTAGAAGTCTATCATTGATGAGCTAGATGGACTTGTAATACACAATGTCGTTCTTTAGGAATGGTATCTATAAACCGTGAAGATAAAATACAATTCATTAAGGATGGCCTAAGTAAGGAGTCTTTAGATAATCTTCTATTAACTCTTGAGACGCATCCTAGTGGAGATGTGCATCGTGCAATTCATGATTTATGGCCACTATTTCATAAAGAAAATGATCGACTTAGTCTAGGGAATCTGACTAAAAAAGACCCTGTTTGCCAGTTTTTAAGAAAATTGGATGGGAAGCCTATCCCCGACCCATAGAGGGCGTTTAAGCTGTTCTTGGACGTAAAACGAAGGGAAGATGTGAGCCACAATCACAACTACCTGTACATATACATGCTTTTTCAAAAGTAAATAAATAAATAAATAAAAAGAGAGAGAAAGAGTGTGAGACTCTAGTTGACCTACATATAGGTGTTATGATTGCCTTTCTAATTTCTCATCTATAAAACCCTTTCTTCCTTCCTTTCATTTCTACTCAACCCATACATTCCACAAATACAGAAGTGTGTAGAAATGGCAAGTTCCTCAAGTTCCTCAAGTCATCAAATAAGAAATATTTGTGTTTTCGGTGGATCTAGTCCTAGGAAAGAAAAGGAGTTTTTAGAATCAGCAAATCATCTTGGTCAGGTGCAAGCTGAGAGAAAGATTCATTTAGTGTATGCGGGAGGCAGTCTTGGGTTAATGGGAGGTGTGTCAATAGCTGTATTTTTAGGAGGTAATCAAGTTTTGGGGGTCGTCCCTGAAGCTTTGGCATAAGGGGACATCATTGGAAAAACAATTGGAGAGGAACTTCAGGTCTCCACAATGTCAGCTCGAATGAATGCAATGTTTAACCATGATGATGTCTTCATTGCTTTACCAGGTGGTCTAGGCACATTGGAAGAGATCTTTCATATTTTCTCTTGGGCGCAACTGCACATTCACCATAAACCCATAGGTTTGTTAAATGTTAATGGTTATTATGATAAATTATTGTCTTTTCTTGATCATGCTGTGGAACAGGAATTTCTATCATCTTCTGCACGACAAATCATAATCTCTGCTGCTACTACTGAACAATTGATTGACCAACTACAATCTTTCATTCCTATGATTGATCCTTCCATGAGTCGCATAAATTGGTCATCTAAAGAAAGCCGTAAAAAGCTTAGATTGGATTTGAGCCTTCATTTCTGAATGTTTGTGTCTTTTGGTTTTATTATTGTGTTTTGTTATTTCTTATTTTTGTTTTAGTGTGTTTCAGGTTTGTCGGTGTTCGTTATTTCAGGTGATATCTTCTATACTCTATCTTTCTACCTTAAAACATTGAGGACAATGTCTCGTTTTGGTTGGGGGGAGAGGGTAGTAGTTGATAAAAAAAAATGTTTTTCATTTCATAAAGCTTGTGCATAATTGTTGTTACTAGGATGGCAGAATAAAGGAGTTCTTTTGTTAAAGTGACTCTTGAGACGCATCTTAGTAACCATTCTTAACAAGGTCTATTATAATACTTCCTGAAATATTCAGGTTTACAAACTCTCGTATTGTTACCACTTAATTCTGCTCATATACTTATTTAACATGTATTCTTAAACCTTAATTTACACACACACACTTTAACATATGATTGTGGGTTGCATATTGGATTATTACATTATTTATGTTCTTTTGTTAAAGGTAACAACTAAGGGAAAGAGATTGTATATAATTAAAAAACAAAAACATGAAAAAAAAAAGAAAAAAAAGAAAAAAAAATGATGATAATAAAAAGGTAGATAAGTTTGGTTTCGTAGCCTCCCTAACCTAAGCAATTAAGCCCGAAGGGGTGTTTTAACACCTAATACCCTAAAGTCAACTGACTTGGGAGCTATTGGCCCAACGCTTGTTACATGGGTTGAGGAGAAAAGCTTAAGGGAATCAAACATTGCACTATCTACATATCAGTATCTGCGACTCGAGTTACTAAGCTCGTAGGGGTATCTTAACACCTAATGCCCTAAGACCAACTGGTCTGGGAGTCATTAGCTGAAAGCTCGTTACATGGGTTAAAGATGCATGATGTTTTTAAATTATATGTATATATATTTAAAAAAAAAAAGCAAAAAGAAAAAAAAAAGAAGATAATAATCCTAGCCCAAGGAAGTTAACCTTAAACATTAGAACAAAAAAAAATTTGTTTTCTTCCAAGAAAAGCCCCATAATTATGTGTTGATACATTGAGCACAAAAGAAAGGTTTATTAATATCTTGTTAAGAGGTATTGAGTAGAAATATAAATTTAATGAGAGTTTGTTTATCTGGATAGATTAATGGAAGTTAAATGATGAATACCTTGCATTGTGGAATTTGCAAATTGTTTTTCTATTTAACGCTTTGATTACTAGGGACTAGTAATAAGCTGGTTGGGGGGTGTGATTACTACTTAAAAGTGTATTTTTATCATAGTTTTATATCATCATTTTGCACTTGAAGTATCAATAACTCCTTAACTAAAACATGTTTTATAATAATATATCTAACAATATAAGATACCTTTAATTTATGGTAAATGTTCATTTTAAATGCAGGCCTATCACATAAATGAAAATATTGATTGATGACTTTAAGAACTTAAATTGCAAAGGCAAAGAGATGGTCAAATTTAGAAAAGAGATGTCGGTGCAATCCAAACTGGAATACTGTTCGGTAATTGGGTCATATCTAGAGATACAGATCTCAGATTTAGGTCCAATTTATATGGATGAAAATGTAAGACATAGGCCTACAACTTTCATATGGAACCCAGGATCTAAAAAGGCCATTTGTAAGTTCAAATTGTAGCAACAACAAAGAAGCCTGAATTTGTCTTCCAGCCCGAGCACTGTTTGGTATTTTGGCCATATATGGAGTTCTAGAAGTCCAAATGAGCTGAAGTTTTTACACAAGAAAGCTGAGACAATTGCCTACAACTTTCATGTTTTCACCTGGCTCCAATTTTGACGTTATCAATGACGTTTTGGGCAGACAAGAGAAGATAAGGATTGTCACCAAGTCAAAAGTTGGCCACCCACTTATCAATTAGTCATCAAATCAATAGTTCCCAATTTTGGCCTATAAAAGGAGGCATTTCCCATGCATTTAGGCATCTTGGTCTCCAGATCAAGATCATGCTCTTCCTTTCTCTCTTTGTATTTTTTGTAATGTTTATGCTTTGCTTTCATTAATATTAAGTTTATGCCTTTCATTTCCTTTCCTTTACTTAGTTAACTTTTATGTTCTTATTTTGTTTATCTATTTTTCTTTCTTTCATTATGTCTAACTAAGTTAATTATGTCAAGGTGAAAAGGTTACATTAATGGTGTAAGCATAAGTATAATGTAAACTTAATATGGACTTTAATGTTTGATACTAACATGTTTTATATTTGTTATCTTGTTCACTCTTTAATACTTTGCTTGTTAAATGACTAATCTTGATTTATGTTGTATAACACTTGGTACAACAAATGCTTGGCACTTTCATAGCCCATAATGTATGGTATAACCGACACCTAAGCTATGAAAGGAACTTGATTTGTTGTTAACATAAGTTATAATCATGAATGCTTGACGAGATTTACAAGTATTAGCATTAATTAAATAAGATGACTAATGTAATCATGTTAACAATATATAATCTGTTTGGAACCTCCTTTGTGTGTGGTTTCCAATTCAATAATAAGAGTTTATACTATACTTGTTTGATATATCATTAGTGGAACCTCTAACCTTGACATTTGTTATTATTATTGTTTAATCCTTACATTAATTTTCCATCTCCAAGTTCTCATCATCTTCTTCTTCTTCTCTTTCTTTATTACTACTACTACTACTACTACTACTACTACTACTACTACTACTATTATTATTATTATTATTATTATTATTATTATTATTATTATTATTATTATTATTATTATTATTATTACTATTGTTATTGTTGTTATTGTTGTTTTATAATTGTTGTCTATAATTTGTACAATTAACCTCCCTGTGGTTCGACCCCGGTCTTGCCGGGTTATTTATTACTTCCACACTCCTACACTTGGGAGAAGACATCAACCTTTTAGTCGTGTCACCTGCATTTAAAATGAACATTTACCATAAATTAAAGGTATCTTATATTATTAGATATATTATTATAAAACATGCTTTAGTTAAGGAGTTATTGATACTTTAAGTGCAAAATGATAATATAAAACCTTGATAAAAATACACTTTTAAGTACTAATCACCAAACTGCCTCCCCCATATACTAAATGAATCTTTGTCTCAGCTACCACCTGACCGAGCTGACCGAGATGATTTGTTAATTCTAAAAACTCCTTTTTCTTTTCCAAGACTAGATCCACTGAAAATACAAATATTTCTTATGTGATGACCTGAGCAACTTGCCATTTCTACACACTTTTATATTTTTTGAATGTATGGGTTGAGTAGAAATGAAATAAAGGAAGAGAGAATTTTATTGATGATAAATTAAAAAGGCGATCATACTATTTATATGTAGACCAGCTGGAGTCTCACACACACACTCTCTCTCTTTATTTATGAATTTATTTATTTATTTTTGAAAAAACATGTGTATGTACAGGTAGTTGTGATTGTGGCTCACATCTTCCCTTGGTTTTACGTCCAAGAACGACTTAAACACCTATTCTAGGCATGGGTGAAATGAAAGAATTCGAGGACTCACCTGATAATCAGAAATTTGCTTCAATCAACCAGCGAATATCTTCAGGAATTCCATGATTCATTAACAACCTTAATCTTGCATATCTAGCACGGTAAATTTTTATAATCACATTCTGAGGCAGAGCGGGAAAGTACCTTTTTAATTTTTCAAGATTAGTGTCTATTATTAAATGAGAATTCGAAGAGCGATTCAAAAAATTGCATAAATATATACACAGATATTAGTTATTATGGGAAACTGAAAAAACCAACTTAAGTCGCGAAGTACCGTTGTCCGCCATTTGACTAGGGTGAGAGAAACTAGCAACAATCACTCTAAAAAAAACACAAAAATAATATGAAAGAAAAAAAAATCAATCTTTATATACAGGATCACCCAATTCAATAGAGTCATTGTCAACTAAAAAATTATCAAAGTAAACTTTGAAACGATGTCCATTTACCTTGAAAACATTGTCATTCTTTAGATTCTCGATATTATAGGCCCCATATGGATACACATGTTTCATAATAAAAGGATCGCTCCATCTTGATCTTAGTTTTTCAGGAAATAAATGTAGTCGAGAATTATAAAGTAAGATTTTTTTACTAACATTGAATGTTTTTTCTCAAAATATTCTTGTCATGAAACTCTTTGATTCTTGCTTTATGAATTCTTGAATTTTCATATGCATCATTTTCTATTTCCTCAAGCTCATTTATTTTTAATTTTCATAGTTGACTGGCATCATCTAGATTTGAATTGAAAGCTTTAATAGCCCAATAAACTTTATGTTCAAGTTCCACAAGCAAGTAACAAGGTTTTCCATAGATTAGTTTATAAGGTGACATATTTAATGATGTTTTATAAGCAGTTCGATAAGCTCAAAATGCATCATTAATTCTTAAAGATCAATCTTTCCTATTACAGTTCACTATTTTCTCCAAAATATATTTGATCTCCTTATTAGCAAGCTCTACTTGTCCACTTGTTTGAGGGTGATAAAGGGTGGCAACTTTGTGTGTGATTCCATATTTCTTCATTAAAGACACAAATGGCTTGTTTCACAAATGTGTTTCACCATCACTTATTATGGCTCGAGGGATTCCAAAATGACTCCAAATATTTTCTTTCAAAAACTTTATCACTGTTTTGTGATTATTGTTTTGACTTGGAAATGCCTCTATCCATTTTAAAACATAATTTACTGTAACTAATATGTACAAGAAACCAAATGATGGAGAAAACGGACCCATAAAATCTATACCCCAATAGTCAAAGATCTCAATGACAAGAATATGATTTAAAAGCATCATGTAACATTTTGAAATTGATCCTAACTTTTGATAATTTTCACAAGACTTGCAGAATGAATGTGAGTCTTTAAACATGGTGGGCTAGTAAAATCCACTTTGTAAGATTTTTGTAGTTGTTGTTCTTGATAAAAAAAATGGCCCCCACATGCCTTAGAATGACAAAATTTAATAACACTACTTACTTCATTGTCAGGAATGCATCTTAAAAATATTTGATCAGGACAATATTTGAATAAATAAAGGTCATCCCAATAAAAGTTCTTCACTTCGTTCAAGAACTTTCTTTTATCTTGCGTACTTCAATGAGTTGGCAATTGTCCTTAAACAAGAAAATTAACAATATTAGCAAACCAAGGTATTGTAGAGATGGAAAGTAAAGATTCATCAGGAAAATAGTCATCGATTGGTGTGATGTTAGTTTTCGAATCTGTTATCAATCTTGACAAGTGATCTGCGACAATATTTTCATTGCCTTTCTTATCTTTGATTGTGATATCAAATTCTTGAAGTATCAAAATCCAACGCACCAATCTACTCATTGTTCTCATTTGTTATTGATTAGTACTTAAAAGTTCATTTTTATCATGGTTTCATATCATCATTTTGCACCTAAAGTATCAATAACTCCTTAACTAAAGCATGTTTTATAATAATATATCTAATAATATAAGATACCTTTAATTTGTGGTAAATGTTCATTTTAAATGCAGGCCTATCACATAAATGAAAGGATTGATTGATGACTTTAAGAACTTAAATTGCAAGGATAAAGAGATGGTCAAACTTAGAAAAGAGATGTCGGTGCAATCCAAATCGGAACACTGTTCAGTAATTGGGTCATATCTGGAGCTATAGATCTCAAATTTGGGTCCAATTTATATGGATGGAAAGGTAAGACATAGGCCTACAACTTTCATATGGAGCCCAAGATCTAAAAAGGTCATTTTCAAGTCCAAATTGAAGCAACAACAAAGAAGCCCGAATCTATCCTCCAGCCCGAGCACTGTTCCGTATTGTGGTCATATTTAGAGTTCTAGAAGTCCAAATGAGCTGAATGTTTTACAAAAGAACTCTGAGAAAATTGCCTACAACTTTCATGTTTTTGAGTGGCTCTAATTTTGACGTTATTAATGACCTTTTGGGCAGACAAGAGAAGATAAGGATTATCACCAAGTCAAGAGTTGGCCACCCACTTATCAATTAGTCATCAAATCAATAGTTCCCAATTTTGGCCTATAAAAGGAGGCATTTCCCATGCATTTAGGCATCTTGGTATCCAGATCAAGATCATGCTCTTCCTTTCTCTATTTGTATTTTTTGTAATGTTTATGCTTTGATTTCATTAATATCAAGTTTATGCCTTTCATTTCCTTTCACTTACTTAGTTAACTTTAATCTTATTCATGTTCTTATTTTATTTATTTATTTTTCTTTCTTTTATTATGTCTAGCTATGTTTATTATGTCAAGGTGAAAAGGTTACACTAATGGTGTAAGAATAAGTATAGTGTAAACTTAATATGGACTTTAATGTTTGATACTAACATATTTTATATTTGTTATCTTCTTCACTTTTTAATACTTTGCATGTTAAATGACTAATCTTGATTTATATTGTATAACACTTGGTACAACAAATGCTTGGCACTTTCATAGCCCATACTGTATGGTATAACCGACACCTGAGCTATGAAAGTAACTTGATTTGTTGTTAATATAAATTATAATCATGAATGCTTGACGAGATTTACAAGTATTAGCACTAATCGAATAAGATGACTAATGTAATCATGTTAACAATCTATAATCTGATTGGAACCTCCTTTGTATGTGGTTTCCAATTGAATAATAAGAGTTTATATTATACTTATTTGACATACCATTAGTGGAATCTCTAACCTTGACATTTGTTATTATCATTGTTTAATCGTTACATTAATATTCCTTCTCAAAGTTCTCTTCTTCTTCTCCTTCTTTTTCTTTATTATTATTATTGTTGTTGTTGTTGTATTATTGTTATTTATAATTTGTATAATTAACCTCCTTGTGGTTCGATCCCGGTCTTGCCAGGTTATTTATTACTTCAACACTCCTGCACTTGGAAGAAGACATTAATCTTTTTATCATGTCAGTTATCACAAAGACTCTAGACTTCTTGGGTACACCTTGTCAGAAATAGGATAAATGATTCCATTATCTAGAAACTTAATGACTTTATTTTTCACTACTTCTTTCATATTAGGATTGAGCCTTCATTGTATTTCCCTTCCTTACCCTCAAAGATTGATTCATCATCTCTCTCACAAGGTTCATGAGTGAGTTATTTAATAACCTTACCACTATGAAGAGTAGTGACTGATTTGACTTGATCCATGTGTTGGCTTCTGGAACTACTTGCATTTACATTATTTTGCCCCTTGTAATTTTGTTGTGGTTAAGATAGAAACTTACCTTTCTTTTGGAAACTAAGTGCAGATGTCAATTTTGCAAGAGTATTTTTAAAATCTGACATGTTTTGAGCAAGTTGAGTATTGATTGTCTCTTGCTTTTCAATGAATGCATGCAATGTTTCCTTAAGATTTCTTCTAGGAGATGGAGCATAAAGAGGTGCATATCAATGAGAATTTTAGAAATTGTGGTGCTTGAAATGGTGGTTATGAAATTTGTACATTATTATTATCACTCTTCCAATTGGAATTTGGGTGATTTCTATAACCAGGGTTGTATGTTTGTGAGTATGGTTTGTGGTTGGCCATTTGAAAACTATTTAAAGCATGAGCTTGTTCATGGAGGCATTCCTTAATAGAAGGCAAGGTTGGACAGTTATCGGTTGAGTTTTCATTTGTTTCACATATTTGACACACAATGTTTTCAACAGATTTTAATTGACCATTCTTTTTCAATTCTAGTGCCTCGACTTTTCTAACTAAAGATGCAGACTTAGCTTGGAGGTCATGATCTTCCTTAAGCTTGTGCATACCTCCACTAGATATATGAGGTTGAGTTTTACTCGGTGCCTCATAAATACCCGCGGTGTTCCAATTTTGAGCATTTTCAGCTAACAAGTCTAAGTACTCGATTGCTTCATCTAGGTCTTTACCTTTAAAAGTTTCATTGCACATCAATTTCACTATTTGCCTATCTCTAGGTGTTAACCCTTCATAAAAATATAAAACCAATCTCCATGTTTTAAACCCATGATGAGGACAAGTATTAAGCAAGTCTCGATACCTATCCCAACATTGGTAAAATGTTCTCCTAGTTTTTGAGTGAAAGTGGTGATTTGTCTTTTGAAAGGGTTTGTTCTGTGAGATGGGGAAAACTTCTTTAAAAACTACTATTGCATTTCATCCCAAGCATAAATGGATCTTGATCTTAAAGTTTGTAGCCATGTTTTAACTTTATCTTTTAATGAAAAAGGAAAAAGCTTTAATCTGATGGACACTCATGCTACAATTTAAAGTATTATATGTTTTGCAGACCTCCTCAAATTCCCTTAAATGCAAGTATGGATTTTCAAATTCTAAGCCATGAAAAGAAGGTAAAAGTTGAATAATGTCTTGCTTAAAATTAAAATGAGATGCATTAGGAGGAAAAAACTATGCATGACGGTGCATTTGGTCTTGTGGGATTCATATGGTCTCTAAGTGTTCTAGTACCGTTATTCTCATTATTCTCATTATGAAGTGATTGATTATCTTCTTTGGCTATATTTTCTGAAAATGATAAGGATACCCTATAAAGTCTACCACTTGATGTACGTGACCACACTCTCATGCACGTGTAAAAATAGAATAAAAGAAAGAATAAAAGAAAAGAAAAGGAAATAAGAGACAAGAAACAAAGTTAGATACAAGAAAAGTGAAAAGTGAAAATAAAATAAATGCTATAATTTGTACAAGAACTTACCTCACCAGCAATGACGCCAAAAACATGACACGACTAAAAGATTGATGTCTTCTCCCAAGTGAAAGAGTGTCAAAGTAATAAATAACCCGGCAATACCAGGATCGAACTACAGAAAAGTTAATTGTATAAATTACAGATAACAATAATATAACAACAATAATAATAATAACAACGACAACGACAATAATAATAATAATAATAATAATAATAATAATAATAATAATAATAATAATAAAGAAAAAGAAGAAGAAGAAGGAAAAGAAAAAGATGAGAACTTTGAGATGAAATATTAATGTAAGGGTTAAATAATGATAATAATAAATGTCAAGGTTAGAGGTTCCACTAATAGTATGTCAAATATGTATAGTATAAACTCTTATTATTCAATTGGAAACCACACACAAAGGAGATTTCAATCAGATTATAGATTGTTAAAATGATTACATTAGTCATCTTATTCGATTAATACTAATACTTATAAATCTCATCCAGCATTCATGATTATAATTTATGTTAACAACAAAGTTTCTTTCATAGCTCAAGTGTCGGTTATTGATTAGTACTCAAAAGTGCATTTTTATCATCGTTTTATATCATCATTTTACACTTGAAGTATCAATAACTCCTTAACTAAAGCATGTTTTATAATAATATATCTAATAATATAAGATACTTTTAATTTATGGTAAATGTTCATTTTAAATGCAGGCCTATCACAAAAATAAAAGGATTGATTGATGACTTTAAGAACTTAAACTGCAAGGGCAAAGAGATGTCGGTGCAGTCCAAACCGGAACACTGTTCGGTAATTGGGTTATATCTAGAGCTATAGATCTCAGATTTAGGTCTACTTTATATGGATGGAAAGGTAAGACATCGGCCTACAACCTTCATCATGGTTTTGAAACATGGAGATTGGTTTCATATTTTTATAAAAGGTTAACATCTAGAGATGGGCAAATGGTTGAATTGATGTGTAATATAACTTTTGAAGATAAAAACCCTGATGAAGCAATAAAGTATTTAGACTTGTTAGCTGAAAATGCTCAAAATTAGGATATCGTAGGTACTTATGAGGCACCGAGTAAAACTCAACCTCATACATCTAGTGGAGCTATGTACAACCTTAGAGAAGATCATGACCTCCAAGCCAAGTTTGCATCTTTAGCTAGAAAAGTTGAGGCACTAGAATTGAAAAAGAGTGGTCAATTAAAATCTATTGAAAACATTGTGTGTCAAATATATAAAATAAATAAACACTCAACCAATAATTATCCAACCTTGCTTTCTTTTAAAGAATATCTCCATGAAAAAACTCATGCTTTAAATAGTTTCCAAATGGCCAACCACAACCCATACTCACAAATATATAACCCTGGTTTGAGAAATCACTTAAACTTCAATTGGAAAAGTGATAATAACAATGTACAAACTTCACAACCACCGTTTCAAGCACACCATAATTTCTAAAATTCTCATGAATATGTACCTGCTTATGCTCCACCTCCTAGAAGAAATCTTGATGAAATATTGCATATATTCATTAAAAAGCAAGAGACAATCAATACTCAACTTGCTCAAAACATGACAGATTTTAAAGATACTCTTGCAAAATTGACATCTGCTCTCAGTTTCTAAGAGAAAGGTAAGTTTTCATTTCAACTACAACAAAATCCCAAGGGGCAATACAATGCAAATGCAAGTAGTTCTGAAAGCCATCAAATGGATCATGTCAAATTAGTCTACTCTTCGTAGTGGTAAAGTTATTGAAAAACCCACTCTTAAACCTTGTGAGAAAGATGATGAGTCAATCTCTGAGGGTAAGGAAGGGGTTGAATCTGAAAATTGCAAAGAAAAGAGTGATTCGCTACCAGCACTTCAATTTCCTCATGTCATGACCAAACAAAGAAAAGTTAATCACAACTCTGAAATCTTTGAAACTTTCAAATAGATAAGAATCAATATATCTTTGCTAGATGTTATTAAATAGGTTCCTTTCTATGCTAAATTTTTAAAAGATCTATGCACTATGAAGAGAAAACTGAATGTAAAAAAGAAAGCTTTTTTAACCAAACAAGTAAGTATCATTCTTTAGAACAATAATACTTTGAAATATAAAGACCCTGGTTGTCCTACAATTTCTTTCTTTATTGGAGAACATAAAATTCAAAGAGCCTTACTTGATCTTGGAGCCAATGTGAATTTACTTCCATATTTAGTTTTTCAAAGTCTCAATCTAGGTGAGTTAAAATCAATTTCTATAACTCTTTTACTTGCCGATAGATCTGTAAAAATGCCTAGAGGAATAATTGAAGATGTGTTAGTACAAGTCAAGAAATTCATTTATCCTGTGTATTTTATTATCTTAGACACACAACCTGTTGAAGTATGTATTTCATTTCCTGTTATTTTAGGATATCTGTTTCTTGCAACTTCTAATGCATTGATTAATTGTAGGAATGGACTGATGAAGCTATTATTTGGAAACATGACATTGGAGATAAATATTTTCAACATTTGTAAGCAACCTAGAGATGATAATGATTTACAGGAAGTAGACTTTACTGAAAAATTAATTCATGATCAATTTGAAACCACTTCCAATGAAATTGAGATTGATGAATCTGATGAATTGCTAATAATTCACTTTCAAGAAGAATCAAAGGAAAATAATTGAAGACCACAAATTAAGGAATTTCCACCATGATCAATTAAATCCATACCTTCAAGTGTTCAACCACCCAAACCTGATTTGAAGTCATTGTCATTCAATCTCAAATACTCATTTTTAGGAGAAAATGAACTTTTCCGGTAATAATCTCTTCCAAACTTAATACACATTAAGAAGGTACGTTATTACAAACTCTGAAAATACATAAAAATGCATTGGGATGGACCCTAGCTGATATAAAAAGAATTAGTTCTTTGATTTGTATGCACAAAATTTATTTGAAGGAGAATGCTAAATCCTCTAGGGAAATACAATGAAGGCTCAATCCTAATATGAAAGAAGTAGTGAAAAATGAAGTCATTAAGTTTCTAGATAATGGAATCATTTATCCTATTTCTGACAACAAATGGGTAGGTCCTACCCAAGTTGTACCCAAGATGTCTGGAGTCGCTGTGATAACAAATGAGAACAATGAGTTAATTCCCACTAGGACTATTACTAGTTGGTGCATGTGTATTGACTATAGAAAACATAATTTAATGAATAGAAAAGATCATTTTTCTTTACCTTTCATGGATCAAATCCTAGAAAGAGCTAGAGGTCATGAATTTTATTGTTTCCTAGATGGCTATTCAGGTTACAACTAAATTGAAATTGCATTGGAAGATCAAGAAAAGACTACTTTCACATGTCCATTTGGTACTTTTCCATATCAAAGGATGCCTTTTGAATTATGTAACGCACTAGTCAGGTTTCAAAGATGCATGCTTAGTTTATTTAGTGATATGGTTGAATATTTTCTTGAGATTTTTATGGATGATTTTTCTGTTTTTGATGATTCATTTGATGATTGTTTAACTAACTTAGAAAAGGTTTTGAGCAGGTGTAAAGAGAAGGATCACTTTATGGTAACAAACGGCATTGTACTTAGTCAAATTGTTTCATCAAAAAGAATTGTGGTTGACAAATCTAAAATCGAGTTAATTGCGAACTTTCCAACACTAAAATCTATTAAAGATATTAGATCATTCCTAGGACATACTGGTTTTATAGAAGGTTCATCAAATATTTTAGTGTAATATCTAAGCTCTTAAGTAACCTTCTAACAAAGGATAATATTTTTGAATGGACTAAACATTATGTTAAACTTAAAAACTTACTTACTTGTGCTCATGTCATTCAACCTCGTGATTGGTGAAAACTAAAAGAAGGTATTATATTTTAGTTTTTTTCTATAATGTGCAGGAAAAATATGCCTTGAGCTTTATAATTTTTTACTTTTTATCCATATATTTTTAGTTGTTTACTTTTCAATAGGAAAAATTTCAATTTTCTCATGTTTCAATCTCTTTATTATGTGAAAAGATTCAATTTGCTTTTTCTAGTTTTCAAAAAAGTTCAATTAGATCCTTAAAGTTTTTTATTTTTATATTCTTGGACCCTGTACTTTTAAGTGTTTAGGTTTAGATCTTAAAACTTTATTTCCTCATGTTTTAGTCTCAATTTATTACAAAAGGTTCAATTTGTTCCTAAAAGATTTATAAAGGTTTAATTTGGTCCCTAGAGTTTTTTATTTTTATTTTTATTTTTTCGTTCTTAAGATTTTTGGTTTTATATCTTGGTTTTAAAACTTTATTTTTCTTATAAATGAGTCCTCAGATATTAGCTAGGAGAATAAAAGTTATCGCAAAATGAAGAGAAGATAATATCTCAATCAACTATATTTTAGCTATGAAAAAAAAGTTTTTGTTAGGGAAAAAAAGAAAAAGTAGAAAGAATTTTGATTAAAGAGATATTTTTTTCTCATGAATTTAAATTATTAAGATTTTTTAAAATATATTTTTTTAATTATTTTAAGTTTTTATTCAAGAAACCATGTTGTTAACAACAACAACAACATCATCACAGACAAGTAACATCAAAACAAGAAAAATACATATATAAAAAATAAGGATTTTGGCTAGTAAAACATGTTTTTTTTCTTCATAATTTAAATCATCCAAAACATTTTGAATAGTTAATTTAAGTGACATAAAATTAAATAAAAATTGACTTTGAAAATGATTTCGTTGCCTTTATTGTTTTCTTTATTTTACATTTTATCATAACTATATTATTTGTTAGCTAGTAAGATTCCCTGTAACCTATACATATAAAATATATAAACATTTATCTATTTTTGGCATAATATGCATACTTTTCTTTAATAACACATCAGCTATTCGAGGACAGTTCTTCTCAGAAGGATAACAGGATCACACATAATCCATATATAGGAGTAAACAATTGCTTTGCTATGGCACAATAATTCATTACCAATATAGAGAATGAGTTGTTCGGGGGAGTTTAATGTTTTAATATTACCACTTGCTTCTATGATCTTTTCAGAGGCACCCAGACTTTTCAACTTCATTGCAGCTTGAGAAAGCTTTCAGCTTACTTTTTTTAAGAGAAGAAAATAACAATGAGAAAGACACATACACAACCCTTTCAATTAAAAAAATTATCTTGTCCTCGTTTAAGAGTAAAGCTAGTTTATTTATATTATAAAAATAAACAATCCAGTATAGAAGTAAGAGGATGATAAATTGTAATCAAAGATTATTATTTTTTATTTTAATTAATTAAAACTAGTAACATTCTTGAAATCCTCATATATTAATATTTTTAAATTAGTTTTATATTGAAATAAAATCCATGAACAACACTAATAACAGATAAATTCTTTTTTATTATAACTTTGAAACTTGATTGGACTAACGGGTCAATCTTAAATTTAATTCTTCAGAAATTAGGATAGGATTAGTTGAAAAAATATAGCATAATTTAATTGATCTAATATATTAATTTTATAAGATTCGATCAAAAATTTTATTATAATTTATTAATTTTTATTTTTTAAAATAATATAATTAAAAAAATAATATAAATTAACCTGATGAACGAATCAAAACTTAATAACTTGGGTAAAATCTGAATTCCGAGTTTGAAAACTATGCATCTAATTAATAGCAAACATACCGTTCCTTCTTCTAGATTCCTGTGCAGCATGCATGTAATAGATCAAACCCACCGACACGCTATTGCACTGGGTGTCATATTAACAAATGAATCCCAATTCGCACACGCTCTCTGCCTTTATGCCATTTCTTTAATAGCAAAATTAACATTCTTGTACTCAACGAAATAACCACACAATTACCGGTGTTATTAAATTCGGTTTGACCTGACGAGTCAATCTGAAATTCAATTAATTTAATAATTAGAATAGTTTAGATTTAATAAAAAATTAGTTATAACAATAATCCAGTCAAATTTGGATGACCTGATAAATTAACTCATGACCTGAACAATTTGAGTAAATCTGGATGAGACCCATTTTTTTTAAATATGATATTTAAAATCTATTAGTATATATATTCTATATTTCAAAGAAAAAAATCAAATTTTTTTAATATGAGATAAAAAAAACTATTTAGTTTAAATACTTCAATTTAAAATGATAACATAATATATTTTCAATGTGAAATTTAAAACCCTTTCGTATATATATTCTATATTCCCAAGAAAAAAATCATGTTTTTTTAATGTAGAATAAAAAACATTTTGGTTTAAATATGTCAACTTAAAAAGATAATATACTATCTTTTCAATATAGGATTTGAAACCCTTTTATATATATACTCTATACTCCTATGAAAAAATAATGTTTTTTCAATATGGGATTTGAAACCCATTAGTATATATATTCTATGTTCTCAAGAAAAAAATCATGTTTTTTCAATTTGAGATAAAAATGTTTTTGGTTTAAATACTTCAACTTAAAAGGATAACGTAGTATCATTTTAATGTGGGATTTGAAACCCTTTCGTATATATATTCTATGTTCTCAAGAAAAAAAATCATATTTTTTTAATGTGGGATAAAAAACTTTTTAGTTTAAATACTTCAACTTAAAGAAAACATAATATTTTTTTAATGTGAGATTTGAAATCCTTTCGTATATATACTCTATGCTCCCATGAAAAAAATCATGTTTTTTCAATGTGAGATTTGAAACTTATTAGTATAGATACTATATGTTTCCAAGAAAAACATTATATTTTTTTAATGTGAGATTTGAAACTTATTAGTATAAATATTCTTAATAAAAAAGTTATACTTTTTCAATGTGTGATAAAAAACTTTTTAAAATATTTATATTTATATAGATTTTTTCATATGAAATATTAAAATTTTATTTTTTTTAAATTTTTCTGAGTGGATCTGAGTTGACTCATGAAACCTGGGACCCAGCCTCTTGACCAGATCAACTCCCGAGACGGATTTAATAACTATGACAATTACTACCTTGCAAGATTAAAATATTGTTTGGTATTGTTATAATAACTAATTTTTAAAATATATTTTTTTAAAATATATTAAAATAATATATTATTTTAAAAAAATAATTTTTAATATAACTATATCAAAATGATATCAAAATACCAAAAAAGGGAACGAAAATGTTATTTTCCTTCATTTTCAATACTTTCTTTTCTTAACGACACAAAGCAACAACTCAAGCACCCATATTTGAACTGGCAAAAACACTCATGAAAGGCCGCGGAATCAAATACCATTTAATTTTCTATAAGCAGCCTTGAGACTGTCATTCAGCACAGAACAAAACAAAGTGCGAAATTTGACCAAGAACCTTTCTCCAAGTAAATATGCGACCTTAAGGAGTTGGAGTTGGAATTTAGTTCTGATTATTTTTTAACGTCTTTTTATATTTTTTTTAAAAAATTACCATATTAAATAATTAAAAATATATAAAATAATTTAATTTTTAACAAAAAAATATTTTTTAAAAAAAACATCATGTTCTTTAAATATATAATAGGGCAACAAGCCCTTATAACATTCTTTAAATGTATTTCCTACAAAATCATTTTGTTGTGTCACCGTTGTTGTCAAATTAATTTTTTAATATAAAAATATTTAGGTGTTATTAAAATATATTTTTAAAAATTTTTTAAAAATTATATAGGAATTGATTTAAAGTGATATGATCGACTTGGTGTTTTCAAAAATAACTTAGATAACCAATAAAAATATAATTTGACTAAAAACAATTTTAATATGATTTTTTTTAATATTGAGATGACAATACTTTTTATCATGGCAGGTTAACTTGATTTAATTTATCAAATTCATATCTATGATTACAAGACTATGATAACTTCATAGAAAAAAATTAAAATTAATTATAAAAATTAATTTTCAATCAACATATTATTGAAGGATAAAATAGAAAAACAATTCTTTAAAAAAATAAAAAATAACCTACCAACTTCGGTTAACTTGCCAAACTTGTTGCATATGTTACAAGATTAGAATAATCTTATAAAAAATAAATTAAAATAAATTATGATATTTAATTCGCAATTAACTCAATATTAAAGGATAAAATTGAAAACAAAATCAATAAAAAAGATAATAAAAACCTTAGTCAACTTAGGTTAACCTCTTAAATTTTTAACTTGGATTATGAGATTAAAAGATAACCCTATAAAAATAAAAATCAAAACTAATTATAAAGTTCAATCCTAATAAATTCAATATTAAAAGATTAAATTATAAAAAAAATAAAAACCAAAATAAAAAGTAAAACAACACTTGTTCAATAAACAATATTTCATGAGGATGTTAATAATAAAGTTCCCTCCTTTTTTATTTATTTTTTAATTTTAATTTAACTTGAAAGGATAAGTTACAATAATCTTTTTCAATTACCATTAAATTATATAAAATTATTTTAAAATTTAATTTAAAAAACCTTTGTATACTAAGAATGACCTTAGTTATTATTTAGAAAAGGCAATATTTGAATTAATTTTTTTTTAAATTGAGAAATAATATTAAAGAAACCTAGAACAAAATTTACTCGAAATAAAATAGTAAATTTGATATTTTCATGTAATAAAAAATAATATGTCCATCTTTTAAATTCTTTCTCTACGTTTATAATTTAATTATTTTTTTGTAAATCACAATGAAAGGTATTTTGGATATAAAAGAAATTTTTTGTAGTATTGTTTTAAGTAGAGGTCTTTAAAAATTATTTTTAATTTTTTTTGGATTTGTTTATAATTTTATAATATTTTAAAAGATTTATTTTATTTGAAAAAAAATACTATTTTACAGCAAGTTGTCCAAAATTATTATACTACTGAGCTTAGATATTTAATTTATCAATATAAAAAGACACTAATCAAATTAGTTCATACAAGTTTAGTTTAAAAGCATATACAAATATATTACTTGCAATCAAAACTAAATATCATATAAAGATTTTAACATGTGTATTAAATATATATCCAAACTTATATAGAAAATTGAAACACAATCCTACCATCATACATATTAATCATATACTATTTTAAACTTAAACTAAAAGATTGTAAAGCACTTACTTTTTAAATCTCTTAGAATCTATTTAACTTGAATATTAATTGTTTTAAAGGATTAACTCTTTATTTTTAAAATTTTATTATTTAGAATTTATAATTAAACTTGACAATTTTTGTTTTAAATTTGACATTTTAATTACATAGAAATTGCACAAAAATTGTTCTGATTGAAGAAATTGTTCAAACTCTTTATTCAGGGGTTATAAAAACTAATGGACTAATAAAAACATTTTTTTTATATGAGAAAGAGTTATAAATCCAAATCAAAGTCCAAAAAATAAGTTCATAAAAAATAATTTTTTATTATTCAAAAAATTATCTTTATAGTGACCCTAAGTATAATGACCCTGAAATTAAATAAATAAATAAAAATAAAGATAGAGAAATAAATAAATATGAAATTATTATTGATAATTAAATTTAGGTGTCAATGACTAAAATTTTCGGTTATAGTTAATAGTCAAAATAAACTGGTAAGAGTACCTGATGGAACAAAAAACACACGATAATTAACTAAAAGGATATTATGGTAATTATAAGAATTTCCTATGCTACATAAAAGGCCATTTAGATAAAGTGAGGGAGAGAAAAATCCAATTATCTCATGCAAAAATCTCTATAAATCACAACAAAATTTTTATACAAAGGAATGGCATGAAGTGTTGGAAGACCTAGGAAGGTTATTCACACTAATTTAAAGAGTTTAAAGCTTACGTGAAGAAGGAAAAATAAAGGAAAGTGAATGGAAAAGGGAAGGAGGGAAGAAACTAAGAATCTCTTCTCATTTTTTTTCTTGAATCCTTTATATTATAAGGTAATAACCCTTGTTTTTTAATCAATTAATTTGGCTAGATATTGAAATAAAGCCAAGTTTAAAACTAAAAAAAAAGCATAATGTTATGTTTGCTAAATACACTCTTAGACTAGGGACTAGGTTGCTTAAGTTGAAGGGTTAAA
Source organism: Populus pruinosa (assembly GCA_026413675.1). Taxonomy (NCBI): domain Eukaryota; kingdom Viridiplantae; phylum Streptophyta; class Magnoliopsida; order Malpighiales; family Salicaceae; genus Populus; species Populus pruinosa. The sequence goes on from CM048598.1 coordinate 8,098,599, forward strand.
CTTAGTCCATTAATTGAGAATTAATTATTTTTTTTAGGATGGATTATGTTGAGGGTTCAGCTTGCATAACTTGGTCAATAACTTAGCCTAGTGATCAAGTTATGCAAAGTTTGCAAAATATAAATTAATTCACATTATGAAAGCTTTTAAGAGAAGGAAAAAAAACCAATAGAGAAAAGAGAAGAAGAAAAGGCTTTCGTGGTTAAGAGGGGATGTTGCTAAGTTGGTGGTCTTACTAGTAGTCTCACAATAAAGGTTCTTGTTAATGGTAAACTATAATGGCATTATCTAGATAAAAGAGAGTTGTTGGCTGTTGGACAATGCTTCAATAAGGTAAAAGGAGTGCACAATTTGATGTTCACAATATTATTGTCTAGATTGGTTGGTAAACAAAAAGAAAATGTTAGTAAGACTGCTAGGGAAAGAAGAAACAAAATAGCAAGGTTAGTTACAATGGTATGGTAAGGTTATTTGTCTTTTGTTTTTGGTTCTTTCACAATGAAAACAAAGAGAGAATGACTTGATATTAAACAATGAAAACAAAGAGAGAATGACTTGATATTAAACTAAGGTTTGGTTTTATGTAGGTTCTTTTGTTGAAAGGATGTGAAGCTTTGTATAGTAATAATTATAATTTTTTTCTCCTTTTTTTAAAAGAAAAAACTAATATAAGGGGGGTCTGTTTTTGGTGCCCTTTTCCTTCTCCTTACACTAGAGTGGATCGTCCCTGTTTATAAAGGATAAGGAAGGTGTATTGGTTCCCATTCAAAGCCAAAACTCAACTATTAAGTCCTCTAGGATTAATCCCAACCATTAATGTCAAGCCAAAACAAACTAGTGCTCTGTACCTCTATTGTCAAAGACTAGTTGAGTTGGTGGTTTTGAACTAGTGTTGCAACGGCTGTAAGGGGAACCACTTAGCAAGAATCATACTAGGAAGTAGTATTGTTGCTGAGGATGAGGGTAGTGTGTGTTTTGTCTTGTTTAGTAGAGAAAATATATGGTAAATGGTTTTGCAAAAAGATACAAAAGCCAACTGCCCATTATTCTTTCTTACAAGAGGTTAAAGACAATCAATAATGCCTCTTGAAACAATGTTGTTTCCTCTATTTTATTAATTAATTACCAAAACAACATCATTTTATACAAAATATGTCATTTCATTCAAATTAAACAATATTATTTTAGCGTTTTAGATTCAAATTTGGCTTAGAAACTCTTCTCTCAATCTTTTATTTATCTAATTAGGTCCTTAATTAAATTTTGATTTTAAATATTAATTCAATTTCATCTTTGTTAGGTTTTAAAAAAAATCCCTTGATCTTAGTGCTTTTTTTATCCAAGTCCTTGATTTTGGATTTATGTGAATTAATTCTTAATTGATCATTTATTTTTTTTTTAATTTTACCCTTATTTTCAACCAAATTTGAACTTTGAATTTGTATGTTTTTTATATAAAGGTCCTTAGCCTTTAATTTTATATAAAAAATTATTATAAATGTAACTAATATTGTTAATTTACTAACAAAATTACAAATGGTACTACATTGGTCATATGTTATATTTATCAATGAATATATTGACAGAAAAATAAAAATATTAATCATATTTTATATATTTATATATATATATATATAAGACAAAAATAATATGAATTCTCAATACTACATATCAATTTACACCATTCTATTTATCATTAAAAAGAAATACTAATGATATTGTGTTATTAGGATTTATTTAATGGTGTGCAATCATTCACTCATTTTTAAAATATGTTTTTTAGATGTATAATGATAATAAGTTAATAATTTACTCTATCATCATAGAGATCTCGCTTTTATTTAAATTTAGTTTTGGTTGATTAGGTTTCATTGCTATGAAAAAGTCTCTAATATAAATATTTATTAATTAAATATTTTTAAACATACATAAAAAATTACCTTTTAGATTTTGTATACTCTTGAATAGCATCTAATTACAGTTTTAATCAATCTATAAGAGATTAATGGATCTAGAACTAGAAAGAGAAAACATAATAAATTAATTTTTTTATATAATAATGTACCAAAGATGTTTTTATTCATAAAAAATAATATAAAACCTCTGTTTTATTTTTATATGTATTATCGTCAAACTTTCAATGTTTAAAATAATAATTATTGAATATTAAATTAACTTTAAAATTACAATTTCTTTGCTTATTAAAATAAAATTAAAAAAATAACAAAGAGATACATTTATACTTATTTTACTTGCGGAAACATATAGTTTCTCATTTTTGGTAGGAAATCACCCCAACTTTAATTTCACAGATTGTTTTACCCCAAGTATTCTCATCAATTAAAAAAGTTTCTTTACTTTTGGATAGTTCATTATTTCGCCCAAATAACCAACCAAAACCCACTCTATTCAAAATTAATGCACCCTTAACGGCTAGTTTCCCTGCAAACGTGTGAATCCGTGCGCTCGTGTTTTGGCTCTAACGGTCAAATTCTCACTTTATAAACCCTATCTACTTTGTCAAAAATTTATTTCTTATTTTACTTCTTCTTGCTTTTGCATTTTTGTTCTCCCATACTCTTCTGTTCTCTCAGATTCTTTGTCACATTCGAATGGAAACCCCATCTTCAACAAAAAGATTCACAAGATCACAAGCTCTTGCTGCTCTTACCAACACTATTCCTCTTTCAAGTGAGTGATTCGATTCTTTCCTAATGTATTTTTCTCAAGATATCACAGATTGAGAAAAAATGAGGTTTGCGTTAAATCTTGGATTGATAATGATTAGGATTCTGCAGTTTCTTGATTTGTTTCATAAGATTTATCGTTTTGTTTTCAGGGGCCAAGATTGAAGATTCTTCCGATAAGGGTGAAACAAAATCAAGAAGGAAAGGGAAACAACAACTACAAGATAGGTCTGCACTTATTGACATAACAAATGATTCGCCTATCGTTGGGCTCGCAATGGAAAGTTTAGAGACTCCATCATCAACATTACGCAATCAAAAGAGCAGTAGAGCCAAGAACAACATCCCCCATACACCCGGATCTGGAGAGGCATTGCTTAGGGGTCAAGTGAAAACCCTCTTGAATAAAGTTGAAGAAGAGGCAGAGCTCTCAAAACTTTCGTTGGTGAGCCGTCCTTTTCTGAATCTTCAAGGATATATTGATTCTTCGATAGAACTTCTTGCACGCAAATACGCCTCAAGTCCTTTCTGGAGACGACATTGCCTTGGCTTCTGTTACTCGTTTGCCGGTTATTGAAGAACAATTGATGATTGGTCAGCCAATGATCCTGGCAGACTTCTCGTTCAAAAAAACTGAAAAAAATTAAGTTATTTTTTTTGTTCTTGTTGAGTTTATGCAAATTGCAAACAGTATATGGGGTTCTTTTTTGTTCTGGATAATCTAGAGTTTGGTATACTAGATCTGTTTTTGTTAATTTTCACAATTGAAAATATTAATTTTAACATGTTGTTGATGCATGGCAGGGCGTAAGTGAGATGTTTGAAGTGGAGAAACAAGACTGTCTTGAATCTCAAAAGACTCTGACAAGGTCATTAATGCTGGATTTCTCAGAGAGATCTGAAGGTTCTGATTCATTGGAATGCTCTTCTGAACTTACTTTCCAAGGAGATAGCTGCGGAGTGATGACAAGTGAAAGTAAAAACAAGTCATCAATGACAGAAGATGACAATGCCTCAATTTGGTCCATTCAGGTCAATGCAAGTACTCATGATGAAGACGAGGAAGAAGTAACAATTGAAGGAGAGGAAGAAGAGTATTATTATTACCATAATGCATATGCGGAGGTAGAAGAAGAAGAAGAAGAAGAAGGGGAGCAGGCTGATGACGGAGGGTTGCTTGATGAGCTTTGTGAAGGAATTAGCAAGATAAGTGTGACAGTGAAATCAATGGCTAAATTTGAAGGAAAGCACACAAGATTTGTGTACAACAGTGATGATGAGATTGTTGAGGAAGTAGACTGTGGAGATAAGGATTCAGATGGTGTTTTACACTTGAAAGGTCTGCCAACTCCACAAGGGAAGCATCTACGCTTTCATACAGATGAGGAATGAATGATTCTTTGATCATTATCAGTTGGCTTTTGTTCTTGGATGGATGTCTTTCTCGACATCAATTTGGATGGCTTATCAGTTGGCTTTGTTTTTATTTTTTGTTTAGCATTCTGTGTGGGTTTGGCTGGACCACGCATTGAAGTGAAACTGTTAAGCAAAGTTTGATGAAATAATAGCAATCTTTTTCTGTTCTTGAGTTGTGTGACTACTTTTTACTCTGCATAACTAGTCTATTTGAGGAGTTTAATAAAATTTAATATTTAATGATAAAATTTAATAAACTACTTCAACCAAAAAACTTCAAAAATTTGAACTCCACAAGGGAAGCATCTACGCTTTCATACAGATGAGGAATGAATGATTCTTTGATCATTATCAGTTGGCTTTTGTTCTTGGATGGATGTCTTTCTCGACACCAATTTGGATGGCTTATCAGTTGGCTTTGTTTTTATTTTTTGTTTAGCATTCTGTGTGGGTTTGGCTGGACCACGCATTGAAGTGAAACTGTTAAGCAAAGTTTGATGAAATAATAGCAATCTTTTTCTGTTCTTGAGTTGTGTGACTACTTTTTACTCTGCATAACTAGTCTATTTGAGGAGTTTAATAAAATTTAATATTTAATGATAAAATTTAATAAACTACTTCAACCAAAAAACTTCAAAATTTTTAAAAACATGGTACAAACTGCATTTCTAAACAAGTTGAAATTCTCCCACGTATTAACCAGAAAGCCAAAAACATGATGCGGGTATAAAAGCAATTAAAATACTATATTAATATGAAAACGTGTGGCATTATGAAAACAATTGAAAAACTATGCTTATGTAGTTTACTGTATAGAACAGTTAAACCGACTTTTAACTTAGTTTTAGATTAGTTGTTAGTATAATTCAATTTCTCCAGATAAGAATGTCTTTATTTTTGTGGAAAAGCCCATAACTTCATGTTAGGCATAACACATCTATAATCCACTGGTGCTGTCAACTTAGCAGCAGCTGTTTATCAGAATAATAATGTTTTCAACTGATTGACTACCACCCAAGGAAATAATGTTGTGCAAGTGAACACAAGGATAGGTAAATCAGCTATAAAGATTTTTAGAGAAAGAAAAGGTGAAAATGCGGACTTCTAACATTAATGTACAGAACAATTTCTCGTTTGTTCAATCAATGTATGAAAATCAAGTGTGATGAGCTTTCGTGATGAAGTTCAACAAGAAGATAAGTAAGAATGAAGGAAAAGAGGAGCTTCAAGATATCTTTTCTTGTCCCGGAGGTCGATCTTGAAGCTTCTAAAGCGCTAATAAGGTATCAATAAGATCAGCGAAGAAAAGGCAAGCATGGGCCTTATTTTTGGCACGATCTCTTTCGCCTTCGGTTGGCTTATTCCTAGCCTAGAGGTTTTTTCATATCTTCTGAAAGAGGTTGCAGCATTGGATCTTCTTCTTCACTAAGCTTGTCAAGAGTGAGACAATGCTTTAATCTTATTACTAATCAAGGTGCCTCCAAACTCTTATTATGTTGTACCATTGACCTAAGATAATAAATTCAAAGTTGCTCAGGGAGCGAACTGGGATTTAGAGATAGTTCTAATAATTGTTTTTCAAATAGATTTTTTATTTTTTTTAATTTAATTTTGACATACAGTACAAACAATCTAGAAAGAACTTTTTGAAATGAAAGGTAAATTTAGCACATAATAGCAATCATTTTTTTTACCATTGAAAATTTGTCAAAATTATTCACAATTATTTACTAAAAAACCTCTTAATATTTTTTTTATGACTCAATAAAATAAATGTCTTAATATATCTCATATTTCACGTGTCTCAATTAAAGAAACACATTGGCAACAAAGTGACTAAGTCATCTCTAACTCAATATCAATAAGCTTTTCACCCTACAACCTGAAGTTATTTTGAATCCCAAAATGAAGAGAAGTAATCGAGCAACAATCCAGGTCTTGATCCACTAAAAAGACCAATCACTATAATATCCCACCATGGATGAAATTGCACATAATTTCCCTTGAGGACAAGAGTGAATTAAAAGGAGGGGAACTGTCAAGGTTCTAATTTGAGAAAGGAGAGAAAAATTGCTGATTAGTACTTAAAAATATATTTTTATCAAGGTTTTATATCATTATTTTATATTTGAAGTATTAATAATTCCTTAACTATAATATATTTTATAATAACATATATAATAAATATAAGATACCTTTAATATGCCTATCACATAAATGAATGGATTGATTGATGAGTTTAACTACTGAAATTGAAAAGACAAAGAGAGGGCTAAGCTTAAAAAAAAAAGATGCTACTTCAATCCAAACTGAAACACTGTTCAGTCATTGGGTCATATCTGAAGCTGTAGTTCTTCAATTTCAGTTTGGTTTATATGACTAAAAAGCTGAGACATAGGCCTAAAACATTCATGAAATTCAAAACTCAATTCTACCATTTGGAAGTCTTAGCATCAAAAGAGAAGTCTGAATCTGTCATATAACTTAGACATTATTTAGTGTTCAATATGTATCTCAGGTTCTAAAAATCCAAATCCACTAATTTTTTTTTATTTTAACGTTTTGGTTACTAAGGACCAGTAATAAGCTGATTGGAAGTGTGATTAGTAATTAAAAGTGCATTTTTATCAAAGTTTTATATCATCATTTTGCACTTGAAGTATCAATAACTCCTTAACTAGAGCATGTTTTATAATAACAAGTCTAATAATATAAGATAGTCTTAATTTATAGTAAATGCACATTTTAAATGCAGACATATCTCACAATTCAAATGATTTATTGATATGATTGACTATTGAAAGTGAAAGGACAAAGAAAAGGTTATGCTTAGAAAAGAGATACTGATTTAATTCAAACTAGAATACTGTTCAATCATTGGGTCATATCTGAAGCTGTAGATCTTGGATTTCAGTTTGGTTTATATGACTAGTAAGCTAATACATAGGCCTAAAACTTTCATGAAAGTTCAAGATTCAAAAAGATCATTTTCAAGTTCAAATTGTTGCAACAACAAAAAAGTTGGAATATGTTCTATAGCCCAGACATTGTCTAGTGTTCATCTCTTATCTCGAGTTCTAGAAGTTCAAATGAATCGATTCTTTTTTTTTTTTGGAAAGCTGAAACAAATACCCAAAACTTTCATAAGGGCTATCTGTTTAAATTTTGATATTAGCAATAACATTTTATTTAGATAAGTAGATAAAAATTATCACCAAGTCAAGATATGACCACTCACTTAACAATTAGTCATTATATATTGAGTTCTAAATTTTGGCCTATAAAAAAAAGTCATTTTTCATGCATTTAGGCATCTTAATTTTCAAATCAAGATCATGTTCTTCCTTTTTTATATATATTTTTGTAATGCTTAAATTTTGTTTTTAGTAATCTCTTATTTATGCATTTCATTTCATTTACTATACTTATATGATCATATTCTTCTCTTATTTATTTATATTTCTCTTCTTTCATTATGTTTAGTTAAGTTTATTATGTTAAGGTAAAAAGGTTACACTAATGGTGCAAGAATAAATATAGTATAAACTCAATATGAATTTTAATGTTTGATACTAACATGTTTTTTATTTGTTATCTTGTTCACTTTTAATACTTTACTTGTTAAATGGTTAATTTAGATTTATATTGTATAACTCTTAGTACAACAAATACTTGATACTTTCATAGCTGAACCGTATGGTATAACCAATACCTGTGCTTTGAAATAAACTTGATTTATTGTTAACATAAGTTATAATCATAAATACTTAGCATTTACAAATATTAGCATTATTCAAATAAGATAACTAATATAATCATATTAACAATTTATAATCCGACTGCAACTTTCTTTGTGTATGGTTTATAGTTGAGTAATAAAAAGAATTTATATTATGCTTGTTTAAAATATCATTAATAGATCTTCTAATCTTAACAATTATTTTATACTTGTTTAATTCTTACATCAATATCACATCTTAATGCTCTCTTCAACTCCGTTTCTGTTATTATCTATTTTTTATTTGTTATTTATACAATTAATCTTTTTATAATTCGACCCTAGTCTTATCGAGTTATTTATTACTTCGATACTCCTACACTTCAAAAAAAATATATCAATCTTTTAATCATATCACATATCTCAAGTAAAACCATAAAGATAAAATCACCTTTGATATAACAATACCCATGTTGGGTTCTAGGTAACCAGGATTCAAACTACCTATCCAAAATTCGAGTGTTCTTAAACCCAAACTCACTAGGTCATCACTTCCCTTTAAACAAAAAAACAAGAGGTCTCGTAAGATGAGGAAGGTATGGCAGCAATGAGCGTAAGCGTGCAGGCAATGTTAAGCATAGTTCAAGTAAAAGGTCCCTCATATCTTCACCAGTTGGGCCCTCGAGCATTGTTAATAACATATTTGGAATCAGGTCCCGGAGAAGAAGCTCGAATTTACATCCAGAAAGTGCCCTAAACATTGTTCGAAGAAGCTGCATATAACCAAGAGGTTTTTCAACTTCAATAGCATTCTTCATGCAAACTTCCATAATAAGAAGGGCATGAGGCTGCAAATACGTTGAAAATCTGCTGGTGCTTTAGCAACAGCTCCTAATATAAACCGATTGAGGTGCAAAACCAGTTTGCTGCGGGTGAATCTGGGTTCTTCAAAACATCAAGCTTCCTGCTTACGAGAAAGTTAACCAAGGCATCTGCAAATGGCCGATATACTTTCAAAGATTGCAAGAGAAAAGAAAATATGTGAACTAGTTGAGCATTGCTAATCATGCATTCAAAAAGTTCAGGCATGCACAATGAGAACATGTCCATAAGATCTCGAGGTTCCAATAATACACAGTATCTGGGAGAAGAGATTAAGCATGTCGCTCTCCTCATCCTTCTCCTTAAAGAGAGCTAAACAACGCACCCCACTCTTCAGAACACCTGATGCTTTCCCCACCTGCCCAAAATCAAAGTCAGACCAAGCCAATCATGGGACAAGCAAACAGAAGACACATCAAATAATACCTCATCTTCTCTCATCCCTTTGAATGCTTGAGGAGATGGTAAGTTAGATGGTGGTGAAACAAGCACTTGAGAGTGTGTTCCATGTGTTGAAGGAGAAACCTAAACCAATGAAAAAGAAGAAAGAGCTAACATATAAAGAAATGTTAAATAAAAGGCTGTTTTGGAACCAAGTTAAATTTTCAGACAGAAACCTGTGAACTTGGCAAATGTGCATGAGTGATACTCCATATAATAGTCTTCATTCCTAAAAACATAACCCAGAGATTCTTAAGTTCTCTGAAGATAGGTTAATTAACAACGAGAAACATAATTCAGTGGCATTCATCTCCATAGTGTAGTTATCATTATAAAACATTGAAATAGAGTACAGATGGTTTAGCAAGAGGATCTATTATTACCCATAACTAAGGTCTTGATCAGATTCTTACAATCACTGACTTCCTTGGAATGTTCCACTGGAACTTGCAGATTCAAAACTGCCTGCAATCAACTGCATGTCAGATTGAAGACAAACACCAAGAGAAGGTATATGATGGATTCAGAAGAAAAATATAGTCCAGTTGTATACATTCAATCAAAAGGATTGAAGACAATCCTATGATGCCTTAATGACAGTGCTTCACTGAAAATATTCTAAATGTTTCTATGTATTTCCCAGTACATCAGGACATCTATGCATAATTATTCAAAAGAACTTGACAATGCTGGAGAAAACACTCGAACATTCTAAAACTATGAAAGTTCATTGAGATAAACTAGAAGGCATTTTGTTTCAAGGATCAACTAAACATTTTATATTTATTCTTTGAAATTTTATGAGAGATACTTCTAGGTTCTACCAGTTTGCTTCTTCCCAAAAACAACCAACGTCATCACAGTCAGGCTCTAGCAGTTTGCTTAACCTACAAACAACTAACTTCATCACAGATAGAGAGTTCCATATCTTAAACCATGCACACAAAAAAGAAAGGCACTTTTGAAGATTGAGTAATCTGGCCATTCCCAGGATTTTCATTATATATTTATTTCTAGACTCCGGATTTGGGTTTGAGGAAAGCAAACTGCAGGTGATATTCCAAATGCTTCACTGGAGCTTCTTTATGACAGGAACCAACAAAGAGATACAGTGCACGAGCAACAAATAAACAAGTCCTATGAGCAGATACCTAGCAAATGCTGAATAGTTATAACCGAGAGTAAGACATAACAGTTTCGTATCAGTAGTGAAACAGAGCGAGTGCAGCATTCTGGTAAGACTCAACATTTGTACTAATCAATGCATACACAGTAAATTTGAAATTAGGGAATGCGAAACGAAGCACTTCTAACAGAGGAAACATGATGCACAGAGAACAAAAACTAAAATTCAAACTGTTGACCCAAGCAACATGAAGAATGATTTGAAAGCACATAGAAAGTCACAGAGCTACCTGTACAGGGAGTTCAAGCTTTGACCTCATTGTAGCATGCTCCCTTCCCTCCTTACCTCTTCCAACAGCTATCAATTAAAAAGGACATTAAAGTTCACAAGCAAACCAGACAAAGTGTAGTCAAGAATAAGAAAAGAACAAGCGAAAAAGACAGTCTTCTAAAAAATGTGAAGAAAATTAATCAAAGATAGCTATCTACAAAGAAACAAAGCAATGTTAATTATATCCTAGGACAGTTGGCTCCACATAATTAGAATCTTGAACAAGCATATGAAAGCACGAAGGCCAATTAATTAACTCAATGCAAAAGGTCAGGAGAAATCTTATTATAGTTCAATTTCTTTTCTATTATAAATAAATTATCAGCGGAGTTGCCTTAGGATCAAGGATAAGAAGGGCTACAGAAAAAACTGGAGCAGGAACATTTGTGAGCTAAAGATCTGCAATGAAATACTTCAGCTAGATACCTCCACAAGTAACATCAACATGTTCCAATGAGCTAGTATCCACCAGAGAAGAGCAAACAAGAAAAGGGAATTGTGTTTGTGTCACTACACTTGTATACCATGTCGAATTGCATCTGCCTTCAAATTTGTAGCAATGTAGAAACCCGATAAAATAACATAAATGTTCCATCCACTCCAAAATCTTAATCAGAGCGCTATCCCAAAAGATGAAACTTAACAAGAAATCATCCTATAACCCAGATCAAACAAATACATGAACCTGTAAATTTCTATCTCTAACACGGTTCCAAAGGTGATGAAATACTTCATATGCCAAGACATTCAAATGGCTCACAGTCATGTAATTGACCATAAGTGAGCTTCATAAAGATGCACAGCTAAGGTTTGTCCCAACATAATACCACACGAGAAAGGGATCACCAAGCAAGGATTACCTGTGGAATGATGCGCTTGAAAGTGCTAAATTTGCCAACAAAAGCATCCAAAATACGCCCCTGTAAAGCAAGATGAGTTACTCCAAAATATAACAAGAAAATCCAACCAAAAAATCTTCACAAGAATACTTAATTGATGTCAATACCAGTAAAATACGAGCTTCATCCATGGTTGATTGGTACAGACCTTTCTCAAAAATTGGCTCTACCCAAACCCAACAAACAATTTAACAGCATAAAAAATAGATTGTAGAACCAATCTTAACTATGCACCTAATTACAGTCATCCTACTGAATAAACTATCTAAAGTCATCCTAATGAATAAACTATTTAAAGTGATCACAGATAATAATTTTTTTTTATATAAAAAAAATAAATTAATTATTTGATAAATAATTTTTTTAGTTTAAAAAACCTAAAGTTTACACTCTGGAATCAAAAAGATTCTATGATTATATCATAGCCATAAATTCTATTATGCTAAAAGTTTGTGGAACTTATATGTTTTTGATTATAGTAAAAAATATATGAGATGCAGTGAAATAGATCTATTTTAAAATTAAAAATATTGCGTTAATTTATGAATTAAGACAGTTTTTAATGATCAAATAAGGTAATACAATAGTTATTGAATATTACAATACTATGAAAAGTTTCTGATTGGAATTGACTATTATCAGAATTTTAAGATACAATATAGTGATGATATTGTGATTTTAAAGAATTATGTAGAAAGAGAAAAGTTCTTTGAATTTCTTATAGGATTTAACATAAAATTTAATTAAATACGAGTCTAAATACTTGAAAAGAAATCTCTGCTCTCATTCAATGAGGTATTCTTGGTAATAAAGGTCGAAGAAGGAAGGAGAATTGTGATGCTTGAGGTCCTAAATATTGAAGTTTCTGCTATGATGATAACTAATAGCAGAAACCGAAGTGATGCTAGCATAACTCAAAATGATGCCATAAATGTTGTAAAAGTGATGAAGACTAAAGGAGAAAATTCTTTAAAGATGATCAGTTTTGTAATTATTTGCAAGAAAACAGGTCATATAAAGGAGACCTGCTAGAAACTTCATGGAAAACCACTAAGGATAAGGCGTAATGGAGGATACAAATGGAACCATTGAAGAGGACATACACATTTAACAAATTCAGAAGACGCAACATATGAGTCCAACATCCTAGAGGTGAGAGGATTCAACAAAGAGGAGATTGAATGCCTAAAAACCTTACTCAACATAATGGAAAAACCATTTGGATCATGTTTTTTTGCTCAAAATGGTAAAATTCTAATTTCATATGTGCCTCAAACAAGAATTATTCCACCATCTAGGTCATTGACTCAAGTGCAACATGCTATATGACTTATTCTGCAAGTGCCTTCACATTATATCAACCTTGTCTCAGCAATAAAAAAATCACAGGCTACGGGATCTCTAACCATAGTTACAGACCAGGGAACAATTCATCTTAATCCTATATTTACTCTTAAAAGAGTATTACATGTTCCTAATCTTAGTGCAAATTTATTGTCTATCCAAAAATTAATTAAATACATTTATTGTAGTGTAACTTTCTTTCTTGATCACTGTATATTTTAGAACCTAGATACGAGGAGGACAAATGGGCAAGCTAGAGTCAAGGGAGGGCTATACATGCTTGAAGTGCAAGGCAACACTAGTAACTCCCTAATTAGTATTTAAAAGTATTTTTTTTTATCAAGGTTTTATATCATCATTTTGCACTTGAAGTATCAATAACTCTTTAACTAAAACATGTTTTATAATAATATATCTAATAATATAAGATACCTTTAATTTGTAGTCAATGTTCATTTTAAAGACAGGCTTATCATATAAATAAAATAATTAATTGATGAATTTAAAAACTGAAATTGAAAGGACAAAGAGATGGCCAAACTTAGAAAAGAGATGTCGGTACAGTCCAAATCGAAACATTATTCAGTAATTAAGTCATATCTGGAGTTGTAGATCTCAGATTTAGATCTACTTTATATGGATAGAAAGGTAAGACATAGGTTTACAACTTTTATATGGAGTCCAAGATTTAAAAATGTCATTTTCAAATCCAAATTGGGTTTTACACAAGATAGCTGAGACAATTTCCTATAACTTTCATGCTTTTAAGTAGTTCTAATTTTGACATTATCAATGATATTTAGGGTAGAAAAAAGAAGATAAAGATTGTCATCAAGTCAAGAGTTGATCACCCACACATCAATTAGTCATCAAATCAATAGGTACCAATTTTGACCTATAAAAGGAGGTATTTGCCATGCATTTAGGCATCTTGATTTTCAGATCAAGATCATGCTCTTGCTTTCTTTCTTTGTATTTTTTTGTAATGTTTATGCTTTACTTTCATTAATATCAAGTTTGTGCCTTTCATTTCCTTTCATTTATTTAGTTAACTTTTATCTTATTTATGTTCTTATTTTGTTTATTTATTTTTCTTTCTTTCATTATTTTTAGCCAAGTTTATTATGTCAAGGTGAAAAGGTTACACTAATGGTGTAAGAATAAGTATAGTGTAAACTTAATATGGATTTTAATGTTGACTAATCTTGATTTATGTTGTATAACAATTGGTACAACAAATGCTTGACACTTTCATAGTTCATATTGTATGGTATAACCGACACCTAAGCTATGAAAGGAACTTGATTTGTTGTTAACATTAGTTATAATCATGAATGTTTGACGAGATTTACAAGTATTAGCATTAATCGAATAAGATGATTAATGTAATCATGTTAACAATCTATAATCAGACTGGAACTTCCATTATGTGTGGTTTTCAATTGAATAATAAGAGTTTATACTATACTTGTTTGACATGCCATTAGTGGATCCTCTAACCTTGATATTTATTATTATCATTATTTAATCATGACATTAATAGTTAATATCAAAGTTCTCATCTTTTTCTTCTTCTTCTCCTTCTCCTTCTTTTTCTTTATTATTATTATTAGTAGTAGTAGTATTACTACCACCACTATTATTATTATTATTATTGTTATTGTTATTGTTGTTGTTGTTGTTGTTGTTGTTGTTGTTATTTATAATTTGTACAATTAACTTCCATGTGGTTTGATCCCGGTCTTGCCGGATTATTTATTACTTCGACACTCCTACACTTGGGAGAAAACATCAATCTTTTAGTCGTGTCAAGTTTTTGGCGCCGTTGTTGGAGAGGTATGTTCTTATACAAATTATAGTATTTATTTTATTTTATCTTTTAACTTTTCTTATATATAACTTTGTTTCTTTTATTTTTTTTCTTCTTTTTTTGTTTGCTTCTTCTTTTTGTTCTATTCCTACACGTGTATAAGAGTGTGGTCATGTACATTAAGTGGTAGACTTTGTAGGGTATCCTCATCATTTTCAAAAAATATGGCCGAAAAAGATAATCAATCACTTCATAATGAGAATAACCATGTTAAAACACTTAGAGACCACATGAATCCCACAAGAACAAGTGCACCATCATGCATAATTTTTCCTCCTAATGCATCTCATTTTAATTTTATGCTAGACATTATTCAACTTTTACCTTCTTTTCATGGTTTAGAATTGGAAAATCCATACTTGCATTTAAGGGAATTTGAGAAGGTCTGCAACACATATAATGATTCAAATTGTAGTATGAACACCATCAAATTAAAGCTTTTTCTTTTTTCATTAAAAGATAAAGTTAAAACATGGCTATAAAATTTGAGATTAGGATCCATTCGTACTTAGGATGAAATACAACAACAGTTTTCAAATTGTTGCAACAAAATTTTTTCCTCCCGATGCATCTCATTTTAATTTTAAGTCAGACATTATTCAACTTTTACCTTCTTTTCATAGTTTAGAATTGAAAAATCCATACTTGCATTTAATGGAATTTAAGGAGGTTTCTAACACATATAATAATTCAAATTGTAACATGAACACCATTAGATTAAAGGTTTTTTTTTTTCATTAAAAGATAAAGCTAAAACATGGCTATAAAATTTGAGACCAGGATCCATTCGTGCTTGGGACGAAATGCAACAATAATTTTTAAAGAAGTTTTTTCCATCTCACAGAACAAACTCTTTTAAAAGACAAATCACCACTTTCACTTAAAAACCAGTTGAAACATTTTACCAATATTGGGATAGGTATCGAGACTTGCTTAATACTTGCTCTCATCATGGTTTTGAAACATGGAGATTGGTTTTATATTTTTATGAAGGGTTAACATTTAGAGATAGACAAATGGTTGAATTGATGTGCAATGAAACTTTTAAAGATAAAGATCCAGATGAAGCAATGGAGTACTTAGACTTGTTAGCTGAAAATGCTCAAAATTGGGACACCGCGGGTACTTATGAGGCACCGAGTAAAACTCAACCTCATACATCTAGTGGAGGTATGTACAACCTTAGGGAAGATCATGACCTTCTAGCCAAGTTTGCATCTTTAGCTAGAAAAGTTGAGGTATTAGAATTGAAAAAGAGTGGTAAATTAAAATCTGTTGAAAACATTGTGTGTCAAATATGTGAAACAAATGAACACTCAACCAATAATTGTCCAACCTTGCCTTCTTTTAAGGAATGTCTCTATAAACAAGCTCATGCTTTAAACAATTTTCAAAGGGTTAACCACAACTCATACTTGCAAACATATGACCCTAGTTGGAGAAATCACCCAAATTTCAGTTGGAAGAGTGATAATAACAATTTACAAACTTCACAACCATTGTTTTGGGGGTGTGTCAATAGCTGTATTTTTAGGAGGTAGTCAAGTTTTGGGGGTCGTCTCCGAAGCTTTAGTATAAGGGGACATCATTGGAAAAACAATTGGAAAGGAACTACAAGTCTCCACAATATAACTATACTTTCACCATAAACCCATATGGTTGTTAAATGTTAATGGTTATTATGATAAGTTATTGTCTTTTCTTGATCATGCTGTGGAATAGGAATTTCTATTCATTCCTTAATCGATCCCTCCATGAGTCGCATAAATTGATCATCTAAGAAAAGCTGTAAAGAGCTTAGATTAGATTTGAGTATTCATTTGTAATTTTTTTTGTCCTTTTGTTTTATTATTGTGTTTTTGTTATTTTTTATTTTTGTTTCAGTGTGTTTTAAGTTTGTCAGTGTTTGTTATTTCATGTGATATCTTTTATACTCTATCTTTCTACTTTAGAACATTGAGGACAATGTCTCGTTTTAGTTGGGGGGGAAAGGGTAGTAGCTAAAAAAAATTAACTAACTGTATTTTCTATTTCATAAAGCATGTGCAAAATTGTTATTACTATGATAGCAAAATAAAGGAGATCTTTTATGACTCTTGAGATGCATCTTAGTAACCATTCTTAATAAGGTCTATCACAATACTTCTTGAAATATTTAGGTTTACAAACTCTCACATTGTTATCACGTAATTCTACTTATATACTCATTTAACATGTATTCTTAAACCTTAATTTACACACACACACACTTTAACATATGATTGTGTGTTGCACATTGGATTATTACATTACTTATGTTCTTTTGTTAAAGGCAACAACTAAGGGAAATGGATAATATATAATTTAAAAAAATAAAAAAAGAGTAAAAAAAATAATGATAATAAAAATATAGATAAGTTTGGTTTTGTAGATCCTTAACCTAAGCAATTAAGCCCGAAGGTGTGTTTTAACACATAATACCCTAAAGTCAACTGACTTAGCAGCTATTGGCCCAACGCTTGTTACATGAGTTGAGGAGAAAAGCTTAAGGGAATCAAACATTGCAATATCTACGTATCAGTATCTGCGACCCGAGTTACTAAGCTTGTAAGGGTGTCTCAACACCTAATACCCTAAGACCAACTGGTCTGGGAGTCATTAACTAAAATTTTATTAAATGGGTTAAAGATGCATGGTATTTTAAGTTATATGTATATATATTTAAAAAAAAATAATCTCAACGTAAGGAAGTTAACCTTAAACATTAAAAAATAAAAATTTTGTTTTCTTTCAAGAAAAGCCCTATAATTATATGTTGATATATTGGGCACCAAATAAAAGTTTATTAATATCTTGTTAAGAGATATTGAGCAGATATATAAATTTAATGAGAGTTTGTTTATCTAGATAGATAAATGGAAGTTGAATGATGAATATCTTGATTTGTGGAATTTGCAAATTATTTTTCTATTTGAATGCTTTGATAACTAGGGACTAGTAATAAACTAGTTGGGGGATGTGATTAGTACTTAAAAGTGCATTTTTTTATCAAGATTTTATATCATCATTTTGCACTTTAAGCATTAATAACTCCTTAACTAAAGCATGTTTTATAATAATATATCTAATAATATACGATACCTTTAAGTTGTGGTAAATATTTATTTTAAATGCAGGCCTATCACATAAATGAAAGGATTGATTGATGAATTTAAGAACTGAAATTGAAAGGACAAAGAGATGGCCAAACTTAGAAAAGAGATGCCTGTGCAGTTCAAATCAAAATATTGTTTGGTAATTAGGTTATATCTAAAGTTGTATGCATTTTTATCATGGTTTTATATCATCATTTTGCACTCGAAGTATCAATAACTCCTTAACTAAAGCATGTTTTATAATAATATATCTAATAATATAAGATACCTTTAATTTATGGTAAATGTTCATTTTAAATGTAGGCCTATCATATAAATGAAAGGATTGATTGATGACTTTAAGAACTTAAATTGCAAGGGCAAAGAGATTACCAAAATTAGAAAAGAGATGTCGGTGCAATCCAAACTGGAACACTTTTTGGTAATTAGGTTATATCTGGAGCTATAGATCTCAAATTTAGGTCTACTTTATATAGATGGAAAGGTAAGACATAGGCCTACAACTTTCATATGGAGCCCAAGATGTAAAAATGTCACTTTCAAGTCCAAATTAAAGCAACAACAAAGAAGCCCAAATCTATCCTCCAGCCCGAGCACTATTCAGTATTTTGGCCATATCTGGAGTTCTAAAAGTCTAAATAAGGTGAATTGTTTACAAAGATAGCTGAGAGAATTGGCTACAACTTTTATGTTTTCGAGTGGTTTCAATTTTGATGTTATCAATGATGTTTTGGGCAGATAAGAGAAGATAAGGATTGTCACCAAATCAAGAGTTAGCCACCCATTTATCAATTAGTCATCAAATCAATAGTTTCCAATTTTGGCCTATAAAAAGAGGCATTTGCCACGCACTTAGGCATCTTGGTGTCCAGATCAAGATCATGCTCTTCCTTTCTCTCTTTGTATTTTTTGTAATGTTTATGCTTTGCTTTCATTAATATCAAGTTTATGCCTTTCATTTCCTTTCCTTTACTTAGTTAATTCTTATCTTATTTATATTCTTATTTTGTTTATTTATTTTTCTTTCTTTCACTATGTCTAGCTAAGTTTATTATGTCAAGGTGAAATGGTTACATTAATGTTGTAAGAATAAGTATAATGTAAATTTAATATGGACTTTAATGTTTGATGTTAACATGTTTTATATTTGTTATCTTGTTCTCTCTTTAATACTTTGCTTGTTAAATGACTAATCTTGATTTATGTTGTATAACACTTGGTACAACAAATGCTTGACACTTTCATAGTTCATACTGTATGGTATAACCAACACCTGAGCTATGAAAGGAACTTGATTTGTTAACAGAAGTTATAATCATGAATGCTTGACGAGATTTACAAGTATTAGCATTAATCGAATAAGATGACTATTGTAATCATGGTAACAATCTATAATCTGATTGGAACCTCCTTTTTGTGTGGTTTTCAATTGAATAATAAGAGTTTATATTATACTTGTTTGACATACCATTAGTGGAATTTCTAACCTTGACATTTGTTATTATCATTATTTAATCGTTACATTAATATTCCTTCTCAAAGTTCTCATCTTCTTCTTCTTCTTCTCCTTCTTTTTCTTTATTATTATTATTATTATTATTATTATTATTATTAGTACTACTACTACTACTACTACTACTACTACTACTACTACTAGTATTATTATTATTATTATTGTTGTTGTTGTTATTGTTATTTATAATTTGTATAATTAACCTCCCTATGGTTCGACCCCGATCTTGCCGGGTTATTTATTACTTCGACACTCCTCCACTTGGGAGAAGACATCAATCTTTTGGTCGTGTCACTGTAGATCTCATATTTAGGTCTAGTTTATATGGATAGAAAGGTAAGACATAGGCCTACAACTTTTATATAGAGTCCAAGATTTAAAAATGTCATTTTCAAGTCCAAATTATAGCAACAATAAATAAGTCTGAATCTGTCTTCCAGCCCGAGCAATATTTAGTATTTGACCCATATCGGGAGTTCTAAAAGTTAAAATGACCTTAATGTTTTACACAAGAAAGCTAAGACAATTTCCTACAACTTTTATGTTTTCAAGTGGTTTCAATTTTGACGTTATCAATGATGTTTGGACAGATAAGAGAAGATAAAGATTTTTACC
The DNA here is from genome assembly GCA_026413675.1 of Populus pruinosa. NCBI lineage: Eukaryota > Viridiplantae > Streptophyta > Magnoliopsida > Malpighiales > Salicaceae > Populus > Populus pruinosa. The sequence continues at coordinate 8,118,574 of CM048598.1, forward strand.
AAGTCAAGAGTTAACCACCCACTCATCAATTAGTCATTAAATTAATATTTTTCAATTTTGGCCTATAAAAGGAGTCATTTGCCATGCATTTAGGCATCTTGGTTTCCAAATCAAGATCATACTCTTACTTTCTCTCTTTGTATTTTTTGTAATGTTTATGTTTTGCTTTCATTAATATCAAGTTTATGCCTTTCATTTCCTTTCCTTTCCTTTCCTTTACTTAGTTAACTTAGTTAAAGGAAAGGAAATGAAAGGCACAAACTTGATATTAATGAAAACAAAACATAAACATTACAAAAAAAAAAAATACAAAGACAGAAAGCAAGAGCATGATCTTGATCTGGAAACCAAGATGCCTAAATGCATGGTAAATGCCTCCTTTTATAGGCCAAAATTAGGAACTATTGATTTGATGACTAATTGATGAGTGGGTGGCCAACTCTTGACTTGGTGACAATCCTTATCTTATTTTGTCTACCCAAAATGTCATTGATAATATCATAATTGAAACCACTTAAAAATATGAAAGTTGTAGAAAATTGTCTCAGATATCTTGTGTAAAACATTCAGATCATTTCGACTTATAAAACTCCAGATATGGCCAAAATACTGAACAGTGCTCGGGCTGGAAGACAAATTCGGACTTCTTTGTTGTTACTCCAATTTGAACTTGAAAATGGCCTTTTTAGATCTTAGCCTCCATATGAAAGTTGTAGACCTATGTCTTACCTTTCCATCCATATAAAGTAGACCTAAATTTGAGATTTACAGCTCTAGATATGATCCAATTATTGAACAGTGTTCTGATTTGGACTGCACCGACATCTCTTTTCTAAGTTTGGCCATCTCTTTATCCTTTCAATTTCTGTTCTTAAATTCATCAATCAATCCTTTTATTTATGTGATAGGCCTAAATTTAAAATGAACATTTACCATAAATTAAAGGTATCTTATATTATTAGATATATTATTATAAAACATGCTTTAGTTAAGGAGTTATTGATACTTCAAGTGCAAAATGATGATATAAAACCTTGATAAAAATACACTTTTAAGTATCAATTAATCAACCTCTAAAAAATTATTGAGGGGCAGTAATTTTAACTCTATATATTTGATAAATCAAATACCTTCAAAAGTTATTGATTTCAAAAGTTCTTTAAACTATTTGTCAGAATTGTTTTCAAAGGATTTTTTAGGTGTGCTATGTATGTTCACATTCATGAACATCAACAAGACAAACTTGATGCTTTTAAGTGTGTTGATTAGTACTTAAAAGTGCATTCTCATTAAGGATTTATGTCATCATATTGCACCTAAAGTATCGTTAAATTCCCTAACAAAAGCATGTTTTATATTAGCAAGTCTAAAAATATAATATACCTTTAATTCATGGTAAATGTTCATCCTAAATGCAGGTCTATCACATAAATAAAAGGATTGATTGATGAGTTTAAGGATTGAAATTGAAAGGATAAAAAGAAGGCCAAACTTAGCAAAGTGTTGCTGGTGCATTCCAAACTCGAACACCATTCAGTAATTTGATCATATCTTGAGCTGTAGATATCAGATGTAGGTCCATTTTATATCAATGGAAAGGTAAGACATAGACCTACAACTTTCATATGAAGTCAAAGACTCAGTTCTGCCGTTTTCAAGCCCAAATCTTAGCAACAACGAAGACGTCGGAAGCTGTCCTGCAGCTCAAGCACTATTCGGTTTTTGGCTCATATCTTGAGTTCTAGAAGTCCAAATGAGCTCTGGTTTTTTTTGATGGAAAGCTGAGACAATTGCCCACAGCTTCCACAATTCAGTTGGCTATAATTCTGATGTGAGCAATGACGTTTTGGCCAGCCAACAATATCAAAAATCAGCCCACAATATCAAAAAACCAGCAGTCATTAATGTCAAAAACCAGCCACCAAATCAATGGATGCCCATCAATTCTTCAATCAATCAATAGTTCTGAAACTTAGCCTATAAAAGGAGGCATTGTCCATGTATTTAGTCATATTAATTTTCAGATCAAAGTTATCTTCTTGCTTTCTCTCTACATCTTTGTAATGTTCAAGTTTTCTTTTATGCTATAGTAATCTCTTGTTTATGCTCTTTCATTTCCTTTCCTATACTTAGTTAGCTTATATTATGTTTATGTTCTTATATTGTTTATTTGTGTTTTTCTCCTTCTTAATGTTCAGCTAAGTTAATTATGTCAAGGTGAAAAGGTTTCTCTAATGGTGTTAGAATAGGTATAATATAAACTCAACATGAGCTTTAAATGTTTATATCCAAGAAAGATTGTTATTAACATGTTTTATCTTTTTATCTTACTAATTCTTAATACCTTGCTTATTAAATATTTAATTTAGATTTGTGTTGTATAATATTTGGTACATCAAATGCTTGATCTTTCATAGTTTTCGGCCGAAATCGTTATTATGATAGAAACTTGATTTGTTGTTAACATAAACTAGCAACATGAATGCTTGATGATATTTATAAGTATGGTATTACTTATATAAGATAATTAATATGATCATGTTAGTAATTTATAATGAGCTAATAACGAGAAATCATCCGATTAGAACCTCCTTTGTGTGTGGTTTCTAGTTGAGTAATAAAAAGAGTTTATATTATATTTATTTGAAATACTATTAGTGAATCCTATAACCTTAACATATGTTTTGTTATTGTTTAATCCTTACATCAATATCACATCCCAAAACTTTCTTCAACTCCTTTTCTGTTATTATTCTCTTTAAATCTTTTTCTTTATTTGTAATTTATATAATTCACCTCCCTGTGGTTCGACCCCGGTCTTGCCGGGTTATTTTACTTTGACACTCCTGCACTTGGGATAAGACATCAACTCTTTGATCGTGTCATGTGTTTTCATAGAAAATTCCATCATACAAAAAGGTACAAATGTTATCATCCAGCTTCAAAGAGATTTCTTGTTTCAGAAGTGATTAGCACCTAAAAGTGTATTTTTATCAATGTTTTATATCATCATTTTATACTTAAAGTATCATTAAATTCCCTTGTTTTATACTAAAAAAAATCTGATAATACAAGATAGCTTTAATTAATGGTAAATGTTCATCTTAAATGCAGACATATTGTTGCAATGTAACGGCCGCATAAATTAATTATCCTAATTTAAAACACAACACACAAGATATTATAGAGCAAGCAAGGGGTCGATCCTACAAGGAAGGTTCAAGTTAGATTTTTATGCTAGATGATATGCAACTTGGGGGAGTTTTGGACGTTATCTAGGCTAAAAAAAAATTAGAAAACTATTAAGTGAAATTAAATAAAATCAAAAAATTATCAAGAAAACAAACCTTGATCGCAAACACACATTCACTTACAGAAATCAGAACTGATTATGGAAACAAAACATTAATTTATATTCTGAATATTTATTTCTTCTTAATATTGGTTAGTTAATAGATTAGACGTATAATTAACCTTAACCATCAAATAACCATAGTGTCCGCACTAGTAATTTAATTCAATGACAACCTTTAAATCTAGATAGGTCGATTAATCAAGAAAACATATTTGTCCGCAGTTTATGTTTGATTTGATTGAATATTCTTTCTAAGATTAATAACATAGATCTGCCATAATTATTAAACTCAGTTGCTTCACAAGTTCATACTACAACTCTAGTTTTGATATCAAACTTAGCTATAGATTATCTATAATAATAACTTAGAGTCCACTTTAGCAATTAAAATAAACAATCATAAAAAAAATAAACATAAGAGAATAAACATATTTATCATATAAACTATATAAAAAAAGGTAAAATAAATCTTATAGTTCTTGAAATCTCAAGGTTTTCGTGCCCTTGTAACAAAAAAAAAAGTGTTTAACCTTGCATGTTTGTTGAACAACTAATAAATAGAAGAAAGGATGCATAATTTCTAGTTTCTTAAAGGAGGGGGGTGTTTTTCTTCTCTTGGGTGGCTGCCCCCCTCTCTTCTCTCATTCTTTTTATATCCTAGGAAACCCTAGTTTCTATTTTACAAAATAGTCCTCCCTTAAATAGACAGTTTATATTTAAGTACTTCAATAACTATTTTCCTAAAAAAAAAGAAAAATAGTCTTGCATGAAATCTTCAAGCTTTGACTTAGAGGAGCTAAATTGAAGAAATAAAAACTTGGATATTGGTTTAGATGCTTCGAAATATAATTTGGACTCGTTTTTTCACGAAACCTATTTGCTGGCAGAATTCAGTCGTCATCTTTAAAAAACCATCTCCCTCATATGATATCGTTTTTGGTTGAAGATTTAAACGTTCATACACTTTGAGTCAAAATCCAAAACAATTATTTTACATCAATTGGACTTCTGTAGCTCTAAATATTCAAGTCGGAATGGACAAAAGTCAACACTAGCAAATTACGAGATTTGGCTTTGAAAGCTGTGATTTTCATGTTCTTCCTTATTTTATTTTTTGCCTTAGATGTCTAGAAAGGTTTGGATGTTTGCTTTTTAATCCCACTAAAATCACTTCATTTCGACCTCTAGACCTCACGCTTTGCACAAAACATCGAGCAAAGATCAAATCTGTCAATTACCTCCAATTTACTCCTTTTTGCATCTTTTATCCAAAAGTGCCTTTAAAACATAAAATAAAGAATATCAAGGCATTTTAAATAAAAAAAAATATAGGCAAAACATTAGTTAAATATGGGTAAAACTATCGAATAATATGGTTGCATCAAATAGCCCGACACTTAGCTCTTGCTCGTCCTCGAGAAAAGATAGGTAAAATCAAATAGAAGTTAAATTAAATCAAATCACTATACCTAATCTCCTATCAATATCTAAGAATATATGCATTATAAATAAGAACATAATTAAGAAGGATAAAGAGTATAAATTTTCATGAATTTATTTACATGTAAACTTCAAAACTTAATTAATCGTCGGGATTTAAATGAAATTTATGTCATGCCAAAGTGATAGGTCCTCTCATTGATATACACTCTAACACTCATGTGTTTAAGGATTATGTATTTAAATCTCTTAAATTCAATCAATGAATATGTTTTACCATAAGTTTGCTCTTCAATCTCATGTCTATTACTAACATACTACAAACAATGCATGAATCAAAAGGTCTTATTTTCCAGTTGCAATGGGGCTAAGGTTAAGGTGAGGTAAAAGAGAGTAAAAGAAAATATTCAAACAAAAAAAAAGTGGAGCATTTTAAAAAAATAATATTTCAAACAAAATATTCTATCAAAGCACATAAATTTTTCATCTTTAATCACCAATGCTTAACTTCTTTTGATTTCAAGCTTTTTCAACATAAGATCTTAAGAACATAAAGGAACATTTTTTTTTCTTTTTTTCCCCTTTCCTTTTTCTTTTTTACAATTTTGCTCATCTTTTCATTAAGCATCACTTTTTCTTTCTTTTCACATAATTTCCAACCATAATTCTATGAAATATCACAAGTATATACTCTACTAATCCTTGGCCAGGGGAAAAGGAAAACATATATAAAGTTAAGGATTATACATGGATAAAGCAAAGAAAAGATAAACAAACCCAAAAAAGGCTCACTAAGGATAATATGCTTTAGGTTAGCTTTTTAGCTCAAGTGGTTAAAATTCCTTTTGTCTTTATCATCTTCATGTATATGTGCAATACGAATATAATCTCAACAAGACATAAAGCAAGTTCTAGAGATACATATCATTGAAAAAATGCACAATCAAAGAGTATAATGTTGAAGGCTCAAAAGCTTGCATTGGTATAACACTGTAAAGTCAACATGACATATTCTCAAAGTCAATCTCTAAACTAATTAAAACTTAAAACTTGCATGCACACTCCTTCATTCAATTCATATCTCCATCTATCTTAATTAATTCTCATATGTAATACTCATATTCTCATAAACTAATAGGAGTTCAAAAGATCAAATATAGAAATTTGTTTTTTTTAACAAGAAAAAAATCAAAATAAGAAAACCAACATTCTTCCAATACCCTTATACTTAAAACACAACATTATCCTCAATGTTGAAATAAAAGAAAAGAAATATAGGAGAATGACAAAAATAAAGTAAAATGCAAAAAATAAAAGATTAGGGAAAAAGAAAGCAAATCTCTTTTTTTTTTGTGCTAGGTTGCCTCCCAGTAAGCGCTTTTGTTTTATATAATTGGCTCGACATGTTGCATACTTATTCTTCATAGAATGGTCCAGCTAACTCTGCAAAAATGGTGAGTTCTATTGTTCAACCTTCATAGAAAGTTTTTAAGTGATGTCCATTGGCCTTGAGTAATTTGTTGGTTTCTAAACTTATAATTTCAACTACACCATAAGAAAAAACATTAAAAATAATAAAGGATCCAATCCAACAAGAGCGCAACTTTCTAGGAAAAAGTTTCAAACGCGAATGATAAAGAAAGACTTTATCTCCAACATTAAACTCTTTTCTTGTTTCTATTATAGAGACTCTTAGTCTTTTCTTTGTAAATCCTTGCATTCTTATAAGCATCATTTTATATTTATTTGAATGTAATTCTAATCTTTTTGGGCACCAAAAAGATAGGCGCCACCCATTCATTGTTCATGATGGGGTGAATGACTTCTGCATTATGGAGAATAGTTTGCAAAGCTTGCAAAGACAATGTTGATTCATGCATGTTTTGGGGAACATATATATGCCTCTCCATCACTTCTATCTTGGTAAAATCATAGTCATGGCTTAAAGCTACGCTTAATCTATCCTCACTATCAAAATCACAAACTTGTTGTACACACTTATCAACTTGGTCATAACATATGATAAAATAAACATTGTTATAAGGATATGTCATTGTATCATGAAAATTAAATTTAATTTTTTTTATCTCCTACCTTCATAGACAAAATATCCTTACCACAATCAATTTTTGTATTGGCAATTTTCAAGAATGGTCTCCCAAACAATATAAAAGTGCTATGTGATGAATCACAAGAAACATGTTTCATATCAAGAATATAAAAGTCACACGGAATGACCAAACTATTAATCTTGAATAGGACATTTCTATCATACCAAATGGGTAAACAAAATTATGATCCGTAAGTTGTATTACAATGCTAGTTTTATTCAAAAGCTTAAGACTAAAAGAATTATAAACATGTTTAGGCATAACAGTAATGGATGCACCTAAATCATACAATGCCCTTTTGAAACTAGCATTACCAATAACACATAGGATAGTAAACGCACCTAGGTCTTTTGCTTCAAAGATATATTCTTTTGAAAAATAGCAGATACAACTTCACCCATACTTACCATTTCATGACCTTTCAGTTTGAAAGCTCTCTTACTACTACATAACTCCTTCAAGAATTTGGCATACTTGAGAATTTGCTTAATAACATTAAGTAAAGGAATGTTGAGTTCTACTTTCTTAAAAACCTATAAAATCTCTTTTTCTTTATCCTCTGTCTTTGACCTAGAAAAACTCACAGGAAAGGGTGGAATTATTTTAAAACTAGAATTCATTAAGGAGTTACCTTTAAAGTGTTGGTTGATGTTTTAGTTTGTGGAGGAGGAAGATGTTCCTTTTTTGTACTCAATTCGATTTCTATCTCTTCTTCTTCCTCCATCTCAAGTTGTTTCGACCTTTTCTCTTCAAGTTCTTTCCTATTCCGTAGCATTATCATGCGAATATTCTTTATTGGAATTAATGCTTAGGAGGATAATTTTCTAGTCATTTGTGCTTCCAATTTCCCCACACTTGAAGCTACTTGCCCCATTTATTTCTCCAAGTTGTGAATACTTGACCTTGTCTCCTGTTGGAAAGACATGAAATTTTGCTGCAAGGTCACAGTGTTAGAGGCCAAAGTTTTCATCATCTCACATAGACCATCACTGGATGACAACCCCATAATATTGGAGTTTGTGAATAACGGGGGTTGTCTTGCTTAATAAATTATATTAGGGCTGAAATCCATGAGAATGGAACTGTTGGCCTTGATTTCCTTGTTGAGGTGTGTTCCCATAGAATAAGTTTGGATGATCTCTCCATCCGAGATTGTATATGTTAGAAAATGGATCATATTTATGTTGGGTTGTCTGTTGAATCTTCCATCAACTATATAAACCTGTTCAATGTAATCTTCCTGCATTGTTGGGCACATATTTGAGGTATGTCCTTGTGAGGAACATAAGCTACAAACTTTCATCTGATGTATATTTCCACAAGCTAAAGAATGTATAAGAGAAGTAAGATCATTAACTTTATTTCCAAAGTTAGAAATACTTATCTCATTTACTCGTTTGTTTGCAAAGTCTCCTCGCGTGCCAAATTGTTTTGAGCTAGCTGCCATATTTGAGATCAATTGGCTTGCAGCCTCAAGTGTCTTATCTACCAATGCCCCTCCATTTTCCGCATCAATGATACTATGATTAGTAGGCATCGGTCCTTCATAGAAATATTGAATGAGCAATTGATCGGGTATTTGATAGTGAGGGCATTGAATGCACAGCTGCTCAAATCTTTCCCAATACTCGGAAAATCTCTCTTAATGAGAATACTGAATCCAACATATTTCTTTTCTTATATTGGCAACTCGAGATGTTGGGAAATATTTTTCATGAAAAATCTTCTTCGTGACATTCCATGTTCCAATATAACTTGGGAGAATAGAGAAAAACTATGCCTTTGTTGCCCTTTTTAAAGAGAAAGGGAAAGCTTTCAACTTAACCTGTTCTTCATCAAATCCATTCGATTTCATGCTAATATAAACCATATGGAACTCCTTGAGATGAGTATAAGGATCTTCACCTACAGGACCATTAAATATTGGTAGCAAATATATAAAACCAAATTTGAGCTCGAAGTTTACATTATTGTCGATGTTTATGCACAATGGTTGATTTTCCATATTAGGAGTAGCAAGCTCATTGAGTGTTTGTTGTCGTGCAATAATCATAGTGTTGATGCGAGCTTCCTTTCATGACTTGCATAAAGTTTTTTCTATTTCGAGATTTAACTATACTTGACTTTGATTAGTAGAATGGGTTACTGGCATAAATCATCAACAAAGCTAAAAAAATCAACCATACAAACGATTAAAAACAATGCAAATTGTACGAAAATCCTACATTAGAAACAAAAACTGCCTAAAAACCCTAGAAAACAGTGGAATTTGACCTCGATAAAATGGGGCTAGTGGCACTCCACTAGGCCTGTTTAGAACATCGCTTCCTTTCATGAAACAAAAGGTTGATACCTAATTCAACTAAAAAAATTTGCTTTGAATAGTACCGTTACCGTAATGAACAGTACCGCAAGCAAAAATTATGTCTTTTTTTTGCAGAAAAAGAAAAAAATCACAGCAAATAAAAAAATAGCATAAGAATCAACTAAAATTACTTCCCCCGGGAACGATGCCAAAATTTATTACGGGGGTTGATCCCGCAAGGAAGGTTCAAGTCAAATTTTTATACTAGATGATATGCAACTTGGGGGGGGGTTTGGATGTTATCTAAGCTAAAGTAAAAGAAATTAGAAAACTATCAAGCAAAATTAAATAAAATTAGAAAATTATCAAGAGAACAAACCTTGAGTGCAAGCACACATTCACTTAAAGAAATCAGAATTGATCATGAAAATGAAATATCAATTTATATTCTGAATATTTATCTCTTTTTAATATTGGTTAGTTAATAGATCTATCGTATAACTAACCCTAACCATCAAACAACCACAGTGTCCACACTAATAATTTAATTTAATGGTAGCCTTTAGATCTAGATATGTTGATTAATCAAGAAAATATAATTGTTCGCAGTCTATGCTTGATTTGATTGAATGTTCTCCCTAAGATTAATAACGTAGATCTGCCACAATTATTAAACTTAGTTGCTTCACAAGTTCATACCGCAACTCTGGTTTTGATATCAAACTTAACAATAGATTGTCTACAATAGTAAACTTAGTAATAGGAAAAACACACATAAGAGAACAAACATATTCATCATATAAACTGAAAAGAAAAGATAAAATAAATCTCATGGTTCTTGAAATCTCAATATTTTCATGTCCTTACAATCAAAAAAAGTATTTAGCCTTGCATATTTGTTCAAATTTGTTGCCCCCCTTCTCTTCTCTCATTCTTTTTATATCCTAGAAAACCCTAGTCTTTATTTTACAAAATAGTTCTCCCTTAAATAGATAGTCTATATTTAAGTACTTCAATAACTATTTTCCTAAAAAAAGAGAAATAGTCTTGCATGAAATCTTCAAGCTTTGACTTAAAGGAGCTAAATTACTGAAATAAAAACTTGGATATCAGTTTAGATGCTTCAGAACATAATTTGGACTCATTTCTTCATGAAACCTGTTTGTTGGTAGAATTCAGTTATCATCTTTAAAAAAAATCATATCTCCCTCATATAACATCATTTTTTGCTAAAACTTTAGTTCATACACCTTTGAGTCAGGAATCCAAAACAATTTAGTTTATATCAATTAGACTTCTGTGCTCTAGATATTCAAGTAGGAATTCAAGTAGGAATGGATGAAGGTCAACATTGGCAGATTACGAGATTTGGCTTTGAAAGCCATGATTTCCATGCTCTTCCTTATTTTCTTCTCTTGCCTTAGATATCCAAAAAGGTATGGATATTAGCCTTTTAATGCCACTAAAATCACTTAATTTCGACCTCTAAAGCTCACGCTCTACACAAAACATCGACTAAAGGTCAAATTTGCCAATTACCTCCAATTTACTCCTTTTTGCATCTTTCATCCAAAAGTGCACTCAAAACATAAAACAAAGAATATCAAGGCATTTTATATATAAAAAATAGATAAAAAAAATTAATTAAATATGGGTAAAACTATCAAATAATATGGTTGCATCACATATCTCACAATTCAAAGAATTAATTATACTGATGAACTATTGAAAATGAAAGGACAAAGAAAATACCAAGCTTAGAAAAGAGATACTGATTCAATTCAAAATGAAATAATGCTCAATCATTAGGTCATATTTGAAGCTGTAGATCTTGAATTTCAGTACGGTTTATATGGTTTGAAAGCTAAGATATAGGCCTAAAACATTCATAAAGAGTTGAAGACTCAATTATGCCGTGTGGAAGTCCAAATCTTAGCATAAAAAAAAAGTCTGAATCGGTCCTTTAACCTAGACATTGTTCAGTGTTCAGCCCATATCTTGAGTTCTAGAAGTCCAAATAAGCTCTTTTTTTTTTGTTGGAAAGTTAAGACAAATGCCAGAACTTTTATAGGACTATCTCTTGAAATTCTGATATTAATAATGATATTTTAGCCCAGAACAAGAAGATAAGGGTTGTCACCAAGTCAAGAGGTGGCCACGCACTCAATAATTAGTCATCAAATCAATAATTCCAAATTTTAGCCTATAAAAAGAGGTATTTTCTATGCATTTAGGCATCTTGGTTTTCAAATCAAATTCATATTCTTGCTCTCTTTCTTTATATTTTTGTAATGTTTAAGTTTTGCTTATATTAATCTCTTATTTATGCTTTTCATTTTATTTCCTTTATGTAGTTAACTTGTATATTATTTATATTCTTATTTTATATTCTTTATATTTTTGTAATGTTTAAGTTTTGCTTATATTAATCTCTTATTTATGCTTTTTATGTTTCTCTCTTTGATCATGTTTAGTAAGTTTATTATGTTAAGGTGAAAAGGTTACACTAATAATGTAAGAATAAGTATAATATAAACTCATCATGGACTTTAATATTTGATACTAACATGTTTTGTATTTGTTATCTTATTCACTTTTAATAAATTGCTTGTTAAATAGATAATCTAGATTAATGTTTTATAACTCTTAGTACAACAAATACTTGACACATTTATAGCTCAACCGTATAGTGTAACTGAGACCTATGCTATAAAAGAAACTTGATTTGTTGTTAACATAAGTTAGCATCATAAATAGCTGACAACATTTATAATTATTAGCATTATTTAAATAAAATAACTAATGTAATCATGTTAATAATTTATAATCCAATTGAAAACTCCTATGTGTATGGTTTCTAGTTGATTAATAAAAAGAGTTTATACTATACTTGTTTGAAATACGATTAATAAATCCTCTAACCTTGACAATTATTTTATCCTTGTTTAATCCTTACATTAATATCACATCTCAAGAATCTTTTTAACTCCTTTTCTATTATTATCTATTTCTTTATTTGTAGTTTATATAGTTAACCTCCTTGTGGTTCGACCCCGGTCTTGCAAGGTTATTTATTACTTTGACGCTCTTGTATTTAAAAAAAGACATCAATTATTTGGTCGTGTAAAAAGGATGTAAGTTTTAATGAAAATTAGTCTTTCTTCAACAAAGACTAATAATGACTTTGACATTTTTTTCATTCCAAATCCCATCTAAGCAGCAATCATCTCCCATTTCACCATCCTATAAGTCTTTAAATATTACTTTGCAGGGAGAAACTATTATTGACAAACCTTTTTAAGTATATAGAAGAAGGATACAACCTGCTTTGACTCTCTTACAAGCCTAAGAATTTGTACCAGAGCAAGATAATGAACTTTCTCATTCATCTCTACCTACTTAGACTAATACGATTAAAAAATTGAAGTCTTCTCCCAAGTGCAGGAGTGCCAAAGTAATAAATAACCCAGCAAGACCAGGGTAGAACTACAGGGAGGTTAATTATATAAATTATAAATAATTAACCTTTTACAAGTCTCCAAATCCCATCTAAGCAGCAAATCTCATCTAAACAGCAATCATCTCCCATTTCACCATCTTGTAAGTCTCCAAATATTACTTTGCAGGGAGAAACTATTGTTGACAAACCTCTTCAAGTATATAGAAGAAGGATACAACCTGATTTGACTCGCAAGCCTAAGAATTCAAAATAAAGTGAGGTAATGAACTTTCTCATTCATCTCTACCTACTCATAGCTAATATGACTAAAAAATTGATATCTTCTCCCAAATACAAGAGTGACGAAGTAATAAATAACCTGGCAAGACTAGAGTCGAACTATAGGGAGGTTAATTGTATAAATTATAAACAACAACAACAACAATAGTAAAGTAGTAGTACTAATAATATTCATAATAATAGTAGTAGTATTGATAATAAGAAAAAGTTAAAAGGGGCTTTGAGATAGAAAGTTAATGTAAGTATTAAACAATTATTAGAATAATTATTAATGTTAGAGGATCCACTAAGGGTACTTCAAATAAATATAGTATAAACGTTTACTACTCACCTGCAAGCCACACACAAAGAAGGTTCCAATCGAATTATAAATTGTTAACATGATTACATTACCTATCTTATTTGAATAAATATAATACTTGTAAATGTTGTTAGGTATTCATGATTATAACTTATGCTAACAACAAATTAAGTTTTTTTCATAGCACACGTGTTAGTTGTACCATACAGTTGGGCTATGAAAGTGCCCAGTATTTGTTGTACTAAGTGTTATGACACGACCAAAAGATTGATGTCTTCTCCCAAGTGTAGAGTGTCAAAGTAATAAATAACCCGGCAAGACCAAGGTCGAACCACAGGGAGGTTAATTGTATAAATTATAAATAACAATAATAACAACAACAATAAAAACAATAGTAGTAGTAGTAGTAGTAGTAGTAGTAGTAGTAAAGAAGAAGAAGAAGAAGAAGAAGAAGAAGAAGAAGAAGAAGATAAGAACTTTGAGATGGAATATTAATGTAACGATTAAATAATGATAATAACAAATGTCAAGGTTAGAGATTCCACTAATGGTATGTCAAACAATTATAGTATAAACTCTTATTATTCAATTGGAAACCATGCACAAAGGAGGTTCCAATTAGATTACAAATTATTAACATGATTACATTAGTTACTTATTCGATTAATGCTAATACTTATAAATCTCGTCAAGCATTCATGATTATAACTTATGTTAACAACAAATCAAGTTTCTTTCATAGCTCAGGTGTCATTTATACCATACAGTATGGGCTAGGAAAGTGCCAAGCATTTGTTGTACCAAGTGTTATACAACATAAATCAAGATTAGTAATTTAACAAGCAAAGTATTAAAGAGTGAACAAGATAACAAATACAAAACATGTTAGTATCAAATATTAAAGTCCATATTAAGTTTACACTATATTTATTCTTACACCATTAGTGTAACCTTTTCACCTTGACATAATAAACTTAGCTAGACATAATGAAAGAAAGAAAAATAAATAAACAAAATAAGAACATAAATAAGATAAGAGTTAACTAAGTAAATGAAAGGAAATAAAAGGCATAAACTTGATATTAATGAAAGCAAAGCATAAGCAATACAAAAAATACAAAGAAAGAAAGAAAAAGGATGATCTTGATTAGGAGACTAAGATGCCTAAATGCATGGCAAATGCCTCCTTTTAAAGGCCAAAATTGGGAACTATTTATTTGATGACTAATTGATGAGTGGGTGGCCAACTCTTGACTTGATGACAATCCTTATCTTCTCTTGTTTGCCAAAAACATCATTGATAACGTCAAAATTAAAGCCACTCGAACACATGAAAGTTGTAGGCAATTGTCTCAGCTTTCTTGTGTAAAAACTTCAGCTCATTTAGACTTATAGAACTCCAGATATGGCCAAAATACTGAACAGTGCTCGAGCTGGAGGACAGCTTCGGGCTTCTTTGTTATTGCAATAATTTGGACTTGAAAATAGCCTTTTTAGATCTTGGACTCCATATGAAAGTTGTAGGCCTATGTCTTACCTTTTCATCCATATAAAGTAGATTTAAATCTGAGATCTATAGCTCCAAATATGACCCAATTACCGAACAGTATTCCAGTTTGGATTGCACTGACATCTCTTTTCTAATTTTTGTCATTTCTTTGCCCTTGCAATTTAAGTTCTTAAAGTCATCAATCAATCCTTTCATTTATATGATAGGCCTGCATTTAAAATGAACATTTACCATAAATTAATGGTATCTTATATTATTAGATATATTATTATAAAACATGCTTTAGTTAAGGAGTTATTGATACTTCAAGTACAAAATGATGATATAAAACCATGATAAAAATACACTTTTAAGTACTAATCATGTTATACAATACAAATCTAGATTAACCATTTAACAAGCAAGGTGTTAAGAGTGAACAGGATAACAAATGCAAAACATTTTAGTATCAAACATTAAAGTCCATGTTAAGTTTACACTATACTTATTCTTACACCATTAGTGTAACTTTTTCACCTTCACATAATAAACTTAGCCAAACATAATAAAAAATAAAAACATAAATAAACAAGATAAGAACATAAATAAGATAAAAATTAATTAAGTAAAGGAAAGAAAATAAAAGGCATAAGTAAGATATTAATGAAAGCAAAACTTAAGCATTACAAAAATACATAGAAAGTAAGATCATGATCTTGATTTAGAAACTAAAATGCTTAAATACATGGCAAATGCCTCCTTTTATAGGCCAAAATTAGAAACTATTGATTTGATGACTAATTGATGAGTGGGTGTCTAACTCTTGTCTTGGTGACAATCCTTATATTCTTGTCTGCCAAAAACATTATTGATAACGTCAAAATTTGAATCAGCCTTATGAAAGTTCTAAGAAATTGTCATAGCTTTGTAGGAAAAAAATATTGAGGTCTTTTAAATTTCTAGAACTTGAGATATGGGCTGAATAATGAACAGTATCTAGATTGTAGGATAGATTCGGACTTCTATGTTGTTGTTAAGATTTAGACTTCTAAATAGTAAAATTGAGTCTTGCCTTCCCATGAAAGTTTGAAGCCTATTTCTTAGCTTTACATTCATATAAAATAGATTTAAATCTGAGATTAAGAGCTCTAGATATGACCCAATTACCAAACAGTGTTCTATTTTAGACTCCACCAGCATCTCTTTTCTAAGTTTGGCCCTCTCTTTGTCCTTTCAATTTCAATACTTCAACTCACCAATCAATCCATTCATTTATGTGATAGGCCTGCATTTAGGATGAATATTTACCATAAATTAAAGGTATCTTAGGTATCAGACTTGTTATTATAAATATGTTTTAGTTAAAGAGTTATTAATACTTTAAATGCAAAATGATGATATAAAACATTAATAAAAATGCATTTTTAAATACTAATCACTAACCTTAATCAGCCAATTGCTATTAGAAAAAGAAGTAGAGAATGCACTAACAATCCCTTATATCATATAGCTAATTTTATGTCATTTCAAAAGTTCTCACCATCACACAAAGCCTTTCTCTAAAAAATAAACACCATATCTATTCTAAAAACCTTGCATGAGGCTCTAAGAAATGAGAATTGAAAAACTATCATGAGAGAAGAGGTGAATGCACTAGAGAGGAATCAAACATGACAAATAGTTGAGTTACCAAAAGAGAAGAAAAGAGTAGGGTGTAAATGGGTTTATGCCCTTAAATATAAAGTTGATAGCAGCCTAAAAAGGTATAAAACCAGACCAGTTGCAAAAGGATTTACACATACATTTAGGATAGACTATCAAGAGCATTTGCGCGATTTCTAAGATGAACACCATTTAATTCTGTTTTTTTATATGTTAAACTTGGATGATGTATGCAGCTATATGATGTTAAGAATGCCTTTTTACATTGAAAGTTGGAAGAAGAGGTTTATATGGATCCACCACTAGGATTCAATCACTCCCTTCTTCTCAACCAAGTCTGCAGAATAAAAAAGGCACTATATGGCCTAAAACACTCTCCTACAGCCTAGTTTGAAAGGTTCACCAAAGCCATGGTTTTAAGGCGTTAAGTTAGAAGAGCTCGCGTCACCTAGAACAAAACGGTGAAGGCGGTAAGGCCCAAAGCAGACAACATATGACAAGTTGGGCTTGGTTGCTACATATGGTATTAAAGCCAACCTCACTAGCTGTCTGATTGTGCCGACAGGGTCGTTGGGCTCCTTTTAGAGGATGGATTATAATATCTCATATCACCGAATAAGCAAGTAGTAGCTGGTTTTCTTAAGAGTATTGGTTCCCAACTTGTCATACGCGTTTTGAGGTGTTAAGCCAGAAGGGCTCATATCACCAGGAACAAAATCATGAAGGCGGTAAAGCTCAAAGCAAACAATATATGATAGGTTGGGTCAAGTTGTTACAAACTTATTCACTCTCTATAGTCTTTTTAAGACTTTGAAAAATATAATGCATATTGGATGATATCTGTTTTAAATATTGATATGATGACATATTGTATGATATATTTTTTAAGTATTGAGATGATGACAAATTAAATTAACCTAGGTTGACCTGCCAAACTCGTGACCTAATTTATGAGATTGAGATACCATAAAAAGAAAATAAAAAATAACAAAACCTCATTTACTACAAATCCAATGTTAAAAATTGAAATCGAAAAAAAAATCTATGAGACTAAGGTAATTCCACACAAAGCAAACAAGAAAAAAAAATCACAATGTTCAATTCCCAAATAACTTAATATTGAAGGATGAGATTAAAAAAAAATAAAAAAAAAGAAAACTAAGTTATCTTGGGTTAAAATTAATAAACAAATAAAAATAATAAATAATAAATCGAGTCAACTTGAGAAACTCGTGGTCCGGGTTATGAAATTTGAATAACTTAATAAATAGCAAAAAAAATTATGAAACCTAATTAAAAAAATATTCAATTTAAAAAGGATAAAAAAATAAATAGAGACAATCTAGATCAACTTGTCAAACTCACAATTTGGGTCATAAGATCCTATTAACCTCTCAGAAAGCAAGTTGAAAAAAGTATGAAGTCCAATTTCAAACCAACTCAATGTTAAATGATGAAATTAAAAAAATAAATCAATTAAAAAATAGTTAAAAAATAACTTGAGTCAACCCAAGTAATATGTTAAACTGGTGACCTGAATCATAAGATTCAAATAAATTCATAGAAAGTAAATCAAAAAAGTTACGAAACCCCTCTTCTAACATATCTTATGTTGAGGATTGAAATAGGAAAAAATTAAATCCATAAGACTGATATATAACCTATCAAAAATAAAATAAAATCAAAATCAAAATCAAAAAGCATAATTCCTAAAACAATCTATTACTTTATTTCTCAACACACCTAAAGTTATTTAAAATATATATTTTTTTAATTTAACAAGTACTTCAAAAAAAATTTAACTATTTTTAGCTTTAAAAATATTAAATTAAATTTTATGTGCTTTTAATGATTTTGATGCGTTTATATTGACCTAATCAAAAGATTGATATATTCTTTCAAGTGTAAGAATGTTGAAGTAATAAATAACCCGTCAAGACGGGGTCAAACAATAAGGAGGTTAATTGTAAAATTACAAATAATAACAACAACGATGATGATAATGATGATGATGCATTGAAGAGGACCTTGAGATGTAAGATTAATATAAGGATTAAAAAATGATAAAAACAATTGTTAAGGTTAGAAGATCCACTAATGGTATTTCAAATAAGTACAATATAAACTCTTTTTATTACTTAACTGAAAATCACATACAAAGAAGGTTTCAATCGGATTATAAATTGTTAATATGATTACATTAATTATTTTATTCGAATAATATTAATACTTGTAAATATTGTCAGGTATTTATAATTATAATTTAAGTTAATAACAAATCAAGTTTATTTCATAGCACAAGTGTTGGTTATACCATACGGTTGAGCTATAAAAATGTCAAGTATTTTTTATACAAAGGGTTATATAATATAAATCTAGATCAACAATTTAACAAGAAAAGTATTAAGAGTGAATAAGATGACAAATACAAAACATGTTAGTATTAAACATTAAGATCCATGTTGAGTTTATACTTTACTTATTCTTATACCATTAGTGTAACATTTTTACCTTAACATAATAAAATTAACTAAAAATAATAAAAGAGAGAAATATAAATAAACAAGATAAGAACATAAATAAGATATAAGTTAACTAAGTAACGGAAAGGAAATGAGAAGAATAAATAAGAAATTAATAGAAGTAAAATTTAAGCATTACAAATATATAAAGAGAAAATAAGAACATGATCTTGATTTGAAAACCAAAATACCTAAATGCATAGCAAATGCCTCTTTTTATAGGTTTAAATTTGGAACTATTGATTTGTTAACTAATTATTAAATAGGTGGTCACATCTTGACTTGGTGACAATCTTTATCTTCTTATCTGAACAAAACATCATTGCTAACATTAGAATTTAAACAGACTATCTTCATGAAAGTTCTAGCAAAATAATCTTAGCTTTCAAACCAGAAAAATAAGAACACTAAATAATATATAGGCTACAAGACAGATTTTGACTTCTCCATTGTTGCTACAATTTAAACTTGAAAACGGCCTTTTTGAATCTTAGACTTCACATGGAAGTTTTAAGCCTATGTCTTAGCTTTTCATCCATATAGTGCATACCCAAATCTAAGTTCTACAACTCTAGATATGACTCAATGACTGAATAGTGTTCTAGTTTGGACTAAGCCAATATTTGTTTTCTAAGCTTAGCCCTCTCTTTGTTATTTCACTTTCAATAGTTAATCACATCAATCAATCCTTTGAATTGTGAGATATAACTGCATTTAAAATGAACATTTATCATAAATTAAAGCTATCTTATATTATCAGACTCGTTATTATAAAACATGTTTAAGTTAAAGAATTTAATGATACTTTAAGTGCAATATAATAATATAAAATCTTGATAAAAATATACATTTAAGTATTAATTGAGGAGCAATCTTGTCTAACATAGATCGATCTTGGGTGCCTCTTGTTACCAACATAAATAGTGATTAGGGTTATTTGTTATTAACCACTTTATTAATATGTTTAAATTCAAAACCTCTCTCTTTGATGAGGTGCATGATTGTTCATCATCTTTTTTTTTCAAGATTTTTAGGCATTATATTCTCCTAAATTGAACTTTGGATAAGTGTCCTTGTTTTCATCTTCTTTTCATATCTAGAAGATACTAATAGTTGATGACAATATCACAATACTCTTCATTGCTAAGTTAAGATAATTTATATTGTTGCTAGTGTTTATATTAGTCATTGTCAAGTAATCTTTTAGGCCTAAATATTTTAGCATGTTGCTGAGTTAATACTTGTTTAGATTTGTCATCTAGGTCTTTGGAATGATAATATAACGAATATGACACCTATATACCTTATAAAGAGGTAAGTTCTGCACTTTTGTCACCTTTTTTTTTGTTGCCATTATTTATATATTTTCTTCTAGAATTATTATCCATGAATAATCCTAGTCTCTATCATGGTCAATTATGTTTTATCTTTTACAATTCTCTTTAACCAATAAGTCTTTTTAGCTTAGGGGTACCATTATTATTATTACTTTGGAGAATGAGTTGTTCTTTACTTTCATCTTTTTATTTATAAAATAAATACGACAAGTTTTTAATTCCTTTTGATTCTAGTTTTTAAAGATAAAAAAATTGTTAGTACCACTTTTAATATTTTTCCCTTTACTTTAGTAAAAAAAAGAAGGGATGTAATGATTGTTAGGGAACTTAATTTTTTCCCATCAATTGATTAAATATTTTCTCAACTCTTTTTATGTAAAAATATTATTCCTTATTTTCTTCAACCATTTGGGTAGCTTTTGTTTCTTTGCTACTAGGTTTAATAGCCTCTCTAGACTTTTTTAATATCGTTATCTTAAATAGTCTTTTTTTTTATTGATATTAGTTGTTGGACTTCCTCAAACTCTTTATCTAATTCTAAATTAGTTAAGGAATGCAGGTTCAAGACATCGTTTAAACAGTCAACTAGGTATGTTCCCTTTAGTGGCTTCTTTTCTACTTATTTTGCTAACATCTTCTTGTAATGAGCAACATCGTTTGTAAAGGTATAGATGTTTAATTATTTGTTTCCTATGAATATCTTCCTTATGTTCTACTACATCTATTTTAGAATGAGTATAATTTACTTCTACTTTATTATAGCTATGATGAACTTAATTTTTAATGTCTTGAGTCAAAAGGCACAACCCTCAATTGATTCCATAAGTTTTAGACAATTTTGGCTAAGTCATCAGTGTTACCTTTAGTTCTGTTATGTAAAAGTGCTCATGGAAACAAGTCTTTATCTTTTCTTGATTGTTGATGGAGTTAAATGGCAACATCAAGATTAGTGGAAAGTTTTCTTGGTTAATGATAAGCCAAACAACTTTAACTCCACAAAGGGTTCGCTACACCATCTCCACCTTAGTTTATGACTTGATGATGTGTACCCTCATAAATCAATTTTCATCCTCAAAGAATCATTTGAAATCTGCATTTTTTATTCCTCAATAAATTAGTTACGACCTATTAACTCATTCAAGATACATATGATTATATATAGGTCTTGTTGTCTATTCTATTTCTAGCCTTATCTAACTTAAATATTGGTCTAGTTTATTACCATTTATCATTTTCTCGCTTAATTGACAAAAAGGTTTGTCATGCATTAAACTACCCATTTATAGGTTGTTGTTTGGGAAAATAGGATTATAGGACCACATATTTAGCACATGGTTGCTTGTATATTTGCAAAGTAACTAGTATATTAGTCGTTATCATGTCTAAACTGTAATCTTTTTATATTTAATAAATTATATATAGCCTATAACATAAGGCATAAAAATTTTTAAAACTCATATCAGAGTGTTTATGACTATAGAATTTTTTAGGACTTGCCTTCTAGATATATAGGCCAATAAATTTCCAAACCTGCTATGTTATAATTTATTATAGATCAAATTCAATTGATTATGGCCTATATAAATCTATTACCCATCACGATAAAGCCCAATTTAAGAGTAGCCATGACTTTAATGATACTTTTCATAATGTAGTTCTCTGTTATAGTGATAAGTTAAATAATGATAATCCTTTTGTGTCAAATCTAACACTTGTTTATTCATAGAAATTTACGATGATGAAGGAATATCATATTTTTCACAACCAATAAATTTATCTTTTTCTTAATTGTGCTAATTATTCATAAAATATAGCAGTAAATACAAGTTTACTTGTATTTGTTTTTTGTGACTTTTTTGTTAGTTAATAAAATAAATATTGAATTTTGTCTCATTAGGTGTACCGATTTATTTAATCAATTTAGATATTTCAAAATTAATTAAGCTACTTGTTATTTGTTTTTTCCTTTCAAATAAGAGAAACTAAAACTAAAAAATCAAGTGGATAGTTGAAATACCAAGACCTTAAACCTTAAGAAAAAGTTATCTATTTCGTGGGAATACCAAGACTCTAAACCTTAAAAAAATGTTATCTATTCTGTTTGCCACCCTACATGAAAAAAGATAGATGTTTATAAAGGAAAATTACAGAGAATTAAAAGATAATGGAGGGAATTAAAAGATAATGGAAATTAAAAAAGACAATAAAGCAAGTAAATACTAGGAAAAAATAAAAGAAAGATAAATTGTATTGAATAAACTAGAACATAATTGATTTTAACCTTTTTTTTTTCTTTGTATGACAATAAACAAGTATTGTTCTTATCTATTGATATATAAATGATTTCTCATGTAAATACACGTCATATGCAAAAACACATGTTTAATGTTATGTTAGACAACACAAGTTATAGAAGCAATTATAAAGCCCTTAATAAAAGGCAAAAATTAGGTTTTGCAAAACAACTAACTTTCATTCTAAATCTTTTAGGCGATTCCAAACTTCTATACCTCATGCGTATGTTAGGTTTTTATTAAGAAATATTCTAAAAAACATGAGAAAAATATTGTTCACACGCCAATGTTCACTAAGGAACAAATCATTATAGATTGCTAAAATGATTTCTTTATTGTTTTAGTCTCTCTTCATCTTCTTCTTTTATTGAACACTTATAAGCCAAAATTAATAGTCAATTAAAGAACTTTTATTAAGGAATAGATTCAAAGAGAGGGGACTAAGATGAAAAAAGTGATAAATGAGATGATTTTTCTAAACTTGGGGCTAAACTTACACTTTACTCCTCTCACTTTATGACACGACCAAAAAATTGATATCTTCTTCCAAGTACAAGAGTGTCAAAGTAATAAATAACCCAATAAGACCAAAGTAGTAGTAGTAATTATAATAAAGAAAAAGGAAAAAAAGTTGATGAGAACTTTATGATGGAAAATTAATGTAATGATTAAACAATGATAACAACAAATGTCAAGGTTAGAGGATCCACTAACTGTATGTCAAACAAGTATAGTATAAACTTTTATTATTCAATTGGAAATCACAAACAAAAAAGATTTCAATCAGATTATAAATTGTTAACATGATTACATAGTTATCTTATTCAATTAATGTTAATACTTGTAAATCTAATTAGAAATTCATGATTATAATTTATATTAACAATAAATTGACAAGACTAAAAGGTTGATGTCTTCTCCCAAGTGCAGGAGTGTCGAAGTAATAAATAACCCGGCAAGACCGGGGTCGAACCACAGGGAGGTTAATTGTACAAATTATAAACAACAATTATAAACAACAACAACAACAACAACAACAACAATAATAATAATAATAATAATAATAATAATAATAATAATAATAATAATAATAACAATAACAATAATAATAAAGAGAAGAAGAAGAAGATGATGATGATGAGAACTTAGAGATGAAATATTAATGTAAGGATTAAACAATAATAATAACAAATGTCAAGGTTAGAGGTTCCACTAATGGTATATCAAACAAGTATAGTATAAACTCTTATTATTGAATTGGAAACCACACACAAAGGAGGTTCCAATCAGATTATATATTGTTAACATGATTACATTAGTCATCTTATTCAATTAATGCTAATACTTGTAAATCTCGTCAAGCATTCATGATTATAACTTATGTTAACAACGAATCAAGTTCCTTTCATAGCTCAGGTGTCGGTTATACCATACATTATGGGCTATGAAAGTGCCAAGCATTTGTTGTACCAAGTGTTATACAACATAAATCAAGATTAGTCATTTAACAAACAAAGTATTAAAGAGTGAACAAGATAACAAATATAAAACATGTTAGTATCAAACATTAAAGTCCATATTAAGTTTACATTATACTTATTCTTACACCATTAGTGTAACCTTTTCATCTTGACATAATTAACTTAGCTAGACATAATGAAAGAAATAAAAATAGATAAACAAAATAATAACATAAAAGTTAACTAAGTAAAGGAAAGGAAATGAAAGGCATAAACTTAATATTAATGAAAACAAAGCATAAAAAATACAAAGAGAGAAAGGAAGAGCATGATCTTGATCTGGAAACCAAGATGCCTAAATGCATGGCAAATGCCTCCTTTTATAGGCCAAAATTGGAAACTATTGATTTCATGACTAATTGATAAGTGGGTGGCCAACTTTTGACTTGGTGACAATCCTTATCTTCTCTTGTATGCCCAAAACGTCATTGATAACGTCAAAATTGGAGCCAGTTGTAAACATGAAAGTTGTAGGCAATTATGTCAGCTTTCTTGTGTAAACAATTCAAGTTCCTTTAGTGTAACCTTTTCACCTTGACATAATTAACTTAGCTAGACATAATGAAAGAAAGCAAAATAGATAAACAAAATAAGAACATAAAAGTTAACTAAGTAAAGGTAAGGAAATGAAAGGCATAAACTTGATATTAATGAAAGCAAAGCATAAACATTACAAAAAATACAAAGAGAGAAAGGAAGAGCATGATCTTGATCTGGAAACCAAGATGCCTAAATGCATGGCAAATGCCTCCTTTTATAGGCCAAAATTGGGAACTATTGATTTGATGACTAATTGATAAGTGGGTGGCTAACTTTTGACTTGGTGACAATCCTTATCTTCTCTTGTCTGCCCAAAACATCATTGATAACGTCAAAATTGAAGCCAGTTGTAAACATGAAAGTTGTAGACAATTGTCTCAGCTTTCTTGTGTAAAACATTCAGCTCATTTGGACTTCTAGAACTCCAGATATGGCCAAAATACCGAACAGTGCTCGGGCTGGAAGACAGATTCGGGCTTCTTTGTTGTTGCTACAATTTGGACTTGATAATGGCCTTTTTAGATCTTGGGCTCTATGAAAGTTGTAGGCCTATGTCTTACCTTTCCATCCATATAAATTGGACCTAAATCTGAGATCTGTAGCTCCAGATATGACCCAATTACCGAACAGTGTTCCGGTTTGGATTGCACCGACATCTCTTTTCTAAGTTTGACCATCTCTTTATCCTTGCAATTTAAGTTCTTCAAGTCATCAATCAATCCTTTCATTTATGTGATAGGCCTGCATTAAAAATAGACATTTACCACAAATTATAGGTATCTTATATTATTAGATACATTATTATAAAACATATTTTAGTTAAGGAGTTATTGATACTTCAAGTGCAAAATGATGATATAAAACCATGATAAAAATGCACTTTTAAGTACTAATCACAAATCAAGTTCCTTTCATAACTCAAGTGTTGGTTATACCATACCGTATGTGCTATGAAAGTGTCAAGCATTTGTTGTACCAAGTGTTATATAATATAAATCTAGATTAGTCATTTAACAAGCAAAGTATTAAAGAGTGAACAAGATAATAAATACAAAAGATATTAGTATCAAACACTACAGTCCATATTAAATTTACATTATACTTATTCTTACACCATTAGTGTAACGTTTTCACCTTGACATAATAAACTTAGTTAAACATAATGAAAGAAAAAAAATAATAAATAAAATAAGAACATAAATAAAATAAAAGGTAACTAAGAAAAAGAAATGAAAAGCATAAAGTTGTTATTAATGAAAATATAACCTAAACATTCCAAAAATACAAACAAAAAAAGCAAGAGCATGATCTTGATCTGGAGACCAAAATAGCTAAATGCCTCTTTTTATAGTCCAAAATTGAAAACTATTAATTTGATGACTAATTGATGAGTAGATGGTCAACTTTTGACTTGATGACAATCTTTATCTTCTCTTAATTGCCCAAAATGTCATTGATAACGTTAGAATTACAACCACTTAAAAACATGAAAGTTGTAGAAAATTGTCTCAACTTTCCAAAAAACGAAATAGAGGTTATTTGGACTTCTAGAACTCCAGATATGGGTCAAACACTGAACAGTGTTTGGACTATAAGATAGATTTAAACTTCTTTGTTGTTGCTATAATTTAGACTTGAAAATGACCTTTTTAAATCTTGAACTCCTTATAAAAGTTATAGGACTATGTCTTACCTTTCCATCCATATAAAATAGACATAAATCCGAAATTTACAGCTTCAAATATGATCCAATTACCAAATAGTGTTATAGTTTGGACTACGCCAACATCTCATTTCTAAGTTTGACCATCTCTTTGTCCTTTCAATTTCAGTTCTTAAACTCATCAATCAATTCTTTCATTATGTGATAGGCTTGCATTTAAAATGAACGTTTTCCATAAATTAAAGGTATCTTATATTAATAGATATGTTATTACAAAACATGCTTTAGTTAAGAAATTATTGAAATTTCAAGTGCAAAATAATGATATAAAGCATTTATAAAAATGCACTTTTAAATACTAATCACACCCCCCAACCAGCTTATTACTAGTTCCTAGTAATCAAAGCATTAAAATAGAAAAATAATTTTCAAATTCTATAAAGTAAAGTATTCATCATTCAACTTCTATTAATATATTCAGAAAAACAAACTCTCATCAAATTTATATATCTATTCAATACCTCTTAAACAAGATATGAATAAACTTTTCTTTTATACTCAATCTATCAACACATAGTTATCGGGCTTTATTTGGAAGAAAACAAAATTCTTGTTCTAATGTTTAAGGTTAACTTTCTTAAGTTGAGATTTTTTTTTTGTTTTTTTTGTTTTTTTAAATATATATACATTCAACTTAAAATACAATGCATCTTTAATCCATGTAACGAGCTTTCGGCTAATGACTCCCAAACTAGTTGGTCTTAGGGCATTAAGTGTTAAGACACCCCTACAAGCTTAATAACTCTGGTTATTATTATTATTACTACTACTACTACTACTATTATTAGTATTACTACTACTACTACTACTACTACTACTACTACTACTACTACTATTATTATTCTTATTATTGTTGTCGTTATTATTGTTAATATTGTTATTGTTATTGTATTATTGTTATTTCTAATTTATACAATTAACCTCCATATGATTCGACCCCGGTCTTGCCGAGTTATTTATTACTTCGATGCTCCGACACTTGGAAGAAGACATCAATCTTTTAGTCATATCAACAATCTTGCACATACATTATGAAATAGAAAACACAGTTAGTTAAATTTTTTTGTCAACTACTACCCTCTCCCCCCAACCAAAACGAGACATTGTCCTCAATGTTCTAAGGTAGAAAGATAGAGTATAGAAGACATCACCTAAAATAAAGAACACTAACAAACCTGAAATACACTTAAACAAATATAAAAAACAACAAAACATAATGATAAAACTAAAAGATATAAAGATTCACAAATAAAGACTCAAATCCAATCTAAGTTTTTTACAGCTTTCCTTATATGACCAATTTATACGACTCATGGATGCATCAATTACAAGAATGAAAGATTGTAGTTGGTCAATCAATTGCTTAGTAGTAGCAACAGAGATTATGATTTATCATGTAGAAGATATTAGAAATTCTTGTTCCACAGCATGAATAAGAAAAGACAACAACTTATCATAATAACTATTAACATTTAATAGACCTATAGATTTATGGTGAATGTGCAGTTAGGCTCAAGAGGAAATATAAAAGATCTTTTTCAATGTGCTCAGATCACTTGGTAAGGCAAGGAAAGCATCAACATGGTTAAACATTGCATTCATTCGAGTAGACATTGTGAAGACGTGTAGTTCATCTCCAATTGTTTTTCCAATGATGTCCCCTTGTGCTAAAGTTTCGGGGACAACCCCCAAAATTTGACTACCTCCTAAAAATACAATTATTAACACATCTCTCATTAACCCAAGATTACCTTCCCTATACACTAAATAAATCTTTCTCTCAGCTAGCACCTGACCAAGATGATTTGCTAATTCTAAAAACTCATTTTCTTTTCCAGGACTAGATTAAAAAAAAACACAAACATTTCTTATGTGAGGACCTGAGGAACTTGTCATTTCAACACACTTTTATATTTGTTGAATATATAGGTTGAGTAGAAATGAAAGGAAGAAAAGGAGGATTTTACAGACGAGAAATTGGAAAGGCAATCATACCACTTATATATAAGCTAGTTGAAATATCTCTCTCTCTCTCTCTCTCTCTCTCTCTTTCTATTTATTTTTCAAAAAGCATGTATATATACAAGTAGTTGTGATTGTGGCTCATATTTTCCCTTGATTTTACGTCCAAAAACAATTTAAACACCTTTTATGGGTCAAGAATAGGCTTCCCATCTAGTTCTTAAAAATTAACAAACAAAGTTTTTTTTTAGTCAGATTCCCAAGACTATATCAAGCATCTTTTTTATGAAAATGGTCATAAATCATAAAATCCACAATGCACATCACCATTATGATAAGACTTAAGAGTCAATAGAAGATTATTTAAAAACTCTTTGTGTTTTGAAATAAATCTCATATTTTGACAATTTTCACAAGTTCTGCAGAATGCATGTGAATCCTTGAACTTGGCGGACCAATAAAATCCACTTTGTAAGATTTTTGCAATTGTTTTCTTTGATGAGAAATGACTTTTATATGCCTCAAAGTGATAAAATTTAATGACACTACTGACCTCATTATCAGGAATGCAACTTTGAAATATTTTATCAAGATAATATTTCAATAAGCAAAGATCATCACAATAAAAGTTTTGCACGTCACTCAAAAACTTTCTTTTTTCTTGATTATTCAAATGAGCTGGCAAAAATTCTCCCTGGCAACAGCACCAAAAACTTGACACAACCGAAAGATTGATGTCTTCTCCCAAGTGTAGGAGTGTCAAAGTAATAAATAACCCAGCAAGACCGAGATTGAACCACAAGAAGATTAATTATATAAATAATAATAATAATAATACAGCAACAATAACAATAATAGTAACAATAACAAAAATAATATTAATATTAATAGCGGTAGTGGTAGTAATTATAATAACAAAGAAGAAATTGATGAAAACTTTAAAATGAAAGATTAATATAATAATTAAAAAATGATAACAATAAATATTAAGGTTAGAAGATCCATTAATAGAATGTCAAACAAGTATAGTATAAACTCTTATTACTCAAATGAAAACCACACACAAAAAAAGTTCCAATCAAATTATAAATTATTAACATGATTACATAGTTATCTTATTCGATTAATGTTAATACTTATAAATCTTGTTAGGAATTCATGATTATAACTTACGGTAACAACAAATCAAGTTTCTTTCATAGCTCAAGTGTCGGTTATACCATGCAATATGAGCTATGAAAGTACCAAGTATTTGTTTTACCAGATATTATACAACATAAATCTAGATTAATCATTTAACAAGTATCAAAGAGCTAACAAGATAATAAATATAAAATATGTTAGTATCAAACATTAAAGTCCATATTAAGTTTACATTATACTTATTCTTCCATCATTATTATAACCTTTTCACCTTAATATAATAAACTTAGTTAAACATAATGAAAAAAAACAAAATATAAATATAAATAAGATAAAAGTTGACCAAGTAAAGGAAATGAAAGGCATAAACTTGATATTAATGAAATCATAACCTAAACATTACAAAAATACAAAGAAAGAAAGCAAGAGCATGATCTTGATCTAGAGACCAAGATGCCTAAATACATGGAAAATACCTCCTTTTATAGATCAAAATTGAAAACTATTGATTTGATAACTAATTGATGAGTAGGTGGTCAACTCTTGACTTGGTAACAATCTTTATTTTTCATTGTCTACCCAAAATGTCATTGATAACATCAGAATTGAAACCACTTGAAACATGAAAATTATATGAAATTATCTCAGATTTTCAGGAGAAAAAAAAATGAAGGTCATTTGGACTTCTAAAACTCTAGATATAGATCAAATACTGAATAGTGTCGAGTTGTAGGACAGATTCAAACTTCATTGTTGTTGCTACAATTTAGGCTTGAAAATTACCTTTTTAAATCTAGGGCTTTATATAAAAATTATAAGCCTATATTTTACCTTTTCATCCATATAAAATATACCTAAATCTAAGATCTATAACTCCATATATGACCCAATTACCGAACAGTGTTATAATTTGAACTGCACCAGCATCTCTTTATCTTTTCAATTTCAATTCTTAAACTCATTAATCAATCCTTTCATTTACGTGATAGACCCGCATTTAAAATGAACATTTACTGCAAATTAAAGATATCTTATATTATTAGATATGTTATTATAAAACATGATTTAGTTAAAGAGTTATTAATACTTCAAGTGTAAAATGATGATTTAAAACCTTAATAAAAATATATTTTTAAGTACTAATCACTTTACAAAATATAAACTTTCAAACCTTAACAACTTATGAAATTCAATTTCAATTCCAAACTTTATTATTTTTATTTTTTGGTCTCTTGTTTGAGAAAGGAGAGAAAATAATTGAATTTTGATGATAAAAAAAAAATCTAGTTAAGAGCAATTTCACTACTAAAATGATTAGTTTTGGTGTTAATGGGTTCCTGCTGATGGAAAAAGTTTATACAAGGTATGTTTTTTCCTTGAACATACCTGAAATAATAGATGTGAATCCAAAAATAACTTTTATTTCTAGTTGATTGTAAGTCATAGAGCAGATTTATAGTTGTTAGAGCCTATAGATAAGTTTTAGAAAGTTTTTAAAGTATTTGTTTTTCTAGATTAAAATATAATTGAAAATAGACTTCTTTTAATGACTAACTCGATTTTCTAGCAACTAGAAGTTGTCAAAATCTAAACAATACAAGTGAAATATTGCCTATTATATTTTTTTAGACATTAATTATTTACCTTTTAACAAAAAAACAAAAAAAAAACTAGATAAATAAACTATTTTAGGTCCATATACCTAGCTTTTCACTAACCCTAGAGATAGGGCTTTCTTGCTATTTTTTTTACCTATTATAATTGTATTTTTTTTTTAATTTCATTACTTAATATTTAATTTATTATTAATTAAGTATGGTAATTTATTTCAGTTTGATTTTTTTCCAATCATTTTGATAATTTATGGTTATTGATTTTATAATTGTATTTTTTATATAAAAAAATTATCAACCCAATTAAATTTATGATCCGAATCACAAGTCTAACTAATTAACTTTAGCTAAATAAAGATTAGGCTAAATAAAAAAAATCCATTACATAAATAGTTATTGATTTATTTAATTAGATATCTATATGAACTTTTTAAATTTTCTTGAGATTTTATTATATACAAAAATATGTAAAAATCTACATATCCATATTTAAAAAAAAAAAAAAAAAAACTATTTGACTTGCAGTGAAACATGGATGAAATAGTTAGTTATAATGAAACCTTGTCTTTTATATATAAAAAAAATAAACCTCAATGAATAAGTTTTGGCAGAAGAATGCCCTAAGATGGGAGAAGAAACCTACTCGTGCAGATTTCCTGCATGCATGTGTTGATATTTCGAATACAGACTTGCATCCAGCAATCATGCAACAGTTTTTGGTTAAGAGGTAATGGGAGAAACCAGGTCTACCTGTGGCGATATATTGAGCATAATGTCACATGAAGCACACTTTACCTATGCAATAAAATCGATAACCACTAAGCCACATGTACATAACAGCCCTTGTTCAAAATCCAAGATCGAATGTAGGCCATTCATCCATTTTCCCTGCACTCTTGGGCTGATCAAGAGTCTTCTTTTTATCATCATTAGGACAGTGAGCAAAGGAACCCATCAAACTGGAAATACTTGCAGCAAAAGCTTCATCACAGCATTTGGTGTCAGCTTCTACTTTGGCCGGATGACACTACACAAGATATGCAAGAAAACATACAGTTTCAGAATCACAGAGCTTATAAAATAAAATAAAATAAAATAAAAAAATTAGCAGGATAGTGCAATTCATGTTCCTCCAATAATAATAAGCTTGTGCCTTGGTATGAAAGACACTGGTCAAGTGTTGTATAATTCATGTATTTGGACTCCAGACAACAGACGATATACTCTGATGTCCAAAGAAATGAGCTGAATCTTTATATGTGGAAATTTTGGTGTGGATTTTTACTGATTTTTCTATAGAAGAATTAAAATCCTTAGCCATGGTTGCACAATCAATTAGTTCAGAACAATCACATGGTTGCACACATTGCCAAAATGGAGGAAACTTTTCCGAGCACAAGGACAATAATGTAGGCACACGCTGAAATGGGACTTTCAGATATGACATGGGGGAACAATAGCCCAAACCTGTTCAAAATTTCCAGCAGCTTCAGTGTCATTGGGAAATTGATTACCGCTAAAAGTAGATGATACTGCAAGATTAAATACAGCCAGATTCTCAAAATTTAGATATTAGGAGAGACATGACCTAGAAGATTGGGCAAAAAGAAGCATTCATTGCATGATCACATATTGCATAAAAACCTGCCTTCGGAAAAGTTGAGATCAGCAGATATCCCAATGTCCACAATTTTACTTGATCCTCCATCATCCAAATTTTGACTGGGTCCTTCAAGTGGCAATGGTTGTCTCGATAATTCAGAGTCTTCTGATAGAGTTGAAGCATTTATGCTCTTATCAATACACTGTACAGCAGCACTCCCCTGAACTGCAGGTTTTTGGAGAATGGACAAGATTTGACAGGCTGCAAAGGTGAAAACTTGCAGTTAGTTTAAGCTTAACCAATATGGCAAAGCATCATAATTAGAATTGTGAATCACAAATCCATAATAACTCTGAC
Source organism: Populus pruinosa (assembly GCA_026413675.1). Taxonomy (NCBI): domain Eukaryota; kingdom Viridiplantae; phylum Streptophyta; class Magnoliopsida; order Malpighiales; family Salicaceae; genus Populus; species Populus pruinosa. The sequence goes on from CM048598.1 coordinate 8,151,590, forward strand.
CTATTTAACTTTGGTTTTCACACAAAATGTAAGACGACCATGCACAGAAGTCTTTAATTCACACTGCATGCTAATGCTGGTTGACAAATACATTCCAAAGTAACTTTTTGATTGTCTTATGCCCAATTATGGAATGACATATAAACTTTCTAAACACAACAACTTGATTTAGATAGTAGAAACAGAGATACTGGAATTTTTTGTATGTACAAAACCCATATAGTACAATCAAAGAGATCAGATTCAGAACTCAAAAATGATGTTGTGAAATTGATGAACCAAGGAAAAACAAGCACACCATTGCGTAAAGTTTTGTTTGTAGGAACAGCATTGCACAACTTGGTTCTATCTTCAATAGAGATGCTTCTTGAATTTGTATCTTCCCTTAAATAAGTGTTTGGATATTTTCCTGTCAAAAATAGAAATTCACAAGTTTTCAGCAAAAAAAAGCATTAAATTAAAGACAAATAAAAGGGCATTGCTCTCTGTCCAATAAAGTTGAGGTATCCGTGGTACATACAATCCTGCGAAGGCTTCTTTGTAGGGATTGTCTTAAAAAATTTCATCTCCTCATAAATGTACATGCTAAAATTTGTGTCTGCAGCATTTGTTGAAAAGGCACTGTTTTGAAGTTTCTCTAAAGGTGAAGTTTTCAGGAGGAAAGACCATACCCCAAGATACTGCTAAATTCCAAAGCAATGGAAATAAAAAAAGGTCAAGTAAAATCCAAGTTCTAGTAACCAATAATACCTTCAGAACTCATTAATGGCTCGCCAACTTCTACCAAAAATTTTGGCAGTGCAAGCTTGCTTCCGACTTTCACATCTTCTGACAAGCTGAGGAACTTACTGGTCAGGAAGGTTTTACCTTCACTTAATAAAGTGACCTGCATACTTGAAAGGCTTAAGAAAAGCAGGAAGGAACAGTAAAAAATAAAAATAAAAACACAGTACTCTTATTCCTTAAATTATCAAGTACTATGCAAATGAATACAGTTACTGACAGAATACTTCATCAGAGTATAGACCATGTAATGGTGTATTTTTTAAATATAAGGTTCGTTTATAATAGTTGGATTTCACAAATTCATTGCAGTTCTTGCAGCTTAGCACACCACACAAAGTTGCAAGCATGTAACTTAATCATTGAGCAGATATCTCAAAGTCATGACTTCCTCCAAGATACATAAATAATCAACAAATTTTGTGCAGAAAGCCAATATTAAGATTGTTCAAAACCCTGCAAGCTACCACATATGTTAAATTGAAAACCATCTACAATAAAACAATTTCCTGTGGAACCTCTCCCTAACTAAAGTAAATAGATGGTGTGTATTAAAGAAGCTAAAGTAAATAAATGACTATCCAACCTAAGAAAGGCCATGTACTTCAAAAAGCTTCGTTATTACCATGAAGTACATGCAAGTGATTCAACATTAAATTAGGAAAGCAAACCAAAAGGGACTATATTAAATGAAGCACTATGAATCCTAGGAACAACCAAGGAAAGGATCGTATATAATGTAAAGCTTGTAGACCAACCTGCATTCTGTAAGAACCACAAGAAGCAAGCCTGAGGATTCCACTGTGGTACTTCTTGGCCTTTTGAGTTATATGACTAGTGTAAAGAGCACACCACTCTGTATTGCAGAGGAATCAAATGCAAAAGGTAGAATGGTGTAATAGAAGTCAGATTATCAGAATAGAAAAATTTATAAATGTGGAATGCAAAAGATATCAATAGATATATGTAGCTACGAGAGGAGCAACTTTAGGTTAATGATGACTAGGAATACTGAAGGAATACTGGTGATGAGAAATTGATATCCATCAATAACCTTACAGAACACTGGTTCAAAAACCACCATGAGAAAGAGAGAGAGAAATAATCCATATCAACAATCATGCTGGCTAACCTTTTTCAATGGATTTGTTGTCTTTAATACAATTTGGCTGTCCATGCATTGTTCCCGGTTTGCTAGCATCATTAGAATTATTTCCTTCAATGTTCAAATCCTCTAGAAGCTGATTTTCTCCTCCAGGTTCTCCAATGTCAACCAAATGAGCATCAAATGATATTGATTCACCAGAACTTATTATTTCATCTTTCTTGAGGAACCTACAATCTAATTGTCTCTTGCTTGCATCATACAGCATGATCTGAATGTACACCCAAAAATGAAGCTATAGATTCATTGTTATAAGAAAGAAAGCAAAAGAAAAAAAAAATGTCATTATAGTAAATTCACACATTATTGTTTAACTTTTTTGAATAGGTTAAATGGAAAAATAAATTATCTAATAAATTATTAATCAGAAGCAAAGCTTCCAGAGTGAATGATTCTTAGAATTCAACAAACAAGATGATTAGCCTTGCAAATAAGACTGACATGCGTAAGTCCTCAAACCAACCTGCATCCCTAAGGATTCACGACTGGCAAGTCTTAAGAAACCATCGTGGTACTTCTTGGTCTTTTGAGTCATTTGCGTAGTGTATAAGACCTGCCATTCTGTGTTGAAAAAGGGAAAATGTTGACCATAAGTTTTCTAAAAGTGATGCAGATAGCACAAACATAACAAAAGAAACAGAATCCTAATTGAGAACCATCTTATTAATTGTAAATAGAAAACCATCATAAGAAGCATCTTTTGGTGTGCAAATCAAGCATGACATCACAGCTGTTAGAATGTTACACAACAGCTATACCAAACCATCCAGGCACATGATGAGTATGACCATCTAACTGTAGTTCCCAGGAATCAATAGCATTGATGTGGTTTGTACTGATCCAAATGAGTTGGCGACCGCAGCATACCATCTGAACCAGATATGCTGTGCTTGATGCAATTTACCTTTTTGTTATTTTAAGAGATTCAACACGTTAATTTCACTACACAGAGATAAATTAAAAATCAAAAGTGATACTAAAAGAAGAGCATAAAGAGTTGAAATTATAGAAACAGAGTACACAAAATGCAAAGAACTTTTAGAGCATCATACAAGACAAAAGAAGCAACAATTTCCTAATTCATTAATGATGACTAATTTGAACTCTACAATTGCTTCAAGGTAGGAATGACATGGTTACATGATGCTCCCTCATTTTTGTTAAAACATGAAAAAGAAAAAAAAAATTAAACAACACCTACAAAGAAAATGAAAAAATTCTGTTCAACGACAAACCTGTGGCACTTTTTGACATATCTGGACTGCTCTCTGGCACTACGTACCTTCGCAGTTCACTCTTCTTGATCTCTAAAACATAAGCAACCATCACAACTTAGCCCAATACAAGCTCAAACACAAACTATTATCTAACTTGCGCCCATAAGAATTAGCATCTCGATACCATCATTCTAAGAACATCGAGAGAACAAACAACATGATCATTTCTGCAAAAACAATAAATTCATCAAACCACAAAATAAGTAAAACTAACCTTTGATGATCTTTTGCGACGTGCTTAGACAATCCGGTCGTGCTTCATTCTTCTCAACAGTATCCTCTCCACCTGTGACCACAAAAATTAGCAATACATTTGAATTATAAAATTATCAAAACAACAAATTCAAAAACAGAATATTGTTAACATCACTACCGGAGGGAGAAATCGAAGGATTTCTAAACTTTTGTCGACGCATGAAGCCAAACCTTTCGGTAATTTTCCTATCTCTTCCGTGAAAATTCGAATCTGATACCGGTAGCTTATTATTACTATTATTATCACCACTGACCTCAGGATCTCCAATATCAACAAGAAAGGAATTGAATGTTAGGGTTTCACTGGAACTAACAACTTCTTCATCCTTCAAGATTCTGCATTCTAATAACTTCTCGCACTCGTCAAACAGCATGACCTAAACACGAATTTGGCAAACAAAGCAAGCGCAGAAAAGAAATAAAAAAACGGAAAACCTAATTCTTACGAAATTAACATGAAAATGAAAGCTCGGGTGAATTTACCTTGTTTGTGGAGAAGTGAAGATCTAAGAAACCGTCTTGATAGATTTTTCGCTTTTGCTTGATGTGCTTTGTGTAGGTTACGCTCCATCTCTGCTTATTCTTATTCTTCTTCTTCCAATCGATATCCTCCATTATTGAAGTGTTTTTTGTGGTTTCGGAATTCGAAATCTGAGGAAATGATGTCAATATTACAAAACGCAATTTCTACTTGGCGGGAAGGGAAAACTACGAAGCCAGTGAGGCGTTATGTTTTATTTCCATTTTGGAAGGTTGGTATGTATCAAAATGATGAGCATGAAACGGTGCTGTTTCGGACCGCCATTTGCCTTACATTTGCATATTCGTCCGTGTCTCAAGAGAGGAATTTACTAAATTTTCATCTTTCTCTAATATTGCTCTCAAAAGATTGTTCCAATCATAATTTTGAAAGCAGTTCGGTATATCAATTCAAAACCTGATTGACTCAAAGTTAAAATTAAATTAAATTAAAAAAAAATAAAAATAAAAATAAAAATTTGGTGTGATCAAATAGATTAACCCGGTAAAATCTAATCAAAAATTAAGTTGTAACTCGTTAACTTTTGATTTTTTACTAAAATAACATCATTTTAATTTAAAAATAAAAAAAATTGACATGGATGATCCAATCAAAATCAAGAACTCAAATCTTGGATCAGGCTAACCACCCAGGCATGTCTAAAATCTATGATTCCAATAATTCTTACGCCTTGTATGTTGATAAAAGTTGGCTGGTATTTTACATGCAATAGTAATTTTAGGGGTAAGTAAAAAAACAAAAAAACCAATTAAATCAAAAAAATAAAAAAAAAACCAAAAAAACCAAACCATAAAAAAATCGATTAGAATTTTTTAAAAAACCAACTTATTCGATTTCGTTTTAATTTCATAAGCCTGAAACTGAATTGAATCCAAACCAAAAAAACTGAGCCAAAAAAATAAAAAAATCGAGTCAAACCAAAACTAGTCGGTTTGAACTGGTTTTTTCTAAAATAACTTAACTAAAACCAATCGGTTTAAACTGATTTTGGTTTGGTTTTGATTTTAAAAAATCAATTTGATTACTCTTTTTTTATAAAAATTGAACTAAACTGAAAATGATCATTACTTGACAGTTTTTTATGATCGGCTTGTTTTAACTCGCAAGTGCACGAGTGTGCGATGTAGCAATTAACTTGGTAAGATCGAGATCATAGCCACAGAGAGCTAGATCTGGAAATTAAGCTAGGTAACAAAAAAAACTCAAGAGAAATTAAATTAACAATAACTTGGTTGAAAATAATTGATGGATTTATTTTCAAAGATGAAAAGGTGTAAATAGATTTTAAATGACAAGAAAAAGTAAGTCTTGGTCCAAATCAATTTTAATGGTGATGTATTGGTGATTTCTTCAACATATATAAGATAACTCAACCTAATATCAACGATGGTCATATTAGATCGGAAGATATTACAGTGAAGTTTAGAAAGATGAAGACTGATTATTGCTTAAGAATGAACAAGTACTTTCATATTAAGTAAGACATTGAATCAAGCAATCTCTATACCAAAACTAAAGTTTATGCATAAAAATTCAAGATTATAACATTACCTAAATGATTTCTAAAATTTCTTTGCAATAATAAAGCATTTATGAAGAAAATGAGAAGATAAATATTAAGATTCATTCATATCCTAAAGAACTCACTTCAATCACCATTATCCTTAATTTGGATCCAAGAAAGAGTTTAGCCAACCATGATTATATATAAGAACACTTCAATAAACATGAAATAACATGAATCAAACTGAAATAATAAGTTTTACAAACTAAAGAACCGAAATCTATAAAAAAGAACACAACACAATTTCAGAAAAAATTCAGACACAAATCTGACTCTAACTTTGGATAGCAATTTAACCCTCTTAGAAGCTTTTTTTCAAGATATCTATTAGAGACATATTTATAGAAAATTTTTTCACCTTTCCAGATCATTAAAGAATAGCATATTTAGACACTTGAGTCAAAAGTTATAGGCAAAACATTGAAAGGTATTCTGAAAAATCAAATCCGGACAGTTTTGCAACCACTTTGGTGCACGTTTTTCTTCCTCATTTATGAGTTGTCTCCTTCTTCGTTTTAACCCAAAATAATGAAAAATTATCCCCTCCAGCTTTCCATCCATGTGCTTGCCTTCTTGGATCAATGGATTACCCAAAATAAATCAATTGTTATTTGTTGTGTGGACATGTAAGATCATGGATTGTGTTTGGGCTGATTTGGGGTTGATTTAGGGCTTATTTTGGGCTGATTTTGGGCTGAATTTAAGCATCAAATAAGTGTACAAATGTACTTATTATTTGGGCTAAGATTGACATTGAAACCTTGAGAGTTTAATGGTTGAAGTTTGCACACAACATAAGACAAGTTTGGCCTTGAAATAGATGATATGATATTCTTTTCTAGAATTGGAATAAAATTGATTTTTAGGACAAATTTAAAGCACTTATTTGAACCAAGATTTGCTTTAATCCTCAACTAAATGTCTCTTCAATTCTTTGTTTTGAATTTCGATGTTGAATTTTCTGAATTAATTCATTTAAGCTCCGAAAACCTATTGAAACCTAAATGCATGGCAAATGCCTCTTTTTATAGGCCAAAATTGGGAACTATTGATTTGATGACTAATTGATAAGTGGGTGACCAACTCTTGACTTGGTGACAATCCTTATCTTCTCTTATCTGCCCAAAATTTCATTGATAACGTCAAAATTAGAGCCACTCGAAAACATAAAAGTTGTAGCCAATTTGTCTCAACTGTCTTGTGTAAACAAGTCAGCTCATTTGGACTTCTAGAACTCCAGATATGGCCAAAATATTGAACAGTGCTCGGGTTGGAGGACAGATTCGGGCTTCTTTTTTGTTGCTACAATTTGGACTTGAAAATGGCCTTTTTAGATCTTCGGCTCCATATAAAAGTTATAGGCCTATGTCTTACCTTTCCATCCATATAAAGTAGACCTAAATCTAAGATCTATAGCTCCAGATATGACTCAATTACCAAATAGTATTTCGGTTTGGATTGCACCAACATCTCTTTTCTAATTTTGGTCATCTCTTTGCCCTTGCAATTTAAGTTCTTAAAGTCATTAATCAATCCTTTCATTTATATGATAGGCCTGCATTTAAAATGAATATTTACCATAAATTAAAGGTATATTATATTATTAGATATATTATTATAAAACATGCTTTAGTTAAGGAGTTATTGACACGACTAAAAGATTGATGTCTTCTCCCAAGTGCAGGAGTGTCGAAGTAATAAATAACCCGGCAAGACCGGGGTCGAACCACAGGGAGGTTAATTGTACAAATTATAAATAACAATAATACAACAACAATAACAATAACAACAACAACAACAACAATAATAATATTAATAATAATAATAGTAGTAGTAGTAGTAGTAATAAAGAAAGAGAAGAAGAAGAAGATGATGAGAACTTGGAGATGAAATATTAATGTAAGGATTAAACAATAATAATAACAAATGTCAAGGTTAGAGGCTCCACTAATGGTATATCAAACAAGTATAGTATAAACTCTTATTATTGAATTGGAAACCACACACAAAGGAGGTTCCAATCAGCTTATATATTGTTAACATGATTACATTAGTCAGCTTATTCGATTAATGCTAATACTTGTAAATCTCGTCAAGCATTCATGATTATAACTTATGTTAACAACAAATCAAGTTCCTTTCATAGCTCAGGTGTCGGTTATACCATACATTATGGGCTATGAAAGTGCCAAGCATTTGTTGTACCAAGTGTTATACAACATAAATCAAGATTAGTCATTTAACAAGCAAAGTATTAAAGAGTGAACAAGATAACAAATATAAAACATGTTAGTATCAAACATTAAAGTCCATATTAAGTTTACACTATAGTTATTCTTACACCATTAGTGTAACCTTTTCACCTTGACATAATTAACTTAGCTAGACATAATGAAAGAAATAAAAATAGATAAACAAAATAAGAACATAAAAGTTAACTAAATAAAGGAAAGGAAATGAAAGGCATAAACTTAATATTAATGAAAACAAAAGGAAATGAAAGGCATAAACTTAATATTAATGAAAACAAAGCATAAAAAATACAAAGAGAGAAAGGAAGAGCATGATCTTGATCTGGAAACCAAGATGCCTAAATGCATGGCAAATGCCTCCTTTTATAGGCCAAAATTGGGAACTATTGATTTGATGACTAATTGATAAGTGGGTGGCCAACTTTTGACTTGGTGACAATCCTTATCTTCTCTTGTCTGCCCAAAACGTCATTGATAACGTCCAAACTGGAGCCAGGTGCAAACATGAAAGTTGTAGGCAATTGTCTCAGCTTTCTTGTGTAAAACATTCAGCTCATTTGGACTTTTAGAACTCCAGATATGGCCAAAATACCGAAAAGTGCTCGGGCTGGAAGACAGATTCGGGCTTCTTTGTTGTTGCTACAATTTGGACTTGATAATGGCCTTTTTAGATCTTGGGCTCCATATGAAAGTTGTAGGCCTATGTCTTACCTTTCCATCCATATAAATTGGACCTAAATTTGAGATCTGTAGCTCCAGATATGGCCCAATTACCGAACAGTGTTCCGGTTTGGATTGCACCGACATCTCTTCTCTAAGTTTGACCATCTCTTTATCCATGCAATTTAAGTTCTTCAAGTCATCAATCAATCCTTTCATTTATGTGATAGACCTGCATTAAAAATAGACATTTACCACAAATTATAGGTATCTTATATTATTAGATACATTATTATAAAACATATTTTAGTTAAGGAGTTATTGATACTTCAAGTGCAAAATGATGATATAAAACCATGATAAAAATGCACTTTTAAGTACTAATCACACCCCTCAACCAGCTTATTACTAGTCCCTAGTAATTAAAGCGTTACAACAATTTGCAAATTTCACAAAGCAAAGTATTCATCATTTAACTTCCATTAATCTATCCAGATAAACAAACTCTCATTAAATTTATATATCTGCTCAATACCTCTTAACAAGATATTAATAAACCTTTTTTTTGTGCTCAATGTATCAACACATAATTATGGGGCTTTTCTTGGAAGAAAACAAAATTTTTATTCTAATGTTTAAGGTTAACTTCCTTGGGATGGGATTATTATTTTTGTCTTTTTTTTTTCTTTTTTTTTTAAATGTATATACATATAATTTAAAAACATCATGCATCTTTAACCCATGTAACGAGCTTTCAGCTAATGACTCCCAGACCAGTTGGTCTTAGGGCATTAGGTGTTAAGACACCCCTACGAGCTTAGTAACTCGGGTCGCAGATACTGATATGTAGATAGTGCAATGTTTGATTCCCTTAAGCTTTTCTCCTCAACCCATGTAACAAGCATTGGGCCAATAGCTCCCAAGTCAGTTGACTTTAGGGTATTAGGTGTTAAAACACCCCTTCGGGCTTAATTGCTTAGGTTAGGGAGGCTACGAAACCAAACTTATCTACATTTTTATTATCATTATTTTTTTTCTTTTTTTTTTCTTTTTTTTTTCTTTCTTTTTTTTATGTTTTTCTTTTTTTTTTAATTATATACAATTCTTTTTCCTTAGTTGTTACCTTTAACAAAAGAACATAAATAATGTAATAATCCAATATGCAACCCACAATCATATGTTAAAGTGTGTGTGTGTAAATTAAGGTTTAAGAATACATGTTAAATAAGTATATGAGCAGAATTAAGTGGTAACAATACGAGAGTTTGTAAACCTGAATATTTCAAGAAGTTTTATAATAGACCTTATTAAGAATGGTTACTAAGATGCGTCTCGAGAGTCACTTTAACAAAAGAACTCCTTTACTCTGCCATCCTAGTAACAACAATTATGCACATGCTTTATGAAATGAAAAACAATTTTTTTTTTATCAACTACTACCCTCTCCCCCCAACCAAAACGAGACATTGTCCTCAATGTTCTAAGGTAGAAACAAAGAGTATAGAAGATATCACCTGAAATAACGAACACTGACAAAACCTGAAACACACTGAAACAAAAATAAGAAATAACAAAACACAATAATAAAACCAAAAGACAAAAAAAATTCACAAATGAAGGCTCAAATCCAATCTAAGCTTTTTACGGCTTCCCGTAGATGACCAATTTATGCGACTCATGGAAGGATCAATCACAGGAATGAAAGATTGTAGTTGGTCAATCAATTGTTCAGCAGTAGTAGCAGAGATTATGATTTGTCGTGCAGAAGATGTTAGAAATTCCTGTTCCACAGCATGATCAAGAAAAGACAACAACTTATCATAATAACCATTAACATTTAACAAACCTATGGGTTTATGGTGAATATGCAATTGAGCCCAAGAGGAAATATGAAAGATCTCTTCCAATGTGCCTAGACCACCTGGTAAAGCAATGAAAGCATCAGCATGGTTAAACATTGCATTCATTCGAGCCGACATTGTAGAGACCTGAAGTTCCTCTCCAATTGTTTTTCCAATGATGTCCCCTTGTGCCAAAGCTTCAGGGACGACCCCCAAAACTTGACTACCTCCTAAAAATGCAGCTATTGACACACCTCCCATTAACCCAAGACTGCCTCCCCCATACACTAAATGAATCTTTCTCTCAGCTAGCACCTGACCAAGATGATTTGCTGATTCTAAAAACTCTTTTTCTTTCCCAGGACTAGATCCACCGAAAACACAAATATTTCTTATTTGATGACTTGAGGAACTTGTCATTTCTACACAGTTCTGTATTTGTTGAATGTATGAGTTGAGTAGAAATGAAAGGAAGGAAAATAGGGTTTTATAGATGAGAAAGTAGAAAGGCAATCATAACATCTATATGTAGGCCAGCTAGAGTCTCACACACTCTCTCTCTCTTTTTATTTATTTATTTATTTACTTTTGAAAAAAACATGTGTATGTACAGGTAGTTGTGATTGTGGCTCACATCTTCCCTTGGTTTTACGTCCAAGAACGGCTTAAACGCCCTTTATGGGTCGGGGATAGGCTTCCCATCCAGTTTTCTTAAAAACTGGCAAACAGGGTCTTTTTTAGTCAGATTCCCAAGACTAAGTCGATCATGTTCTTTATGAAATAGTGGCCATAAATCATGAATTGCACGATGCACATCTCCACTAGGATGCGTCTCAAGAGTCAATAGAAGATTATCTAAAGACTCCTTACTCAGGCCATCCTTAATGAATTGTATTTTATCTTCACGGTTTATAGATACCATTCCTAAAGAACGACATTGTGTATTACAAGTCCATCTAGCACATCGATGACAGACATCCAGTCGTTTTGCACGACGCTTCTTTGCAAAAGTGCTTTTACCTGTTCCAGGCATGTGTGAAATGAAGAAGTTAGAGGACTCACCTGATAATCAGACCTTTGCTTCAATCAACCACCGAATATCTTCAGGAATTCCATGATTCATTAATAATCTTAATCTTGCACATCTAGCACGGTAAATTTTTGTAATCGCATTCTGAGGCAGAGCGGGAAAATACTTTTTCAATTTTTCAAGATTAGTGTCCATTTTCAAATGAGAATTGGAAGAGAGATTCAAAGAATTGCACAGATATATACACAGATATCAGTTATTGTGGGAAACTGAAAGAACCGACTTAAGTCACGGAGTACCGTTGTCCGCCATTTGACCGGGGTGAGAGAAACTTGCAAAAATCACTCAAAAAGAAACATAAAAAAGAAAATGTGAGAAAAACAAAATAATCAACCTTTATCTACAAGATCATTTAAACCAGCTGATTCATTTTCATTAGGAAAATTATCAAAGTAAGCTTTCAAACGATGTCTATTTTCCTTAAAATTATTGTCATTCATTGAATTCTCAATATCACAGGCCCCATAAGGATTGGTCCATCTTAATCTTAGCTCTTTAGGGAATGCATAGAGTTGAGAATCATAAAACAAAACTTTTTGACCAGTGTCAATCTTTTGACATTTTTCACAAGTTTTGCAGAATGCATGCGTGTCTTTGAACATGGTGGGCCAATAAAATCCATTTTGAAAGATTTTTGCAATTGTCTTTTTTGACGAGAAATAACTTCCACATGCTTCAAATGACAAAGTTTAATGACACTACTTACCTCATTATCGGGAATGAATCTTTGAAATATTTGATCAGGACAATATTTGAATAAGGTAGGGTCATCACAATAAAAATTCATCACTTCATTCAAAAACTTTTCTTTATCTTGGGTACTCCAATCAGCTGGCAAATCTCCTAAAGAAAAAAAATTGATATTTTTATTATACCAAGGCATTGGACTAAGAGAAAGTAAGGATTCGTTAGGAAAGTAATCATCCATTAGTGTGATGTCAGATGTCAAATCTGTTGTCACTGTTGACAAAAGATTCGCATCAACATTTTTTGTGCTTGTTTCATCCATGATTTCTTCCTCAGAATAAATCATTTGCAAATCTTCAGTTTCATCCAATTCATTTTTACTTAAAGTAGATTCAAGTTGATCATAAACTAATTCATCAATATGATCTACTTCTTGTAAATCATTATCATCTCCAGGTTGCTTGCAAATGTTGAAAATATTCATCTCCAATGTCATGTTTCCAAATGATAGCTTCATTAGTCCATTCCTACAATTAATCAATGCGTTAGACGTTGCAAGAAACGGACGTCCTAAAATAACAGGAAATGAATTACATGCTTCAACAGGTTCTGTGTCCAAGACAATAAAATCCACAGGATAAATGAATTTATCGACTTGTACTAACACATCTTCAATTATTCCTCTAGGCACTTTTACAGATCTATCGACAAGTAAAAGAGATATAGAAGTTGGTTTTAACTCACCTAGATTGAGACTTTGAAAAACTGAATATGGAAGTAAATTCACACTAGCTCCAAGATCAAGTAAGGCTCTTTCAATTTTATGCTCTCCAATAAAGCAAGAAATTGTGGGACAACCAGGGTCTTTATATTTCAAAGCATTATTGTTCTGAAGAATAGCACTTACTTGTTCGGCTAGAAAGACTTTCTTTTTCACATTCAGTTTCCTCTTCACAGTGCATAGATCTTTCAAAAATTTAGCATAGGAAGGAACCTGTTTAATAGCATCCAGCAAAGGTATATTGATCCTTACCTGTTTGAAAATTTCATAAATTTCAGAGTTGTGATTGACTTTCCTTTGTTTGGTCATGGCTTGAGGAAATGGAAGTGCTGACGGTGAATCAGTCGTTTCTTTGCAATTTTCAGATTCATCCCCTTCCTTACCCTCAGAGATTGACTCATCATCTTTCTCATAAGGTTCAAGAGAGGGTTTTTCAATAACCTTACCACTGCGCAGAGTAGTGACTGATTTGACTTGATCCATGTGTTGGCTTCTGGAACTACTTGCATTTGCATTGTATTGCCCCTTGGGATTTTGTTGCGGTTGAGATGGAAACTTACCTTTCTCTTGGAAACTGAGAGCAGATGTTAATTTAGCAAGAGTATCTTTAAAATCTGTCATGTTTTGAGCAAGTTGAGTATTGATTGTCTCTTGCTTTTCAATGAATGCATGCAATGTTTCCTCAAGATTTCTTCTAGGAGGTGGAGCATAAGGAGGTGCATATCCATGAGAATTTTGAAAATTGTGGTGTGCTTGAAATGGTGGTTGTGAAGTTTGTGCATTATTGTTCTCACTCTTCCAATTGAAATTTGGGTGATTTCTCCAACCAGGGTTGTATGTTTGGGAGTATGGGTTGTGGTAGGGCCTTTGGAAACTGTTTAAAGCATGAGCTTGTTCATGGAGACATTCCTTAAAAGAAGGCAAGGTTGGACAATTGTTGGTTGAGTGTTCATTTGTTTCACAGATTTGACACACAATGTTTTCAACAGATTTTAATTGACCACTCTTTTTCAATTCTAGTGCCTCGACTTTTCTAGCTAAAGATGCAAACTTGGCTTGAAGGTCATGATCTTCCCTAAGGTTGTACATACCTCCACTAGATGTATGAGGTTGAGTTTTACTCGGTGCCTCATAAGTACCCGCGGTGTCCTAATTTTGAGCATTTTCAGCTAACAAGTCTAAGTACTCCATTGCTTCATCAGGGTCTTTATCTTCAAAAGTTCCATTACACATCAATTCAACCATTTGCCTATCTTTAGGTGTTAACCCTTCATAGAAATGTGAAACCAATCTCCATGTTTCAAAACCATGATGAGGGCAAGTACTAAGCAAGTCTCGATACCTATCCCAACATTGGTAAAATGTTTCTCCTGGTTTTTGAGTGAAAGTGGTGATTTGTCTCTTAAAAGAGTTTGTTCTATGAGATGGGAAAAACTTCTTTACAAACTATTGTTGCATTTCATCCCAAACACGAATGGATCCTGGTCTTAAATTTTATAGCAATGTTTTAGCTTTATCTTTTAATGAAAAAGGAAAAAGATTTAATCTGATGGTGTTCATGCTACAATTTAAGTTATTATATGTGTTGCACACCTCCTCAAATTCCCTTAAATGCAAGTATGGATTTTCCAATTCCAAACCATGAAAAGAAGGTAAAAGTTGAATAATACCTGGTTTAAAATTAAAATGAGATGCATCAGGAGGAAAAACTATGCATGATGGTGCACTTGTTCTTGTGGGATTCATGTGGTCTCTAAGTGTTCTAGCACGGTTATTCTCATTATTCTCATTTTGAAGTGATTGATTATCTTCTTCGGCCATATTTTCTGAAAATGATGAGGATACCCTACAAAGTCTATCACTTGATGTACGTGACCACACTCTCATGCACGTGTAGGAATAAAATAAAAAGAAGAAGAAGAAGAAGAAAGCAAAAGAAGGAGGAAGAAAACAAAATAAAAAGAAACAAAAGAAAAGAAACAAAGTTATATACAAGAAAAGTGAAAAGAAAAAATAAAATAAATACTATAATTTATACAAGAACTTACCTCCCCAGCAACGGCGCCAAAAACTTGACACGACTAAAAGATTGATGTCTTCTCCCAAGTGTAGGAGTGTCGAAGTAATAAATAACCCGGCAAGACCGGGGTCGAACCACAGGGAGGTTAATTGTACAAATTATAAATAACAATAATACAACAACAATAACAATAACAACAACAACAACAACAACAATAATATTAATAATAATAATAGTAGTAGTAGTAGTAGTAATAAAGAAAGAGAAGAAGAAGAAGATGATGAGAACTTGAAGATGAAATATTAATGTAAGGATTAAACAATAATAATAACAAATGTCAAGGTTAGAGGCTCCACTAATGGTATATCAAACAAGTATAGTATAAACTCTTATTATTGAATTGGAAACCACACACAAAGGAGGTTCCAATCAGCTTATATATTGTTAACATGATTACATTAGTCAGCTTATTCGATTAATGCTAATACTTGTAAATCTCGTCAAGCATTCATGATTATAACTTATGTTAACAACAAATCAAGTTCCTTTCATAGCTCAGGTGTCGGTTATACCATACATTATGGGCTATGAAAGTGCCAAGCATTTGTTGTACCAAGTGTTATACAACATAAATCAAGATTAGTCATTTAACAAGCAAAGTATTAAAGAGTGAACAAGATAACAAATATAAAACATGTTAGTATCAAACATTAAAGTCCATATTAAGTTTACACTATAGTTATTCTTACACCATTAGTGTAACCTTTTCACCTTGACATAATTAACTTAGCTAGACATAATGAAAGAAATAAAAATAGATAAACAAAATAAGAACATAAAAGTTAACTAAATAAAGGAAAGGAAATGAAAGGCATAAACTTAATATTAATGAAAACAAAGCATAAAAAATACAAAGAGAGAAAGGAAGAGCATGATCCTGATCTGGAAACCAAGATGCCTAAATGCATGGCAAATGCCTCCTTTTATAGGCCAAAATTGGGAACTATTGATTTGATGACTAATTGATAAGCGGGTGGCCAACTTTTGACTTGGTGACAATCCTTATCTTCTCTTGTCTGCCCAAAACGTCATTGATAACGTCCAAACTGGAGCCAGGTGCAAACATGAAAGTTGTAGGCAATTGTCTCAGCTTTCTTGTGTAAAACATTCAGCTCATTTGGACTTCTAGAACTCCAGATATGGCTAAAATACCGAACAGTGCTCGGGCTAGAAGACAGATTCGGGCTTCTTTGTTGTTGCTACAATTTGGACTTGATAATGGCCTTTTTAGATCTTGGGCTCCATATGAAAGTTGTAGGCCTATGTCTTACCTTTCCATCCATATAAATTGGACCTAAATCTGAGATCTGTAGCTCCAGATATGGCCCAATTACCGAACAGTGTTCCGGTTTGGATTGCACCGACATCTCTTCTCTAAGTTTGACCATCTCTTTATCCATGCAATTTAAGTTCTTCAAGTCATCAATCAATCCTTTCATTTATGTGATAGACCTGCATTAAAAATAGATATTTACCACAAATTATAGGTATCTTATATTATTAGATATATTATTATAAAATATATTTTAGTTAAGGAGTTATTGATACTTCAAGTGCAAAATGATGATATAAAACCATGATAAAAATGCACTTTTAAGTACTAATCAGTTATTAATACTTCAAGTGCAAAATGATGATATAAAACCTTGATAAAAATGCACTTTTAAGTATTAATCATACCCCCCAACCAGCTTATTACTAGTCCCTAGTAATCAAAACGTTAAAATAGAAAAATAATTTACAAATTTCATAAAGCAAGGTATTCATCATTTAACTTCCATTAATCTATCCAAATAAACAAACTTTCATTAAATTTATATATCTACTCAATACCTCTTAACAAGATATTAATAAACCCATGTAACAAGTGTTAGGCCAATAGCTCTCAAGTCAGTTGACTTTAGGGTATTAGGTGTTAAAACACCCTTTCGGGCTTAATTACTTAGATTAGGGAGGCTACGAAACCAAACTTATCTACATTTTTATTATTATCATTTTTTTTCTTTTTTTTTCTTTTTTTTTTAATTATATACAATCCCTTTCCCTTAGTTGTTACCTTTAACAAAAAAACATAAATAATGTAATAATCCAATATGCAACCCAGAATCATATGTTAAAGTGTGTGTGTGTAAATTAAGGTTTAAGTATACATGTTAAATAAGTATATGAGCTGAATTAAGTGATAACAATGCGAGAGTTTGTAAACCTGAATATTTCAAGAAGTATTATAATAGACCTTGTTACGAATGGTTACTAAGATGCGTCTCAAGAGTCACTTTAACAAAAGAGCTTCTTGACTCTGTCATCCTAGTAATAACAATTATGCATATGCTTTATAAAATAAAAAATAATTTTTTTTTATCAACTATTATCCTCTCCCCCCAACCAAAATGAGACATTGTCCTCAATGTTCTAAGGTAGAAAGATAGAGTATAGAAGATATCACCTGAAATAACGAACACTAACAAACTTGAAACACACTGAAACAAAAATAAGAAATAACAAAACACAATAATAAAACCAAAAGACACAAAAATTCACAAATGAAGGCTCAAATCCAATCTAAGCTTTTTACGGTTTTCCTTAGTTTACCAATTTATGTGACTTATGGAAGGATCAATCACAGGAATGAAAGATTGTAGTTGGTTAATCAATTGTTCAGTAGTAGCAGTAGAGATTATGATTTGTCGTGCAGAAGATGTTAGAAATTCCTGTTCCACAGCATGATCAAGAAAAGACAACAACTTATCATAATAACCATTAACATTTAACAAACCTATGGGTTTATGGTGAATGTGTAGTTGAGCCTAGGAGGAAATATGAAAGATCTCTTCCAATGTGCCTAGACCACCTAGTAAAGCAATGAAGGCATCAGCATGGTTAAACATTGCATTCATTCGAGCTGACATTGTGGAGACCTGAAGTTCCTCTCCAATTATTTTTCCAATACACCCTTGTGCTAAAGCTTCAGGGACGACCCCCAAAACTTGACTACCTCCTAAAAATACAGCTATTGACACACGTCCCATTAACCCAATGCTGCCTCCCACATATACTAAATGAATCTTTTTCTTAGCTAAAACTTGACCAAGATGATTTGCTGATTCTAAAAACTCTTTTTCTTTCCCAGGACTAGATCCACCAAAAACACAAATATTTCTTATATGTTGACTTGAGGAACTTGCCATTTCTACACACTTTTGTATTTGTTGAATGTATGGGTTGAGTAGAAATGAAAGGAAGGAAGAGAGGGTTTTATAGATGAGAAATTAGAAAGACAATCATAACACCTATATGTAGGCCAGCTGGAGTCTCACACTCTCTCTCTCTCTCTTTTTATTTATTTATATACTTTTGAAAAAGCATGTGTATGTACAGGTAGTTGTGATTGTGGCTCACATCTTCCCTTAGTTTTACGTTCGAGAAGGGCTTAAACGTCCTCTATGGGTTGAGGATAGGCTTTTCATCTAGTTTTCTTAAAAACTGGCAAACAGGATCTTTTTTAGTTAGATTCCCAAGACTAAGTCGATCATGTTCTTTATGAAATAGTGGCCATAAATCATGAATTACACGATGCATATCTCTACTAGGATGCGTCTCAAGAGTCAATAAAAGATTATCTAAAGACTCCTTACTTAGGTCATCTTTAATGAATTGTATTTTATCTTCACAGTTTATAGATACTATTCCTAAAGAACAATATTGTGTATTACAAGTCCATCTAGCACATCGATGATAGACTTTTAGTCGTTTTGCACGACGTTTCTTTGTAAAAGTGCTTGTACTTGTTCCAAGCATAGATCTTTTTCACATTCAGTTTTCTCTTCGCAGTGCATAGATCTTTTAAAAATTTAGCATAGGAAGGAACATGTTTGATAGCATCCAGCATTGTATTGCCCCTTGGGATTTTGTTATGGTTGAGATGGAAACTTACCTTTCTCTTGGAAACTAAGAGAAGATATTAATTTTGCAAGAGTATCTTTAAAATCTATCATGTTTTGAGCAAATTGAGTATTGATTGTCTCTTGCTTTTCAATGAATGCATGCAATGTTTCCTCAAGATTTCTTTTAGGAGGTAGAGCATAAGGAGGTGCATATCTATGAGAATTTTGGAAATTATGATGTGCTTGAAATGGTGGTTGTGAAGTTTGTGCATTATTGTTCTCACTCTTCCAACTAAACTTTGGGTAATTTCTCCAACCAGGGTTGTATGTTTGTGAGTATGGGTTGTGGTTGGCCCTTTGAAAACTGTTTAAAGCATGAGCTTGTTCATGGAGACATTCCTTAAAAGAAGGCAAGGTTGGACAATCATTGGTTAAGTGTTCATTTGTTTCACATATTTGATACACAATGTTTTCAGCAGATTTTAATTGACCACTCTTTTTCAATTCTAGTGCCTCGACTTTTCTAGCTAAAGATGCAAACTTGGCTTGAAGGTCATGATCTTCCCTAAGGTTGTACATACCTCCACTAGATGTATGAGGTTGAGTTTTACTCGGTGCCTCATAAGTACCCGCGGTGTCCTAATTTTGACCATTTTCAGCTAACAAGTCTAAGTACTCCATTGCTTCATCAGGGTCTTTATCTTCAAAAGTTCCATTACACATCAATTCAACCATTTGCCTATCTTTAGGTCTTAACCCTTCATAGAAATGTGAAACCAATCTCCATGTTTCAAAACCATGATAAGGGCAAGTACTAAGCAAGTCTTGATACCTATCCCAACATTTGTAAAATGTTTCTCCTGGTTTTTTAGTGAAAGTAGTGATTTGTATTTTGAAAGAGTTTGTTCTATGAGATGGGAAAAACTTCTTCAAAAACTGTTGTTGCATTTCATCCCAAGCACGAATGGATCCTGGTCTTAAATTTTATAGCCATGTTTTAGCTTTATCTTTTAATGAAAAAGGAAAAAGCTTTAATCTGATGGTGTTCATGCTATAATTTAAATTATTATATGTGTTGCAGACCTCCTCAAATTCCCTTAAATGCAAGTATGGATTTGCCAATTCTAAGCCATGAAATGAAGGTAAAAGTTGAATAATGCCTGGCTTAAAATTAAAATGAGATGCATCGGGAGGAAAAACTATGCATGATGGTGCACTTGTTCTTGTGGGATTCATGTGGTCTCTAAGTGTTCTAGCACGATTATTCTCATTATTCTTATTATGAAGTGATTGATTATCTTCTTCAACCATATTTTCTGAAAATGATGAGGATATCCTACAAAGTCTACCACTTGATGTACGTGACCACACTCTCATGCACGTGTAGGAATAACATAAAAAAGAAGAAGAAAGCAAAAGAAGGAGGAAGAAAACAAAATAAAAAGAAACAAAAGAAAAGAAATAAAGTTATATACAAGAAAAGTGAAAAGAGAAAATAAAATAAATATTATAATTTATACAAAACTTACCTCCCCGGAAACGACGCCAAAAACTTGACACGACTAAAAGGTTGATGTCTTCTCCCAAGTGCAGGAGTGTCGAAGTAATAAATAACCCGGCAAGACCAGGGTCGAACCACAGGGAGGTTAATTGTATAAATTACAAACAACAATTATAAACAACAATAACAACAATAATAACAATAACAACAACAACTATAATAATAACAATAACAATAATAATAATAACAATAATAATAATAATAATAATAATAATAACAATAGTAGTAGTAGTAGTTGTAATAATAATAATAATAATAATAATAATAATAATAATAATAATAAAGAAAGACAAGAATAAGAAGATGATAAGAACTTGGAGATGGAATATTAATGTAAGGATTAAACAATAATAATAACAAATGTCAAGGTTAGAGGTTCCACTAATGGTATGTCAAACAAGTATAGTATAAACTCTTATTATTCAATTAGAAACCACAAACAAAGGAGGTTCCAATCAGATTATAGATTCTTAACATGATTACATTAGTCATCTTATTGGATTAATGCTAATACTTGTAAATCTCGTCAAGCATTCATGATTATAACTTATGTTAACAATAAATCAAGTTCCTTTCATAGCTCAGGTATCGGTTATACCATATAATATGAACTATGAAAGTGTCAAGCATTTGTTGTACCAAGTGTTATACAACATAAATCAAGATTAGTTATTTAACAAGCAAAGTATTAAAGAGTGGACAAGATAACAAATATAAAACATGTTAGTATCAAACATTAAAGTCCATATTAAGTTTACACTATACTTATTCTTCCACCATTAGTGTAACTTTTTCACCTTGACATAATTAACTTAGCTAGACATAATGAAAGAAAGAAAAATAGATAAACAAAATAAGAACATAAAAGTTAACTAAGTAAAGGAAAGGAAATGAAAGGCATAAATTTGATATTAATGAAAACAAAGCATAAATATTACAAAAAATACAAAGAGAGAAAGGAAGAGCATGATCTTGATTTGGACACCAAGATGCCTAAATGCATGGCAAATCCCTCCTTTTATAGGCCAAAATTGGGAACTATTGATTTGAAGACTAATTGATAAGTGGGTGGCCAAATTTTGACTTGGTGACAATCCTTATCTTCTCTTGTCTGCCTAAAATGTCATTGATAACGTCAAAATTGGAGCCAGTTGAAAATATGAAAGTTGTAGGCAATTGTCTCATCTTTCTTGTGTAAAACATTCAGCTCATTTGAACTTCTAGAACTCCAGATATGGCCAAAATACCGAACAGTGCTTGGGCTGGAAGACAGATTCGGGCTTCTTTGTTGTTGCTACAATTTGGACTTGATAATGGCCTTATTAGTTCTTAGGCTCCATATAAAAGTTGTAGGCCTATGTCTTACCTTTCCATCCATATAAATTGGACCTAAATCTGAGATCTGTAGCTCCAGATATGACCCAATTACTGAATAGTGTTCCGGTTTGGATTGCACCAACATCTCTTTTCTAAGTTTGACCATCTCTTTGCCCTTGCAATTTAAGTTCTTAAAGTCATCAATCAATCCTTTCATTTATGTGATAGACCTGCATTTAAAATGAACATTTACCAGAAATTAAAGGTATCTTATATTATTAGATATATTATTATAAAACATGTTTTAGTTAAAGAGTTATTGATACTTCAAGTGCAAAATGATGATATAAAACCATGATAAAAATACACTTTTAAGTACTAATCAGTATTATTCAACTTTTACATTCTTTTCATGGCTTAGAATTGAAAAATCCATACTTGCATTTAAGATAATTTGAGGAGGTCTGCAACACATATAATAATTTAAATTGTAGCATGAACACCATCAGATTAAAGCTATAAAGCTAAAACATTGCTACAAAATTTAAGACTAGGATCCATTCGTGTTTGGGATGAAATGCAACAATAGTTTTTGAAGAAGTTTTTCTCATCTCACAGAACAAACTCTTTCAAAAGACAAATCACCACTTTCACTCAAAAACTAGAAGAAACATTTTACCAATGTTGGGATAGGTATCAAGACTTGCTTAATACTTGCCTTCATCATGGTTTTGAAACATGGAGATTGGTTTCATATTTTTATGAAGGGTTAACACCTTAAGATAGGTAAATGGTTGAATTGATGTGCAATGGAACTTTTAAAGATAAAGACCCTGATGAAGCAATGAAGTACTTAGACTTGTTAGCTGAAAATGCTCAAAATTAGGACACCGCGGGTACTTATGAGGCACCGAGTAAAACTCAACCTCATACATGTAGTGGAGGTATGTACAACCTTAGGGAAGATCATGACCTTCAAGCCAAGTTTGCATCTTTAGCTAGAAAAGTTGAGGTACTAGAATTGAAAAAGAGTGGTAAATTAAAATCTGTTGAAAACATTGTATGTCAAATCTGTAAAACAAATGAATGCTCAACCAACGATTGTCCAACCTTGCCTTCTTTTAAGGAATGTCTCCACGAACAAGCTCATGCTTTAAACAGTTTCCAAAAGGCTAACCATAACCCATACTCATAAACATACAACCCTGGTTGGAGAAATCATCCAAATTTCAGTTGGAAGAGTGAGAACAGCAATGCACAAACTTCACAACCACAGTTTCAAGCACACCATAATTTTCAAAATTCTCATGAATATGTGCCTCCTTATGCGAAATCTTGAGGAAACATTACATGCATTCATTGAAAAGCAAGAGACAATCAATACTCAACTTGCTCAAAACATGACAGATTTTAAAGATACGCTTGCAAAATTAACATCTACTCTCAGTTTCCAAGAGAAAGGTAAGTTTTCATCTCAACCACAACAAAATCCCAAGGGGCAATACAATGCAAATGCAAGTAGTTCTGGAAACCAACACATGGATCAAGTCAAATCAGTCACTACTCTTCACAGTGGTAAGGTTGTTGAAAAACTCTCTCTTGAACCTTATAAGAAAGATGATAAGTCAATCTCTAAGGGTAAGGAAGGGGTTGAATCTAAAAATTGCAAAGAAACGACTGATTCACCGCCATCACTTCCATTTCCTCATGCCATGACCAAACAAAGGAAAGTCAATCACAACTCTGAAATTTTTAAAATTTTCAAACAGGTAAGAATCAATATACCTTTGCTGGATGCTATTAAACAGGTTCCTTCTTATGCTAAATTTTTTAAAGATCTATGCATTGTGAAGAGGAAACTGAATGTGAAAAAAAAAAAGTCTTTCTAGCCGAACAAGTAAGTGCTATTCTTTAGAAAAATAATGTTTTGAAACATAAAGACCCTGGTTGTCCTATAATTTCTTGCTTTATTGGAGAACATAAAATTGAAAGAGCCTTACTTGATCTAGGTGCTAGTGTGAATTTACTTCCATATTCAGTTTTTCAAAGTCTCAATCTAGGTTAGTTAAAACCAACTTCTATATCTCTTTTACTTGTCGATAGATCTGTAAAAGTGCCTAGAGGAATAATTGAAGATGTGTTAGTACAAGTCAATAAATTCATTTATCCTGTGGATTTTATTGTCTTGAACACAAAACCTATTGAAGCATGTAATTCATTTCTTGTTATTTTAGGACGTCCGTTTCTTGCAACTTCTAACGCATTGATTAATTGTAGGAATGGACTAATGAAGCTATCATTTGGAAACATGACATTGGAGATGAATATTTTCAACATTTGCAAGCAACCTGGAGATGATAATGATTTACAAGAAGTAGATCATATTGACGAATTAGTTTATGATCAACTTGAATCTACTTTAAGTAAAAATGAGTTGGATGAATCTAAAGATTTGCAAATGATTTATTCTGAGGAAGAAATCACGGATGAAAAACGCACCGAAAATGTTGATGCGAATCTTTTGTCAATAGTGACAACAGATTCGACATCTGACATCACACCAATCGATGATTACTTTCCTAATGAATCCTTACTTTCTCTTAGACCAATGCCTTGGTATGATAAAAATATCAATTTTCTTCCTTTAGGAGATTTGCCAGTTGATTGGAGTACTCAAGACAAAGAAACATTTTTGAACGAAGTGAAGAATTTTTATTGTGATGACCCTAACTTATTCAAATATTGTCTTGATCAAATATTTCAAAGATTCATTCCCGACAATGAGGTAAGTAGTCATTAAACTTTGACATTCTAAAACATGTGGAAGTTATTTCTCGTCAAAAAAGATAGCTGCAAAAATATTTGAAAATGGATTTTATTGGGCCACCATGTTCAAGGACACGCATGCATTCTGCAAAACTTGTGAAAATTGTCAAAAAGTTGATACTGCTCAAAAAAATTTGTTTTATAATTCTCAACTCTATGCATTCCCTAAAAAGCTAAGATTAAGATAGAGTAATCCTTATGGGGCCTATGATATTGATAATTCAATAAATGACAATGACTTTAAGGAAAATGGTCATCATTTGAAAGCTTACTTTGATAATTTTCCTAGTGAAAATGAATCAACTGGTTTAAATGATCTTATAGATAAAGGTTAATTATTTTGTTTTTCTCACATTGTTTTTGTGTTTATTTTTGAGTGATTTTTGCTAGTTTCTCTCACCCCGGTTAAATGGCAGACAACGGTACTCCATGACTTAAGTCGGTTCTTTCAATTTCCCATAATAATTGATATCTGTGTATATATTTGTAATACGATTACAAATATTTACCGTGCTAGATGTGCAAGATTGAGATTGTTAATGAATCATGGAATTCCTGAAGATATTCACTGGTTGATTGAAGAAAAGGTCCGATTATCAGGTGAGTCCTCTAACTCCTTCATTTCACATATGCTTGGAACAAGTAAAAGTATTTTTTCAAAGAAACATCGTGCAAAATGACTAAAAGTTTGTCATTGATGTGCTAGATAAACTTGTAATACATAATGTCGTTCTTTAGGAATGATATCTATAAACTGTGAAGATAAAATACAATTCATTAAGGATGACTTGAGTGAGGAGTCTTTAGATAATTTTTTATTGACTCTTGAGACGCATCCTAGAGGAGATGTGCATCGTGTAATTCATGATTTATGACCACTTTTTCATAAAGAACATGATCGACTTAGTCCTGGGAATCTGACTAAAAAAGACCTTGTTTGCTAGTTTATAAGAAAAATGGATGAGAAGCCTATCCCGACCCATAGAGGGCGTTTAAGCTGTTCTTGGATGTAAAACCAAGGGAAGATGTGAGCCACAATCACAACTACCTATACATACACATGCTTTTTTAAAAGTAAATAAATAAATAAGAGAGAAAGAGAGAGAGAGTGTCAGACTCTAGCTGGCTTACACATAGGTGGTATGATTGCCCTTCTAATTTCTCATCTATAAAATCCTCTCTTCCTTCCTTTCATTTCTACTCAACCCATATATTCAACAAATACATAAGTGTGTAGAAATGGCAAGTTCCTCAGGTCATCAGATTAGAAATATTTATGTTTTCGGTGGATCTAGTCCTGGGAAAGAAAAGGAGTTTTTAGAATTAGTAAATCATCTTAGTCAAGTGCTAGTTGAGAGAAAGATTCATTTAGTATATGGGGGAGGCAGTCTTGGGTTAATGAGAGGTATGTCAATAGCTGTATTTTTAGGAGGTAGTCAAGTTTTGGGGGTCGTCCCCAAAGCTTTAGCACAAGGGGACATCATTGGAAAAACAATTGGAGAGGAACTTCAGGTCTCCACAATGTCGGCTCGAATGAATGCAATGTTTAACCATGGTGATGCCTTCATTGCTTTACCAGGTGGTCTAGGCACATTGGAAGAGATCTTTTATATTTCCTCTTGGGCTCAACTGTACATTCACCATAAACCCATAGGTTTGTTAAATGTCAATGGTTATTATGATAAGTTGTTGTCTTTTCTTGATCATACTGTGGAATAGGAATTTCTAACATCTTCTGCACGACAAATCATAATCTCTGCTGCTACTGCTGAAAAATTAATTGACCAACTACAATCCTTCATTCTTGTAATTGATCCCTCCATGAGTTGCATAAATTAATCAACTAAGAAAAGTCGTAAAAAGCTTAGATTGGATTTGAGCTTTCATTTGTGAATTTTTGTGTCTTTTGGTTTTATTATTGTGTTTTGTTATTTCTTATTTTTGTTTCAATGTATTTCAGGTTTATCAGTGTTCGTTATTTCAGGTGATATCTTCTATACTCTATCTTTCTATCTTAGAACATTGAGGACAATGTCTCGTTTTGGTTGGGAGGAGAGGGTAGTAGTTGATAAAAAAAAATTATTTTTCATTTCATAAATCATGTGCATAATTGTTGTTATTAGGATGGCAAAGTAAAGAAGCTCTTTTATTAAAGTGACTCTTGAGACGCATATTAGTAACCATTCTTAACAAGGTCTATTATAATACTTCTTGAAATATTCAGGTTTACAAACTCTCGCATTGTTATCACTTAATTCTACTCATATACTTATTTAATATGTATTCTTAAACCTTAATTTATACACACACACACTTTAACATATGATTGTGGGTTGCATATTAGATTATTACATTATTTATGTTCTTTTGTTAAAGGTAACAACTAAGGGAAAGGGAATGTATATAATTTTTAAAAAAAAAGAAAAAAGAAAGAAAAAAAATGGTAATAATAAAAATGTAGATAAGTTTGGTTTCGTAGCCTCCCTAACGTAAGCAATTAAGCCCGAAGGGGTGTTTTAACACCTAATAACCTAAAGTCAACTGACTTGAGAGCTATTGGCCTAACGCTTGTTACATGGGTTGAGGAGAAAAGCTTAAGGGAATCAAACATTGCACTATCTACTTATTCGTATCTCCGACCCGAGTTACTAAGCTCGTAGGGGTGTCTAAGACCAACTGGTTTGGGAGTCATTAGTTGAAAGCTCATTGATTAGTACTTAAAAGTGCATTTTTATCATGGTTTTATATCATCATTTTGCACTTGAAGTATCAATAACTCCTTAACTAAAATATGTTTTATAATAATGTATCTAATAATATAAGATACCTATAATTTGTGGTAAATGTCTATTTTTAATGCAGGTCTATCACATAAATGAAAGGATTGATTGATGACTTTAAGAACTTAAATTGCAAAGGCAAAGAGATGGTCAAACTTAGAAAAGAGATGTCGGTGCAATCCAAACAGGAACACTGTTCGGTAACTGGGTCATATCTGGAGCTACAGATCTCAGATTTAAGTCCAATTTATATGGATGGAAAGGTAAGACATAGGCCTACAACTTTCATATGGAGCCCAAGATCTAAAAAGGCCATTTTCAAGTCCAAATTGTAGCAACAACAAAGAAGCCCGAATCTGTCTTCCAGCCCGAGCATTATTCGGTATTTTGGCCATATCTGGAGTTTTAAAAGTCCAAATGAGCTGAATTGTTTACACAAGAAAGCTGAGACAATTGCCTACAACTTTCATGTTTACAACTGGCTCCAATTTTGACGTTATCAATGACGTTTTGGGCAGACAAGAGAAGATAAGGATTGTTACCAAGTCAAAAGTTGGCCACCCACTTATCAATTAGTCATCAAATCAATAGTTCCCAATTTTGGCCTATAAAAGGAGGCATTTGCCATGCATTTAGGCATCTTGGTTTCCAGATCAAGATCATGCTCTTCCTTTCTCTCTTTGTATTTTTTGTAATATTTATGCTTTGCTCTCATTAATATCAAGTTTATGCCTTTCATTTCCTTTCCTTTACTTAGTTAGCTTTTATGTTCTTATTTTGTTTATCTAATTTTTCTTTCTGTCATTATGTCTAGCTAAGTTAATTATGTCAAGGTGAAAAGGTTACACTAATGGTGTAAGAATAAGTATAATGTAAACTTAATGTGGACTTTAATACTTGATACTAACATGTTTTATATTTGTTATCTTGTTCACTCTTTAATACTTTGCTTGTTAAATAACTAATCTTGATTTATGTTGTATAACACTTGGTACAACAAATATTTGGCACTCTCATAGCCCATAATGTATGGTATAACCGACACCTGAGCTATGAAAGGAACTTGATTTGTTGTTAACATAAGTTATAATCATGAATGCTTGACGAGATTTACAAGTATTAGCATTAATTGAATAAGATGACTAATGTAATCATGTTAACAATATATAATCTGATTGGAACCTCCTTTGTATGTGGTTTCCAATTCAATAATAAGAGTTTATACTATACTTGTTTGATATACCATTAGTGGAACCTCTAACCTTGACATTTGTTATTATTATTGTTTAATCCTTACATTAATATTTCATCTCTAAGTTCTCATCATCATCATCATCTTCTTCTTCTCTTTATTATTATTATTATTATTATTATTATTATTATTATTATTATTATTATTACTATTATTATTATTATTATTATTAGTACTATTATTATTATTATTATTATTATTATTATTATTATTATTATTATTATTATTATTATTATTGTTGTTGTTGTTGTTGTTGTTGTTGTTGTTATTGTTGTTTTATAATTGTTGTTTATAATTTGTACAATTAACCTCCCTGTGGTTCGACCCTGGTCTTGTCGGGTTATTTA
The DNA here is from genome assembly GCA_026413675.1 of Populus pruinosa. NCBI lineage: Eukaryota > Viridiplantae > Streptophyta > Magnoliopsida > Malpighiales > Salicaceae > Populus > Populus pruinosa. Next base: position 8,180,533 of record CM048598.1, read on the forward strand.
TTACTTCGACACTCTTGCACTTGGGAGAAGACATCAACGTGTTAGTCGTGTCAAGTTTTTGGCGCCGTTGCCGGGGAGGTAAGTTCTTGTATAAATTATAGTATTTATTTTATTTTCTCTTTTCACTTTTCACTTTTCTTGTATATAACTTTGTTTCTTTTCTTTTGTTTCTTTTTATTTTGTTTTCTTCCTCCTTCTTTTGCTTTATTCTTCTTTTTTTTTTTTTTATTCCTACATGTGCATGAGAGTGTGGTCACGTACATCAAGTGGTAGAGTTTGTAGGTTATCCTCATCATTTTCAGAAAATATGGCCGAAGAAGATAATCAATCACTTCAAAATAAGAATAATGAGAATAACCGTGCTAGAACACTTAGAGACCACATGAATCCCACAAGAACAAGTGCACCATCATGCATAGTTTTTCCTCCTGATGCATCTCATTTTAATTTTAAACCAGGCATTATTCAACTTTTACCTTCTTTTCATGGCTTAGAATTGGAAAATCCATACTTGCATTTAAGGGAATTTAAGGAGGTGTGCAACACATATAATAATTTAAATTGTAGCATGAACACCATCAGATTAAAGCTTTTTCCTTTTTCATTAAAAGATAAAGCTAAAACATGGCTACAAAATTTGAGACCAGGATCCATTCGTGCTTGGGATGAAATGCAACAACAGTTTTTAAAGAAGTTTTTCCCATCTCATAAAATAAACTCTTTCAAGAGACAAATCACCACTTTCACTCAAAAACCAGGAGAAACATTTTATCAATGTTGGGATAGGTATCGAGACTTGCTTAGTACTTGCCCTCATCATGGTTTTGAAACATGGAGATTGGTTTCACATTTCTATGAAGGGTTAACACCTAAAGATAGACAAATGGTTGAATTGATGTGCAATGGAACTTTTGAAGATAAAGACCCTGATGAAGCAATGGAGTACTTAGACTTGTTAGCTGAAAATGCTCAAAATTGGGACACCGCGAGTACATATGAGGCACCGAGTAAAACTCAACCTCATACATCTAGTGGAGGTATGTACAACCTTAGGGAAGATCATGACCTTCAAGCCAAGTTTGCATCTTTAGCTAGAAAAGTCGAGGCACTAGAATTGAAAAAGAGTGGTCAATTAAACTCTGTTGAAAACATTGTGTGTCAAATCTGTGAAACAAATGAACACTCAACCAACGATTGTCCAACCTTGCCTTCTTTTAAAGAATGTCTCCATGAACAAGCCCATGCTTTAAACAGTTTTCAAAGGGCTAACCATAACCCATACTCCCAAACATACAACCCTGGTTGAAGGAATCATCCAAATTTCAGTTGGAAGAGTGAGAACAACAATGCACAAACTTCACAACCACCGTTTCAAGCACACCATAATTTCCAAAATTCTCATGGATATGCACCTTCTTATGCTCCACCTTCTAGAAGAAATCTTGAGGAAACATTGCATGCATTCATTGAAAAGCAAGAGACAATCAATACTCAACTTGCTCAAAACATGACAGATTTTAAAGATACTTTTGCTAAATTAACATCTGCTCTTAGTTTCCAAGAGAAAGGTAAGTTTCCATCTCAACCACAACAAAATCCCAAAGGGCAATACAATGCAAATGCAAGTAGTTCCGGAAGCCAACACATGGATCAAGTCAAATCAGTCACTACTCTGCGTAGTGGTAAGGTTATTGAAAAACCCTCTCTTGAACCTTATGAGAAAGATGATGAGTCAATCTCTGAGGGTAAGGAAGGGGATGAATCTGAAAATTGCAAAGAAACGACTGATTCACCGCCAGCACTTCCATTTCCTCAAGCCATGACCAAACAAAGGAAAGTTAATCACAACTCTGAAATCTTTGAAACTTTCAAACAGGTAAGGATCAATATACCTTTGTTGGATGCTATTAAACAGGTTCCTTCCTATGCTAAATTTTTGAAAGATCTATGCACTGTGAAGAGGAAACTGAATGTGAAAAAGAAAGCCTTTCTAGCCGAACAAGTAAGTGCTATTCTTCAAAACAATAATGCTTTGAAATATAAAGACCCTGGTTGTCCTATAATTTCTTGCTTTATTGGAGAGCATAAAATTGAAAGAGCCTTACTTGATCTTGGTGCTAGTGTGAATTTACTTCCATATTCAGTCTTTCAGAGTCTCAATCTAGGTGAGTTAAAACCAACTTCTATATCTCTTTTACTTGCCGATAGATCTGTAAAAGTGTCTAGAGGAATAATTGAAGATGTGTTAGTACAAGTCGATAAATTCATTTATCCTGTGGATTTTATTGTCTTGGATACAGAACCTGTTGAAGCATGTAATTCATTTCCTGTTATTTTAGGACGTCCGTTTCTTGCAACCTCTAACGCATTGATTAATTGTAGGAATGGACTAATGAAGCTATTATTTGGAAACATGACATTGGAGATGAATATTTTTAACATTTGCAAGCAACTTGGAGATGATAATGATTTACAAGAAGTAGATCATATTGAGGAATTAGTTTATGATCAACTTGAATCTACTTTAAGTAAAAATGAATTGGATGAAACTGAAGATTTTCAAATGATTTATTCTGAGGAAGAAATCACGGATGAAACAAGCACCGAAAATGTTGATGCGAATCTTTTGTCAACAGTGACAACAGATTCGACATCTGACATCACACCAAAGGATGATTACTTTCCTAACGAATCCTTACTTTCTCTTAGTCCAATGCCTTGGTATAATAAAAATATCAATTTTCTTGCTTTAGAAGATTTGCCAACTGATTGGAGTATTCAAGACAAAGAAAAGTTTTTGAACGAAGTGAAGAGCTTTTATTGTGATGACCCTAACTTATTCAAATATTGTCCTGATCAAATATTTCAAAGATTCATTCCCGACAATGAGGTAAGTAGTGTCATTAAACTTTGTCATTTTGAAGCATGTGGAAGTTATTTCTCGTCAAAAAAGACTGCTGCAAAAATCTTTCAAAATGGATTTTATTGGCCCACCATGTTCAAGGATACACATGCATTCTGCAAAACTTGTGAAAATTGTCAAAAGATTGATACTGGTCAAAAAGTTTTGTTTTATGATTCTCAAATCTATGCAGTCCCTAGAGAGCTAAAACCAAGATGGAGCAATCTTTATGGGGCCTGTGATATTAAGAATTCAATGAATGACAATGATTTTAAGGAAAATGGACATCGTTTGAAAGCTCACTTTGATAATTTTTTTAATGAAAATGAATCAACTAGTTTGAATGATTTTATAGATAAAGGTTGATTATTATTATTTTTTTTTCTCACATTGTTTTTGTGTTTCTTTTTTAGTGATTTTTGCTAGTTTCTTTCACCCCGGTCAAATGGCGGATAACGGTACTCAGTGACTTAAGTCGGTTCTTTCAGTTTCCCACAATTACTGATATCTATGTATATATCTGTGCAATTCTTTGAATCTCTCTTCCAATTCTCATTTGAAAATGAACACTAATCTTGAAAAATTGAAAAAGTATTTTCCCGCTCTGCCTCAGAATGCGATTACAAAAATTTACCGTGCTAGATGTGCAAGATTGAGATTGTTAATGAATCATGGAATTCCTGAAGATATTCGCTGGTTGATTGAAGCAAAGGTCCGATTATCAGGTGAGTCCTCTAACTTCTTCATTTCACACATGCCTGGAACATGTAAAAGCACTTTTGCAAAGAAGCGTCGTGCAAAACGACTGGATGTCTGTCATCGATGTGCTAGATGGACTTGTAATACACAATGTCGTTCTTTAGGAATGGTATCTATAAACCGTGAAGATAAAATACAATTCATTAAGGATGGCCTGAGTAAGGAGTTTTTAGATAATCTTCTATTGACTCTTGAGACGCATCCTAGTGGAGATGTGCATCGTGCAATTCATAATTTATGGCCACTATTTCATAAAGAACATGATCGACTTAGTCTTGGGAATCTGACTAAAAAAGACCTTGTTTGCCAGTTTTTAAGAAAACTGGATGGGAAGCCTATCCCCGACCCATAGAGGGCATTTAAGCCGTTCTTGGACGTAAAACCAAGGGAAGATGTGAGCCACAATCACAACTACCTGTACATACACATGCTTTTTTCAAAAGTAAATAAATAAATAAATAAAAAGAGAGAGAGTGTGTGTGAGAGTCCAGCTGGCCTACATATAGATGTTATGATTGCCTTTCTAATTTCTCATCTATAAAACCCTCTTTTCCTTCCTTTCATTTCTACTCAACCCATACATTCAACAAATACAGAAGTGTGTAGAAATGACAAGTTCCTCAAGTCATCAAATAAGAAATATTTGTGTTTTCGGTGGATCTAGTCCTGGGAAAGAAAAGGAGTTTTTAGAATCAGCAAACCATCTTGGTCAGGTGCTAGCTGAGAGAAAGATTCATTTAGTGTATGGGGGAGGCAGTCTTGGGTTAATGGGAGGTGTGTCAATAACTGCATTTTTAGGAGGTAGTCAAGTTTTAGGAATCGTCCCTGAAGCTTTGGCACAAGGGGACATCATTGGAAAAACAATTGGAGAGGAACTTCAGGTCTCCACAATGTCGGCTCGAATGAATGCAATGTTTAACCATGCTGATGCTTTCATTGCTTTACCAGGTGGTCTAGGCACATTGGAAGAGATCTTTCATATTTCCTCTTGGGCTCAATTGCACATTCACCATAAACCCATTGGTTTGTTAAATGTTAATGGTTATTATGATAAGTTGTTGTCTTTTCTTGATCATGTTGTGGAACAGGAATTTCTAACATCTTCTACACGACAAATCATAATCTCTGCTACTACTGCTGAACAATTGATTGACCAACTACAATCTTTCATTCCTGTGATTGATCCTTCCTTAAGTCGCATAAATTGGTCATCTACGGGAAGCCGTAAAAAGCTTAGATTGGATTTGAGCCTTCATTTGTGAATTTTTGTATCTTTTGGTTTTATTATTATGTTTTGTTATTTCTTATTTTTGTTTTAGTATGTTTCAGGTTTTGTCAGTGTTCGTTATTTCAGGTGATATCTTCTATACTCTATCTTTCTACCTTAGAACATTGAGGACAATGTCTTGTTTTGGTTGGGGGGAGAGGGTAGTAGTTGATAAAAAAAAAATTGTTTTTCATTTCATAAAGCATGTGCATAATTGTTGTTACTAGGATGGCAGAGTAAAGGAGTTCTTTTGTTAAAGTGACTCTTGAGACGCATCTTAGTAACCATTCTTAACAAGGTCTATTATAATACTTCCTGAAATATTCAGGTTTACAAACTCTCATATTGTTACCACTTAATTCTGCTCATATACTTATTTAACATGTATTCTTAAACCTTAATTTACACACACACACTTTAACATATGATTGTGGGTTGCATATTGGATTATTACATTATTTATGTTCTTTTGTTAAAGGTAACAACTAAGGGAAAGGGATTGTATATAATTAAAAAAAAACATGAAAAAAAAAAGAAAAAAAATGATGATAATAAAAATATAGATAAGTTTGGTTTCGTAGCCTCCCTAACCTAAGCAATTAAGTCCGAAGGGGTGTTTTAACACCTAATACCCTAAAGTCAACTGACTTGGGAACTATTGGCCCAACGCTTGTTACATGGGTTGAGGAGAAAAGCTTAAGGAAATCAAACATTGCACTATCTACATATCAGTATCTGCGACCTGAGTTACTAAGCTCGTAGGGGTGTCTTAACACCTAATGCCCTAAGATCAACTAGTCTGGGAGTCATTAGCTGAAAGCTCGTTACATGGGTTAAAGATGCATGATGTTTTTAAATTATATGTATATAGATTTTTTAAAAAAAAAAAAACAAAGAAAGGTCCCATAATTATAATCCCAACCCAAGGAAGTTAACCTTAAACATTAGAACAAAAATTTTGTTTTCTTCCAAGAAAAGTCCCATAATTATGTGTTGATACATTGAGCACAAAAGAAAGGTTTATTAATATCTTGTTAAGTGGTATTGAGCAGATATATAAATTTAATGAGAGTTTGTTTATCTAGATAGATTAATGGAAGTTAAATGATGAATACCTTGCTTTGTGAAATTTGCAAATTGTTTTTCTATTTTACGCTTTGATTACTAGGGACTAGTAATAAGCTGGTTGGGGGGTGTGATTAGTACTTAAAAGTGCATTTTTATCATGGTTTTATATCATTATTTTGCACTTGAAGTATCAATAACTCCTTAACTAAAATATGTTTTATAATAATGTATATAATAATATAAGATACCTATAATTTGTGGTAAATGTCTGTTTTTAATGCAGGTCTATCACATAAATGAAAGGATTGATTGATGACTTTAAGAACTTAAATTGCAAAGGCAAAGAGATGGTCAAACTTAGAAAAGAGATGTCGGTGCAATCCAAACAGGAACACTGTTCGGTAACTGGGTCATATCTGGAGCTACAGATCTCAGATTTAGGTCCAATTTATATGGATGGAAAGGTAAGACATAGGCCTACAACTTTCATATGGAGCCCAAGATCTAAAAAGGCCATTTTCAAGTCCAAATTGTAGCAACAACAAAGAAGCCCGAATCTGTCTTCCAGCCCGAGCATTATTCGGTATTTTGGCCATATCTGGAGTTTTAAAAGTCCAAATGAGCTGAATTGTTTACACAAGAAAGCTGAGACAATTGCCTACAACTTTCATGTTTACAACTGGCTCCAATTTTGACGTTATCAATGACGTTTTGGGCAGACAAGAGAAGATAAGGATTGTTACCAAGTCAAAAGTTGGCCACCCACTTATCAATTAGTCATCAAATCAATAGTTCCCAATTTTGGCCTATAAAAGGAGGCATTTGCCATGCATTTAGGCATCTTGGTTTCCAGATCAAGATCATGCTCTTCCTTTCTCTCTTTGTATTTTTTGTAATATTTATGCTTTGCTCTCATTAATATCAAGTTTATGCCTTTCATTTCCTTTCCTTTACTTAGTTAGCTTTTATGTTCTTATTTTGTTTATCTAATTTTTCTTTCTGTCATTATGTCTAGCTAAGTTAATTATGTCAAGGTGAAAAGGTTACACTAATGGTGTAAGAATAAGTATAATGTAAACTTAATGTGGACTTTAATACTTGATACTAACATGTTTTATATTTGTTATCTTGTTCACTCTTTAATACTTTGCTTGTTAAATAACTAATCTTGATTTATGTTGTATAACACTTGGTACAACAAATATTTGGCACTCTCATAGCCCATAATGTATGGTATAACCGACACCTGAGCTATGAAAGGAACTTGATTTGTTGTTAACATAAGTTATAATCATGAATGCTTGACGAGATTTACAAGTATTAGCATTAATTGAATAAGATGACTAATGTAATCATGTTAACAATATATAATCTGATTGGAACCTCCTTTGTATGTGGTTTCCAATTCAATAATAAGAGTTTATACTATACTTGTTTGATATACCATTAGTGGAACCTCTAACCTTGACATTTGTTATTATTATTGTTTAATCCTTACATTAATATTTAATCTCTAAGTTCTCATCATCATCATCATCTTCTTCTTCTCTTTCTTTATTATTATTATTATTATTATTATTATTATTATTACTATTGTTGTTGTTGTTGTTGTTGTTTTATAATTGTTGTTTATAATTTGTACAATTAACCTCTCTGTGGTTCGACCCCGGTCTTGCCGGGTTATTTATTACTTCGACACTCCTGCACTTGGGAGAAGACATCAACCTGTTAGTCGTGTCACTCATTGCATGGGTTAAATATGCATGATACTTTTAAATTATATGTATATATTTTTTTTTTAAAAAGACAAAAATAATAATTCCAGACCAAGGAAGTTAACCTTAAACATTAGAACAAAAATTTTGTTTTCTTCCAAGAAAAGCTCTATAATTATGTGTTTATATATTGAGCACAAAAGAAAGGTTTATGAATATCTTGTTAAGAGATATTGAGCAAGTATATAAGTTTAATAAGAGTTTGTTTATCTGGATAGATTAATGGAAGTTAAATGATGAATACCTTGCTTTGTGGAATTTGCAAATTGTTTTTCTATTTTAACGCTTTGATTACTAGGGACTAGTAATAAGCTAGTTGGGGGGTGTGATTAGTACTTAAGAGCTTAAATTGTAAGGGCAAAGAGATGACCAAAATTAGAAAAGAGATGTCGGTGCAATCCAAATCAGAATACTGTTCGATAATTAGATCATATCCGGAGCTATAGATCTCAGATTTAGATCTACTTAATATGAATGAAAAGGTAATACATAGGCCTATAACTTTTATATAGAACTCAGGATCTAAAAAGATCATTTTCAATTCCAAATTGTAGTAACAACAAATAAGCCAGAATCTGTCTTCCAGCCCGAGCACTGTTCGTTATTTTGGCCATATCTGGAGTTCTAGAAGTCCAAATGAGCTGAATGTTTTACACAAGAAAGCTGAGATAATTGCCTACAACTTTCATGTTTTCACCTGGCTCCAATTTTGATGTTATCAATGACGTTTTGGGCAGACAAGAGAAGATAAGGATTGTCACCAAGTCAAAAGTTGGCCACCCACTTATCAATTAGTCATCAAATCAATAGTTCCTAATTTTGGCCTATAAAAGGAGGCATTTGCCATGCATTTAGGCATCTTGGTGTCCAGATCAAGATCATGCTCTTGCTTTCTCTCTTTGTATTTTTTGTAATGTTTATGCTTTGCTTTTATTAATATCAAGTTTATGCCTTTCAATTCCTTTGCTTTGCTTTGTTAACTCTTATCTTATTTATGCTCTTATTTTGTTTATTTATTTTTCTTTCTTTTATTCTATCTAGCTAAGTTTATTATGTTAAGGTGAAAAGGTTACACTAATGGTATAAGAATAAGTATAGTGTAAACTTAATATGGACTTTAATGTTTGATATTAACATGTTTTATATTTGTTATCTTGTTCACTCTTTAATACTTTGCTTGTTAAATGACTAATCTTAATTTATGTTGTCTAACACTTGGTACAATAAATGCTTGATACTTTCATAGCCCATACTATATGATATAACTGACACCTGATTTATTATCATTGTTTAATCGTTACATTAATATTCCTTCTCAAAGTTCTCATCATCATCTTCTTCTTCTCCTTCTTTTTCTTTATTATTATTACTATTATTGTTGTTGTTGTTGTTATTGTTGTTATTGTTGTTGTTGTTGTTGTTGTTGTTGTTGTTGTTGTTATTGTTATTTATAATTTGTATAATTAACCTCCCTATGGTTCGACCCCGATCTTACTGGGTTATTTATTACTTCGAGACTCCTACACTTGGGAGAAGACATCAATCTTTTGGTCATGTCAGTCAGCAAAAAATTAATCGATCTTCTAGTTTTAATTTTTTCTTGCACAGAAATCTTAAAAGGAGGTCAAACATGCTTTTGATAACCTCTAGCTAGATCACAGTTTTCACATGGATTCCACTTTGTTAAATTGTCAACTTTAAATCTTTTTAGAACATGGAAGATTTAAGTGATTTTCATTAAATATATTTCATTACATATAATTATTTGATACTTATTTCAAAGATAATGTTTAAATAATTGTTTGATATTTATTCAATATTTTATGAAAGATAATTATTCAACATTTCAACTTTTGATTTTCATTTGGTTGCTTGTTTAAAAGCAAGTTGTTAGGGATTTTTTTTGGTATGTTTTATTTTTTTATATTTTTAATTTTTAGCTTTTTTATTTATTTTCTAAAAATTGAAAACTTATTTAATTAACTACTTTTTAAGAAATTATTCATAGTTTCAATACTTGAGTTATTGGACTAACCACTAAGATCTTTAGATTCAAAACTTGGATGCTCTAGATCTAACCTCAATATGCAATGAAGTTCACCTAAATTTGACCACATATACTTAGTGTCCAATCCTAGTCTTCATCTAAAGCATCAAATTCAATCCTATTTTGAAACTAAATTTAGGCTCATTAAACTATATCCTAACTTAAATCCTATGTGATCCAAACTTGGTCTATATACAGGTTTTAATCTACATCTAAATACCTTAAACCTCAAGCTCCCCAAACTAGGTCTAGCTCATAGTTAGAATCATGTGGTCCCAAATTGACCCTTGCTCAACTCTAGATATTCAAAATTGATCATGAACAAAACTTTGATCATATTGGATTTGATTTCATTTTAAACACCTATATTGGTCTTGTTTGAACCTTTAACCTTGAACCTAATCCCTAGTACTAGTCTTGACCAAAAAACCTAAATGCACAGGATCAAATCTTAAACTAAATTATGAAATACATTCCTATCTTAAACCTTAGACACCGCTAACTTGGTTATGATGCCAACTTTAGTATTGATATTAATGTAATCCTCAAAACATTATCTTTGATCAACTCTTGAGATGCCAAATTAAACTTCAAGTTATCCATATCAATTCCTAAACTTAAAAGTTAGGTGCTAGATCAAGTTTTAACCTACGTACTAATCAACTCTTGACAAAAAACCAGGTATCTTAAACTTAGTCTTTGATTGACTTCTAAGCACCCTAAGGTAGGTCCTAATCAACTCTTGACAAAAAACTAAGTATCTTAAACTTAGTTTTTGATTGACTTCTAAGCACCCTAGGGTAGGTCCTAGCTCATATCTCAAGCATTTGAACTAGGTCCTAACATAAATCCTCACCATAATTCATGTCCTTTTTATAACTCTATAACTTAACATGATTTCTAGAAGCATATAGTAATATTGAAAAAACTAGTTTTGAAAACTATCTTGTTTTTGTTTTGAAAATTTTTCAAAGCTTGTTGCTAATTTTTTTTTTTTTTGCATATAATTCTTAAAAATTTGAATATAAAAAATAGAAAATACGAAACAAAAACAATACCTAGTAGATCTTTAGCTTGTTTATAAACAATGAAATTCTCTTGACAAATAAACTCATTTTTTCATCTTAAAGTTTTAATCTCATTTGAATTTTTATACATAATAAATGATGCAATTAATTGTATGCAATCTTTAAATTACTTTGAAATATTACCCTTTATTTGAATATAAATAAATGAGAAATTGGATTGAAATAATCAAAGTAAGTTATAATTAGGAGTAGAATAGTAAAATAATAATAGTTTGATATTTTATAATGGAGTTTTAAGACATTTTAGATAAAATCTTCAGTGAGGGGAGTAAATAAAATATATTAAAATAAAAACAAATCAAATAAAACAACTTAATCACTAGGTCAAAACATATTAAATGTCCGATCCAAATCCAGATCCAACATTAGCGTTAAGCCTATAAAATAGCAAGTTACCATTTATTAAAAGGAAGAAAAGAAAAGAAATCCTCAGGTAGGCAAAACGCAATTTATAAGCCAAAAAACTTTTACTAATATCATATTAAAAAACCTTAGTATTGACATTTTTTATTATCCCATTTATTGTCTGATTTTTTTATGATCTAAACCTTTATTGTAAACCATAAAATCACATGCTCAATATTTCAAATCTAGTTTTTTTTTTAATCTATTTTTAGGGAAATTTTAAAAAACACCTTCAACTATAGTTATTTTGATTTTGCTACAAAATAATTTTTTATATCAATTTTACTTTATTTTTTTTAAATCTCAATTAAAAATATTTATCCATTTTGAATATTTTTATTCAAATTATAATTTTTTTTTGTAAGAAACAGTGTCATTTTATTGAAAACTTAACTTTTTTTTGTTAAGTGATTTTCATTCATGTTTTTTCTTAATACGTTATGATAATTTTTTGTAATTAATTCAATTACAAATCCTAGGAGTATCTAGCTAGCACGCAAGACACTCATACTAACATTATAACATACTACTAATACAATACATAAATTCATCTCACTCTATTTATGAAAAGGTAAATATTGATAAAATTTGTAAGAAAAAAAAATTCTAAGAGATAGACTGATGTTTAGAATGAATCATTATATAATAGAGTTTTCTGATTTTTCTTATTTTAAAAATTCTAAGAGATAGACTGATGTTTAGAATGAATCATTACATAATAGGGTTTTCTGATTTTTCTTATTTTTAAATATTTATGCACCACTTAAAATATTAGATAACATGAAATAAGTTGTCCAGATCACTTCTTAATTATTTAATACTATATTAATAATTTATTTTGGCTATCAAAATTCTAAAAACACTTAGAAAAAGGTAATAAAAAACATAAAGTATTAAAACTAAAAAATAATTAAATTATATCAAAATTCATTAAATTATTAAATTCAATCCTTAATTATTTTTTATAGCTTTTTTGTTATTGTCTTGCGATTATGTTTTATTCTTCTAAGAAAACAAGAAAAATATTAAAAAGATAAAAATTATTAAAAATTATATTTATAAAATTACTTAACACTAGCATACTTAACTACGTGTTTGAAACTCTCTGAACTGAATTTAATTAAGAGATTTTAATAGAATTTTATATTTGTAATTCTTTTAAATGTTAAAAATTAAATTTCAAATGGAATTCAATCTTTATAATTGCTATCAAAGTAAATCAGAGGTCAACTCCTCTAAATTACAATTTCAAAGAGTAAAAATTTAATTCTATAATTATTTTTCTTAAAATATCCATATACCCCTCTTATTTTTAAAGACATTTGAAAAAAATAAAATGAAAGAATGAGAGTAAATAAGAAATAAAATAAATTGAATTTTATCTTTTTCAAACATATGAATTCAACTTATTTATTCATTAAATGTAATTTAATTATTATAATTAAATTTAATTATAGTAAAGAATTGATTTTAATTATCTATTTTTATTAAGATTGTCAATTCTGTTTCGATAGATATTTTGTTTTTTCAATTGGAATGAAATATTTCAGATTTGGAGTGTTTTAATGTGTCGTTTCAAGGTTGTAATTTTCATGTGTATGTAAATTTCAACAAATATAATTAAAATTCAAAATAAATTAATTATAAATTATACAATACAACTATAATATCCAAAAAATATAATTTTAAAATTTAAAATATTTCTAAATATCCAACAATAGATAAAACTTTAAAGACAATAGTCTCCTAACTTATATCGTCTAAAGTTAAAGTAAATAAAGGTATTTCAATAAACTCCCAACTTATAACTTTTTTTTAAGAAGCTTAGGTTTTTCACAAATTCATTCATTTAATAGGTCAATGTTATCTAAGTTAATATAATTTAAAGCATTTTTTATTTTGCTCAAATGCCTACAAAGTACAAACATGAAAAAAAATGAATATAAATCATAAATATTAATGATAAATCTAATTTTAAAAAATTAATATAATTACTAATAAAAATAGTAAAAAATATTTTTAATATTATTATTAATATCATTATTATTGAAAATTATAATGAATAAGAGTTTTTTTATATAGTTTATAATTAAATGGTTTAATTAATTAAATTGAATCGTGTTCAATTTGATTTAAAAGCTTTTCAAGTTACGAACAAAGCATATAAAATGAAATGGAAATATTTCAATTAAAATTTATTTAAAAAATATAAAATAAATCAAAATTTTAAATAAAATAAAAATTATTTTATTTTTAAATTAATATAAAATATTTTAACTATTTCAGATAAAAGAGAATGACATTGACAACCTTAATTTTTAACACTAAATATTTAATGATTACGTGTAATTTTTGTATGCCATTGGCTGTGAAATATCAATGCTTTGCAAAGAAGAAAATACATTAGTAGAGAAAGCGCGTTTTATTCTCTCTTTGCATTTTTTTTTCCCTGTTTTGTGCTCGTTGAAATCCGTCTCGTCTTCCTATTCTTTAATTTATAACCGGGAGTTGATTTTTTTATTTTTTAGTATACCATGAAAAGGCATGAAGACCTTTTCACTTATAACTTCAATTGATGAAGAATATTTAATTTTTGTACATGCGAAAACAACTATATATTTTTAAAAATTATTTCGTCCTGTTAAAAAAATTTAATACATGAACAAATAAGATAAAATATTATCAAGAGGGAAAGAGAGAAAACTACAAGCACTCGAGGCTACTGTCTGAAATGATGAGGGTCGGTTGGCGGGAGGGAGGGAGGGAGCGAGGGGGTGTCGTGTTGTTATAGGATCGGAAAGACTAAAGAAGCTGTCGAAAAGATGATGCAAAGAAAGCATTTTTCTCGTTTTTGGTGGAGTCTTCTCCATCTCTAAGCACGTCATCACCTCCCCCACAACAAAAAGAAATTTTAATTGCAGATTTGAGCGAGAGAGAAGTGTTATTACGTGATGATGATATGCCTGATTAACTACATGCCACGTGGTTCTTTCAAAATGAAGTGTATTTTACGATCAAGTTTTTTAAAATACAATATTCTTAGTTGCTGTTTTAAAAAAATTAAATCTAATAAAATAAATTAAATTGACTTCTTAAAAAACAACATGATTTGATTGTTAAAACGATCGGATCCACATTTCACCATTTAAAGAAAGAGGGCCAATCCATTATAGGCAGATGAATCTATCTTTGATGAAATTGCGTTCGTGCAATTGGTTTGATGAAAAAGAAGATTAAATTAAATGACCTGTCGATTGTTCGTAAAACGAAAGAAAATGGTGTCAATTAGGCACAAAGTTGTTGACGGTGCGGAGGCCTGACCACTTAACCATTCGAGTATAAATTAAAAGCATCATTCTCATATATCATAGATATTGTGATATTTTATGGTTGTTCTTGAGCGCATGGCCCCACGTCGGTTAATGAAGACACACCATCGAGGTGGTTGTCCGGTGGGGCCTGATCAGATTGGTCACAGTAAGCCAAGGGAGGGCTCTGTGTGTGTTCGAGGATGGGATGGGGTGGGGTGGTGGCCCATATGTAATTTCATGCTAGATTGTCTGGGCATATAGGTAGGGTGGGTCATGAGCTTCTCGCAGGTTATTATAGGTTGTAAAATGACAGTTAACACAACAACACAACACAAGTAGTTCCAAGTCCGAACAAAAAGTTCTCCCCTAGTGGAGTCTTTCACGGTAATCACGCAACTTCATGTTCCAGCAACAGCCCATCAATCCCCCACCACTGGACAAAAAGTTTGAGTCCCGTTAATTTACATGATATGCCAATTTTTTTTATATTATTCTATCTTAATTATTTGAATATACAAATACAAAAAGTCATTGGACTGAAAGAAGTAATGTGAATACAATTACGTACGGGTTACATATACAGTATAATCAAATAATTAATTTCTATAACCTGTTCATGTAGAAATTAGATATGTATATATTTTAAAAAAATATAAAACAAACAGACAATCATACCTATATATAGGGAATTTTGAAAAAAAAAAAGTTTTATTTATTTATTTTGATTAATATAAGTATTTAGATCAATTTACATGTATTCTAACTAATTTTACAGGTTTTGAAATTAACAACAATATAAACTTCTAATAATCTTTAAATTTATAAAATTCGAATTAATAATTTCTATGAATCAAATTTAGAGCCCGACTAACAAGTTATATCCCTTAAAATTGAAAAACAAACTCAAAAACTTGTGTGATAATTGTTATTTTTTTTATTCACTTAATTTTCTAATACACAAAATTATCAACTGGAGGGGGAGTGTAACGAGCTAGGGTTGGGGGAAGCTGGCCTAAAATGCCAGAAGCTAATGTAACATATACTCGGGCTTCTCTAGCATGACTTCAACTTATCATATTTTCATTTTACGTAGACATAGATATTTTATTTATTCTTATGAACAAAAAAAGAAAAAAGTGAAGTCACCAATGACTTTTATATATATATAAAATCTTAAAAGAATTCCTACATCGACTAAATGCATTTAAAAATTAAAAATACTCTCTTCAGTTTTCAAACTCAAAAAATTAAATTTCTTTGCATGTACTATAACCTCATGAGTTTGAAGGACCGAGAGCACGGTGTCTTTCAAGATTTTTGAAACAAGTTTTGCATGCACATATACAATAATAAGGGCATCTACGCTTATGGCAAACGAGAAGTAAAATTGAAAATATATCATTTTTGCCCTATAATTCTTGTTTTATGCACTCCAACAGGATAACCATGTAAAATGATAAAATCTCATTTCTCAAAAAAATAATAATAATCATTCCTCTATATATATATATATATATATAGAAAAACAAGAGCATAATTAATATATTAAAACAACAGTATCTTTTTTATTTTTCAGTATATCAAATATACTTAAATACAATTGACTTTTTTTAGAGTGCATATAAATAATTAATATATATATATATATATATATATATGTATGTATGTATGTATGTATGTATTATGAATTTGACCTTTTAAAAGAGGGGAGATGAGATGGTCTCTCTAGTATCCATATTTAACTTCATAATGCTAGGTTTAAAGAGTATCTACGCTAATATATTGTGCTTATTTAGGAGGACCCCGTCCCCCCTCATTTTTATTTTTTATTTTTTTAATTATTAGAGGGCCGGGTTGTATTTGTATGCACAAATAACGGAAGTAGAGAATAAAGATGGAAAGGCAATCGAAGAAAAAGCAAAGCTTTCTTTCTTTCTTTCTCACTATTCACAAACAGAATCACAATGAGAGGTGATCAGTAGGAGTCGTAGTGGCTGCTGCAGCAAATGGCACGAAGGGGTTCACTCCCCAAGACCCTAGCTAAAAAGCTAAACAAAACATTTTGTATGCTAAAGAAACAAACCCTGAGCTAGCTTTAGATGCCATCTCTCTCTCTCTCTCTCTCTCTCTCTCTGTACATATGTTGACAGTCTTTCATTCAATACACTTTCAAACCACCACTTTTTCAGACACCACCAAATCACTCCACACTGCAACTAATTATTATGCGGAGCCCTTTGCGCCCAGAGAGAGAGCCAGAGAAATGGAGAGATCAGAGAAGGTAAAGCAGCTGGCAAGCTAGGGTTTTTAACACGGCAGGGCTATGAGGGAGGCCCTATGCAGAGAAAACCTTGCTTACCCAGTTACTGATACTGTGATGTTAATTGGCATTGTTTGCTCAGTAGCTGAGCTGAGAGAGAGAGAGCAACAGACACACTGAGACAGTGAGAGTTGTGGATAATGACTGAACATAAAACAAATCAAAGATATGGCTTTAACTCTCCCCATCTAATAACAGTCCAAAATTCACACAGATCCCTAAGAGAAAGAAAATAGAAAAGATCCCAAATATAACTGATGAAGAAAAACGTGGCTTTCTAGCTTGGGAGGCATGGATGTTTACCATAACACAAGGCTATAACATGAGTAATATGGAGCTACACGATACCTGAGTCGCATGTCCTATAAATGATCGATCATGTAGTGCAAAATTAATTACCATCCATTGTGCTTAATTTGATAACAGAAATTATATGTATATAGCATCCACCACTTTCTTTTTCGTCTGAAACTAGCCTTTTATTTCTATCATAAACAGCTAGAGGAGTCCTGCATCTTTGTAGTAAATATGCAAAAGAGATACATCGAATAGCGAAAAGATATATTATCAGCACAAGTGTAGCAACAGCAAGACCTATATTATAGTATTAATATTCTCCAACATCTTGCTAAGTACCAATACTAAAAAAAAAAGAAAGAAAGATAAATACGGTCTCATTTTTCTCAACTTTTACAAGTTGATATTTATACCTCTAAATTGGGATTTAGATAATTAATATTGTCGTTTTTTTCCTATTTGCTTCAATAATGTCTACTTGATCTTGATGCTTTCTTGTCTAGGGCAAAGCACTATACTGATGCAAATCACCCCATGCTTGAACCCCATTCCAATTGCCTGTGTTGTCATTATTGCCATTGTTGCTAGTATTTGTTGGCGTTGCAGTCACTTGAGAATATGAATTCCCAAAGAACCATTCTGTTGCTGTATCACCACTAGCTGCACCTTCTTTTCTTGAATTACCAGCTGCGCATACTTGTGGTTTTGAAATTTCAAGATTTTCAAACATAATAGGCTGTGGTTTCTGTACCTGCAGGTTCTCAATATGATCTGTAGAAACAGTATTGCCATCTTTATGATTTTCTCCTGTACCAAATAGCATAGCCAATCTCTGCTGCTGCAACTTCCAGTGTAAATCTTGGTTTATACAACTCAGAGACTCAATTGAAGACGGGAGATTAGTGTTGATATTCATTGAAGCACCACCAATGTTCTCCTGAATTGCACCACAAAACCCACTAGCAACAGAATTAAGTGGATAATTAAAACCCATTAAGGAACAAGAACCAGTGGAGCTCGCAGATGGATCAAGAGTGAAAGAAGGACTAGTAACAGCAGCTGCAGCTGCTGAAGTTGCTGAAATATCCCCAAATGAAGGGAAATGATTATATAAGCCATTTTGTGAAGGGTTTAGCCTAGGAAATGATAACCCACCAAGATTAAAATCAATGGCTGGGGAGAGTCCATGAAAGAAGCTGAATCCAGCGATCTCTGAGGAGCCACTGGAGTCTTTGGAGTCACTTGAGAGCCTTGAAGATGACTTTATCTTCTTGTTCTTTCTACAGCCACCGCCGATGGGTACGCTGCGCAAGGCTCCTCCTTTAGTCCAGTACCTTCTACATGTCTTGCAAAAATGTCTGGGCTGTGTTAAGCTGTAATTGTTGTAGTAGCAGAATTTTGTGTTGGATGACTCACATCTTGGACACTTCAAGGCTTGCTCTTGTGGCCTTGTCGTGGCTGTTTTACGGCTACTAGAAGAGCTTTGGTTGTCGTCTTTGGAGGTCTGTTTCTCCAGAAGATTATCTGGGGGCACCATGGAGGGAAAGAAAGTGAGAGAGAAAAGAAGGGGTGTGTGTAAATTAGCAAGGTTGCGTATGTGATGGATTGTTCAGTTTCTTCTTGCAGAGGCAAAGATACTCAATTCAATGATGTCATGCATGGGGTGTAGAGGGGATGTTGATGGGGTCTTGTGATATTCATCAAGACTAGTTTTGTTTGGGAAAAGGAAGTTTTGTGATGTAAGTAGCTGGGTTTAGATCTGGTAAAGCTCTCTCCCTCTCCCTCGTTCTGTGTGTGTGTGAAAGAGAGCGCGGATTTAACTTGAAAAACAACACAAGGGGGAGGGGGTCCATTATATATATACATAGAGAGAAAGAGGGAGTGAAGACAAGCAACAAATTAATGATTACAAGTTGAAACTCATGGTCTGGCAAAATTGAGAGATCCATGACCTTGTAAATGCCACGATTAGATAGAAAATATTTTGTAGAAGATTCAAGACGCTGAAAGACACCTTAATTTGATGTGCCACAATCATAAATTGTAATTGAACTCCTAGACATCTCATTGTATAATTGTTGACATCCAAATTATATATATAATTTGGAGAAATTCTTAATCACGTGATGATTATAACCGTGAAACTTTAAAATTTTGAAAAAAATATAAAATGTTACTGTGTCATGTTTTGAGATATGCTTCTTTTTTCTTTTCTTTTTTCAATTAGCAACATATGCATGTCATGAATTTTATACATTGTAATTCTTTTGTTTGTCCCCTATTATTTATTAGTATTTAAAAATGTATTTTTATCAAAGTTTTATATTATTATTTTACACTTAAAATATCAATAACTCTTTAACTAAAATATGTTTTATAATAACATATCTAATAATATAAAATACTTTTAATTTATGATAAATATTCATTTTAAATACAGGCCTATCACATAAATGAAAAGATTGATTGATGAATTGAAGAATTGAAATTGAAAGGACAAAGAGATGACCAAACTTAAAAAAGAGATATTGGTGCAGTCCAAACCGGAATACTGTTCGATAATTGGGTCATATCTGGAGCTGTAGATCTCGGATTTATGTCTACCTTATATGGATGGAAAGGTAAGACATAGGCCTATAACTTTCATATGGAGCCCAAGATTTAAAAAGTCTATTTTCAAGTCCAAATTATAGCAACAATAAAGAAGTCTGAATCTATCTTATAACCTATGTACTGTTCAGTGTTTGACCCATATCTAGAGTTCTAGAAGTCCAAATAACCTCCATATTTTTTTCTTGGAAAGCTGAGACAATTTCCTACAACTTTCATGTTTTTAAGTGGTTCTAATTCTGACATTATTAATGACGTTTGAGGCAGATAAGAGAGGATAAAGATTGTCACCAAGTTAAGAATTGGCCACCTATTCATCAATTAGTCATCAAATCAATACTTCCCAATTTTGGCCTATAAAAGGAGGTATTTGTCATGCATTTAGACATCTTGGTTTCCAGATCAAGATCATGCTCTTACTTTCTCTCTTTTTATTTTTTGTATTGCTTATGTTTTGCTTTCATTAATATCAAGTTTATGCCTTTTATTTCCTTTTCTTTACTTAGTTAACTTTTATCTTATTTATGTTCTTATTTTGTTTATTTATTTTTTTCTTTCATAATATTTAGCTTTATTTTTTTTCATTCATTATATTTAACTAAGTTTATTATGTTAAGGTGAAAAGGATACACTAATGGTGTAAAAATAAGTATAATGTAAACTCAATATGGACTTTAATGTTTGATACTAACATATTTTGTGTTTGTTATCTTGTTTATTCTTTAATACTTTACTTGTTAAATGACTAATCTAGATTTATGTTGTATAACACTTGGTACAACAAATGCTTGACACTTTTATATCCCATACTATATGGTATAACAGACACTTGAGCTATGAAAGGAACTTGACTTGTTGTTAACATAAGTTATAATCATGAATGCTTGATGAGATTTACAAGTAGTAGCATTAATCGAATAAGATGACTAATGTAATCATGTTAATAATTTATAATCTGATTAGAACATATTTTATGTGTGGTTTCCAATTGAATAATAAAAGTTTATACTATACTTGTTTGACATGCCATTAATGGATCCTCTAACCTTAATATTTGTTGTTTAATCCTTACGTTAATCTTCCATTTCAAAGTTCTCATTAACTTCTTCTGCTTCTTCTTCTTCTTCTTCTTTATTATTGTTACTACTACTACTATTACTATTGCTGCTGCTACTACTACTACTACTATATTATTATTAATATTATTACTATTATTAGTAATATTAGTATTTAGTGCTATTATTGTTACTATGGTTGTTGTTATATTATTATTATTTATAACTTATACAATTAACCTCCCTATGGTTCGACCCCGATCTTACCAAGTTATTTATTACTTCGACACTCCTGCAATTGGAAGAAGACATCAATCTTTTGGTCGTGTCAATCAGCAAATTTGATGCAAACCTTTTCTCTCTATTGATTTTCTATAGTTTAATTTTATAAGTTTATTGTTTCCTCTAGTTCTATGATTTATCTTCATTTATCTTCATTTACTACCTTTTATATTCTTTATTTAACATTTTTTTATTTAGACACTTTAGAATCTCAATAAAATTTTCAATATGATTTAACTGCGAGACCAAAAATTATTTTTATTAGTATATGGATATACGTTAAGAAACATTTATTGCATCAATCTTCTCGAATTCGAGAGGACTTGTTTTTATGTTCAAACTACTCTTGTTTTGATATTGTGGTTGTCCAATCAAAATCTCTAAATCCTTTACATGTTCAACTTTTTAGATAGAAATATCATAGATGCTATCAACATGTTCATCCTTCTTGGCAATGAGACCAATCTTAACATTAAGTTGAAGACCATATAAGAACTTTTATAGTAGCCTTCTCAATTTCTAACTTAAAGACACGATCAAAAGATTAATGTTGTGTAGGAGTGTCGAAATAATAAATAACCTAGCAAGATTGAAGTCAAATTACAAAGAGGTTAACAATAACAATAACAATAACAATAACAATAACAATAACAATAACAAGTTAAAGAGTACTTTGAGATATAAGATTAATATGAGGATTAAACAATGATAAAAACAAATGTTAAGGTTGGAGGATCCACTAATGGTATTAAAAATAAATGTAATATAAACTCTTTTTATTACTCAACTGGAAACCACATATAAAGAAGGTTCCAATAGGATGATTTGTCATTAATAGCTCATTATAAATTATTAACATGATCATATTAATTATCTTATTTAAGTAACACCAAACTTTTAAATATTATCAAGAATTCATGATGCTAACTTATGTTAACAATAAATCAAGTTCTTTTTATAGCACATGTATAAGTTATACCATATGGTTGGCTATGAAAGTGCTAAGCATTTGTTGTACCGAGTGTTATACAACATAAATCTAGACTAACCATTTAACAAGTAAGGTATTAAGAATTAATAAGATAAAAATAATAAAATATGTTGATAGCAAGTTATTTAGGATATAAGCATTGAAGTCCATATTGAGTTTATATTATACTTATCTTAACACCATTTGTGAAACCTTATCAACTTGACATAATAAACTTAGTTGAACATTATGAATAAGAGAAATATAGATAAACAATATAAGAACATCATTATATAAGTATAGTAAAGGAAATGAAAAGCATAAATAAGAGATTAATGAAAGTAAAACTTAAACATTACAAAAATATAAAGAAATAGAGCAAGAACATGATCTTGATTTGAAAATCAAGATGCCTAAATGCATGACAAATGTCTCCTTTTATAGGCCAAAACCCAGAACTATTAATTTGATAACTAATTGTTGAGTGAGTGACCATCTTGTGATTTTATGAAAATTCTTATCTTTTTGTCAGAATAAAACATCATTAATAACATTAAAATTTGAACAGATAGTCTTCATGAGAGTTCTGGAAAATTATCTCAACTTTCCAACAAAAAAGGAATCGATGTATTTGGGCTTTTAGAACTCGAAATATGGGTTGAATACTGAATATTATCTAAGTTGTAGGACAGATTCAGACTTCTCTTTTGATGCTAAGATTTGGATTTCCAAATGGCAGAATTGAGTCTTGGATTCTTCATGAATGTTTTAGGCCTATGTCTTAACTTTCTAGCCATATAAATCAAAGTAAAATACAAGATCTATAGCTCTAGATATGACCCAATGTCTAACAATGTTCCAATTTAATTGAATCAACATCTTTTTTCTAAATTTAGCCTTTTCTTTGTCATTTCACTTTCAATAGTTAATCACATCAATCAATCCTTTGAATTATGTGATAGGCTTGCATTTAAAATGAACATTTACCATAAATTAAAGGTATCCTATATTATCAGACTTGTTATTATAAAACATGCTCTAGTGAATGAGTTATTGATACTTCAAGTATAAAATAATGATATAAAACCTTGATAAAAATGTAGTTTAAAATACTAATCACCCAACTAGAGATTTAACATTTTAAGGACTAAATAATCTCTCCCTTGTATTTAGAATGAATAATGTGAAATTTTTTTCAGGAGTTATATAAGAAAAATTATTTGTTGTTTTGAGGGAAAATTATATTTGGAAAATACAAAGGCATTATTGAATAGTTTTCAAATATTAGAAAGATAATTAATATATAATTTTTTTTTAAAAAAATTGATAGTACTTTTATACTACTTTAAGGAGGTAAAACAAAAATTGATGTACTTAGCAATAACCTAAAATTCATGTATAAACATCCCCCAAAATCATTTCTCTAGTTTATGTAGAATATGTTATAAATTTTGCCTTTTCAACATGCAAAGCTTTACTATTTTTCTTTTAATCACTCAAAGTAATGTAATTTCTAATTAGTAGAAAAACATAAATTTACACTCATAAAATTCACCACCATATTTAGCAATACTATAAATAGCTAGGCATGAATTTGATTTATAGTAGAATAACTTATAATTCATCGTACATCTCGATTGAGAGAGGATTCTCTAACTATATTTTAGGGAACTATGTCAAGCTTTTTAAAGTTTTTTAACAATTGATTGGGTGAAAAAAAAGGTTCTGTAACTATATTTTAGTGAGATATTTCATGCTTTTATTGATATTTATTAACCAATCAAACAACATAACACCTATTAAGTTAAAAAATTATATGTGTGTGTCATTTCTCATATCAAGCTATTAATTGCATTGGCACATGATACACAATCCATTTTCTCTTATCCTAAGACTTTTAGGATAATTTTCAAGATTTAAAGTCTTGCTTTTAATAATAGGATTGTTTATAGATTTATGATCACCAATTAATTAACTTATACATACAAGTGGATTTAGAAAGACTTAACATGTTTTTAGAGCAGTCTTTAAAATATCTTGACTTCAAGCATAAAACTTGATCCACCTATATCTTATATATTTTTTTTTTTTAAAGAAAACCATTGCATAGTGGTGGCAATAATTTCCTTGTCATGTTCCACCACCTAGTATGCCATCAATATATAATGATAAGAAATTAAAACTCTAATCTAAATTATTTAATATACAAACAAACACCTTTTTTAATCATCATAAGTTTATTAATTTATGATTGCTTGATGGAATTGAAGTTATCACTGTGTGAGAGATTATTCTAATCCATATGCATATAGAGTTTGCAAACTTTGTGTTGCTAATCTTTTATAATGAAACCAATTAATTGATCTATATGGATCTCACCGAGATCTATGTTGACAATACAATTTTAACACTCATTCAGTAAAGTTTTAAGGCTGAATTTATGATGATTGCCAAAATTAGACAAATCCACTTACTATTAAAAGAAAGTTTTTCTCATATTTACACCATAATAGGTGTAGCATTGGATTGCCAAATGAATCTTTTGGCTTTCTTATAAAACTATCATCCTTATACATGACTTTAAAACTTATTTATTTATAATGGTCTTTTTACCTAGAATGAAGGTCAACCAAGTTCTAAACATGGTTAATCTTATTAGACTTTATTTTCTCTACCATTATATTAATTCTTCAATTCTTTACTCACAACAAAAGAGAGATCCTTTTAAAAAAAATCTTCATCATGCATAAAATTTCCTTTTCTATTCTAAAATGATGATAAAAATGATTATGTTTGTGCTTTTACAAGGCTGAGGTCTTAAAAAATTTCATGCAATGGAGTGTAACATCCCTCATACCAAAACCTATGCATCAAACATAAAAAAAAAACATGGTAATTCTTTTTTCTCTATTGAACTCTTATACAGTTTATTGAAATTTCTATAGAAATTTCAGCAGAGTTTTCCCTATGTTGGGAGGTTCCAAGTGACACGACCAAAAAATTGATGTCTTCTCCCAAGTGTAGGAGTGTTTAATTAATAAATAACCCGGCAATATCGAGGTCGAATCACAGGGAGGTTAATAGTATAAATTATAAATAACAACAATACAACAACAACAACAACAACAACAACAACAACAACAACGAGAATAATAATAATAATAGTAATAGTAGTAGTAGTAGTAGTAATAGAAGAAGAAGAAGAAGAAAAAGAAAAAGAAGAAGTTGATGAGGACTTTAAGATGGAAGATCAATGTAAGGATTAAACAATGATAACAACAAATGTTAAGGTTAGAGGATCCACTAATGGTATTTCAAACAAGTATAGTATAAAATTTTATTATTCAACTGGAAACCACACACAAAGAAGGTTCCAATCGGATTATAACTTGTTAACATGATTATATTAGTTATCTTATTTGAATAATACCAATATTTGTAAATATTGTTAGGCATTCATGATTATAACTTATGTTAATAGTAAATCAAGTTCTGTTTATAACACAAGTGTAGGTTATACCATACGATTGAGTTATGAAAATGCCAAGTATTTGTTGTACCAAGTGTTATACAATATAAATCTAGATTAAGCATTTAACAAATAAAGTATTAAAAGTGAACAAGATAACAAATACAAAACATGTTAGTATTAAATATTAAAGTCCATGTTGAGTTTACATTATATTTATTCTTACATTATTAGTGCAATCTTTGTACCTTGACATAATAAACTTAGCTAAACATAATGAAGAAGAGAAACATAAATAAACAACATAAGAACATAAATAAAATAAAAGTTAACTAAATAAAGGAAAAGAAATGAAAGACATAAACAAGATATTAATGAAAGTAAAACTTAAGCATTACAAAAATATAAAGAAAGAAAGCAAGAGCATGATCTTGATCTGGAAACCAAGATACCTAAATGCATGGCAAATGCCTCCTTTTATAGGTCAAACTTAGGAACTATTGATTTGATGACTAATTGATGAGTGGGTGGCCAACTCTTGACTTGGTGACAATCCTTATTGCTTGACCGCTTTTTATGATCGGCTTGTTTTAACTCGCAAGTGCACGAGTGTGCGATGTAGCAATTAACTCGGTAAGATCGAGGTCATATCCACAGAGAGCTAGATCTGGAAATTAAGCTAGGTAACAAAAAAAAACTCAAGAGAAATTAAATTAACAATAACTTGGTTGAAAATAATTGATGGATTTGTTTTCAAAGATAAAAAAGTGTAAGTAGATTTTAAATGACAAGAAAAAGTAAGTCTTGGTCCAAATCAATTTTAATGGTGATGTATTGGTGATTTCTTCAACATATATAAGATAACTCAACCTAATATCAACGATGGTGATATTAGATCGGAAGATATTACAATGAAGTTTAGAAAGATGAATATTGATTATTGCTTAAGAATGAACAAGTACTTTCATATTAAGTAAGACATTGAATCAAGCAATCTCTATACCAAAACTAAAGTTTGTGCATAAAAATTCAAGATCATAACATTACCTAAATGATTTCTAAAATTTATTTACAATAATAAATCATTCATGAAGAAAATGAGAAGATAAACATTAAGATTCATTCATATCCTAAAGAACTCACCTCAATCACCATTATCCTTGATTTGGATCCAAGAATGAGTTTAGCCAACCATGATTATATATAAGAACACTTCAATAAACATGAAAGAACTTGAATCCAACTGAAATAATAAGTTTTACAAACTAAAGAACCGAAATCTATAAAGAAGAACACAATACAATTTCAGAAAAAATTCGGACACAAATCTGACTCTAACTTTGGACAGCAATTTGACCCTCTTAGAAGCTTTTTATCGAGATGTCTATTAGAGACATATTTATAGGAAATTCTGTCACCTTTCCAGATCATTAAAGAACAGCTCATTCGGACATCTGAGTCAAAAGTTATGGGCAAAACACCAAAAGGTGTTCTGAAAAATCAAATCAAGACAACTTTACAACCACTTTGGTGTACGTTTTTCTTCCTCATTTATGAGGTGTCTCCTTCTTTTTGACCCAAAATAATGTTAAAATATCCTCTCCAGGTTTCCATCCATGTGTTTGCCTTCTTGGATCAATGGATTACCCAAAATAAATCAATTGTTATTTGTTGTGTGGACATGTAAGATCATGGATTGTGTTTGGGCTGATTTGAAGGTTGATTTGGGGTTGATTTAGGGCTGATTTAGGGCTGAATTTGGGCTGAATTTGAGCATCAAATAAGTATACAAATGTACTTATTATTTGGGTTAAGATTGACATTGAAACCTTGAGTGTTTAATGGTTGAAGTTTGCACACAACATAAGGCAAGTTTGGGCTTAAAATAGATCATATGATATTCTTTTCTAGAATTGGAATAGAATTGATTTTTGGGACAAATTTGGAGCACTTATTTGAACCAAGATTTGCTTCAATCTTCAACTAAATGTCTCTTCAATTCTTTGTTCTGAATTCCGACATTGAATTTTCTGAATTAATTTATTTAAGCTC
Source organism: Populus pruinosa (assembly GCA_026413675.1). Lineage (NCBI taxonomy): Eukaryota > Viridiplantae > Streptophyta > Magnoliopsida > Malpighiales > Salicaceae > Populus > Populus pruinosa. The sequence continues at coordinate 8,208,210 of CM048598.1, forward strand.
CAAAAACCTATCGAAACATTAAAACAAACTTCATTACTAAAAAAACACATCAATTATTATAAAAACAACCAAATAAAAACAATAAATACATATGTAAAATAAGAGACTTAATGACACTTTTGATGCACAATCACTTATCTTCTCTTGTCTGAATAAAACATCATTGATAACGTCATAATTTGAACCAGATCTCCACATGAAAGTTGTAGAAAATTATCTCAGCTTTCTAGGAAAAAAATTGAGGTTATTTAGACTTCTAGAACTCAAGATATGAGCTAAACACTAAACATTGTCTGGGTTATGACACGACCAAAAGATTTCTTCTCCCAAGTGCAGGAGTGTCGAAGTAATAAATAACTCGACAAGACCGGGGTTAAACCATAGAGAAGTTAATAGTATAAATTATAGATAACAATAATACAATAACAACAATAGTAACAATAATAATAACAATAATATTAGTAGTATTAGTAGTAGTAATAATAATAATAATAATAATAGAAGAAGAAGAAAAAAAAGAAGTTGATGAGAATTTTGAGATGGAAGATTAATGTAAGGATTAAACAATGATAATAATAAATGTCAAGGTCAGAGGATCCACTGATAAACAAGTATAGTATAAACTCTTATTACTCTAATGGAAACCACACACAAAGGAGATTCCAATCAGGTTATAAATTGTTAACATGATTACATTAATTATCTTATTCGAATAATGCTAATACTTGTAAATATTGTTAGGCATTCATGCTTATAACTTATGTTAACAACAAATTAAGTTCCTTTCATAGCACAAGTGTTGGTTATACCATATAGTATGGGCTATGAAAATGCCAAGAATTTGTTGTACCAAGTGTTATACAACATAAATTCAAATTAGTCATTTAACAAGCAAAGTATTAAAAGTGAACAAGATAACAAATATAAAACATGTTAGTATCAAACATTAAAGTCCATGTTAAGTTTACACTATACTTATTCTTACACCATTAGTATAACCTTTTCACCTTGACATAATAAATTTAACTAAACATAAAGAAAGAGAGAAATATAAATAAACAAGATAAGAACATAAATAAGATAAAAGTTAACTAGGTAAAGGAAAGGAAATGAAAGGCATATACAAGATATTAATGAAAATAAAACTTAAAAATACAAGGAGAGAAAGCAAGAGTATGATCTTGATATGGAGACTAAGATGTCTAAATACATGACAAATGCCTCCTTTTATTGGCTAAAATTGGAAACTATTGATTCGATGACTAATTGATGAGTGGGTGGCCAACTCTTGACTTAGTGATAATTCTTATCTTCTCTTGTCTGCCTAAAATGTTATTGATAATGTCAGAATTGAAACCACTTGAAAAAGTTGTAGAAAATTATCTCAACTTTCCAGAAAAAGAAAATGGAGGTCATTTAGACTTCTAGAACTCTAGATATGTGCCAAATACTGAATAGTGTTCGGGCTGCAGGAAAGTTTTGAACTTTTTCATTGTTGCTATAATTTGGACTTGAAAATGATCTTATTAAATCTTAGGCTCCTATGAAAGTTGTAGGCCTACTTCTTACCTTTCCATCCATGTAAAGTATACATAAATATGAGATCTAGAACTCTAGATATGACCCAATTACTGAATAGTGTTCTAGTTTGGACTGCACCGGCATCTCTTTTCTAAGTTTGGCCATCTCTTTATCCTTTCAATTTCAGTTCTTAAACTCCTTAATCAATCCTTTCATTTATGTGATAGGCCTGCATTTAAAATAAATATTTACCATAAATTAAAAGTATCTTATATTATTAGATATGTTAGTATAAAACATGCTTTAGTTAATGAGTTATTGATACTTCAAGTGCAAAATGATGATATAAAACCTTGATAAAAATGCACTTTTAAGTACTAATCACACCCCTCAAATAGCTTATAACTAGTCCCTAGTAATCAAAGTGTTAGAAAAAAGAATTTGCAAATTCCATAAAGTAAGGTATTCATCATTCAACTTCTATTAATCTATCCAAATAAATAAATTCTCATTAAATTTATATATATGCTCAATACCTCTTAAACAAGATATTAATAAACCTTCCTTTTATGCTCAATATATCGACACATAGTTATGGGGCTTTACTTGGAAGAAAAAAAAATTCTTATTCTAATGTTTAAGGTTAACTTCCTAGGGTTGAGATTTTTTTTCTTTATTTTTTTTAAATATATGTATACATGTGACTTAAAACACAATGCATCTTTAACCCATGTAATGAGTTTTCACCTAATGACTCCCAGACTAGTTGGTCTTAGGACATTCGGTGTTGAGACACCTCTAAAAGCTTAGTAACTCGGGTTTTAGATACTGATGCGTAGATAGTGCAATATTTGATTCCCTTAAGCTTTTATCCTCAACCCATGTAACAAGTATTGAGCCAATAGCTCCCAAGTTAGTTGACTTTAGGGTATTAGGTGTTAAAACACCCCTTTCGGGCTTAATTGCTTAAGTTAGGGAGGCGACGAAATCAAATTTATCTACATATTTATTATCATTATTATTTTTTGCTATTTTTTTTGTTTGTTTTTTTTTGCAAATTATATAATATCCCTTTCCCTTAGTTGTTACCCTTAACAAAAAAATATAAATAATGTAATAATCCAATGTGCAACCCACAATCATATGTTAAAGTGTGTGTGTGAAAATGAAGGTTTAAAAATACATGTTAAATAAGTATGTGCAACCCACAATCATATGTTAAAGTGTGTGTGTGTGAAAATGAAGGTTTAAAAATACATGTTAAATAAGTATATGAGCAGAATTAAGTAATAATAATGCGAGAGTTTCTAAACCTGAATATTTCAAGAAGTATTATGATAGACCTTTTTAAGAATGGTTACTAAGATGCGTCTCAAGAGTCACTTTAACAAAAGAGCTCCTTTACTCTGCCATCCTAGTAACAACAATTTTGCACATGCTTTATGAAATAAAAAACATAGTTAGTTATTTTTTTTTGTCAACTACTACCCTCCCCCTCAACTAAAACAAGATATTGTCTTCAATATCCTAACGTAGAAAGATAGAGTATAGAAGACATCACCTGAAATAACGAACACTTACAAACTTGAAACACACTTAAACAAATATAAGAAATAATAAAATATAATAATAAAAGAAAAAGACACAAAGATTCACAAATGAAGACTCAAATCCAATTTAAGATTTTTACGGCTTTTTGTAGATGACAATTTATGCGACTTATGGAAGGATCAAATAAAGGAATGAAAGATTGTAGTTGGTCAATCAATTTAGTAGCAGCAGAAGAGAGTATTCTTTTTCATGCCGAAGATGTTAGAAATTCCTGTTCTATAGCATGATCAAGAAACGACAACAACTTATCATAATAACCATTAACATTTAACAAACCTATGGGTTTGTGGTGAATGTGCTGTTGGGTCCAAGAGGAAATATGAAAGATCTCTTCTAATGTGCCCAAACCACCTGGTAAGGTAATGAAGGCATAGATATGGTTGACATTGCATTCATTCGAGCAAACATTATGGAGACCTGTAGTTCATCTCCAATTTTTTTTCCAATGATGTCCCTTTGTACTAAAGCTTTGGGGATGATCCCTAAAATTTGACTACCTCCTAAAAATGTAACTATTGACAGACCTCCTATTAACCCAAGGCTACCTCCTCCATATACTAAATGAATCTTTCTCTCGGCTAGCACCTAACCTAGATAATTTGCTAATTCTAAAAACTCCTTTTCTTTCCCAAGACTAGATCTACCGAAAACATAAATATTTCTTATTTGATGACTTGAGGAACTTGCCATTTCTACACACTTCTATATTTGTTGAATGTATGGGTTGAGTAGAAATGAAAGGAAGGAAAAGAGGATTTGATAGGTAAGAAATTAGAAAGGCAATCATACTAGCTATATATAGGCCAGCTAGAGTCTCACACACATATACTCTCTCTTTATTTATTTATTTAAAAAAACATGTGTATGTAGAGGTGGTTGTGATTGTAGGTCATATCTTCCCTTGGTTTTATGTCTAAGAATGACTTAAATGCCCTCCATAGGTCGGGGATAGGCTTTCACTTAAAATGATAAAGATACCCTATAAAGTCTACCACTTAATGATGAGGATATTATGATCGGCCATATTTTCTAAAAAAGATGAGGATACCCTACAAAGTCTACCACTTAATGTACATAACTATACTCTCATGTACGTGTAGGAATAGAATAAAAAGAAGAAGAAAACTAAAGAAGGTTAGAAAATCAATAATTGAATAAGTAAGGGTTATCCCAATAAAAGTTTTGCACATTGCTCAAAAATTTTCTTTTGTTTTCGATACTCCAGTGAGCTGGCAAAAATTCTAAAGCAAGAAAACTGATATTTTTAGTAAACCAAAGCATTGAACTAAGAGAATGTAGCGATTTATTAGGAAAGTAATCATAGATTGATGTGATGTCGGGTGTCGAATCTATCATCACTTTTGATAAAACATCCGCATCAACATTTTTTGTGCCTTTTTCATCCTCGATTTCTTCCTGATTGGTCATGGCATGAGAAAATGGAAGTGCTGGCAGGGAATTAGTCTTTTCTTTGCAATGTTCATATTCAACCCCTTTCTTACCCTTAGAGATGGACTTATCATCTTTCTCACAAGGTTCAAAAATTGGTTTTTGAATAACCTTACCACTACGAAGAGTGATGATTGATTTGACTTGATCCATGTGTTGACTTCCAGGACTACTTGCATTTACATTGTATTGCCCCTAGGGATTTTGCTGTGATTAAGATGGAAACTTACCTTTCTCTTAAAAACTGATAGCAGATGTGAATTTTGCAAGAGTATCTTTAGAATCTGTTATGTTTTGAGCAAATTGAGTGTTGATTGTCTCTTGCTTTTTAATAAATGCATACAAAGTTTCCTCAAAATTTCTTGTAGGAGGTGGAGCATAAGGAGGTGCATATCCATGAAAGTTTTGGAAATTATGATGTGCTTGAAACTATGGTTGTGAAGTTTATGCATTGTCACTCTTCAAATTAAAATTTAGGTGATTTCTCCAACAAGATTGTATGTTAGCGAGTATGAGTTATGATTGGGCATTTGAAAACTGTTTAAGACATGAGCTTGTTCATGGAGACATTCCTTAAAAAAAGGTAAGGCTGGACAATTATTGGTTGAGTGTTCATTTATTTCACAAATTTAACACACAATGTCTTGAATAGATTTTAATTGACCACTCCTTTTCAATTCTAGTGCCTTGACTTTTCTAGCTAAAGATGCAAACTTAGCTTGAAGCTCATGATCTTCTCTAAGGTTGTACATACCTCTATTAGATGTATGAGGCTGGATTTTACTTGGAGTCTCATACATGCCTATAGTGTTCCAATTTTGATCATTTTCAGCTAGCAAGTCTAGGTACTCCATTGCTTCATAAGGGTTTTTATCTTCAAAGATTTCATTGCACATTAATTTAACTATTTATCTATCTTTAGGTGTTAAGTCTTCATAAAAATATGAAACCAATCTCCATATCTCAAAACCATGATGAAGGCAAGTATTAAGCAAGTCTTGATACTATCCCAATATTGATAAAATGTTTCTCTTGGTTTTTGAGTGAAAGTGGTGATTTGTCTTTTGAAAGAGTTTGTTCCATGAGATGAGAAAATATGAGAGTGATTCTTGCATGCTTTAGTTCTTGAACGAACTGAATCTGACTTATCAAAGATTAACTGGTTTTGTGGTGTCATTCTACTCAATCCAATAGTGTTGGTGCCTTGAGGTAGGAAACTTCATTAAAAATTGTTGTTACATTTCATCCCAAGCACGAATGGATCCAGGTCTTAAATTTTATAGCCATGTTTTGGCTTTATCTTTTAATGAAAAAGAAAAAAAGCTTTAATTTGATGGTGTTCATGCTATAATTTAAGTCATTATAGGTGTTACAGATCTCCTTAAATTCCCTTAAATGCAAGTATAGATTTTCTAAATCTAAGCCATGAAAAGAGGGTAAAAGTTGAATAATGCTGATTAGTACTTAAAAGTGCATTTTTATCATGGTTTTATATCATCATTTTGCACTTGAAGTATCAATAACTCCTTAACTAAAATATGTTTTATAATAATGTATCTAATAATATAAGATACCTATAATTTATGGTAAATGTCTATTTTTAATGCAGGCCTATCACATAAATGAAAGGATTGATTGATGACTTGAAGAACTTAAATTACAAGGATAAAGAGATGGTCAAACTTAGAGAAGAGATGTCGGTGCAATCCAAACCGGAACACGGTTCGGTAATTGGGTCATATCTGGAGCTACAGATCTCAGATTTAGGTCCAATTTATATGGATGGAAAGGTAAGACATAGGCCTACAACTTTCATATGGAGCCCAAGATCTAAAAAGGCCATTTGCAAGTCCAAATTGTAGCAACAACAAAGAAGCCCGAATCTGTCTTCCAGCCCGAGCACTGTTCGGTATTTTGGCCATATCTGGAGTTCTAGAAGTCCAAATGAGCTGAAGTTTTTACACAAGAAAGCTGAGACAATTGCCTACAACTTTCATGTTTGCACCTGACTCCAGTTTTGACGTTATCAATGACGTTTTGGGCAGACAAGAGAAGATAAGGATTGTCACCAAGTCAAAAGTTGGCCACCCACTTATCAATTAGTCATCAAATCAATAGTTCCTAATTTTGGCCTATAAAAGGAGGCATTTGCCATGCATTTAGGCATCTTGGTGTTCAGATCAAGATCATGCTCTTCCTTTCTCTCTTTGTATTTTTTGTAATGTTTATGCTTTACTTTCATTAATATCAAGTTTATGCCTTTCATTTCCTTTCCTTTACTTAGTTAGCTTTTATGTTCTTATTTTGTTTATCTATTTTGCTTTCTTTCATTATGTCTAGCTAAGTTAATTATGTCAAGGTGAAAAGGTTACACTAATGGTGTGAGAATAAGTATAATATAAACTTAATATGGACTTTAATGTTTGATACTAACATGTTTTATATTTGTTATCTTGTTCACTCTTTAATACTTTGCTTGTTAAATGACTAATCTTGATTTATGTTGTATAACACTTGGTACAACAAATGCTTGGCACTTTCATAGCCCATAATGTATGGTATAACCGACACCTGAGCTATGAAAGGAACTTGATTTGTTGTTAACATAAGTTATAATCATGAATGCTTGACGAGATTTACAAGTATTAGCATTAATTGAATAAGATGACTAATGTAATCATGTTAACAATATATAATCTGATTGGAACCTCCTTTGTGTGTGGTTTCTAATTCAATAATAAGAGTTTATATTATACTTGTTTGATATACCATTAGTGGAACCTCTAACCTTGACATTTGTTATTATTATTGTTTAATCCTTACATTAATTTTTCATCTCCAAGTTATCATCATCATCTTCTTCTTCTCTTTCTTTATTATTATTATTATTACTACTACTATTACTACTACTATTATTATTATTATTATTATTATTATTATTATTATTATTATTAGTATTACTATTACTATTGTTGTTGTTGTTGTTGTTGTTGTTATTATTATTATTATTGTTATTATTATTACTATTATTGTTGTTTATAATTGTTGTCTATAATTTGTACAATTAACCTCCCTGTGGTTCGACCCCGGTCTTGCCGGGTTATTTATTACTTCGACACTCCTACACTTGGGAGAAGACATCAATCTTTTAGTCGTGTCAAGTTTTTGGCGCCGTTGCCGGGGAGGTAAGTTTTGTATAAATTATGATAGTTATTTTATTTTCTCCTTTCACTTTTCTTATATATAACTTTGTTTCTTTTCTTTTGTTTCTTTTTATTTTGTTTTCTTCCTCCTTCTTTTGTTTTCTTCTTCTTTTTTATTTTATTCCTACACGTGCATGAGAGTGTGGTCACGTACATCAAGTGGTAGACTTTGTAGGATATCCTCATCATTTTCAGAAAATATGGCCGAAGAAGATAATCAATCACTTCATAATGAGAATAATGAGAATAACCGTGCTAGAACACTTAGAGACCACATGAATCCCACAAGAACAACTGCACCATCATGTATAGTTTTTCCTCCCGATGCATCTCATTTTAATTTTAAACCAGGTATTATTCAACTTTTACCTTCTTTTCATGGTTTAGAATTGGAAAATCCATACTTGCATTTAAGAGAATTTGAGGAGGTCTGCAACACATATAATAATTTAAATTGTAGCATGAACACCATCAGATTAAAGCTTTTTCCTTTTTCATTAAAAGATAAAGCTAAAACATGGCTATAAAATTTGAGACCAGGATCCATTCGTGCTTGGGATGAAATGCAACAACAGTTTTTAAAGAAGTTTTTCCCATCTCATAGAACAAACTCTTTCAAGAGACAAATCACCACTTTCACTCAAAAACCAGGAGAAACATTTTACAAATGTTGGGATAGGTATCAAGACTTGCTTAGTACTTGCCCTCATCATGGTTTTGAAACATGGAGATTGGTTTCACATTTCTATGAAGGGTTAACACCTAAAGATAGGCAAATGGTTGAATTGATGTGCAATGGAACTTTTGAAGATAAAGACCCTGATGAAGTAATGGAGTACTTAGACTTGTTAGCTGAAAATGCTCAAAATTGGGACACCGCGGGTACTTATGAGGCACCGAGTAAAACTCAACCTCATACATCTAATGGAGGTATGTACAACCTTAGGGAAGATCATGACCTTCAGGCCAAGTTTGCATCTTTAGCTAGAAAAGTCGAGGCACTAGAATTGAAAAAGAGTGGTCAATTAAAATCTGTTGAAAACATTGTGTGTCAAATCTGTGAAACAAATGAACACTCAACCAACGATTGTCCAACCTTGCCTTCTTTTAAGGAATGTCTCCATGAACAAGCCCATGCTTTAAACAATTTCCAAAGGCCCAACCATAACCCATACTCCCAAACATACAACCCTGGTTGGAGAAATCACCCAAATTTCAGTTGGAAGAGTGAGAACAACAATGCACAAACTTCACAACCACCGTTTCAAGCACACCATAATTTCCAAAATTATCATGGATATGCACCTCCTTATGCTCCACCTCCTACAAGAAATTTTGAGGAAACTTTGTATGCATTCATTGAAAAGCAAGAGATAATCAACAATCAACTTGCTCAAAGCATAACAGATTTTAAAGATACTCTTGCAAAATTCACATCTGCTCTTAATTTTCAAGAGCAAGGTAAGTTTCCATCTGAACCACAGCAAAATCTCAAGGAGCAACACAATGCAAATACAAGTAGTTATGGAAGTCAACACATAGATCAAGTCAAATCAGTCATCACTCTACGCAGTGGTAAGGTTATTGAAAAACCCTCTCTTGAACCTTATAAGAAAGATGATGAGTCAATTTCTAAGGGAAAGGAAGGGGTTGAATCTGAAAATTGTAAAGAAACGACTGATTCTCCGCCAGCACTTCCATTTTCTCATGCCATGACCAATCAGGAAGAAATCGAGGATGAAAAAGGCATCGAAAAGGTTGATGCGAATCTTTTATCAAAAGTGACAACAGATTCGACACCCGACATCACACCAATCGATGATTACTTTCCTGATGAATCTCTATTTTCTCTTAATTCAATGCCTTGGTTTGCTAAAAATATCAATTTTCTTGCTTCAGGATTTTTGCCAACTCATTGGAGTATTGAAGACAAAAGAAAATTTTTGAGCAACGAGCAAAATTTTTATTGGGATGACCCTTACTTATTCAATTATTGTCCTGATCAAATATTTCAAAAATGCATTCTCGACAATGAGGTAAGTAATTTCATTAAATTTTGTTACTCTAAGGCATGTGGGGATCATTTCTCATCAAAAAAGAGGATTGTAGAAATCTTACAAAGTGAATTTTACTGGCCCATCATATTCAAGGAGTTAGATGCATTTCGCAAAAACTGTGAAAATTGTCAGAAGGTGGGATTTATTTCAAAACACAGAGAGTCTTTAGATAATCTTCTATTGACTCTTAAGTCTCATCATAGTCGAGATAAGTATCGTGTAATTCATGACTTATGAACCCATTTTCATAAACAACATACTTGGCATAGTCTTAGGAATCTGACTAAAAAAGACCATGTTTGCCAGTTTTTAAGAAAACTGGATGGGAAGCCTATCCCCGACCCATAGAGGGCGTTTAAGCCGTTCTTGGACGTAAAACCAAGGGAAGATGTGAGCCACAATCACAATTGCAATTTGAATTTTTTTTTTGTAAAAATTTATGTCTTTTGGTTTTATTATTGTGTTTTGTTATTTCTTATTTTTGTTTCAGTGTGTTTTAGGTTTTGTCAGTGTTCGTTATTTCAGGTGATATCTTCTATACTCTATCTTTCTACCTTAGAACATTGAGGACAATGTCTCGTTTTGGTTGGGGGGAGAGGGTAGTAGTTGATAAAAAAAAAAAATTATTTTTCATTTCATAAAGCATGTGCATAATTGTTATTACTAGGATGACAGAGTAAAGGAGTTCTTTTGTTAAAGTGACTCTTGAGATGCATCTTAGTAACCATTCTTAACAAGGTCTATTATAATACTTCCTGAAATATTCAGGTTTCCAAACTCTCGTATTATTACCGCTTAATTCTGCTCATATACTTAATTAACATGTATTCTTAAACCTTAATTTACACACACACACTTTAACATATGATTGTGGGTTGCATATTGGATTATTACATTATTTATGTTCTTTTGTTAAAGGTAACAACTAAGGGAAATGGATTGTACATAATTTAAAAAAAAAGAAAAAAAAAAGAAAAAGAAAAAAAAAATGATGATAATAAAAATGTAGATAAGTTTGGTTTCGTAGCCTCCCTAACCTAAGCAATTAAGCCCGAAGGGGTGTTTTAACACCTAATACCCTAAAGTCAACTGACTTGGGAGCTATTGGCCCAACGCTTGTTACATGGGTGAGGAGAAAAGCTTAAGGGAATCAAACATTGCACTATCTACATATCAGTATCTGCGACCCGAGTTACTAAGCTCGTAGGGGTGTCTTAACACCTAATGCCCTAAGACCAATTGGTCTGGGAGTCATTAGCTGAAAGCTCGTTACATGGGTTAAAGATGCATGATGTTTTTAAATTATATGTATATATTTAAAAAAAAAAAGTAAAAAAAAAAAGACAAAAATAATAATCCCATCCCAAGGAAGTTAACCTTAAACATTAGAACAAAAATTTTGTTTTCTTCCAAGAAAAGCCCCATAATTATGTGTTGATACATTGAGTACAAAAGAAAGGTTTATTAATATCTTGTTAAGAGGTATTGAGCAGATATATAAATTTAATGAGAGTTTGTTTATCTGGATAGATTAATGGAAGTTAAATGATGAATACCTTGCTTTGTGAAATTTGCAAATTGTTGTAACGCTTTGATTACTAGGGACTAGTAATAAGCTGGTTGAGGGGTGTGATTAGTACTTAAAAGTGCATTTTTATCATGGTTTTATATCATCATTTTGCACTTGAAGTATCAATAACTCCTTAACTAAAATATGTTTTATAATAATGTATCTAATAATATAAGATACCTATAATTTGTGGTAAATGTCTATTTTTAATGCAGGCCTATCACATAAATGAAAGGATTGATTGATGACTTGAAGAACTTAAATTACAAGGATAAAGAGATGGTCAAACTTAGAGAAGAGATGTCGGTGCAATCCAAACCGGAACACGGTTCGGTAATTGGGTCATATCTGGAGCTACAGATCTCAGATTTAGGTCCAATTTATATGGATGGAAAGGTAAGACATAGGCCTACAACTTTCATATGGAGCCCAAGATCTAAAAAGGCCATTTGCAAGTCCAAATTGTAGCAACAACAAAGAAGCCTGAATCTGTCTTCCAGCCAGAGCACTGTTCGGTATTTTGGCCATATCTGGAGTTCTAGAAGTCCAAATGAGCTGAATTTTGTACACAAGAAAGCTGAGACAATTGCCTACAACTTTCATGTTTGCACCTGACTCCAGTTTTGACGTTATCAATGACGTTTTGGGCAGACAAGAGAAGATAAGGATTGTCACCAAGTCAAAAGTTGGCCACCCACTTATCAATTAGTCATCAAATCAATAGTTCCTAATTTTGGCCTATAAAAGGAGGCATTTGCCATGCATTTAGGCATCTTGGTGTTCAGATCAAGATCATGCTCTTCCTTTCTCTCTTTGTATTTTTTGTAATGTTTATGCTTTACTTTCATTAATATCAAGTTTATGCCTTTCATTTCCTTTCCTTTACTTAGTTAGCTTTTATGTTCTTATTTTGTTTATCTATTTTGCTTTCTTTCATTATGTCTAGCTAAGTTAATTATGTCAAGGTGAAAAGGTTACACTAATGGTGTGAGAATAAGTATAATGTAAACTTAATATGGACTTTAATGTTTGATACTAACATGTTTTATATTTGTTATCTTGTTCACTCTTTAATACTTTGCTTGTTAAATGACTAATCTTGATTTATGTTGTATAACACTTGGTACAACAAATGCTTGGCACTTTCATAGCCCATAATGTATGGTATAACCGACACCTCAGCTATGAAAGGAACTTGATTTGTTGTTAACATAAGTTATAATCATGAATGCTTGACGAGATTTACAAGTATTAGCATTAATTGAATAAGATGACTAATGTAATCATGTTAACAATATATAATCTGATTGGAACCTCCTTTGTGTGTGGTTTCTAATTCAATAATAAGAGTTTATATTATACTTGTTTGATATACCATTAGTGGAACCTCTAACCTTGACATTTGTTATTATTATTGTTTAATCCTTACATTAATTTTTCATCTCCAAGTTATCATCATCTTCTTCTTCTTCTCTTTCTTTATTATTATTATTATTATTATTATTATTATTACTACTACTATTACTACTACTACTACTATTATTATTATTATTATTATTATTATTATTATTATTATTATTATTATTATTATTATTAGTATTACTGTTGTTGTTGTTGTTGTTGTTGTTATTATTATTATTATTATTGTTATCATTATTACTATTATTGTTGTTTATAATTGTTGTCTATAATTTGTACAATTAACCTCCCTGTGGTTCGACCCCGGTCTTGCCGGGTTATTTATTACTTCGACATTCCTGCACTTGGGAGAAGACATCAATCTTTTAGTCGTGTCAAATGCCTCACTTAAAATTAAAATGAGATGCATCAGGAGGAAAAACTATGCATGATGGTGCACTTGTTCTTGTGGGATTCATGTGGTCTCTAAGTATTCTAACACGGTTATTCTCATTATTCTCATTATGAAGTGATTGATTATCTTCTTTGGCCATATCTTCTGAAAATGATGAGGATACTCTACAAAGTCTACCACTTAATGTATATGACCACACTCCTAACCAGCTTATCAAAGCATTAGAAAATCAATTTGTAAATTCTATGTAATACATCTTTAACCAATGTAATAAGCTTTCGACTAATGACTCACAGACTAGTTGGTCTTAGGGCATTAAGTATTGAGACACCTCTTCGAGCTTAATAACTTAGGTTACAGATACTGCTATGTAAATAGTGCAATGTTTGATTCCCTTAAGCTTTTCTCCTCAACCCATATAATAAGCGTTGGGCCAATAGCTCCCAAGTCAGTTGACTTTAGGGTATTAGGTATTAAAATACCCCTTTGGGCTTAATTGCTTAGGTTAGGGAGGCTACAAAACCAAACTTGTCTATATTTTTATTATCATTATTTTTTTTTTGTTTTTTGGCTTTGTTTTTTTTTTTTTTACAATTTCTATAGGACCCATTTCCTTTAGTTGTTACCTTCAATAAAAGAACATAAATAATGTAATAATCCAATATGCAACCCATAATTATATGTTAAAGTGTGTGTGTGTGTGTGAAAATAAAGGTTTAAGAATACTTGTTAAATAAGTATATGAGCAGAATCAAGTGATAATGATGCAAGAGTTTGTAAACCTGAATATTTCATGAAGTATTTTGATAAACCTTCTTATGAATATTGCAAATAACCATTGAAAAATGTTTATTAAGATATGTCTCAAGAGTCAATAAAATTCCTCCTTACTCTGCCATTTTAGTAACAACAGTTTTGTAAATGGTTTATGAAATAAAAAACATAGTTAATTTTTTTTATTTTTTTAATATCAACTATTACCCTCTCCCCCTAACTAAAATGAGACATTGTCCTTAATGTCCTAAGGTAGAAAGATAGAGCATATTTAACTCTGTTTGATTCATTAAATATTTTAAACTTTTATGATCTATAAAAATCTGAACTCAATACCCATACAAGTAGTGCCTCCACACTCGTAAAGTAAATACTAGAGTGGCCAATTCTAAATCATGGACTGAATAATTGACCTCATGGGGCTTCAATTGTCTAGAGGCATAAGCAATCACCCTCTCATGTTGCATCAATACGCACCCTAAACCCTTTTTGGATGCATCACTATATACCACAAAACCTTCCTTCCTTAAGGGTAAAGCTAACACTGGTGCAGTGGTAAGCCTCTTCTTTAGTTCTTGAAAACTCTTGTCATATTCAGGTGTCCATTCCCACTTTGTTTCCTTCCGGGTCAATCGGGTCATTAGGGTTACTATAGAAGAAAATCCTTCAATAAATCTTCTATAATAACCAACCAAACCAAGGAAATTATGAATTTAAGTCATATTAGTGGGCCTCTCCTATTTTAACACTACCTTTACTTTTCTTGGATCAATAAATATCTCATCAGCCTATATAACATGCCTTAAGAAAGTCACCTTCTTTAACCAAAATTCACATTTACTCAACTTGACAAATAGCCGATGTTCTCTCAAAGTTTGCAAAATCTCCCTAAAATGTTGTTCATGTTCTAAATATGTATTGGAATACACTAGTATGCCATCTATAAAAACCACCACCAACTTATCTAAGTCAGGTCAAAATACTTGATTCATCAAATCCATAAATACTGCA
Source organism: Populus pruinosa (assembly GCA_026413675.1). Lineage (NCBI taxonomy): Eukaryota > Viridiplantae > Streptophyta > Magnoliopsida > Malpighiales > Salicaceae > Populus > Populus pruinosa. Next base: position 8,223,219 of record CM048598.1, read on the forward strand.
GGAGCATTTGTCAACCCGAAAAGCATCACCAAAAACTCATAATGTTCATAACGGGTTTTGAAAGCGGTCTTTGCTACATCTTATTCTTTTATTCTTAATTGGTAATACCCTAAGCTCAAATCTATCATTGAAAATACATTAGCTCTCTTATGTTGATTAAATAAATCATCTATTCATATAAGTGGATATTTATTTTTTACTATCACCTTATTCAACTGTTTGTAATCAATGCAGATTGAAAAGTTTCATACTTTTTTTTTACAAATAATATAAGGGCTCCCCAAGGTGAATTACTTGGACATATGAACCCTTTTTTTAATAATTCCTGCAATTATATTTTTCGTTCAGCTAGCTCTGTCGACGCTATTCTATATGGCACTTGGGCTATAGGGGATGTACTTAGTAGTGTATCAATTGAAATTCTACTTTTCTCTCTAGGGGTAATCGTGGTAGTTCTTCTGGAAACACATCCAAGAACTTTTTTACTATAGGGATGCTGGCCAACTCACCTTTTCTTCCATGGACATCCACGACTAAGGTGAGATAAACCTTGCATCCTTTCCTCATGATTTTTTATGTCGTCATAGCGAAAATAAGACACTTAGATATGACATTTTTTTCTCCTTGAAATACTACTCTCTTACCCATAGATCCAGAAAATGTTACTATTTTTGCAAAGCAGTCCATTTAGGCCCTATGCTTAGCCAGCCAATCCATTCCTAATATAATATCAAAATCATGCATCCTCACGAGAATCAAATCTACATGTGTCTCACACCTCACATGATTTCAAGTTTAATACTCATATATATTATATCAATATTTACATGTTTTCCTAAAGGAGTACTAATGATAAACCCTTTCCCAACTCTACTTGGAATCCTTCCTAATTTTCTTATTGCCTTATGTGTAACAAATGAATGGGTATCTCTAGAATCAAATAACACATAAATAGGTAGATGATTTAACAGCAAGGTACTTACAACAACATCAGGGGTAACCCGAGCCTCCTCTTGTGTCACGGTGAACACCTTACCTTAGGTTTGATCCCCTTGTGCCCTAACATGACCTCTATTACCACTGGCCCCAGACTGAGTTTTTCTAGTCGGTCGATCCACTAGAACCAACTGTTGTTGGCTCTGTATCTACCACTGCGTCTGAATAACTCTACCTTTCAAGGGCAATCCTTTCTAACATGTCCATGCCCATGATAGTAATAACATCCCGTACCTAAAAATAGGCAATCCCTCTATCTATGCTCTCTTCAACATACATAACATTGCCCTGGTGTGGTGGAACAGTCTCTAGGATGCTTTTGTCCATACTGGATACATAGATGATAAACAATTGGCCTCTACTTTGACATTCTTATAAGCAATCTGGATCCACTTATATTGCCCTACTATCCTCTAAAAGGTCCAATACTAAAACTTTAAATAATCTCAACTGTTATCCCTTCTTTTCTCCTAATGTGACTAAATAGAAGTTTCCCCCTTTTCAAATAAAAAGGATTACTTAAGGATACATCAATATCCTTCCTTTTACCCAATATTGTTTGGCCTTGGTGGCCCTCTGTTATACATGTTTCTAAAGCTCCCTAATAGACTCAAACCGTAAAGCAATCAATCCCTATATTAACTCTTGACATAATCCATCACGTAGTTTATTAATCATATGTTGTTTAGTAGCGATGAACTATGAAGCAAATAGGGAGAGATCATGAAACCTCCTCTCATACTCTAGTATTGACATATCCCATTGTTTCAACTTTAAAACGCATGCTCTTTGATCCTACACTAATAAGAAGAGAAAAATTACATCTCAAATTATCTTTTGAATTCACTCCAAGGTCATGTCCCAGTATCCCTCCTGGACTATATCACCTCCCACTATGAATGGGCTCTATTTATCAGCAACTATGTGGAACAATTCACCTGCCAATCCTTGGGTACTTTCATTTGAGTCATAATGTTCTCTACTCTTCGCATCCATCTACTTGCAATCTCTGCGTCTTGTTCGCCTAAAAAGGGCTCACATCCCAACTCCCTCATACTACTCCTTACAGTCAGTACTAGAGCAGTTACATTGTCAGAATCAATAGTAGTAGGGACAACTAAGGTTGTTGGTGGTACTAAAATTGCTGGTGCTCTTGGGGCTGTTAGAGCTATTATATTATGGATAGACTCGATCATGGCTCTAACTATCTGGGCGATTATGGTGGGGTCCATAACAGGAGTAGGGGCTACTACCGATGTTTTCTTTTTATTTTTGCGGTCAACTCTCTCAGGTGTTAAATCCCCAGCTTGAATAGAACCAACCCCAGCCTAGAGTCTAGATGATTCCTCAACACTTAGCTGATGAGATGCTGGTGGTACATATGAAGCAGTGTACTCTAAAGGATCCTTCTCCTGCCTATCAGCAAATCTAGTATTCCAATCTCTCCCCCTCACTAAAGAGGGACCAGTAGCCACATCTTTTCTCATTTGTACCATTAATGTAACTATATTATTCGATAGTTTCACCCAAATCTACCTAATGTTTTGTCCATGTTTTATATGTAAAATTCCTTGATATTATTTGTTTTATGTTTTGAAGGCACTTTTGGATGAAAGATGCAAAAAGAAGTAAATTGGAGATAATTGGCAGATTTGACCTTCAGTCGATGTTTTGTGCAGAGTGTGAGCTCTAGAGGTCAAAATGAAGTGATTATAGTGGCATTAAAAAGATAATATCCATACCTTTTTGTACATCTAAGCCAAGAAAATAAAATGAAAAAGTGCATGGAAATCACAGCTTTCAAATTCAAATCTCGCAATCTGCTAGTGTTAACCTTCAACCATTGAAACTTTAATATCTGGAGCTACAAAAGTCTAATTGATTCAAACTCAATTTCTTTGGATTCCTGACTCAAAGTATATAAATGTTCAAAATTTCATCCAAAAATGATTTCATATGAGGGAGATATGATTTTTTAAAGGTGATAACCGAATTCTGCTAGCAAATAGGTTTTGTGAAGGAACGAGTCCAAATTACATTTCGAAGCTTCTAAACCGACATCCAAGTTTTTATATTAGCAATTTAGCTCCTCTAAGTCACAGCTTGCAAGGATTTATGAGAATTGCGCTCTTGTTGGATTGGACCATTCAAAATGATGTTTATGAGAATGCAAGGATTTACAAAGAAAAGACTAAGAGTCTCCATGACCGAATGATTACAAGAAAAGAGTTTAATGTTGGAGACAAATTCTTTCTTTATCATTCGCGTTTGAAACTTTTTCTTGGAAAATTGCGCTCTCGTTGGATTGGACCATTTGTTGTTTCTAATATTTTTTCTTATGGTGCAGTTGAAATTACAAGTTTAGAAACCAACAAAATACTCAAGGTCAATAGGCATTGTTTGAAACCTTTCTATGAAGGTTGGACAGTAGAACTCACCGCTTCTGTAAAGTTAGCTAAACCAATATATGAAGAATGAGCATGCCACATGTCAAGCCAATGACATAAAATAAAAGCGGTTACTGGGAGGCAACCCAGCATTAAAAAAAATCAGATTTGCTTTCTTTTCCCTTATCTTTTATTTTTTTGCATTTTAATTTATTTTCTGTCATTCTCTTATATTCCTTTATTTTTATTTCAACATTGAGGACAATGTTGTGTTTTAAGTGTGGGGGTATTAGGAGAATTTTGGTTTTTTTATTTTAGTTTTCTTTGTTGTTCTAAAAAAATAATAATTTTGTGTTTGATCTTTTTCACTCCCATTGATTTTTGAGAATATGAGTATTATTTATGAGAATTAATTGAGATGAATGAAGATATAAATCAAATGAATAAGCATGCATGCAAATTTTAAGGTTTAATTGGATTAGGGATTGACTTTGAGAAAATGTTATGTTGACTTTATAGTGTTATACCAATGCAAGCTTTTGAGCCTTCAACATTATATTCTTTGAGTGTGCATTCTTTCAATGATATGTATCTCTAGAACTTGCTTCATATCTTATTGAGATTATATTCCATTACAAACATACACGAAGATGATAAAGGTATTATGAATTTTAATTACTTGAACCAAAAAGCAAACCTAAAGCATATGATCCTTAGTGAGCCCTTTTTGAGCTTGTTTATCTTTTCGTTGCTTTATCCATGTATAAGCCTTAACTTTATATATGTCTTCCTTTTCCCCTAACCAAGGATTAGTAGAGCATATACTTGTGATATTTCATGGAATTATGGTTGGAAATTTTGTGAAAAGAAAGAATAAGTGATGCTTAATGAAAATATGGGCAAAATTACAAAAAAAGAAAAAGGAAAAGAAAAAAAGAAAAAAAGAAAAAGAAAAAGAAAAATTCCTTTATGTTCTTAAGATTCTATGTTGAAAAAGCTTGAAATCAAAAGAAGTTAAGCATTGGTGATTAAAGATGAAAAATTTATGTGCTTTGATGGAATATCTTGTTTGAAATATTTTTTTTTTAGAATGCTCTACTATTTTCAATTTGAACCTTTTCTTTTACTCTCTTTTACCTCACCTTAACCTTAGCCCCATTACAACTGAAAAATAAGACCTTTTGATTCATGCATTGTTTGTAATATGTTAGTAATGGAGATGAGATTGAAAAGCAAGCTTATGGTAGAACATACTCTATGATTGAATTTGAGAGATTTAAATACATAAACCCTAAACACATGAGTGTTAGAGTATATATCAATGAGAGGACCTATCACTTTGGCATGACATAGATTTCATTTAAATCCCGATGATTGATTGAGTTTTGAAGTTTACATGTAAATAAATTCATGAAAATTTATACTCTTTATCTTTCCTAATTGTGTTTTTATTTATAATGCATATATTCATGGATATTTATGAGAGATTAAGAGATTGATCATATTTATTTTTAATTTAATTTAATTTATCCTTTCTTGAGGATGTGAAAGAACTAAGTATGGGGGTATTTGATATAATCATATTATTCGATAGTTTCACCCACATCTACCTAATGTTTTGTCCATGTTTTATATGTAAAATGCCTTGATATTCTTTGTTTTATGTTTTGAAGGCACTTTTGGATGAAAGATGCAAAAATGAGTAAATTGGAGATAATTGGCAGATTTGACCTTCAATCGATGTTTTGTGCAAAGCGTGAGCTCTAGAGGTCAAAATGAAGTGATTTTAGTGGAATTAAAAAGATAACATCCATACCTTTTTGTACATCTAAGGCAAGAAAATAAAATGAAGAAGAGCATGAAAATCATAGCTTTCAAATTCAAATCTCGCAATCTGCCAATGTTGACCTTCGGCCATTGAAACTTTAATATCTGGAGCTACAGAAGTCCAATTGATTCAAACTCAATTTATTTGGATTTCTGACTCAAATTCTATAAACTCTTAAAATTTCATCCAAAAACGATGTCATATGAGGGAGATATGGTTTTTTAAAGATGACAACCGAATTCTGCTAGCAAACAGGTTTCATGAAGAAACGAGTCCAAATTACGTTTCGAAGCTTCTAAACCGACATCCAAGTTTTTATATTAGCAATTTAGCTATTCTAAGTCAGAGCTTGAAGATTTCATGTAAGGTTATTTCTCCTTTTTAGGGAAAATAGTTATTGAAGTACTTAAATGTAAATTGCTAACTTAAGGGAGGACTATTTTGTAAAATAGAAATTAGGGTTTCCTAGGATATAAAAACAATGAGAAAAGAGAAGGGGGGCAGCCACCCAAGAGGAGAAAAACGCCTCCCTCCTATAAGAAACTCAAAATTATGCATTCTTCATTCTTTAGGAGTAGTTGTTCAATAGTTATGCAAGGCTAAGCTCTATTCTTGGTTGCAAGGACACAACAAACCTTCAGATTTCAAGAATCGTGAGATTTATTCTTCCTTTTATTTTCAGTTTATGTTATGAATAAGTATGATTGTTTTCCTATGCATATTTCTTATGATTGTTGTTGATGATTGCTAGAGCAGACTCTAAGTTATTATTGTGAACAATCTATTGCTAAGTTTAATATCAAAACCGGAGTTGTGATATATGAACTTGTGAAGCAACTAAGCTTGATAATTGTGGCAGAACTACATTATTGAACTTAGGGAGAACATTTGAACAAAGTGACAGCTTGTATGTTAATCTTGATGAATAATCTAGTTCTTAAAGTTGCCATTAAATTAAACCATTAGTGCAGACACTTTGATTGTTTGTTGGTTAGGATTAGTTATACGGCAGATCCGTTAATTAATCAACGTGAAGAAAAGATAAAATTTCAGAACATAAACTATAATTTTAGTTTCAAGGATCGGTTCTAATTTTTGTTGGTGGATGTGTGCTTGTGACCAAAGTTTGTTTTCTTCATAAATTTTGATTTCAATTGATTTTATTTGCTAGTTTAATTTCTTCCATAGTTTAGATCATCATAAATCAAAACCCCCCAATTGCATAACGTATAACATAAAAATCTAAACTAAATCTTCCTTGTGAAAACGACCGCTTACTTGCTCTATACTATCTTATGTGTTTTAAGCTAGGATAATTAATTTATATGACCGCGACATTGCAACAAATACATCTTTTCTCATTTGTACCATCCTGAAATAATCCAACAATCATAACATTTCCATTTTGATATCCTGAACCCTAACTGACACGACTAAAAGATTGATGTCTTCTCCTAAGTGCAGGAGTGTTGAAGTAATAAATAATCCGGCAAGACCGAGGTCGAACCACAGGGAGGTTAATTGTACAAATTATAAACAACAACAATAGCAATAACAACAATAATAACAACAACTAAAACAACAACAACAATAATAATAGTAATAATAATAATAAAGAAAGAGAAGAAGAAGAAGAAGATGAGAACTTGGAGATGGAATATTAATGTAAGGATTAAACAACGATAACAATAAATGTCAAGGTTAGAGGATCCACTAATGGTATGTCAAACAAATATAGTATAAACTCTTATTAGTCAATTGGAAACTGACACGACCAAAAGATTGATGTCTTCTCCCAAGTGGAGGAGTGTCGAAGTAATAAATAACCCGGCAAGACCGGGGTCGAACCACAGGGAGGTTAATTGCACAAATTATAAACAACAATTATAAACAACAATAATGGCAATAACAACAACAACAACAACAACAACAACAACAACAATAATAATAATAATAATAATAATAATAATAGTAGTAGTAGTAGTAGTAGTAGTAGTAGTAGTAGTATTAGTAGTAGTAGTAGTAATAATAAAATAATAATAATAATAATAATAATAATAATAAAGAAGGAGAAGAAGAAGATGATGATGAGAACTTAGAGAAGGAATATTAATGTAACGATTAAACAATGATAATAAAAATTGTCAAGGTTAGAGATTCCACTAATAGTATGTCAAACAAGTATAATATAAACTCTTATTATTTAATTGGAAACTACACATAAAGAAGGTTCCAATGGGATTATAGATTGTTAACATGATTACATTAGTCATCTTATTCAATTAATGCTAATACTTGTAAATCTCGTCAAGCATTCATGATTATAACTTATGTTAACAACAAATCAAGTTCTTTTCATAGCTCAGGTGTCGGTTATACCATACAATATGGGCTATGAAACTGCCAAGCATTTGTTGTACCAAGTGTTATACAACATAAATCAAGATTAGTCATTTAACAAGCAAAGTATTAAAGAGTAAACAAGATAACAAATATAAAACATGTTAGTATCAAACATTAAAGTCCATATTAAGTTTACATTATACTTATTCTTACACCATTAGTGTAACCTTTTCACCTTGACATAATTAACTTAGCTAGACATAATGAAAGAAAGAAAAATAGATAAACAAAATAAGAACATAAAAGGTAACTAAGTAAAGGAAAGGAAATGAAAGGCATAAACTTGATATTAATGAAAGCAAAGCATAAGCATTACAAAAAATACAAAGAGAGAAAGGAAGAGCATGATCTTGATCTGGAAACCAAGATGCCTAAATGCATGGCAAATGCCTCATTTTATAGGCCAAAATTGGAAACTATTGATTTGATGACTAATTGATAAGTGGGTGGCCAACTTTTGACTTGGTGACAATCCTTATCTTCTCTTGTCTGCCCAAAACATCATTGATAACGTCAAAATTGGAGCTAGTTGTAGGTAATTGTCTCAGCTTTCTTGTGTAAAACATTCAGCTCATTTGGACTTCTAGAACTCCAGATATGGCCAAAATACCGAACAGTGCTCGGGCTGGAAGACAAATTCAGGCTTCTTTATTGTTGCTACAATTTGGACTTGAAAATAACCTTTTTAGATCTTGGGCTCCATATGAAAGTTGTAGGCCTATGTCTTACCTTTCCATTCATATAAATTGGATCTAAATCTGAGATATATAGCTCCAGTTATGACCCAATTACCGAACAGTGTTTCGGTTTGGATTGCACCGATATCTCTTTTCTAAGTTTGGCCATCTCTTTATCCTTGCAATTTAAGTTCTTAAAGTCATCAATCAATCCTTTCATTTATGTGATAGGCCTGCTTTTAAAATGAACATTTACCACAAATTAAAGGTATCTTATATTATTAAATATATTATTATAAAACATGTTTTAATTAAGAAGTTATTGATACTTCAAGTGCAAAATAATGATACAAAACCATGATAAAAATGCACTTTTAAGTACTAATCATGCCCCCCAACCAGCTTATTACTAGTCCCTAGTAATCAAAGTGTTAAAATAGAAAAACAATTTGTGAATTCCACAAAGCAAGGTATTCATCATTTAACTTCCATTAATCTATCTAGATAAACAAACTCTCATTAAATTTATATATCTTCTCAATACCTCTTAACAAGATATTAATAAACCTTTTTTTTATTCTCAATGTATCAACACATAATTATGGAGCTTTTCTTGGAAGAAAACAAAACCTTTTGGTCTAATGTTTAAGGTTAACTTCCTTAGGTTGGGATTATTATTTTTGTCTTCCTTTTTTTTTTTAAATATATACATATAATTTAAAAACATCATGCATCTTTAACCCATGTAATGAGCTTTCAGCTAATGACTCCTAGACTAGTTGGTCTTAGGGCATTAGGTGTTAAGACACCCCTACGAGTTTAGTAACTCGGGTCGTAGATACTTATATGTAGATAGTGCAATGTTTGATTCCCTTAAGCTTTTCTCCTCAACCCATGTAACAAGCGTTGGGCCAATATCTCCCAAGTCAGTTGACTTTAGGGTATTAGGTGTTAAAACACCCCTTCGAGCTTAATTGCTTAGGTTAGGAGGCTACGAAACCAAACTTATCTACATTTTTATTATTATCATTTTTTTCTCTCTTTTTTTCATTTTTTTTCTTAATTATATACAATCCCTTTCCCTTAGTTGTTACCTTTAACAAAAGAACATAAATCATTTAATAATCCACTATGCAACCCACAATCATATGTTAAAGTGTGTGTGTGTAAATTAAGGTTTAAGAATACATGTTAAATAAGTATATGAGCAGAATTAAGTGATAACAATGTGAGAGTTTGTAAACCTGAATATTTCATGAAGTATTATAATAGACCTTGTTAAGAATGATTACTAAGATGCGTCTCAAGAGTCACTTTAACAAAAGAGCTTCTTTACTCTACCATCCTAGTAACAACAATTATGCACATGCTTTATGAAATGAAAAATAATTTTTTTTTATCAACTACTACCCTCTCCCCCGAACCAAAATGAGACATTGTCCTCAATGTTCTAAGGTAGAAAGATAGAGTATAGAAGATATCACCTGAAATAACAAACACTAACAAACCTGAAACACACTGAAACAAAAATAAAAAATAACAAAACATAATAATAAAACCAAAAGACACAAAAATTCACAAATGAAGGCTCAAATCCAATATAAGCTTTTTACGGCTTTCCTTAGATGACCAATTTATGCGACTCATGGAAGGATCAATCACAGGAATGAAAGATTATAGTTGGTCAATCAATTGTTCAGCAGTAGCAGTAGAGATTATGATTTGTCGTGCAGAAGATGTTAGAAATTCCTGTTCCACAGCATGATCAAGAAAAGACAACAACTTATCATAATAACCATTAACATTTAACAAACCTATGAGTTTATGGTGAATGTGCAGTTGAGCCCAAGAGGAAATATGAAAGATCTCTTCCAATGTACCTAGACCACCTGGTAAAGCAATGAAGGTATCAGCATGGTTAAACATTGCATTCATTCGAGTCGACATTGTGGAGACCTGAATTTCCTCTCGAATTGTTTTTCCAATGATGTCCCCTTGTGCCAAAGCTTCGGGGACGACCCCCAAAACTTGACTACCTCTTAAAAATGCAGCTATTGACACACCTCCCATTAACCCAAGACTGCCTCCCCCATACGCTAAATGAATCTTTCTCTCAACTAGCACTTGACCAAGATGATTTGCTGATTCTAAAAACTCATTTTCTTTCCCAGGACTAGATCCACCAAAAACACAAATATTTCTTATTTGATGACTTGAGGAACTTGCCATTTCTACACACTTCGGTATTTGTTGAATGTATGGGTTGAGTAGAGAAATGAAAGGAAGGAAGAGAGGGTTTTATAGATAAGAAATTAGAAAGGCAATCATAACACCTATATGTAGGCCAGCTGGAGTCTCACACTTTCTCTCTCTCTCTCTTTATTTGTTTATTTATTTACTTTTGAAAAAACATGTGTATGTACAGGTAGTTGTGATTGTGGCTCACATCTTCCCTTGGTTGTACGTCCAAGAACTGCTTAAACGCCCTCTATGGGCCGGGGATAAGCTTCCCATCTAGTTTTCTTAAAAACTGGCAAACAGGGTCTTTTTTAGTCAGATTCCCAAGACTAAGTCGATCATGTTCTTTATGAAATAGTGGCTATAAATCATGAATTACACGATGCACATCTCCACTAGGATGCGTCTCAAGAGTCAATTGAAGATTATCTAAAGACTCCTTACTCAGGCCATCCTTAATGAATTGTATTTTATCTTCACGGTTTATAGATACCATTCCTAAAGAACGACATTGTGTATTACAAGTCCATCTAGCACATCGATGACAGACTTTCAGTTGTTTTGCACGACGCTTCTTTGCAAAAGTGCTTTTACCTGTTCCAAGCATGTGTGAAATGAAGGAGTTAGAGGACTCACCTGATAATCGGACCTTTGCTTCAATCAACCAGCGAATATCTTCAGGAATTCCATGATTCATTAACAATCTCAATCTTGCACATCTAGCACGGTAAATTTTTGTAATCGTAATCTGAGGTAGAGCAGGAAAATACTTTTTCAAATTTTCAAGATTAGTGTCCATTTTCAAATGAGAATTGGAAGAGAGATTCAAAGAATTGCATAAATATATACACAAATATCAATTATTGTGGGAAACTGAAAGAACCGACTTAAGTCACGGAGTACCGTTGTCTGCCATTTGACCGGGGTGAGAGAAACTAGCAAAAATCACTCGAAAAGAAACACAAAAAAAAATGTGAGAAAAACAAAATAATCAACCTTTATCTACAAGATCATTCAAACCAGCTGATTCATTTTCATTAGGAAAATTATCAAAGTAAGCTTTCAAACGATGTCCATTTTTCTTAAAATCATTGTCATTCATTGAATTCTCAATATCACAGGCCCCATAAGGATTGCTCCATCTTGGTCTTAGCTTTCTAGGGACTGCATAGAGTTGAGAATTATAAAACAAAACTTTTTTACCAGTATCAATCTTTTGACAATTTTCACAAGTTTTGCTGAATGCATGCGTGTCCTTGAACATGATGGGCTAATAAAATCCATTTTGAAAGATTTTTGCAGCTGTCTTTTTTACGAGAAATAACTTTCACATGCTTCAGAATGACAAAGTTTAATAACAGTACTTACCTCATTGTCGGAAATGAATCTTTGAAATATTTGATCAGGACAATATTTGAATAAGTTAGGGTCATCACAATAAAAGCTCTTCACTTCGTTCAAAAACTTTTCTTTGTCTTGAGTACTCCAATCAGCTGGCAAATCTCCTAAAGCAAGAAAATTGATATTTTTATCATACCAAGGCATTAGACTAAGAGAAAGTAAGGATTTTTTAGGAAAGTAATCATCGATTGGTGTGATGTCAGATGTCGAATCTATTGTCACTATTGACAAAAGATTCGTATCAACATTTTCGGTGCGTTTTTCATCCATTATTTCTTCCTCAAAATAAATCATTTGCAAATCTTCAGATTCATCCAACTTATTTTTACTTAAAGTAGATTCAAGTTGATCATAAACTAATTCGTCAATATGATCTACTTTTTGTAAATCATTATCATCTCCAGGTTGCTTGTAAATGTTGAAAATATTCATCTCCAATGTCATGTTTCCAAATGATAGCTTCATTAGTCCATTCCTACAATTAATCAATGCATTAGATGTTGCAAGAAATGGACGTCCTAAAATAATAGGAAATGAATTACATGCTTCAATAGGTTCTGTGTCCAAGACAATAAAATCCATAGGATAAATGAATTTATCGACTTGTACTAACACATCTTCAATTATTCCTCTAGGCATTTTTACAGATCTATCGGCAAGTAAAAGAGATATAGAAGTTGGTTTTAACTCACCTAGATTGAGACTCTGAAAAACTGAATATGGAAGTAAATTCACACTAGCACCAAGATCAAGTAAGGCTCTTTCAATTTTATGCTCTCCAATAAAGCAGGAAATTATAGGACAACCAGGGTCTTTATATTTCAAAGCATTATTGTTCTGAAGAATAACACTTACTTGTTCGACGAGAAAGGCTTTCTTTTTCACATTCAGTTTCCTCTTCACAGTGCATAGATCTTTCAAAAATTTAGCATAGGAAGGAACTTGTTTAATAGCATCCAACAAAGGTATATTTATTCTTACCTGTTTGAAAATTTCAAAGATTTCAGAGTTGTGATTGACTTTCCTTTGTTTGGTCATGGCATGAGGAAATGGAAGTGCTGGCGGTGAATCAGCCATTTCTTTACAATTTTCAGATTCAACCCCTTTCTTATCCTTAGAGATTGACTCATCATCTCTCTCATAAGGTTCAAGAGAGGGTTTTTCAATAACCTTACCACTGCGTAGAGTAGTGACTGATTTGACTTGATCCATATGTTGGCTTCCGGAACTACTTGCATTTGCATTGTATTGCCCCTTGGGATTTTGTTGTGGTTGAGATGGAAACTTACCTTTCTCTTGGAAACTAAGAGCAGATGTTAATTTAGCAAGAGTATCTTTAAAATCTGTCATGTTTTGAGCAAGTTGAGTATTGATTGTCTCTTGCTTTTCAATGAATGTATGCAATGTTTCCTCAAGATTTCTTCTAAGAGGTGGAGCATAAGGAGGTGCATATCCATGAGAATTTTGGAAATTATGGTGTGCTTGAAATGGTAGTTGTGAAGTTTGTGCATTGTTATTCTCACTCTTCCAACTTAAATTTGGGTGATTTCTCCAACCAGGGTTGTATGTTTAGGAGTATGGGTTGTGGTTGCCCCTTTGAAAACTGTTTAAAGCATAAGCTTGTTCATGGAGACATTCCTTGAAAGAAGGCAAGGTTGGACAATCATTGGTTGAGTGTTCATTTGTTTCACAGATTTGACACACAATGTTTTCAACAGATTTTAATTGACCACTCTTTTTCAATTCTAGTGTCTCGACTTTTCTAGCTAAAGATGCAAACTTGGCTTGAAGGTCATGATCTTCCCTAAGGTTGTACATACCTCCACTAGATGTATGAGGTTGAGTTTTACTCGGTGCCTCATATGTACCCCCGATGTCCTAATTTTGAGCATTTTCAGCTAACAAGTCTAAGTACTCTATTGCTTCATGAGGGTCTTTATCTTCAAAAGTTCCATTGCACATCAATTCAACCATTTGCCTATCTCTAGGTGTTAACCCTTCATAGAAATGTGAAACTAATCTCCATGTTTCAAAACTATGACGAGGGCAAGTACTAAGCAAGTCTCGATACCTATCCCAACATTTGTAAAATGTTTCTCCTGGTTTTTGAGTGAAAGTGGTGATTTGTCTTTTGAAAGAGTTTGTTCTATGAGATGGGAAAAACTTCTTTAAAAACTGTTGTTGCATTTCATCCCAAGCACGAATAGATCCTGGTCTTAAATTTTGTAGCCATGTTTTAGCTTTATCTTTTAATGAAAAAGGAAAAAGATTTAATCTGATGGTGTTCATGCTACAATTTAAATTATTATGTGTGTTGTAGACCTCCTTAAATTCCCTTAAATGCAAGTATGGATTTTCCAATTCTAAGCCATGAAAAGAAGGTAAAAGTTGAATAATGCCTGACTTAAAATTAAAATGAGATGCATCGGGAGGAAAAACTATATATGATGGTGCATTTGTTCTTGTGGGATTCATGTGGTCTCTAAGTGTTCTAACATGATTATTCTCATTATTCTTATTATGAAGTGATTGATTATCTTCTTCGGCCATATTTTTTGAAAATGATGAGGATACCCTACAAAGTCTACCACTTGATGTATGTGACCACACTTTCATACACGTGAAGGAATAGAATAAAAGGAAAAAGAAAACAAAAGAAGAAGAAACAAGAGAAAAGAAATAAAGTTATATACAAGAAAAGTGAAAAGAGAAAATAAAATAACTACTATAATTTATACAAGAACTTACCTCCCCGGCAACGGCGCCAAAAACTTGACACGACTAAAAGATTGATGTCTTCTCCCAAGTGCAGGAGTGTCGAAGTAATAAATAACCCGACAAGACCGGAGTCGAACCATAGGGAGGTTAATTATACAAATTATAAACAACAACAATAGCAATAACAACAATAACAACAACAACAACAACAACAATAATAATAATAGTAATAATAATAATAAAGAAAGAGAAGAAAAAGAAGATGAGAACTTGGAGATGAAATATTAATGTAAGGATTAAACAACGATAACAATAAATGTCAAGGTTAGAGGATCCACTAATGGTATGTCAAACAAGTATAGTATAAACCTTAATTGATGTGTTTTAGTTAAAGAGTTGTTGATACTTCAAGTGCAAAATGATGATATAAAACCTTAATAAAAATGCACTTTTAAGTATTAATCACTAACCTTGCTTTGATACCAAATGTAACATCCAAGTACCGAAACCTATACATCAACCATAAAACAAAAAAAGAAACATGGTAATTTTTTTTCTTTGTTGAACACCTACACAATTTATTGAAATTTCTATCGAAATTTCAGCAGAGTTTCCCCTACATTAGGAGGTCCCATGTTATTGACAATTCATTAATACACATCCTATATCCATTGTTCATACACAAACCCATCATTTTAGGTCTCAAAATGTAAGCTTTTAAGATAGAACTCAAACAATTATCAAGCTATAAAAATGAGAAGAATCCTAGGGTTTATAAGAGGTAATCATTAATTAACTATCGTAATTACATTCATATGCCAGTATAATAATACTACATAACTTTATACATACAATTTAGAAGTAATGTTATAAACTAGTAAAAAGAAAAAAAATTTCATCTTCCTATTAACTTAAGGGTTACACTACTGAGAAGAACTTAAATAGTAATTTGTATAAACATAATTAAATTAATTAAGATTATCTAGTATATTTTTCATTACACTAACAATTTGCTTTTTAATTGATTTAACATCAATTTCTATAGTTTCCCATTTGCCAGCACACTAATCTTATCCAATAATAACCAATTCTATTGATTGCCCTTTCACATGATACCAATTCCAAATCAAAACACTGATCCAACCATCAGCCCATTCATAGGGCTAATTTCAATCCATGACACTGGTCCAACCATCAACCTATTCACAAGGCACTAGTTCCAAACCAGAACACTAGTCCATTCCTCAGCCTAATCACATGGCGCACCAAGACACTAATCCTTTTATTATTCATACACTACATATAAATACAAAAATTTAAGTTACATCTTATTAGGCACCAAGTAAAAGAATTACATAAGAGTTTAAATTAGAAATCTGAGTGTCAGCTATCTACTTGAAAACTGTGCTATGCTAGTCGTCCCCTCCTCTCGTATATTTTTCACAATTTCATCTGTACCAATAGTTACACTAATTTAAATTTTAAGTCTTGACCATACATACACACATATGCATACTACCTTTACAATTCAACATTTTGTAATAAAAAATAATTTCAAACTGAAGTTACCAATTTACAAATTTTAAGTGGCTTAATGACATGATTAAAAGATTGATGTCTTCTCCCAAGTGCAAGAGTATCGAAACAATAAATAACCTGACAAGACCAGAGTCGAACCAGAGGGAGATTAATTATATAAATTATAAATGACAATAACACAACAACAACAAATCCATAATAATAAAAATAACAATACTAAATAATAATAATAATAATAATAATAATAATAATAATAATAATAATAATAATAATAATAAAGATGATGATGAGAGTTTTGAGATGAAAGATTAATGTAAGGATTAAACAATGACAACAACAAATGTCAAGGTTAGTGATTGTGCATCAAAAGTGTCATTAAGTCTCTTATTTTACATATGTATTTATTGTTTTTATTGGTTGTTTTTATAATAATTGATGTGTTTTTTAGTAATGAAGTTTGTTTTAATGTTTCGATAGGTTTTTGGAGCTTAAATGAATTAATTCAGAAAATTCAACGTCGGAATTCAGAACAAAGAATTGAAGAGACATTTAGTTGAAGATTGAAGCAAATCTTGGTTCAAATAAGTGCTCCAAATTTGTCCCAAAAATCAATTCTATTCCAATTCTAGAAAAGAATATCATATGATCTATTTCAAGCCTAAACTTGCCTTATGTTGTGTGCAAACTTCAACCATTAAACACTCAAGGTTTCAATGTCAATCTTAGCCTAAATAATAAGTACATTTGTATACTTATTTGATGCTCAAATTCAGCCCAAATTCAGCCCCAAATCAGCCTTAAATCAACCCCAAATCAACCTTCAAATCAGCCCAAACACAATCCATGATCTTACATGTCCACACAACAAATAACAATTGATTTATTTTGGGTAATCCATTGATCCAAGAAGGCAAGCACATGCATGGAAAGCTAGAGGGGATATTTTAACATTATTTTGGGTCAAAAAGAAGAAGGATACAACTCATAAATGAGGAAGAAAAACGTACACCAAAGTGGTTGTAAAGCAGTCTTGATTTGATTTTTCAGAACACCTTTCGGTGTTTTGCTCATAACTTTTGACTCAGTTGTCCAAATGAGCTGTTCTTTAATGATCTGGAAAGGTAACAGAATTTCCTCTAAATATGTCTCTAATAGACATCTCTAGAAAAAGCTTCTAAGAGGGTCAAATGGCTGTCCAAAGTTAGAGTCAGATTTGTGTCTGAATTTTTTCTGAAATTGTATTGTGTTTTTCTTTATAGATTTCGGTTCTTTAGTTTGTAAAACTTATTATTTCAGTTGGATTCAAGTTCTTTCATGTTTATTGAAGTGTTCTTATATATAATCATGGTTGGCTAAACTCTTTCTTGGATCCAAATCAAGGATAATGGTGATTGAGGTGAGTTCTTTAGGATATGAATGAATCTTAATGTTTATCTTCTCATTTTCTTCATGAATGATTTATTATTGAAAAGAAATTTTAGAAATCATTTAGGTAATGTTATGATCTTGAATTTTTATGCACAAACTTTAGTTTTGGTATAGAGATTGCTTGATTCAATGTCTTACTTAATATGAAAGTACTTGTTCATTCTTAAGCAATAATCAATCTTCATCTTTCTAAACTTCATTGTAATATCTTCCGATCTAATATCACCATCGTTGATATTAGGTTGAGTTACCTTATATATGTTGAAGAAATCACCAATACATCACCATTAAAATTGATTTATACCAAGACTTACTTTTTCTTGTCATTTAAAATCTATTTATATTTTTTTTATCTTTAAAAACAAATCCATCAATTATTTTCAACCAAGTTATTGTTAATTTAATTTCTCTTGAGTTTTTTTTTGTTACCTAGCTTAATTTCCAGATCTAGCTCTTTGTGGATATGACCTCGATCTTACCGAGTTAATTGCTACATCGCACACTCGTGCACTTGCGAGTTAAAACAAGCCGATCATAAAAAGCGGTCAAGTAGTTAGAGGATCCACTAATGATATGTCAAACAAGGATAATATAAACTCTTATTATTCAATTGAAAACCATATACAAAGGAAGTTTCAATCAGATTATAAATTATTAACATGATTACATTAGTTATCTTATTCAATTAATGTTAATACTTGTAAATATTGTCAAGCATTCATGATTATAACTTATATTAACAACAAATCAAATTCCTTTCATAACTCAGGTGTTGGTTATACCATACAGTATGGGTTATGAAAGTGTTAAGTATTTGTTGTACCAAGTGTTATACAACATAAATCTAGATTAACCATTTAATTAGCAAAGTACTAAAAATGAATAAGATAACAAACACAAAATATGTTAGTATCAAATATTAAGGTCCATGTTGAGTTTACACTATACTTATTCTTATACCATTAGTGTAACGTTTTCACCTAGACATAATAAACTTAGGCAAACATAATAAAAGAAAGAAAAATAAATAAACAAAATAAGAATATAAATAAGATAAAAGTTAACTAAGTAAAGGAAAGGAAATGAAAGGTATAATCTTGATATTAATGAAAGCAAAACATAAGTAATACAAAGAGAGAAAGTAAGAGCATGATCTTGATCTAGAAACTAAGATGCCTAAATGCATGGCAAATGTCTCCTTTTATAGACCAAAATTGAGAACTATTGATTTGATGACTAATTGATGAGTGGGTGACCAACTCTTGACTTGGAGACAATCCTTATCTTCTCTTGTCTGCCCAAAACATCATTGATAACGTCAAAATTAGAGCTATTTAAAAACATGAAAGTTGTAGGCAATTGTCTCAGCTTTCTTGTGTAAAACTTTCAGGTCATTTGGACTTTTAGAACTCCAAATATGAGACAAACACTAAACAATGCTCGAGCTGGAAGACAGATTCGAACTTCTTTGTTGTTGCTACAATTTGGACTTGAAAATGACCTTTTTAATTCTTAGGCTCCATATAAAAGTTGTAGGCCTATGTCTTAGCATCTCTTTTCTAAGTTTGACCATCTTTTTTTCCTTTCAATTTTAGTTCTTAAATTCATCAATCAATCCTTTTATTTATGTGATAGACCTGTATTTAAAATAAACATTTACCACAAATTGAAGGTATCTTATATTATTAGATACGTTATTATAAAACATGCTTTAATTAAGGAGTTATTGATACTTCAAGTGCAAAATGATGATATAAAATCTTGATAAAAATGCACTTTTAAGTACTAATCACATCCCCCAACCAGCTTATTACTAGTCCCTAGTAATCAAAACGTTAAAATAGAAAAACAATTTGTAAATTCCACAAAGCAAGGTATTCATCATTCAACTTCCATTAATCTATCCAGATAAACAAACTCTTATTAAATTTATATATCTGCTCAATACCTCTTAACAATATATTAATAAACCTTTTTTTTGTGCTTAATATATCAACACATAATTATAGCGCTTTTCTTGGAAGAAAATAATTTTTTTGTTATAATGTTTAAGGTTAACTTCCTTGAGTTGAGATTATTTATTTTTCTCTTTTTTTTTCTTTTTCTTAATATATATACATATAACTTAAAACATCATGCATCTTTAACCCATGTAATGAGCTTTCGGCTAATGACTCCCAGACCAGTTGGTCTTAGGGCATTAGGTGTTGAGACACCCTTAAGAGCTTAGTAACTTAGGTCGCAGATATTGATACGTAGATAGTGCAATGTTTGATTCCCTTAAACTTTTCTCCGTAACCTATGTAACAAACATTGGACCAATAGCTCCTAAGTCAGTTGACTTTAGGGTATTAGGTGTTAAAACATCCCTTCGGGCTTCATTGCTTAGGTTAGGGAGGCTACAAAACTAAACTTATCTGCATTTTTATTATCATCATTCATTATTTTTTTTGCTCTTTTTTTTTTGTTTTTATTTCAAATTATATACTATCCATTTCCCTTAGTTGTTACCTTTAACAAAAGAACATATATAATGTAATAAAACAATGTGTAACCCACAATCATATGTTAAAGTGTGTGTGTGTGTACATTAAGGTTTAAGAATACATGTTAAATGAGTATATGAGCAGAATTAAGAGATAACAATGCTAGAGTTTGTAAACCTGAATATTTCAAGAAGTATTATGATAAACCTTATTAAGAATGATTACTAAGATGCGTCTCAAGAGTCATAAAAAGATCTTTTTTACTCTGCCATCATAGTAACAACAATTTTGCACATGCTTTATGAAATAGAAAACACAGTTAGTTAATTTTTTTTAAGCTACCACCCTCTCCCTTTAACCAAAACGAGACATTGTCTTTAATGTTTTAAGGTAGAAAGATAGAGTATAGAAGATATCACCTGAAATAAGGAATACTAACAAACCTGAAACACACTTAAACAAATATAAGAAATAACAAAACACAATAATAAAACAAAAGGATAAAAAATTACAAATGAAGACTCAAATCTAATCTAAGCATTTTACGGCTTTTCTTAGATGACCAATTTATACGACTCATGGAGAGATCAATTACAGGAATGAAAGATTGTAGTTGGTCAATCAATTGTTTAGCAGTAGGAGCAGAGATTATAATTTGTTGTGTAGAAGATGTTAGAAATTCCTGTTCCATAGAATGATCAAGAAAATACAACAACTTATCATAATAACCATTAACATTTAACAGACCTATAGGTTTATGGTGAATGTGCAGTTGGACCTAAGAGTAAATATGAAAGATCTCTTCCAATGTGCCTAGACCACATGGTAAGGCAATGAAGGCATCAACATGGTTAAACATTGTATTCATTCGAGCAGACATTGTTGAGACCTGTAGTTCCTCTCTAATTGTTTTTCCAATGATGTCCTCTTATGCTAGAGTTTCGAGGATGACCCCAAAACTTGACTACCTCTTAAAAATGTAGCTATTAACACACCTCTTATTAACTCAAGACTGCCTCCCTCATATACTAAATGAATCTTTCTTTCAGCTAGTGACACGACGAAAAGATTGATGTCTTCTCCCAAATGCAGGAGTGTCGAAGTAATAAATAACCCGACAAAACTAGGGTCGAACCACAGAGAGGTTAATTGTACAAATTATAAATGACAATAGTAACAACAACAACTGATTAGTACTTAAAAGTGCATTTTTATCATGGTTTTATATCATCATTTTGCACTTGAAGTATCAATAACTCCGTAACTAAAGCATGTTTTATAATAATATATCTAATAATATAAGATACCTTTAATTTATTGTAAATGTTCATTTTAAATGCAGGCCTATCACATAAATGAAAGAATTGATTGATGACTTTAAGAACTTAAATTGCAAAGGCAAAGAGATGGTCAAACTTAGAAAAGAGATGTCGATGCAATCCAAACCAGAACACTATTCGGTAATTGGGTCATATCTGGAGCTATATATCTCAAATTTAGGTCCAATTTATATGGATGGAAAGGTAAGACATAGGCCTACAACTTTCATATGGAGCCCAAGATCTAAAAAGGCCATTTTCAAGTCCAAATTGTAGCAACAACAAAGAAGCCCGAATCTGTCTTCCAGCCCGAGCACTATTCGGTATTTTGGCCATATCTCGAGTTCTAGAAGTCCAAATGAGCTGAATTGTTTACACAAGAAAGCTGAGATAATTGGATATAACTTTCATGTTTTCAAATGGCTCCAATTGTGACGTTATCAATGACGTTTTGGGCAGACAAGAGAAGATAAGGATTGTCACCAAGTCAAGAGTTGGCGACCCACTTATCAATTAGTCATCAAATCAATAGTTCCTAATTTTGGCCTATAAAAGGAGGCATTTGCCATGCATTTAGGCATCTTGGTGTTCAGATCAAGATCATGCTCTTCCTTTCTTTCTTTGTATTTTTTGTAATGTTTATGCTTTGCTTTCCTTAATATCAAGTTTATGCCTTTCAATTCCTTTCCTTTGCTTTGTTAACTCTTATCTTATTTATGTTCTTATTTTATTTATTTATTTTTCTTTCTTTCATTATGTCTAGCTAAGTTTATTATCTCAAGGTGAAAAGGTTACACTAATGGTGTAAGAATAAGTATAGTGTAAACTTAATATGGATTTTAATATTTGATACTAACATGTTTTGTATTTGTTATCTTGTTCACTCTTTAATACTTTGCTTGTTAAATGACTAATCTTGATTTATGTTATATAACACTTGGTATAACAAATGCTTGGCACTTTCATAGTTCATACTGTATGGTATAATCGACACCTGAGCTATGAAAGGAACTTGATTTGTTGTTAACATAAGTTATAATCATGAATGCTTGACGAGATTTACAAGTATTAGCATTAATTGAATAAGATAACTAATGTAATCATGTTAAGAATCTATAATCCAATTGGAACCTTCTTTATGTGTGGTTTCCAATTGAATAATAAGAGTTTATATTATACTTATTTGACGTACCATTAGTAGAATCTCCAATCTTGACAATTTTTATTATCATTGTTTAATCGTTACATTAATATTCCTTCTCCAAGTTCTCATCATCTTCTTCTTCTCTTTCTTTATTATTATTATTATTATTATTATTATTATTATTACTACTACTAATACTATTACTACTACTACTATTATTAGTATTATTATTATTATTATTATTATTATTATTATTATTATTATTATTATTATTATTATTATTATTATTATTATTATAGTTATTGTTGTTATTGCTATTATTGTTATTTATAATTGTTGTTTATAATTTGTACAATTAACCTCCCTGTGGTTCGACCCCGGTCTTGCCGGGTTATTTATTACTTCGACACTCCTACACTTGGGAGAAGACATTAATCTTTTGGTCGTGTCAACAACAACAACAATAATAGTAATAACAACAATAACAACAATAACAATAACAATAATAATAATA
This sequence comes from Populus pruinosa, assembly GCA_026413675.1. Taxonomy (NCBI): domain Eukaryota; kingdom Viridiplantae; phylum Streptophyta; class Magnoliopsida; order Malpighiales; family Salicaceae; genus Populus; species Populus pruinosa. The sequence goes on from CM048598.1 coordinate 8,246,297, forward strand.
ATAATAATAATAATAATAATAATAATAATAATAATAATAATAATAGTGGTAGTAATAATAATAATAATAATAATAATAATAATAATAATAATAATAGAAGAAGAAGAAGAAAAAGAAGAAGTTGATGAGAACTTTGAGATGGAAAGATTAACGTAAGGATTAAACAATGATAAAAACAAATGTCAAGGTTAGAGGTTCCACTAATGGTATGTCAAACAAGTATAGTATAAACTCTTATTATTCAATTGGAAACCACACACAAAGGAGGTTCCAATCATATTATAGATTTTTAACATGATTACAATAGTCATCTTATTCGATTAATGCTAGTACTTGTAAATCTCGTCAAGCATTCATGATTATAACTTATGTTAACAACAAATCAAGTTCCTTCCATAGCTCAGGTGTCGATTATACCATACAGTATGAACTATGAAAGTGCCAAGCATTTGTTATACCAAGTGTTATACAACATAAATCAAGATTAGTCATTTAACAAGCAAAGTATTAAAGAGTGAACAAGATAACAAATACAAAACATGTTAGTATCAAATATTAAAGTCCATATTAAGTTTACACTATACTTATTCTTACACCATTAGTGTAACCTTTTCACCTTGAGATAATAAACTTAGCTAGACATAATGAAAGAAAGAAAAATAAATAAATAAAATAAGAACATAAATAAGATAAGAGTTAACAAAGCAAAGGAAAGGAATTGAAAGGCATAAACTTGATATTAAGGAAAGCAAAACATTAACATTACAAAAAATACAAAGAGAGAAAGCAAGAGCATGATCTTGATCTGGACACCAAGATGCTTAAATGCATGGCAAATGCCTCCTTTTATAGGCCAAAATTAGGAACTATTGATTTGATGACTAATTGATTAGTGGGTAGCCGACTCTTGACTTGGTGACAATCCTTATCTTCTCTTGTCTACCCAAAACGTCATTGATAACGTCAAAATTGGAGCCACTTAAAAACATGAAAGTTGTAGGAAATTGTCTCAGATTTTTTTTTTTTTGAAAAAATTCAACTCATTTGGACTTTTAGAACTCTAGATATGGGTCAAACATTGAACAGTGCTCGGGCTGGAAGACAGATTCGGACTTCTTTGTTGTTGCTCCAATTTGGACTTGAAAATGACTTTTTTTAGAGCGTGTAGGCCTATGTATTACCTTTCCATCCATATAAATTAGATCTAAATCTGAGATCTACAACTCCAGATATGACCCAATTACCGAATAGTGTTCCGATGTGGACTGCACCAGCATCTCTTTTCTAAGTTTGGCCATCTCTTTGTCCTTTCAATTTCAGTTCTTCAATTCATCAATTAATCCTTTCATTTATGTGATAGGCCTGCATTTAAAATGAACATTTACCATAAATTAAAGGTATCTTATATTATTAGATAATTATTATAAAATATGCTTTAGTTAAGGAGTTATTGATACTTCAAGTGCAAAATGATGATATAAAACTTTGATAAAAATGCACTTTTAAGTACTAATCACACCCCCCAACTAGCTTATTACTAGTCCCTAGTAATCAAAGCATTAAAATAGAAAAATACTTTGCAAATTCCATAAAGCAAGGTAGTCATTATTTAATTTCTATTAATTTATCCAGATAAACAAACTCTCATTAAATTTATATATCTCCTCAATACCTCTTAACAAGATATTCATAAACCTTTCTTTTGTGCTTAATGTATCAACACATAATTATAGGGCTTTTCTTGGAAGAAAATAATTTTTTTTTTGTTCTAATATTTAAGGTTAACTTCCTTGGGTTGGGATTATTATTTTTATCTTCTTCTATTTTTTTTAATATATATACATATAATTTAAAACACCATGCATCTTTAACCCATGTAATGAGCTTTCAGTTAATGACTCCCAGACCAGTTAGTTTTAGGGCATTAGGTGTTAAGACACCCCTACGAACTTTGTAACTCGGGTTGCAGATACTGATATATAGATAGTGTAATATTTGATTCCCTTAAGCTTTTCTCCTCAACCTATGTAACAAGCGTAAGGCAATAGCTCTTAAGTCAGTTGACTTTAGGGTATTAGGTGTTAAAACACCCCTTCGGGCTTAATTGCTTAGGTTATGGAGGCTACGAAACCAAACTTATGTACATTTTTATTATTATCATTTTTTCTTTTTTTTTTCTTTTTTTTTTAAATATATATTATCCCTTTCCCTTTCCCTTAGTTGTTACCTTTAACAAAAGAACATAAATAATGTAATAATCCAATATGCAACCCACAATCATATGTTTAAAGTGTGTGTGTGTAAATTAAGGTTAAAAAATACATGTTAAATAAGTATATGAGCAGAATTAAGTGATAACAATGTGAGAGCTTGTAAATCTGAATATTTCAAGAAGTATTATGATAGACTTTGTTACGAATGATTACTAAGATGCGTCTCAAGAGTCATAAAAAGTTCTCCTTACTCTGCCATTATAGTAACAATATTTTTGCACATGCTTTATGAAATAGAAAACACAGTTAGTTTTTTTTTTAGCTACTACCTTCTCCCCCTAACTAAAACGAGACATTGCCTTCAATGTTTAAAGGTAGAAAGATAGAGTATAGAAGATATCACCTGAAATAACGAACACTGACAAACATGAAATACACTAAAACAAATATAAGTAATAACAAAACACAATAATAAAACCAAAAGACACAAAGATTCACAAATAAAGGCTCAAATCCAATCTAAGATTTTTACGGCTTTCCTTAGTTGACCAATTTATGCGACTTATGGAAGGATCAATTACAGGAATGAAATATTGTAATTAGTCAATCAATTATTCAGTAGTAGCAGCAGAGATTATGATTTATCGTGTAGAAGATGTTAGAAATTCCTGTTCCACAACATGATCAAGAAAAGACAACAACTTATCATAATAACCATTAACATTTAACAAACCTATGGGTTTATGGTGAATGTGCAATTGGGCCTAAGAGGAAATATGAAATATCTCAACTAATATGCCTAGACCACCTGGTAAGGCAATGAAGGCATCAACATGGTTAAACATTACATTCATTCGAGCAGACATTGTGGAGACCTGTAGTTCCTCTCTAATTGTTTTTCCAATGATGTCCCCTTGTGCTAAAGCTTTGGGGACGACCCCCAAAACTTGACTACCTCCTAAAAATATAGCTATTGACACACCTTCCATTAACCCAAGACTGCCTCCCCCATACACTAAATGAATCTTTCTCTCAGCTAGCACCTGACCAAGATGATTTGCTGATTCTAAAAACTCCTTTTCTTTCCCAGGACTAGATCCACCGAAAACACAAATATTTCTTATATGATGACTTGAGGAACTTGCCATTTCTACACACTTCTATATTTGTTGAATGTATGGGTTGAGTAGAAATGAAAGGAAGGAAGAGAGGATTTTATAGATGAGAAATTAGAAAGGCAATCATACCACCTATATGTAGGCCAGCTGGAGTGTCACACACACTCTCTCTCTCTCTCTTTATTTATTTATTTATTTACTTTTGAAAAAGCATGTGTATGTATAGGTAGTTATGATTGTGGCTCACATCTTCCTTTGGTTTTACGTCCAAGAACGACTTAAACGCCCTTTATGGGTCGGGCATAGGCTTCCCATCTAGTTTTCTTAAAAATTGGCAAACAGGGTCTTTTTTAGTCAGATTCCCAAGACTAAGTCGATCATGTTCTTTATGAAAGTGGGGCCATAAATCATGAATTGCACGATTCACATCTCCACTAGGATGCGTCTCAAGAGTCAATAGAAGATTATATAAAGACTCCTTACTCAGGCCATCCTTAATGAATTGTATTTTATCTTCACGGTTTATAGATACCATTCCTAAAGAATGATACTGTGCATTACAAGTCCATCTAGCACATCGATGACAGACTTTCAGTCGTTTTGCACGATGTTTCTTTGCAAAAGTGCTTTTACCTATTCCAAGCATGTGTGAAATAAAGGAGTTAGAGGACTCACCTAATAGTCGGACCTTTGCTTCAATTAACCAACGAATATCTTTAGGAATTCCATGATTCATTAACAATCTCAATCTTGCACATCTAGCACGGTAAATTTTTGTAATGACATTCTAAGGTAGAGCAGGAAAATACTTTTTCAATTTTTCAAGATTAGTGTCCATTTTCAAATGAGAATTAGAAGAGAGATTCAAAGAATTGCACAAATATATACATAGATATCAGTTATTGTGGGAAACTGAAACAACCGACATAACTCATGGAGTACCATTATGTGCCATTTGACCGGGGTGAGAGAAGCTAGCAAAAATCACTTAAAAAGAAACATAAAAACAATGTAAGAAAAATAAAATAATCAACCTTTATCTACAAGATCATTCAAACTAGTTGATTCATTTTCACTAGGAAAATTATCAAAGTAAGCTTTCAAACGATGTCCATTTTCCTTAAAAACATTGTCATTCATTGAATTCTCAATATCACAGGCCTCATAAGGATTGTTCCATCTTGATCTTAGCTCTTTAGGGAAAGAATAGAGTTGAGAATTATAAAACAAAACTTTTTTACCAGTGTCAACTTTTTGACAATTTTCACAAGTTTTGCAGAATGCATGCGTGTCCTTGAACATGATGGGCCAATAAAATCCATTTTGAAAGATTTTTGCAGATGTCTTTTTTGACGAGAAATAACTTCCACATGCTTCAGAATAACAATGTTTAATGACACTACTTACCTCATTGTTGGGAATGAATCTTTGAAATATTTCATCAGGACAATATTTGAATAAGTTAGGGTCATCACAATAAAAATTCTTCATTTCGTTCAAAAACTTTTCTTTGTCTTGGGTACTCCAATCAGTTGGCAAATCTCCTAAAGCAAGAAAATTGATATTTTTATCATACCAAGGCATTGGACTAAGAGAAAGTACGGATTTGTTAGGAAAGTAATCATCGATTGGTGTGATGTCAGATGTCGAATTTGTTGTCACTTTTGACAAACGATCCGCATCAACATTTTTGGAGCGTTTTTCATCCATGATTTCTTTCTTAGAATAAATCATTTGCAAATCTTCAGATTCATCCAACTTATTTTTACTTAAAGTAGATTCAAGTTGATCATAAACTAATTCGTCAATATGATCTACTTCTTGTAAATCATTATCATCTCCAGGTTGCTTGCAAATGTTGAAAATATTCATCTCCAATGTCATGTTTCCAAATGATAGCTTCATCAGTCCATTCCTACAATTAATCAATGCGTTAGAAGTTGCAAGAGACGAACGTCCTAAAATAACAGGAAATGAATTACATGCTTCAACAGGTTCTGTGTCCAAGATAACAAAATCTACAAGATAAATGAAATTTATCAACTTGTACTAACACATCTTTAATTATTCCTCTAGGCACCTTTACAGATCTATCGGCAAGTAAAAGAGTTATTGAAGTTGGTTTTAACTCACCTAGATTGAGATTTTGAAAAACTGAATATGGAAGTAAATTCACAGTAGCTTCAAGATCAAGTAAGGCTCTTTCAATTTTATGTTCTTCAATAAAGTAAAAAATTGTAGGACAACCAGGGTCTTTATATTTCAAAGCATTATTGTTCTGAAAAATGACACTTACTTGTTTGGCTAAAAAGGTTTTCTTTTTCACATTCAATTTCCTCTTCACAGTGCATAGATCTTTCAAAAATTTAGCATAGGAAGGAACCTGTTTAATAGCATCCAGCAAAGGTATATTGATTCTTACCTGTTTGAAAGTTTTAAAGATTTTAAAGTTGTGATTGACTTTTCTTTGTTTGGTCATGACATGAGGAAATGGAAGTGCTGGCGGGGAATCAATCATTTCTTTGGAATTTTCAGATTTAACCCCTTCCTTACCCTTAGAGATAGACTCATTATCTGTCTCACAAGGTTCAAGAGTGGGTTTTTAAATAACTTTACCACTATGAAGAGTAGTGACTGATTTGACTTGATCCATGTGTTGGCTACTTGAACTACTTGCATTTGCATTGTATTGCCCCTTAGGATTTTGTTGTGGTTGAGATGGAAACTTACCTTTCTCTTGGAAACTGAGAGTAGATGTCAATTTTGCAAGAGTATCTTTAAAATCTATCATATTTTGAGAAGTTAAGTATTGATCGTCTCTTGCTTTTCAATGAATGCATGCAATGTTTCCTCAAGATTTCTTCTAGGAGGTGGAGCATAAGGAGGTGCATATCCATGAGAATTTTGGAAATTGTGGTGTGGTTAAAACGGTGGTTGTGAAGTTTGTACATTGTTATTATCACTTTTACAACTGAAATTTAGGTGATTTCTCCAACCAGGGTTATATGTTTGTGAGTATGGGTTGTGGTTGGCCCTTTGAAAACTATTTAAAGCATGAGCTTATTTATGAAGACATTCTTTAAAAGAAGGTAAGGTTGGATAATTATTAGTTGAGTGTTCATTTGTTTCATATATTTGACACAAAATGTTTTCAACATATTTTAATTAACCACTCCTTTTCAATTCTAATGTCTCAACTTTTCTAGATAAAGATGCAAACTTGGCTTGGAGGTTGACACGACGAAAAGATTGATGTCTTCTCCCAAGTGGAGGAGTGTCGAAGTAATAAATAACCCGGCAAAACCGGGGTCGAACCACAGGGAGGTTAATTGTACAAATTATAAACAGCAATTATAAACAACAATAATAGTAATAACGATAATAATAATAATAATAATAATAATAATAATAATAATAATACTAGTAGTAGTAGTAGTAGTAATAATAATAATAATAATAATAATAATAATAAAGAAAGAGAAGAAGAAGAAGATGATGATGATGAGAACTTAGAGATGAAATATTAATGTAAGGATTAAACAATAATAATAACAAATGTCAAGGTTAGAGGTTCCACTAATGGTATATCAAACAAGTATAGTATAAACTCATATTATTCAATTGGAAACCCACACAAAGGAGGTTCCAATCAGATTATATATTGTTAACATGATTACATTAGTCATCATATTCAATTAATGCTAATACTTGTAAATCTCGTCAAGCATTCATGATTATAACTTATGTTAACAACAAATCAAGTTCCTTTCATAGCTCAGGTGTCGGTTATACCATACATTATGGGCTATGAAAGTGCCAAGCATTTGTTGTACCAAGTGTTATACAACATAAATCAAGATTAGTCATTTAACAAGCAAAGTATTAAAGAGTGAACAAGATAACAAATATAAGACATGTTAGTATCAAACATTAAAGTCCATATTAAGTTTACAGTATACTTATTCTTACACCATTAGTGTAACCTTTTCACCTTGACATAATTAACTTAGCTAGACATAATGAAAGAAAGAAAAATAGATAAACAAAATAAGAACATAAAAGCTAACTAAGTAAAGGAAAGGAAATGAAAGGCATAAACTTAATATTAATGAAAGCAAAGCATAAACATTACAAAAAATACAAAGAGAGAAAGGAAGAGCATGATCTTGATCTGAACACCAAGATGCCTAAATGCATGGCAAATGCCTCCTTTTATAGGCCAAAATTGGGAACTATTGATTTGATGACTAATTGATAAGTGGGTGGCCAACTTTTGACTTGGTGACAATCCTTATCTTCTTTTGTCTGCCCCAAACGTCATTGATAACGTCAAAATTGGAGCCAGTTGTAAACATGAAAGTTGTAGGCAATTGTCTCAGCGTTCTTGTGTAAAACATTCAGCTCATTTGGACTTCTAGAACTCCAGATATGGCCAAAATACTGAACAGTGCTCGGGCTGGAAGACAGATTCGGGCTTCTTTGTTGTTGCTACAATTTGGACTTGATAATGGCCTTTTTAGATCTTAGGCTCCATATGAAAGTTGTAGGCCTATGTCTTACCTTTCCATCAATATAAATTGGACCTAAATCTGAGATATATAGCTCTAGATATGACCCAATTACCAAACAGTGTTCCGGTTTAGATTGCACCGACATCTCTTTTCTAAGTTTGGCCATCTCTTTATCCTTGCAATTTAAGTTCTTAAAGTCATCAATCAATCCTTTCATTCATATGATAGGCCTGCATTTAAAATAAACATTTACCACAAATTAAAGGTATCTTATATTATTAGATATATTATTATAAAACATGTTTTGGTTAAGGAGTTATTGATACTTCAAGTGCAAAATGATGATATAAAACCATGATAAAAATGCACTTTTAAGTACTAATCACACCCCCCAACCAGCTTATTACTAGTCCCTAGTAATCAAAGCGTAAAATAGAAAAACAATTTGTAAATTCCACAAAGCAAGGTATTCATCATTTAACTTCCATTAATCTATCCAGATAAACAAACTCTCATTAAATTTATATATCTGCTCAATACCTCTTAACAAGATATTAATAAACCTTTCTTTTGTGCTCAATGTATCAACACATAATTATGGGACTTTTCTTGGAAGAAAACAAAATTTTTGTTCTAATGTTTAAGGTTAACTTCCTTGGGTTGGGATTATTATTTTTGTCTTTTTTTTTTCTTTTTTTCTTTTTAAAAATCTATATACATATAATTTAAAAACATCATGCATCTTTAACCCATGTAACGAGCTTTCAGCTAATGACTCCCAGACCAATTGGTCTTAGGGCATTAGGTGTTAAGACACCCCTACGAGCTTAGTAACTCGGGTCGCAGATACTGATATGTAGATAGTGCAATGTTTGATTCCCTTAAACTTTTCTCCTCAACCCATGTAACAAGCGTTGGGCCAATAGATCCCAAGTCAGTTGACTTTAGGGTATTAGGTGTTAAAACACCCCTTCGGGCTTAATTGCTTAGGTTAGGGAGGCTACGAAACCAAACTTATCTACATTTTTATTATCATTATTTTTTTTCTTTTTCTTTTTCTTTTTTTTCATGTTTTTCTTTTTTTCTTTTTAATTATATACAATCCCTTTCCTTTAGTTGTTACCTTTAACAAAAGAACATAAATAATGTAATAATCCAATATGCAACCCACAATCATATGTTAAAGTGTGTGTGTGTAAATTAAGGTTTAAGAATACATGTTAAAGAAGTATATGAACAGAATTAAGTGGTAACAATACGAGAGTTTGTAAACTTGAATATTTCAGGAAGTATTATAATAGACCTTGTTAAGAATGGTTACTAAGATGCGTCTCAAGAGTCACTTTAACAAAAGAACTCCTTTACTCTGCCATCCTAGTAACAACAATTATGCACATGCTTTATGAAATGACAAACAATTTTTTTTTTATCAGCTACTACCCTCTCCCCCCAACCAAAACGAGACATTGTCCTCAATGTTCTAAGGTAGAAAGATAGAGTATAGAAGATATCACCTGAAATAACAAACACTGACAAAACCTGAAACACACTAAAACAAAAATAAGAAATAACAAAACACAATAATAAAACCAAAAGACATAAAAATTCACAAATGAAGGCTCAAATCCAATCTAAGCTTTTTACGGCTTCTCGTAGATGACCAATTTATGCGACTCATGGAAGGATCAATCACAGGAATGAAAGATTGTAGTTGGTCAATCAATTGTTCAGCAGTAGTAGCAGAGATTATGATTTGTCGTGCAGAAGATGTTAGAAATTCCTGTTCCACAGCATGATCAAGAAAAGACAACTTATCATAATAACCATTAACATTTAACAAACCTATGGGTTTATGGTGAATGTGCAATTGGGCCTAAGAGGAAATATGAAATATCTCAACTAATATGCCTAGACCACCTGGTAAGGCAATGAAGGCATCAACATGGTTAAACATTACATTCATTCGAGCAGACATTGTGGAGACCTGTAGTTCCTCTCTAATTGTTTTTCCAATGATGTCCCCTTGTGCTAAAGCTTTGGGGACGACCCCCAAAACTTGACTACCTCCTAAAAATATAGCTATTGACACACCTTCCATTAACCCAAGACTGCCTCCCCCATACACTAAATGAATCTTTCTCTCAGCTAGCACCTGACCAAGATGATTTGCTGATTCTAAAAACTCCTTTTCTTTCCCAGGACTAGATCCACCGAAAACACAAATATTTCTTATATGATGACTTGAGGAACTTGCCATTTCTACACACTTCTGTATTTAATGAATGTATGGGTTGAGTAGAAATGAAAGGAAGGAAGAGAGGGTTTTATAGATGAGAAATTAGAAAGGCAATCATAACACCTATATGTAGGCCAGCTGGAGTCTCACACTCTCTCTCTCTCTTTATTTATTTATTTATTTACTTTTGAAAAAGCATATGTATGTACAGGTAGTTGTGATTGTGGCTCACATCTTCCCTTGGTTTTACGTCCAAGAACGGCTTAAACGCCCTCTATGGGTCGGGGATAGGCTTCCCATCCAGTTTTCTTAAAAACTGGCAAACAGGGTCTTTTTTAGTCAGATTCCCAAGACTAAGTCTATCATGTTCTTTATGAAATAGTGGCCATAAATCATGAATTGCACGATGCACATCTCCACTAGGATGCGTCTCAAGAGTCAATAGAAGATTATCTAAAGACTCCTTACTCAGGCCATCCTTAATGAATTGTATTTTATCTTCACGGTTTATAGATACCATTCCTAAAGAACGACATTGTGTATTACAAGTCCATCTAGCACATCGATGACAGACATCCAGTCATTTTGCACGACGCTTCTTTGCAAAAGTGCTTTTACCTGTTCCAGGCATGTGTGAAATGAAGTTAGAGGACTCACCTGATAATCGGACTTTTGCTTCAATCAACCAGCGAATATCTTTAGGAATTCCATGATTCATTAACAATCTCAATCTTGCACATCTAGCACGGTAAATTTTTGTAATCGCATTCTGAGGCAGAGAGGGAAAATACTTTTTCAATTTTTCAAGATTAGTGTCCATTTTCAAATGAGAATTGGAAGAGAGCTTCAAAGAATTGCATAGATATATACACAGATATCAGTAATTGTGGGAAACTGAAAGAACCGACTTAAGTCACGGAGTACCGTTATCCGCCATTTGACCGGGGTGAGAGAAACTAGCAAAAATCACTTAAAAAGAAACACAAAAACAATGTGAGAAATAAAATAATCAACCTTTATCTACAAAATCATTCAAACCAGTTGATTCGTTTTCATTAAGAAAATTATCAAAGTGAGCTTTCAAACGATGTTCATTTTCCTTAAAATCATTGTCATTCATTGAATTCTCAATATCATAGGCCCCATAAGGATTGCTCCATCTTGGTCTTAGCTCTCTAGGGACTGCATAGAGTTGAGAATCATAAAACAAAACTTTTTGACTAGTATCAATCTTTTGACAATTTTCACAAGTTTTGCAGAATGCATGCGTGTCCTTGAACATTGTAGGCCAATAAAATCCATTTTGAAAAAATTTTGCAATTGTCTTTTTTGACGAGAAATAACTTCCACATGCTTCAGAATGACAAAGTTTAATGACACTACTTACCTCATTGTCGGGAATGAATCTTTGAAATATTTGATCAGGACAATATTTGAATAAGGTAGGGTCATCACAATAAAAATTCTTCACTTCATTCAAAAACTTTTCTTTGTCTTGGGTACTCCAATCAGCTGGCAAATCTCCTAAAGCAAGAAAATTGATATTTTTATTATACCAAGGCATTGGACTAAGAGAAAGTAAGGATTCGTTAGGAAAGTAATCATCCATTGGTGTGATGTCAGATGTCGAATCTGTTGTCATTGTTGACAAAAGATTCGCATCAACATTTTCTGTGCGCTTTCCATCCGTGATTTCTTCCTCAGAATAAATCATTTGCAAATCTTCAGATTCATCCAATTCATTTTTACTTAAAGTAGATTCAAGTTGATCATAAACTAATTCATCAATATGATCTACTTCTTGTAAATCATTATCATCTCCAGGTTGCTTGCAAATGTTGAAAATATTCATCTCCAATGTCATGTTTCCAAATGATAGCTTCATCAGTCCATTCCTACAATTAATCAATGCGTTAGAGGTTGCAAGAAACGGACGTCCTAAAATAACAGGAAATGAATTACATGCTTCAACAGGTTCTGTGTCCAAGACAATAAAATCCACAGGATAAATGAATTTATCGACTTGTACTAACACATCTTCAATTATTCCTCTAGGCACTTTTACAGATCTATCGGCAAGTAAAAGAGATATAGAAGTTGGTTTTAACTCACCTAGATTGAGACTCTGAAAAACTGAATATGGAAGTAAATTCACACTAGCTCCAAGATCAAGTAAGGCTCTTTCAATTTTATGCTCTCCAATAAAGCAAGAAATTGTAGGACAACCAGGGTCTTTATATTTCAAAGCATTATTGTTTTGAAGAATAGCACTCACTTGTTCGGCTAAAAAGGCTTTCTTTTTCACATTCAGTTTCCTCTTCACAGTGTATAGATCTTTCAAAAATTTAGCATAGGAAGGAACTTGTTTAATAGCATCCAACAAAGGTATATTGATCCTTACCTGTTTGAAAATTTCAAAAATTTTAGAGTTGTGATTGACTTTCCTTTGTTTGGTCATGGCATGAGGAAATGGAAGTGCTGACGGTGAATCAGTCGTTTCTTTGCAATTTTCAGATTCATCCCCTTCCTTACCCTCAGAGAGTGACTCATCATCTTTCTCATAAGGTTCAAGAGAGGGTTTTTCAATAACCTTACCACTGCGCAGAGTAGTGACTGATTTGACTTGATCCATATGTTGGCTTCTAGAACTACTTGTATTTGCATTGTATTGCCCCTTGGGATTTTGTTGTGGTTGAGATGGAAACTTACCTTTCTCTTGGAAACTGAGAGCAGATGTTAATTTAGCAAGAGTATCTTTAAAATCTGTCATGTTTTGAGCAAGTTGAGTATTGATTGTCTCTTGCTTTTCAATGAATGCATGCAATGTTTCCTCAAGATTTCTTCTAGGAGGTGGAGCATAAGGAGGTGCATATCCATGAGAATTTTGGAAATTATGGTGTGCTTGAAATGGTGGTTGTGAAGTTTGTGCATTGTTGTTCTCACTCTTCCAATTGAAATTTGGATAATTTCTCCAACCAGGGTTGTATGTTTGGGAGCATGGGTTGTGGTTGGCCCTTTGAAAACTGTTTAAAGCATGGGCTTGTTCATGGAGACATTCCTTAAAAGAAGGTTGGACAATCGTTGGTTAAGTGTTCATTTGTTTCACAAATTTGACACACAATGTTTTCAACAGATTTTAATTGACCACTCTTTTTCAATTCTAGTGCCTCGACTTTTCTAGCTAAAGATGCAAACTTGGCTTGAAGGTCATGATCTTCCCTAAGGTTGTACATACCTCCACTAGATGTATGAGGTTGAGTTTTACTCAGTGCCTCATAAGTACCCGCGGTGTCCCAATTTTGAGCATTTTCAGCTAACAAGTCTAAGTACTCCATTGCTTCATCAGGGTCTTTATCTTCAAAAGTTCCATTGCACATCAATTCAACCATTTGCCTATCTTTAGGTGTTAACCCTTCATAGAAATGTGAAACCAATCTCCACGTTTCAAAACCATGATGAGGGCAAGTACTAAGCAAATCTCGATACCTATCCCAACATTTATAAAATGTTTCTCCTGGTTTTTGACTGAAAGTGATGATTTGTCTCTTGAAAGAGTTTGTTCTATGAGATGGAAAAAACTTCTTTAAAAATTGTTGTTACATTTCATCCCAAGCACGAATGGATCCTGGTCTCAAATTTTGTAGCCATGTTTTAGCTTTATCTTTTAATGAAAAAGGAAAAAGCTTTAATCTAATGGTGTTCATGCTACAATTTAAATTATTATATGTGTTGCAGACCTCCTCAAATTCCCTTAAATGCAAGTATGGATTTTCTAATTCCAAACCATGAAAAGAAGGTAAAAGTTGAATAATACCTGGTTTAAAATTAAAATGAGATGCATCGGAAGGAAAAACTATGCATGATGGTGCACTTGTTCTTGTGGGATTCATGTGGTCTCTAAGTGTTCTAGCACGGTTATTCTCATTATTCTCATTATGAAGTGATTGATTATCTTCTTCGGCCATATTTTCTGAAAATGATGAGGATACCCTACAAAGTCTACTACTTGATGTACGTGACCACACTCTCATGCACGTGTAGGAATAGAATAAAAGGAAGAAGAAAATAAAAGAAGAAGAAACAAGAGAAAAGAAACAAAGTTATATACAAGAAAAGTGAAAGGAGAAAATAAAATAACTATTATAATTTATACAAAACTTACCTCCCCGGCAACGGCGCCAAAAACTTGACACAACGAAAAGATTGATGTCTTCTCCCAAGTGCAGGAGTGTCGAAGTAATAAATAACCCGGCAAAACCGGGGTCGAACCACAGGGAGGTTAATTGTACAAATTATAAACAACAATTATAAACAACAACAACAATAATAATAATAATAATAATAATAATAATAATAATAATAATAATAATAATAATAATAATAATAATAATACTAGTAGTAGTAGTAGTAGTAGTAGTAGTAGTAGTAATAATAATAATAATAATAATAATAATAAAGAAAGAGAAGAAGAAGAAGATGATGATGATGAGAACTTAGAGATGAAATATTAATGTAAGGATTAAACAATAATAATAACAAATGTCAAGGTTAGAGGTTCCACTAATGGTATATCAAACAAGTATAGTATAAACTCATATTATTCAATTGGAAACCACACACAAAGGAGGTTCCAATCAGATTATATATTGTTAACATGATTACATTAGTCATCTTATTCAATTAATGTTAATACTTGTAAATCTCGTCAAGCATTCATGATTATAACTTATGTTAACAACAAATCAAGTTCCTTTCATAGCTCAGGTGTCGGTTATACCATACATTATGGGCTATGAAAGTGCCAAGCATTTGTTGTACCAAGTGTTATACAACATAAATCAAGATTAGTCATTTAACAAGCAAAGTATTAAAGAGTGAACAAGATAACAAATGTAAAACATGTTAGTATCAAACATTAAAGTCCATATTAAGTTTACCTTATACTTATTCTCACACCATTAGTGTAACCTTTTCACCTTGACATAATTAACTTAGCTAGACATAATGAAAGAAAGAAAAATAGATAAACAAAATAAGAACATAAAAGCTAACTAAGTAAAGGAAAGGAAATGAAAGGCATAAACTTAATATTAATAAAAGCAAAGCATAAACATTACAAAAAATACAAAGAGAGAAAGGAAGAGCATGATCTTGATCTGAACACCAAGATGCCTAAATGCATGGCAAATGCCTCCTTTTATAGGCCAAAATTGGGAACTATTGATTTGATGACTAATTGATAAGTGGGTGGCCAACTTTTGACTTGGTGACAATCCTTATCTTCTCTTGTCTGCCCAAAACTTCATTGATAACGTCAAAATTGGAGCCAGGTGCAAACATGAAAGTTGTAGGCAATTGTCTCAGCGTTCTTGTGTAAAACATTCAGCTCATTTGGACTTCTAGAACTCCAGATATGGCCAAAATACCGAACAGTGCTCGGGCTGGAAGACAGATTCGGGCTTCTTTGTTGTTGCTATAATTTGGACTTGATAATGGCCTTTTTAGATCTTAGGCTCCATATGAAAGTTGTAGGCCTATGTCTTACCTTTCCATCCATATAAATTGGACCTAAATCTGAGATATATAGCTCTAGATATGACCCAATTACCGAACAGTGTTCCGGTTTAGATTGCACCGACATCTCTTTTCTAAGTTTGGCCATCTCTTTATCCTTGCAATTTAAGTTCTTAAAGTCATCAATCAATCCTTTCATTCATATGATAGGCCTGCATTTAAAATGAACATTTACCACAAATTAAAGGTATCTTATATTATTAGATATATTATTATAAAACATGTTTTGGTTAAGGAGTTATTGATACTTCAAGTGCAAAATGATGATATAAAACCATGATAAAAATGCACTTTTAAGTACTAATCAGAGGTCATGATCTTCCCTAAGGTTGTACATACCTCCACTAGATGTATGAGGTTGAGTTTTACTCAGTGCCTCATAAGTACCCGCGGTGTTCCAATTTTGAGCATTTTCAGCTAACAAGTCTAAGTACTTCATTGCTTCATCAGGGTCTTTATCTTTAAAAGTTCCATTGTACATCAATTCAACCATTTGCCTATCTATAGGTGTTAACCCTTCATAAAAATGTGAAACCAATCTCCATGTTTTAAAACCATGATGAGGGCAAGTATTTGTCTTTTGGTAAAATGTTTCTCCTGGTTTTTTAGTAAAAGTGGTGATTTGTCTTTTGAAAGAGTTTGTTATATGAGATGGGAAAAATTTCTTTAAAAAATATTGTTGCATTTCATCCCAAGCACAAATGGATCCTGGTCTCAAATTTTGTAGCCATGTTTTATCTTTATCTTTTAATGAAAAAGGAAAAAGCTTTAATCTGATGGTGTTCATGCTACAATTTGAATCATTATAGGTGTTGCAGACCTCCTCAAATTCTATTAAATGCAAGTATGAATTTTCTAAATCTAAGCCATGAAAAGAAGGTAAAAGTTGAATAATGCCTATTTTAAAATTAAAATGAGATGCATCAAGAGAAAAAACTATGCATGATGGTACACTTGTTCTTGTAGGATTCATGTGGTCTCTAAGTGTTCTAACACGGTTATTCTCATTATTCTCATTATAAAGAGATTGATTATCTTCTTCGGCCATATTTTCTGAAAATGATAAGGATACCCTAGAAAGTCTACCACTTAATGTACGTGATCACACTCACATGCACATGTAGGAATAGAATAAAAGAAAGAAGAAAACAAAAGAAGGAGAAACAAAACAAAAGAAACAAAGTTATATACAAGAAAAGTGATATAGAAAAATAAAATAACTACTATAATTTGTACAAAAACTTACCTCCCCGGCAACGGCGCCAAAAACTTGACACAACTAAAAGATTGATATCTTCTTCCAAGTGTAGAAGTGTTGAAGTAATAAATAACCCGGCAAGATCGGGGTCGAACCACAGGGAGATTAATTGTATAAATTATAGATGACAATAATACAACAACAACAACAACAATAATAATAATAAAGAAAAAGAAGGAGAAGAAGATGAGAACTTTGAGATGGAATATTAATGTAAGGATTAAGCAATAATAATAACAAATGTCAAGGTTAGAGGATCCACTAATGGCATGTCAAACAAGTATAGTATAAACTCTTATTATTCAATTGGAAACCACACACAAAGGAGGTTCTAACCTGATTATAGATTGTTAACATGATTATATTAGTTATCTTATTCAATTAATGCTAATACTTGTAAATCTCGTCAAACATTCATGATTATAACTTATGTTAACAACAAATCAAGTTCCTTTCATAGCTCAGGTGTCGGTTATACCATACAATATGGGCTACGAAAGTGCCAAACATTTGTTATACCAAGTATTACACAACATAAATCAAGATTAGTCATTTAACAAGCAAAGTATTAAAGAATGAATAAGATAACAAATACAAAACATGTTAGTATCAAACATTAAAGTCCATATTAAGTTTACATTATACTTATCCTTACACCATTAGTGTAACCTTTTCACCTTGACATAATAAACTTAACTAAACATAATAAAAGAAAGAAAAATAAATAAAGAAAATAAGAACATAAATAAGATAAGAGTTAACTATGTAAATGAAAGGCATAAACTTGATATTAATGAAAGGAAAGCATAAACATTACAAAAAATACAAAGCGAAAAAGCAAGAGCATGATCTTGATTTGGAAACCAAGATGCCTAAATGCATGGCAAATGCCTCCTTTTATAGGCCAAAATTGGGAACTATTGATTTGATGACTAATTAATAAGTAGGTGACCAGCTCTTGACTTGGTGACAATCCTTATCTTCTCTTGTCTACCCAAAACGTCATTGATAACGTCAAAATTAGAGCCACTTGAAAACATGAACGTTAAGAAAATTGTCTCAACTTTCTTGTGTAAAAATTCAAGTCATTTAGACTTCTAGAACTCCAGATATGGGCTAAACACTGAATAGTGCTCGGGTTGGAAGACAGATTCGGACTTCTTTGTTGTTGTTCCAATTTGGACTTGAAAATGGCTTTTTTTAGATCTTGGGCTCTATATGAAAGTTGTAGGCCTATGTATTACCTTTACATCCATATAAATTAGACCTAAATCTGAGATCTACAACTCCAGATATGACCCAATTACAGAACAATATTCTGGTTTGAACTGCACCGGCATCTCTTTTCTAACTTTGGCCATCTCTTTGTCCTTTCAATTTCAGTTATTAAATTCATTAATCAATTCTTTCATTTATGTGATAGACCTGCATTTAAAATGAACATTTGCCATAAATTAAAGGTATCTTATATTATTATATACGTTATTATAAAACATGTTTTAGTTAAAGAGTTATTGATACTTCAAGTGCAAAATGATGATATAAACCTTGATAAAAATTGCACTTTTAAATACTAATCAACCACCTACTCAACAATTAGTCAACATATCAATAGTTTCAAATTTTGGCCTATAAACGGAAGCATTTGTCATGCTGTTAGGCATCTTGGTTTTCAAATCAAGATCATTTTCTTACTCTTTCTCTTTATATTTTTGTAATGCTTAAGTTTTGCTTTTATTTTTCTCTTATTTATGTCTTTCATTTTCTTTACTATACTTATATAATTATATTCTTATCTTGTTTATTTATGTTTATCTTCTTCATTATGTTTAGCTAATTTTATTATGTCAAGGTGAAAATATGACACTAATGGTGTAAGAATAAATATAATATAAACTTAATATGAACTTCAACGATTATATCTTAAATAACTTGTTGCTAACATGTCTTATTATTTTTATCTTATTAATTATTAATACCCTACTTGTTAAATGGTTAATCTAGATTTGTGTTGTATAGCACTTGGTACAACAAATACTTGCCACTTTTATAGCCCAATCGTATGGTATAACCTACACATATGTTATGAAAGGAACTTAATTTGTTGTTAACATAAGTTAGCAATATGAATTCCTGATAATATTTAAAAGTTTGACGTTACTTAAATAAGATAATTAATATGATCATGTTAACAATTTATAATGAGCTATTAATGACAAATCATCTTATTGAAATCTCCTTTGTGTGTGGTTTTGAGTTGATTAATAAAAAGAATTTATACTATACTTGTTTGAAATACTATTAGTGGATCCTTTAAGTTTGATATTTGTTTTTACCAATATTTAATCCTCACATTAATCTTACATCTCGAAGTCCTCTTTAACTTGTTGTTGTTGTTCTTATTATTATTATTATTATTATTATTATTATTATTATTATTATTATTATTATTATTATTATTATTATTTATAATTTATATAGTTAACCTCTCTATGGTTCGACCCTGGTCTTGTCGTTTATTACTTCAACATAGCTACACTTGGGAAAATATATCAATATTTTGGTCGTGTCAACTAAGCTTGTAGAGGTGTCTCAATACTTAATGCCCTAAGACCAACTGGTCTGGGAGTCATTAATCAAAAACTCGTTACATGAATTAAAAATATATTATGTTTTCATATATATATATATATATATATATATATATATATATATATATATTAAAAAGAAAAGGATAATAATCCCAACACAAAGAAGTTAACCTTAGAAAATCATTAGAACATAATATTGTTTTCTTCCAATAAAAGCCTAATTATTTATGTTTTCATATATTGAGCACATAAAAATAAGGTTTATTAATATCTTGTTTCAATAGTATGAAGTAGATATATAAATTTAATGAGAGTTTGTTTATTTGGATAGATTCATAGAAGTTGAATGATGAATGCCTTACTTTGTGTAACTTGCAAATTGTTTTTCTATTTTAATGCTTTGATTACTATGGACTAGTAATAAGTTCGTTGGAGGATGTGATTAGTGATTAGTACTTAAAAGAGTATTTTTATCAAGGTTTTATATTATCATTTTGCATTTGAAGTATCAATAACTCCTTAAGTAAAGCATGTTTTATAATAATATATCTAATAATATAAGATACCTTTAATTTATGGTAAATGTTCATTTTAAATGCAGGCCTATCACATAAATGAAAGGATTAATTGATGAATTTAAGAACTGAAATTGAAAGGATAAAGAGATGGTCAAACTTAGAAAAGAGATGTCGGTGCAATCCAAACCAAAACACTATTTGGTAATTGGATCATATCTAGAGCTATAAATCTCAGATTTAGGTCTATTTTATATGGATGGAAAGGTAAGACATATACCTACAACTTTCATATGGAGCCCAAGATCTAAAAAGGCCATTTTCAAGTCCAAATTGTAGCAACAACAAAGAAGCCCGAATCTGTCCTCTAGCCCGAGCACTATTCAGTATTTTGGCTATATCTGGAGTTCTAGAAGTCAAAAATGAGCTGAATGTTTTACACAAGAAAGCTGAGACAATTTCCTACAACTTTTATGTTTTCAAGTGGCTCCAATTTTGACGTTAGCAATGATGTTTTGGGCAGAAAAGAGAAGATAAGGATTGTCACCAAGTCAAGATTTGGTCACCCACTCATCAATTAGTCATCAAATCAATAGTTCCCAATTTTGGCCTATAAAAGGAGGCATTTACCATGCATTTAGGTATCTTGGTTTCCAGATCAAGATCATGCTTTTGCTTTTTCTCTTTGTATTTTTTGTAATGTTTATGCTTTGTTTTCATTAATAACAAGTTTATGCCTTTCATTTCCTTTCATTTACTTAGTTAACTTTTATCTTATTTATGTTCTTAATTTGTTTATTTATTTTTCTTTCTTTCATTATGTCTAGCTAAGTTTATTATGTCAAGGTGAAAAGGCTACATTAATGGTGTAAGAATAAGTATATTGTAAACTTAATATGGACTTTAATGTTAGATACGAACATGTTTTCTATTTGTTATCTTGTTCACTCTTTAATACTTTGCTTGTTAAATGACTAATCTTGATTTATGTTGTATAATAATTGGTACAACAAATGCTTGGCACTTTCATAGCCCATACTGTATGGTATAACCGACACCTAAGCTATGAAAGGAACTTGATTTGTTGTTAACATAAGTTATAATCATGAATGCTTGACGAGATTTACAAGTATTAGCATTAATTGAATAAGATGACTAATGTAATCATGTTAATAATCTATAATCAGATTGGAACCTCCTTTGTGTATGGTTTCCAATTGAATAATAAGAGTTTATACTATACTTATTTGAAATACCATTAGTGGATCCTCTAACCTTGACATTTGTTATAATCATTGTTTAATTCTTACATTAATATTCCATCTCAAAGTTCTCATCTTCTTCTTCTTCTTCTCCTTCTTTTTCTTTATTATTATTATTATTTCTATTACTATTATTATTACTATTATTGTTGTTGTTGTTGTTGTTGTTGTTGTATTACTGTTATTTATAATTTGTATAATTAACCTCCCTACGGTTCGACTCCGGTCTTGCCGGATTATTTATTACTTCAACACTCCTGCATTTGGGAGAAGACATCAATCTTTTAGTCGTGTCAAGTTTTTGGCGCCATTACCGGGGAGGTAAGTTTTGTATAAATTATAATATTTATTTTATTTTCTCTTTTCACTTTTTGTATATAACTTTGTTTCTTTTCTCTTCTTTCTTCTTCTTTTGTTTTCTTTTTTTTTATTCTATTCCTACACGTGCATGAGAGTGTGGTCACGTACATCAAGTGGTAGACTTTGTAGGATATCCTCATCATTTTCAGAAAATATGGCCGAAGAAGATAATCAATCACTTCATAATGAGAATAATGAGAATAATCGTGTTAGAACACTTAGAGACCACATGAATCCCACAAGAACAAGTGCACCATCATGCATAGTTTTTCCTTCTGATGCATCTCATTTTAATTTTAAGCCAGGCATTATTCAACTTTTACCTTCTTTTCATGGCTTAGAATTGGAAAATCCATACTTGCATTTAAGGGAATTTGAGGAGGTCTGCAACACATATAATAATTTAAATTGTAGCATGAACACCATCAGATTAAAGCTTTTTTCCTTTTTCACTAAAAGATAAAGCTAAAACATGGCTATAAAATTTAAGACCAGGATCCATTCGTGCTTGGGATGAAATGAAACAATAGTTTTTGAAAATGTTAAAGATGCATGGTGTTTTAAGTTATATGTATATATATAAAAAAGACAAAAAAAGACAAAAATAATAATCCCAACCTAAGGAAGTTAACTTTAAACATTAGAACAAAAATTTTGTTTTCTTCCAAGAAAAGTCCCATAATTATGTGTTGATACAATTAGTACTTAAAAGTGCATTTTTATTAAGATTTTATATCATCATTTTGCATTTAACGTATCAATAACTCCTTAACTAGAGTATGCTTTATAATAACATGTTTAATAATATAAGATATTTTTAATTTATGGTAAATGTTCATCTTAAATGCAGGCCTATCACATAAATTAAAGGATTGATTGATGAGGTTAACAACTGAAATTGAGAAGACAAAAAGAAGGTTAAGGTTATAAATTAGATGCTGGTTGAATTCAAATGGAATACTATTTGGTTATTGGATTAAGATTAGTACTTAAAAGTGAATTTTTATCAAGGTTTTATATCATCATTTTGCATTTGAAGTATCAATAACTCCTTAACTAGAACATGTTTTATAATATCATATCTAATACTATAAAATACCTTTAATTTATGGTAAATGTTCATCTTAAATGCAAGCCTACCATATAAATAAAAAAATTAATTGATGAGTTTAACTACTGAAATTGAGAAGACAAAGAGAGGGCTAAATTTGGAAAAGAGATGTTAGTTTAGTCCAAACTGGACCACCATTTAGTTATTGGATCATAACTAGAGTTTTAGAACATGGATTTAGGTTTGGTCTATATGGATGGAAAGCTAATACTTAGACCTAAAACTTTCATGAAGAGTCTAAGATTCAAAAAGTCTGTTTTCAAGTTCAAATTATAGCAATAACGGAGAAGTCGGAATCTATCCTACAGCCTAGATATTTTTCAGTGTTCATCCTATATCTTGAGTTCTAAAAGTTCAAATGCACTTATTCTTTTTTTTTTTTGTTGGAAAACTAAGATAATTTCTTAAAACTTTCATTAAGACTATCTATTCAAATTCTAACGTTAGTAATGATATTTTATTCAGACAAAAATATAAGGATTGTCACCAAGTTAAGACGTGGTCATCCACTTAACATTTAGTCATTAAATCAATAGTTCCAAATTTTGGCCCATAAAATGAGGCATTTGCCATGCATTTAGATATCTTGGTTTTCAGATCAAGATCATGCTCTTTATTTTTTTCTTTATATTTTTATAATGTTTAAGTTTTATTTCATGTTATATTTTTCTTAATCTCTTGTTTATACTTATCATTTCCTTCGCTATACTTATGTTCTTATATTGTTTATTTATATTTCTCTTCTCATTATGTTTAACTAAGTTTATTATGTCAAAGTGAAAAAGTTTCACTAATGGTGTTAAGATAAATATAATATAAACTCAATATGAACTTCAATACTTATATCCTAAACAACTTGCTATTAAAATGTTTTATTATTTTTATCTTATTAATTCTTAATACCTTGTTTGTTAAATAGTTAGTCTAGATTTGTATTGTACAACACTTGGTATAACAAATACTTGGTACTTTCATAGCTAACCGTATGGTATAACCTACACTTGTGCTATGAAAGGAACTTGATTTGTTGTTAACATAAGTTAGCATCATGAATTCTTGACAATATTTAAAAGTTTAGTGTTACTTAAATAAGACAATTAATATGATCATGTTAACAATTTATAATAAGCTATTAATCATTAATATGTGGTTTCCAGTTGAGTAATAAAAAGAGTTTATATTACATTTATTTTTAATACCATTAGTGGATTCTCTAACCTTGACATTTGTTTTTATCATTGTTTAATCCTCACATTAATCTTACATTCAAAGTCCTTTTATTATTGTTGTTGTTATTATTATTATTATTATTATTCTTTGTAATTTATATAGTTAACTTCCTTGTAATTTGACATCGGTCTTGCCGGGTTATATATTACTTCGACACTCTTGCACTTGGAAGAAAACATTAATCTTTGGGTCATGTCAGATCATAGCTGCAGCTATAGAATTTGAATTTATGTCTGATTTATATGGATCGAAAGTTAAGACATAGGCTTAAAACTTTTATAAAGAGTCTAATATTCAAAAGGACAAATTCAAATTGTAGCAACAATAGAGGAGTCGGAATTTGTCTAACAGCCTAGACACTATTTAGTTCAGCCTATATCTCGAGTTGTAAAAGTCCAAATGACCTCATTCTTATTTTGTTAGAAAGCTGAGATAATTTCCCAGAATTTTTATAAAGACTATCTATTGAAATTATGATGTTAACAATGACGGTTTCTGTAGATAAGAAGATAATGATTGTTACCAAGTCAAAAAGTGAGCACCCACTCAGTGATTAGTCATCAAATCAATAGTTTTAAATTTTAGCCTATAAAAGGAGGTATATGCATCGCATATGCCATGCATTTAGGCATCTTAGTTTTTAGATCAAGATTTTGCTCTTGTTCTTTTTGTTTATATTTTATAATGTTCAAGTTTTATTTTATGTTATATTAATTTCTTGTTTATGCTTTTCATTTCCTTTCTTTTACTTGTTAACTTATATCTTATTTATGTTCTTATCTTATTTATTTATATTTTTCTCTTTTATTATGTTTAGTTAAATTTATTATGTTAAAGTGAAAAGGTTACACTAATGGTGTAAAAATAAGTATAGTATGAACTCAACATGGACTTTAATGTTTGATACTAACATATTTTGTATTTGTTATCTTGTTCACTTTTAATACTTTGCTTGTTAAATGGTTAATCTAGATTTGTGTTGAACAACTCTTGGTACAACAAATATTTAGTGCTTTCATAACCCAACTGTATGATATAACCGATACA
Organism: Populus pruinosa; assembly: GCA_026413675.1. Taxonomy (NCBI): domain Eukaryota; kingdom Viridiplantae; phylum Streptophyta; class Magnoliopsida; order Malpighiales; family Salicaceae; genus Populus; species Populus pruinosa. Next base: position 8,271,323 of record CM048598.1, read on the forward strand.
TGTGCTATGAAAGGAACCTGATTTATTGTTAATATAAGTTATCATCATGAATACCTGACAACATTTACAAGTATTAACATTATTTGAATAAGATAAGTAATGTAATCATGTTAATAATTTATAATCTGATTGGAACCTTCTTTGTGTGTGGTTTATAGTTGCGTGATAAAAAGAGTTTATATTATATTTGTTTGAAATTCTATTAGTAGATCATCTAACCTTGACAATTATTTTATCCTTATTTAATCATTACATGAATATCACATCTCAAAAGTTCTTTTTGACTCCTTTTCTATTAATATCTATTTTTTTATTTGTAGTTTATATAGTTAATCTTCATGTGATTCGACCCCGGTCTTGCCAAGTTATTTATTACTTCGATACTCCTATATTTGAGAAAAGACATCAATTTTTTGATCATATCACTAGGCAAAAAAAGTAAAGAGTAAAGAGAAATTGTTGAGTGTTGTTAAAAAGTAAAGAACTCTATTACTATGATGAGTTGTTTGAAATTGAATGAGGAAACCTTTTATTCCTTAAAGGATGATTTCAACCAAAATACACGTAATAGAGAAATGAGTTGTTTCAAACTTCCATAAGGATTGTGTTAAATTATGCACATATACAAAAAAATAAATTAAAAAATCAATCATACCCTAAAACAAATAAAGAATAACAAATTATCCTCGTAAAAAGATCATTTTTTATTAAAGGCAAAACCATAATCTTAGTGTTATAACTTATATTACAGTGTTTTTCCCTCTTTTTTAAATTTTGTAATATTTGAGTAGATAAATCAAGGGAGAAGAGGTAGAATAAAAAAAAAACAACAATTGATAATCCTATACCTGTTCATCGAATTTAGTGAAAACCTAAATCCTTTCTGAACCACTAGTTCTGATGATAACGACTAGAAAGCTATACCAATAATTATAACAACAATAAGAGAATTTGGATTACTTAAATTCAAGTTGATGTCAAAATTGTGTTTAACTTTATTATATAACATGTTTTAAGATGGGATATGAAGGAATTTATATTAAATTTTAAAAAGGAACCTTTGGCTCTTTAATGGGTGATTTCAACCAAAGTATGGGTAAAAAAAAAAATGAATTGTTGTTTCAATCTTCTATAAGGATTTTGTTTAATTATGTATAAATACAAAAAAATTAAAAAATCAATTATGCCACAGATAAATAAAAAATGACAAATTAACCTTATAAAAAGATCATTTCACTAATTATCTATCTTTTTTATTATTAGCAAAACCACAATTTTAGTTTTATGGCTTAAATTACAATATTTTTTCCCTATCCTTTGATTTTATAATATTTAAGTAGATAGGTCAAGGGATTGGAGATAAAACAAAATAACAATAACTGATAATCTCATACCAGTTGATCATAAATTTAAATTTTATTTTGACCATTAATTTCAATAATAATAACTAGAAAACTATACCAACAATTATAGCAAAAATAACAAGAGATTTTGAACTTTTTAATTCAAGTTAACATGAAAATTATATTTGATTTATTATATAAAATGTTTTAAGATTGAGTATGAAGAATTTTTTATGAAATTTAAAAGATAATTTTTGGTTCCAAAAAGGATGATTTAAGCCAAATAATACATATGAGATAAATTTGTTGTGTTCTCAAACTTCTAAAAATTGTGTTGAATTATAAATATATATAAAAAATTTAAAAATCAATCTTGCCTGTAACAAATAAAGAATAACACATTAATATCCTGAAAATATCCTTTTATTCTTGAAGGGTTTTTTTTTTTTTAATTATCATTAAAAGGCAAAATCACAAATTTTGTGCTATATCTTACGGCGCTTTTCCAGTATCCTTAGATTTTTGTGATATTGTAGTACATAGATCGAGGGAGTGGAGGCAGAACCAAAAAATAATAACAATAATAATGATTATCCCACACCAGTTCACTGAACTTAGTGAAAAACCCAAATCCTCCTTCAACCACTGGTTCCGGCGATGACCGCCGGAAAGCTGTACCAAAAATTACAGCAACAAGTACTGCAATCCATGTGTTCTTTGAAAGGATCCCTCCTCACTCTGGCAATCCTAACCCTAATCTCTTTCACATATCTCTCTTTCAACTCTCTCCACTCCTCCCCTCCTACTTCCATCTCCGCGTCTTCCGTTTCTCTCCTGCCAGCGACGGAGACAACGACGAAGACTGTAGTGGTTGATGTTGGCGACGGCGAGAACGATGAGATATCGGATCTGTATCATTCTCCACGTGTATTCAAATTAAATTACGAGGAAATGGAACAGAATTTCAAGATTTACATATATCCTGATGGAGATCCAAACACATTTTATCAAACACCTAGGAAATTGACTGGAAAATACGCTAGCGAAGGGTATTTTTTCCAGAATATAAGAGAAAGCAGGTTTCGTACTCTTGATCCTGATCAAGCCCACCTCTTCTTTATCCCCATCTCCTGCCACAAGATGCGCGGCAAGGTCAGTAATAATTTTGTGTTGCGGTTGCTTTCCTAGTGAGGCAACCCTTTTGTTGATGATGACTCCTTGTCTACTTCACTATGTTAGCTATATTATTTTGTCTTGGGACTCTTCTTACTTGCTCAAAATTTAAACTGGCATAAGAGAACTCTATTCGAATCTTCACTTCTTAAACAAATTGGCATAAATTACTTTGCATTTTTGTTGTTGTTCTGATAGATTAAATTCCTTCTGACCTGAAATTCACTCTTCTGTGCAGGGGACTTCTTACGAGAATATGACCGTAATTGTTGAGAATTATGTGGAAAGCTTAATAGCCAAGTATCCCTACTGGAATAGAACTTTAGGTGCAGATCACTTCTTCGTCACCTGTCATGATGTTGGTGTAAGAGCCACTGAAGGAGTCCCATTTCTTATCAAGAATGCAATCAGAGTGGTATGCTCCCCTAGTTATGATGTCGGATTCATTCCACACAAAGATGTTGCTCTTCCTCAGGTCCTTCAGCCATTTGCCCTTCCTGCTGGAGGAAACGATGTAGAGAACAGGTAATAATAAATGACAATTTTTGAATTTTTTTTTCGCTAAGCTCTATTTTTTAGGATTTGTAAATGCATAATTTTTTCCATTTATTTGTCTCCATTTTCGTGTAGACTGTGAAGCTTTGTTGCATTTTGTATGAGCACCCATGTCTTGTTTGGATCATAGCAGTCGTTTTGATAATGGGCAAGGGTAGAGTTTATCCCCTTGTGGATCTTAGTGGGTTCCTCCCCCCCCACTTTTAAGATATTGTCGTGGATCGAGGACGTCAACAGAATTCAAAATTTTTTTTTTTAAGTGGACTCATAATATGAATCTTTAACCTCTATAATCCTTATTTGTGTTAGTATTTTGTGCTTCCCCTTAATATTAGAGGCTCAAATGCTACCTATCTCCGAAGATACAGAGAAAAAAAATATACAAGCCTAGATGTGTGACTGATTAATGACGCTACTCACTGGAAACTTTGATATTGTGTGTGTCATCAACAGAATTCTATTTTTTAAAAGTGGACTCATAATTTACATCCTTATTTCTGTGCTAGTTTTTTGTGCTTCCCCTTAATATTAGAAGCTCAGATGCTACCTATCACCAAAGATAAGAAGAAAAAAGTACACAAGCCGACCTGTTATATCACTTACAATTGATGAAGGTTACATACTGGAAACTTTGATACTGTGTGTGTCGTACATTCAACAGAATTCAATTTTTTTTAAGTGGACTTATAATATAAATCTTTAACATCTATAACTTTTACATCCTTATTTCCATGTTAGTATCTTTGTGTGTGCATGCGCATGCTATCAGTTGAGATATGCATATGTGCAGAATGGTGTTCATTATCAGGGTTTTTTTTTTTTAACTGGATAGGATTTAGCCTTATGTTCATTACTGAACACAAGCATGCTTTACAGGACAACTCTTGGTTTTTGGGCTGGCCATCGAAACTCTAGAATTAGAGTTATACTGGCACGTGTGTGGGAAAATGATACGGAACTAGATATTTCAAGCAACAGAATAAATAGGGCTACTGGACATCTTGTATATCAAAAGAGGTTTTATGGGACTAAATTCTGTATATGCCCCGGTGGCTCTCAGGTTAACAGCGCACGCATAGCTGACTCCATCCATTATGGATGCGTTCCTGGTAAGTGTTACAACTGTTGCAATTTTTTAATATATAAGAAGGGGATAAATATGTCTCTAACCCAATTTGATGCCTCAGAAATATGAAATTAAAGGTTTCAATTCTTAAACAAGGTCCCTATCATTAACCCCAACTTAAATACCTAAAGAGTGGTTAAGCACCTAAAAAGGTAAATAAATAAAAATAAATGAGCACATAAAGGAAATTTGACATTTATTTCTTATTTTAGTCTTACTCATTTTGTGCTTGCTCCTATTCTCTTGGTAATTAATTTGGGCTTAGCAATCAGGGTGCTTGTCCCTGAATTATGACAGAAGTGTCACTGAAGTATTCACAAAAAAAAGCTTTTATTATTGTTGTTGTTGTCGTCGTTATAAAAGATTAAATCTCTGGAATCCTGAAAATGAAGGACTCATGATTTCCAAGCATGAATAATAGTTTTCTTTTTCACTGGTATTGTTTTCATTCTTTTTTATTTAGACTGCACGAGTAGGACACCACCCTTTGAACTTCTTCGGTACTGCATCTGTTGCAATCCTACATGACCACCTGTTGCTCTAGCATAAAACTAAAAGTCTTAATTCATTCTTCTGGCACTAGTAACAATCTTGTATTTTCTCAACTGTACGACAGTAAAGGTGGAGTTGCATAATTTCTTGGGATTATTTGTATGATCTTAGATTTTCCATAGCATGGTTTTAAATCATGGTTTTGGAAGTGGTGAACGGGCCATCGCAGGTGTTATGTAATGGTTAGTACTATATCATGTGCAAATTATGTTATAACTTGGCATGTACAAAATATATATCAATGAAATAATATCTAATATGCCAAGGTCAATATTTATATCAAATAATTAATATAAAACTATTGACTACGAATAAATATTTTCAAAAAATATATAAAAAACTAATGTTTATGTAAAGGCTGTTACACTTGTGACAGCTATGACATAACAGCTGTTACGGATGTGATGCTTGCAAAATGTTCTATCACCTTAATGGTTCACTAAAACTCCATTACAAATGGTCTTTATGATATGCTATGGCCATTTTTAAATTCATGCTCCATAGTATTGGAGCTTCCTATAAAGTCAAACATTTTTTGTACAATTTTAACTACTGCTAAAAAAGTGGATTAAGAGTCATTTTTCTTGAATAGTTTTGTTACTTCTCTTGCAGTAATATTGTCCAACTATTATGACCTGCCATTCAATGACATACTTGATTGGCATAAATTTTCCGTCATACTCAAGGAGCAAGATGTGTATCAGCTCAAGCAAATTCTGAAGGACATACCTGACAATCAATTTGTTTCACTGCATAAGAATTTAATTAAGGTAGATCCGGTAGATCCTGTTCAATTGTAGCTTGAAACTTAATTCTTGTGGTTAGATTATTGATTTTTGGCTGAGCAACTTTGAAGTCCTCATTAATGATTACTCACAAGAATTTATGTCATGTTTTCTCAGGTACAGAAGCATTTCCAGTGGAATTCACCCCCAATAAAAAATGATGCATTCCATATGGTCATGTATGATCTTTGGCTGCGCCACCATGTGATCAAATATTAGTTGGTTAAGGGGTGTCATCCCAGTTGTCACCCCCAATAAAAAATGATGATCAAAACTTTTCATGCTAACAACCCAAAGCCCGTACACCATGACATACAAAACCATCCTCCATGCTCCTTTGAGCTAGGGAATTGGAGGACCAAGTGCTTCTTAGGTCCCAATTTTTTTTCTTTTTTATGTCTAGCACTGCATCTATTGTATATGTTTCTGATCCACGATCCTCGTTCCACTATGTGGGTCTAGTTTCTTTTTGAATCATTTTGAGGCATAACAGAATTTAACATAGAACTTAAATCAAACCAGTGCAATTTGTATACCTGTTGAAACAGCACATGTGCAAAATCTCAGTCTTGCTTGTGCTGCAGCTCTGCTTGCAATAGGTAGAGAAAACATGTTTTCACCGAGCATGCAGCGTCCATGGTAAACCTGCCTTCATTTGGAAACACAATGTTATCCTTTCTGTTTTGATGGATAGAAGGAAGTTACAGTTGGCTCTTGTTTGTAGCTTGACCATTAGGCTGCATGGAAAAACACACTTGGAAAGGAAACAGGTATCATTTTGGTTCAATGGATTATGTTTCTTTTAGAGAAACTCTTGCATAAAGAGAGGCTAAGGGTGGGTGTTGTTAGGAATGCGGTTGAAACTGTTTTTTCTCAAATTTTAATTTTTTTTATAAAAATTATTTTTATTTTATGTTTTCAGATTATTTTGATATATTATATTTTGATATGTTAATATCAAAAATAATTTTTAAAAATAAAAAAATTATTTTAATAAATTTTTAAATGAGAATCATTTTGAACTGCAATGGATCAGGCTCAAATATGTTGCATTTACCTTATTAGCCTTTATTCCTTCATCTATTTCATATTCCTGCTTCTATTTCTATCAGTTGGAATTCTTAACTGTCCATACCCTTGTGGGATTTTAATGATTAAAAAGAAGCTATCATATTATATATAGTTGGTAAGAAGGTTCAGTGTATATTGTTTTTGCCTCTGGACTCGAATTGGTGTATAATCAAAATCCCTTCGTGCTTTATCTGTATCCGTCTTTGTGGAGGTGGGTACGATTGCCATCTCTAATTCAAAATCAAGCCTGTTCCATTCCTGTTTTGCACTATTCAGCTATGATAATTTAATTTATCGCACCAACAAATCACTCTGTGTGTCCGTTAACTGCATCTCTCAATAAGGTTTATGATATTGATGAAGGATTTCATCAACCATAACTGACTTGACAAGAAAAAAGAATAGAAAAGAAGAAAAAACATTATGATGGAGAGCTTTTTGGAGTCTTGCTTCTGCGAAGTCAGTCACCGTAAAGTTCGTTGGAAATTTCCAGTGTTGGACTTGAGAGAGTTTGAAATTTTCAAGCATTATAAAACCAGCCAGAGTCAGATATGGCTACTTGAAAAGTATAGCAAAATTGAGTAGACTTTCCAGAGGCAACCTAAATACAATTACTTTAAACCAACCAGATTGAGTGTGTGTGTTTGGTCTTATAATGTAAATGTTTTTTATTTAAAAATATATTAAAATAAGTTATTTGAGATTTTTATTTTATTTTTTATGCTAATTTATCAAGATAATCAGAAAATATTAAAAAAATAATTTAATATATTATCAAGTCAAATGAAGTTTTAATAATAATAATAAACATTTTATACTACTATTTCAATGCCAGTAAAATCACCACAGTGAATACTAAGTCTCCACTTGTGATCAATCTGAGTTACAAACTTACTGGCACTTGTGATCCATCTAGAAGTGAATACATCCTAAGGTATAACAACGTTGGGGTCCATGTAACTAGGCCGAGCTGTCAAGTTAGAGAAAACATAACAGGCAATAGGGGTGTGTGTGTGTGTATATATGATAAAAAAAAAAAGAAAAAGAAAACTTCATTAAACATCACTAGACAGTACTTGTTACAATAAACTGCAGACTAGCTCCAACAGATAAATTAGGACACAGCTGCAATATGTCTTCATAAAACATGAGTTGCTTTATTTTCATTCGTAGAAACATGGCAGAGACTGAAATTTAATCCTCCTTGTAATTTCTGCAATCTTCAAACACAACACTAAGTTCAGAAACGTTAGTGACTCCGTCAACAACCATCTTTGCATCCAATTCTATACTCACATTATGCATACCTTCAAAGATCAAGAATTCTAGAACAACTTTGAGCATAGTGCTTTAATTAAAATGATATTATTTTGATTTTATTTTTTTTTAAATAATCCGGATGACCCTGTTAAAACTCGAAACCCGGGCCTTGAACTAGGCTAAGTTTAAGAATTATGCTTCCCGAGATCTATTGAACAATCTTTCATTGCTGCCAAACTTCTATCCATTCCAAATCTACTCATTCCTCTAACTTCAAATCATCCACATAGACACAACCAACTTGGACAATTGCTCTTCGTCTAATAGTAGAACTGAACTGAAAAACCAAAAATCAAATTCATAATAACCATACATGACACCATTCATGTCAGCCTCATGCCAAACATCAATAATAAAGTCACAATTAAAAAATAAGTTCTCTTTTGTTTTGCCTATTGTATTACATAATACAACAATCATGAACCTCGACTCTCATTTGTAATAACTTAGATCTAGTGGGCAAACAATCATGACATAATATCTAAATAAAATACTTGATCTGAGGTGGTATCCTAAAATTCCAAAGTCTCCTTTATGTCTCTAGTATTGCTTCTTCTAATCAGGAATCTCAACCTCGATGGCCATCCTATAACAAATTTCATACTAAAATTCCCTTATTTATTAAAGTGCCTAGAAAGCTTATCATCAATATTTCTATAAGATAAAGGTATAACTTGCACAGCAAGTGCATCCTTTGGCTGAAAGAGTGAATTAATCATTTGTAAATCCCAATCAAAATCAATATCCAAAATAAGATCACAAATATGTAAAAGATTACAGCCCTTCTATTAACGATGTCTTAATGAATCTATTTGCATCATCCATTAACCATGCATCAAGCCAAACCTTCACATTAATACCCCTAACAACCCATCATATACTGCCTCTGCTAATCACTTCTTGTGAGCTATGGATGCTTCACCAAACAAAGTTAGGTGTATGCCCTAAACAAGCATTCATAAAGTCCTTTATAGGAAAATATTTTGCTTTGAGAATCCTTGTCACTGATGAATGAGATTTGACAATTAATTTCCATCCTAACTTACTAAGAAGAATCAATTTCAAGCAATGCAAATTTCTAAAACTAAGACCACCATCTTCTTTTTACACTATTTGTCACATATCTTCCAAATTTATCACATGACCATTTCTTTGACCATTACCCTATAAATAGTTATTCATTATTTTTTGCAACTCATCATATAAAGAAATAGGCAACAAGAAAACACTTATAATATATGATAGTAAAACTTGAGCCACCGAGTTAATCTACATAGTTTTTTTAACCTTAAACAACAATCTATCTTTTTACCCATGAACTTTCTTCCATATTTGATCCCTCAAGTAAACAAATATTAATCATTTGTTATGTCCAATTAAAGAGTTCAAGCCCAAGTATTTTCCATGATTCAAAGGAGAAAACACATGGAGAAGACCTTAAATATGTTGCTTATATGGCTCTTTGACATTCTTACTAAGATAGATTCCTGGTTTCTAGAAATTGACACCCTGCCTAAAAATTAGCTCATGTTGGTGTAACAATTCTTTCATATCATAACTCTTCTAAGTTGTGGCATTGAAAAAGAAAAGGTTGTCATCTACAAAGAATAAGTCAGAAACAAATAAGGCGAGAGAGGATCCCCCTAACACAGCTCTTTGTATGTTTGTATAGGACTAACTTCACTACCTTTAAAACACATAAATATCTCATTGTAGTAACACATAACATTATTTAATCCAACCAATCAACCACAAATCCCAACTTTAAGATAATAGTATACAAGTAATTCTAGTGAATTCAATTATATGCCTTATGGATAACTATCTTCAAAGTTACCCACCATTGATTCCCTTTGAATGAGGTTTTTCATGAAATGAACGGTTCATAATGTAATCACTACATTATTTATAATGACTCTCCTTGGTATGACTGTTGATTGATTCATAAAGAAGATGGAAGTCATAATTTCTTTCATCACATTAGCTAGGACTTTGAATATTAATTTATATAATACATTACAAGGAGCAATAGGTGTGAGTTCATTCATACTTTAAAGATTCTCACACTTAGAAATTAGAACCATGAAAATGTCAAATAGAGTTGTTGGGAATTCATTTCTAGTTAACCAACTTCAACAAGCATTATATACATTAGAACCAATTAAAGAACAAAAGTTCTGGAAACAAACTTTGGATTTAGTCTATCTAGACCTGAGGATTTATCTTGGTCCATTTGAAACATTGCTATTTTGAACTCATTAACTTGAAAAGAGGCATATAGGAAGCATTCATACCTAAGTTAGGTAACATACAATATTACACAATCTAGAAGTTGATGATCTCATTTTTGACTTTCTACAAACAACTTTGTGAAGTAATCTTGTACTAGATTTTACATTCATTCATCATCCTCCATAATAGTTCCTGTTTTATCCATTAATCTAGTTACCTTGTTTTACTCAATGCAACTAAGTGAAAACACTTGGTATCACCACCTACTAGTTTAAAAGACTTAGTTAGTTGCCTCTAATAATCATCTTTATGAGTCAATAGCTTAGCCAACCTTTCTTTATAAGATGCATACTCCAACACAATCTAATTATCCTTTAACAATTAAAATGCATCAAGTTTACTAGGATAAGCTGGAATTTCCTTCTTGAAATTATTACCCAAATTCCTTCCTCATTATAAAACCCAACTCACTCAAAATTGAAACCTATTTGTAAGATCTTGGCCATGTGTAACTTCTCAAGTATCATTCAAAAGTTATTGTAAATCTAGTTTCCTAAACCAAGCATTTTCAAACTAGAAGTCGTTGTGATTTCGAAAAAAATATTGCTTCCTTACCATCAGCAAGACTAGATTATGGTTAGAAGAGGAGTAGGTAAGATTGTAAAGTTAGGTTTTATCAAAGTAAGATAGCCAATTATTCATGCATATATCCTTATCTAGCCTCTCTTAAACCTACATCTCTATTTCAGACCCCCTTTTCCAAGTGTAACAATAACTAATTAAGGGTAAGTTTCTCAATTTACAATCCATAATTGCTTCTTTAAAACCCTAGTATAAAAAGTATTCTGGTGAGGATGACTCCCTTTATATCTTTAACTTAAAACAAGTCATTGTAATCCCCAATACAAACCCAAGTAAGATTTGATCGAGGATTTAATGCTTGTAGCAAATTCCAAGACTCCCTCCTCCTATGTCTTTTGAGAAAGCCATAAAACATGTAAATATCCATTTAAATTTATCCACTCCTACTATAAATAAATCTACATGATTATTAGAATAACCTAACAAAGAAACTAACTCTGGATTTTTCCAATACACAACTAAACGTCTCCCTCTACATATTCTATCCACAACAAAACACCTATCATATTTAATCTCAACACGTAAACTGTCAATTTACTAGCATCTATTAAAGTTTTTGAAAGAAAAAAACTATCTAACTTTTTTTAGAACATCAGCTCCTTAAGAGCTTAAACTACACAAAGATTGTCTCGCCCTTTACAATTTCACCTTAAGTAACTCATAATTTATGGCAGGCCTACTCAATAGGCTTTATTAATATCATAGGAACATGTTCTAAACTCTCAACCCTTTTATATATGAAAAAGGCCTAACCAAAGACCTATTAATTTTCAAATTATACCCATAACCATACTTTTCTTCAAGCCCATACAACTCCTTTTCCTTTCATTAATTAGTTATAGGCCCATGTTTTCCAGTAAATGTATGCCCAATGGCACATCAATTTCATGTGCATTAACAAAATTAAACGTTGTGGAATTATAAGGACATGTAACTGCTCCTTGTTGAATGTGCTAAACAAGAATAGTCATATGTAATGTTTGAGATATTACTCCTTTTTACATAACTATTGTCTATCATCATCACTTACTACCCTTCTTGGTGGAGCCCAAAACTAAGGCCCATACTTTTTCACCAAATCCTCCTCACACATATGGAAGAGTTTTACACACAACCTATATGAATGTCCAAAAACTCCACAATTAAGAGGAAAAAAAAGTTTGGAAGCCTTTTGTATTTAAATTTGATAATTGACCATAAATTGTCCCCTCTATAGATCTTTTTCCATCATTTTAGAGGTAGTCTAGCATCCATATAGACCCTAAATGCATCTAAATGCTCTAAATACCAGCATTGTTATTAACATCATAATATAAAAGAGTTCTAATAAAATTACCAAATTGCTTTTCAATCCCAACAAACATATAACCCCGTGGAAAATCAAGCACTTGAATCAAAAACTCAATATAATGAATTGATATTTGACCCAGAACCTCCCTTTCTCTCAAGCAATGCAATAACAAAAGATGATTATCAAAAATCCACGTAGCTCCTTTTCATATCTATAGGTGTAAAAATTGAAACAAGTATCTTTTGGAGTTAAGATCTTTGATACAAATTCCTCTTCCTACCATAAGCTTGCAATCTTGTTGTGCATAACATTAGAATTAATTCCTCTATCTATTATAGATAGTGCTCGGCAAGGCATAAATCAAAAAAGACTTGAGTTGTCTCATTGCCTCAACCTTAAACATAATCTCCTCCTCTTCATCATCTATAAGTGTTAAATTCTTCATATGTGAATCCATCAGAATATTACTCATATCATACATCTTGTAAATAGAGCAAGACTCTCTTCCTTTTCATACTAAATAAAAGGACATAAGCTAAAATAAGTTTTTGTTTACTTTACTATGAATGGATTGTTCATTTTTATTTTGGTTTTAGCTTTAAAAAATGAATCAAGACACATGTAAAAACTCATCATAGTGTCCACTTTGTCCCTTATTATTGCAAATGTTTTCTTTTTTCTCCTCTCATGCCTTTATAAAACTTTTTAAACTTGTCTTTATGTCTCACAATATACTATAAGATTATATTGATTTTTATAACTCGATTATTTATAAATATCTTAGTAATTTCAATATATCAATACTTTGATAATTATGTTTGTTTTATTATTCTCATTTTATTATTCATGTAATAATAATATAATAATATCATATCTCATGCTTTTAATAAAAGTTTAACTTATATTTTATTCTATTTAAAACCCAAAACAAAATTTGTCTCCAAATATATTTTTAATTAGATTTTTTAAAAATTTTATACAATACCTACCAACCAAAGACACCAATTAAAAAATTTTAGAGTTATTTATCAATTAAATTGAATTTAAAAAATTATATCTCAATCTAAAATCAAATAATAAAAAAGTATTTAAGATTATGAATATGTTTTATATTTTACTTTCTCAATTGATATTCAATTTAAATTCTTAAGCATTCCTAATTCTAAAAATAAGTGCAATAAAATAACGTGCATAATTCTATATAGTAAATTTATTAAGAAAAAAACAACTAATTAGAAAGCTAAAAGATTGTAAATGATATATACAACAACACAACCAAAAGATTGATATCTTCTTTCAAGTGTAGGAGTGTCGAAGTAATAAATAACCCAGCAAGACCAGGGTTAAAGCACAAGAAGGTTAACTATAATAATAACAACAACAACAACAACAAGTTAAAGATGACTTTGAGATGTAAGATTAATGTGAAGATTAAATAATGATAAAAATAATTATTAAGGTTAGAGGATCCATTAAGGGTATTTCAAACAAGTATAGTATAAACACTTTTTATTACTTAACTAGAAACCATACATAAAGGAGATTCCAATCGGATTATAAATTTTTAACATGATTATAGTAGTTATCATATTCGAATAATACTAATACTTGTAAATGCTATCAAGTATTCATGATTATAACTTATGTTAACAACAAATCAAGTTCTTTTCATAGTACAGGTGTTGGTTATACCATATAGTTAGGCTATAAAAGTACCGAGTATTTGTTGTATCAAGAATTATACAATATAAATCTATATTAACCATTTGACAAGCAAAGTATTAAAAGTGAACAAGATAACAAATACAAAACATATTAGTATCAAACATTAAGGTTCATGTTGAGTTTACACTATACTTATTCTTACACCATAGTGTAACATTTTCACCTTGACATAATAAACTTAACTAAACATAATGAAAGAAAGAAAAATATAAATAAACAAGATAAGAATATAAATAAGATATAAGTTAACTAAGTAAAGGAAAAGAGAAAGGAATAAACAAGAGATTAATGAAAGAAAAATTTAAGCATTATAAAAATAAAAAGAAAGAGAGTAAGAATATGATCTTGATCTGAAAATCAAGATGTCTAAATACATGAAAAATGCCTCATTTTATAGGCCATAATTTAGAACTATTAATTTGTTTACTAATTGTTGAGTGGGTGACCAGATCTTGACTTGGTGATAATCCTTATCTTTTTGTCTAATCAAAACATCATTGCTAACATCAGAATTTGAATAAACTTTCCTCATAAAAGTTTTAGAAAATTATCTCAACTTTTCAGAACAAAAAAAAAATTGAGGTCATTTGGAATTCTAGAACTCAAGATATGGGTTGAACACTGAATAGTATCTAGGTTGTAGGACAAATTCGAACTTTTCTGTTGTTGCTATAATTTGAACTTAAAAACGAATTTTTTGAATCTTGGACTACCATCAAAATTTTAGATCTATGACTTAGCATTCCATCCATATAGAACAGATCTAAATCCAAGTTCTATAGCTTCAATTATGATCTAATAGCCAAACAGTGTTTTAGTTTGGACTAAACTAACATTTTTTTCTAAGTTTGGCCCTCACTTTGTCTTTTAAATTTTAGAAGTTAAACTCATCAATCAATTATTTTATTTATGTTATAAGCCTATATTTAAGATGAATATTTATCATAAATTAAAGATATCTTATATTATTAGACATAATATTATAAAAACATGATTTAGTTAAAGAGTTATTGATACTTAAAGTGCAAAATGATGATATAAAACATTGATAAAAATATATTTTTAAGTACTAAACAGTACAAAAGGGAACTAAAGGACCTACTCATGACGTGAGTGGGAAGGACCTGCAATTTTATAATTTTCAGAATAAATATAAAAAGAATAAAATATAGTAGAGAAGGAAAATCACACAATACATTCACATATAATAAATCATATATTTAATCATACACAATGATAGTTCATTGAAATTCTCAATCAATGATTGATACTTAAAAGTGTATTTTTATCAAGGTTTTATATCATCATTTTGCACTTAAAGTATCAATAACTCCTTAACCAAAACATGTTTTATAATAATATATCTAATAATATAAGATACCTTTAATTTATGGTAAATATTTATTTTAAATACAGGCCTATCACATAAATGAAATTATTGATTGATGAATTTAAGAACTTAAATTGGAAGGACAAATAGATGGCCAAACTTAGAAAAGAGATGGTGGTGCAATCCAAACCGGAACACTGTTTGGTAATTGGGTCATATCTGGTGTTATAGATCTCAGATTTAGGTCTACTTTATATGGATGGAAAGGTAAGACATAGGCCTACAACTTTCATATGGAGCCCAAGATCTAAAAATACCATTCTCAAGTCCAAATTATAGCAACAACAAAGAAGCCCGAATCTGTCTTTTAGCCCAAGCACTGTTTAGTATTTGGCCCATATCTGGAGTTTTAGAACTCCAAATGAGCTGAATGTTTTACACAAGAAAGCTGAGACAATTTCCTATAACTTTTATGTTTTCAAGTGGCTCTAATTTTCACGTTATCAATGACGTTTGGGGCAGACAACAGAAGATAAGGATTGTCACCAAGTCAAGAGTTGGTCACCCACTCATCAATTAGTCACTAAATCAATAGTTTCCAATTTTGGCCTATAAAAGGAGGCATTTGCCATGCATTTAGGCATCTTGGGTGTCCAAATCAAGATCATGTTCTTGCTTTCTCTCTTTGTATTTTTTGTAATATTTATGCTTTGTTTTCATTAATATCAAGTTTATACCTTTCATTTCCTTTCCTTTACTTAGTTAACTTTTATCTTATTTATGTTCTTATTTTGTTTATCTATTTTTTTTTTTTACAATATGTCTAGCTAAGTTTATTATGTCAAGGTGAAAAGGTTATACTAATGGTGTAAGAATAAGTATAGTATAAACTTAATATGGACTTTAATGTTTGATACTAACATGTTTTATATTGTTATCTTGTTCACTCTTTAATACTTTGCTTGTTAAATGACTAATCTTGATTTATGTTGTATAACACTTGGTACAATAAATGTTTGGCACTTTTATAGCCCATACTGTATGGTATAACCGACACCTGGGCTATGAAAGGAACTTGATTTGTTGTTAACATAAGTTATAATCATGAATGCTTAATGAATTTTACAAGTATTAGCATTAATTGAATAAGATGATCAATGTAATCATGTTAACAATCTATAATCTGATTGGAACCTCCTTTGTGTGTGTTTTCCAATCGACTAATATGAGTTTATACTATACTTATTTGACATACCATTAGTGGATCCTCTAACCTTGACATTATTTGTTATTATCATTGTTTAATCCTTACATTAATAATTCATCTTAAAGTTCTCATCTTCTTTTTCTTTACTACTACTACTACTACTACTACTACTACTACTACTATTATTGTTGTTGTTGTTGTTGTTGTTGTTATTGTTATTATTGTTATTAATATTATTGCTATTATTGTTGTTTATAATTTGTACAATTAACCTCCCTGTAGTTCGACCCCGGTCTTGCTGGGTTATTTATTACTTCGACACTCCTACACTTGGGAGAAGACATCAATCTTTTAGTCGTGTCAATCAACCTTCTATTATTATGTCCCTATTTATCATTCCTGAACCATTCAACATTTTCATTTTATAAATATTCTCAAATCTATCTCTTTTTTCTTTTTTTTTTACTTTTTCATTAGGGATACCACCCATGCTACTTCTTCTTCAAATTCAGGGAGGTCATCACTGACAATAATGACTTTTATTAGTGTCTACTTTCATTAGTGTCTTTAGCCGGCAATTCTAGGATAGACTAATCAAATCCTTGAAAATGTTGACATCAACATAACCTGTTGATATCATTAACTATTTCCAAAATAAAATAGTTAATTAGTGTTTCATACTACCTTGGAATATTCTTGGAAATACCAATGTCAAGGATCCTTTATATCATTAGCTTTCACCATAAAAAAGTTAGTCAAGTTCTATGTGTTTGCTATTATCAACATCACTCGTTGATGTCATTAATTATTCTTAACCCGAATAATTAATCAAGTTCTCTCTCACCCTCTATAATGGTCACGCTGATGTTAGTAAACCATACTAACATCATTAGCCTCTCATACTTGGGACTAGCTAATTAAATCTAAGGAACAATTATTCGTAAAATTCATCACTACCGTCCATTATCCCTTATTAGATCTATAAATAAAATATGATTTTTTTATTTCTCATTCATTTTATTTTCTCTTTTCTCTTTTTAGTCTCATTCATAGGCACAGGATTCACTACTTAAACATATTACCAAAATTACCATTATTTAAGAATAGTATAGATATAGGATACCTACCTGCTATAAAAGTTTGGATTGCATTCCCTTGTAGTTATTGCACTCCTTTTATAGATCCTCTTAGAAGAAATCAAAGCTTTACTTCTCAATAATTTTAAAAATCTTGGCTCTTTTCTCCTTACATATAGCGGGCCACTAAACCTTTCTTCATAAATTCCACACTAGTTTCTTGTAATTTATCTTGTTAAATGATGTTTTTCTCTTATAGACTTGTCTAAGACTTATAAACTTTTTAAATCTTGGTGTTTTTTCTCTCAAATTTGATTGGAAAATTCTAAAAATCCACTCCTTTTGCTGTGTCTGCTATCGGTTTTATGAAGAAGAAATGGGATATTTATAGTCCCATCTTTTCTTAATTGCATTTTGACCCTATTTTTACTCTTTGACACAATTTGAGCCTCCTTTTTATGACTTTCATTCCTATTATTTTTTTATTTTCTTTTATTTTATTTTTATAATTTTGTTCTTGAGTTTATACAAAATATGATGTTGTCATCGAAAGGTGAAATATGGATATGAGGTTGAGATTCATTTGTGGCTAAGAAGATATGGAATAAGTTTCAAGATGAATGATTAATGTGGTTATAATAATTATATAATTAAGGAATTAGTTGATAACTTAGTATGTCTATTTTTCACTAGTATTGACTATCTATAGAAGAATATGATGATGTGTATAAATACAAAAAAAAATCAAGAAGTCACAAACAATCCGATACTTGGTTTAAAATGTGAAATTATTGTAGTTTTTTCATATTTAACATCTTCTAAAGGATGTAAGTGTTACATGGAAGGCCCGTGAGCTTGGCTTATATTCTTTAATGCCCAATCCCACATGACTAAGATTTTTTTCTCTATTTTGTATTTGGTTTAACAAAATTTAATAAAATAAATTATTAAACCCAATGGAGCTCATTAGTCGAGTCGCAAGTTTAACAAATCATTGCTCGCTTTTTTTGTTCCTCATTTTAAAAATAAAATACAATTTCATAATTTATTATCGATAATCTTTTTTCTTTAGTTAACTCAAACCTAAAATAATGCATTTTCACCCTTTTATTTATTTATGTTAAACCTATCATGAGTTTTTTTTTTCACTTTTAAAAAATATGTTTCATATAAAAAAATTATCATGTGCCTTATTATCATATAATTAAATAAAAATAATCTCTTGGATGAAAACAAAATTGAATTAAAGGATGTGCAAAACTTTCTCCATAAGTTTGTTTGGTTGACTTGAGTTCACTTTGTTTTGTTTTTTCAATTAAATGTTATGATTTTTTGTTGAGTTCATCCTTCAACATTGAGTTAATATAGAATTGAGCTTTCTAATTTTTCTTTCAAGGTTATCCATACGAGTTTTGTAGATTAGACCATTTTAACCCAAGTATATTTTTATCAAGGTTGTATATAATCATTTTGCACTTGAAGTATCAACAACTCCTTAACTATAACATGTTTTATAATAATAAGTGTGATAATATAAGATACATTTAATTTATGGTAAATTCTCATTTCAAATACAGGTATTCTCATAATTCAAAGGATTGATTGTTGTGATTAACTATTGGAAGTGAAAGGATAAATAAAAGGTTAAGCTTAAAGAGGAGATGTCGATTCAATTCAAATTCAAACATTGTTCAGTCATTGGGTCATATCTGGAGCTATAGATCTTGGATTTTAGTTTGGTTTATATAGATGAAAAGATAAGAAATAGGCCTACAACATTCATGAGTAGGAAAAGACCTAAATCTGCCATTTTCAAATTCAAAGTTTGGCCACAAAAGAGAAGTCAGAATTTGTCCTGCAATCCAGCCCAAATGCTACTCAGCTTTTTACCCATAACTGGAGTTTTAGAAGGCCAAATGACATGAAATTTAGTATGGGGTAGGAAAAGACAATTTTCAACAACTTTTATAAAGAAGACATGCTCAAATTCTGATGGTAGAAATGACATTTCATCTAGATAAAAGCTTAAGAGCTATCCACCACGTCTACCAACAACACTACTTAGTCTTTTAGACATATCTTGAGCTGTAGTACTCCAAATTATCTAACATTAAGTAGGTGGAAGGAAAAGATAATTTCTAACAACTTTCATGAAGAACACTTTGCTAAATTTTAATTGCATCAATGTCATTTCATCCAGTCAAATTGCTTGAGTGTTGCTATCCATCAAGTCTACTAAATCAATAGGTGGTCACTACATCAATTATCAATTACCAAATGAATAGTTTTGAATTTTAAACTATAAAACAAGGCATTTATCATTTATTTAGACATCTTGTTTTTCAGATCAAAATCATGTTCTTGCTATCTCTCTTTATATTTTTGTAATGCCTAAGTTTTGCTTTCATTAATCTCTTGTTTACGCTTTTCATTTCCTTTACTATACTTAGTTAACTTATATCATGTTTATGTTCTTATATTGTTTATTTATATTTTTCTTCTTCATAATGTCTAGCTAAGTTAATTATATCAAGGTGAAAAGATTTCACTAATGGTGTTAGGATAAGTATAATATAAACTCAATATAGACTTCAATGCTTATATCGTAAACAACTTGCTATTAACATGTCATATCATTTGTATCTTATTAATTCTTAATACATTACTTGTTTAATGGTTAATCTAAATTTGTGATGTATAACACTTATTACATCAAATACTTGATCCTTCATAGTTTTCGGTCGACATTGTTATTATGAGAGGAGCTTGATTTGTTGTCAATATAAGTTAGCATCATGAATACCTAATAAAATTTATAAGTATGGTGTTACATAAATAAGATGATTAATATGATCATGTTGATAATTTATAAAAAGTTTATTGACACTACTAAAAGATTGATGTCTTCTTCCAAGTGTAGGAGTGTTGAAGTAATAAATAACCTGGCAAAATCGGGGTCGAACCACAAGGAAGTTAAATGTATAAATTATAGATGACAATAATAACAGTAACAACAACAACAATAATAATAATAACAATAATAATAGTAGTAATAGTAGTAGTAGTAGTAATACTAATAATAATAATAATAATAATAATAATAATAATAATAATAATAATAATAATAATAATAAAGAAAAAGAAGGAGAAGAAGAAGATGATGATGAGAACTTCGAGATGGAATATTAATGTAAGGATTAAACAATGATAATAACAAATGTCAAGGTTAGAGGTTCTACTAATGGTATGTCAAACAAGTATAGTATAAAATCTTATTATTCAATTAGAAACCACACACAAAGGAGGTTCCAATCAGATTATAGATTGTTAACATGATTACATTAGTTATCTTATTTGATTAATGCTAATACTTATAAATCTTGTGAAGCATTCATGATTATAACTTATGTTAACAACAAATCAAGTTCCTTACATAGCTCACGTGTCGGTTATACCATACAATATGAACTATAAAAGTGTCAAGCATTTGTTGTACCAAGTGTTATACAACATAAATCAAGATTAGTCATTTAACAAGCAAAGTATTAAAGAGTGAACAAGATAACAAATACAAAACATGTTAGTATCAAACATTAAAGTCCATATTGAGTTTACATTATACTTATTCTTACACCATTAATGTAACATTTTCACCTTGACATAATAAACTTAGCTAAACATAATGAAGGAAAAAAATAAATAAACAAAATAAAAACATAAATAAGATAAGAGTTAACTAAGTAAAAGAAATGAAATGAAAGGCATAAACTTGATATTAATGAAAGTAAAGTATAAACATTACAAAAAAAAAAAAGAGCATGATCTTGATCTAGAAACCAAGATGCCTAAATGCATGTCAAATGCCTCCTTTTATAGGCCAAAATTGAAAACTATTGATTTGATGATTAATTAATGAGTGGGTGACCAACTCTTGACTTGGTGACAATCTTTATCTTCTCTTGTCTGCCCAAAACGTCATTGATAACATAAAAATTGGAGCCACTTGAAAACATGAAAGTTGTAGGGAATTATCTCAAATTTCTTGTGTAAAAACTTTAGGTCATTTGAACTTCTAAAACTCCAGATATGGGCTAAATACTAAATAGTACTCGGGTTGGAGGACAAATTCAGACTTCTTTGTTGTTGCTATAATTTGGACTTCAAAATGACCTTTTTAAGTTTTGGGCTCAATATGAAAGTTGTAGGCCTATGTCTTACCTTTCCATCCATATAAAGTAGACCTAAATATGAGATCTACAGCTCTAGATATGACTCAATTATTGAATAGTGTTTCGGTTTGGATTGCACCGACATCTCTTTTCTAAGTTTGGCCATCTCTTTGTCCTTTTAATTTCAGTTCTTAAATTCATCAATCAATCCTTTCATTTATGTGATAGACATGTATTTAAAATAAACATTTACCATAAATTAAAGGTATCTTATATTATTAGATATATTATTATAAAACATGCTTTAGTTAAGGAGTTATTGATACTTCAAATGTAAAATAATGACATAAAACCTTGATAAAAAATACACTTTTAAGTACTAATCATTTATACTTGTCTCTAATATTATTAGTGGATTCTTTAACCTTGACATTTGTTTTTCTCATTGTATAATCTTCACATTAAATCTTACATCTCAAAGTCCTCTTTAACTCATCACCACCACCATTATCATCATCGTTATTGTTGTTGATGTTATTTATAATTTATATAGTTATTTGTCATGTGGTTCGATCTCGGTCTTGCCGGGTTATTTATTTACTTTGATATTTATACACTTGGGATAAGACATCAACTCTTTAATTGTGTCATAAACCAAGTATTTTTCTAACTCAAAAACATTCAATTTATGGTTGAAATGTATTTTCTTTTAAGAATATACATTACCAATGCATAAATATTTTTTATGCTTAATTTTTTTTTATTATGATTCGTGGCATAACACGGGCTAACAAACTAGTTAACACTATGAAATACATGGTTGTTTTTTAAACATGAATAGAATGTTACAACTCATAGTCAAATGGTCAATGTTAATTATTAAAAGAATGTATTATGGTGATAAAACTAGATAAATGGTATGTGCTATGTTGTTGGCCGGGTTAATTATTTCTGGTATATAAAAGAATATTAATGCGATATCAATATTTTAAAAGGAGTAAGAAAAATCTAAGAATTTGATAAATAAAAAAGATCGCACGTGCTGTTAGAACAATGATTAGGATAGTTGATTGTGCATCAAAAGTGTCATTAAGTCTCTTATTTTACATATGTATTTATTGTTTTTATTTGGTTGTTTTTATAATAATTGATGTGTTTTTTAGTAATGAAGTTTGTTTTAATGTTTCGATAGGTTTTTGGAGTTTAAATGAATTAATTCAGAAAATTCAACGTCGGAATTCACAACAAAGAATTGAAGAGACATTTAGTTGAAGATTGAAGCAAATCTTGGTTCAAATAAGTGCTCCAAATTTGTCCCAAAAATCAATTCTATTCCAATTCTAAAAAAGAATATCATATGATTTATTTTAAGCCCAAACTTGCCTTATGTTGTGTGCAAACTTCAACCATTAAACACTAAAGGTTTCAATGTCAATCTTAGCCCAAATAATAAGTACATTTGTATACTTATTTGATGCTCAAATTCAGCCCACAAATCAGCCCCAAATCAGCCCTAAATCAACCCCAAATCAACCTTCAAATCAACCCAAACACAATCCATGATCTTACATGTCCACACAACAAATAACAATTGATTTATTTTGGGTAATCCATTGATCCAAGAAGGCAAGCACATGGATGGAAAGCTGGAGGGGATATTTTAATATTATTTTGGGTCAAAAAGAAGAAGGAGACACCTCATAAATAAGGAAGAAAAACGTGCACCAAAGTAGTTGTAAAGCTGTCTTGATTTGATGTTTCAGAACACCTTTCGGTGTTTTGCCCATAACTTTTGACTCAGTTGTCCAAATGAGCTGTTCTTTAATGATCTGGAAAGGTGACAGAATTGCCTATAAATATATCTCTAATAGACTTCTCGAAAAAAAGCTTCTAAGAGGGTCGAATTGCTGTCCAAAGTTAGAGTCAGATTTGTGTCCGAATTTTTTCTGAAATTGTATTGTGTTCTTCTTTATAGATTTCGGTTCTTTAGTTTGTCAAACTTATTATTTCAGTTGGATTCAAGTTCTTTCATGTTTATTGAAGTGTTCTTATATATAATCATGGTTGGCTAAACTCTTTCTTGGATCCAAATCAAGGATAATGGTGATTGAGGTGAGTTCTTTAAGATATGAATGAATCTTAATGTTTATCTTCTTATTTTCTTCATGAATGATTTATTATTGTAAAGAAATTTTAGAAATCATTTAGGTAATGTTATAATCTTGAATTTTTATGCACAAACTTTAGTTTTGGTATAGAGATTGCTTGATTCAATGTCTTACTTAATATGAAAGTACTTGTTCATTCTTAAGCAATAATCAATCTTCATCTTTCTAATCTTCATTGTAATATCTTCCGATCTAATATCACCATCGTTGATATTAGGTTGAGTTATCTTATATATGTTGAAGAAATCACCAATACATCACCATTAAAATTGATTTGGACCAAGACTTACTTTTTCTTGTCATTTAAAATCTATTTACATTTTTTTTATCTTTGAAAATAAATCCATCAATTATTTTCAACCAAGTTATTGTTAATTTAATTTCTCTTGAGTTTTTTTTTTGTTACTTAGCTTAATTTCCAGATCTAGCTCTCTGTGGATATGACCTCGATCTTACCGAGTTAATTGCTGCATCGCACACTCGTGCACTTGCGAGTTAAAACAAGCCGATCATAAAAAGCGGTCAAGCAATAGTAAACAAAAACAAAATACCATAAAGCAAGCATTTCATGCTTACTCTCACGCAAATAATTTAATTTAATTAAAAAATAATATTTCTTTTAGAAAAGCTAAATTTAACAAAGGTAGAAAAAAAATTGAGTTAATCTTTGTTACTTTCAAAACAACGAAAAAATCTCATAGAAAGTGAATAATAAAAAAAAACAAAATTTTGGTCGAAGGAGCTGAAAAAAATGAACTTAAAAGAATTAAAAAATATCAAGCAAGCTAGGGTGAACCTTATAAACCCAAGATAATCTTTTAAACTCATAACTTTTTAAATTATAAATCTGGGCTAAACTAAAAAATTCAACTCCCGCTCAATTAAATATTCGATGATGAAATCAATAAATTTAATTTAATTTAAAAATTACTTTTAAAAAAGCTAAATTTAACAAACACAAAAAAAAAACCAGAGGAAATCATTGTTGTTTTTTTTTTAAAAAAAAAAGATAAATCTCATAGAAAGTGAATAAAAAAATGTTTAAGGATGAAATTATAAGAAAATGAGCTTAAAAAATAAAAGAAAACAAGCAAGCCTTAGTGAACTTTATAAACACGGGTTAAACTCTCAAACCTGCAATCCGTTAAATTCTTGATTTAGGCTCAACCTAGAAACTCAACACTTGAAAAATTAAATATTGGAGGATGAGATAAATTAATTTAAAAACTAAATAACTTTAAAAACTAAATTTAACAAAGACAAAAAAAAAAAGAGGCAATCTATGTTGTTATCATTGCA
Source organism: Populus pruinosa (assembly GCA_026413675.1). NCBI lineage: Eukaryota > Viridiplantae > Streptophyta > Magnoliopsida > Malpighiales > Salicaceae > Populus > Populus pruinosa. The sequence goes on from CM048598.1 coordinate 8,296,387, forward strand.
ACTAAAAAATCCTATATAAAGTGAATAAAAAAAATAAAAAGCTAGAGGATGAAAACAAATCCTAGAAAAAGAGAAAAAAAAAAAGCCAAGCAAGCCCATGTCAACTTTGTAAACTAGGATTAATTTTTTAAACCCACAATATGCTAAATTCTAGACATGGGATTAATTAAAAAATTAAATACTCGACTAATTAAATGTTATAGGATAAAATAATAATAATAAAGATCAATCTAGAAAAGCCTTGCAAGGTAAAATAATAGCAATAATAAATAAAAAAATAGATTTGATAGGAAAAAAACTTAAGAATGATGAAATTAAAAAAATATTTTAAATAAAACAAATAATAATAAAAAGAATGAGAATCAAATATGACAGATGAAAAACTCTATTGGGGATGAAATTGAAAACAACTTCATAAATGACTCTAAATAAAAAAAATAAGGATGAAATATTAAGGATAACAAACTTCAGAAGCTGATTTGATTTTTTTAAAGGCTAGCAGAAAAATCAAGTAGTAAAGAGAACAAAAAACAAAAAGTCACATGTATTAAACCGGTAACAATTATGCTACACATGTCACTTGTATGTGAATGAGATACAAGATGCGTTGATCATCGTCTTGGAAGTAAGGTTATAACCATTAGAAGGCGCAACACATTCCACCAAAACTTGGAGGATTCTATTTGTAAGCTTCTAGTTATTTATGAAATTATCTTGTTGTTCTAATAACATCTAATAATTATCAAATGATGAAATGTAAAAAATAAAAAAAATTCTAAATCAAAAGCAAAAAAAATTAAATTAGAAGGGCATTGAAATAACTTAATTATTTTAAATTTAACTTTAGGACTAAAAAGTCCCTTAACCAATGTTTATTTATTTTTATTTTTTTGCTTTCAAGAATAATAAAATAATTATAATATGCAATCAAATGAAGAAAAAAACTATTTAGCTTTGTATTCTTAAAATGATTAATGGGTCACATGAAAAAGACTTTTCTACCCCTAAAATAAAGCTAAATGATTTTATCAACGAAGGAAAAAATAATGGGTCACATTTCATTTGTTCAATAAAATCCTAAGCACTTTTAGCTTTTGTTATAAATAAATCAATTATTATTATAAAATTAATTAATTACTCTAAACTTCTTTTACAGTTACGATGAAAGTTTTTAAAGTGGTAAGTAAAAGAGTTAGAGTTCGTGATTTCTTACTTAGATTCTATGATCTCTTCTTTACTACCAGGTTGTTGCTTGCGCTCCAATGTAGAGTGACTAATAACATCACATGAATCTTAAAGCCAACCCAAACCTAGGACAATGAATGACAGCTCGCTTTAAGCATGTCATAGAATGTACGGCAACAAAATTAACTGTTAATTCACTTGTAATGAAAATTCAAAATTACTACGAAGACACACAGATGTCTCGATTATAGATATTGGTTCAAGCTTAGAAAATTCAAGTTGGATTATTTGTGATCTCATTGTTTGGAGCGTAGCGCGTGTGTCTAGCTTCATCAATACCACGTGAGCATCGCTCCCTGACCCTGTTCCCACTTCTGACTTCCTTGCCCACTATAAACTCGTTTATTCTCCTCTCAACTATGATCGCTCACACATCTCCCCACGCCAAAGCTATGGCGGTTTCTGCTTCTTTCTTTGTAGCAAACCATTCTTTCCCTCCATTAATGAAGGCTCCTAGAATATCAAACCCTTGTTCCACAAAACTGGTAACGTTCTTTTGCTTTTTTGAATTGATTCCTATCGTTTTTTGTTCATTATTTGTTGCTCCCTTCCAATGTTTGGTTGAATGAAGATTGGTTCTGTTTTTCAGTTTTTCTTAAGAGCATCTGTCAGCAACTCAGAAGATTGTGAGGAAAGTAAAGTGGTGAAGAAAGCAGAAGATGGCTGGAAAATTGATTTCTCATCAGGAGAAAAACCATCCACGCCGTTACTTGACACAATCGATTACCCTTTTCACATGGACAACTTGTCCACACAGGTAAAAAAAAAAGCCATTAAATGATCGTACTGTTAACTCATATCTAGCTGGACACCCTTTCTGTTGTTTTTTTTTTCTTTGTGCTTTCTTTCAGATTGTTTCGTTGCTTCTGTTAACAATTTTCAGGATCTTGAACAATTAGCATCAGAATTGAGAGCAGATATTGTGTATGGTGTAGCAAAGACAGGAGGGCATCTTAGTTCAAGCTTAGGAGTAGTTGAGTTATCAGTGGCGCTGCATCATGTGTTCAACACCCCTGAAGACAAAATCATATGGGATGTTGGTCATCAGGTATATTCCTAATGGAAATTATAGAAAAAAAATGGGTTTCTTAATTGTTCAAAAGCCTAATATTCTTTCTTGGTTATGAATTTTTCAGGCATATCCGCATAAAATTCTAACAGGAAGAAGGTCTAGAATGCATACCATAAGGAAAACTTCAGGGCTCGCGGGATTTCCTAAAAGGGATGAAAGTGTTTATGATGCTTTCGGTGCAGGACATAGTTCTACAAGCATCTCTGCTGGTCTCGGTAAATTGCTTCCTCATCAGTTTACTTTTTACTTTTAAATGAACTGAAATCGAAGTTGATAGGTGACAGAATTCATTTCACTGGCTAGTTCTATTTGTAAAACAATTATGATTATTCTTTACAGATTTATTTATTTTTTAATTTCTATAAAACAAAAATGTAGGTATGGCAGTTGCAAGAGACCTCTTAGGGAAGAGCAACCATGTCATTTCTGTAATTGGAGATGGAGCTATGACAGCGGGACAAGCATATGAGGCCATGAACAATGCAGGATTCCTTGATTCTAATCTCATCGTCATATTGAATGACAATAAGCAAGTATCTTTACCCACTGCCACTCTTGATGGTCCTGCAACCCCAGTTGGAGCCCTTAGTAGTACTTTGACCAAGCTCCAAGCAAGCACCAAATTTCGCAAACTTCATGAAGCTGCTAAAGTAATTTTTTAAGTCTCCATATTTTGCTGCCTTCAAGTTCGAATTCCTTGCATCTCATCTCAATATCAAGAGATAGAAATCTGACTTGGGTTTTATATTATGTTGAAGGGTATCACAAAGCAAATTGATGGGCAAACACATCAAGTTGCTGCAAAGGTAGATGAGGATGCTAGAGGAATGATCAGTGCTTCCGGCTCTACTCTATTTGAGGAGTTAGGATTATATTATATTGGTCCGGTGGATGGGCACAGCATCGAAGACTTGGTGACCATATTTCAAAATGTGAAAGCAATGCCTGCCCCAGGACCAGTTCTGATTCATATTATTACAGAGAAAGGAAAGGGCTATCCTCCAGCCGAAGCAGCAGCTGATAAGATGCATGGTGAGAGTGCAAGTATGTGTTTATCAGATCTTGTTGATGTGAATTGTTAAAAGTGTCGTCATCGTTTCATTCTTTCAGGAGTAGTCAAATTTGATGTAAAATCAGGCCAGCAGTTTAAGCTGAAATCCTCAACACTTTCATATACACAGTACTTTGCTGAATCTCTGATCAAAGAAGCTGAGGTAGACAACAAGATCGTAGCCATTCATGCAGCAATGGGTGGTGGAACAGGTCTCAATTATTTCCAGAAGAGGTTTCCAGATCGCTGCTTTGATGTGGGGATTGCTGAGCAGCATGCCGTTACATTTGCAGCTGGTTTAGCCACCGAAGGTCTCAAGCCCTTCTGTGCCATCTACTCATCATTCCTGCAACGAGGATATGATCAGGTTGGCTGAAGGACACTAGATAAATTCTGAAAATTCTTTTGTTTATAAACTTTGCACTAATCTTTACCTTGGGAATGAAGGTGGTACACGATGTAGATCTTCAAAAGTTACCAGTACGCTTTGCCATGGATCGAGCCGGTTTGGTTGGAGCAGATGGACCCACCCATTGTGGAGCATTTGATATCACATACATGGCTTGCTTACCCAACATGGTGGTCATGGCTCCATCTGACGAAGCTGAGCTGATGCACATGGTTGCAACAGCAGCAGCCATAGATGACAGACCCAGCTGCTTCAGGTTCCCAAGGGGCAATGGGATTGGAACAGTTCTGCCTCCGAACAACAAAGGAATCGCTCTGGAGGTCAGAAAAAGTACAACCGACGTAATTGCATTCTGGAAAACATAGAACACAATTAAATGTTCTGCTTTTATTTTTATTTTTTTTATTGTTATTATTATTTTGTATAGATTGGAAAAGGAAGAATACTGATGGAAGGCAATAGAGTTGCAATAATGGGATACGGTTCTATAGTTCAACAATGTGCAGAAGCTGCAAGCATGCTTAGAACCCAAGACATTTCTGTAACGGTAGCTGATGCAAGATTTTGCAAACCTCTGGATAAGAATCTTATCAGGCAATTGGCTAAAGAGCATGAGATCCTAATTACTGTGGAAGAAGGTTCTATAGGAGGTTTTGGCTCCCATGTATCTCACTTCTTGAGTTCAACTGGTATTCTTGACGGACCACTCAAGGTGATTCTTCTTTCAAAATGGAAATCTCAAGCTTGTTTCTGGAATGCTGTTACTCTTTTTTCTTTATTCTTGTTCTAAGTTCTTATAAGAGCTTTGCCTACAGTTGAGAACAATGGTTCTTCCTGATAGATACATTGACCATGGATCACCTCAAGATCAGATTCAAGAAGCAGGGCTCACCTCAAATCATATCACAGCAACAGTCTTATCTATGTTGGGAAAGCCAAAAGAAGCACTTCATGAGTTCAAATGAACAAAAATGGAACCTGTAGGTGGTGAAAGTGGTACACATTATTGGGGAGAGGGATATTTGTAAAAATCCAACTTCAGAATTTTGAAGTTTTGGACATCAAATTACCGAAGTGTTAGGACTCTTTGAAGTCCTAATGTCCCTTGCCATGAATACGAAGAATCCCCGATATTGGGGACACAGGATTCAATCAAGTCAATCATAGTGTTCTACTGGTTAATCATCGTCACAAAACAAAGAAAAATCCTCGCAACATTCGGTAGCACTATCTTCTGAGCCCCGACCTCTCATCTGTTTGCTCTAAATATGAAATGGAAACATTTGAATTTATTTTTTTGAAACTAGCGTTACATTATTATAACACTAAAAGGCATGAGAGATCTCACAAAATACTAGACTCATTCTTCTTCCTCTCTTTTTTCAGTTTCGACTTTATAGGATAATTGTCAATTTAGGTTAATTTATTAGGAAAGGGTGAGATTAAAAGATAGGAGATCAAAGAGAAAAAAATAAAAGAAATATATGGCTTTTTAAGATTTAGATAAAATGATTATTATAATTCTTATAGTTTTAAAATTTTAAATGTGCCCCTTTAATTTTCAAGATTTCAACACAGAAAATTCTACTTCAAAACTTTATTTTTTTCTAGTTTGAAAATGAAGGAGGAGTAGTTGTATTTTGTCAATGAAGAGAACATTCATTAACACTAATTTGGGCTATTAAAAACATTGTTTCTAGTGTTAATAAATTTTATTTGGTGAGGAGAGTTTTACTCAAGTGTGTTTTGGGGAGCTATTGATAGATTTATTAAGGTGTCTCTAATATTTTTAAGTATTTTTTATATAAATAAAACTTATTTTTTGATAATATTTCTAATAAATATAACAAGATTAAATATTTTGATTTATGTTTATTTTTTGATTTTTTTAATATCATCTTCATCCTTAATTATTTTTATTCTTTATTTATTAACATAGATAATTTTTATTTTATTTAATTAGATGTATAGGGTTTTTAATTTATACTAGGATTGTTTAAAAAAACAAACATGCCAGAAAAATCTATATACTTAATTGTTTTTTGGAAAAAAAAAAATATCCCATGATAGAGAACAGGTCAAATAACAAACCAGCACACTTTTAAAATTAAAAAAATAAAAATAGCATAGTTTAAGAATATCACAACCTATAAAAATTATGTTGAATAAGTTGTGTTACTTTTCAATAGTACATGGCTTTAGAATATTAAAAAGGTTGCGCCGTTGAGATGGTTGTTGCTCTATCTTTGATTAGAGATACTTGGTTTAGACTTAGAGATATGAATGGTTTCTTTTCTTTTTGTTTTTTAATGATACATAGGATGTTTTATGTATTTTTAATTTTTATAAAGTATGGTTTGTGTTTTAAAAAAATTATATTCATAAAAAAAAATCATTACATCTCTAAACCATACTTTATATTCATAATTTTTTAAAAATCATTACATCTCTCTCTCTCTTTTTTGTTTTCTTTATTTTTCTTCATTCCTTCTCTCTACCTAATGCTTCTATCTCTCTAAAAATATATTTGATCGGTTGCGCTGCTAAGAAGGAGCGCAGCCTTCTAAATTCTGACTAGGTTAGTTGTGATAGCAAAATCTCTCTATTTTACCTAGTTCCTTTTAAACTGTTTATAAATTAATAAAAAATGAAGAATAATAATTCAATTTCAGATCTCAGCGGAGGGAATGGTTACGCATGAATCCATTAAGAAGAAGGAATCAATCTCGTTTATCCACTAGGAAATATTCGTGACTTTAGTTCTGTATCGAAGGGTTAGGTTTGATAAGCCTGCTTTTCCATAGCAATTAAGGTTGTCGACTTCTATAAACATTAATTTTCACCCCTTTTCTCAACTAAAGACTTCTACATTTTAGGACCTCAATAAAACTATTAATAATCTCAAATTAGCATTTAATAGGTTTTAAAAATAAAAATAAAATCAACCTAAATTCAAAAAAAAAAAAATCAAAGGCCCTGATCTATTATTTTTTACAAGATTGAGGGGGGAAAAAGCTTAAACTGAACTCCCCTAACAAATGAGAATTGTTAACACTAAAAATAGCAAGATTTATTGCCAAAAAGGCCTGTTGTTTGTTTTATGTTTCAATTTTGATCCTCTCTTTTTCAATCTTTTCATAGCACTAAAATCTTTTTTTTTTCCCTTGAAATCAAGCACTAATATAATGGTAAGAATTTTTTTTAAAATCAAGATAACTACATAAAAATATATCAAAACAAATTATAAATCCTAAATCCTAATCAGCATAACACTAAAGGATTAAATTAAAAAGAAAAAAACTTCATGATCAAAGGAAAAAAAAGAACAATGATCAAGGTTGACACCTACTTTTTAAAAAACAAAAGGCCTCCTATTTTTTCTTTGTTTCAATTTAGTCCCCTCATTTTCAGTTTTTGCAAACAAATTGAATTATTTTTTGTTAAATTGAGCACTAACATGATACCATGATGTTTTTTTTAGAATACAATAACCATATATAAAACAAACAAATCAAAATAAATTATCAAACCTAAATTCCAATAAACACAACATCAAAAGGTAAATTAAAAAAAAAATATTGTTGACCAGAGCAGGGGAAAAAAAAGACAAACACAAAAAAAAAAATTGATTTTGATTTTTCGAAGTTCTGCAGTAAACAGCTGATCACAACTCTACACAACGGATCACAGTTCTACAGTATACAGCTGATCTCTTTCCCTTTTTTAAAAAATAAAGTATACTTAGCATATATGTGAGTGGTTTTTGAGTGAGCAAATATTCAACAATCTTATTTTTCTCTAATGACAAATGACTGAGCAGCCACTTCAATTTGTCACTATACTTAATAACTAAAAGTCAGAATGAGTGATTCAAATCCAAATGGCTGAACATAAAACCCTTGTAGAGCAAATGCAGTTCAATTATAAACCCTAAATAACCTTTGCAGCCTTGACTACAAACCAGCCAGCTCATAAATCATGAGGGGCTTATAGAGACGACACTATCACAAAAGGCAAATGATTTTATCCCTTTTCTTTTTTTACAGGTGGAACTCACTTCATCTCATATTGCATAAACCATACGTGATCAAATGTAAATTGAGAACTCAATACCAGATTTCAGAAGTGAGGAAACATTAACAAGAGCTGCACTATTTGTGCACAGAAAACATCGAGCATAAGTGGTCCTAGCTATGTCACGCTTTCTGCTTTCAGAGCTATCACTGCTATGAACCACATTCCTGCATTACTTCCTAATCGAACAGCAAGTGCCCTCTTATAGTGCCTGGCTTAGCTTGAAGAGGATTTGAGACCCTGATAGCTTCACTCTTCAAGCTACAACACAAACACCTTCCCAAGCCACACACACAACTAGCCAACACTCCATTACAAACATAACATTCAATAAACAAGTGAGTGTGTAACCCAAAAAATGAATTTACAAAATTTTATCAAACAAGGGAGGCTCACTCACATTCATCCCTATGCCAAAGACCTCTAACAGCTATGGTATAAGGTAAAGGTATATTAGAGTCACTAAACTTGAAAAGTGAATCCCAAATGAACAGCCCTTCAAATCTATATACCTAATCAAAATGACCTATTTATCCCATCATCAAAATCTAATTGAAAAAAACCCTAAACCCCAACTCACAAGCTTAACAAGCAGTAACCTAGTGATGGACTTGTTAAAATTGCATAATCACTCCATCTACAGGGGATAGAATTCTATCAAACAACTACGACATGAAAAGTAATATAAGAACATAGGACCATTGCACACATTTCACACCAAACCTGGATCACAATTCACTCATTTAACTAAATATAAGCAGTAAAGATATCTTTATTAAATTCAAGATGGGGACTTTAGGGCAATTCTTAGAAAAAATCAATCATCCAAAATAATCCATTCATCAAATGACTAAAATGTTACAAAACATCCAGCTTTCTCAACTTTATCAAGAAGCAACCTAGCTAATAATTGGTTAATTGCAATGCCATTATCATTGCCGTTAAACACAATTTATAAAACAACTAAACATAAAAGGTAATGCTAGACGAAAGTGCCACTGCCACTACAAAAATTCACAATCAAATTGCTCCAAATTCATCCAACCAAATATAGTTACACATTACTCAAAAAATTATATATATTTTCGATTCAAGACTGAAAGTTCCTTTCCATCACTGCGCTTCCACTTGACACCTATCGTAATACAACATTAAAACTTGAAGCCGGTAAAAAACCAACGCATTAAGCAACACTCTATCACTACAGAAGCTTATCTTATTCAATTCAAGATCGAAACTTTTTGTTTAATGGGGCAATTCCAGATTGAAAGTTGAAACAAGTGCACAGCGTTAGAAAAGAAACAAAACCCTCAAAGAAACCCAAAACATCATTAAAAACCCAGAAATGTTTAGACACTAATCTAAGTCCTTAACAACCTTAATTCCCATGGTATTAGCAGTACCAATGATGGACTTACAAATAGACTCAAGAGACATATATTGACAATAAGGGTCTGATTGTTTCACCTTAGCAATCTCATAAACATGTTTCAAAGTCACAGTAGAAGCTTCCACGTGTCCTGGTCTACCACTACCTGATTCAATCCCTGCTGCTTTCTTTAAGTACCAAGTAACAGAAGGTGACTTAACTGTGAACTCAAAAGTGTTGTCTTTAAAAGCTGTTATGGTAACAGACATGGGAGTGTCTGGCTTGTACTTTTGAGTTCTTGCATTGAAGTCTTTGCAAAAAGCCATTAGATTTAGACGGTATTGACCTAGTGCTGGACCTACTGGTGGTGCTGGTCTTGCTCCGCCGGCTGGAACGGTGAGGCGGATGGTGGCTGCCACCGGACGGCGGGTTAAGATCTCTTTGAGGGTTGCCATGGTGTGGGTTTTCAGGAGAGAAATGATCGGTGTTTCGAGGGTTTTAATTTATTGGACTTGGGGTTCTAGGATTTCGTTCAATTCATGTGTTTAATCTATGGATAATAAGCTTGGCCCAGCCCATGCACAACCCAACAATACGCATAATTATTAGGTTTTTAACATTTTTGTTGTCGGAAAAAACCACTAAAAAGATTCTTAATTTCTTTCAATGCAGAATGGTGCATCCACCTTAAATGGTAAAGGAAGGGGGAAAGTACATTAAATGATAAATTACTATATTTAGCTATTTATTTTTTATTTTTTTAAATAAGATACCATAGAATTAGTATAATTTAAAAAAAACAATTGTACATGTGCAAAATAAAGAAAACATGAAAATGTTACTATAAAAAAAGTATATATTAAAAACTTTTAATTTATTATTATACACCTGAATATCATAAAAGCTAAAACTTTCATGGTGGAATATCATAAAAGACATTTAATTTGCAGTACAAAATCAGAACTTGTTTTATATTTTATTTTCTCATTCCAAGGCAAAAACATCTTCTCCTGTGAACTCGAAGCCATCATTAATTTGTGTAGATGGCCACCGGGATAGTGATAACAATGGAAAAATCAGAATCGACCAGTCCACCCTTCCACTAATTGAATGTGCTATTCGTCACTTACATGCCTAATTTGCAACTGGTGGCTTATCATCGTCCACTGTCAAGAAAGCCATGAATGCAGACGATCAAGGCAACCCTAAGAACAAGGCCCCACACTTTCATGGTGGCCGGCAAAGCCATGATTCCGGCACCAACTATTATAGTTAAGAAATTGAGCACTACCCCATTAAGGAAGCTCCATTAAACTCATCAAAACCAACACAATTTTCAAACCACACAAAATCTGCAATGCAAATCACCCTTCTATTGTCACCATAAACAGCAACATCTAGCCACGCAGCCATTGTCCTTCAATTCAATTTTCTTCATTTGCATCTGTCAAAAATACTTGCTCCTAGAACAAGGCTACCACCAGCCATAGATAAGGTCTGGGATCCATGGCCCTCAGTAGTCTCGCGTGCAGTATTCAAGACCTCTTTGCTCTTTTAAAAAATCACCCTGTGTGCTTGTTTCTTATTATTGCCATCAATTTTGAAGTTTCAAATTTCAAGATTCATAGAAAAAATTAAGACTTCAGAAAGGGTAACGAATAAGTACCATCCGTGTATTAGAAGTATTTGATTAATCATGTCCTTACATCAATTTAGATGTCAATTAAGTACGTGTACTAAATCAATTTATTTAACATAACTTTTAGTTAATAACGTTGCTGAATTAACACATGTTCTTTGACTATATTTACAATGTTTTTTCTTATTATTATTCTTTTGGTTTTTTATTACATCAAGCATTAGAAAAACAAAATATTATATTTTTTACAACACTTTTTTCTAAAAACTTAAAGATCCCAAAACCAATATATTGATGTTCTTCTCAGCAACAGACTTCATGTCATATCATTCTCCCATGTAACTAAAGATTTTTAAAAAATAAAAATGATGTTTTCTTATTTTTAATAAATTCTTTTTTAATAAAAAAATTTAACGTGTGACATTTCATAAAAACTTGTTTTGTTTTTGTGTTTCAAAAATACTTTTAAAAAAAATAACATTTTTTATTTTTTTTTACTTTAAATTAATATTTTTTAGTGTTTTCTGATATTTTAATATGTTAATGTCAAAAAAATTAAAAAAAAATATTATTTTGATACATTTCCAAACAAAAAATCTTTAAAAAACAACCGTTACCACACTCTCAAACACTCAAATGCTATCCATAACATTTCTAAAGGAGAATCCATTTTAAACAAATTGATTTAATATAGGATGTTAATTAACACTTAAGCTTATATAAAAACCTAATTACTCAATTACTTTCGATTTATTAACCTAGTTTTAAAAAAGTAGTGTCTCAAAAAAAAAAACACAACTTCTCAATTTCAATATGTTATCATAGATTTTAGTCATAAAGTGGGAATGTCATGTATATTTTTTTATATTATTTTATCAAGTTCCTTCATAGAACAAAGGTCATCTTTGTTCCACTTATAAATATAATAGAGTTTTATGTTGTATTTCTTGGTGATGAAATGAAATAATAAAAGTTGTTTTTATATAGCTAATAATGTTGATGAGCATTTGAACTTAATGAGAAAGTTGTTAGAGAGATGGAGTTAGAGTTTCTATGGTAGGAAAATTATTTACTCTCTCCTTGTCATACATTTTTGTTAGTCATGAAAAAATATGATGGGTTAAAGAAAATGAACTAAATCTTTTGTTTTGTTTTTTATAAATGATGCCACTAATGAATAATGAGAAAACTTCAAATAAAAAATGAACTTTTCATAACCTCTATCTAGTTTGGCTAGGATTGTTCCTTAAAAAAGAGTTTCTTATGAAAACAAAAGACACTCTAACACTTAAGTCAATAAGTTTATAAAAAAAAAATTAAGTTGCATGAAACATATATCTAAATATAGTGGCTAGAAATTGTATAGCTGACCCTACTTTGCTAGTTTTTGCATGGCTAAAACTTATAAGGCTTGTACCCTTGCATAGCTTGTTTATTATCAGGCTTTGTATGGTTATCTTTATATGGTCAAAGATGAGATCTAGATTTTGCTTGAAAATTAAGTGTATTTATATAATCAAATCTTGGGCTTTCTTTATAGAGAAGGAGATGTATCATTGGTGGAAGAATTGGTATACTACCATTAGCTAGTTATGGTGGCTATGTTGGTTAATGTGTCTTGTTATGGTTGTAATGCAATACATGTCATTCATGAAAATATTGGTAACGAATGTTTTGTTTTCAAAAACACATATACACTACAAAAACTATAAATTTATATTTAGAGTTGTTTAAGGTTTATACAAAGATTACATGAAGATCAAATGTTTTTTTTCTTTGAATAATTACTTTAATCCCGGGTTACCGCAAATTACAAGTCGTTCAAGAATCCAACCTCTAAAAGTAATCCATACAAACTAGCAACAAAAAATCCTCTAAACCCTTTATAAGAGAGAGGGATTGTTATATCTTTGAATACTAGCTCTTTTCTTTTGTGTTTTTCAAGTGTTTGTGTGTTGTTCTTTACTAATATAAAATAAAAGGCATAACTTTCTATTTATAAGGAAACTTAAAAACTCTATAAATGATAAAATATCAATTTACCCTTTAAATAATATCACATATATTATTTTAGGCTTATTTAAAAAACTTATTGTTTTTAGGTCTAGAATTGTAATCCCTGTATTAATTACATTATAGTCTTTAATTTTTAAAATTTATTTGCAATCAAGTCACACTTGATTAATTATCCCAATTTAATTTTTAACTAATGATTCTTATGTGTGTGACCCATTATGTTCTCTAATAAGTTGGCCTAAATATAAATTATAATCATAAATAAAATATGATTAAATAAGCTAAATAAATTAATTTATTATCAATTCAATAATTAATTGATTTATATATGAAGATCAAGTACATGTCTAACAACCTATTATAATCTTTCAAATATTAGAAAAATCATAAATAGTTTGACATAACCTTTCAGTGATCAATTTTTTAATGTAAATATTATTCACTCATCAATAATGTTATAATTTAGACATTATAGAATGAAGTGTGTCTACTATACAAATCATGTTTGTTCTTAACACCATAGTCACTAATTATTTAAATAAGATTTGCGATTTTTTTCAAATTTAATTCCACCTTGTGCAAATATTTTCAATCAATACTATTTGAGAATAAATATAATATTTTTACTAAGTCATCTCGGATGATAAATTTTCTTTAATTACTTAAATACCTTTATATAGTTGATGTTATATCCAATATCTGTTAATTTGTTACCTTTGATTAGGACAGTGTGTACTCAGATCAAAATATAACACTTCCTATATAAAATAACTTATTGATATCAAGTCTATGGATCATGTACATATTAGTTACCCAATATCATCTAGTGAGTCTTTCCTAATATAATTCTCATACAAGTCAATTTGGTATACATATCATCTAACAAACTTCTATATATTAGTTTCAAGTATCCTTCTCATGTTTTCATGCAATATATACGAATCTTATAATTATAACAATTTTATAATGTTATGTGCAAAATATTTATGTCACAAGGATTTTATCTTAACTCTAAATTTATTAATTAAATATTTGATGAATATTAAAAATAAATAAATATTTATTAATAAATTAAATATATTTAAATGAACAAAGTTAATGTTACATGCAACCAACTGATTAGCTACATGACATATCCATTAACAATGAGTGGTGTTATTGACATAGAAAATGATGCAACCAACTGATTGGCTACATGACATATCCATTAACAATGAGTCGTGTTATTGACATATAAAATGGTGTCTACTTTACATAGAAAACTTATGTGTGTATAAAAAAAATTATATGCATGAAAATAGCTCAAGAGAACCTAAAATAATACATAGAAAAATATTCCAAAATAGAATTGAATAGAGTAGGCCTGGTGTTGGTGTCGCTTAAAAATCCCAGCCATTTAGGCTAGTAAAATTTCTTTTTTTTTTTTATTGTTGGTATTATCACTTTTCTTACAAGGGTTTGATGATTTTAATTTGAATGATTACTGACTCCAAATCATTGTTGAAAATAGAATCGTAAAAAAAATCTATTATGTTGTATATAGAGATTTATACTTCTTTGAAGAATCCTTTTATAAGTCTATGACTAAAATTAAAAATAATACTAGATTATTTACTTGCGCTATATTGCGAGTCAAGTTAATTTTTTCTCAAAAAAATAATGTTCAAATATTGTTATTTTTTTTGTATAAGGGTTGACTCGATATTATCTAGTTGATTTTACAGGTCCAAAAACAATTCGGATGACTTGTAAAAATATAGTTTGACTAAAACAAAATTCAAGATGATATCTTTTCTTAATATTAAGATAACAATCTATTGGATTGACTTGGATCAACCCAAGTTAATATGTTAAATTTGTAACCTGGGTTATGAGATTATGATAACCTCATAAAAAAAAAATCAAAACAAATTATAAAGCTCAATTTTCAATTAATCTAATATTGAAGGATGAAATTGAAAAAAAAACTCAATTAAAAAAATGACTTAAAAAACATTATCTGAGTTAACCTATCAAATATGTGACTCAAGTCATAAAATTAAGATAACCCTATAGAAAGAAAAAAAATGTAAAAAGTTTAGTTCCTAATCATTTCAATATTGAAATATGGGACTAAAAAAGAGCATAAAAAAATTATCTAAGTAAATCTGTCAAACTCGTGACTCGAGTCATAAGACCAAGATAACTTCATAGAAAAAAATAAAAAAAATAATTTGATTTAACCTATATTAATTTTTCAAATTTATGACTCCAGTCATGAGACTAAGATAACCTCATAAAGAGCAAATTAAAACAAATTATGAAGCTTAATTTTTAATTAATCTAGTTGAATCTAATGTTGAACAATGAAATTTGTAAAACTTTTAATTAAAAAAATAAGTCAAAAAATAAGTCAAGCTAATATAGGTTTGGGTTAACCTATTAAATATTATTCTTGAATCATGAGGTTGCAATAACCTCATAAAAATTAAATCAAAATAAATTATGAAGCCTCATTTTCAATCAAACACAATATTAAATGATAAATTAAAAAAAAAACTGAGTTAACTAGATTAACTTATTAAACCCACAACTCGAATCATAAGACAAAAACAACACAATAAAAAAAATTCAATGTTGAAGGACAAGAGACCAAGATAAATCTTATAAAAAAATAAAAAAATATCCTAATTTAACTAGAGTTAATATACTAAAATTTACGATCATAATCATAAGATTAAGATATATTTATAAAAACAAATTAAAATAAATTATAAAATATAATTTTAAATTTTAAATCATATCAATAAAAATATGAATATGTTTGGTGTTGTTACATGTTTATATGTCCTAGATAGTTCTTGATGGGTTTTATTGAGAAAAATTGATCTCATAATGAATAGCCTAACAAATTGTATTTATTGTAAATATTGAATAAAATATAAACTCAATTTTATGTTATTATTTCTTTGCTTTAGTGTTTTTTTCTCCTTCCTTTAGCTATATTATATGGCTCTTTTTAGATTTTTTTTTATTATTATATTCTATGGTAATTAGAATAAATATTTTAAAAAATCTAGATTTAAATATTGGAGAGAGAAAAAACATATTCCTTTAGTACAAATATTTCTTTCTTTTCACAAATTTTTTTTTCTTAGAGAAAATATCTTCTTCTTTTTTCCAACTACATATTCTTTTGAATTTAAAACTAAGATAGTTAAAATAAATATATGTAAGAATTTCAATGTTTCAAATCAAAGAAAAAACATATTTTGCATAATCAAAACACTCATCCTTATTAATGTATTTTCTTTGTTTTTTGGTTTTGACTGAAAACATCCTTTTTATTATAAGTCCAATTTTAAAATATAAATCATTATAATTTGAACAACAAGTTTTAATAATAAAAACTAAAAAAATACATTTGTAACTTTTATTTCACTATATGAAAAACATAAAAGAATAATTATTTTTATAAAACTATATAAATAATAAAATAGATATTATATTCTTGTTGAATATTCATAAACAATGTTTTTTTGTTTTTCATATACAACAATTCATCAAGTGATTATTTATATTGCTATAAAAGTTCTAATTTTATTTAAAATTTATAGCATAACAAATTATTTTTTGAAACATCATTTTAATATTTTTATTTAAATACAATTTCATTATAAAATACAAAAAACTAAAACAATTAAACAAATAAATAAAAGAAAGATGAAGGTTGGGCTCGCCCACTTAACCTATTAGAGAAAGCCTAGAAGTTAGGGGTAATTATTTTCAGTTTTATTTGGTTTTTATTAAAAAAAATAATCAAACAAGTTTTTTTTTTAAAAAAATCAAACCAGTTCAAATCAACCGGTCTTGCTTAGATTATTTTAGAATAAAAATCGGTTCAAACCGACCAATTTCATTTTTGTTCGGTTTGACTCATTTTTTTCAGTTTGATTTTGATTTTTTTGATTTCAGGCTTATAAAACCAAACCGAACCGGTCAGTTTTTAAAAATTCTAATTGATTGAATCTGTTTTTTTTATGGTTTGATTTTTTTAATTATTTTTTTATTTTCATAATTTAATTGGTTTTTTAATTTTCTTTTTCACCCTTACTAGGAGCGTTTGGGATTGATAGTTAATACGTATAAGCCAATTATTTAATTTATATAGAAAGTTCATCATGATGCATTAACTATAAATTATTTTCATAACAAAGTAGGGAGCAATGTATCTCCAAAATGAAAAAGTTTTTTTCTTTCAATAAACACAGAACTATGTTTAGGCAAATTTTTTAACCTAAAAATTATTTCTTTTATATATATATATATATATATATATAATGCCATGTGATTTTAATAAAGACTTATAATGACTTGAAAAGTAATTTAAAAAATAAAAATAAAAACTTTAATGATTTTTATGCTACAAGTGTGAAAATTAAGAAATAACTAATTTGAAAAAATATAAAAAAAATTCACAATAAAAAAAATTAGGCATTTTATTCTTGAATATCCTTGAGAAGATGCTTTTTCTTTCAATTATACATATTAGTTTGATTTATAATTATTCATAAAATAATTCCTGAAATTACTATTTAAAACCCTAATATTACCATTAAAAAGGTCTCATATTTTTTGAAAAGTATAGTTAACACGACTAAAAGATTGATGTCTTCTTTCAAGTGCAGGAGTATTGACATAATAAATAATCCAGCAAGACTGGGGTCGAACCATAGGAAAATTAATTGTATAAATTATAAACAATAATAATAATACAACAACAACAACAACAACAATAACAATAATAAAGAAGAAGTTGATGAAAAATTTGATATGAAAGATCAATATGAGGATTAAACAATGATAAAAAATAAATTTCAAGATTAGAGGATCCACTAAAGTTATTTTAAACAAGTATAGTATAAACTCTTATTAGTCAATTGGAAACTACACACAAAGAAGGTTCCAATCAGATTATAAATGGTTAATATGATTACATTAGTTATCTTATTCGAATAATATTAACACTTGTAAATATTGTCAGGTATTCATAATTATAACTTATGTTAACAACAAATCAAGTTCCTTTCTTAGCACAACTGTCGGTTACACCATACGGTTGGGCTATGAAAGTGTTAAGTATTTGTTGTACCAAGTGTTATATAACATAAATCTAGATTAACCATTTAACAAACAAAGCATTAGGAGTGAACAAGATAACAAATACAAAACATGTTAGTATCAAACATTAAGGTCCATGTTAAGTTTACACTATACTTATTCTTACACCATTAGTGTAACCTTTTCACATTGACATAATAAACTTAAATAAATATAATGAAAGAGAGAAATATAAATAAACAAGATAAGAATATAAATAAGATAAAAATTAACTAAGTAAAGAAAAAGAAATGAATAGCTAAACATAATAAAAGCTTAAGCATTACAAAAATATAAAGAGAGAAAGCAAGAGCATGATCTTGATTTGGAAACAAATATGCCTAAATGCATGATAAATGTCTTCTTTTATAGGTCAAAATTTGAAACTATTGATTTGATGACTAATTGTTGAGTGGGTGACCACATCTTGACTTGGTGACAATTCTTATCTTCTTGTCTAAATAAAACGTCATTAATAATATCAAAATTTGAACCAACCTTTCACATGAAAATTCTAGAAAATTGTCTCAGCTTTCCAGGAAAAAAAATTAAGGTAATTTGGACTTCTAGAACTTGAGATATGGGTTGAACACTAAACAGTATCTGGACTACAAAACAGATTCGAACTTCTATGTTGTTGCTAAGATTTGGACTTCCAAACAGCAGAGTTGAGTTTTGACTTCCTATGAAAGTTTTATGCATATATCTTAGTTTTCCATCCATACAAAGCAGATCTAAATCTGAGATCTACAACTCCAGATATGACCCAATAACTAAATAGTGTTCCAGTTTAGACTGCACCAGCATCTCTTTTCTAAACTTCACCCTCTCTTTGTCCTTTCAATTTCAGTACCTCAACTCATCAATTAATCCTTTTATTTATGTGATAGACTTGCATTTAGGATATTTACCATAAATTAAAGGTATCTTATGACATCAGACTTGTTATTATAAAATATACTTTAGTTAAAGAGTAATTGATACTTCAAG
This sequence comes from Populus pruinosa, assembly GCA_026413675.1. Lineage (NCBI taxonomy): Eukaryota > Viridiplantae > Streptophyta > Magnoliopsida > Malpighiales > Salicaceae > Populus > Populus pruinosa. The sequence goes on from CM048598.1 coordinate 8,315,391, forward strand.
TGCAAAATAATAATATAAAACATTGATAAAAATATATTTTTAATTACTAATCAATACTATAATCATATAATTTTTAAAATATCATTATAACTGTTTTATTTCAAAAGGATCTTATTTCATAATGTTAAAAGTGTTTTAAAAAATTAGAAAATGCAACCTAGGTGCGTATAAGCCTAAAAGCCAAGGTCTCTATGTTTTTTTTTTTTTTAAATAAGCTAAACAGATTGTTCACTTGATTTTTTATTCTAAATAATCATATGTCATGTATTGTACTTAGACAAACAATATTCATGTATAACAAACATATCCATATCTGATAATAGAAAAATAGAATCAGGATAATTTGATACATTTAAATTTTAACTTATCTTTCACTTAAAAATATCAAAAAATAATAATTATATCAATATATATAAGAATCATTAAGTAACCTTGCATGGTCTATTATATTTGCCAATTTAGATTTATTGGAAGGTGAAGAGCCAAGAAGATGAAAGAGGTATATGATAGATTAATTCAAGATATTTAGACTTTGTTTTTCATGAGACTTGCAAATTCAACTTGTTTTCTTATTAGGTTTATTTTTTTATTGTATAATTTTATATTAATGAGCATAACTTGTAATCTAATCATTAAATCATGCTAAAAACTTACTAGAAGATTCTAAAGATATTTTTTAAAGTTAAACTTTTGTAGCAATATAAATTTAGTAAGGCCTTGCAATAAAACCCAAAAAGTTATTGTTCAAGATTTCTAATATTTTCCTAGTTGATTTATAATTTTTATTTTATTTTATTTAGAATTTTTTTGTTATTTTTTCAGTTTTATTTAAGATGTTTTACCTAATATAAATAAAATTATTTAATTTGTATTTAAAAAATTGATTGATTATTCAAAATAAAACTTGTGTGAAAAGCTTGTTTAGTTCTCTTTAGAACTATTTAGAATTTATCAAAAAATATTTTTTTCATGTTGTTTATCTTCATACTTTTAGTTTTTCATTCATTATAATTAAGATTTTATCCAATAACTACAGTTATTTAATTCAAGTAATCACTAAATCATGTTGTTTTCAACTTTATTATGGATTCTAATTAATTATAGATTCTAATATTCTTAGTGTCTTGGCTCCCATTAGAAACCTCAGTAACTCCAAAATCTCAAGTTATTTTTAATTTCTAAGTTCTCATTTAGTTAAATCTTAGTCGTATACTAATGCAATCATCATTAGTTTTGTTGAGAATTTATTAACAAGGAATAAAGTAATACGGGAAGACTAAAGGTTCACCCTAAAAACAAGATTTCAAATCAAAGATGCTCATTCACTCTCCAAAAATTTCAAGATTTTTACAACTACAGAGTCTCTCAAATATATGGGGATATATTGAGGTTAAAAAGAAATCAGCAGTGTTCAGCCGCAGCAGGGGGTTGCATTAACCTGGAAAAATCCCCCCACCCCCCCAGTTATTTCACATACTCCATTTTCTCGTGTACACGCCGTTATACGCCATTGGCAATTCTTGCTCAAATAGCACTAATTATTCAAAACACCCTTGAGACGGTCCAGCCCTTCAGCAGATATACTCCTCCTCCTATGGTTCCTAGGAATTTCAATCTTAGGAGGTGGATCAGGAGAGAAACAGATCACTAAAACTGTCAGGTTGTCGCATGTGTTGCGCTGGAGTGCTTCTGTGACAAGAGCTTTTGAGCACCTCTCAGGATCATTATGCATCATTAGCTCCTTCCTAACAATTGTGACTGCACATTGGCTACTCATTACATCCCATAGACCATCACAGCCTAGTATCAGAAACTCATCTTCTTCCGTCAGATTAATCTCCTTCAACTCTGGCTCAGAACTTAAGGGGCTTTTCGAACCTTTAGAGCCTTTAATGTGCCAATCTCCAAGAGCACGAGCAACCGATAATTGGCCATTAAGGTAGCCATCATATATCACCCCTCCTAATCTCTCAATTCTTTGTCTTTCTGAGCTGCAGTTGGGCTTGTGGTCCTTCGAGAGCTCAACCGCTCTTCCTCGTTTGCCCAACACAGCTCTTGAATCACCAGCATTAGCGATAAGCATGGTCCTACAAGAATGCAGTATCGAACGGAAAAATTACTAACACGGGTTTATCAGCACCTACAAATTCCAAAGCAGTTTAGTTTTTCTCTCACCTTCCCAAAATAAGGGCCATCAAGACAGTGGTACCAGATGAACTATCAATAGATTTAGTATCAGCAAGTGCATGATCAGTCTTCACGAAGGCACTCTTAATTGCCCTCTTTGTGCCTGAGGGAAACTGGGAGTCTTCGACAATGAAATTAAGAATGTTCTCTCTGGTAAAGGAGGCTGCATCAGTGCCACCATGTCCGTCAAACACCTGCGGAAATAAACAACATAAGTGCACCAACTTAGTGAGCTCTACAATATTTAAGGCCAGTTGTCAAGTAAGCTACACTGATGCCTCTTTATCACCTGTTTAAAAAACAACCATATTTTGGTTGGATCACTATGTATGCAGAAAAAACAGGTTACGGACACAAGAAAATGATTATGTCATAGTTAGGAAAATTCTTTAGATCAAGGAGAAATGACTCAAGTATTCTAACCTAATAGCAACTTACACACCCCATAAAATGCACCGGGAGAGGGTAATTCTGCTGATGTAACAAGATGTTTATGTAGATTATCTACACATATATGCTCATCCTCCATGTACTGCTTTGGTCCTTTCTCCGACCAGCTTCCAGAGCGAAAAATAGGGAGAAATACAGAATTTTCAGATGATGGTGAGACCAATCCCAAAATTGCAATTTCTGATTCCTACATGGACAATAGAGAGGCACAATCAGATGAAATCTGCATTAAATACATGGATCATACACCCATGTATAAAATGATCCATCAAACTTTCCTCAATAAAACATATATTCCTCCTAAGAACCTGAAATTGAGCATGCATCCATTTGTGCAAGCACTAACAAGACAAACACATACATGCAACATATTTGTATGAGGCTAAAGATTACACGGGCTTCTCAAAATTAATTGCAAGACATTACATTGTTGCTTAATAAGTTTTTGGGTTCTAAAAATGCACAATAGTCTAACTCTTTGCACATTTGTTGCCATAATCAATTCAGCACGCAGTTTTCAAATAGAACTTTTTGGATGTTTCGCAGCTTATTCTGAATAAAGTGCTATTACTTGACTACAGTAGGACCTCGAAAAGACCTGTATGGATTAATTTCCTAATATCAAGAAAACGTTTCCTAACATCCTAATTTGAGGAAGTGTTTTCTGACTTTTGTTTCAACCTTTCGCAATTTTGCAAAAATAATTAAGCATTTAACTATCAAACAAAGTTCAATTGTGCAGGCTAAAATAATACGACAGTTTCTTTTCAACTAAATCAAACAATCTCTTGCAATCACTTGATTGAATGCATGGATCTCAATCCATAAAGAACAAGGTTTAAAATACCATGGATAGGAAACAATATTATCTTGTATTAGAATCTCCTTCAACTATAACAGAATGATAGAAGAAGGTTGGATAAGAAGAGAAATTAACTCACAAAATCTGTAAAAAATGCAGAGCTGCTACAATGCCTGACCATTTTGACGTTTCTTGGAGGTTTACCAGTAGTCAATTGGTTCAAATTGTCCAAATTCTCATCCTTTCCATCTTCCATGGCAGACACACTGCCCTTACAAGTACCACTACACCCTCCATCCAATCTTTCTATCTGAAGTGAAGCATTAGTTTCGAGAGCCATTCTCCAAGTCTACTCCATTCTCAATTTTCAATACCACAAAAAAAAGGAAGAAGAAGAAGAAAGAAATGAAAGAAGCAAAAAATATAGAACAATTGTACTTAGCTGGACAGACCCTTAGGCCATGGACAAGCCATATTTAGATATATCCTAAGAAAATCCCCCAGACAGCAAAAACTAGCTGTCCGCCAGCTGATTCAAAGCAAAGCACTGGATCCAAGAATCAAATGCTAACTAAGGTAAACCATTTCTTTCGCTACCAGTAAAAAATTACCCCTCTCAAATTCTTGAATTCTTGAAGGAACTAAACACATCTCCTGAAACTTTTACAACAAAAATCAAGACCAACAGAAAACCCAGATAAGAAACTAGTCCATAAAGAACGAGAATTCAAACACTAGAGAAAATTGCACAACCCATAAGACATGGCAGGAGAAAAACAAGAGATGACGCACATGAAAGTAGGGAAAGGAAGGCCATTAAGAGGAAAGAGAGAGAGTTTACATTTTTGTGGTGAAGTAACTGAGGGATTCCAGCCTTTTACGGTAGCCATTATAGGGAGTTGAAACTTGAAAAGAAGATGGGCTACTGACACGTGTTATTAACGGAATGGACATAGGATGTTGTTTTGGTTTCTTGGTTCTCCATGTCTTCGAATTAACCATGAGATTGACATTAAATAATGTCGTTTTTTTTGGCCGCCTCTACGAAATTATTTGTTGAACTAAAAATCTTGATGCCAGATAGCTTCGTTATTAGAGGATTTGGCAGGTGCTGGCTAGGTGAAAAATGCTTCGTCATGGGCAAAGTTGATTTTTTATTTTTTATAATATAAAAAAACGATGTCAAGGTATTCCTAGCCGGTTTTAAAGAATTAAAAAACAAAAAATTTAAAGTCCAGTCATATTTTTTAAGAGTTTAATATTTTTATTTTTTATAAAAATATTATATATATAAATTTTTTCAATATATTTATATATTTTTAAAAATCTAAGTTCAAATAAAAAATATTATACTTAAAAATAAAAATTAAAAGATAGATGTACATCAAGATATTTAATTTTGATTAGGTCTATAATTTTTATTTTTTATTTTTGCAACTAGGTGGATGGTTTTTTTTTGAAGAAAAAATTAGATAATGCATCATTTGATTTATCTAAATTCCGACAAATGTGGTGATTGAAAAATTAGAGCTTAATTTTTTTCTACTCAAAAACCCATTTTCGTCAAAAACCCTGTTTTTTAATATATTTTAATCCAAAACACCTATAAAAAAAACATGAGAACCATGATAAATTTATTTATAGCCTTAAAAAAAACCCTCTAAAAACCAAAATTAACCCGAATTCAAAAATCAAACCGAACTCATATGTGTTTTTTCATGAACTTTAAAGGTAAATAATAATAATAATAATAATAATAATAATAATAATAATAATAATAATAATATAAACTCCTCTCATTAAATGGAATCATTTAACATAAATATTGTCTGTTTTAGTGGACTAAATCAATGTTAACAATACTTTTCTCACTCGCTGCTACTAAAATCCAGTGATCTCTCTCCCATCTCTTAACTAGGGACTAAAAATTAGGACTAAATTACTAAAAAAAATTTGAGGACTAGATTAAAAAAATATAAAATTTTGCATAATCTATCCACATTAATGTGTCAGAAGATGAATAATGGAGTCTTGCATGGTGAAAAAACCACAACTTTTTAGAGTAATACTTAATGGATCCAATAACATGATTTTGTTTAAATATATGTTAGAAAAAGCAACAACAATGAATGAACCGAATTTTAAAAGCAAAGATGATAATAATGACTAGAAAAAAAGGAATGTTTGTAAAAAAAAAAAACCTACAATGTTGAATGTTGAATTTAAAAAAAATTTAATATTAAAGGATGAAATTAAAAAATATTTAAAAAATAATAATAAAATAAAATATTTTAATTAGGTTGTGAGGTTGGGCCAACCTCATAGAAAGTATATTGAAAAATATAAAAATGATCAATTATTCCATAATAATTCAAAAGTAAAAGAATGAAATTGTAAAAAAAAATAAGTCAACAAAAAGAAACCCAAAAAAATATAACACTTGCAAATTTCAAATAAGATTATCAAACCTAATGAATCAAATCATACGAATGTAATAACCTAATAAAAGGCAATTGAGAAAAATAATGAATCTTAATTAAAAAAATAATTGTAAAGGATGAAACAAAAAAATATAAAAAAAAGATGATGAAGAAAATACCTAGATCAACCAATCATACATCGATTATGAGGTCAAGATAATCTAATTGAAAAGATACCAAAAAGAATCACAAAGCCCATTTTTCAAAATAAACAACATTAAAAAATGAAATAATAAGATAATTTCAAAAAAAAAAGTAATATCAATCTATATTGACTTTTCAAACTTATGACCTGAGTTGCTAAACTAAAAGCATCTTATATGAAAAAACCATAAAATTCAATTCTTGATAAATCAAATATCGAATAATCAAATAAAAAATAAATTATACAAAATGATCCATAATATAAAATAATAATTTAAAAAATAAAAATTAAATTTAAAAAAAATAAATAAATGAGAGCACAAGTTAGAATTTTGAATTTAAGGGAAAAATTAAAAAGAAAAATCAAATTAATAAAAGGATCCAACAAAATCAAAAGAATGAGGAATTTATTTAAAAAAAAATAACAAATCACAATTATGGAAATTGAAAACAAATCAAAATTTAGCAAAAAAACCATGAACAAAAATTAAAAATAAAAATAATAAAAATCAAAGTTAAAATATCAATAAATAATATAAAATTTTGAATGGAATGCATGATTTTCGAGGGGTAGAGAGAAATAAGAAAAAGAAGAAAAAAGATGTTACCGCAACACAACATTGCATAAACAACGACACATGTCACTCCATGTATAAAGAGATGATGTAACGTTTTTAGCACCATAACAAAGCTATTGTTTGGATATTAAAAGAAGTTGCATGCAAAGCTAGAAGATTGCGAGCTCCTCTCACCCACTAGTGTGTGTTTTGCACACATCTATTAATTTTAATTTTTAAATCATATATTACTTTTATTAAAATGTCAAATTGGTTTTAACTCTGCTTGATTATAACTAAAAAAAATAAAATGAAAATATGAAAATATCTCACAATGCCAATTAATCAATTTTTTATTTTTAAGGAAAATTTAGTTATTTTTATGCTTTAAAAATGTAAAAATACATAATTATCCTTAATCAATTTAATAATAATTAATAGACCATTTTATAAGATTGTATTACCTTTAACAGCTAATTTATTAATTTTTTTGAGAAGAGTAAAATAATCATTATACTATTTCAATAAATAATAAATTCTTTAATAATGAATGATATTTTTTCCAAACCAATTAGCTTTTATTAAGGTGTAGATAACTAGATATGATAGTTATGAGTTATACTTGTGTAAATTGGACCCTCACTGTGGTCGGATTTACCCCCTTTTTTTTTTTTTAATGATTTCTTAACTATTGAACGATTGATGAAACATTTCTCTATTTAGTCCCATTTTCTCTTCCTCGATTAATGTACATCATTTATCATCTTTGAATTAATAAGAATATCACTGAAAATATTTCTATTTCCATTTAATTTTTTTCTTGCTGATTTGTTTTAGCAAGCATATATATATATAATTGTGAGTTATTGACATACGCTCTGGTTCAAAATTAATGATTTTTTGTTAAATAGTCATTCATCTTGACGAAAGAAGAATAAACAACAACAAATATGTTGTAAATTGAGGTGAAGCTTTCCTACACTGCGCATGTAAACACCACATTCAGAGCTCAAAAGGGAGTTTGTATCAAGGTGGAGCACTTTGACTAGTGGGACAGCAGCTATCAACCTGTTGCCATGTATATGCTGTTCCACATAAATTAGTTCCGCGTGGAGATGGAGTTAGCACGTAACCCAAGTTGAACTGAGCTTGTACGTTTGATCACAGTGGGTGTGCGTGTCCTAAAACAAAAACTTTGCAGATTTTCAAAAGTGCAATGGTTCTTTATTGTTTATTCAGTTTCATCTTTCATATAGGTCTTATGATACAGCAAGAGGTGATGTTGCAATCATCGCTAATAGAACAAGGATGGCTGACTTTACACAGCCACATGTCGAGTCTGGGCTACTTGTAGTAGCTCCTGTTAAAAAAAGGAATTCAAGTGCTTGCTCTCTTCATATATTTTTTGAAGATGGTGCGGCAGTTCAGGCAGTACAGCTCATTGGAGTTAGCTTCTTCTGGTCGAAGCTCAACATCTACACGTCTTCAAACATTTCTTTCATTTGCTGATGGAAAGGAACAGGAAGTGAAAAGCAGGCAACTGGAAATGGCCTCTAATCGAAATGAATCCATGGACAGTTACAGTTCCAAGAGACGAGACATTGAATAGCTTCCAGATGAAAGTCCTCATGCTAGTAACGAAGCCTAATGATCCATCATCAACGTATTGTTACACGGTGAAGTTTCCTTTCGGGGCTAGTTCATCTCTTTTCAGTTGATTCTTGATGATGGCCTGCAATTGCAACCGCCTAAAGGCATTTACAGGCAACATAAAAGAGAATTATTGGCAGCAACTTTTAGTTCTTACTTTGACATGTTGCCCGCGCTAAGCCGTGGGCATCCATTCTGTTGTATATACATATATATACTCGTCTGAATCAAGTGACGCTAGAAGTGGAGAATGGGAAAAGCATTGTGCATAGATGAAGTTGAAAGGAAACAAAATCATTGTAAAAAAAAAGCGCAATAGCATAGTTCCGAGTTTGTTTAAACACCAATCAGAGAAAATATGGCTATAGTGACCCGAAGAAGCAACAGTGGCAGCAAATAAGCATCAGCAATGCTTTGGCAAGTCCAAACATGAAATGGCAATAAAAAGAAGAAGAAGAAGAACCTGCCAGCAGTGCTTTATAACAGAGAAGGTGCTAAGAATGGAGCTGGATAGAGGAGGTTAGCAAGGGACAACAAAAAGGAGCCTTCTGAGTGTGTGTATACAATGAATTTATTTATTCGTTTATAGGGGTATGAAGCTGCCAGACACCTCTTAAAACCTAGTGGGATCTTCCAGACAGCCAGTCACCCTGCGTTTCAATAACGGCATGTTTAAATTAAGGGAAAGAACATGCGGGACTGAGAAAAGGATTTGGAATAAGAAAAAAAGATGTCATTTACTTGAGAACAATATTACGCATAATCTAAGAGGATGCATAACCAAGAAAAAGCAATGCTTCCCTGTATAAAAATTTGGCGAAGTAGAGAATATATATGAGAATTTATCAAGCACAGTACCTCTGCATGGTCGGGTGATGAAGAACTCAGCCTGTTCGCTGGCAAGGATGACTTATCAAGGATTGGAGCTGCTGGTGGGTGCTCTTCTGCTCGGTCTACCTCTTCCTGATAGCTGCTTTGCTCTGTAACAGCGTTGATGCATAGAAAAAGATGTCAGTTAGTAGGATTAGAGTGCAGCAGGGAAAAGATTGCGAAGAGCAAACCAAGTGGCTAGCGCGATGTACTTCACCACCGAAGGTTCAATGAGTTAAAAATCGATGCATCAGTGTGTTTCTTTCATTACTTATCTCATTGTATTTCTGCCTTGTATATTATTGTTGCCAAAAATTAAGGTGGTGATTTTGTTAAAGATTGTAAATTTCAATTTAGCTCTAATTCATCAGGCTATTTTAATCTTTCAATTGGTATTAGAGTTTGGATTTCTTATTTGAGGTTTAATCACCAATGAAAAAAAAAATCATGCCACATGAGGATCAATGTTTAACTAGGGCTCCCTTCTTCCCCCTACCAAATGCTTCCTTTTCAGGGGAAATATGTGTTTAAAGGTCATATGGATATGACTTATCCACCCAATGAGCATATTCTAACTTGGAGACTATTTGAGCGTTCTCTTTAAATTAATCCATACCATGGGTTATTTTGCGCCATGCTAGCCCAAACAATGAACTTGATGGACTTATAATTTGGGTTAATTATGACTAACTTGGAGACTCGAAGGAAAATCGATCATCTAGATCTTATGCTTCAAAATATTCTGACCTTTTCAAAATATATAGATTCACCTCTCTTATCTATGGTTATTTACTTACAATGATTTTCATTGTAAATCAGTTTGATGTTCAATGACCCTCTTTTGAAACCCTCCTCTTGTATATCAAACATATTTTCTTTCTCAAACATCTGTTTAAATGGAATAGTGGTGCTAATGGTTTATCTACAAAGAAACCACACACCTTTCTCTTTGGTCAGCTATAACGTCCTTCCTTTAACTAATGGATTGATGATCTCACACATGTGGTCAGAGGGCAGTAAGAACAAAATTGGAAATTAGAGGCACAGGTGTTTCGTTTCCACCTCAGAGCGGTTGTTTAGGATTTTCTACTAGGAGTAGGTTTGAAAATGGAAGAAGAAGAGAGTGACGATGAAGAGGTAGATCCAACCGAGCCAGCTTGGAGTGATCTTGCTGATCCTATGGCATAAGCTTATTTTCATCTCCTGGTGCACCCATTTGATGCATGCTCTAGCTTACTTTTATTCCACCTTGATCTTGTGCTTTTAAACCTTGATGATGCAATATTTATGTGTCGATTGTTGCTCTTGGTTTCTGTGAACTTATTTTGTACTTACTTATGATTATGGTCTAAATGTGTTTACCTCCTTTTCTTTTTTTATGCCAGAAGGGGAGAAGATTGTGCAAAAGGGAGATAGTTGTGATGCATCATGCATGTCTTTGAAAATATGGATTAATATATACAGGATCCATAATAGAAGAACATGCATGTTATAACACGGCTTGCTTCTTATTAAATCACGTTCTGCATTACGAAGAAAAGATTAGGCAGCCTTTAATATTTGGAAATGTAATAATGGTTGTTTTTCGAAGGATTTTTCAAATTAGTCGTTGCTCTAAAACAGATTGACTGATTTAGCTACTAGAAATCTACTCATTCTGGACTAGAAAAAGGAGAAATCACACAGAGTAATTAAAAAAATTAAAGAGAGAGAGAGAGAGAGAGAGAGAGCAAAGGATGAGAAACTAAAATTAAAATCACTATTTAGATCCATAGTGAAAGATCACATAATCCACATTGTAACCCTGATCTCTTTTACTTTTTTATTATTAGTAAAAGATAAATCCAGTTTCGATTTGTTTAAATGTGTTCCCTGACCTGTGATGCTAAAATTATATCAGAACATGTTAATTAACAAAATAAGTAACAAATTCATGAGTAATCTTTTATTAAATGGGGTCTCGTACACTAAGATTACAACTTCATTTACAATTATTATACACACCAATAGTATTCATCAGTCTTCAGGGATTGAAAAGGAACCAGAGCTCTAAACATTGCTTTTAATGTACTTCTGAAAGCATTCCTCTTCCCTACAATATTTGCACACAACTTTGTATACTTCAATCAGGAGCTTCGGGAAGCGACTCGCAAAATAGTTATCATAACCTTCTGGGACTGGTCCTAAAAGTTCCTGAAGCATCAACGCAAATCAAAACTGAAATCAGCTATTTGTGTAAACAGATTCAAAGAACTGGCTTGTAAAGAGAAGTCATGCAAGGCACTATCAAAGGAAACGTATCTGACGCAGATACAGATTGAGACATTAATATAACAATATACAGACATATGTTTGATGTTTGCATACTAATATAGACTGTTCTAAAATGAAAGATAACACGTCGAATTTGTCTCAGAGGGGGCAGATCATATTGGATTTCTGACGCTCAAAGCAGTGAGAAAGTTGCACTCAGCAGAGTATTAAAAATGGTTCAACTCCAAGAGAAGCAGGGCATCAAGTCAGCCATTCAATTTTTCTTCCCCTAGCTCCCTCCCCCTCCCCCAACTACTAGAAGATAAACTTGAACATAATATTAAATGACAATAAACTGATGACAGCATTTGTAATGTAATAAATAGTTTGTCTGAGAAATAAACCTGAATTTCATTGGGAAGTTCTCTATAATGATTCAACTTGTTTCGAATGACTCGCAACAAGTCCCGAATGCCATCAAACTTATAACGCCTATGACGACCAATGTCAGTGATGAATACAGGTTCCATCTTTTCATTCCATTTTCCACCACCCAGTGCTGTTGGTGCAATACCCTCCAATGCTTTCAGAATATCTGAGTCAGATACCCTATCTTCCAATTCTACTCTGTCACTTGTGTCGCGAAGAAATGACAATCTCAGCTCTGAATTCCAAAACATAGGATGGTGTAGCACTTCCAATGCCTTGGGCCTAACAGCATATCAAAGGTATGTCATGAACAAAAGCATTTACTTCTTCGGGAAAAAAAATCCAAACAAGAGTTAAAGATCCTAATTTTCATGCTAGAATATGACTAAAAATGAAATTATCTGTATGCTAGGAGAAAAATCCGGGGATATTTTGAAATAAAGCATACCTCAATTCAGGGTCAGGATTTAATAAGCGGGAAATAAGATCCTCAGCTTCTGGAATATACTCCACCAAGAACAGGTCCTTTCGGTTTTTAACAATATTGGCATCACGTTCAAGATGATCACCAAATGGATGTCTGCCACCAGTGATGCAGTAAAAGAGGACACAACCCAAACTAAATAAATCAACTGCACGTGTTTCGCGTCCATGATGAAGCTGTTCAGGTGCTTGCCAACCAGAACTGCCACAACCTGCAATGACATCATCCAATATCTAGGTAAAACAGCCATTCAATCAGTTATATATATGTTAGGATGTGTTCCCTTGGACAATCTACTTGGAAGAAAAATCACAGCTCAGATGAGAAATAATATTCGTAAAGCCAGAATAACAAGCTATTAACACTGACCGTGTAATGGAGACCATTGAGCTTGAATGGATATGGTTTCAGATGAGAAATACTTACCAGTAGCATGATAAGCTAATGAGGACATATCTCCAAGGAGGCGCTTGCTGATACCCATGTCAGAGAGCTTAGCACATAAAGATCTTTCCTTAATTATCAACACATTCTGAGGCTTCAAGTCTCGATGAATTATTCCCAGTTCGTGCAAATGCACAAGCCCAGAAACCATATCCCTGTATTGGATTGAAAATGAAAAGAATCCAAACATAAACATTTAAAGGAGGGTAGTAATTTTTTCTGCATCAAGCCCTGAAGCATTGAAAAGAGTTTTTCACTTACCTCATCAAAGTTAGTAATAGAGGTGAAGGGTGGCCTGTTGCTGTCCATAAACTGAGATCCTGCAGAACTCCTTTCACTGAGTCCAACCGAAGTTTATACTCTATTGCAGCTCTTGAAGTTCGGTCCTTTCCATAGACAGGATTTAAAGAGGAATCAGAGTATATTTGAATCAAGTCATCTAAGCTGCATGTACAACGCTCCAGAGATAGGTACACAAAATCCTTATCATACTCCACCCCATACCATCGAACAATATTTGGATGTCTGTCTGATGCAATGAGATTCTGAATTTCTTTCCAAGCGACATCATGATGAGTTTGGACAAGGCGTTTCACAGCAACTAGTCGACCTTCATACACACCCTCAAGAACAACAGTACCATTGCTTCCCTTAGCAATTTCTGTATTTGATACAAATAGCTTACCAATTCTGCGTCCATTGGCACCTCCATCAACAAGTTGATTAATGTCTGACAATGTTTTGTTGACACCTTCTCCCAGTGCAATTCCATTGCCGTTTTCAACACTTACATTGTTCTTTCCTGATTTTTTAGCTTTCTTCTTTTTGGAAGATGAAGTTTTTAATCCAGTACCAATCAACTGTCCCTTCAATGTAAAACTTTCTTTACTCAGGTATAAAACAAAGCACAATAACAGGATACCAACAAACAAGATGAAGGACGATGTTGTTGACCACATGAGGAGCATTCGAAACCTATAATGGACTTCACCTGCTGCAGAATGAGAAGGCAAAGCAAGCATTTCTTTACCATGTTCACTGGGAGCTGCAAGTAACATTCTTGCATGATGATCATCTAATGATTTCTCAACCCCAGGCTGTGTGGTACGCATTAGATCTGGAGCAGACAATGGGAGCATATCTTCACCATGAATATCCCCAGAGGAATACTGTGACTTGTCCTGTCGTTGGACAACAATCCTTCTAGATTGACACGATAACGGTGTATCAGAATCAAGCTCAAAGCTCAAGTTAAAAACTTCTGATGGATTCCCGACATCTTTACAAAGAAAAGTGGCACCGATTGTGGCCACTTTGGTACTCCATGAAACTTTGTCTGAATTTGGACCAAACGTTTGCAGTGCATAATCTGTCCTTAAGATGTATATTACCTGAGCGGTATTTGATGAACCAGACTTTAGCAGATCCTTATTATTGTTAAGGTCATCATGTAAACCACTCCCTTCTTCAAAACTCTGCAACGAAGATGGAGAATCAAGGCACTTAAAAGTGCGGATAAGTCTTCCAGTTTTAGCCTCGACTACAAACACAGTAGTTTTCTTAGACCCAAGCATAACAGCTCCATCCTCTGACATGTGTGGTGTAATTTTAATAAAGTCTTCAATATTCATTGGAAGTTTCTGTCAGATCAACAGTGTACATCAATGATTAAAATGTGCAAGCAATCATAACAAGAGGATGAATGCTTTGAATGTTTATAATCAACAAAAGAAACCTAATGCATGATCTTTTGAAAATAGACATCATTATTCTATACAAAAATGAACTTCTTAGCCATAGTGCCATACCATTCCACCTGAGTATTTGTAATATGCATACAACTGCCAGTCATCCCCATAATCTAAAAAGAACCCTGTAAGCCCTCCCGGGCCTTTTTCTTTATCAATGTCATGTTTGGCTGGTGCTTGATATGAAGAATATGTTGGCCCTCCAGAAGAAAATGACCAAAGAATCTTCCCAGATATTTTATCTTTAAAATAAATCGTTCCATTTAATAGAGCAACTAATTCTGTAGAATCTCCATATTGTCTGCATACAAAAAGGGAACAAAAAGGCAGAGCAGGAGTGGCAGAATTAGATAACCACAAACCACAGGTCAACAAATAGACATCAAGAAACAGCCAAAAGCAAGGTAAATTTCATAAAAAAGCCAAAATCAAGGTAAATTTCATGGAACAGCAGGCACTGTAAACGAGGTATCACGGATTGGGACCTCACAAATATAAAAGACTGAAAAAGCTCCTGAAAACATGATAGTGTTTCAAAAGAGTAGCTGTCAGGATCTGGGGGAATACCATCATGTCGTGGGTCCCACCATTCCAATACATAAAAACCATCTCACAAACTGCATCAGCTATACGTGACCTCAAAACCAGCTCGGCCACTTGTTTCATTGGATCAATAGCGGCGGCTGGCCAAAATGGATTTGTTTCCCAGACTTCACCCACGCTATATCCCCCAGATATAAACCTTCTGGCTCAAATAACCCATCCTCTTTTCTCTCACACCTGTCAAAACTCTAACCCATTCAAATCCATGGCTCTCCTCATCTTCCACAAAACTAAATGCAATTCTAACACAATAAGCATACTATGAGAGCAACTCAAATAACTCTTCTTCAGATCTAAACCGTTAAATCCCATCTCTTCTTCTTCGCACAACACCAAATATTTACAGCTATCCACATGCCGATGTTCCATCACATTGCTACCATTATCCATTTTAACCATTTCAAACCAAATTTTAATCTTTCTATGTGTACCATTCCACCTCCCCCACCCAATCACCGAGGACATAATCATACAAACAAGTCTAAATTGATGATGAAAGTAGCATGCGCTTCTATTGTCAACGATGAAAACTAGTGTACTTATCACTAATCCAAAATGGAGGTGAGATCATGATTCAATGAGCCCTCTGCGTAGATTCACGTATATGTGAGAGACTCCACTTAGCATTATTCTTAATTCAACCATGTTACGCCAAAAATCCTACTCTATCATTCATTTCATTAAACGAAAGCCCATTGTGCAAATTTATCCAAAAAAGAATAAACACAATCAATGACAAGGGTTAAACAAAAAACATTATAAAAACCGGCCCCTCGCCCCCACCCTTCCCCCAGGAAAACAAATAAAGACTTCAAACTATCAAGAAACTAAATCGAACAGGAAAAAAGAAAAAAAAGAAAGAGAGAGTACTTAGAGCATTCAAAGTAACTCACGAGAATGATTTGAGAGATCTTCCACCAGCTCGAGTTGACTCGGTGAAATCAAGACCAGAAGTCAAAACAATCCCTGCTCTCTGAGAATCCAAAACATCTCCAATTGAACTTGAAAACATATAAATTAAAATCAATAATAAACAGAAAAAAGGAACAGAAAACATCTTCATCTTCTTTTTAATTAGACTTTTGAGAGAGAGAGAGGGCTTTGTGGTGGGTTTTGAAGAATGATAATAATAAGATTACGCTCAAGGGAATTGGAAGGAAGGATGGAATCAAAGGGAAGATAGAGGTGGAAAGTTATGCCTCCGTTTCCGACCCTGCAATTTTAGGATCTCCGAAACCGAGTCCATGGTGTTCCTTACCAAGACAAGGCTCCGTTGTTTTTCTTTTGGACTTGCTCTTGTCTTGCTATACCGGCTTTGCTTACGTTTGTTTACTTCCTTCTTTTTCCTTTTTCCCTTTTTTTCCTGCTTTTTGTATTGTTTTATTTTCATTCTTGTATTATCTTCAATCCACCAATTTAGCCCCCGTGTAAACGTTTCCGTCAACAGAACCCTTTATTTTTTGATTGAAGTCAAATGAGTCCATCTCCCATACGTAACATCATCCATTTAGTCCGTCCATCAGATTATCAAAGGAAGCTTCCTTTTAGCTGTCGAAACGCGTGGGTTTGACATCTAATTTGTTTTTTATTTAAAAAAATTAAAAAAATTATTTTTAAATTATTTTAATATATTAATATTAAAAATAATTTTTAAAAAATTAAAAAATTATTAACATATATTTTAATTAAAAAATTTTAAAAATAACCATCACACCTTAACAAAAGTTAAGTGATCAATTTTGAAAATTATGACACAATTTCTACTTCATATGTGAAAATCCTGTTAAAAAATAAAATGATAGAATAATTATTTGAAAATTATCGATTTGAATTAATTCATCCTATTTAGAAAAAAAAATACTAGTGTAGGTGCCCGTGCATATCTGTGGTCCAATGAATATTTTTTAACATAAAAAAAAATATTAAAGAGATTCAAACTTTTTTAAAAAATACAAGAAAAATTTGAGAAACAGGTTATTCATTTGGCCAAGTTTAATAAATTTAATTAATTTAATAATATAATTAAAAATAGATGAAATGAATAAAAAAAATTATCATCAACTAACTATAAAAAATAGATTATCAATATTACTCCTAAAAAAAGAAAAAAGAAAAACTAGTTAACCCTGTTTGTTTACAGGAAAGTAGTTTCTTTTTAGAAAGTAAACTATTTTCTGATGTTTGGTAGTGTAATGTAAAATAAGTTGGAAAATATTTTTCAGTGTTTGGTTATATCATAGAAAATAAGCTAAAAAATAACTTATTAATATTTTATTTTTCTCAAGTTTATTAAAATAATTAGGACCAAATCTTACAAATTAAAAGGTTAAATGAGAATAAAATTAAAAAAATTTATTCATAAATTATCTCAAATAAAATAAATAATAATTAAAATAATAAAGATCAAATCTAAAAAAAATAAAAGATGAAGAAATTAAAATAATAATAGTTAACATTTCATAAATCATTTCAAATAAAATAATTAATAATCAAAAGAATGAGGACCAAATCTGATAAATAAAAAAATTCAATAAAAAAATAATAAGAAAAAAACAAATAACAATTATAAAAATGAGGACCAAAGTTAGTATAAAAATTAAATTTTAAGAGTTAAATTGAAAAATAAATATTTAAAACAAAATATATATAGTAATCAAAAGTTTGAGGATCAAATTTGATATAATCAGCAAATAATATGATATTTTTAAATTTTTCACAACTTCTAGAAAGTATTTTCCACCCAAATTTTTCAGGAAAACACTTTTTTAGAAACCAAGCCAAATTTTTCTTTGACTATAAAGTATTTTTTGTTGATCAAGTGATTAGTACTTAAAAATATATTTTTATCAAGGTTTTATATCATTATTTTGCACTTGAAGTATCAATTCTTCTTAACTAAAGCATGTTTTATAATAACATATCTAATAATATAAGATACTTTTAATTTATAGTAAATGTTCATTTTAAATGCAGACCTATCATATAAATAAAAGGATTGATTGATGAGTTTAAAAACTAAAATTAAAAGGATAAAGAGATTACCAAACTTAGAAAAGAGATGTTGGTGCAGTCCAAATCGGAACATCGTTCAGTAATTGGGTCATATTTGGAACTGTAAATCTTGAATTTAGGTCTACTTTATATGGATGGAAAGGTAAGACATAGGTCTACAACTTTCATGAGAGTCTAAGATTTAAAAAGGTCATTTTCAAGTCTAAATTGTAGCAATAATGAAGAAGTCGGAATCTATCCTGCAGCCTGAATATTGTTCAGTGTTTGGCCCATATCTAGAGTTACAGAAGTCCAAATGACCTTTATTTTTTTTAGAAAGTTGAGACAATTTCCTATAACTTTCATGTTTTCAAGTGGTTCTAATTCTAACGTTATAAATGATGTTTTGGGCAGACAAGAGAAGATAAGGATTGTCACGAAGTCAAGAGTTGGTCACCCACTCATTAATTAATCATCAAATCAATAGTTCCCAATTTTAGCCTATAAAATAAGGCATTTGCTATGTATTTAGGCATCTTGGTTTCCAGACCAAGATCATGCTTTTACTTTCTCTTTTTGTATTTTTTGTATTGGTTATATTTTGCTTTCATTAATATCAAGTTTATGTCTTTCATCTCTTTTTCTTTACTTATTTAACTTTTATCTTATTTATGTTCTTATCTTGTTTATTTATGTTTCTCTCTTTCATTATATTTAGCTAAATTTATTATATCAAGGTGAAAAGGTTACAGTAATGGTGTAAGAATAAGTATAGTGTAAACTTAACATGGACTTTAATGTCTGATACTAACATGTTTTGCATTTGTTATCTTGTTCACTTTTTAATACTTTGCTTGTTAAATGATTAATCTAGATTTATGTTGTATAATACTTAGTACAACAAATGCTTGGCACTTTCATAGCCCAACTGTATGGTATAACCTACACATGTGCTATGAAAGGAACTTGATTTGTTGTTAACATAAGTTATAATTATGAATGTCTGACAACATTTACAAGTATTAGCATTATTCAAATAAGATAATTAATATAATCATGTTAACAATTTATAATCTGATTGGAATCTTCTTTGTGTGTAGTTTCTATTTGAGTAATAAGAGTGTATACTATACTTGTTTGACATACCATTAATGGATCCTCTAATCTTGATATTTGTTGTTATCATTGCTTAAATTCTTACATTAATCTTTCATCTCAAAGTTCTCATCAACTTCTTCTTCTTCTTCTATTATTATTACTACCACCACCACCACCACCACCACCATTATTATTGTTGTTGTTGTTATATTGTTGTTATTTATAATTTAGACAATTAACCTCCTAGTGGTTCGACCCCGATCTTATTGAGTGACACAACTAAAAGATTGATATATTCTTCCAAGTGTAGGAGTGTTGAAGTAATAAATAACCCGGTAAGACCGAGGTCGAAACACAAGGAGGTTAATTGTATAAATTATAGATGACAATAATACAATAACAATAACAATAACAATAACAATAACAATAACAATAACAATAATAACAGTAGTAGTAGTAGTAGTAGTAGTAGTAGTAGTAGTACAGAAAAAGAAGGAGAAAAAGAAGAAAAAGATGAGAACTTTGAGATGGAATATTAATGTAAGGATCAAACAATGATAATAATAAATATCAAGGTTAGAGGTTCCACTAATGGTATGTCAAACAAATATAGTAGAAACTCTTATTATTCAATTGAAAACCACACACAAAAGGAGGTTCTTATAAATTGTTAACATGATCACATTAGTTATCTTATTCGATTAATGTTAATACTTGTAAATCTCATCAGGCATTCATGATTATAACTTATGTTAACAACAAATCAAGTTCCTTTCATACCTTAGGTGTCGGTTATACTATACAGTATGGGCTATGTGACACGATGAAAAAATTGATGTCTTCTCCCAAGTGCAGGAGTGTCGAAGTAATAAATAACCCGGCAAGACCGGGGTCAAACCACAGGGAGGTTAATTGTACAAATTATAAACAACAACTATAAAACAACAATAACAACAACAACAATAGTAATAATAATAATAATAATAATAATAATAATAATAATAATAATAATAATAATAATATTAGTAGTAGTAGTAGTAGTAGTAGTAGTAGTAGTAGTAGTAATAATAATAAAGAAAGAGAAGAAGAAGAAGATGATGATAACTTGGAGATGGAAAATTAATATAAGGATTAAACAATAATAATAACAAATGTCAAGGTTAGAGGTTCCACTAATGGTATATCAAACAAGTATAGTATAAACTCTTATTATTGAATTGGAAACCACACACAAAGGAGGTTCCAATCAGATTATATATTGTTAACATGATTACATTAGTCATCTTATTCAATTAATGCTAATACTTGTAAATCTCGTCAAGCATTCATGATTATAACTTATGTTAACAACAAATCAAGTTCCTTTCATAGCTCAGGTGTCGGTTATACCATACATTATGGGCTATGAAAGTGCCAAGCATTTGTTGTACCAAGTGTTATACAACATAAATCAAGATTAGTCATTTAACAAGCAAAGTATTAAAGAGTGAACAAGATAACAAATATAAAACATGTTAGTATCAAACATTAAAGTCCATATTAAGTTTACATTATACTTATTCTCACACCATTAGTGTAACCTTTTCACCTTGACATAATTAACTTAGCTAGACATAATGAAAGAAAGAAAAGTAAATAAACAAAATAAGAACATAAAAGTTAACTAAGTAAAGAAAAGGAAATGAAAGGCATAAACTTAATATTAATGAAAGCAAAGCATAAACATTACAAAAAATACAAAGAGAGAAAGGAAGAGCATGATCTTGATCTGAAAACCAAGATGCCTAAATGCATGGCAAATGCCTCCTTTTATAGGCCAAAATTGGGAACTATTGATTTGATGACTAATTGATAAGTGGGTGGCCAACTTTTGACTTGGTGACAATCCTTATCTTCTCTTGTCTGCCCAAAACGTCATTGATAACGTCAAAATTGGAGCCAGTTGTAAACATGAAAGTTGTAGGCAATTGTCTCAGCTTTCTTGTGTAAAACATTCAGCTCATTTGGACTTCTAGAACTCCAGATATGGCCAAAATACCGAACAGTGCTCGGGCTGGAAGACAGATTCGGGCTTCTTTGTTGTTGCTACAATTTGGACTTAATAATGGCCTTTTTAGATCTTGGGCTCCATATGAAAGTTGTAGGCCTATATTTTACCTTTCCATCCATATAAATTGGACCTAAATCTTATATCTGTAGCTCCAGATATGACCTAATTACCGAACAGTGTTCCAATTTGGATTGCACCGACATCTCTTCTCTAAGTTTGATCATCTCTTTATCCTTGTAATTTAAGTTCTTCAAGTCATCAATCAATCCTTTCATTTATGTGATAGGCCTGCATTAAAAATAGATATTTACCACAAATTATAGGTATCTTATATTATTAGATACATTATTATAAAACATATTTTAGTTAAGGAGTTATTGATACTTCAAGTGCAAAATGATGATATAAAACCATGATAAAAATGCACTTTTAAGTACTAATCACTATGAGAGTGCCAAGTATTTGTTGTACCAAGTGTTATATAACATAAATCTAGATTAGTCATTTAACAATCAAAGTATTAAAGAGTGAACAAGAAAACAAATACAAAACATGTTAGTATTAAACATTAAAGTCCATATTAAGTTTACACTATACTTATTCTTACACCATTAGTGTAACCTTTTGACCTTGATATAATAAACTTAACTAAACATGATGAAAAAAAGAAATAAAAATAAACAAAATAAGAACATAAATAAGATAAAAGTTAACTAAGGAAATGAAAGGCATAAACTTGATATTAATGAAAGCAAAACATAAACATTTCAAAAAATACAAAAAGAGAAAGCAAAAGCATGATCTTGATCTGGAAACTAAGATATCTAAATGTATGACAAATTTCTCCTTTTGTAGGCCAACTGGAAACAATTGATTTGATGATTAATTGATGAGTGGGTGACCAACTCTTGACTTGGTGACAATCCTTATCTTTTCTTATCTACCCAAAACATCATTGATAACATCAAAATTAAAACCACTTGAAAACATAAAAGTTGTAGAAAATTGTCTCAGCTTTCTTGTGTAAAAAATTGAGATTATTTAAACTTCTAGAACTCTTGATATGGGCCAAATATAGAACAGTGCTCGGGCTAGATGACAGATTCGGACTTATTTGTTGTTGCTACAATTTGGACTTGAAAATGACCTTTTTAAAGCTTGGGCTCCATATGAAAGTTGTATGTCTATGTTTTACCTTTCCATCCATATAAAGTAGATCTAAATCTAAGATCTACAGCTCCAGATATGACCCAATTACTGAATAATATTCCGGTTTGGACTGCATCGACATCTCTTTTCTAAGTTTGGCTATCTTTTTGTCCTTTCAATTTCAGTTCTTAAATTCATCAATCAATCCTTTCATTTATGTGATAGGCCTGCATTTAAAATGAACATTTACCATAAATTAAAGGTATCTTATATTATTAGATATATTATTATAAAACATGCTTTAGTTAAAGAGTTATTGATATTTCAAGTGCAAAATAATGACATAAAACCTTGATAAAAATGCACTTTTAAGTAGTAATCATCGATTTATTTATTATTTCGACACTCCTACACTTGAGAAAAGACATCAATTTTTTAATCATGTCACTAACTTTCCTAATAATAAATAAATACAGAGAAGTTTGGAAAGTAATTTTCCAGAAACCAGTTTTCGGGAAACAAACATGGCCTAAGATTCATCATTGCTCTATCATGGACACCGCCCCACTATTAGAAAAAAGCTCACGACAAAAAAGATCGCAAAAGATTATGAAAGGCTACATAACAACACCCAAATAAAACATGTTGAAGAAACAACCTAACAAGCAAATCAAGTAAAATATCATGAAATGAGCATATCATACTTATATTTAATAAATTAATTTATTTTTTTTAAATAAAATTCTCTAAAAAAACTAAATTTTTAAAAAATAACAATTAAAAAAACCAGAGATAACGCAGGTCATTTTAAAAAATAGTAAGAGATCCTATAGAAAGGAAAAAAATAATAAAGCTCAATTTTTAACTAAATAAATATTGAAGGATAAAATTGAAAAAACATTAGTTGAGAAAAAAAAAAGAATAAGAAAACCTGAAAGAATCTGTTAAACCTGAATTAATAACTCAAACTCGCAACCCCTCATATCTAAAATCCAACCTTAATTAAGAAAGTAAATTCCCAAATAATTTATTATTAAAGAATGAAATTAGAAAAAAAATATCAATTTCAAAAATTTATCAAAGTAAAAAAATAACAATCAAAAGAATGAGAATGAAATAAAATAAAATAGAAAAAAACTAAAGAAAGATGAAATCATAAAAAAAATCAACTTTAAAAATTATCTTAAATAAAATAAATAACAATTAAAAAAATTAGAACCATATTTGGCAAGTGAAAAAAAAATAAAGGATGATGAAATTGAAATAAAAATCTAATTTTATGAATAATTTCTTATAAAATAAATAATAATTAAAAGAACAGAGATCAAATCTGAAAAAAAACAAATTAAATGGTTGCTTTGAAGTGTCATATGTGGAAATTGAAAAGGCAAAAAAAATATATTATTAATGCTAAATCAAAGTACTATCAACCACACGCACCAACCATGAATAAAGGAACTATTGAGAAGATTCAGTTCCCCAAAAGTTGTCATTTGGTTGAATAGTAATGCTACATGAGCTGCTTAAAAATAACAATAATCACACATGCAGTGGTATATGCCGCACAATCATCAACTATTTTTTTAATAATATTTAATTTCTATTTAAATATCATTTTTCCTCTCAATCCAGTGCATTAAAACAAAAAGCCCATGGATGTAAGGCAAGTATAATGAATTTTTTATTTTAAGGGAAATTTAGTGATCTTATTATGCTTTTAATGATAAAAAAGCCAAACAGCTCATACACATTAGCTAAATTTTTTATAAAACAAGCAAAATTATAATTTTATTATTCTAATTTATAGTGCGTCTAAGCTATAATATTTGTTATTATATAAATCTTTTTTAATCTTGATTTTTTTTATATGGGTTTTAGCATCTTTCTTTTTAACCTTTTTTTTATATTGCAAAGGTGACGAATGGTCAATAAATCAATATATTAAATATGACCAATAAATCTATATCCATAACTCTTTGCATTGGATGGTCTATAAATCAATATATTTTTTATTATATTAGTAGATATACCAATAATTTGATAACTGCATTTCAAAAGAAAATTGCTTTGGTTTTTAAACTATACAGGGCATCTTTGCTTTAACTAAAAGCACAACTATTTATTGTGAGATCCATTTGTTTAATTAAAATAATGACTTTCTTGATTATTATTTTTTAAAAATTAAACATACTCGAAATGTTATATCTCTATTTATCATCATTTTATTCAACTTCTTTTAAACTTAAAAATTACTTTAATAAAAAAAATATGTTCATGCATCATATAAATTTAATAAGTTATAAATCATTAAATAGAAATGAAATGTAATTGTTTAAATATTTTTAATACATTTTTTATTGGTTATTTTATATCTCAAAAGCCTAACAATAATACAATTAGTTGATTTAAACATTCATAAATATAGTTTTCAAGCATTGGCTTTATCTCAGAACACAATATTAAATAATATAATACAACACAAGAATTCATTACAAGAATCCATGAATAATCACTTTTTAATTGCTTGAAAAGTTAAATTTTATGTCTAAACTGATCACCGTAACATTATTATCAGCCTAGGTGTCAAGCATGGCTTAAGCTAGTATCTTTTTTTTTAAAAAAAAAATAATTTAATCGATATCATTTTAATACCTAGATTTACCCAACAAATCAATCAATATTATTTTAAAACCTAGATTTACCCAACAAATCAATCCTGCATCTAATTAATTTAGAGTTTAGAGTGATTTGAGTTAAAACAAAAAAAAATTATTATTTAAATGTTTGGGTTGACTTGATTAAAATTTGATTATCAATCCATTGATTTTTTGTTAAAAAATTTAAGTTGATCTAGATTTACCATCTTAACCCATAATTTAGGTCTTATTCTTAATCGATCTTAAATTGATTTTTAAAATGATATTCAATACTAAATAAAGTATAACTAAATTATTATTTTTATACATTCAAATAAATTATTTTTTATTTGAAAAGATAATTAAAAACACCAACAATATAAGATAGTCTTTCAAGTCATTTCAATGTTTTAAATCATAAAGAAAAACCTTTTGATATTTTCAAATTAGGTTTACTTATGGAAAAACTAATTGCATCTCCCATGCACAAATGAATTTGAGTTGTCATAAATCAACAAAGGAATGAGCTACACTACTTAGAAGATCCAAATCCACTCGTATATATCAATTTCCCTCGTCCAGTTATAAACAAACCACCTTTATTCAAAGTAAGAAAAATCTCTAATGACCAAAAAAAACAAATAATCAACACATGATCTATAGATCTAAATACAAGATGCACATCTAAACAAATAATCATCGGGTATTTTTAATATTAAATTTGTATTTTAGATGTATATTTATAGCCTAATATTATGTAAGATGAATTGAAAAAACATGCGAGAGATCCATAAAATATTTTTAAAATTTCTTTTGAAAAATTTGAATTTTTTTTATTTTTCTTTTAATATTATTATATTGTTTTATTAGTAAATATATGTTGGGCTAGACTTTGCTCAACTATTTGGGCTAGACTAAAATAGGTTTAGCTTTTGATTAGGCCAATTGTCGACTCAATATTCTTTTTTTTTTGGGAGTGGGGTTAGGCTATAATAGGGTCAACCCGACCCTTGTTAGTAACACTTTTCCATTTGCATGCATCATGTATTTTGCAAACAAATGGCTATGAAAGAGGCTTGGAGAAGGAAAAATGAGAGGATAACTTGCTTGGTTGGAGGAAAAGAGAGGTTAAAGGTGTTCCTAGTTATGCAAGGAAGTTCCCCGTGTGGCTGGTGATGTTAATGGAAGTGAAGGCACGATGAAAGAAAAAGCCAAACAGGTGGTCGGAAGGGGGAAAAAACTGAGAAAAAAGATGATTTTTTCTTAATTTTGACCTCAAATTTCTTGATGTCCAATGTTTAAAATCCACCTCTATTTATAAGAGATGGAAGCTGGATATTTTGTCTCTTTTAAGGACCAATCTTGGCCTTTGATTTGAATTAAAAGAATCTTAACCGTTGATTCAAATTTGCAATCATGACTTGAAAAGGTTTGCAGCTAAAAATTGCGTGTATTGGCTATTTTGGGGTGACGCCAAGCTTGCTATGGTGTTAATTAGCAAAAAAATATAAAATACCAAGGTATAGTCAAATATCAAAATATCATGATAGTGTATATTTTGTCAAGTTTGGTGAAAAGATAAAGCATTAAATATTCCTGAAAAATAACCAGTCAAATAGTTTTTTCAAGAAAAAAAGAACAAGATGATGAACAATAATCAAACAACTTTGTTTTTTTTCTTGTACTATTTGATTAAAACGGTATTGTTTTAATCAAAACACTATATTTTATTTAAATGAAATAACATTATTTTAGCTTTCAGAGTTTTAATTTAGGGAATTAGGCGAAGTTTAATTTAGTCATTCAACTTTTAATCGGTATTTTAATTGACCCCAAACTTTTGATTCAATACAATTTTGTCCTTGTCAAATTTCAACATCAACCTTTAATTTCAATGCCTTTTTCATTTTGGTTTTTAGTTTTGGATTTAAACAAATTGACCTTCAATTGACTATTAAACATTAAAATCTCTTCAATTTCACTCCTAATTTCAATCAATTTAGTCCCTAGAGTTTAGTGTTTTTTTCTAAAAGATCTTTGGCTATGAATTTCTTTAATATGACCCTTAATTGACCATAAAACTTTGATTTTCTCGTGAATTTATCCTTAATTTGAATAAATTGATTTTGTAAAATTTAAATTTAGTTCTCTAAAATTCTAATCATCTCAATTAAAGTCAAATTGAGCTTTCAAACTTAATGTTTTACCAATTAAGTCTTTAATAAAATTAATTTGACTCATTTAAAGTATAATTAAATCCTGCACTTAATTAAATCCTTCAATTTTATCTAAATTAATTTTTAAACATAATTAAACCTTAATTTGACCCATAATTAACAAAATTGACATATTAAAAATCTAATTATTTCCTTAAGATTATTTTTTATACAAATTCATCTAATAATTATTTAACTTAATCTTGAATCTATATTATCTTTTTAGTTTTGGATATAATGATGTACAATTAAACTACTAGTTTTATTCAAAATTATAGCTTGATTTTTATATATATTTGAAACCTTCTCAACTTGTTTTTGTCAAAATATCATCTTCTTACTATTTTTATTTATTTTTTATTTTAAAATAAAAAATAAATTTTAAAAAATAATTAAAAAATAAATTATAACAAAATCCACATTATTAACCACTTACAACATCAACCACTCCATGAGTCCACGCCAACTAACCTCTCTCTCTTAATATTGATTCAAAATATTCGGGAGATGGAGAATCACCAAGTGATCATCTAGAAAATTCCTTGGTTTTAAAAAGAAGGAAAAGATGTTAGGTTTGACCAAGAAAGAGGGAGGTGAGAAAGAAATACAAGGAGGAAAAGGAAAAGAGAAAGGAAAAGTAAAAGAAAAAAAGAAAAAAGAAAAAGAAAAAGGAAAAAAGGAAAAAAGAAAAATAAAGTCAAGGGTATCTTATTCTTTTCATCACTTTTTAAAGTTAAATTTTACATGGTATGTAAAATATATTTTTTAAAATATAGGAAGGAAAGTGCGTTTAAGAGCAAACCTGAGAATATTTAACATAAATTTCCCTAACTAATTTAATATTATTTTCAAAGTTTGATTTCGATCACATATATTAGTAAATATCAATAGTTAAAAAATCGTACATACAATTTGAGAAATATTTCAACTTTAATAGTATGAAATTGCTATGTATTATTTTTACCGTGATTAACTACTATCATCGTTATAATCTTTTTAAATTATTTTGTCAAAAGGCCACTTATTTAAATAAAATCTATCTAAACATGCAACTTTTATTATGTGAGTGCAAGTTTTATTCAGGGCCCTCCAAACTTTTGGTACAATGATATGGTATTAAAAGTAATTTTTTATTTGAAAGAGTTGTTTTTAATTATATATAATGCGAATGGAACATAGAAATATAGGTATGAATAAAAAGAATTTGAACCTATATTTTAATGAATCTTTTTGTTTCACTTAGCAATAATTTTTTTAAAAATACAATTTTTGTAGGTTTTTTTTCCAAAGAAGTAAAACTTAACATGATACCATAACCAAAAAAAATAAAAAATTATAAAAGGATCCAATTTAATAATTTGATGAACTTTGATGTAAATTTTATTATTTTTAGATTTTAATATTATTGGTATTTTGAGATTATTTTTAAACAATGATAGAGTTTTCATAGGCAAAATGAAGTGCTAATTATATTATTATTATTATAAAAAAACTAAAACTCCTTGTGAAATTATTGTGCATTTATTAATAAATTACTATTTATTAAAATAATATAAATAGTATAATGATGAATTTGCTCTTTCATGATAAAACTTTTGAGCTCTGCATTGGGTAAATTGGTCATTTAACTGATATATAATTGTTATTTTCAAATCATGTAAGGATATATTAGTATTTTTAATTTTTTTCTCAATAAAACAACCTAATTATCCATAAAAAAAAACTTTCATTTAAGGAGAGGCTTTCTAGTCTTTTTAAATTTTTAGCATTGTTAAGATTTAATTATTCTTTAAAGCAAAATCTAGCAAAATTTAGCATTGTTAAGATTTAATTATTCTTTAAAGCAAAATCTAACAAACTATCTTTCAAGAGCTTTTTCATCCTTTACATCATGTTTTTTTTTTTTATATATATTATTACTGCCAAGTTGGTTTAGAGATTTTTTTTATATTTTAATAAACATTAATTAAAAAACTTAATAACTCGTGCAAACAAAGTACTAGCAAGTAGGTGGTATATATAATACTTTCCGATACCCAAATGTCGCTTTTTACAATATGATTTGAATTGTAGATCCTCTGTGATATAGATTAGAGATGGTTGTTAATAATAAATCTTTAGTTTAATGTCGATAAACACTGGTCCTTATTTATTTGGAAAATTTCTTAATTAGGCTACCAAATCCAAAACCATTAATGTATTGCTATAAAGTATCTTATCTTATGCAATAAAATCGTTTTTATAAGAGAACATAATATTTTACGGACAACGATGTCAGAACGAAGGACTTTATTAAAAGATTTATGATAGGATTGGAACCTAATTGAATAAAAGAGAAAGGTTGTGCTATATAAAGGACCAATATGAGTTTGTCCAAACAAAACGTAGAAAAAAGTCGGTCCTAGCACCCAGAACTTGCTCCGAACTAAAACTCTTGCTCATCCGCCAAGGGCAAAACCCTGCTAATACCCAGAAACCAGCAAAACACACCCATACAGAAGCCCTAAACCTCACTCCATAAGACCAACTAATAGAGAAAAACGGCCACTTAATTTGTCTATTTGAACCATGTTACACAGTAAAACTTTTAACAAGAAAACCAGAGGTGGAAGAATTCAAAAGCTTGTAAGAGAAGTGTATTTAAGAGATGATATTTACTGTGGAGCTTTGTTTTGCAAATCTTGTGAAGATAAATCGAAAGCTCGGCTGACCGCTACTGCGTCTACTATTCTCATTCTTGACACTAATGTTGTTCTTAATCAGGTAATCTTTAAATGCCTTTGTAGGGGTTTTAAGTACTTGATTTTGCTTATAAAGAATTTGAGCTTTAATCATTTTGTGGGTTTTTTTCCTAAGATTGATTTGCTTGAGAATCCGGCTGTAGAAGATGTGGTTTTGCTATCTGTGGTTTTGCAAGAGGTGAAGAATAAAAATTCGGCTGTTTATGGAAGAATTAGGAATCTTATTGATAGTCCTGCTAGGAGATTCGTTGTTTTCTCTAATGAATTCCACAGGTAATTATTTTTTTTTTGCGGGTTTTTGTTGGTTCTTTTTTCACTGTCATTTGATTTCCTTGCTCACTTTTGAGTGTGCATTGATGATGTTTTACTTGTTGGTTAGGGATACTTATGTGCAGACTATGGCAGGAGAAAGTCCGAATGATAGAAACGACAGAGGTTAGTTTGACCATTTACTGTTGATAATTCTGGATACTTCTTGATACAATGTGTTGTGTATTTGTCAGATTTTTATCATGTCATTGGGAATTTTTATGTTGCGGCATCTCTGCTTTGTAGCTATGAGCTTTTTTTTTTTTTGTTGTTGTTTGGCATGTGTTCCTAAATTTGTAAATTTGACATTGAAGAATTTTTTATCCAGCCATCAGGGTTGCTGCAAGGTGGTATCAGAGTCATCTTGGTGAAGCGGTGAAGGTTCTACTTATTACTAATGATAGAGAAAATAAGAGGAAGGCTACTGAAGAGGGTGTTTCTGCTGAGACAAGTATGCATTATATCTTCATCTGCAAGATTTAATTATTGTTACCTTGTTAGCGTGACACTTTTTGTAGAAATATGCTTTGCCTAGAGCTGACTTCTGAATTGCTGTTTCTTGCAGTTGAATCATATGTGAAATCATTGGGTCAACCAGCTTTACTTGACTTGCTTGTTCAGCCAGCTTCTGAAGACGTAATCATGGAAGAAGTCGAAGATATGAGACCTTCGAAGAGGAAAGTTGTTTATCCTGAGGTATTGCTTTAGTGTCCGATAACTTTATGGTTTCTAGATTTGTTTTGCTTGCAAGAAAATACGACATGATGGGTTAAAAAAATAATTCCTTGCACTTTGTTCTTTGTTCAGCATAAGCCCATGTCAGAGATTACTTCTGGTTTGACCAAAGGAATATACCATCAAGGAAAACTTCGTGTGAACCGTTACAATCCATTTGAAGCATATGTTGGAAGTGAGAGCATTGGTGATGAAATAGTCATTTATGGGCGTGGAAATATGAATAGGGCTTTTGATGGTGATGTTGTGGCAGTGGAACTTCTTCCACAAGACCAATGGCATGAGGAGAAATCGTTATCTATAGTAGATGAAGGTATGTTTTCTGTCATGCTTTCCTGGGCCTCCTAGAAGCTGCATGTGTGCAAAATGCATCACTTGCTTGTGAATTTCTAAACAGGTTGTCCTTTTCACCTTAACAATGTCTTCAGATATATTAGCTCTAGCCCACTTTGCTTTGGTTATGTGAAAGGTTTTTGGTTGATGACCTACAATAAGGAAAAATGAGTTACATTCTTGTCTTCATATTCAGTTCTTATGCCATAAGACAGTAATGCACTTTGTCACTATCTTTTTTGCAAGTCTCAAGAGTTGCTTTTTTCATTGCAGCTTATGATTTATACTAAAAGCAAAATGGAATAGCAGAAAATATTTCTTCCTTTCTACTTAATGAGTAGATGGATCTCTTTGTGTGCACGTGTGTTTGGGGTTGGGGTGTCAGAGCAGTGTGGTTGCATTTTGTCTATGTTCTCTCAACAATCTCATTTTCCCTTGCAGAGGATGAAGAAGACGATGTTCATCTAGTCCCAGGTAGTTCAGATGATGCTCCCAGGACTTCAATTCCAGTATCAAGTTCAACTTTTGACACAAATCCTGTCTCATCCCGCCCATCTGGTCGTGTTGTTGGTATTATAAAGCGGAATTGGCATTCGTAAGTCATCTTGATGTTAACACTGATTGATTTCTGCATGAACACATGCATATTGACTTTGGTTATTTTGTTGGATATGGTTTGAATGAACCTGTGATAATGATGTTAGTCTTATCATTGCATCCATGTAGTAACATGCTGGAGATAGATGCATGTCTACCTTATGTGCTCCATAATGCAATTGCTCCAAATGCTTTGCTTGTGGAACATAGCTTTCTTTTTTTGCTTGTGTAACATAGCTTTCTCATTTTAATTCCCTCGTTTAATGTAATGTACTTTCTTTTAGTCTTCTTTTTGTACAAATGGGATATTCCTTGTAATCTGACTAGACATGGAATATTATTTACAACTTTTAATAAAAATTGTATTTTTTTTGTTGCATTGTTTGTGTTATGGATTTAGTTTTTTATTTAATGATCTTGTGCAGTTACTGTGGATCTTTAGAGCCCATGCCAATGCCTGCAGGAAGTGGTGGTCTTGCATATGCTTTATTTGTCTCCAAAGATCGTAGAATTCCTAAGATTCGGATTCAAACTCGGCAGCTTGACAATCTTTTGGACAAAAGAATTATTGTAGCAGTTGATTCCTGGGACCGTCAATCACGACATCCTTCTGGCCATTATGTACGCAGTATAGGACAGATAGGCGATAGAGATACTGAAACTGAGGTTGGTAATCATTTCATAAGTTATGAGTGCATACTTGTGTGTGGAGGAATTTTTATTATTTGAAAACTGCTTCTTCAGATACCATAGACCTTTACCATTGTTCCTCAAGCTTTAGATGCTTAGATGGAGTTGTTATATGTTGGAGAATGATATAAATCATGTCTTGTAGCCCTACCTAACAGTTTAAACTTTTGAGTTGAAATGATTTTTTGACATGATATCAGAACCTTGATGATTAAGTGGTCAGCCCCTATTCTATTTGATAAAATTAAGCATAAGGTTGACAAGTCTGTAAAAGTTTCAAGCTCTAAAAGTTTTTACTTGAGGAGATGTGTTGAGAGTAATATAAATCATACCTTTGAGCCTTACCCAATAACTTAAACTTGGTTCTTTGACAATATATTTTGATCTTGTGAATTGTAGTTGGTCTTGATAGAGAATGATATTGATGCAAGACCGTTTTCTGCCCAAGTTTTGGCGTGCTTGCCACCACTACCATGGTCGGTTTCCTCCAAAGATTTGAACGAATCAAATAGAGTTGACTTACGACATTTGTGTGTCTTTAGTGTTGATCCTCCAGGTTCATGATCCATTTTCATCTTGTTCATTTCTACTATATTGTATAATTTCTCATCTTATTAGTTTATGTTACTTGCAGGATGCAAGGATATTGATGATGCACTACACTGTACTATGCTTCCAACTGGAAATTTTGAAGTTGGAGTCCGTATCCTCTGCTATGCTGAGCTTAATATAATATTTTTTTCTTAATTATTTTAACAAAATTAAGGGTTATGTAGGCTATCAATATGGTTGTGCACGCGCCTGCACACATACACTAGACTGCTTGTTGTTTGAATGTAATAATTTTGATTTTCTTTAGGTAGTGCTCCTTATTTTGTCATGTTTTTTTCTGTCAGTGTTCCCTTGTACTAGATTTATTCTCTCTTTTAGCTTTTGTAGTTCTCTTAATGCGGTACCATTCTATGTAGTTGTTATAAGAGCAAATAACAGTCTTCAGTGGTTTCTTTTATTGATATAAATTAAGACATTGCTGATGTAACGAATTTTGTTCACCCTGGCACCCCACTTGATGATGAGGCTACACAAAGGGGTACATCTGTCTACCTTGTTGAGCGTCGTATAGACATGCTTCCAAAACCTTTAACAGAAGGTAGATTTTCTATTTGATGTGTATCAATCTGTTAGAATTCATGGCATTTGAGTGTTGTTTGTGTGTGTATATATATATTTTGTGAACCGAAGGTCATTATAATGAGTTTTTTGTTGTAGATATATGTTCGCTTCGAGCTGATGTGGAAAGGCTAGCCTTTTCTGTTATTTGGGTATGTGCTTCCATTTTTAATCTTTAGGCTAGCATTTTCTGTCAATTTTTTTCCCTTGATGGGGTTCTCCACTGTATCACTCTCTGCTCTCTACTTGTCTTGATGAGGGACTTCCTCCAAACTACTCCTTGCTTTAATTTATGATTGTTTTAAGCATATGCAATGATAATTAAAAACAATATGTTTTGAATTCTAATGACCAATTATACAGGAAATGACCCCTGAAGCAGAGATTATTTCTACAAAATACACAAAAAGTGTCATCAAATCACGTGCAGCATTATCTTATGTTGAAGCTCAGGCTAGGATGGATGATAGGTAATGTTTTTACTCAACCATTAATTGATGAATGAAAAATGTTTTATATTTGGTCCTGGCCCCTATGTAATTCCTGAGATTCTAGGTGTTTCTTCTATAATGATAATAAACATGTGTGCTTCTCTCTGTAAGAAGTGAGAATAAGCTTCTCCTCGTGACTTCTGTTTGTTTTGCCACATTGACATGTATATTAGGTTTTTTTCATCCTTTTACATTTATGGCATGCCTGATTTAACTTGTGAAATGATGACATGGACAGAGTTAATTTTTTCCAGAAGACTGCTCTCATATATCCATCAGATGTATCTATAATTAATATGATCTTAGATTCTTAGTGAAGATATGCAGAAATGTAGATGCTATGCTCATATCAGAACAAATAATTTCACTCACACAGAAAAGACCAACAGATTTCTTATGTGGATTGGGTTAGTTCAATATGCTTATTGAGTTTTGGGATTTTGAAGTGGACATGGATCTTCATGTTGCCGAATCATGTCATGTTGGGATAAGTCTTGATAGAATATTTTAATATGAAAAGTGACTTTAGTATTAATCTTGAAGAATGTCATTATTATTCCAGGATGGATTTGAGGAAACTGGTAGTACTAATAAATCGAAAAAGAAACCAAGTAATTGGTCCTGTGGTGGCTTGCTCAAATCCTCAGGTGCTAAAAAAGCTGCTCAAGCTCTGAGTGGTATTATATAAACGAGCCGGTAGTGTTTTGATCAAGCTAGCAACAGTGATTTGTGAAAATCTATATAACTCTCTATCCTTTTCCTTGCTTCCACTGTCACATATGGCCATCAGTTTGTTGAATTTGTGGCATTAGTGTTTTTGCTTTCTGGCTCATCTTTGAAAGTCTCTTATGCATAGTTGGCTGATGGGGTCCTAATCAATTTAATCTCATTTTCAGTCGATTAGTTGATCCAGTAACTAAAGATTTGAGAAATATGAATGCTCTGGCAAAGGTATGCATCTTGGGAGCATGATTAAATTATTTTGTTCACTGGCCACTGAAAAATGCACACAGAAGTTGCTTTATATTCTATTCTGCAGATAATGAGGCAGAGGCGAATTCAGAGAGGAGCACTAACACTTGCTTCTGCTGAAGTCAAATTTCAGATTGATACCGAGACACATGATCCTCTTGATATTGGTATGATTCCCAAACACCGGGTTTTTTTTTTTCCTGGGTTTAGGGTGGGTGTTTTTGTGTCCCTGTTATACGACAAAAAGAGGAGGTGCATGGAGTGCTGGAATGGATCATGTATGTGTAAATTGGTGAATTTTATAGAGCTGTTGGTGTAGTGTCCAGCCACAGGATTTTTTTTGACTTTTATTTTCAAAAGAGACTGGAAAGATTTGCTTTTTATTGTTTAACAAATTTCTTACAGAATGCTTCAACCTTCTTTGATATTAAGCATGTATTTGGGTTTATAAAGGTTGCAGCATTTTTTAGATTTTTTTAGTTTTTTCTATTTGTAGTTGTGAAAATATCATGTCTAATGGTCTCCTTGTTTCTGCAGGTATGTATCAGATTCGAGAAGCAAACCAAATGGTTGAGGAGTTTATGCTTTCTGCAAATGTTTCTGTAGCTGAAAAAATTCTTAAAGAATTTCCAGAGTGTTCACTATTGAGGTAAAGTAACTGTATAATTTCTAGTGTGATTTTTTTTTTTGGAATTTCATTTTTCTCACCTTTTAAGCCTTATCAACAATACAAGTGTTCATTGCCTAATAAGTACTCAAAGAATAAGTTTTAAATAAAAAATAATTATCTCTTGTCCATTAGTCAGGTCTATTGTTGCCAAGCCTCTTGAAAATTGAATTATGGGATAATACTTAACTTGACAATGCATTAATAGCCTAAACATTGCTGTGAAAGAATTGTTATGTAATATCAATTTTTGTTTCATGTTGGAAGTTCTTGAGTAAGATTGTGTTTAGTAACTGATTTGTGTTGCATTTTGTTGAAAACATTATTCTGGAATAGTATTCATAGCATAATTGTCAGATGTTTGAGAATTGCAGAGAGATCTTTTGATATGCATGTTAAAAAAGTGTATTTTTAACTTGAAATTGCTTTTAACTTGCCAAGACTTGAGTTTCTTTGGATTTTCTTTTATGGGCAATTGTATTGCAGCATGTTATTTTAACGAGATATTAAAACTGTTGCTAGGCCCTTTCAATCTATTGAAAAACCTTTTCTTTTTTATCCATAATTTGTTTTGAAGTTTGAAGAATCTTTTCTGACGTGTTATTTTCTATTGAATTCTTCACAGAGGAAATAAACTTCTCTTGAATTCTTAAAAGTGCTATGGTGTAGTATATTATT
This sequence comes from Populus pruinosa, assembly GCA_026413675.1. Classification (NCBI taxonomy): domain Eukaryota; kingdom Viridiplantae; phylum Streptophyta; class Magnoliopsida; order Malpighiales; family Salicaceae; genus Populus; species Populus pruinosa. Next base: position 8,352,015 of record CM048598.1, read on the forward strand.
TTGAACTACTGTTCCATTATAAGAAAAGCAAGACTCTTTTATATGCCAAAGATTTTCCAGTTTTCCATTACTGAACTATCTCAATTGTGTTTCCTGTGGACATGTGCTCTCTTTTCAGGCGTCATCCTACCCCTACAAAAGAGATGCTTGGACCTTTGCTTCGTACAGCTGCTGCTGTTGGTTTGAATTTGGATGTCACATCTTCAAAAGCACTAGCCGATTCACTTGACTGTGCTGTGGTGAGTTGTTTTTTAGTTGACACTGTTTCCAAAAAAAATTAAAATTTAAAATCAGTCATGATTTAGCCTGTTCACCATGTGCTCATAGCTTGCTTTCTTCTCTTTTTTCATTTCTTGCAAAATTATGTTTTCCAGGGTGATGATCCATACTTTAACAAGCTGATCCGTATAATGGCAACTAGATGTATGACACAGGTAATTTTACTTACATTGTTGATTTTCAGGAGTACTTTGTATATGAAATTTCTAATTTTTATTTATTTATTTTTTGCTTGAACTGTAATCAGGCAGTATATTTTTGTAGTGGAGAACTCAGCCCTCCAGAATTTCTTCATTATGGGCTTGCAGCCCCTCTTTATACTCATTTCACATCACCTATCAGGAGATATGCTGGTTAGAAAGAGGTTTTACCTTGTTGAGTTTTACTTTTTACTGATGAACAAGATACCTGAATTTGAGTTTGGATTTTTACTTTCTTGCAGACGTGATTGTACATAGGTTGCTAGCTGCATCCATAGGAATATACAAACTTCCAACTATATTCCGAGACAGGCCCCAGCTCACTAGTATTGCTGATAGTAAGCAACAATGAACTTTCCAGTTAAAATTTTGCCATGGTTTAACTGCAAGTTCTGATTTGATTTGCCATGGTTTAACTAATTAATTAGTTTGGCATGCAATGCATTCAGTGTGTTTGATGGGGCTACTATTAATTCATATCAACCATGTCATGCTGAATGATAAGAACATTCCTTACCATAAATTTCCTGCAGATTTGAATTACCGGCATAGGAATGCTCAGATGGCAAGCCGAGGCTCAGTAGAGCTCCATACTCTCATATACTTCAGAAACCGGTAATTTGTGTGATCTCTCCCAATTCCCCTGCTGACCCCAACCCGCATGCACATAAACACATGCTAATCTATTTATCATAACTTTCTTGTTGTTGTAGGCCCACAGACACAGAGGCCAGAATAGTAAAGATGAGATCAAATGGTTTTATTGTATTTGTTCCCAAGTATGTATTTCCCTATTTGACCTTTTAATGGATAAGCTTACCCTTTTTCTCTTTTCATAATTAAATGTCTCTCTCAATTATGGTTTGCCCTGTATAGCACACCCAGTCCCTCAAGGAACCCAAGATATGGGAAGTAGAATACAAACAAGGAAAAAGAAAAGAGGAACTCTTCTACTATCGTGCCCAATATTGTGCCAGAGAAATGAATCTGGTGGTCTTTATTTTTGGGAAAATTGCAATTCGGGGTTTTATTTGGAAGAGAATTGAATTTAGCATTAGTAGCAAATTTGGTGGGTATGTGGGAGCTGGAATTTAGTGATTAGGTGAGGGATTTCTGGGGTCGAAAGCAATTGTGTGATAGTTGATCTAACTGTGATTTGTTTGGGTCTGAAAGATCAGGAAGTGTAGATATTATGGAGTATATAATTTTCTGTGTTGAAGCATAAAGTCTAGGCAGTTGCATTCACGAGTTCACACTTGGAAACATAATGCACAATCACGGCTTCTCAAGAAGTTCACTAGCTGCATAAATTCCAATGCTAAAGCAATTCAAGGACTAGTATGAGCTGTGTACTCATGTCATGTCTAGAAAAATCACACTGTGCTTATCAAGGACATGATATACATGTGACAGTCTATTATGCCATTGGTTTTCCTCAAATTGAACATACCAAAATAAACCAAATACACCCTGCATCAAACTTTGTTCATAAATCTAGATTCCTTGAATCTTTCCTTCTAAGTCTTTGTTCGATGCATGATGGTCCTACACTTTGTAGAGGAGCAGAGGTTATTTATATGCGCTTTGCATAGGACTTAACATTTGCTTTCTGCAGGTTTGGTATTGAAGGGCCAGTATACCTGACAATGAGAGGTGATAAAGGGGGTGGGGAATGGTTTGTAGACGAGCAGCAGCAGAAGATTAGGAAGATGGATGGTAGTGTTTCATACAGTATCCTGCAGGCGGTGAAAATTCACTTGGAGGTCTTAGAACCGAAACCAAATCGGCCAAAACTCCAACTAACCCTCCTCTAAATTTTGTAAGACAAAATTATGGGAGCTATTCCAATGCTGAATGTTTAGCTTGTTTAGGCCAGGATAGGGTGTATTGGTACCCAGAGGGGGTGCATGTGTTTGTAATGTCACAAAATCGTTTTGTTTGATGCATGTATTCTTTTGAAATATTTAACTCAGGATTTGCTCTTGGGACCTTTATTTAAGAGGGCATTTGGCTTAGCAGATGACTTGGGAGACTAAAAATTATTAAATCGAAACTGTCAATTCTATTCATAAACTCCAAATCACTCTTCCAATTGAATATGTGTAAAACTGTTCCAGCATCCACACTCTGGAAACACTTGCAAATGAAATTCAAACTAGCATAAATTGCATTAAGAAAAACTTGTTAGTGGAACTTATAGCTACTACCAGTAGTTAGTTAATAAGTAAACCTTACAACATGTTGCAATTTGGCAACATCACCCCGCTAGAACTTATTTGTTTTCCAGGCTGAAACTATGAAGTCTTCTATAACATGCATCAGTGTAAGTAGATAAGAGTTGTTCAGGTTCTGTGGCTGAGCAATACACGTTATCATTTCTACTAGTTCATTTGTTGTATTTCACCGCGGGTCGAAGCCATGTTTTTACTTATTAATAGCGTAAGGAATTTTTTGCAATGCTGTAAACTCAGGTAAAATGATAAATTTTTAAGAGTTAATTTGATACAAATTAGTTTATTTAATAAGTTTAAAGGAAATTTGGATGATTTTTTTTTATTTTTAAAAATTAATATTGAATGATAAAATTAAACAAATATAATAAAGAAAAAAATAAAAATGAATATCAAGCCATATAAATTTTTTGAACTAGTAATTCGGGATATTAGATAAAAAATATCATCAATGAAAAACTAATGAAATTTAATTTCCAATAAATATAACATTGAATAATAAATTATCATCATCATTATTATAACAATTACTATTTTCGTCGTCGTTATTATCATTGTTAATATTATCACGATCATTACAACTATCATTATTAATACTATTATCAATAATTATCTTCATAATTATTATTAATATTATTATTATGATCACCATTAGTATCATTATTATTGTTATTATTATTGCTGTTTATACTATTGTTAGAATTATTATCACCTAATATTATCATTATTATTATTATTACTATCACAATTACTATAACAACTTTTTCTTTTTTCTACTACTATTATCACAATTACAATTCCTAGTAACTATTACTATACTATACTCTTATTGTTGTTGTTGTTAATTATTAATAAATTTTTTTAAAAATTATTATTGATAAAAAACTATAAATTTGATTTGAAGGGTAAAATTACTACTACTACTACTACTATTACTACTGTTGTTATTGTTGTTGTTGTTGTTGTTGTTGTTGTTATTGCTATAACAATCACAATTACTATTAATTATTAATATTACTATACTATTATTATTATATAATAAAAAATTGAAAAAAAATATTATTACTATTGAAAAAACCATAAATTTGATTTGAAGAGTAAAATTAAAAACTATAAGAATTTTTTTTTTAAAAAAAAGGAAAAAAAAAAGAAATCAAAAGTAGAAGAAATTGAAAAATATAATATATACAAATTAGAATTGAAGAGTTAAATTGTACACAAATAAAACTCAAATAAAAAAAAGGTCCAAAATAAAAAATTAAAAAAAAAAGAATGGATTCTGAAACACTAAGAAAAAATAGGACATATTTAGGACGACTAAAACTACAAAAGAAATAAAAACAAAATAATAAATTAAAAGAATGATGATTGAAATGAAAAACAAAAAATATAAGAAATTATAGTTGAAGAACAAAATTATATAAAAAAACAAAACTTCTATAAAAAGAATAAGGATGAAATAAGAAATTCAAAGAATGAAGACTGAAATTAAATAAGAACAAATAAATAGGATAACTGTGTACTTTAGTTATCAGGAGAGAGAAATGAAAAAAACAAAAAAAATCAATCACCAACAACAATCCAACTATTATAAGTTTACACGTGACATACCATGTGGAAGAGGACATGACTGCATATCTAGGGAGACAATAAATGATCAAATTTGGCCACCAGGTGATACAACTATATTATTCAATGGTTTCACCTATATTTAACTAGTATTTTGCCTATGTTTTATATATAAAATGCCTTGATATTTTTTGTTTTATGTTTTGAAGGTACTTATGGATAAAAGATGCAAAAAGAAGTAAATTAAAGGTAATTAGTATATTTGATCTTCAGTCAATGTTTTGTGTAGAGCGTGAGCTCTAGAGGTAGAAATGAAGTGATTCCAGTGGCATTGAAAGCCTAACATCCATCCTTTCTAAACATCTAAGGCAAGAAAATAAAATAAGGAAGAACATGAAAATTACAGCCTTCAAAGTTAAATCTTACAATCCTCTAGTGTTGTTCTTCAACCATTTCGATTTGAATAGCTAGAGTTACAGAAATCCAATTGATACAAACTCAATTTTTTGGATTCCTGACTCAACGAGCTATCAACGATCCAAATTTCAGATAAAAAAAAAGTCTTAAAAAAGAGATATGATTTTTCAAATATGACAACTGAATTCTACTAGTAAATAGGTTTCGTGAAGAAACGAGTTTAAATTATGTTCTAAAGCATCTAAACCGATATCCAAGTTTTTATTTCAGTGATTTAGCTCCTCTAAGTCAAAACTTGAAGATTTCATGCAAGGTTAAAGCTTGAAGATTTCATGCAAGCTATTTTTTCTTTTTTAGAAAAATAGTTATAAAAGTACTTAAATATAAACAGTCTACTTAAGGGAGGATTATTTTGTAAAATAGAGACTAGAGTTGCCTAAGATATAAAAAAAATGAGAGAAGAGAAGGGGGGCAGCCAATCAAGAAGAGAAAAATGCTCCCTTCCTCTAAGAAACTTGAAATCATGCATTCTTCTTTCTTTTTGATTAGTTGTTCAACAAACATGCAAGGTTAAACTCGTTTTCTTGGTTACAAAGGCATGGAAACCTTTGAATTTCAAGAACTGTGAGATTTATTTTACTTTTTTTTTTTTTCAGTTTATATGATGAATATGTTTATTCTCTTATACTTATTTTTTTATAATTGTTTATTTTAATTGCTAGAACGGATTCTAAGTTAATATTATAGACAATTTATTGTTAAGTTTGATATCAAAACCGGAGTTGTGGTATATGAACTTTTAAATCAACTGAGTTTAATAATTGTGGTGGATCTATCAAACATAGACTACGAACAATTATTTTTCTTGATTAGTCAACTTATCTAGTTCTTAAGGCTGTCATTAAATTAAATTACTAGTGTGAACACCATGATTGTTTGATGGTTAGGGTTAGTTATATAGCAGATCCGTTAACTAACCAATGTTAAGAAGAGATAAATACTTAAAATATAAATTGATGTTTTGATTTCATGATCAGTTCTAATTTTTGTAGGTGGATGTGTGCTTGCGACTAAGGTTTGTTCTTTTGATAATTTTATAATTTTATTAAATTTTGTTTGATAGTTTTTTGTTTTGTTTTTTGCTTTAGTCTAAAAAACGTCCAAACCCCTTTAAATTGCATATTATCTAGTATAAAAATCTAACTTGAATTTTTTTCATGGGATCGACCCCTTACTTGCTCTATACTATCTTGTTTGTTGTGTTTGAAGATAGGATAATTAATTTGTGCGACTGTGATATCGCAACACATAGAGATGATTGATGCTTTGATTTTTCACACATGATGGAAGAACTTACATGAAAGGTGTAAAGAAATGATGCAATGCATAAAGTGTGTGATTCTTCTAGATTTTTAGAATAAATTATTCGCTGGAATTGAAATGCATGTTGATGTTTGAAATTGTGTGATTCTGCTGGATGTTAAGAATAAATTATATGCTGGAACTAAAATGCAACGAAAACCAATTTGTTGCAGACAACACAATTTAGCAATAAAAACTAATTCGCTATAGACAACATAATTCCAATAACGAAAATTAATTCGCTACAGAGAACACAATTCAATAGCGAAAATTGACTCGCTATAGACACCATAATTCAGCAGTGCAATGAAAATTGACTCGCTGTAAATAACATAATTTGATAGTGAAAGCTAATTTGCTGTAGACAACACAATTTGACAACGAAAACTAATTCTTTGCCTACAACACAATTCAACAGTAAAAACTGACTTGCTGCAAATTATATGATTTAGAAATCGATAGCCAAACTATATTATTACTGATTCAGAAATTAACAATGATAAACTATTGCTGTTGATTTAAAAATCAACGGTGATTGTGAGGTCAATTTTTGGCTTTGCCCTTTTTTTTGGTGTTTACAGTAATATTAAAATTATCAAGACATGGTTTCTAGTTTTTTATAAAAACTTATTTTTTGGAATACAATGATTATTTGTTTAAAAAATGTGCTGCTATCGAAAAAATAATATATTTTTGTCGAAACAAGAAAAAATGAATGAATAACAAAAAATAGTTTAACTGGATTTAAATAATTAAAATTTTTATGAATATTTATTTTAATTGGCTTAAGTATTTATTTTAAAAAATTTTGTTAATAAAAAGCATAAAAAATATATAAATAATGAAAGAGAATTTTGATAAAATAAATATATTTTTTTCAAAATTTAAATCATTGAAGTTTTTAAATGAATATTTATTTTACTTGTTATAAGATTAAATAAAAATATATTTTAACTGGCGCACGAGCATGCTAAAAAGTACAAATACTAAATATAAAAATATGCTTTTGATCTGTGCTCCCGAATTTAATTTGCTGCTCCTGTCATGCCAGCAAACCACTTTCAACAATTGGAAAGGCTGGTGCTGCGATTGACCTTCTCCCTTATAGCAAATTTTTGCACCTTTCCAGAGAAATTGACTGGTAAATCCCCAAAAACAATAGACTTTGGAATCATATGGTCTGGCAATCGATTACCACAGAAGCTAGTAATCTCTTCAGCACTAGCACCAAAACCTTCCTTCACTTTAACAAATGCACATGGAACCTCATTCAAAAGAGCATCAGGTTGTCCAACAACAGCAGCCTCTGAAACCTTTGGATGACTTAACAGCACTGCCTCCACCTCTAATGTGCTTATAGCCTCTCCCCCTGAGATGATAATATCTTTACCTCGGTCCTTCATTTGTATGTAACCATTCTGATGCCTAACTCCAAGGTCCCCTGTGTGATACCATCCACCCCTAAAAGCTTCTTCAGTAACTTCTGAATTTTTGAGGTACCCTGACATCAAAATGTTGCTTCTAAACATAACTTCACCAATGGTTTTCCCATCACTTGGTACGCTCTTCATGGTGTTTGGATCCTTTACATCAACCCCTTCAAGTAAGAGGTTGTGCATTCCCTCGCGGTTTCTAATTTCTTCTTGTTCATTTTCGAATGTAGAATCCAATTCAGGTTTCCATGGCCTAACGATTGCTGGACCGAGGGCTTCCGTCATGCCGTAACCGTGATACACATTAAATCCCAATCCTTCAACCTTGGTGAGAATCTCTGAATATGGTAATGGACCGGCTATGATAACATTGACATTGAATGGAAGTGGATTTTGGTTACTAGCTGGCGCATTTGCAATGGTGTTCAATATAGCTGGTGGGCCGCAGAAGTGAGTTACCTTGTGAAGTGATATGGAATCAAATATGACTTCTGCTGAGACATTTCTAAGGCAGATGTTTGTAGCACCAAGAGCAGCCATTGCCCAAGTAAGGCACCATCCATTGCATCGAAACATGTCCACTGTCCATAGAAACACTGGCATATGTCTCATGTCAAATCTGAATATCTCTGCCAAAGAATTGAGGTAGGCAGCTCTATGACTGTATATCACTCCTTTAGGTTTCCCGGTGGAACCTGAAGTATAATTTACTGAAATTGGATCACATTCTTTGTTCGGTCGAATTATCGTAAAATCATCTCTCCCCATTTCTAGAAGACCATTGTAATCCAGGTCACATGATATGTTTTTGCAGTTCATTGAAGAAGTTGATTTGTCACACTCGGGGATTCCCACGAGGTGGGGTGGCTTGACACCTTTTAGAGAGAGTAGGTCCAGTGCCTTGAGTGCAACATCATTGAACTGGTAATCCACAAAAATGAGTTTGGCGTTCAATTGCTCTAATGTCAATGCCAATGTGGATGCATCTAACTTGGTATTAAGCGCAGAAAGAACTGCCCCAGCCATTGGAACACCAAAATGCAGTTCGTAAAGTGCTGGAACATTAGGGGCCAAAGCTACAACCTGGCCATGGAAGACAACTATTAGAAATGGCAAGATTTCAGTATCATTGCGGCAACATGTAAGATCCAGTGATCCGTTAGACTAGTTTTTTTTCCTTGGAAAGTCACCCCTCCATACGTTAGGCCACCAGTTCCTTGACAATATGGAATCTTACATGCATTTGCTAAAAAAAACATGACGTTTGACTTAAAAGGGCAGCTCAAGTAGCTATTACATGCATTTGGTTTGTTAAAATTGATGAAAACTTGACAGAGAGGTGACACTTCAAAAATAAAAACAGAAGTACGAGCATCAAAATAAAAAAATTTCACGGTTAGAGACTACGTTTTTGTTGGTCAAAGGATAAGGGCAGGTTGGAACCAATTAACCATGATTAATCAATGTAATTATGTAGGAAAAGGGGTGCAACGTTGTGCTTGGTAGATGGTAGCTTTTGCTTCTTCTAGTCTAGCTGTATAGAATATGCCTTTCGGATTTCTGTAATTGGAATGGGTTAATTGAATCTAAATCATTGGACAATACACACACACACACACAAAGCAAGCAGATGGTGAATTGATAAATGACTTAATATACAGTCCAACTTTTGTTTTTAATAGTTATCATGATTGGGTTGGCATCTGTTAAGGTAACAAAAGATTAGATGCGACGCGCAATTTCAATGCAAGAAAATTGCACTTGCACATGATAGCTTGTAATTGCAAGTCACAAGCGGACTTTGTTTCATAAGTCAATGGAACCACCATCCTCCTAGTATACATATTATTATTATTATTATTATTATTCCTACAACAACATTGGTAGGCGCTAGCTATACCTTGGATTAAATTATTTTTTTTAACATAAAAAATATTGAAGAATTGTTATCATATTTTCTATAAACACCTAGCTTCAAATTAGTAAACTAGTGCAAGAAATGGTAAATTTTTATTGAGAAATAATAGATTAAAGATAAAATTTATATATCAAAGTAAACATTTCCGGGTGATTAATTTAAATTTCAGATGAAAAAAAAAAATCAATACACGAAATATTAAATAATGATAAATCGTGTAAGTTTCTCAATGGGCTAAAATAATTATTTGAAAGAGGAAATTTTATAAATTTAAGTGATATTATTTAGAAAATAGAAGGAAGTTTTGAAAAAATTAATGAGGGTCTCTTTTGCGTGAGAAATGTTGATTTTCAGAATAAACTCATGCATAAAAGTGCAAATAAAACTAAAAATAGCAAAGATTAAGAAATTTTTTTATAATAGTTATAAATATAAATCTAAAACGAATTAGTTTAAGATCTATGATGATTTAAATAAATTATATAGTATGTAAAATTTAAATTTTTAGTAAAAAATTATCTATTGTTTAGTTTTACAATATTAAGTGTATCTTTCCATCTAAATATTGAATCGAGTTATAATTTTACAAGGAATATTTGTACATATTAATTTACTCATAGTACAATTTCAAGACAATTAGAGCTTGGGAAGTCCTAAAGATCAAATTTTAGTGGTTAGCACATAAAACAATGGAAGTTTAAGTTGGGGCCAAGTTGTAATTATGGAAAGTTTGGGGCAAGAGTATAATAAATAAAGTGAGAGCATTTAAACTGTGAATGGCTTCTCCTAGAAACCATTCATGGTCAACCACTTTATTTCAGAAAAAAAGGGCAAAGTTTTGTTGATTTTTACTTGATTTCCACTTAATTCATCCATTTAAACACTATAGAAGAGTGAGTAAAGGATCAAAAGACAGTTTTAAAGGAATTTGAACTAATAATTGAAGACTTCTTGAAGTTTTGGAGAGTATAAAATGACGGGCCGGGAGGAAACAATTAGAGGAAGAAGAAAACTTATTTTGAACATCTTTTTCCTTTAAATTTCTTGTGTTGAAGATGTGAGAAATTTTGATTCATTCTTGATTTGAGTTGATCATGTGAAATGATACATTTTAGTTGAAAAATGCATGACGTAAATTTGATGATTCAATGATTATTTATTAATGAAATTGTGTCTGAATAATATTTATAAGCATGATAAATGATTTGGTAATGGTTCAATTGAAAGAATTGAAGAAATAAAATCATCCCCCACCATGGGATGAGTTTCGACCAAAAAAGGAAATCAAGAGAAGTTGAGATTTTGATGGAATTTTTATGAAGATTGCATAAAATTATGTTGGTACAGGTAGTCAATGAAACAAGATGTAAACATTACTAATTAAAAAGGGAAGAACCCATCATTTGTCAGTCAAGTGTTTCACATGAAGTAGTTGTAATTGTCTCAATTAATGAAGAATTTATATTTGAATGTACGAAGTGAAACATTTAAAAAGTTGATGATAAATTAATTGTACACATATTGAAAAGAAAACCCATCCATGTGATAGTGGGACTACCATATTTATTGAGAAGAGAGACAGCTGACCACTTTAAAATTAAGTGGTTCGGGTACTGTAGCAACAGATTTAAAAAGAGAAGAGAGGAGAAAAAAATCAAGAGAGAAAAAGAGAAGAAAAGGCAGCAGAGCAGCCTTCATTCTTTCTTCGATTTCCAGCTCGTTCACCGTTGGATCGAGCTGAGATTTTGACAGCAGCTTCTAGACACGTTGATCTTCATTCTGGACGGTTGGATCGAAGATTGGTGGTGTGGAAACTGGCTGTTTTGACAGAAAACAGGGCTGTCAGTTTTGTGAGTTTTTCTCAAATAATTCTCCTTAATTTTGTTGTAATCCAAGAATAAGTTATTCTTGATGATATATATGTTGTATCCCTTAGTTGAATCTGAGGAAGAATGATTGTGAACCCATTATTTGTTGATAGTGGAAGTTTTTAGGTGGACTACGGTCCCGTGGTTTTTCCCGCATCGGGTTTTCCACGTTAAAAATCTTGGTGTTGATTTTGTGATTTTTGCATTATTTTTCATCATTGTTTGATTCTGTTTTACTGCACAAAGAGGGAAAGAATTGGGACTTGTGAATTGTAATTGTATTCCGCTGAATTGATCCGGGTAAATTGGTGTCCGGTTGTTCCTAGTTTTCCCAACAAAGTGGTATCAGAGCCTGGTTGTGTAGATTGAATTTCTTGTGCAGTTAAAATGGAAAAGGAAGATTCGGGCATGATAAAGCTTACTTCTTCAAATTATTTTTTATGGAAAACAATGATGGAGGATTACTTATATTGCAATGATTTGGCTTTACTGATTGAATGTAAAGGAATAAAGCCTGATGATATGGATGATGCAAAATGGAATGGACTAAATAGAAAGGCTACTGCTAATGTTAGAAAATGGGTATCTTCTAAGTCCATTAATCATATTTCTCAAGAACATGACTGTTATACAGTTTGGAAGATGTTGGAAGAAACATTTGCTAAGGAGAGTGCACAAAACAAGGTTTTTGTAATTAGAGACCTTGTGAATTTGAAGTATAGAGATGGTGAAGATGCTTCAGTGCATATAAATGTATTCCAAGGGTTCTTGAATCAGTTGTCATTGATGAATCTGGAGTTAGCTGATGAAATGCAAGCACTAATCCTACTGAGTTCATTGCCGGATAGTTGGGAGACTTTGGTGGTGTCACTTAGCAATTCTACTCCGAATGGGAAGATTACTTTGAAAACAGTGAAGGATTGTATCCTCAATGAAGAGAAGAGGAGGAAAGGCACAGGCACTTCTGAGTCTCATGCACTTGTTACAGAAAGTCGAGGGAGAAGTCCAAGCAGGTTCTCTCACAGTAAGCAAGATAGAGAATCCAGCAATAGAAAAGGAAAATGGAAGCCAAGAGGAAGATCTTAGTCAAGGAAGGGTTTTAAGTGTTATTATTGTGACAAGCCTGGGCATATGCAAAAGGATTGCAGAAAGTATAAAAGAGATAAAAAGGGTAAAGATGAAGACAAGAATGAAGATAATGGTACAGCTGCAGTTGTATATCATGGTGATGTTGCCATTGTTTGTGATGATGTTTGTGTTAATCTTGCATGTCAGGATACCACCTAGGTTGCAGATTCAGCAGCTTCTTACCATGTTACACCCCGACGTGATTTTTACACATCCTACACTGCTGGTGACTTTGGTCAAGTTAGGATGGGAAATCAAGGGATGGCTAGTGTTGTGGGCATTGGAGACATTTGGTTGGAAACCAATACTGGGTGCAAGTTGCTACTCAAAGATGTTAGGCATGTGCCTGATATACGCCTACACTTGATCTCTACAGGTACTCTTGATGAAGAAGGCTATCACAATTACTTTGGAGATGGTAAATGGAAGCTCTCCAGAAATTCCCTGATTGTTGCTAAAGGGAAGAAAATGGGTCTCTACATGTCACAAGCCAAGGTGATCAAAGGGGAGGTGAATGCAATTGAAGATTGCTCTACTGATCTGTGGCATAAGCGGCTTGGACATTTAAGTGAGAAAGGCCTTGGCATCCTTGCCAAGAAGAACTACCTTCCATTAAAAGGTATGAACTTGAACACATGTACTCATTGTTTAGTTGGCAAACAACACAGAGTTGCATTTCAAAGATCACCTTCACATAGAAGATCACATGTTCTTGATTTAGTTCATACTGATGTTTGCTCTATGATTGACAAGTCTCTTGGAGCATTGTACTTTGTTAGTTTTATTGATGATCACTCCAGGAAAATTTGGGCCACTGGTTTGAAATCCAAAGATCAGGTGCTTGATGTCTTTAAGGATTTCCATGCCAGAGTTGAAAGAGAAATTGGTAGAAAGCTCAAATGTGTTCGAGCTGACAATGGTGGTGAATACAGGGGTCCTTTTGAGAAGTACTGCAGGGAACATGGTATCAAGTTGGAGAAGACAGTTCCTAAGACTCCACAGCAGAATGGAGTGGCTGAGAGAATGAACAGAACCATTGTTGAAAGAATTAGATGTATGCTCTCTCATGCAAAGCTGCCTAAGTCTTTTTGGGGTGAGGCAATGAAGACTGCAGTTGCAATGATCAACCTTTCTCCATTAGTTCCTCTTGAATTTAATGTTCCAGATAGAGTTTGGAAAGGAAAAATGTCTCTTATGCACACTTAAGAGTGTTTGGATGCAGGGCATTTGTACATGTTCCTAGAGATGAAAGGTCTAAGCTTGACAGCAAGACAAAGCAGTGCATTTTCTTGGGCTCTAAAGATGATGAGTTTGGCTATCGGTTATGGGATCCAAAGGAGAAGAAAATTATAAGAAGTAGAGATGTTATCTTCTTTGAAGATCAAACCATTGAAGACTTTGAACAAAAGGAGAAAACAGAGTCTACTGTTTTTATTCCAACTAATTCAAATCCAAGACCTACTCCACAGTTACCTTTAATGCCTGCTAATCATGGGGGAGACTTGCAAAATGATGATGGTGGTGGTTCTCTTATTGAGCCATTAGTTGGTGATCCTGAAGCAACTAATGATGATGTTGATGTTATTCCTGAATAGGTTATGCAGGAAGCTTCAGATGAGCCACAATTGAGAAGGTCAGCTAGACCTCGCCAACCTTCCACCAGATATTCTCCTCATGAGTATGTGTTGGTCACTGATGGGGGAGAGCCAGAATGCTTTGATGAAGCTATGTCACATGAGAAGAAAAATGAGTGGTTGAAAGCAATGCAAGAAGAGATGAAATCCTTGCATGAAAACCATACCTTTGAGTTAGTGAAGCTTCCTAAAGGTAAAAGAGCCTCAAGAACAAATGGGTGTTCAGGTTGAAAATTGATGAACATTGCTCACAGCCAAGGTACAAGGCAAGATTGGTTGTGAAAGGCTTCAGTCAGAAGAAGGGTATTGATTTTGAAGAAATCTTTTCACCAGTGGTCAAGATGTCTTCAATCCGAGTTGTACTTGGCTTAGCTGCTAGTTTGAATCTTGAAGTAGAACAACTTGATGTGAAAACTGCCTTTCTCCATGGTGATTTGGATGAGGAGATCTACATGGAGCAGCCTGAAGGGTTTGAAACAAAAGGTAAAGAGCAGCTAGTTTGTAAGTTGAAAAAGAGCTTATATGGGTTAAAGCAAGCTCCAAGATAATGGTATAAGAAGTTTGATTCTTTTATGGTGGATCATGGTTATGACAAGACCACTTCTGATCATTGTGTATTTATAAAAAGGTTTCCAGATGGAAACTTTATTATTCTCCTGTTGTATGTGGATGATATGTTGATTGTTGGTCATGATGCTAAGAAGATTCAGATGTTGAAGGAAGAGTTGAGCAAGTCTTTTGCAATGAAAGACTTGGGACCAGCAAAATAGATTCTTGGTATGAAGATCACACGTGACAGGAAGAAGGGGAAACTTTGGCTATCTCAGGAGAGATATGTTCAAAAGGTACTTGAGAGATTCAACATGAGCAACTCCAAACCTGTTTGTTCTCCACTTGCAAGCCACTTTAAACTAAGTTCTAAGCAGTGTCCTTCAAGTGAGGAAGAAAAAGATGAGATGAAAAAGGTTCCTTATGCATCCGCAGTTGGTAGCTTGATGTATGCCATGGTTTGCACAAGGCCGGATATAGCTCATACAGTTGGTGTGGTTAGTCGGTTCCTCTCCAATCCTGGTAAAGAACACTGGTCAGCAGTGAAATGGATACTCAGGTATCTCAAAGGTACTTCTAGTTTCAGTTTATGTTTTGGTAATGATAAACCTGTGTTGGATGGATACACAGATGCAGATATGGCTGGTGATGTTGATTCTAGAAAGTCCACATTAGGATACTTGATGAAGTTTGCAGGGGGAGAAGTCTCATGGCAATCAAGGTTGCAAAAATGTGTTGCATTATCCACTACAGATGCCGAATATATTGCTCTTACTGAAGGGGGCAGAGAGTTGTTATGGATGAAGAAGTTCTTGCATGAACTTGGCTTAGTTCAAGAGAACTTTGTATTGCACTGTGACAGTCAAAGTGCAATCCATCTCAGTAAGCATCCTACTTTTCACTCTCGATCAAAGTACATTGAGGTTAGATATCAATGGATTCGAGATGCTATGGAGATAAAGTCATTTGTTGTTGAGAAGATCCATACTGATGACAACGTGTCTGACATGATGACCAAACCTCTACCGAGAGAGAAGTTTGAGTTCTGCAGAAGGGAAGCAGGCTTGTCAGAGCCTCCTAAATTGAAGCTTACGTATTGATCGCCGGTATGGCGAATTCCTCACATGGTGTGTGAGGGGGAGATTTGTTGTGTATGGTCCCACACCATGTGATGGTGGGACCACCACATTTATTGAGAAGAGAGACAGCTGACCACTTTAAAATTAAGTGGTTCGGGTACTGTAGCAACAGATTTGAAAAGAGAAGAGAGGAGAAGAAAATCAAGAGAGAAAAAGAGAAGAAAAGGCAGTAGAGCAGCCTTCATTCTTTCTTTGATTTCCAGCTCGTTCATCGTTGGATCGGGCTGAGATTTTGACAGCAGCTTCTAGACATGTTGATCTTCATTCTGGACGGTTGGATCGAAGATTGGTGGTGTGGAAACTGGCCGTTTTGATAGAAAACGGGGCTGTCAGTTTTGTGAGTTTTTCTCAAATAATTCTCCTTAATCTTGTTGTAATCCAAGAATAAGTTGTTCTTGATGATATATATGTTGTATCCCTTAGTTGAATCTGAGGAAGAATGATTGTGAACCCATTATTTGTTGATAGTGGAAGTTTTTAGGTGGACTACGGTCCCGTGGTTTTTCCCGCATCGGGTTTTCCACGTTAAAAATCTTGGTGTTGATTTTGTGATTTTTGCATTATTTTTCATCATTATTTGATTCTGTTTTACT
Source organism: Populus pruinosa (assembly GCA_026413675.1). Taxonomy (NCBI): domain Eukaryota; kingdom Viridiplantae; phylum Streptophyta; class Magnoliopsida; order Malpighiales; family Salicaceae; genus Populus; species Populus pruinosa. Next base: position 8,368,335 of record CM048598.1, read on the forward strand.
GCACAAAGAGGGAAAGAATTGGGACTTGTGAATTGTAATTGTATTCCGCTGAATTGATCCGGGTAAATTGGTGTCCGGTTGTTCCTAGTTTTCCCAACATTACCATGGATCGAGGTTTCAACCAACTCTACTGGAAGGGTTTAGAATTGTTGGTTTAATTAACTTGTGATATTATGTAAAGTTGTGTTGATGTTAAAAAATATTGCATAAATATGGTTGCCTTGAATGGAGAAAATTTCATAAAAGTATGTGGTTATACATCTAGCTAATATCTATAACCTTGTTGGATAGTTTTATTGATGGACTTCTAGTTAAAGTTTGAAATAATAAATGATAGAATTTAAAATATTTTTTTTTATGGAAGTTATAGTTAAAGATATTAACTTTCAAATAGGATTTAACCTTATTCAATTTTTAGTCATAGAACTCTAGATATATATTAAAAACTAAAGAAAGGTCTTGCTATATTTTTGATTGATAGTTTTATCAATTAACTTGTTGCTAAAGTTTGGATTGATAAATAATAGAATTTGAAATATATTTTGAAAGATGTAGTTAAAATATTAAATTTCAAATGGGACTGATCTCATTTATTTTGGAGTTGTAGAACTTTGAATATGGGTTAAAAATTAAAGAAGATTTATACTGAACCTTGCTAGAAAAATTATGAATGTTACAAAAGGGCATTAAGGGAAAAACTAGGTTTCCTTCCCTCACAAAAATTATAGCCTTATATCTTAAATTTATAAAGAGACAATCCGTGCCTAAAACCAAAATCCAAAACTTTGGTTATGATTATAATAAGAAATAATATTTTTAAAGTAAAACTGGAATGATAGAAGTTATAAGAACGAAACTTAAGTATACTAGAGTATACATTTGTGTATGTAAGAATTGTAGGAAATTTCTCGTGTTAATTAGATCAAAACTATAAATTGAATAAAGAGTTGTAATGAGATTTGAATTCAAGTTAAATTATAAATGATGATTAAGTTGAAATGATGATTAAGTTGAAAGAAATCAACTTAGATTATATTATATGGAATGAGTATTAATGGAAATATGATATTGTAAAACTATTGATACAGGAAAGCCTGCAAAAATTGTACACCAATAAAGAGGTACATCAAGAGCACATATAACAAGTAGGTGTTATTCACATCTATTAACTAATGAGGTCTTTAGAATTATATAATTAAGCATTCTTTGGATATATAATGTCAATTCATGAATGATAAATAGATGACAAAAAAGGATAAATTATTTAGACTAGCCAAAGGGTTAGCGGCATCTATGTTTAGATAATTGGGATAGTTTGCTAGTTTAGCTTATTCAAAAGGAACTAAAAGTATTAGTACCTTTATTGACTTATTTATTTAATTAAACATGCTTTTGTAATTGTTACATTTATAATGGTTATTTGACTATGTTAGGTATTGTTATTATTAATTAAAAGCTTATGCCCTTAAGACATAAATTGGTATGTGTTCTAATTAAATGCGTTGGTGAAAAGCATGTAGTATGTTATAAAGGGTGATTGAACACAATGAGCTGAATTTTTTACATAAGAAAGCTGAGAAAATTTCCTACAACTTTCATGTTTTCGAGTGGTTCCAATTTTGACGTTAGCAATGACGTTTTGGGCAGACAAGAGAAGATAAGAATTGTCATCAAATCAAGAGCTGGCCACCCACTTATCAATTAGTCATCAAATCAATAGTTCCCAATTTTGACCTATAAAAGAAGGCATTTGCCATGCATTTAGGCATCTTGGTGTCCAGATCAAGATCATGCTCTTGCTTTCTCTCTTTGTATTTTTTGTAATGTTTATATTTTGCTTTCATTAATATCAAGTTTATGCCTTTCATTTCTTTTCCTTTACTTAGTTAACTTTTATCTTATTTATGTTCTTATTTTGTTTATCTATTTTTATTTGTTTCATTATGTCTAGCTAAGTTTATTATGTCAAGGTGAAAAGGTTATACTAATGGTGTAAGAATAAGTATAATATAAACTTAATATGGACTTTAATGTTTGATACTAACATGTTTTCTATTTGTTATCTTGTTCACTCTTTAATACTTTGCTTGTTAAATGACTAATCTTGATTTATGTTGTATAACATTTGGTACAACAAATGCTTGGCTCTTTCATAGCCCATACTGTATGGTATAACCGACACCTGAGCTATGAAAGGAACTTGATTTGTTGTTAATATAAATTATAATCATGAATGCTTGATGAAATTTACAAGTATTAACATTAATTGAATAAAATGACTAATGTAATCATGTTAACAATCTAAAATCTGATTGAAACCTCCTTTGTGTGTGGTTTCCAATTGAATAATAAGAGTTTATACTATACTTGTTTGACATATCATTAGTGGAACCTCTAACCTTGACATTTGTTATTATCATTGTTTAATCTTTACGTTAATCTTTCCATCTCAAAGTTCTCATCAACTTCTTCTTCTATTATTATTATTATTATTATTATTAATACTACTACTATTATTGTAATTATTGTTATTGTTGTTATTACTATTATTATTATTGTTGTTGTTGTTACTATTGTCGTTTATAATTTGTACAATTAACCTCTCTGTGGTTCGATTCCAGTCTTGCCGGGTTATTTATTACTTTGAAACTCCTGAACTTGGAAGAAGACAACAATCTTTTAGTCATGTCATTACCTTCTTTTTTAGTTAAAATATATTGCAGATATTCTTTAACGGGCTAGATTTACTAATAATAAGACTATAGATAGTTCTATTAAGATTAACATAATGTATTCTTCTTCTGATGGTCTACCTTTGACAAATCCTATCTTATACCATACTATTGTTAGGAGCTTGGTATATTTTACTATTACTCATTTAGATATTGCATATGTTATTCATGTTAATCAATTTATTGCTTCTCCTACTACAGTTTACTAGGCAGGTGTTCTTTATATTTTGTGATATCTTCATGGTACAGTTTTTCACAGTCTTTTACTCTCATCCATCTCTTCCTTACAGCTGTGTGCATACTCTGATGCTGATCATGACAATGATTCCACAAATCACAAGTCTGTTACCAGTTTCTTTATCTTTCAAGGTGATTCTTTTACTTCTTAAAAGAGCAAGAAACAATATATTGTTTCTCAATCTTCAACCGAAGCAGAATATCATGATATGATCTATTACTAAAGAGATTATTTGGTTATATTAGTTACTTGCTGATATTGGAGTTTCTCCTTTTCATCCCACTCCTATGTATTGTGACAACTAGAGTTCTATTCAGATTACTCACAACTAGATTTTTCATAAATGAACTAAACACATTAGGATTGATTGTCATCTTGTCATCATCTCAAGCATGACACTACTACTTTACCTTTTGTTTCTTCTTCTTTGCAGATTATAAACTTCTTTACCAAGTCACATTTTATTTCTCATTTTTATTTCTAGTTGGCAAACTCTCCATGCTTATATCTGCCGTATCATGAGTTTGAAGGGAGATGTTAAGAAATTAAGGGTAGAATAATATTTTCAGTTTAGCCTATATATAATCTCTTTGTATTTATATTAAAGCTGGAGTAGGAGATCATGATAGAATTGCATGCTAGTTAGCTATTGTCATAGGGGAAGAAGAGAGATAGAGCAACATCGGCCTAAATATAGGGAAACCGATCATAGTGAAAAGAAACTTCTCATAATTAGGCTGAGGGTGTGCCATTTGCAGGGGTGTGCTGCTGCAATGGAATGGTTATGCTGCCTACACCAAAGATGATGCTGCTACTATGGCTGGTGCATACTCCTAGTGGTTGAGGCTTCAGTTGGTAGAGAGGAAAGGATGTGAGGCTGAAGAAAGTGGTGAAGAGAAAATAGAGAACGGGTTGAGGGGGGATGCTGGTTCAAGAGAGAGACCAAAGGGTATTCTTTTAAAAGTAGGAGTGAGGGAATGGTTCTTGAGGCCGGGGAAGAAGGGAAAAAACTGAGAGGGGGTTGCATGGTTGGTTTGAGACTAGGGAAGAAGATAGGAAAAAGCTGCGCTAGGTAGTCTATGATTCGATCGCGCCCTTTTTTTTTTATAAATGTCCTTTTTTATTATTTTTGTTGTAGGGTTTCTGGTAATGGCTTTCTCCTAGGGTTTTCTCTCCTTTCTTCTGCATACATTGAGATTTATATTTATAGTGCAAGAGCCCCATCACTTGTGGAAAATAAAGTCTCAATCAAACTCATTCTCTTTTTTAAAGTTTGAATTGGAATCAAATTCGAAAACAGACAACTATCATTATTATAAAGGTAAGGATTATCTTAAAGATAAGAAAATAATGACAAAAACACATAGGAGTCCCTAGTTTCTATACAAGCTGACAATTCAATTTTTTCATCAAAATAAATCTTTGATTTTTTAATTTTATATTTTAAACCCTGTAAGATTAGATTAAAAACCACTAGGCTAAAATTGTGTTACAGTAGTTGCTCCCTCTTTACAATACTTACAGTGCAAAGGCATTAGAATTTTTTTTTTTTACTTTGTATAGTAAGTTTTGTAAAGAAGAATAATTGTGAAAACCATTCTTTTTTTTTCTTTTTTCTTTTATTTTTTTAGAACTGATCTCATTCTAATGGGTAACCTACCCAAGTGAAAAAATACAAAGGGTCTTATTGTAATGGGTGACCTACCCAAATAAAAAAAGAAAGAAAAATGAGGGCTCAAAGGTGCATCCAAAAGGATGATCAAAGGTTCGAAGGCGCACTCAAAAGAAGGTGAGGGCTCAAAGGCGCATTAAAAAAAGAGGTGAGGGATTGAATGCGCACTCAAATGAATGGTCAAGGGATTGAAGGCACATTTGAAAAGGGGTAGCGTTAGGAAACACACTACTTTAAATAGTTGAGGGCTCGAAGGTGCACTCGAAAACAAATGAAGGCTCAAAGGCGCGCTTAAAAGGAAACGATGGCTCAAAGGCATGCTCGAAAAGAGGTGAGGGCTTAAAGACATGCTTGAAAGGAGGTAGGGTTAGGAAACGCACTACCTAGGATGATTAAGAAAAAAAGTTGGAAAAAAATGGATTTTTTTGATGCTTAATTCTCAAGGGCACCTTGCCTATGTTAAAATTTCTTAAATGTAAAAAATTTCCAAAAGCGATTTCAAACTTAGACATTTCAAGGTGGCCTTCCATTTGATGGATCTCGACAGAGATTTCTCTTGTGAAGTTTGCAAAACTTGTTGTCCAATGTCTTAAAGTTTAGATGATATGCATGCATCTTTACCTAAATTGAAATATATGCCTTTATTTCTTCTTATTCTTGTTTGCTTGATTGATGACGACTTGCTATCTTTGATTTGGGTCACTTTCATCGTTTAGCTTCTAGCTTACTCTAGTTGGCCCATGTAAGTCTCTTTCCAGATATGTTTACACAACTTAGCCTTTATGGTGCCCATTATAACTTCTTTGTTTGTTAGAGATTTTTTGTCTCGTCAAATAATTTAAGAGGATCATTCATTAATCCTTATCTCACTTTAAAAAACATTCATTGTTACTTACTAAAAAGATCAAGCTGCCTTTTATAAACCAAAATACCTCTTTGTCTTGTTGTAGGAAATGTTCATCTATTTTTTTAGAAGGGATCGATTTTTTTTCTAAACATAATGTTGCCCCCTTGTACTTGTCATTGCCCTTAGATATACTTTGTTAGCATCTCTACTAAATAATAGTTTTTAAGCGACCATTCTCTTATCTCTCTCATTTTCAGTTTGGTAAAGGAATATTTGTTTAGAATGAATCTTGAAATCTTGATCTTGCATTTTGAAAACAAAAATTGTTTTAATGTAAGTTTAAAAGCAAGTTGCTTGCTTTCTTGATTAGAAAGGAATTTTACAAGCATATAATGTAGGTTGTGATTCTTGTTTATAAAAGAAAAGGATTCATAAGGCTCAAAGAGTTTTTCAGGGTTTCAAAGACTAAGGATCAATATTAGTAGTTCAACTTTTCATGCCATTCCTCTTTTTTTTTTTTTGATTTTCTTTAATTCTCCCTTTTTCATTGCTTTTCTAAGGCATGCTGACTTTATCTTGGTTATTATTCTTTCTTATGATTTGGGCATATCCCCTAGTCATTAAGTTTCTTGGGCTCTTTTGCCTTTGGCTTTTCCATGATTTTTTCATCTTTTTTTATTAAAATTTTCACTTGCTCCTAGTATAGGTTGTGATCCTAGTCAGGATTTTTAATGAAAGAAACATTATTTACAAAGATAGCCTTTCATCATTTCAAGAGCAAGCATTAAAGATCAATAAACTTTGACCTTATCTAGTGTGATGATTTGAAATTTCATAAAGAAATGTATTTCATGAGTCTATGAATAATAAGTCCACTACATACCATTATGTATATATTTAAAACACCGGGCTCAAGGGTCATGGTGCAAGGGTGAAAGTTCATTTTTTATTTTTGTACTTTGGTTCAAAGTTTAGGCACCTCAATAAAGGAGTTGCTTAATTCATGCGTCATTCTACAAGTAGAATATAAAAAATATCATTTTAAATAAACATCAAATTATTTTTTAAATCAAAATGCAAGTTTAATTTTTAAAATTCTAATGGGAAAATTGATTTTGGTAAACGAGATAAATTGAGTCTATGAGATCACGCGAGACTTCAAAAGTGTATTTGTGAGTACTTAGAGGGAATTCTGTTCAAGATATTTTAGTTGTAAATCAAAGAAAAAGACACAATTGAAAGAAAAACTCCTTATTTCATTGAAATCCTAAAAAGCAATAAAGAGCTTATACTAGCAAAGTGATATATAAAAGGACTAAACACTTAGCGATTATTAATTGGAATTTCTGGAATCTTCCAACCGTCTCTCTCCTATGAATTCCTCAACAAGAGCACTTTTCTAATAGTCAATTAAGGTCACACATAAACCAGTCTTAGCCTAATAACATATAGACCAGTCTTGGCTTAATGACATTATAGCTTCGTCTTTAAGATGATTGATTTCTAGATGTTGTTGTTTTAATAGCTCTTTCTATCATTTTTATAACGACCTTTAACATTATGAACGTCGGTTTCTTTCTTTTCTCTAGTGAAATGTTTCTTCTCAATTGAGTTAGCAATCTTTTCTAAATGGATAGCTTATTCAATGCTCTCAGCTATAGCAACTAGGTTAAAACAATGTTGTGCAGAGTTTTGAATTAGGTATTCAAAGTATAAAGCCTTGAAAGTGTTGACAAACAAATTGATCATCTCTTTTTCCAATAAAGAAATATCAACCCATATGGCTGTCTCATGCCACCTTCGAGTGTACTCTCTTATAGACTCCTTGTTTTCCTTTTCATAGCTTGCAAGCTTGACTTATCAAGGTCCATATCTATATTGAACTTATATTGTATAATAAAGGCATCAACTAAGTCCTTCCATTTTTTTTACACATATACCAAATAAGGGCAACGTCATTCAAACTATTTTGAAAGAAGTGGATTAAGAGTTTCTCGTCATAAACTACCTTAACCATTTTGTTGCAGTATGCTTTGAGATGAGTTATAAAGTATTGAGTTTCGTATATTTGATAAATTCTAGCACCCTAAACTTCTTAAGAATGACTATGTTAGGTACCAAACACATCTCAGCAGCCTTTTATATAGTCATGTAGGCTAGATCCCTCGAATGCTATTAGCCTTTGTTCTAGGGCAAATAATTTGCCCAAACTATCTTCTTTTACCATCCTGTTTTTTTAAGATTTCTTCTTTTTAAGGTCAATGGTAGATGATATTCTTATGGGATATACTAGTTGAGCAAATTGAGAATACATAGCTAGTTGAGATACCTCATTTGCCCCTGTATGTTGTGGATTTACGAGCATAGGTTCAGGCTGAGCTATAAATTTTGCTTCTTCAGGTTTAGATCTCAAAGCCTGTTTAATTAGGCTAGTAAGCCTTCTGACTTCTCTAAGACTTTCGATCATTTTTCTGTGTTGGGCTTCCAACTAGGTTTTTTCTTCATTTTTCATTTGTCTTTTTTTTTTCCCTAGTCAAGTGTTATAGGTTTGTTTCAATAGGGGACCTGTATTTCACATAAAGTGCAGTATTATGACAGTTCAAATATGCACGAAGATGAATGTAACATATTGGGTATGGATTCGCCTTTTTAGGGGGTGACATAACAATTATTATTCGTTAAATGTGTGGTTAGATTTGAATTTGAAATTCATTGCACTCCTGAAAGGAGATCTGTTTCACCCTTTATCATCTAAGCTTTCAGCCACATTCTTAGTATCTTTCATTATATATCTAATGTCTTGGAGTAACAGTATCTCATCGACATCTAGTGTAGAGCAATCTCTCTTAGTCATTTGTAAGGATTTAAACTCGAGTCCATACTCAATAGTTGTTATCTTAGGAATAACAGTCATCATGTCACTTAAAAGCCTTGTAACAAGGATGTTTACACATTTAAGCTTATCTCAGTGAAATTACATAGGGATTAACCTAAAAGGTAGGTTCTGGTCATTAAATGCATCGAGGTTATTTTGTTATTTAATCTAAAAGGTTTTTCGCATTCTCAAGATCGTCCTTTGAAAGATGATATGAGGTTTACAAACAGTGTGAAGATAGTGGCTCTGGGTAATATCAGTTTGGCATACCGACCATTATCGAGCCAAAAATCATACGAGAGTTGAATAGTTTCATGAGTCTTACCCAGGCTAAAGCCATGAGGGTGCTATTACTCCTCTACTTATCTTAAAGTTGATACTATACATACTTTTAAAAATGAGATAAGTGATGTGTGAAGGCTTTAAATCCATATCTTGATACTATACATACTTTTAAAAATGAGATAAGTGATGTGTGAAGGCTTTAAATCCATATCTTGATACTATACATACTTTTAAAAATGAGATAAGTGATGTGTGAAGGCTTTAAATCCATATCCAATATAATTGCATGATAAACATGAATAACTATGTATGCTAAAGCCAAGAAAAAAACTTGATAAATACAAATAACTCAACAACAAAAACACAATACAACAAATATTTTTAGCAATAAAAAGACAAAAAGGAGAGCTTAGTCCAAAGAAATCCTAGAAGAGTCGTCATTCTGTCACACCTAGATATTAAGGTGATCATTTAAAAAAAATCATTTCGCATCGGAAAAAGAGCAGATATCTGACATTTTATTCTTTTAGGGAAAAATGTCTTATTTCAAGGAGTCGCCACCTTTTTATTATGGTCACTAGGAACCTTAATTGGTCAATAGAGATTCTATGATACGGAACTAGTTACGTAAAAAAAAGATATTATCACCCCTTAAGTGTCCTACTTGAGGCAAGCTGCATTGCTGATTTGTTTGTGTTTTGTTCTTATGGTCATTCTATAATATTCACGACTCTGACATTAGTGAATATTTACCTATGAATATTTCCAACTCTAGCATAGGTAAATATTGTGTAATCCATAAAACATGGTATTCCTGATTCTAGCGCTAGTGGATAAACTCAAAAAAAATCTAGATAAAAAAACTATTTTTTATTATGTTTGTTTTTTTTATTTTGGGTGGGTCTGACTTAGACTTAATGGCTGGGAAGACCCAACCTCCTCAGTCTAGTCACTGGCCTAAGTTAGTGATCCAGTTGAGTAGTAGGCATACGTGACAACACACGTCTACTACAGTAGCAAGAGAATTATAATTCATAACTACATGAATTATAATACAGGAAGGGAAGCGACTCACTAGTGAGGGCTGGAGCTGTGGTAGGAAGAGAAAAGAGGAAGCTAACCACGATGGAGTAGGATCTTCTCCTGATCGAAGAACTAGTGGACGCTAGCTAGAAGAGCATGGTGGGGAGAGTATTGGAGCTTGTAGTTTGCTAGACTCGCTGGAGTTGCTGGAGCTCTTCCACTATTAATGGATTGAGCTCGTTCATGGCTGCTAATGAGAAAGAGAGCTTCTAAATGTTGCTTTAATGGAGGTTGGAATAGTGTATGGTTGATGTGTTGCTGCTACTCACTGTGGTGTCGCTATCATTCATTGCTGGAATAGGAGATCACTGTGGCTCGTTCATGCTGGTTGACTATTGTCACGAGGGAGAAGAGAGATGGAGTAGCATCGGTCGAGATATAGGGAAACTGGTGATGGAGCAGCATCGACTGAGATATAAGGAAACTGGTTATAGTGGAAAGAAACTTCTCATAACTAAGCTGAGGTTGTGCCATTTACCGGGGTATGCTGTTGCAATGGAGTGGTCAGGCTGCTTACGCCAAAGATGATGCTACTACTATGACTGGTGCATACTCCTAGTGGTTAAGGCTTTGGTTGGAGGGGAGGGAAAGAAGTGAGGCTGAAAAAGGTGGTGAAAAGAAAACAGAGAACGGGTTGAAGGGTGCGTTGGTTTAAGAAAGAGAGACCAAAGGGTATTCTTTTAAAAGTATGAGTGAGGGAGTGGTTCTTGAGGTAGGGAAAGAAGAAAAAAAAACTGAGGGGGGTATTTAATGGCTGGTTTGAGACCAGGGGAGAAGAGAAGAAAAAGTTAAGGGGAGGGGATAATGACGACTAGTCTAGGATTCAACAGCACCCCCTCTTTTTTATAAATGTCTTTAATTTTTTTTGTAGGGTTTCTAATAATGACATTCTTCTAGGGTTTTCTTTCTCTCTTTTTGTATACACTGAGATCTATATTTATAGTGCAAAAGTCTCATCGCTTATGAGAAATAAAGTCTCAATCAAACTCATTTTTGTTTTTAAAGTTCGAATTAGAATCGAATTTGAAAATAGACAACTATCATTATTTTAAAGGTAAAGATTATCTTGAAGATAATGATAGAATGAAAAAAATATATTGTAGTTCTTAATTTCCATACAAGCTGACAAATCATATTTTTCATTAAAATAAATCTCTGATATTTTAATTTTACATTTTAAACCCCGTAAAATTAAATTAAAAACTAATGGGCCAAAATTGAATTACAACAATATGTGTATTACAACAATATGTGTATGTGTGTTTAACATGTATTTATTACTATATATTTTAATGTTATGAAAAACAAACTATTTTTAGAATTATTACTAACTTGAACGGAAAAATAGATCTTACCTAACATTTCTTTTAGTTAGGTAATGATGATGTAATTTTAAATACGTTAATTACCTTTTATAATGTAATTTTGAGAATAACTTGAATATAAATAATATCAATGCTGTTTGTAACTTAATTATTGAACTTCTTTCATTAGGTTTGAAATATGACATTTAAACCTACTCTAGTTCTATAAAACTATTATTGTATGTATTTAGTTCATATTATTCATAATTTGAAATTGTACATGAAATAAAGAATATGGAAGGATATATGATTTTATTCTTGATTGATGATGTAATTGGTTAAGGTCTAAAGAACTTGGACAATGTTGAGATGTTGAAATAAATGTGCATGCAAGACGTGATGACTTGGAAATGGTTTGATTAAAGGTACAATTTATTAAAATTCCAATAAAACCTTAAATGATATAAAGGTTGGAAACATGATGCTAACATGTTAAAAAAAATAACAAATTTACCATATTTTCCTTTGTTTAAGGCTGAAGGAAGTTTATAATAACGAGAAAGAAAGTGTGTTAAATTTTACAGTAAAAAAATTTAAATCATATGAGGATTGATCAAAGGTGACTTATTTAATTTGACGAGTTTAAAAAGAATGATTAGTAAAATCATATTTTGATTAAAAAAAATTCAAAGCAACCTTTTTTTTTTAAAAAAAAAATATAGAGACAAGAACATATTAGATTGATTCAGGTTATCTTGGGTTAATTTATTAAATTCACAACTTAAGTTATAAGATCATGGTAATCATATAAAGCAATTCAAAATAAATTATGAAGTTTATATTTTAATCAATACCATGTTGAATGATGAAATTAAAAAAAATTAAAAAATAACAAAAAAATAAATCGAGTCAAGCTAAGCTAATATGTCAAATTCATAACTCAAGTCATAAAACCAAGATATTACTTAAAAAGTAAATAAAAATAAATTATGAAGTTTAATTTCATAATCAACCCAATATTGAATGATGAAATTAAAAAAATTAATTAAAAAAATGACAAAACATGCACGAGTTAACCCACTAAACACATGATTCGAGTTATAAGATTGGAATAACCTCATAGAAAATAAATCAAAAAACCTTGTAACAACTGAAGTTACTCTACCAAACCCGCAACTTAAGTAATGAGATTAGATAACATCATATAAAACAAGTAAAAACAAATTATGAAGCACAATTTTCGATCAATCTATTATTAAAAAATAAAATCTAAATTTTTTATTTAAAAGAATAATAATAAAACAACTCAAGTTAATTTAGATTAACCAATAAAACTTGTGATCAAAATAATAAGACTAAAATAATCTAATATACAGTTGATTGAGAAAACAATGAAGCTTAATTTCTAATCGACTAATATTGAACGATAAAATTAAATTAAAAAACCAATTATAAAGGAGAAAAAAACCAAACCAATTAGGTTAACCTGCTAAACTTATAATGTTGGTCATGAAACTAGAATAATCATATAAAAAGCAAGCAAGATATAAATGATGAAAATCAATTATAAGCTAAAAATAAAGGATAAAAAAAAGCAAAAAAAAGAATACAATGACATTTTATGAGGTGGTATGTACTAAAAACACCATCTCTAGCATGGAAATCAAGGTTAAATAATATGAATGAATTAACATATGATTTTTATAATTAATTAATGAATGAGCGAGTACAGACAGCCGATACTATTGTCCGTTCAAATTAAATAAAAATGCTAAGGTGTATGTATCGATAGATTGGATTTTTATAAATTTAGGTATTTATATTTTATTTATGAGGTTTTTATTTTAATATTAGTTATACAAATTAAAAAGAAGAAACATTATTAATGAATTGAGGAAGATATAAAATACATAGCAACAAAAACTGAATTTATCATTTAATTAGGCCAAGGTTCAGAAGAACAAAACAAGAGAACAATGAAAATTGTTAGCTAGGGGGAGTTAAAAATCTCAGAATTTGAAAGGAAGAATTAAGGAAAAAAAACACAAACACACAGTATTGTAAGACTAAAAAAAGTTAAATGGCTTCTCAAGCTCTCTTGCATCACGTAATTCTTTTGGTTTGACTTTGGGAGTTGACATTAGCTCATTTAATAAGAAATATTTTCGACAAGAATGCATATATAACAAAGTGTGGAGAGCCAAACTTACAACATCTCCAGGGAAAATCTTCAACTGGACCAGAGCAGAAGCGACCTTGAGACATCTCGCAAATGTATCTTTCCATGAAAATCTAACGTCACTGCCATACACAATTGATGTTTTATCTCCGTAAACAGAAGCTGCTCTCTGTAGGAAACTTACTGGTGACAAAGGCACATAATTTGCAGGGCAAAGAACCATGCCCTCCATTTCTGACGTCTCTCTGGGGATATTCCTTGAATGAGAAAGAAGTGAACGCCTGTAAATACAGAGATAATGCCTATTGCGTGATGAGGTAGCCCATAACCGCCTTTTTTATTTGGAAAAAAAATGCCCAGCTTGACTAATGAGGCAATGACAAGGTCGGCACGACACTTGCGTTGTGCTTCACACCGATTCTTTTCATGCTTGCTGTTGTTCACTGGGAATTGACCAATGATAGTGCGTCTATTGGTTGATAAATGGCAAGAAGTTTTCGATCTACTCACATTTCCTTCCTTAATTAGGTTAGATTTACCCTCTCTTAATTAGGATTATTATATTACTGTTACTTCTTGAAGCATCAATGTATTTTAATTTTTTTTTTAGTATTTATATTTAATAAAACAACCAAAATTAAGGTGATAACTTAATATCCTTAAGCTCAACTAAGATTCGAGTCCAAACATATATGAGTTTAGCAAGTAACAGACCTAATATTTTTAGACTCAATTAAACGCTAAGTTTATATACATGTTGGTTTGGTAGGTTGTTAGACCTAACATGTCTAGTCTCAACATCTTGTTGAGTCTAAATAAATGTAAAATTAATGATTTTTCTAAACTTTCTATTAGGTCACAAGACTCCATTAATTTTTTATAGATACCCTTAACATAAATAGTTAAGGTCAAAGATACTCAATACTTTATATCTACAAGTTTATAAAAGTATTTAAAAAACCATGTTACTTTATTCCTCATTTATGGTGCAAAAAAAAGATATTTATATTTTATTAAATGTTAACAAGGAAAGATGACCCTTAAGCCCTCTTTCTCTATAAAAAAACTAGGTTCATGAATTATAAAGCTTTGAGGTTAACAATTTATATTCTTAATTGAATACAAATTTTTACAGAATCTCTTCAAAATATCATTACACTTTTTCTTTCTAAAAAAATATTTATTTAAACATTAAAGAGTACTAAAATCAATTAAAATAACATTTTTTTAGGTACCAATTATAGCCTTGACCAACCAGGCATTAGGTAATAGCAAGTTTTCTAAATTAAAAGGTTAACAATTATTTGATATATAAGCATTGTTCTCAAACTACTTGGATTTTTAGGATATCATCAATTGGCGTTGTTAATGGGAAAAGATTAAAAAGGCATCAAATGTTCTTTATGAACTAGTTTTTAACATCCCTTATCACTACAAAAGAAAAATGATCAAAACACTCATTGAATAGGATATGTCATAAATCTCCGTACAATTGTTGGCACATTTGTTCCTTTAGAGTTTCAGCAACTCTTCATTAAGTAGAAAAAGTTGTGTAGCAATTTGTTCATTCTAAGTTAGAGTATGATTTCTTTTATTTGCCTATAAACTTAATAAGATGAGAAAATTTGGGTTATGTGTTTGCCAACCTTATGAATGTAATTGGAGCCTCAAGATTTTGAAAAACTTTCAACAAGTACAAGTGGAATGTTGGTTCAAATTATAAAACTTGTGAAGTATCTTTGGTAATTATCCAAGAAAAAGGGAAGAGTCTCCCTATTTATCAATAGCCAATAAGAATACAAATGTAAGATTCTTGTATGTGAATGACTTATTTAAAATGACTTTTTTATTTTCTCTATATGATACCTGAATGCCTTTTATCAACTCCTTAAAAAAAAAAAATCAACTTGGGCAATAGCCCCACAACCTTCCAATGATGGGATGGACCTATTTTCCATAGTTCAATTTCATAATTTACCTTGGAATGGATCACCAAAGTCTTTTTAGTATGATTGCACAACTCTTTAAGAATTTGATAAAAACTACCTCAACAACGGGGAATGATATAATCTCTTTAGGGTAACAATCCCATAACCTTTTAAAGATGGGATAGACCTAGGCTCTCTAATGGGATTGCATAATATATCTTGGAAGGAATCACTTTAATCTCTCTAATATGATTGTAAAATTTACCTAGGAAGAGATTGATATAGTATCCCGAGTGTAATTCCACAACTCTCCAATAATAGAATAAACAATGCCTCAACAATAGGGATGGACACGATCTCTCAAGGGCAACATCTCCATAATTCTAAAAAGTTTTGACTTGATTCCCACAACTTAATAACACCAATCCCTATATGATCCTAACATCATCTCAATAATCTATTAGAAATATAAAGATACACTTGTAACCTAGATTTCTTCTATGTTCTAAGCAAGAGTCATATCCTATTAAGATTAGGCAAGATTCAAAGCTTAATTCCTATAAAAATTTGATTTTTCTAGGTATAGGTATTGGACCAATAGAAATTTCAATAATTTCTTAAGGCTTTTTAAACCTTGCATATAATTTTTATTGAGGGCATTAGACCCACACAGATCGTCTAGAGAATTCCCTCAATATTTTTATATGTATGGGTGTTAAATCCATATAAGTTTTCATAAATTTTCTTAAAGGCCTCAAACTCATATGAAATTTTTACTACAGGAGTTAGATCCATATAGACAACACAAGTCAACAAAGAAATGAAAATAATCAAATTCATAAAATAAAATAAAATATATGTTACATGAATTAACCCTATAGGACTTAGGTTATGTACATAAGTAAAGGGAGATGGGGGAACGAGGGTTATATATCTAGCTCAGGCTCCTCAATTAGATATTCCTAATGTTGAGCAATAACAACTTTAATATAGAACACATCTGCAAAGTCAGGTATCGAGACTGGATGGAAAGTAACACTAAAGTCCATCTGCACTCCCCATAATTAATTGAAGAAATATAGGTTGGATATAGCAAAAAATATCTTATCTCAAATAAAGTTGTAGACCCTAAAAAAATTCCTAAAACTCTCAAGAAGAGTTCCTTAAAGCCTTTAGCTAAGCCCGAGAGCTTTACACTTCTTTCTTGATAGTAAGAAGCTCAATTTTTAGACCATTTTAGGTGATTTTTGCTTACAAAATCTCTTATTTCATGATATCCACTTGATTATAAGTGGCTTAAAATAGTTTATCATTATAGCTCAATTGAAAAACAATACCTTATATATGTTCTTTCAATGATGAATAAACCATCGTAAGGCTATTTAATTTGGCCTCCACGCCATATCCTTTTTTAGACACTCAAACATAACCTATTTTTTTTTTATATTTTTATAAATGACCTCCCTTACATAGTTTCTCTTTGCCATCTAGCGCCTTTTAGAATGACACATATTATGAAAGTCTATCAAATCTAAATGTTATGAACAATGGTTATAAAATAAAACTACAACTAGAAATGAGAAATTTCTTTACATTAAAGGTCATTTGTCAAGTTAAGGCCAAATAGTGGTAATAACTCTTATTAGACATCTTTGAGAGGTTCGAGAGAATGGTGAGGGATCCTCTCTTGCAATCTCACCACCTCGAGGCTCATTTCCCTAAAGCTTGACCTCCCACCAACAATAGCCTTTATAAGTTGTCTCTTCTTATTACTTAAGGTAGGGAAATTGAAGGGAGCTTAATAAAGAGCGAGGTCAATAAAAGTATCTTTAAAATTAGTTTCCTCAAGAAAAGCCTAAGTAGAGGGCCTAAGTACTATAACCTCTACAAACAATGTTGGAAGTTGAGGTAGAGGAAATGTCATCATAAGAGCCTCTATGGTCAAGATTAAAACACTAGTCTCTATAGGGGTGGAGACTCCTTTTCTCTCAAAGTAGTCCGTAACATCCCTAAACACTTCAAGAGGTCAAATATGTTTGACTCCCTAAAAAATAAGAGTGACTACCCTTAGCTTTCATTTCTATAAGAGTTTTGGCTCCCACCATTGCATCCTTTAGGATAGGGAGTTCATCGATGATGATGGGGTTGCCCTCCATCAATTTTCTAGACTTGCCTCTACTCAAGATAAAAGACAAAGACACGTTTAATGAACTCTGCTCTATAAAGCTCACTAAAGTTTCTGCTTCTCTTTTAATTCTCAATCCTATACAAAAATAAAGGTAGTAGTTAACTTAGGTATAATAAAAACAAAAATGGTAAGGAAGCTATATACTTTACAATAGAGCATGATAGTTCCCTCTGACCATCTTATTGATTTCATACTCAATTGAGATTAATGCCAATGTAACATGTCTTTTTCTCATTCAAGCTCAGATGAGGTATATTCAAAACTTTAGAGGGAGGTACCCACCAATAGTAAGAGCAACCCCAATTCTATTGCATCCCATCTTTAGGGCTAACTAGCCTATTATACCTGAATATTAGCCACTTGATTCTCTATTTTGTTATATAATTAAGTTTTCCTTATAGGGCTCCCTTTATGACTCTTACAGGCCTATTGGTGAAGTAAAAAAAATCAACGTATGTCATTACCACCATTAGTGCCAGCAATTAGATGGTAACAGGTCCTAAAAATTATCCATTTATTAGAGTGTAGCTGGCTTGGATCTAATTGGTAATATCTAAAAATCCCCTCATAAATCCTTGAAGAGGAAAGGTGTACCCCAAAACATATATGTAGAAGGTGAATGTAATTTCCAAATGACCCTAAGTAGAGCCCAAGGCTGAGTGGCTGATACACCTAGCCTTAATAGGCATTTGAGTTCTGTACTTTCTTGTTTGTTGAAAACTAACGAAATCAATGCCCTATATACCTAGAGTGCTAAGAGCATTATCCTTAGGAGCCTAAGGCATACTTCCTCACTTTTAAGGTTTACTATTAACAACAAGAGAAGTACTTCTTATAGAAGTAAAACAATTCTCCCCTTACCAGAAATGGATGTTAGGGCTCCACCTATTTTAGTTTTAAGGCTTAGTCAAATGGACCCTTGTCTTTTTTTGTTTTCTTTGGTCCTATGTTGAACTTGGAACTCCTTATAAGAGGCAACAACATCTCTATTTTTATAGACAAATCTGAATTATTTTGGATCCATTTTTCTATTTAAAGTAGAGAAGGGAAAAAAAAAAACCTTTGGTAGGAAATACCTAGAAAGAGGGCTTCTTCTCAAATTAGAGTAAAACTAGTTTGGGTTTTTTTCAATGGAGTAGTTTTTCAACAATTGTAAAAAGTTAAAGTAAAAGAAAAGATAGAAGTAAGAATGGTTGGGGTTTATAAAGAAAACATCTTTTCATCCTTACTGTTAGATAAATGACTTTACGTGTCATATCAGATCTTTAAAAGTCCATTCAATTGCCACAGTGAATGTATATTGTCATTTTGTTTCCCGAGGGACACTTTTTTATTTATTATAAAACAAATAAAGATAGGTCACCTGATCATCCTTTTCAAATAAGAACAAGACATATGGCTACAAATAAATCAAACAGTTATGCAAAGAAAAATTTCATAGGGAAGGTGAAAAGTCCCTTATTAATATGATAAATAACTGTAATATCCCACATCGACAGGTAAGGATTTAGTAGCTGACCTTATTAGTAGTGCTGGCTGCTAATTTGTTAGACGTGTTTTGAGGCCATGCGAGGTCGCCAAGAACAAATTTATGAGGCTCGCGGACCAAAGCAGATAATATCCAGCAAGCTGGGCCAGACCATTACATTTGGTATCAGAGCCAATCTTATTGGCTGTTCGATTGTATCGACGAGCTCGTCGGGTTCCTTAAGAGAGTGGATTGTAATATCCCATATTACTGGTTAAGGATTTGGTAGCCGGTCTTATTAGTAGTGCTAGTTATTAACTTATTAGACGTGTTTTTGGGCCATGCATGGTCATCAAGAACAAATTTGTGAGGCTCGTGGGCCAAAACGAATAATATTTGGTAGGTTAAGCCAAGCTATTATAATAACTCTCAAGTAAAAAGACTTTTCTTAAAGCTAGTAACCTTTCAAAATCTTTACTTAATAAATATGCAAAGACTTAGAGAGTTACTGATGGATCAACATGTTTTATATATTTTTTTCAAGAATTCATGTTAAAAAAAAGACCAAAGGCGTGTTGGTGACTCTACATCTTAGGCTCAATTATACATGGAGTTCATATGCATTTGGTGTAGCATACTACCAAACACAACATCTTTAAACCTAGCTACATGCTGAGCCCAAGCACATAGGGGTTTGGCAAGCCACCAAACCCAACATTCATGAGCTTAGTTATACGCTAAGCTTGTATGCATATACGTCTAGCAACATATCAAATCTAATATCTCTAAAATTAGCTATGTGGTAAACCTAGCTATATATGAGTCTTGTAAGCCGCCAAAACCCAACATGATGCGGATCAGCCTAACACCATGCGTAATGATGGCAACAACCCATTGGAGGTGCCAATTGGGCCAATCACGAGGAGCTAGGGCTAAGAAGCTTAAAGAAGCATTGAATGGACTTGTTCAGAACATATGGAGCAAAATGGATCTAGAGGGGCTTGGGACATTTAAGGAGCATGAAGGACAACCTTTAATGCATCTAGTTCAGGTCCAAGAAGAGCCCAATTCATGTGGAACAAGGGGTTGATGTGTTCGGCCCAATACCAGCCTTGTTAGGCTTATCTTTTTCTAATACTACAAGGATAAAGAATCAGCAATTTATTCTCCTAACTAAGTAAGGAAGTTGGCCAAATCTTATTCCTAAAGAGGGGAGGACTATTTAATGCTTTTCCTCACTTAGGAAGGAAAGTAATTAAATCAGCAACAAAGGAGGAAATTTATTTTCTTATTTGTCCAAGTTAAACAAGAAATTCCAAGCTAATCAAGGACATTAAAGGGGGCAGCAACACAAATTTTTCAAATCAGATTTTTTCAATTTTGTTTAGGACTTCTTAAGGGTGACAAATCTGATTCTAGCTTATTTAGGATGGTATTTTCAGATTTTTAGTATTTTTAGAATTTTCTTCTTAGTTTTTGGGTTATTATTACTTATTTGGGTCAATTGTAAGTGGGCTACATATAAGTCCACCTAAGGGAGGTCCATTAGGGTTTCTTTAAGTTCTAATTCAGTATAAATAAAGGCATAACCCAAACATGTAAAGGTTACGCAATTTTCAGATTAATAAAACTTCTTTGCTGCACTTATTGTGTATTGGTGGGATAATCTCCCTTCCTTGGTTCTCTAAAGAACTGAAAACGACTTATTGAAAGGTTACATAATTTTCAGATTAATAAAACTTCTTTGCTGCACTTATTGTGTGTTGGTGGGATAATCTCCCTTCCTTGGTTCTCTAAAGAACTGAAAACGACTTATCGAAGAACAACTGTCTTCGTGGCATCATCCTTATACTTCTCGTTCGCGAATCAATATTCGTTAGGTGGGGGTTTCTGTTTTCAATAGTGCTGGTGCCTAGGTACAAGTTATCTTTGTATCACACTCCTATCAAACCTGATTTACTTGGCTTTTCAGGAATTGATGTCTTTGCGTGTGGGTTGCGTGACCATGTGATCACGAGGTTCGCATTACAACATATATGGGCTAAATTTTTGCCCTACCAGATATCAGGTATTGATTACTAGTCATATTGGCTAGGGAGAGAAGAAAAGATTGCTTTAATCAAGTGATTAACTAATTTTTAGACACATATTTTATTCTCAAGCTACTTGAATTTTTGGGACATCATCACTTCTTTTTAAAGTTCTTATTTTATTGTATTTTAATTTTAATTTTTTTGTTTGAAGATTTGTTAATGTATCTCAATATTTTGAAAATACAATGTTGCGGGAGACTATTGTTTCTCTTTTTAAAAAAGTACCATATTAGTGAGATTAAGATCATGAGAGAATTGTACAGAGCGTGGAAAAGGATTCAATACTAGTTGCACCAAGGTCCACTAATTTTATTGACTTATCCCTATTTCAAGATTTTGCTTAGTGATTGGTATGAGACAATGCTGATGTCGATGATCACTTCAAAAAGATTGAGGGGAGAGAGCAATAAGTTAACTTGATTAAGAAAGAGAAAATTCGTGATGAATAAAAAGATATTTTTTTTCATATATATATATATATATATATATATATATATATTGGTGGATTCATATGTGCAAGGTGTAAGACAAATAGGTTAAATTCAAAATTGAGAGGGAAAGCACAAAAAATAAAAGGAATTTCCCCTTGACAAATTTTTAACCCATTATGGAGGGTAACGCTTAACCTCGTATCCTTCGTTATTTTTCTGTCTTCCAAATTTTCTCTACCAAATAAAGACGAATGAGATGAAGAATTATAAGATTAACGTTCTACCCATTTCCTCTCACACCAAACATCTCCTTAGCCTCATATCTCAAGACTAAGTTGTTTTATTTACTGATTTCATTTTTTAAATAACTTAAGAGTTTAAACTTTAGTGGCTAGAAAGGAAATATACTCCTGAAATATAGAACATAAAATAAATCCAAATGGCTTGTGAAAATGGATTCGTTTGTCATGTTATCATACATAATTATATATTAGAATTTGGTTGAAGCTATTACAAGAAGAAAACAATATGTTATAAAAGCACCGTTCATGTATAATCTTGATTGGATAATTTTTCACAAGTTCTTCGGTCTCAAAGTGAATGGTATATATGTTTAATTATCCTGGGAGGGAATACATAGATCTTACATTCACACAAGGTCATAAACTTTCTTCTTCTTTTTTAATTCTAGGAACATCACCACACCGCTCCAGCTAGCGTTTGAAAAAATCTAAATCTTTATAAATTCACAAAAAATAAAATAAAATCAAACCGCGTTATGGCACATAATTCACGGTGAAGGACTGACTAAATTGAGCTGAATTGCCGACCTTTTCTTCTGACAGAAATAATCTCATTTGATCTTCTAGATATCCCCTGCCTATAATATTTATACGTCAAATAAGGCGACGAATTTTGCACGCTATCATGTGAACCTCACATAACACGGCAAAACCCTAACAACCCATAGGAACCCCCGTGTTCAAGACGAGTGAAAACATCATTAAATCTTCTCGTCATTAAATGCCTTCCATATCATCAAAATTGTCAGTTCCTCAAGAGTCAAACTTTGTAAATTATTATTGAGACTCAAAAGTTTTCTTAACAGTCGGCCTCTACAAAAACTTCGTGAATGGGATGTGAATGATCCTGCATCAGCTGAAGGATTTACGGTGATATTCACCAAGGCTTGAGATGAGAAAGTAGCTATTGGGGCGGCTGATAATGGGTTATCAGTAGAGATAACGGTCATTCTGAACACAGCAATACATGCATGAAACCAAAAAAGAGATAGCTATGTTGTAGTTTTCATTGACATGGATGTCATTGCTGGTTGTACAAAAAAACAGATTGATTAAGGAAGCTCGATCTTTGTTTTTTCTAATTTAATTTCTGCTAAAGTCTTGACGAATCCAGTTGGGATGAAGAACAAAAAGTATTGCTTGTTGAGGTGCAAGCCAATGCCTAAAAAATATATTTTTTTCATTCAATAGTTGGGTTGTAAAAAGTGAAAACTCTTTTGAATGACATTTGATATCCCAGATCACTTGAAAAACACAAGAACTCTTAGATCTCTAATTAAACAAAAAGAAAGAGGTTTCATCAATCGAATGACATAAGAGAACGTATTTTGACATCAATATCTGTAGCAAAAGATGATTGTTTTACAGTGACTGTTCTCTGATCTGTATAGATATCAATCATAAAAGGAGAAATCAATCCTACAACTGCAAAGAAGGAAAGTTGAGAATGTGGAAACACATGCAGGCAGGCTAACAATATTAAAGCTATATTGCATACATGAGCCTCCACTACATTTTGGCTTTTCATATTTAGTAATCTGAGCATGATGTTTCAAATGTTTCCTTTCGGTACTTTCAGAGGCAATAAATAGTTAAGTATATAATTTTTATATTCCTATGGTTACATAGCTACAGTTCCCTATTGCTGCCAACAACGGATACACTTTGGTAAGCTTGAACCTGCAATATTTTACCAAAGTGATCTTTCTTCAGAGATTATGAAGTATCTACAAACCCCCACTCATCGAAGAAACAGTGAAGATAGAAGCAATCAGATAAGATACACTTTGAAAAATGGACATAAAAAATTAGTGCAATTGCTCCACCTTCTAATCATTGCATTTAATTATGACCAAGACTGAAATGAGTCTTTCCCATCTGGCTTCCATTGATACATATTGTATTGATTTGTGTTTCACCGGCTGTTTTTAATAGTTAATTAATACCAATTGGCGTCTTTGAAGTAGTTTTCTATCTCTCCTTCTTTCTTCTCTAAGAACACAGCTGGGTTTCATATACGATGTTAATTTCTATAAGATACATAACTGGTTCGACAGAAGAAACATATTCATGCAACTAACTTGTTACAAAAGGCAAGTATGTGAAGATAAAAAAAAATATGTTTTTTGATGATCAGGTATCATCATGATAGTATTCACACAACTACGACAATTTTTTCTTTAGTTATCGGCAAAATGGTACGAGTATAAAAACCAATAATATAAAATCCCATCTACTTGAATTGAAGTCTGCTGAGAACGAAGTTACTTGTACTCTAAACCAACATCTCAAATATGAAAAGAAAAAAAAAATTGAGATTGCTTAAAAACTTAGCTAATAAATTACTTGATATTTATTAAGAAAAATAAAGTATTATTCTCCGTAATGTCTAATTACCTTACAAATCTAAAATAAAGCTGGATTTCTTTACGGACCTTCATTGTTCACGTGTAATGAAGGTCCATGAACAAAAATGCAAAGCAAAAATTGCTTTTCGAGGACTGCAAACCTTTCGCCACTTGCTAGTTTTTGCACTGAGAGTTTTGCAAATGTTTCTTCCATGGTAGGGATAGATAGTTGTGGTAGAAACTCTTCTATTTTAACAACCTTTCCTTTTTTATTGTAGCTCTTGACCTTGTTGTCATATTGTTCTAATAAGTTGATACCCATGACAACCAAGTTTTTGATAGGGATATCCATCATATCTTAGTGTATTATATAAGCATCCTTGGAACAATACCTCCTCGATAAAAGGGATGACAATTACTTTCTTTTTTGGTTCCTTTCATTTAAGGCTTGTGGTACGTTCAAAAGATTGATGCATTCTTTTAATTATAGGAGTATCGAAGTAAAAAATAACCTCGTAAGACTAGGGTCGAACCAAAAAGAGGTTAACTATACAATTTATAAATAATAATAATAAGTTAAAAAGAATTTTGAGATGTGAGAATAATGTGAGGATTAAACAACGATAAAAACAAATATCAAAGTTAGAAGATCTACTAATGGTATTTCAAATAAGTATAATATAAACTCTTTTTATTACTCAATTAGAAACCACGTACAAAGAAGATTTCAATCGGATGATTTGTCATTAATAGCTCGTTATAAATTATTAACATGATCATATTAGTTATCTTATTTAAGTACATCAATACTTTGAAATATTGTTAGGAATTCAAGATACTAACTTATGTTAACAACAAATCAAGTTCTTTTCATAGTACATGTGTCGGTTATACCATATAATTGGCTATGAAGGATTAAGCATTTATTGTACTAAGTGTTATTGTTTAGTACTTAAAAGTGCATTTTTATCAAGATTTTATATTATCATTTTGCACTTGAAGTATTAATAACTCCTTAACTAAAGCATATTTTATAATAACATATCTAATATTATAAGATATCATTAATTAGTGGTAAATGTTCATTTTAAATACAGGCCTATCACACAAACAAAAGGATTGATTGATGACTTTAATAACTGAAATTGAAAGGACAAAGAGATGACCAAATTAGAAAAGAGATGCCGGTGTAGTCCAAATCGAAACACTATTCAGTAATTGGGTCATATCTAGAACTATAGATCTCGGATTTAGGTCTACTTTATATAGATGGAAAGTTAAGACATAGGCCTACAACTTTTATATGGAACCCAAATTTAAAAAGACCATTTTCAAGTCCAAATTGTAGCAACAATAAAAAAGTCTGAATCTATCCTCTAGCCCGAGCACTATTCAGTGTTTGATCCATATCTGGAGTTCTAAAATTTCAAATGATCTCAATTTTTTATCTAGAAAGCTGAGACAATTTCTTACAATTTTCATGTTTTCAAGTGGTTCCAATTTTGGTGTTACTAATGACGTTTTGGGCAGACAAGAGAAAATAAGGATTGTCACGAAGTCAAGAGTTGACCAACCACTTATCAATTAGTCATCAAATCAATAATTTTCAATTTTAGCCTATAAAAGGAGGCATTTGCCATGTATTTTGCCATCTTGGTTTCCAGATCAAGATCATGCTCTTCCTTTCTCTCTTTGTATTTTTTGTATTGCTTATATTTTGCTTTCATTAATATTAAGTTTATGTCTTTCATTTCCTTTCTTTTATTTAGTTAACTTTTATCTTATTTATGTTCTTATTTTATTTATTTATTTTTCTTTCTTTCATTATATTTAGCTAAGTTTATTATATCAAGGTGAAAAGGTTACACTAGTGGTTTAAGAATAAGTATAATATAAACTCAATATGGACTTTAATGTTTAATACTAACATGTTTTGTATTTGTTATCTTGTTCACTCTTTAATACTTTGCTTGTTAAATAACTAATATAGATTTATGTTGTATAACACTTTGTACATCAAATGCTTGACACTTTCATAGCTCATACTGTATGGTATAACCAACACTTAAGCTATGAAAGGAACTTAATTTGTTGTTAATATAAGTTATAATCATGAATGCCAAACGAGATTTACAAGCATTAGCATTAATCAAATAAGATGACTAATATAATCATGTTAACAATTTATAATCTAATTGGAATCTTCTTTGTGTGTGGTTTTCAATTGAATAATAAGAATTTATACTATACTTGTTTGACATACCATTAGTGGATTCTCTAACCTTGACATTTATTGTTATCATTGTTTAATTCTTACATTAATCTTCTATCTCAAAGTTCTCATCATCTTCTTTTTCTTCTTCTTTATTACTACTAGTACTACTACTACTACTACTTTTATTATTATTGTTATTATTATTGTATTATTGTCATCTATAAATTATACAATTAACCTCCTTATGGTTTGACCCCGATTTTGCCGAGTTATTTATTACTTCGACACTCCTATACTTGGAAGAAGACATCAATCTTTTAGTCGTGTCAAATTTTTAGCGCTGTTGCCGGGGAGGTAAGTTCTTGTATAAATTATAGTATTTATTTTATTTTCTCTTTTCACTTTTCTTGTATATAACTTTGTTTCTTTTCTCTTGTTTCTTTGTTTCTTTGTTTTTTTCTTTCTTTTATTCTATTTCTACATGTGTATGGGAGTATGGTCATGTATATTAAATGGTAGACGTTGTAGGGTATCCTCATCATTTCTAAAAAATATAGTCGAAGAAGATAATCAATCACTTCATAATGAGAATAATAAGAATAACTATGGTAGAACACTTAGAGACCACATGAATCCCACAAGAACAAGTGCACCATCATGCATAGTTTTTTCTCTTGATATATCTCATTTTAATTTTAAGCCAGACATTATTCAACTTTTACCTTCCTTTCATAGCTTAGATTTAGAAAATTCATACTTGTATTTAAGGGAATTTTAGGAGGTCTGTAACACCTATAATGACTTAAATTGTAGCATGAACACCATCATATTGAAGTTTTTTTCTTTTTCATTAAAAGATAAAGCTAAAACATGGCTACAAATTTTGAGACCAGGATCCATTCGTGCTTGGGATGAAATGCAACAATAACTTTTAAAGATGTTTTTCTCATCTCACAAAACAAATTCTTTCAAAAGACAAATCACCACTTTCAGATAAAAATGAGGAGAAACATTTTACCAATGTTGGGATAGGTATCAAGACTTACTTAATACTTGCCCTCATTATGGTTTTGAAACATGAAGATTTGTTTTATATTTTTATGAAGGGTTAACACCTAGAGATAGGCAAATGGTTGAGTTGATGTGCATTGAAACTTTTGAAGATAAAGAACCTGATGAAGCAATGGAGTACTTAGACTTGTTAGCTGAAAATGCTCAAAATTAGGACATCGCGGATACTTATGAGGCACCAAGTAAAACTCAACCTTATACATCTAGTGGAGGTATGTACAACCTTAGGGAAGATGATAACCTTCAAGCCAAGTTTTCATCTTTAGCTAGAAATGTCAAGGCACTAGAATTGAAAAAGAGTGGTCAATTAAAATTTATTGAAAATATTGTGTGTCAAATATATGAAACAAATAAACACTTAACCAATAACTGTCCAACCTTACCTTTATTTAAGGAATGTCTCCATGAATAAGCCTATGCTTTAAACAATTTTCAAAGTGTTTATCATAACCTATATTTTTAAACATATACCCCTGGTTGGAGAAATCAGCCAAATTTCAGTTGAAAGAGTGATAATAACAATGTACAAACTTTATAACCACCGTTTCAAGCATACAATAATTTTTAAAATTCTCATGGATATGCACCTCCTAGAATAAATCTTGAGGAAACATTGTATTGATTCATTGAAAAGCAAAAGACAATCAATACTCAGCTTGCTCAAAACATGACAAATTTTAATGATACCTTTGCAAAATTGACATTTGCTCTCAGTTTCCAATAGAAAGGTAAGTTTCCATCTTAACCACAATAAAATTCCAAGGGGCAATACAATGCAAATACAAGTAGTTCCAAAAGTTAACACATGGATCAAGTCAAATTAGCCACTACTCTTCGCAGTGGTAAGGTTATTGAAAAACCCACTCTTAAACCCTGTGAGAAAGATTATGAGTCAATCTCTGAGGGTAAGAAAATGGTTGAATCTAAAATTTGTAAAGAAAAGATTAATTCCCCGCCAACACTTCCATTCCTTCATGCCATAACCAAACAAAGAAAAGTCAATCACAACTCTGAAATCTTTAAAACTTTCAAACAAGTAAGAATCAATATACCTTTGTTGGATACTATTAAACAGGTTTCTTCTTATACTAAATTTTTGAAAGATCTATGCACTATGAAGAGGAAACTGAATGTGAAAAGAAAAGCCTTTTTAGCTAAACAAGTAACTGACATTCTTCAGAATAATAATGCTTTGAAATATAAAGACCTTGGTTGTCCTATAATTTCTTGCTTTATTGAAAAATATAAAATTAAAAGAGCCTTACTTGATCTTGAAGCTAGTGTGAATTTACTTCAATATTCAGTTTTCCAAAGTCTTAATTTAAGTAGTTAAAACCAACTTTTGTAACTCTTTTACTTGCCGATAGATCTGTAAAAGTTCCTAGAGGAATAATTGAAGATGTGTTAGTACAAGTCGATAAATTCATTTATCTTGTGAATTTTGTTGTTTTGGACACACAACCTATTGAAGCATGTAATTCAGTTCCTGTTATTTTAAGATGTTCATTTCTTACAACTTTTAATACATTGATTAATTGTAGGAATGGACAGATGAAGCTATCTTTTAGAAACATGACATTGGAGATGAATATTTTCATCATTTGCAAACAACTTGGAGATGAGAATAATTCATAGGAAGTAGATCTTATTGATGAATTAGTTTATGATCAATTTGAATCTACCATGAGTAAAACAGAGTTTGATGAATCTAAAGATGTGCAAATGATTTATTTTTAGGAAGAAATTACAGATGAAAAAAGCACTGAAATTGGTGATGCGAATCTTTTGTCAAGAGTGACAACAAATTCAACATTTGACATCACACCAATCAATGATTGCTTTCCTGACGAATCCTTACTTTCTCTTAGTCCAATACCTTGGTATGATAAAAATATCAATTTTCTTGCTTTAGGAGATTTGCTAACTAATTGGAGTACCCAAGACAAAGAAAAGCTTTTGAATAAAGTGAAGAACTTTTGTTAGAATGACCTAACTTATTCAAATATTATCCTGATCAAGTATTTCAAAGATGCATTCCTGATAGTGAGGTAAATAGTATCATTCAACTTTGTCATTTTAAAGCATGTGAGAATTATTTCTCGCAAAAAAAAAAAAAAACAGTTGTAAAAATCTTTCAAAATGAATTTTATTGGCCCATTATATTTCAGGACAAGCATGCATTCTGTAAAACTTATAAAAATTGTCAAAAACTTAATACTGATAAAAAAGTTTTGTTTTATAATTCTCAACCCCATTTATTTCCTAGAGAGTTAAGATCAAGATTTGATAGTCCATTTATGAGAAACATGTGTATCCTTATAGGGCCCTTGATATTGAGAATCCAAAGAATGACAATGGTTTTAGGGTAAATGGACATCATTTAAAAGCTTACTTTGATAATTTTCCTAGTGAAAATGAATCAACTAGTTTGAATGATCTTGTAGATAAAGGTTTATTATTTTGTTTTGCTCACATTGTTTTTATGTTTTTTGTTTTTTTGTGACTTTGGTTTGCTAGTCTTTCTCACCCCAGTTAAATTACGGATAACGGTACTCCATGACTCTTAAGTTGGTTCATTCAGTTTCCCATGATAACTGATATCTGTGTATATATTTGTTCAATTCCTTGTTCCTTCTTTTCTCTTTACATCTCTTTTCCACTTCTCATCTTAAAAAATGGACACCACTCTTGAAAAATTAAAAAAGTATTTTCCCGCTTTGCCTCAAAATATGATTACAAAAATTTACCGAGTTAGGTATGCAAGATTGAGGTTGTTAATAAACCATGGAATTCCTGAAGAGATTTGCTAGTTAATTGAAGCAAATGTCTGATTATCAAGTGAGTCTTCCAATTCTTTCATTTCACACATGCCTGTAATAAGTAAAAGCACTTTTGCAAAGAAATATCATGCAAAATGACTGAAAGTTTGTCATCAATGTGCTAAATGGACATGCAATGCACAATGTCATTTTTTAAGAATGATATCTGTAAGCAGTGAAGATAAAATACTATTCATTAAAGATGGCTTGAGTAAGAGGTCTTTAGATAATCTTTTGTTGACTCTTGAGACGCATCCTAGTTGAGATGTGCATCGTGCAATTCATGATTTATGACCACTGTTCCATAAAAAACATGCTCGATATAGTCTTGGGAATCTGACTGAAAAAGACACTATTTGCTGGTTTTTAAGAAAACTAGATAGGAAGTTTATCCTCGACTCATAGAGGGCGTTTAAGCCGTTCTTGGACGTAAAACCAAGGGAAGATGTGAGCCACAATTACAACTGCGATTTCAGTCTTAGTTTGTAAAAACTTATGTCTTTTGGTTTTATTAATAGCATACTATTTGTGTTTTGTTATTTTTTATATTTGTTTAAGTGTGTTTCAAGTTTGTTAGTAGTTGTTATTTTAGGTGATGTCTTCTATACTCTATCTTTCTACTTTAGGACATTGAGGACAATGTCTCATTTTGGTTGGAAGGAGAGGTGGTAGTTGACAAAAAAAAAGAGGGTAGTAATTGACAAAAAAAAAAAGAAGCTAAATGTGTTTTCTATTTCATAAAGGATGTGCAAAATTGTTGTTACTAGGATGATAGAGTAAAGGAGCTCTTTTGTTAAAGTGACACTTGAGACGTATCTTAATAACCATTATTAACAAGATTTATCATAATACTTCTTGAAATATTCAGGTTTACAAACTCTTGCATTATTATGACTTAATTCTGCTTATATACTCATATAACATGTATTCTTAAACCTTAATTTTCACACATACACTTTAACATATGATTGTGGGTTGCACATTGGATTATTATATTATTTATGTTGTTTTATTAAAGGTAACAACTAAGGCAAAGGGATGGTATATAATTTGAAAAAAAAAAGAGCAAAAAAAAATGATGATAATAAAAATATAGATAAGTTTGGTTTCGTAACCTCCCTAACCTAAGCAATTAAACTTGGAGGGGTGTTTTAACACCTAATACCTTAAAACTAACTGACTTGGGAGTTATTGGCCCAACACTTGTTACATGGGTTGAGGAGAAAAGCTTAAGAAAATCAAACATTGCACTATCTACATATCAATATCGATAACCCGAGTTGCTAAGCTCGTAGGGGTGTCTCAACACCTAATGCCCTAAGACCAACTGGTATAGGAGTCATTAGCCAAAAGCTCGTTACATAGGTTAAAGATGCATTGTGTTTTAAGTTACATGTATATATATTTAAAAAGAAAAAGAAAAAAAATCTCAACTCAAGGAAGTTAACCTTAAACATTAGAACAAAAATTTTGTTTTCTTCCAAGTAAAGACCCATAACTATGTGCTGATATATTAAGCATAAAAAAAAGGTATATTAATATCTTATTTAAGAGGTATTGAGTAGATATATAAATTTAATGAGAGTTTGTTTATCTGGATAGATTAATGGAAGTTGAAAAATGAATACCTTACTTTATAGAATTTGCAAATTGTTTTTCTATTTTAACACTTTGATTACTAGGGACTAGTAATACGCTGGTTGAGGGGTGTGTTTAGTACTTCAAAGTGTATTTTTATCAAGGTTTTATATCATCATTTTGCACTTCAAGTATCAATAACTCCTTAACTAAAACATATTTTATAATAACATATCTAATAATATAAGATACATTTAATTTGTGGTAAATATTCATTTTAAATACAAGTCTATCATATAAATAAAAGGATTGATTGATGACTTTAAGAATTGAAATTGAAAGGACAATGAGATGGCTAAACACAGAAAAGAGATGCTAGTGTAATCCAAAACAAAATACTGTTAGGTAATGGGGTCATATTTAGAATTATAGATCTCGGATTTAGATCTATTTTATATGCATGGAAAGGTAAGATATAGGCCTACAACTTTCATATGGAGCCCAAGATTTAAAAAGGTCATTTTCAAGTTTTAATTGTAGCAACAACAAAGAAGTTCAAATCTATCCTTCATCCCAAGCACTGTTCAATGTTTGGTCCCTATCTAGAGTTTTAGAAGTCCAAATATCTCAATTTTTTATCCTAGAAAGCTGAGATAATTTCCTACAACTTTCATGTTTTCATGTGGTTCCAATTTTGACGTTATCAATGATGTTTTGGGTAGATAAGAGAAGATAAGGATTGTCACCAAGTCAAGAGTTGGCCACCCACTCATCAATTAGTCATCAAATCAATAGTTTCCAATTTTGGCCTATAAAAGAAGGCATTTGTCATGCATTTAGGCATCTTGGTTTACAGATCAAGATCATACTTTTCCTTTCTCTCTTTGTATTTTTTGTATTGCTTATGTTTTGATTTCATTAATATCAAGTTTATACCTTTCATTTCCTTTCCTTTACTTAGTTAACTTTTATCTTATTTATGTTCTTATTTTGTTTATTTATTTTTCTTTCTTTCACTATCTTTAGCTAAGTTTATTATGTCAAGGTGAAAAGGTTACACTAATGGTGTAAGAATAAGTATAAAGTAAATTGAATATGGACTTTAATGTTTGATACTAACATGTTTTGTATTTGTTATCTTATTCACTCTTTAATACTTTGCTTGTTAAATGACTAATCCAGATTTATATTATATAACACTTGGTACATCAAATGCTCGGCACTTTCATAGCCCATATTGTATGGTATAACCGACACCTGAGCTATAAAAGGAAATTGATTTGTTGTTAACACAAGTTATAATCATGAATGCCTAACGAGATTTACAAGTATTAGCATTAATCGAATATGATGACTAATGTAATCATGTTAACAATTTATAACCTAATTAAAACCTCTTTTATGTGTAGTTTTCAATTGAATAATAAAAGTTTATACCATACTTGTTTGACATATCATTAGTGGATCCTGTAACCTTGACATTTATTATTATTATTGTTTAATTCTTACATTAATCTTCCATCTCAAAGTTCTCATCAATTTCTTCTTCTTCTTCTTCTTCTTCTTTATAATTATTACTACTACTACTACTACTACTATTACTACTATTATTATTTTTATTATTATTGTTATTATTGTTACTATTATTATTGTTATTATTATTGTATTATTGTCATCTATAATTTATATAATTAACCTCCCTATGGTTCGACCCTGGTCTTACTAGGTTATTTATTACTTCGACACTCTTATACTTAGAAGAAGACATCAATATTTTAGTCGTGTCAGTTATGCAACACAAATTTAGATTAACCATTTAACAAGTAAGGTATTAAGAATTAATAAGATAAAAATGATAAGACATGTTAATAGCAAACTTTCTTAGATGTAATCATTGAAGTTCATATTGAGTTTATATTATACATATCCTAACACCATTAGTAAAACCTTTTCACCTTGACATATTAAACTTAGCTAAACTTTATGAAGAAGAAAAACATAAATAAACAAGATAAGAACATATAATATAAGTATAGTAAAGAAAATGAAAGGTATAAATAAGATATTAATAAAACTATAACATGAAATAAAACTAAAATATTAAAACTATAAAGAAAGAAAACAAGGAAATTAACTTAATCTAAAAACCAAGATGTCTAAATATATGGCAAATGCCTTATTTTATAGACTAAAATTTAAAACTATTAATTTGATGACTAATTATTGAGTGGGTGGTTACCTCTTGACTTGGTGACAACCCTTATCTTCTTATCTCAATAAAACATGATTGATAATATCAAAATTTGAACAAATAGTCTTCATTAAAGTTTTAGAAAATTGTCTTAGCTTTTCAACATTAAAAAAATTAGTGCATTTGAACTTCTAGAACTCAAGATATAGGTTGAACACTAAACAATGTCTAGGCTGTAAGATAGATTCTGACTTCTCTGTTGTTGCTACAAATGGAATTTGAAAATGATATTTTTGAATCTTGAACTCTTCATAAAAGTTTTAGGCTTATGTTATAGCTTTCTAGCCATATAAACTAAACTGAAATCTAAGATCTACAACTCTAGATATGACCCAATAACTAAATGATGTTCCAACTTGAATTAAATCAACATCTCTTTTATAAACTTAACCCTTTCTTTGTCCTTTCACTTTTAATAGTTAAATAAATCAATCAATCATTTAAATTATAAAACATGCCTGTATTTGAAATGAGCATTTACTATAAATTAAAGATATTATATATTATCAGACTTGTTATTATAAAATATGCTTAAGTTAGGAAATTTAATGATACTTTAAGTATAATATGATGATATAAAACCTTGATAAAAATGTATTTTTAAGTACTAATCACTTGGCCAACCTTTTTCTCATTTGAATATCAATAGCTTTTTTATAATTTTTTTTTAAGCTTAAACCTAAGCCTAAATCTATGATTTTCAATCTTTAATCTTATTGGACTTATATCCTCTCAGGATTCTCATGATTCCTAGAGATAATATCATACTAGAAAGGAAGTTTATGCTATAAGAAATATGTGGTTGTCATCCTTATAGCTTCATAAATTATCAGTTTTCTTAATATCATGTTTTCTAGCACCCATTTTGTATTGACAATTCTAAAGCATTGAGATTTTCATCTTTGCTCCCTCCAGCTTCTATGTAGGGAACAACCATATTCTACACCATTACCAAGGTCTCTATGGCATTAATTTTCACCAATGTCCCATTCATAATATACTTCATACATTGATCCAAGGACGATGTCATGACTCTAACGGCGTGTATTTAAGGCCTTCCTAATAATATGTAGTATGATAGGTGGGTTTTCATCACTTGCATGGTTACTAAAAACATATATGGGCCAATCAATAACTCTATTTCAATGGTCCCCACACTTGGAAAACCATCATAAGCCTAGTTATCATGATGCTCGATAACATATGCATTGAATCAACTAGCATTTCATTTAGCACATGCTTTAGGAGTATATTTAAAGTTAGATCGTTATCCACCAATACTTTTTTAATGGTGCAATCCTTGCATCTTATAATGATGTATACAGGCTTATTATAACTCTTTCCTCAAGCATTGAGCTTGTTTGTAGTAAATATAGGTAATTTATCGCATGAATTCTTCTAAACAGATGCTCCATAGTCCTTTGGGTTATGTTTTATGGCATATATACCTCTTTCAACACTTTTTACTATGCATTATGGTGTGTTTCAGAACTCTAGATAAGAGATATTAGGGGTATCCTAGCAAGGATTTTCTTTAATTACATTATGACATTATACTTATTATGCTTCATCAATTTTAGAAATTCAATGGCTTCATCCTCATGTTTTAATGGCATTTACAACCTCTTTGCATTTGGCTTTTCATTGCCTTTCTAGTTCTTCAAATGTAACACACCTGTCACTTCAAGTTAATCCATTAATTTTTGTTTGAAACACAGGAGCAAGACCCTCTATATTAAGAAAATTTCTATAATTATAAGGTAATGCATTATAGTTTCTATTACAGGTAATGACACGCTTTGTCGGGACGAGATTCGGTGGACTACTCTCGGTATGTTGAAGCTTACACATCTTTACATTCTTCATTTGAAAACTTATCATGCCTATAATATCATTATTTTCCTCATTCCTTATTTATAATAGACTACAAGTCATTTTTTCTATCACTTTCTAGTGAAACTCCTTACATTGATCGATGTTATATTTCATTACTTTGTGGAACCTATAAAAATCATCACTCTTTCTTGAACCGAATTCATTTTTTATTGGAAAACACTTAACTTACACTAGCATGTCAAATAACATATCTATAGTTACCCTTAAAATTCTTTCTTTCTTTCTTTTGAACTCCACAACATTTACTCTTTTACTACCAGATGCATGATTAGGTAGGGAGTGGAATTAATGGTAGGGGTATCTTCAAAGGTTATCTATTTTGCTTTGAATAATTGTAAGAGCTTTCTCTTGAGTGCTGAGAAAGTATCAATATTATGGCTAGGGTTTTTGATATGGTACTCACATGTTAGATCTGGTTTGTACTAATATGGTAATAGAGGTTTTAGCGATGAAAATAACAGAGGGCTCACATTACTTATGTTTAACAATTTTGCATACATTTCTTTTAAGATAATAGGTAGAGACGGGAGTTGTTCTAGGTTTATTTGGTAAGCTTTCCTTAGATCAGTTGTTGAGGTTTAGCAAAGTTAATATTGGATATTTAGGAAGACGAGGCCTACTAGCTTTAGCTTTGGTAATTCCTTTTACCCTTATATCCTCTTTCCACATTACTCACATCAATATCCATTTCCCCCTACTAAACCCTTTCTTCTTAGTAGGTTCTGATATTCTATCAGCTTTTATCCATTGTTCTATTCTTCTAGCAATAATAAAATTATAAAAATATTAGGTGGAGCTACTCATCAAATGTTTATAATATGCATTGCTTTATTTTTCTAGTATATAATTGACACGACTAAAAGGTTGATGTCTTCTACCAAGTGTAGGAGTGTCGAAGTAATAAATAACCCGGCAAGACTGGGGTCGAACCACAAGGAGGTTAATTGTACAAATTATAGACAACAATTATAAACAACAATAATAGCAATAATAACAACAACAATAACAATAACAACAACAACTATAATAGTAGTAGTAGTAGTAGTAGTAGTAGTAGTAGTAGTAGTAGTAGTAGTAGTAATAGTAGTAGTAATAATAATAATAATAATAATAAAGAAAGAGAACAAGAAGAAGATGATGAGAACTTGAAGATGGAAAATTAATGTAAGGATTAAACAATAATAATAACAAATGTCAAGGTTAGAGGTTCCATTAATGGTATATCAAACAAGTATAGTAAAAACTCTTATTATTGAATTGGAAACCACACACAAAGGAGGTTCCAATCAGATTATATATTGTTAACATGATTACATTAGTCATTTTATTCAATTAATGCTAATACTTGTAAATCTCGTCAAGCATTCATGATTATAACTTATGTTAACAACAAATCAAGTTCCTTTCATAGCTCAGGTGTCGGTTATACCATACATTATGGGCTATGAAAGTGCCAAGCATTTGTTGTACCAAGTGTTATACAACATAAATAAAGACTAGTCATTTAACAAGCAAAGTATTAAAGAGTGAACAAGATAACAAATATAAAACATGTTAGTATCAAACATTAAAGTCCATATTAAGTTTACATTATACTTATTCTTACACCATTAGTGTAACCTTTTCACCTTGACATAATTAACTTAGCTAGACATAATAAAAGAAAGAAAAATAAATAAACAAAATAAGAACATAAATAAGATAAAAGTTAACTAAGTAAATGAAAGGAAATGAAAGACATAAACTTAATAATAATGAAAGCAAAGCATAAGCATTACAAAAAATACAAAGAGAGAAAAGAAGAGCATGATCTGGAAACCAAGATGCCTAAATGCATGGGAAATGCCTCCTTTTATAGGCCAAAATTGGGAACTATTGATTGGATGACTAATTGATAAGTGAGTGGCAACTTTTGACTTGGTGACAATCCTTATCTTCTCGTGTCTGCCCAAAATATCATTGATAACATCCAACTTGGAGCCAGGTGAAAACATGAAAGTTTTAGACAATTGTCTCATCTTTCTTGTGTAAAAACTTCAGCTCATTTGGACTTCTAGAACTCCAGATATGGCCAAAATACCGAACAGTGCTCGGGCTGGAAGACAGATTCGGGCTTCTTTGTTGTTGCTACAATTTGGACTTGCAAATGGCCTTTTAGATCTTGGGCTCCATATGAAAGTTGTAGGCCTATGTCTTACCTTTCCATCCATATAAATTGGACCTAAATTTGAGATCTGTAGCTCCAAATATGACCCAATTACCGAACAGTGTTCCGGTTTGGATTGCACCGACATCTCTTTTCTAAGTTTGACCATCTCTTTGCCTTTGCAATTTAAGTTCTTAAAGTCATCAATCAAAATTTTCATTTATGTGATAGGCCTGCATTTAAAATGAACATTTACCATAAATTAAAGATATCTTATATTATTAGACATATTATTATAAAACATGCTTTAGTTAAGGAGTTATTGATACTTCAAGTGCAAAATGATGATATAAAACCATGATAAAAATACACTTTTAAGTACTAATCACACCCCTCAACCAGCTTATTACTAGTCCTTAGTAATCAAAGCGTTAAAACAATTTAGAAATTCCACAAAGCAAGGTATTCATCATTTAACTTCCATTAATCTATCCAGATAAACAAACTCTCATTAAATTTATATATGTGCTCAATACCTCTTAACAAGATATTAATAAACCTTTCTTTTGTGCTCAATGTATCAACACATAATTATGGGGCTTTCTTGGAAGAAAACAAAATTTTTGTTCTAATGTTTAAGGTTAACTTCCTTGGGTTGGGATTATTATTTTTGTTTTTTTTTTCTCTTTTTTTTTTTAACTCTATATACATATAATTTAAAAACATTATGCATCTTTAACCCATGTAACAAGTTTTCAGCTAATGACTCCCAGACTAGTTGGTCTTAGGGCATTAGGTGTTAAGACACCCCTACGAGCTTAGTAACTCGGGTCGCAGATACTGATATGTAGATAGTGCAATGTTTGATTCCTTTAAACTTTTCTCCTCAACCCATGTAACAAGTGTTGAGCTAATAGCTCCCAAATCAGTTGACTTTAGGGTATTAGGTGTTAAAACACCCCTTCGGGCTTAATTGCTTAGGTTAAGGAGGCTACGAAACCAAACTTATCTACATTTTTATTATCATCATTTTTTCTTTTTCTTTTTTTTTCATGTTGTTTTTTTTCTTAATTATATACAATCCCTTTCCCTTAGTTGTTACCTTTAACAAAAGAACATAAATAATGTAATAATCCAATATGCAACTCACAATCATATGTTAAAGTGTGTGTGTGTAAATTAAGGTTTAAGAATCCATGTTAAATAAGTATATGAGCAGAATTAAGTGATAACAATGCAAGAGTTTGTAAATCTGAATATTTCAGGAAGTATTATAATAGACCTTGTTAAGAATGGTTACTAAGATGCGTCTCAAGAGTCACTTTAACAAAAAAGCTCCTTTACTCTGCCATCCTAGTAACAACAATTATGCACATGCTTTATGAAATGAAAAATAATTTTTTTTTATCAACTACTACCCTCTCGCCCCAACCAAAACGAGACATTGTCCTTAATATTCTAAGGTAGAAAGATAGAATATAAAAGATATCACCTGAAATAACAAACACTGACAAAACCTGAAACACACTGAAACAAAAATAAGAAATAACAAAACACAATAATAAAATCAAAAGACACAAAAATTCACAAATGAAAGCTCAAATCCAATCTAAGCTTTTTACAGCTTTCCTTAGATGACCAATTTATGTGACTCATGGAAGGATCAATCACAGGAATGAAAGATTGTAGTTGGTCAATCAATTGTTCAGTAGTAGCAGCAAAGATTATGATTTGTCGTGCAGAAGATGTTAGAAATTCCTGTTCCACAGCATGATCAAGAAAAGACAACAACTTATCATAATAACCATTAACATTTAACAAACCTATGGGTTTATGGTGAATGTGCAGTTGAGCCCAAGAGGAAATATGAAAGATTTCTTCCAATATGCCTAGACCACCTGGTAAAGCAATGAAGGCATCAGCATGGTTAAACATTGCATTCATTCGAGCTGACATTGTGGAGACCTGAAGTTCCTCTTCAATTGTTTTTCCAATGATGTCCCCTTGTGCGAAAGCTTCAGGGACGACCCCCAAAACTTGACTACCTCCTAAAAATACAGCTATTGACACACCTCCCATTAACCCAAGACTACCTCCCCCATACACTAAATGAATCTTTCTCTCAGCTAGCACCTGACCAAGATGATTTGTTGATTCTAAAAACTCCTTTTCTTTCCCAGGACTAGATCCACCGAAAACACAAATATTTCTTATTTGATGACCTGAAGAACTTGTCATTTCTACATACTTTTGTATTTGTGGAATGTATGGGTTGAGTAGAAATGAAAGGAAGGAAGAAAGGGTTTTATAGATGAGAAATTAGAAAGGCAATCATAACACCTATATGTAGGCCAGCTGGAGTCTCACACACTCTCTCTCTCTTTTTATTTATTTATTTATTTACTTTTTGAAAAAGCATGTGTATGTACAGGTAGTTGTGATTGTGGCTCACATCTTGCCTTGGTTTTACGTCCAAGAACAGCTTAAACGCCCTCTATGGGTCGGGGATAGGCTTCCCATCCAGTTTTCTTAAAAACTGGCAAACAGGGTCTTTTTTAGTCAGATTCCCAAGACTAAGTCGATCATGTTCTTTATGAAAATGGGGCCATAAATCATGAATTGCACGATGCACATCTCCACTGGGATGCATCTCAAGAGTCAATAGAAGATTATCTAAAGACTCCTTACCCAGGCCATCCTTAATGAATTATATTTTTTCTTCACGGTTTATAGATACCATTTCTAAAGAACGACATTGTGTATTACAAGTC
Organism: Populus pruinosa; assembly: GCA_026413675.1. Lineage (NCBI taxonomy): Eukaryota > Viridiplantae > Streptophyta > Magnoliopsida > Malpighiales > Salicaceae > Populus > Populus pruinosa. The sequence goes on from CM048598.1 coordinate 8,409,055, forward strand.
CATCTAGCACATCGATGAGAGACTTTCAGTCGTTTTGCACGACGCTTCTTCGCAAAAGTGCTTTTACCTGTTCCAGGCATGTGTGAAATTAAGGAGTTAGAGGACTCACCTGATAATCGGACCTTTGCTTCAATCAACCAGCGAATATCTTCAGGAATTCCATGATTCATTAACAATCTCAATCTTGCACATCTAGCACGGTAAAGTTTTGTAATCGCATTCTGAGGTAGAGCGGGAAAATACTTTTTCAATTTTTCAAGATTAGTGTCCATTTTCAAATGAGAATTGGAAGAGAGATTCAAAGAATTGCACAAATATATACACAGATATCAACTATTGTGGGAAACTGAAAGAACCGACTTAAGTCATGGAGTACCGTTGTCCGCCATTTGACCGGGGTGAGAGAAACTAGCAAACATCACTCAAAAAGAAACACAAAAACAATATGAGAAAAAAATAATCAACCTTTATCTATAAAATCATTCAAACCAGTTGATTCATTTTCACTAGGAAAATTATCAAAGTAAGCTTTCAAACGATGTCCATTTTCCTTAAAATCATTGTCATTCACTGAATTCACAATATCACAGGCCCCATAAGGATTGCTCCATCTTGGTCTTAGCTCTCTAGAGAATGCATAGAGTTGAGAATTATAAAACAAAACTTTTTGACCAGTATCAATCTTTTGACAATTTTCACAAGTTTTGCAGAATGCATGCGTGTCCTTGAACATAGTGGGCCAATAAAATCCATTTTGAAAGATTTTTGCAACTGCCTTTTTTGATGAGAAATAACTTCCGCATGCTTCAGAATGACAAAGTTTAATGACACTACTTACCTCATTGTTGGGAATGAATCTTTGAAATATTTGATCAGGACAATATTTGAATAAGTTAGGGTCATCACAATAAAAATTCTTCACTTCGTTCAAAAACTTTTCTTTGTCTTGGGTACTCCAATCAGCTGGCAAATCTCCTAAAGCAAGAAAATTGATATTTTTATCATACCAAGGCATTGGACTAAGAGAAAGTAAGGATTTGTTAGGAAGGTAATCATCAATTGGTGTAATGTCAGATGTCGAATCTGTTGTCACTGTTGATAAAAGATTCGCATCAACATTTTCGGTGCTTGTTTCATCCGTGATTTCTTTCTTAGAATAAATCATTTGCAAATCTTTAGATTCATCCAACTTATTTTTACTTAAAGTAGATTCAAGTTGATCATAAACTAATTTGTCAATATGATCTACTTCTTGTAAATCATTATCATCTCCAGGTTGCTTGCAAATGTTGAAAATATTCATCTCCAATGTCATGTTTCCAAATGATAGCTTCATCAGTCCATTCCTACAATTAATCAATGCGTTAGAGGTTGCAAGAAATGGACGTCCTAAAATAACAGGAAATGAATTACATGCTTCAACAGGTTCTGTGTCTAAGACAATAAAATCCATAGGATAAATGAATTTATCGACTTGTACTAACACATCTTCAATTATCTCTCTAGGTACTTTTACAGATCTATCGGCAAGTAAAAGAGATATAGAAGTTGGTTTTAACTCACCTAGATTGAGACTCTGAAAAACTGAATATGGAAGTAAATTCACAATAGCACCAAGATCAAGTAAGGCTTTTTCTATTTTATGTTCTCCAATAAAGCAAGAAATTGTAGGGCAACCAGGGTCTTTATATTTCAAACATTATTGTTTTGAAGAATAACACTTACTTGTTCGGCTAAAAAGGCTTTCTTTTTCACATTCAGTTTCCTCTTCACAGTGCATAGATCTTTCAAAAATTTAGCATAGAAAGGAACCTGTTTAATAGCATCCAGCAAAGGTATATTGATTCTTACCTGTTTGAAAGTTTTAAAGATTTCAGAGTTGTGATTGACTTTTCTTTGTTTAGTCATGGCATGAGGAAATGGAAGTGCTGGCGGTGAATCACTCGTTTCTTTGTAATTTTTATATTCAACCCTTTTTTTACCCTCAGAGATTGACTCATCATCTTTCTCATAAGGTTCAAGAGAGGGTTTTTCAATAACCTTACCACTGCGCAGAGTAGTGACTGATTTGACTTGATCCATGTGTTGGCTTCCGGAACTACTTGCATTTGCATTGTATTGCCCTTTGGAATTTTGTTGTGGTTGAGATGGAAACTTACCTTTCTCTTGGAAACTAAGAGCAAATGTTAATTTAGCAAGAGTATCTTTAAAATCTGTCATGTTTTGAGCAAGTTGAGTATTGATTGTCTCTTGCTTTTCAATGAATGCATGCAATGTTTCCTCAAGATTTCTTATAGGAGGTGGAGCATAAGGAGGTGCATATCCATGAGAATTTTAGAAATTGTGGTGTGCTTGAAATGGTGGTTGTGAAGTTTGTGCATTATTGTTCTCACTCTTCGAATTGAAATTTGGATGATTTCTCTAACCAGGGTTGTATGTTTGGGAGTATGGGTTGTGGTTGGGCCTTTGGAAACTGTTTAAAGCATGGGCTTGTTCATGGAGACATTCCTTAAAAGAAGGCAAGGTTGGACAGTTACTGGTTGAGTGTTCATTTGTTTCACAGATTTGACACACAATGTTTTCAACAAATTTTAATTGACCACTCTTTTTCAATTCTAGTGCCTTGACTTTTCTAGCTAAAGATGCAAACTTGGCTTGAAGGTCATGATCTTCCCTAAGGTTGTACATACCTCCACTAGATGTATGAGGTTGAGTTTTACTCGGTGCCTCATATGTACCCGTAGTGTCCCAATTTTGAGCATTTTCAGCTAACAAGTCTAAGTACTCCATTGCTTCATCAGGGTCTTTATCTTCAAAAGTTCTATTGCACATCAATTCAACCATTTGCCTATCTTTAGGTGTTAACCCTTCATAGAAATGTGAAACCAATCTCCATGTTTCAAAACCATGATGAGGGCAAGTACTAAGCAAGTCTCGATACCTATCCTAATATTTGCAAAATTTTTGTCGTGGTTTTTGAGTGAAAGTGGTGATTTGTCTCTTGAAAGAGTTTGTTCTATGAGATGCGAAAAACTTCTTTAAAAACTGTTGTTGCATTTCATCCCAAACACGAATGGATCCTGGTCTCAAATTTTGTAGCCATGTTTTAGCTTTATCTTTTAATGAAAAAGGAAAAAGCTTTAATCTGATGGTATTCATGCTACAATTTAAATTATTATATGTGTTGCAGACCTCCTCAAATTCCCTTAAATGCAAGTATGGATTTTCCAATTTCAAGCCATGAAAAGATGGTAAAAGTTGAATAATACCTGGCTTAAAATTAAAATGAGATGCATTAGGAGGAAAAACTATGCATGATGGTGCACTTGTTCTTGTGGGATTCATGTGGTCTCTATGTGTTCTAGCACGATTATTCTCATTATTTTCATTATGAAGTGATTGATTATCTTCTTCGGCCATATTTTCTGAAAATGATGAGGATATCCTATAAAGTCTACCACTTGATGAACGTGACCACATTCTCATGCACATGTAGGAATATAATAAAAAGAAGAAAACAAAAGAAGGAGGAAGAAAACAAAATAAAAAGAAACAAAAGAAAAGAAACAAAGTTATATACAAGAAAAGTGAAAAGAGAAAATAAAATAACTACTATAATTTATACAAGAACTTACCTCTCTGGCAATGGCGCCAAAAACTTGACACGACTAAAAGGTTGATGTCTTCTCCCAAGTGTAGGACTGTCGAAGTAATAAATAACCCAACAAAACCGGGGTCGAACCACAGGGAGGTTAATTGTACAAATTATAAACAACAATTATAAAACAACAATAACAACAACAAAAACAACAACAACAACAACAACAACAACAATAATAATAATAATAGTAGTAGTAGTAGTAGTAGTAATAATAATAATAATAATAATAATAATAATAATAATAATAATAAAGAAAGAGAAGAAGAAAAAGATGATGAGAACTTGGACATGAAAAATTAATGTAAGGATTAAACAATAATAATAACAAATGTCAAGGTTAGAGGTTCCACTAATGGTATATCAAACAAGTATAATATAAACTCTTATTATTGAATTGAAAACCACACACAAAGGAGGTTCCAATCATATTATATATTGTTAACATGATTACATTAGTCATCTTATTCAATTAATGCTAATACTTGTAAATCTCGTCAAGCATTCATGATTATAACTTATTGATTAGTACTTAAAAGTGCATTTGTATCATGGTTTTATATCATCATTTTGCACTTGAAGCATCAATAACTCCTTAACTAAAATATGTTTTATAATAATGTATCTAATAATATAAGATACCTATAATTTGTGGTAAATGTCTATTTTTAATGCAGGCCTATCAAATAAATGAAAGGATTGATTGATGACTTGAAGAACTTAAATTGCAAGGATAAAGAGATGGTCAAACTTAGAGAAGAGATGTCGGTGCGATCCAAACCGGAATACTGTTCGGTAATTGGGTCATATCTGGAGCTACAGATCTCAGATTTAGGTCCAATTTATATGGATGGAAAGGTAAGACATAGGTCTACAACTTTCATATGGAGCCCAAGATCTAAAAAGGCCATTTGCAAGTCCAAATTGTAGCAACAACAAAGAAGCCCGAATCTGTCTTCCAGCCCGAGCACTGTTCGGTATTTTGGCCATATCTGGAGTTCTAGAAGTCCAAATGAGCTGAATTTTTTACACAAGAAAGCTGAGACAATTGTCTACAACTTTCATGTTTGCACCTGGCTCCATTTTTGACGTTATCAATGACGTTTTGGGCAGACAAGAGAAGATAAGGATTGTCACCAAGTCAAAAGTTGGCCACCCATTTATCAATTAGTCATCAAATCAATAGTTCCCAATTTTGGCCTATAAAAGGAGGCATTTGCCATGCATTTAGGCATCTTGGTGTTCAGATCAAGATCATGCTCTTCCTTTCTCTCTTTGTATTTTTTGTAATGTTTATGCTTTGCTTTCATTAATATTAAGTTTATGCTTTTCATTTCCTTTCCTTTACTTAGTTAGCTTTTATGTTCTTATTTTGTTTATTTGTTTTCCTTTCTTTCATTATGTCTAGCTAAGTTAATTATGTCAAGGTGAAAAGGTTACACTAATGGTGTAAGAATAAGTATAATGTAAACTTAATATGGACTTTAATGTTTGATACTAACATGTTTTATATTTGTTATCTTGTTCACTCTTTAATACTTTGCTTGTTAAATGACTAATCTTGATTTATGTTGTATAACACTTGGTACAACAAATGCTTGGCACTTTCATAGCCCATAATGTATGGTATAACCGACACCTGAGCTATGAAAGGAACTTGATTTGTTGTTAACATAAGTTATAATCATGAATGCTTGACGAGATTTACAAGTATTAGCATTAATTGAATAAGATGACTAATGTAATCATGTTAACAATATATAATCTGATTGGAACCTCCTTTGTGTGTGGTTTCCAATTCAATAATAAGAGTTTATACTATACTTGTTTGATATACCATTAGTGGAACCTCTAACCTTGACATTTGTTATTATTATTGTTTAATCCTTACATTAATATTCCTTCTCCAAGTTCTCATCATCATCTTCTTCATCTTCTTCTCTTTCTTTATCATTATTATTATTATTATTATTATTAGTACTACTACTACTACTACTACTACTAGTATTATTATTATTATTATTATTATTATTATTATTATTATTATTATTATTATTATTATTATTGTTATCGTTATTACTATTATTGTTGTTTATAATTGTTGTTTATAATTTGTACAATTAACCTCCCTGTGGTTCGACCCCGGTCTTGCCGGGTTATTTATTACTTCGACACTCCTGCACTTGGGAGAAGACATCAACCTTTTAGTCGTGTCACTTATGTTAACAACAAATCAAGTTCCTTTCATAGCTCAGGTGTCGGTTATACCATACATTATGGGCTATGAAAGTGCCAAGCATTTGTTGTACCAAGTGTTATACAACATAAATCAAGATTAGTCATTTAACAAGCAAAGTATTAAAGAGTGAACAAGATAACAAATATAAAACATGTTAGTATCAAACATTAAAATCCATATTAAGTTTACATTATACTTATTCTTACACCATTAGTGTAACCTTTTCACCTTGACATAATTAACTTAGCTAGACATAATCAAAGAAAGAAAAATAAATAAACAAAATAAGAACATAAATAAGATAAAAGTTAACTAAGTAAATGAAAGGAAATGAAAGACATAAACTTAATAATAATGAAAGCAAAGCATAAGCATTACAAAAAATACAAAGAGAGAAAGGAAGAGCATGATCTTGATCTGGAAACCAAGATGCCTAAATGCATGGCAAATGCCTCCTTTTATAGGCCAAAATTGGGAACTATTGATTTGATGACTAATTGATAAGTGGGTGGCCAACTTTTGACTTCGTGACAATCTTTATCTTCTCTTGTCTGCCCAAAACATCATTGATAACGTCAAAATTGGAGCCAGGTGAAAACATGAAAGTTTTAAACAATTGTCTCAGCTTTCTTGTGTAAACAATTCAGCTCATTTGGACTTCTAGAACTCCAGATATGACCAAAATACCGAGCAGTGCTCGGGCTGGAAGACAGATTCGGACTTCTTTGTTGTTGCTACAATTTGGACTTGCAACTGGCCTTTTTAGATCTTGGGCTCCATATGAAAGTTGTAGGCCTATGCTTACCTTTCCATCCATATAAATTGGACCTAAATTTGAGATCTGTAGCTCCAGATATGACCCAATTACCGAATAGTGTTCCGGTTTGGATTGCACCGACATCTCTTTTCTAAGTTTGACCATCTCTTTGCCTTTGTAATTTAAGTTCTTAAAGTCATCAATCAAAATTTTCATTTATGTGATAGGCCTGCATTTAAAATGAATATTTACCATAAATTAAAGGTATCTTATATTATTAGATATATTATTATAAAACATGCTTTAGTTAAGGAGTTATTGATACTTCAAGTGCAAAATGATAATATAAAACCATGATAAAAATGCACTTTTAAATACTAATCAATAGTGATGTCAATATTAAACTTGTATTGTTTCAAGAAAGCATCAGCAAGATCACTCCATTTCTTAACCCTTGTGTTATCTAAGGTTATGTATCAACTTAACATAGAACCAATTAAGCTATCTTGGAAAAAATGGATGAACAATTTCTCATAGCATATGACTTCTATTATTTTATTATAGTATAACTTAAAGTGTGTATTAGGACATTCCAGTCTCATATACTTAATAAATTCTGGCACCCTAAACTTCCTGGGCACCACTATATTTGACACCAACCATATCTCAATTGCTTTAACCAGGTCATAAACATCAAATCCCTCAACAACCCCTAATTCTCCTCTTAGACAGCCCGCTAATGTTATTCATGATGATCAAAGGATTTAACCTCGTGGGATTCCTTCATTGTTAGAACTATTATGGCTAGCACTTGAGTAGGCATAATTGAGTGAATCATCAAAATGCTTGTTGTTCCTTATGGTATACTAGCAAGATTTGACCCCAAGTTTTATAAGTTTAAGGATAACTGAAGTTGTTGGGGCTAGTAACATAATTGTTTACTAGATGTCCTTTCCCCAAACTATGCTTGCAATAGGTGCTCGAGTAAGCTAGTCATCTGAGCTATATTACTCTTAACGTCTTCTAGCTCTCTTTAGTAGTGAGCCATAAAGTAATTCCTCTCTTCATTTTTCATCTTTTTACGAAGCCTAATATTGTATATTTTGGAAAGGGGCCTTATATTTCGAGTGCCTTCCATGCACATCCTATAATTCATAAACATAAACGTATATAGATGTATGATTATGCATGATGATATATATTGGATATGAATTAGCTATACCTCGGGCTAATATATGACCACTATTCCTGTATAAATAGGTAGGGTTCTTATCCTTTCATAGTTATCGAGACAATTTAATCTGAATCAATGCTTAATAAAAATCCATTCATCATGAAGAGATATTACTCAAAAGGTTGGGTCTAAGGTCTTCTTATTAATACTTGATGAAAACTTTTATATTTGAAAGCTAATAATGAGATAAGTAACACTTTTATTTTCTATATCCTTAAGAAAAACATTAGTCTCAATCGTGTTTTGTTGATATCGATGGACATCCCTTCCAACATGCCAAATATTATGGCAAATACTTAGGGGATAGATAAAGGCTTCGTTAGTCTGATCATCCGTGTTTCTTATCTTCTCTAAAAGTATCATGTTATTCATATCAAGTTGATTATTGTTTGTATCGATCATTTAGTTGTAGTGCTCAATAGTCATTTTTTTGTTCCAAATGTTTTTCCTTGGCTTTTTTTTTTTAGCTTCTTCTTTAGCAAATTGATCTCATTTCTCTTATCCAACTCATATTCTAGCATCATATGCTTCTTATATAGCCTTTCATGCTACTCAATTCAACTTTCTAACTTAGTTTTGGTCCTTGAAGACATATTACTCCTTTCCTAACAATTGTTGAAATTAGTTTTCAAAGTCTTTAGCTCAGTACTGGTTTGCATCCAATATGTTCCCAATTCTCCTGGCACTTCCTCAGCATGTTTTTTAATCATCTTTTCTTCTTTTAATTGCTTCTTTAAGGACATGATTTTCTTGTCTTTTTTCTTTAATTGTTGCTTATAAACTTTCTCAGTTTCTTTTTAGTGAGGAGTTGCTTCTCGAGAGATATCATGACGACTTTACTAGTGCCTACCTCTATTTAGAGCTTTTTCAAATATTCTCTCCATTTTTTCTCATTACTAATTCTCTTTTTTTTTAGTTGGTTCAACAGCTTGCGAAGTCCTGAATTCAAATCCAAGAGTTATGGGTATAGTGACTAGTGATAGATTTCTCCACTTTGGATATTTTTCACTAGTAATTGGATCTCTCAAACCATCTGATTTCTTCTTTACTAATACCAGAAGCTTTTAGTCTTGCTTGATGTTCTCCATAACTTCTAAAATAGATTGGTCCTTAAATAATCTAGATAATTGAGATAACTCAGTCATCTTTAGCACATCTTGTACGCCCTCAAGTTTAATTATATCTAAAGTGAGTGTATAACTAACATATCCAGTCACTCTAATCAGAGGCATCCATCGTCTTTGCCCACAACTCAATAAGCAATATGTTGCTCTCATCCACAACACTTTCCACTTCACTTCTCCTTGCAAAATTTCTTGTAATTTTATTTTTTAGTTTTCCTTACTCAAGTCTTTCTACTCTTATTCTTTAATTATCTTCTATGATTTTTTACTAAATCATTAGAAATTGTTAATATCAGCATCTTAGTTTTTATATGTCTAATCAATCATATGTAAAATAACTGTCACAACATCTCATCGATCCTTTGTCAACCCTTCTATAATGGTTGTGTTAAAACAATTTTTGCTAATATTGTCATAATGGGATTTATTTGAGCGTTTTCATATGTAATAAATATTATAGCCACTGTTAAACTAATTATTCTAGAAAGGTATGAAAATGACACCAACTAAAAGATTTCTAAAGCAAGTATTTTGGTTTTTTTCTTCAATAAATCTAGATTCATTCTTCCTCTTTTTGAATACCTCTTTGATTATTTTCTACTTCAGGTCGCTAGCACTTTTCTCCAATATCTTATAGATATTTAGAACTTTGATCAATTTGGCTAATTCAATTAACACTTGGTTGTGCCTTTAGTGAAAGTAGACTTGGTATGGATTTCAAGGAAATTTAGTCAATAAACCATACTATTTCAAAGTAGGGCACATGTACATTCTCAAAAATAAAGCACTGGTAATTGAGGTCCTAAAAATACATCAAGACTTTGATTGTTGAATTATGCATGGACAACTTTGTAATTTCCATTATTCTCCCATCTTTCTCCAAAAACCCATCCTCATGGATGCTTTTTATATGTAAGATGAGCTTCTACAAGTCTTTTTTGGAGCAACTCATATTTTTTATGGATGGTAATTTACTATCATCTAATATAAAGCCTGATCTTGTTACTTGTCCTATATTTATTGATAATGTTTGTAATGCAAAAAATATTAGTGAAGCTGATAGATTGGTAGGTGTGTTAAAGGAATGTGGGCTAAAGCCTGATGCTTTCATGTACAATACAATTATGAAAGGTTATTGTATGTTAAGTAAAGGGATTGAGGCTGTTAGGATTTATAAGCAAATGAAAGAGGAAGGAGTGTTGCCTGATCTTGTTATGTATAACACGTTGAATTTTGGGTTGTCTAGGTGTGGGAGAGTCAGTGAAGCCAAGAAATTTTTGAAAATTATGGTGGAATTGGGTCAGTTTGCTGATGTGGTTACGTATACTTTATTGATGAATGGGATGTGTGGAGAAGAGGATGTACCTGGTGCGATGGCACTGTTCGAGGAGATGGAATTGAAAGGATGTAGTCCGAATTCATGTACTTATAATACGCTGCTTCTTGGGTTTTGCAAAGGGAGACTGTTGAATAATGGGATTGAATTATATGGGGTGATGAAAAAGGATAGTATGAAGCTTGAGGCAGCTTCTTGTGCTACGTTTGCGATGGCTCTTTGCAGGGAAGGTAGAGTTGCGGAAGCTTATGAGGTGTTCGAATAAGGAGAGAGTAAGAGTTTAATTGATGTTGCTGCTCGTACCACAATGGAGAGTACGCTGAAGTGGTTGAAGAAAGCCAGAGAGCAAGGCCTTGCTGTAAAGATGGTTTGTTGTCTACTGCATTAATAATTCTGTTTGCTTAGCTGCTCTTTTTCCCTCTGTCCTTCTCTGTCCTGCTTGTATCATGGTAATTAATGCATCTCAGGCTAACTATTTTATCCTCTCTTTTTTTCGTTGCTGAAACGCGCAGCTGGTCATAATTAACTCTGTCAAACTTGTTACTGGGGCTGCCTAGCTTGAAAATATTCATTCTTGGTGGCCCTGAGAATTGAGAAGAAAAACATTGACACCGTTTTGATATGGTTTTCTACATGTCAATAACTAAAGGAAGAAATTTTTTAAAGATGAAGCAATATTATGCCGACAGAAAGAGAGGTTATATTCAAGTTTTTGATCGAATTTCTAATGACTGGGAAACTACAAGTGAATAAATCCGAAGAGAGGATTACAATAAGCTAGTAAGACTGTACTTTCTGTTTCCTTGGAAATAATTATGCTTGTTGAGATAGCTTATTTGGTGTCTCCATTAATTGAAAAGAAGTTCTCTGTCACCAACCAATGACTGTCACGTAACTGTCCAAGAAAGATGACATTTTTCTCTGTTTAGTTGCTTGACTGTCATTTTGTCTGCATGTCTCACAGAACAATTATACGGTGGCTCTTTCTTATTAGTCATTTTCTCTTGTTGTGGATCAAGTCTGACCTTAATTCCTGGTTCTCCTGTGTTCTAATTCTGCTGCTTTAATTTGAATTTGAATTTGAATTTCCTGTCATTTTTCTAAGAATTGCTAATTATCTTTAAAATTTGGATTAAGTTTGTTTTCTTCCTCCTCCACCTTTGTGCCATCAGAAGACTAAAACATAATCATGATTTTGCACCCTTCTTGCTGCTTATGAGATTATCTTTACTACTATGTTAATTTGCTTTTATTAAAAAAAATTATATGTAATTAATTAATTTATCCTATTTTCATTATGCCCGTGATTGTTGCGATTTGAGCGGCATTAAAGTTTTCTTTTCTTTTCTTTTCTTCTCGTTGTTGATTATCTTCTTTACATCACTTGCATCCCCCCTCGACCAAGTTTCTCATATCTAAAGCTACTGGCCAGTGGTCGCTCAGGTAGGCAAAAGATACGACCGCCTTGAATTTGGATATTACACCAACTTCAAAAAAAAAAAAAAAATATATATATATATATATATATTATTAAATAAAATGGTGCATGTTCTTCTGTCAGAGGTTCGGCAGCGTATCTTGTTGCAGATTCATGTGTTAATTTTAGTGAAAACCTATAGGGATAGGGCACAACTTTCTTGGAAAAAAACCCAAAAATGCATCGAGAAGCGAGTGCAATATTGTGAATTTGTTATATGTATTGTGTTTATGATCTGAATTGTAGGAATAATCTCGAGAAATCTCTAGTGGTAAATTTGGAATTGCGCTTGGACATATCCAAATGCAAAGTTGAGTTGAAATGCAAAAACCAGTTGTGCTGGGCAGGAATGAGCTTCACTTTTTGACAGTCGAGCACAATGTTTTAGGATTAGTGATCGCATGCGCATAATTTTTGGACCTCAATCCTAAATGGGCTCCAAAAGGGATGAAATTCCAGATGGACAGCCCCAAAGAGATGTGCAAACAGGGCATGAGATGCTCATGTGGCAGTCCTTTGTCTTTTCCTGTGCAAAACCTCCTCAATACACTCTTAGTGAAAAGATTTTGATTGTGTTTGAGATTGCAGTGTAATGTATTTTTTAAATAATTTTTCATTTAAAAATATATCACAATAATTATGACAAACACCCCCCTTCCATGCATCACAATTGGGAATCCGTGCTCCAAGATTTGCCAACAGAAACATAAAAAAACAAAAGACATATATAGAGCACGATACTGTCTCCTTGTCCCCCAAAAATGATTGACAGTACGTGGTGCAAACCTTGATCCTATATGGTACACATTACTACGGAATTCAGCGCCCATGGATATAATAGTATAATGAAATTGGAAGCCCCTAGCTCTTTATAAATTATGAAGCATGCATTGCCGGTTATGACAATACCTTAGATTCTGAAAGATCCTTTCTTTATGAAGAATTGTGTCTGTTTTTGTCGTTATCTTTCTCGTTAAATGAATTATGGGTTCTTAATTTTAAAATTAAATAATCATGTAATTTGCCAGCCTTTCATGTTCACGACCTGCTAGCAAGGGATATAATTGAAAACTTTTGTCAGTGTTCCAGGTACGATCAATGATTAGGGGAGGCGTTATGGCTCACAAACGTCCATAGGGATTACAAATAATATAAATCCAAGCCCTTTCTCTGTTGTTGTTGCTCATTTCTAGACCTCAAGATTTAAGAAACAATTTAGGGTTTGTCGGTTGCTGGCTAAAATGGTTACAAGAATCTTGCATCCACATTGCCATCACATGAGCCTACTCCTTAACAAACAAATTCCTCATCGATGTGTTCGTATAAATATTAGGGTACGTAGGGCATAATCTCCATTCAAGGCATTCATTTGTGACTATCCGAGTGATAATCAGCATTTGCATAGCAAGGATGGCTAGCTTGTCTTCCATTAAATCTATCCCTGTTAGGTCCACTAGTTTGCCTTCTAGGTCACATCCAAATTCTCTCAAAATTGAAGTTCAGCTAACCAAGCTAAGAGCTTGGGAATCATCTACAAATCCTTTATCAGCTGGCACTATTCAAATGAGTTTGACTAAGCTAGCAGAGTTGTTTAATTGCATTCAGGAACTCATTCACTCACCACTCACCCAACAAGCCTTTCACCATCAGCATTTGAGTCAAGTGGAAGAGGCACTTGAGGGTTCGGTTGCCCTGTTAGACGTGCTTGGCAGGGTAAGAGACTTGTTCTTGACAATGAAAGAACATGTCCAGGAGCTGCAGTCCGTGATACGGAGGCGTGGGGCTAGAGATTCAAGCATGGGAAGCAATGTTCACGCTTACTTTAGCTTCAGAAAGAAGACAAAGAAGGAAATTACCAAGTCCATTAGAATATTGAAAAGAATGGAAATCAATGTTAATGGATCCTACCACCTCGGCAGGGATGTAGATAATCACCTATCATATGTGATTAAAGTCATAAGAGAGGCAAGGGCTCTCACGATTTCAATCTCCCGATCTTTACTTCTATTCCTATCCATGCCAGAAATGAAGACGAACACTGGTGCATGGTCGATTATATCGAAACTGATGCTTTCAGGGTTGCTAGCTTCTGACAAAAGTCAGAAGATTTTCAATGAAGTTGAGAATGTTGACATTGCTCTATGTTCCCTTCAAGGACAAATTAGGAAAAATGATGCCAAGGTTGATGTGCAAGAAATGCAAAGGAGGTTTGAGACTCTTGATGCTTGCATCAATTGTTTTGATGCAAAATTAGATCGCATGTTCAGATGTTTAATTCAAAATAGAATGTCCCTTCTTAATCTTGTTAGTCCTTGAGAGATATTTTTTTGTACATCAAACTTGTCATGGCATCCACGTTTTAAAGGATACTTCCATGTACAAAAAACCCATATTTGTACAAGTATTAATTGGTGGTCATTACTAAGATTTAAAATTTCTTTTATTTTATTCATTGCACCTTTTTATCATTCACTGAAGACTATTTTTATGTAGAATTCCTTCTATAATCGTTTCTCAATAACACTTTCCATAAGGAAAAAAAAAAAAAACTTTTAAGCTATTAAATTGGTGGAAGTTACCCGTAACTATCATATTATTGATTGCCTAATTGGATGGTTCACAATTTTTTTTTATAATCTATCATTTTTACTATTTTTTTATAAAATTATAATAGTACCTTTTTTATTATTACTTTTTGGTTTCACAATTAAAAATATTTTAAGATTAATTTTTCTATATTAATATTAAATCTTTCTCCCATTAGTTTAAAACTTTCATATATACTGTTTTAAAACTTGGAATGGCTTGAGAAATCAACTTATAGTTTAATGGATATTTTAAAACCTAATTAATTTGGGATCTAGATATTGGTTCAGGTTGAAAAAAAAGTTAAAAAAATTTAATAGAATACAATAAAAACTTAAGTTTGTTGGGATTTATTATTAATAGACAATAAATTGTGCAACCTATCCTAAGAAATAGGGTTACCATTGTCAAAAGGCTACAATCGTAGTTGCACCCACCATTGATAAAAATGGTGCAGCCCGTGTGGTGCCACCATTTATGCCATACTTGATTACCTATTGTCTACCATGAAATGCCTATAAATAAAGGCATTATATGAGAGTAAAATAAGAGAAAGAGTGGTAAGTGTGTGTAAGAGAATAAGAGCGAAAGAGGGGCTGCCAAAGGCAGCAGCCCTACTACTATTGCAGCAGTAAGCTGGGAGTTGAGTTTAAGTGGGTATAATCCTCCTTTTCCATGTATTTGTTTTGTATTCTTTCTCTATCTCTAATAATATCGATTCTCCTGTGAATATAGGTAATTTATTGAACCACGTTAAATATTATGTCATGTGCTAAGCCTCCTATTAGCAAATATCAGTACATCACCGGTCGGATTTTCCAACAATTGACATTAGAGAACATGGTTTAAAGTGGTGTTTGATTTTGCTAAAAAATAAAAGTTGTCAAAATTATGTTTTGACCATACCACTGTGTAAAGGAAAAAGAGACGAAGCCATTGGTAAAAACCGCGTCGAAATCAAATGTCGGACATGGCCGCATGCGCCGTCACGCGCTGGCGGGGTGGCTGGCCACTCGCGCAGACGCGCGCCACGAGTCATACACGTCTTCTTCGCCTAGATGGGCTGACCCGACCCGAATATTAGATGACCCGACCCACGTGTGAGATCCAAATGATTATGATGTCATCATTATATCAGCATGCACAGGTGGCATGCTATGTTAGCGACCCACTTAGCAGACACGTCAACATAATGGGACCCACATGCCGTGTCATCAGCCTCAAGCCAAGTTCAGCCAAGCCGAGTTTGAGCCAAGGAATAGGATTTTTTATAGCAGAGTCTACATGAAACCGGATCCAAGATTGAATCTGAGCCGCTTATCATGCCAAAATTGTTTTGATCAAATCTTAGCCGTCTGAAATGCGATTTGGATGATTTTAAATTTGTTTTCAGCTAATTTGGTTATTTCGGATGCAATGATATTGTCTAATCATTGAGATTTATGACTGAAAATGGAGGTGGTGAATTATTAAAGGGAGATTGGCCGATCATAAAGCATCTAATGGTCATTATGGTGGTCGAAGGAGATGAAGAAGAAGAAATCACATATAGTTGCTCAATTACATGTGTTGAACTGCTATGTGGGAAAATTTTAATTGCCTTGAAGAAAGGCAAAATTAGAACACTCTGGACACCTGATCATGTGGACCATTGGAGGTGGAGAGTGAAAATTGATACAGGCCAATCTTGACGAATCTAAGCATTGGTAGTCTCGCCAAATATTGAGAAATCAAGTATGAAACCAATATATTCCACATCATTTGCAAAGAAAAGTCGCAACAAAGCTAGAAAATGGTTGTATATATGAAAAGGTAGTATGATGGATAGATATGGCCTAAGAAGTTCTGGCTAGGAGATTGGGTTTTAAACGAGACCGGTTTGACCCCTCAAATCTTTCTTGGAAACTTGTTTAGTGGAAGGATTATCTATACGGTACTATTTTTGTATATGTGACAGTTTGTTATGAAACTATTGAAGACTAGCAGGATGACGACACAAAGGAACAGTTGGGTTCCATATGATCAAGGATCTGATAGAGTGGTGATTTCTCTAAAAAAGTTAGATTCGGTGACTATAATTTCTCGAGGGGAGAATTGACAAAGACCTTGAAAATGGAAGAGAAATATAACAAAAGGATAAATATTGGCACCCTATTTTGACTTGGATAGGTGTTGTGACAGGATGAGCTGCTGTCAAACATAAGCAAAGAATAGGAAGAATCTGGAGAACAAAAATTACACGAGGGCAAACGGAGATCGTGGAGAAGTACCTAGAGGATCTAACGAGGTACTGTGATGAGATAATAGGTGCAAGGAGAAGAAGAGTTCCTAGATAAAGCTCAAAGTAGAGACTGTGTGAAGGTTGTACAACAAGAAGTCTCTTGTGCTCTTAATGAAGACAACAAGCAAGGACCTTTCCAATGCATGCAAGGATAGAAAGATAAGTTGTTGCAGATGCATCTAATTAAGGGAGTACAAACACCTGTGATAAAAGGCGACCGCTTATGATGAAAGGCGAGGACACTAAAGGGAATTGGTGTAGGTAGAACTGTCAAGTAGAAAGACGTAGAAGCTCCAAACATAGAAATCAAGATAGAAGATATGAGCCTAGGTTCAAACCATCGTATGATGAGAAGCGGATACACCTCATGAGAAGGTGTGAGGGTTATGATAGGAGCCCAATTATAGAACACCCCAGAGCCAATATGATGGCTAGATATGAGTGGACAGATGGATAGGCAATGAAGTGGTTATGATGAGTATGGAGAAAAATGTCGGATTAACATTCATGGATATTGATTAGTATTTAGAAGTGCATTTTTTATCAAGGTTTTATATCATCATTTTGCACTTGAAGTATCAATAACTCATTAACTAAAGCATCTTTTATAATAATGTATATAATAATATAAGATACCTTTAATTTATGGTAAATGTTCATTTTAAATGCAGTTCTATCATATAAATGAAAGGATTGATTGATGAATTTAAGAACTAAAATTGAAAGGACAAAGAGATGGCCAAACTTAGAAAAGAGATGTCGGTGCAGTCCAAACTAAAACACTATTCGGTAATTAGGTCATATCTGGAGCTGTAGATCTTAGATTTAGGTCTACTTTATATGGATGTAAAGGTAAGACATAGGCCTATAAATTTCATAAGAGCTCAAGATCTAAAAAGGTCATTTTCAAGTCCAAATTGGAGTAATAACAAAGAAGTATGAATCTATCCTCCAACCCGAGCACTATTCAGTGTTTGACCCATATCTGGAGTTCTAGAAGTCCAAATGATCTAAATTTTTTAGAAGAAAGCTGAGACAATTTCCTCAACTTTCATGTTTTCAAGTGGTTTTAATTTTGAAGTTATCAATAATGTTTTGGGCAGACAAGAGAAGATAAGGATTGTCACCAAGTCAAGAGTTGGTCACCCACCCATCAATTAGTCATCATATCAATAGTTCTCAATTTTGGCCTATAAAAGGAGGCATTTGTCATGTATTTAGGCATCTTGATTTCCAGATCAAGATCATGCTCTTGCTTTCTCTCTTTGTATTTTTTGTAATGTTTATGATTTGCTTTCATTAATATCAAATTTATGTCTTTCATTTCCTTTCCTTTACTTAGTTAACTCTTATCTTATTTATGTTCTTATTTTATTTATTTATTTTTCTTTCTTTCATTATGTTTAGCTAAGTTTATTATATCAAGGTGAAAAGGTTACACTAATGGTATAACAATAAGTATAGTGTAAACTTAATATGGACTTTAATGTTTGATACTAACATGTTTTGTATTTGTTATCTTGTTCACTCTTTAATACTTTGCTTGTTAAATGACTAATCTAAATTTATGTTGTATAACACTTGGTACAACAAATACTTGGCACTCTCATAGCTCATACTGTATGGTATAACCGATACCTAAGCTATAAAAGGAACTTGATTTGTTGTTAATATAAGTTATAATCATGAATGCCTAACGAGATTTACAAGTATTAGCATTAATCGAATAAGATAACTAATGTGATCATGTTAACAATCTATAATATGATTGGAACCTCCTTTATGTGTAGTTTCCAATTGAATAATAAGAGTTTATACTATACTTGTTTAACATACCATTAGTGAAACCTCTAACCTTGACATTTATTATTATCATTATTTAATCCTTACATTAATACTCCATCTCAAAGTTCTCATCTTTTTCTTTTTCTTCTCCTTTTTTTTCTTTATTATTATTATTATTAATATTACTACTACTACTACTACTAATATTACTATTGTTGTTGTTGTTGTTGTTGTTGTTGTTGTTATTGTTACTATTATTATTGTTGTTATATTATTGCCATCTATAATTTATACAATTAACCTCCCTGTACTTTGACCTCGGTCTTACCGGGTTATTTATTACCTTGACACTCCTGCACTTGGGAGAAGACATCAATCTTTTAGTCGTGTCAAGTTTTTGGCGACGTTGCCGAGGAGGTAAGTTCTTGTACAAATTATAATATTTATTATATTTTTACTTTTCACTTTTCTTGTATATAACTTTGTTTATTTTCTCTTCTTTCTCCTTCTTTTATTTCCTTTTATTCTATTCCTACACGTGTATAAGAGCATGGTCACGTACATCAAGTGGTAGAGTTTGTAGGGTATCCTCATCATTTTCAAAAAATGTGACCGAAGAAGATAACCAGTCACTTCATAATAAGAATACCGTGTTAGAACACTTAGAGACCACATGATTCCCACAAAAACAAGTGCACCATCATGCATAGTTTTTCCTCCAGATGCATCTCATTTTAATTTTAAGCCAGGCATTATTCAACTTGTACCTTCTTTTCATGGCTTAGAATTGGAAAATCCATACTTGCATTTAAGGAAATTTGAGGAGGTTTGCAACACATATGATGACTCAAATTGTAGCATGAACACCACAAGATTAAAGCTTTTTTTCTTTTTCATTAAAAGATAAAGCTAAAACATGGCTACAAAATTTGAGACTTGCAATTTGAGGAGGTCTGCTTTTTTTCTTTTTCATTAAATCCATTCATGTTTAGGATGAAATGCAATAGCAATTTTTAAAGAAGTTTTTTCCATCACACAGAACAAACTCTTTCAAAAGACAAATCACCACTTTCACTCAAAAACCAGGAGAAACATTTTACCAATGTTGGGATAGGTATCGAGACTTGCTTAATACTTGCCCTCATCATGGTTTTGAAAAATAGAGATTGGTTTCACATTTTTATGAAAGGTTAACACCTAGATATAGGCAAATGGTTGAATTGATGTGCAATGAAACTTTTAAAGATAAAGACCCTAATGAAGCAATGGAGTATTTAGACTTGTTAGCTGAAAATGCTCAAAATTGAGAGACCGCGGGTACTTATGAGGCACCGGGTAAAACTCAACCTCATACATCTAGTGGAGGTATGTACAACCTTAGGGAAGATCATGACCTTCAAGCCAAGTTTGCATCTTTAGCTAGAAAAGTCAAGGCACTAGAATTGAAAAAGAATGGTCAATTAAAATCTGTTGAAAACATTGTGTGTCAAATTTGTGAAACAAATGAACACTCAACCAACAAGTATCCAACCTTGCCTTCTTTTAAGGAATGTTTCCATAAACAAGCCCATGCTTTAAACAGTTTCCAAAGGCCTAATGACAACCCATACTCGCAAACATACAACCCTAGCTGGAGAAATCACCTAAATTTCAGTTGGAAGAGTGATAATAACAATGTACAAACTTCACAACCACCATTTCAAGCACACCATAATTTCCAAAATTCTCATGGATAGACACCTCTTTATGCTTCACCTCTTAGAACAAATCTTGAGGAAACATTGCATGATTCATTGAAAAGCAAGAGAGAATCAATACTCAACTTGCTCAAAGCATGATAGATTTTAAAGAAACTCTTGTAAAATTGGCATCTGCTCTCAGTTTCCAAGAGAAAGGTAAGTTTCCATCTCAACCATAATAAAATCTCAAGGGGCAATAAAATGCAAATCCAAGTAGTTCTGGAAGTCAACACATGGATCAAGTCAAATCAGTCATTACTCTTTGTAATGGTAAGGTTATTGAAAAACCCACTCTTAAACCTTGTGAGAAAGATGATGAGTCAATCTCTGAAAGTAAGGAAGGGCTTGAATTTGAAATTTGCAAAGAACAAACTGATTCCCCTCTAGCGCTTTCATTTCTTCATGTCATGACCAAACAAAGAAAAGTCAATCACAATTTTGAAATCTTTGAAACTTTCAAACAAGTAAGAATCAATATACCTTTGCTTGATGCTATTAAACAGGTTCCTTCCTATGCTAAATTTTGGAAAGATCTATGCATAGTGAAGAGGAAACTGAATGTGAAAAAGAAAGCCTTTTTAGCCGAACAAGTAGGTGCCATTCTTCAGAACAATAATGCTTTAAAATATAAAGACCCTAGTTGTCCTATAATTTCTTACTTTATTGGCGAATATAAAATTAAAAGAGCCTTACTTGATCTTGGAGCGAGTGTGAATTTACTTCCATATTCAATTTTTTAGAGTCTCAATCTAGGTGAGTTAAAACAAACTTCTATAACTCTTTTACTTGCCGATAAATATGTAAAAGTGCCTAGAGGAATAATTGAAGATGTGTTAGTACAAGTTGATAAATTCATTTATCATGTGGATTTTATTGTCTTCGACACACAACATGTTGAAGTATGTAATTCATTTCCTGTTATTTTAGGACGTCTATTTTTTACAACTTTTAATGCATTGATTAATTGTAGGAATGGACTGATGAAGCTATCATTTAGAAACATAACATTGGAGATGAATATTTTCAACATTTACAAGCAACCTAAAGATGATAATGATTTACAGGAAGTGGACTTTACTGAAAAATTAATTCATGATCAATTTCAAACCACTTCCAGTAAAATTGAGATTGATGAATCTAATGATTTACAAATGATTTACTTTCAGAAAGAATCAAAGGCAAGTAATTGGAGGTCGTAAATTGAGGAATTGCCACCAAGATCAATTAAGTCCATACCTTCAAGTGTTCAACCACCCAAATGTGATTTGAAACCATTGTCATTCAATCTTAAATACTCATTTTTGGGAGAAAATGAGACTTTTCTGGTAATAATCTCCAAACTTAATACACATCAAGAAGGTAAGTTATTACAAACTCTGAAAATGCATAAAAATGCATTAGGATGGATCATAACTGACATAAAAGGAATTAGTCCTTTGATTTGTACACAGAATTTATTTGGAGGAAAATGGTAAACCCTTTAGGGAAATGCAACAGAGGCTCAAACCTAATATGAAAGAAGTAGTGAAAAATAAAGTCATTAAACTTCTAGACAATCAAATCATTTATCCTATTTCTGACAGCAAATGGGTAAGTCCTACCCAAGTTGTACCCAAAAAGTCTAGAGTCACTATGGTAACAAATGAGAACAATGAGTTAATTCCCACTAGGACTCTTACTGGTTGGCACATGTGCATTGACTATAGAAAACTTAATTCAATTACTAGAAAAGATCATTTTCCTTTACCTTTCATGGATCAAATCCTAGAAAGAGTTGCAGGTTATGAATTTTATTGTTTTCTAGATGGATATTCAGGTTACAACCAAATTGAAATTGCATTGGAAGATCAAGAGAAGACTAGTTTCACATGTCCATTTGGTACTTTTGCATATTGAAGGATGCCTTTTGGATTATGTAATGTACCAGCCACGTTTTAAAGATGCATGCTTAGTATATTTAGTGATATGGTTGAACATTTTCTTGAGATTTTTATGGATGATTTTTCTATTTTTGGGGATTCATTTGATGATTGTTTGACTAACTTAGAAAACGTTTTGAGCAGATGTGAAGAGAAGAATCTTGTACTAAATTGAGAAAAATGTCACTTTATGGTAACAAACGGTATTGTACTTGGTCACAATGTTTCATCAAAAGGAATTGAGGTTGACAAATTTAAAATTGAGTTAATTGCGAACGTGCCAACACCAAAATCCATTAAAGATGTTAGATCATTCCTAGGACATACTGGTTTTTATAAAAGGTTCATCAAAGATTTTAGTGTAATATCTAAGTCTTTAAGTGACCTTCTAACAAAGGATAATATTTTTGAATGGACTGAACATTGCGAAGAAGCCTTTGTTAAACTTAAAAACTTGCTTACTTGTGCTCTTGTCATTCAACCTCCTAATTGGTCATTACCTTTCGAAATAATGTATGACGTTAGTAATTATGTCATAGGTGCTGTTTTGGGACAAAAAAAAGATAAGAAACTTTATGTGATTTACTATGCAAGTAAAACTTTAAATAGTGCTCAAATGAATTATACCACCACTGAAAAAGAATTACTTGCAATAGTATTTGCATGTGAAAAATTCAGGTCTTATCTTGTTGGCTCACCTATTGTTGTTTTTAGTGATCACGCAGCATTAAAATATCTTCTAAGAAAGATTATAAGGCTAGATTGGTGTGGTGAATTTTGTTACTTCAAAAATTTGATATCACAATCAAAGATAAGAAAGGCAGCGAAAATGTTGTCGCAGATCACTTGTCAAGATTGACAATAGATTCGAAAACTGACATCACACCAATCAATGACTACTTTCCCAATAAATCTTTACTTTCCGTCTCTACAATGCCTTGGTTTGCTAATATTGTCAATTTTCTTGTTTCAGGACAATTGTCAGCTCATTGGAGTTTACCCAAGATAAAAGAAAGTTCTTGAACGAAGTGAAGAATTTTTATTGGGATGACCCTTATTTATTCAAATATTATTCTCATCAAATATTTCAAAGATGCATTCCTGACAATAAGGTAAGTAGTGTCATTAAATTTTGTCATTCTAAGGCATGTGGGGGTCATTTCTCATCAAGAAAGACAACTGCAAAAATCTTACAAAGTGGATTTTACTGGGCCACCATGTTTAAGGACTCACATGCATTCTACAAGACTTTAAATCCTATTCTTATGTTTAAAAAAAGACAATTGCAAAAATCTTACCTTGTTTAAAAGAATTGTCAAAAGTTGCAATCCATTTCAAAATATCACATGATGCCTTTAAATTCTATTCTTATCATTGAGATCTTTGACTGCTAGGGTATAGATTTCATAGGTCCATTGATTAGTACTTAAAAGTATATTTTTCATCAAGGTTTTATGTCATCATTTTGCACTTGAAAGATCAATAACTCCTTAACTAAAGCATGTTTTATAATAATATATCTAATAATATAAGTTACCTCTAATTTATGGTAAATGTTACTTTTAAATATAAGCTTATCACATAAATAAAAGGATTAATTGATGAATTTAAGAACTGAAATTGAAAGGACAAAAAGATGGCCAAATTTAGAAAAGAGATGTCGGTGCAATCCAAATCGCAACACTATTCGGTAATTGGGTCATATCTGGAGCAGTAGATCTTAGATTTTGATCTACTTTATATAGATGGAAAGGTAAGACATAGGCCTACAACTTTCATATGGAGCCCAAGACTTAAAAAGGTCATTTTCAAGTCCAAATTGTAGCAATAACAAAGAACTGTCTTCCAACTTAAGTACTGTTTAGTGTTTGGCCCATATCTGAGTCCTAAAAGTCCAAATGACATGAATTTTTTACACAAAAAAGCTGAGACAATTTCCTACAACTTTCATGTTTTCAAGTATCTCTAATTCTGATGTTATTAATGATGTTTTGGGTAGACAAGAGAAGATAAGGATTGTCACCAAGTCAAGAGTTGGTCACCCACTCATCAATTAGTCATCAAATCAATAGTTTCCAATTTTGACCTATAAAAGGAGGCATTTACCTTGCATTTAGGCATCTTGGTTTCCATATCAAGATCATGCTCTTGCTTCTTTCTTTGTATTTTTTATAATGTTTATACTTTGCTTTCATTAATATCAAGTTTATGTCTTTCATTTCCTTTCTTTTACTTAGTTAACTCTTATCTTATTGATGTTCTTATTTTGTTTATTTTTTTTTCTTTCATTATGTTTAGCTAAGTTTATTATGTCAAGGTGAAAAGGTTACATTAATGGTGTAAGAATAAGTATAATGTAAACTCAATATGGACTTTAATATTTGATACTAACATGTTTTGTAGTTGTTATCTTGTTCACTCTTTAACACTTTGCTTGTTAAATGACTAATCTTGATTTATGTTGTATAACACTTGGTACAATAAATGCTTGGCACTTTCATAGTTCATACTGTATGGTATAACCGACACCTGAGCTATGAAAGGAACTTGATTTGTTGTTAACATAAGTTATAATCATGAATGCTTGACGAGATTTACAAGTATTAGCATTAATCGAATAAGATGACTAATGTAATCATGTTAACAATCTATAATCTGATTGGAACCTCCTTTGTGTGTGGTTTCTAATTGAATAATAAGAGTTTATATTATACTTGTTTAACATATCATTAGTGTAACCTCTAACCTTGACATTTGTTATTATCATTGTTTAATCCTTACATTAATATTCCATCTCAAAGTTCTTATCTTCTTCTTCATCTTCTACTCCTTCTTTTTCTTTATTATTATTATTATTATTATTATTATTATTATTATTATTATTATTGATATTACTACTACTACTATTATTATTATTGTTGTTGTTGTTGTTGTTGTTGTATTATTGTCATCTATAATTTATACAATTAACCTCCTAGTGGTTCGACCCCGGTCTTGCCAGGTTATTTATTATTTCGACACTCCTGCACTTGGAAAAAGACATCAATCTTTTAGTCATGTCAGATATTGCCCCCATACTAAAGATCAATGAGCTAGAAGACATTTGTCTTAGATAATAAGTGGATGACTTGTAAAGCATTAAGATGCGATTACTATGTAGGAGCAGACTGACACGACTAAAAGGTTGATGTCTTCTCCCAAGTGCAGGAGTATCGAAGTAATAAATAACCCGGCAAGACCGGGGTCGAACCACAGGCAGGTTAATTGTACAAATTATAAATACCAATTATAAACAACAATAACAACAATAACTATAGTAGTAGTAGTAGTAGTAGTAGTAGTAGTAGTAGTAGTAATAATAAAGAAAGAGAAGAAGAAGATGATGATGATGATGAGAACTTTGAGATGAAATATTAATGTAACAATTAAAAATGATAATAACAAATGTCAAGGTTAGAGGTTCCACTAATGGTATATCAAACAAGTATAGTATAAACTCTTGTTATTGAATTGGAAACCACACACAAAGGAGGTTCCAATCAGATTATATATTGTTAACATGATTACATTAGTCATCTTATTCAATTAATGCTAATACTTGTAAATCTCGTCAAGCATTTATGATTATAACTTATGTTAACAACAAATCAAGTTCCTTTCATAGCTCAGGTGTCGGTTATACCATACATTATGGGCTATGAAAGTGCCAAGCATTTGTTGTACCAAGTGTTATACAACATAAATCAAGATTAATCATTTAACAAGCAAAGTATTAAAGAGTGAACAAGATAACAAATATAAAACATGTTAGTATCAAACATTAAAGTCCATATTAAGTTTACATTATACTTATTCTCACACCATTAGTGTAACCTTTTCACCTTGACATAACTAACTTAGCTAGACTTAATGAAAGAAAGCAAAATAGATAAATAAAATAAGAACATAAAAGTTAACTAAGTTGATTAGTACTTAAAAGTGCATTTTTATCATGGTTTTATATCATCATTTTGCACTTGAAGTATCAATAACTCCTTAACTAAAATATGTTTTATAATAATGTATCTAATAATATAAGATACCTATAATTTGTGGTAAATGTCTATTTTTAATGCAGGCCTATCAAATAAATGAAAGGATTGATTGATGACTTGAAGAACTTAAATTGCAAGGATAAAGAGATGGTCAAACTTAGAGAAGAGATGTCGGTGCAATCCAAACCGGAACACTGTTCGGTAATTGGGCCATATCTGGAGCTACAGATCTCAGATTTAGGTCCAATTTATATGGATGGAAAGGTAAGACATAGGCCTACAACTTTCATATGGAGCCCAAGATCTAAAAAGACCATTATCAAGTCCAAATTGTAGCAACAACAAAGAAGCCCGAATCTGTCTTCCAGCCCAAGCACTGTTTGGTATTTTGGCCATATCTGGAGTTCTAGAAGTCCAAATGAGCTGAATTTTTTACACAAGAAAGCTGAGACAATTGCCTACAACTTTCATGTTTGCACCTGGCTCCAGTTTTGACGTTATCAATGACGTTTTGGGCAGACAAGAGAAGATAAGGATTGTCACCAAGTCAAAAGTTGGCCAACCACTTATCAATTAGTCATCAAATCAATAGTTCCCAATTTTGGCCTATAAAAGGAGGCATTTGCCATGCATTTAGGCATCTTGGTTTCCAGATCAAGATCATGCTCTTCCTTTCTCTCTTTGTATTTTTTGTAATGTTTATGCTTTGCTTTCATTAATATTAAGTTTATGCCTTTCATTTTCTTTCCTTTACTTAGTTAACTTTTATGTTCTTATTTTGTTTATCTATTTTGCTTTCTTTCATTATGTCTAGCTAAGTTAGTTATGTCAAGGTGAAAAGGTTACACTAATGGTGTAAGAACAAGTATAATGTAAACTTAATATGGACTTTAATGTTTGATACTAACATGTTTTATATTTGTTATCTTGTTCACTCTTTAATACTTTGCTTGTTAAATGACTAATCTTGATTTATGTTGTATAACACTTGGTACAACAAATGCTTGGCACTTTCATAGCCCATAATGTATGGTATAACCGACACCTGAGCTATGAAAGGAACTTGATTTGTTGTTAACATAAGTTATAATCATGAATGCTTGACGAGATTTACAAGTATTAGCATTAATTGAATAAGATGACTAATGTAATCATGTTAACAATATATAATCTGATTGGAACCTCCTTTGTGTGTGGTTTCCAATTCAATAATAAGAGTTTATACTATACTTGTTTGATATACCATTAGTGGAACCTCTAACCTTGATATTTGTTATTATTATTGTTTAATCCTTACATTAATATTTCATCTCTAAGTTCTCATCATCATCATCATCATCATCTTCTTCTTCTCTTTATTATTATTGTTATTGTTATTATTATTATTATTATTATTATTATTACCGTTATTATTAGTATTATTATTATTACTACTACTACTACTACTATTACTATTACTATTATTATTGTTGTTGTTGTTGTTGTTGTTTATAATTTGTACAATTAACCTCCCTGTGGTTCGACCCCGGTCTTGCCGGGTTATTTATTACTTCGACACTCCTGCACTTGGGAGAAGACATCAACCTTTTAGTCGTGTCAAGTTTTTGGCGCCGTTGCCGGGGAGGTAAGTTCTTGTATAAATTATAGTATTTATTTTATTGTCTCTTTTCACTTTTCTTGTATATAACTTTGTTTCTTTTCTTTTGTTTCTTTTTATTTTGTTTTCTTCCTTCTTTTGCTTTCTTCTTTTTTTTTTTTTTTAATTTTATTCCTACACGTGCATGAGAGTGTGGTCACGTACCTCAAGTGGTAGACTTTGTAGGGTATCCTCATCATTTTCAGAAAATATGGCCGAAGAAGATAATCAATCACTTCAAAATGAGAATAATGAGAATAACCGTGCTAGAACACTTAGAGACCACATGAATCCCACAAGAACAAGTGCACCATCATGCATAGTTTTTCCTCCCGATGCATCTCATTTTAATTTTAAACCAGGTATTATTCAACTTTTACCTTCTTTTCATGGTTTAGAATTGGAAAATCCATACTTGCATTTAAGGGAATTTGAGGAGGTGTGCAACACATATAATAACTTAAATTGTAGCATGAACACCATCAGATTAAAGCTTTTTTCTTTTTCATTAAAAGATAAAGCTAAAACATGGCTACAAAATTTAAGACCAGGATCCATTCGTGCTTGGGATGAAATGCAACAACAGTTTTTAAAGAAGTTTTTCCCATCTCATAGAACAAACTCTTTCAAGAGACAAATCACCACTTTCACTCAAAAACCAGGAGAAACATTTTACAAATGTTGGGATAGGTATCGAGACTTGATTAGTACTTGCCCTCATCATGGTTTTGAAACATGGAGATTGGTTTCACATTTCTATGAAGGGTTAACACCTAAAGATAGGCAAATGGTTGAATTGATGTGCAATGGAACTTTTAAAGATAAAGACCCTGATGAAGCAATGGAGTACTTAGACTTGTTAGCTGAAAATGCTCAAAATTGGGACACTGCGGGTACATATGAGGCACCGAGTAAAACTCAACTTCATAAATCTAGTGGAGGTATGTACAACCTTAGGGAAGATCATGACCTCCAAGCCAAATTTGCATCTTTAGCTAGAAAAGTCGAGGCACTAGAATTGAAAAAGAGTGGTCAATTAAAATCTGTTGAAAACATTGTGTGTCAAATCTGTGAAACAAATGAACACTCAACCAACGATTGTCCAACCTTGCCTTCTTTTAAAGAATGTCTCCATGAACAAGCTCATGCTTTAAACAGTTTTCAAAGGGCCAACCATAACCCATACTCCCAAACATACAATCCTGGTTGGAGAAATCACCAAAATTTCAGTTGGAAGAGTGACAATGCAAAAACTTCACAACCACAGTTTCAAGCACACCATAATTTCCAAAATTCTCATGGATATGCACCTCCTTATGCTCCACCGCCTAGAAGAAATCTTGAGGAAACATTGCATGCATTCATTGAAAAGCAAGAGACAATCAATACTCAACTTGCTCAAAACATGACAGATTTGAAACATACTCTTGCTAAATTAACATCTGCTCTGAGTTTCCAAGAGAAAGGTAAGTTTCCATCTCAACCACAACAAAATCCCAAGGGGCAATACAATGCAAATGCAAGTAGTTCCGGAAGCCAACACATAGATCAAGTCAAATCAGTCACTACTCTGCGCAGTGGTAAGGTTATTGAAAAACCCTCTCTTGAACCTTATGAGAAAGATGATGAGTCAATCTCTGAGGGTAAGGAAGGGGATGAATCTGAAAATTGCAAAGAAACGACTGACTCACCGCCAACACTTCCATTTCCTCAAGCCATGGCCAAACAAAGGAAAGTCAATCACAATTCTGAAATTTATGAAATTTTCAAACAGGTAAGGATCAATATACCTTTGCTGGATGCTATTAAACAGGTTCCTTCCTATGCTAAATTTTTGAAAGATCTATGCACTGTGAAGAGGAAACTGAATGTGAAAAAGAAAGCCTTTCTAGCCGAACAAGTAAGTGCTATTCTTCAAAACAATAATGCTTTGAAATATAAAGACCCTGGTTGTCCTACAATTTCTTGCTTTATTGGAGAACATAAAATTGAAAGAGCCTTACTTGATCTTGGTGCTAGTGTGAATTTACTTCCATATTCAGTCTTTCAGAGTCTCAATCTAGGTGAGTTAAAACCAACTTCTATATCTCTTTTACTTGCCGATAGATCTGTAAAAGTGCCTAGAGGAATAATTGAAGATGTGTTAGTACAAGTCGATAAATTCATTTATCCTGTGGATTTTATTGTCTTGGACACAGAACCTGTTGAAGCATGTAATTCATTTCCTGTTATTTTAGGACGTCCGTTTCTTGCAACCTCTAACGCATTGATTAATTGTAGGAATGGACTGATGAAGCTATCATTTGGAAACATGACATTGAAGATGAATATTTTCAACATTTGCAAGCAACCTGGAGATGATAATGATTTACAAGAAGTAGATCATATTGATGAATTAGTTTATGATCAACTTGAATCTACTTTAAGTAAAAATGAATTGGATGAAACTGAAGATTTGCAAATGGTTTATTCTGAGGAAGAAATCACGGATGAAACAAGCACCGAAAATGTTGATGCGAATCTTTTGTCAACAGTGACAACAGATTCGACATCTGACATCACATCAATGGATGATTACTTTCCTAACGAATCCTTACTTTCTCTTAGTCCAATGCCTTGGTATAATAAAAATATCAATTTTCTTGCTTTAGGAGATTTGCCAGTTGATTGGAGTACTCAAGACAAAGAAAAGTTTTTGAACGAAGTGAAGAGCTTTTACTCTAATGACCCTAACTTATTCAAATATTGTCCTGATCAAATATTTCAAAGATTCATTCCCGACAATGAGGTAAGTAGTGTCATTAAATTTTGTCATTCTGAAGCATGTGGAAGTTGTTTCTCGTCAAAAAAGACAATTGCAAAAATCTTTCAAAATGGATTTTATTGGCCTACCATGTTCAAGGACACGCATGCATTCTGCAAAACTTGTGAAAATTGTCAAAAGATTGATACTGGTCAAAAAGTTTTGTTTTATGATTCTCAACTTTATGCATTCCCTAGAGAGCTAAGACCAAGATGGAGCAATCCTTATGGGGCCTGTAATATTGAGAATTCAATGAATGACAATGATTTTAAGGAAAATGGACATCGTTTGAAAACTTACTTTGATAATTTTCCTAGTAAAAATGAATCAACTGGTTGGAATGATCTTGTAGATAAAGGTTGATTTTTTTTCTCACATTGTTTTTGTGTTTCTTTTTGAGTGATTTTTGCTAGTTTCTCTCGCCCCGGTCAAATGGCGGATAACGGTACTCCGTGACTTAAGTCGGTTCTTTCAGTTTCCCATAATTACTGATATCTGTGTATATATCTGTGCAATTCTTCGAAGCTCTCTTCCAATTCTCATTTGAAAATGGACACTAATCTTGAAAAATTGAAAAAGTATTTTCCCGCTCTACCTCAGAATGCGATTACAAAAATCTACCGTGCTAGATATGCAAGATTGAGATTGTTAATGAATCATGGAATTCCTGAAGATATTCGCTGGTTGATTGAAGCAAAAGTCCGATTATCAGGTGAGTCCTCTAATTTCTTTATTTCACACATGCCTGGAACAGGTAAAAGCACTTTTGCAAAGAAGCGTCGTGCAAAACGACTAGAAGTCTGTCATCGATGTGCTAGATGGACTTGTAATACACAATGTCGTTCTTTAGGAATGGTATCTATAAACCGTGAAGATAAAATACAATTCATTAAGGATGGCCTGAGTAAGGAGTCTTTAGATAATCTTCTATTGACTCTTGAGACGCATCCTAGTGGAGATGTGCATCGTGTAATTCATGATTTATGGCCACTATTTCATAAAGAACATGATCGACTTAGTCTTGGGAATCTGACTAAAAAAGACCCTGTTTGCCAGTTTTTAAGAAAACTGGATGGGAAGCCTATCCCCGACCCATAGAGGGCGTTTAAGCCGTTCTTGGACGTAAAACCAAGGGAAGATGTGAGCCACAATCACAACTACCTGTACATACACATGTTTTTTTCAAAAGTAAATAAATAAATAAATAAAAAGAGAGAGAGAGTGTGTGAGACTCTAGCTGGCCTACATATAGGTGTTATGATTGCCTTTCTAATTTCTCATCTATAAAACCCTCTCTTCCTTCCTTTCATTTCTACTCAACCCATACATTCAAAAACTATAGAAGTGTGTAGAAATGGCAAGTTCCTCAAGTCATCATATTAGAAATATTTGTGTTTTCGGTGGATCTAGTCCTGGGAAAGAAAAAGAGTTTTTAGAATCAGCAAATCATCTTGGTCAGGTGCTAGCTGAGAGAAAGATTCATTTAGTATATGGGGGAGGCAGTCTTGGGTTAATGGGAGGTGTGTCAATAGCTGCATTTTTAGGAGGTAGTCAAGTTTTGGGGGTCGTCCCTGAAGCTTTGGCACAAGGGGACATCATTGGAAAAACAATTGGAGAGGAACTTCAGGTCTCCACAATGTCGGCTCGAATGAATAAAATGTTTAACCATGCTGATGCTTTCATTGCTTTACCAGGTGGTCTAGGCACATTGGAAGAGATCTTTCATATTTCCTCTTGGGCTCAATTGCACATTCACCATAAACCCATAGGTTTGTTAAATGTTAATGGTTATTATGATAAGTTGTTGTCTTTTCTTGATCATGCTGTGGAACAGGAATTTCTAACATCTTCTGCACGACAAATCATAATCTCTGCTTCTACTGCTGAACAATTGATTGACCAACTACAATCTTTCATTCCTGTGATTGATCCTTCCATGAGTCGCATAAATTGGTCATCTAAGGAAAGCCGTAAAAAGCTTAGATTGGATTTGAGCCTTCATTTGTGAATTTTTGTGTCTTTTGGTTTTATTATTGTGTTTTGTTATTTTTTATTTTTGTTTTAGTGTGTTTCAGGTTTTGTCAGTGTTCGTTATTTCAGGTGATATCTTCTATACTCTATCTTTCTACCTTAGAACATTGAGGACAATGTCTCGTTTTGGTTGGGGGGAGAGGGTAGTAGTTGATAAAAAAAAAAATTATTTTTCATTTCATAAAGCATATGCATAATTGTTGTTACTAGGATGGCAGAGTAAAGGAGTTCTTTTGTTAAAGTGACTCTTGAGACGCATCTTAGTAACCATTCTTAACAAGGTCTATTATAATACTTCCTGAAATATTCAGGTTTACAAACTCTCGTATTGTTACCACTTAATTCTGCTCATATACTTATTTAACATGTATTCTTAAACCTTAATTTACACACACACACTTTAACATATGATTGTGGGTTGCATATTGGATTATTACATTATTTATGTTCTTTTGTTAAAGGTAACAACTAAGGGAAAGGGATTGTATATAATTAAGAAAAAAAAAACATGAAAAAAATGAAAACAAAAAAAAAAGAAAAACAAAAAACAAAATGATGATAATAAAAATGTAGATAAGTTTGGTTTCGTAGCCTCCCTAACCTAAGCAATTAAGCCCGAAGGGGTGTTTTAACACCTAATACCCTAAAGTCAACTGACTTGGGAGCTATTGGCCCAACGCTTGTTACATGGGTTGAGGAGAAAAGCTTAAGGCAATCAAACATTGCACTATCTACATATCAGTATCTGCGACCCGAGTTACTAAGCTCGTAGGGGTGTCTTAACACCTAATGCCCTAAGACCAACTGGTCTGGGAGTCATTAGCTGAAAGCTCGTTACATGGGTTAAAGATGCATGATGTTTTTAAATTATATGTATATACATTTAAAAAAAAAGAAAAAAAAAGAAGTAAAAAAAAAAAGACAAAAATAATAATCCCATCCCAAGGAAGTTAACCTTAAACATTAGAAAAAAAAAATTTTGTTTTCTTCCAAGAAAAGCCCCATAATTATGTGTTGATACATTGAGCACAAAAGAAAGGTTTATTAATATCTTGTTAAGTGGTATTGAGCAGATATATAAATTTAATGAGAGTTTGTTTATCTGGATAGATTAATGGAAGTTAAATGATGAATACCTTGCTTTGTGAAATTTGCAAATTGTTTTAACGCTTTAATTACTAGGGACTAGTAATAAGCTGGTTGAGGGGTGTGATTAGTACTTAAAAGTGCATTTTTATCATGGTTTTATATCATCATTTTGCACTTGAAGTATCAATAACTCCTTAACTAAAATATGTTTTATAATAATGTATCTAATAATATAAGATACCTATAATTTGTGGTAAATGTCTATTTTTAATGCAGGCCTATCAAATAAATGAAAGGATTGATTGATGACTTGAAGAACTTAAATTGCAAGGATAAAGAGATGGTCAAACTTAGAGAAGAGATGTCGGTGCAATCCAAACCGGAACACTGTTCGGTAATTGGGCCATATCTGGAGCTACAGATCTCAGATTTAGGTCCAATTTATATGGATGGAAAGGTAAGACATAGGCCTACAACTTTCATATGGAGCCCAAGATCTAAAAAGACCATTATCAAGTCCAAATTGTAGCAACAACAAAGAAGCCCGAATCTGTCTTCCAGCCCAAGCACTGTTTGGTATTTTGGCCATATCTGGAGTTCTAGAAGTCCAAATGAGCTGAATTTTTTACACAAGAAAGCTGAGACAATTGCCTACAACTTTCATGTTTGCACCTGGCTCCAGTTTTGACGTTATCAATGACGTTTTGGGCAGACAAGAGAAGATAAGGATTGTCACCAAGTCAAAAGTTGGCCAACCACTTATCAATTAGTCATCAAATCAATAGTTCCCAATTTTGGCCTATAAAAGGAGGCATTTGCCATGCATTTAGGCATCTTGGTTTCCAGATCAAGATCATGCTCTTCCTTTCTCTCTTTGTATTTTTTTGTAATGTTTATGCTTTGCTTTCATTAATATTAAGTTTATGCCTTTCATTTTCTTTCCTTTACTTAGTTAACTTTTATGTTCTTATTTTGTTTATCTATTTTGCTTTCTTTCATTATGTCTAGCTAAGTTAGTTATGTCAAGGTGAAAAGGTTACACTAATGGTGTAAGAACAAGTATAATGTAAACTTAATATGGACTTTAATGTTTGATACTAACATGTTTTATATTTGTTATCTTGTTCACTCTTTAATACTTTGCTTGTTAAATGACTAATCTTGATTTATGTTGTATAACACTTGGTACAACAAATGCTTGGCACTTTCATAGCCCATAATGTATGGTATAACCGACACCTGAGCTATGAAAGGAACTTGATTTGTTGTTAACATAAGTTATAATCATGAATGCTTGACGAGATTTACAAGTATTAGCATTAATTGAATAAGATGACTAATGTAATCATGTTAACAATATATAATCTGATTGGAACCTCCTTTGTGTGTGGTTTCCAATTCAATAATAAGAGTTTATACTATACTTGTTTGATATACCATTAGTGGAACCTCTAACCTTGATATTTGTTATTATTATTGTTTAATCCTTACATTAATATTTCATCTCTAAGTTCTCATCATCATCATCATCATCATCTTCTTCTTCTCTTTATTATTATTGTTATTGTTATTATTATTATTATTATTATTATTATTACCGTTATTATTAGTATTATTATTATTACTACTACTACTACTACTATTACTATTACTATTATTATTGTTGTTGTTGTTGTTGTTGTTTATAATTTGTACAATTAACCTCCCTGTGGTTCGACCCCGGTCTTGCCGGGTTATTTATTACTTCGACACTCCTGCACTTGGGAGAAGACATCAACCTTTTAGTCGTGTCATAAGTAAAGGAAAGGAAATGAAAAGCATAAACTTAATATTAATGAAAGCAAAGTATAAACATTACAAAAAATACAAAGAGAGAAAGGAAGAGCATGATCTTGATCTGAACACCAAGATGCCTAAATGCATGGCAAATGCCTCCTTTTATAGGCCAAAATTAGGAACTATTGATTTGATGACTAATTGATAAGTGGGTGGCCCAACTTTTGACTTCGTGACAATCCTTATCTTCTCTTGTCTGCCCAAAACGTCATTGATAACGTCAAAATTGGAGCCAGGTGAAAACATGAAAGTTGTAGGCAATTGTCTCAGCTTTCTTGTGTAAAAACTTCAGCTCATTTGGACTTCTAGAACTTCAGATATGGCTAAAATACCGAATAGTGCTTGGGCTGGAAGATAGATTCGAGCTTCTTTGTTGTTGCTATAATTTGGACTTCCAAATGGCCTTTTTAGATCTTGGGCTCCATATGAAAGTTGTAGGCCTATGTCTTACCTTTCCATCCATTTAAATTGGACCTAAATCTGAGATATATAGCTCTAGATATGACCCAATTACCGAACAATGTTCCGATTTGGATTGCACCGACATCTCTTTGCCTTTGCAATTTAAGTTCTTAAAGTCATCAATCAATATTTTCATTTATGTCATAGGCCTGCATTTAAAATGAACATTTACCATAAATTAAAGGTATCTTATATTATTAGATATATTATTATAAAACATGCTTTAGTTAAGGAGTTATTGATACTTCAAGTACAAAATGATGATATAAAACCATGACAAAAATACACTTTTAAGTACTAATCACACCCCTCAACCAGCTTATTACTAGTCCCTAGTAATCAAAGCGTTAAAACAATTTGCAAGTCTCACAAAGCAAGGTATTCATCATTTAACTTCCATTAATCTATCAAGATAAACAAACTCTCATTAAATTTATATATCTGCTTAATACCACTTAACAAGATATTAATAAACCTTTCTTTTATGCTCAATGTATCAACACATAATTATGGGGCTTTTCTTTGAAGAAAACAAAATTTTTGTTCTAATGTTTAAGGTTAACTTCCTTGGGTTGGGATTATTATTTTTGTCTTTTTTTTTTCTTTCTTTTTTTTTTAAAAATCTATATACATATAATTTAAAAACATCATGCATCTTTAACCCATGTAACGAGCTTTCAACTAATGACTCCCAGACCAGTTGGTCTTAGGGCATTAGGTGTTAAGACACCCCTACGAGCTTAGTAACTCAGGTCGCAGATACTGATATGTAGATAGTGCAATGTTTGATTCCCTTAAGCTTTTCTCCTCAACCCATGTAACAAGCGTTGGGCCAATAGCTCTCAAGTCAGTTGACTTTAGGGTATTAGGTGTTAAAACACCCCTTCGGGCTTAATTGCTTAGGTTAGGGAGGATACGAAACCAAACTTATCTATATTTTTATTATCATCATTTTTCTTTCTTTTTTTTTCTTTTTTTTTCATGTTTTTTGTTTTTTTTAATTATATACAATCCCTTTCCCTTAGTTGTTACCTTTAACAAAAGAACATAAATAATGTAATAATCCAATATGCAACCCACAATCATATGTTAAAGTATGTGTGTGTAAATTAAGGTTTGAGAATACATGTTAAATAAGTATATGAGCAGAATTAAGTGGTAACAATACGAGAGTTTGTAAAAAGAACATAATATGTTCTTTTTTTTTCATGTTTTTCATTTTTTTTTAATTATATACAATCCCTTTCCCTTAGTTGTTACCTTTAACAAAAGAACATAAATAATGTAATAATCCAATATGCAACCCACAATCATATGTTAAAGTGTGTGTGTGTAAATTAAGGTTTAAGAATACATGTTAAATAAGTATATGAGCAGAATTAAGTGGTCACAATACGAGAGTTTGTAAACCTGAATATTTCAGGAAGTATTATAATAGACCTTGTTAAGAATGGTTACTAAGATGCGTCTCAAGAGTCACTTTAACAAAAGAACTCCTTTAATCTGCCATCCTAGTAACAACAATTATGCACATGCTTTATGAAATGAAAAACAATTTTTTTTTTATCAATTACTACCCTCTCTCCCCAACCAAAACGAGACATTGTCCTCAATGTTCTAAGGTAGAAAGATAGAGTATAGAAGATATCACCTGAAATAACGAACACTGACAAAACCTGAAACACACTAAAACAAAAATAAGAAATAACAAAACACAATAATAAAACCAAAAGACACAAAAATTCACAAATGAAGGCTCAAATCCAATCTAAGCTTTTTACGGCTTCCCATAGATGACCAATTTATATGACTCATGGAAGGATCAATCACAGGAATGAAAGATTGTAGTTGGTCAATCAATTGTTCAGCAGTAGTAGCAGAGATTATGATTTGTCGTGCAAAAGATGTTAGAAATTCGTGTTCCACAACATGATCAAGAAAAGACAACAACTTATCATAATAACCATTAACATTTAACAAACCTATGGGTTTATAGTGAATGTGCAATTGAGCTCAAGAGGAAATATGAAAGATCTCTTCCAATGTGCCTAGACCACCTGGTAAAGCAATGAAAGTATCAGCATGGTTAAACATTGCATTCATTGGAGCCGACATTGTGGAGACCTGAAGTTCCTCTCCAATTGTTTTTCCAATGATGTCCCCTTGTGCCAAAGCTTCAGGGACGACTCCTAAAACTTGACTACCTCCTAAAAATGCAGCTATTGACACACCTCTCATTAACCCAAGACTGTTGATTAGTACTTAAAAGTGTATTTTTGTCATGGTTTTATATCATCATTTTGTACTTGAAGTATCAATAACTCCTTAACTAAAGCATGTTTTATAATAATATATCTAATAATATAAGATACCTTTAATTTATGGTAAATGTTCATTTTAAATGCAGGCCTATCACATAAATAAAAATATTGATTGATGACTTTAAGAACTTAAATTGCAAAGGCAAAGAGATGGTCAAACTTAGAAAAGAGATGTCGGTGCAATCCAAACCGAAACACTTTTCAGTAATTGGGTCATATATAGAGCTATAGATCTCAGATTTAGGTCCAATTTATATGGATTGAAAGGTAAGACATAGGCCTACAACTTTCATATAGAGCCCAGGATCTAAAAAGGCCATTATCAAGTCCAAATTGTAGCAACAACAAAGAAGCCCGAATCTGTCTTCCAGCCCGAGCACTGTTCGATATTTTGGCCATATCTGGAGTTCTAGAAGCCCAAATGAGCTGAATGTTTTACACAAGAAATCTGAGATAATTGTCTACAACTTTCATGTTTGCAACTAGCTCCAATTTTGACGTTATCAATGATGTTTTGGGCAGACAAGAGAAGATAAGGATTGTCACCAAGTCAAAAGTTGGCCACCCACTTATCAATTAGTCATCAAATCAATAGTTCCCAATTTTGGCCTATAAAAGGAGGCATTTGCCATGCATTTAGGCATCTTGGTTTCCAGATCAAGATCATGCTCTTCCTTTCTCTCTTTGTATTTTTTGTAATGTTTATGCTTTACTTTCATTAATATTAAGTTTATGCCTTTCATTTACTTTCCTTTACTTAGTTAACTTTTATGTTCTTATTTTGTTTATCTATTTTGCTTTCTTTCTTTATGTCTAGCTAAGTTAATTATGTCAAGGTGAAAAGGTTACACTAATGGTGTAAGAATAAGTATAATGTAAACTTAATATGGACTTTAATGTTTGATACTAACATGTTTTATATTTGTTATCTTGTTCACTCTTTAATACTTTGCTTGTTAAATGACTAATCTTGATTTATGTTGTATAACACTTGGTACAACAAATGCTTGGCACTTTCATAGCCCATAATGTATGGTTTAACCGACACCTGAACTATGAAAGGAACTTGATTTGTTGTTAATATAAGTTATAATCATGAATGCTTGACGAGATTTACAAGTATTAGCATGAATTGAATAAGATGACTAATGTAATCATGTTAACAATATATAATCTGATTGTAACCTCCTTTGTGTGTGGTTTCCAATTCAATAACAAGAGTTTATACTATACTTGTTTGATATACCATTAGTGGAACCTCTAACCTTGACATTTGTTATTATTATTGTTTAATCCTTACATTAATTTTCCATCTCCAAGTTCTCATCATCTTCTTCTTCTTCTTTTTCTTTATTATTATTATTATTATTATTATTATTATTACTACTACTACTATTACTACTACTACTACTACTACTACTACTACTATTATTACTATTATTATTATAGTTGTTGTTGTTATTGTTATTGTTGTTGTTATTATTGCTATTATTGTTGCTTATAATTGTTGTCTATAATTTGTACAATTAACCTCCTTGTGGTTCGATCCCGGTCTTGCCGGGTTATTTATTACTTCGACACTCCTACACTTGGGAGAAGACATCAATCTTTTCGTCGTGTCAAGTTTTTAGCGTCGTTGCCGGGGAGGTAAGTTCTTGTATAAATTATAGTATTTATTTTATTTTCTCTTTTCACTTTTCTTGTATATAACTTTGTTTCTTTTTTTTTTGTTTCTTTTTATTTTGTTTTCTTCCTCTTTCTTTTGCTTTCTTCTTCTTTTTTATTTTATTCCTACACGTGCATGAGAGTGTGGTCACGTACATCAAGTGGTAGACTTTGTAGGGTATCCTCATCATTTTCAGAAAATATGGCTGAAGAAGATAATCAATCACTTCATAATGAAAATAATGAGAATAACCGTGTTAGAACACTTAGAGACCACATGAATCCCACAAGAACAAGTGCACCATCATGCATAGTTTTTCCTCCCGATGCATCTCATTTTAATTTTAAACCAGGTATTATTCAACTTTTACCTTCTTTTCATGGTTTGGAATTGGAAAATCCATACTTGCATTTAAGGGAATTTGAGGAGATGTGCAACACATATAATAACTTAAATTGTACATGAACACCATCAGATTAAAGCTTTTTCCTTTTTCATTAAAAGAT
This sequence comes from Populus pruinosa, assembly GCA_026413675.1. Taxonomy (NCBI): domain Eukaryota; kingdom Viridiplantae; phylum Streptophyta; class Magnoliopsida; order Malpighiales; family Salicaceae; genus Populus; species Populus pruinosa. Next base: position 8,449,574 of record CM048598.1, read on the forward strand.
AAAGCTAAAACATGGCTATAAAATTTACGACCAGGATCCATTCGTGCTTGGGATGAAATGCAACAACAGTTTTTAAAGAAGTTTTTTCCATCTCATAGAACAAACTCTTTCAAGAGACAAATCACCACTTTCACTCAAAAACCAGGAGAAACATTTTACCAATGTTGGGATAGGTATCAAGACTTGCTTAGTACTTGCCCTCATCATGGTTTTGAAACATGGAGATTGGTTTCACATTTCTATGAAGGGTTAACACCTAAAGATAGACAAATGGTTGAATTGATGTGCAATGGAACTTTTAAAGATAAAGACCCTGATGAAGCAATGGAGTACTTAGACTTGTTAGCTGAAAATGCTCAAAATTGGGACACCGCGGGTACTTATGAGGCACCGAGTAAAACTCAACCTCATACATCTAGTGGAGGTATGTACAACCTTAGGGAAGATCATGACCTTCAAGCCAAGTTTGCATCTTTAGCTAGGAAAGTCGAGGCACTAGAATTCAAAAAAGAGTGGTCAATTAAAATCTCTTGAAAACATTGTGTGTCAAATCTGTGAAACAAATGAACACTCAACAAATGATTGTCCAACCTTGGCTTCTTTTAAGGAATGTCTCCATGAGCAAGCCCATGCTTTAAACAGTTTCCAAAGGCCCAACCACAACCCATACTCCCAAACATACAACCCTGGTTGGAGAAATCACCCAAATTTCAATTGGAAGAGTGAGAACAACAATGCACAAACTTCACAACCACCATTTCAAGCACACCATAATTTCCAAAATTCTCATGGATATGCACCTCCTTATGCTCCACCTCCTAGAACAAATCTTAAGGAAACATTGCATGCATTCATTGAAAAGCAAGAGACAATCAATACTCAACTTGCTCAAAACATGACAGATTTTAAAGATACTCTTGCTAAATTAACATCTGCTCTCAGTTTCCAAGAGAAAGGTAAGTTTCCATCTCAACCACAACAAAATCCTAAGGGGCAATACAATGCAAATGCAAGTAGTTCCGGAAGCCAACATATGGTTCAAGTCAAATCAGTCACTACTCTGCGCAGTGGTAAGATTATTGAAAAACCATCTCTTGAACCTTATGAGAAAGATGATGAGTCAATCTCTAAGGGTAAGGAAGGGGATGAATCTGAAAATTGCAAAGCACTTCCATTTCCTCAAGCCATGACCAAACAAAGAAAAGTGAATCACAACTCTGAAATTTTTAAAATTTTCAAACAGGTAAAGATCAATATACCTTTGGTGGACGCTATTAAACAGGTTCCTTCCTATGCTAAATTTTTGAAAGATCTATGCACTGTGAAGAGGAAACTGAATGTGAAAAAGAAAGTCTTTCTAGCGGAACAAGTAAGTGCCATTCTTCAAAACAATAATGCTTTGAAATATAAAGACCCTGGTTATCCTACAATTTCTTGCTTTATTGGAGAACATAAAATTGAAAAAGCCTTACTTGATCTTGGTGCTAGTGTGAATTTACTTCCATATTCAGTTTATCAGAGTCTCAATCTAGGTGAGTTAAAACCAACTTCTATATCTCTTTTACTTGCCGATAGATGTGTAAAAGTGCCTAGAGGAATAATTGAAGATGTGTTAGTACAAGTCGATAAATTCATTTATCCTGTGGATTTTATTGTCTTGGACACAGAACCTGTTGAAGCATGTAATTCATTTGCTGTTATTTTAGGACGTCCGTTTCTTGCAACCTCTAACGCATTGATTAATTGTAGGAATGGACTGATGAAGCTATCATTTGGAAACATGACATTGGAGATGAATATTTTGAACATTTGCAAGCAACCTGGAGATGATAATGATTTACAAGAAGTAGATCATATTGATGAATTAGTTTATGATCAACTTGAATCTACTTTAAGTAAAAATGAATTGGATGAATCTGAAGATTTGCAAATGATTTATTCTGAGGAAGAAATCATGGATGAAAAACACACCGAAAATGTTGATGCGAATTTTTTGTCAACAGTGACAACAAATTCGATACCTGACATCACACCAATCGATAATTACTTTCCTAATGAATCCTTACTTTCTCTTAGTCCAATGCCTTGGTATGATAAATATATCAATTTTCTTACTTTAGAAGATTTGCCAGCTGATTGGAGTGCCCAAGACAAAGAAAAGTTTTTGAACGAAGTGAAGAGCTTTTACTGTGATGACCCTAACTTATTCAAATATTGTCCTGATCAACTATTTCAAAGATTCGTTCCCGACAATGAGGTAAGTAGTGTCATTAAACTTTGTCATTCTGAAGCATGCGGAAGTTATTTCTCGTCAAAAAAGACAGCTGCAAAAATCTTTCAAAATGGATTTTATTGGCCCACCATGTTCAAGGACACGCATGCATTCTGCAAAACTTGTGAAAATTGTCAAAAGATTGATACTTGTCAAAAAGTTTTATTTTATGATTCTCAAATCTATGCAGTCCCTAGAGAGCTAAGACCAAGATGGACCAATCCTTATGGGGCCTGTGATATTGAGAATTCAATGAATGACAATGATTTTAAGGAAAATGGACATCGTTTGAAAGCTCACTTTGATAATTTTTTTAATGAAAATGAATCAACTGGTTTGAATGACCTTGTAGATAAAGGTTGATTATTTTGTTTTTCTCACATTTTCTTTTTTATGTTTCTTTTTGAGTGATTTTTGCTAGTTTCTCTCACCCCGGTCAAATGGCGGACAACGGTACTCCGTGACATAAGTTGGTTCTTTCAGTTTCCCACAATAACTGATATTTGTGTATATATTTGTGCAATTCTTTGAATCTCTCTTCCAATTCTCATTTGATAATGGACACTAATCTTGAAAAATTGAAAAAGTATTTTCCCGCTCTGCCTCAGAATGCGATTACAAAAATTTATCGTGCTAGATGTGCAAGATTGAGATTGTTAATGAATCATGGAATTCCTGAACATATTCGCTGGTTGATTGAAGCAAAGGTCCGATTATCAGGTGAGTTCTCTAACTCCTTCATTTCACACATGCCTGGAACAGGTAAAAGCACTTTTGCAAAGAAATGTCTTGCAAAACGACTAGAAGTTTGTCATCGATGTGCTAGATGGACTTGTAATACACAATGTCGTTCTTTAGGAATGGTATCTATAAACCGTAAAGATAAAATACAATTCATTAAGGATGGCCTGAGTAAGGAGTCTTTAGATAATCTTCTATTGACTCTTGAGACGCATCCTAGTGGAGATGTGCATCGTGCAATTCATGATTTATGGTCACTATTTCATAAAGAACATGATCGACTTAGTCTTGGGAATCTGACTAAAAAAGACCTTGTTTGCCAGTTTTTAAGAAAACTAGATGGGAAGCCTATCCCCGACCCATAGAGGGCGTTTAAGCCGTTCTTGGACGTAAAACCAAGGGAAGATGTGAGCCACAATCACAACTGTGATTTGAATTTTAGTTTGTAAAAATTTGTGTCTTTTGGTTTTATTAATAGCATAATATTTGTGTTTTGTTGTTTCTTATTTTTGTTTAAGTGTGTTTTAGGTTTGTCACTGTTCGTTATTTCAGGTGATATCTTCTATACTCTATCTTTCTACCTTAGAACATTGAGGACAATGTCTCGTTTTGGTTGGGGGGAGAGGGTAGTAGTTGATAATAAAAAAATAAAAAAAAAATTTCATTTCATAAAGCATGTGCATAATTTTTGTTACTAGGATGGCAGAGTAAAGGAGCTCTTTCGTTAAAGTGACTCTTGAGACGCATCTTAGTAACCATTCTTAACAAGGTCTATTATAATACTTCCTGAAATATTCAGGTTTACAAACTCTCGTATTATTACCGCTTAATTCTGCTCATATACTTATTTAACATGTATTCTTAAACCTTAATTTACACACACACACTTTAACATATGATTGTGGGTTGCATATTGGATTATTACATTATTTATGTTCTTTTGTTAAAGGTAACAACTAAGGAAAAGGGATTGTATATAATTAAAAAAAAAAAGAAAAAAAAATGATGATAATAAAAATGTAGATAAGTTTGGTTTCGTAGCCTCCCTAACCTAAGCAATTAAGCCCGAAGGGGTGTTTTAACACCTAATACCCTAAAGTCAACTGACTTGAGAGCTATTGGCCCAACGCTTGTTACATGGGTTGAGGAGAAAAGCTTAAGGGAATCAAACATTGCACTATCTACATATCAGTATCTGCGACCCGAGTTACTAAGCTCGTAGGGGTGTCTTAACACCTAATGCCCTAAGACCAACTGGTTTGGGAGTCATTAGCCAAAAGCTCGTTACATGGGTTAAAGATGCATGGTGTTTTTAAATTATATGTATATACATTTAAAAAAAAAGAAAGAAAAAAAAAAGACAAAAATAATAATCCCAACCCAAGGAAGTTAACCTTAAACATTAGAACAAAAATTTTGTTTTCTTCAAAGAAAAGCCCCATAATTATGTGTTGATACATTGAGCATAAAAGAAAGGTTTATTAATATCTTGTTAAGAGGTATTGAGCAGATATATAAATTTAATGAGAGTTTGTTTATCTGGATAGATTAATGGAAGTTAAATGATGAATACCTTGCTTTGTGAAATTTGCAAATTGTTTTAACGCTTTGATTACTAGGGACTAGTAATAAGCTGGTTGGGGGGTGTGATTAGTACTTAAAAGTGCATTTTTGTCATGGTTTTATATCATCATTTTGCACTTGAAGTATCAATAACTCCTTAACTAAAGCATGTTTTATAATAATATATCTAATAATATAAGATACCTTTAATTTATGGTAAATGTTCATTTTAAATGCAGGTCTATCACATAAATGAAAATATTAATTGATGACTTTAAGAACTTAAATTGCAAAGGCAAAGAGATGGTCAAACTTAGAAAAGAGATGTCGGTGCAATCCAAACTGGAACACTGTTCGGTAATTGGGTCATATATGGAGCTACAGACCTCAGATTTAGGTCCAATTTATATGGATTGAAAGGTAAGACATAGGCCTACAACTTTCATATGGAGCCCAAGATCTAAAAAGGCCATTATCAAGTCCAAATTGTAGCAACAACAAAAAAGCCCGAATCTGTCTTCCAGCCCGAGCACTGTTCGGTATTTTGGCCATATCTGGAGTTCTAGAAGTCCAAATGAGCTGAATTTTTTACACGAGAAATCTGAGACAATTGTCTACAACTTTCATGTTTTCAACTAGCTCCAATTTTGACGTTATCAATAATGTTTTGGGCAGACAAGAGAAGATAAGGATTGTCACCAAGTCAAAAGTTGGCCACCCACTTATCAATTAGTCATCAAATCAATAGTTCCCAATTTTGGCCTATAAAAGGAGGCATTTGCCATGCATTTAGGCATCTTGGTTTCCAGATCAAGATCATGCTCTTCCTTTCTCTCTTTGTATTTTTTGTAATGTTTATGCTTTGCTTTCATTAATATTAAGTTTATGCCTTTCATTTACTTTCCTTTACTTAGTTAACTTTTATGTTCTTATTTTGTTTATCTATTTTGCTTTCTTTCATTATGTCTAGCTAAGTTAATTATGTCAAGGTGAAAAGGTTACACTAATGGTGTAAGAATAAGTATAATGTAAACTTAATATGGACTTTAATGTTTGATACTAACATGTTTTATATTTGTTATCTTGTTCACTCTTTAATACTTTGCTTGTTAAATGACTAATCTTGATTTATGTTGTATAACACTTGGTACAACAAATGCTTGGCACTTTCATAGCCCATAATGTATGGTTTAACCGACACCTGAGCTATGAAAGGAACTTGATTTGTTGTTAACATAAGTTATAATCATGAATGCTTGACGAGATTTACAAGTATTAGCATGAATTGAATAAGATGACTAATGTAATCATGTTAACAATATATAATCTGATTGGAACCTCCTTTGTGTGTGGTTTCCAATTCAATAACAAGAGTTTATACTATACTTGTTTGATATACCATTAGTGGAACCTCTAACCTTGACATTTGTTATTATTATTGTTTAATCCTTACATTAATTTTCCATCTCCAAGTTCTCATCATCTTCTTCTTCTTCTTTTTCTTTATTATTATTATTATTATTATTACTACTACTACTACTACTACTACTACTACTACTACTACTACTACTACTACTACTACTACTACTACTAGTATTATTATTATTATTATTATTATTATTATTATTATTATTATTATAGTTGTTGTTGTTATTGTTATTGTTGTTGTTATTATTGCTATTATTGTTGCTTATAATTGTTGTCTATAATTTGTACAATTAACCTCCTTGTGGTTCGACCCTGGTCTTGCCGGGTTATTTATTACTTCGACACTCCTGCACTTGGGAGAAGACATCAATCTTTTCGTCATGTCAACTGCCTCCCCCATACACTAAATGAATCTTTCTCTCAACTAACACCTGACCAAGATGATTTGCTGATTCTAAAAACTCCTTTTCTTTCCCAGGACTAGATCCACCGAAAACATAAATATTTCTTATTTGATGACTTGAGGAACTTGCCATTTCTACACACTTCTGTATTTGTTGAATGTATGGGTTGAGTAGAAATGAAAGGAAGGAAAAGAGGGTTTTATAGATGAGAAATTAGAAAGGCAATCATAACATCTATATGTAGGCCAGCTAGAGTCTCATATTCTCTCTCTCTCTTTTTATTTATTTATTTATTTACTTTTGAAAAAAAGCATGTGTATGTACAAGTAGTTGTGATTGTGGCTCACATCTTCCTTTGGTTTTACGTTCAAGAATGGCTTAAACGCCCTCTATGGGTTGGGGATAGGCTTCCCATCCAGTTTTCTTAAAAACTAGCAAATATGGTCTTTTTTAGTCAGATTCCCAAGACTAAGTCGATCATGTTCTTTATGAAATAGTGACCATAAATCATGAATTGCACGATACACATCTCCAGTAGGATGTGTCTCAAGAGTCAATAGAAGATTATCTAAAGACTCCTTACTCAGGCCATCCTTAATGAATTGTATTTTATCTTCATGGTTTATAGATACCATTCCTAAAGAACGACATTGTGTATTACAAGTCCATCTAGCACATCGATGACAAACTTCTAGTCGTTTTGCAAGACATTTCTTTGCAAAAGTGCTTTTACCTGTTCCAGGCATGTGTGAAATGAAGGAGTTAGAGAACTCACCTGATAATCGAACCTTTGCTTCAATCAACCAGTGAATATGTTCAGGAATTCCATGATTCATTAACAATCTCAATCTTGCATATCTAGCATGGTAAATTTTTGTAATCGCATTCTGAGGCAGAGCGGGAAAATACTTTTTCAATTTTTCAAGATTAGTGTCCATTATCAAATGAGAATTGGAAGAGAGATTCAAAGAATTGCACAAATATATACACAAATATCAGTTATTGTGGGAAACTGAAAGAACCGACTTAAGTCACGGAGTACCGTTGTCCGCCATTTGACCGGGGTGAGAGAAACTAGCAAAAATCACTAAAAAAGAAACATAAAAAAGAAAATGTGAGAAAAACAAAATAATCAACCTTTATCTACAAGATCATTCAAACTAGTTGATTAATTTTCACTAGGAAAATTATTAAAGTAAGCATTCAAATGATGTCCATTTTCCTTAAAATCATTGTCATTCATTGAATTCTCAATATCACAGGCCCTATAAGGATTGGTCCATCTTAATCTTAGCTCTTTAGGGAATGTATAGAGTTGAGAATTATAAAACAAAACTTTTTGAACAGTATCAATCTTTTGACAATTTTCACAAGTTTTGCAGAATGCATGCGTGTCCTTGAACATGGTGGGCCAATAAAATCCATTTTGAAAGATTTTTGCAGCTGTCTTTTTTGACGAGAAATAACTTCCGCATGCTTCAGAATGACAAAGTTTAATGACACTACTTACCTCATTGTCGGGAACGAATCTTTGAAATAGTTGATCAGGACAATATTTGAATAAGTTAGGGTCATCACAGTAAAAGCTCTTCACTTCGTTCAAAAACGTTTCTTTGTCTTGGGCACTCCAATCAGCTGGCAAATCTTCTAATGTAAGAAAATTGATATATTTATCATACCAAGGCATTGGACTAAGAGAAAGTAAGGATTCATTAGGAAAGTAATTATCGATTGGTGTGATGTCAGGTATCGAATTTGTTGTCACTGTTGACAAAAAATTCGCATCAACATTTTCGGTGTGTTTTTCATCCATGATTTCTTCCTCAGAATAAATCATTTGCAAATCTTCAGATTCATCCAATTCATTTTTACTTAAAGTAGATTCAAGTTGATCATAAACTAATTCATCAATATGATCTACTTCTTGTAAATCATTATCATCTCAAGGTTGCTTGCAAATGTTGAAAATATTCATCTCCAATGTCATGTTTCTAAATGATAGCTTCATCAGTCCATTCCTATAATTAATCAATGCGTTAGAGGTTATAAGAAATGGACATCCTAAAATAATAGGAAATGAATTACATGCTTCAATAGGTTTTGTGTCCAAGACAATAAAATCCACAGGATAAATGAATTTATCGACTTGTACTAACACATCTTCAATTATTCCTCTAGGCACTTTTACACATCTATCAGCAAGTAAAAGAGATATAGAAGTTGGTTTTAACTCACCTAGATTGAGACTCTGAAAAACTGAATATGGAAGTAAATTCACACTAGCACCAAGATCAAGTAAGGCTCTTTCAATTTTATGCTCTCCAATAAAGCATGAAATTGTAGGACAACCAGGGTCTTTATATTTCAAAGCATTATTGTTTTGAAGAATAACACTTGTTCAGCTAGGAAGGCTTTCTTTTTCACATTCAGTTTTCTCTTCACAGTGCATAGATCTTTCAAAAATTTAGCATAGGAAGGAACCTGTTTAATAGCATCCAGCAAAGGTATATTGATCCTTACCTGTTTGAAAATTTCAAAAATTTCAGAGTTGTGATTGACTTTCCTTTGTTTAATCATGGCTTGAGGAAATGGAAGTGCTGGTGGTGAATCAGTTGTTTCTTTGCAATTTTCAGATTCAACCCCTTCCTTACCCTCAGAGATTGACTCGTCATCTTTCTCATAAGGTTCAAGAGAGGGTTTTTCAATAACCTTACCACTGCATAGAGTAGTGACTGATTTGACTTGATCCATATGTTGGCTTTCGGAACTACTTGCATTTGCATTGTATTGCCCCTTGGGATTTTGTTGTGGTTGAGATGGAAACTTACCTTTCTCTTGGAAACTGAGAGTAGATGTTAATTTTGCAAGAGTATCTTTAAAATCTGTCATGTTTTGAGCAAGTTGAGTATTGATTGTCTCTTGCTTTTCAATGAATGCATGCAATGTTTCCTCGAGATTTCTTCTAAGCGGTGAAGCATAAGGAGGTGCATATCCATGAGAATTTTGGAAATTATGGTGTGCTTGAAATGGTGATTGTAAAGTTTGTGCATTGTTGTTCTCACTCTTCCAACTGAAATTTGGGTGATTTCTCCAACCAGGGTTGTATGTTTGGGAGTATGGGTTATGGTTGGCCCTTTGGAAACTGTTTAAAGCATAGGCTTGTTCATGGAGACATTCCTTAAAAGAAGGCAAGGTTGGACAATCGTTGGTTGAGTGTTCATTTGTTTCACAGATTTGACACACAATGTTTTCAACAGATTTTAATTGACCACTTTTTTTCAATTCTAGTGCCTCGACTTTTCTAGCTAAAGATGAAAACTTGGCTTGAAGGTCATGATCTTCCCTAAGGTTGTACATACCTCCACTAGATGTATGAGGTTGAGTTTTACTCGGTGCCTCATAAGTACCCGCGGTGTCCTAATTTTGAGCATTTTCAGCTAACAAGTCTAAGTACTCCATTGCTTCATCAGGGTCTTTATCTTCAAAAGTTCCATTGCACATCAATTCAACCATTTGCCTATGTTTAGGTGTTAACCCTTCATAGAAATGTGAAACCAATCTCCATGTTTCAAAACCATGATGAGGGCAAGTACTAAGCAAGTCTCGATACCTATCCCAACATTTATAAAATGTTTCTTCTGGTTTTTGAGTGAAAGTGGTGATTTGTCTCTTGAAAGAGTTTGTTCTATGAGATGCGAAAAACTTCTTTAAAAACTGTTGTTGCATTTCATCCCAAGCACGAATGGATCCTGGTCTTAAATTTTATAGCCATGTTTTAGCTTTATCTTTTAATGAAAAAGGAAAAAGCTTCAATCTGATGGTGTTCATGCTACAATTTAAATTTTTATATGTGTTGCACACCTCCTCAAATTCCCTTAAATGCAAGTATGGATTTTCCAATTCTAAACCATGAAAAGAAGGTAAAAGTTGAATAATACCTGGTTTAAAATTAAAATGAGATGCATCGGGAGGAAAAATTATACATGATGGTGCACTTGTTCTTGTGGGATTCATGTGGTCTTTAAGTGTTCTAGCACGGTTATTCTCATTATTTTCATTATGAAGTGATTGATTATCTTCTTCAGCCATATTTTCTGAAAATGATGAGGATACCCTACAAAGTCTACCACTTGATGTATGTATAGGAATAAAATAAAAAAGAAGAAGAAAGCAAAAGAAGGAGGAAGAAAACAAAATAAAAAGAAACAAAGTTATATACAAGAAAAGTGAAAAGAGAAAATAAAATAAATACTATAATTTATACAAGAACTTACCTCCCCGGCAACGGCGCCAAAAACTTGACACGACTAAAAGGTTGATATCTTCTCCCAAGTGCAAGAGTGTCGAAGTAATAAATAACCCGGCAAGACCGGGGTCGAACCATAGGGAGGTTAATTGTACAAATTATAAATAACAATTATAAACAACAATAACAACAATAACTATAATAATAATAATAATAATAATAATAATAATAATAATAATAATAATAATAATAATAATAATAATAATAATAATAATACTAGTAGTAGTAGTAGTAGTAGTAGTAGTAGTAGTAGTAGTAGTAATAATAATAATAAAGAAAGAGAAGAAGAAGATGATGATGATGATGATGAGAACTTTGAGATGAAATATTAATGTAACAATTAAACAATGATAATAACAAATGTCAAGGTTAGAGGTTCCACTAATGGTATATCAAACAAGTATAGTATAAACTCTTGTTATTGAATTGGAAACCACACACAAAGGAGGTTCCAATCAGATTATATATTGTTAACATGATTACATTAGTCATCTTATTCAATTAATGCTAATACTTGTAAATCTCGTCAAGCATTCATGATTATAACTTATGTTAACAATAAATCAAGTTCCTTTCATAGCTCAGGTGTCGGTTATACCATACATTATGGGCTATGAAAGTGCCAAACATTTGTTGTACCAAGTGTTATACAACATAAATCAAAATTAATCATTTAACAAGCAAAGTATTAAAGAGTGAACAAGATAACAAATATAAAACATGTTAGTATCAAACATTAAAGTCCATATTAAGTTTACATTATACTTATTCTCACACCATTAGTGTAACCTTTTCACCTTGACATAACTAACTTAGCTAGACATAATGAAAGAAAGCAAAATAGATAAACAAAATAAGAACATAAAAGTTAACTAAGTAAAGGAAAGGAAATGAAAAGTATAAACTTAATATTAATGAAAGCAAAGCATAAACATTACAAAAAATACAAAGAGAGAAAGGAAGAGCATGATCTTGATCTGAACACCAAGATGCCTAAATGCATGGCAAATGCCTCCTTTTATAGGCCAAAATTGGGAACTATTGATTTGATGACTAATTGATAAGTGGGTGGCCAACTTTTGACTTGGTGACAATCCTTATCTTTTCTTGTCTGCCCAAAACGTCATTGATAACGTCAAAATTAGAGCCAGTTGTACATAAAATTTATAGACAATTGTCTCAGCTTTCTTGTGTAAACAATTCAGCTCATTTGGACTTCTAGAACTCCAGATATGGCCAAAATACCGAACAGTGCTCGGGCTGGAAGACAGATTCGGGCTTCTTTGATGTTGCTACAATTTGGACTTGCAACTGGCCTTTTTAAATCTTGGGCTCCATATAAAAGTTGTAGGCCTATGTCTTACCTTTCCATCCATATAAATTGTACCTAAATCGGAGATATATAGCTCCAGATATGTCCCAATTACCGAACAGTGTTCCGGTTTGGATCGCACCGACATCTCTTTTCTAAGTTTGGCCATCTCTTTGCCTTTGCAATTTAAGTTCTTAAAGTCATCAATCAATATTTTCATTTATGTGATAGGCCTGCATTTAAAATAAACATTTACCATAAATTAAAGGTATCTTATATTATTAGATATATTATTATAAAACATGCTTTAGTTAAGGAGTTATTGATACTTCAAGTGTAAAATGATGATATAAATCATGATAAAAATGCACTTTTAAGTACTAATCACAGACAGCATGTATAGGTTCTTGGAAAAAGTTTTCTCAAGGTGGTGAGCTCGGAAATGGCATTGTAATACTTAGAGTATGAAGATAGATATGAATCAACCTTTAATGGGTTGCCCCCATGGTTAAAGGTGGAGAGTGACACGATCAAAGAGTTGATGTCTTATCCCAAGTGCAAGAGTGTCAAAATAAAATAACCCGGCAAGACTGGGGTCGAACCATAGGGAGGGGAATTATATAAGTTACAAATAAAGAAAAAGATTTGAAGAGAATAATAACAGAAAAGGAGTTGAAGAAAGTTTTGGGATGTGATATTGATGTAAGGATTAAACAATAACAAAACATATGTCAAGGTTATAGGATTCAGTAATGGTATTTCAAATAAATATAATATAAACTCTTTTTATTACTCAACTAGAAACCACACACAAAGAAGATTCTAATCGTTTAGAATTTTTCACTAATAAAAACATTATTTTATATTTTTTTTAACAATACTAGAATATATGTGTTTAGTTTCCTTATACATATTCTTCATCTACATTGCACAAAAAAAAAATAATATATTTTTGAAGACTTGGAATAAATTATTTAAAACTTAATATTTTGTTTTTGTTCTTTTATTTTTGAATATAATAAATTTATAAAATAAATTGTATAAATAAAAAAAGGTTATAATTAAATTCTATTATATATAAATACAAAATCCTGCTTAAATAAGACGATATTTATTTTTATAGTTCATCGAGGATTGTCAAATTCAAATATAATTATTAGATTCAAAATGCTTAAATATGATATAATTAATAAATCAATATTTTTAATAAGCTCAAGTTATGATTATAAAACCAAATTACATCCAAAGACATTAAAGTGGAATAAAAAAAGTAATAAATAAAAAGAAGAAAAACCAAAAAATTATCTGCCCGAAAAATGATAAATTAAAAGTAAAACTATAAAATGATAAATTAAAAGTAAAACTATCTCGAATAATATTTCAGCTGATTTAGCTTTTATTATTATGGTCAGTAGTTGGTAGAAGCCTCCAAAAATTTGCAATGCTGGGTCGGCGCTGACCTGTGGCTCAGGATAGGACAACACCTCCATTTAATTTTGGAATTAAACAGCACAAATCCTAATAAGAAGGGCTGAATTGCAAGACCCACCCGTGTCTTGTCCTCTCTTAGTTTTTTCAACAAGATCACCTGAGGGGTTGGCCTGGAACAATTAAGCTTAAATCAAGAAAAACTGCTAGAAATTAAATTTTAGAAGAGAATCAACAAGAAAAAAATAATATTGGGGGAGAAAATGCTTGATTATTATGAAAACAAATCACAGGAGTCCAATCTAATTTGATTGTTCAAACAAACAGTTTTGCTCATTTAATATAAATTATAAGTGAAAAAAAAATAGTTATTTGTTAAAGAAAATAACTACGTAAACACAAAATTAGAATTAACATTTTAAACATAATAATTTTTTTGCAATGTGTCATTTGGTCGAAGTTAAAATTTTAAGATACGCAGGCTATAGGGCATCTTTGCAATGTGTCTCCTTGCATCCCCTGGCATTCCCAGCACCACTCTCTGCCACAATTGATCCCTATCCATTCAATAGTTACGCGTTTGTTGTAACTTATTAGACTCCGATGTTGCACCAGAAATTAAAAAATGAATTGATTGTCCATTTGGGCCAAGCCCAAACTGATAGAATTTCTATTCGTTCTTGGACATGATTTTGTCCGTTCTTCGACAAGACCAGCCTAACTGCACAGGTCTTCTACCTTTTTTTTTGCCCCCTTGAACTTTTACCCCGGCAATCACCCAAACAAACTATCCCGGTCTCAAAACATCCTCGAAAAACATGTTTTATCCACCAATAACCAATGTCGAACATCAAACATAGCAACTTCCATTTGATCCATTAATAATACAGCAAGACATTGCAACTAGTTCTCGTTGATTATTTAGATGGGTCTGGTCCGTTTATAATGAATGAGCCTCCTCCAAGTTATTAAAAAAAGTAATTACCTCTTCTAATTATATATAAAGGAACATAATCCATATGAAAGAATATAAATTTCTTATTATTGAAATAACATAATTCTCTTTTTTTCTTTTTCTATTTTGATTCTCTGCATTGACTTGATAAGATTTATAAAGACATTCTTACTATGAAACATTACCTTGGTTCTAGTAATTGAAGTGACATTGAAGTAATTGATTCAAAAATAAAAAAACGAATTCTCACAAGTAAGTTTTCCCTTCCAATCTACAATGGTATCAGAGCCATGTTTTTTAATATTGCTTTTATGTAGTATATCTATTATTATATCAACGATAGATGTAAATTTTGTGTTAAAAAAATTACTTCCATTGAGAATTTTAAATTTATAAAATTTTATGAAATAATTTAGTTATGAATTTATCTTTTCTATAATTAATTTTATTATCAATTCATATGTGAATTGATGATGGAAATGGAAATTAAAAACTGTCATTTTCATTTTTATTTTTAATTGATTGTAATTATAGTAATTAATTAGACTATGATAATTAATTAACTGATATTTACAATTATTAAAAAAAAAAAGAATCTACACATCTTTTGAAAGATGTGTGTGTATATTAAATATTAACTTTCTTGTGACAGTTAATATTTATGCACATATCTTTTCAAAGATATGTGACAAATTAGTATATATTAATAATTATTAATATTAAGAATAATATTAAGACAATTAATATTATTTTTTTGTTAATATAAATTGTCAAATTATGGAGTAATTTATTTATTGTTAAAATAAATTATTTAATTTCTGTATTTGTTTTTTAACATGTATAATGATACATGCTTTAATTAAATATTAAGTATAATATTTATATGTTTTTTTGGAATATTTTGTTGTAGTGGATAGGCAACAACAAATTGATTATTTATTGGGTTATGCCTTTAATCTTGTTCACAAAATTCAAGAGCATATTGATTATATGTATCATTGGATGATTAGACTAGCTATAAGTGGTGTTTATGAATTCTACATGAAACATCAAATGTTAATCGTTCTCAATTCTCTACCTGAGGAATGGATGCCGGTGCGACTATCGTTGGAATATAGGCTGGAATCGTTAGATTCCAACAATCTCGCAGATGAAATGCTGCTTGAAAAGGAATGTTAGTATGCCGAAAAGGGTATACGACACATTCAAAGAAGCGCAGGTCGTTTGGATGTTGCTGTTAAATTCATTCCATGGTTTGAAAAGAATGAACTTGAAGGAGATGACTTTGATGAAGTAGATGACGTAACTAGAAACCCTACTTATGTGCCTAAAATATAAAATAATTTTGAAATTTATTATTCTTAATATTTTATTTTTTTAAAAGATGATTGGTTGTTTAATTGTGAACCGAATATTTATGTAATTTAAGTTTAATTACATTATATGCATATATATGATAATATATGCAACCTGATTAGTAGGAGTTGTTAGTTGAAACTAATAACTATAATTTTGCACTTGTTTAAATTTCCAATAATAATTAGACCATACAAATAGAAATTGATTAAGTGTTTAACATTCTTTTCATTTCTATTATATGTGTTAGATTATTATTTGTTTAATTTAGAATGGAGTGGCAAAATATGTCAGTAAAATTGTACTAATTACTAATATTTGTAATTCTTGTCAATAAAGCGACACGATCAAAGAGTTGATGTCTTATCCCAAATGCAGGAGTGTCAAAGTAAAATAACCCGACAAGACCGGGGTCGAACCACAAGGAGGTGAATTATATAAATTACAAATAAAGAAAAAGAGTTGAAGAGAATAATAACAGAAAAAGAGTTGAAGAAAGTTTTGGGATGTGATATTGATGTAAGGATTAAACAATAACAAAACATATGTCAAGGTTATAGGATTCACTAATGGTATTTCAAATAAATATAATATAAACTCTTTTTATTACTCAACTAGAAACCACACACAAAGGAGGTTCTAATCGGATGATTTCTCATTATTAGCTCATTATAAATTACTAACATGATCATATTAATTATCTTATATAAGTAATACCATACTTATAAATATCATCAAGCATTCATGTTGCTAGTTTATGTTAACAACAAATCAAGTTTCTATCATAATAACGATTTCGGCCGAAAACTATGAAAGATCAAGCATTTGATGTACCAAATATTATACAACACAAATCTAAATTAAACATTTAATAAGCAAGGTATTAAGAATTAGTAAGATAAAAAGATAAAACATGTTAATAACAATCTTTCTTGGATATAAACATTTAAAGCTCATGTTGAGTTTATATTATACCTATTCTAACACCATTAGAGAAACCTTTTCACCTTAACATAATTAACTTAGCTAAACATTAAGAAGGAGAAAAACACAAATAAACCATATAAGAACATAAACATAATATAAGCTAACTAAGTATAGGAAAGGAAATGAAAGAACATAAACAAGAGATTACTATAGCATAAAAGAAAACTTGAACATTACAAAGATGTAGAGAGAAAACAAGAAGATAACTTTGATCTGAAAATTAATATGACTAAATACATGGACAATGCCTCCTTTTATAGGCTAAGTTTCAGAACTATTGATTGATTGAAGAATTGGTGGGCATCCATTGATTTGGTGGCTGGTTTTTGACATTAATGGCTGCTGGTTTTTTGATATTGTGGGCTGATTTTTGATATTGTTGGCTGGCCAAAACGTCATTGCTCACATCAAAATTATAGCCAACTGAATTATGGAAGCTGTGGGCAATTGTCTCAGCTTTCCATAAAAAAAAAACCAGAGCTCATTTGGACTTCTAGAACTCAAGATATGAGCCAAAAACCGAATAGTGCTTGAGCTGCAGGACAGCTTCCGACGTCTTTGTTGTTGCTAAGATTTAGGCTTGAAAACGGCAGAACTGAGTCTTTGAGTCCATATGAAAGTTGTAGGTCTATGTCTTACCTTTCCATCGATATAAAATGGACCTAAATCTGATATCTACAGCTCCAGATATGATCAAATTACTGAACGGTGTTCGAGTTTGGAATGCACCAGCAACACTTTGCTAAGTTTGGCCTTCTTTTTATCCTTTCAATTTCAATCCTTAAACTCATCAATCAAACCTTTTATTTATGTGATAGACTTGCATTTAGGATGAACATTTACCATGAATTAAAGGTATATTATATTTTTAGACTTGCTAATATAAAACATGCTTTTGTTAGGGAATTTAATGATACTTTAGGTGCAATATGATGACATAAATTCTTAATGAGAATGCACTTTTAAGTACTAATCAGAGAGCTACCTAGACTCTTCAGACTAAGAACGTGAGACTCATGGAGAAGTATGACAATCATTGAGTATTTCAATATGATCATGAGCTCACCACTCTTCCAAGAGTCTACTCATCTTGGAGTTGCATCTACCCTCTGTTCCACCCTGGGAACCACGCCTTACTTCTCCATGAGTCTCCCGTTCTTAGTCTCAAGAGTCTAGGTAGCTCTCTGATTAGTACTTAAAAGTGCATTCTCATTAAGGATTTATGTCATCATATTGCACCTAAAATATCATTAAATTCCCTAACAAAAGCATGTTTTATATTAGCAAGTCTAAAAATATAATATACCTTTAATTCATGGTAAATTTTCATCCTAAATGCAGGTCTATCACATAAATAAAAAGATTGATTGATGAGTTTAAGGATTGAAATTGAAAGGATAAAAAGAAGGCCAAACTTAGCAAAGTGTTGCTGGTGCATTCCAAACTCGAACACCGTTCGGTAATTTGATCATATCTGGAGCTGTAGATATCAGATTTAGGTCCATTTTATATCGATGGAAAGGTAAGACATAGACCTATAACTTTCATATGGACTCAAAGACTCAGGTTTGCCATTTTCAAGCTCAGATCTGAGCAATAATGAAGACATCGGAAGCTGTCCTGCAACTTAAATACTATTCAATTTTTGGCTCATATCTTGAGTTCTAGAAGTCCAAATGAGCTCTGGTTTTTTTTTTGTTGGAAAGCTGAGACAATTTCCCACAACTTCCACAATTCAGTTGGCTATAATTCTGATGTGAGCAATGACGTTTTGGCCAGCCAACAATATCAATAATCAGCCCACAATATCAAAAAACCAGCAGCCATTAATGTCAAAAACCAGCCACCAAATCAATGGATGCCCACCAATTCTTCTATCAATCAATAATTCTGAAACTTAGCCTATAAAAGGAGGCATTGTCTATGTATTTAGTCATTTTAATTTTCAGATCAAAGTTATCTTCTTGCTTTCTCTCTACATCTTTGTAATGTTCAAGTTTTCTTTCATGCTATAGTAATCTCTTGTTTATGCTCTTTCATTTCCTTTCCTATATACTTAGTTTAGCTTATATTATGTTTATGTTCTTATATTGCTTATTTATGTTTTTCTCCTTCTTAATGTTTAGCTAAGTTAATTATGTCAAGGTGAAAAGATTTCTCTAATGGTGTTAGAATAGGTATAATATAAACTCAACATGAGCTTTAAATGTTTATATCCAAGAAAGATTGTTATTAACATGTTTTATCTTACTAATTCTTAATACCTTGCTTATTAAATGGTTAATTTAGATTTGTGTTGTATAATATTTGATACATCAAATGCTTGATCCTTCATAGTTTTTGGCCGACATCATTATTATGATAGGAACTTGATTTGTTGTTAACATAAACTAGCAACATGAATGCTTGATGATATTTATAAGTATGGTATTACTTAGATAAGATAATTAATATGATCATGTTAGTAATTTATAATGAGCTAATAACGAGAAATCATCTGATTAGAATCTTCTTTGTGTGTGGTTTCTAGTTGAGTAATAAAAAGAGTTTATATTATATTTATTTGAAATACCATTAGTGAATCCTATAACCTTGACATATGTTCTGTTATTGTTTAATCCTTACATCAATATCACATCCCAAAACTTTCTTCAACTCCTTTTCTGTTATTATTCTCTTCAAATCTTTTTCTTTATTTGTAATTTATATAATTCACCTCCCTGTGGTTCGACCCCGGTCTTGCGGGGTTATTTTACTTTGACACTCCCGCACTTGGGATAAGACATCAACTCTTTGATCATGTCAAGTTTTTGGCGCTGTTACCGGGGAGGTAAGTTGTTATATAAATTAAATATTTTATCTTATTTTATTTTCACTTTTATTTGTTTTTCTAATTGTTGTTTCCTTTTCTTTTTTTTTCTTTTTTTTTTTTTGTATTTGCATGAGAGTTTGGACACGTACATTAAGTGGTAGACTTTCTAGAAAATCCTCATTTTCTTCAAAAAACATGGCCGAAGAAAATAACCAATCAATTCATAATGAGAATAATGAGAATAATCGTGTTAGAACACTTAGAGATCATATGAATCCAACAAAAACAAGTGCACCATCATGTATTGTTTTTCCTCCTGATGCATCTCGTTTTAATTTTAAGCCAGGTATTATTCAACTTTTACCCACTTTTCATGGCTTAGAATTAGAAAATCCATACTTACACTTAAGAGAATTTGAAGAAGTTTGTAACACTTATAATGACTTAAATTGTAGCATGAACACCATCAGATTAAAGCCTTTTCCTTTTTTGTTAAAAGATAAAGCTAAAACATGGCTACAAAATATTAGGTCAGGATCCATTCATGCTTGGGATGAAATGCAACAACAGTTTTTAAAGAAATTTTTCCCTTCTCATAGAACAAACTCTTTCAAAAGACAAATCATCACTTTTACTCAAAAACCAGGAGAAACATTTTACAAATATTGGGATAGATATAAAGACTTGCTTAATACCTGTCCTCATCATGGTTTTGAAACATGGAGATTGGTTTCACAATTTTATGAAGGGTTAACACCTAAAGATAGGCAAGTGGTGGAATTGATGTGCAATGAAACTTTTGAAAATAAAGACCCTGATGAAGCAATGGAGTACCTAGACTTGCTAGCTGAAAATGCTCAAAATTGGGACACCACAGGTACTTGTGAGGCACCAGGTAAAACTCAACCTCATACATCTAATGGAGGCATGTATAGCCTTAGGGAAGATCATGACCTCCAAGCCATATTTGCATCTTTAGCTAGAAAAATTGAGGCACTAGAATTAAAAAAGAGTGGTCAATTAAAATCTGTTCAAGAAATTGTGTCAAATTTGTGAAACTAATGAACACTCGACCAATGATTGTCCCACGTTGCCTTCTTTTAAGGAATGTCTCCATGAACAAGCCAATGCTTTAAATAGTTTCCAAAGACCAAGTCATAACCCGTACTCACAAACGTACAACCTTGATTGGAGAAATCACCCAAATTTCAGTTGGAAGAGTGGTAACAATAATGCACAAACTTCACAGCCACCATTTCAAACACAACATAATTTTTAAAATTCTCATGGATATGCACCTCCTTATATTCCCCCTCCTAGAAGAAATCTTGAGGAAACATTACATGTATTCATTGAAAAGCAAGAGACAATCAACACTCAAAATGCTCAAACCATAGTTGATTTGAAAGATACTCTTGCAAAGTTCACATATGCTCTTAGTTTTCAGGAGAAAGGTAAGTTTCCATCTCAACCCCAGCAAAATCTCAAGGGGCAATACAATTCAAGTACAAGCAATTCCGGAAGCCAACATCTGGATCAAGTCAAATCAGTCACTACTCTCCGTAGTGCTAAGGTTATTAAAAAACTCATTCTTGAACCTTGTGAGAAAGAAGGTGAGTTAGTCTCCAAGGGTAAGGAAATGGTTAAACCTGATCATTGCAAAGAAGAGACTGATTCCCTATCAACATTTCCATTTTCTCATGCTATGACCAAACAAAGGAAAGTCAATCACAATTCTGAAATCTTTGAAACTTTCAAACAGGTAAGGATTAATATACCTTTGCTAGATGCTATTAAACATGTACCATCTTATGCTAAATTTTTGAAAGATCTATGCACTGTAAAGAGAAAATTAAATGTGAAAATGAAAGCCTTCTTAGCCGAACAAGTAAGTGCCATTCTTCAGAATAATAATGCTTTGAAATATAAAGACCCTGGTTGTCCTACAATTTCTTGCTTTATTGGAGAACATAAAATCAACAGAGCTTTACTTGATCTTGGAGCTAGTGTGAATTTACTTCCATATTTAGTTTTTCAAAGTCTCAATCTAGGTGAGTTAAAACCTACTTCTATTACTCTTTTACTTGCTGCTAGATCTATAAAAATGCCTAGAGGAATAGTTGAAGATGTGTTAGTACAAGTTGATAAATTCATCTTTCCTGTGGATTTTATTGTCTTGGATACACAACCTGTTGAAGCATGCAATTCAATTCCTGTTATTTTAGGACGTCCATTTCTTGCAACTTCTAATGCATTGATTAATTGTAGGAATGGATTGATGAAGTTATCTTTTGGAAACATGACATTAAAAATGAATGTTTTTAACATTTGCAAGCAACTTGGAGATGATAATGATTTACAGGAAGTAGATTTTATTGAAAAAATAATTTACGATCAATTTGAAAATTCTTCCAATGAAACTGAGTTTAATGAATCTGAAGATTTGCAAATGGTTTGTTTTCAGGAAAAATCAAAGGCAAATATTTGGAGACCAAAAATTGAGGAATTGCCACCACAATCAATTGGGTCCATACCTTTAAGTGTTCAACCACCAAAACCTGATTTGAAGCCATTGTCATGTAATCTCAAATACTTATTTTTGGGAGAAAATAAAACTTTTCCGGTAATAATTTCTTCCAAACTTAATGTTCATCAAGAAGGTAAGTTAACAAACTCTAAAAATGCACAAAAATGCATTAGGACGGATCATAGTTGACATAAAAGGAATTAGTCCTTTTATTTGCACACACAAGATTTATTTGGAGGAAAATGCTAAACGCTCTAGAGAAATGCAACGAAGGCTTAATCCTAATATGAAAGAAGTAGTGAGGAATGAAGTCATTAAACTTCTAGATAATGAAATCATTTATCCTATTTCTGATAGCAAATGGGTAAGTCCTACCCAAGTTGTACCTAAAAAGTCTAGAGTTACTGTGATAACAAATGAGAAAAATAAGTTAATTCCAACGAGGACTATTACTAGTTGGTGTATGTGCATTGACTATAGGAAACTTAATTCAATGACTAGAAAAGATCACTTTCCTTTACCTTTTATGGATCAAATTCTAGAAGGAGTTGCAGGTCATGAATTTTATTGTTTTCTAGATGGTTATTCAGGTTACAACCAAATTGAAATTGCATTTGAAGATTAAGAGAAAACTACTTTCACCTTAGGGAAGATCATGAACTCCAATCCAAGTTTGCATCTTTAGCTAAAAAAGTTGAGGCACTAGAATTGAAAAAGAGTGGTCAATTAAAATCTGTTGAAAACATTGTGTGTCAAATATGTGAAACAAATGAATACTCAACCAATAACTGTCCAACCTTGCCTTCTTTTAAGAAATGTCTCCATGAACAAGCCCGTGCTTTAAACAGTTTCGAAAGGTCCAATCACAACCCATATTCACAAACATACAATCCTGGTTGGAGAAATCACCTAAATTTCAGTTGGAAGAGTGACAATGCACAAACTTCACCACCACAGTTTCAAGCACATCATAATTTTCAAAATTCTTATGGATATGCACCTTCTTATGCTGCACCTCTTAGAAGTAATTTTGAGGAAACTTTGTATGCATTCATTGAAAAGCAAGAGACAATCAACACTCAGCTTACTCAAAGCATAACAGATTTTAAAGAAACTCTTGCAAAATTCATATCTGCTCTTAGTTTTCAAGAGCAAGGTAAGTTTCCATCTCAACCACAGCAAAATCTCAAGGGGCAATATGATGCAAATACAAGTAGTCGTGGAAGTCAACACATGGATCAAGTCAAATCAGTCATCACTCTTTGTAGTAGTAAGGTTATTCACAAACTAATTCTTGAACCTTATGAGAAAGATGATGAGTCAATCTCTAAGGGTAAAGAAGGGGTTGAATCTGAAAATTACAAAGAAACGATTGATTCTCCGCCATCACTTTCATCTTCTCATGCCATGACCAATCAGGAAGAAATCGAGGATGAAAAAGGCACCGAAAAGGTTGATGCAGATCTTTTATCAAAAGTGACAATAGATTCGACACCCGATATCACACCAATCGATGATTACTTTCCTGATAAATCTCTAGTTTCTCTTAGTTCAATGCCTTGGTTTGCTAAAAATATCAATTTCTTGCTTCAGGATTTTTCCCAGCTCACTGGAGTATTGAAGAAAAAAGAAAATTTTTGAGCGACGAGCAAAATTTTTGTTGGGATGACCCTTACTTATTCAATTATTGTCCTGATCAAATATTTCAAAAATGCATTCTCAACACCTAATGCCCTAAGACCAACTGGTTTGGGAGTCATTAGTTGAAAGCTCGTTACATGGGTTAAAGATGCATGATGTTTTTAAATTATATGTATATAGAGTAAAAAAAAAAGAAACAAAAAGACAAAAATAATAATCCCAACCTAAGGAAGTTAACCTTAAACATTAGAACAAAAATTTTGTTTTCTTTCAAGAAAAGCCCCACAATTATGTGTTGATACATTGAGCACAAAAGAAAGCTTTATTAATATCTTGTTAAGAGGTATTGAGCAGATATATAAATTTAATGAGAGTTTGTTTATATAGATAGATTAATGGAAGTTAAATGATGAATACCTTGCTTTGTAAAATTTACAAATTGTTTTAACGCTTTGATTACTAGGGACTAGTAATAAACTGGTTGAGGGGTGTGATTAGTACTTAAAAGTTCATTTTTATCATGGTTTTATATCATCATTTTGCACTTGAAGTATCAATAACTCCTTAACTAAAGCATGTTTTATAATAATATATCTAATAATATAAGATACCTTTAATTTATGGTAAATGTTCATTTTAAATGCAGGCCTATCACATAAATGAAAATATTGATTGATGACTTTAAGAACTTAAATTGCAAAGGCAAAGAGATGGTCAAACTTAGAAAAGAGATGTCGGTGCAATCCAAACGGGAACACTGTTCGGTAATTGGGTCATATCTGGAGCTACAGATCTCAGATTTAGGTCCAATTTATATGGATGGAAAGGTAAGACATAGGTCTACAACTTTCATATGGAGCCCAAGATCTAAAAAGGCCATTTGGAAGTCCAAATTATAGCAATAACAAAGAAGCCCGAATATGTCTTCCAGCCCGAGCACTATTCGGTATTTTGGCCATATTTGGAGTTGTAGAAGTGAAAATGAGCTGAAGTTTTTATACAAGAAAAATTAGACAATTACCTACAACTTTCATGTTTTCACCTGGCTCAAATTTTGACGTTATCAATGACGTTTTGGGCAGACAAGAGAAGATAAGGATTGTCACCAAGTCAAAAGTTGACCACCCACTTATCAATTAGTCATCAAATCAATAGTTCCAAATTTTGGCCTATAAAAGGAGGAATTTGCCATGCATTTAGGCATTTTGGTTTCCAGATCAAGATCATGCTCTTCCTTTCTCTCTTTGTATTTTTTGTAATGTTTATGCTTTGCTTTCATTAATATTAAGTTTATACTTTTCATTTCCTTTCCTTTACTTAGTTAACTTTTATGTTCTTATTTTGTTTATCTATTTTGCTTTCTTTCATTATGTCTAGCTAAGTTAGTTATGTCAAGGTGAAAAGGTTACACTAATGGTGTGAGAATAAGTATAATGTAAACTTAATATGGACTTTAATGTTTGATACTAACATGTTTTATATTTGTTATCTTGTTCACTCTTTAATACTTTGCTTGTTAAATGATAAATCTTGATTTATGTTGTATAACACTTGGTACAACAAATGTTTGGCACTTTCATAGCCCATAATGTATGGTATAACCGACACCTGAGCTATGAAAGGAACTTGATTTGTTGTTAACATAAGTTATAATCATGAATGCTTGACGAGATTTACAAGTATTAGCATTAATCGAATAAGATGACTAATGTAATCATGTTAATAATCTATAATCTGATTGGAACCTCCTTTATGTGTGGTTTCCAATTGAATAATAAGAGTTTATACTATACTTGTTTGACATACCATTAGTGGATCCTCTAACCTTGACATTTGTTATTATCATTGTTTAATTGTTACATTAATATTTCATCTCAAAGTTCTCATCATCATCATCTTCTTCTTCTTCTCTTTCTTTATTATTATTATTATTATTATTATTATTATTATTATTATTATTATTATTACTATTACTATTATTGTTGTTGTTATTGTTGTTTTATAATTGTTGTTTATAATTTGTACAATTAACCTCCCTGTGGTTCGACCCCGGTCTTGCCGGGTTATTTATTACTTCGACACTCCTACACTTGGGAGAAGACATCAATCTTTTCGTCGTGTCAGTTGAACATTTTCTTGAGATTTTTATGGATGATTTTTCTGTTTTTGGTGATTCATTTGATAATTATTTAACTAATTTGGAAAAGGTTTTGAACAGGTGTGAAGAGAAGAATCTTGTATTGAAGTGGAAAAAATGTCATTTTATGGTAACAAATGACATTGTACTTGGTCACATTGTTTCATCAATAGGAATTGAGGTTGATAAATCTAAAATTGAGTAATTGCTAACTTGCTAACACCAAAATCTGTTAAAAATGTTAGATCATTTTTAGGACATGCTGGTTTTTATAGAAGGTTTATCAAAGATTTTAGTATAATATCTAAGCCATTGTGTAACCTTCTAACAAAGGATAATGTTTTTGAATGGACTGAATATTGTGAAGAAGCCTTTTGCTTGACCGCTTTTTATGATCGACTTGTTTTAACTCGCAAGTGCACGAGTGTGCGATGTAGCAATTAACTCGGTAAGATCGAGGTCATATCCACAGAGACCTAGATCTGGAAATTAAACTAGGTAACAAAAAAAACTCAAGAGAAATTAAATTAACAATAACTTGGTTGAAAATAATTGATGGATTTGTTTTCAAAGATGAAAAAGTGTAAATAGATTTTAAATGACAAGAAAAAGTAAGTCTTGGTTCAAATCAATTTTAATGGTGATGTATTGGTTATTTCTTCAACATATATAAGATAACTCAACCTAATATCAACGATGGTGATATTAGATCGGAAGATATTACAATGAAGTTTAGAAAGATGAAGATTGATTATTGCTTAAGAATGAACAAGTACTTTCATATTAAGTAAGACATTGAATCAAGCAATCTCTATACCAAAACTAAAGTTTATGCATAAAAATTCAAGATTATAACATTACCTAAATGATTTCTGACACGACTAAAAGGTTGATGTCTTCTCCCAAATGCAGGAGTGTCGAAGTAATAAATAACCCGGCAAGACCGGGGTCGAACCACAGGGAGGTTAATTGTACAAATTATAGACAACAATTATAAGCAACAATAATAGCAATAATAACAACAACAATAACAATAACAACAACAACTATAATAATAATAGTAATAATTGTAGTAGTAGTAGTAGTAGTAGTAGTAGTAGTAGTAGTAGTAGTAGTAGTAGTAGTAATAATAAAGAAATAGAATAAGAAGAAGATGATGATGATAACTTGGAGATGAAAAATTAATGTAAGGATTAAACAATAATAACAAATGTCAAGGTTAGAGGTTCCACTAATGGTATATGAAACAAGTATAGTATAAACTCTTATTATTGAATTGGAAACCACACACAAAGGAGGTTCCAATCAGATTATATATTGTTAACATGATTACATTAGTCATCTTATTCAATTAATGCTAATACTTGTAAATCTCGTCAAGCATTTATGATTATAACTTATGTTAACAACAAATCAAGTTCCTTTCATAGCTCAGGTGTCGGTTATACCATACATTATGGGCTATGAAAGTGCCAAGCATTTGTTGTACCAAGTGTTATACAACATAAATCAAGATTAGTCATTTAACAAGCAAAGTATTAAAGAGTGAACAAGATAACAAATATAAAACATGTTAGTATCAAACATTAAGGTCCATATTAAGTTTACACTATACTTATTCTTCCACCATTAGTGTAACCTTTTCACCTTGACATAATTAACTTAGCTAGATATAATGAAAGAAAGGAAAACAAATAAACAAAATAAGAACATAAAAGTTAACTAAGGAAAGGAAAGGAAATGAAAGGCATAAACTTGATATTAATGAAAGTAAAGCATAAACATTACAAAAAATACAAAGAGAGAAAGAAAGAGCATGATCTTGATCTGAACACCAAGATGACTAAATGCATGGAAAATGCGTCCTTTTATAGGCCAAAATTGAGAACTATTGATTTGATGACTAATTGATAAGTGGGTGGCCAACTTTTGACTTGGTGACAATCCTTATCTTCTCTTGTCTGCCCAAAACGTCATTGATAACGTCAAAATTAGAGCCAATACATGAAAGTTGTAGGCAATTGTCTCATCTTTCTTGTGTAAAAAATTTAGCTCATTTGGACTTCTAGAACTCCAGATATGGCCAAAATACCGAACAGTGCTCGGGCTGGAAGACAGATTCGGGCTTTTTTGTTGTTGCTACAATTTGGACTTGATAATGGCCTTTTTAGATCTTGGGCTCCATATGAAAGTTGTAGGCCTATGTCTTACCTTTCCATCCATATAAATTGGACCTAAATATGAGATCTGTAGCTCCAGATATGACCCAATTACCGAACAGTGTTCCGGTTTGGATTGCACCGACATCTCTTCTCTAAGTTTGACCATCTCTTTATCCATGCAATTTAAGTTTTTCAAGTCATCAATCAATGCTTTCATTTATGTGATAGGCCTGCATTAAAAATAGACATTTACCACAAATTTTAGGTATCTTATATTATTAGATACATTATTATAAAACATATTTTAGTTAAGGAGTTATTGATACTTCAAGTGCAAAATGATGATATAAAACCATGATAAAAATGCACTTTTAAGTACTAATCACACCCCTCAACCAGCTTATTACTAGTCCCTAGTAATCAAAGCGTTACAACAATTTGCAAATTTCACAAAGCAAGGTATTCATCATTTAACTTCCATTAATCTATCCAGATAAACAAACTCTCATTAAATTTATATATCTGCTCAATACCACTTAACAAGATATTAATAAACCTTTCTTTTGTGCTCAATGTATCAACACATAATTATGGGGCGTTTCTTGGAATAAAACAAAATTTTTGTTCTAATGTTTAAGGTTAACTTCCTTGGGTTGGGATTATTATTTTTGTCTTTTTTTTTGTCTTTTTTTTTAAAATATATACATATAATTTAAAAACATCATGCATCTTTAACCCGTGTAACGAGATTTCAGCTAATGACTCCCAGACCAGTTGGTCTTAGGGCATTAGGTGTTAAGACACCCCAACGAGCTTAGTAACTCGGGTCGCAGATACTGATATGTAGATAGTGCAATGTTTGATTCCCTTAAGCTTTTCTCCTCAACCCATGTAACAAGCGTTGGGCCAATAGCTCCCAAGTCAGTTGACTTTAGGGTATTAGGTGTTAAAACACCCCTTCGAGCTTAATTGCTTAGGTTAGGGAGGCTACGAAACCAAACTTATCTACATTTTTATTATCATCATTTTTTTTCTTTTTTTTTCTTTTTTTTTTCATGTTTTTCTTTTTTTTTTAATTATATACAATCCCTTTCCCTTAGTTGTTACCTTTAACAAAAGAACATAAATAATGTAATAATCCAATATGCAACCCACAATCATATGTTAAAGTGTGTGTGTGTAAATTAAGGTTTAAGAATCCATGTTAAATAAGTATATGAGCAGAATTAAGTGGTAACAATACGAGAGTTTGTAAACCTGAATATTTCAGAAAGTATTATAATAGACCTTGTTAAGAATGGTTACTAAGATGCGTCTCAAGAGTCACTTTAACAAAAGAACTCCTTTACTCTGCCATCCTAGTAACAACAATTATGCACATGCTTTATGAAATGAAAAACAATTTTTTTTTTTATCAACTACTACCCTCTCCCCCCAACCAAAACGAGACATTGTCCTTAATGTTCTAAGGTAGAAAGATAGAGTATAAAAGATATCACCTGAAATAACGAACATTGACAAAACCTGAAACACACTGAAATAAAAATAAGAAATAACAAAACATAATAATAAAACTAAAAGACACAAAAATTCACAAATAAAGGCTCAAATCCAATCTAAGCTTTTTACGGCTTCCCGTAGATGACCAATTTATACGACTCATGGAAGGATCAATCACAGGAATGAAAGATTGTAGTTGGTCAATCAATTGTTCAGCAGTAGTAGTAGAGATTATGATTTGTCGTGCAGAAGATGTTAAAAATTCCTGTTCCACAGCATGATCAAGAAAAGACAACAACTTATCATAATAACCATTAACATTTAACAAACCTATGGGTTTATGGTGAATGTGCAATTGAGCCCAAGAGAAAATATGAAAGATCTCTTCCAATGTGCCCAGACCACCTGGTAAAGCAATGAAAGCATCAGCATGGTTAAACATTGCATTCATTCGAGCTGACATTGTGGAGACCTGAAGTTCCTCTCCAATTATTTTTCCAATGATGTCCCCTTGTGCCAAAGCTTCAGGGACGACCCCCAAAACTTGACTACCTCCTAAAAATGCAGCTATTGACACACCTCCCATTAACCCAAGACTACCTCCCCCATACACTAAATGAATCTTTCTCTGACCAAGATGATTTGCTGATTCTAAAAACTCCTTTTCTTTCCCAAGACTAGATCCACCGAAAACACAAATATTTCTTATTTGATGACTTGAGGAACTTGCCATTTCTACACACTTCTGTATTTGTTGAATGTATGGGTTGAGTAGAAATGAAAGGAAGGAAAAGAGGGTTTTATAGATGAGAAATTGGAAAGGCAATCATAACATCTATATGTAGGCCAGTTGGAGTCTCACACACTCTCTCTCTCTTTTTATTTATTTATTTATTTACTTTTGAAAAAAACATGTGTATGTACAGGTAGTTGTGATTGTGGCGCACATCTTCCCTTGGTTTTACGTCCAAGAACGGTTTAAACGCCCTCTATGGGTCGGGGATAGGCTTCCCATCCAGTTTTCTTAAAAACTGGCAAACAGGGTCTTTTTTAGTCAGATTCCCAAGACTAAGTCGATCATGTTCTTTATGAAATAGTGGCCATAAATCATGAATTGCACGATGCACATCTCCACTAGGATGCGTCTCAAGAGTCAATAGAAGATTATCTAAAGACTCCTTACTCAGGCCATCCTTAATGAATTGTATTTTATCTTCACGGTTTATAGATACCATTCCTAAAGAATGACATTGTGTATTACAAGTCCATTTAGCACATCGATGACAGACATCCAGTCGTTTTGCACGACGCTTCTTTGCAAAAGTGCTTTTACCTGTTCCAGGCATGTGTGAAATGAAGTTAGAGGACTCACCTGATAATCGGACCTTTGCTTCAATCAACCAGCGAATATCTTCAGGAATTCCATGATTCATTAACAATCTCAATCTTGCACATCTAGCACGGTAAATTTTTGTAATCGCATTCTGAGGTAGAGCGGGAAAATACTTTTTCAATTTTTCAAGATTAGTGTCCATTTTCAAATGAGAATTGGAAGAGAGCTTCAAAGAATTGCACAGATATATACACCGATATCAGTTATTATGGGAAATTGAAAGAACCGACTTAAGTCACGGAGTACCGTTATCCGCCATTTGACCGGGGTGAAAGAAACTTGCAAAAATCACTCAAAAAGAAACACAAAAACAATGTGAGAAAAAAATAATCAACCTTTATCTACAAAATCATTCAAACCAGTTGATTCGTTTTCATTAAGAAAATTATCAAAGTGAGCTTTCAAATGATGTCCATTTTCCTTAAAATCATTGTCATTCATTGAATTCTCAATATCACAGGCCCCATAAGGATTGCTCCATCTTGGTCTTAGCTCTCTAGGGACTGCATAGAGTTGAGAATCATAAAACAAAACTTTTTGACCAGTATCAATCTTTTGATAATTTTCACAAGTTTTGCAAAATGCATGCGTGTCCTTGAACATGGTAGGCCAATAAAATCCATTTTGAAAGATTTTTGCAATTGTCTTTTTTGACGAGAAATAACTTCCACATGCTTCAGAATGACAAAGTTTAATGACACTACTTACCTCATTGTCGGGAATGAATCTTTGAAATATTTGATCAGGACAATATTTGAATAAGGTAGGGTCATCACAATAAAAATTCTTCACTTCATTGAAAAACTGTTCTTTGTCTTGGGTACTCCAATCAGCTGTCTAATCTCCTAAAGAAAGAAAATTGATATTTTTATTATACCAAGGCATTGGACTAAGAGAAAGTAAGGATTCGTTAGGAAAGTAATCATCCATTGATGTGATGTCAGATGTCGAATCTGTTGTCACTGTTGACAAAAGATTCGCATCAACATTTTCGGTACTTGTTTCATCTGTGATTTCTTCCTCAGAATAAACCATTTGCAAATCTTCAGTTTCATCCAATTCATTTTTACTTAAAGTAGATTCAAGTTGATCATAAACTAATTCATCAATATGATCTACTTCTTGTAAATCATTGTCATCTCCAGGTTGCTTGCAAATGTTGAAAATATTCATCTCCAATGTCATGTTTCCAAATGATAGCTTCATCAATCCATTCCTACAATTAATCAATGCGTTAGAGGTTGTAAGAAACGGACGTCCTAAAATAACAGGAAATGAATTACATGCTTCAACAGGTTCTGTGTCCAAGACAATAAAATCCACAGGATAAATGAATTTATTGACTTGTACTAACACATCTTCAATTATTCCTCTAGGCACTTTTATAGATCTATCGGCAAGTAAAAGAGATATAGAAGTTGGTTTTAACTCACCTAGATTGAGACTCTGAAAAACTGAATATGGAAGTAAATTCACACTAGCACCAAGATCAAGTAAGGCTCTTTCAATTTTATGTTCTCCAATAAAGCAAGAAATTGTAGGACAACCAGGGTCTTTATATTTCAAAGCATTATTGTTTTGAAGAATAACACTTACTTGTTCGGTTAGAAAGGCTTTCTTTTTCACATTCAGTTTCCTCTTCACAGTGCATAGATCTTTCAAAAATTTAGCATAGGAAGGAACCTATTTAATAGCATCCAGCAAAGGTATATTGATCCTTACCTGTTTGAAAATTTCATAAATTTCAGAATTGTGATTGACTTTCCTTTGTTTGGTCATGGCTTGAGGAAATGGAAGTGCTCGTGGTGAATCAGTCGTTTCTTTGTAATTTTCAGATTCATCCCCTTCCTTACCCTCAGAGATTGACTCATCATCTTTCTCATAAGGTTCAAGAGAGGGTTTTTCAATAACCTTACCACTGCGCAGAGTAGTGACTGATTTGACTTGATCCATGTGTTGGCTTCTGGAACTACTTGCATTTGCATTGTATTGCCCCTTGGGATTTTGTTGCGGTTGAGATGGAAACTTACCTTTCTCTTGGAAACTAAGAGCAGATGTTAATTTAGCAAGAGTATCTTTAAAATCTATCATGTTTTGAACAAGTTGAGTATTAATTGTCTCTTGCTTTTCAAAGAATGCATGCAATGTTTCCTCAAGATTTCTTCTAGGCAGTGGAGCATAAGGAGGTGCATATCCATGAGAATTTTGGAAATTGTGGTGTGCTTGAAATGGTGGTTGCGAAGTTTGTGCATTATTGTTCTCACTCTTCCAACTGAAATTTAGGTGATTTCTCCAACCAGGGTTGTATGTTTGGGAGTATGGGTTGTGGTTGGCCCTTTGGAAACTGTTTAAAGCATGGGCTTGTTCATGGAGACATTCCTTAAAAGAAGGCAAGGTTGGACAGTTACTGGTTGAGTGTTCATTTGTTTCACAGATTTGACACACAATGTTTTCAACAAATTTTAATTGACCACTCTTTTTCAATTCTAGTGCCTCGACTTTTCTAGCTAAAGATGCAAACTTGGCTTGAAGGTCATGATCTTCCCTAAGGTTGTACATACCTCCACTAGATGTATGAGGTTGAGTTTTACTTGGTGCCTCATATGTACCTGCAGTGTCCCAATTTTGAGCATTTTCAGCTAACAAGTCTAAGTACTCCATTGCTTCATCAGGGTCTTTATCTTCAAAAGTTCCATTGCATATCAATTCAACCATTTGCCTATCTTTAGGTGTTAATCCTTCATAGAAATGTGAAATCAATCTCCATGTTTCAAAACCATGATGAGGGCAAGTACTAAGCAAGTCTCGATACCTATCCCAACATTGGTAAAATGTTTCTCCTGGTTTTTGAGTGAAAGTGGTGATTTGTCTTTTGAAAGAGTTTGTTCTCTGAGATGGGAAAAACTTCTTTAAAAATTGTTGTTGCATTTCATCCCAAGCACGAATAGATCCTGGTCTTAAATTTTGTAGCCATGTTTTAGCTTTATCTTTTAATGAAAAAGGAAAAAGCTTTAATCTGATGGTGTTCATGCTACAATTTAAGTTATTATATGTGTTGCACAACTCCTCAAATTCCCTTAAATGCAAGTATGGATTTTCCAATTCTAAACCATGAAAAGAAGGTAAAAGTTGAATAATACCTGGTTTAAAATTAAAATGAGATGTATCAGGAGGAAAAACTATGCATGATGGTGCACTTGTTCTTGTGGGATTCATGTGGTCTCTAAGTGTTCTAGCACGGTTATTCTCATTATTCTCATTATGAAGTGATTGATTATCTTCTTCGGCCATATTTTCTAAAAATGATGAGGATATCCTACAAAGTCTACCACTTGATGTACGTGACCACACTCTCATGCACGTGTAGGAATAAAATAAAAAAAGAAGAAGAAGAAAGCAAAAGAAAGAGGAAGAAAACAAAATAAAAAGAAACAAAAGAAAAGAAACAAAGTTATATACAAGAAAAGTGAAAAGTGAAAATAAAATAAATACTATAATTTATACAAGAATTTACCTCCCCGGCAACGGCGCCAAAAACTTGACACGACTAAAAGGTTGATGTCTTCTCTCAAGTGCAGGAGTGTCGAAGTAATAAATAACCCGGCAAGACCGGGGTCGAACCATAGGGAGGTTAATTGTACAAATTATAGACAACAATTATAAGCAACAATAATAGCAATAATAACAACAACAATAACAATAACAACAACAACTATAATAATATAAGTAATAATAGTAGTAGTAGTAGTAGTAGTAGTAGTAGTAGTAGTACTAATAATAATAATAATAAAGAAAGAGAATAAGAAGAAGATGATGATGATAACTTGGAGATGAAAAATTAATGTAAGGATTAAACAATAATAACAAATGTCAAGGTTAGAGGTTCCACTAATGGTATATGAAACAAGTATAGTATAAACTCTTATTATTGAATTGGAAACCACACACAAAGGAGGTTCCAATCAGATTATATATTGTTAACATGATTACATTAGTCATCTTATTCAATTAATGCTAATACTTGTAAATCTCGTCAAGCATTTATGATTATAACTTATGTTAACAACAAATCAAGTTCCTTTCATAGCTCAGGTGTCGGTTATACCATACATTATGGGCTATGAAAGTGCCAAGCATTTTTTGTACCAAGTGTTATACAACATAAATCAAGATTAGTCATTTAACAAGCAAAGTATTAAAGAGTGAACAAGATAACAAATATAAAACATGTTAGTATCAAACATTAAGGTCCATATTAAGTTTACACTATACTTATTCTTCCACCATTTGTGTAACCTTTTCACCTTGACATAATTAACTTAGCTAGACATAATGAAAGAAAGGAAAACAAATAAACAAAATAAGAACATAAAAGTTAACTAAGGAAAGGAAAGGAAATGAAAGGCATAAACTTGATATTAATGAAAGTAAAGCATAAACATTACAAAAAATACAAAGAGAGAAAGAAAGAGCATGATCTTGCTCTGAACACCAAGATGCCTAAATGCATGGCAAATGCCTCCTTTTATAGGCCAAAATTGGGAACTATTGATTTGATGACTAATTGATAAGTGGGTGGCCAACTTTTTGACTTGGTGACAATCCTTATCTTCTCTTGTCTGCCCAAAACGTCATTGATAACGTCAAAATTGGAGCCAGTTGTAAACATGAAAGTTGTAGGCAATTGTCTCAGCTTTCTTGTGTAAACAATTAAGCTCATTTGGACTTCTAGAACTCCAGATATGGCCAAAATACCGAACAGTGCTCGGGCTGGAAGACAGATTCGGGCTTCTTTGTTGTTGCTACAATTTGGACTTGATAATGGCCTTTTTAGATCTTGGGCTCCATATAAAAGTTGTAGGCCTATGTCTTACCTTTCCATCCATATAAATTGGACCTAAATCTGAGATCTGTAGCTCTATATATGACCCAATTACCGAACAGTGTTCTGGCTTGGATTGCACCGACATCTCTTCTCTAAGTTTGACCATCTCTTTATCCTTCCAATTTAAGTTCTTCAAGTCATCAATCAAT
Source organism: Populus pruinosa (assembly GCA_026413675.1). Lineage (NCBI taxonomy): Eukaryota > Viridiplantae > Streptophyta > Magnoliopsida > Malpighiales > Salicaceae > Populus > Populus pruinosa. The sequence goes on from CM048598.1 coordinate 8,485,532, forward strand.
TCTTTCATTTATGTGATAGGCCTGCATTAAAAATAGACATTTACAACAAATTATAGGTATCTTATATTATTAGATACATTATTATAAAACATATTTTAGTTAAGGAGTTATTGATACTTCAAGTGCAAAATGATAATATAAAACCATGATAAAAATGCACTTTTAAGTACTAATCACACCCCTCAACCAGCTTATTACTAGTCCCTAGTAATCAAAGCGTTACAATAATTTGCAAATTTCACAAAGCAAGGTATTCATCATTTAACTTCCATTAATCTATCCAGATAAACAAACTCTCATTAAATTTATATATCTGCTCAATACCTCTTAACAAGATATTAATAAACCTTTCTTTTGTGCTCAATATATTAACACATAATTATGGGGCTTTTCTTGGAAGAAAACAAAATTTTTGTTCTAATGTTTAAGGTTAACTTCCTTGGGTTGGGATTACTATTTTTGTCTTTTTTTTTTTGTTTTTTCTTCTTCTTTTTTTTTAAAATCTATATACATATAATTTAAAAACATCATGCATCTTTAACCCATGTAACGAGCTTTCAGCTAATGACTCCCAAACCAGTTGGTCTTAGGGTATTAGGTGTTAAGACACCCCTACGAGCTTAGTAACTCGGGTCGCAGATACTGATATGTAGATAGTGCAATGTTTGATTCCCTTAAGCTTTTCTCCTCAACCCATGTAACAAGCGTTGGGCCAATAGCTCCCAAGTCAGTTGACTTTAGGGTATTAGGTGTTAAAACACCCCTTCAGGCTTAATTGCTTAGGTTAGGGAGGCTACGAAACCAAACTTATCTACATTTTTATTATCATCATTTTTTTTTCTTCTTTTTTTTCATGTTTTTGTTTTTTAATTATATACAATCCCTTTCCCTTAGTTGTTACCTTTAACAAAAGAACATAAATAATGTAATAATCCAATATGCAATCCATAATCATATGTTGAAGTGTGTGTGTGTAAATTAAGGTTTAAGAATCCATGTTAAATAAGTATATGAGCAGAATTAAGTGGTAACAATACGAGAGTTTGTAAACCTGAATTTTTCAGGAAGTATTATAATAGACCTTGTTAAGAATGGTTACTAAGATGCGTCTCAAGAGTCACTTTAACAAAAGAACTCCTTTACTCTGCCATCCTAGTAACAACAATTATGCACATGCTTTATGAAATGAAAAAATTTTTTTTTTTTATCAACTACTACCCTCTCCCCCCAACCAAAACGAGACATTGTCCTCAATGTTCTAAGGTAGAAAGATAAAGTATAGAAGATATCACCTGAAACACACTAAAACAAAAATAAGAAATAACAAAACACAATAATAAAACCAAAAGACACAAATTTTTACAAAAAAAAAAAATTCAAATTGCAATTGTGATTGTGGCTCACATCTTCCCTTGGTTTTACGTCCAAGAACGACTTAAACGCCCTCTATGGGTCGGGGATAGGCTTCCCATCCAGTTTTCTTAAAAACTGGCAAACAGGGTCTTTTTTTAGTCAGATTCCCAAGACTATGCCAAACATGTTCTTTATGAAAATGGGTTCCTAAGTTATGAATTGCACGATGCTTATCTTGACTATGATGAGACTTAAGAGTCAATAGAAGATTATCTAAAGACTCTCTGTGTTTTGAAATAAATCGCACGTTTTGATAATTTTCACAGTTTTTACGAAATGCATCTGACTCCTTGAATATGGTGGGCCAGTAAAATCCACTCTATAAGATTTCTACAATCCTCTTTTTTGATAGGAAATGATCCCCCACATGCCTTAGAGTGACAAAATTTAATGAAATTACTTACCTCATTATTGGGAATGCATCTTTGAAATATTTGATCATGACAATAATTGAATAAGTAAGGGTCATCATATAAAAATTTTGCACATTGCTCAAAAATTTTCTTTTGTCTTCGGTATTCCAATGAGCTGGCAAAAATCCTGAAGTAAGAAAATTAATATGTTTAGCAAACCAAGGCATTGAACTAAGAGAAAGTAGAGATTCATCAGGAAAGTAATAATTGATTGGTGTGATGTCGGGTGTCGAATCTGTTGTCACTTTTGATAAAAGATCTGCATCAATATTTTCGGTGCCTTGATAAAAGATCTGCATCAATATTTTCGGTGCCTTTTTCATCATCGATTTCTTCCTGATTAGTCATGGCATGAGAAAATGAAAGTGCTGGCAAGGAATCAGTCTTTTCCTTGCAATATTCAGATTCAACCCCTTCCTTACCCTTAGAGATTGACTCATCATCTTTCTCATAAGGTTCAAGAGTGGGTTTTTTAATAACCTTACCATTGCGAAGAGTAATGACTGATTTGACTTGATCCATGTGTTGACTTCCATAACTACTTGCATTGGCATTATATTGCTTCTTGAGATTTTGTTGTGGTTGAGATGGAAACTTACCTTTTTCTTGAAAATTAAGAGCAGATGTGAATTTTGCAAGAGTATCTTTAAAATCTGTTATGCTTTGAGCAAGTTGAGTGTTGATTGTCTCTTGCTTTTCAATGAATGCATACAAAGTTTCCTCAAAATTACTTCTAAGAGGTGGAGCATAAGAAGGTGCATATCCATAAGAATTTTGAAAATTATGGTGTGCTTGAAACTGTGGTGATGAAGTTTGTGTATTGTCACTCTTCCAACTGAAATTTAGGTGATTTCTCCAACCAGGATTGTATGTTTGTCAATATGGGTTGTGATTGGACGTTTCGAAACTGTTTAAAGCATGGGCTTGTTCATGGAGACATTCCTTAAAAGAAGGCAAGGTTGGACAATCGTTGGTTGAGTGTTCATTTGTTTCACAGATTTGACATACAATGTTTTCAACAGATTTTAATTGACCACTCCTTTTCAATTCCAGTGCCTCGACTTTTCTAGCTAAAGATGCAAACTTGGCTTGAAGGTCATGATCTTCCCTAAGGTTGTACATACCTCCACTAGATGTATGAGGTTGAGTTTTACTCGGTGCCTCATATGCACCCGCGGTGTCCCAATTTTGAGCATTTTCAGCTAACAAGTCTAAGTATTCCATTGCTTCATCAGGGTCTTTATCTTCAAAAGTTCCATTGCACATCAATTCAACCATTTGCCTATGTTTAGGTGTTAACCCTTCATAGAAATGTGAAACCAATCTCCATGTTTCAAAACCATGATGAGGGCAAGTACTAAGCAAGTCTCGATACCTATCCCAACATTGGTAAAATGTTTCTCCTGGTATTTGAGTGAAAGTGGTGATTTGTCTTTTGAAAGAGTTTGTTTTGTGAGATGGGAAAAACTTCTTTAAAAATTGTTGTTGCATTTCATCTCAAGCACGGATGGATCTTGGTCTTAAATTTTGTAGCCATGTTTTAGCTTTATCTTTTAATGAAAAAGGGAAAAGCTTTAATCTGATGGTGTTCATGCTACAATTTAAATTATTATATGTGCTGTAGACCTCTTCAAATTCCCTTAAATGCAAGTATGGATTTTCCAATTCTAAACCATGAAAAGAAGGTAAAAGTTGAATAATACTTGGTTTAAAATTAAAATGAGATGCATCAGGAGGAAAAACTATGCATGATGGTGCACTTGTTCTTGTGGGATTCATGTGGTCTCTAAGTGTTCTAGCACGATTATTCTCATTATTTTCATTATGAAGTGATTGATTATCTTCTTCGGCCATATTTTATGAAAATGATAAGGATACCCTACAAAGTCTACCACTTGATGTACGTGACCACACTCTCATGCATGTGTAGGAATAAAATAAAATAAAAGAAGAAGAAAGCAAAAGAAGGAGGAAGAAAACAAAATAAAAAGAAACAAAAGAAAAGAAACAAAGTTATATACAAGAAAAGTGAAAAGAGAAAATAAAATAAATACTATAATTTATACAAGAACTTACTTCCCCGGCAACGGCGCCAAAAACTTGACACGACCAAAAGATTGATGTCTTCTCCCAAGTGTAGGAGTGTCGAAGTAATAAATAACCCGGCAAGACCGGGGTCGAACCAGAGGGAGGTTATTTGTACAAATTATAAATAACAATAATACAACAACAATAACAATAATAATAACAACTACAATAATAATAATAATAATAATAATAATAATAATAATAATAATAATAGTAATAATAGTAGTAGTAGTAGTAGTAGTAATAATAATAATAATAATAATAATAATAAAGAAAGAGAAGAAGAAGAAGATGATGAGAACTTGGAGATGGAAAATTAATGTAAGGATTAAACAATAATAATAACAAATGTCAAGGTTAGAGGTTCCACTAATGGTATATGAAACAAGTATAGTATAAACTCTTATTATTGAATTGGAAACCACACACAAAGGAGGTTCCAATCAGATTATATATTGTTAACATGATTACATTAGTCATCTTATTCAATTAATGCTAATACTTGTAAATCTCGTCAAGCATTCATGATTATAACTTATGTTAACAACAAATCAAGTTCCCTTCCATACATTATGGGCTATGAAAGTGCCAAGCATTTGTTGTACCAAGTGTTATACAACATAAATCAAGATTAGTCATTTAACAAGCAAAGTATTAAAGAGTGAATAAGATAACAAATATAAAACATGTTAGTATCAAAAATTAAAGTCCATATTAAGTTTACATTATACTTATTCTTACACCATTAGTGTAACCTTTTCACCTTGACATAATTAACTTAGCTAGACATAATGAAAGAAAGAAAAATAGATAAACAAAATAAGAACATAAAAGCTAACTAAGTAAAGGAAAGGAAATGAAAGGCATAAACTTAATATTAATGAAAGCAAAGCATAAACATTACAAAAAATACAAAGAGAGAAAGGAAGAGCATGATCTTGATCTGGAAACCAAGATGCCTAAATGCATGGCAAATGCCTCCTTTTATAGTCCAAAATTGGGAACTATTGATTTGATGACTAATTGATAAGTGGGTGGCCAACTTTTGACTTGGTGACAATCCTTATCTTCTCTTGTCTGCCCAAAACGTCATTGATAACATCAAAATTTGAGCCAGTTGTACATGAAAGTTGTAGGCAATTGTCTCAGATTTCTTGTGTAAAACATTCAGCTCATTTGGACTTCTAGAACTCCAGATATGGCCAAAATACCGAACAGTGCTCGGGCTGGAAGACAGATTCGGGCTTCTTTGTTGTTGCTATAATTTGGACTTGATAATGGCCTTTTTAGATCTTGGACTCCATATGAAAGTTGTAGGCCTATGTCTTACCTTTCCATCCATATAAATTGGACCTAAATATGAGATCTGTAGCTCCAGATATGACCCAATTACCGAACAGTGTTCCGGTTTGGATTGCACCGACATCTCTTCTCTAAGTTTGACCATCTCTTTATCCATGCAATTTAAGTTCTTCAAGTCATCAATCAATCCTTTCATTTATGTGATAGGCCTGCATTAAAAATAGGCATTTACCATAAATTATAGGTATCTTATATTATTAGATACATTATTATAAAACATATTTTAGTTAAGGAGTTATTGATACTTCAAGTGTAAAATGATGATATAAAACCATGATAAAAATGCACATTTAAGTACTAATCAATTTCTAAAATTTCTTTGCAATAATAAATCATTCATGAAGAAAATGAGAAGATAAACATTAAGATTCATTCATATCCTAAAGAACTCACCTCAATCACCATTATCCTCGATTTGGATCCAAGAAAGAGTTTAACCAACCATGATTATATATAAGAACACTTCAATAAACATGAAATAACTTGAATTAAACTGAAATAATAAGTTTTACAAACTAAAGAACCGAAATCTATAAAGAAGAACACAATACAATTTCAGAAAAACTTCGGACACAAATTTGACTCTAACTTTGGATAGCAATTTGACCCTTTTAGAAGCCTTATCTCGAGATGTCTATTAGAGACATATTTATAGGAAATTTTGTCACCTTTCCAGATCATTAAAGAACAGCTCATTTAGACACCTGAGTCAAAAGTTATAGGTAAAACACCAAAAGGTGTTCTAAAAAATCAAATCAGGACAGCTTTACAACCACTTTGGTGCACGTTTTTCTTCCTCATTTATGAGCTATCCCTTTCTTCTTTTTGACCCAAAATAATGTAAAAATATCCCCTCTAGCTTTCCATCCATGTGCTTGCCTTCTTGGATCAATGGATTACCCAAAATAAATCAATTGTTGTTGTGTGGACATGTAAGATCATGGATTGTGTTTGGGCTGATTTGAAGGTTGATTTGGGGCTGATTTAGGGCTGAATTTAAGCATCAAATAAGTATACAAATATACCTATTATTTGGGCTAAGATTGACATTGAAACCCTGAGTGTTTAATGGTTGAAGTTTGCACACAACATAAGGCAAGTTTGGGCTTAAAATAGATCATATGATATTCTTTTCTAGAATTGGAATAGAATTGATTTTTGGGACAAATTTGGAGCACTTATTATAACCAAGATTTGCTTGAATCTTCAACTAAATGTCTCTTCAATTCTTTGTTCTAAATTCCGACATTGAATTTCCTGAATTAATTCATTTAAGCTCCAAAAACCTATCGAGACATTAAAACAAACTTTATTACTGAAAAGCACATCAATTATTATAAAAAAACCAAATAAAAACAATAAATACATATGTAAAATAAGAGACTTAATGACACTTTTGATGCACAATCACCTTTGTTAAACTTAAAAACCTGCTTACATCTGCTCCTGTCATTCAACCTCCTGATTGGTCATTACCTTTTGAAATAATGTGTGATGCTAGTGATTATGTCGTGGGTGCTGTTTTAAGACAAAGAAAAGATAAGAAACCCTATGTGATTTACTATGCAAGTAAAACTTTAAATAGTGCTCAATAAATTACACAACCACTGAAAATGAATTACTTGCTGTAGTATTTGTATGTGAAAAATTCAGATCTTATCTTGTTGGCTCACCTGTTATAGTTTTTAGAGATCATGCAACATTGAAATATCTTCTTTCTAAGAAGGATTCTAAAACTAGATTGGTGTAGTGGATTTTGTTACTTCAGGAATTCGATATCACAATCAAGGATAAGAAAGGCACCGAAAATGTTGTCGCGGATAATTTGTCAAGATTGACAACTGATTCGAAATCTGACATCACACCAATCGATGACTACTTTCCTGATGAATCTTTACTTTCTGTCACTCCAATGTCTTGGTTTGCTAATATTGTTAATTTTCTTGTTTCAGGACATTTGACAGCGCATTGGGGCACCCAAGACAAAAGAAAGTTCTTGAACGAAGTGAAGAACTTTTATTGGGATGACCCTTATTTATTCAAATATTGTCCTGATCAAATATTTTGAAGATGCATTCTCGACGATGAGGTAAGTAATGTCATTAAATTTTGTCATTCTGAGGCATGTGGGGGTCATTTTTCATCAAAAAAGGCAGCTGCAAAAATCTTACAATGTGGATTTTATTGGCCCACCATATTCAAGGACACGCATGCATTCTGAAAATCTTGTGAAAATGGTCAAAAGTTAGGATCTCTTTCAAAACGTCACATGATGCCTTTAAGTACTATTCTTGTCATTGAAATCTTTGACTATTGGGGTAGAGATTTTATGGGTCTATTTCCTCCATCATTTGGTTTTGTGTACATATTAGTCGCAGTAGACTATGTTTCAAAATGGATAGAATCAATTCCAAGTCGTAACAATGTTCATAAAACAGTCATTAAGTTTTTGAAAGAAAACATTTTGAATCGATTTGGAATCCCTTGGGCCATGATAAGTGATGGTGGAACACATTTCTATAATAAGCCATTTGAGTCTTTAATGAAGAAATATGGAATCACACATAAAGTTGCCACCCCTTATCACCCCTAGACAAATGGACAAGTAGAACTTGCTAATAAGGAGATCAAACAAATCTTGGAAAAAACAGTGAACCCTAATCGAAAGGACTGGTCTTTAAGACTTAATGATACACTTTGGGCCTATCGAACTGCTTTTAAAACATCATTAGGTATGTCACCTTATAGGTTGGTTTATGGAAAACCTTGTCATTTGCCTATAGAACTTGAATACAAAGGTTATTGGGCTATTAAAGCTTTCAATTCAAACCTGGATGATGCTAGTCAGCTGTGTAAGTTACAAATAAATGAGCTTGAAGAAATAAGAAATGATGCATATGAGAATTCAAAAATTCATAAAGCTAGAATGAAAGACTTTCATGATAAAAGAATCTTGAGAAAAACATTTGATGTTGGTCAAAAAGTTTTGCTTTATAATTCTCGACTCCATTTATTTCCTGGAAAGCTAAGATCAAGATGGAGCGGTCCATTTGTTGTGAAACATGTATATCCTTATGGGGCCTTTGATATTGAGAATCCAAAGAATGGTAATGTTTTCAAGGTCAATGAACATCGTTTGAAAGCTTACTTTGATAATTTTCCTAGTGAAAATGAATCCATTGGTTTGAATGATCTTGTATATAAAGGTTGATTATTTTGTTTTTCTCATATTTTTTTTTATGTTTCTTTTTGGTGTGACTTTTGTTTTGCTAGTCTTTCTCCAACCCTAGTCAAATGGCGGATAACGGTACTCCGTGACTGTTAAGCCGGTTCTTTCAGTTTCCCATGATAATTGATATCTTTGTATATATTTGTTCAATTCCTTGTTCCTTCTCTTTTCTTTACATCTCTTCTTCACTTCTCTTTAAAATAAAAACAAACCAAAAATGGACACCACTCTTGAAAAATTGAAAAAGTATTTTCCTGCTTTGCGTCAGAATGCGATTACAAAAATTTACCGTGCTAGGTGTGAAAGATTGAGGTTGTTAATGAACCATGGAATTCCTGAAGATATTCGCTGGATAATTGAAGCAAAGATTCGATTATTAGGTGAGTCATCCAATTCTTTTATTTCATACATGCTTGGGACAGGTAAAAGTACTTTTGCAAAGAAATGTCGTGCAAAATGACTAAAAGTCTGTCACCGATGTGCCAGATGGACTTGTAATGCAAAATGTTGTTCTTGAGGAATGGTATCTATAAACTGTGAAGATAAAATACAATTCATTAAGGATGGCTCGAGTAAGGAGTCTTTAGATAATCTTCTATTAACTCTTGAGACGCATCCTAGTGGAGATGTGCATCGTGTAATTCATGATTTATGGCCTCATTTTCATAAAAAAACATGATCGACTTAGTCTTGGGAATTTGACTAAAAAGGATCCTGTTTGCTAGTTTTTAAGAAAACTGGATGGGAAGCCTATCCCCAACCCATAGAGGGTGTTTAAGCCGTTCTTGGACGTAAAACCAAGGGAAAGCTATGAGCCACAATCACAACTGCTTGTATATACAGATTTGTTTTTATATATATAATAATAATAATAATAATAAAAAAGACACAGAGAGAGAGTGAGACTTTAGCTAACCTATATATAGGTGGTATGCTTTGTATTTTCAATTTCTCATCTATAAAATCTTCTCTTTCTTTCCATCATTTCTACTCAACCCATTCATTCAGCATATATAGAAGTGTGTAAAAATGGCAAGTTTCTTTGTTCCTAAAATAAAAAATATTTGTGTTTTTTGTGGATCTAGTCCTGGGAAAGAAAAGGAGTTTTTAGAATCAGCAAATCATCTTGGTCGGGTACTAGCTGAGAGAAAGATTCATTTAGTGTATGGGGGAGGCAGCCTTCGGTTAATGGGGGGTGTTTCAATAGCTGCATTTGTAGGAGACAGTCAAGTTTTGGGGGTTGTCCCTAAAGCTTTAGCCGAAGGGGACATTATTGGAAAAACAATTGGAGAGGAATTACAGGTCTCCACAATGTCTAATAGAATGAATACAATGTTTAACCATGCTGATGCCTTCATTGCCTTACCAGGTGGTCTAGGTACATTGGAAGAGATCTTTCATATTTCCTCTTGGGCCCAACTGCACATTCACCATAAACCTATAGGTTTGTTAAATGTTAATGGTTTTTATGATAATTTGTTGTCTTTTCTTGATCAAGCTGTGGAACAGGAATTTCTAACATCTTCGGCACGACAAATCATAATCTCTGCTGCTACTACTGAACAATTGATTGACCAACTATAATCTTTCATTCCTGTAATTGATCCCTCCATGAGTCAACTCAATTGGTCAAACATGAAACGCCGTAAAAAGTTTAAATTGGATTTGAGCCTTAGTTTGTGAAAAATTGTGTCTTTTGGTTTTATTAATAGCATAATATTTGTGTTTTGTTGTTTTTTATATTTGTTTTAGTGTGTTTCAGGTTTGTCAATAGTCGCTGTTTTAGGTGATATCTTCTACACTCTATTTTTTTGCTTAGAACATTGAGGACAATGTCTCGTTTTGGTTGGGGGGAGGGTAGTAGTTGATATTAAAAAAAAATTGTTATTAAGTAACTTTATTTTCTATTATTTAAACCATTTGCAAAACTATTGTTACTAGGATGACAGAGTAACGGAGGAACTTTAGTGACTCTTGAGACGCATCTTAGTAAACATTCTTAACAAGGTCTATTATAATACTTCTTGAAATATTAAGGTTTATAAACTCTTGGATTGTTATCTATAGATTCTATTTATATGTTCATCTAACAAGTATTTCTAAACCTTCATTTTCACACACACACTCGAACATATGATTGTGGATTGCATATTGGATTATTACATTATTTGTGTTCTTTTGTTAAAGGTAACAACTAAGGGAACAAGATAGTATATAATATGCAAAAAAAACAAAAACAAAAAAAATATAATAAAAAAAAAGAAAAAAAGAAAAACAAAGTAGATAAGTTTGGTTTCGTAGCCTCCTTGACTTAAGCAAATAGGCCCGAAGGGGTGTTTGAACACCTAGTACCCTAAAGTCAACTGACTTAGGAGTTATTGGCCCAGTGCTTGTTACATGGGTTGAGGAGAAAGCTTAATGGAATCAAACACTGCACTATCTACATATCAGTATTTGCAACCTGAGTTACTAAGGTCGTAGGGGTGTCTCAACACCTGATGCTCTAAGACCAACTTGTCTGGGAGTCATTAGCCGAAAGCTCGTTACATGGGTTTAGGATACATTGTGCTATAAATTTTTGCTTTCAAAAAAAAAGAAAAAAAGATAACAATCTCAACCCAAGGAAGTTAACCTTAAACATTAGAACAAAAATTTTGTTTTCTTCCATGAAAAGCTCCATAGCTATGTTTTGATTTATTGAGCACCAAAAGAAGGTTTACTAATATCTTGTTTAAGAGGTATTAAGCAGATATATAAATTTAATGAGAGTTTGTTTATCTGGATAGATTAATAGAAGTTAAATGATGAATGCCTTGCTTTGTGGTATTTGCAAATTATTTTTCTATTTTAATGCTTTGATTATTAGGGACTAGTAATAAGCTGGTTGGGGGGGTGTGATTAGTACTTAAAAGTGCATTCTCATTAAGGATTTATGTCATCATATTGCACCTAAAGTATCATTAAATTCCCTAACAAAAGCATGTTTTATATTAGCAAGTCTAAAAATATAATATACCTTTAATTCATGGTAAATGTTCATCCTAAATGCAAGTCTATCACATAAATAAAAGGTTTGATTGATGAGTTTAAGGATTGAAATTGAAAGGATAAAAAGAAGGCCAAACTTAGCAAAGTGTTGCTGGTGCATTCCAAACTCGAACACCGTTCAGTAATTTGATCATATCTGGAGCTGTAGATATCAGATTTAGGTCCATTTTATATCAATGGAAAGGTAAGACATAGACCTACAACTTTCATATGGACTCAAAGACTCAGTTCTGCCGTTTTCAAGCCTAAATCTTAGCAACAACGAAGACGTCGGAAGCTGTCCTGCAGCTCAAGCACTATTCGGTTTTTGGCTCATATCTTGAGTTCTAGAAGTCTAAATGAGCTCTGGTTTTTTTTTTTTATGGAAAGCTGAGACAATTGCCCACAGCTTCCACAATTCAGTTGGCTATAATTTTGATGTGAGCAATGACGTTTTGGCCAGCCAACAATATCAAAAATCAGCCCACAATATCAAAAAACCAGCAGCCATTAATGTCAAAAACCAGCCACCAAATCAATGGATGCCCACCAATTCTTCAATCAATCAATAGTTCTGAAACTTAGCCTATAAAAGGAGGCATTGTCCATGTATTTAGTCATATTAATTTTCAGATCAAAGTTATCTTCTTGTTTTCTCTCTACATCTTTGTAATGTTCAAGTTTTCTTTTATGCTATAGTAATCTCTTGTTTATGTTCTTTCATTTCCTTTCCTATACTTAGTTAGCTTATATTATGTTTATGTTCTTATATGGTTTATTTGTGTTTTTCTCCTTCTTAATGTTTAGCTAAGTTAATTATGTCAAGGTGAAAAGGTTTCTCTAATGGTGTTAGAATAGGTATAATATAAACTCAACATGAGCTTTAAATGTTTATATCCAAGAAAGATTGTTATTAACATGTTTTATCTTTTTATCTTACTAATTCTTAATACCTTGCTTATTAAATGTTTAATTTAGATTTGTGTTGTATAATATTTGGTACATCAAATGCTTGATCTTTCATAGTTTTCGGCCGAAATCGTTATTATGATAGAAACTTGATTTGTTGTTAACATAAACTAGCAACATGAATGCTTGATGATATTTATAAGTATGGTATTACTTATATAAGATAATTAATATGATCATGTTAGTAATTTATAATGAGCTAATAACGAGAAATCATCCGATTAGAACCTCCTTTGTGTGTGGTTTCTAGTTGAGTAATAAAAAGAGTTTATATTATATTTATTTGAAATACCATTAGTGAATCCTATAACCTTGACATATATTTTGTTATTGTTTAATCCTTACATCAATATCACATCCCAAAACTTTCTTCAACTCTTTTTCTGTTATTATTCTCTTCAACTCTTTTTCTTTATTTGTAATTTATATAATTCACCTCCTTGTGGTTCGACCCCGGTCTTGTCGGGTTATTTTACTTTGACACTCCTGCACTTGGGATAAGACATCAACTCTTTGATCGTGTCATGCAGCCATATTAAGCTTTATTGACAAGAATTACAAATATTAGTAATTAGTACAATTTTACTGACATATTTTGCCACTCCATTCTAAATTAAACAAATAATAATCTAACACATATAATAGAAATGAAAAGAATGTTAAACACTTAATCAATTTCTATTTGTATGGTCTAATTATTATTGGAAATTTAAACAAGTGCAAAATTATAGTTATTAGTTTCAACTAACAACTCCCACTAATCAGGTTGCATATATTATCATATATATGCATATAATGTAATTAAACTTAAATTACATAAATATTCAGTTCACAATTAAACAACCAATCATCTTTTAAAAAAATACAATATTAAGAATAATAAATTTCAAAATTATTTTATATTTTAGGCACATAAGTAGGGTTTCTAGTTACGTCATCTACTTCATCAAAGTCATCTCCTTCAAGTTCATTCTTTTCAAACCATGGAATGAATTTAACAGCAACATCCAAACGACCTGCGCTTCTTTGAATGTGTCGTATACCCTTTTCGGCATACTAACATTCCTTTTCAAGCAGCATTTCATCTGCGAGATTGTTGGAATCTAACGATTCCAGCCTATATTCCAACGATAGTCGCACCGGCATCCATTCCTCAGGTAGAGAATTGAGAACGATTAACATTTGATGTTTCATGTAGAATTCATAAACACCACTCATAGCTAGTCTAATCATCCAATGATACATGTAATCAATATGCTCTTGAATTTTGTGAACAAGATTAAAGGCATAACCCAATAAATAATCAATTTGTTGTTGCCTATCCACTACAACAAAATATTCCAAAAAAACATATAAATATTATACTTAATATTTAATTAAAGCATGTATCATTATACATGTTAAAAAACAAATACAGAAATTAAATAATTTATTTTAACAATAAATAAATTACTCCATAATTTGACAATTTATATTAACAAAAAAATAATATTAATTGTCTTAATATTATTCTTAATATTAATAATTATTAATATATACTAATTTGTCACATATCTTTGAAAAGATATGTGCATAAATATTAACTGTCACAAGAAAGTTAATATTTAATATACACACACATCTTTCAAAAGATGTGTAGATTCTTTTTTTTTTTAATAATTGTAAATATCAGTTAATTAATTATCATAGTCTAATTAATTACTATAATTACAATCAATTAAAAATAAAAATGAAAATGACAGTTTTTAATTTCCATTTCCATCATCAATTCACATATGAATTGATAATAAAATTAATTATAGAAAAGATAAATTCATAACTAAATTATTTCATAAAATTTTATAAATTTAAAATTCTCAATGGAAGTAATTTTTTTAACACAAAATTTACATCTATCGTTGATATAATAATAGATATACTACATAAAAGCAATATTAAAAAACATGACTCTGATACCATTGTAGATTGGAAGGGAAAACTTACTTGTGAGAATTCGTTTTTTTATTTTTGAATCAATTACTTTAATGTCACTTCAATTACTAGAACCAAGGTAATGTTTCATAGTAAGAATGTCTTTATAAATCTTATCAAGTCAATGCAGAGAATCAAAATAGAAAAAGAAAAAAAGAGAATTATGTTATTTCAATAATAAGAAACTTATATTCTTTCATATGGATTATGTTCCTTTATATAGAATTAGAAGAGGTAATTATTTTTTTTAATAACTTGGAGGAGGCTCATTCATTATAAACGGACCAGACCCATCTAAATAATCAACGAGAACTAGTTGCAATGTCTTGCTGTATTATTAATGGATCAAATGGAAGTTGCTATGTTTGATGTTCGACATTGGTTATTGGTGGATAAAACATGTTTTTCGAGGATGTTTTGAGACCGGGATAGTTTGTTTGGGTGATTGCCGGGGTAAAAGTTCAAGGGGGCAAAAAAAAAGGTAGAAGACCTGTGCAGTTAGGCTGGTCTTGTCGAAGAACGGACAAAATCATGTCCAAGAACGAATAGAAATTCTATCAGTTTGGGCTTGGCCCAAATGGACAATCAATTCATTTTTTAATTTCTGGTGCAACATCGGAGTCTAATAAGTTACAACAAACGCGTAACTATTGAATGGATAGGGATCAATTGTGGCAGAGAGTGGTGCTGGGAATGCCAGGGGATGCAAGGAGACACATTGCAAAGATGCCCTATAGCCTGCGTATCTTAAAATTTTAACTTCGACCAAATGACACATTGCAAAAAAATTATTATGTTTAAAATGTTAATTCTAATTTTGTGTTTACGTAGTTATTTTCTTTAACAAATAACTATTTTTTTTTCACTTATAATTTATATTAAATGAGCAAAACTGTTTGTTTGAACAATCAAATTAGATTGGACTCCTGTGATTTGTTTTCATAATAATCAAGCATTTTCTCCCCCAATATTATTTTTTTCTTGTTGATTCTCTTCTAAAATTTAATTTCTAGCAGTTTTTCTTGATTTAAGCTTAATTGTTCCAGGCCAACCCCTCAGGTGATCTTGTTGAAAAAACTAAGAGAGGACAAGACACGGGTGGGTCTTGCAATTCAGCCCTTCTTATTAGGATTTGTGCTGTTTAATTCCAAAATTAAATGGAGGTGTTGTCCTATCCTGAGCCACAGGTCAGCGCCGACCCAGCATTGCAAATTTTTGGAGGCTTCTACCAACTACTGACCATAATAATAAAAGCTAAATCAGCTGAAATATTATTCGAGATAGTTTTACTTTTAATTTATCATTTTATAGTTTTACTTTTAATTTATCATTTTTCGGGCAGATAATTTTTTGGTTTTTCTTCTTTTTATTTATTACTTTTTTTATTCCACTTTAATGTTTTTGGATGTAATTTGGTTTTATAATCATAACTTGAGCTTATTAAAAATATTGATTTATTAATTATATCACATTTAAGCATTTTGAATCTAATAATTATATTTGAATTTGACAATCCTCCATGAACTATAAAAATAAATATCATCTTATTTAAACAGGATTTTGTATTTATATATAATAGAATTTAATTATAACCTTTTTTTATTTATACAATTTATTTTATAAATTTATTATATTTAAAAATAAAAGAACAGAAAAAAAATATTAAGTTTTAAATAATTTATTCCAAGTCTTCAAAAATATATTATTATTTTTTTGTGCAATGTAGATGAAGAATATGTATAAGGAAACTAAACACATATATTTTAGTATTGTTAAAAAAATATAAAATAATGTTTTTATTAGTGAAAAATTCTAAACGACTACCCATTAAATAAATTTTTTTTTTGCATTGAGTTTGATTAGAAAATATAAAAAATAAAAAATCTTAAAAAAAAAGAAAAGAAAATAGAATATTTATTAAAGGAATAACAAATTCATAAATATAAAAAAAATCATTATAATAGGAAGATATAATTTTAATTTTTAAATCTAAAATATTAAATTAGATTGTTGTGATGATTTTTTTATTTATAAATAATCTTTAAACTTGAATTTTTATTATGATACTTCAAGGATAATTTAAATATTTTTTTATAAAAAATAAAAAAATCATAAGTCTCAACATTTTAATTATCACCTGCTCAAACTCAAGTAATTTTGGTCTGGCATGGTTGTTAGAATTAAACACTTGGATTATGACACATTTAGACATTGAGTTAAAAAAATATAGCTTAAAAAAAAAGTAAATAGAATTTCTGTTGAATGAATAACAAATTGATAAACATAAAAAATAAATTATTTTAATAAGAAGATAGTTTGAATTTTTAGATGTAAAATTTTAACTTAGATTTTTGTGATAATTTGTTATTTATAAATAGTTTCTGAATTTAGATTTTTATTTAGGATACTTTAAGTATAGTTTAAATGTTTTTATATAAAAACATTATAAGTTTTAACATTTTAATTATCATCTACTCATACCGAAATCGTTAAGATCTGGCATAACTACTAGAGCCAAACACTTAAATGATGCTAGATTTAGGCATTGAGTTATAAAAAATATAGTTAAAAACAAAAAGATATAATTTTTATTTAAATAATAACAAATTTATAAACACAAAAAATAAATTATTTTAATAGAAAAATATTATTTGAATTTTTAGATCTAAAACTATATTTATGTGATAATTTTTTATTTATAAATAATTTTTTAACATGAATTTTTCTTAAAATATTTCAAGAACAATTTAAATTTTTTCTTATAAAATAAAAAATAAATCAGACGTCTCAACACTTTAATTATCACTTGCTCATATTAAAGTTACTTGGGACTAGCATGTTTGTCAGGTCCAGGCACTTGAATCATGCTAGGTCCAGGCGCTTGGGTTATACCAGATCTAAGCATTGATTTTAAAAAAAAATATATAGTTAAAAAAATAAAAGAAAAGATAAAAAAAAATAGAGAAGATAGAATTTCTATTAAAGGCATGATAAATTTATAAACATAAAAAACAAACTATTTTAATAGGAAAATATAATTTGAATTTTTAGATTTAAAATGTTAAATTATATTTTTGTGATGATTTGTTGTTTATAAATAATTTCAAAATTTAGATTTCTATTTAGGATTTTTTAAAAATAGTTTAAATTTTTTTTCTTATAAAAAATTAAAAAAATATATAAATTTCAATATTTGAATTATCATTTGCTCAAACTTGGTTCTGGCATGCCACCAAAGTCAAGGCTCATATATCTGATATTGTTTTTAGACTTAAAATACTTAGTTTTTATATTATTGTTAATTTTAAAATACTTAAAATTATTTTTACATTTTAAAAAAATAATGTTAAAGCACATGCTACTATATTAGTTATTTCAATTTTATATCATCACCTTTTGGGTTCTTGCCAGGCCTGATTCTTCAAGGAAAAAAAATTAGTTCTAGGATAAAACTAATAATTATTTTGTCTCATGAGTCAAATAAATTATTTTTTAAATATAAAAAATTATCTAAATACTGCTAACTTGTTTAGTTAAATTAAAAAAATATAATTTATATATATTTTTTTAAAAATATTGATATGATAATATTAATATATTTAATATTATATATTTTTAAATATTAAATTAGTGATATATTAGATCAATCCATATTAATATATAAAATTTATGACTCAGATTAAATGAATGTAATAATTTTATAAAGAGAAAAAAAAAATTGTGAAGGTCAATTTATAATTAAACTAATATTAAAAGATAAATTGAAAAAAATCTTAAAATAAAAAAGAATAAAAAAATTAACTTAAATTAACTTGTCATGAAATTGAAATAGCCATATAGAAAGTAAATAAAAAAAATTATAAATTCTAGTTTCCAACAAACTTAATTTTAAAGGATGCAATAAAGAAAATATCAATTAAAAAGGGATAAAATATAACTCAAGTCAACCAAGATTAAGTTGTTAAATTCATGACTCGGATCATGAAACTGAGATAACTTCATAAAAAACAAATAAAAAAACTTATAAAGCTTTATTTTCAACAGATCTAATGTTAAATGTTGAAATTAAAAAAAAAACTAAATACATGATATCGATATAACTTAATAGAAAACAAATTAAAAATAATTATGAGTCTTAATTCACGAACAACTAAATATACATGGAAGGATGAAATTTGAAAAAAAAATATTAAGTTTTTGAAGGGTGAAATTAAAAAAAAAATAAACTGAGTTAATTCAAGTGAACCTGCCAAGATTTGGATAACCCTATAGGAAATAATTAAAAAAAATTGAAGCCTAATTAAAAAATATTTAATTATAAGAGGAAAAAAAAAAAGGTTAACCTACCAAGCTTATGCCTCAAATCATAATATCAAGATAATATCATAGAATACAAATTCTGAAAAATTATAAAACCTAATTTTCAAACCATTCAAAATTAAAAGATGGAATTAAAAAAAATAGAAAAGGCATAAAAAAATTCTAATTCAATTTATTAAACTTGTAATCTAAATCCTGAGATTCTAGTAAATTATAAAAAACAAATAAAAAAAATAAAATTTGACTTCCAATTGATTTAATACCGAAGATTGAAGTCAATAAAAAAAATTACAGGTATATAACCTAATAAAAATAACTACATAAGACAATTTCTAAAACAATTTAATATTAAAAAAATAAAAAACAAATTAAAATGAAAAATTAGACCATTGAAGAGTGAAATAAGTTTTATTTCAAGACCTATTTTTTTAAACAACACAATGTCAGTTTTAGAGTTTTATAAACTTCTTACATGTGCCATTAAAAAGAGCTAAAAGGAAGCTTATTTTCTTCATCCCAAGGCCTCGCATATGTGCTACTACGATACTATATCTCAATTATTATTTAATTGTAATATTTTAAAAAAATTGATGAATATTCAATTAACGTGAAATTTATATTTTATGATATTCATAATATAATTTTATGATATTCATTATTAAAAATTTTGTTCTTTCATAATGTACAAAATACTAAGGTTTTTTTTTTAAGTTAAATTATGCTTCAATTATTTATTTGGGTCACCTTTAAAATTATCAAATTGATTAGATTATATTAGAATAATTCTGATATAATTAATTTAAACTTTAAACTAAATAAAGAATTGGTTCAAGAAATTTTAATATTAAACTAACATACCGTGTTTTATATCATTGTTAAATAGTGATCATCCCTGCATAAGCTACTTATGGACTCAAGGGCTAAAACATGGAGAGTGACCTTTCTTTTCTACTTTCGAAATCTCAAGCCAGAAACTTACTTATCCCATAGCGCAACACAGAAAACATGTTCTGTGCGTATACATGAAAATGCATGGATTCATTGTTAGTGACCCATTAGACAAGAGTCCCTTGGTCGTCAGAAAAAATAAAATAAAACAAAATTGAAGCAATTCAAGTCAAATTTGTGGAGCCACAGAAAGTAGAGCCATGTGAGCTGACAAATCAGGTGGCATTTTTTGGGGGGTTAGGTATTCGCACAAGAAAAAGTAGAGACAAGTGAAAGATGTGCCAGATGAACTCCACGATCAACCAAAACCCATGAGAATGCATTCAGGGAGAGGGGGGGGGGGCACTACAGGCTATAACGATACTTCTTCTTATCTTTAATCTTTAAGTTTTATCTACTTCATTCATTAATTTTTTTATTTCATTATACATTTTAACTAGGAGTTATTTATTTTAATTTATTTTTTATATAATTATTATGATGTTAAAACAAATTATGAAATTGGCTGAGTTGATGCTTATTTTTTATTTAAAAAAATTAAGTTTCATTGCTCGAAAAATAATTAAAATTTGAGGTCCAAAATCAACATGAGGCAGATATTCAATTTGTAATGTAGTTAATTCAGGGTAAAACCCAATCAAAATTAAAGTAAAAAATCCATTAATTTTTTTAAAAAATGTTATTATTTTTAAAAGAAATTTTGGGTTTTACATTCCCAACACATCTCCTTGCTATGTCTTGACTGGGTATTAAAATCATAATAACTAATTTTATTTGATATATTTTAAATAGATAATTTTGAAATTAAATTTTTTTTATATATATATTTTTAAATAACAAATATTATATAAGAAAACATTATAAGTTTAAAATGATAGAAATTCTTCAAAATACAATGGAGAGACGAATCAATCGTTACCTAGGATTCCTCAAAGTGGGACCCTTGAAATTGCCACGTTTTCACTTACCATAACGGCTAGTTTTCCATCTTAACCCACCACACACCAGTCTTTCAAGTATCGGAGTGATTGATCATGATCAAGACCCCTAAAGTAAACAAAAATATTTCTAAAATCAAACAGACCGTTACTTTCCCTTCAGAAAAAAAAATCCAGTCTTTAATTCTCTTTGCTTTCTCTTCTGAGGAATCATCACAAGACAGAGAGCCATGACAGCTAGCAGTGTAGTCACTTCTCACACCAAGAAACTCATGAAGCTCACTATCTCAATCTTTTGTCCACGCTTCAACTCTTCAAAATGGTATATTTCTTCTTGAAAGCACTTTATTTATTTTTCAAGAAAAGAGAAGTGTTGCTATTTATAGTGGGAATTTTTATGATTTTTTTTTGTTCACTGGAGTTTTTGTTATGAATCCAGATGCTAGTTTGTGTAGAAAATGGAATGTTCGTTATACACTTACAACCCCTTTGTTTTTTTCCCAAGAAAAATAATGTTATTACACTCAAGTTTGAATTTTTTATGTTATTTATTTTCTTCTGGTGATTTTGTTTTGAACCCAGATACCAATTTCTTGCTTACTCTTTTGTGGTGTTCGAGTAAAACATGGAGCATTCTGAAATAAACTGAAAACCCTTCTTGTGTGGTTGCCAAGAAATTTTTTGATATTTTTAAAAGTTAAAATCTTTGATAGGTTTGTGTATAGTTTTCGGTGATTTTGTTATGAACCTAGATGCTGATTTGTTGTTATTTTGTTATGTGGGGCTTTTTGGAAAATTTGGAATGGTGGGGTTTGTAACAGTAAAACAGCGGCTAAAATGGCAGTGGCCAGGATAAAGTTGTTGAGGAATAAGAGAGAGGCAGTGATGAGGCAAATGAGGAAAGACATCGCCGTGCTTTTACAATCTGGTCAAGATGCTACTGCTCGTATCCGGGTATTTAAAAAAGCTGCCTTTGTTTCTTTCTTTATCATATACTGGGTTCTATAGTACAAGTCCATCTACTGGGTTCTATAGTACAATTCTGTGTTTTCCTGTTTATTCTTTGTAACTTGTGATGATGGGGGGTTGAATTCAAGGGGTGAATCAATGTTTTTTAAAAATGGCACTTGAATATGGAGCACAATGTGTTTTGGAAAATATTTATATTCTGGTTTCAAGTGGCTCATAATCCCATCACTCTTTTTGCGGTTGCTATTATGAAGCTGTGGGTACGGAATAAATTGTAGCAAGTTTTTAGATTTCAGGGCTTGTCTAGTTTCAATTTCCATGTAATATCTAATAAAAAAACGTTCCTTTTAGCAAAGTCTAGCTTGGAGTTTCAATTACTAATTGCAAATGCTTATAGTATTTGTTCTTGATGTAAATGTTTCTGAAGTAGAAATCATGCAAAAGAAAATTCTGTATGATAGGCTTGGATTACAATTTCTATCCATTTGAATCCAATCTGACAGTAGTTTGATTTGTAATTAAGAGCATGGATGAATCAAATTGATTTGCAAATAACATTGAGCTTATTCTTGTTTTAGGAGACCTGTAATCAGACTTTTTCTTGATGGTAGAATGGTTTCCAAAAGTTGATGTCTACATTTTCATGTTATTCTAGGCTTGAAACACTCTTTCCTTTTTATATCTTTATTCATCGATTCTGTGATCCAATGTGGGATTTGAACATAGGTATTGACAAAGTTTTCCAGGGTATTAGATTCCTTGCAATATGATTATATATTAAGATAACTCGTAAATAAGTTTCTGTGTTCATGGTTTGGTAGGTTGAGCATGTGATAAGAGAGCAGAATGTTTTGGCTGCAAATGAGTTCATTGAGCTCTTCTGTGAGTTGGTTGTTTCTAGACTTTCAATCATTGCAAAGCGAAGGTAAGAGCAATATAGAATACTGTGATTGCATGTCATGGATGAAGTACAAGTTCTGATGTTTCTTCAACATATTCAGGGAATGCCCAGCTGACCTGAAAGAAGGGATTGCTAGTTTAATATTTGCATCTCCAAGGTGCTCTGAAATTCCAGAATTGGTAGCACTCAGGAAGATTTTTGAGAAAAAGTATGGGAAGGATTTTGTGTCCGCAGCTACTGATCTGCGACCTAACAGTGGTGTAAATCGCATGGTATCAATTGATCATTACTAGTTAATTGCTGCGTAGGCATTATCATTTTTTTTTCACCGATTAGCTTATATGTGGTGGCATAGAACTACTGGATCTTTTAAATTATTTTTAAGGTTTACGTTCCTTGGAACTTGCCAAATTGATATTAAAGAAAATCTTAATTAAGTGACTTCTTTCGTATTAGTTAATCGACAAGCTTTCTGTTAGAACTCCAACTGGTGAAGTGAAGCTGAAAGTCATGAAGGAAATTGCCAAAGAACATCAGATTGATTGGGATACTACAGAATCTGAGAAGGAGCTTCTCAAGGCTCCAGAGGAGATGATTGTGAGTTCCTCTCTCTCTCTCTCTCTCGCATACACACACACACACAAGAAGCTCAACTTGATGTTTCTTATCAAAATTTGACTACTTTCTTTTTCATCAGGAGGGACCACACACTTTTGTTAGTGCCTCCAGTTTACCCATAAGGAGAGCTCCATTCCAATCTGTTGAGCCAAACCAACCATTTGCTAGGTAGGTCTATAATTTGTTTCCTCCATTTCTATTAATGATTTAGATGTTGAAGAATCATAATGGTTGTTTTAATGTGTTTGCTGGTTTACCCAGGTCAACCAATGAGGGAGAAACGGGCAACATGCATTTTGAAGACACTGTGTCCGCTGCTCAAGCAGCAGCAGAATCTGCGAAGCAAGCAATTGCAGCTGCCCAAGCTGCTGCTTACCTAGCCAACAATGGCCTGAATCAGGTCTCTTCAGTGTCTGGTTTGGATCACAAGTTGAATACTTCTAACATCAATCATGGATTAGGAATGCTTTCTGGCAATTCGACAGGCCTTTCCATGCCAAATTATTCCCAGATCAACTATCAGAGGATGGATCATTATTCTGATGGTCCAGGGAGAACGTATGAGTCCCAGAATTTTGATAGATCTCACTATCCAGGCGATGAAGGACCAAGACCAATCCAGACAGACAGCAAACATGTCAATAGGAGGAGACACAGCTACAATGAGACGATGCCAAAGCAGATGGATGGTCAAAATGTCTCCCGGAGACACAGTTACAATGAGGTGAGGCCAATGCAGATGGATGGTGAGAACATTTCCAGGAGACAGAGCTACAATTCTAGTTCTCCACATTCTGATATTAAGTTCGATGAATCAGACTGTGATGAAGAGATTGAAACAGAAGAACCACCTGCTGGTGCTTATCCACCACCTGAGCGCTGTCCACCGCCAGTGCCTTCATCTCATGTTAATCTGGACCCTGTTGCCCGAGTTCACCCGAAATTACCCGATTATGATGAACTTGCTGCCCGTTTTGAAGCTCTAAAATATCGCAAGTCATAAACCTGGAGTCCCAGAGTCACTGTAGTTTTGTTTTCTTTTACATGTCCTCTGCCGTATACTCCAGATAATAAGTACTATATACTACATATATTCGTTTTCTTTTACAAGTCCAGAGTCACTGTAGTTTTGTTTTCTTTTACAAGTCCTCTGCCGTATACTCTAGATAATAAATACTATACTACATATATTCGTTTTCTGTAATATTTACGTTGGGAAATCATCAGGGTCATTGATTTTTGTGTGTAATTTCAATTTCATCACATCCTAAAAACTAAATCATACATTGAGCATGTAAAAGCGTGAGCAGCACCCTCGGGATTTGTTTATATTTCATATACCACAGACTAATGCTACATGCATACAACTATGTTTAGCATGAGCACTCTTCATATTATTTGTGTATTGCATGGCATGAACACGAGCACACTTGAGATTGTCCTAAGTTGAGATTGGGGAAAGAGGGAGCTAGGGTAATCCAGGAATGGTGAGCATCCTAAAGAGTAATGGAAAGTGGGCCAGAGGAATAAACACCAGGGATTACTACTCAAAATTAAAGGATACGCAACAGGAAAACACGGAGCCTTTTTTTCGAAGATGGCATTCAGCAACAATATCATCCAATACTCCTGTTTGTTAGCACGAAGGACAGAGATTCTAGGAATATTGATGAGAAGCAAATCTAAGAGCAGAATAAAACTAAAATAAGCTGCCCTTTTCTTCAGTCAGGGTAATGTTTATGTTTGAGATGTCAAAATTGTCGAGTAACCTGCAGTTTGCACACCCCCCCCCCCCACCTTGAATGTATAGGGTCCTTCCTTTCCAGAGTTTCAATATTGGGTCTTTTTCATAGAATTGCCCTTACCCCAAGAGGGTTCTGTTGAGCACTTCAAAGAGATGAAATGCAGCTCCCATGATTGGCTAACCAATGCACCACAAATCATGAACCTTCGAAGGAATCTAATGCTGGAAAATGTGTTTAATAACTTGGTTAATACTCACATTTAACATCAAATTAAAATTGTCATTCACTTGCTTTTGAATTAAAGTTTTATTGGAATTGAATCTCCAAAATAAATTATAAAATATTAATATTATTTATATAAATCATGAATGAGTGAGAAATTAAAATCAAATAACTTTTTATTGGATATTTTGTGATGAAACTCAGAAGTCAAAACTCATCTAAAAACTTATATTCCATTTAAAAAAAATAACTTTTTTATTATTTATAAAAATAAAAAATTTAATAGCCTAACTTGTAACTTAATGAATAAGAAGCAAGTCAATCTGAGTTAACTTATTAAACTCATTACCTTATGAGATTGAAATAAGTTGGTAAAAAAAAATATTAAAAATTACAAAACTGAAAAGAAAATAAAAAAAATAAAAATTACAAAACTGAAAAGAAAATAAAAAAAATCAACTCACAATAAATTTTCAAACCTGTGACCTAAGACGCTAAATCGAAAACACCATATCTAAAAAAACCACAAAACTTAATTTTTAATTAATTAAATGTTGAAAGATCAAATTAGAAAAAAATATCAAAACAAAAAATAATAATTAGAAGAATGGGAATCAAAATAAAATTTATTTTTTATTGTAAAGTAAAATTGAAAAGAAAAATCAATTAAACAAAAGACCTAAAAATACTCAAAAGAATGAGGACCGAATTGAAAATATATATATATATAGCAAATTAGAATGGAAGGACGAAATTAATAACAAATAAAACTTTTATTAAAAGATTAAGAATAAAAATTAGAAATTAAAAAAATAAGGACTAGAGTTAAAATGCTAACAACAAAAAGGGTCAAACAGTAATTCTCAAATGCAAAAAGAGAAAATTTAAAAAAAATAAAAAAAGAAAGGTCCAGCTCCTACAAGCTGGACCACTATTGCCCACTCACATTGCTCCTCATAAAAGAAAATACAGTAACATATTCTATCATATGGTGGAATAGAATTTTTGAATGTTGAGGGGCGTTATACACATTACCTGAAGGGTGCAAGCACCTCCCATGTACCAGAAAGGGCGCCATATGTGCCCTATTATATATATATATGTTTCATCAAATACCAAGTAACCCTAAATAGACTTGATAATGACAAAAAAAAATCATTGTGAAAAAATAAAAAAGTTCCTTGACACTAATTTTTTTTTTATGGGTATTTTGATTGTTTCACTACTTTTAAATTTTTTATTATTTTTTTATTTTATCAAAAACTAAATTTGCCCTTAATTGACATTATAATAACAAAAAATATATTTGTGAAGATAAAACAATGTTCATTGATGCTAGTTTTAAATTTTTTGCTTTCAATGGTATTTAAGTTACTTTATTATATAATTAAAATAAAAGCTACAAATTGTAACTTCTCAAAATAACATATGAAAGGAGTTATAATATTAATTTTAAAAATATTTAAAAAATAAATAAAATCACAGCGACAACCGAATTAATGATTCTCAAAGGAGCACTAAGCTTCCAGTCTCCCACAATTTTCTTGAGGATTTTTTGCAAAGCTGGTTTTTTGAAGTTTTCGAAGACGGAGAAAACATATATATATATATATATATATATATATATATATATATATATTAGGAGTTCATGGTACTGTTGAATAACTTTGGGTTTCAAGTTTTAACAAATATTATTTGAAGATTAATTCTTTCTTTTTTTTAGGATTTGATTAACTCTTCAAGCCTAATGCAAATTATTTACAAGCTATTTAATTATTTAATCTCTAACAATAATCAACATTTTAGAAATATTTTAAACTCTTTTAAAACAAAAAAATTTATTATATCTTTAGTTCAACTCTTTCTCTCTTTTTCCTTTCTATGGTTAGTACATGCTACATTACTCTATATTAAATCCATTATATATATATATATATAAACATAACTTTTTATTTATAAATAAAGTTTAATATCTTTATTAATGACAAAATATCATTTTATCTCCTGAAAAATATCACATGTTTTATTTTAGGATAATTATTTGAAATTTGTACAAATAAGTTCCTACTTGATTTTTCTACGTCTAAAATTATAATATTTTATATTAATTATACTTTAGTCCATAATTTCTAAGACTTATTTGTAATCAAGTCATAATTGATTAATTACTTTAGTTTATTTTCTTATAATGATTCTTAATATATGTGACCTATTAGGTTTCTTATAAATTGACTCAAATATAAATCATCATCCTAATAAAAAGATAATTAAATAAATTAAATAATTTAACTTAGTGTCAATTCAATAAATTAATTTATTTATATTTAAAGATCAAATATAACATTTAGCAATGTATTATGATTTCTTAAATATTAGAAAAGTTATAAATATTTTGATTTAACTTTTTAATAACTAGTTTTAAAATGTAACTATTATGCCTTCATTTGGAATATTTTGATTTTGATATTTGAAAATAAAAAGTATGCACTAAATCATATTTGTTCTCAATATGATTAGTTATTGATTTTTTTTAATAAGATTTTAAATTTTTTTTCAAATCTTGTTTTGCTTTATACAAGGATTTCATAATTAATATTGTTTGAGAAAATACAAATTCATATAGTGTTAGTATACCTAATATTCGTCCATTTGTTGCCTTTGACTAATATCTGTTAATTTATTGTCTTTGATTAAGATAATGTATAATTATAATCAAAATATGATATTTTTTATATAAAATAATTTCATGATTTTAAATCCAAAATTCATTTATATAATTGTTAAGAAAAACTTTTTATAAATTTAGGTATTCCCTGCATATAGAATTTTCTTGTGAATCAGTTTAGTATTTTTATCTTTTAACAAATACATATGTATTAAATTTATATATCGAACATATCTTAACTTATGAGATTTTTTTTTTGTAAAAGAACATATTATATATATATATATATATATTATTGATCTTAATAGCTTGATTAATGTTCTTTACTAGAAATATTTAAGAATAATAATCTAATACAATAAAAATCCTCATAATTATAATTATTATTATAAAATATTTTTATTTTAATGACTTTGTCTTTATCTTAGATTTATTAATTAAATTTAAATAAATATTAAAGATGAATAATGTGTGTATAAATAAAATTTATCTATCACCTACATAAAGTCAAGACGCGCACTAGCAGTGGCAAGGTCAAAGAAACGACCAAACATTTCGGATTTAACACTATTTCCTTTTTACCCTGTTTTTCCATCATTAATGACTCGCATTAACTGGGAACACCATGTTTTGCAGGGAAACACGCCGTCTAGGGGAGAAGCATCCATCACGAGTGCCAATGTGGAAAGGAGTAAAGGTTGCAGCTATATGCCTATTTTCCCTTGTGATTGGTGGATACTGAGCTTATTATGGACAGAAGGTTAAAAACACCATAGTAGAACAGGGTGCTTCTCTTTCATAAATGCAAGCTAAATAAGCGATTGCCTTTCTTTACAGATAAAGAGATGTTAGCTGCTGTGTACTCCTTCCATTCCCATGATGTCTCACAATTTTTGCTATGGCTTACAAGCCGGCTTCTTGTAATCAACTCAGGAAGCTCGTTCCAAATCTATGGCAAGCCAGGTTTCGATGACTTGTAGAGTCTTTCTACACTAGGAAGAAGAACAAGCCATGCCATGGTGGTAACTCCTCCGATTTTAGCAACAGTTGCTGGTATGGTAGGAGGGAAGGCTCTACCTGTTACACTGGTATATCCATGCTTCCTGTGGCTCAAGATGAAGAAACCAAAGATGCTGCTTTGGTATATCCCTCAATGTACCAGAACTTTTTTGGTTCTCCCACTCAATCAACTGCAAAACTTACTACAACTACTCTTCGATTCCTTGTTCACAACATGAGAATCGTGGAATATCAGTTTGGTACAAGTGCAAGCACACCACTCGACTGGCTTTGATTGGATGACCAGATTCCTGATCCAAACAGTGCAATCCACCAGCAGACATTTATTTGACGAACTACTTCGTAACCTAGAAAAATAGCACTAGGAATCCTAATTGTTATTATTTTACTTGGCAATTTGAATTCGAAAAAAGATAAATCTTAGATCTCATCTGGGCATGAAAAATCCGTACACGAAACATTCTGAAATTTTCCAAGCAGCAAAAACACAGAACCAGTTTCTACTGACTACAAAAATCTAAAAGCCCAGAACAAGCTCCAACTTAACCATCTGCACTGCCATATCCTGTAGCTAAAACAACAGGATGCACAGGTACAAACATTCACATGGATATCAGAGAACAAATTTGGGGATAGAAGTTGTCATTAATGTTACAATGTGCCCTTACAACCTCAGCAACAACGGCCGGTCAAAAAATCTAAGCATGTGTAAGGCCTTGACTTTTCTTCAAGTTCCATTGCTGTGGGTAATCTTTCCAAACTATATAAGCTGCTTCGAGCAAAACAAAAGTCATATAAATTTCTGCAGACTCCTTTACTGAATGGATACAGTCGTTCAGGAATTCCTCTGCAGATCAATGAAAGTTAAGAGGACAAAGAAATCAGAATATAAATAATGGTCAAATCATGTTTGCTTTTGCTAGTAAAATATGGTGCCCATAGCAACAACAGCCAATAGAAAGCTGGCACCAAATAATGCAACAATGATTGCCCATGGTTTGATTTCGATAGATTTCATTGGTCATTAAACAGAAATCCAGCTCTAAATGAATGATGTAAAATAAAAGAAGATTACAGGACTGCTAGCAAACCTTAGATATGGAATGCGTCTACGTCTTACGAGTTCATAGGTAGTTTGACATGTCAGAATAAGATAGCTGCATCAAAACCCATCAAATTAGTGTAATCCTGCTAAAGCAGGCCAGACGTATTTCATGCATGTAGATATTTTTTTATGATATGCATCTGATTTTCTGGGGCGAAAGGAAGTGTTTTATAACAATAGTCATGGAAACTTTAGTAGTAAAAAACAAGTGCACACATAAAGGCCCTAATCTGCTTGTAGTTCCTTTTTGTACAGGCAAACTGTAACCAGGTATCATTTCCAATTCCTTGTCAGCATTTGCATGATCTCTACAGCATGAGTAACTATTCTTGATCTATTTCCACCCATTAACATGCATAGATAGCCCATCAGCACAAAGAAATCAAAGGGGAATTGTTACCAAGGCCAAGGAAAGATTTTCTTTTCCTGCCTCCAGAACCTAGTAAACAACGGATTGTTTCCTGGTCGGTATTAGCAAACTGGACAAGCACTGTTGTAAGAAACACAATGTGTTAACTAGGAGTGTTCACAGGTACGGTTCAGTTTGGGCCCAAAATTCCAACTGAACCGGGATATGAAATTTCATAAGAAAATGACCTGAACCGAACCAGTTCAGTTCGTTCAAACTGTTTTTTTGGATTGAAACCGGAAAATCATCTATGAAATAAATAAGCAACCATTTTCCTTTTGTCCAGCAAAGATCTGGTCTTCTCTGTAAATGCATAAACAGGTAACTAAGGACGAAGCCAAGAATTCATAAAGAAAAAAGGAAAACAACAAAACCAGCAGTGGAAATGGAAAACCAGTAACATGCAATGAAGCCAATGGATTTGCTTCTACCAAATCAATACCACACAAACTAATTATATAGATAAGAGTGGGTCTTCAATGAAAAGAAGGAACAAGAAAGAGAAGGCAGGGGGAGACGGCAGGGGGAGATGAGGGGATGTGCAGCTACTGTAAGCCTGTATCCAATTTGCTGTATCAAGAGGGGGAGGAAGAGAGCGGGGGGGATGGAAGAGGAGGCAATCTCTAACAACCTCTCAAGTCTCAACAGGGGAGATAATAATAAAGACAGAGAGAGATGGAAACGGGAGAGATGGAACAACTAGCAGCTGTTTTCACTGGGAAAGGGGGAATTTTTAGGGTTAGCAAAAGGGGGAATTTTTAGGGTTAGCAAACTTAGGCTAGGTTAGTTTTCTATTTATACCCTTTTTTTTGCGGGTTTAAGGTTATTGAGTCCGGTCTAGTTACCCAGTTTCAACTTCTAAAACCGAAACCAAACCGGCCTGAGTGAGTTTTATGATTTTTAAATCGGTTTGAGCAGTTTTTTCTCTCGGTTCAATGTTTTCAGTTAACTTTTTTCTGGTTTTTACAGTTTAATTGATTGGTCAGTTTTTTTAAACACCCCTAATGTGAACTTATCATATTTGGGACCTGGCCATTCTAATGGTCCTTGTCAAGTGGAATTCAGATTCATTCTTAAAATGGAAAACTTAATTCCATGCTCCTACTTTTCTGATCAAAACATGCCCATTCCATACAAATGATATCATTAAAGAATTATAGAACCAAGATTGCATAAGGATAACTAAGTCAGCTCACTAGAAGCACCAAAAACAACAAATGGCATATTCTAGCTATCTGTCAATACTCTGGCTTTTATGGCTAGCATAAAAGTGAAAGGAGCTGCGTCTGAAACCATGTATCATGCAGGAAACAAAGTATTGAGTGAATGAAAACACTTGCCTATGGAAAATGAGGAGCAGCAGGAGAAAAATCAAGGCAATCGACAAAGTAACCAATAGCAGGATCATAATTGCATCCTTCCACCTGACAGAAACGGCATAATTTAGGATCAAATTTAAAGATGCAGGAGAACTAAAAGTTGATCCATCCACCTAACTTAAAATTCATCACCAAAACCACTGGCACTAGCAAGATATCTCCTTTCTTTGAAGGTAATGATTTTAGCCACTCATCAGAGTGTTTCAACAAGAAAAACAGAAGCTTCAGAGAAAAACAGAAAGGACTTCAAAAATATACTGTACCAAACCCTTGAGATGTTAGCCTTCAAGCATGTGATGTACAAGATGCCAGTCCAAAGGCATAGCGCTGTTTCTTCAAAAATGTACCACCTAAGAAAAACACAAAATTAACAGAAGTACATTAAAAGTATGAGGCAAATCCTACATGTTTCAACTGATAGGTGTCATAAACCATATAGCCCTACATGCACTGTTGGGAACACCAACCAATAACTTCAATCCATATGAACTGGTCCACTGCAGCTAAATTTGCAGCAAACAAAATTCCATGTTGTAAATCATTTTATCCAATGCATGTGAAATCTGATTATCTGAATGCAAAATGACTGAAAATGGTAAAATTATAACAAAATGCTTGTCTCTCTTCATCAAATAAACATGATAATACTATCACATGGTGAACATAAGATCAGAAATGATAATTACAAATGATAGATACTGAACTCAATCGATACAGAAGAGAAAGAAACAATCAATCATAAACAGCTACAGCTTAAGGCCATGTTTGTTTCCCAGAAAACAGTTTCAGGGAAACCACTTTCCAAACTTTCTTGTGTTTGTTTGTCATTAGAAAAGTTGGTCAACAGAAAACACTTTCCGGTCAACGGAAAACACTTTCTGGTCAACGAAAATATTTTTTAGTCAAAAAAAAATTTTGCTTAGTTTTCAGGAAAATGTTTTCCTTTTTAGCTGTGTTTGTTTTCCGGAAAGTGGTTTCCGGGAAAACACTTTCCAAACTTTCTTGTGTTTTTGCAGAAAGTGATTTCTGGAAAATCACTTTCCAAATTTTCTTGTGTTTATTTGCTGTTAGGAAAGTTGGTAAATGAAAAACACTTTCCAGTCAAAGGAAAATTTGGCTTGATTTTTAGGAAAGTGTTTTTCTGAAAAATTTGGGAGGAAAACACTTTTCGGAAGTTGTGAAAAGTTTAGAAATGTCATTATTTGCTGATTATATCAAATTTGATCCTCAAACTTTTGATTGCTATATATATTTTGCTTTGAATATTTATTTTTCAATTTCATTTCTTAAAATTTAATTTTTATATTTACTTTGGTCCTCATTTTTATAATTGTTATTTGCTTTTCTCCTGTTATTTTTTTATTGAATTTTTTTTTATCAAATTTGGTCCTCATTCTTTTGATTGTTATTTATTTTATTTGAAATACTTTATGAAATATTAATTATTATTATTTTAATTTCTTCATCTTTTTTTTTTTAGATTTGATCTTTATTATTTTGATTATTATTTATTTTATTTGAGATAATTTATGATTTTTTTTTTCAATTTCATTATTATTCAACTTTTTAATTTGTAAGATTTATTCCTTATTATTTTAATAAACTTGAGAAAAATAAAATATTAATAAATTATTTTCCAGTTTATTTTCCATAACATAACCAAATACTGGAAAGTGTTTTCCAGTTCATTTTCCGTAACACTACCAAACATCGGAAAATACTTTACTTGTCAAGAATTCACTTTCCCCGGAATTCACTTTCCAAAAAGAAACAACTTTCCTGCAAACAAACGAGGCCTAAGTTTATGATGACCATACAACCATCCTTATGGAATTTGATGGCAACATTTTGTTTACAAGTCATCCATCACAATTTTGGCATAGAGAACTTTAGAAGGATGAAAATACTCACCAAAATCGACAATGATTTCCCCGGCCAATGCATGTCCCAAGCCAAACACAATGATGGTCAAACTGAAGAACACATTTGTCACAATCATGGCAATGCTTTGCTCGTGGAGGCTGCAATTATGGCAAAGAAAAATAAATAACAACCAAATATTAACGTAAGGGTGAAATAGAATTCATTATAAAAAACAAAGCTAGAAAGCATGTTGAATAATCAACACAACTTCACCAGTACTTGGTAATGTATGCAATCAAAAGACTATTAAAATGCCACCATCATGAAAAATGAGATTGTAGAGCAGGAAAAGCAGCAAGTCTGGAAAATGGTTAAGTTTCTCAGAGGTTTGCAGCAACGCCAATTAGAAGCCAGATCATTACTCTGCAACCTAATGTTTTCTATATAAAATTATTGCAACCAGCATATGTGCATAGTTACTTTTTATGCACAAATTTCCTGCAATCTTTGTATGTGCATGTGTGTAGTTACTTTTTATGTGCGTAGTTACTTTTTATGTGTGTATTTTTCATTCATTGCAAAAGAAGGAAAAGTTGACCATGGAGGAGTTCCAGTGAATTTTGAAAGGTTAGTGATTGGTAAGTACTTCGCATGATCTCTGACAATTTTCCTGCAAATGTATAAGTACATTGATGAGATGACCACTTAATATGTTCTATCATGTATTGTGAAAAAAACAGTAATTTATGTCATAATTCCATGCTTGTGGGAACATGAAAGCAAGTCTTGGGCTTGCAATCAAAAGGGTGTATGTTCAAGTCACAGAAACCAATCAATTCAGGGAAAAAATGCTGAGGGGTACACTGACCAAATTCTCCATCCAGAACTTTTCAATGAGCTCACAAACCAGTAATTGCCTCCATGAGTAATAACTTGGGAAGAAAATTCATTTAGGCAATTTTAGATGCTATACTCACCCTAAACAAGACAACCTTCTTTCTTATACAACAAACATAACAGTATGGAAGCAGGTAGTTGTAGATATAAGCATTCTAGAGTTGGAATGCGATTTAAATTGATGCAACCAGGTGTATCACACAAGCTAGGACATAAACATGAGATAACAAAATACCTGTTCAACATTACAATATGAACATGTCAAAGTTCTGCAAAGACCAAGGCAAAGCAGTTAGTGGCAATTGCTAGTTTTTTAAAAGATATAGAATAGCTGCATTTTCTTTCACCCTTTGTAATTATCGCATGAAATTATAAAGAAATGATCTCAGTGGCACCACTATCTATTCAATTTCCTGATTTATACCTCTGCTATGATTTTGTTGGGCATCACATTATCAAATGTAAGAAAACAACTGAAATTGTAAACAGGGACCATGCAAACTTTTATCATCATCCCTTTAAAAGACCTTATGGTCCAGACCTTTTCCAACACATCATATTCTAATTTCAAGGCTCTGGGTACAGTTAAGGCTTAGTCAAGGCATTGACACCATTTGAGTAAACTACAAGTACTTTTTAGGAGTTGTATAGCTGTCTCTTATAGTCACCATTGACTTTACATTCACCAGATGCAAGAAAACACAATGACTGCTTTTGGTCAAGTCAATAACAATCCTATTACCATAAACTAGCCAGCCCATCAAAGACCAACAGGGCAAAGGAAGGGATTCCTGAGTGTACCCAGCATTGCATACCTAATAGATGTTCCAGGGGGATACATGTCTAGAACTAGCTTTGTCCACGATGTAACATTACTTCCCAGAATATTTCTTTCAGACTGACTTCCTTCCACAGTGATAACAAAGCTTCCACTTTTGCTTGAAGCAGGCTGTCTTTTCTTAAACATTATAACAATTGATAGTTAGTGAGATTGACTTAAATGCAACTGAACTCACAGTTTATTTTAATCGTGTTATTTACAATGATTCACCTATTAAAAGAAAGTTCAAGTTTAGTTCTTACTTTGACAACATTGATGACCTTCTATATAATGAATTTTTCTCATTCAGATCCCTCATTGCATCAAGGACATAGCTGAAATTTTTAAAAAATGGGCACAATTAGAAAACAGAAGAGGAAGAAATAATATCAGGCAAGTAGTGAAATCAATCAAAGAAACTTATATTACAGAAATTATGTGTTGTAACCACAATGCAGATTCATCAAGAGGCATTACAACTGCAACAAAATTTACCCAGGAGAAGAACACGATGTAACAAAGTATTGAATCAATGCTGCAACAAACAGCAACAGATATATTGCAGTGTACCTGAAAGAAGGAAAAAAGTTGCGACTAAATTCTTGAATGTTATGGTATACCGTACCACTCAAGTTAAAAGAAAAAATAAAAAACCATACCAAAGAATTTTAAAATGTTTTAAAAAACACTAGTAACACCCTCCTCACATAGATTCCTTAATGTCCACTAACAATCACATAATTATGCACTCTACTTACCATAATTTTTACCTAAGATTCCAATCACAAAGTAAGCATAAAAAACACCCTTGATTAATATGATAATTGATAACATAAATAAACATCAAAGGTTTGTCAACACATCCACAGAGAATAATTAAGAATCATAAGACTCCTAAACTTACTCTTATTGTCAACAGAAAAAAGGCATTTCCCCTTAACACTTCACAACCCATTTTATATTTTCATTATTTTGTTCAGACGTGCAAATTATCGGGATGAAACAGTAATCAGCCATTTCTACCAAGCCTTAAGTTATTGACTAAAATTAATTAACTCATTTTAATTCAACAACTCAATTAATCAAACTCATTCAATCAATCAAATTCCAATTCCAACATCGCCGATATGATCATGACTAACCAATCACAAGCCGTCTTCAGCTATATTTCAATAATTCAATAAGGGCATTTTAAGTTCCACTCCAACTTCAACCAATCAAAACCACAGAGTAAAACTTTCACTCGATAACTCAAATAATTACTCTCAAATTCCCAAACTTTCATCAACCAATCAGAAAAGAAAAAAAAGAAACAAACATACCATGGCTCTTCTTTGGTTTTCTCTATCAAATCACTATATAAAAGAAAGAGAGTCCCTGCATATACAATATGCAACACCACTAATGCTGCTTTCAACCCCAATGAAGATCTCCTTGCTACACAAACAAAACAACAACATTAATTACAAAAACGAAAGAAATCCATTCTTTCATTTCTGATTTTCTAGCAGAAAGTCACCTGGATCGGCAAGGCAGGGTATACGGTAGCAGAAATTGAAAATTGACATGGAACCAAAAAAATCATTAATTGAGAAAAAAATAAAGAAAAAGTACGAAAAATAATTCTGCAAAGCAAAACAAAGAAGAGAGAGTGTTTTAATTGAAAAGGGAATGTGATGGATATCTTGAAAAATGAACGATTTTGAGAGAAATCGAAGTAGAAAAGGACTGAGAGAAAAAGAGGTGAAAATATTTAAGAAAATAAATGAAGAAGGGTATTAGTATTGGTAGCTGTGGTATTATTTTTATTTTCTTTTCTTTTCTTTTATTTTGTGTTCTTATTTGAAGAAGCTTTTATAGTTGAAAGTTGATTAGCCGATGCTGCTGAAAAATTAAGCTACTGTTTCGTTAGTATTTATACCTCCATGTGACTTGGGGAAAGTTTGTTTTGCCAGGAGTGGTGCTGTCATAAATGGATTTAAAAAATTATTATCAGTTATGATTAAGAAAAAAGATTTTAAAAAATATATAATTCGTTTAAATTATTGTGATTTTTGCATGCAAAGTAAATAAAAAATAGATTTTCATAAATAAAAAACATGTTATTTTTTATTTTTATAAATAAAACGTAATTATATGTGAGACATAATATAAAAAACAGAAATGATATGGCTAACTAAATAATTTTTTTTTTGTGACTAAATATAAAATGGAAGATATCACAATACTAAACTATATTTTAATTAATCCCAAGACTATTTGTATATGTTGTGTGTTTTTTTTTTTTAATTAAGGGTTTTCCTATTAATTTTGATGATAGATACGAAAACCTTTTAGTTATGGTAATTATTATAATTCATTTCCGCCTCTTTGCTTAAAAAAAATGAAAATGATGTTCCTCACCAAAATAGAATTTTAAAATAAAAAGCAAGCTTCTCATAAAAAAATAGCTAAAACCATAATTTTATGATGAAAATCAAGTTTATTGTATTAAAATTAATTTATCAAAGTCAAATTTATTATTTTATGGTTAAAATTAGATTTCTATTCAAAATTAACCGGCACCATTATTTTATTGTCATCATCACATTAAAATAAATCAAAATCAATATATCAAGATCAAATATATCATTTTATAATTAAAATTAACTAAAATTATCATTTTGCAGTGATATTGTTAAAACTTGTAAAAATTAATTTACAAAATTCAAATTTATTAAAGTATTTTTTTATAATCAAAAAAATTTTATGGTCAAAATTGGTTTTCCAACAATCAAAATAGCTTCTTACACTGATTTGTAATATTTGTTTTCTATATTAGCATAGTAGAAAAACTTATTTTTCAAATTAATACAATTGGAAAAATAATTTTCACTATAGTACACAAATAATAATTATACATGTACTGAATATATCAACTATAGATCATAAATATAGTATATATGCCATCTATTAAAATATTAATCACTTTCGGTCTCAACCATTTCAACTCCCTACACAACAAAACTCAATTTCATTGTCTCCAAAAAAACAATAATAGTTCAAGCCATATTTCATAAAATCATGAAAACAACAATAATAACCAACAATTAATAGAATCACTTAGTTCCCTGATTGGTAAATTTATAGTTTAAAAGAAAATTAATCTCAACACAAATAATTCATTAAAATAAAAAAATATCAATTCAATCATAAATTAATTAAATGCATCGTTAAACATCTAACAAATTAACTTGTCAATGAGCCTACATTATCAGAATCACTCTCATGTCATTGTCGTGCATGATAAATATAGTCATCCTCTTCTATTGCATTGTCCAAACATTGAGCCCCCCAACCTCGTCAAGTGAAGAATGGCATGATGAGAACCAAGTATTAAAAGTATCACGCACAGCATTGTTAATAGCATCAAGTACTGTAATAATAGTTTTTTGACCCTCATGTATTAAAAAATTCACCTAATATCTTAAAAGACATCATATTATCATTTTTAAGATATATAAAAAAATTATTACATATTAAAAAAACTAGTTCATACATGCCAATATATTATATCTTAGTGCACAAAACTCATAATTATTTGAATTACATGTTGACTGATGCAAAGTGTTACATGAATGTCTCGTAACATGCTTTCATTGATGAAGTTATAAATTGCCTTGTTATGTTCATGTACTAAAACATATAGAGATCTCATTCAATAGGCAAATACATATTGTACATGAACCACCAACCAATCATTTTCCTTTTTACCTCAATGATTAATAGAATATAAGTCATCAAATGTGTCAACACTATCAGGTATGTTGATACAATCCAAATTGACGCATTACTTCATAAGAACAATGCATCTTAACTATGATAAAACAATATATAGGGATTATTGATAGTTATAAATCATTTTTCTCTATGCATAATAAAGATGTTATTACAATTAAATTGCTAGTGTATAGTCTTTGTCACCTATAAAACCATAAAACATATATATTAAAAACTTTCACACCAAGAAATAAAGTTAAATAAAAAAATGAATAGTTAACTTCACGCATACCTAGTAAGGCTCATGTGAATCCAACTCATCTTGATAAAACTCGTAGACATAAGTAGGATTTTATGTAAAACACTTAAACCTCTCCCTAAACCAACTAATATATTCAAGACAATTAAGACAATTAAGTTAGATAATTTTTTATAGAAAATTTAAATTTAATAATGTTTATATATTACTGAGCTTTAATTGAGAGTCGTCTTCCCATAACCATGTTAAATATCTAATTTCTCCAAACATCAAGATGATCGATGTAAAGATGCTTCTATGATCATAACTTCATATTTATTAGTAAATATTTATATTAACTATATTTAATAGAATATAATATCAAATTATACTTGTAGAAATAATAAATATCCACCTATTTGTTTCTCATCTAACATACATGTATGGCAAAGCTGACAGTACAAATATGCAAGCACTGTCAAGCCTCAACTATAGTTACGAATGACAACAAAGTTTTCCAGCAATGAAGAAAGTAACATGGAATTGCATTATATGTCAAACCGGTGAAGATCATGGCTTTAAACATATGCATTATATATGCTCTATCATAATAATACAATACAATCTCTATAACACCTTTTAGTGGGATCTCAAAACTCTTCATTCAACCATATCAACCTAATATAATTCCATTTGTATCTTTTTAAAGGAGGCACTCCTCCTAATATACGAAGTCATAAATTATCTTTGTTGCAAGTTGTAGGGTGATTAGTACTTAAAAGTGCATTTTTATCATGGTTTTATATCATCATTTTGCACTTGAAGTATCAATAACTCCTTAACTAAAATATGTTTTATAATAATGTATCTAATAATATAAGATACCTATAATTTGTGGTAAATGTCTATTTTTAATGCAGGTCTATCACATAAATGAAAGGATTGATTGATGACTTGAAGAACTTAAATTGCATGGATAAAGAGATGGTCAAACTTAGAGAAGAGATGTCGGTGCAATCCAAACCGGAACACTGTTCGGTAATTGGGCCATATCTGGAGCTACAGATCTCAGATTTAGGTCCAATTTATATGGATGGAAAGGTAAGACATAGGCCTACAACTTTCATATGGAGCCCAAGATCTAAAAAGGCCATTATCAAGTCCAAATTGTAGCAACAACAAAGAAGCCCGAATCTGTCTTCCAGCCCGAGCACTGTTCGGTATTTTGGCCATATCTGGAGTTCTAGAAGTCCAAATGAGCTGAATTTTTTACACAAGAAATTTGAGACAATTTGCTACAACTTTCATGTTTTCACCTGGCTCCAGTTTTGACGTTATCAATGACGTTTTGGGCAGACAAGAGAAGATAAGGATTGTCACCAAGTCAAAAGTTGGCCACCCACTTATCAATTAGTCATCAAATCAATAGTTCCCAATTTTGGCCTATAAAAAGAGGCATTTGCCATGCATTTAGGCATCTTGGTGTTCAGATCAAGATCATGCTCTTCCTTTCTCTCTTTGTATTTTTTGTAATTTTTATGTTTTGCTTTCATTAATATTAAGTTTATGCTTTTCATTTCCTTTCCTTTACTTAGTTAGCTTTTATGTTCTTATTTTGTTTATTTATTTTGCTTTCTTTTATTATGTCTAGCTAAGTTAATTATGTCAAGGTGAAAAGGTTACACTAATGGTGTAAGAATAAGTATAATGTAAACTTAATATGGACTTTAATGTTTGATACTAACATGTTTTATATTTGTTATCTTATTTACTCTTTAATACTTTGCTTGTTAAATGATTAATCTTGATTTATGTTGTATAACACTTGGTACAACAAATGCTTGGCACTTTCATAGCCCATAATGTATGGTATAACCGACACCTGAGCTATGGAAGGAACTTGATTTGTTGTTAACATAAGTTATAATCATGAATGCTTGACGAGATTTACAAGTATTAGCATTAATTGAATAAGATGACTAATGTAATCATGTTAACAATATATAATCTGATTGGAACCTCCTTTGTGTGTGGTTTCCAATTCAATAATAAGAGTTTATACTATACTTGTTTGATATACCATTAGTGGAACCTCTAACCTTGACATTTGTTATTATTATTGTTTAATCCTTACTTTAATATTTCATCTCTAAGTTCTCATCATCATCATTTTCTTCTTCTTCTCTTTCTTTATTATTATTATTATTATTATTATTATTATTATTATTATTACTACTACTACTACTACTACTAGTATTATTATTATTATTATTATTGTTATCGTTATTACTATTATTGTTGTTTTATAATTGTTGTTTATAATTTGTACAATTAACCTCCCTGTGGTTCGACCCCGGTCTTGCCGGGTTATTTATTACTTCGACACTCCTGCACTTGGGAGAAGACATCAACCTTTTAGTCGTGTCAAGTTTTTGGCGCCGTTGCCGGGGAGGTAAGTTCTTGTATAAATTATAGTATTTATTTTATTTTCTCTTTTCACTTTTCTTGTATATAACTTTGTTTCTTTTCTTTTGTTTCTTTTTATTTTGTTTTCTTCCTCCTTCTTTTACTTTTTTATTTTATTTTATTCCTACACGTGCATGAGAGTGTGGTCACGTACATCAAGTGGTAGACTTTGTATGGTATCCTCATCATTTTCAGAAAATATGGCTGAAGATGATAATCAATCACTTCATAATGAAAATAATGAGAATAACCGTGCTAGAACACTTAGAGACCACATGAATCCCACAAGAACAAGTGCACCATCATGTATAGTTTTTCCTCCTGATGCATCTCATTTTAATTTTAAACCAGGTATTATTCAACTTTTACCATCTTTTCATGGTTTGGAATTGGACAATCCATACTTGCATTTAAGGGAATTTGAGGAGGTGTGCAACACATATAATAACTTAAATTGTAGCATGAACACCATCAGATTAAAGCTTTTTCCTTTTTCATTAAAAGATAAAGCTAAAACATGGCTACAAAATTTAAGACCAGGATCCATTCGTGCTTGGGATGAAATGCAACAACAATTTTTAAAGAAGTTTTTCCCATCTCATAGAACAAACTCTTTCAAGAGACAAATCACCACTTTCACTCAAAAACCAGGAGAAACATTTTACTAATGTTGGGATAGGTATCAAGACTTGCTTAGTACTTGCCCTCATCATGGTTTTGAAACATGGAGATTGGTTTCACATTTCTATGAAGGGTTAACACCTAAAGATAGGCAAATGGTTGAATTGATGTGCAATAGAACTTTTGAAGATAAAGACCCTGATGAAGCAATGGAGTATTTAGACTTGTTAGCTGAAAATGCTCAAAATTGGGACATCGCGGGTACTTATGAGGCACCGAGTAAAACTCAACCTCATACATCTAATGGAGGTATGTACAACCTTAGGGAAGATCATGACCTTCAGGCTAAGTTTGCATCTTTAGCTAGAAAAGTCGAGGCACTAGAATTGAAAAGGAGTGGTCAATTAAAATCTGTTAAAAACATTGTGTGTCAAATCTGTGAAACAAATGAACACTCAACCAGTAACTGTCCAACCTTGCCTTCTTTTAAGGAATGTCTCCATGAACAAACTCATGTTTTAAACAATTTCCAAAGGCCCAACCATAACCCATACTCCCAAACATACAACCCTGGTTGGAGAAATCACCCAAATTTCAGTTGGAAGAGTGAGAACAACAATGCACAAACTTCACAATCACCGTTTCAAGCACACCATAATTTTCAAAATTATCATGGATATGCACCTCCTTATGCTCCACCTCCGATAAGAAATTTTGAGGAAACTTTGTATGCATTCATTGAAAAGCAAGAGATAATCAATAATCAACTTGCTCAAAGCATAACAGATTTTAAAGATACTCTTGCAAAATTCACATCTCCTCTTAATTTTCAAGAGCAAGGTAAGTTTCCATCTGAACCACAGCAAAATCTCAAGGAGCAATACAATGCAAATACAAGTAGTTATGGAAGTCAACACATGGATCAAGTCAAATCAGTCATCACTCTACGCAGTGGTAAGGTTATTGAAAAACCCTCTCTTGAACCTTATAAGAAAGATGATGAGTCAATTTATAAGGGAAAGGAAGGGGTTGAATCTGAAAATTGCAAAGAAACGACTGATTCTCCGCCAGCACTTCCATTTTCTCATGCCATGACCAATCAGGAAGAAATCGAGGATGAAAAAGGCATCGAAAAGATTGATGCGAATCTTTTATCAAAAGTGACAACAGATTCGACACCCGACATCACACCAATCGATGATTACTTTCCTGATGAATCTCTACTTTCTCTTAATTCAATGCCTTGGTTTGCTAAAAATATCAATTTTCTTGCTTCAGGATTTTTGCCAACTCATTGGAGTATTGAAGACAAAAGAAAATTTTTGAGCAACGAGCAAAATTTTTATTGGGATGACCCTTACTTATTCAATTATTGTCCTGATCAAATATTTCAAAAATGCATTCTGGACAATGAGGTAAGTAATTTCATTAAATTTTGTTACTCTAAGGCATGTGGGGATCATTTCTCATCAAAAAAGAGGATTGTAGAAATCTTACAAAGTGAATTTTACTGGCCCATCATATTCAAGGAGTTAGATGCATTCCGTAAAAACTGTGAAAATTGTCAGAAGGTGGGATTTATTTCAAAACACAGAGAGTCTTTAGATAATCTTCTATTGACTCTTAAGTCTCATCATAGTCGAGATAAGCATTGTGTAATTCATGACTTATGAACCCATTTTCATAAAGAACATACTTGACTTAGTCTTGGGAATCTGACTAAAAAAGACCCTGTTTGCCAGTTTTTAAGAAAACTGGATGGGAAGCCTATCCTCGACCCATTGAGGGCGTTTAAGCTGTTCTTGGACGTAAAACCAAGGGAAGATGTGAGCCACATTCACAACTGCGATTTGAATTTTTTTTGTTTGTAAAAACTCGTGTCTTTTGGTTTTATTATTGTGTTTTGTTATTTCTTATTTTTGTTTTAGTGTGTTTCAGGTTTTGTCAGTGTTCGTTATTTCAGGTGATATCTTCTATACTCTATCTTTCTACCTTAGAACATTGAGGA
This sequence comes from Populus pruinosa, assembly GCA_026413675.1. NCBI lineage: Eukaryota > Viridiplantae > Streptophyta > Magnoliopsida > Malpighiales > Salicaceae > Populus > Populus pruinosa. Next base: position 8,529,915 of record CM048598.1, read on the forward strand.
CAATGTCTCGTTTTGGTTGGGGGGAGAGGGTAGTAGTTGATAAAAAAAAAATTATTTTTCATTTCATAAAGCATGTGCATAATTGTTGTTACTAGGATGGCAGAGTAAAGGAATTTTTTTGTTAAAGTGACTCTTGAGACGCATCTTAGTAACCATTCTTAACAAGGTCTATTATAATACTTCCTGAAATATTCAGGTTTACAAACTCTCGTATTATTATCACTTAATTCTGCTCATATACTTATTTAACATGTATTCTTAAACCTTAATTTACACACACACACTTTAACATATGATTGTGGGTTGCATATTGGATTATTACATTATTTATGTTCTTTTGTTAAAGGTAACAACTAAGGGAAAGGGATTGTATATAATAAAAAAAAACAAAAAGAAAAAAAAAGAAAAAAAAATGATGATAATAAAAATGTAGATAAGTTTGGTTTTGTAGCCTCCCTAACCTAAGCAATTAAGCCCGAAGGGGTGTTTTAACACCTAATACCCCAAAGTCAACTGACTTGGGAGCTATTGGCCCAACGCTTGTTACATGGGTTGAGGAGAAAAGCTTAAGGGAATCAAACATTGCACTATCTACATATCAGTATCTGTGACCCGAGTTACTAAGCTCGTAGGGGTGTCTTAACACCTAATGCCCTAAGACCAACTGGTCTGGGAGTCATTAGCTGAAAGCTCGTTACATGGGTTAAAGATGCATGATGTTTTTAAATTATATGTATATATATTTAAAAAAGAAAAAGAAAAAAAGGACAAAAATAATAATCCCAACCCAAGGAAGTTAACCTTAAACATTAGAACAAAAATTTTGTTTTCTTCCAAGAAAAGCCCCATAATGATGTGTTGATACATTGAGCACAAAAGAAAGGTTTATTAATATCTTGTTAAGTAGTATTGAGCAGATATATAAATTTAATAAGAGTTTGTTTATCTGGATAGATTAATGGAAGTTAAATGATGAATACCTTACTTTGTGAAATTTGCAAATTTGTTTTCTATTTTAACGCTTTGATTACTAGGGACTAGTAATAAGCTGGTTGAGGGGTGTGATTAGTACTTAAAAGTGCATTTTTATCATGGTTTTATATCATCATTTTGCACTTGAAGTATCAATAACTCCTTAACTAAAATATGTTTTATAATAATGTATCTAATAATATAAGATACCTATAATTTATGGTAAATGTCTATTTTTAATGCAGGTCTATCACATAAATGAAAGGATTGATTGATGACTTGAAGAACTTAAATTGCATGGATAAAGAGATGGTCAAACTTAGAGAAGAGATGTCGGTGCAATCCAAACCGGAATACTGTTCGGTAATTGGGCCATATCTGGAGCTACAGATCTCAGATTTAGGTCCAATTTATATGGATGGAAAGGTAAGACATAGGCCTACAACTTTCATATGGAGCCCAATATCTAAAAAGGCCATTATCAAGTCCAAATTGTAGCAACAACAAAGAAGCCCGAATATGTCTTCCAGCCCGAGCACTGTTCGGTATTTGGGCCATATCTGGAGTTCTAGAAGTCCAAATGAGCTGAATTGTTTACACAAGAAAGCTGAGACAATTTCCTACAACTTTCATGTTTTCACCTTGCTCCAGTTTTGACGTTATCAATGACGTTTTGGGCAGACAAGAGAAGATAAGGATTGTCACCAAGTCAAAAGTTGGCCACCCACTTATCAATTAGTCATCAAATCAATAGTTCCCAATTTTGGCCTATAAAAGGAGGCATTTGCCATGCATTTAGGCATCTTGGTGTTCAGATCAAGATCATGCTCTTCCTTTCTCTCTTTGTATTTTTTGTAATTTTTATGCTTTGCTTTCATTAATATCAAGTTTATGCTTTTCATTTTCTTTCCTTTACTTAGTTAGCTTTTATGTTCTTATTTTGTTTATTTATTTTTCTTTCTTTCATTATGTCTAGCTAAGTTAATTATGTCAAGGTGAAAAGGTTACACTAATGGTGTAAGAATAAGTATAATGTAAACTTAATATGGACTTTAATGTTTGATACTAACATGTTTTATATTTGTTATCTTATTTACTCTTTAATACTTTGCTTGTTAAATGATTAATCTTGATTTATGTTGTATAACACTTGGTACAACAAATGCTTGGCACTTTCATAGCCCATAATGTATGGTATAACCGACACCTGAGCTATGGAAGGAACTTGATTTGTTGTTAACATAAGTTATAATCATGAATGCTTGACGAGATTTACAAGTATTAGCATTAATTGAATAAGATGACTAATGTAATCATGTTAATAATATATAATCTGATTGGAACCTCCTTTGTGTGTGGTTTCCAATTCAATAATAAGAGTTTATACTATACTTGTTTGATATACCATTAGTGGAACCTCTAACCTTGACATTTGTTATTATTATTGTTTAATCCTTACTTTAATATTTCATCTCTAAGTTCTCATCATCATCATTTTCTTCTTCTTCTCTTTCTTTATTATTATTATTATTATTATTATTATTATTATTATTATTACTACTACTACTACTACTACTAGTATTATTATTATTATTATTATTGTTATCGTTATTACTATTATTGTTGTTTTATAATTGTTGTTTATAATTTGTACAATTAACCTCCCTGTGGTTCGACCCCGGTCTTGCCGGGTTATTTATTACTTCGACACTCCTGCACTTGGGAGAAGACATCAACCTTTTAGTCGTGTCATAGGGCTTGTAACAGAAATTCCATCTATTAAAAGGTTGACTAGCATGACAACATATTATAATGTCTATCATCTCTATAAAAAAAAAAAAAAAAAAAGAAATATGAGAGTCTCTCACCTTCACTACTTAACTAATGCTGCAATTAAACCATGATCGATACTTATGCGTTTTAGGTAACCAATCTTGAAAAATCTATCCTTAATTAAATAAGGATGAAAATGATCATCTAGTCCATCAGAGCATGATGACAAGGTTTAACCAAATCACCATGAAATATTCATAAAAAAAAATATGAACATAATTATTAACAACATTTATAATTTATCATGTGATCATGTTATATAAAAATATCTATTACTCATCAAGCCCAAATATCATTGGATTGATGCATGTACAACAATCATAAGACTAATAAATCATCACGACCTGAAAATAATGAGGACTCATTCTCTCACATGCCATGACATCTATTTATGGATCCACCTCCCCTAGTTTGACATGTACAAGTATAAACAGTGTTAAAGCATTAAAAAAACAACTTAACATAAAGATATGAAATAAAAACCTTAATTTAAAATAAAATTTTTCACTTACATTGTCTACTTTGACATGTTTTTCTATTATGACCAGTTACACCGCATAACCCATATTTATTTTGTGTATGCCCCTTGATTAGTACTTAAAAGTGCATTTTTATCAAGGTTTTATATCATCATTTTGCACTTGAAGTATCAATAATTCCTTAACTAAAGCATGTTTTATAATAACATATCTAATAATATAAGATACATTTAATTTGTGGTTAATGTTCATTTTAAATGCAGGCCTATCATATAAATTAAAAGATTGATTGATGGGTTTAAGAACTAAAATTGAAAGGATAAAGAAATGGCCAAACTTAGAAAAGAGATGTTGGTGCAGTACAAACAGGAACACTATTCGGTAATTGGGTCATATCTGAAGCTGCAGATCTCGGATTTAGGTCTACTTTATATGGATGGAAAGACAAGAGAAGATAAGGATTGTCACCAAGTCAATAGTTGGCCACCCACTCATCAATTAGTCATCAAATCAATAGTTCTCAATTTTGGCCTATAAAAAAAGGCATTTACCATGCATTTAGACATTTTGGTCTCCAGATCAAGATCATGCTTTTTCTTTTTCTCTTTGTATTTTTGTAATACTTAAGTTTTATTTTCATTAATATCTTGTTTACGCCTTTCATTTTCTTTCCTTTACTTACTTAACTTTTATCTTATTTATGTTCTCATCTCGTTTATTTATGTTTCTTTCTTTTCATTATGTTTAGCTAAGTTTATTATGTCAAGGTAAAAGGTTACACTAATGGTATAAGAATAAGTATAGTGTAAACTCAATATGGACTTTAATGTTTGATACTAACATGTTTTGTATTTGTTATCTTGTTCACTCTTTAATACTTTGCTTGTTAAATGACTAATTTAGATTTATGTTATATAACACTTGGTACAACAAATGCTTGGAATTTTTATATCACAACTGTATGGTATAACCTACATTTGTGCTATGAAAAGAACTTGATTTCTTGTTAATATAAGTTACAATCATGAATGCTTGACAACATTTACAAGTATTAACATTATTCGAATAAGATTATTAATGTAATCATGTTAACAATTTATAATCTGATTGGAACCTCCTTTGTGTGTGGTTTTCAATTGAATAATAAGAGTTTATACTATACTTGTTTGACATACCATTAGTGGATCCTCTAACCTTGACATTTGTTGTTATCATTGTCTAATCCTTACATTGATCTTCTATCTCAATGTTCTCATCAACTTCTTCTTCTTTTTTTATTATTATTACTCTTATTATTACTATTACTATTTTTAATATTCTTACTATTATTATTGTTGTTGTTGTTACTATTATTGGTGTTTATAATTGTTATTTATAATTTATTTAATTAACCTCCTTATGATTCGACCCTAGTCTTGTTGGGTTATTCATTACTTCGACACTCCTGCACTTAGAAGAAGACATCAATATTTTGGTCATGTCGAGTTTTTGGCGCCATTGCCGGGGAGGTAAGTTTTTATACAAATTATAGTATTTATTTTATTTTTTCTTTTAGCTTTTCTTATATATAACTTTGTTTCTTTTCTCTTGTTTCTTCTTTTTTTTTTATTTTCTTCTTCCTTTTATTCTATTCCTACACATGCATGAGAGTGTGGTCACGTAATTAAATGGTAGACTTTGTAGGGTATCCTCATCATTTTTAGAAACTATAGTCGAAGAAGATAATCAATTGCTTCATAATGATAATAATGAGAATAACCGTGTTAGAACACTTAGAGACCACATGAATCCCATAAGAACAAGTGCACCATCATACATAGTTTTTCCTCCTGATACATCTCATTTTAATTTTAAGCCAGACATTATTCAACTTTTACGTTCTTTTCATGGCTTAGATTTAGAAAATCCATACTTGCATTTAAGAGAATTTCAAGAGGTCTGTAACACCTATAATGACTCAAATTGTAGCATGAACATTATCAGATTAAAGCGTTTTCCTTTTTCATTAAAAGATAAAGCTAAAACATGGCTATAAAATTTAAGACCAAGATCCATTCGTGCTTGGGATGAAATGCAACAATAGTTTTTAAAGAAATTTTTTCTATCTCACAGAACAAACTCTTTCAAAAAATAAATCACCACTTTCACTAAAAAACCAGGAGAAATATTTTACCAATGTTGGGATAGGTATCGAGACTTGCTTAATACTTGCCCTCATCATGGTTTTGAAATATGGAGATTGGTTTTATATTTTTATGAAGGTTAACACCTAAAGATAGGCAAATGGTTGAATTGATGTGCAATGAAACTTTTAAAGATAAAGACCCTAATGAAGCAATGAAGAACTTAGACTTGTTAGCTGAAAATGCTCAAAATTAGGATACCGCGGGTACTTATGAGGCACCGAGTAAAAATCAACCTCATACATCTAGTGGAGGTATGTACAACCTTAGGAAAGATCATAACCTCCAAGCCAAGTTTGCATCTTTAGCTAGAAAAGTCGAGGCACTAGAATTGAAAAAAAAGTGATCAATTAAAATATGTTGAAAACATCGTGTAATAACTTAGCTTCTTAATGCACATAAAAAAAGTAAGTTATTACAAACTCTGAAGAAGCTCAAAAATGCATTAGGATGGACCATAGTTGACATAAAAGGAATTAGTCCTTTGATTTTTACACACATAATTTATTTGGAGGAAAATGCTAAACCCTCTAGGGAAATGCAATGAAAACTCAATCCTAATATGAAAGAAGTAATGAAAAATAAAGTCATTAAGCTTCTAGATAATGGAATCATTTATCCTATTTCTGACAACAAATGAGTAAGTCCTACCCAAGTTGTACCCAAGAAGTCTGGAGTCTCTATGATAACAAATGAGAACAATAAGTAATTCCCACCAGGACTGTTACTGGTTAGCGCATATGCATTGACTATAGAAAAGTTAATTCAATGACTAAAAAAGATTATTTTCCTTTACCTTTCATGAATCAAATCCTAGAAAGAGTTATCAGTCATGAATTTTATTGTTTCCTAAATGGCTATTCAAGTTACAACCAAATTAAAATTGCAATAGAAGATCAAGAGAAGACTATTTTCACATGTACATTTGGTACTTTTGCATATTAAAAGATGCCTTTTAGATTATGTAATGCACCGGCCACGTTTCAAAAATGTATGCTTAGTATATTTAGTGATATGGTTGAACATTTTCTTGAGATTTTTATAGATGATTTTTCTATTTTTGGCAATTCATTTGATGATTGTTCGACTAACTTAGAAAAGGTTTTGAGTAGGTGTGAAGAAAAGAATCTTATACTGAATTGGAAAAAATGTCACTTTATGGTAAAAAACGGCATTGTATTTGGTCACATTATTTCATCAAAAGAAATTGAGGTTGACAAATCCAAAATCGAGTTAATTGCTAACTTACCAACACCAAAATCTATTAAAGATGTTAGATTATTATTAGGACATGCTCGTTTTTATAGAAGGTTCATCAAAGATTTTAGTGTAATATTTAAACCCTTAAGTAACCTTCAAACAAAGAATAATATTTTGAATGGACTGAACATTATGAAGAAGCCTTTGTTAAACTCAAAAACTTACTTACATGTACTTTTGTCATTCAACTTGTTGATTAGTAATCCTTTTGAAATAGTGTGTGACGCTAGTGATTATGTCGTATGTGCTGTTTTGGGACAAAAAAAAGATAAGAAATCTCATGTGATTTACTATGCAAGTAAAACTTTAAATAGTGCTCAAATGAATTACACCACCATTAAAAAAGAATTAATTGCAGTAGTATTTCCATGTGAAAAATTCAGGTCTTATCTTGTTGGCTCACTTGTTATTATTTTTAGTGATCATGCAGCATTGAAATATCTTCTTTTTAAAAAAGATTTTAAGGCTAGATTGGTGTGGTGAATTTTGTTAATTCAAGAATTTGATATCACAATCAAAGATAAGAAAAGCACTGAAAATGTTGTCGCAGATCATTTGTCAAGATTAACAATAGATTCGAAAACTGAAATCACACCAATCGATGATTACTTTCAAGATGAATCTTTATTTTCTGTCTCTACAATGCCTTTGTTTACTAATATTGTTAATTTTCTTATTTCAGGATAATTGCCAACTCACTAGAATACCCAAGATAAAAGAAAGTTCTTTAACAAAGTAAAGAACTTTTATTGGGATAACCCATATTTATTTAAATATTGTCCTAATCAAATATTTCGGAGATGCATTCCTAACAATGAAATAAGTAGTGTCACTAAATTTTAACATTTTAAGGCATGTGGGGGCCATTTCTCATCAAGAAAGACAATTGTAAAAGTCTTACAAAGTGGATTTTATTGGCCCACCATGTTCAAGGACTCACATGCATTCTACAAGTCTTGTGAAAATTATCAAAAGTTGGGATCTATTTCAAAATGTTACATGATGCCTTTAAATACTATTCTTGTCATTGATATCTTTGACTGTTGGGGTATAGATTTCATGGGTTCATTTCCTTCATCATTTGGTTTTATGTACATATTAGTCGCAGTAGATTATGTTTCAAAATGGATAAAGGTAATTCCAAGTCAAAACAATGATCACAAAATAGTAATAAGTTTTTGTAAAAAAATATTTTGAGTCGATTTGGAATCCCACGAGCCATGATAAGTGATGGTGGAATATATTTTTGCAACAAGCCATTTAAGTCTTTAATGAAGATATATGAAATCACACACAAAGTTGTCATCCCTTATCACCCTCAAACAAGTAGACAAGTAGAGCTTGCTAATAGAGAGATTGATTACTACTTAAAAGTGCATTTTTATTAAGGTTTTATATCATCATTTTGCACTTGAAGTATCAATAACTCCTTAACTAAAGCATGTTTTATAATAACGTATCTAATAATATAAGATACCTTTAATTTATGATAAATGTTTATTTTAAATGCAAGCCTATCACATAAATGAAAGGATTGATTGATGAATTTAATAACTGAAATTGAAAGGACAAAGAGATGGCTAAACTCTGAAAAGAGATGCCGGTACAGTCCGAATTGGAATACTGTTCGGTAATTAGATCATATCTAGAGTTGTAGATCTCAGATTTAGGTCCACTTTATATGGATGGAAAGGTAATACATAGACCTACAACTTTCATATGGAGCCCAAGATATAAAAAAGGTCATTTTTAAGTCCAAATTGGAGCAACAAAAAAGAAGTCTGAATTTGTCTTCCAGCCCGAGCACTGTTCAGTGTTTGGCCCATATCTAAAGTTCTAAAAGTCCAAATGATCTGAATTATTTACACAAGACAGCTGAGACAATTACCTACAACTTTCATATTTTCAAGTGGTTCCAATTTTGACGTTATCAATGACGTTTTGGGCAGATAAGAGAAGATAAAGATTGCCACTAAGTCAAGAGTTGGCTACCCACTCATCAATTAGTCATCAAATCAATAGTTCCCAATTTTGACCTATAAAAGGAGGCATTTTGCCATGTATTTAGGCATCTTGGTTTCCAGATCAAGATCATGCTCTTGCTTTCTCTCTTTGTATTTTTTGTAATGTTTATGCTTTGTTTTCATTAATATCAAGTTTATGCCTTTCATTTTCTTTCATTTACTTAGTTAACTTTTATCTTATTTATGTTCTTATTTTGTTTATTTATTTTTCTTTCTTTTATTATGTCTAGCTAAGTTTATTATGTCAAGGTGAAAAGGTTACACTAATGGTGTAAGAATAAGTATAGTGTAAACTTAAAATGAACTTTAATGTTTGATACTAACATGTTTTGTATTTGTTATCTTGTTCACTCTTTAATACTTTGCTTGTTAAATGACTAATCTTGATTTATGTTGTATAACACTTGGTACAACAAATGCTTGACACTTTTATAGCCCATACTGTATGGTATAATTGACACCTGAGCTATGAAAGGAACTTGATTTGTTGTTAACATAAGTTATAATCATGAATGCTTGACGAGATTTACAAGTATTAGCATTAATTGAATAAGATGACTAATGTAATCATGTTAACAATCTATAATCTAATTGGAACCTCCTTTGTGTGTGGTTTCCAATTAACTAATAAGAGTTTATACTATACTTGTTTGACATACCATTAGTGGATCCTCTAACCTTGACATTTATTGTTATCGTTGTTAAATCTTTACGTTAATATTCCATCTTAAAGTTCTCATCTTCTTCTTTTTCTTTTTCTTCTTCTTTTTCTTTTTTATTATTATTATTATTAGTATTACTACTACTACTACTACTACTACTACTACTACTATTATTATTGTTGTTGTTGTTGTTGTTGTTGTTGTTGTTGTTATTACTATTATTGTTGTTGTTGTTGTTATTGTTGTTGTATTATTGTTATTTCTAATTTGTATAATTAACCTTCCTATGGTTCGACCCCAGTCTTGCCGGGTTATTTATTAATTCGACACTCCTGCACTTAAGAGAAGACATCAATTTTTTAGTCGTGTCAGAGATCAAACACATTTAGGAGAAAACAGTGAACCCTAATAGGAAATATTAGTCTTTAAGATTTAATGATGCACTTTGAGCTTATCGAACTGCTTATAAAACATCATTAGTTATGTACCTTATAGACTAGTCTATGGAAAACCTTGTCACTTGCCTGTGGAACTTGAACATAAAGTTTATTGGGCTATTGGAGCTTTCAATTCAAATCTTAATGATGTTAATCAACTACAAAAATTACAAATAAATGAGCTTGAGAAAATAAAAAATGATGCATATGAAAATTTAAGAATTCATAAAGCAAGAATCAAAAAGTTTCATGACAAGAAAATACTGAGAAAAATATTCAATGTTGATCAAAAAGTCTTGCTTTTTAATTTTTAAATGTATTTATTTCCTGAAAAACTAAGATCAAGATGGAGCAGTTCTTTTATTGTAAAACATGTGTATTCATATGGGGCCTGTAATATCGAGAATCCAAAGAATTGCAATGTTTTCAAGGTAAATGGACATCGTTTGAAAGTTTACTTTAATAATTTTTCAGTTGAAAATGACTCTATTGAATTGGGTGATCCTGTATATCAAGATTGATTATTTTTTCCTCATATTATTTTTGTGTTTCTTTTTGAGTGATTTTTGCTAGTTTCTCTTACCCCGATCAAATGGCAGACAACAGTACTCCGTGACTTAAGTCGGTTCTTTCAGTTTTCCATAATAATTGATATATATATATATATATATATATATATATATATATATATATATTTGTGCAATTCTTTGAATTTCTCTTTCAATTCTCATTTGAAAATGGACACTAATCTTGAAAAAATAAAAAAGTATTTTCCTGCTCTGCCTCAGAATGCGATTACAAAAAGTAGTTTCCCATAATAATGTTATGCAAAAAGACTGAAAGTCTATCATCGATGTGCCAGATAGACTTGTAATATACAATGTCATTCTTTAGGAATGATATCTATAAACCGTGAAGATAAAATACAATTCATTAAGAATGACCTCAATAAGGAGTCTTTAGATAATCTTCTATTAACTTTTGAGACGCATCCTAATGAAGATGTGTATCATGCAATTCATGATTTATGGCTCTATTTTCATAAAGAATATGATCGACTTAGTCTTGGAAGTCTAACTAAAAAATACCCTGTTTGCCAGTTTTTAAGAAAACTAAATGGGAAGCCTATCCCTAACCTATAGAGAGCGTTTAAGTCGTTCTTGGATGTAAAACCAAGGGAAGATATGAGCCACAATCACAACTACCTGTACATACACATGCTTTTTTAAAAATAAATAAATAAAAAGAGAGAGAGTGTGTGTGTGTGAGACTCCAGCTGGCCTACATATAGGTGGTATGATTGCCTTTTTAATTTCTCATCTATAAAATCCTATCTTTCTTCTTTTCATTTCTACTCAACCCATACATTCAACAAATATAGAAGTGTGTAGAAATGGCAAGTTTCTCAGGTTATCACATAAGAAATATTTGTTTTTCAATGGATCTAGTCGTAGGAAAGAAAATGAGTTTTAGAATCAGCAAATCATCTTGGTTAGATGCTAGATGAGAGAAAGATTTATTTAGTGTATGGGGGAGACAGTTTTAGGTTAATGAGAGGTGTGTTAATAGGTGCATTTTTAGGAGGTAGTCAAGTTTTGAGGGTCCTCCCCAAAGCTTTAGCACAAGGGGACATCATTAAAAAAACAATTGGAGTGGAGCTACAGGTCTCCATAATGTCTGCTCGAATAAATGCAATGTTTAACTATGTTAATGCCTTCATTGCCTTACTAGATGGTTTGGGCACATTGGAAGAGATCTTTCATATTTTCTTTTGAGCCCAACTACTGATGTAACCATATTATTCGATAGTTTCACCCATATTTACCTAATGTTTTGTCCATGTTTTATATGTAAAATGCCTTGATATTCTTTGTTTTATGTTTTAAAGGCACTTTTGGATGAAAAATACAAAAAGGAGTAAATTGGAGATAATTGGCAGATTTGACGTTCAGTCAATGTTTTGTGCAGAGCGTGAGTTCTAGAGATCGAAATGAAGTGGTTCTAGTGGCAATAAAAAGCTAACATCCATACCTTTCTGGAAATGTAATGCAAGAAAAATAAAAAGAGGAAGATCATGGAAATCACATCCTTCAAAGTCAAATCTCGCATTCTGCCACTGTTGACCTTTGTCTATTCAAAATTCAATATTTGGAGCTATAGAAGTCCAATTTATGCAAACTCAATTTTTTTGGATTCCTGACTCAAAGGACTATAAACGCTCCAAATTTCATCCAAAAATGAAGTCATATGAGGGAGATATGATTTTTCAAAGATGACAAATGAATTCTGCCAGCAATCAGGTTTCGTGAAGAAATGAGTCCAAATTACGTTTCGAAGCTTCTAAACCGTCATCCAAGTTTTTATATCAGCAATTTAGCTCCTCTAAGTCAGAGTTTGAAGATTTCATGCAAGGCTATTTCTCTTTTTTAGGAAAAATAGTTATAGAAGTACTTAAATGTCAATTGTCAACTTAAGGGAGGACTACTTTGTAAATTAGGAACTAGGGTTTCTTAGCATATAAAAAGAAAGAGAGAGAGGAGAGAAGGGGGCAGCAGCCAGAAGTGAAGAAACACAAATTCTCTCCTCTATAAACCCAAAAAATCATGCTCTCTTCATTCTTTAAGAGTAGTTGTTCAATGGTTATGCAAGGCTAAGCTCTTTTCTTGGTTGCAAGGACACAACAAACCTTCGGATTTCAAGAACCGTGAGATTTATTCTTCCTTTTATTTTTAGTTTATATTATGAATAAGTATGGTTGTTTTCCTATGCATATTTTCTATGATTGTTATTGATAATTGCTAGAGCGGAACTCTAAGTTATTATTGTAAACAATTTATTGCTAAGTTTGATATCAAAACCGGAGTTGTGATGTATGAACTTGTGAAGCAACTAAGCTTGATAATTGTGGCGGAACTACATTATTAAACTTAGGGAAAACACTCAAATATCTAGTTCTTAGGGCTGCCATTGAACTAAATCATTAATGCGGACATTGTGATTATTTGTTGGTTAGGGTTAATTATACGGCAGATCCGTTAATTAACCAACATTAAGAAAAGATAAAAATTCAGAATATAAATTGTAGTTTTGTTTTAAGGATCGGTTCTAATTTCCATTGGTGGATGTGTGCTTGCAACCAAGGTTTGTTTTCTTGATAAATTTCGATTTCAATTGATTTTGTTTGCTAGTTTAATTTCTTCCATAGTTTAGATCATCACAAATCAAAACCCCCCAATTGCATAACGTATAGCATAAAAATCTGAACTAAATCTTCCTTGTGGGATCGACCCCTTGCTTGCTCTATATTATCTTGTGTGTTGTGTTTTAAGCTAGGGTAATTAATTTGTGCGACCACGACATCGCAACAACTACATATTCACCATAAACCTATAGATCTATTAAATGTTAATGGTTATTATGATAAGTTATTGTCATTTCTTGACAATGTTGTGGAATAAGAATTTCTAACATCTTTTGCATGACAAATCATAATCTCTGCTACTACTATTGAACAATTGATTGACCAATTACAATCTTTCATTCCTGTAATTGATCCCTTCATGAGTCGTATAAATTGGTAATCTAAGAAAAGCTGTAAAAAGTTTAGATTGAATTTGAGTCTTTATTTTTGAATCTTTGTGTCTTTTGGTTTTATTAATAACATAATATTTGTGTTTTGTTATTTCTTGTATTTGTTTAAATGTGTTTTAGGTTTGTTAATGTTCGTTATTTAAGGTGATGTCTTCTGTACTTTATCTTTCTACCTTAGAACATTGAGGACAATATCTCGTTTTGGTTGGAGGAAGAGGCTAGTAGTTAACAAAAAAACATTAACTAATTGTGCAAAATTATTGTTACTAGGATGGTAGAGTAAATGAGCTCTTTTGTTAAAGTGACTCTTGAGACGCATCTTAGTAACCATTCTTAACAAGATCTATCATAATATTTCTTGAAATATTCAAGTTTACAAACTTTCTTATTATTGTCACTTAATTATGCTCATATGCTCATTTAACATGTATTCTCAAACCTTAATTTTCACACACACACTTTAACATATGATTGTGGGTTGCACATTGGATTATTACATTATTTATATTTTTTTTGTTAAAGGTAACAACTAAGAAAAAGGGATAGTATATAATTTAAAAAATAAAAATAAAAAGCAAAATAAAAATAAAAATAAAATAATGATAATAAGAATGTAGATAAGTTTGGTTTCGTAGCCTCCCTAACCTAAGCAATTAAGCCTGAAAAGGTGTTTTAACACTTAATGCCCTAAAGACAACTGACTTGGGAGCTATTGGCCCAATATTTGTTACATAGGTTGAGGAGAAAAGCTTAAGAAAATCAAATATTGCACTATTTACGTATTAGTATCGGCAACCCGAGTTACCAAGCTCGTAGGGGTGTCTCAACACCTAATGCCCTAAAACCAACTGGTCTGGAAGTCATTAGTTGAAAGTTCGTTACATGGGTTAAAGATGTAGGTGTTTAAGTTATATGTATATATATTAAAAAAATAAGAGAAAAAAAAGAAAAAATAATAATCCCAACCTAAGGAAATTAAGCTTAAACATTAGAACAAAAATTTTGTTTTCTTCTAAGAAAAGCCTCATAACTATGTGCTTATTAATATCTTATTTAAGAGGTATTGAGCAGATATTTAAATTTAATGAGAGTTTGTTTATTCAAATAGATTAATGAAAGTTAAATGATGAATACCTTACTTTATGGAATTTACAAATTGTTTTTGTTTTTTAACACTTTGATTACTATGGACTAGTAATAAGCTGGTTAAGGGGTGTGATTAATACTTAAAAGTGCATTTTTATCAAAGTTTTGTATTATTATTTTGCACTTGAAATTTCAATAACTCCTTAACTAAAGCATGTTTTATAATAACATATCTAATAATATAAGATACCTTTAATTTATGGTAAATGTTTATTTTAAATGCAAGCCTATCACATAAATGAAAGGATTGATTGATGAGTTTAAGAACTCAAATTGAAAGGACAAAGAGATAGCCAGACTTAGAAAATAGATGTTGGTGCAGTACAAACAAGAACATTGTTCGGTAATTGGGTCATATCTGGAGCTATAGATCTCGGATTTAGGTCTACTTTATATGGATGGAAAGACAAGAGAAGATAAGGATTGTTACCAAGTCAAGAGTTGACCACCCACTTATCAATTAGTCATCAAATCAATAGTTTCTAGTTTTGGCCTATAAAGGGAAGCATTTACCATGCATTTAGGCATCTTGGTCTCCAGATCAAGATCATGCTTTTGCTTTCTCTCTTTGTATCTTTGTAATGCTTAAGTTTTATTTTTATTAATATCTTATTTATATCTTTCATTTCCTTTCCTTTACTTAATTAACTTTTATCTTATTTATGTTCTTATCTTGTTTATTTATGTTTCTTTCTTTCATTATATTTAGCTAAGTTTATTATATCAAGGTGAAAAGGTTACACTAATGGTGTAAGAATAAGTATAGTGTAAACTCAATATGGACTTTAATGTTTGATACTAACATGTTTTGTATTTGTTATCTTGTTCACTCTTTAATACTTTGCTTGTTAAATGACTAATCTAGATTTATGTTGTATAACACTTGGTACAACAAATACTTGGCACTTTCATAGTCCATACTATTTGGTATAACCGACACCTGATCTATGAAAGGAACTTGATTTGTTGTTAACATAAGTTATAATCATTAATGCCTAACGAGATTTACAAGTATTAATATTAATCGAATAAGATAACTAATGTAATCATGTTAACAATTTATAATCTGATTGGAACCTCCTTTATGTGTGATTTTCAATTGACTAATAAGAGTTTATACTATACTTGTTTGACATACTATTAGTGGATCCTCTAACCTTGACATTTATTGTTATCATTGTTTAATCCTTACGTTAATCTTTTATCTCAAAGTTCTCATCAACTTCTTCTTCTTCTTCTTCTTCTTCTTCTTCTTCTTCTTCTGCTTCTTTATTATTATTATTATTATTATTATTATTATTATTATTATTATTATTATTATTATTGATGTTGTTATTGTTGTTACTATTATTGTTTTTATTGTTGTTGTTGTATTATTGTTATCCATAATTTATACAATTAACCTCCATGTGGTTCGATCCCGGTCTTGCTGGGTTATTTATTACTTTGATACTCTTGCACTTGGAAGAAGACATCAATCTTTTTGTTGTGTCACTCATAAAATGGCAAGAACAATAACGATGATATCCATTTATGACATCACATTCTTAATTTTTGCATATATATATCTGAAATTATACACAATCCAATACATCTACCTGTGACATGTTGGAGAATCAAATATAAAAACCATGTTCAGTTATTATTCATTTCTTCTTTAACCAAAGCATAACAAAACAAAAAAGCCATATTATTTTTTTATAAGTAACTGCAATCAAGATTTTGCCTTTTATTTTCCATATAAGTGAATGTCTAATGTAATCATATTATTTGACAGTTTTACCCATATTTACTTAGTATTTTGCCTATGTTATATCAATATAATGTCTTGATATTCTTTATTTTATGTTTTGAAGGCACTTTTGGATGTAAAATTCAAAAAGAAGTAAATTGAAGATAATTGATAGATTTAACATCCAATCGATATTTTATGTAGAGCTTAAGCTCTAGAGGTCAAAATGAAGTGATTCTAATGGCATTAGAAAGCTAACATTTATACCTTTCTATACATATATGGCAAGAAAAATAAAAAGAAAAAAAGCATGAAAATTACAGCCTTTAAAGACAAATCTAGCATTTGTCAATGTTGACTTTTAGCCAGAGTTAGAGAAATCTATTAGATGTAAAATTAATTTTAATAGATTCCTGCCTTGAAGGCCTATCAACCTATCAAATTTAATAGAAAACGATCTCATATAAAATAGATATGATATTTTTAAGATGACACATGAATTCTGCTAGTAGACAGGTTTTATGAAGAAACAAGCTCAAAGTACCTTCAAAGTATCTAAGTCGACATCCAGATTTTTATTTCGGTAATTTAACTCCTCTAAGTCCAAAGTCAAAACTTGAAGATTTTATGTAAGGTCATTTTATTTTATTTTTGAAAAATAGTTATTAAAATACTTAAATGTAAATTGTTTACTTAGAAAATGGCTATTTTGTAGGAAAGGAGGATTGTGGTTTCTTATCAAATAAAAAAAAAGAGAGAGAGAAAGGAAAGGAAGGGTAGTGAGAAAGAGAAGAAAAACACATCATTTCCTTCAAAAACCTGAAAACATGCATTCCTTTTTCCTTTTAATTAGTTGTTCAATAGACATGCAATGCTAAGCCCTTTTCTTGGTTTCAAAAACATATAAACCTTTAGATTTCAAGATCTGTGAGATTTATTTTACCTTTTCCCTTTAGTTTATATGATGAATATGTTTGTTTTTCTATATTTATTTTCTATGATTGTTTATTTTAATTACTAGAGCGAATTCTATGTTATTAATGTAAACAATTTATTGCTAAGTTTACTATCAAAATTAGAGTTATGGTATATAAACTTGTGAAGCAACTGAATTTAATAATCATAGAAGATCTATATTACTAATCTTAGAAAAAATATTTGATTAAATTAAACATGTCCTGTATACATTTATGTGTCTAGATTAATCAACTTCTATAGTTCTTAAGGTTGTTATTCAATTAAATTACTAGTACGGACACTATGGTTGTTTGATGGTTAGGGTTAGTTATACTGCGAATCAGTTAACTAACTAATATAAAGAAAAAATAGATATTCAGAATATAAATTAATGTATTATTTTAACGATTGGTTTTAATTTCTATTGCTGGATGTCTACTTGAAACCAAGATTTGTTCTCTTGATAGTTTTCTGATTTATTTAATATAGTTTGATTATTTTATTCTGATATAGCCTACGTAACCTCAAAACCCCTTTAAATTACATATTATCTAGCATAAAGATCTGAACTAAACTTTTCTCATTAGATCAACCCCTTACTTGTTCTATATTATCTTGTTTATTTAAACTAAGTTAATTAATTTGTGTGACTACGACATCACAATAGTGTTGTCAATACTTATTAGTGGACAAGTTTGTTGAAGCCTCTGAATTGAAGTTCTAAACGCCCACAATTCTCTTTCAAATACTACTATATCACCATCATCCATTATATGATCCTACTCAATAGTTATACTAGAATTTGATTATTTTAGAGCTAATAACATCCTAATAAACATTAGCAAAGATTCCTCATATAATCCGAACAACCTCTCAATATATTTTGTTTAGCCAACCAAAATTTTTTATATAATATATTATACAAAAATCTCTATTGATAATTGCTTGAATGGTTGCAATTATAATACTTATTTCAACTTTGACAATGTTTAACATCATATTGGTAATAAAATCAGAGCCAATCTAATGGTGAGCTTGCATAAGTACTGAATTATAACATGTGTGAAAACTTTTTTAATTTTAAAATATCAAATGAATCAGAATTCTTGTGCTATTTCCCACACAAATACTATTAACATGATGGTTGATGCTTACACTGTAACTGCGTGGTTGAATGTTATACTTTGTATTAAAGTGAATTTTTTACATTTCCCCACTTACATGCATTGATTAAATCAGCCTTGGTTTGGAATACTTTTCCAACCTCTGACTCAATACTTAAGTTTGAATTCATATGACCCAAAGCCCAATCAAAGCTCATCTTATAAGTAGACCCACTAACATCTTCAAATTTAGAAATATTGGGTCTCATTATTTGGTTTATTGGCTTACTTTACTTATCTTCCTTAACTACATCATTAACATGATAATCATCTTCCTCATTACTGAGTTCAAATTCTTCATAACAATATGAAGTTGTTATCATACCTAATTGAGGTTCCATATGCACCATTTCTTGAACTAATATTAAGTTCATTGTATCACTAATTGTACTAGATGGACTTATTACATATGATGATTTTGTGGTCTATTGACTATGACTCGACACCCAAGTTAACTCCAAATTCGAAGAGTTTTCTATTTTAAATTTTCTACTTAAGTAAAGCTTTAATATTTGCAACTAGTTTGCTGTAATCAACCTAACAGTTGCATTAAAACTCGTATCACTAGTAATGGGCACACTAATATAACAATTCAGATGACACTCGCCTAACACCCAAATAATATCAACATCAAATTCTACCAAATTCCACCCAATTCCTAAACATATTAAATTTTTAAATTTGTCAAATAAATTGTTTAGTTTCAAGCTATATAAGTTGGTACTTCCTTTATGATATATAATATCATTATCATTATCGATGATTTTACCACCATAATAACATAAAATTCCCACTATAGAAAACATGTTCTATAAAAATCATAACAAAACACAAAGTTAATTTGTCAATATAGCAAATTATTCAAGTTACATTAAAAAATCTAAAATTAATAAAAATCATAAACTAAACCCTAACACTAACGTAATCAACACAACATAACTCATCGATTCTTCTTATTGAAAAAGATAATATACACACTTACTTAACTAATTTTATATTTAATTAATCTTTAATTAGGCAAAATCAACAAAAACCTTAACTGAAACCCTAAAATTTTTAGCCTAATAAATCCATAAATTAATCAAGTAAAATAACAAATTAATAGAGTGGAAGGTGAATATACTTCAAAATAGTTAAATAGGGTGTTTATGTGTGGTGGTGGTGACAGAAACAATGAGAGAAATCGCTGGTTGTCACAAATGGATGGGTAAAGAAAGAACTGATGGCTGAAAGAGAGAGAAATATAAGGTTTGTCATAAGGATAAAGTAAGGATTTTTTTTCTTTAATGTGAAGAGAAAGATTAGGTTGCCTGAGTTGAGAGCGATGCTAAGAGGATGAAGAACTAGTAGAAGATAGAATGAAGTAAGGGAAAAGAAAAGAAAGAGAAATTGTCTTGAAATTAATTAACCAAGCGACTGCACATTTGCTACATGCACAACCTATAGGTTGTGTATTTAGTACATATGCATTCACTCTTTGTGTACTAGAATGAGAATTATTTTCCAAACAATGCTAATTTAAGAAATAAGTTTTTTCATTATGCTAATATAGGAAAATACTTGATTTTTAACACTCTCACACACACATATAAATGGTTATAGCCCACGTGATTGGGTGGTGTGATGGGATATGATTAATCACATCTCATTACTCAAATGATATACTAGTTATAAATAGTCAATGCACCATTTGAGGTTAGGTTTTTTAAAAGGACTGAAAGCTTTGAATGTTAAAAGCTTTGCAAATAGCTGACTCCTCCCTCTTGTTTTGTACATTTTCATCATCCTAAAAAAAAATCTATTTTTTTTAAAAAAGGAACGAATCTAAGCAATTGATAAAAAGAGAAAAAAATATGGTTGTTAAACATAAATACCCAATGAACCTCATAAATTGATTCAAGGATCTAATTTGCTCTCACTTATACCCAATCAAAACCCAAACAAATCATAATGTCAATTCCAAAAATCCATGAATCCCAACCTTTGGTTCAAAAACTTTCATCTAGGATTACCTGTAAATCATAATGTTATTTCCATGTCATCTAACCATCATTCTCCTTAAGATCACCATAGAAAGTAACTCCTTCTTTATCTAACCAAAATCCAACCAAACCTTATAGTCAACATCATCGATAATAATATAAAAAGCTAAGAAACAAAAGGGGAAACCTAACTATTCATAATTGATAACCTCCCTCCTTGTAACGAGATCGAGATCCCCTTAGTAAATAGATCAGCATACTGAAACTTCATTAGGATCATTGACAACAGTGACATATAATCCACATATATTGAGTGAATAATATAAGTACACTATTGAGGGCCAAACCATAATTTCATAATATTGACTATGTCAAAATAGTAATTTTATTTTTATTTTATTTTTCTTACATGTATTTGTGATTAAAAACTAGTATACGTGTATGTGTATTTGTAAATATCTAGTTGAATGAAGTGTTTGCAACACGCCAAATGACACGACTAAAAGATTGATGTCTTCTCCCAAGTGCAGGAGTGTCGAAGTAATAAATAACCCGGCAAGACCGGGGTCGAACCACAGGGAGGTTAATTCTACAAATTATAAATAACAATTATAAACAACAACAATAGTAACAACAATAACAACAATAATAGTAGTAGTAACAATAATAATAATAATAATAATAATAATAATAATAATAATAATAATAATAATAATAATAATAATAATAATAATAGTAGTAGTAGTAGTAGTAGTAGTAGTAGTAGTAGTAGTAAAGAAAAAGAAGGAGAAGAAGAAGAAGAAGATGAGAACTTTGAGATGAAATATTAATGTAACGATTAAACAATGATAATAACAAATGTCAAGGTTAGAGGTTCCACTAATAGTATGTCAAACAAGTATAATATAAACTCTTATTATTCAATTGGAAACCACACATAAATGAGGTTCCAATCAGATTATAGATTGTTAACATGATTACATTAGTCATCTTATTCGATTAATGCTAATACTTGTAAATCTCGTCAGGCATTCATGATTATAACTTATGTTAACAACAAATCAAGTTCCTTTCCTAGCTCAGGTGTCGGTTATACCATACAGTATGAACTATGAAAGTGCCAAGCATTTGTTGTACCAAGTGTTATACAGCATAAATCAAGATTAATCATTTAACAAGCAAAGTATTAAAGAGTGAACAAGATAACAAATACAAAATATGTTAGTATCAAACATTAAAGTCCATATTAAGTTTACACTATACTTATTCTTACACCATTAGTGTAACCTTTTCACCTTGACATAATAAACTTAGCTAGACATAATAAAAGAACATAAATAAGATAAAAGTAAACTAACTAAATGAAAGGAAATGAAAGGCATAAACTTGATATTAATGAAAACAAAGCATAAATATTACAAAAAATACAAAGAGAGAAAGCAAGAGCATGATCTTGATCTGGAAACCAAGATGCCTAAATGCATGGCAAATACCTCCTTTTATAGGCCAAAATTGGGAACTATTGATTTGATGACTAATTGATGAGTGGGTGGCCAACTCTTGACTTGGTGACAATCCTTATCTTCTCTTGTTTGCCCAAAACATCATTAATAACGTCAAAATTGGAGACACTTGAAAACATGAAAGTTGTAGGCAATTGTCTCAGCTTTCTTGTGTAAAAACTTCAGCTTATTTGAACTTGTAGAACTCCAGATATAGCCAAAATACGGAACAATGCTTGGGCTGGAGGACAGATTCGGGCTTCTTTGTTGTTGCAATGATTTGAACATGAAAATGGTCTTTTTAGATCTTGGGCTCCATATGAAAGTTATAGGCCTATGTCTTACCTTTGCATCCATATAAATTAGACCTAAATCTGAGATCTATAGCTCCAGATATGACTCAATTACCGAACATTGTTCCTATTTGGATTGCACCGACATCTCTTTTCTAATTTTGGTCATCTTTTTGCCCTTGCAATTTAAGTTCTTAAAATCATCAATCAATCCTTTCATTTATGTGATAGGTCTGCATTTGAAATGAACATTTACCACAAATTAAAGGTATCTTATATTATTAGATATATTATTATAAAACATGCTTTAGTTAAGGAGTTATTGATACTTCAAGTGCAAAATGATGATATAAAACCTTGATAAAAATGCACTTTTAAGTACTAATCACCAAACATAAAGGGTTTGAAATCCCATGTAATTATGAGGAGAGGTAAGTATTATATCAATGTTCCATGATGAAAATGAGAGGATAAGATTGTAACTTAATTTTTTTAAATCACCCATAAGTAATTTATTTTAAGTAGTAGATTTCAAAACCTATGTTTTTCTTATTAGTTCACCTAAGAGCGGTTTGTTTTTAACCAATTTTATTTTTAAAAATCTTGTGTTTAATTAGTCCACCCACGAGCGATTTTTTTTTACCAATTGGTTTCTAAACCTTATTTTCTTATCAGTTCCTTAAAAAACAGTTTGTTTTTAACTAATCCTTTTAAAACTAGTGTGTTCTTACTAATTCACCTAAAAGCAATTCATTTAACAAATGTTTTCCTTTTAAATCTTATGTTGATTTAACTTTTATGGCTTGTTATTGATTGACCACTTAAAAAACATTTTTCCTTATTATATTGTCATATATGTAATTTCTTATATGATAATGTGTTACATGAATATATATATAGGGGATGGTTGGTCGATGATGATGATACTTTATATAGTTCGTACCTGATTCCATAAGGTTTGGCATATCTCCTTATGTTAAAAAGATGATAAAAATCAAGAATTTCAGCATTTATGTTTATGTAATTTGAATCTTCCTTGTTTATGTGTTTATTTTATTGTATGTGTTGTTGAGTCTTGAGAACATTATTTTTCCAAGGAAATGATTCATACGTATTTGTTTTTTTGCTTCTCTCCCCTCTTTTTTTTCCTTGTGCATTATAACTAGAGATTTTTTTATAATTAATGCATACATTATAATTGGCTTTAAGTCAGATGCTGCTAAGGTATTATTTGTTGAATTCATTTGAGCTCAACATAAATCAACTTTTTTCCTAAACTCTAGTAGATTAATTATTAGGTTACTAGTACAAATGATTATTATATTTTTTGTTTTATGTGGAAATTTTTATCCAACACGATCCTGCAATCATACAAGAACTAGAGTCGGACGATTATCAATATTGATAAAAGTTATTAGAATTTTTTGTTGATAAGAATGTGAATAAATGCAATAACATTGTAATTAGTAATAGAATAAGTGATTAAGAATATTTTCTTCATGGATATAAAAAATAATTTTATGATTTTAAAAAGTAATTTATACGAGTTAAGTTATAAGTATATTTGATATAACAACAACAACAACAACAACAACAACAACAACAACAACAATAATAATTCAAAGAAACATTAATAATAAAAAAAACAATATAAATTAGAATTAACATATGAAAATAAATAATTTTGAATACAAGTGTTAAATTGTTTAAAGATAATATATTTTATGTTATAATTGTTAACGATTTTATCAAGTTTATAATTATGTTTATTTTATTATCTAAAATAATCAATTGATTAAGAGTAAATACAAGATTTTAAAAGAGTGTTTATTTGTGAGGTGCAGCGTGCAACATGTCTTTTAAATAAATATAAGTCAAGTGTGTTTTTGGAAGTGTGGTAATGTAAAATAAGTTTGGGTTTTTTAAAAGTATAAGTCATTTAAGCACAATCTAGATCTATTGTATTTAAAATTATAATAAAAACTATTTTTTAAGTATTTTTTAATTAAAAATACATTAAAATTATAATTAAACTACAATCCCAAACACCACAGCATTACCACAATGGTGAATAAAATTTATGATTTAATTTTTATTTTTATTTCTATTTTTAATTGTCGTGCCTCATCCTCCTTAATCTCTTTGGAGCTTGGACCATTATGTTTTAAACACAAAGAAAAGTCGAGGGTTTTAACTACTTTCTTACATGATCCAATCTTTTTTTCCCCGACATTTCAGGTCTTCGATTAGAACCTCAGAGGAAAGTTTGTTGGTCTCTACTCTCTACGCACCAGCCGGTCCAACGTACTTTTCTACACTATAAAATTCAATAGCCCAGGGCACCTAACTATTTATTTCTTCATTCTAAAATCTAAAGTTTTATTATTATTATTATTAAGAACCTGTAATGATTGACTAGATATTAAATGAACTTTTCCTCACATTATTATTTCCTGAATAAGTAGTTTCTAATACATATATTAATTCAGATATAAATAATTTATACAAAATCTTAAAAGGATTTATTCTTATTACAAACCTTAATATCAAGAACGGTATTAAAATTCGGTAAGTTGAATCTCTGGAGTGTGCCGACGAAGATTTCGAATTCTTTTCTTACAGTGCCGTCTCGTGTTTTTCGGCACACACACACACGCACTAGATATACCATTACCGGATACACGGCCTGTGCTAGGCCAAGGCCACAAGATGCACCAATTTTTTTTTTTTTTAACTCAAAAAAGAATGCTGACCTGGATTTCATGGCCTCCCACGTCAAAACTTCTCTCGGGAGAAAAGCAAGTGTTCACCAGTAGCAAAATTATTTTGAATTCAAAAAAAATAAAGATGATAATTTTTAAAAAAATATTAGAATAATAATATATTAAATTAATGCCTAATCTACCAAGAAAATTTTGAAAAAAAAGGAATAGCTTATTCCATAATAAAAAAATTTTGACCTAAAAATAACTAAAATTTAAAAATAACATAATTCTTTTTTAAATATTAAGATAATAATATATTAGATTAATTCATATTTTATAATCTAACTTGTGAAACTCATGATATGAATTATAGACCTTAACATGTTTTTTTAAATTATTTTTTATTTAATAATATAATATATGAGCAAGGTAATAAAATTAATAATTTGATTTAATAACTTTGTTATTTCTAAAATTATTTTTTGTTTTATTATACCAAAAAAATCACAAAATCAACTATTAACTAAATATGAATGTGTTTGATTAAAATTATGATAAATTTATAAATATCAAACTAAAATAAATTATATAAGTTAATTCAAAACAAATAAAATGTTAAATAATCAAATTGAGTAAAAATTATCAAGAAAAATAAATAAGGTAAAAATAATCAAATGAAAAAAAATAATTTAGAAACACTGCTCTGGTTAGTCTAGCATGAATGGCCTAATAGAAGCCTAAGTGAGTGCGCCTAACGCAACCCATGCATGTAGGTCCATTATTATTTTTTCTTTTTAAAGGCACTACTTAGTTAAAAAAATAATAGGTATAACGTCGTTTACTGTCAAAAAATTCTTTCACAACCAAATTTGAGCAACTATTGCTTAAGAGTAAAATTAATCTACCATGACCTCTTTTTCTACCTTCAAATATCTAAAAATATTCTAAGAATCTTAAAAAACTTATTTTTTGTATTAAATTTTTATTTAATTGGTTAAAATTAAAAAAAATTAACTTAAATCAAAATAAAATTTTAAAACTTGATTTATTTTTTTGCAATAAAAAGTAAAAAAAAAAGATCTAAATGGAACTATTCTTAATAAATAAAACTCATCAATACTAAGAACAGTAAATTTCATCGATGAAAAATGAGTGTTTGTTAATTATTTCTCTCATTTAATATATATAATAACTTTTTATTTTTTTAAATTCAAATAAAAGAAAATTTAAGTTTTCGATCCAACCATGTAATTTAAAAAATAAAGAAACCAAAAATAATTTTTGACAAAACCAAAAGGCATAAAGATGCTAATAGTTTTTTTAAGGACCTTCAAATATTTCTCTAATATAATTTTAGTCCTTTTATTTTTAATTTCTCTTAGATAATAAAATTAAATTATTTTGTTTGGAATCTAGGCCGGGAAAATGGCAAGATAGGTTTTTGTGATTGATATAAACATATAAAAAATATATTAAAATAAATTATTAATTCTAAACCCTAATTAATCTAAAATTAAAAGAATCCAATTAAAAATAATAATAATCCATAACTAAGGGCAAAAACAAGAGCTAAAATTAACATTTCTTTTTTAAATAAAACTCAAAGGAAAGCTAATTTTCTCTTCCCTCCATTTTGGTCCCCTCACTTTTAATTCTTTGCAAAAAACTAAATTGAATCTTTTTTTGTGAAACTTAATACCAACCGGATGATGGGTTGCTTCCCAAGAAATTAATAAACTATATAAAAAGAAAATAAAAAATAAATTATTAATTTAAAATTCAAATTAATACAAAATCAATGAAATAAATTGGAAATAAAAAGAAACTATTGCAATCACACTGAATTAGATTGCTGAGCTCTTTTGGTTTTTTATATTTTTTAATATATATTGTGGCATTTCAGGTTACCATGGGGCTCCTCATCCATTTTGCTTCAAGACTGTATGATTAGAAATTGACAAAAAAAAAAAAATTGATGATGATGATATTTTACTGGCCTTCTTGCCAGTGTATGGAATGAACTTTTATATGGTCATGGACTTAATTTCGACAAGCCTTGATGAGGCTATCAGCAGTAGACCAGCGATTTTGGCGTTCACCAGGTAGAATAATGTCGTCCTATTTGACTCTAGTCCTTTAATTTTATTTCATCTTCAAGCCATGAATATGCCAAACCAAGGGGATCAATGTTCTTCACTCCACTAGGAAACTGGAAATAGGACTTCCTAGATATCATCCATCAGCTTATATATTCTAAATCAAATTCAGCAGATTATTGCTAAAAAGTTATTTAATTTAGTTATTAATTCAAACTGATAGATTGTGATTAAAGAGTTGCATTCTAACTGTTATTAACCAAAAAAAATATAAAATTCCAATAGAATTATCAAAGAAAAGTTTATTTCAATATATTACGGTAAACTTTATCGATAAAATAGTTTTTTATTATATTCATTATTAAATACTAACAAAAATATTCTTTCAATATATACTATATGCAAAACCAAGGGGATCAATGTTCTTCTCTTCACTAAGAAACTGGAATTAGAGCTTCCTAGATATCGCCATCAGCCTATACATTCTAAATTAGATTATTGCTGAAGGGTCATTCAATTTAGTTATTGACTCAAACTGATAGATTGTGATTAAAGAGTTGCATTCTAGCCATCACTAACAAATAAAAAGGTAAAATACAAATAAAATTATTAAAAAAAAGTTTATTTCAATAAATTATGATAAACTTTATTAATAAAATAATTTTTTGTTATGTCCATCAATAAACATTAACAAAAATATTCTCTTAGTATATATCATATAAATTATAGTGAAAAAAAAAAGAATTAGAAACAAATCAAAAGTTATAATAATATATTATTTATACAAATAAAAAATAAAATAAAATAAAATAAACTTAGAAGTAAAAAAAAAAAAAAAACCCTCCATTATAAAAGCCTTCATCTCACGGTCCAGCTTGCACCTTACCATTGTTAGCTAGTATTTCTAAACATCAATGGCAATAAAACCTTTCCTTTTCATTTGTCTTTTCCTTCGCTGTTTCCTTCAAGAACAAAAGAGAAAACAAGAGCCCATCTTTAACCTTTCTTCAACAAGTTTGAGCTGCCTTTCCACCTCAAAACCCATGTCACTATCATAATTTATTTTTAGGTTATTTTACTTGACCAAAATTATTCTTTTTTATAAAAAATAAAAATAAAAAATAAAATAATAATAATAATAACAAAAAGGACTAACATTTTAATAAAAATAGGCTGAGAAAGGTATCAAATATGTAAAAGAATCAAGCTGAAATTTTGAATGAAATTGTGAACCTAATCATACTCTATTGAACCTAAAATTGAAGAGATAATACAAATTCAAGGTCAAATTAAATGATTATTAGATGAGTCTATATAAAAATTAAGTCGAGGGACTTAATTAAAAAATTGATTTAATTAGGTGCATGACCTTAATTATACATTTTAATGGGTTAAATTAATTTTATTAGGAACTTAATTAGTGAAAAATTAAGTTCAGGAGACCAATTTGAGCTTAATTGAGAATATTAGAATTTTAAAGTACCAAGCTCAATTTTTATGAAGTAATTGGTTGAAATCAAGGACAAAAATGTAAAACAAGAATATAAGTTTAAGATCAATTAAGAGTTAAATTAAAGAAATTTACAACCAAGAATCTTTTTTAAAAAGACGTTAAACTTCGAGGACTCAATTTGATTTAAAACAAGGGTGAAATTGAAGCAAATTAAAAGTTTAATAGTTAATTGATGATCAATTTTCATAAATCCAAAACCAATGACCAAAATAAAAAGGCACTAAAATTCAAGGTTGATTTTTGAGTTTAACAATGATAAAATCACATGAAATTAAAAGTTTAAAGTCAATTAGGGATGCAATTAAAATAAATTAAAAGTCAAAGAACTAAATAGAATGTTAATTCAATCCCTTGAACCACGAGGATGTCAAAATGACAACAATGTTATTTTGACCAATACAAAAAAAAAAAGAGGGCTGCCAGACGACTTGTTATCTGACTACTTTTCATTATCTTCAATCTTTTGTACCCAAAAGGTTGTTTGGATGATTACTTTTCAAGAGCATTTAGGAGATGTTGAGAGTGTAGTAGTAATTGTTTTTCACTCAGAAATATATTAAAATAATATTTTTTTTATTTTTAAAAAATTATTTTTTACACCAGTACATCAAAACAACTTAGAAAAATAAACAAAATTTAAGCAAAAATATTTTTCAAATTTTGATGAAATGCAGGTTGAACAACCAAGCCAAACACACCCTTAATGTATCATCTCTCCACCAAATAAGACAAATACGATACCATTTTGACGACATGAAACCATACTATACCCAACGTAATTCTTGCAGGCTGGTTGCCTCCATAGTTGTCACGATGCCGCTCTAAAAAGTCTAACCCAATCAATATTTGCAGCTAAATTTCCCAACAAGATCTCATCTACCATCGTCTTCCCTTCCCATAAGTGACATTCCCTAATGCTAGGTAATCTCCTTTCTTCTTGTTGGCACCATCCAAATATGAATTAATTCATGTCTTGTTACCACTTGTATTTGCCACTAATAAGGTAAAGTGAGTTCGATCCTGAGCCCAACCTACACGATTAAGCCTTTAACCCTTTAAAAAAAATATATAGTTACACCTTATGTTGGGTCGTTGGTCCAACCTGACCAGACCAGGTTTGGGCCTTAGGCCCAAACAATCCATCTGAAAAAAGAAAAGAAAACTTAAAAATTTCAAGGATTATTTTAAAATTATTTAAAGGTTTGTCACATGTCTTTTCAACAGTTTTGTCTAATATCAAGTTATAGACTTGCATTGTAAAATATAGACCTTGTATAAAAAAACATATGATATTTCTCTGAATTTTTTCTAAAATGAAAAAAATCTAAAAAAAGCTTTATTTCAAAAACAAAAAAAACACAAAAAAATATTTTTTTTTGTGTAACCACCATATCCAAAAGGTTTTTCATGCATATTTTCTACAAACAATAAAATCACATTTTTATCATGTTTTAAAAATGCAAAATGAATATTGCATCTAATTTGTGATTATCCATAAGGATTTGATTAGCATACAAAAACTCTACAGCAATTAATTTCTTATTCAGATTGCTAGAATTTAGCTATAACACTTTAAGAGTATAAAATTATATTGTAAAGTATACTCTCAAGTATTAAAGATACAAAATAGAAAATAAATGTGATGCAAAATCTAGGTCTTAAAATGGTCAGGATTAACCCAATAAGGTAGAGACTTCCTCATAAAGGGAGATATGTCTTGAATTTTAGATGAGACCAACAAATAGAAATATGATCTAGAAAAATAATTAATAAAAAGTACAGCTTATATTAAATAGGGTGTATTGGGGATGATGTATTTTTCTCTTTCATAGCTAGTCCCTTTACTTTGACTTTTATAGACCATTAGGTTTCTTAGTAACTGTAATAGTAGGTATTAACTCTAAAACCCTATATTCATAACTTAATGATTAAACTCAAAACCCCTTCAATTCTAGGAGGTAACTCTATTATGCGATGTCGTGCATGTTACAATAGGATGTCAACTCCACTTGAGACTTGTTTGATTAGACTAAACTTTGCTTATTTAATTGTTTATTTTTTTGTTCTCTTTAATTGAATTTAGGCATATTTTTCTTTTTACTACTTTAACATGTATTTTTATATATTGTCAATGAATAAGAATATCGAGCATGGATTAATGCCTTCATACATCTTAATTCTCAAATAAATTAAATTCTAGGTTAGGCAAGGAGTAGTAGTCTGCTTTATAATTTTCAGTCAAGGTTTAGATTTGTAAAATATCCAACTATGAGTTAAACATTTACCTAGTTACGATGATTACACTATGCCCCAACAATTCTTTATACCTATACTACTTTTATAAAACATGGTCACTAGGTATATTATAAACCCTTTCGAGACCAAGTAATGATTATCCCTCGTATAATAACCTAGAACCTGTATTAAGGGTATAAACTCCTTCATAATTCATTTTGTATAAGGAAAAACCTAATTAAAAACTTGATTAAAATTCTAAATTCTATAGGGTTTTTTAGTTAAGAACATGAATTCCATGACTTTTTTCTAAGTACAAAGAAAGATCTAAGATGATGCTTGATCAGTACTTAAAAGTGCATTTTTATCATGGTTTTATATCATCATTTTGCACTTGAAGTATCAATAACTCCTTAACTAAAATATGTTTTATAATAATGTATGTAATAGTATAAGATACCTATAATTTGTGGTAAATGTCTATTTTTAATGCAGGTCTATCACATAAATGAAAGGATTGATTGATGACTTGAAGAACTTAAATTGCAAGGATAAAGAGATGGTCAGACTTAGAGAAGAGATGTCGGTGCAATCCAAACTGGAATACTGTTCGGTAATTGGGTCATATCTGGAGCTACAGATCTCAGATTTAGGTCCAATTTATATGGATGGAAAGGTAAGACATAGGCCTACAACTTTCATATGGAGCTCAAGATCTAAAAAGGCCATTATCAAGTCCAAATTGTAGCAACAACAAAGAAGCCCGAATCTATCTTCCAACCCGAGCACTGTTCGGTATTTTAGCCATATCTGGAGTTCTAGAAGTCCAAATGAGCTGAATTTTTTACACAAGAAATCTGAGACAATTGCCTACAACTTTCATGTTTACAACTGGCTCCAATTTTGACATTATCAATGACGTTTTGGGCAGACAAGAGAAGATAAGGATTGTCACCAAGTCAAAAGTTGGTCACCCACTTATCAATTAGTCATCAAATCAATAGTTCCCAATTTTGGCCTATAAAAGGAGGCATTTGCCATGCATTTAGGCATCTTGGTTTCCAGATCAAGATTATGCTCTTCCTTTCTCTCTTTGTATTTTTTGTAATGTTTATGTTTTGCTTTTATTAATATTAAGTTTATGCTTTTCATTTCCTTTCCTTTACTTAGTTAGCTTTTATGTTCTTATTTTGTTTATCTATTTCTCTTTCCTTCATTATGTCTAGCTAAGTTAATTATGTCAAGGTGAAAAGGTTACACTAATGATGTGAGAATAAGTATAATGTAAACTTAATATAGACTTTAATGTTTGATACTAACATGTTTTATATTTGTTATCTTGTTCACTCTTTAATACTTTGCTTGTTAAATGACTAATCTTGATTTATATTGTATAACACTTGGTACAACAAATGCTTGACACTTTCATAGCCCATAATGTATGGTATAACCGACACCTGAGCTATGAAAGGAACTTGATTTGTTGTTAACATAAGTTATAATCATGAATGCTTGACGAGATTTACAAGTATTAGCATTAATTGAATAAGATGACTAATGTAATCATGTTAACAATATATAATCTGATTGGAACCTCCTTTGTGTGTGGTTTCCAATTCAATAATAAGAGTTTATACTATACTTGTTTGATATACCATTAGTGGAACCTCTAACCTTGACATTTGTTATTATTATTGTTTAATCCTTACTTTAATATTTCATCTCTAAGTTCTCACCATCATCATCTTCTTCTTCTTCTTCTCTTTCTTTATTATTATTATTATTATTACTATTGTTGTTGTTATTATTGTTGTTTTATAATTGTTGTTTATAATTTGTACAATTAACCTCCCTGTGGTTCGACCCCAGTCTTGCCGGGTTATTTATTACTTCGACACTCCTGCACTTGGGAGAAGACATCAACCTTTTAGTCGTGTCAAGTTTTTGGCGCCGTTGCCGGGGAGGTAAGTTCTTGTATAAATTATAGTATTTATTTTATTTTCTCTTTTCACTTTTCTTGTATATAACTTTGTTTCTTTTCTTTTGTTTCTTTTTATTTTGTTTTCTTCCTCCTTCTTTTGCTTTCTTCTTCTTTTTTATTTTATTCCTACACGTGCATGAGAGTGTGGTTACGTACATCAAGTGGTAGACTTGTAGGATATCCTCATCATTTTCAGAAAATATGGCCGAAGAAGATAATCAATCACTTCATAATGAAAATAATGAGAATAACCGTGCTAGAACACTTAGAGACCACATGAATCCCACAAGAACAAGTGCACCATCATGCATAGTTTTTCCTCCCAATGCCTCTCATTTTAATTTTAAGCCAGGTATTATTCAACTTTTACCATCTTTTCATGGTTTAGAATTGGAAAATCCATACTTGCATTTAAGGGAATTTGAGGAGGTCTGCAACACATATAATAATTTAAATTGTAGCATGAACACCATCAAATTAAAGCTTTTTTCTTTTTCATTAAAAGATAAAGCTAAAACATGGCTATAAAATTTGAGACCAGGATCCATTCGTGCTTGGGATGAAATGCAACAACAGTTTTTAAAGAAGTTTTTCCCATCTCATAGAACAAACTCTTTCAAGAAACAAATCACCACTTTCACTCAAAAACCAGGAGAAACATTTTACAAATGTTGGGATAGGTATCGAGACTTGCTTAATACTTGCCCTCATCATGGTTTTGAAACATGGAGATTGGTTTCACATTTCTATGAAGGGTTAACACCTAAAGATAGGCAAATGGTTGAATTGATGTGCAATGGAACTTTTGAAGATAAAGACCCTGATGAAGCAATGGAGTACTTAGACTTGTTAGTTGAAAATGCTCAAAATTGGGACACCGCGGGTACTTATGAGGCACCGAGTAAAACTCAACCTCATACATCTAGTGGAGGTTTGTACAACCTTAGAGAAGATCATGACCTTCAAGCCAAGTTTGCATCTTTAGCTAGAAAAGTCGAGGCACTAGAATTAAAAAAGAGTGGTCAATTAAAATCTGTTGAAAACATTGTGTGTCAAATCTGTGAACAAATGAACACTCAACCAACGATTGTGCAACCTTGCCTTCTTTTAAGGAATGTCTCCATGAACAAACCCATGCTTTAAACAGTTTTCAAAGGCCCAACCACAACCCATACTCCCAAACATACAACCCTGGTTGGAGAAATCACCCAAATTTCAATTGGAAGAGTGAGAACAATAATGTACAAACTTCACAATCACTGTTTCAAGCACACCACAATTTCTAAAATTCTCATGGATATGCACCTCCTTATGCTCCACCTCCTAGAAGAAATCTTGAGGAAACATTGCATGCATTCATTGAAAAGCAAGAGACAATTAATACTTAACTTGTTCAAAACATGACAGATTTTAAAGA
This sequence comes from Populus pruinosa, assembly GCA_026413675.1. Classification (NCBI taxonomy): domain Eukaryota; kingdom Viridiplantae; phylum Streptophyta; class Magnoliopsida; order Malpighiales; family Salicaceae; genus Populus; species Populus pruinosa. Next base: position 8,564,078 of record CM048598.1, read on the forward strand.
TACTCTTGCTAAATTAACATCTGCTCTTAGTTTCCAAGAGAAAGGTAAGTTTCCATCTCAAACACAACAAAATCCCAAAGGGCAATACAATGCAAATGCAAGTAGTTCCGGAAGCCAACACATGGATCAAGTCAAATCAGTCACTACTCTGCGCAGTGGTAAAGTTATTGAAAAACCCTCTCTTAAACTTTATGAGAAAGATGATGAGTCAATCTCTGAGGGTAAGGAAGGGGATGAATCTGAAAATTGCAAAGAAACGACTGATTCACCGCCAGCACTTCCATTTCCTCAAGCCATGACCAAACAAAAGAAAGTTAATCAGAACTCTGAAATCTTTGAAACTTTCAAACAGGTAAGGATCAATATACCTTTGCTGGATGCTATTAAACAGGTTCCTTCCTATGCTAAATTTTTGAAAGATCTCTGCACTGTGAAGAGGAAACTGAATGTGAAAAAGAAAGCCTTTCTAGCCGAACAAGTAAGTGCTATTCTTCAGAACAATAATGCTTTGAAATATAAAGACCCTGGTTGTCCCACAATTTCTTGCTTTATTGGAGAGCATAAAATTAAAAGAGCCTTACTTGATCTTGGAGCTAGTGTGAATTTACTTCCATATTCAGTTTTTCAAAGTCTCAATCTAGGTGAGTTAAAACCAACTTCTATATCTCTTTTACTTGCCGATAGATTTGTAAAAGTGCTTAGAGGAATAATTGAAGATGTGTTAGTACAAGTCGATAAATTCATTTATCCTGTGGATTTTATTATCTTGGACACAGAACCTGTTGAAGCATGTAATTCATTTCCTGTTATTTTAGGACGTCCGTTTCTTGCAACTTCTAATGCATTGATTAATTGTAGGAATGGACTGATGAAGCTATCATTTGGAAACATGACATTGGAGATGAATATTTTCAATATTTGCAAGCAACCTGGAGATGATAATGATTTACAAGAAGTAGATCATATTGAAGAATTAGTTTATGATCAACTTGAATATACTTTAAGTAAAAATGAATTGGATGAAACTGAAGATTTGCAAATGGTTTATTCTGAGGAAGAAATCACGAATGAAACAAGCACCGAAAATGTTGATGCGAATCTTTTGTCAACAGTGACAACAGATTTGACATCTGACATCACACCAATGGATGATTACTTTCCTAACGAATCCTTACTTTCTCTTAGTCCAATGCCTTGGTATAATAAAAATATCAATTTTCTTTCTTTAGGAGATTTGCCAGCTGATTGGAGTATCCAAGACAAAGAAAAGTTTTTGAACGAAGTGAAGAGCTTTTATTGTGATGACCTGACACGACTAAAAGGTTGATGTCTTCTCCCAAGTGCAGGAGTGTCGAAGTAACAAATAACCTGGCAAGACCGGGGTCGAACCACAGGGAGGTTAATTGTACAAATTATAGACAATAATTATAAACAACAATAATAGCAATAACAACAATAGTAATAGTAATAGTAATAATAATAATAATAGTAGTAGTAGTAGTAGTAGTAGTACTACTACTACTACTACTAATAATAATAATAATAATAATAATAATAATAATAAAAGAAAGAGAAGAAGAAGAAGGTGATGATGATGAGAACTTACAGATGAAATATTAATGTAAGGATTAAACAATAATAATAACAAATGTCAAGGTTAGAGGTTCCACTAATGGTATATCAAACAAGTATAGTATAAACTCTTATTATTGAATTGGAAACCACACACAAAGGAGGTTCCAATCAGATTATATATTGTTAACATGATTACATTAGTCATCTTATTCAATTAATGCTAATACTTGTAAATCTCGTCAAGCATTCATGATTATAACTTATGTTAACAACAAATCAAGTTCCTTTCATAGCTCAGGTGTCGGTTATACCATACATTATGGGCTATGAAAGTGCCAAGCATTTGTTGTACCAAGTGTTATACAACATAAATCAAGATTAGTCATTTAACAAGCAAAGTATTAAAGAGTGAACAAGATAACAAATATAAAACATGTTAGTATCAAACATCAAAGTCCATATTAAGTTTACATTATACTTATTCTCACACCATTAGTGTAACCTTTTCACCTTGACATAATTAACTTAGCTAGACATAATAAAAGAAAGCAAAATAAATAAACAAAATAAGAACATAAAAGCTAACTAAGTAAAGGAAAGGAAATGAAAAGCATAAACTTAATATTAATGAAAGCAAAGCATAAACATTACAAAAAATACAAAGAGAGAAAGGAAGAACATGATCTTGATCTGGAAACCAAGATGCCTAAATGCATGGCAAATGCCTCCTTTTATAGGCCAAAATTGGAAACTATTGATTTGATGACTAATTGATAAGTGGGTGGCCAACTTTTGACTTGGTGACAATCTTTATCTTCTCTTATCTACCCAAAACGTCATTGATAACGTCAAAATTGGAGCCAGTTGTAAACATGAAAGTTGTAGGCAATTATCTCAGCTTTCTTGTGTAAAAAATTCAGCTCATTTAGAGTTCTAGAACTCCAGATATGGCCAAAATACCGAATAGTGCTCGGGCTGGAAGACAGATTCGGGCTTCTTTGTTGTTGCTACAATTTGGACTTGATAATGGCCTTTTTAGATCTTGGGCTCTATATGAAAGTTGTAGGCCTATGTCTTACCTTTCCATCCATATAAATTGGACCTAAATCTGATATCTGTAGCTCCAGATATGACCCAATTACCTAACAGTGTTCCGGTTTAGATTGCACCGACATCTCTTCTCTAAGTTTGACCATCTCTTTATCCTTGCAATTTAAGTTCTTCAAGTCATCAATCAATCCTTTCATTTATGTGATAGGCCTGCATTAAAAATAGACATTTACCATAAATTATAGGTATCTTATATTATTAGATACATTATTATAAAACATATTTTAGTTAAGGAGTTATTGATACTTGAAGTGCAAAATGATGATATAAAACCATGATAAAAATGCACTTTTAAGTACTAATCACACCCCTCAACCAGCTTATTACTAGTCCCTAGTAATCAAAGCATTAAAACAATTTGCAAATTTCACAAAGCAAGGTATTCATCATTTAACTTCCATTAATCTATCCAGATAAACAAACTCTCATTAAATTTATATATCTGCTCAATACCACTTAACAAGATATTAATAAACCTTTCTTTTGTGCTCAATGTGTCAACACATAATTATGGGGCTTTTCTTGGAAGAAAACAAAATTTTTGTTCTAATGTTTAAGGTTAACTTCCTTGGGTTGGGATTACTATTTTTGTCTTCTTTTGTTTTGTTTTTTTTTTTTTTAAATCTATATACATATAATTTAAAAACAGCATGCATCTTCAACCCGTGTAACGAGCTTTCAGCTAATGACTCCCAGACCAGTTGGTCTTAGGGCATTAGGTGTTAAGACACCCCTACGAGCTTAGTAACTCGGGTCGCAGATACTGATATGTAGATAGTGCAATGTTTGATTCCCTTAAGCTTTTCTCCTCAACCCATGTAACAAGCGTTGGGCCAATAGCTCCCAAGTCAGTTGACTTTAGGGTATTAGGTGTTAAAACACCCCTTCGGGCTTAATTGCTTAGGTTAGGGAGGCTACGAAACCAAACTTATCTACATTTTTATTATCATCATTTTTTTTCTTTTTCTTTTTTATGTTTTTCTTTTTTAATTATATACAATCCCTTTCCCTTAGTTGTTACCTTTAACAAAAGAACATAAATAATGTAATAATCCAATATGCAACCCACAATCATATGTTAAAGTGTGTGTGTGTAAATTAAGGTTTAAGAATACATGTTAAATAAGTATATGAGCATAATTAAACGGTAACAATACGAGAGTTTGTAAACCTGAATATTTCAGGAAGTATTATAATAGACCTTGTTAAGAATGGTTACTAAGATGCGTCTCAAGAGTCACTTTAACAAAAGAACTCCTTTACTCTGCCATCCTAGTAACAACAATTATGCACATGCTTTATGAAATGAAAAACAATTTTTTTTTTTTTATCAACTACTACCCTCTCCCCCCAACCAAAACGAGACATTGTCCTCAATGTTCTAAGGTAGAAAGATAGAGTATAGAAGATATCACCTGAAATAATGAACACTAACAAACCTGAAACACACTGAAACAAAAATAAGAAATAACAAAACACAATAATAAAACCAAAAGACACAAGTTTTTACAAACAAAAAAAATTCAAATCGCAGTTGTGATTGTGGCTCACATCTTCCCTTGGTTTTACGTCCAAGAACAGCTTAAACGCCCTCAATGGGTCGGGGATAGGCTTCCCATCCAGTTTTTTTAAAAACTGGCAAACATGATCTTTTTGGTCAGATTTCCAAGACTATGCCAAGTATGTTCTTTATGAAAATAGGTTCATAAGTCATGAATTACACGATGCTTATCTCGACTATGATGAGACTTAAGAGTCAATAGAAGATTATCTAAAGACTCTCTGTGTTTTGAAATAAATCCCACCTTCTGATAATTTTCACAGTTTTTGCAAAATGCATGTGACTCCTTGAATATGGTTGGCCAGGAAAATCCACTTTGTAAGATTTCTACAATCCTCTTTTTTGAAGAGAAATGATCCCCACATGCCTTAGAGTGACAAAATTTAATGAAATTACTTACCTCATTGTCGAAAATGCATTTTTGAAATATTTGATCAGGACAATAATTGAATAAGTAAGGGTCATCCCAACAAAAATTTTGCTCGTTGCTCAAAAATTTTCTTTTGTCTTCAATACTCCAGTGAGCTGGGAAAAATCCTGAAGCAAGAAAATTGATATTTTTAGCAAACCAAGGCATTGAAATAAAAGAAAGTAAAGATTTATCAGGAAAGTAATCATCGATTGGTGTGATGTCGGGTGTCGAATCTGTTGTCACTTTTGATAAAAGATCCGCATCAACCTTTTCGATGCCTTTTTCATCCTTGATTTCTTCCTGATTGGTCATGGCATGAGAAAATGGAAGTGCTGGCGGAGAATCAGTCGTTTCTTTGCAATTTTCAGATTCAACCCCTTCCTTTCCCTTAGAAATTGACTCATCATCTTTCTCATAAGGTTCAAGAGAGGGTTTTTCAATAACCTTACCACTGCGTAGAGTAGTGACTGATTTGACTTGATCCATGTGTTGGCTTCTGGAACTACTTGCATTTGCATTGTATTGCCCCTTAGGATTTTGTTGTGGTTGAGATGAAAACTTACCTTTCTCTTGGAAACTGAGAGCAGATGTGAATTTTGCAAGAGTATCTTTAAAATCTGTTATGCTTTGAGCAAGTTGAGTGTTGATTGTCTCTTGCTTTTCAATGAATGCATACAAAGTTTCCTCAAAATTTCTTGTAAGAGGTGGAGCATAAGGAGGTGTATATCCATGATAATTTTGGAAATTATGGTGTGCTTGAAACTGTGGTTGTGAAGTTTGTGCATTGTCACTCTTCCAACTAAAATTTTGATGATTTCTCCAACTAGGATTGTATGTTTGAGAGTATGGGTTGTGGTTGGGCCTTTGGAAAGTGTTTAAAGCATGGGCTTGTTCATGGAGACATTCCTTAAAAGAAGGCAAGGTTGGACAATTATTGGTTGAGTGTTCATTTGTTTCACAGATTTGACACACAATGTTTTCAATAGATTTTAATTGACCACTCTTTTTCAATTCTAGTGCCTCGACTTTTTTAGCTAAAGATGCAAACTTGGCCTGAAGGTCATGATCTTCCCTAAAGTTGTACATACCTCCATTAGATGTATGAGGTTGAGTTTTACTCGGTGCCTCATAAGTACCCGCGGTGTCCCAATTTTGAGCATTTTCAGCTAACAAGTCCAAGTACTCCATTGCTTCATCAGGGTCTTTATCTTTAAAAGTTCCATTGCACATCAATTCAACCATTTGCCTATCTTTAGGTGTTAACCCTTCATAGAAATGTGAAACCAATCTCCATGTTTCAAAACCATGATGGGGGCAAGTACTAAGCAAATCTCGATACTTATCCCAACATTTGTAAAATGTTTCTCCTGGTTTTTGAGTGAAAGTGGTGATTTGTCTCTTGAAAGAGTTTGTTCTATGAGATGGGAAAAACTTCTTTAAAAATTGTTGTTGCATTTCATCCCAAGCACGAATGGATCCTGGTCTTAAATTTTGTAGCCATGTTTTAGCTTTATCTTTTAATGAAAAAGGGAAAAGCTTTAATCTGATGGTGTTCATGCTACAATTTAAGTTATTATATGTGTTGCAAACCTCCTCAAATTCCCTTAAATGCAAGTATGGATTTTCCAATTCTAAACCATGAAAAGAAGGTAAACGTTGAATAATGCCTGGTTTAAAATTAAAATGAGATGCATCGAGAGAAAAAACTATGCATGATGGTGCACTTGTTCTTGTCGGATTCATGTGGTCTCTAAGTGTTCTAGCACGGTTATTCTCATTATTTTCATTATGAAGTGATTGATTATCTTCTTCGGCCATATTTTCTGAAAATGATGAGGATACCCTATAAACTCTACCACTTGATATACGTGACCACACTCTCATGCACGTGTAGGAATAAAATAAAAGGAAGAAGAAAATAAAAGAAGAAGAAACAAGAGAAAGGAAACAAAGTTATATACAAGAAAAGTGAAAAGTGAAAAGAGAAAATAAAATAAATATTATAATTTATACAAGGACTTACCTCCCCGGCAACGGCGCCAAAAACTTGACACGACTAAAAGGTTGATGTCTTCTCCCAAGTGCAGGAGTGTCGAAGTAACAAATAACCCGGCAAGACCGGAGTCGAACCACATGGAGGTTAATTGTACAAATTATAGACAATAATTATAAACAACAATAATAGCAATAACAACAATAGTAATAATAATAATAATAATAATAATAATAATAATAATAATAATAATAATAATAATAATAATAATAGTAGTAGTAGTACTACTACTACTACTAATAATAATAATAATAATAATAATAATAAAAGAAAGAGAAGAAGAAGAAGGTGATGATGATGAGAACTTACAGATGAAATATTAATGTAAGGATTAAACAATAATAATAACAAATGTCAAGGTTAGAGGTTCCACTAATGGTATATCAAACAAGTATAGTATAAACTCTTATTATTGAATTGGAAACCACACACAAAGGAGGTTCCAATCAGATTATATATTGTTAACATGATTACATTAGTCATCTTATTCAATTAATGCTAATACTTGTAAATCTCGTCAAGCATTCATGATTATAACTTATGTTAACAACAAATCAAGTTCCTTTCATAGCTCAGGTGTCGGTTATACCATACATTATGGGCTATGAAAGTGCCAAGCATTTGTTGTACCAAGTGTTATACAACATAAATCAAGATTAGTCATTTAACAAGCAAAGTATTAAAGAGTGAACAAGATAACAAATATAAAACATGTTAGTATCAAACATCAAAGTCCATATTAAGTTTACATTATACTTATTCTCACACCATTAGTGTAACCTTTTCACCTTGACATAATTAACTTAGCTAGACATAATAAAAGAAAGCAAAATAAATAAACAAAATAAGAACATAAAAGCTAACTAAGTAAAGGAAAGGAAATGAAAAGCATAAACTTAATATTAATGAAAGCAAAGCATAAACATTACAAAAAATACAAAGAGAGAAAGGAAGAACATGATCTTGATCTGGAAACCAAGATGCCTAAATGCATGGCAAATGCCTCCTTTTATAGGCCAAAATTGGGAACTATTGATTTGATGACTAATTGATAAGTGGGTGGCCAACTTTTGATTTGGTGACAATCCTTATCTTCTCTTGTCTGCCCAAAACGTCATTGATAACGTCAAAATTGGAGCCAGTTGTAAACATGAAAGTTGTAGGCAATTGTCTCAGCTTTCTTGTGTAAAACATTCAGCTCATTTGGACTTCTAGAACTCCAGATATGGCCAAAATACCGAACAGTGCTCGGGCTGGAAGACAGATTCGGGCTTCTTTGTTGTTGCTATAATTTGGACTTGATAATGGCCTTTTTAGATCTTGGTCTCCATATGAAAGTTGTAGGCCTATGTCTTACCTTTCCATCCATATAAATTGGACCTAAATCTGAGATCTGTAGCTCCAGATATGACCCAATTACCGAACAGTATTCCGGTTTGGATTGCACCGACATCTCTTCTCTAAGTTTGACCATCTCTTTATCCTTGCAATTTAAGTTCTTTAAGTCATCAATCAATCCTTTCATTTATGTGATAGGCCTGCATTAAAAATAGACATTTACCACAAATTATAGGTATCTTATATTATTAGATACATTATTATAAAACATACTTTAGTTAAGGAGTTATTGATACTTGAAGTGCAAAATGATGATATAAAACCATGATAAAAATGCACTTTTAAGTACTAATCATGACCCTAACTTATTCAAATATTGTCGTGATCAAATATTTCAAAGATTCATTCCGGACAATGAGATAAGTAGTGTCATTAAACTTTGTCATTTTAAAGCATGTGGAAGTTATTTCTCGTAAAAAAAGACTGCTGCAAAAATCTTTCAAAATGGATTTTATTGGCCAACCATGTTCAAGGACACACATGCATTCTACAAAACTTGTGAAAATTGTCAAAAAATTGACACTGGTCAAAAAGTTTTGTTTTATGATTCTCAACTCTATGCATTCCCTAAAGAGCTAAGATTAAGATGGATCAATCCTTATGGGGCCTGTGATATTGAGAATTCAATGAATGACAATGATTTTAAGGAAAATGGACATCGTTTGAAAGCTTACTTTGATAATTTTCCTAGTGAAAATGAATCAGCTGGTTTGAATGATCTTGTAGATAAAGGTTGATTATTTTGTTTTTCTCACATTTTCTTTTTTATGTTTCTTTTTGAATGATTTTTGCTAGTTTGTCTCACCCCGGTCAAATGGCGGATAACGGTACTCCGTGACTTAAGTCGGTTCTTTCAGTTTCCTATAATTACTGATATTTGTGTATATATCTGTGCAATTCTTTGAATCTCTCTTTCAATTCTCATTTGAAAATGGACACTAATCTTGAAAAATTGAAAAAGTATTTTCCCGCTCTGCCTCAGAATGCGATTACAAAAATTTACCGTGCTAGATGTGCAAGATTAAGATTATTAATGAATCATGGAATTCCTGAAGATATTCGTTGGTTGATTGAAGCAAAGGTCCGATTATCAGGTGAGTCCTCTAACTCCTTCTTTTCACACATGCCTGGAACAGGTAAAAGCACTTTTGCAAAGAAGCGTCGTGCAAAACGACTGGATGTCTGTCATCGATGTGCTAGATGGACTTGTAATACACAACGTCGTTCTTTAGGAATGGTATCTATAAATCGTGAAGATAAAATACAATTCATTAAGGATGGCTTGAGTAAGGAGTCTTTAGATAATCTTCTATTGACTCTTGAGACGCATCCTAGTGGAGATGTGCATCGTGCAATTCATGATTTATGGCCACTATTTCATAAAGAACATGATCGACTTAGTCTTGGGAATCTGACTAAAAAAGACCCTGTTTGCCAGTTTTTAAGAAAACTGGATGGGAAGCCTATCCCCGACCCATAGAGGGCGTTTAAGCCGTTCTTGGACGTAAAACCAAGGGAAGATGTGAGCCACAATCACAACTACCTGTACATACACATGCTTTTTTAAAAGTAAATAAATAAATAAATAAAAAGAGAGAGAGAGAGAGAGTGAGACTCTAGCTGGCCTACATATAGATGTTATTATTGCCTTTCTAATTTCTCATCTATAAAACCCTCTTTTCCTTCCTTTCATTTCTACTCAACCCATATATTCAACAAATATAGAAGTGTGTAGAAATGGCAAGTTCCTCAAGTCATCAAATAACAAATATTTGTGTTTTCGGTGGATCTAGTCCCGGGAAAGAAAAGGAGTTTTTAGAATCAACAAATCATCTTGGTCAGGTGCTAGCTGAGGGAAAGATTCATTTAGTATATGGGGGAGGCAGTCTTGGGTTAATGGGAGGTGTGTCAATAGCTGCATTTTTAGGAGGTAGTCAAGTTTTAGGAATCGTCCCTAAAGCTTTGGCACAAGGGGACATCATTGGAAAAACAATTGGAGAGGAACTTCAGGTCTCCACAATGTCTGCTCGAATGAATGCAATGTTTAACCATGCTGATGCTTTCATTGCTTTACCAGGTGGTCTAGGCACATTGGAAGAGATCTTTCATATTTCCTCTTGGGCTCAATTGCACATTCACCATAAACCTATAGGTTTGTTAAATGTTAATGGTTATTATGATAAGTTGTTGTCTTTTCTTGATCATGCTGTGGAACAGGAATTTCTAACATCTTCTGCACGACAAATCATAATCTCTGCTACTACTGCTGAACAATTGATTGACCAACTACAATCTTTCATTCCTGTGATTGATCCTTCCATGAGTCGCATAAATTGGTCATCTACGGGAAGCCGTAAAAAGCTTAGATTGGATTTGAGCCTTCATTTGTGAATTTCTGTGTATTTTGGTTTTATTATTGTGTTTTGTTATTTCTTATTTTTGTTTCAGTGTGTTTCAGGTTTTGTTAGTGTTCGTTATTTCAGGTGATATCTTCTATACTCTATCTTTCTACCTTAGAACATTGAGGAAAATGTCTCGTTTTGGTTGGGGGGAGAGGGTAGTAGTTGATAAAAAAAAAAAATTTGTTTTTCATTTCATAAAGCATGTGCATAATTGTTGTTACTAGGATGGCAGAGTAAAGGAGTTCTTTTGTTAAAGTGACTCTTGAGACGCATCTTAGTAACCATTCTTAATAAGGTCTATTATAATACTTCCTGAAATATTCAGGTTTACAAACTCTCGTATTGTTACCACTTAATTTTGCTTATATACTTATTTAACATGTATTCTTGAACCTTAATTTACACACACACACTTTAACATATGATTGTGGGTTGCATATTGGATTATTACATTATTTATGTTCTTTTGTTAAAGGCAACAACTAAGGGAAAGGGATTGTATATAATTAAAAAAACAAAAACATGAAAAAAAAAGAAAAAAAAAAGAAAAAAATGATGATAATAAAAATGTAGATAAGTTTGGTTTCGTAGCCTCCCTAACCTAAGCAATTAAGCCCGAAGGGGTGTTTTAACACCTAATACCCTAAAGTCAACTGACTTGGGAGCTATTGGTCCAACGCTTGTTACATGGGTTGAGGAAAAAAGCTTAAGGGAATCAAACATTGCACTATCTACATATCAGTATCTGCGACCCGAGTTACTAAGCTCGTTGGGGTGTCTTAACACCTAATGCCCTAAGACCAACTGGTCTGGGAGTCATTAGCTGAAAGCTCGTTACATGGGTTAAAGATGCATTATGTTTTTAAATTATATGTATATAGATTTTTAAAAAGAAAAAAAGAAAAAAAAAACAAAAATAATAATCCCAACCCAAGGAAGTTAACCTTAAACATTAGAACAAAAATTTTGTTTTCTTCCAAGAAAAGCCCCATAATTATGTGTTGATACATTGAGCACAAAAGAAAGGTTTATTAATATCTTGTTAAGTGGTATTGAGCAGATATATAAATTTAATGAGAGTTTGTTTATCTGGATAGATTAATGGAAGTTAAATGATGAATACCTTGCTTTGTGAAATTTGGAAATTGTTTTAACGCTTTGATTACTAAGGACTAGTAATAAGCTGGTTGGGGGGTGTGATTAGTACTTAAAAGTGCATTTTTATCATGGTTTTATATCATCATTTTGCACTTGAAGTATCAATAACTCCTTAACTAAAATATGTTTTATAATAATGTATGTAATAGTATAAGATACCTATAATTTGTGGTAAATGTCTATTTTTAATGCAGGCCTATCACATAAATGAAAGGATTGATTGATGACTTGAAGAACTTAAATTGCAAGGATAAAGAGATGGTCAAACTTAGAGAAGAGATGTCGGTGCAATCCAAACCGGAATACTGTTCGGTAATTGGGTCATATCTGGAGCTACAGATCTCAGATTTAGGTCCAATTTATATGGATGGAAAGGTAAGACATAGGCCTACAACTTTCATATGGAGCCCAAGATCTAAAAAGGCCATTATCAAGTCCAAATTATAGCAACAACAAAGAAGCCCGAATCTGTCTTCCAGCCCGAGCACTGTTCGGTATTTTGGCCATATCTGGAGTTCTAGAAGTCCAAATGAGCTGAATGTTTTACACAAGAAAGCTGAGACAATTGCCTACAACTTTCATGTTTACAACTGGCTCCAATTTTGACGTTATCAATGACGTTTTGGGCAGACAAGAGAAGATAAGGATTGTCACCAAGTCAAAAGTTGGCCACCCACTTATCAATTAGTCATCAAATCAATAGTTCCCAATTTTGGCCTATAAAAGGAGGCATTTGCCATGCATTTAGGCATCTTGGTTTCCAGATCAAGATCATGCTCTTCCTTTCTCTCTTTGTATTTTTTGTAATGTTTATGTTTTGCTTTCATTAATATTAAGTTTATGCTTTTCATTTCCTTTCCTTTACTTAGTTAGCTTTTATGTTCTTATTTTATTTATCTATTTCTCTTTCCTTTATTATGTCTAGCTAAGTTAATTATGTCAAGGTGAAAAGGTTACACTAATGGTGTGAGAATAAGTATAATGTAAACTTAATATGGACTTTAATGTTTGATACTAACATGTTTTATATTTGTTATCTTGTTCACTCTTTAATACTTTGCTTGTTAAATGACTAATTTTGATTTATGTTGTATAACACTTGGTACAACAAATGCTTGGCACTTTCATAGCCCATAATGTATGGTATAACCGACACCTGAGCTATGAAAGGAACTTGATTTGTTGTTAACATAAGTTATAATCATGAATGCTTGACGAGATTTACAAGTATTAGCATTAATTGAATAAGATGACTAATGTAATCATGTTAACAATATATAATCTGATTGGAACCTCCTTTGTGTGTGGTTTACAATTCAATAATAAGAGTTTATACTATACTTGTTTGATATACCATTAGTGGAACCTCTAACCTTGACATTTGTTATTATTATTGTTTAATCCTTACTTTAATATTTCATCTCTAAGTTCTCATCATCATCATCTTCTTCTCCTCTTTCTTTATTATTATTATTATTACTATTGTTGTTGTTATTATTGTTGTTTTATAATTGTTGTTTATAATTTGTACAATTAACCTCCCTGTGGTTCGACCCCGGTCTTGCCGGGTTATTTATTACTTCGACACTCCTGCACTTGGGAGAAGACATCAACCTTTTAGTCGTGTCAATGCTATTCATTGAAGGGGATTGCCCAAGGACTAAGGTCGGGGAACTACCATATATGAATGATTAGTACTGAAAAATGTATTTTTATCAAGATTTTAAATCATCATTTTGCACTTGAAGTATCAGTAACTCCTTAACTAAAGCATATTTTATAATAACATATCTAATATTATAAGATACCCTTAATTTATGGTAAATATTCATTTTAAATACAGGCCTATCACATAAATAAAAGGATTGATTGATGACTTTAAGAACTAAAATTGAAAAGACAAATAGATGGTCAAACTTAAAAAATGTTGGTGTAGTCCAACCAGAACACTATTTGATAATTGGGTCATATGTGGAGCTGTAAATCTCAGATTTAGATCTATTTTATATGGATAGAAAAGTAAGATATAAGCCTACAACTTTCATGAGGAGCCTAAATTTGAAAAGGTCATTTTCAAGTCTAAATTGTAGTAAAGTTTATCATAATACTTCTTGAAATATTCAAGTTTACAAACTTTTGCATTGTTATCACTTAATTTTGCTCATATACTTATTTAATATGTATTCTTAAACCTTCATTTTCATACACACACTTTAACATATGATTGTGGATTACACATTAGATTATTACATTATTTATATTCTTTTATTAAAGGTAACAACTAAAGAAAATGGATAGTATATAATTTTAAAAAAATAAAAAAAGGAGTAAAAAAAATAATGATAATAAAAATATAAATAAGTTTGATTTCGCAGCCTCCATAATCTAATCAATTAAGCCTGAAAGGAGTGTTTTAACACCTAATACCCTAAAGTCAACTGACTTGAGAACTATTGGCCCAATGCTTGTAACATGGGTTGAGGAGAAAAGTTTAAGGAAATCAAACATTGCACTATCTACGTATAAATATTTGCAACCTGAATTACTAAGCTCGTAGGGGTGTCTCAACACTTAATGTCCTAAGACTAATTGGTTTGGGAGTCATTAGCAAAACATTAGTTACATGGGTTAAAGATACATTGTGTTTTAAGTTACATGTATACATATTTAAAAAAAAAAATCTCAACCCAAGGAAGTTAACCTTAAACATTAGAACAAAAAATTTATTTTCTTCCAAGTAAAGCCTCATAACTACATGTTGATATATTAAACACAAAAAAAAAGATTTATTAATATCTTGTTTAAGAGATATTGAGCAGATATATAAATTTAATGAGAGTTTATTTATCTGGATAGATTAATGGAAGTTGAATGATGAATACCTTACTTTGTGGAATTTATAAATTATTTTTTTATTTTAACATTTTGATTACTAGGGACTAGTAATAAGCTAGTTGGAAGGTTGACACGACTAAAATATTGATGTCTTCTTCCAAGTGCAGGAGTGTCGAAGTAATAAATAACCCGGCAAGACCGGGGTAGAACCACAGAGAGGTTAATTGTACAAATTATAAACAATTATAAACAACAATAATAGTAACAACAACAACAATAATAATATTAGTAGCAATAATAATAATAGTAGTAGTAGTAGTAGTACTACTACTACTACTACTACTAATAATAATAATAATAAAGAAAAAGAAGGAGAAGGAGAAGAAGAAGAAGAAGAAGATGAGAGCTTTGAGATGAAATATTAATGTAAGAATTAAACAATAATAACAACAAATGTCAAGGTTAGAGGATCCACTAATGGTATGTCAAAAGAAGTATAGTATAAACTTTTATTATTCAATTGGAAACCACACACAAAGAAGGTTCCAATTAGATTATAGATTGTTAACATGATTACATTAATCATCTTATTCGATTAATACTAACACTTGTAAATCTCGTCAAGTATTCATGATTATAACTTATGTTAATAATAAATCAAGTTCTGTAAGGATTAAACAATGATAATAACAAATGTTAAGGTTAGAGGATCCACTAATAGTATGTCAAATAAGTATAGTATAAACTTTTATTATTCAATTAGAAACCACACACAAAGAAGGTTCCAATTAGATTATAGATTGTTAACATGATTACATTAGTCATCTTATTCGATTAATACTAACACTTGTAAATCTTGTCAAGTATTCATGATTATAACTTATGTTAACAATAAATCAAGTTCTTTTTATAGCTCAGGTGTCAGTTATACCATACAGTATGGGCTATGAAAGTGTTAAGCATTTGTTGTACGAAGTGTTATACAACATAAATCAAGATTAGTCATTTAACAAACAAAGTATTAAAGAGTAAATAAGATAACAAATACAAAACATGTTAGTATCAAACATTAAAGTCCATATTGAGTTTACATTATACTTATTCTTACATGTGTAACTTTTTCACCTTGATATAATAGACTTAGCTAAACATAATGAAATAAAGAAAAATAAATAAATAAGATAAGAGTTAACTAAGTAAAGGAAAGGAAATGAAAGGCATAAACTTGATATTAATGAAAGCAAAGCATAAACATTACAAAAAAATACAAAGAGAGAAAGCAAGAGCATGATCTTGCTTTGAAAACCAAGATGCTTAAATGCATGACAAATGCCTCCTTTTATAGGCCAAAATTATGAACTATTGATTTGATGACTAATTAATAAATGGGTGACCAACTCATGACTTGGTGACAATCTTTATCTTCTCTTGTCTGCCCAAAACGTCATTGATAACGTCAAAATTAGAGCCACTTAAAATATAAAAGTTGTAGGAAATTGTCTCAGCTTTCTTATGTAAAACATTCAGGTCATTTAGACTTTTAGAACTCCAGATATAGGGCAAACACTAAACAGTGCTTGGGCTAGAAGACAGATTCAGACTTATTTGTTGTTGCTACAATTTGGACTTGAAAATTGCCCTTTTAAGTCTTGGGTTCCATATAAAAGTTGTAGGCCTATGTCTTACCTTTCCATATATATAAAGTAGACCTAAATATGAGATCTACAGCTCCAGATATGACCTAATTACCGAATAGTATTCTGGTTTGGACTACACCAACATCTCTTTTCTAAGTTTGGCCATCTCTTTGTCCATTCAATTTCAGTTCTTAAATTCATCAATCAATCCTTTCATTTATGTGATAAGTCTGTATTTAAAATGAACATCTACTATAAATTAAAGGTATCTTATATTATTAGATATATTATTATAAAACATGCTTTAGTTAAGGAGTTATTGATACTTCAAGTGCAAAGTGATGACATAAAATCTTGATAAAAAACGCACTTTTAAGTACTAATCAAGGGTGTGATTAGTACTTAAAAGTGCCTTTTTTATGCTCTTGCTTTCTCTCTTTGTATTTTTGTAATGCTTAAGTTTTATTTTCATTAATATCTTGTTTATGCCTTTCGTTTCCTTTTCTTTACTTAGTTAATTTTTATCTTATTTATTTATGTTTCTCTCTTTCATTATGTTTAACTAAGTTTATTATGTCAAGGTGAAAAGGTTACACTAATGGTGTAAGGATAAGTATAATGTACTTAACATGGACTTTAATGTTCGATACTAACATGTTTGGTATTTGTTATTTTGTTTACTCTTTAATACTTTGCTTGTTAAATGACTAATCTAGATTTATGTTATATAATACTTGGTAGAACAAATGCTTAACACTTTCATAGTACAAACTATATGGTATAACCAACACCTGTGCTAGGAAAGGAACTTGATTTGTTGTTAACATAAATTATAATCATAAGTGTCTGACAACATTTACAAGTATTAGTATTATTTAAATAATATAACTAATGTAATCATGCTAACAATTTATAATCTAATTGGAACTTCTTTTGTGTGTGGTTTTCATTTGAGTAACAAGAGTTTATATTATACTTGTTTGAAATACCATTAGTGGATCTTATAACTTTGACATTTGTTGTTATTATTGTATAATCCTTACATTGATCTTTTATCTCAATGTTCTCATCAAACTTCTTCTTCTTCTTCTTCATTATTATTACTATTATTAATATTACTATTATTATTATTAGTACTATTATTACTATTACTATTATTGTTGTTGTTGTATTATTGTTGTTTATAATTTATATAATTAACCTTTCTACGGTTCGACCCCGGTCTTACTGGGTTATTTATTACTTCGATACTCTTGCACTTGGGAGAAGACATCAATCTTTTGGTTGTGTCAATGAACAAAATACGAATCTCCATAGACAATATAAAAAAGCTTGTTTCAGTCTTGGGGTATGTGGATGAAACTTTTTTTTCATAAAAAGTATAGGAGAATTGCCCACTTAATAAAGATCTCAGTTCAAATTTTAGTAGTCAAGGCCTTAATACATTTATGGAATTCGAGTTATTAATGTTTCACCTTTAGAGATATTAACTTGACCCCTATCATTAAAAAGCATGCCCAGATTTTAAACTTCCCAAATGACCCTCACAAAGTATTATTCCAATAAATAATCAAGAACATAGCTCTCGAGATCATAAGATCATTGTATCTAGACCAAGTTGATCAGTACAAGACGTCAAATAGAGGATTTATGTGGAAGTTGATTGAAAATAAGCTGAAGACAGATAAAAAAAGGGGGGAAAGTTAGGAGAAGAAAAATACCAAGTAATTTCTTTAGCCATCTTCGGGTTAATTTTACTAATTCGCGACATTTTTATTGAATATAGCCAAAAATTTGCAATTTGATTAATTTGAAAGGATCTTTTCCAAGTAGAGAGTTCAAAACAAAAGGATGGATATGAGCTTTTTCTAATTAAAAATAATTTTTATATGTGGTAGTTTTAACCTTAGCCTTTAGGCAATTCCCCTAACTAATTACACCATTTTAAATTCTTATCTATATTAAAAAAAAAAATCATAGTCTTAGCTTAGAAAATTCTGCTGAGTTTAGGATTGTTGATCAAGTCTGCCTTGATGCGAAATGAATTATTAGAGAATCCACAACTTAAAGGAAGGTTTTAAGCCATTATATGAGGGGTAAGCTTTTTATGTATTCTTTAAAAGGGTCTATGATCTATCCAGTGACCACCTTTCATGAAGGTAGTTTAATGATTTACAAGAAATGATTGGAGTATAATGTGATTATTATCACCAAGTAAATGCTCAGCTTATAATTAAATGTTCTACGAGTCTGAACGTTGACCGAAAGTCATAAGACAAATAGTTACTCTTCACTTAACCTATTAGTTGCAAACATTAAAATTCATAAAGGCATTAATCCATACCTGACGTATTTATGCATGAGCAATATATAAAAAAACATGTTAAATATGCTAAAATTAAACAAACCAAAACAAACAGGTAAATAATTAAACAAATAAAGCTTAGTCCAACAAAAAAAGGCGTTCCCTAATGGAGTTGTCATCTTGTCGTGACATGGCATGACGTTGAGAATAACGGGTTTGCCTCTTGTTGTGTTGAAAAAAAGGTTTGAGGATAATTATAAAATTACAATTATGAGTTTAGTAGTCACCACCTAGTATTATGATTACTAAAAAACCTATGATCTACAAGAGTCTAAGTAAGGTACTGATTGTGTAAGGGAAGACACATTACCCCATGTGCACCCTACCTAAACTAAACTACATTGTTATTCGATGATTTTTCTAGTTTGTGTTTCTATCTATTGGTCTTATCTATGGTTCAATGTAGATCTCTCTTTGTAATGAAATATCTATCTTATTAAGTTAAAACCTAATTGTTTTAAGATCCAAATTTTAGAATCACATTTATTTTCTATATATAACTAATTCCTAATGTTTAGAACAAAATAATGGTTATAGGTTTTTTTTTTACCAAACCCTAATAAAAAATTATAAATTAGTTATGAGATCCATTTTTGTATTTTTAAATATGATAAAAAAATGATTTTATCTTTTTTTTTAAATATGCATGAAAACTTATTTTTAAAATTTTTAGAATTTGATCGTATGCATGAAAATAAAATATATTTTTTTTGAAATGGTTTTTTTAATTTTTTGATTTTTTTGAAGTTTCAAAAACTAAGTATTTTTATATCGAATTTGTATATTATAATGTAAATTTATAACC
The DNA here is from genome assembly GCA_026413675.1 of Populus pruinosa. NCBI lineage: Eukaryota > Viridiplantae > Streptophyta > Magnoliopsida > Malpighiales > Salicaceae > Populus > Populus pruinosa. Next base: position 8,583,389 of record CM048598.1, read on the forward strand.
CGATATTATACAAAATTATTGGAAAAATATACGAGGAGCCCATAAGTATTTTTTAAATATTTTTTTTTTAAATTTTAATTTTTTTTAGAAATTTAAAAATTATTTTATTATTAAATATATTAGATTGAATTTGACTCAGTTATTCAGTTTGGGCTGAAACAGATGTAGTTCAACATAATCAGGGTAAGATGATTAGCAGCCCAATAAACCCATCCCTGAAAAAGTTAGACCCGGCTTAATCATTTGGATTTGGGTGAAAGGGGTTCAGCCTAGACAGCCCAAATACATCGGATTGCGTTTATTTATTCACGTGCTTAGGCCATAGGACAACATGTCTGCCTGATAAAAACAGTTTGGCAGAAGCAACGCTAAGAATTGCATGGATCATGCCCTTACATACAATAAAGAGACAAAATGACGTTAGGCATGTCAAAGACGAAAGGAAAATAAAGAAAAGAAAAGCTAAGCTTTGGAGTACACACCACACGGGCGTGGTTCCATTACACTTCATGACTTGGCCTTTGCAAGATTTTATGCCTCTACTTCACTCTCACTTTTCATTTTCTTTCTATATCGATGCTGTTACTTGTTCTGAAAGCTTGACCTCCTTTGTAGCACTATTTATCATCCCCGTCAGCAATTTAATTTCTTCCTAGCTTTTTAGATATTCGTAGTCTTTTTTTCTTCTTCGTATTTAAACATTTTTTTTCCTCGACTGGATCATAGGTTCAGTCGTCACATGTAGACCAACATCCATCATCAATTTATTTTTTTTTTTCTTTCAGTTCATCTTTGAATCACATTTCACGTCGTTAAATCAAATCCTTGGGTGATCGAATCTTGATATACCATTCAGCATGTACTTATAACTTTTAAAACCAAGAAATAGGATGTGTTTGGTGCTGTGGTAGATATTATGGTTGTTATTTGAAAAAAATTATTTTGTAAAAAGTATTTTTAGTTAAGATTAGTTTGAAAAAATAGATATTTAGTTAAAACTGTGGTTGAAATTGAAATTAAAGAAAAAATAATTTAATGTTTTTGGTTAAAAAAACTTTTAAAATTAAAGTTATAAAATAATTTTAAAAAATATATATTAATATTGATAATTTTAAATTAAACTATTATAAAATTAATTACTCCTATTATATCATGAAATAAATAATACTTTATATAAAATATTTTTTTATTTTATTAAACTATTTATAATTACATTACGTATAAAATTTATTCGATAAAAATTACAGTTTTCATAATTTTTTAAACATGTAATACAATTAGATAAAATATTATATTATCAAATATAAAATTGATATTACAGTGAGAATGAATTTAATTTATTTTATATTAATTTTTTAAAAAAAATACAAATAAATTTAATTTATTATAAACTAATTTTTTTCAAATATTAATAAAATAATGATGAAGTGAGAAGCAAAAGCGATTTGCTGGCCAAATCAGGAAATCCGGGATGGAACTGCGTTTTATGATAATCTGTAAGTTTTTTAAATAATTTTTTATAATAAAATATATATTAATAATTTTTTTATTTTTTAAAAAATATTTTTAACATCAATATATTAAAAAAAATTTAAAATTTTAAAATATATTAATTTAAAATAAATATGTTTTTTAAAAAAATTTCAATAATATTTTACACTTTTAAAATGTCAAAACAAACATGATGTTTGTATTTTTTTTAATTATAAATAACATTATAGTTAGTAGATCTAAATTAACACAAGCTTTTATTTTTTATTTTTTGAAAAATTACAAGCTCAATAAATTTAATTTTTCTTCTTAAAAAAATAGCGTCGAAATTAATTTAGATAATCTAATTAATTGAGATTATTATAATTAAAAAAAAAAAGTAATGGTGATGGAAACACGCACCCAAAAAGTCTGTTCCCTGTTCACCTCTGTGGGGAGTGAGGGAGCTGAAAGGCCTCCTCTCATGTTATCATGGTGCAGATGCCGACGACTAATAAAATAATATTTCTTTGAATATGCTGCTAATAAAATAATATCACGGCAGGCCTTAATACGGACGACGGCCGGGATATAATTCTTGTTCCATTCGGGCATTACGCCCTCTCTCGTCATGTCTTCATGTCTTTATCCTCCGACAACCCGATTCAAATTTAAAAGAAAAATGCCTCCTCCTTGAAATCTCATGGAAAATAAAATTTTATTGGAGAAAGCCAGGTTAATCCTAAAAAGGCAAAAATTAAAAATATTACAAGTACAAATTTATCCCTAAACCTTTTCAGTTCTTAACCCAAAAAAAGCTAGACATTAAAATTAAAATTAAAATTAAATTTAATTACTGAAAAGACACCCAAACAGAGACGAGGTGTCAACTCTCATGTTACAAGCTAGCTAAGACTATTTGCTGTTTCCTCCCTCAAAATTCCCTTCCCTTCTCTCCTCCTTCTTCGCCCTTCTCTTACTATAAATCATAAAATCCTCCATGTTCAATTATACCCTTTTTCACAACCTCTGAAAAACCCCATCAAAATAATAATTAATGGCTGAAAACTCCAGTCACAAGCAGCACATCTACCTTCACGGTGACCTGGACTTGTTCATAGTACAAGCCAGATCTTTACCAAACATGGATGTTATCTCCAAAAACATCCGCCAATGCTTCGGTGTTTGCACTCCTTCTTCCACCAGCACCACCAAATCCATCGACCACCCGCACCACCACCCCAGTGATGCCGCCAAGAAAATCCGCCACCACCGTCGCATAATCACAAGTGATGCATACGTGACAGTGACAGTGCCTCAGGTGACACTCGCCCGCACGCGCGTGTTGAAGAATGCAACAAGCCCCATTTGGGAGCAAAGGTTCAATATCCCATTAGCTCATCCTGTTAAAGATATTGAATTTCACGTCAAAGACAATGATTTGTTCGGTGCAGAGTTGATAGGGACTGCGCATATACCTGCATCAACAGTGGCGTTGGGGGAGGATATTAAGGGATGGTTTCCTATAATTGCTCCATCAGGGAAACCACCAAAGCCTGACTCAGCTCTTTATTTGGAAATGAAATTCACACCTTTTGAGAAAAACCCTCTATACCGGAATGGATTTGGAGGCGATCCTGAAGTAAAAGGGGTGAGGCGTACTTATTTTCCTGTCCGAAAAGGTGGTCATGTGACACTGTATCAAGATGCTCATGGAAAGGATCATGACTTGCCTGAGATCGAGATTGATGGTGGGAAGGTTTATAAGCAAGAGAAGTGTTGGGAGGATATTTGTTATGCAATATCCGAAGCTCATCATATGATTTATATTGTTGGTTGGTCTGTTTTTTATAAGATTAAGTTGGTTAGAGAGCCAACTAGGCCATTGCCAAGAGGTGGGGATTTAACACTTGGGGAGTTGTTGAGGTATAAGAGTGAGGAAGGTGTGAGGGTTTTGTTGTTGGTTTGGGATGATAGGACTTCTCATGATAAATTTGGGATTGAAACTGTAAGTGAGGATTTTATTTTAATTGGTACTATTTAAGTTATATTATTATGTGGGTTTGTTTGGTGGTTTTTGCTGTTATGTATAATGTTTGTTTTGTTTAGTTAATTTAGCTATCAATGGTCTAATAATTAAGTGATAATTGTTAAATTTAGGTGATTTTTGCCACTTCTTTTTAGTGGAAAGTGAAGGTCAGATTTTGTCAGAAAGCTTTAAAATTTAATGCCAATTTGTTATGTGATGGTAGGGTACACATGGCACTTCTATTGTTAATTGTATATTTCTTTTTTTATTGCTTTTAGAGTAGTGATATTTGATAATGAAAGCTATCTGCAATAGTTTCATAACATGAAGGGCTATTTCGGATACAGGCAGGAGTTATGGCAACACATGATGAAGAAACCAGGAGGTTTTTCAAGCATTCATCTGTCACATGTGTGTTGGCACCTCGATATGCCAGCAGTAAGCTCAGTTTTCTCAAACAACAGGCAAGCTTGATATCATTGTTGTCTTATAAGAAACACATGCAGCTAGGTGTGTTGATCGTTTTATGAATGCACATCCTTTCATTATATGGGTTCTTATTTCACATCGCTTTATACGTATAAATAATTATTGTTTTGAAAGTTTTGGTTGGTGGAACGAATTTGGTTGCTCAAACTCTGTTTGATTGGAGAGGTCATTTTTTACTTTCTCTGAACAGTATATTGATGTGCAATGTTTTTTCCAGACTGTTGGAACAATCTTTACGCACCATCAGAAATGCGTTCTTGTGGACACACAAGCATATGGCAATAACAGGAAGATAACTGCATTTATTGGAGGCATCGATCTCTGTGATGGACGGTACGATACCCCAGAGCATCGATTGTTTCATGATCTCAACACTGTCTTCAAGGATGATTTCCACAATCCAACATTTACTGTAAGCAATAAACAAATCAAGCGACTAGTTTTTAGTTTCGGTTGCCTTTTAGTATCTGCTATTTCTATTCATATCAACAGTGCACAAATGGTGCTGTTTCAGTTTGTTTTCCATGGCAACATGCATCACTTTTTTATTATCCATATAATGTACCTATAATTTCAATGTGACTTGATGTTTAGGTTGCAATGAACTCAATCCATCACTTACAAGTGATATTTTCTTTTTCATTCTGAATTCCTGTTTATTTTTGCTTTTGATATTCTTATTCCTGATTCTTTTGGTACTGCCATGGTTTTCTTTTTTTATCCTTTCCCTTTTCACTTCTGTTGCCTTTTCTCTCCTTTTTTGTGTATGAAAGGCTGGAACCAAGGCACCAAGGCAACCCTGGCATGACTTGCATTGTAAAATTGATGGGCCTGCTGCATATGATGTTCTCATAAACTTTGAGCAGCGTTGGAGGAAAGCAACAAAGTGGACAGAATTGGGACTGCATTTCAAAAGAACATCTCATTGGAGTGATGATTCATTAATAAAGATAGAAAGGATTTCGTGGATACTAAGTCCTCCCCTTTCTAAAACAAAGGCTGGAACCACTATAGTTCCAGGGGACGATCCCACGGTTTTTGTTTCCAGCGAAGAAGACCCTGACCACTGGCATGTTCAGGTTCATCATGTTTCTCTAACCTTTTGTTTAGTTAACAACCCTACCTTACTCTCATCATTATCTCATTGACTAATGTTTTTACATATTTTGTTTTTGCAGATTTTTAGGTCCATTGACTCAGGATCATTGAAAGGATTTCCCAAAACTATTGATGATTGTCAGGCTCAGGTTTACAGCAAGTTGAACATTTTATTTTCTGTATTTCTTTTCATATAAACTAAAGCTAGCATAACTTCATCTCTTTGTGTTCCAGAACCTAGTTGTTGCAAAGGATCTGGTTGTAGATAAAAGCATTCAAACAGCATACATACAAGCCATCAGATCTGCTCAGCATTTCATATATATTGAGAATCAGTATTTTCTTGGATCTTCATATGCGTGGCCATCATATAAGGATGCAGGTCAGGATTACTTTATTTCATTATACCATATCCATTTGTTTTTGTTTGTATGATGATTCCTTTTTTGAGACCCATGGTGATGCAGCATCTGTATGTGCAAAATTTTGCATGGATATTTTCATTTCAGGAATATATCTTGGGAGAGGTTCTTTTGCTTGATAAGATTTGAATTTTGCACCTCCCCAAATTCATAACATAACTTTTACCACTACCTATGACATGTTGGTCTCTTTACCGTGACCACTTAACTGTTTATATTCTACCAGTTATCAAAGTTGTGAAATGATATATAACTTATATATGCATAATTTTTGAAGTTCAAATTCAATATTGCAATTCCAAAATTCAGGAACAGTTAATGTCTCGTAACTTCATTAGGCACTGTCATCATGACTGCTGTTTTGCTCACCATCGCTTCTTATGTCATTGTCAAGCTGTTTTGAATGTAACTTTTTGCTATTTCTATAGACAACAATCATGGCTATAACTACATGCCTTCATTTTACACATTTGTTCTCAAGTTGTTTCCATTTTTATGATGTACAGGAGCTGATAATCTAATTCCAATGGAGTTGGCGTTAAAGATTGCTAGTAAAATTAGAGCCAAGGAGAGATTTGCAGTATATGTTGTCATACCATTGTGGCCGGAGGGTGATCCCAAGACTAACACCGTGCAAGAAATTCTCTTTTGGCAGGTAGTGTACTAATTAACTATGATGACTTGAAAGATCAATTCATTTGTACAAACATCAAGAATGAAACGGGCAGTGTATTTGGAAGCCACTAACATTTTTATCATTCCTGAATCATGCCAGTCCTTGTGCACCTGTTATACACCTTGCCTCAATGAAATGGAGATAGATGCACCTTAAACAATCTTGGAGCCAGAATAAGTATCTAGTTGCTGTCTTTAAACACAATAAATATTTAATTCTCGGTTCCATTTCTATACCTTCAATTGGCAATTGTTCATGATAACATGCTAAGGGACTTGCAGCTGAGAATGGCTATACTGCTGCCTATACTGTTATTATCCTTCACATTGACATGACCACGGTTTTAAATACATAACATAGTAATTTTCATATTTCATTCCTTTTTATTATTTACAATAATAAAAAGAACTGTTACTCAGTTTCTTGCTCCATCTGAAGCAGCTTTGTTACAAAGTTCTTAATACAAGTGCAAATTGATTGGGTGGTTATTGCCTTGAATTCTGAGTTGTTTTCTTTTAGCAATTTTGTCAGCCAGTTGGATTTGATTTTTTTGTGAGATGCCAAGGAATTTCTGTTGAAATAGTGCAACAATACAAAGCATTTTTTCTGTCTAACTTTCAAAAGTTTGTAATTTGCAGAGCCAGACAATGCAAGCAATGTATGAAAAAATTGCGCAGGAACTTAAATCAATGGATCTTGTAGATTCACATCCTCAAGACTACCTCAATTTCTATTGCATTGGTAAACGGGAAGAAATTCCCCAAGAATTGTCAAGTGATAATGGTGGATTGGTACTTATTAATCCTTTCATGGTTTTTGAATTGTATCACCTGTTTTCTTTCTCTGTATAGATAAAATAGATGGTAGGCTGGCATGTGGCTTCTTTTATGGTTATAGCCGCCCTTGCACTTGCCTTCAAGTTTACACCTATAAATTGGTGTACGGAGTATTATATTGGCTATAACCCAATAATTGCTTATAGGAACTAATATTTATGGCCATAAACTTTGAACTTTTGTTTAAATAAAGCCAGTTCCATTTCCCAATTTTAATATTCATAATAAAATGTCCACACAATGAAGCTATTAAAATGGATGATTTTCCCTTTGAGATTTCGTTATAGCTCATAAACTTTTTCCTTAGCTTGGAAGTGCATATGGATAGGTATCTGTGCTCCTGTCTGCCTCGTAGGCAGACTGACTGCTGAGATTTTAAGTTTCTGGAAATAGATTTGTAAGGCTATTTTCCCTTTCATATCTATCTTGGTTTTTAATATTTTCTTGTGGCCTAAACGATAGGAGAATTTCCATTGTTTCTGTTTCTGAAAATGGCGAGGCAGAAATCTTCCATGACCTGCTTCTCCAAGGCACTGTTAACTTTATTTCGCTAAAAACAAAAATGTCCTCTACTAATATACCCTTAAAAATTGACCTCATGAGATTCATTTTGGTTCCTTGCTTCTTTAAATGCTGTATGGTAGATATTTAACGCTGCTTTCAATCTTGCAGCAGCAGTGTTGGCTGTCTTTGAAGTGTGATGGTTGAGGTTTTTTTTTTCTACACTGAACTCCTAATTATGTTCATGATTATAACATTTCACTCAGATCTCCGAGGCATTTAAATCTCAGCGGTTCATGATTTATGTCCATGCAAAGGGAATGATAGTGGATGATGAGTATGTGATAGTGGGATCTGCAAATATTAACCAGAGATCCATGGCTGGATCTAAAGACACTGAGATAGCTATGGGTTCATATCAACCCCATCATACATGGGGTACAAAGAAGAAACATCCACGTGGACAGGTTTGTTTGGTATTCTTAATGCTGTAGCAAAATTTTTATTTCTGGCCGCTTTTAGCTGTTGCTTAGGAGGTGGTCAGCATGACCAAATGTGCTTTGCAGGTTTATGGGTATAGAATGTCACTATGGCGGGAGCATCTTGGTGAGGTAGATGAACTGTTCATGGAACCTGAGAATTTGCTTTGTGTGAAGAGAGTAAATCACACTGCTGAGGAAAACTGGAAGAAATTCACAGATCCGAACTTCAAACTGTTGAAAGGACATCTTCTCAAGTATCCTTTGAAGGTGGATGCTGATGGGAAGGTAGGTCCCCTTCCTGGATCAGAGAATTTCCCAGATGTTGGTGGCAAGGTACTTGGAGCTCATTCTGCCACAATTCCTGATGCGCTAACGACATAATCCCCTTCCCTTCTCATATTCTTACGAATAAAATGTGCAGCATGTTTCTGGGTTTCTCAATTTGGTGAATTGGAGATGTGTGTTGCTTGATGTTTTGTATTTTTAATTCAAATTCATGCCTTGGGGAAGCTCTAAGTTTGTGATTTCATGTCAGTGTGCATAGTGTGACCAGGTGAGATGTGGTTATCATGCCCGGTTTATAAATTGCACCCACATTGGAGAAAGTTAACAAAACTGCAGATAGCAAGTTCTACACGCTTGATTTCCCATGTACCTTTTAAAAAATGGACTAATCACATTTCTACGCTCACCTCTTTTCCGACTGACCAAGCTCTCACTGTTTACCGATCAAGCTAGGAGCAACCAGTGGGTTTTGCTCAAAGCCTCCAATGATTATCTGGTTATGTACTTCTGTGATGGTGGTTTGACAAAGGTTCAAGACTGTATGTGACTGTACATATGAGTTTCTACAAGGACAGATATTATAATCCTTGCTCTAGTTAATATATACATGTATACATTCATGATGATTACAGTTATAATTTAAATTACATTTCATTAGGGAAAAAAAAAGGGGTATGATTACAATTATAATTACAATTGCATTTCAGAAAGGGGGTGATTTGGGGGGGGGGGGGGGGGGCGGTGTTCTACTGTTCATTCTAGTGTGGAAGCAGACTTAGAAACACACCGAGGATTTGCCTTCGCATGTGTTGGGGGTGGGGGGGGGGGGGGGGGAGTTGCGACAAAAGGTATTTGATGCTGGGTGGCTTTGTTGGATGCGGTTGGGTCAAAGTTGTGCGTGAAACTGTTTGGGAGGAGGTTGAATCACAATGTGCATGGTTGGATCCTTCCCGTGATTCAACTATAGCTGGGTGGGTGGCATCTGCTATGTGGTGGGCTCTCGATCAATTGACTCGGCTTGAGGCTAGGTTAGGGTTTTTGTCGTTGTTGTGTGACCATGCTAGATCAACGAGGATTGTTGGTGGCGGGAATACTTAAGGGATCTCATGACCTCTCTTTGATTGACAGCAGTGGGTCTCCATTGCACTTTAGGATTCAACAACCATCAATATACATCAATATATGTTGCACTAATCATCCTTGGGAGTGCTGCTAGCATCCACTTGGTTGGCGTTCTTTGCCTTTTTATGCTTGCCTGCACGGTCGATTAGTGGTCCTGAGGTTGAAAGGAGGAGGTTGTTTTTATGATATGTTGAGTTGCTTGCATTTTTTGGCTATGATTTTGCGTTTAAAAGGGGATTTCAATCTTAGATTGGTCTTTGTTTGATCTGTTTGCATCCTTTTGGATTTCTTAGAGGGAATTCGGGTTGTCATCATTGCTATGTTTTGTTGTTTATGTTTGACATTCTGCGAAGAAATTGTTAGCGAACTCTTTATATCTTTCAATGCAACCGTAGTCCCATCTCGATATCTATCTAGTTTACTTGTAAGTTTTACTGGATATGCTTTATATACTGTTTGCTTTTGGGGAATCCTCTCAATAATTAAGAGACCCATCCGAGGAACATGGGTGCATTAGGAATAAGTAGCAAGGCCTGATGGCTGGAGTTCTTCTAGGCTCTAGATAATATAGATGGACTACTGGGAAACAAGAGAAGGAGACGTAGTGGATTGGTGACCCAAGACCACATGTATTTAGCATTACTCTAAAGTAAAAATAATAAAATAAAATTATTTATAAATTTCTAGAATTTTATTAGATAAATTTAAAATTGTTTAGAGATTTATTATTTCAAGATCTAATTTTCTCTAGTTTTGAATAAATATTTAAAAGTCAGGTTTTGACAACTATAAATCGTCTAATTGTTTGGCTTCTAATGATAATTCACACGAACTACTAGTGATAAATCTCTTAAATTAATATCCAAAAGAGATGGATTAATTTGTCTTAAATGTTAATTCTCTATTATATGACTTACATCGTTTTTTTATCTAAAAAACAAACTCATGAAAAATAAAAGGTATAGTTTTCTATTTATAGGGAATTCTAAAAACCCTATAAATAAATAAAAACATTTATTTATTTTAAATAATATCCATATATTATTTAAGGATAATTATATAAATTTAATTAATCAAGTCCCTATTTGATTATTTTAGAACTACAATTATAATTATAACATGTGCATGAATTTAGTATCATCCTAACAAATTTAGCCATCCCAATACTTAGTAGTGTTAGTAGCATTATTATTCTGGTTCAATTTTTTTCTAAATATTCTCTACTTTAAGTAAACAAACCTATCCATTTATGTTTTAGGTTAATTTATTAATATTTTTGTGTAGTATTTATGGTTTACTTGTATATTTAAATGTTTTACAACCTTTTCCTAGAGAATTTTATTGTGTTAAAGTATTATATGTATGTTAGGAATTGTTTGGGATTTGGATGAATTGAATTTGTTTGTCATTTAATGAAATTGAATTTGATTTTGTAACTTAGATGTGTTATATTAAATGAAATGATGAGTTATTTAATGACTTTCATTTGCATTTTATCAATTTTATTGTTAAGTTGGAAATTTAGAAAAAAATAATTTTTTTATGAAATTGATAATAATTAAATGATATTAATTTAGATTGAATAAGTTTGAATTGAAAAAATGATAAATAATTAGTTGGGTGTCAAATACTTGTTAATATGATTTATTATTTAGTTCATATTTTGATGCAACGTTCAACTTTTATACAAATAATAATTAGTCATTAGATTAAGAATTCATTTTTAATTATCAAAGTTAAATTTTGAATTAATGGCTATATTATTAATAAATATTATTATCAATATTCTATATAGATTTTATAAGTAATAGATTATTGTTTTTGGATATATCGAGATTCACTCCTAGAGTTATTATATATAGAAGATTATTATAAAGACGTTAAGGATTTTATTTATTTTATACCTTTTAATCTGAATAATATTAGTGGAGACAAAATTAGATGTTTATGCGTGAAGTATAAAAATAAAAAGTTTTACCAATTGGATGTTAGGATAATGTAACTTCTTAAAAAAAAGGTTTATAGAGAAAATATTTGTGTTTCTATGCATACAGAGAACCTTATATTTTGTACGAGACCATGTTAGAAATGATAGTTAGCTCAACTTCTAGTAGTGAGTATAGTCATAGTTGCAATGTGAATGAATTCAGATTATTTAGGTGAAAATTCATATGTTGATGAAGAACCAAATGTTGATGTAGCTAGGTTTTCTAAACTTTTAAAAGATTTTGGTGAACCATAATGAGATAGATGCACAAATCATAATAAATTATTAGTTATTTTCATGAGTATTCACCATCAAGTTAGATTATAGGTTGGGTAAGGTTAATTATGGGCTAGTTATGATTGTATCATCAAATGAGTGAAAATCACTTTACTTAAAGGAAATAAGTTAAAAGAAAACTTATATACTACAAATCGATTATGAAACCCCTTGGTTTAGAATATCAAAACATTGATATATACCTACATTTTTGCATGTACTACTACGATGAAGATGAAAACCTTACCAAGTGTAAAACCTGCAGGCATGCTCAATATAAACTTAATACTGGTAAAAAAAGGATACTCATCGCATACAAACAACTAAGATACTTTCCAATAACTCCTAGGTTGCAAAGGTTATTTACATCTCTAAAAATTGTTGAGCATATAACATGACACCATTCATATGTTATAAGGCATCCTTTCAATTACAAAACTTAGAAACAGTTTAATAGGATGCATCTTCAGTTTTCAATGAAACCATAAAATATATGTTTTGGTTTGTGTATATATGAGTTTCATCTATTTGGGTTCTTTGTTGTTTGTTATCCTTGTTTGCCAATCTTGCTAATAATTTACCACTTGCCCGTGAAGATATATCTAAGACTAGGATTTATGTTTTTATCTATAGTCAGACTCGATCCTTACAATTCAGGTAGGGAATAGACATTTATCTTTAATCATTAATTGATGAGTTGAGTCACTTATGGTCATTTATGGTATTGATCCATAATGTCTTATAAAAATAAAATTTTTAAATGAAGTAACTTTAATGTAGGTTATAAATGATTTTCCTGTGTATGAGATGATTTTGAAATGGAGCATATACATAAAATTAATTTGTCCATATTGTATAGAAAGTAATAAAACCTTCAACTTAATGAACAGTGACAAAGCCTTTCCTTTTCTTTTATTGCCACTAGAGGTCTAAGTCATCACTAATACAAAAAATAAAATAAAAAACTTCTTAAAATGTATAGCTAATGGGATGTTGCACTGCTAATATTATAGGGTGGAATTTTTATTTTTGTGTTGTTGAGAATATTTATATCCATATTGATGAGTTAAATAATATATTAAGTATTGATAAACATACAAAAGTTAATAAAATTGAAGAGATCAATCAACTTTAATTTAAAAAAAAAAAAAGAATAGGATGATGGATATGATGCTGATAAAAATAAAAATGAGGAGGATTTGAATTAATTTTAGATGTAAAACATCATTATGTAATAAAATTGATATATGTAATAAAGAAATTTGTTTTCACTTTATGAAGCATAATAAATATATAGTATGTTTTTGTTATAATCATGTTAAATTAAACGAGTAACAATTTGGTATTTTAATAAATATATAATATTATTTTAAAAATAATTTTTTTGGTAAGTATATTGCATGCACGAGCACGTGGGATGTGTTTGTGTTATTCAGATGATGCGTGAGGGGATGATTGATTATCAAACAATGGCTTCTAAGGTAGCATTTAAATCATCATGATAACCCCTCTATTTCTAGACATGATGCGTGTAACCTGTTGATCTTAGTTTGATGTTGATAACTTTTTTTTTCCCCTTATTTTTTCTCTTCTCCTTGATTTTTGTATCAAACCCTTCAAATTTCCAACGTAACCATTTAATTTGTTTTTTCTTTATATTTATTTCTTTTTTTATTTGTTTTATTTAAAATAATTTATAAAATTAAAATTTATTTTAATTGAATCATTCTTTAATTTTATTTATTTATCATATTTGGTTATCATTTTCTTAATTGTTATTTGTTTTATTTGAGATAATTTTTAAAATTGACTTTTTTATGATTTGATCCTTCAATTATTTTTCTTATTAGAATTGATTCTCATTTTTTTTTATTTTCTTAAACTTGACAAAAATTTTAAATTGAATTTTTTTTCTTATTTCATCATTTAACATTAAATTAGACAAGAACTAAGATTTTCGATCGAGTCCGAGTTTAGGATTCCATAAGTTGCAAGTTTAGGATAGTAGTTGTTTGGATATTGATTAGTACCTAAAAATGCATTTTTATCAAAGTTTTATATCATAATTTTGCACTTGAAGTATGAATAACTCCTTAACTAAAGCATGTTTTATAATACTATATCTAATAATATAAGATACCTTTAATTTGTGGTAAATGTTCATTTTAAATGTAGGCCATCACATAAATAAAAGGATTGATTGATAAATTTAAGAACTGAAATTGAAAGGATAAAGAGATGGCCAAACTTAGAAAAGAAATGTCGGTGCAATCCAAACCGTAACACTGTTCGGTAATTGGGTCATATCTGGAGTTATAGATCTCACATGTAGGTGCACTTTAAATGGATGGAAAGGTATGACATAGGCCTACAACTTTTATATGGAGCCCAAGATCTGAAAAAGGTCATTTTCAAGTCCAAATTGTTGCAACAACAAAGAAGCTCAAATATGTCCTCCAGCCCGAGCACTGTTCAGTATTTTGGCCATATCTGGATTTCTAGAAGTCCAAATGAGCTGAAGGTTTTACACAAGACAGCTGAGACAATTTCCTACAACTTTCATATTTTTAAGTGGCTCTAATTTTGATGTTATCAATGATGTTTTGGGTAGACAAGAGAAGATAAGGATTGTCACCAAGTCAAAAGTTGGTCACTTACTCATTAATTAGTCATCAAATCAATAGTTTCCAATTTTGGCCTATAAAAGGAGGCATTTGCCATGCATTTAGGCATCTTGGTTTCCAAATCAAGATCATGTTTTTGCTTTCTCTTTTTGTATTTTTTGTAATGTTTATACTTTGTTTTCATTAATATCAAGTTTAGCCTTTCATTTCCTTTCCTTAGTTAACTTTTATCTTATTTATGTTCTTATTTTGTTTATCTATTTTTCTTTTTCTTTTATTATGTCTAGCTAAGTTTATTATGTCAAGGTGAAAAGGTTATACTAATGGTGTAAGAATAAGTATAGTATAAACTTCATGTGGACTTTAATGTTTGATACTAACATGTTTTATATTTGTTATCTTGTTCACTCGTTAATACTTTGCTTGTTAAATGACTAATCTTGATTTATGTTGTATAACAATTGGTACAACAAATGCTTGGCACTTTCATAGCTCATATTGTATGGTATAACCAACACTTGAGCTATGAAAAGCTAACTAAGTAAAGGAAAGGAAATGAAAAGCATAAACTTAATATTAATAAAAGCAAAACATAAACATTACAAAAAATACAAAGAGAGAAAGGAAGAGCATAATCTTGATCTGGAAACCAAGATGCCTAAATGCATGGCAAATGCCTCCTTTTATAGGCCAAAATTGGGAACTATTGATTTGATGACTAATTGATGAGTGGGTGGCCAACTCTTGACTTGGTGACAATCCTTATATTCTCTTGTCTGCCCAAAACATCATTGATAATGTCAAAATTGGACCCACTTGAAAACATGAAAGTTGTAGGCAATTGTCTCAGCTATCTTGTATAAAACATTTAGCTCATTTGGACTTGTAGAACTCTAGATATGACCAAAATACTGAACAGTGCTCGGGCTTCTTTGTTGTTGCTATAACTTGGACTTGAAAATGACATTTTTAGATCTTAGACTCCATATGAAAGTTGTAGGCCTATCTCTTACCTTTCCATCCATATAAATTGGACCTAAATCTAAGATCTATAGCTCCAGATATGATCCAATTACCGAACAGTATTCCGGTTTGGATTGCACCAACATATCTTTTCTAAGTTTGGTCATCTCTTTATCCTTGCAATTTAAGTTCTTAAATTCATCAACCAATCCTTTTATTTATGTGATAGACCTCCATTTAAAATGAATATTTACCACAAATTAAAAGTATCTTATATTATTAGATATATTATTATAAAACATGCTAAGGAGTTATTGATACTTTAAGTGCAAAATGATGATATAAAACCATGATAAAAATACACTTTTAAGTACTAATCACACCCCCCAACTAGCTTATTACTAGTCCCTAGTAATCAAAGCATTAAAATAGAAAAAACAAATTTGCAAATTCCACAAAGCAAGATATTCATCATTTAACTTCCATTAATCTATCCACATAAACAAACTCTTATTAAATTTATATATCTGCTCAATACCTCTTAACAAGATATTAATAAACCTTTCTTTTATGCTTAATGTATCAACACATAATTATAGGGCTTTTCTTGGAAGAAAACAAAATTTTTGTTCGAATGTTTAAGGTTAACTTCCTTGGGTTGGGATTATTATTTTTGTCTTCTTTTTTTTTTCTTCCTTTTTTTTTTAAATGTATATACATATAATTTAAAAACATCATGCATCTTTAACCTATGTAACGAGCTTTCAGCTAATGACTCCCAAACCAGTTGGTCTTAGGGCATTAGGTGTTAAGACATCCTTACGAGCTTAGTAACTCGGGTCGCAGATACTGATATGTAGATAGTGCAATGTTTGATTCCCTTAAGCTTTTCTCCTCAACCCATGTAACAAGCGTTGGGCCAATAGCTCCCAAATCAGTTGACTTTAGGGTATTAGATGTTAAAACACCCCTTTGAGCTTAATTGCTTAGATTAGGGAGGCTACGAAACCAAACTTATCTACATTTTTATTTTCATCATTTTTTTTCTTTTTTCTTTTTTTTCCTTTTTTTTCTTAATTATATACAATCCCTTTCCCTTAGTTGTTACCTTTAACAAAAGAACATAAATAATGTAATAATCCAATATGCAACCCACAATCATATGTTAAAGTGTGTGTGTGTGTGTAAATTAAGGTTTAAGAATACATGTTAAATAAGTATATGAGCAAAATTAAGTGATAACAATGTAAAAGTTTGTAAACCTGAATATTTCAAGAAGTATTATAATAGACATTGTTAAGAATGGTTACTAAGATGCGTTTCAAGAGTCACTTTAACAAAAGAGCTCCTTTACTCTGCCATCCTAGTAACAACAATTATGCGACTGAAAGATAGAGTATAGAAGATATCACCTGAAATAACGAACACTGACAAACCTGAAACACACTGAAACAAAAATAAGAAATAACAAAACACAATAATAAAACCAAAAGACACAAAAATTCACAAATGAAGGCTCAAATCCAATCTAAGCTTTTTACGGTTGTCCTTGGATGACCAATTTATGCGACTCATGGAAGGATCAATCACAGGAATGGAAGATTGTAGTTGGTCAATCAATTATTCAGCAGTAGCCATAGAGATTATGATTTGTCGTGTAGAAAATGTTAGAAATTCCTGTTCCACAGCATGATCAAGAAAAGACAACAACTTATCATAATAACCATTAACATTTAACAAACCTATGGGTTTATGGTGAATGTGCAATTGAGCCCAAGAGGAAATATGAAAGATCTTTTCCAATGTGCTTAGACCACCTACTAAAGCAATGAAGGCATCAGCATGGTTAAACATTGCATTCATTCGAGCTGACATTGTGTAGACCTGAAGTTCCTCTCCAATTATTTTTCCAATGATGGCCCCTTGTGCTAAAGCTTCGGGGACAACCCCCAAAACTTGACTACCTCCTAAAAATACAGCTATTGACACACCTCCCATTAACCCAAGACTGTCTCCCCCATACACTAAATGAATCTTTCTCTCAGTTAGCACTTGATCAAGATGATTTGCTGATTCTAAAAACTCCTTTTCTTTCCTAGGACTAGATCCACCGAAAATACAAATATTTCTTATATGATCACTTGAGGAATTTGCCATTTCTACACACTTCTGTATTTGTTTAAAGTATGGGTTGAGTAGAAATGAAAGGAAGGAAGAGAGGGTTTTATAGATGAGAAATGAGAAAGACAATTATAAGACCTATATGTAGGCCAGCTGGAGTCTCACACTCTCTCTCTCTTTTTATTTATTTATTTATTTATTTATTTATTTATTTATTTATTTATTTACTTTTGAAAAAAGCATGTGTATGTACAGGTAGTTGTGATTGTGGCTTACATCTTCCCTTGGTTTTACGTCCAAGAACGACTTAAACGCCCTCTATGGGTCGGGGATAGGCTTCCCATCCAGTTTTCTTAAAAACTGGCAAACAAGGTCTTTTTTAGTCAGATTTCCAAGACTAAGTTGATCATGTTCTTTATGAAATAGTGGCCATAAATCATGAATTACACGATGCACATCTCCACTAGGATGCGTCTCAAGAGTCAATAGAAGATTATCTAAAGACTCCTTACTGAGGCCATCCTTAATGAATTGTATTTTATCTTCACGGTTTATAGATACCATTCCTAAAGAACGACATTGTGTATTACTAGTCCATCTAGCACATCGATGACAGACTTTCAGTCGTTTTGCACGACGCTTCTTTGCAAAAGTGCTTTTACCTATTCCAGGCATGTGTGAAATGAAGGAGTTAGAGGACTCACCTGATAATCGGACCTTTGCTTCAATCAACCAGCGAATATCTTCAGGAATTCCATGATTCATTAACAATCTCAATCTTGCACATCTAGCACGGTAAATTTTTATGGGAAACTGAAAGAACCGACTTAAATCACGGAGTACCATTATCCGCCATTTGACCGGGGTGAGAGAAACTAGCAAAAATTACTCAAAAAGAAACACAAAAATAATGTGAGAAAAACAAAATAATCAACCTTTATCTACAAGATCCTTCAAACTAGTTGATTTATTTTCACTAGGAAAATTATCAAAGTAAGCTTTCAAATGATGTCCATTTTCCTTAAAATCATTGTCATTCCTTGAATTCTCAATATCACAGGCCCCATAAGGATTGCTCCATCTTAATCTTAGCTCTTTAGGGAATGTATAGAGTTGAGAATTATAAAACAAAACGTTTTGACCAGTATCAACTTTTTGATAATTTTCACAAGTTTTGCAGAATGCATGCGTGTCCTTGAACATGGTGGGCCAATAAAATCCATTTTAAAATATTTTTGCAGCTGTGTTTTTTATTAGTACTTAAAAGTGCATTTTTATCATGGTTTTATATCATCATTTTGCACTTGAAGTATCAATAACTCCTTAACTAAAATATGTTTTATAATAATGTATCTAATAATATAAGATACCTATAATTTGTGGTAAATGTCTATTTTTAATGCAGGTCTATCAAATAAATGAAAGGATTGATTGATGACTTGAAGAACTTAAATTGCAAGGATAAAGAGATGGTCAAACTTAGAGAAGAGATGTCGGTGCAATCCAAACCGGAACACTGTTCGGTAATTGGGCCATATCTGGAGCTACAGATCTCAGATTTAGGTCCAATTTATATGGATGGAAAGGTAAGATATAGGCCTACAACTTTCATATGGAGCCCAAGATCTAAAAAGGCCATTATCAAGTCCAAATTGTAGCAACAACAAAGAAGCCCGAATCTGTCTTCCAGCCTGAGCACTGTTCGGTATTTTGGCCATATCTGGAGTTCTAGAAGTCCAAATGAGCTGAATTTTTTACACAAGAAAGCTGAGACAATTGCCTACAACTTTCATGTTTGCACCTGGCTCCAGTTTTGACGTTATCAATGACGGTTTGGGCAGACAAGAGAAGATAAGGATTGTCACCAAGTCAAAAGTTGGCCACCCACTTATCAATTAGTCATCAAATCAATAGTTCCCAATTTTGGCCTATAAAAGGAGGCATTTGCCATGCATTTAGGCATCTTGGTGTTCAGATCAAGATCATGCTCTTCCTTTCTCTCTTTGTATTTTCTTTGTAATATTTATGCTTTGCTTTCATTAATATCAAGTTTATGCCTTTCATGTCCTTTCCTTTACTTAGTTAACTTTTATGTTCTTATTTTGTTTATTTATTTTTCTTTCTTTCATTATGTCTAGCTAAGTTAATTATGTCAAGGTGAAAAGGTTACACTAATGGTGTGAGAATAAGTATAGTGTAAACTTAATATGGACTTTAATGTTTGATACTAACATGTTTTATATTTGTTATCTTGTTCACTCTTTAATACTTTGCTTGTTAAATGACTAATCTTGATTTATGTTGTATAACACTTGGTACAACAAATGCTTGGCACTTTCATAGCCCATAATGTATGGTATAACCGACACCTGAGCTATGAAAGGAACTTGATTTGTTGTTAACATAAGTTATAATCATGAATGCTTGACGAGATTTACAAGTATTAGCATTAATTGAATAAGATGACTAATGTAATCATGTTAACAATATATAATCTGATTGGAACCTCCTTTGTGTGTGGTTTCCAATTCAATAATAAGAGTTTATACTATACTTGTTTGATATACCATTAGTGGAACCTCTAACCTTGACATTTGTTATTATTATTATTGTTTAATCCTTACTTTAATATTTCATCTCTAAGTTCTCATCATCATCATCTTCTTCTTCTTCTCTTTCTTTATTATTATTATTATTATTATTATTATTATTATTATTACTACTACTACTATTGTTGTTGTTATTGTTGTTTTATAATTGTTGTTTATAATTTGTACAATTAACCTCCCTGTGGTTCGACCCCGGTCTTGCCGGGTTATTTATTACTTCGACACTCCTGCACTTGGGAGAAGACATCAACCTTTTAGTCGTGTCAGTTTTTTGACGAGAAATAACTTCCACATGCTTTAGAATGACAAAGTTTAATGACACTACTTACCTCATTCTCGGGAATGAATATTTGAAATATTTGATCAGGACAATAATTGAATAAGTTAGGGTTATCACAATAAAAATTCTGCACTTCGTTCAAAAACTTTTCTTTGTCTTGAGTACTCCAATCAGCTGGCAAATCTCTTAAAGTAAGAAAATTGATATTTTTATCATACTAAGGCATTGGACTAAGAGAAAGTAAGGATTCATTAGGAAAGTAATAATCGATTGGTGTGATGTCAGATGTCGAATCTATTGTCACTATTGACAAAAGATTCACATCAACATTTTCGGTGCGTTTTTCATCCGAGATTTTTTCCTCTGAATAAATCATTTGTAAATCTTCAGATTCATCTAATTCATTTTTACTTAAAGTAGATTCAACTTGATCATAAACTAATTCGTCAATATGATCTACTTCTTGTAAATCATTATCATCTCCAGGTTGATTGCAAATGTTGAAAATATTCATCTTCAATGTCATGTTTCCAAATGATAGCTTCATCAGCCCATTTCTATAATTAATGAATGCATTAGAGGTTGCAAGAAACGGACGTCCTAAAATAACAGGAAATGAATTACATGCTTCAACAGGTTCTGTGTCCAAGACAATAAAATCCACATGATAAATGAATTTATCGACTTGTAGTAACACATCTTCAATTATTCCTCTTGGCACTTTTACAGATCTATCGGCAAGTAAAAGAAATATAGAAGTTGGTTTTAACTCACCTAGATTGAGACTCTGAAAAACTGAATATGGAAGTAAATTCACACTAGCACCGAGATCAAGTAAGGCTCTTTCAATTTTATGCTCTCCAATAAAGCAAGAAATTGTAGGACAACCAGGGTCTTTATATTTCAAAGCATTATTGTTTTGAAGAATGACACTTACTTGTTCAGCTAGAAAGCCTTTCTTTTTCACGTTCAGTTTCCTCTTCATAGTGCATAGATCTTTCAAAAATTTAGCATAGGAAGGAACCTGTTTAATAATATCCAACAAAGGTATATTGATTCTTACCTGTTTAAAAATTTCATAAATTTCAGAGTTGTGATTGACTTTCCTTTGTTTGGTCATGACATAAGAAAATGGAAGTGCTAGCGGTGAATCAGTCATTTCTTTGCAATTTTCATATTCAACCCCTTCCTTACCCTCAGAGATTGACTCATCATCTTTCTCATAAGGTTCAAGAGAGGGTTTTTCAATAACTTTACCACTACGTAGAGTAGTGACTGATTTGACTTGATCCATGTGTTGGCTTCTGAAACTACTTGCATTTGCATTGTATTGCCCCTTGGGATTTTGTTGTGGTTGAGATGGAAACTTACCTTTCTCTTGGAAACTGAGAGCAGATGTTAATTTTGCAAGAGTATCTTTAAAATTTGTCATGTTTTGAGCAAGTTGAGTATTGATTGTCTCTTGCTTTTCAATGAATGCATGTAATGTTTCCTCAAGATTTCTTCTAGAAGGTGGAGCATAAGGAGGTGCATATCCATGAGAATTTTGGAAATTATGGTGTGCTTGAAATGGTGGTTGTGTAGTTTGTACATTGTTCTTATCACTCTTCCAACTAAAATTTGGGTGATTTCTCCAACCAGGGTTGTATGTTTGGGAGTATGGGTTGTGGTTGGCCCTTTGGAAACTATTTAAAACATGGGCTTGTTCATGGAGACATTCCTTAAAAGAAGGCAAGGTTGGACAATCATTGGTTAAGTGTTCATTTGTTTCACAAATTTGACACACAATGTTTTCAACAGATTTTAATTGACCACTCTTTTTCAATTTTAGTGCCTCGATATTTTTAGCTAAAGATGCAAACTTGGCTTGAAGGTCATGATCTTCCCTAAGGTTGTACATACCTCCACTAGATGTATGAGGTGGAGTTTTACTCGGTGGCTCATAAGTACCCGCGGTGTCCCAATTTTGAGCATTTTCAGCTAACAAGTCCAAGTACTCCATTGCTTCATCAGGGTCTTTATCTTTAAAAGTTCCATTGCACATCAATTCAACTATTTGCCTATCTTTAGGTGTTAACCCTTCATAGAAATGTGAGACCAATCTCCATGTTTCAAAACCATGATGAGGGCAAGTACTAAGCAAGTCTCGATACCTATCCCAACATTGGTAAAATGTTTCTCCTGGTTTTTGAGTGAAAGTAGTGATTTGTCTTTTGAAAGAGTTTGTTCGATGAGATGGGAAAAACTTCTTTAAAAACTGTTGTTGTATTTCATCCGAAGCACGAATGGATCTTGGTCTTAAATTTTGGAACCATGTTTTAGCTTTATCTTTTAATGAAAAAGGAAAAAGCTTTAATCTGATGGTGTTTATGCTACATTTTAAATTATTATATGTGTTGCAGACCTCCTCAAATTCCCTTAAATGCAAGTATGGATTTTCCAATTCTAAGCCATGAAAAGAAGGTAAAAGTTGAATAATACCTGGTTTAAAATTAAAATGAGATGCATCGAAAGCAAAAATTATGCATGATGGTGCACTTGTTCTTGTGGGATTCATGTGGTCTCTAAATGTTCTAGCACGGTTATTCTCATAATGAAGTGATTGATTATCTTTTTCGGCCATATTTTTTGAAAATGATGAGGATATCTTACAAAGTCTACCACTTGATGTACGTGACCACACTCTCATGCACGTGTAGGAATAGAATAAAAGGAAAAAGAAAACAAAAGAAGAAGAAACAAGAGAAAAGAAACAAAGTTATATATAAGAAAAGTGAAAAGAGAAAATAAAATAACTACTATAATTTATACAAGAACTTACCTCCCCAGCAACAGCGCCAAAAACTTGACAGGGAGGTTAATTGTACAAATTATAAACAACAATTATAAACAACAATAATAGCAATAACAACAACAACAACAACAACAACAACAACAACAACAACAACAACAATAATAATAATAATAATAATAATAATAATAATAATAATAGTATTAGTAGTACTAATAATAATAATAATAATAATAATAATAATAATAAAGATAAAGAAGAAGAAGAAGAAGAAGAAGAATTGATGAGAACTTTGAGATGGAAAATTAACGCAATGATTAAACAACGATAATAAAGAATGTCAAGGTTAGAGGATCTACTAATGGTATGTCAAACAAGTATAGTATAAACTCTTATTATTCAATTGGAAACCACACACAAGGAGGTTCCAATCATATTATAGATTGTTAACATGATTATATTAGTCATCGTATTTAATTAATGCTAATACTTGTAAATTTCGTCAAGCATTCATGATTATAACGTATGTTAACAACAAATCAAGTTCCTTTCATAGCTCAGGTGTTGGTTATACCATACAATATGAGCTATGAAAGTGCCAAGCATTTGTTGTACCAATTGTTATACAACATAAATCAAGATTAATCATTTAACAAGCAAAGTATTAAAGAGTGAACAAGATAACAAATATAAAACATGTTAGTATCAAACATTAAAGTCCATATTAAGTTTACACTATACTTATCCTTACACCATTAGTGTAACCTTTTCACCTTGACATAATAAACTTAGCTAGACATAATAAAAGAAAGAAAAATAAATAAACAAAATAAGAACATAAAAGTTAACTAAGTAAAGCAAAGGAAATGAAAGGCATAAACTTGATATTAATGAAAATAAAGCATAAACATTACAAAAAATACAAAGAGAGAAAGGAAGAGCATGATCTTGATCTGGAAACCAAGATGCCTAAATGCATGGCAACTGCGTCCTTTTATAGGCCAAAAATGGGAACTATTGATTTGATAACTAATTGATAAGTGGGTGGCCAACTTTTGACTTGGTGACAATCCTTATCTTCTCTTGTCTGCCCAAAACGTTATTGATAACGTCAAAATTAGACCCACTGAAAGTTGTAGGCAATTGTCTCAACTATCTTGTGTAAAACATTCAGCTCATTTGGACTTGTAGAACTCTAGATATGACCAAAATACTAAACAGTGCTCGGGCTTCTTTGTTGTTGCTACAATTTGGACTTGAAAATGACCTTTTTAGATCTTGAGCTCCACATGAAAGTTGTAGGCCTATGTCTTACCTTTCCATTCATATAAATTGGACCTAAATCTGAGATCTATAGCTCCAGATATGATCCAATTACCGAATAGTATTCCGGTTTGGATTGCACCGATATCTCTTTTCTAAGTTTGGTCATCTCTTTATCCTTGCAATTTAAGTTCTTTAAGTGATCAATCAATCCTTTCATTTATGTGATAAACCTGTATTTAAAATGAACATTTACCATAAATTAAAGGTATCTTATATTATTAGATATATTATTATAAAACATGCTTTAGTTAAGGAGTTATTGATACTTCAAGTGCAAAATGATGATATAAAACCATGATAAAAATGCACTTTTAAGTACTAATCACTGAGCTATGAAAGGAACTTGATTTGTTGTTAACATAAGTTATAATAATAAATACTTGACGAAATTTACAAGTATTAGCATTAATTGAATAAAATAACTAATGTAATCATGTTAACAATCTATAATCTGATTGGAACCTCCTTTGTGTGTGGTTTCCAATTGAATAATAAGAGTTTATATTTGTTTGACATACCATTAGTGGATCCTTTAACCTTGACATTTGTTATTATCATTGTTTAATCGTTACGTTAATATTCCATCTCAAAGTTCTCATCATCTTCTTCTTCTTTTTCTTTATTATTATTATTGTTATTATTTTTATTACTATTATTATTGTTATTTATAATTTATACAATTAACCTTCTTGTGGTTCGACCTCGGTCTTGTCGGGTTATTTATTACTTCGACACTCCTGCACTTGGGAGAAGACATTAATTTTTTGGTCGTGTCAGGTATGTTTGTTTTTTTTATTTGTATTTTTTTGAAACTTATGTTTGTTTCAGTTTCTTTCTTTAACATTTATTTAATTAGAGATTAGGCTTCACTATTTGTTTTTCTTTCTATAGTGTTTTTCACTAATTTTAAATATAATTCGGGTTATATTAAGTCTTTTTATTTTTTTATTAAATTTAGTTTTTTTAAAGAAATTTTGTTTTTAAATTAAAAAAATAATTGATTACTTATAAGTATAAAATGCTTGTTTTATAATATTTTATTTATTTTATTTTTTAAATCATTAATTTAAAGATATGAGTAATCTTTTTTGGTGTGGTTGTATAGCTTATAATAGTAGCTTTAGAACCATTTTAATAATAGGAGTGGGGTGGTATTCATAATAAAATATAAATAATTTTTCAACTTATTTTTTATATGTAATTACTCTTAAAAAATTTGTTTGCATATATATTTTTAATTTTATTATTAAATTAACTAAATCAATTAAATTTAATTAAATCAATCATTTGAATATCAAATATTCTATGTTTCTTAGAAAATATTAGCGTCCTCCGAATTACTTTTTCATGTTAAAAAAAATTCACTTGTGAACATCATTGCGCATGTAACCTGTGTAGTGAAATTCTAGATTGAACAACATTATTCAGTATAGTGGCCAAGAAATGAAAAAATTAACTAAAGCTTATTTAGTCTCACAGCATCAGTAAAATTGTTCTGAACTATAATAACCCTGTTCTAAAAGACATACGCAGCCGAAATCTCCTCCACTTCATACCTCCAGACTCACGCAGACCATGTCCCTGCCAACTCTGCTATACCCACAAACCCCAAAACTACACGTTTCTCTACCTCTCAAGTTTCCATCTTTCAAAACTCTTAAAATCCCAAAAAAACCCCACTCCTTCTCACCTTCTTTACAATCCCAATTCCCTATACGAAATGACAGTTTTGAAGACCAAGACTATGCCATTGGTGACTGTATAGTCTTTGAAGAAGGCATTTTTGAAGACCCTTATTTGGAAAACAATTCAAATGCCATTGAGGATTCAAAGTTGAGGTCTGTTCAGAAAAAGATTAAAAGGGTTGTTCCTAAAATTGAAGAAGAGAATTTGGTGCCAGAGAATTGGAGAGAAGTGCAAGCAGAGATTAATATTGGTAAAAAAGAAAGGAGAAAGATTGCTCAAGAATTGGAATATAATAAAAAATTTGAAAGGAAAAGGAAAGGGTTGGTTCCTATTAGGAATGTGAATTTAGAGGAGTATCAGGCTTTTAGAGAAGCTAAATTGGCACAGTTGGAGCCACTTGTGCTTGATTATCCACAGAGTATTAAAGAGGAGGAGGAGGAGGAGGATGAAGTGAGGGAGATTGTTAGTGAGAGAGTGAAAGGGAAGAATCCTAGATGGGCGGTCTATGGGAGAGGTTTAGATGATGTTAGAGAGTTTTTTAACGGAGAGGGTTATGAGCCTGGTGAACAGAAATCTGAAGGTAATTGCTTTTCTATTTCAAGTTTTAAAATTGGGTTTCGTAGTGTTTGTTGTTTTCTTGTTGGTACTATGGTTTATTTGTTTATTGATTGAGTAATTGAATTTCGTTTTATTGGTTTGATTGATACAAAATTAGTAAATTTTAGTTGTAATTTGGTGTAAACTGTGAAGAATGTGATGTCAATTCTCTCAATTTCTCACTTAATGCTATTTCGCTGCATGTTAAAAGTATTGAGAATTCGGTGGAAGCTGATGTTACATTGTTTTGTTCATAGTGTTTTTTTTTTTTTTTGTGTGTTTGAATAAATAGGTAAGCGCAAGTTGTTTACGAAAGAGGAAAAGGTTTTGTTAAATAAGCGGGTGCCTGATCTAGCAGTTGCTACCTCTGTGAGTTCACATTCTGTTTGAAACACTCTAGTCAGTGTATTTGATTTTGATGTATATTTATTGCTGTATAATCATTTGTTGCTGCTTTCTCATTGATGTATAGTTATTGCTGTATAATCATTTGTTGCTGCTTTCTCATTTCTTAGCTATCCAACTGCCAGCTGATGTTTCAATCTGATTACAGAACCAAATGAATAGTTTTTTACAGTCACAAAGACAATATTTCCCCCTGCATTTTTCAGTCACGTATGTCTTTCTTCTTTGAAGAAATCATGAAGACTATACATTGTGCATTTTTATTTTTATTTTTTGGATAAAATGCATCATGCAAACCAGCAAATCGTTTATAGTTTTTTTTTTTTTTTATTGGATTTTTTGCAGAGAAAATGGCTGCCTGTCCACACACTTGCTGCATCAGGAGAATTCTACCTTATGGATGCGTTGTTGAAGCATAATGTTGATATCAATGCTGTGGATGTGGTAGGTGGAATGCCATGTGCTGAATTATTGGATTCTGCCAGTCTCATCAAGTTTTATACACTTCACTCCCTATATTTCATATTGGATGTAAAAATGCATGGAATTGCTCAATTTTGAACTTTGGATCATTATATTTTCTCCAGAATGGTTGGACTGCACTTCACAGAGCAATAATATGCAAAAAGCAAGCTATAATCAGCTATCTGTTGAGAGAATCAGCAGATCCTTTTGTACATGATGCAGTGAGTATTGATACAATGACTGTTTCTTGAGTTTATTTGCTTTGGATATAATCATTATATTTTTTTATCTTCTAATTTCAACCATGTTTAACTTGAAAACTTACCATCTTCCTTTATGCTGCCATTTTCTTTTGTGATTCATACCATCTTTACCTTGCTCATTTCTTGCTGATGACAGGAGGGTGCCACCTTGATGCATTATGCAGTTCAAACAGCATCTGCTTCAGCTATCAAAGTTCTTCTGTTATATAACGTTGATGTAAACCTTCAGGACAATGTGAGGATGATATATCCCTACTTTTTTTTTTCTTTTATGTTTTCTGTTTCAGTTTTGATGCTGTATTGGTGAACACTCTCATTTATTACTGTTTTAGGATGGATGGACACCATTACATCTTGCTGTTCAAGCCCGAAGAACGGATATAGTGAAGCTTTTATTAATAAAAAGAGCAGATAGTACAATTAAAAACCTGGTAAATATCTAACGATTCGAGGGATCTCTCATACCATTGCATTGTATGTATATTCATCCAAGATGTTAGACTGCTGCTTGTATGTGCAGGTTTTTCGTACTATTGTTTACGTCATTTATATGATAGTAAAGCTTGGTTGCATACTGTCACAACTGGTAACGTACAAGAAGATACTGACAAAACTGCTTGCAGTTTGAAACCTAACGCAAATTGTCAATAAGGATCAGCAGACCTCTTTATGTGGAGGATCCATGTAAATGAACATGATGCAATGTATTAGCACGAAGGATTTCTTGAACTGGTCTTGTTTAAGGTGCTGGATAGACAGGCATCCTTTTGTGTTTTCTTAAGCTAATAGTTGGGGATTCAAAAAAAGAAAAGGCTTAATAATTGGGCATTTTTGGAAAGTCCTCTTACCAGTAGTTTCCGCAACCTTTTTTTTTTTTTTGTCACAATGTCATCATAAATTACTTTTATTTACCTCCATCTTCAAGTTAATAATGCATCGAAATTATTCGTTTGTCTCAGGATGGCTTAACAGCACTCGATCTCTGCCTCTATTCTGGCAGAGACACAAGGGCTTGTGAGCTTATCAAGCTGTTTAAGCAGTTTGCGAAGAAGTCAACTTTGGCCAGAAACCCTTATAATGCTTCAGCTTCCTAACTGCGTTAATGCTCCCACTTTATATCTTCCTAATATCCAGTTCACTGGAAAATCATTGCTCTGGCAGTGAGAATCTATAACTCTCGTGTATACATTGTAGCATGGAGAAATTGGATGGATGCAGATAAACAATGCCAAGCAACTGTGCGACGTGAACAAGAACATGGCTTCTCCACCCTGCTTGATATTGTAAAATCGGCAGGGTTTTGCATGACTTTGTAATTAATGATGTAAAAACTTAGCATTGTAGTCTAAGAAGTAATTTTAGGCTGTCTGTATTGTTAGTGAGCAATCTTTCCTGTTTTAGAACTTTTATTGACCTATCATTGGACGAGTCTAAACTTGAATTAATAAAAAATGAAGTACTAGTCTCTTGTTTACCCAGAAGAGTATATAATTGGCTAGGATTTGTATCCAGTTGCAAATTTTTTTGGTCCCTAGGAAACAAAGCACCCAGCTACATTGTCTTCCAGTCATAATAATAATAACAAAAAAAAATAACCTGGACAAAAATGTGCAAGGATGTTCTATTATCTGACAAAAATTATGTCATGATCTCTCTTATATTTCGTAATGGTTTTTTGGATTTTATAACAAGAGAGGACCTTTAATATTTTTGGGGTGAAAGGTTGTTATTCAGGGTGTTGCGTGATTTTTTGGGAAAGGGTTAAAAAAAATTACATTGCAAATAGAGAAGGGTTCTTTATGGAAATTGTGATAGCTCTTTTTTTCAAGATTATTTAAATTTGTGTTCTTTTTCTTCCCAGAATCTTTTATTTTCAGTTGGATTCACTATTTTCCTAGCTTTAATGGCTTGCTCGATTTGTTCTGTCACTGTCGCAATATCCGGAAAATATTGGTTAATGTCACCTACTAGATGGTCAAAAAAAAGTTCTTTAAATAAATTAAAAAACAAATCAATTATTTATTTTTTCAATAAAAGAGGATTGATTTGAGTGAACTTCTCTCTCCATACATACACCCGAATAGTTTTTTTTTTTTAATTTTTTATTTTCCTTCTCCTTTATTAAAAGACTAGAACTATCTAAAACTATGTACATATTAAATTTATATTATTTTATAAATACTCATATGTCTTTTTACCTTTCGATGTTAGTATTGTTAAGCCTCATGCACTAAGCTAGTATAGCATTATTGAGACTATCTTGAAAAAAAATAATAAGTAATTTTTCATTTTGGATCACTTCGACATGGATTAGCTTCTTTGAACTTGATTCATGATTTTTGTTTTGTTGATTTTAGGTAAGATTTTTAATTTTAGCTGATTATTGTGAGAAGTATTTTTCCAAGTTTTTATCATGATTGAATTTCAAACACATTATATAAGAAAGAAACTGAGTTGCACCCTTTTCATTATGAAAGCCAAAAACACCTATACATCACTACTCACAAAAAGAATTGCCTTTATTAGTTGTATTCCTAATAAGAGCAGTGGTTATATACAAGTGCTCTCGGTAATTCGTAACACTATTCCCTACCTGAGTGCCTTGCTATTGTAATTTCTTGGCCTGACATGTTGGTTGCTCAAACTACCTTGTCATTTATCTTGTCTTCTCATGGAATGACGTGTCGTCAGCGATTAGAAAACCATGATTGGAAGCCAAAACATCATTATTTCTTTCAAGCATTTGTAATATGTTTTCTAGATAGGTTACTTTAGCCATCATTGTTTTGTTGATTTTAGGTAAGATTTTTAATTTTAGCTGATTATTGCGAGAAGTATTTTGCCAAGTTTTTATCATGATTGAATTTCAAACACATTATATAAGAAAGAAATTGAGTTGCACCCTTTTCATTATAAAAGCCAAAAACACCTATACATCACTACTCACAAAAAGCATTGCCTTTATTAGTTGTATTCCTAATAAGAGCAGTGGTTATATACAAGTGCTCTCGGTAATTTGTAACACTATTCCCTACCTGAGTGCCTTGCTATTGTAATTTCTTGGCCTGACATGTTGGTTGCTCAAACTACCTTGTCATTTATCTTGTCTTCTCATGGAATGACATGTCGTCAGCGATTAGAAAACCATGATTGGAAGCCAAAACATCATTGTTTCTTTCAAGCATTTGTAATACGTTTTCTAGATAGGTTACTTTAGCCATTTCTCACCGCAACTCTTCTCTTTTAATTTCAAGCTTAATTATCGATGTAATCTTGACATTCATGATGCTTTTGCTTTGACTTGTTTAATTCCTTTTCTATTAGGAAGTATTGGCCTCTTAGCTTCCTTAGATCTTTAATACGAATCAAAAATTGATGTTTTCTTCTAAATATAGGAATATCGAAATAATAAATAATCCAGTAAGATTAAGGTCGAACCACAAGGAGATTATTTATATAAATTATAGATAACAATAACAATAACAATAAAAAAGAAAAAAAAAAGAAGAAAAAGTTGATGAGAACTTTAAGATGGAAGATTAACGTAAGAATTAAACAATAATAATAATAAATGTCAAGGTTAGAGGATCCACTAATGGTATGCCAAACAAGTATAATATAAACTCTTATTATTCAATTGAAAACCACACACAAAGGAGGTTACAATCAATTATATTAACATGATTACATAAGTCATTCTATTTAATTAATGCTAATACTTATAAATCTCATCAGATATTCATGTTTATAACTTATGTTAACAACAAATTAAGTTCCTTTCATAGCTCAAGTGTCAGTTATATATCATATAGTATGAGCTATGAAAGTGCCAAGCATTTGATATACCAAGTGTTGTATAACATAAATCTAGATTTATTATTTAAGAAGCAAAGTATTAAAGAGTGAACAAGATAACAAATATAAACATGTTAGTATTAAATATTAAAATCTATATTAAGTTTACACTATACATATTCTTACACCATTACTATAACCTTTTCTCCTTGACATAATAAATTTAGCTAAACATAATGAAAGAAAGAAAAATAAAATAAAGTAAGAATATAAATAAGATAAAAGTTAATTAAGTAAAGGAAAGGAAATGAAAGGCATAAACTTGATATTAATGAAAGCAAAACTTAAGCATTACAAAAATACAAAGAAAGAAAGCAAGAGCATGATCTTGATCCGAAAACCAAGATGCCTAAATGCATGGCAAATGCCTCCTTTTATAGGTCAAAATTGAGAACTATTGATTTGATGACTAATTGATGAGTGGGTGGCCAACTCTTGACTTGATGACAATCCTTATCTTCTTTTGTCTGCCCAAAATGTCATTGATAACGTCAAAATTGTAACCACTTGAAAACATGAAAGTTGTAGGCAATTGTCTTCGCTTTTCAGAAAAAAAACAGAGGTTATTTGGACTTTCAAAACTCCAGATATGGGCCAAACACTGAACATTGCTTAGGTTGTAGGACAGATTTGGATTTCTTTGTTGTTATAATTTGGATTTGAAAAAGAGCTTTTTAAATCTTGGGCTCCATATGAAAGTTGTAGACCTATATCTTACCTTGTCATCCATATAAAGTAGACCTAAATTTAAGATCTAGAGCTCCAAATATGACCTAATTATCGAATAGTATTCTGGTTTCGATTGCACCGATATTTTTTTCTTCTAAGTTTGGTCATCTCTTTGTCCTTTTTATTTCAATATTTAAACTCATCAATGAATCCTTTCATTTATGTGATAGGCCTGCATTTAAAATAAATATTTACCATAAATTAAAGGTATATTATATTATTAGATATGTTAGTATAAAACATGTTTTAGTTAAGGAGTTATTGATACTTCAAGTACAAAATGATGATATAAAACCTTCATAAAAATGCACTTTTAAGTACTAATTAATCTTCCTCTCAAACTTTTAGGTCGAATTAAAATACCATGAGTTCTTCTTTTGAATACTCTGCCTTTTTTTTTTTTATAGTCTCTTATGTTAAATTCAATTACTATCCTTGCACTCATTTCTTCTTCTAATTGTGTTATATATTTAGCTTGTTTCCTTCTTTCTTTTTTAATATCAATTTTAATTAATCAATTCTTTTCTATGTAATCATCTAATTTTTTTCTAAGGTTATTGACATGACCAAAAAATTGATATTTTCTCTCAAATGCAAGAGTGTTGAAGTAATAATAACCCGGCAATACCAGGGTCGAACCACAAGGAGGTTAATTGTATAAATTATAAACAATAATAATAAAGAAGAAGAAGAAGAAGAAGAAGTTGTGAGAACTTTGAAACGGAAGATCAATGTGAGGATTATATAATGATAATAACAAATGTCAAGGTTAGAGGATCCAGTAATGGTATTTCAAACAAGTATAGTATAAACTCTTATTATTCAATTAGAAACTACACACAAAAAGGTTCCAATTAGATTATGAATATTGTCAAGTATTCATGATTATACTTTATATTGACAACAAGTTAAGTTCTTTTCATAGCATAAGTGTTAGTTATACTATACAGTTCGGTTATGAAAGTGCTAAGTATTTGTTGTACCAAGTGTTATACAATATAAATATAGATTAACCATTTAACAAGTAAAGTATTAAAAGTGAACAACATAATAAATATAAAAAATGTTACTATCAAACATTAAAGTCTATGTTGAGTTTATATTATACCTATTCTTACACCATTAGTGTAACCTTTCACCTTGACATAACAAACTTAGCTAAATATAATGAAAGAGAGAAACATAAATAAACAAGATAAGAACATAAATAAAATAAAAGTTAACTAAGTAAAGGAAAGAAAATGAAAGGCATAAACAAGAGATATTAATAAAAGAAAAAATTAAGCATTATAAGAATACAAAGAGAGAAAGCAAGAGCATTATCTTGATCTAGAAACCAAGATGCCTAAATGCATGGCAAATGCTTCCTTTCATAGGCTAAAATTATGAATTATTGATTTGATGACTAATTGATGAGTGGGTGGCCAACTCTTGACTTGGTGACAATCTTTATCTTCTTGTCTGAATAAAATATCATTGATAACGTTAGAATTTGAACCAGACCTCCACATAAAAGTTCTAGGAAATTATCTCAGCTTTCAAAAAAAAAAACATTAAGGTCATTTGGACTTCTAGAACTTGAGATATGGGTTGAATACTGAATAATGTTTAGGCTATAGGAAGGATTTAGACTTCTTTTATCTTGGGTACTCCAATGAGCTGACAATAGTCCTCAAACAAGAAAATTGATATTTTTAGCAAACTAAGGCATTAAACTAAGAGAAAGTAAGGATTTGTTAGGAAAGTAATCATTGATTAGTGTGATGTCAGCTGTCGAATCTGTTGTCACTCTTGATAAAAGATCCACATGAACATTTTTTATGCCTTTTTCATCTGTGATTTATTTATGAGAATAAATCATTTACAAATCTTCAGATTTATCCAACTCAATTTTACTTAAAGTAGATTCAAGTTGATCATAAACTAATTCTTCAATATGATCTACTTTTTATAAATCATTATCATCTCCAGGTTGCTTGCAAATGTTGAAAATATTCATATCTAATGTCATGTTTCCAAATGATAGCTTCATCAGTCCATTCTTACAATTAATCAATGCGTTAGAAGTTGCAAGAAACAAACGTCCTAAAATAATAGAAAATGAATTACATGCTTCAATAGGTTGTATGTCAAAGACAATCAAATTCACAGGATACATGAATTTATCGACTTGTATTAACACTTCTTCAACTATTCCTTTAGGCACTTTTATAGATCTATTAGCAAGTAAGAGAGTTACAGAAGTTGGTTTTAACTCACCTAGATTGAGACTTTGAAAAACTGAATATGGAAGTAAATTCACACTAGCCCCAAGATTAATTAAAGCTCTTTTAATTTTATGTTCTCTAATAAAGCAATAAATTATAGGATAACCAGGGTCTTTATATGTCAAAGCATTGTTGTT
The DNA here is from genome assembly GCA_026413675.1 of Populus pruinosa. Classification (NCBI taxonomy): domain Eukaryota; kingdom Viridiplantae; phylum Streptophyta; class Magnoliopsida; order Malpighiales; family Salicaceae; genus Populus; species Populus pruinosa. The sequence continues at coordinate 8,618,180 of CM048598.1, forward strand.
ATGAAGAATGGTACTTACTTGTTCGACTAAAAAGGTTTTATTTTTCACATTCTGTTTTCTTTTCACAGTGTACAGATCTTTTAAAAATTTCAAAGATTTCAAAGTTGTGATTGACTTTTCTTTATTTGGTCATGACATGAGGAAATAGAAGTGCTGGTGGGGAATCAGTCTTTTCTTTGCAATTTTCATATTCAACCCCTTCTTTACTTTCAAAGATTGACTAATCATTTTTCTCACAAGGTTTAAGAATGAGTTTTTTAATAACCTTACTACTACAAAAAGTAGTGACTGATTTGACTTGATTCATGTGTTGGCTTCTAGAACTACTTGCATTTACATTGTATTGCCCCTTGGGATTTTATTGTGGTTGAGATGAAAACTTACCTTTCTCTTGGAAACTAAGAGTAGATGTCAATTTTGGAAGAGTATCTTTCAAATCTGTCATGCTTAGAGCAAGTTGAGTATTGATTGTCTTTTGCTTTTCAATGAATGCATGGAATGTTTCCTCAAGATTTCTTCTAGGAGTTGGAGCATAAAGAAGTGCATATCCATAAGAATTTTGAAAACTATAGTGTGCTTATTATTTTCACTCTTATAACTCAAATTTAGATGATTTCTCCAGCCAGGGTTGTATGTTTGTGAGTATGGGTTATGGTTGGGCCTTTAAAAACTGTTTAAAGCATGGTCTTGTTCATGGAGAAATTCCATAAAAGAAGACAAAGTTGGACAATCATTAGTTGAGTGTTCATTTAGTTCACAGATTTGACACACAATATCTTGAACAAATTTTAATTGACCAGTCTTTTTTAATTCTAGTGCCTCGACTTTTCTAGCTAAAAATGCAAACTTGGCTTGAAGGTCATAATCTTCCTTAAGTTGTACTTACCTCCATTAGATGTATGAGGTTGAGTTTTATTTGGTGTCTTATAAGTGCCTAAATGTCCCAATTTTGTGCATTTTCAGCTAACAAGTCTAGGTACTCCATTACTTCATTGGAGTCTTTATCTCAAAGGTTCCATTTCACATTAATTTAACCATTTACCTATCTCTAGGAGTCTAGAATTATAAAGTAAGACTTTTTGACCAACATTGAATGTTTTGCTTAGTATTCTTGTCATTAAACTTTTTGATTCTTGCTTTATGAATTCTTGAATTTTCATATGTGTCATTTCTTAGTTCCTCAAGCTCATTTATTTGTAATTTTCACAATTGACTAACATCATCAAGGTTTGAATTGAAAACTTAATAGCCTAATAAGCTTTATGTTCAAGTTTCACAGGCAAGTGATAAGGTTTTCCATAGACTAGTCTATGAGGTGACATACCTAATGATATTTTATAAGCAGTTCGATAAGCTCAAAGTGCATCATTAAGTCTTAAAGAACAGTCTTTCCTATTAGGGTTCACTATTTTTTCCAAAATTTATTTGATCTCCCTACTAGCAAGTTCTACTTGTCCACTTGTCTAAAAATAATAAGAGGTGACAACTTTATGTGTGATTCCATATATCTTCATTAAATACTTGAATGACTTATTATAGAAATGTGTTCCACCATCACTTAATATAGCTCGAGAGATTCCAAATCAATTCAAAATATTTTCTTTCAAAAACTTTATCATTGTTTTATGATCATTGTTTCGACTTAGAATTACCTTTATCCATTTTGAAAAATAATCTACTGTGACTAATATGTACAATAAACTAAATTATGGAGGAAATGGACCTATGAAATCTATACCCCAACAATCAAAGATTTCAATGACAAGAATATGGTTTAAAGGCATCATGTGATATTTTGAAATAGATTCTAACTTTTGACAATTCTCACAAGTTTTGCAGAATACATGTGAGTCCTTGAACATGGTGGGTTAATAAAATCCATTTTGTAAGATTTTTTCAATTATTTTTCTTGATAAGAAATAGACCTCATATGCCTTAGAATGATAAAATTTAATGACACTACTTATATCATTGTTAGGAATGTATCTTCAAAATATTTAATTAGGATAATATTTGAATAAATAAGGGTCATCCCAATAAAAGTTCTTCACTTCGTTCAAGAACTTTCTTTTATCTTAGGTATTCCAATAAGCTGAAAATTATTTTGAAATAGGAAAATTGACAATATTAGCAAACCAAGGCAATATAGAGACATAAAGTAAAAATTCATTGGAAAAGTAGTCATCGATTGGTGCGATGTCAAATTTCAAATCTGTTGTCACTCTTGACAAATGATATGCGACAATATTTTTGGTGCCTTTCTTGTCTTTGATTGTGATATCAAATTCTTGAAGTAACAAAATCCACTACACCAATCTAGCCTTATAATCTTTCTTAGAAAGAAGTTATTTCAATGCTGCATGATCACTAAGAACAAAAACAAGTGAGCCAACAAGATAAGACTTGAACTTTTCACATGCAAATACTACTGCAAATAGTTCTTTTTTAATGATGGTGTAATTCATTTGAACACTAATTAAAGTTTAACTTGTATATCAATCTTTTCTTTGTCCTAAGACAGCACCCATGATATAATCACTAGCATCACATATTATTTCAGAAGGTAATGACCAATCAAGAGGTTGAATGACAAGAGTAGAAGTAAGCAAGGTTTTAAGTTTAACAAAGGCTTCTTCACAATGTTCAGTCTATTCAAAAATATTATCCTTAGAAGGTTACTCAAAACTTATATATTACAATAAAATCGTTGATGAACCTTCCATAAAAACTAGCTTGTCTTAAGAATGATCTAACATCTTTAATAGATTTTGATGTCGACAAGTTAGCAATTAACTTAATTTTAGATTTGTCAACCTTAATTCCTTTTGATGAAACAATGTATCTAAGTACAATGCCGTTTATTACCATAAAGTGATATTTTTCCCAATTCAGTATAAGATTCTTCTCTTCACACCTGCTCAAAATTTTTCTAAGTTAGTCAAACAATCATCAAATAAATCACCAAAAATAGAAAAATCATCCATAAAAATTTCAAGAAAATATTCAACCATGACACTAAATATACTAAGCATGCTTCTTTAAAAGATGGCTGGTGCATTACATAATCCGAAAGGCATCCTTCAATATGTAAAAATACCAAATGGACATGTGAAAGTAGTTTTCTCTCAATATTCTAATGCAATTTCGATTTGGTTGTAATCTGAATAGCCATCTAGAAAACAATAAAATTCATGACCTGCAACTCTTTCTAGGATTTGATCTATGAAAGGTAAAGGAAAATGATCTTTTCTAGTCATTGAATTAAGTTTCCTATAGTGAATGCACATGCACCAACTAGTAATAGTCCTAGTTGGAATTAACTCCTTTTTCTCATTTGTTATTAATTGATACTTAAAAGTGTATTTTTATCAAGGTTTTATATCATCATTTTGCACTTAAAGTATCAATAACTCCTTAACTAAAACATGTTTTATAATAATATATCTAATAATATAAGATACCTTTAGTTTTTGGTAAATTTTCATTTTAAATATAGGCCTATCACATAAATGAAAAGATTGATTGTTGAATTTAAGCACTGAAATTGAAAGGACAAAGAGATGGCCAAACTTAGAAAAGAGATGTCGATGCAGTCCAAATCAGAATACTATTTAGTAATTGGATCATATCTAGAGCTGTAGATCTCAGATTTAGGCCTATTTTATATGGATGGAAAGGTAAGATATAGATCTACAACTTTCATATGGAGCCGAAGATCTAAAAAGACCAATTTCAAGTTCAAATTAGAGTAACAACAAAGAAGTTTGAATTTGTCTTCCAGCTAGAGCACTGTTCAGTATTTTGGCCACATCTGGAGTTCTAAAAGTTGAAATGATCTAAATGTTTTACACAAGAAATGTGAGATAATTTCCTACAACTTTCATGTTTTCAAGTGGTTCGAATTTGGACATTATCAATGATGTTTTAGGCAAACAAAAGAAGATAAGGATTGTCACCAAGTCAAGAGTTGACCACCTACTCATCAATTCATCATCAAATCAATATTTCCTAATTTTGGCCTATAAAAAGAGGTATTTGACATGTATTTAGGCATCTTGGTTTCCAGATCAAGATTATGCTCTTGCTTTCTCTCTTTGTATTTTTTTTGTAATGTTTATGCTTTGTTTTCATTAATATCAAGTTTATGTCTTTCATTTCCTTTCCTTAGTTAACTTTTATCTTATTTATGTTCTTATTTTGTTTATCTATTTTTCTTTTCTTTTTTATTATGTCTAGCTAAGTTTATTATGTCAAGGTGAAAAGGTTACACTAATGATATAAGAATAAGTATAGTATAAACTTAATAAGGACTTTAATGTTTGATACTAACATGTTTTATATTTGTTATCTTGTTTACTCTTTAATACTTTGCTTGTTAAATGACTAATCTTGATTTATGTTGTATAACACTTGGTACAACAAATACTTGACACTTTTATAACCCATACTGTATGGTATAACCGACACCTGAGCTATGAAAGGAACTTGATTTTTTGTTAACATAAGTTATAATCATGAATGCTTGACGAGATTTACAAGTATTAGCATTAATTGAATAAGATGACTAATGTAATCATGTTAACAATCTATAACTTTGTTTCTTTTCTCTTGTTTCTTCTTCTTTTGTTTTCTTTTTCCTTTTATTCTATTCCTACACGTGCATGAGAGTGTAGTCACGTACATCAAGTGGTAGACTTTGTAGGGTATCCTCATCATTTTCAGAAAATATAGCCGAAGAAGATAATCAATCACTTCATAATGAGAATAATGAGAATAACCGTGCTAGAACACTTAGAGACCATATGAATCCCACAAGAACAAGTGCACCATCATGCATAGTTTTTCCTCCCAATGCATCAAATTTTAATTTTAAACTAGACATTATTCAACTTTTACCTTCTTTTCATATCTTAGAATTGGAAAATCCATACTTGCATTTAAGGGAATTTGAGGAGGTCTGCAACACATATAATGATTCAAATTGTAGAATAAACACCATCAGATTAAAGCTTTTTTCCTTTTTATTAAAAGATAAAGCTAAAACATGGCTACAAAATTTGAGACCAGGATCCATTCGTGCTTGGGATGAAATGCAACAACAGATTCTCGATCAAAATAGCTTGGGAACAACTAAGATTCCATCATACGATGGTCGAATGGCATGACATTGTGTGGTTCAAGAATGTTGTTCCAAGACATTCGTTTCTTCTATGGGTGGCTGTCCAACAGAAACTCACAACTCAAGATAGACTCCATCGATTTGGTATACATGGTTCTTTGAAACTCACTCTGTCTCCGCAACAACGAAGATCACAACCACTTGTTCTTTGAATGCTCCTATACTAAAGCGATCTGATGGGATGTTTGTGAGAGATGCAACATTCCAAGAATGACAAAAGGATGGGATGAATAGATTCGATGGGCCACTGTCACTTGGCATGGCAAAAGTTTTGTCAATTTTTCTCGTAAACTCAGTTTTGCAGCTACAGTGTATCATATCTGGCAAGAAACGAATGCAAGGACCTTTGCTGGAATATCTAGAACTCAGAATTTGGTCTTTCATCAAATCGAATGTATCATCCGTGATAAGCTTGATTTGATGAGGAACGTTCTACCAATAGATGAAAATAAAAGGATCCAACGAGCTTGGAGGGTTAATAACATAGATTCTTCATTTGATATTTAGCTGGTTGTATTGGTTTCCCTAACGAATCAAGTTAGGTCTTGAGTTTTCAGTTCCGTGGCTAGCATGTAGCCATCTGTTGTTTTATGTTTCTGTTCTCATTGTAAATCTAGGGTATGCCCCTTATAATTTTGTATCGTTTTCCTTTAATATATACGTCAACTTATCAAAAAAAAAAAATGAAATGCAACAACAGTTTTTAAAGAAGTTTTTTCCATCTCATACAACGAACTCTTTCAAAAGAAAAATCACCACTTTCACTAAAAAACCAGGAGAACCATTTTACAAATGTTGGGATAGGTATCGAAACTTGCTTAGTACTTGCCCTTATCATGGTTTTGAAATATGGAGATTGGTTTCTGACATGACTAAAAGATTGATGTTTTCTCCCAAGTGCAAGAGTGTCGAAGTAATAAATAACCCGGCAAGACCGGGGTCGAACCACAGGGAGGTTAATTGTACAAATTATAAACAACAATTATAAAACAACAATAACAATAACAACAACAATAGTAGTAGTAGTAGTAGTAGTAGTAGTAGTAGTAGTAGTAATAATAATAATAATAATAAAGAAAGAGAAGAAGAAGAAGAAGATGATGATGAGAACTTTGAGATGAAATATTAATGTAACAATTAAACAATGATAATAACAAATGTCAAGGTTAGAGGTTCCACTAATGGTATGTTAAACAAGTATAGTATAAACTCTTATTATTGAATTGGAAACCACACACAAAGGAGGTTCCAATAAGATTATATATTGTTAACATGATTACATTAGTCATCTTCAATTAATGCTAATACTTATAAATCTCGTCAAGCATTCATGATTATAACTTATGTTAACAACAAATCAAGTTCCTTTCATAGCTCAGGTGTCGTTTATACCATACATTATAGGCTATGAAAGTGCCAAGCATTTGTTGTACCAAGTGTTATACAACATAAATCAAGATTAGTCATTTAACAAGCAAAGTATTAAAAAGTGAACAAGATAACAAATATAAAACATGTTAGTATCAAACATTAAAGTCCATATTAAGTTTACATTATACTTATTCTCACACCATTAGTGTAACCTTTTCACCTTGACATAATTAACTTAGCTAGACATAATGAAAGAAAGCAAAATAGATAAACAAAATAAGAACATAAAAGCTAACTAAGTAAAGGAAAGGAAATGAAAAGCATAAACTTAATATTAATGAAAGCAAAGCATAAACATTACAAAAAATACAAAGAGAGAAAGGAAGAGCATGATCTTGATCTGAACACCAAGATGCCTAAATGCATGGCAAATGCCTCCTTTTATAGGCCAAAATTAGGAATATTGATTTGATGACTAATTGATAAGTGGGTGGCCAACTTTTGACTTGGTGACAATCCTTATCTTCTCTTGTCTGCCCAAAACGTCATTGATAACTTTAACATTGGAGCCAGTTGAAAACATGAAAGTTGTAGGCAATTGTCTCAGCTTTCTTTTGTAAAAACTTCAGCTCATTTGGACTTTTAGAACTCCAGATATGGCCAAGATACCGAATAGTGCTCGGGCTGGAAGACAGATTCGGGCTTCTTTGTTGTTGCTACAATTTGGACTTGATAATGGTCTTTTTAGATCTTGGGCTCCATATGAAAGTTGTAGGTCTATGTCTTACCTTTCCATCAATATAAATTGGACCTAAATCTGAGATCTGTAGCTCCAGATATGGCCCAATTACCAAATAGTGTTCTGGTTTGGATCTTTAGCTAGAAAAGTCGAGGCACTAGAATTGAAAAAGAGTGGTTAATTAAAATCTGTTAAAAACATTGTGTGTCAAATATGTGAAACAAATAAACACTCAACTAATAATTGTCCAACCTTGCCTTCTTTTAAGGAATGTCTCCATGAACAAGCCCATGCTTTAAACAGTTTCCAAGAGACCAACCACAATCCATACTCATAAATATACGTGCCTGGTTGGAGAAATCACCGAAATTTTAGTTGAAAGAGTGATAATAACAATGTATAAATTTCACAACTATCGTTTCAAGCACACCATAATTTCTAAAATTCTCATAGATATACACCTCCTAGAGGAAATCTTAAGGAAACATTGCATGCATTCATTGAAAAGCAAGAGAAAATCAATACTCAACTTGCTCAAAACATGATAGATTTTAAAAATACTCTTGCAAAATTGACATCTACTCTCAGTTTCCAAGAGAAAGGTAAGTTTCCATCTCAACCACAATAAAATCCCAAGGGGCAATACAATGCAAATGCAAGTAGTTCCGGAAGCCAACACATGGATCAAGTCAAATTAGTCACTACTCTTTGTAGTGGTAAAGTTATTGAAAAACCCTCTCTTAAACTTTATGAGAAAGATGATGAGTCAATCTCTGAGGGTAAGGAAGCGGTTGAATTTGAAAATTGCAAAGAAAAGATTGAGTCTCCGCCAACACTTCCATTTCCTCATGCCATGACTAAATAAAAGAAAGTCAATCACAACTCTAAAATCTTCAAAACTTTCAAACAGGTAAGAATCAATATACCTTTGCTGAATGCTATTAAACAGGTTCCTTCCTATGCTAAATTTTTGAAAGATCTATGCACTGTGAAGAAGAAACTGAATGTGAAAAAGAAAGTCTTTTTAACCGAACGAGTAAGTGCCATTCTTCAGAACAATAATGCTTTGAAATATAAAGACCGTGGTTGTCCTATAATTTCTTGCTTTATTGGAGAACAAAAAATTAAAAGAGCCTTACTTGATCTCGGTGCTAGTGTGAATTTATTTCCATATTCAGTTTTTCAGAGTCTCAATCTAGGTGAGTTAAAACCAACTTTTGTAACTCTTTTACTTGCCGATAGATCTATAAAAGTGCCTAGAGGAATAGTTGAAGATGTGTTAGTACAAGTTGATAAATTGATTTATCTTGTGAATTTTGTTGTCTTGGATACACAACCTGTTGAAGCATGTAATTCATTTCTTGTTATTTTAGGACCTCCGTTTCTTGCAACTTCTAACGCATTGATTAATTGTAGGAATGGACTGATGAAGCTATCATTTGGAAACATGACATTAGAGATGAATATTTTCAACATTTGCAAGTAACCTGGAGATGATAATGATTTACAAGAAGTAGATTATATTGACAAATTAGTTTATGGTCAACTTGAATGTACTTTAAGTAAAAATAAGTTGGATGAATTTGAAGATTTGCAAATGATTTATTCTAAGAAAGAAATCATAGATGAAAAACACACTGAAAATGTTGATGCAGATCTTTTGTCAAAAGTGACAATAAATTCGACATTTGACATCACACCAATCAATGATCACTTTCCTAACGAATCCTTACTTTCTCTTAGTCCAATGCCTTGGTATGATAAAAATATCAATTTTCTTGCTTTAGGAGATTTACTAGCTGATTGGAGTACCCAAGATAAAGAAACGTTTTTGAATGAAGTGGAGAAATTTTATTGTGATGACCCAAACTTATTCATATATTGTCCTATTAAAATATTTCGAAGATTCATTCCTGACTATGAGGTAAGTAGTGTCATTAAACTTTGTCATTCTGAAGTATGTGGAAGTTATTTCTCGTCAAAAAAGACAACTGCAAAAATCTTTCAAAATGGATTTTATTGGTCCACCATTCTGTAAAACTTGTGAAAATTGTCAAAAAGTTGATACTGGTTAAAAAGGTTTGTTTTATAATTCTCAACTCTGTGTTTTCCCTAGAGAGCTAAGATCAAGATGGAGCAATCCTTATGGGGCCTGTGATATTGAGAATTCAATGAATGATAATGTTTTTAAGGAAAATGGACATTGTTTGAAAGCTTACTTTGATAATTTTTCTAATGAAAATGAATTAACTAGTTTGAATGATTTTGTAGATAAAGGTTAATTATTTTGTTTTTCTTACATTGTTTTTGTGTTTCTTTTTGAGTGATTTTTGCTAGTTTCTCTCACCCTAGTCAAATGGTGGATAACGGTACTCTGTGACTTAAGTCGGTTCTTTCAGTTTCCCATAATAACTGATATCTGTGTATATATTTGTGCAATTCTTTAAATCTCTCTTCCAAATCTCATTTGAAAATGGATACTAATCTTAAAAAATTGAAAAAGTATTTTCCCACTCTACCTTAGAATGCGATTACAAAAATTTAATATGCTAGATGTGCAAGATTGAGATTGTTAATGAATCATGGAATTCCTGAAGATATTCGCTGGTTAATTGAAGCAAAGGTCTGATTATCAGGTGAGTCCTCTAACTCCTTCATTACACACATGTTTGGAATAGGTAAAAGCACTTTTGCAAAAAATACGTCGTGCAAAACGACTGAAAGTTTGTCATTGATGTGCTAGATGGACTTATAATGCACAATGTTGTTTTTTAGGAATGCTATCTATAAACTGTGAAGATAGAATACAATTCATTAAGGATGGCCTGAGTAAGGAGTCTTTAGATAATCTTCTATTCACTCTTGAGATGCATCCTAGTAGAGATGTGCATCGTGCAATTCATGATTTATGACAACTATTTCATAAAGAATATGATTGACTTAGTCTTGGGAATCTGAGTAAAAAAGACCCTGTTTGCTAGTTTTTAAGAAAAGTGGATGAGAAGCCTATCCCCGACCTATAAAAGATGTTTAAGCTGTTCTTGGATGTAAAACCAAGGGAAGATATGAGCCACAATCACAACTACCTGTACATACACATGCTTTTTCAAAAGTAAATAAATAAATAAAGAGAGAGAGAGTGTGTGAGAGACTCTAGCTGGCCTACATATAGGTGGTATAATTGCCTATCTAATTTCTCATCTATAAAACTCTTTCTTCCTTCCTTTCATTTCTACTCAACCCATACATTCAATAATATAGAAGTGTGTAGAAATGGCAAGTTTATCAGGTCATCATATAAGAAATATTTGTGTTTTCGGTGGATCTAGTCCTGGGAAAGAAAAGGAGATTTTAAAATTAGCAAATCATCTTGATCAAGTGCTAGCTGAGAGAAAGATTCATTTAGTGTATAAGGGAGCAGTCTTGGGGTAATGGGAGGTGTGTCAATAGTTGTAATTTTAGAAGGTAGTCAAGTTTTGGGGGTCGTCCCCAAAGCTTTAACACAAGGGGACATCATTGGAAAAACAATTGGAAAGGAACTTCAGGTCTCCACAATGTCGGCTCGAATGAATGCAATGTTTAACCATACTAATGCCTTCATTGCTTTACCAGGTGGTTTAGGCACATTGGAAGAGATCTTTGATATTTTCTCTTGGGCCCAACTACACATTCACCATAAACCCATAGGTTTGTTAAATATTAATGGTTATTATGATAAGTTGTTGTCTTTTCTTAATCATGCTGTGGAATAGGAATTTTTAACATCTTCTGCACGACAAATCATAATCTCTGCTGCTGCTACTAAACAATTGATTGACCAACTACAATCTTTCATTTCTGTAATTGATCCTTCCATGAGTCGTATAAATTGGTCAACTAAGGACAGTCGTATAAATTGGTCAAACAATTGAATTTGAGCCTTTATTAGTGAATTTTTATGCCTTTTAGTTTTATTATTGTGTTTTGTTGTTTCTTATATTTGTTTTAGTGTGTTCTAGGTTTATTAGTGTTCGTTATTTCAGGTGTATCTTCAATAATCTATCTTTCTATCTTTAAATATTGAGGATAATGTCTCGTTTTAGTTGGGGGGAGAGGGTAGTAGCTAAAAAAAAAGAAGAAAAACTAACTGTGTTTTCTATTCCATAAAGCATGTGCAAAATTGTTGTTACTATGATGGCAGAGTAAGAAGAACTTTTTATGACTCTTGAGACACATCTTAGTAATCATTCGTAACAAGGTCTATTATAATACTTCTTGAAATATTCAGATTTATAAATTCTCGCATTGTTATCACTTAATTCTGCTTATATACTTATTTAACATGTATTTTTAAACCTTAATTTATACACACACACTTTAAACATATGATTGTGGGTTCCAAACTGGAACACTATTCGGTAATTGGTTTATATCTTGAGTTATAGATCTCAGATTTAAGTCCACTTTATATGGATGGAAAGTTAATACATAGGCCTACAACTTTCATATAGAGCCTAAGATCTAAAACGACCATTTTTAAGTCCAAATTAGAGTAATAACAAAGAAGTTCGAATCTGTCTTCAAGCTCGAGCATTGTTCAGTTTTTGGCCCATATATGGAGTTCTAGAAGTCTAAATGATCTGAATTGTTTACACAAGATAGCTAATACAATTGCCTACAACTTTCATGTTTTCAAGTGGTTCTAATTTTGACGTTATCAATGACATTTTAGGCAGACAAGAGAAGATAATGATTGTCACCAAGTCAAGAGTTAGCCACCCACTCATCAATTAGTCATCAAATCAATAGTTCTCAATTTTGGCCTATAAAAGGAGGCATTTGCCATGCATTTAGACATTTTGATGTCCAGATCAAGATCATGCTCTTACTTTCCCTCTTTGTATTTTTTTGTAATGTTTATGCTTTGTTTTTATTAATATCAAGTTTATGTCTTTCATTTCTTTTCCTTTACTTAGTTAAGTTTTATCTTACTTATGTTCTTATTTTATTTATTTATTTTTCTTTCTTTCATTATGTCTAGCTAAGTTTATTATGTCAAGGTGAAAAGGTTACACTAATGATGTAAGAATAAGTATAGTGTAAACGTAATATGGACTTTAATGTTTGATACTAACATGTTTTATATTTGTTATCTTATTTACTCTGTAATACTTTGCTTGTTAAATGACTAATCTTGATTTATGTTGTATAACACTTGGTACAACAAATACTTGGCACTTTTATAACCCATACTGTATGGTATAACCGACACCTGAGCTATGAAAGGAACTTGATTTGTTGTTAACATAAGTTATAATCATGAATGCTTGACGAGATTTACAAGTATTAGCATTAATTGAATAAGATGACTAATGTAATCATGTTAACAATCTATAATCTGATTGGAACCTCCTTTGTGTGTGGTTTTCAATTGAATAATAAGAGTTTATACTATGCTTGTTTGACATACCATTAGTGCATCCTCTAACCTTGACATTGTTTGTGATTATTTAATCCTTACGTTAATTTTCCATCTAAAAGTTCTCATCAACTTTTCTTCATCTTCATCTTCTTCTTTTTCTTTATTGTTGTTGTTGTTGTTGTTCTTATTATTATTATTATTATTATTCTTGTTGTTGTTGTTGTTGTTGTTGTTGTTGTTGTTGTTATTATTACTATTACTACTCCTACTAGTACTAGTATTATTAATATTATTATTGCTACTATTATTATTGTTGTTGTTATTGTTACTATTGTTGGTGTTTATAATTTGTACAATTAACTTCCTTGTGGTTCGAACCCGGTCTTGCTGAGTTGTTTATTACTTCGACACTCCTGCACTTGGGAGAAGAGATCAATATTTTCATCGTGTCAAGTTTTTGGCGTCGTTGCTGGGAGGTAAGTTTTGTATAAATTATAATATTTATTTTATTTTCTATTTTCACTTTTCTTGTATATAACTTTGTTTCTTTTCTCTTGTTTCTTCTTCTTTTGTTTTCGTTTTCCTTTTATTCTATTCCTACACGTGCATGAGAGTGTGGTCACGTACATCAAGTGGAAGACTTTGTAGGGTATCCTCATCATTTTCAGAAAATATGGCCGAAGAAGATAATCAATCACTTCATAATGAGAATAATGAGAATAACCGTGCTAGAATATTTAGAGACCACATGAATCCTATAGGAACAAGTGCACCATCATGCATAGTTTTTCCTCCCGATGCATCTCGTTTTAATTTTAAGCCAGACATTATTCAATTTTTACCTTTTTTTCATGGCTTAGAATTGGAAAATCGAAACTTGCATTTTAGGGAATTTGAGGAGGTCTGCAACACATATAATAATTTAAATTGTAGCATAAACACCATCAGATTAAAGTTTTTTCCTTTTACATTAAAAGATAAAGCTAAAACATGGCTATAAAATTTGAGACCAGGATCCATTTATGCTTGGGATGAAATGCAACAACAGTTTTTAAAGAAGTTTTTCCCATCTCATTTTGCTCTTTGAAAAGACAAATCACCAGTTTTACTCAAAAACCAGGAGAAACATTTTACCAATGTTAGGATAGGTATCGAGACTTGCTGGGTACTTGCCCTCATCATGGTTTTGAAACATGGAGATTGGTTTCACATTTCTATGAAGGGTTAACACCTAGAGATAGACAAATGGTTGAATTGATGTGCAATGAAACTTTTGAAGATAAAGATCCTGATGAAGCAATAAAGTACTTAGACTTGTTAGCTGAAAATGCTCAAAATTGGGACACCTTGGGTACTTATGAGGCACTGAGTAAAACTCAACCTCGTACACTAGTGGAGGTATGTACAACCTTAGGGAAGATCATGACCTTTGAGCCAAGTTTGCATCTTTAGCTAGAAAAGTCAAGGCACTAGAATTGAAAAAGAGTGGTCAATTAAAATCTGTTGAAAACATTTTGTGTCAAATATGTGAAACAAATGAACACTCAACCAATAATTGTCCAACCTTGTCTTCTTTTAAGGAATGTCTCCATGAACAAGCTCATGCTTTAAACAGTTTTCAAAGGGCCAACCACAACCCATACTCACAAACATACAACCCTAGTTGGAAAAATCACCCAAATTTTAGTTGGAAGAGTGAGAACAATAATGCACAAACTTTACAACCACCGTTTCAAGCACACCACAATTTCCAAAATTCTTATGGATATGCACCTCCTTATGCTCCACCTCCTAAAAGAAATCTTGAGGAAACGTTGCATGCATTCATTGAAAAGTAAGAGACAATCAATACTCAACTTGCTCAAAACATGACAGATTTTAAAGATACTCTTGCAAAATTAACATCTGCTCTCAGTTTCCAAGAGAAAGGTAAGTTTCCATCTCAACCAGAACAAAATCCCAAGGGGCAATACAAGTGCATTTTTATTAAGGTTTTATATCATCATTTTGCACTTGAAGTATCAATAACTCCTTAACTAAAGAATGTTTTATAATAACATATCTAATAATTTAAGATACTTTTAATTTGTGGTAAATGTTTATTTTAAATGCAGGTCTATCACATAAATGAAAGGATTGATTGATGAATTTAAGAACTGAAATTGAAAGGACAAAGAGATGGCTAAACTCCGATAAGAGATGCCAGTGTAGTCCAAACCGAAACACTATTCAGTAATTGAATCATATCTGGAGCTGTAGATCTTAGATTTAGGTTCACTTTATATGGATGGAAATGTAAGACATAGATCTACAACTTTCTTATGGAGCCTAAGATCTAAAAAGGTCATTTTTAAGTCCAAATTGGAGTAACAACAAAGAAGTCTGAATCTGTCTTACAGCCCGAGCACTGTTCAGTGTTTGGCCCATATCTAAAGTTCTAGAAGTCAAAATGATCTGAATGTTTTACACAAGACAGCTGAGATAATTTTTGGGTTATTTATTACTTCGACATTCCTGCACTTGGGAGAAGACATCAATCTTTTCATCGTGTCAACAAAAAAGCTAAGACAATTTCCTATAACTTTCATGTTTTCAAGTGGTTCCAATTTTGACGTTATCAATGATGTTTTGGGCAGACAAAAGAAGATAAGGAATGTCACAAAGTCAAGAGTTTGCCACCTACTCATCAATTAGTCATCAAATCAATAGTTCCCAATTTTCGCCTATAAAAGGAGACATTTGCCATGCATTTAGGCATCCTGGTTTCCAGATCAAGATCATGCTCTTGCTTTCTCTCTTTGTGTTTTATTGTAATGTTTATGCTTTGTTTTCATTAATATCAAGTTTATGCCTTTCATTTCCTTTCCTTTACTTAGTTAACTTTTATCTTATTTATGTTCTTATTTTGTTTATCAAATCAATGCCATGTTTCCAAAAGATAGCTTCATTAGTCCATTCCTACAATTAATCAATGCATTAGAAGTTGTAAGAAACAGATGTCCTAAATAACAAGAAATGAATTACATGTTTCAACATGTTGTGTCCAAGACAATAAAATCCATAGAATAAATGAATTTATCGACTTGTACTAACACATCTTTAATCATTCCTTTAGGCATATTTATAGATTTATCGGCAAGTAAAAGAGTTACAGAAGTTGGTTTTAACTCAGCTAGATTGAAACTTTAAAAAACTAAATATGGAAGTAAATTCACACTAGCTCCATGATCAAGTAAGGCTCTTTCAATTTTACGTTCTCTAATAAAGCAAGAAATTTTATGTTCACAGAGTATAGATCTTTCAAAAATTTAGCATAAGAAGGAACCTATTTAATAGCATCCAACAAAGGTATGTTGATCCTTACCTATTTGAAAGTTTCAAAGATTTCAGAGTTATGATTGGCTTTCATTTGTTTAGTCATGGCATAAGAAAATGAAAGTGCTGGCGGAGAATGAGTCTTTTCTTTGTAATGTTTAGATTCAACCCATTTTTTACCCTCAAAAATTGACTCATCATCTTTCTCACAAGGTTTAAGAGTGGGTTTTTCAATAACCTTACCACTGCAAAGAGTGATGATTAATTTGATTAGATCCTATGTTGGCTTGTAGAACTACTTGCATTTACATTGTATTGCCTCTTGGGATTTTGCTGTGGTTGAAATGGAAACTTACCTTTCTCTTGGATACTTAGAGCAGATATGAACTTTGCAAGAGTATCTTCAAAATTTGTCATGCTTTAAACAAGTTAAGTGTTGATTGCCTCTTGCTTTTTAATGAATACATGTAATGTTTCCTTAATATTTTTTCTAGGAGAGGGGAATAAGGAGGTACATATCCACGAAAACTTTAAAAATTATGATGTGCTTGAAATGGTCGTTCTGAAGTTTATGCATTGTTGTTCTCACGTTTTCAACTAAAATATAGGTGATTTCTCTAACCATAGTTGTATGTTTATAAGTATGGGTTATGGTTGGACCTTTGAAAACTGTTTAAAGCATGGGCTTGTTCATGAAGACATCCCTTAAAAGAAGGCAAAGTTGGACAACCATTGGTTGAGTGTTCATTTGATTCACAAATTTGATATACAATGTCTTGAACAAATTTTAATTGACCACTCGTTTTCAATTCTAGTGCCTCAACTTTTTTAGCTAAAGATGCAAACTTAGCTTGAAGGTAATGATCTTCCTTAAGGTTGTACATACCTCTATTAGATTGGTTGTACATACCTCTATTAGATTTATGAGGCTCGGTTTTATGTGGTGCCTCATAAGTGGTTGTAGTGTCCTAATTTTGTGCATTTTCAGCTAGCAATTTTATTGTTGTTGTATTATTGTTATTTATAATTTATGCAATTAACATCCCTGTTTGTAAGGTTATTTATTACTTCGATACTCCTCTATTTGGAAAAAGACATCAATCTTTTGGTCATGTCAATATGAAAATTCAAGAATTTATAAAGCAAGAATAAAAGAGTTTCATGATAAGAAAATAGTGAGAAAACATTCAATGTTGGTCAAAAAGTCCTACTTTATAATTCTCGACTCCATTTATTTCCTGGAAAACTATGATCAAGATGGAGTAGTCTTTTTGTAGTGAAACATGTGTATCCATATGAGGCTTATAATATCGAGAATCTAAAGAATGGTAATGTTTTTAAGGTAAATAGACATCGTTTGAAAGTTTACTTTGATAATTTTTCAATTAAAACTGACTCAATTGAATTGGGTGATCCTTTATATAAAGATTGATTTTTTTTTTCTCCTATTGATTTTATGTTTCTTTTTGGCGTGACCTTTGTTTTGCTAGTTTCTTTCACCTAGTTAAATGACGGATAATGGTACTCCGTGACTTAAGCTAGTTCTTTTAATTTTCCATAATAACTGATATTTGTGTATATATTTGTGCAATTTTTTGCTCTTTCTCTCTTCTTTACATCTCTTCTCATTTGAAAATGGACACCACGCTTGAAAAATTGAAAAAATATTTTTCTACTCTAACTTAGAATATGATTACAAGAATTTATCGTGATAGATATGCAAGATTGAGATTGTTAATGACCCATGAAATTCTTGAAGATATTTGCTGGCTAATTGAAGTAAAGGTCCGATTATCAGGTGAGTCTTTCAATTCTTTCATTTCATACATGCTTTGAACATGTAAAAGCACTGTTGCAAAGAAACATTGTGCAAAATAATTAAAAGTTTGTCATAGATGTGCTAGATGGACTTATAATGCAAAATGTCATTTTTTAGGAATGGTATCTGTAAATTGTGAAGATAAAGTACAGTTCATTAAGGATAACCTAAGTAAGGAGTCTTTAAATAATTTTTTATTGACTCTTGAGATGCATCTTAGTGGAAATGTGCATCATGCAATTCATGATTTATGGTCACAATTCTATAAAGAACATGCTCGACATAGTCATGGGAATCAGACTAAAAAAGATTGTGTTTGCTATTTTTTAAGAAAATTGGATGAGAAACCTATCCCTAACTCATAGAGGGCATTTAAGCTATTCTTGAATGTGAAACCAAGGAAATATGTGAGTCACAATCACAACTACCTATATATACACATGTTCACAACTTGTACGTACACATGGTGTGATTGCATTTTCACTTTTTTATCTATAAAATTTCTCTTCCTTCCCTTTATTTCTACTCAATACACACATTCTATGAATATCAAAGAGTGTATAAATGACAAGTTCCTCAAATCTTTAAATACAAAATATTTATATTTTTGGTGGATCCAATCTTGAAAAAGAAAATGAGTTTTTAAAATCAGTAAATCATCTTAGTCAGGTATTACTTATGAGAAAGATTCATTTAATATATGGATGAGGCAACTTTGGATTAATAGGGGTTGTGTTAATAGCTGTATTTTTATGAAGTAGTCAAGTTTTGAGGGTTGTTCCCAAAATTTTAACAAATGAGGATATTATTGAAAAAACAATTGGAGATGAACCACAAGTCTTCATAATGTCTGATCGAATGAATACAATGTTTAAAATATTGATGCCTTTATTGCTTACTAAGTGGTTTGTGCACATTGGAAGAGATCTTCCATATTTTCTCTTGGGTTCAACATCACATTTACCATAAACATATAAGTCTGTTAAATGTTAATAATTTTTATGATAAGTTGTTGTCTTTTTTTTATCATGCTGTGGAACAAAAATTTCTAACATCTTGGGCACGACAAATTATAATCTCTACTGCTACTACTGAATAATTGATTAACCAATTACAATCTTTCACTCCTGTAATTAATCCCTCCATGAGTTGCATAAATTGGCCATCTAAAGAAAGTCGTAAAAAACTTAGATTGGATTTGAGCCTTCATTTGTGAAACCTTGTATTTTAATATTTTGTTTTGTTATTTCTTATATTTTTTGAATTGTGTTTTAGGTTTGTCAGTGTTCGTTGTCTTAGGTTGTGTCTTCTATACTCTATCATTCCACCTTAGGACATTAAAGGCAATGTCTCGTTTTGGTTGGGGGGGAAGGGGTAGTAGTCGATATTTTTTTAAAAAAAATTACCTAACTGTGTTTTCTATTTGTAAAATCATTGTTACTAAAATGGTAGAGTCAAGGAGTTCTTTTGTTAAAGTGACTCTTGAGACGCATCCTAGTAAACATTCCTAACAAAATCTATCAAACTTAAACCTTCATTTTCACACACACACTTTATTATATGATTATGGGTTGCTGACACGACCAAAAAATTGATGTCTTCTCCCAAGTATAGGAGTATCAAAGTAATAAATAACCTGGCAAGACCAAGGTCGAACCACAGGAGGTTAATTGTATAAATTATAAATAACAATAATACAACAAGAACAACAACAACAAAGATGAAGAAGTTGATAAGAACTTTGAGATGTAAGAACAATGTGAGAATTAAATAATGATAACAATAAATGTCAAGGTTAGAGGATCCACTAATGGTATTTCAAACAAGTATAGTATAAATTCTTATTAGTTAACTAGAAACCACACACAAAGAAGGTTCTAATTAGATTACAAATTGTTAACATGATTACATTAGTTATCTTATTCAAATAATGATAATACTTGTAAATGTTGTTAGATATTTATGATTACAACTTATGTTAACAATAAATCAAGTTCCTTTCATAGCACAAGTGTCGGTTATATCATATGATTTATGCTATGAAAGTGCTAAGCATTTGTTGTACCAAGTGTTATACAACACAAATCAAGATTATTTATTTAACAAGCAAAGTATTAAAAATGAACAAGATAACAAATATAAAACATGTTAGTATCAAACATTAAGATCTATATTGAGTTTATATTATACTTATTCTTATACCATTAGTGTAACCTTTTTTAACTTGACATAATAAACTTAGTTGAACATAATAAAAAAAGAAACATAAATAAACAAAATAAGAATATAAATAAGATAAAAGTTAACTAATTAAAGGAAAGGAAATGAAAGACATAAACTTGATATCAATGAACGCAAAACTTAAGCAATATAAAGAGAGAAAACAAGAGCATGATTTTGATCTGGAAACGAAGATGCCTAAATGCATGGCAAATGCCTCCTTTTATAGGCCAAGATTAAGAACTATTGATTTGATGACTAATTGATGAGTGGGTAACCAACTCTTGCCTTGGTGACAATCCTTATCTTATTTTATCTGCCTCAAAACATCATTGATAACGTCAAAATTTTAACCAGACCTTTATATAAAAGTTATAGGAAATTGTCTCAACTTTTTTTTAAAAAATAGAGATCATTTGGACTTCTAGAACTCTAGATATGGGATAAACACTAAACAGTGTCTAAATTGTAGTACAGATTCAAACTTTTTTATTGTTACTATAATTTGGACTTAAAAATAGCTTTTTTAAAACCAGACCTCCATTTAAAAGTTGTAGGCCCATGTTTTACCTTTCCATCCTTATAAAGTAGATCTAAACCCAAGATCTACAGCTTCATATATGTCCTAATTACTGAATAGTGTTCTCGTTTGAACTACACCAATATCTCTTCTCTAGGTTTGATCATATATTTGTCATTTCAATTTCAGTATTTAAACTCATCAATCAATCCTTTTATTTATATGATAGGCCTGCATTTAAGATGAAAATTTACCATAAATTAAAGATATCTTATATTATTAGATATGTTATTATAAAACATGCTTTAGTTAAGGAGTTATTAATACTTCAAGTGTAAAATGATGATATAAAACCTTGATAAAAATGCACTTTTAAGTACTAATCAGTTGCATATTAGATTATTAGATTATTTATGTTCTTTTGTTAATGGTAACAACTAAAGGAAAGGGATAATATATAATTTGCAAAAAAAAAATATAGATAAGTTTGGTTTTATAGCCTCCCTAATCTAAGCAATTAAGCTCGAAAGGGTTTTAACACTTAATACCCTAAAGGCAACTAACGTTGGAGCTATTGGCCCAACCCTTGTTACATGGGTTGAGGAGAAAAGCTCAAGGGAATCAACCATTTCACTATCTATATATCAATATCTGTAACCCGAGTCATTAAGCTCAAAGGTGAGTTTCAACACCTAAGACCAACTGGTCTGGGAGTCATTAGCCAAAAGCTCATTACATGGGTTAAAGATGCATCATGTTTTAAGTTATATGTATATATATATATAACAGATAATAATCCCAACCCAAGGAAATTAACCTTAAACATTAGAAAAAAAATATTGTTTTCTTCTAATAAAAGCCCTATTATCTATGTTTTCATACATTGAGCACATAAAACATAAGGTTTATTAATATCTTGTTTCAATAGTATGAAGCAAATATATATATAAATTTAATGAGAGTTTGTTTATTTTGATATATTAATGAAAGTTGAATGATGAATGCCTTACTTTGTGGAATTTGCAAATTGTTTTTCTAGTTTAATGCTTTAATTACTAAGAACTACTAATAAGCTAGCTGGAGGGTGTGATTAATACTTCAAATTGCATTTTTATCGAGGTTTTATATTATCATTTTGCACTTTAAGTATCAATAATTCCTTAACTAGAGCATGTTTTATAACAATAAATGGTCATGTAAGATAATATAAGATACCTTTAATTTATAGTAAATGGTCATTTTAAATTTAAGTATTCTCATAATTCAAAGAATTGATTGTTGTGATTAAAACTATTAGAAGTGAAAAGATAAGAAAAGGCTAAGCTTAGAAAAAAGATGCTGATTCAATTCAAATTCGAATACTATTAAGTCATTGGGTCATATTTGGAGCTATAGATCTTGGATTTTAGTTTGGTTTATATGGATGAAAAGATAAGAAATCGGCCTACAACTTTCATGGTAGGGAAATACCTAAATCTACTATTTTCAAATTCAAAGTTTGGCCACAAAAGAAAAGTCAGAATCTGTCCTGCAATCCAGTCCAAATAGTGCTCAGAGTTTTACCCATAACTAGCTTTTTAGAAGGCTAAATGACATGAAATTTGGTGGGTGGAAGGAAAAGACAATTTCCAACAACTTTCTTGAAGAAGACCTATTTAAAGTCTAATGGTAGAAATTTTCATCTAGATAAGAGCTTGAGGGCTATCCACCATATCTACTAGCAGCACTACTCAATAGTTTAGACATATATCGAGCTATAATGCTCCAAATACTCTAAAATTTGGTGGGTGGAAGGAAAAGACAATTTCCAATAATTTTCTTCAAGAAGACTTATTTAAAGTCTATTGGTAGAAATGACATTTCATCTAGACAAGAGCTTGAGGGCTATCCACCACATTCACTAGTAGCACTACTAAATATTTTAGACATATATCAAGCTGTAGTGCTTCAAATGCTTTAAAATTTGGTAGGTGGAAGCAAAAGATAATGTCTAACAATTTTCATGAAGAACACTTTGTCAAATTCTGATTGCATCAATGTCATTTCATCCAGCCAAAATGCTTGAGTCTTGTTGTCCACCAAGTCCACTAAATCAATAGTTGACCACTACATCAATTATCAATTACCAAATTAATAATTGTAAATTTTAGCCTATAAAGGGAGGCATTTTCCATTCATTTAGATATTTTGTTTTTCAGATCAAGATCATGCTCTTACTCTCTGTCTTTATATTTTTGTAATGCTTAAGTTTTGCCTTTATTAAGCTATTGTTCATGCTTTTAATTTCCTTTACTATACTTAGTTAATGTTGCGATGTCGCGGCCGCACAAATTAATTACCTTAACTTAAAACACAAGACATAAGATAGTATAAAGTAAGTAAGGGGTCGATCCCACGATGAATATTTAGTTTAGATTTTTATGTTATACGTTATGCAATTGAGGGGTTCTGATTTGTGATGATCTAAACTATGAAAGAAATTAAACTGGCAAATAAAATCAATTGAAACTGAAATTTATCAAGAAAACAAACCTTGGTTACAAGCACACATCCACCAACAAAAATTAGAACCGATCCTTGAAATGAAACTATAGTTTATATTTTGAGTTTTTATCTTTTCTTAATGCTGGTTAGTTAACACATCCACCGTATAACTAACCCTAACCAACAAACAATCACATGGTCCGCATTAATGATTTAGTTCAATGGCAACCCTAAGAACTAGATATTTGAGTGTTCTCCCTAAGTTTAATAATGTAGTTCTGTCACAATTATCAAGCTTAGTTACTTCACAAATTCATAGATCACAACTTTGGTTTTGATATCAAACTTAGCAATAGATTGTTCACAATAATAACTTAAAGTCCACTCTAGCAATTATCAACAACAATCATAGAAAATATGCATAAGAAAACAATCATGCTCATTCATAATATAAACTAAAAATAAAAGAAAGAATAAATCTCATGGTTCTTGAAATTCAAAGGTTTGTTATGTCCTTACAACCAAGAAAACCAGCTTAGCCTTGCATATCTATGAAACAACTACTCTTAAAGATAGAAGAAAGCATTATTTCTAGTTTATAGAGAGGAGAGTTTGTGTTTTTTCACTTTTGACTGCTGCACCCTTTTGCCCTCTCTCCCTTCTCTCTTTCTTTTTATATGCTAACAAACCCTAGTTCCTATTTTACAAAATAGTCCTCCCTTAAGTTGACAGTTTACATTTAAGTACTTCAATAACTATTTTCCTAAAAAGAAGAATTAACCTTATGAAATCTTCAAGCGTTGACTTAGAGGAGCTAAATTGTTGAAATAAAAACTTGGATATCAGTTTAGAAGCTTCAGAACGTAATTTGGACTCATTTCTTCACTAAACCTGTTTGTTGGCAGAATTCAGTTATTATTTTTGAAAAATCATATCTCCCTTATATGATACCTTTTTTTGCTGAAATTTGAAGTTTTTATAGAACTTTGAGTTAGAAATCAAAAAACATTGAGTTTGCACCAATTGGACTTTTATAGCTCTAGATATTGAATTTTGAATGGACAAAGGTCAATAGTGGAAGAATGCGAGATTTAACTGATTGTGCATCAAAAGTGCCATTAAGTCTCTTATTTTACATATGTATTTATTGTTTTTATTTGGTTGTTTTTATAATAATTGATGTTTTTTTTAGTAATGAAGTTTGTTTTAATGTTTTGATAGGTTTTTGAAGCTTAAATGAATTAATTCAGAAAATTCAACATCGGAATTCAGAATAAAGAATTGAAGAGATATTTAGTTGAAGATTGAAGCAAATCTTGGTTCAAATAAGTGCTCCAAATTTGTCCCCAAAATCAATTCTATTCCAATTCTAAAAAAGAATATCATATGATCTATTTCAAGCCCAAACTTGCCTTATGTTGTGTGCGAACTTCAACCATTAAACACTCAAGGTTTCAATGTCAAAAACATTCGGCTTAAATTGTTCCCATTCTCTCTAAAGGATAAAGCTAAGCTTTAGCTAAACTCCTTGTGTCCTAAGTCTATAGGTACATGGAGAGAAATGGAAGCTGAATTTTTGAAAAAAAATACTTCCTCACTCATAGGACAACAACCTTACAACGTCAAATGAATTTTTCTTGTAGTCCAAATGAGTCATTTCACCAAGCTTAGGAAAGGTTCAAAGACTTGTTAAATGCATGCCCCCACCATGTTTTTGAGATGTGGAGGTTAGTGAGTTTCTTATGTGACTCTCTTACTGTATATTTTAAAAAGCTAGTATCAACCATTGATAATGGTGAGTTTTATGACAAAGAACCAAGTGAGGCCTTTGATTTTTTTGATCAATTGACTGAAAACACAAAGTAATGGGAAACTTCTCTTCTAGTTCATATTGAGTCTAGAAACACCATTCCTCATTCAAGTGGAAAGTTTCAATTGAAAGAGACTGATGACCTCAATGCTAGATTAGCCTCATTGGCTAGGAAAGTAGAGTCTTTTGAGATTAAAAAAGTGCATGTCATGAGTGAACAACAAGAGGAAAGTTGTGTTGGTTGTGAGAGCAAAGGGCATAGGACAACTGAGTGTCCTAACATTCCAGCCTTCAAGGAAGTGCTATATGGCCAAACTTTTGATTCAAGTAATGTTAGAAAGCCATTTCCAAACCAAGTAGGCAATCCCTACTCTAAGACCTATAATCCTGGATGGAGGAACCACCCAAATTTTAGATGGAGAAATAAGGGCTCTTCAGTACTTCAAACATTTCAACCTCCACCCCAACCATTTCATGCTCCCACAGATAACACATACCAACCACCTCATAAGAGATCCCTAGAGGATACTCTTCAACAATTCATGCAAACGTAAGGAGGAATCAACAACCAAGCTTACAAATTCCAAGACCAAACGAATAGGACCTTAGATGACATTCGAAGTCAACTAACTAAGTTGACTCAATCACTAAGCATTCAAGAGAAGGGAAAAATCCTAACTCAACCAATGTCCAATCCTAGAGGTTAGGTACACATGAGTGAATCCTCACCTAGTGAACCTTCAAACTATGAACAAGTCCAAGCCATCATTACCCTTAGAAGCGGAAAGATTATTGACAAAGGTATAGGTTTTAGGATTCCTAAAGGTGTTGTGGAGGAGAAATATAGGGAAAGTGAAGAGGGAATCAAAACACAAGTGACAAATGAGAGTTTGAGTAACAAAGAAGGTGAGATAAATGAGAAAGAGATGAGTGAGAAAGGAGATGATTCAAGAAAAATTGGAGTCAAAGTGAGTGATTTAGAATTTGTTCCTAGAGCACCATTTCCACAAAGGTTAGGGAAACTTAAACAAGATCTTATGAACTCAGAAATCTATAAATTGTTCAAACAAGTAAAAGTCAATATTCCACTCCTTGATGCAATTAAACAAGTTCCATCTTATGCAAAGTTTCTTAAGGATTTATGCAGAGTCAAAAAGAGATTGAATGTGAAAGAAAGAGCTTTTCTGACTGAACATGCTAGTGCCATCATCCAGTTTAAGACCCCTCCCAAATACAAAGATCCTGGTTGTCCTACCATTTCATGCATTATTGGAAGTCATAAGATAGATCAAGCTTTGTTGGATCTAGGAGCAAGTGTGAATTTAATACCCTACACTGTTTACAAACAATTAGGTTTAGGAGAAATCAAGCCTACTTGAATCACCCTTCAATTAGCTAATAGGTCAATCAAGATTCCTAGGGGTATCGTTGAGGATGTGTTGGTCCAAGTAGATAAATTCTACTTTCCTATTGATTTTGTAGTGTTAGACACCGCATCAATTCAAGGTTCTAATGCTCCCATCCCAGTCATTTTAGGGAGACCTTTCCTAGCTACATCCAATGCCTTAATTAACTATAGGAATGGGGTGATGAAATTGTCTTTTAGGAATATGACTATGAAGATGAACATATTCAATGTCTCCAAATAAATTGGGGAACATGAGGACATTAGAGAGGTAGATTTGATCCAAACAGTTTGTCAAGAACACTTTGAGAGAGTGTGGATTAAGGATCCATTGGAGAGAACTTTAATTCATGATGAAAGATTTTATTCTTTGGAATATGTTGATGAAGAACTAAGAGAACTCGAGACTTATCTAGATCCAATGCCTATTATATCAATAGGTCAATGGACCCCATCATTTGAGCCTTTGATTTCACCCCATGTGAAAGTTGAGGCATCTCTTGTCCAGCCTTATAAACCAGAAAGGAAGCCTTTACCAAGTGATCTTAAGTATGCATTTCTAGGGGAAGATGAATCATATCCTATTGTGATCTCATCAAAACTTAGCATAGAGCAAGAACAAAAACTTTTAAGAGTGGTGAGAAAACGCAAGAAAGTAATTGGGTGGAAAATTACTAACTTGAAAGAAATTAGCCCTCTTTTATGTACACATAGAATCTATCTTGAAGAAGAGGCTAAATTTGTGAGGCAAATGCAAAGACGATTGAACCCAAACATGAAGGAAGTAGTGAGAGGTGAAGTGCTTAAGCTACTTCATGCAAGTATCATTTACGCTATTGCAAACTCAAAATGGATTAGTCCAACCCAAGTTGTCCCTAAAAAATCTAGAGTCATGATAGTGAAGAATGAAAATAATGAGTTGGTGCCAACTAGAATCCAAACTGGATGGTGTATGTGCATTGATTATCGTAAATTGAACATGGTGACTAGGAAGGACCATTTTTCACTTCTTTTTTTAGACCAAGTGCTTGAAAGAGTAGCTGGAAGAGCTTTCTATTGTTTTCTTAATGGATACTCAGGTTACAACCAAATTGAGATTTCTTTAGAAGACTAAGAAAAAACCACTTTCACTTGTTCTTTTGGTACCTGTGCTTATAGAAGAATGCCTTTTGGTTTGTGTAATGCACCAACCACTTTTCAAAGGTGTATTCTTTAGTGGCATGGTGGAAACATTTTTGGAAGTTTTCATGGATGATTTTTTAGTTTATAGAGATTCTTATGAGTTGTGTTTAAAGCATTTAGAAAAAGTCCTTGAAAGATGTGAAGAGAGTAATCTTGTACTCAATTAGGAGAAGTGTCATTTTATGGTGACACATGGCATTATCTTAGGCCACATTGTCTCTTCAAAAGGAATAGAGGTAGATAAGTCAAAAGTGGAAATCATTCAAAAATTACCTACCCCTAGGACTGTGAAAGATGTGAGATCCTTTTTAGGACATGCTGGTTTTTATCGAAGATTCATTCATTCTTTTAGTACCATTGCCAAATCATTATGTAACTTGTTGTCACAAGATGTCCAATTTGATTGGATATCAAAATGTCAAGAAGCTTTTGAAAAGCTTAAAGGGTTGTTGACAAATGCACCAATCATGCAAGCTCCTGATTGATCTTTACCATTTGAACTGATGTGTGATGCTAGTGATTTTGCAATTGGGGCTGTTTAGGGCGACAAGAAACCTCATGTCATATTATGCAAGCAAGACTTTGAATGATGCTCAATTGAATTACACTACAACTGAAAAGGAACTCTTAGTTGTAGTATTTGCATTAGATAAGTTTAGGTCTTATTTGGTTGGATCTCTTGTTATTGTTTTCACTGATCATGCAGCATTGAAATATTGGCTCACAAAACAAGATGCCAAACCACATTTGATTCGATGGATCCTCCTACTCCAAGAGTTTAACCTTGAAATTCAAGATAAAAAGAGAGTAGAGAATGTAGTGGCTGATCATCTGTTTCGTTTTTCAAGCTATGAGACCATAATTGATGAATCTCCAATAAATGAACTCTTCGCTTATGAAAATTTATTTTGTACAGGTACTGTCTCCTACATTGGTTCTCTATGGTATGCTGACATAGCAGATTACCTAGCCACAAGTCAGATTCCTTCTCATTGGTCTAAACTTGACAAACAAAAATTCTTGCGCAATGTGCGCACCTTTTTTTGGGATGACCCCTACCTATTTAAATACTGTCCTAATCAAATTATTAGGCGGTGCATCCCTGATCATGAAATTCCAAATGTCATTAATTTTTGCCATGCATTAGCTTGTGGTGGGCATTTCTCTTCCAAGAAAACCATTGCTAAAATTTTACAGTGTGGTTTTTATTGGCCCACCATGTTTAAAGATATCCATGCCTTCTATGTTGCAGGTGACCAATGCCAACGACTAGGTAGCCTCACTAGGCGTAACATGATGCCCCTTAACCCCATCTTTATTTTGGAAATATTTGATAGTTGGGGGATTGATTTCATGGGACCTTTTCCAAGTTCATTTAGTTACCAATTCATCCTTATAGCTATTGATTATGTGTCTAAATGGGTGGAGGCCTTAGCATCTCGAACCAATGACCATCGAGTTGTGGTCAAATCTTGAAAGAAAATATTTTCTCTCATTTTGGAATGCCCCGAGCTATGATTAATGATGGGGGAAAACATTTTTGTAACAAGCTCGTTGGGATTTTGATAAGAAAATATGGTGTAATTCACAAGGTCAAGAACATTTTAGAGAAAATAGTCAATCCAAACCGTAAAGATTGTTCCTTACAACTAGTTGATGCTTTGGGGCATATCGCACTGCTTATAAGACCTCTTTAGGAATGTCTCCTTATAGGTTAGTTTATAGAAAGCCTTGTCATCTCCCTGTTGAGATTGAGCACCGTGCATATTGGGCCATTCGACAATTCAATGACAATGAAAACGAGGTTGGCAAAAATAAAAAGCTTCAATTGAATGAATTAGAGGAGCTGAGAAATGATGCATTTGAAAATGCAAAAATTTCACAACATAAGATGAAAACTTTGCATGATAAACATATTCTTAGAAAATCCTTTCATGTTGGTTAAAAGCTTCTCTTGTATAATTCACGATTACATCTCTTTCTTGGGAAGTTAAGGACAAAATGAATTGATCCATTTGTGATTAAATCCATCTCTGAGCATGGTGTGTTTGAGGTAGAAAATCCCAAGAACAGAAATATTTTCAAAGTAAATGGTCATCGATTGAAACCTTATCTTGAAAACATTGTGGCTGAAGTTGAGACATTGGATCTTGAAGATCCAATACCATTGTAGTATCAAAAGTAATGAGTTTTTATTTTTATTTTTTTTCATTTTTTTTCTTCTTTCTTCCAACTCTTATATTTTCTTGTTCATGCATTCGGGACAATGCATTATTTTAAGTTAGGGGGTGTGAGGTTCTTTATTTTTTTTAGAAAAAAACATCAATGTTTTCTTTTAGTTGTGATATGAAGGTTAAAAAAAAAACAAGCAAGAAGTCAGCTCATGTCTAATTCAATCAGACATTCATCCTTGAAAACAGAAGGGGAGTAACAATTTTCTTATCTTTATACTTTTCTTCTCTTTCTCTTTTACATTAAGGATAATGTAAAACTTAATTTTAGATATTTTATTATGTTGAATGCTTGAGATAACCATGCTTGTTAAAAAAAAAAAAACTTGCATTCGCATATGAATGAGACTTGTTTAGGATCATCATTACATTTTTGGATTCATTATTATGTTGAACATTGCGTGCTTTAATTTGGGATAGATAATATCTTATAAAACAAGATATAGCATACTTTTTTTTAAGATTACTGAAGTATATCTTTCCTTGTAAAAGTTGTGTGAGTTGTGATTATGCATGAAAGATGAGTATGATGCTTTACTTGTGATTATCCCTTTTAATCCAGTCCTAAACAAGGTTCTATCTACTCCAATATATATATATAAAGATATGATTTATTCTTTGTCTTTAAGTAGTCACTTTCCTTTTGACGCGAATACAAACATTTGTGATGAATGCACCTGGTTACTCACAAAGTCACAAACTTAAAGTGCTTTGCATACTCATATTTTAAGCGATATTTCTCTAGTTCGCTACCTTGTTTGTGTTGGTAAGAAGAGAAGATTACAAGTTGAGTTTTCGTATGAATCAATTATGTTGGTTGCACGATAAATATGACTGAATTTGGAAATTTTGTATTGATGTTTGATTTAAAGAATGTGAGTATGCTTATTTTTCTTTATTTGCTATTATGTACACTAAGTTAAAGATACCAATGTTTGCATGATAGGTACTTCAAGTGTGATGAATCGAGCCTAATTATGGTTGTTATTATTATTTTTTTTATGTCAAAGGTTTTATGTTTTGTTTTGCTTGAGGACTAGCAAAATCTAAGTTGGGGGGTGTGATTGTGCATCAAAAGTGTCATTAAGTCTCTTATTTTACATATGTATTTATTGTTTTTATTTGGTTGTTTTTATAATAATTGGTGTGTTTTTTTAGTAATGAAGTTTGTTTTAATGTTTCGATAGGTTTTTTGGAGCTTAAATGAATTAATTCAGAAAATTCAACGTCGGAATTCAGAACAAAGAATTGAAGAGACATTTAGTTGAAGATTGAAGCAAATCTTGGTTCAAATAAGTGCTCCAAATTTTTCCCAAAAATCAATTCTATTCCAATTCTAGAAAAGAATATCATATGATCTATTTCAAAACCAAACTTGCCTTATGTTGTGTGCAAACTTCAACCATTAAACACTCAAGGATTTAATGTCAATCTTAGCCCAAATAATAAGTACATTTGTATACTTATTTGATGCTCAAATTCAACCCAAAAACAGCTCCAAATCAGCCCAAACTCAGTCCTAAATCAACCCCAAATCAACCTTCAAACCAGCCCAAACACAATCCATGATCTTACATGTCCACACCACAAATAACAATAGATTTATTTTGGGTAATCCATTGATCCAAGAAGGCAAGCACATGGATGGAAAGTTGGAGGGGACATTTTTACATTATTTTGAGTCAAAAAGAAGAAAGAGATAGCTCATAAATGAGGAAAAAAAACGTGCACCAAAGTGGTTGCAAAGCTGTCCTGATTTGATTTTTCTGAATACCTTTTGGTGTTTTAATAATCTGGAAAGGTGACAGAGTTTCCTATAAATATGTCTCTAATAGACATCTCGAAACAAAGCTTCTAAGAGGGTCAAATTGCTGTCCAAAGTTAGAGTTAGATTTGTGTCCGAATTTTTTCTGAAATTGTGTTGTGTTCTTCTTTATAAATTTTGGTTTTTTAGTTTGTAAAACTTATTATTTCAATTTGATTCAAGTTATTTCATGTTTATTGAAGTGTTCTTATATATAATCATGGTTGGCTAAACTCTTTCTTGGATCCAAATTAAGGATAATGGTGATTGAGGTGAGTTCTTTAGGATATGAATGAATCTTAATGTTTATCTTCTCATTTTCTTCATGAATGATTTATTATTGCAAAGAAATTTTAGAAATCATTTAGGTAATGTTATAATCTCGAATTTTTATGCACAAACTTTAGTTTTCGTATAGAGATTGCTTGATTCAATGTCTTACTTAATCTCAAAGTACTTGTTCATTCTTAAGCAATAATCAATCTTCATCTTTCTAAACTTCATTGTAATATCTTCTGATCTAATATCACCATCGTTGATATTAGGTTGAGTTATCTTATATATGTTGAAGAAATCACTAATACATCACCATTAAAATTGGTTTGGACCAAGACTTTCTTTTTCTTGTTATTTAAAATCTATTTACACTTTTTCATCTTTGAAAACAAATCCATCAATTATTTTCAACCAAGTTATTGTTAATTTAATTTCTCTTTTTGGTTACCTAGCTTAATTTCAAGATCTAGCTCTCTGTGGATATGACCTCGATCTTACCGACTTAATTGCTACATCGCTGATTAGTACTTAAAAGTGTGTTTTTATCATGATTTTATATCATCATTTTGCACTTGAAGTATCAATAACTCCTTAACTAAAGCATGTTTTATAACAATATATCTAATAATATAAGAAACCTTTAATTTGTGGTAAATGTTCATTTTAAATACAGGTCTATCACATAAATGAAAGAATTGATCGATGACTTTAAGAACTTAAAATACAAGGATAAAAAGATGGTCAAACTTAGAAAAGAGATGTCGGTGCAATCCAAACCAGAACACTGTTCGGTAATTGGGTCATATTTTGAGCTACAGATCTCAGATTTATGTCCAATTTGTATGGATGGAAAGTTAAGACATAGGCCTACAACTTTCATAGGAGTCCAAGATCTAAAAAGGTCATTTTCAAGTCCAAATTGTAGCAACAACAAAGAAGCCCGAATCTGTCTTCTAGCCCAAGCACTGTTCCGTATTTTGGCCATATCCGAAGTTCTAGAAGTCCAAATGAGCTGAATGTTTCACACAAGATAGCTGAGACAATTACCTATAATTTTCATGTTTTGACGTTATCAATGATGTTTTGGGCAGACAAGAGAAGATAAGTATTGTCACTAAGTCAACAGTTGGCCACCCACTTATCAATTAGTCATCAAATCAATAGTTCCCAATTTTGGCCTATAAAAGGAGGCATTTGCCATGCATTTAGGCATCTTGGTTTCCAGATAAGATCATGCTCTTCTTTTCTCTCTTTGTATTTTTTGTAGTGTTTATGCTTTGCTTTCCTTAATATCAAGTTTATGCCTTTCAATTCCTTTTCTTTGCTTTGTTAACTCTTATCTTATTTATGTTCTTATTTTGTTTATCTATTTTTCTTTATTTCATTATGTCTAGCTAAGTTTATTATGTCACGGTAAAAAGGTTACACTAATGGTGTTAGAATAAGTATAGTCTAAACTCAATATGGACTTTAATGTTTGATACTAACATGTTTTGTATTTGTTAACTTATTCACTCTTTAATACTTTGCTTGTTAAATGACTAATCTTGATTTATGTTGTATAACACTTTGTACAACAAATGCTTGGCACTTTCATAGCCCATATTGTATGGTATAACCGACACCTAAGCTATGAAAGGAACTTGACTTGTTGTTAACGTAAGTTATAATCATGAATGCTTGAGGAGATTTACAAGTATTAGCATTAATTGAATAAGATGACTAATGTTATCATGTTAACAATCTATAATCTGATTGGAACCTCCTTTGTGTGTGGTTTCCAATTGAATAATAAGAGTTTATACTATAGTTGTTTGATATACCATTAGTTGATCCTCTAACGTTGACATTGTTTGTTATCATTGTTTAATTCTTATATTAATATTCCATCACAAAGTTCTCATCTTCTTCTTCTTCTTCTCCTTCTTTTTATTTATTATTATTATTATTATTATTATTATTATTATTATTATTATTATTATTATTGGTATTGTTATTACTGTTATTACTATTATTATTGTTATTGTTCTTATTATTATTGTTGTTGTATTATTGTTATTTATAATTTGTACAATTAACCTCCTTGTGGTTTGACACCGGTTTTGCCGGGTTATTTATTACTTCAACACTCCTGCACTTAGGACAAGACATCAATCTTTTCGTCGTGTCATGTTTTTGGCGTCGTTGCCGGGGAGATAAGTTCTTGTATAAATTATAGTAGTTATTTTATTTTCTCTTTTCACTTTTCTTGTATATAACTTTATTTCTTTTCTCTTGTTTCTTCCTCTTTTGTTTTCTTTTTTCTTTTATTCTATTCCTACACGTGCATGAGAGTGTGGTCACGTACATCAAGTGGTAGACTTTATAGGCTACCCTCATCATTTTCAGAAAATATGGCCGAAGAAGATAATCAATCACTTCATAATTAGAATAATGAGAATAACCGTGCTAGAACTCTTAGAGATCACATGAATCCATACTTGCATTTAAGGGAATTTGAGAAGGTCTATAACATATATAATAATTTAAATTATAGCATGAACACCATCAGATTAAAGCTTTTTCCTTTTTCATTAAAAGATAAAGCTAAAACATGGGTACAAAATTTGAGACTAGGATCCATTCGTTCTAGGGATGAAATGCAACAACAATTTTTGAAGAAGTTTTTCCCATCTCACAAAACAAACTCTTTCAAAAGACAAATCACTACTTTTACTCAAAAACCAGGAGAAACATTTTACCAATGTTGGGATAGGTATCGAGACATGCTTAGTACTTTCCCTCATCATGGTTTTGAAACATGGAGATTGGTTTCACATTTTTATGAAGGGTTAACACCTAAAGATAGGCAAATGGTTGAATTGATGTACAATGGAACTTTTAAAGATAAAGACCCTGATGAAGCAATTTCTTGCTTTATTGGAGAGTATAAAATTGAAAGAGCCTTACTTGATCTCGATGCTAATGTGAATTTACTTCCATATTCAGTTTTTCAAAGTCTCAATCTAGGTGAGTTAAAACCAACTTCTATATCTCTTTTACTTGCCGATAGATCTGTAAAAGTGCCTAGAGGAATAATTGAAGATGTGTTAGTACAAGTCGATAAATTCATTTATCGTGTGAATTTTATTGTCTTGGACACAGAACCTGTTGAAGCATGTAATTCATTTCCTGTTATTTTAGGACGTCCGTTTCTTGCAACCTCTAACGCATTGATTAATTATAGAAATGGACTAATGAAGCTATCATTTGGAAACATGACATTGGAGATGAATATTTTCAACATTTGCAAGCAACCTGGAGATGATAATGATTTACTAGTAGATCATATTGATGAATTAGTTTACGAACAACTTGAATCTACTTTAAGTAAAAATAAGTTAGATGAATCAGAAGATTTGCAAATGATTTATTCTAAGAAAGAAATCACAGATGAAACAAGCATAAAAAATGTTGATACGAATCTTTTATCACTAGTGATAACAGATTCGACATCTGACATCACACCAATCGATAATTACTTTTCTAACAAATCCTTACTTTCTTTTAGTCCAATGCCTTGGTATGATAAAAATATCAATTTTCTTGCTTTAGGAGATTTGCCAGCTGATTGGAGTACCCAAAACAAAGAAAAGTTTTTAAACCAAGTGAAGAGCTTTTATTGTGATGACCCTAACTTATTCAAATATTGTCCTGATCAAATATTTTAAAGATTCATTCCCGACAATGAGGTAAGTAGTGTCATTAAACTTTGTCATTCTGAAGCATGTGGAAGTTATTTGTCGTCAAAAAAGACAGCTCTAAAAATCTTTCAAAATTGTTTTTATTGGCCCACCATGTTCAAGGACACATATGCATTCTACAAAACTTGTGAAAATTGTTAAAATGTTGATACTGGTAAAAAAGGTTTGTTTTATAATTCTCAACTCTATTCATTCCATAGAGAGTTAAGATCAAGATGGAACAATCCTTATAGGGCTTGTGATATTGAGAATTCAATGAATGACAATGTTTTTAAGGAAAATGGACATCGTTTGAAAGCTTACTTTGATAATTTTCCTAGTGAAAATGAATCAACTGGTTTGAATGATCTTATAGATAAAGGTTGATTATTTCTTTGTCTTACACTGTTTTTGTGTTTCTTTTTGAGTGATTTTTGGTAGTTTCTCTCACCCCGGTCAAATGGCGGACAACGGTACTCCATGACTTAAGTCGGTTCTTTCAGTTTCCCACAATAACTGATATTTGTGTATATATTTGTGCAATTCTTTGAATCTCCCTTCCAATTCTCATTTGAAAATGGACACTAATCTTGAAAAATTGAAAAAGTATTTTCCTGCTCTGCCTCAAAATGCGATTACAAAAATTTACTGTGCTAGATGTGCAAGATTGAGATTGTTAATGAATCATAGAATTCCTGAAGATATCGCTGGTTAATTGAAGCAAAGGTCCGATTATCAGGTGAGTCCTCTAACTCCTTCATTTCACACATGCTTGGAACAGGTAAAAGCACTTTTACAAAGAAACGTCATGCAAAATGACTGAAAGTCTATCATCGATGTGCTAGATGGACTTGTAATTCACAATGTCGTTCTTTAGGAATGGTATCTATAAACCGTGAAGATAAAATACAATTCATTAAGGATGGCCTGAGTAAAGAGTCTTTAGATAATCTTCTATTGACTCTTGAGACGCATCTTAGTGGAGATGTGCATCGTGTAATTCATGATTTATGGCCACTATTTGATAAAGAACATGATGGACTTTGTCTTGGGAATCTGACTAAAAAAGACCTTGTATGCCAATTTTTAAGAAAACTGGATGGGAAGCCTATTCCCGACCCATAGAGGGCGTTTATGCCATTCTTGGATGTAAAATCAAGGGAAGATGTGAGCCACGATCACAACTACCTGTACATACACATGCTTTTTCAAAAGTAAATAAATAAATAAATAAAAAGAGAGAGAGAGAATGAGAGAGTGAGACTCCAGCCGGCCTACATATAGGTGTTATGATTACCTTTCTAATTTCTCTCATCTATGAAACCCATTCTTCCTTCCTTTCATTTCTACTCAACTCATACATTCAACAAATACAAAAGCGTGTAGAAATGGCAAGTTCCTCAAGTCATCATATAAGAAATATTTGTGTTTTTGGTAGATCTAGTTCTGGGAAAGAAAAGGAGTTTTTAGAATCAGCAAATGATCTTGGTCAAGTGCTAGCTGAGAGAAAAATTCATTTAGTGTATGGGGGAGGGAATCTTGGGTTAATGGGAGGTGTGTCAATAGCTGCATTTTTAGGAGGTAGTCAAGTTTTGGGGGTCGTCCCCGAAGCTTTAGCACAAGGGGACATCATTGGAAAAACAATTGGAGAGGAACTTCAGGTCTCCACAATGTCGACTCGAATGAATGCAATGTTTAACCATGCTGATGCCTTCATTGCTTTACCAGGTGGTCTAGGCACATTGGAAGAGATCTTTCATATTTCCTCTTGGGCTCAACTGTAGATTTACCATAAACCCATAAGTTTGTTAAATGTTAATGGTTATTATGATAAGTTGTTGTCTTTTCTTGATCATGCTGTGGAACAGGAATTTCTAACATCTTTTGCACGACAAATCATAATCTCTGCTGCTACTGTTGAACAATTGATTGACCAACTACAATCTTTCATTCCTGTGATTGATCCTTTCATGAGTCGCATAAATTGGTCATCTAAGAAAAACCGTAAAAAGTTTAGATTGGATTTGAGCCTTCATTTGTAAATTTTTATGTCTTTTGGTTTTATTATTGTGTTTTGTTATTTCTTATGTTTGTTTCAGTGTGTTTCAGGTTTGTCAGTGTTCGTTATTTCAGGTGCTATCTTCTATACTCTATCTTTCTACCTTAGAACATTGAGGACAATGTCTCGTTTTGGTTGAGGGAGAGAGTAGTAGTTGATAAAAAAAATTATTTTTCATTTTATAAAACATGTGCATAATTGTTGTTACTAGGATGGTAGAGTAAAGGAGCTCTTTTGTTAAAGTGACTCTTGAGACGCATCTTAGTAAGCATTCTTAACAAGGTCTATTATAATACTTCTTGAAATATTCAGGTTTACAAACTCTCGCATTATTATTACTTAATTCTGCTCATATACTTATTTAACATGTATTCTTAAACCTTAATTTACACACACACACTTTAACATATGATTATGGGTTGCATATTGGATTATTACATTATTTATGTTCTTTTGTTAAAGGTAACAACTAAGGGAAAGGGAATGTATATAATTTTTTTAAAAAAAGAAAGACAAAAAAAAAAGAAAAAAATGATAATAATAAAAATATAGATAAGTTTGGTTTCGTAACCTCCCTAACCTAAGCAATTAAGCCCAAATGGGTGTTTTAACACCTAATACCCTAAAGTAAACTGACTTGGGAGCTATTGACCCAGCGCTTGTTACATGGGTTGAGTAGATCCCAATAGATGCTCACTCTGTCTCCGCAACTACGAAGATCACAACCACTTGTTTTTTGAATGCTCCTATACTAAAGCGATCTGGTGGGATGTTTGTGACAGATGCAACATTCCAAGAATGACAAAAGGATGGGATGAATGGATTCGATGGGCCACTGTCACTTGGCATGGCAAAAGTTTCGTCAATTTTTCTCGTAAACTCAGTTTTGCAGCTACAGTGTATCATATCTGGCAAGAAAGGAATGCAAGGACCTTTACTGGAATATCTAGAACTCAGAATTTGGTCTTTCATCAAATCGAATGTATCATCCGTGATAAGCTTGATTTGATGAGGAACGTTCTACCAACAGATGAAAATAAAAGAATCCAACGAGCATGGAGGGTTAATAACATAGATTCTTCATTTGATATTTAGCTGGTTGTATTGGTTTCCCTAACGAATCAAGTTAGGTCTTGAGTTTTCAGTTCGGTGGCTAGCATGTAGCCATCTGTTGTTTTACGTTTCTGTTCTCATTGTAAATCTGGGGTATGCCCCTTAAAATCTTTGTATCGTTTTCCTTTAATATATACGTCAACTTACCAAAAAAAAAGAAAAGCTTAAGGGAATCAAATATTGCCTACAACTTTCATGTCTTCGACTAGCTCCAATTTTGACGTTATCAATGATGTTTTGGGCAGACAAGAGAAGATAAGGATCGTCACCAAGTCAAGAGTTGGCCACCCACTTATCAATTAGTCATCAAATCAATAGTTCCCAATTTTGGCCTATAAAAGGAGGCATTTGCCATGCATTTAGGCATCTTGGTTTCCAGATCAAGATCATGCTCTTCCTTTCTCTCTTTGTATTTTTTTATAGTGTTTATGCTTTGCTTTCCTTAATATCAAGTTTATGCCTTTCAATTCCTTTTTTTTGCTTTGTATCTTTTCTTTCCAATGGTTACCTCTAACAATGAACAACACAACGAAGTCAAGTCTGGACATGTATTAAGATTAGAGCTACAGGATATGTTGAACAGCAGTTTATGCCTTTCAATTCCTTTTTTTTGCTTCGTATCTTTTCTTTCCAATGGTTACCTCTAACAATGAACAACACAACGAAGTCAAGTCTGGACATGTATTAAGATTAGAGCTACAGGATATGTTGAACAGCCATGGGATGAGGATTTCTCAGTTTACTAGTGTTAATCAAGCTGATTCTGAAGCTAGCATAGAGAAGAAACACTCTAATTCCCAAGCTTCTAATGTTGTTTCAGAAATGAATCATGTGTTGGGTTCTAAAGCTGACGAGTTGAAGGTAGGGTCTCAGCAACAAGACCAGCTAAACCTTAGCCCCAAATTGAATTTTTTAAATGCTTTGAAGGGTTCTGATGTTGATAACAATGAGGGTAGCAAGAACCTTGGTATTTCTCTAGTTCGTAATCTGCATTTTGCTCCCCCTGCTATGAGTGATGGTCGTGTGACAGTAGCTCCTCCACTTGATGTGTTTGAGGATGGCTGCGAACTTTGGAAATCCACCCTAGTTGGTCATTTTGTGGGTCAGAAATTACCATATCCCGTTGTTAATTCTATTGCCAAAAGAATCTGGGGCTCCTACGGTCTATCAGAAGTTTTATCTTCGGATAATGGTTTCTTCCTATTCACTTTTGATTCTGTTGATCATGCCACTAATGTGCTGGAAAGAGCCCCATGGCACATGGCAAGCAGACCTTTGGTGCTTAAACGTTGGCAACCGAACATGCAATTTTTGAAAGGTGATTTGGTCAGAGTTCCGGTATGGGTTAGGCTGTATAATGTTCCTCTCGAGTATTGGACTATTAAGGGGTTGAGTTGTGTAGCGAGCGCTCTTGGGAAAGATTTCAGATATGACTCACTTCTCCAACATTTCAGATAGAGTCAAAGATGCGAAAGATGAAATGGACAAGGCTCAACAGGCTCTACATACAGCACATGGGAATCCAACTTTGTGCATGCGAGAAAGGGATGTTGTACGTAACTACGCTTCTATCGTCAAGGCTGAAGAGAGTTTTGTCACGGATACAGTGGCTTAGCTTGGGGGATCAGAATACTGGCTACTTTCACAAATCAGTAAATGGAAGACAACATAGAAATAAACTTCTACTGTCACAATACTAGAACTCAGAATTTGGCCTTTCATCAAATTGAATGTATCATCCGTGATAAGCTGGATTTGATGAGGAACGTTCTACCAACAAATGAAAATAAAAGAATCCAACGAGCCTGGAGGGTTAATAACATAGATTCTTCATTTGATATTTAGCTGATTGTATTAGTTTCCCTAACGAATCAAGTTAGGTCTTGAGTTTTCAGTTCGGTGGCTAGTATGTAGCCATCTATTGTTTTACGTTTCTGTTCTCATTGTAAATCTGGGGTATGCCCCTTAAAATCTTTGTATCGTTTTCCTTTAATATATACGTCAACTTACCAAAAAAAAAGTAACAAGGGAGGAGATTAAGCATGCTATGTTTAGTTTGAAGAACAACAAAGCCCCTGGTCCGGATGGATTTAACGCTGGTTTCTTTAAAAGAATATGGCACATAGTTGGGGAGGATGTAATCAATGTTGTTAGCTCCTTCTTTCAGACTCGGAGAATGCTTAAAGAAATGAATGCTACATCCATTTCTGATGTGCATCATGGGAATGATAATCC
Source organism: Populus pruinosa (assembly GCA_026413675.1). Classification (NCBI taxonomy): domain Eukaryota; kingdom Viridiplantae; phylum Streptophyta; class Magnoliopsida; order Malpighiales; family Salicaceae; genus Populus; species Populus pruinosa. Next base: position 8,659,065 of record CM048598.1, read on the forward strand.
ATCTCGTAAAGGTAAATCAAATATGCAAGAGGATTCAGATGGTCCAATGACAAGAGCGAGAGCGAAACAACTACAAAGGACCTTGACGAGTCAGATTGGAATGATTGAAGCTGCGTTGAAGTTAAAATTTGGCAATCAGTTTCAAATTGGTTCAAGGGTGCTTATTTGCCTACAATTGGAGCTTAAAGATGGGAAGAGCCCTTAATGGTTCTTTTGATGCTGGACTACTTGAATTTGGGTTGATAATGCAAATAAGTTAAGAAATTGATGCTGTTTACGTCAGAACAGTAGATAAATTTGAACCCGAATTTGAAGTCATCCATTGCATGTGAAAACAAGACTAATCTAGGTGGATTTCAAGTTCAGAACGTGATCTTTCCAGATTGTCCAACCATGATTGCATTGGACTTTTGTGCAAGAAGTTATAGCCATTTTAAATTCGGTCTGTTTATGTTTCAATTAAAGTCAGAAAATGTGTGCTAGTGTAATTTGTCTGGTTACTTTGTCAAAGTCCAAGTTTTGGGCTTGATTTCTGTCATGTTGAATTTTCCTAAGTGTGGAGGGATGTTCCATTATAAATATGGCATCAGAATATGTAATAAACAACTTTTTGGCCAATATTTGAACTTAATTCCGAGAATTAAGAGTTATTCTTTCAAATTGATTTGTGAAGAACCCTACCTGACTTATCACTCTTCAATCACAAAGAGTGTGGCGTCAAAATCCTAGATTGATCTTTGTGGCGTCCAGATCGACTTATCAAACTATCACTCTAGTTTATCCTCCATTTTATTTACCTTAAAAATAATATAATCTAGCCTAAACACCAAAAGAAAAACAATACAACCAGACCCATCCTTCATCCATTTTCGTCAGATTCATTGTTGCCGATTTTTGAATCATTCACGGCACAACAATTTCCCTTATTCCTAAAGTTGCCAATCCTACGAGGTTGACAGATTTTCGTCCTATATCTTGCTGCAATACCGTGTACAAATGCATCGCTAAGATTCTAGTAGGGAGAATCACAGCTGTTTTGCCATCCTTAGTAGGTCCGTATCAAAACTGTGCTCACAAAGTTTCAAGACCTATCAGGTCTGTATCCAAATCCAAATAAAAGTGACATCTTCTTAAGCAGTGTGTTAAATGTTGAGAGGGAAGAGATTATTCATGTTCTTGGGTTTGCAGAGGGGGAGCTCCCTATGAAATATTTGGGAGTGCCTCTTATCTCGTCCAGACTAAAGGCTGTTTATTGTAAAGGTCTCGTGGATCGAATCACCCCTAAAGTTCGACATTGGACTTGTAGAACACTCTTGTATGCAGGACGAGTACAACTGATTAATTCAGTTTTATTTTCCATCCAAGTCTATTGGGCATCTCTCTTCCTCTTACCTGGGCAAGTCATAAAAAGTGTGGAGCAAATTATGAGATCCTTTCTTTGGTCAGGTTCAGATATGAGAACTACTGGGGCTAAAGTGGCTTGGGATCAGGTATGTCTTCCAAAAAAGGAGGGGGGGGCTAGGAATAAAGAGGATAACAGAATGGAACAAGATTGCTTTGTTGAAACACATTTGGAACCTGTGCAATGACTCAGATGGCTCAATCTGGTCTACTTGGATCAGATGTAATCTGTTGCGAGGTAGGAATTTCTGGACAATCAAGACGCCACAGAATTGCTCTTGGGCATGGAGAAAGATTCTAAAGCTCAGATCCTTAGCATGGCCGAAGATGAAGTACATCATAGGGGATGGCAGGACAACGTCTCTATGCTTTGACAATTGGCATCCTCACAGCCCGCTCGCAGATTCTTACGGCGATAGATTCATCTATGATTCAGGTATGGAAAAGAACGCGAAGGTGAATATGCTGATTCATAACTCAGAATGGAAAATTCCTACCACTCACGCTATTGGCTGGCACCCTATTGTAGAAGCTATTCCTTCCAATTCTAATCCTATGATAGGGCAAAATGATGAGATTGTTTGGCTGGATTCACCAAATCACAGATTCTCGATCAAAATAGCTTAGGAACAACTAAGATTTCATCACACGATGGTCGAATGGCATGCCATTGTGTGGTTCAAGAATGCTGTTCCAAGACATTCGTTTCTTCTAGGGGTGGCTGTCCAACAGAAACTCACAACTCAAGATAGACTCCATCGATTTGGTATACATGGTCCCAATAGATGCTCACTTTGTCTCCGCAACAACGAAGATCACAACCACTTGTTCTTTGAATGCTCCTATACTAAAAGCGATCTGGTGGGATGTTTGTGACAGATGCAACATTCCAAGAATGACAAAAGGTTGGGATGACTGGATTCGATGGGCCACTGTCACTTGGCATGGCAAAAGTTTCGTCAATTTTTCTCATAAACTCAGTTTTGCAGCTACAGTGTATCATATCTAGCAAGAAAGGAATGCAAGGACCTTTGCTGGAATATCTAGAACTCAGAATTTGGTCTTTCATCAAATTGAATGTATCATGCGTGATAAGCTTGATTTGATGAGAAACGTTCTACCAACAGATGAAAATAAAAGGATCCAATGAGTTTGGAGGGTTAATAAAATAGATTCTTCATTTGATATTTAGCTGGTTGTATTGGTTTCCCTAACGAATCAAGTTAGGTCTTGAGTTTTCAGTTCGGTGGCTAGCATGTAGGCATCTGTTGTTTTACATTTCTGTTCTCATTGTAAATCTAGGGTATGCCCCTTATAATCTTTGAATCGTTTTCCTTTAATATATACGTCAACTTACCAAAAAAAAAAAACTCTTATCTTATTTATGTTCTTATTTTGTTTATCTATTTTTATTTCTTTCATTATGTCTAGCTAAGTTTATTATGTCAAGGTGAGAAGGTTACACTAATGGTGTAAGAATAAGTATAGTGTAAACTCAATATGGACTTTAATGTTTGATACTAACATGTTTTGTATTTGTTATCTTGTTCACTCTTTAATACTTTGCTTGTTAAATGACTACCTTGACTTATGTTGTATAACACTTGGTACAACAAATGCTTGGTACTTTCATACCCCATACTGTATGGTATAACCGACACTTGAGCTATGAAAGGAACTTGATTTGTTGTTAACATAAGTTATAATCATGAATGCTTGATGAGATTTACAAGTATTAGCATTAACTGAATAAGATGACTAATGTAATTATATTAACAATCTATAATCTGATTGGAACCTCTTTTGTGTGTTTCCAATTTAATAATAAGAGTTTAGACTATACTTGTTTGACATACCATTAGTGGATCCTCTAACCTTGACATTGTTTGTTATCATTGTTTAATTCTTATATTAATATTCCATATCAAAGTTCTCATCATCATCTTCTTCTTCTCCTTCTTTTTATTTTTTATTTTTATTATTTTTATTATTATTATTATTATTATTATTATTATTATTATTATTGCTATTGTTATTATTGTTATTACTATTATTGTTATTGTTGTATTATTGTTATTTATAATTTGTACAATTAACCTGCTTGTGGTTCGACCCCGGTCTTGCCGGGTTATTTATTACTTCGACACTCCTGCACTTGGAAGAAGACATCAATCTTTCATCATGTCAATCGCACACTCATGCACTTGCGAGTTAAAACAAGCTGATCATAAAAAGCGGTCAAGCATTGACTTTGAAGGATGTGATTTCCATGATCTTTCCCTTTTTAATTTTCTTGCATTAAATTTCCAAAAAGGTATGGAAGTTAGCTTTTTAGTTCCATTCGAATCATTTCATTTTGATATCTAGAACTCACGCTCTACACAAAACATCGATTGAATGTCAAATTTGCCAATTACCTCCAATTTACTCTTTTTTGCATCTTTCATCCAAAAGTACCTTCCAATTATAAAAAAAGAATATCAAGGCATTTTATATATATAACATGGGTAAAACACCAGTTAAATATGGGTGAAAATGTCAAATAATATGGTTACACCACTTATATAATGTTTCTGTTCTTATATTGTTTATTTATGTTTTTCTTCTTCATAATGTCTAGCTAAGTTAATTATGTTAAGTTGAAAAGATTTCACTAATAGTGTTAGGATAAGTATAATATAAACTCAATATGGATTTCAATGCTTATATCCTAAACAACTTGCTATTAACATGTCGTATCATTTTTATCTTATTAATTCCTAATACCTTGCTTGTTTAATAGTTAATCTAGATTTGTGTTATATAACACTTGGTACATCAAATACTTGATTCTTTATAGTCTTCAGCAGACATTATTATTATGAGAGCAACTTGATTTGTTGTCAACATAAGTTAGCATCATGAATACTTGATAAAATTTATAAGTATGGTGTTACATAAATAAGATGATTAATATGTTGATAATTTATAAATAGTTTATATTTATTTATCTTTAATACTATTAGTGGATCCTCTAACTTTGATATTTGTTTTTATCATTGTATAATCTTCACATTGATTTTACATCTCAAAGTCCTCTTTAACTCATCATCATCACCAGCATCATCATCATCGTTGTTGTTGTTAGTATTATTTATAATTTAATAGTTAACTTCCCTGTAATTTGACCTCGGTCTTGCCAAGTTATTTATTACTTTGACACTCTTGCACTTAGGATATGACATCAACTCTTTGATTGTATCACATTTCCTTTATTGGTTTTGCATTGCCCTCCAATAGTATGTGATGCATACATGTTAGGGAACTAATGTCAAGTAAAGTCCATCTAATAACCGTCTTATGATCACACAACAACTTTACAAGTTTTTTCTCTTGTGAATTTGTCAAACTTGTTTCTATGATAATGAGAAGTGTATTGTTGTCACTAATAAATACATAATTCAAATTATCAAGAGAAGGTTTCATTTCTAAATCGGGGGCCTGTAAAATATATAGCAAAAGCTTTTTATATGAAAGTACTAAATCAACAAAGGCATTACCATGGGGAACAGTTTGCAAAGCTTGCAAAGCCAATGCTAATTCGTGCACGTTTTGGGGAACACATATGTGCCTTTCCATCTCTTTTATCTTGGTAAAATTATAGCTATAGCTCAAAGATACGCTTAATTCATCCTTACAATCAAAATCAAAAACTTGTTGCTCACACTTATCAACTTAGTCATAGCATGTGATAGAATAAACATTGCTATAATGATGTTTCATTACATCATGAAAATTAAATTAAATTTTTTCATCTCGTACTTTCATAGACAATGTATCCTTACCACAATCAATCTTTACATTGATACTTATCAAGAATGGTCTTTCAAACAATATAGGAGTGTTGTTTGATGAATCACAAGAATCATTTTCCATACCAAAAATATAAAAGTCATAGGGAATGCCCAAACTATCAATCTTAACTAGCACATCTTCTATCACATTAAGTGGGTAAACAAAACTATGATTTGCAAGTTATGTTACAATGCTATTTTTATTCAAATACTTAAGACTAAGAGAATTATAAACATGTTTAGGCATAACACTAATAGATGCACCTAAATCGCGCAAGGCCCTTTTAAAACTAGAATTACCGATAACACATGGGATAGTAAATGAACCTTGGTCTTTCTGCTTCAAAGACATATTGTTTTGAACAACAGCAGATACAACTTCACCCATACTTACCATTTCATGACCTTTTAGTTTGAAAACTCTCTTAATAGTACACAACTCCTTCAAGAATTTAGCATACTTAAGAATTTGCTTGATAACATCAAACAAAGAAATGTTGGGTTCTACTTTCTTGAAAACCTCTAAAATCTTCTTTTCTTTGTCCTTTTTCTTTGACTTAGAAGAACTCACAGGAAAAGGTGGAATTGTTTTAAAACTAAAATTTATTGAGTGAGGACTTACTGTTGTGCCGTGAATGATTCAAAAATCGGCAACAATGAATCTGACGAAAATGGATGAAGGATGGGTCTGGTTGTGTTGTCTTTCTTTTGGTGTTTAGGCTGAATTATAGTATTTTTAAGGTAAATAAAATGGAGGATAAACTAGAGTGATAGTTTGATAAGTCGATCTGGACGCCACAAAGATCAATCTAGGATTTTGACGCCACACTCTTTGTGATTGAAGAGTGATAAGTCAGGTAGGGTTCTTCACAAATCAATTTGGAAGAATAACTCTTAATTCTCGGAATTAAGTTCAAATATTGGCCAAAAGTTGTTTATTACATATTCTGATGCCATATTTATAATGGAACATCCCTCCACACTTAGGAAAATTCAACATGACAGAAATCAAGCCCAAAAATTGGACTTTGACAAAGTAACCAGACAAATTACACTAGCACACATTTTCTGACTTTAATTGAAATATAAACAGACCGAATTTAAAATGGCTATAACTTCTTACTCAAAAGTCCAATGCAATCATAGGTGGACAATCTGGAAAGATCACGTTCTGAACTTGAAATCCACCTAGATTAGTCTTGTTTTCACATGCAATGGATGACTTCAAATTCGGGTTCAAATTCATCTACTGTTCTGACATAAACAGCATCAATTTCTTAACTTATTTGCATTATCAACCCAAATTCAAGTAGTCCAGCATCAAAAGAACCATTAAGGGCTCTTCCCATCTTTAAGCTCCAATTGTAGGCAAATAAGCACCCTTGAACCAATTTGAAACTGATTGCCAAATTTTAACTCTGATGCAGCTTCAATCATTCCAATCTGACTCGTCAAGGTCCTTTGTAGTTGTTTCGCTCTCGCTCTTGTCATTGGACCATCTGAATCCTCTTGCATATTTGATTTACCTTTACGAGATGGATTATCATTCCCATGATGCACATCACTTACCTTTAAAGTGTTGGTTGTGGTTTCAATTTGTGAAGGAGGAGGATGTTTTTACTTTATATTCAATCGGCTTCTATCTTCTCTTCTTCCTCTTTCTCAATTTGTTTCGACCTTTGTTCTTCAAGTTCTTTCCCACTTTACAGCATCATCACACTAACATTCTTTTTTGGATAAAATGCTTGAGAGGACAATTTTCCATTCAATTATGCTTCTAATTTCCCCACAATTGAAGCTACTTGCCCATTTGCTTCTCCAAGTTTTGAATACTTGACCTTGTTTCCTATTAAAAAGACATGAAATTTTGTTTCAAGGTTATTGTTTTAGAAGCCAAAGTTTTCCATCTCATGATGACAACCCTATAATATTGGAGTTTGTGAATGGAAGGGGGTTGTCTTGCTTGATAACTCTGTTGGAGCTGAAATAAATATGAATGGGACTGTTGACCTTGATTGCCTTGTTTAGGTTGGTTCCTATAATATAGGTTGGGTGATCTCTCCATCCAGGATTGTATATGTGGGCAAAGGATCATACTTATGCTGAGGTTGTCTATTGATTGTATATGTGGGCAAAGGACTGTTGACATTAGCTTGTTCAATGTAATATTTTTACACTATTAGGGCATATATCGAAAGCATGTTCTTGTAACAAGCATATGCTACAAACTTTCACCTACTATACATTGCCACAAGCCAAAGAATGCACAAGAGAAGTAAGATCATTAACTTTATTCTCAAGGTTAGAAATAGTTACCTTATTTACTTGTTTATTTGCGAAGTCTCCACAGGTGCCAAATTGTTTCGAGTTGGCTGCTATGTTTGAGATCAATTAGCATATAGCCTTAGGTGTCTTATCTACCAATGCCTCTCCACTTGTAGCATTAATGATATTATGGTCAGTAGGCATCAATCCTTCACAAAAATATTGAATGAGCAGCTGATCGGGTATTTAATGATAAGGGCATTGAACACATAATTGCTCAAATCTTTCCCAATACTTGAAAAGTTTCTCTCCATGAGATTGCCAAATCCCACATATTTCTTTCCTTAGGTTGGCAACTCAAGATACTAGGAAATACTTCTCAAGAAAAATCTTCTTCATGGCATTCCACGTTCCATTAGAACCTGGAAGAATAGAGAAAAGCCATGCATTTGCTGCCCCTTTTAAAGAGAAAGGGAAAGCTTTCAACCTTCATCAACAAGGAAAAGCTTTCAACTTAACCTATTTTTTGTCAACTCCATTTGGTTTCATGCCAACACAAAACATATGAAACTCCTTGAGATAAGTATAAGGATCTTCTCATGCAAAACCATTGAATGTTGGCAAATGTATAAAACCATATTTGAGCTTAAATTTTACATTATTATCGATGTTTATCCACAATGGTTGATTTTTCACATTAGGAGAAGCAAGCTCCTTAAGTGTTTGTTGTCATGCAACAACCATGGTGTTGACGCGAGCTTTTTTTTTGTAACTTATGCAAAGTGTTTTCTATTTTGAGATCCACCTGCACTTTACTCTAGTTAGTAAAATGGATTATAGGTATAAGTTATTAAGAAAACGCGAAAGAAACCAACCACACAAGAGATCGAAAACAATGCAAATTGTAAGAAAATCCTACGTTAGAAAACTAAAACTACGTAAAAACCCTAGAAAATAGCAAAATTTAGCTTCGATAAGGTGGGGCTAGTAGGCACCATTAGTCCTGTTTACAATTTTTTTTCCCTTTAGAAAACAAAAGGCTGATACTTAATTCCACCAAATAATCTATTTTAAATAGCATCGCTGCCGTAAATGAATAATTGCGTCGCAAGCAAAAATTTGATTTCTCTCTTTTTTTTTAGAAAAAATAACAATCACAACAAATAAAAATAGAAACATAAGAATCAACTAAAATTACCTCCCTAGCAACAGCTCGAAAATTTATTACAATGTCGTAGTCGCACAAATTAATTACCCTAGCTTTAAACATAACACAAGATAATATAAAGTAAATAAGGGTTTGATCCTAAAAGGAAGGTTCAAGTCAAATTTTATGCTAGATGATATGCAATTTATGGGGATTTGGAGGTTATCTAAGCTAAAGTAAAAGAAAATAGAAAACTATCAAGCAAAATTAAATAAAATAAAAAATTATCAGGAGAATAAACCTTAGTTACAAGTAAACATCCATCTATGAAAATCATAACAGATCATGGAAACGAGACATCAATTTATATTTTGGATATTTATTGCCTCTTAACATTGGTTATGTAATGGATCCACTATATAACTAACCTTAACCATCAAACAACCATAGTGTCCGCACTAGTAATTTAATTCAATGGCAGCTATATAAGTTGATTAATCAAGAAAACATAACTGTCCACAATCTATATTTTATTTGATTAAATGTTCTCTCTAAGATTAATAATGTAGATCCTCTACAATTATTAAACTTAGTTGCTTCATAAGTTCAAATTTAGTAATAAATTGTCTACAATAATAACTAAGAGTCCGCTCTAGCAATTAAAATAAACAATCATAGAAAAAATAAATATAGCAAGACATTTATATTCATCATATAAACTGAAAAGAAAAGGTAAAATAAATCTCACAGTTCTTGAAATCCAAAGGTTTATGTGCCCCTGCAACTAGGAAAAAGGGTTTAGCCTTGCATGTTTGTTGAACAACTAATAAAAAAGGAGGAATGCATGATTTCGGGTTTGTTAGAGGAAAGGGGCATTTTTCTCCTCTTGGCTGGCTGCTTCCATTCTCTTCTCTCATTCTTTTTATATCCTAGGAAGCCCTCATCTCTATTTTACAAAATAGTCCTCCCTTAAGTACATTGTTTACATTTAAGTACTTTAATAACTATTTTTCTAAAAAAAAAATAACATTGTATGAAATCTTCAAGCTTTGACTTATAGAAGTTAAATTGCTAAAATAAAAACTTGGATATCGGTTTAGATGCTTTGAAATTTAAGTTAGACTAATTTCTCGATGAATCCTGTTTACTAACAAAATTCAGTTGTCATATTTGAAAAATCATACCTCCCTCATATGACATGTTTTTAGTTGAAATTTGGAGCGTTTATAGGAATTTGAGTTAGAAATCCAAAAACATTAAATTTGCATCAATTCAACTTCTTTAACTCTAGATACTTAATTTGGAATGGTCGAAGGTCAACATTGATAAATTGTGATATTTGACTTTAAAAGTTGCAATTTCTATGCTCTTCCTTGTTTTATTTTCTTGCCTTAGATGTCTAAAAAGGTATGGATGCTAGCTTTTTAATGCCACTAGAATCACTTCAGTTCAATCTCTAGAGCTCACATTCTGCATAAAAAATCAATGGAAGGTCAAATCTACCAATTACCTTCAATTTACTCCTTTTTCCATCTTTCATCCAAAAGTGCTTTCAAAACATAAAATAAAGAATATCAAGCATTTTATATATAAAACATAGGCAAAACACTAGTTAAATATGGGTGAAATTATTGAATAATACAGTTGAATCAGTAAGTGTGTGTTACCAATACTATTTAGAGAATATATTATAGTTGTATCTCTACTAGTTGAAAGCCTGAGATAATTTGAAACTTTTTCATCATATATGTCATGAAAAACACATGTAGCATGGCACTATCAATCCTATATTGTTCCCAATACATACTAAATATTCTAAACAGATGATAATAGGACTAGTTAACTCAATCAAAATATTAATGTCTTCTTTCAAGTGTCGGAATGTCAAAGTAATAAATAATCCGGTATGACTAGAGTTGAACCACATGAAGGTTTACTATAATAATAAAAATAAAAACAACAAGAAGTTGAAGAGGACTTTGAGATATAAGATTAATGTGAAGATTAAACAATGATAAAAATATTTGTTAATGTTAAAAGATTCACTAATGGTACTTCAAACAAGTATAGCATAAACAATTTTATTACTCAACTGGAAACACACATATAAAGAAGGTTCCAATTGTATTATAAATTGTTAACATGATTGTGTTAGCTATCTTATTCGAAAAATGTTAATACTTGTAAATGTTGTTAGGTATTCATGATTATAGCTTATATTAACAACAAATTAAGTTTCTTTCATAGCACAAGTGTCGGTTATACCATACAGTTAGACTATGAAAATGCCAAGTATTTGTTGTACCAAGGGTTATGCAATATAAATCTAGATTAATTATTTAACAAGTAAAGTATTTTTTTTTGGTAAGTTGACGTATATATTAAAGGAAAACAATACAAAGATTATAAGGGGCATACCCCAGATTTACAATGAGAACAGAAACATAAAACAATAGATGGCTACATGCTAGCCACCGAACTGAAAACTCAAGACCTAACTTGATTCGTTAGGGAAACTAATATAACCAGCTAAATATCAAATGAAGAATCTATGTTATTAACCCTCCAGGCTCGTTGGATTCTTTTATTTTCATTTGTAGGTAGAACGTTCCTCATCAAATCCAGCTTATCATGGATGATACATTCAATTTGATGAAAGACCAAATTCTGAGTTCTAGATATTCCAGCAAAGGTCCTTGCATTCCTTTCTTGCCAGATATGATACACTGTAGCTGCAAAACTGAGTTTACGAGAAAAATTGATGAAACTTTTGCCATGCCAAGTGACAGTGGCCCATCGAATCCATTCATCCCATCCTTTTGTCATTCTTGGAATGTTGCATCTGTCACAAACATCCCACTAGATCGCTTTAGTATAGGAGCATTCAAAGAACAAGGGGTTGTGATCTTCGTTGTTGCGGAGACAGAGTGAGCATCTATTGGGACCATGTATACCAAATCGATGAAGTCTATCTTGAGTTGTGAGTTTCTGTTGGACAGCCACCCAAAGAAGAAACGAATGTCTTGGAACAGCATTCTTAAACCACACAATGTCATGCCATTCGACCATCGTATGATGAAATCTTAGTTGTTCCCAAGCTAAGTTAATAAGTTAACAAATACAAAACATGTTAATATCAAACATTAAGGTCCATGTTGAGTTTACACTATACTTATTCTTACACCATTAGTATAACCTTTTCACCTTGATATAATAAACTTAACTAAATATAATGAAAGAGAGAAACATAAATAAACAAGTAAGAACATAAATAAGATAAAAGCTAACTAAGTAAAGGAAAGGTTTACAAGAGATTAATGAAAGCAAAACTTAAACATTATAAAAATATAAAGAAAGAGAACAAGAACATAATCTTGATATAAAAACCAAGATGTCTAAATGCATGACAAATTCTTCTTTTTATAGGTCAAAATTGGAAACTATTGATTTGTTGATTAATTGTTGAGTGGGTGACCACATCTTGACTTATTGACAATCCTTATCTTCCTGTTTGAATAAAACATCATCGCTAACATCAGAATTTGAATAGACTTGATTCATGAAAGTTCTGGGAAATTATCTCAGCTTTCTAATAAAACAAATTGAGGTCATTTGGACTTCTAGAACTCAAGATATAGGCTGAAAACTGAACAGTTTCTGGGTTGTAAGACATATTTAGATTTTTACATTATTACTAAGATTTAGACTTCCAAACAGTAGAATTAAGTCTTGCATTCCACATAAATATTTTAAGCCTATATCTTAGCTTTCTAGCCATATAAACCAAATTAAAATCCAAGATCTACAACTCCAGATATGACCCAAAAACTGAATAGTGTTCTAGTTTGGACTGAATTAGCATCTCTTTTCTAAGCTTAACCCTCTTTTTGTCTTCTAAATTTTAGTAGTTAAACTCATCAATCAATCCTTTCATTTATGTGATAGGTCTGCATTTAATATGAATATTTACTATAAATTTAAGGTATCTTATATTTATTAGTTATATTATTATAAAACATGCTCTAGTTAATGAGTTATTAATACTTCAAGTGCAAAATGATGATATAAAACTTTAGTAAAAATACACTTTTAAGTACTAATCACAACCCTTAACTAGCTTATTACTAATACTTAGTAATCAAAGTGTTAAAATAAAACAAAATTGCAAGTTCCATAAAGCAAGGCATTCATCATTCAACTTTCATTAATCTATCCAAATAAACAAACTCTCATTAAATTTACATATATGCTTTATAAGTTTTAAACAATATATTAATAAACCTTCTGTTTAGGTGCTCAATGTTTGAAAACATAGATGATGGGGCTTTTATTAGAAGAAAATAATATTATATTCTAATATTTTTCTAAGTTTAACTTCCTTGGGTTATGTTTTTTTTTCTTTTATATATATATACAGATAATACAATGTATCTTTAACCTATATAACAAGCTTTTAGCTAATGAATCCCAGACCAGTTGGTTTTAAGGCATTAGATGTTAAGACACCCCTACGAGCTTAGTAACTCAGGTTGCAGATACTGATATGTAGATAATGCAATGTTTGATTCCCTTAAGCTTTTCTCCTTAACCTATATAACAAGCTTTGAGCTAATGGCTCCTAAGTCAATTAACTTTAGGGTATTAGATGCTAAAACACCCATTCGAGCTTAATTACTTAGGTTAAGGAGATTACAAAACCAAACTTATCTATATTTTTATTTATCTATGTTTTTATTATCATTTTTTTTTGTTTTTTCAAATTATATACTATCCCTTTCCTTTAATTGTTACCTTTAACTAAAGAACATAAATAATATAATAATCTAATATGTAACCCACAATCATATGTTAAAGTGTTATGTGAAAATAAAGGTTTATGAATAATTGTTTAATAAGTATATGAGCAGAATCAATTGATAATAATGCAAGAGTTTATAAACTTAAATATTTCAAGAGAACTATATGATAGACCTTGTTATAAATATTGCAAGTTACTATTAAAAAATATTTACCAAGATGCATCTCAAGAGTCAATAAAATTCCTCCTTACTTTGCCATCCTAGTAACAGTTTTGTCAAATAGTTTTAAAAATACCAAAAACAGAGTTTTCTCTTTTAATATCCATTACTACCATTTCCCCCCAACTAAAATAAGAGATATTGTCCTTAATGTCTTAAGGTACAAAGATAGTGTATAGAAGACATTATCTAAAATAACGAACATTAACAATCTTGAAACACACTTAAACAAATATAAGAAAACAATAAGAAAAAATAATATGTTATTAATAAAACAAAACAACAAAAGGTTTCATAAATAAAGGTTTAACTTGTAATTGTGATTTTGACTAACATCTTCCCTTGGTTTTACGTCCAAGAACAGATTAAACATCTTTTATGGGTTAATGATAAGCTTCCCATCTAATTTTCTTAAAAACTGACAAACATGGTCGTTTTTAGTTAGATTCCTAAGACTAAGTCGATGATGTTCTTTATGAAAATGGGATCATAAATCATGAATTGCATGATACACATCTCCACTAAGATGTGTCTCAAGAGTTAATAGAAGATTATTTCAAGACTCCTTACTTAGGCCATCCTTAATGAATTGTATTTTATCTTTATAATTTATAGATATCATTTCTAAAGAATGGCATTGTGCATTACAAGTCCATCTGGCACATCGATAACAAACTTTCAGTTATTTTGCATGATGTTTCTTTGCAAAAGTACTTTTATTTATCCTAGGTATCTATGAAATAAAAGAATTGAAAGACACACCTGATAATCAGAGGAATTTCATGGTGCATTAACAACGTCAATCTTGCACACCTAGCTTGATAAATTTTTATAATTGCATTTTAAGGAAAAACGGTAAAATACTTTTTTATTTTTTCAAGAGTTGTGTTTATTTTTTAGGTGAGAAGTGGAAAAGAGATGGAACAAGGAATTGAACAAATATATACATAAATATCAGTTATAATAAGAAACTAAAATAACTAACTTAAAAGTCACAGAATACCTCTATTAGTCATTTGATCGAGGTTGGAGAAAGACTTAAAAACATTGCTATTTTTTGGATTCTCATTGTCAGGAATGCATCTTCAAAATATTTGATCAGGACAATATTTAAATAAGTAAGGGTCATCCCAACAAAATTCTTCACCTTGTTCAATAACGTTTCTTTATCTTGGGTACTCCAATGAGTTGGCAAATATCCCGAAGCAAGAAAAGTGACAATATTAGCGAAACAAGGCTTTGATCTAAGAGAAAGTAAGGATTCATCATGAAAGTAATCATCGATTGATGTGGTGTTGGATGATAAATCTATTGTCATTCTTGATATAAGATATGCATCAACATTTTTTATGTCTTTTTTATTCGTGATTTCTTCCTAAGAATAAATTATTTGAAAATCTTCAGATTCATCAAACTCAATTTTACTCAAAGTAGATTCAAGTTTATCATAAACTAATTCTTCTATAAGATCTACTTTTTGTATATCATTATCGTCTTCAGGTTGCGTGCAAATGTTGAAAATATTAATCCTTAATGTCATTTTCCAAATGATAGTTTCAATAGTCCATTCTTACAATTAATCAATGTATTAAAAGTTGCAAGAAATAGATGTCTTAAAATAACAGGAAATGAATTACATGCTTCAACAAGTTGTATGTCTAAGACAATAAAATCTATACGATAAATAAATTTATCGACATGTACTAACACATCTTCAACTATTCTTCTAGGCACTTTTACATATCTATCAACAAGTAAGAGAGTTACAGAAATTGGTTTTAACTCACCTAAATTGAGACTCTGAAAAATTGATTATGGAAGTAAATTCATATTAGCTCCAAGATCAAGTAACACTCTTTCACTTTTATGTTCTCCAATAAAGTAAGTTGTACGATAACCAAGGTCTTTATATTTCGAAGCAATATTGTTCTGATGAATGACACTTACTTGTTTGGCTTGATGTAACCATATTATTCGATAGTTTCACCCATATTTACCTAATGTTTTGTTCATGTTTTATATGTGAAGAAATGCCTTGATATTCTTTGTTTTATGTTTTGAAGGCACTTTTGGATGAACAATGCAAAACAGAGTAAATAGAAGATAATTGACAAATTTGATGTTTAGTCGATGTTTTGTGCAAAACGTGAGTTCTAGAGATCGAAATGAAGTGATTCTAGTGGCACTAAAAATCTAACATCCATATAATGTAATGCAAGAAAAATAAAAAGGGAGATAATAGAAATCACATCCTTCAAAGTCAAATCTCGCATTCTGCCACTATTGACCTTTGTCTAGTCAAAATTCAATATCTCGAGCTATAGAAGTCCAATTGATGCAAACTCTATTTTTTTTAGATTTCTGACTCAAAGGTCTATAAACGCTCTAAAGTTCAGCCAAAAAAGATGTCATATGAGGGAGATATGAATTTTTAAAGATGAAAACTGAATTCTGCCAGCAATCAGGTTTCGTGAAGAAATGAATCCAAATTAGGTTTCGAAGCTTCTACACAGTTATCCAAGTTTTTATACCACCAATTTAGCTCCTCTAAGTCAGAGCTTGAAGATTTCATGCAAGGCTATTTCTTCATTTTAGGGAAAATAGTTATTGAAGTACTTAAATGTAAACTATCTAATTAAGGGAGGACTACTTTGTAAATTAGAAACTAGGGTTTCTTAGCATATAGAAAGAAAGAGAGAGGGGAGAGAAGGGAGTAGCAGCCAAAAGTTAAGATACACAAATTCTCTCCTCTACAAACCCAAAAATCATGCTCTCTTCATTCTTTAAGAGTAGTTGTTCAATAGTTATGCAAGGCTAAGCTCTTTTCTTGGTTGCAAGGACACAACTGATTAGTACTTAAAAGTGCATTTTTATCATGGTTTTATATCATCATTTTGCACTTGAAGTATCAATAACTCCTTAACTAAAGCATGTTTTATAATAATATATCTAATAATATAAGATACCTTTAATTTATGGTGAATGTTCATTTTAAATGCAGACCTATCACATAAATGAAAGGATTGATTGATGACTTTAAGAACTTAAATTGCAAGGGCAAAGAGATGGCCAAACTTAGAAAAGAGATATCGGTGCAATCCAAACCGGAACACTGTTCGGTAATTGGGTCATATCTGGAGCTATATATCTCAGATTTAGGTCCAATTCATATGGATGGAAAGGTAAGACATAGACCTACAACTTTCATATGGAGCCCAAGATCTAAAAAGGCCATTATCAAGTCCAAATTGTAGCAACAACAAAGAAACCCGAATCTGTCTTCAAGCCCGAGCACTGTTCAGTATTTTTGCCATATCTAGAGTTCTAGAAGTTCAAATGAGCTGAATGTTTTACACATGAAATATGAGACAATTGCCTACAACTTTTATGTTTTCAACTGTCTCCAATTTTGACATTATCAATAACATTTTGGGCAGACAAGAGAAGATAAGGATTGTCACCAAGTCAAGAGTTGGCCACCCACTTATCAATTAGTCATCAAATCAATAGTTCCCAATTTTAGCCTATAAAAGGAGGCATTTGCCATGCATTTAGGCATCTTAGTGTCCAGATCAAGATCATGCTCTTCCTTTCTCTCTTTGTATTTTTTGTAATGTTTATGCTTTGCTTTCATTAATATTAAGTTTATGCCTTTCATTTCCTTTCCTTTACTTAGTTACCTTTTATGTTCTTATTTTGTTTATCTATTTTTCTTTCTTTCATTATGTCTAGCTAAGTTAATTATGTCAAGGTGAAAAGGTTACACTAATGGTGTAAGAATAAGTATAATGTAAACTTAATATGGACTTTAATGTTTGATACTAACATGTTTTATATTTGTTATCTTGTTTACTCTTTAATACTTTGCTTGTTAAATGACTAATCTTGATTTATGATGTATAACACTTGGTACAACAAATGCTTGGCACTTTCATAGCCCATAATGTATGGTATAACCGACACCTGAGCTATGAAAGGAATTTGATTTGTTATTAACATAAGTTATAATCATGAATGCTTGACGAGATTTACAAGTATTAGCATTAATCGAATAAGATGACTAATGTAATCATGTTAACAATCTATAATTTGATTGGAACCTCCTTTGTGTTTGGTTTCCAATTGAATAATAAAAGTTTATACCATACTTGTTTGACATACCATTAGTGGAATCTCTAACCTTGACAATTTTTATTATCATTGTTTAATCGTTACATTAATATTCCTTTCTTTCTTTATTATTATTATTATTATTATTATTATTATTATTATTATTAATACTACTACTACTACTACTGCTATTGCTATAATTGTTGTTTATAATTTCTACAATTAACCTCCCTGTGGTTCGACCCCTGTCTTGCCGGGTTATTTATTATTTCGACACTCCTGCACTTGGGAGAAGACATCAATTTTTTAATCGTGTCAAGTTTTTGGCGCCGCTGCCGGGGAGGTAAGTTTTGTATAAATTATAATATTTATTTTATTTTCTCCTTTCACTTTTCTTGTATATAACTTTGTTTCTTTTCTCTTGTTTCTTGTTCTTTTGTTTTCCTTTTCCTTTTATTCTATTCCTACACGTGCATGAGAGTGTGGTCACGTACATCAAGTGGTAGACTTTGTAGGATATGCTCATCATTTTCAGAAAATATGGCCGAAGAAAATAATCAATCACTTCATAATGAGAATAATGAGAATAACCGTGTCAGAACACTTAGAGACCACATGAATCCCACAAGAACAAGTGCACCATCATGCATAGTTTTTCCTCCCGATGCATCTCATTTTAATTTTAAACCAGGTATTATTCAACTCTTACCTTCTTTTCATGGTTTAGAATTAGAAAATCTATACTTGCATTTAAGGGAATTTGAGGAGGTGTGCTACACATATAATAACTTAAATTGTAGCATGAACACCATCAGATTAAAGCTTTTTCCTTTTTCATTACAAGTTAAAGCTAAAACATGGCTACAAAATTTCAGAGCAGGATCCATTCGTGCTTGGGATGAAATGCAACGACAGTTTTTAAAGAAGTTTTTTCCATCTCATAGAACAAACTCTTTCAAGAGACAAATCACCACTTTCACTCAAAAATCAGGAGAAACATTTTACCAATGTTGGGATAGGTATCGAGACTTGCTTAGTACTTGCCCTTATCATGGTTTTGAAACATGGAGATTGGTTTCATATTTCTATGAAGGGTTAACACCTAAAGATAGGCAAATGCTTGAATTGATGTGCAATGGAACTTTTGAAGATAAAGACCCTGATGAAGCAATGGAGTACTTAGACTTGTTAGCTGAAAATGCTCAAAATTGGGACACTGCAGGTACATATGAGGCACCGAGTAAAACTCAACCTCATACATCTAGTGGAGGTATGTACAACCTTAGGAAAGATCATGACCTTCAAGCCAAGTTTGCATCTTTAGCTAGAAAAGTCGAGGCACTAGAATTGAAAAAGAGTGGTCAATTAAAATCTGCTGAAAACATTGTGTGTCAAATCTGTGAAACAAATGAACACTCAACCAATGATTGTCCAACCTTGCCTTCTTTTAAGGAATGTCTCCATGAACAAGCCCATGCTTTAAATAGTTTACAAAGGCTCAACCACAACCCATATTCCCAAACATACAACCCTAGTTGGAGAAATCACCCAAATTTCAATTGGAAGAGTGAGAATAACAATGCACAAACTTCACAACCACCATTTCAAGCACACCATAATTTCCAAAATTCTCATGGATATGCACCTCCTTATGCTCCACCTCTTAGAAGAAATCTTGAGGAAACATTGCATGTATTCATTGAAAAGCAAGAGACACTCAAACTCAACTTACTCAAAACATGACAGATTTTAAAGATACTCTTGCAAAATTAACATCTGCTCTTAGTTTCCAAGAGAAAGGTAAGTTTCCATCTCAACCACAATAAAATCCCAAGGGGCAATACAATGCAAATGCAAGTAGTTCCGGAAGCCAACACATGGATCAAGTCAAATCAGTCACTACTCTGCGCAGTGGTAAGGTTATTGAAAAACCCTCTCTTGAACCTTATGAGAAAGATGATGAGTCAATCTCTGAGGGTAAGGAAGGGGATGAATCTGAAAATTGCACAGAAACGACTGATTCACCACCAGCCTCAAGCCATGACTAAACAAAGGAAAGTCAACCACAACTCTGAAATTCTTGAAATTTTCAAATAGGTAAGAATCAATATACCTTTGCTGGATGCTATTAAACAGGTTCCTTCCTATGCTAAATTTTTGAAAGATCTATGTACTGTGAAGAGGAAACTGAATGTGAAAAAGAAAGCCTTTCTAGCCGAACAAGTACGTGCTATTCTTCAAAACAATAATGCTTTGAAATATAAAGACCCTGGTTGTCCTACAATTTCTTGCTTTATTGGAGAGCATAAAAGTGCCTAGAGAAATAGTCGAAGATGTGTTAGTACAAGTCGATAAATTCATTTATCCTGTGGATTTTATTGTCTTGGACACAGAACCTGTTGAAGCATGTAATTCATTTCCTGTTATTTAGGACGTCCGTTTCTTGCAACCTCTAACGCATTGATTAATTGTAGGAATGGACTGATGAATATTTTCAACATTTGCAAGCAACCTAGAGATGATAATGATTTACAGGAAGTGGACTTTACTGAAAAATTAATTCATGATCAATTTCTAACCACTTCTAGTAAAATTGAGATTGATGAATCTAATGATTTGCAAATGATTTATTTTCAGGAAGAATCAAAGACAAGTAATTGCAGGCCACAAATTGAGGAATTGCCACCACAATCAATTAAGTCCATACCTTCAAATGTTCAACCACCAAAACCTGATTTGAAGCCGTTGCCATCAAATCTCAAATACTCATTTTTGGGAGAAAATGAAACTTTTCCGGTAATAATCTCTTCCAAACTTAATGCACATCAAGAGGGTAAGTTATTACAAACTCTGAAAATGCACAAAAATGCATTAGGATGGACCATAGCTGATATAAAAGGAATTAGTCCTTTGATTTGTACACATAGAATTTATTTAGAGGAAAATGCTAAACCCTCTAGAGAAATGCAACGAAATCTAAATTCTAATATGAAGGAAGTAGTGAAAAATGAAGTCATTAAGCTTCTAGATAATGAAATCATTTATCCTATTTCTGACAGCAAATGGGTAAGTCCTACCCAAGTTGTACCCAAGAAGTCTGGAGTCACTGTGATAACAAATGAGAACAATGAGTTAATTCCCACTAGAACTATTACTGGTTGGCGCATGTGCATTGACTATAGGAAACTTAATTCAATAACTAGAAAAGATCATTTTCTTTTTTTTTTTGGTAAGTTGACGTATATATTAAAGGAAAACGATACCAAGATTATAGGGCATACCCCAGATTTACAATAAGAACAGAAACGTAAAACAACAGATGGCTACATGTTAGCCACCGAACTGAAAACTCAAGACCTAACTTGATTCATTAGGGAAACCAATACAACCAGCTAAATATCAAATGAAGAATCTATGTTATTGACCCTTCAAGCTTGTTGGATCCTTTTATTTTCATCTGTTGGTAGAACGTTCCTCATCAAATCAAGCTTATCACGGATGATACATTCGATTTGATGAAAGACCAAATTCTGAGTTCTAGATATTTCAGCAAAGGTCTTTGCATTCCTTTCTTGCCAGATATGATACACTGTAGCTGCAAAACTGAGTTTACGAGAAAAATTGATGAAACTTTTGCCATGCCAAGTGACAATGGCCCATCGAATCCATTCATCCCATCCTTTTGTCATTCTTGGAATGTTGTATCTGTCACAAACATCCCACCAGATCGCTTTAGTATAGGAGCATTCAAAGAACAAGTGGTTGTGATCTTCGTTGTTGCGGAGACAGAGTGAGCATCTATTGGGACCATGTATACCAAATCGATGAAGTCTATCTTGAGTTGTGAGTTTCTGTTGGACAGCCACCCATAGAAGAAACGAATATCTTGGAACAGCATTCTTGAACCACACAATGTCATGCCATTCGACCATCGTGTGATGAAATCTTAGTTGTTCCCAAGCTACTTTGATCGAGAATCTCTGATTTGGTGAATCCAGCCAAACAATCTCATCATTTTGCCCTATCATAGGATTAGAATTGGAAGGAATAGCTTCTACAATGGGGTGCCAGCCAATAGCATGAGTGGTAGGAATTTTCCATTCTGAGTTATGAATCAGCATATTCACCTTCGCGTTCTTTTCCATACCTGAATCATAGATGAATCTATTGCCGTAAGAATCTGCGAGCGGGCTGTGAGGATGCCAATTGTCAAACCATAGAGAAGTTGTCCTGCCATCCCCTGTGATGTACTTCATCTTCGGCCATGCTAAGGATCTGAGCTTTAGAATCTTTCTCCATGCCCAAGAGCAATTCTGTGGCGTCTTGATTGTCCAGAAATTCCTACCTCGCAACAGATTATATCTGATCCAAGTAGACCAGATTGAGCCATCTGAGTCATTGCACAGATTCCAAATGTGTTTCAACAAAGCAATCTTGTTCCATTCTGTTATCCTTTTTATTCCTAGCCCCCCCTCCTTTTTTGGAAGACATACCTGATCCAAAGCCACTTTAGCCCCAGTAGTTCTCATATCTGAACCTGACCAAAGAAAGGATCTCATAATTTGCTCCACATTTTTTATGACTTGCCCAGGTAAGAGGAAGAGAGGCCCAATAGACCTGGATGGAAAATAAAACTGAATTAATCAGTTGTACTCGTCCTGCATACGAGAGTGTTCTACAAGTCCAATGTCGAACTTTAGAGGTGATTCGATCCACGATACCCTTACAATAAACAGCCTTTAGTATGGACGAGATAAGAGGCACTCCCAAATATTTCATAAGGAGCTCCCCCTCTGCAAACCCAACAACATGAATAATCTCTTCCCTCTCAGCATTTAACACACCGCTTAAGAAGTCACTTTTATTTGGATTTGGATACAGACCTGATAGATCTTGAAACTTTGTAAGCACAGTTTTGATCATACGAATTGAGTTTACATCACCTTTACTAAAAATCATCAAGTCGTCAGCAAAACAAAGATGAGAAATGTTGTCCTTCTTGCATCTCCAGTGGAACTTGAAGTTTTGGTTGGCACTCATCTTGCAGAATAGCCCCGAAAGGATTTCCATACATAGGACAAACAAATATGGAGAAAGTGGATCCCCTTGTCGTAGCCCTCTCCCCCCTTGAAAATAATCTGCAAGCTCACCATTCACGTTGATAGAGAATTGACATGATGTAACACAAACCATAATCCAATCAATGACTGTTCTAGGGAATCCCATTTTTCTTAACGTAGCGTCAACAAAATCCCACCGAACCGAGTCATAAGCCTTCATCAGATCTACTTTCATAGCACAACGAGAAGGTCCCGTAGATTTAAGATAGCCTTTCATTAGTTCCTGAGACAAAAGAATGTTGTCGCTGATTCTCCGTCCAGAGATAAAAGCAGTCTGATACGGACCTACTAAGGATGGCAAAACAGCTGTGATTCTCCCAGCTAGAATCTTAGCGATGCATTTGTACACGGTATTGCAGCAAGATATAGGACGAAAATCTGTCAACCTCGTAGGATTGGCAACTTTAGGAATAAGGGAAATGGATGTAGCATTCATTTCTTTAAGCATTCTCTGAGTCTGAAAGAAGGAGCTAACAGCATTGATTACATCCTCCCCAACTATGTACCACATTCTTTTAAAGAAACCAGCGTTAAATCCATCCGGACCAGGGGCTTTGTTGTTCTTCAAACTAAACATAGCATGCTTAATCTCCTCCCTTGTTACATCTTGTGCTAATACATGTTGTTGCGTCGAAGACAATTTCAAGTTAATTGCCGATTCCATCTCTCCCTCATTCACAACCCTAGGCATCTGTTCCACTCTTAACACACGCTAGAAGTACGCAACTACTTCTGATTTAACTGCCTCATGTCCTTCGACAACCTCTCCATCCTTTGTAAGTGAAAGAAGTTTATTTCTATGTTGTCTTCCATTTACTGATTTGTGAAAGTAGCCAGTATTCTGATCCCCCAAGCTAAGCCACTGTATCCTTGACAAAACTCTCTTCAGCCTTGACAATAGAAGCGTAGTTACGTACAACATCCCTTTCTTGCATGCACAAAGTTGGATTCCCATGTGTTGTATGTAGAGCCTGTTGAGCCTTATCCATTTCATCTTTCGCATCTTTGACTCTATCTGAAATGTTGGAGAAGTGAGTCATATTGAAAAGTTTCAATTCCCGTTTTAGTTTTCTTAGCTTGCAACATAGTTGATACATTGGACAACCCCCCGAATTGTGTTCCCATACTTTCCTCACCAAGGGCATGAACTCGTCATGGTCCATCCACATATCAAAGAATCTGAATGGTTTCTTTATATTCTGATAATCACCAGTAACCTTTACCACCATAGGAGAATGGTCTGACATACCCAATGGCAAAAATCTCGCTTCCGAAAATGGGAAGTTCAGATTCCATTTCTCATTGACAAGCACTCTATCTAGTTTCCGCATAATTAGATTCTCAAGACATTGATTCGACCAAGTATAATGTAGGCCTGAATATCGAAGATCATCCACTTTCGCTTCTTGAATACTTATTTAACATGTATTCTTAAACCTTAATTTACACACACACAGTTTAACATATGATTGTGGATTGCATATTGGATTATTACATTATTTATGTTCTTTTGTTAAAGGTAACAACTAAGGGAAAGGGATTGTATATAATTAAGAAAAAAAATGAAAAATGAAAAAAAAATAAAAATAAAAAAAAGTAAAAAAATGATGATAATAAAAATGTAGATAAGTTTTTATTATTATTATTATTATTATTATTAATACTACTACTACTATTATTGCTATAATTGTTGTTTATAATTTGTACAATTAACCTCCATGTGGTTGGACCCCGGTCTTGCCGGGTTATTTTTTACTTCGACACTACTGCACTTGGGAGAAGACATCAATCTTTTCATTGTGTCAACAACAAACCTTCGGATTTCAAGAACCGTGAGATTTATTCTTCCTTTTATTTTTAGTTTATATTATGAATGAGTATGATTGTTTTCTTTTGCACATTTTCTATTTTTGTTATTGATAATTGCTAGAGCGGAACTCTAAGTTATTATTATGAACAATTTATTGCTAAGTTTGATATCAAAACCAGAGATGTGATGCAACTAAGCTTGATAATTGTGGCAGAACTACATTATTAAACTTAGGGAGAACACTCAAATATCTAGTTCTTAGGGTTGCCATTGAACTAAATCATTAATACGGACATTGTGATTGTTTGTTGGTTAGAGTTAGTTATACGATGGATCCGTTAATTAATCAAGATTAAGAAAATAAAAAATTTCAGAATCTAAATTATATTTTTATTTCAAGGATCAGTTCTAATTTTCGTTGGTGGATGTGTGCTTGTGACCAAGGTTTTTTTTTTGATAAATTTCAATTTTAATTGATTTTGTTTGCTATTTTAATTTCTTCTATAGTTTAGATCATCACAAATCAAAACCCCCCAATTGCATAACATATAACATAAAAATCTAAACTAAATCTTCCTTGTGGGATCGACCCCTTACTTGCTCTATACTATTTTGTATGTTTTAAGCTAGGATAATTAATTTGTACGACCGCGACATCGCAACAAATTTTGGTGCCATTACCGGGGAGGTAATTTTAGTTGATTCTTATGCTTGTAATATTATTTTTAGTTACTATTATTTTTTATTTATATTTCACAAAAAAGAAAAAAAAAGAGAAACAAAATTTTTGCTTGCGGCGGTACTGTTCAAAATAGAATTGTTTATGGAATTAGGTTTCAGGTTTTCTTATTCTGATGAAAAACGATATTCTGAACAAGACTAGTAATTTATTACTAGCCCCACCCTATTGGGGCCAAATACCACTGTTTTCAAAGGTTTTTAGGCATTTTTAGTTTTCTAGCGTAAGATTTTCGTATAATTTGCATTGTTTTCGATCTCTTGTGTGGTTGGTTTATTTTGAGTTTTCTTAATGATTTATGTCAGTAACTCGTTCTACTAATCAAATTCAAGTGCAGTTGGATCTCGAAATAGAAAAAACTGCAGGTTATGCAAGGAAGCTCGCCTCAACATTATGGCTATTGCACGACAACAAACACTCAATAGAAAATCAGCCACTATGCATAAACATTGACAATAATGTAAACTTTGAGCTCAAATATGATTTTATACATTTGTTACCAACATTTAATGGTCTTGTAGGAGAAGATCCTCATACTCATCTCAAGGAGTTCTATATGGTTTGTGTTGGCATGAAACTGAATGGAGTTGATGAAGAACAGGTTAAGTTGAAAGCTTTCCCTTTCTCTTTAAAAGGGGCAGCAAAGGCATGATTTTTCTTTATTCTCCTAGGTTCTATTAGAATGTGGAATGCCATGAAAAAGATTTTCCTTGAAAAGTATTTTCTAGCATCTCGAGTTGCCAACATAAGCAAGTTAATAACATAGATTCTTCATTTGATATTTAGCTGGTTGTATTAGTTTCCCTAACGAATCAAGTTAGGTCTTGAGTTTTCAGTTCGGTGGCTAGCATGTAGCCATCTATTGTTTTACGTTTCTGTTCTCATTGTAAATCTGGGGTATGCCCCTTATAATCTTTGTATCGTTTTCCTTTAATATATACGTCAACTTACCAAAAAAAAAAAGAGTTGCCAACATAAGGAAAGAAATATGTGGGATTCGGCAATCTCATGAAGAGGCACTCTCAAAATATTGGGAAAGATTTGAGCAACTTTGCATTCAATATCCTTATCATCAAATACCCGATCAGCTACTCATTCATTATTTCTATGAAGGATTGATGCCTACTAACCATAGTATCATTGATGCTGCAAGTGCAGGGGCATTGGTAGATAAGACACCCCAGGCTGTACGCGAAGTGATCTTAAACATGGCAGCCAACTCAAAATAGTTTATCACTCATGGAGACTTCTCCAATAAACGAGTAAATGAGGTAACTATTTCTAACCTTGAAAATAAAGTTAATGATCTTACTTCTCTTATGCGTTCTTTGGCTTGTGGAAATGTGTAGCAGGTGAAAGTTTGTAGCATATGCTCCTTAAAAGGACATGCTTCGAATATGTCCCCAACAATACAAGAAGATTACATTGAACAAGTTCATGCAATTGAAGGAGCATTTAACGGACAACCTAGAGTAAATATGATCCTTTTTCCAACACGTACAATCCTGAATGGAGAGATCATCCTAACTTATGCTATGGCAACCCATCCCAACAAGGAAATCAAGGATGACAGTTCCATCCCCAACAGAATTATCAAGCAAGACAACCTCCTCCATTCACAAACTCTAATGTTATGGGGTCGTCATCCAATGATGATCTTCGTGAGATGATGAAAACTTTGGCTTCTAATACTGTTACCTTACAACAAAATATCATGTCTTTTCAATAGGAAACAAGGTCAAGTATTCACAACTTGGAAAAGAAAATGGGGCAAGTAGCTTCAAGCGTGGGGAAATTGGAAGCACAAATGAATGGAAAATTGCCCTCTCATGCATTGAATCTAATAGAGAATGTTAGTGCAATCATGCTACGAAGTGGGAAAGAACTTAAAGTGAAAAGGTCAAAACAAATTGAGATGGAGTAAGAGGAAGAGATAAAAACTGAATTGAGTACAAAACAGGAACATCCTTCTCCTCCACAAACTGAAACATTGACTAATACTCCAAAGGTAACTTCTCACTCAATGAATTCCAATTTTAAAACAATTCCACCCTTTCTTATGAGTTCTTCTAAGTTAAAGAAAGAAAGCAACGA
This sequence comes from Populus pruinosa, assembly GCA_026413675.1. Taxonomy (NCBI): domain Eukaryota; kingdom Viridiplantae; phylum Streptophyta; class Magnoliopsida; order Malpighiales; family Salicaceae; genus Populus; species Populus pruinosa. Next base: position 8,686,602 of record CM048598.1, read on the forward strand.
AAAAAGAGATTTTAGAGGTTTTCAAGAAAGTAGAACTCAATATTCCTTTGCTTGATGCTATCAAGCAAATTCTCAAGTATGCGAAATTCTTGAAGGAGTTGTGTACTGCCAAGAGATTTTTCAAACTGAAAGGTCATGAAATGGTAAGTATGAGTGAAGTTGTATCTGTTGTTGTTCAACAAAATATGCCTTTGAAGCAAAAAGACCCAAGTGCATTTAATATCCCATGTGTTATTAGTAATGCTAGTTTTAAAAGGGCCTTGTGTGATTTAGGTGCATCCATTAGTGTTATGTCCAAACATATTTATGATTTTCTTAGTCTTGAGCCTTTAAATAAAACTAGTATTGTAATACAACTTGCTAATCGTAGTTTTGTTTATCCACTTGGTGTGATAGAGGATGTACTAGTCAAGATTGATAGTTTGGTTATTCCATGTGATTTTTATATTCTTGATATGGAACATGATTCTTATGATTCATTAAACAACACTCCTATATTGTTTGGGAGACCATTCTTGAAAACAGCCAATACAAAGATTGATTGTAGTAAGGATAGCTTGTCTATTGACACGATCAAAGAGTTGATGTCTTATCCCAAGTGCAGGAGTGTCAAAGTAAAATAACCCAGCAAGACCGGGGTCGAACCACAAGGAGGTGAATTATATAAATTACAAATAAAGAAAAAGATTTGTAGAGAATAATAACAGAAAAAGAGTTGAAGAAAGTTTTGGGATGTGATATTGATGTAATGATTAAACAATAACAAAACATATGTCAAGGTTATAGGATTCACTAATGGTATTTCAAATAAATATAATATAAACTCTTTTTATTACTCAACTAGAAACCACACAGAAAGGAGGTTCTAATCGGATGATTTCTCATTATTAGCTCATTATAAATTAGTAACATGATCATATTAATTATCTTATCTAAGTAATACCATACTTATAAATATCATCAAGCATTCATGTTGCTAGTTTATGTTAACAACAAATCAAGTTCCTATCACAATAACAATGTCGGCCGAAAACTATGAAGGATCAAGCATTTGATGTATCAAATATTATACAACACAAATCTAAATTAACCATTTAATAAGCAAGGTATTAAGAATTAGTAAGATAGAAAGATAAAACATGTTAATAACAATCTTTCTTGGATATAAACATTTAAACCTGACACGACTAAAAGGTTGATGTCTTCTCCCAAGTGCAGGAGTGTCGGAGTAATAAATAACCTGGCAAGACCGAGGTCGAACCACATGGAGGTTAATTGTACAAATTATAAATAACAAGAATACAATAACAATAACAATAACAATAATAATAATAATAATAATAATAATAATAATAATAATAATAATAATAATAATAATAATAATAATACTAGTAGTAGTAGTAGTAGTAGTAGTAGTAGTAGTAACGATTAAACAATGATAATAACAAATGTCAAGGTTAGAGATTCCACTAATGGTATGTCAAACAAGTATAATATAAACTCTTATTATTCAATTGGAAACCACACATAAAGGAGGTTCCAATCAGATTATAGATTGTTAACATGATTACATTAGTCATCTTATTCGATTAATGCTAATACTTGTAAATCTCGCAAAGCATTCATGATTATAACTTATGTTAACAACAAATCAAGTTCCTTTCATAGCTCAGGTGTCGGTTATACCATACAATATGAACTATGAAAGTGTCAAGCATTTGTTGTACCAAGTGTTATACAACATAAATCAAGGTTAGTTATTTAACAAGAAAAGTATTAAAGAGTGAACAAGATAACAAATAGAAAACATGTTAGTATCAAACATTAAAGTTCATATTAAGTTTACATTATACTTATTCTTACACCATTAATGTAACCTTTTCACCTTGACATAATTAACTTAGCTAGACATAATGAAAGAAAGAAAAATAGATAAACAAAATAAGAACATAAATAAGATAAAAGTTAACTAAGTAAAGGAAAGGAATTGAAAGGCATAAACTTAATATTAATGAAAGTAAAGTATAAACATTACAAAAAATACAAAGAGAGAAAGAAAGAGCATGATCTTGATCTAGAAACCAAGATGCCTAAATGCATGGCAAATGCCTCCTTTTATAGGCCAAAATTAGGAACTATTGATTTGATGACTAATTGATAAGTGGGTGGCCAACTCTTGACTTGGTAACAATCCTTATCTTCTCTTATATGCCCAAAAAGTCATTAATAACATCAAACTTGGAGCCAATGAAAAACATGAAAGTTGTAGGCAATTATCTCAGCTATCTTGTGTAAAAACTTGAGCTCATTTGGACTTCTAAAACTCCAGATATGGCCAAAATACTGAACAGTGCTTGGGCTGGAGGACAGATGCGGGCTTCTTTGTTGTTGCTACAATTTGGACTTGAAAATGGCCTTTTTAAATCTTGGTCTCCATATGAAAGTTATAGGCCTATGTCTTAACTTTTCATTCATATAAAGTAGACCTAAATTTGAGATCTATAGCTCTAGATATGACCCAATTACCAAACAGTGTTCCGGTTTGGATTGCACCGACATCTCTTTTCTAAGTTTGATCATCTCTTTATCCTTGCAATTTAAGTTCTTAAAGTCATCAATCAATCCTTTCATTTATGTGATAGGCCTGCATTTAAAATGAACATTTACCACAAATTAAAGGTATCTTATATTATTAGATATATTATTATAAAACATGCTTTAGTTGAGGACTTATTGATACTTTAAGTGCAAAATGATGATATAAAACCATGATAAAAATGCACTTTTAAGTACTAATCAAAAAATTAATATGACTAAATACATGGACAATGCTTCCTTTTATAGGCTAAGTTTCAGAACTATTGATTGATTGAAGAATTGGTGATGCGAACCTCATGATCACATGGTCACGCAACCCACACGCAAAGACGCGAATTCCCGGAAAGCCAAGTAAATCAGGTTTGATAGGAGTGTGACACAAAGATAACTTGTACCTAGGTACCAGCACGATTGCAAACGGAAAACCCCCACCCAACGAATATTGATTCGCGAACGAGAAGTATAAGGATGATGCCACGAAGACAGTTGTTCTTCAATAAGTTGTTTTTTAGTTCATTAGAGAACCGTGGAAGGGAGATTATCTCACCAACACACACACACACAAAGTGCGGCAAACAAGAAGTTTTATTAATCTGAATAGTCTTGTCTACATGTTTGGTTATGCCTCTATTTATAGTGATTATAGACTTAAAGAAACCCTAATGGACCCCCCTTAGGTGGACTTATATGTAGCCCACTTACAATTGACCCAAATGAGTAATAATAACCCAAAGACTAAGAAGAAAATAATAAAAATATAAAAATCAGAAAATTACTATCTTAAATATGCTAGAATCAGATTTGTCACCCTTAAGAAGTCCCAAATAGACTAGGAAATCTGATCTCAAGGTAGAATGTATTCTAAAGTCTTCTTTCCTTTTGTAGCTCGGATGAATAAGGAATCCTTGTAAGAAAAGGATTTTGAAATAATTATGAATCCTTGCCACACTTGGAAACTATGTTGCAGCCCATTAAACATCCTTGTAGAATTAGTATATTTCCAAAATAAGTTGCCATATCCCTTTAGGAAAAGAATCCTAGCCAAATATGAAGTCCACAAGTCAAAAGGAAATACATAACAAAATTCGTACAACCTCTGTTGACCCGTATTGAGATAACTTCCCAAACTTCGATTGACCTGACATTTGAACCCAAGGTAACACAATATGTCAGGAGACATCACACAAATTTTCAGCTCGATCCAATGGTCAGATTGAGAATTATGGCTACTGCCTTAAAACTGGATAGTTGCACATTTTACATCAAAATTTAAATTTGACCCTGCTTGAATCGTATCAATTGGTGGGCATCCATTGATTTGGTGGCTGGTTTTTGACATTAATGGCTGCTGGTTTTTTGATATTGTGGGCTGATTATTGATATTGTTGGCTAGCCAAAACGTCATTGCTCACATCAGAATTATAGCCAACTGAATTATGGAAGTTGTGGGCAATTGTCTTAGCTTTCCAACAAAAAACACCAGAGCTCATTTGGACTTCTAGAACTCTAGATATGAACCAAAAACCGAATAGTGTTTGAGTTGTAGGAGAGCTTCTGACGTCTTCGTTGTTACTAAGATTTGAGCTTGAAAATGGTAGAACTGAGTCTTTGAGTCCATATGAAAGTTGTAAGTCTATATCTTACCTTTCCATCCATATAAAATGAACCTAAATCTGATATCCACAACTCTAGATATGATCAAATTACCAAATGGTGTTCGAGTTTGGAATGCACCAGGAACACTTTGCTAAGTTTGGCTCTCTTTTTATCCTTTCAATTTCAATCAATAAACTCATCAATCAATGCTTTTATTTATATGATAGACCTGCATTTAAGATGAATATTTACCATGAATTGAAGGTATATTATATTTTTAGACTTGCTAATATAAAACATGCTTTTGTTAGGAAATTTAATGATACTTTAGGTGCAATACGATGACATAAATCCTTAATGAGAATGCACTTTTACGTACTAATCACACCCCCAACCAGCTTATTAATAGTCCCTAGTAATCAAAGCATTAAAATAGAAAAATAATTTGCAAATATCACAAAGCAAGGCATTCATCATATAACTTCTATTATTCTATCCAGATAAACAAACTCTCATTACATTTATATATTTGCTTAATACCTCTTAAACAAGATATTAGTAAACCTTCTTTTGGTGCTTAATAAATCAAAACATAGCTATGGAGCTTTTCATGGAAGAAAACAAATTTTTTGTTCTAATGTTTAAGGTTAACTTCTTTGAGTTAGGATTGTTATCTTTTTTTTTTTTAAAAGCAAGAATTTATAGCACAATGCATCCTGAACCCATGTAACGAGCTTTCGGCTACTGACTCCCAGACCAGTTGGTCTTAGGGCATCAGGTGTTGAGACACCCCTATGAGCTTAATAACTCGGGTTGCAAATACTGATATATAGATAGTGCAGTGTTTGATTCCCTTAAGCTTTCTCCTCAACCCATGTAACAAATACTAGGCCAATAACTCCGAAGTCAGTTGACTTTAGGGTACTAGGTGTTCAAACACCCCTTGGGGCTTATTTGCTTAAGTCGAGGAGGCTACGAAACCAAACTTATCTACTTTGTTTTTCTATTATTATTATATTTGTTTTTTTTGTTGTTTTTTTTGCATATTATATACTATCCCTTTCCCTTAGTTGTTACCTTTGACAAAAGAGCACAAATAATGTAATAATCCAATGTGCAACCCACAATCATATGTTTGAGTGTATGTGTGAAAATGAAGGTTTAGAAATACTTGTTAGATGAGCATATAAACAGAATCTATAGATAACAATCCAAGAGTTTGTAAACCTAAATATTTCAAGAAGTATTATAATAGATCTTGTTAAGAATGTTTACTAAGATGCATCTCAAGAGTCACTAAAGTTCCTCTGTTACTCTGCCATCCTAGTAACAATATGATGCGAACCTCGTGATCACATGGTCACGCAACCCACACGCAAAGATGCCAATTCCCGGAAAGCCAAGTAAATCAGGTTTGATAGGAGTGTGACACAAAGATAACTTGTACCTAGGCACCAGCACTATTGAAAACTGAAACCCCCACCCAACGAATATTGATTCGCGAACAAGAAGTATAAGGATGACGCCACGAAGACAGTTGTTCTTCGATAAGTCGTTTTCAGTTCTTTAGAGAACCAAGGAAGGGAGATTATCCCACCAACACACAATAAGTGCAGCAAAGAAGTTTTATTAATCTGAAAATTGCGTAACCTTTACATGTTTGGGTTATGCCTTTATTTATACTGAATTTGAACTTAAATAAACCCTAATGGACCTCCCTTAGGTGGACTTATATGTAACCCACTTACAATTGACCCAAATAAGTAATAATAACCCAAAAACTAAGAAGAAAATACTAAAAATACTAAAAATCCGAAAATACCATCCTAAATAAGCTAGAATCAGATTTGTCACCCTTAAGAAGTCCTAAACAAAATTGGAAAAATCTGATTTGGAAAATTTGTGTTGCTGCCCCCTTTGATGTCCTTGATTAGCTTGGAATTCCTTGTTTGACTTGGACAAATAAGAAAACAAATTTCCTCCTTTGTTGCTGATTTAATTACTTTCCTTCCTAAGTGAGGAAAAGCATTAAATAGTCCTCCCCTCTTTAGGAATAAGATTTGGCCAACTTCCTTACTTAGTTAGGAGAATAAATTGCTGACTCTTTATCCTTGTAGTATTAGAAAAGACAAGCCTAACAAGGCTGGTATTGGGCCGGACACATCAACCCCTTGTTCCACATGAAATGGGCTCTTCTTGGACCTGAACTAAATGAATTAAAGGCTGTCCTTCATGCTCCTTAAATGTTCCAAGCCTCTCTAGGTCCATTTTGTTCCATATATTTTGAACAAGCCCATTCAATGCTTCTTTAAACTTCTTAGCCCTAGCTCTTGTGATTGGCCCAATTGGCACCTCCAATGGGTTATTGGTATGATTATGCTTGGTGTTAGGCTGATCCGCATCATCCCCTCTCTCTTCAAAAGGATTCGACCTCGAATCATCACCTACATCAAACAGAGTAAGATCAGAAACATTAAAGGTAGCACTAACACTATACTCACCTGGCAAATCAACTTTATAAGCGTTGTCATTGATCCTCTCAAGGATCTGAAACGGCCCATCTCCTCGTGGTTGTAGCTTTGACTTCCTCTGGGCCGGAAATCTCTCCTTGCGTATATGCACCCAAACCCAATCGCCAGGCTGAAAGACAACATGTTTGCGCCCCTTATTGGCTTTGGTCGCATACACGCGATTCCTCTTTTCAATCTGTTGCCGCACACTCTCATGAAAAGTTTTCACCACCTGTGCTTTACCATTACCATCCAAACTAACCCTTTCATCAATAGGCAAAGGAATCAAATCCATTGGAGTTAAAGGGTTAAATCCATACACAATTTCAAATGGTGAAAATTCAGTAGTAGAGTGCACACTACGATTATATGCAAACTCTATAAATGGCAAACAATCTTCCCAATTCTTTAAGTTCTTTTGAATGACAATACGCAAAAGTTGTGTTAAGGTCCTATTAACTACTTCGGTTTGTCCATCTGTTTGGGGGTGACAAGTAGTTGAAAACAACAATTTAGTACCCATTTTTCCCCATAACACCTTCCAAAAATAGCTAAGGAACTTAACATCTCTATCAGAAACAATGCTCTTAGGGACCCCGTGAAGTCGTACTATCTCCCTAAAGAACAAATCAGCAATGTTAGTTGCATCGTCAGTTTTATGACATGGAATGAAATGTGCCATCTTTGAAAACCTATCAACAACTACAAAGATGGAATCCCTGCCCCGTTTTGACCTAGGTAAACCCAAGACAAAGTCCATCGAAATGTCTACCCAAGGTTCTTTCGGTACAGGCAAAGGGGTATACAAGCCATGCGGTTGAGTCCTAGACTTTGCTTTCCTACAAGTTATGCATTTATCACATATGCGTTGCACATCTTTTTTTATTTTAGGCCAATAAAAATGCTCATGCAACACATCCAAAGTCTTAACAACACCAAAATGCCCCATCAACCCGCCTCCATGTGCTTCACGTACAAGCAATTCACGCATAGAACTTAATGGAACACACAAACGACTCTCTTTAAACAAATATCCATCAAGTCTATAAAACTTTCCAAAAGCTGAAGTTTCGCAAGCATTGTAAACATTAGCAAAATCACTATCATCCTTGTACAATTCTTTTATGTGTTCAAATCCTAGAAATCTAGCATCCAAAGTAGATAAAAGAACATACCTGCGTGAAAGTGCATCAGCCACAATGTTTTCTTTCCCTTGCTTATACTTGATCATATACGGAAATGTTTCAATAAATTCAACCCATTTGGCATGTCTCCTACTCAATTTACCTTGCCCTTTCAAGTGCTTCAATGATTCATGATCAGAATGTATGACAAACTCCTTGGGCCACAGGTAATGTTGCCACGTCTCTAAAGTTCTTACCAAGGCATAGAGTTCCTTGTCATATGTAGGGTAATTCAAGGCTGCCCCATTAAGTTTTTCGCTGAAATATGCAATGGGCCTCCTATCCTGCATTAACACAGCTCCTATACCGATACCTGACGCATCACATTCTACTTCAAAAGCTCTTGTAAAGTCTGGCAAAGCTAAAACAGGTGCCGAACAAAGCTTATCCTTCAACAATTTAAAAGCCTCATCTTGTGCATCATTCCATTTGAATCCAACAGACTTTTTCACAATTTCAGTTAAAGGTGTAGCAATAGTACTAAAATCCTTCACAAACCTTCTATAAAAACTAGCAAGTCCATGAAAACTCCTTACCTCACTAACCATTCATATAAACCATGCTTAGTCTTAAATGCAGTTTTCCACTCATCACCCTCTTTCATCCTAATTTGATGGTACCCACTTTTTAAGTCAATCTTAGAGAAAATACATGATCCATGTAACTCATCTAGCATGCCATCAAGCCTAGGAATAGGATGTCGATACTTTACCGTTATGTTATTGACAGCACGACAATCAACACATATCCTCCATGTTCCATCCTTTTTAGGCACAAGTAGCACTGGCACAGCACAAGGACTCATACTCTCACGAATGTACCCCTTCATCATCAATTCATCTACTTGCCTTTGAAGCTCCTTCGTCTCCTCGGGGTTGCTTCTATAGGCTGGACGGTTAGGAATTGAAGCTCCGGGCACAAGATCAATTTGATGTTCAATCCCCCTTAATGGTGGTAATCCATTAGGGATGTCTTCAGGGAATACATCATCAAACTCCTGCATCAAAGAAACAGCGACACTAGGAATTGCAGAATCAAGATCGTTAGTGTTAAAATAAGCCTCCTTATACACAAGTAAGATCATTGGCTTATTAGTAAAAAAATGCAGATCTGATTTGAGATTCTTTTGCATAAAAATTAGGTTGTTTCTTTAATTTTTCCACACTATTATCATCACACAAGCTTACTTTCTTCACTCCTCGGTTTTTACCTCCACTCTCAACCGGTTGAATTAATGATCTAGGTTTAGCCGAATCTGATGGTTTTCTCTCACCATTGTCCTCACGTGAATTTTCACTCTTCTCATCCTCACATTCCTTTTTTAATTTGATTTGATCATCATACACTTGTTTCGGAGAAAGAGGTACAAGAGTGATGGTTTTACCATCCTTTACAATAGTGAACCTATTTCTAAACCCATCATGAATCGCTTTCCGATCAAACTGCCATGGATGCCCCAAAAGTAAGTGACTAGCATGCATCGGGACGACATCACATAAAATCTCATCAGAATACTTCCCAATAGCAAACGCAATCAAAACCTGCTTAGTAACCCTCACTTCACCACATTCATTCAACCATTGCAATCTATAAGGCCTAGGATGCTTAATACAACTCAGATTCAATTTCTTCACAAGTGTATCACTAGCAACATTAGCACAACTACCTCCATCAATTATTATGCTACATACCTTGTTTTGGATGTGACATCGAGTATGAAATATATTTTCCTGTTGCTGATCTACATCTTCTTTGATTTGCATGTTCAGCGCACGTCTTATAACCAAAGCCTCCCCCTCAACAGGGTATGCAATCTCCTCATCGCTACAATCCATCAAAGGTGGCATCTCTTCACTTTCAGATTTCTCACTTTCAGATTCAACATCCCCGTTATCTCTTATAAGCATAACTCTTCGGTTTGGACACTGAGATGCAATGTGCCCCTTCCCTAAACATTTAAAGCATTTAATATCTCTATCACGAGTAGGTTGAGATTCAGATTTACCTTTCCCATCCGTATAAGTATCCTTTTTGGCCTTAGGTGGTTCAGCCTTTGCATAAGGCTTTAGTTGGACAGCCCCCTCTCTTTTCAAATTCAACCTCCATGTTGAGGAAGATGAAGCCGAATTGGTCTGAAAACGTGTACTGCCCCTTCTCTTTATTTGTCTCTCTACCTTCGTTGCCATATGGACCATGTCTTCCAATTCCACACAGTGTTGTAATTCTACAACATTTGCAATATCCCTATTCAGTCCATTTAGAAACCTAGCCATAGTAGCTTCCCGATCCTCAATCACGTTGGCCCGAATCATGGCAATCTCCATTTCCTTGAAATACTCATCCACGAACCTAGAACCCTGATTCAAACTCTGCAATTTCAGATACAAATCTCTATAATAGTGGTTAGACACAAATCGCCTTCTCATCAACACTTTCATCTCCTCCCACGACGCTACCGGCCTCTCTCCACTCCGTCTTCTACTAGTAACATTCTGATCCCACCAAATCAGTGCATAATCCATGAATTCGATGACTACCAATTTCACTTTCTTCGCCTCCGAATAGTTATGGCAATCAAAAATCCAATCCACCTTTTTTTCCCACTCCAAATATGCCTCGGGATCGTTTTTACCTTGAAAAGAAGGTATTTTCAGTTTGATAGCATCCAAATCACCATGTCCCCCAACACTACGGAAATTTTCCCTTTGGCCGAATTGGCCCCTAGTTCTATTCCCATAATCCCTTTGGTTTCTAGGCTGCCGAAAACCTTCCCGGTAGTCTATGGCCTCATCATCAAAAACACCATCACCGATATCACCAACGGCCTCCTCAAAATCCTCACAATCAGCCCACCTTGGCCTGTTGGCCCTACTGCTATTGTTTGCTTTCGGTTCCACCCCAAGCTTCACATTTTGGGTGCTCGTACCAGCCTTGTTACCACGTTTCTCCACCCTATCAAGTCTGTCGCACACATTTCCCATCACAAAATTCATCCTCTCCATCATTTGTGTCATGGCTTGCATTTGAAATGTAAGTTCTCCCTCGGGATGGGGCGGTGTATTGTTTTGATCTGACATGATAGTACCTGCAAAAAGTTGTTAGTGGTAAAAGAAAATTTCTCCTCACGTCACTCGTGTTTCGCTCAAACACTCTTAATATCCTCACATGCTCACACCTCTCGTCTCACCTTCTTGAGGTTCTTGCGAAACTGAAACCAATACCAAATAGAACCAACTTGGCAGCGCTATCCAAATATATATATGACTCAAGAAGCAATGAAAAAACTAGAAAACAAGCAAAATGAAACTGCGATGATAGTCTCGTGAGTAGCAAGCGAGTCTATCCGAAATATGAACGAAACTGAAGACGCGAATAAAAACAGAAACAAAAAATATGCAAAATCATTAAACAACACCCAAATATGTTGGATATGATGAAAATAAACTGCAAGAAATGAAATCAACAAAAAGCAAGCGAATTTTGAAACGGTGACGCAAGACAGACTCGTTTACGACAAGTTAAGTCCGAATCTGGAACCTAAAGTAAATAATGTTCAATTGAGTTAAACTTTCAGATATAGTGCGATATCAACCCAAATAGACAGAATATAAGGTTTGAGCAATTTATGACAACGTTTGATATACTGACGTAAAAACGTTATGAATCAGACCTGAATAGACCCGAATTTGAAACCCAAAGCGAATGATATCCAATTGACCCCAAATTTTATATGTGATGCGATTAGGACCCCAGTAATTCGAATGTCAAATTTTAGCTAATTCCGAGTTGATTTGATCCAATTGTCCCTTGTTTAGTTTTCTGCGACAGAATCTAATAAACGTCTTTTTGAACAATTTTTCTTTTCTTTTCTCTTTTCTCTCTCTTTTTTTTTATGTTACTGATATATTTTGAACAATAACAGAATGAAATAACAATTTTTTTTTCTTTTTATATGCCGCAAATTCAAGGAGAAGAAGAAATTGGATACTAAGGAATTTTTTTGCGGAATTAACAAGAAACGAAAATTTCAGGAGGATATAACCTGATTAATGGAGCCAAGCTCTGATACCAAATGATGCGAACCTCGTGATCACATGGTCACGCAACCCACACGCAAAGATGCCAATTCCCGGAAAGCCAAGTAAATCAGGTTTGATAGGAGTGTGACACAAAGATAACTTGTACCTAGGCACCAGCACTATTGAAAACGGAAACCCCCACCCAACGAATATTGATTCGCGAACGAGAAGTATAAGGATGACGCCACGAAGACAGTTGTTCTTCGATAAGTTGTTTTCAGTTCTTTAGAGAACCAAGGAAGGGAGATTATCCCACCAACACACAATAAGTGCAGCAAAGAAGTTTTATTAATCTGAAAATTGCGTAACCTTTACATGTTTGGGTTATGCCTTTATTTATACTGAATTTGAACTTAAATAAACCCTAATGGACCTCCCTTAGGTGGACTTATATGTAACCCACTTACAATTGACCCAAATAAGTAATAATAACCCAAAAACTAAGAAGAAAATACTAAAAATACTAAAAATCCGAAAATACCATCCTAAATAAGCTAGAATCAGATTTGTCACCCTTAAGAAGTCCTAAACAAAATTGGAAAAATCTGATTTGGAAAATTTGTGTTGCTGCCCCCTTTGATGTCCTTGATTAGCTTGGAATTCCTTGTTTAACTTGGACAAATAAGAAAACAAATTTCCTCCTTTGTTGCTGATTTAATTACTTTCCTTCCTAAGTGAGGAAAAGCATTAAATAGTCCTCCCCTCTTTAGGAATAAGATTTGGCCAACTTCCTTACTTAGTTAGGAGAATAAATTGCTGACTCTTTATCCTTGTAGTATTAGAAAAGACAAGCCTAACAAGGCTGGTATTGGGCCGGACACATCAACCCCTTGTTCCACATGAAATGGGCTCTTCTTGGACCTGAACTAAATGAATTAAAGGCTGTCTTTCATGCTCCTTAAATGTTCCAAGCCTCTCTAGGTCCATTTTGTTCCATATATTTTGAACAAGCCCATTCAATGCTTCTTTAAGCTTCTTAGCCCTAGCTCTTGTCATTGGCCCAATTGGCACCTCCAATGGGTTGTTGGTATGATTATGCTTAGTGTTAGGCTGATCCGCATCAATGGACCCCCCTTAGGTGGACTTATATGTAGCCCACTTACAATTGACCCAAATGAGTAATAATAACCTAAAGACTAAGAAGAAAATAATAAAAATATAAAAATCCGAAAATTACTATCTTAAATATGCTAGAATCACATTTGTCACCATTGAGAAGTCCCAAATAGACTAGGAAATCTGATCTGAAGGTAGAATATATTCTAAAGTCTTCTTTCCTTCTGTAGCTCGGATGAATAAGGAATCCTTGTAAGAAAAGGATTCTGAAATAATTATGAATCCTTGCCACACTTGGAAACTATGTTGCAACCTATTAAACATCCTTGTAGAATTAGTATATTTCTAAAATAAGCAGCCACATCCCTTTAGGAAAAGAATCCTAGCCAAATAGGAAGTCCACAGGTCAGAAGGAAGTAAATAACAAAATTCGTACAGCCTCTGTTGACCCGTATTGAGATACCTTTTCGAACTTTGATTAACCTGAAATACTAACCCAAGGTAATACAATATGTGAGGAGACTCCATGTAAAATTTCAGCTCGATCCAACGGTCGGATTGAGAATTATGACTATTGCCATAAAACTGGATACTTGGACATTTTACATCAAAATTCAAATTTGACCTTGCTTGGATCGTATCAGACAGTTTCAAGTTAATTGCCGATTCCATCTCTCCCTCATTCAAAACCCTAGGCATCTATTCCACTCTTAACAAACACTGGAAGTACGCAACTACTTCTGATTTAACTGCCTCATGTCCTTCAACAACCTCTCCATCCTCCTTTGTAAATGAAAGAAGTTTATTTCTATGTTGTCTTCCATTTACTGATTTGTGAAAGTAGCCAGTATTTTGATCCCCCAAGCTAAGCCACTGTATCCTTGACTTTTGTTTGAAAAAACTCTCTTCAGCCTTGACGATAGAAGCGTAGTTACGTACACCATCCCTTTCTCGCATGCACAAAGTTGGATTCCCATGTGCTGTATGGAGAGCCTGTTGAGCCTTATCCATTTCATCTTTCGCATCTTTGACTCTATCTGAAATGTTGGAGAAGTGAGTCATATTGAAAAGTTTCAATTCTCGTTTTAGTTTTCTTAGCTTGCAACACAGCTGATACATTGGACAACCCCCTGAATTGTGTTCCCATACTTTCCTCACCAAGGGCATGAACTCGTCATGGTCCATCCACATATCAAAGAATCTGAATGGTTTCTTTATATTCTGATAATCACTAGTAACCTTTACCACCATAGGAGAATGGTCTCTTAAGGCATCATTTGTTGAGTTTAACCGTTCGCTCACCCCGATCATCCATTTTGGATGTCATTAACCAAAGTTAATCAACCGTTGTCACGATCATCCAATTGGATGCCTTTAGCCGAAGTTGATACAACAAAAAGATTGATGTCTTCTCCCAAGTGTAGGAGCGTCGAAGTAATAAATAACCCGACGAGACCAGGGCCGAACCACATGTAGATTAATTGTACAAATTATTAATAACAATAATACAATAACAATAACAACAATAATAATAGTAATAACGATAATAATATGCGGAAACTAGATAGAGTGCTTGTCAATGAGAAATGGAATCTGAACTTCCCCTTTTCAGAAGCGAGATTTTTGCCATCGAGTATGTCAGACCATTCTCCTATGGTGGTAAAGGTTACTGGTGATTATCAGAATATAAAGAAACCATTCAGATTCTTTGATATGTGGATGGACCATGACGAGTTCATGCCCTTGGTGAGGAAAGTATGGGAACACAATTCAGGGGGTTGTCCAATGTATCAGCTGTGTTGCGAGCTAAGAAAACTAAAACGGGAATTGAAAATTTTCAATATGACTCACTTCTCCAACATTTCAGATAGAGTCAAAGATGCGAAAGATGAAATGGATAAGGCTCAACAGGCTCTCCATACAGCACATGGGAATCCAACTTTGTGCATGCGAGAAAGGGATGCTGTACGTAACTACACTTCTATCGTCAAAGCCGAAGAGAGTTTTTTCAAACAGAAGTCAAGGATACAGTGGCTTAGCTTGGGGGATCAGAATACTGGCTACTTTCACAAATCAGAAAATGGAAGACAGCATAGAAATAAACTTCTTTCACTTACAAAGGAGGATGGAGAGGTTGTCGAAGGACATGAGGCAGTTAAATCAGAAGTCGTTGCGTACTTCCAGCGTGTGTTAAGAGTGGAACAGATGCCTAGGGTTCTGAATGGGGAAGAGATGGAATCGGCAATTAACTTGAAACTGTCTTCAATGCAACAACATGTATTAGCACAAGATGTAACAAGGGAGGAGATTAAGCATGCTATGTTTAGTTTGAAGAACAACAAAGCCAGTCCGGATGGATTTAACGCAGGTTTCTTCAAAAGAATGTGGCACATAGTTGGGGAGGATGTAATCAATGCTGTTAGCTCCTTCTTTCAGACTCAGAGAATGCTTAAAGAAATGAATGCTACATCCATTTCCCTTATTCCTAAAGTTGCCAATCCTACGAGGTTGACAGATTTTCGTCCTATATCTTGCTGCAATACCGTGTACAAATGCATCGCTAAGATTCTAACTGGGAGAATCACAGCTGTTTTGCCATCCTTAGTAGGTCCGTATCAGACAGCTTTTATCTCTGGACGGAGAATCAGCGACAACATTCTTTTGTCTCAGGAACTAATGAAAGTAGATCTGATGAAGGCTTATGACTCGGTTCGGTGGGATTTCGTTGACGATATGTTAAGAAAAATGGGATTCCCTAGAACAGTCATTGATTGGATTATGGTTTGTGTTACATCATGTCAATTCTCTATCAACGTCAATGGTGAGCTTGCAGGTTATTTTCAAGGGGGGAGAGGGCTGCGACAAGGGGATCCACTTTCTCCATATTTGTTTGTCCTATGTATGGAAATCCTTTCGGGGCTATTCTGCAAGATGAGTGCCAACCAACACTTCAAGTTCCACTGGAGATGCAAGAAGGACAACATTTCTCATCTTTGTTTTGCTGACGACTTGATGATTTTTAGCAAAGGAGATGTAAACTCAATTCGTATGATCAAAACTGTGCTCACAAAGTTTCAAGACCTATCAGGTCTGTATCCAAATCCAAATAAAAGTGACATCTTCTTAAGCGGTGTGTTAAATGCTGAGAGGGAAGAGATTATTCATATTCTTGGGTTTGCAGAGGGGGAGCTCCCTATGAAATATTTGGGAGTGCCTCTTATCTCGTCCACACTAAAGGCTGTTTATTGTAAGGGTCTCGTGGATCGAATCACCTCTAAAGTTCGACATTGGACTTGTAGAACACTCTCGTATGCAGAACGAGTACAACTGATTAATTCAGTTTTATTTTCCATCCAGGTCTATTGGGCATCTCTCTTCCTCTTACCTGGGCAAGTCATAAAAAGTGTGGAGCAAATTATGAGATCCTTTCTTTGGTCAGGTTCAGATATGAGAACTACTGGGGCTAAAGTGGCTTGGGATCAGGTATGTCTTTCAAAAAAGGAGGGGGGGCTAGGAATAAAGAGGATAACAGAATGGAACAAGATTGCTTTGTTGAAACACATTTGGAACCTGTGCAATGACTCAGATGGCTCAATCTGGTCTACTTGGATTAGATGTAATCTGTTGCGAGGTAGAAATTTCTGGACAATCAAGATGCCACATAATTGCTCTTGGGCATGGAGAAAGATTCTAAAGCTCAGATCCTTAGCATGGCCAAAGATGAAGTACATCATAGGGGATGGCAGAACAACTTCTCTATGGTTTGACAATTGGCATCCTCACAGCCCGCTCGCAGATTCTTACGGCGATAGATTCATCTATGATTCAGGTATGGAAAAGAACGCGAAGGTGAATATGCTGATTCATAACTCAGAATGGAAAATTCCTACCACTCACGCTATTGGCTGGCACCCCATTGTAGAAGCTATTCCTTCCAATTCTAAACCAATGATAGGGGAAAATGATGAGATTGTTTGGCTGGATTCACCAAATCACAGATTCTCGATCAAACTAGCTTGGGAACAACTAAGATTTCATCATACGATGGTTGAATGGCATGACATTGTGTGGTTCAAGAATGCTGTTCCAAGACATTCGTTTCTTCTTTGGGTGGCTGTCCAACAGAAACTCACAACTCAAGATAGACTTCATCGATTTGGTATACATGGTCCCAATAGATGCTCACTCTGTCTCCGCAACAACGAAGATCACAACCACTTGTTCTTTGAATGCTCCTATACTAAAGCGATCTGGTGGGATGTTTGTGACAGATGCAACATTCCAAGAATAACAAAAGGATGGGATGAATGGATTCGATGGGCCACTGTCACTTGGCATGGCAAAAGTTTCGTCAATTTTTCTCGTAAACTCAGTTTTGCAGCTACAGTGTATCATATCTGGCAAGAAAGGAATGCAAGAACCTTTGCTGGAATATCTAGAACTCAGAATTTGGTCTTTCATCAAATTGAATGTATCATCCGTGATAAGCTGGATTTGATGAGGAACGTTTTACCAACAAATGAAAATAAAAGAATCCAACGAGCCTGGAGGGTTAATAACATAGATTCTTCATTTGATATTTAGCTGGTTGTATTAGTTTCCCTAACGAATCAAGTTAGGTCTTGAGTTTTCAGTTCGGTGGCTAGCATGTAGCCATCTATTGTTTTACGTTTCTGTTCTCATTGTAAATCTGGGGTATGCCCCTTATAATCTTTGTATCGTTTTCCTTTAATATATACGTCAACTTACCAAAAAAAAAAATAACGATAATAATAATAATAATAATAATAATAATAATAATAATAATAATAGTAGTAGTAGTAGTAGTAGTCGTGGTGGTGGTGGTGGTGGTGGTAGTGGTAGTGGTAGTGGTAGCGGTAGCAGTAGCAGTAGCAGTAGCAGTAGCAGTAGGAGTAGCAGTAGCAGTAGCAGTAGCAGTAGCAGTAGCAGTAGCAGTAGTAGTAGTAGTAGTAGAGAAACAAAAGGAGAAGAAGAAGAAGATGAGAACTTTTAAATGGAATATTAATGTAAGGATTAAACAATGATAATAACAAATGTCAAGGTTAGAGGTTTCACTGATAGTATGCCAAATAAGTATAGTATAAACTCTTCTTATTCAATTGGAAACCACATACAAAGGAGGTTCCAATTAGATTATAGATTGTTAACATGATTACATTAGTCATCTTGTTCCATTAATGCTAATACTTGTAAATCTCATCAAGCATTGATGGTTATAACTTATGTTAACAACAAATCAAATTTCTTTCATAGCTCAGGTGTCGGTAATACCATATAATATGGGTTATGAAAGTGTCAAGCATTTGTTGTCCCAAGTGTTATACAACATAAATCAGGATTAGTCATTTAACAAGTGATTAGTACTTAAAAGTGCATTCTTATTAAAGATTTATGTCATCATATTGCACCTAAAGTATCATTAAATTCACTAACAAAAGCATGTTTTATATTAGCAAGTCTAAAAATATAATATACCTTTAATTCATGGTAAATGTTCATCCTAAATTCAGGTCTATCATATAAATAAAAGGATTGATTGATGAGTTTAAGGATTGAAATTGAAAGGATAAAAAGAAGGCTAAACTTAGCAAAGTGTTGCTAGTGCATTCCAAACTCGAACACTGTTTGATAATTTGATCATGTCTAGAGCTGTAGATATCAGATTTAGGTCCATTTTATATCGATGGAAAGGTAAGATATAGACCTATAACTTTCATATGAACTCAAAGACTCAGTTCTGCCGTTTTCAAGCTCAAATCATAGCAACAACAAAGACATCGAAAGCTGTCCTGCAGCTCAAACACTATTCGGTTTTGGGCTTATATCTTGAGTTCTAGAAGTCCAAATGAGCTCTGGTTTTTTTTGTTGGAAAGCTGAGACAATTGCCCACAACTTCCATAATTCAGTTGGCTATAATTATGATGTGAGCAATGACGTTTTGGCCAGCCAACAATATCAATAATCAGCCTAGAATATCAAAAAAACAACAACCATTAATGTCAAAAACCAGCCAGCAAATCAATGGATGCCCACCAATTCTTCAATCAATCAATAGTTCTGAAACTTAGCCTATAAAAGGAGGCATTGTCCATGTATTTAGTCATATTAATTTTCAGATCAAAGTTATCTTCTTGCTTTCTCTCTACATCTTTATAATGTTCAAGTTTTCTTTCATGCTATAATAATCTCTTGTTTATGCTCTTTCATTTCCTTTCCTATACTTAGTTAGCTTATATTGTTTATTTATGTTTTTCTCCTTCTTAATGTTTAGCTAAGTTAATTATGTCAAGGTGAAAAGGTTTCTCCAATGGTGTTAGAATAGGTATAATATAAACTCAACATGAGCTTTAAATGTTTATATCCAAGAAAGATTGTTATTAACATGTTTTATCTTTTTATCTTACTAATTTTTAATACCTTGCTTATTAAATGGTTAATTTAGATTTGTGTTGTATAATATTTGGTACATCAAATGCTTGATCCTTCATAGTTTTCGGCCGACATCGTTATTATGATAGGAACTTGATTTGTTGTTAACATAAACTAGCAACATGAATGCTTGATGATATTACTTAGATAAGATAATTAATATGATCATGTTAGTAATTTATAATGAGCTAATAACGAGAAATCATCCGATTAGTACCTTTTTTTTTTGGTAAGTTGACGTATATATTAAAGGAAAACGATACAAAGATTATAGGGCATGCCCCAGATTTACAATGAGAACAGAAACGTAAAACAACAGATAGCTACATGCTAGCCACCGAACTGAAAACTCAAGACCTAACTTGATTCGTTAGGAAAACCAATACAACCAGCTAAATATCAAATGAAGAATCTATGTTATTGACCCTCCAAGCTTGTTAGATCCTTTTATTTTCATTTGTTGGTAGAACGTTCCTCATCAAATCAAGCTTATCACGGATGATACATTTGATTTGATGAAAGTCCAAATTCTGAGTTTTAGATATTCCAGCAAAGGTCCTTGCATTCCTTTCTTGCCAGATATGATACACTGTAGCTGCAAAACTGAGTTTACGAGAAAAATTGATGAAATTTTTGCCATGCCAAGTGACAATGGCCCATCGAATCCATTCATCCCACCCTTTTGTCATTCTTAGAATGTTGCATCTGTCACAAACATCCCACCAGATCGCTTTAGTATAGGAGCATTCAAAGAACAAGTGGTTGTTATCTTCGTTGTTGCGGAGACAGAGTAAGCATCTATTGGGGACCATGTATACCAAATCGATGAAGTCTATCTTGAGTTGTGAGTTTCTGTTGGACAGCCACCCATAGAAGAAACGAATGTCTTGGAACAGCATTCTTCAACCACACAATGTCATGCCATTCGACCACACAATGTAATACAAAATGTCGTTATTTAGGAATGGTATCTATAAACTGTGAAGATAAAATACAATTCATTAAGGATGGCTTGAGTAAGGAGTCTTTAAATAATCTTCTATTAACTCTTGAGATGCATCCTAGTGGAGATGTGTATCGTGCAATTCATGATTTATGGCCTCATTTTCATAAAGAACATGATCGACTTAGTCTTGGAAATCTAACTAAAAAAGACCTTGTTTGCCAGTTTTTAAGAAAACTGGATGGGAAGCCTATTCCCGACCCATAGAGAGCGTTTAAGCCGTTCTTGGAAGTAAAACCAAGGGAAAGCTGTGAGCCACAATCACAACTGCTTGTACATACATATTTGTTTATATATATAATAATAATAATAATAAAATAATAATAATAATAAATAAATAAAAAAGAAAGAGAGAGAGAGTGAGACTTCAGCTAGCCTACATATAGGTGGTATGCTTTGCATTTTCAATTTTTCATTTATAAAATCTTCTCTTCCTTCCCATCATCTCTACTCAACTCATTCATTCAGCATACATAGAAGTGTGTAGAAATGGCGAGTTCCTCTATTCCTAAAGTAAAAACTATTTGTGTTTTTGGTGGATCTAGTCCTGGGAAAGAAAAAGGAGTTTTTAAAATCAGCAAATCATCTTGGTCGGGTACTAGCTGAGAGAAAGATTCATTTAGTGTATGGGGGAGGCAGCTTTAGGTTAATGGGGGGTGTTTCAATAGCTGCATTTGTAGGAAGCAGTCAAGTTTTAGGGGTTGTCCTTAAAGCTTTAGCTGAAGGGGACATCATTGGAAAAATAATTGGAGAGGAATTACAGGTCTCCACAATGTCTGATAGAATGAATACAATGTTTAACCATGCTAATGCCTTCATTACCTTACCAGGTGGTCTGGGTACATTGAAAGAGATCTTTCATATTTCCTCTTGAGCCCAACTGAACATTCGCCATAAACCTATAGGTTTGTTAAATGTTAATGGTTTTTATGATAATTTGTTGTCTTTTCTTGATCAAGGTGTGGAACAGGAATTTTTAACATCTTCAGCACGACAAATCATAATCTCTACTGCTACTGCTGAACAATTGATTGACCAACTACAATCTTTCATCCCTGTAATTGATCCCTCCATGAGTCAACTCAATTGGTCAAACATGAAACGCCGTAAAAAACTTAAATTGGATTTGAGCCTTAGTTTGTGAAAAATTGTGTCTTTTGGTTTTATTAATAGCATAATATTTGTGTTTTGTTGTTTCTTATATTTGTTTTAGTGTGTTTCAGGTTTGTCAATAGTCGCTGTTTCAGGTGATATCTTCTACACTCAGTCTTTTTGCTTAGAACATTGAGGACAATGTCTCTTTTTGGTTGGGGAAAAGGGTAGTAGTTGAAAATATTGCTAAGAGATCTGGAGAGAGAGAGATCTGGAGAGAGAGAAAGATTAGAAATCAAACTGTCGGAGCTAGATCTACTCCGTCCACCGTTGGATCATCCTCATTTCTTACTATGTTGTTCATAACAGCCTTCTTGAAACATTGACCGAATGGATCTTCATTCCAATCAACGAGGTGGGAGATATTGATCTCGTAATATTTCTACTGTTCTGCATTTTTAGTTGCAGCAGAGTGAATTGGGTTTTGTTGAAGCTTGATCTTCTTTGTTCGCCGTTGGATCGTCACCATTTTTTAGTATGTTGTTCATCAGAATATACTCTATAGCTTGACCGCACGGATCATCATTCCAATTAATAAGCTCGAAGATACTGGCCTCGTAATTCTGTAATTCTCTTCTCCCTTCATGAACAAATCTGAATCTTGTTGTTTCTGAGATTACATTGTTGTTGTTTCTGAGCTTAGGTTACATCTTAGACTCAGTTTCTCTTCTTTGAATTTGGTATCTCTAGTATTTGTATGCTGCCATAATGTCCTTATGTTCTGCTGTGGATTCTGTTCCAATGGTTACCTCTAACAATGAACAACACAATGAAGTCAAGTCTGGACATATATTAAGATTAGAGCTACAAGATATGTTGAACAGCCATGGGATGAGGATTTCTCAGTTTACTAATGTTAATCAAGCTGATTCTGAAGCTAGCATAGAGAAGAAACACTCTAATTCCCAAGCTTCTAATGTTGTTTCAGAAATGAATCATGTGTTGGGTTCTAAAGTTGATGAGTTGAAGGTAGGGTCTCAGCAACAAGACCAGCAAAATCATCGCCCCAAATTGAATTTTTTAAATGCTTTGAAGGGTTCTGATGTTGATAACAATGAGGGTACCAAGAACCTTGGTATTTCTCTAGTTCGTAATCTGCATTTTGCTCCCCCTGCTATGACTGATGGTCGTGTGACAGTAGCTCCTCCACTTGATGTGTTTGAGGATGGCTGCGAACTTTGGAAATCCACCCTAGTTGGTCATTTTGTGGGTCAAAAATTACCATATCCCGTTGTTAATTCTATTGCCAAAAGAATCTGGGGCTCCTACGGTCTATCAGAAGTTTTATCTTCGGATAATGGTTTCTTCCTATTCACTTTTGATTCTGTTGATCATGCCACTAATGTGCTGGAAAGAGCCCCATGGCACATGGCAAGCAGACCTTTGGTGCTTAAACGTTGGCAACCGAACATGCAATTTTTGAAAGGTGATTTGGTCAAAGTTCCGGTATGGGTTAGGCTGTATAATGTTCCTCTTGAGTATTGGACTATTAAGGGGTTGAGTTGTGTAGCGAGTGCTATTGGGGTTCCTCTTCATGCTGATCAGACTACATTGTTGCGTCAAAGGCTTAGCTACGCAAGAGTTTGTGTTGAGATTGATGCTACGAAGATGCTGGTTAAGGAATACGACCTTCGCTGTCCCAATGGATTATTCATAACAATTTCAGCTGATTACGAATGGATACCATCAAAGTGCAATAATTGTAATGTCTTTGGACACACGACAGCGATATGTGCTACTAATAACGGTGCAAATCTTACAATGGAGGCAGAGGGTAAGAGGAAACTAGGAGCTGCGAACTCTAAATCTGCGGATAAACAGCAGAATCAGTTTCAATGGCAGGTAGTTGCTAAACGAAATAAGGGTTCTGTGAGTGGTGAGAATGGCACTTTGGCATCTAAAGTGCGTAACTGTAATGAGAATGGTTGTTCGACATCTGGTACAAATATTTCTGATTGTAATATCAATGAGAAGGCTGCATCAGATGTGAGCAATGCTGATTGTTATGAAGATGAAAATCCTACATCTCCTCTTGTTTTGAAGAGTTCACAAGGAGACATGAAGCAGGAGCAGGGGGGTACAAGTACTGCTTCAGATCAAAGTTTAGCCATCTCCAATACATCTGATTGTGCGACGGTGAACCAGGTTCTTTTCGTTAATAGTCATGAGCTGAATGTAGATATTGACGCAATGGGAGGTGATACAGATGGGGAACGAACTGATAAGGAGTTGACGTCACCAATCCTGCCAAGCCCACAAACTCTGAATTCCACCGAAAGGGAAACTGTTAATCAGTTGGCTATTAAGGCTAGAGACTCTCTAGAGAAAAAGAAAAAGGGTTCGAAAAACTCTTCAAAGAAGAATAAGAAATCTGTCTCCTCGCCTCGGGGCACGTCGAGGTAATCTTTGTGTTGCTGTTTGTACTCCTCTCTATTTTCTTATGATTATTGGATGTTGGAATGTAAGAGGTTTGAATGATCCCATAAAGCATTCAGCATTGCGTCAGCTCATCCATCAAGAGAGGATGACTCTTTTCGGTTTGGTTGAAACTCGGGTTAGAGACGAGAATAAATATAATGTTTCTCAACTTCTTCTGCGTAATTGGTCCTTCTTGTATAATTATGATTTCTCTTGTCGTGGTCGTATTTGGGTTTGTTGGAATGCTGATGTGGTGAAGGTTGATGTCCTCGGAATGTCAGACCAGGCTATTCATGTTTCTGTCACTATATTAGCTACCAATATCTGTTTCAATGCTTCAATTATATACGGAGACAATAACGCTTCCTTACGTGAGGCATTATGGTCTGATATAGTGAGTCGTAGTGATGGATGGGAGTCCAGCCCATGGATTCTTATGGGCGACTTTAATGCTATCCGCTACCAATCAGACAGGTTAGGAGGGTCTACTTCGTGGGCTGGTCATATGGACAGATTGGAAACATGTATTCAAGAAGCGAAAGTGGATGATCTTCGATATTCAGGCCTGCATTATACTTGGTCGAACCAATGTCCTGAGAATCTGATTATGCGGAAACTAGATAGAGTGCTTGTCAATGAGAAATGGAATCTGAACTTCCCCTTTTCAGAAGCGAGATTTTTGCCATCGGGTATGTCAGACCATTCTCCTATGGTGGTAAAGGTTACTGGTGATTATCAGAATATAAAGAAACCATTCAGATTCTTTGATATGTGGATGGACCATGACGAGTTCATGCCCTTGGTGAGGAAAGTATGGGAACACAATTCAGGGGGTTGTCCAATGTATCAGCTGTGTTGTAAGCTAAGAAAACTAAAACGGGAATTGAAACTTTTCAATATGACTCACTTCTCCAACATTTCAGATAGAGTCCAAGATGCGAAAGATGAAATGGATAAGGCTCAACAGGCTCTCCATACAGCACATGGGAGTCCAACTTTGTGCATGCGAGAAAGGGATGCTGTACGTAACTACGCTTCTATCGTCAAGGCCGAAGAGAGTTTTTTCAAACAAAAGTCAAGGATACAGTGGCTTAGCTTGGGGGATCAGAATACTGGCTACTTTCACAAATCAGTAAATGGAAGACAGCATAGAAATAAACTTCTTTCACTTACAAAGGAGGATGGAGAGGTTGTCGAAGGACATGAGGCAGTTAAATCAGAAGTCATTGCGTACTTCCAGCGTGTGTTAAGAGTGGAACAGATGCCTAGGGTTCTGAATGAGGAAGAGATGGAATCGGCAATTAACTTGAAACTGTCTTCAACGCAACAACATGTATTAGCACAAGATGTAACAAGGGAGGAGATTAAGCATGCTATGTTTAGTTTGAAGAACAACAAAGCCCCTGGTCCGGATGGATTTAACGCAGGTTTCTTCAAAAGAATGTGGCACATAGTTGGGGAGGATGTAATCAATGCTGTTAGCTCCTTCTTTCAGACTCGGAGAATGCTTAAAGAAATGAATGCTACATCAATTTCCCTTATTCCTAAAGTTGCCAATCCTACGAGGTTGACAGATTTTCGTCCTATATCTTGCTGCAATACCGTGTACAAATGCATCGCTAAGATTCTAGCTGGGAGAATCACAGCTGTTTTGCCATCCTTAGTAGGTCCGTATCAGACTGCTTTTATCTCTGGACGGAGAATCAGCGACAACATTCTTTTGTCTCAGGAACTAATGAAAGGCTATCATAAATCTACGGGACCTGCCCGTTGTGCTATGAAAGTAGATCTGATGAAGGCTTATGACTCGGTTCGGTGGGATTTCGTTGACGCTATGTTAAGAAAAATGGGATTCCCTAGAACAGTCATTGATTGGATTATGGTTTGTGTTACATCATGTCAATTCTCTATCAACGTTAATGGTGAGCTTGCAGGTTATTTTCAAGGGGGGAGAGGGCTTCGACAAGGGGATCCACTTTCTCCATATTTGTTTGTCCTATGTATGGAAATCCTTTCGGGGCTATTCTGCAAGATGAGTGCCAACCAAAACTTCAAGTTCCACTGGAGATGCAAGAAGGACAACATTTCTCATCTTTGTTTTGCTGACGACTTGATGATTTTTAGCAAAGGAGATGTAAACTCAATTCGTATGATCAAAACTGTGCTCACAAAGTTTCAAGATCTATCAGGTCTGTATCCAAATCCAAATAAAAGTGACATCTTCTTAAGCGGTGTGTTAAATGCTGAGAGGGAAGAGATTATTCATGTTCTTGGGTTTGCAGAGGGGGAGCTCCCTATGAAATATTTGGGAGTGCCTCTTATCTCGTCCAGACTAAAGGCTGTTTATTGTAAGGGTCTCGTGGATCGAATCACCTCTAAAGTTCGACATTGGACTTGTAGAACACTCTCGTATGCAGGACGAGTACAACTG
Organism: Populus pruinosa; assembly: GCA_026413675.1. Taxonomy (NCBI): domain Eukaryota; kingdom Viridiplantae; phylum Streptophyta; class Magnoliopsida; order Malpighiales; family Salicaceae; genus Populus; species Populus pruinosa. The sequence continues at coordinate 8,713,079 of CM048598.1, forward strand.
ATTAATTCAGTTTTATTTTCCATCCAGGTCTATTGGGCATCTCTCTTCCTCTTACCTGGGCAAGTCATAAAAAGTGTGGAGCAAATTATGAGATCCTTTCTTTGGTCAGGTTCAGATATGAGAACTACTGGGGCTAAAGTGGCTTGGGATCAGGTATGTCTTCCAAAAAAGGAGGGGGGGCTAGGAATAAAGAGGATAACAGAATGGAACAAGATTGCTTTGTTGAAACACATTTGGAACCTGTGCAATGACTCAGATGGCTCAATCTGGTCTACTTGGATCAGATGTAATCTGTTGCGAGGTAGGAATTTCTGGACAATCAAGACGCCACAGAATTGCTCTTGGGCATGGAGAAAGATTCTAAAGCTCAGATCCTTAGCATGGCCGAAGATGAAGTACATCATAGGGGATGGCAGGACAACTTCTCTATGGTTTGACAATTGGCATCCTCACAGCCCGCTCGCAGATTCTTACGGCGACAGATTCATCTATGATTCAGGTATGGAAAAGAACGCGAAGGTGAATATGCTGATTCATAACTCAGAATGGAAAATTCCTACCACTCACGGTATTGGATGGCACCCCATTGTAGAAGCTATTCCTTCCAATTCTAATCCTATGATAGGGCAAAATGATGAGATTGTTTGGCTGGATTCACCAAATCACAGATTCTCGATCAAAATAGCTTGGGAACAACTAAGATTTCATCATACGATGGTCGAATGGCATGACATTGTGTGGTTCAAGAATGCTGTTCCAAGACATTCGTTTCTTCTATGGGTGGCTGTCCAACAGAAACTCACAACTCAAGATAGACTTCATCGATTTGGTATACATGGTCCCAATAGATGCTCACTCTGTCTCCGCAACTACGAAGATCACAACCACTTGTTCTTTGAATGCTCCTATACTAAAGCGATCTGGTGGGATGTTTGTGACAGATGCAACATTCCAAGAATGACAAAAGGATGGGATGAATGGATTCGATGGGCCACTATCACTTGGCATGGCAAAAGTTTTGTCAATTTTTCTCGTAAACTCAGTTTTGCAGCTACAGTGTATCATATCTGGCAAGAAAGGAATGCAAGGACCTTTGCTGGAATATCTAGAACTCAGAATTTGGTCTTTCATCAAATTGAATGTATCATCCGTGATAAGCTTGATTTGATGAGGAACGTTCTACCAACAGATGAAAATAAAAGAATCCAACGAGCATGGAGGGTTAATAACATAGATTCTTCATTTGATATTTAGCTGGTTGTATTGGTTTCCCTAACGAATCAAGTTAGGTCTTGAGTTTTCAGTTCGGTGGCTAGCATGTAGCCATCTGTTGTTTTACGTTTTTGTTCTCATTGTAAATCTGGGGTATGCCCCTTATAATCTTTGTATCGTTTTCCTTTAATATATACGTCAACTTACCAAAAAAAAAAGAAAAGGGTAGTAGTTGATATTAAAAAAAATTGTTATTAAATAACTGTATTTTCTATTATTTAAACCATTTGCAAAACTATTGTTACTAGAATGGCAGAGTAACGGAGGAACTTTAGTGACTCTTGAGACGCATCTTAGTAAACATTCTTAACAAGGTCTATTATAATACTTCTTGAAATATTCAGGTTCACAAACTCTTGGATTGTTATCTATAGATTCTGTTTATATGCTCATCTAACAAGTATTTCTAAACCTTTATTTTCACATATACACTCGAATATATGATTATGGGTTGCACTTTGGATTATTACATTATTTGTGTTCTTTTGTCAAAGGTAACAACTAAGGGAAATGGATAGTATATAATATGCAAAAAAAAACAACAAAAAAACAAAAACAAATATAATAATAAAAAAGTAGATAAGTTTGGTTTCGTAGCCTCCTTGGCTTAAGCAAATAAGCCCGAAGGGGTGTTTGAACACCTAGTACCTTAAAGTCAACTGACTTGGGAGTTATTGGCTAAGTGCTTGTTACATGGGTTAAGGAGAAAGCTTAAGGGAATCAAATACTGCACTATCTACATATTAGTATTTGCAACCCGAGTTACTAAGCTCGTAGGGGTGTCTCAACACCTAATGCCCTAAGACCAACTAGTCTGGGAGTCATTAGCCGAAAGCTCATTACATGGGTTCAGGATACATTATGCTATAAATTTTTTCTCTTTAAAAAAAAACAAAAAGATAACAATCTCAACCCAAGAAAGTTAACCTTAAACATTAGAACAAAAATTTTGATTTATTGAGCACCAAAAGAAGGTTTACTAATATCTTGTTTAAGAGGTATTAAGCAGATATATATAAATTTAATGAGAGTTTGTTTATCTGGATAGATTAATAGAAGTTAAATGATGAATGTCTTGCTTTGTGGTATTTGTAAATTATTTTTCTATTTTAATGCTTCGATTACTAGGGACTAGTAATAAGCTGGTTGGGAGGTGTGATTAGTACTTAAAAGTGCATTCTCATTAAGAATTTATGTCATCATATTGCACCTAAAGTATCATTAAATTCACTAACAAAAGCATGTTTTATATTAGCAAGTCTAAAAATATAATATACCTTTAATTCATAGTAAATGTTCATACTAAATGCAGGTCTATCACATAAATAAAAGGATTGATTGATGAGTTTAAGGATTGAAATTGAAAGGATAAAAAGAAGGCTAAACTTAGCAAGGTGTTGCTAGTGCATTCCAAACTCGAACACTGTTTAATAATTTGATCATGTCTGGAGTTGTAGATATCAGATTTAGGTCCATTTTATATCGATGGAAAGGTAAGATATAGACCTACAAATACAAATCATGTTAGTATCAAACATTAAAGTCCATATTAAGTTTACACTATACTTATTCTTACACCATTTGTATAACCTTTTCACCTTGACATAATAAACTTAGCTACACATAATAAAAGAAAGAAAAAAAATAAGAACATAAATAAGATAAGAGTTAACTAAGTAAAAGAAAGGAAATGAAAGGCATAAACTTGATATTAATGAAAGCAAAGCATAAACATTACAAAAAATACAAAGAGAGAAAACAAGAGCATGATCCTAATCTGGAAACCAAGATGCCTAAATGGATGCCAAATACCTCCTTTTATAGGCCAAAATTGAGAACTATTGATTTGATGAGTGGGTGACCAACTCTTGACTTGGTGACAATCCTTATTTTCTCTTGTCTGCCTAAAATATCATTGATAACGTCAAAATTGGAATCACTTGAAAATGAAAGTTGTAAGCAATTGTCTCAGCTGTCTTGTGTAAAAGCTTCAGATCATTTGAGCTTCTAGAACTCCAAATATGGGCCAAACACTAAACAATGGTCGGGTTAGAAGACAGATTCGAACTTCTTTGTTATTGCTTTAATTTGGACTTGAAAATGCCTTTTTAGATCTAGAGATCCATATAAAAGTTGAAGGCCTATGTCTTACCTTTCCATCCATATAAAGGGGACCTAAATCTGAGATCTACAACTCCAGATATGATCCAATTACATAATAGTGTTCTGGTTTGGACTGCACCTGCATCTCCTTTTAGAATTTAGCCATCTCTTTGTCCTTTAAATTTCAGTTCTTAAATTCATCAATCAATTCTTTCATTTATGTGATAGGCCTGCATTTAAAATAAACATTTACCACAAATTAAAGGTATCTTGTATTATTAGATACGTTATTGTAAAGTATGTTTTAGTTGAGTTATTGATACTTCAAGTGCAAAATGATAATATAAAACCTTGATAAAAATGAACTTTTAAGTACTAATCAAAAAGTTAATCAATCATTTATCTCGGTCATCCATTTAGATACCAATAACCAAGGCTAACCAATCATTTGTCCCAATCATCCCTTCGGATGCCATTACCTGTTGCTAATCAGTCATTTGTCCTAGTCATCAATTTTAATGCCATTAGCCTCATTTTTTTTGGTCATCCATTCGGATGCCAATAGCTGAGGCTAATCAATCATTTTTTCCTATCATCCATTCAGATGTCATTAGTTGAACCTAATCAATCATTTGTCCCGGTCATCCATTCGGATGCCATTAGCCGAAGCTAATTAACCATTTCTCAACATTTAAACATTTGAAAATCTAATATCTATTCTAACACAATATGGTATCATTCATGATAAAGTATCCCATTATTTAACATATGAAAAAGAAACGTGAAAGTCACCTACCTGTTCTACCTGTGGGTTGTTCTTGTCGTGATGATGATCCAATCCTGACCGGCTAAGACATCAATGGTCACAAATCAGTACATTTGTATTTTTGAATCATATTCGTTACCACACATATTTTAAGAGTTCATATGTTCACATTCAAGTGTTCCACATTTTATACCATCATACCATGAAATTGTTGCTAGCATTTAAGTCATTTTTGCCTAGGAGGTTATGGTAGAAACCAACAATAAGAACTGGTTCGCTGTAAGCTACCCAATTCAGCAATAAGAACTAGTTCGCTGCCGGTAGCCAATTTGGCAGTGAAAACTAGTTTTCTACGGGTGGCCAATTCGACAGCAAAAAGTATTTCGCTGTTGGCGCCACAATTTCAGCTACAAATGCTAGGTTGTAGCAGACAACTCAATTTCGACAGCAAATTATAAATTTCACACCAACCAATTTAACTTTGGTAGCGAATCACAAATTCACTGTAGAATATAAAATTCAATAGCGAATGCTAACTTGTTGCAGACAATTCAACTTCAGCAGCGATTCACTGCAAATAACTCCACTTTGGCAGCGAATCACAAGTTCGCTGCAGAACACGCCACTTGGTAGTAAATGTTAATTTGCTGCAGACGACACAGTTTCGACAACGAATCACAATTTTGCTGTAGAACACACAATTTGACAGTGAATGCTAATTCGCTGCAAAAGACTTAGTTTAGGTAGTGAATCACAATTTCGTTGTAGAATACACAATTCAACAACAAATGCTAATTTACTGCAAAAGACTTAGTTTTGGTAGTGAATGCTAATTCGTTGCAGTTGACATAGCTTCGGCAGTTAATAACAATTTTGCTACAGAAGACTCATTTTTGGTAATGAATCATAAATTCGCTGCAGACAACTCATTATCGATAGAGAATGTTAATTTGTTACAGCTGACACAATTTTAGCAGCGAATCACAATCTCGCTCCAAAACACACATTTCAACAATGAATGCTAATTCACTGCAACTGACACAATTTCAACAGCGAAACACAATTTTGCTGCATAACACACAATCTGGTAGCGAATGCTAATTCACTCCAAAAGACTTAGTTTTGTTAGCGAATGCTAATTTACTGCAGCTGACATAGTTTGGGCAGCAAATCATAATTTCGCTGTAGAACACACAATTTGGCAACTAATGCTAATTCGCTATACAAGACTCAATTTTGGCAACGAACCATAATTTCACTGCAGACAACTCAATATCAGCAGAGAATGCTAATTGGCTATAGCCAACACAGTTTCAGCAGCGAATCACAATCTCACTGCAGAACACACAATTTGACAGCGAATGCTAATTCACTACAGTTGACACAATTTCGATAGTGAATCACATGTTCGCTGCAAACAGCTTAGTTTCAGCAAAGATGCTAATTTGCTGCAGCTGACATAATTTTGACAGCGAATCACAATCTCGCTGCATAACACACAATTCAGCAGTGAATGCTCATTCGATGTAAAAGACTTAGTTTCCACACTAAATCACAAATTCACTATAGACAACTCAGTTTCGGCAGCAAATGCTAATTTGCTGTAGTCGACACAGTTTCGATATTGAATCATAATTTCCCTGCAGAACACACCATTTTGGCATGAACACACACCATACATGCTATAACAACCCCAGCATGTAAAACTGTCACTAAGTTCTAGCAGATCATACACATTGAAACCATTAATTTCATTACATAACCCTTCAACAAATCCCAACAGAACACATACATTGAAAAGCATCAATTACAACATATAATCTTTCAATAAATTCTAGTAGAACACACACATTGAAACCATCAAATTCAACACATAATCCTTCACCAAATCCCAATAGAACACACACATTGAAAACCATCAATTACAACATATAATCTTTCAATAAATTCTAGCAGAACACACACATTGAAACCATCAATTTCAGCACATAATCCTTCAACAACTCTCAGTAAAACACACATTGATGCTGGCCAACCCCATAGTTAAAGCCAGCCCTCTACCAAGATTTTTTACTTCCATTTTATTCATTTTTCTTTGTTAGTTGTTCTGAAATTGGCCTCATTTCATTTCTGTTTCCTTGTCCTCTTAGTTAATTTCAATTTCCATCACAGCTAGCTTAGGTTTTAGGTTAATTTTCTTAGGGTCTTTTTCTTCATTTCCGGTTCTGGGTCTTAAGGAGAAGAGGAAGGGAGTTTAGTGACCCATACCTTTCGAATCTAACTAAGTTTGAGGAAGGTGTGACAATATTCTTCCTACTCTCCAGCTGGTTCTCCTCCTTCTTCCTCTCACGTTTTTTGGCCCATTTTTCCTTTCCCTCTAAGCAACATGCAGACATACAGCTGCAGCAGACAACATTGGGAAAGTAAGTGTCTGATGCGAACCTCATGATCACTTGGTCACGCAACCCACACGCAAAGACGCCAATTCCCGGAAAGCCAAGTAAATCAGGTTTGATAGGAGTGTGACACAAAGATAACTTGTACCTCACTATTGAAAATGGAAACCCCCACCCAACAAATATTGATTCGCGAACGAGAAGTATAAGGATGATGCCACGAAGACAGTTGTTCTTCGATAAGTCGTTTTCAGTTCTTTAGACAACCAAGGAAGGGAGATTATCCCACCAACACACAATAAGCGCAGCAAAGAAGTTTTATTAATCTGAAAATTGCGTAACCCTTCATGTTTGGGTTATGCGTTTATTTATACTGAATTTGAACTTAAAGAAACCCTAATAGACCTCCCTTAGGTGGACTTATATGTAGCCCACTTACAATTGACCCAAATAAGTAATAATAACCCAAAAACTAAGAAGAAAATACTAAAAATCCAAAAATACCATCCTAAATAAGCTAGAATCAGATTTGTCACCTTAAGAAGTCCTAAAAAAAATTGGAAAAATCTGATTTGGAAAATTTGTGTTGCTGCCCCCTTTGATGTCCTTGATTAGCTTGGAATTCCTTGTTTAATTTGGACAAATAAGAAAACAAATTTGCTTCTTTGTTGCTGATTTAATTACTTTCCTTCCTAAGTGAGGAAAAGCATTAAATAGTCCTCCCCTCTTTAGGAATAAGATTTGGCCAACTTCCTTACTTAGTTAGGAGAATAAATTGCTGACTCTTTATCCTTGTAGTATTAGAAAAGACAAGCCTAACAAGGCTGGTATTGGGCCGGACACATCAACCCCTTGTTCCACATGAATTGGGCTCTTCTTGGACCTGAACTAAATGAATTAAAGGTTGTCCTTCATGCTCCTTAAATGTTCCAAGCCTCTCTAGGTCCATTTTGTTCCATATATTCTGAACAAGCCCATTCAATGCTTCTTTAAGCTTCTTAGCCCTAGCTCTTGTGATTGGCCCAATTGGCACCTCCAATGGGTTGTTGGCATGATTATGCTTGGTGTTAGGCTGATCCGCATCAGTGTCACCTTCTCTATCCTTTTTATAATTATACTCCCCATTAAATGAGGTAGGGTGCTTAGGGTTGGTTTAGATGTGTTCTTATCCTTGTTTTGGTCTATCCAAAACTGCTTTTACCCCTCCCTCCTAGCTCCTTAAGAAAATTTTTAAAAAAACTGAGTTGTTACTGATTAAGGAAATCGATAGCAAAAACTGCATCCCTGCCACTTCATAAATTGCTAACAAAAATTATGTTGCTTCCGATTAAGGAAATCGGCAGCAAAAACTGTGTCGCTGCTGATTCAGAAATCTAACTAACTTTGAGGAAGGTTTGACAGTATTCTTCCTCCTCTCCCACTAGTTCTCCTCCTCCTTCTTCCTATAACGTTTTCTAGCCCCCTTTTCCTCTCCCTTTAAGCAGTTGTCTAATCTTCTCTCAAGGTCTCATCTATCCCTCATACATTCACAAGGCACTCTCTACTAGTTTGGTTTAGGTTTCTGTTGGGAAGGAGAAAGGGAAAAGCAACATGCAGCTGAACATACAACAACAATAGACAACTTTGGGAAAAGCAAGTGTCACCTTCTCTCTCCTTCTTATATTTATATTCCCTATTAAGTAAAGTGTGGTGTTTGGAGTTGGTTTAGATGTGTTCTTATCCTTGTTTTAGTCTATCCAAAACTGACTTTACCCCTCCCTCCTAGCTCCTTAAGACCATTTAAAAAAAAATTACATCACTGCTACATCAGAAATTGACAATGAAAACTGCATCGCTTTTGATTCAGGAATCGGCAGCGAAAACTATGCCACTTCGATTCAGAAATCGACAACGATGGTGGACTCATCAATTCTCTCTCTCTCTTTATGTGTGTGTGTGCGTGTGTGTGTATTCTCTTGGGCATTTACCTCACTTATGAAAATAGACCGTTGTGAGTGTGAAGGCAGGTTGCCTATGAAAATGGATCAAGATGAACATGCGTGGGCAAGTTATCCGTGAAAATAGACGAGTGAGTATGTGTGGGTAGGTCGCCCGTGAAAGTAGACCAATTTTCTTCAAAAGGGGCAAGTCACCCAAGAGAATATGATCTTTTTTTTCTTTACAAGCTTACTATGCAAGACATTGATGATGTTTTGCTTCGTAAGCATTGTAAAGACGAGGCATTTGTTATTACCTATTTTTGGGTTCCCACATAAAAATGAGAAAATACAAAATAAATAAATATATTCAGAAGAAATAAAAAAAATAGAAGTAAGAAAAGGATGCTGGAATACCGAAGAAAGGGCAAAATTAGTTTAGGCGGTTCAAAAATGCAAAAGGTTAAAATTTGACAATATATTTTACTGCAAAAAGCCCTGGGGACAAGAAAAATTCAATTTAAAAAAACAAGAAAATTTTAAAATTAGATGTTTATGAACTCAATTAAATTTTATCCAAGGTTTAATTGAATTTATAGAAGGTTTAATTATAAGAAAATTGATCTTTTGATTCAATTTAGGCTTTTCTTAGAAGAAATTAAAGTTATGGGGTCCAATTATAAATTTGAAGAGTTGATTTGGCCAAATCAGGGGTATAATTACATAATAATTGAAATTTTATGGTTAATTCGGGATTTAATTGACACAACCTGAAACCAAGGACTAAACCAGAAAAGGTGCCAAAATTAAGGGATTCAATTACAATTTTTTTGGGGGTTTGATTAAATTGCAAAAAATTTAATGACCAAACCAGAAGGACCAAAAGTAGCGCCATTTCCATTGAAACACATTTCACCGTCTACAACAGTTGTTGTTCTGTGATAATAAAGGAAGGAAATGTTGGCAACGATAATGGAGTTGTTTCCAAACCAAGAAGGGAGCATATTGCAGCTAACATCACTCGCCACCGTATTGCACGCTGGCTTAACCAAAACTGATGCGAACCTCATGATCACATGGTCACGCAACCCACACGCAAAGACGCCAATTCCCGGAAAGCCAAGTAAATCAGGTTTGATAGGAGTGTGACACAAAGATAACTTGTACCTAGGCACCAGCACTATTAGAAACGGAAAACCCCCACCCAACGAATATTGATTCGAGAACGAGAAGTATAAGGATGAGGCCACGAAGACAGTTGTTCTTCGATAAGTCGTTTTTCAATTCATTAGAGAACCATGAAAAGGAGATTATCTCACCAACACACACACACACACAAAGTGCGGCAAACAAGAAGTTTTATTAATCTGAATAGTCTTCCTTACATGTTTGTTTTATGCCTCTATTTATAGTGATTCTAGACTTAAAGAAACCCTAATGGACCCCCCCTTAGGTGGACTTATATGCAGCCCACTTACAATTGACCCAAATGAGTAATAATAACCCAAAGACTAAGAAGAAAATAATAAAAATATAAAAATCCAAAAATTACTATCTTAAATATGCTAGAATCAGATTTGTCACCATTAAGAAGTCCCAAATAGACTAGGAAATCTGATCTGAAGGTAGAATGTATTCTAAAATCTTCTTTCTTTTTGTAGCTCTGATTGACTTGAAATTTTAATCATAGGTAATAAAAAATGTCAGGAGACTCCACGTAAAAGTTCAGCTCGATCCAACGGTCGGATTGAGAATGATGACTATTGCCATAAAACTAGATAGTTGCACATTTTACATCAAAATTCAAATTTGACCTTGCTTGGATCGTATCATTCCCTCTCTCTTCAAGATGATTCGTCCACACTTGGAAACTATGTTGCAGCGCATCAAACATCCTTGTAGAATTAATATATTTTCAAAATAAGCTGCCGCATCCCTTTAGGAAAAGAATCCTAGCCAAATAGGAAGTCCACAAGTCACAAGAAAGTAAATAACAAAATTCGTATAGCCTCTGTTGACCCATATTGAGATACCTTCCCGAACTCTGATTGACCTGAAATTTTAACCATAGGTAATAAAATATGTCAGGAGATCCACGTAAAATTTCAGCTCGATCCAACGGTCGGATTGAGAATTATGACTATTGCCATAAAACTAGATAGTTGCACATTTTACATCAAAATTCAAATTTGACCTTGCTTGGATCGTATCATTCCCTCTCTCTTCAAGATGATTCGTCCACACTTGGAAACTATGTTGCAGCGCATTAAACATCCTTGTAGAATTAGTATATTTTCAAAATAAGTTGCGGCATCCCCTTAGGAAAAGAATCCTAGCCAAATAGGAAGTCCACAAGTCAAAAGGAAGTAAATAACAAAATTCATACAGCCTCTATTGACAAGTATTGAGATACCTTCCCGAACCCTGATTGACTTGAAATTTTAACCGTAGGTAATAAGATATATCAGGAGACTCCACATAACATTTCAGCTCGATCCAACTGTCGGATTGAGAATTATAACTATTGCTGTAAAACTAGATAGTTGCACATTTTACATCAAAATTCAAATTTGACCTTGCTTGGATCGTATCATTCCCTCTCTCTTTAAGATGATTCGTCCACACTATGTTGCAGCGCATTAAATGATGCCGATCAGCCTAACACCAAGCATAATCATACCAAGAACCCATTGGAGGTGCCAATTGGGCCAATCACAAGAGCTAGGGCTAAGAAGTTTAAAGAAGCATTGAATGGGCTTGTTCAAAATATATAGAACAAAATGGACCTAGAGAGGCTTGGAACATTTAAGGAGCATGAAGGACAGCCTTTAATTCATTTAGTTCAGGTCCTAGAAGAGCCCATTTCATGTGGAACAAGGGGTTGATGTGTCCGGCCCAATACCAGCCTTGTTAGGCTTGTCTTTTCTAATACTACAAGGATAAAGAGTCAGCAATTTATTCTCCTAACTAAGTAACGAAGTTAGCCAAATCTTATTCCTAAAGAGGGGAGGACTATTTAATGCTTTTCCTCACTTAGGAAGGAAAGTAATTAAATCAGCAACAAAGGAGGAAATTTGTTTCTTATTTGTCCAAGTTAAACAAGGAATTCCAAGCTAATCAAGGACATCAAAGGGGGCAGCAACACAAATTGTCCAAATCAGATTTTTCCAATTTTGTTTAGGACTTCTTAAGGGTGACAAATCTGATTCTAGCTTATTTAGGATGGTATTTTCGGATTTTTAGTATTTTTAGTATTTTCTTCTTAGTTTTTGAGTTATTATTACTTATTTGGGTCAATTGTAAGTGGGCTACATATAAGTCCACCTAAGGGAGGTCCATTAGGGTTTATTTAAGTTCAAATTCAGTATAAATAAAGGCATAACCCAAACATGTAAAGGTTACGCAATTTTTAGATTAATAAAACTTCTTTGCTGCACTTATTGTGTGTTGGTGGGATAATCTCCCTTCCTTGGTTCTCTAAAGAACTGAAAACGACTTATCGAAGAACAACTGTCTTCGTGGCGTCATCCTTATACTTCTCGTTCGCGAATCAATATTCGTTGGTGGGGGTTTCCGTTTTTAATAGTGCTGGTGCCTAGGTACAAGTTATCTTTGTGTCACACTCCTATCAAACCTGATTTACTTGGCTTTCCGGGAATTGGCATCTTTGCGTGTGGGTTGCGTGACCATGTGATCATGAGGTTCGCATCATTAAACATCCTTGTAGAATTAGTATATTTTCAAAATAAGTTGTCGCATCCCTTTAGGAAAAGAATCCTAACCAAATAGGAAGTCCACAAGTCAAAAGGAAGTAAATAACAAAATACGTACAGCCTCTGTTGACCCGTATTGAGATACCTTCCCGAACTCTGATTGACCTGAAATTTTAACCATAGGTAATAAAATATGTCAGGAGACTCCACGTAAAAGTTCAACTTGATCCAACAGTCGGATTGAGAATTATGACTATTGCTGTAAAACTGGATAGTTGCACATTTTACATCAAAATTCAAATTTGACCGTGCTTGGATCGTATCGTTCCCTCTCTCTTCAAGATGATTCGTCCTTGAATCACCAATAAGTTAGATGGACAATTCCTTATCCTCCTTTTGAAGCCTTTGGAGTTCTTTTTTTGCAAACAATCGTTGCCAACAACTTTGGATGAAAGTTGCCGCCATTCTATTTTGTACATCAGCATTACACTCCTTTTTCTCTTTTTTTGAAGCTTTCTGGGCATTGATTGTTGCCGATAACACATCAAGCTCTTGCTTCATCTCCCCTAGAATACGGGATAAAGTCTTGGATTCTTTTTCTCGAACACTAATCTCTTTATCTCTCTCCCTTTGATACCACCTCTCCTTTTGAATCTGCATTTTCTTTTGCCATAGCACCTCATCCAAATACATTAAATCCCTTCGATTTCTACGCTGTGGAAAATCTTCCTGGTAGCCTATGGTCCCATCCTTAAAATCCTCATAATCAGCCCACCTTGACCTTCCGGCCCTACTGCCATCGTTAGATTTCCGTTCAACCCCAACCTTTCTCACGTCTTGGGTACATGCTCCAGCCATGTTTCCATGTTTTTCCACCTTCTCAAGTCTGTCACACACGTTCCCCATCATGAAATTCATGCTTTTCATCATTTTCGTCATGACTTGCATTTGGAACTTAAGTTCTCCCTCAAGATGGGGTGGTGTGTTGTTTTGATCTAACATGATAGTACCTGCAAAAAGTGGTTAGTGGTAAAAGAAAATTTATCCTCACGTCACTCGTGTTTCGCTCAAATACTCTTAATATCCTCACACGCTCACACCTCTCGTCTTACCTTCTTGCGAAACTGAAACCAACACCAAATAGAACCAACTTGGTAGCGCAATCCAAATATATATATGACTCAAGAAGCAATAAGAAACTAGAAAACAAGCAAAACAAAACTGCGATAATAGTCTCGTGAGTAGCAAGCGAGTCTATCCGAAATATGAACAAAACTGAAGACTCCAATAAAAAGGGAAACAAAAAATATGCAAAATCATTAAACAACACCCAAATATGTTGGATATAATGAAAATAAACAGCAAGAAACGAAATCAACACAAAGGAAGCGAATTTCAAACGGTGACGCAAGACAAACTCTTTTATGACAAGTGAAGTCCGAATCTGGAACCTAAAGTAAATAATGTCCAATTGAGTTACAATTTCAGATATATTGCGATATCAACCCAAATAGACAGAATATAAGGTTTGAGCAATTTATGACAAAGTTTGATATACTGACGTAAAAACGTTATGAATCAGATCTGAATAGACCCGAATTTGAAACCGAAAGCAAATGATATCCAATTGTGGGTTTAGTATAGATCCGAATTTGACGTAAAAACACTCTCGTCCTTTGGCTATAAAAGCTAGAGGAAGAGCCGAATGCAGGGGAGAGGAACAAAAGAGGGTAGAGAAGAGACTAAAAAAAAAGCAAAAGGAAATAACTTAGGTGAAAATATAAGAAATAGGAGGGAACAAATAAATATTGAGAAAACAAAAGGGAGAGTTGAGGAATCAAACCAAACAAAAGTAGAGGACATAGTGAAGTAAATAACACAACACCACTATCATCTTCATCTTCTCGAAACTAGGTACGTTCGATGTTCTTCTCAGTTCCTGTATAACAAGATGATGCAGGTTTGGTATGCAAAAGAAGAAGAGAGAATGCAGGGAAACCAACACTGCAATCACTTTGTGGTTTTTTCTTTTTGTTATGTTCTTATATTGTAAGCAAGATGATGAACAGTGCGAATGTAATATATATATTTCAAAAATCTGTGATTTTTTGAAAATTTTTCTATTGTATTTTAATCAATATTAATTTGTATTTTTATACTGTAAAGATACAAATTCAGTATTAAAATACCCGATTTTTGAAAAAACAAAAACAAAAATAATAATATATTTTCATGTATATGGCCAAGTCTCTCAAAAAAAAACAAATCATACTTTCATACACACACACACACACACACACACAAAATTAAAAAAAATATTAGCACGTATTTTGGCTTTAATAACTAGTTTATTAAAGTCATGAGAACTAAGCCAATATTTCAAAACCTCTAAAAAAAATATTTTTTTCTATTAATATCTAGGGTTATAATCTTATACATAAGATAAGGATCTCTTTATTAAAGATGAATTTCTTAAACCAACAACTAGAAAGGATGACAAGACCTTAGATTTTATCAGACAATTAAACAATGTAGCTTACCTTAGGTAAGATGTATTTGGGGTGCTAAAACTTTCTCTTTATACAACCAGTCCCCGTACCTGATCTCTAAGACTATTTAAAGTTCCTAGTAACCAAATTACTAGGTGGCAACTCCCATTTTATTTTTCCACTAATAAAAGACAAGAATTCTTTTTCTCCACACATTTTCCATAGTAGATAGATTTTGAGGGAAATGTTTTCACGACGACGTTACATACGTGCGATAGAATGACAACTCTACTAGGAACCTTGTGGACTAAGCTTTATTTTGTCTAATAATTGTGTTTTGTTTAGTTTGCATGTTCTTAATAAGCTTATTTTATTTCATTCATTTATTTATTTTAGATGCTTTAATTTCTGTATATATGTTCATGCATTGTATAGGATTGCTTCATGCATTACACGACTTAATTTTTTGGTAAGCACATATAATCTTATTAAATTAAGAGGGGAATTAGCAATCTACCCTATGACTATTGGTCAAGGTTCAGATGCATAAAACACCCAACTCATATCTGAGTGCGTGTTTGGTAATGTTGGGCATACGTGCCTTAATTGTTCCTCACAATGCCCCTACACTATTTTTACAAAGATAGTCACTAGACATATATGAGAGCCTTTTTAAGACATAGATAGTCAACCTACCCTTTGTTTCACAAGATATATACTTTTATTTGCATTAAGTTAATCATGTTAAATTCACCACTCCAGGTTCTGAACTGAAATCATGACTAAGTACCTATCTTTTCAAAAGTTTGGGCAAGAATCTAAGCTAAACTAGATAGCTGAAGGAAAATGTCCAAGGATGATGCTAGTAGGTTGTCATGCATTACAAAGATAAATCACATGGTGAATGACTTAGGGAAACTATTATTTACAATGGGATTTGTGGATTGATTGATACTTAAAAGTGTATTTTTATCAAGGTTTTATATCATCATTTTACACTTAAAGTATCAATAACTCCTTAACTAAAGCATGTTTTATAATAATATATCTAATAATATAAGATACCTTTAATTTATGGTAAATGTTCATTTTAAATGGAGGCCTATCATATAAATAAAAGGATTGATTGATGAATTTAAGAACTAAAATTGAAAGGATAAAGAGATGGCCAAACTTAGAAAAGAGATATCGGTGCAATCCAAACTGGAACATGTTCGGTAATTGGGTCATATCCAAAGCTATAGATCTTAGATTTAGGTCTACTTTATATGGATGGAAAGGTAAGACATAATAGGGTTACAACTTTTATATGGAGCCCAAGATCCAAAAAGGCCATTTTCAAGTCCAAATTGTTGCAACAACAAAGATGTCCAACTTTTATAACCTTTGTATCGTTTTCCTTTAATATATACGTTAACTTACCAAAAAAAAAAAATCTGTCCTCCAGCCCGAGCACTATTCAGTATTTTGGCCATATCTAGAATTCTAGAAGTCGAAATGAGCTGAATTGTTTACACAAGAAAGTTGAGACAATTTCCTACAACTTTTATTTTTTCAAGTGGCTCTAATTGTGACGTTATCAATGACGTCTTGGGCAGACAAGAGAAGATAAGGATTGTCATCAAGTCAAGAGTTGGTCACCCACTTATTAATTAGTCTTCAAATCAATAGTTCCCAATTTTGGCTATAAAAGGAGGCATTAGCCATATATTTAGACATCTTGGTCTCCAGATCAAGATCTTGCTCTTGCCTTCTCTCTTTGTATTTTTTTGTAATGTTTATTTTTGCTTTCATTAATATCAATGATGCGGATCAGCCTAACACCAAGCATAATCATGCCAATAACCCATTGGAGGTGCCAATTGGGCCAATCACAAGAGCTAGGGCTAAGAAGCTTAAAGAAGCATTGAATGGGCTTGTTCAGAATATATGGAACAAAATGGACCTAGAGAGGCTTGGAACATTTAAGGAGCATGAAGGACAGCCTTTAATTCATTTAGTTCAGGTCCAAGAACAGCCCAATTCATGTGGAACAAGGGGTTGATGTGTCCGGCCCAATACCAGCCTTGTTAGGCTTGTCTTTTCTAATACTACAAGGATAAAGAGTCAGCAATTTATTCTCCTAACTAAGTAAGGAAGTTGGCCAAATCTTATTCCTAAAGAGGGGAGGACTATTTAATGCTTTTCCTCACATAGAAAGGAAAGTAATTAAATTAGCAACAAAGGAGGAAATTTGTTTTCTTATTTGTCCAAGTTAAATAAGGAATTCCAAGCTAATCGAGGACATCAAAGGGGGCAGCAACACAAATTTTCCAAATCAGATTTTTCCAATTTTGTTTAGGACTTCTTAAGGGTGACAAATCTGATTCTAGCTTATTTAGGATGGTATTTTCGGATTTTTAGTATTTTTAGTATTTTCTTCTTAGTTTTTGGGTTATTATTACTTATTTGGATCAATTGTAAGTGGGCTACATATAAGTCCACCTAAGGGAGGTCCATTAGGGTTTCTTTAAGTTCAAATTCAGTATAAATAAAGGCATAACCCAAACATGTAAAGGTTACGCAATTTTCAGATTAATAAAACTTCTTTGCTGCACTTATTGTGTGTTGGTGGGATAATCTCCCTTCCTTGGTTCTCTAAAGAATTGAAAACGACTTATCGAAGAACAACTGACTTCGTGGCGTCATCCTTATACTTCTCGTTCGCGAATCAATATTCGTTGGGTGGGGGTTTCTGTTTTCAATAGTGCTGGTGCCTAGGTACAAGTTATCTTTGTGTCACACTCCTATCAAACCTGATTTACTTGGCTTTCCGGGAATTGACATCTTTGCGTGTGGGTTGCGTGACCATGTGATCACGAGGTTCGCATCATTTGGTATCAGAGCTTGGCTCCATTAATCAGCTTATATCCTCCTGAAATTTTCGTTTCTTGTTAATTCCGCAAAAAAATTCCTTAGTATCCAATTTCTTATTCTCCTTGAATTTGCGGCATATAAAAAGAAAAAAAAATTTGTTATTTCATTCTGTTATTGTTCAAAATATATCAGTAACATAAAAAAAAAAGAGAGAAAAGAGAAAAGAAAAGAAAAATTGTTCAAAAAGACGTTTATTAGATTCTGCCGCAGAAAACTAAACAAGGGACAATTGGATCAAATCAACTCGGAATTAGCTCAAATTTGATATTCGAATTACTGGGGTCCTAATAGAATTACATATCAAATTTGGGGTCAATTGGATATCATTTGCTTTGGGTTTCAAATTCGGGTCTATTCAGGTCTGATTCATAACGTTTTTACGTCAGTATATCAAACGTTGTCATAAATTGTTCAAACCTTATATTCTGTCTATATGGGTTGATATCGCACTATATCTGAAATTTTAACTCAATTGAACATTATTTACTTTACGTTCCAGATTCGGACTTAACTTGTCGTAAACGAGTCTGTCTTGCGTCACCGTTTCAAAATTCGCTTGCTTTTTGTTGATTTCATTTCTTGCAGTTTATTTTCATCATATCCAACATATTTGGGTGTTGTTTAATGATTTTGCATATTTTTTGTTTCTGTTTTTATTCGCGTCTTCAGTTTCGTTCATATTTCGGATAGACTCGCTTGCTACTCACGAGACTATCATCGCAGTTTCGTTTTGCTTGTTTTCTAGTTTTTTCATTGCTTCTTGAGTCATATATATATTTGGATAGCGCTGCCAAGTTGGTTCTATTTGGTGTTGGTTTCAGTTTCGCAAGAACCACAAGAAGGTGAGACGAGAGGTGTGAGCGTGTGAGGATATTAAGAGTGTTTGAGCGAAACACGAGTGACATGAGGATAAATTTTCTTTTACCACTAACAACTTTTTGCAGGTACTATCATGTCAGATCAAAACAATACACCGCCCCATCCCGAGGGAGAACTTACATTTCAAATGCAAGCCATGACACAAATGATGGAGAGGATGAATGTTGTGATGGGAAATGTGTGCGACAGACTTGATAGGGTGGAGAAACGTGGTAACGAGGCTGGTACGAGCACCCAAAATGTGAAGCTTGGGGTGGAACCGAAAGCAAACAATAGCAGTAGGGCCAACAGGCCAACAAGTTGGGCTGATTGTGAGGATTTTGAGGAGGCCGTTGGTGATATCGGTGATGGTGTTTTTGATGATGAGGCCATAGACTACCGGGAAGGTTTTCGGCAGCCTAGAAACCGAAGGGATTATGGGAATAGAACTAGGGGCCAATTCGGCCAAAAGGAAAATTTTCGTAGTGTTGGGGGACATGCTGATTTAGATGGTGATTTGGATGCTATCAAACTGAAAACATCTTCTTTTCAAGGTAAAAACGATCCCGAGGCATATTTGGAGTGGGAAAAAAAGGTGGATTGGATTTTTGATTGCCATAACTATTCGGAGGCGAAGAAAGTGAAATTGGTAGTCATCGAATTCATGGATTATGCACTGATTTGGTGGGATCAGAATGTTACTAGTAGAAGACGGAGTGGAGAGAGGCCGGTAGCGTCGTGGGAGGAGATGAAAGTGTTGATGAGAAGGCGATTTGTGCCTAACCACTATTATAGAGATTTGTATCTGAAATTGCAGGGTTTGAATCAGGGTTCTAGGTCCGTGGATGAGTATTTCAAGGAAATGGAGATTGTCATGATTCGGGCCAACGTGATTGAGGATCGGGAAGCTACTATGGCTAGGTTTCTAAATGGACTGAATAGGGACATTGCAAATGTTGTAGAATTACAACACTGTGTGGAATTGGAAGACATGGTCCATATGGCAACGAAGGTAGAGAGACAAATAAAGAGAAGGGGCAGTACACGTTTTCAGACCAATTCGGCTTCATCTTCCTCAACATGGAGGCTGAATTTGAAAAGAGAGGGGGCTGTCCAACCGAAGCCTTATGCAAAGGCTGAACCACCTAAGGCCAAAAAGGATACTTATACGGATGGGAAAGGTAAATCTGAATCTCAACCTACTCGTGATAGAGATATTAAATGCTTTAAATGTTTAGGGAAGGGGCACATTGCATCTCAGTGTCCAAACCGAAGAGTTATGCTTATAAGAGATAATGGGGATGTTGAATCTGAAAGTGAGAAATCTGAAAGTGAAGAGATGCCACCTTTGATGGATTGTAGCGATGAGGAGATTGCATACCCTGTTGAGGGGGAGGCTTTGGTTATAAGACGTGCGCTGAACATGCAAATCAAAGAAGATGATGTAGATCAGCAACGGGAAAATATATTTCACACTCGATGTCACATCCAAAACAAGGTATGTAGCATGATAATTGATGGAGGTAGTTGTGCTAATGTTGCTAGTGATACACTTGTGAAGAAATTGAATCTGAGTTGTATTAAGCATCCTAGGCCTTATAGATTGCAATGGTTGAATGAATGTGGTGAAGTGAGGGTTACTAAGCAGGTTTTGATTGCGTTTGCTATTGGGAAGTATTCTGATGAGATTTTATGTGATGTCGTCCTGATGCATGCTAGTCACTTACTTTTGGGGCGTCCATGGCAGTTTGATCGGAAAGCGATTCATGATGGGTTCAGAAATAGGTTCACTATTGTAAAGGATGGTAAAACCATCACTCTTGTACCTCTTTCTCCGAAACAAGTGTATGATGATCAAATCAAATTAAAAAAGGAATGTGAGGATGGGAAGAGTGAAAATTCACGTGAGGACAATGGTGAGAGAAAACCATCAGATTCGGCTAAACCTAAATCATTAATTAAACCGGTTGAGAGTGGAGGTAAAAACCGAGGAGTGAAGAAAGTAAGCTTGTGTGATGATAATAGTGTGGAAAAATTAAAGAAACAACCTAATTTTTATGCAAAAGGATCTCAAATCAGAACTGCATTTTTTACTAATAAGCCAATGATCTTACTTGTGTATAAGGAGGCTTATTTTAACACTAACGATCTTGATTCTGCTATTCCTAGTGTGGCTGTTTCTTTGATGCAGGAGTTTGATGATGTATTCCCTGAAGACATCCCTAATGGATTACCACCATTAAGGGGGATTGAACATCAAATTGAACTTGTGCCCGGAGCTTCAATTCCTAACCGTCCAGCCTATACAAGCAACCCCGAGGAGACGAAGGAGCTTCAAAGGCAAGTAGATGAGTTGATGATGAAGGGGTACATTCGTGAGAGTATGAGTCCTTGTGCTGTGCCAGTGCTACTTGTGCCTAAAAAGGATGGAACATGGAGGATGTGTGTTGATTGTCGTGCTGTCAATAACATAACGGTAAAGTATCGACATCCTATTCCTAGGCTTGATGACATGCTAGATGAGTTACATGGATCATGTATTTTCTCTAAGATTGACTTAAAAAGTGGGTACCATCAAATTAGGATGAAAGAGGGTGATGAGTGGAAAACTGCATTTAAGACTAAGCATGGTTTATATGAATGGGTAGTCATGCCGTTTGGACTTACAAATGCGCCTAGCACGTTTATGCGTTTAATGAATCATGTCTTGCGTGCATTTATAGGTAAGTTTGTTGTTGTGTATTTTGATGACATTTTGATCTATAGCAAGAACTTAAATGAGCATCTTGATCATTTGCGTAATGTACTTAGTGTGTTGCGTAGTGAGCGATTATATGCTAATCTTAACAAGTGTACCTTTTGCATGGAAAAAATTGTGTTTCTTGGCTATGTCGTTACTGCACAGGGTATCGAGATGGATGAGGAGAAAGTTAAAGCCATGCGAGATTGGCCTACACCAAAATCGGTAAGTGAGGTAAGGAGTTTTCATGGACTTGCTAGTTTTTATAGAAGGTTTGTGAAGGATTTTAGTACTATTGCTGCACCTTTAACTGAAATTGTGAAAAAGTCTGTTGGATTCAAATGGAATGATGCACAAGATGAGGCTTTTAAATTGTTGAAGGATAAGCTTTGTTCGGCACCTGTTTTAGCTTTGCCAGACTTTACAAGAGCTTTTGAAGTAGAATGTGATGCGTCAGGTATCGGAATAGGAGTTGTGTTAATGCAGGATAGGAGGCCCATTGCATATTTCAGCGAAAAACTTAATGGGGCAGCCTTGAATTACCCTACATATGACAAGGAACTCTATGCCTTGGTAAGAACTTTAGAGACGTGGCAACATTACCTGTGGCCCAAGGAGGTCATACATTCTGATCATGAATCATTGAAGCACTTGAAAGGGCAAGGTAAATTGAGTAGGAGACATGCCAAATGGGTTGAATTTATTGAAACATTTCCGTATGTGATCAAGTATAA
This sequence comes from Populus pruinosa, assembly GCA_026413675.1. Classification (NCBI taxonomy): domain Eukaryota; kingdom Viridiplantae; phylum Streptophyta; class Magnoliopsida; order Malpighiales; family Salicaceae; genus Populus; species Populus pruinosa. The sequence goes on from CM048598.1 coordinate 8,734,982, forward strand.
GCAAGGGAAAGAAAACATTGTGGCTGATGCACTTTCACGCAGGTATGTTCTTTTATCTACTTTGGATGCTAGATTTCTAGGATTTGAACTCATAAAAGAATTGTACAAGGATGATAGTGATTTTGCTAATGTTTACAATGCTTGCGAAACTTCAGCTTTTGGAAAGTTTTATAGACTTGATGGATATTTGTTTAAAGAGAGTCGTTTGTGTGTTCTATTAAGTTCTATGCGTGAATTGCTTGTACGTGAAGCACATGGAGGCGGGTTGATGGGGCATTTTGGTGTTGTTAAGACTTCGGATGTGTTGCATGAGCATTTTTATTGGCCTAAAATAAAAAAAGATGTGCAACGCATATGTGATAAATGCATAACTTGTAGGAAAGCAAAGTCTAGGACTCAACCGCATGGCTTGTATACCCCTTTGCCCGTACCGAAAGAACCTTGGGTAGACATTTCGATGGACTTTGTCTTGGGTTTACCTAGGTCAAAACGGGGCAGGGATTCCATCTTTGTAGTTGTTGATAGGTTTTCAAAGATGGCACATTTCATTCCATGTCATAAAACTGACGATGCAACTAACATTGCTGATTTGTTCTTTAGGGAGATAGTACGACTTCACGGGGTCCCTAAGAGCATTGTTTCTGATAGAGATGTTAAGTTCCTTAGCTATTTTTGGAAGGTGTTATGGGGAAAAATGGGTACTAAACTGTTGTTTTCAACTACTTGTCACCCCCAAACAGATGGACAAACCGAAGTAGTTAATAGGACCTTAACACAACTTTTGCGTGTTGTCATTCAAAAGAACTTAAAGAATTGGGAAGATTGTTTTCCATTTATAGAATTTGCATATAATCATAGTGTGCACTCTACTACTGAATTTTCACCTTTTGAAATTGTGTATGGATTTAATCCTTTAACTCCAATGGATTTGATTCCTTTGCCTATTGATGAAAGGGTTAGTTTGGATGGTAATCGTAAAGCACAGGTGGTGAAAACTCTTCATGAGAGTGTGCGGCAACAGATTGAAAAGAGGAATCGCGTGTATGCGACCAAAGCCAATAAGGGGCGCAAACATGTTGTCTTTCAGCCTGGCGATTGGGTTTGGGTGCATATGCGCAAGGAGAGATTTCCGGCCCAGAGGAAGTCAAAGCTACAACCACGAGGAGATGGGCCGTTTCAGATCCTTGAGAGGATCAATGACAACGCTTATAAAGTTGATTTGCCAGGTGAGTATAGTGTTAGTGCTACCTTTTTTTTTTTGGTAAGTTGACGTATATATTAAAGGAAAACGATACAAAGATTATAAGGGGCATACCCCAGATTTACAATGAGAACAGAAACGTAAAACAACAGATGGCTACATGCTAGCCACCGAACTGAAAACTCAAGACCTAACTTGATTCGTTAGGGAAACCAATACAACCAGCTAAATATCAAATGAAGAATCTATGTTATTAACCCTCCATGCTCGTTGGATTCTTTTATTTTCATCTGTTGGTAGAACGTTCCTCATCAAATCAAGCTTATCACGGATGATACATTCAATTTGATGAAAGACCAAATTCTGAGTTCTAGATATTCCAGCAAAGGTCCTTGCATTCCTTTCTTGCCAGATATGATACACTGTAGCTGCAAAACTGAGTTTACGAGAAAAATTGACAAAACTTTTGCCATGCCAAGTGATAGTGGCCCATCGAATCCATTCATCCCATCCTTTTGTCATTCTTGGAATGTTGCATCTGTCACAAACATCCCACCAGATCGCTTTAGTATAGGAGCATTCAAAGAACAAGTGGTTGTGATCTTCGTAGTTGCGGAGACAGAGTGAGCATCTATTGGGACCATGTATACCAAATCGATGAAGTCTATCTTGAGTTGTGAGTTTCTGTTGGACAGCCACCCATAGAAGAAACGAATGTCTTGGAACAGCATTCTTGAACCACACAATGTCATGCCATTCGACCATCGTATGATGAAATCTTAGTTGTTCCCAAGCTATTTTGATCGAGAATCTGTGATTTGGTGAATCCAGCCAAACAATCTCATCATTTTGCCCTATCATAGGATTAGAATTGGAAGGAATAGCTTCTACAATGGGGTGCCATCCAATAGCGTGAGTGGTAGGAATTTTCCATTCTGAGTTATGAATCAGCATATTCACCTTCGCGTTCTTTTCCATACCTGAATCATAGATGAATCTGTCGCCGTAAGAATCTGCGAGCGGGCTGTGAGGATGCCAATTGTCAAACCATAGAGAAGTTGTCCTGCCATCCCCTATGATGTACTTCATCTTCGGCCATGCTAAGGATCTGAGCTTTAGAATCTTTCTCCATGCCCAAGAGCAATTCTGTGGCGTCTTGATTGTCCAGAAATTCCTACCTCGCAACAGATTACATCTGATCCAAGTAGACCAGATTGAGCCATCTGAGTCATTGCACAGGTTCCAAATGTGTTTCAACAAAGCAATCTTGTTCCATTCTGTTATCCTCTTTATTCCTAGCCCCCCCTCCTTTTTTGGAAGACATACCTGATCCCAAGCCACTTTAGCCCCAGTAGTTCTCATATCTGAACCTGACCAAAGAAAGGATCTCATAATTTGCTCCACACTTTTTATGACTTGCCCAGGTAAGAGGAAGAGAGATGCCCAATAGACCTGGATGGAAAATAAAACTGAATTAATCAGTTGTACTCGCCCTGCATACGAGAGTGTTCTACAAGTCCAATGTCGAACTTTAGAGGTGATTCGATCCACGAGACCCTTACAATAAACAGCCTTTAGTCTGGACGAGATAAGAGGCACTCCCAAATATTTCATAGGGAGCTCCCCCTCTGCAAACCCAAGAACATGAATAACAGCCTTTGGTGTTAGTGCTACCTTTAATGTTTCTGATCTTACTTTGTTTGATGTAGGTGATGATTCGAGGTCGAATCCTTTTGAAGAGAGAGGGGATGATGCGGATCAACCCAACACCAAGCATAATCATGCCAACAACCCATTGGAGGTGCCAATTGGGCCAATCACAAGAGCTAGGGCTAAGAAGCTTAAAGAAGCATTGAATGGGCTTGTTCAGAATATATGGAACAAAATGGACCTAGAGAGGCTTGGAACATTTAAGGAGCATGAAGGACAGCCTTTAATTCATTTAGTTCAGGTCCAAGAAGAGCCCAATTCATGTGGAACAAGGGGTTGATGTGTCCGGCCCAATACCAGCCTTGTTAGGCTTGTCTTTTCTAATACTACAAGGATAAAGAGTCAGCAATTTATTCTCCTAACTAAGTAAGGAAGTTGGCCAAATCTTATTCCTAAAGAGGGGAGGACTATTTAATGCTTTTCCTCACTTAGGAAGGAAAGTAATTAAATTAGCAACAAAGGAGGAAATTTGTTTTCTTATTTGTCCAAGTTAAACAAGGAATTCCAAGCTAATCAAGGACATCAAAGGGGGCAGCAACACAAATTTTCCAAATCAGATTTTTCCAATTTTGTTTAGGACTTCTTAAGGGTGACAAATCTGATTCTAGCTTATTTAGGATGGTATTTTCGGATTTTTAGTATTTTTAGTATTTTCTTCTTAGTTTTTGGGTTATTATTACTTATTTGGATCAATTGTAAGTGGGCTACATATAAGTCCACCTAAGGGAGGTCCATTAGGGTTTCTTTAAGTTCAAATTCAGTATAAATAAAGGCATAACCCAAACATGTAAAGGTTACGCAATTTTCAGATTAATAAAACTTCTTTGCTGCACTTATTGTGTGTTGGTGGGATAATCTCCCTTCCTTGGTTCTCTAAAGAACTGAAAACGACTTATCGAAGAACAACTGACTTCGTGGCGTCATCCTTATACTTCTCGTTCGCGAATCAATATTCGTTGGGTGGGGGTTTCTGTTTTCAATAGTGCTGGTGCCTAGGTACAAGTTATCTTTGTGTCACACTCCTATCAAACCTGATTTACTTGGCTTTCCGGGAATTGGCATCTTTGCGTGTGGGTTGCGTGACCATGTGATCACGAGGTTCGCATCAATCAAGTTTATGCATTTCATTTCCTTTCCTTTACTTAGTTAACTTTTATCTTATTTATGTTCTTATTTTGTCTATCTATTTTTTTTTCTTTCATTATGTCTAGCTAAGTTTATTATGTCAAGGTGAAAAGGTTACACTAATGGTGTAAGAATAAGTATAGTGTAAACTTAATATGAACTTTAATGTTTGATACTAACATGTTTTATATTTGTTATCTTGTTCACTCTTTAATACTTTGCTTGTTAAATAACTAATCTTGATTTATGTTGTATAACACTTGGTACAACAAATGCTTGGCACTTTCATAGCCCATACTATATGGTATAACCCGACACCTGAGCTATGAAAGGAACTTGATTTGTTGTTAACATAAGTTATAATCATGAATGCTTGATGAAATTTACAAGTATTAGCATTAATCGAATAAGATGACTAATGGAATCATGTTAACAATCTATAATCTCATTGGGATCTCCTTTATGTGTGGTTTCCAATTGAATAATAAGAGTTTATACTATACTTGTTTGACATGCCATTAGTAGAAATCTAACCTTGACATTTGTTATTATCATTGTTTAATCCTTATATTAATATTCTATCTCCAAGTTCTCATCTTCTTCTCTTTCTTTATATTATTACTACTACTACTACTACTACTACTATTAGTAATACTACTACTACTACTACTACTACTACTATTATTATTATTATTATTATTACTACTGTTATTACTATTATTGTTGTTGTTGTTGTTGTTGTTGTTGTTGTTGTTGTTGTTATTATTATTGTTGTTGTTGTATTATTGTTATTTATAATTTGTATCATTAACCTTCCTGTGGTTCGACCCTAGTCTTGTCGGGTTATTTATTACTTCGACACTCCTGCACTTGGGAGAAGACATCAACCTTTTTATCGTGTCATGTTTTTGGCGTCATTGCCGAGGAGGTAAGTTCTTGTGTAAATTATAGTAGTTATTTTATTTTCTTTTTTCACTTTTCTTGTATGTAACTTTGTTTCTTTTCTCTTGTTTCTTCTTCTTCTTCTTTTTCTTCATCTTTTATTCTATTCCTACACGTGCATGAGAGTGTGGTCACGTACATCAAGTGGTAGACTTTGTAGGGTATCCTCATCATTTTCAGAAAATATGGCCGAAGAAGATAATCAATCACTTCATAATGAGAATAATGAGAATAAGCATGCTAGAACACTTAGAGACCACATGAATCCCATAAGAACAAGTGCACCATCATGCATAGTTTTTCCTCTCGATGCATCTCATTTTAATTTTAAGCTAGACATTATTCAACCTGTACCTTCTTTTCATGACTTAGAATTGAAAAATCCATGCATTTAAGGAAATTTGAGGAGCTCTGCAACACATATAATAATTTAAATTGTAGCATGAACACCATCAGATCAAAACTTTTTCCTTTTTCATTAAAAGATAAAGCTAAAACATGGCTACAAAATTTAATACCAGGATGCATTCGTGCTTGGGATGAAATGCAACAACAGTTTTTAAAGAAGTTTTTCCCATCTCATAGAACAAACTCTTTCAAAAGACAAATCACCACTTTCACTCAAAAACTAGGAGAAACATTTTACCAATGTTGGGATAGGTATCGAGACTTTCTTAGTACTTGCCCTCATCATGGTTTTGAAACATGGAGATTGGTTTCACATTTCTATGAAGGCTTAACACCTAGAATTAGATAAATGGTTGAAGTGATGTACAATGGAACTTTTGAAGATAAAGAGCCTGATGAAGCAATGGAGTACATAGACTTATTAGCTGAAAATGCTTAAAATTGGGACACTACGGGTACTTATGAGGCACCGAGTAAAAATCAACCTCATACATCTAGTGGAGGTATGTACAACCTTAGGGAAGATCATGAACTCCAAACCTAGTTTTCATCTTTAGCTAGAAAAGTCGAGGCACTAGAATTAAAAAAGAATGGTCAATTAAAATCTGCTTAAAACATTGTGTGTTAAATATGTGAAACAAATGAACACTCAACCAATAACTGTCCAACCTTGCTTTCTTTTAAGGAATGTCTCCATGAACAAGCCCATGCTTTAAACAGTTTTCAAAGGGCCAACCATAACCCATACTCCCGAACATACAACACTGGTTGGATAAATCACCAAAATTTCAGTTGGAAGAGTGACAATGCACAAACTTCACCACCACAGTTTCAAGCACGCCATAATTTTCAAAATTCTCATGGATATGCACGTCCTTATGCTCCACCTCCTACAAGAAATTTTGAGAAAACTTTGTGTGCATTAATTGAAAAGAAAGAGACAATTAACACTTAACTTGCTCAAAGCATAACAAATTTTAAAGATACTCTTGCAAAATTCACATCTGCTATCAGTTTCCAAGAGAAAGGTAAGTTTCCATCTCAACCACAGCAAAATCTCAAGGGGCAATACAATGCAAATGCAAGTAGTCCTGGAAGTCAACACATGGATCAAGTCAAATCAATCATCACTTTTTGTAGTGGTAAGGTTATTCAAAAACCAATTCTTGAACTGTGTGAGAAAGATGATGAGTCAATCTCTAAGGGTAAGGAAGGGGTTGAATCTGAACATTGCGAAGAAAAGACTGATTTCCCACCAGCACTTCCATTTTCTCATGTCATGACCAATCAAGAAGAAATCAAGGATGAAAAAGGCACCAAAAATGTTGATGCGAATCTTTTATCAAAAGTGACAATAGATTTGACACCCAACATCACACCAATCGATAATTACTTTCTTGATAAATATTTACTTTCTCTTAGTTCAATGCTTTGGTTTGCTAAAAATATCAATTTTCTTGCTTCAGGACTTTTGCCAGCTCACCGGAGTACTGAAGACAAAAGAAAATTTTTGAGCAACGTGCAAAATTTTTATTGGGATAACCCTTACTTATTCAATTATTGTCATAATCAAATATTTTAAAAATGCATTCTCGACAATAAGGTAAGTAATTTCATTAAATTTTATCACTCTAAGGCACGTGGGGATCATTTCACATAAAAAATGAGGATTGTAGAAATCTTACAAAACAGATTTTATTGGCCAACCATATTAAAGGAATCACATGCATTTCGCAAAACCTGTGAAAATTGTCAAAAGGTGGGATTTATTTCAAAACACAGAGAGTCTTTAGATAATCTTTTATTGACTCTTAAGTCTCATCATAGTCGAGATAAACATCGTGCAATTCATGATTTATGGCCACTATTTCATAAAGAACATGATCGACTTAATCTTGGAAATCTGACTAAAAAAGACCTTGTTTGCCAGTTTTTAAGAAAACTGGATAGGAAACCTATCCCCGACCCATAGAGGGCGTTTAAGCCGTTCTTGAACGTAAAACCAAGGGAAGATGTGAGCCACAATCACAACTACCTGTACATACACATGATTTTTCAAAAGTAAATAAATAAATAAATAAAGAGAGAGAGAGAGAGTGTGTGAGACTCTAGCTGGCCTACATATAGGTGGTATGATTGCCTTTCTAATTTCTCATCTATAAAATCCTCTCTTCCTTCCTTTCATTTCTAATCAACCTATACATTCAACAAATACAGAAGTGTGCAGAAATGATAAGTTCCTCAGGTCATCATATAAGAAATATATGTGTTTTCAGTGGATCTAGTCCTGGGAAAGAAAAGGAGTTTTTAGAATCAACAAATCATGTTGGTCAGGTGCTAGCTAGGAGAAAGATTCATTTAGTGTATGGGGGAGGCAGTCTTGGGTTAATGGGAGGTGTGTCAATAGCTGCCTTTTTAAGAGGTAGTCAAGTTTTGGGGGTTGTCCCCGAAGCTTTAGCACAAGGGGACATGATTGGAAAAATAATTGGAGAGGAACTTCAAGTCTCCACAATGTCAGCTCGAATGAATGCAATGTTTAACTGACACGACTAAAAGATTGTTTTCTTCTCCCAAGTGCAGTAATGTCGAAGTAATAAATAACCCAGTAAGACCAGGGTTGAACCACAGGGAGGTTAATTGTACAAATTATAAACAAAAATTATAAACAATAATGATAGTAAAAATAACAACAACAATAATAATAGTACCAATAATAATACTAATAATAGTAGTAGTAGTAGTCGAAATAATAATAATAATAATAATAAGAACAACAACTACAACAATAATAAAGAAAAAGAAAAAAATTTGATGAGAACTTTGAGATGAAAAATTAACGTAAGGATTAAATAATTATAATAAACAATGTCAAGGTTAGAGGATCCACTAATGGTTTGTCGAACAAGTATAATATAAACTCTTATTATTCAATTGGAAACCACAAACAAACGAAGTTCCAATCATATTATAGATTGTTAACATGATTACATTAGTCATCTTATTCGATTAATGTTAATACTCGTAAATCTCATCAAGCATTCATGAGTGGGTGATGAAAGAAAGAAAAATAAATAAATAAAACAAGATAAAATTTAACTAAGTAAAGGAAAGGAAATGAAAGGCATAAACTTGATATTAATGAAAGCAAAGCATAAGCAATATAAAAAAATACAAAAAGAGAAAGTAAAAGCATGATCTTGATTTGGAGACCAAGATGCCTAAATGCATGGCAAGTGCCTCCTTTTATAGGCCAAAATTGGGAACTATTGATTTGATGACTAATTGATGAGTGGGTGGCCAACTCTTGACTTGGTGACAATCCTTATCTTCTCTTGTCTACCCAAAACGTCATTGATAACGTCCAAATTGGAGCCACTAGAAAACATGAAAGTTGTAGGCAATTGTCTCAGCTTTCTTGTGCAACAAATTCAGCTTATTTGGACTTTTAGAACTCCATATATGGCCAAAGAACTGAACAGTGCTCAGGCTGAAGCATAGATTCAGGCTTCTTTGTTGTTGCTAAAATTTGGACTTGAAAATGGCCTTTTTAGATCTTGGGCTCTTATGAAAGTTGTAGGTCTATGTCTTACCTTTCCATCCATAATTGAGATCTATAGCTCTAGATGTGACCCAATTGCAGAACAGTGTTCTGGTTTGGATTGCACCGACATCTCTTTTCTAATTTTGGTCATCTCTTTGCCCTTGCAATTTAAGTTCTTAAAGTCATCAATCAATCCTTTGATTTATGTGATAGGTCTGCATTTAAAATGAACATTTACCATAAATTAAAGGTATCTTATATTATTAGATATATTATTATAAAACATGCTTTAGTTAAGGAGTTATTAATACTTCAAGTGCAAAATGATGGTATAAAACCATGATAAAAATACACTTTTAAGTACTAATCATTAAACATGTTGATGCCTTTATTGCTTTACTAGGTGGTCTAGTGTTGCGATGTCGCGGTCGCACAAATTAATTACCCTAGTTCGAATCACACAAGATAGTATAGAGCAAGCAAGGGATCGATCCCACGAGGAAGATTTAATTTAAATTTTTACGCTATACGTTATGCAATTAGGGGGTTTTGATTTGTGATAATCTAAAATATGGAAGAAATTAAACTAATGAACACAATCAATTAAAACTAAAATTTATCAAGAAAACAAACCTTAGTCACAAGCACACATCCACCTACAGAAATTTGAACTGATCCTTGAAACAAAACTCCAGTTTATATTCTGAATTTTTATCTTTTCTTAACTTTGGTTAATTAACGGATCCGCCGTATAACTAGCCCTAACTAACAAATAATCATAGTATCCGCACTAATGATTTAATCTAATGGCAGCCTTAAGATCTAGATAAATTCATTAATCTTAACAACCAAGTTGTCTGCTTGTGTTGCTTTGATCAAATGTTTTCCCTAAGTTTAATAACGTAGTTCCGCCACAATTATCAAGCTTAGTTGCTTCACAAGTTTATATACCCTAACTCCGGTTTTGATATCAAACTTAGCAATAGATTGTTTACAATAATAACTTAGAGTCCGCTCTAGTAATTATCAACAACAATCATAGAAAATATGCATAGGAAAACAATCATACTCATTCATAATACAAACTGAAAATAAATGGAAGAATAAATCTCACAGTTCTTGAAATCTGAAAATTTCTGCGTCCTTGCAACCAAGAAAAGAGCTTAGCCTTGCATATCTATTGAACAACTACTCCTAAAGATAAAAGAAAGCATATTCAGGCCTGCATTATACTTGGTCGAACCAATGTCCTGAGAATCTGATTATGCGGAAACTAGATAGAGTGCTTGTCAATGAGAAATGGAATCTGAACTTCTCCTTTTCAGAAGCGAGATTTTTGCCATCGGGTATGTCAGACCATTCTCCTATGGTGGTAAAGGTTACTGGTGATTATCAGAATATAAAGAAACCATTCAGATTCTTTGATATGTGGATGGACCATGACGAGTTCATGCCCTTGGTGAGGAAAGTATGGGAACACAATTCAGGGGGTTGTCCAATGTATCAGCTGTGTTGCAAGCTAAGAAAACTAAAACGGGAATTGAAACTTTTCAATATGACTCACTTCTCCAACATTTCAGATAGAGTCCAAGATGCGAAAGATGAAATGGATAAGGCTCAACAGGCTCTCCATACAGCACATGGGAGTCCAACTTTGTGCATGCGAGAAAGGGATGCTGTACGTAACTACGCTTCTATCGTCAAGGCCGAAGAGAGTTTTTTCAAACAAAAGTCAAGGATACAGTGGCTTAGCTTGGGGGATCAGAATACTGGCTACTTTCACAAATCAGTAAATGGAAGACAGCATAGAAATAAACTTCTTTCACTTACAAAGGAGGATGGAGAGGTTGTCGAAGGACATGAGGCAGTTAAATCAGAAGTCATTACGTACTTCCAGCGTGTGTTAAGAGTGGAACAGATGCCTAGGGTTCTGAATGAGGAAGAGATGGAATCGGCAATTAACTTGAAACTGTCTTCAACGCAACAACATGTATTAGCACAAGATGTAACAAGGGAGGAGATTAAGCATGCTATGTTTAGTTTGAAGAACAACAAAGCCCCTGGTCCGGATGGATTTAACGCAGGTTTCTTCAAAAGAATGTGGCACATAGTTGGGGAGGATGTAATCAATGCTGTTAGGTCCTTCTTTCAGACTCGGAGAATGCTTAAAGAAATGAATGCTACATCAATTTCCCTTATTCCTAAAGTTGCCAATCCTACGAGGTTGACAGATTTTCGTCCTATATCTTGCTGCAATACCGTGTACAAATGCATCGCTAAGATTCTAGCTGGGAGAATCACAGCTGTTTTGCCATCCTTAGTAGGTCCGTATCAGACTGCTTTTATCTCTGGACGGAGAATCAGCGACAACATTCTTTTGTCTCAGGAACTAATGAAAGGCTATCATAAATCTACGGGACCTGCCCGTTGTGCTATGAAAGTAGATCTGATGAAGGCTTATGACTCGGTTCGGTGGGATTTCGTTGACGCTATGTTAAGAAAAATGGGATTCCCTAGAACAGTCATTGATTGGATTATGGTTTGTGTTACATCATGTCAATTCTCTATCAACGTCAATGGTGAGCTTGCAGGTTATTTTCAAGGGGGGAGAGGGCTTCGACAAGGGGATCCACTTTCTCCATATTTGTTTGTCCTATGTATGGAAATCCTTTCGGGGCTATTCTGCAAGATGAGTGCCAACCAAAACTTCAAGTTCCACTGGAGATGCAAGAAGGACAACATTTCTCATCTTTGTTTTGCTGACGACTTGATGATTTTTAGCAAAGGAGATGTAAACTCAATTCGTATGATCAAAACTGTGCTCACAAAGTTTCAAGATCTATCAGGTCTGTATCCAAATCCAAATAAAAGTGACATCTTCTTAAGCGGTGTGTTAAATGCTGAGAGGGAAGAGATTATTCATGTTCTTGGGTTTGCAGAGGGGGAGCTCCCTATGAAATATTTGGGAGTGCCTCTTATCTCGTCCAGACTAAAGGCTGTTTATTGTAAGGGTCTCGTGGATCGAATCACCTCTAAAGTTCGACATTGGACTTGTAGAACACTCTCGTATGCAGGACGAGTACAACTGATTAATTCAGTTTTATTTTCCATCCAGGTCTATTGGGCATCTCTCTTCCTCTTACCTGGGCAAGTCATAAAAAGTGTGGAGCAAATTATGAGATCCTTTCTTTGGTCAGGTTCAGATATGAGAACTACTGGGGCTAAAGTGGCTTGGGATCAGGTATGTCTTCCAAAAAAGGAGGGGGGGCTAGGAATAAAGAGGATAACAGAATGGAACAAGATTGCTTTGTTGAAACACATTTGGAACCTGTGCAATGACTCAGATGGCTCAATCTGGTCTACTTGGATCAGATGTAATCTGTTGCGAGGTAGGAATTTCTGGACAATCAAGACGCCACAGAATTGCTCTTGGGCATGGAGAAAGATTCTAAAGCTCAGATCCTTAGCATGGCCGAAGATGAAGTACATCATAGGGGATGGCAGGACAACTTCTCTATGGTTTGACAATTGGCATCCTCACAGCCCGCTCGCAGATTCTTACGGCGACAGATTCATCTATGATTCAGGTATGGAAAAGAACGCGAAGGTGAATATGCTGATTCATAACTCAGAATGGAAAATTCCTACCACTCACGCTATTGGATGGCACCCCATTGTAGAAGCTATTCCTTCCAATTCTAATCCTATGATAGGGCAAAATGATGAGATTGTTTGGCTGGATTCACCAAATCACAGATTCTCGATCAAAATAGCTTGGGAACAACTAAGATTTCATCATACGATGGTCGAATGGCATGACATTGTGTGGTTCAAGAATGCTGTTCCAAGACATTCGTTTCTTCTATGGGTGGCTGTCCAACAGAAACTCACAACTCAAGATAGACTTCATCGATTTGGTATACATGGTCCCAATAGATGCTCACTCTGTCTCCGCAACTACGAAGATCACAACCACTTGTTCTTTGAATGCTCCTATACTAAAGCGATCTGGTGGGATGTTTGTGACAGATGCAACATTCCAAGAATGACAAAAGGATGGGATGAATGGATTCGATGGGCCACTATCACTTGGCATGGCAAAAGTTTTGTCAATTTTTCTCGTAAACTCAGTTTTGCAGCTACAGTGTATCATATCTGGCAAGAAAGGAATGCAAGGACCTTTGCTGGAATATCTAGAACTCAGAATTTGGTCTTTCATCAAATTGAATGTATCATCCGTGATAAGCTTGATTTGATGAGGAACGTTCTACCAACAGATGAAAATAAAAGAATCCAACGAGCATGGAGGGTTAATAACATAGATTCTTCATTTGATATTTAGCTGGTTGTATTGGTTTTCCTAACGAATCAAGTTAGGTCTTGAGTTTTCAGTTCGGTGGCTAGCATGTAGCCATCTGTTGTTTTACGTTTCTGTTCTCATTGTAAATCTGGGGTATGCCCCTTATAATCTTTGTATCGTTTTCCTTTAATATATACGTCAACTTACCAAAAAAAAAAGAGTTTGTGTTTCTTCACTTCTAGTTGCTACCACCTTTCTTTGATTCTATTGCACTCCCTCCTCTCCTTTCTTGGCTCTCTTGGTGTCTATATATAGGCTTCAATGGCAGCTCCTCTTGCTTCTCTATGTATGGAAATTCTTTCGGGGCTATTCTGCAAGATGAGTGCCAACCAAAACTTCAAGTTCCACTGGAGATGCAAGAAGGACAACATTTCTTATCTTTGTTTTGCTGACGACTTGATGATTTTTAGCAAAGGAGATGTAAACTCAATTCGTATGATCAAAAATGTGCTCACAAAGTTTCGAGACCTATCAGGTCTGTATCCAAATCCAAATAAAAGTGACATCTTCTTAAGCGGTGTGTTAAATAAATGCTGAGAGGGAAGAGATTATTCATGTTCTTGGGTTTGCAGAGGGGGAGCTCCCTATGAAATATTTGGGAGTGCCTCTCATCTCGTCCAGACTAAAGGCTGTTTATTGTAAGGGTCTCGTGGATCGAATCACCTCTAAAGTTCGACATTGGACTTGTAGAACACTCTCGTATGCAGGACGAGTACAACTGATTAATTCAGTTTTATTTTCCATCCTGGTCTATTGGGCATCTCTCTTCCTCTTACCTGGGCAAGTCATAAAAAGTGTGGAGCAAATTATGAGATCCTTTCTTTGGTCAGGTTCAAATATGAGAACTACTGGGCTAAAGTGGCTTGGGATCAGGTATGTCTTCCAAAAAAGGAGGGGGGGCTAGGAATAAAGAGGATAACAGAATGGAACAAGATTGCTTTGTTGAAACACATTTGGAACCTGTGCAATGACTTAGATGGCTCAATCTGGTCTACTTGGATTAGATGTAATCTGTTGCGAGGTAGGAATTTCTGGACAATCAAGACGCCACAGAATTACTCTTGGGCATGGAGAAAGATTCTAAAGCTCAGATCCTTAGCATAGCCCAAGATGAAGTACATCATAGGGGATGGCAGGACAACTTCTCTATGGTTTGACAATTGGCATCCTCACAGCCCGCTCGCAGATTCTTATGGCGATAGATTCATCTATGATTCAGGTATGGAAAAGAACGCGAAGGTGAATATGCTGATTCATAACTCAGAATGGAAAATTCCGACCACTCACGCTATTGGCTGGCCCCCAATTGTAGAAGCTATTCCTTCCAATTCTAAACCAATGATAGGGCAAAATGATGAGATTGTTTGGCTGGATTCACCAAATCACAGATTCTCGATCAAAATAGCTTGGGAATAACTAAGATTTCATCATACGATGGTCGAATGGCATGACATTGTGTGGTTCAAAAATGCTGTTCCAAGACATTCATTTCTTCTTTGGGTGGCTGTCCAACAGAAACTCACAACTCAAGATAGACTTCATCGATTTGGTATACATGGTCCCAATAGATGCTCACTCTGTCTCCGCAACAACGAAGATCACAACCACTTGTTCTTTGAATGCTCCTATACTAAAGCGATCTGGTGGGATGTTTGTGACAGATGCAACATTCCAAGAATGACAAAAGGATGGGATGAATGGATTCGATGGGCCACTATCACTTGGCATGGAAAAAGTTTCATCAATTTTTCTCGTAAACTCAGTCTTGCAGCTACAGTGTATCATATCTAGCAAGAAAGGAATGCAAGGACCTTTGCTGGAATATCTAGAACTCAGAATTTGGTCTTTCATCAAATTGAATGTATCATCCGTGATAAGCTGGATTTGATGAGGAACGTTCTACCAACAAATGAAAATAAAAGAATCCAACGAGCCTGGAGGGTTAATAACATAGATTCTTCATTTGATATTTAGCTGGTTGTATTAGTTTCCCTAACGAATCAAGTTAAGTCTTGAGTTTTCAGTTCGGTGGCTAGCATGTAGCCATCTATTGTTTTACGTTTTTGTTCTCATTGTAAATCTGGGGTATGCCCCTTATAATCTTTGTATCGTTTTCCTTTAATATATACGTCAACTTACCAAAAAAAAAAAAATCTCCCCTCAACTAAAACAAGACATTGTCCTTAATGTTTAAAGATAAAAGATAAAGTATAAAAGATATCACCTGAAATAATAAATATTGCCAAACCTGAAATAAACTGAAACAAATATAATAAACCAAAAGACACAAAGATTCAGAAATGAAGGCTCAAATCCAATCTAAGCTTTTTACGGCTTTCCAGGCTTGTGGGGGTCATTTTTTGTCAAAAAAGACAGGTGTAAAAATCCTACAATGTGGATTTTATTGGCCCACCATATTCAAGGACACGCATGCATTCTGCAAAACTTGTGAAAATTGTTAAAAGTTAGGATCTCTTTCAAAACGTCACATGATGCCTTTAAGTACTATTCTTGTTATTGAAATCTTTGACTATTGGGGTATAGATTTTATGGGTCCATTTCCTCCATCATTTGGTTTTGTGTACATATTAGTCGCAGTAGACTATGTTTCAAAATGGATAGAAGCAATTCCAAGTCGTAACAACGATCATAAACCAGTCATTAAGTTTTTGAAAGAAAATATTTTGAGTTAATTTGGAATCCCTCGAGCCATGATAAGTGATGGTGGAACGCATTTCTGTAACAAGCCATTTGAGTCTTTAATGAAAAAATATGGAATCGCACACAAAGTTGCCACCCCTATCACCCCCAGACAAATGAACAAGTAGAACTTGCTAATAGGGAGATCAAACAAATCCTGGAAAAAAAAGTGAACCCTAATCAAAAGGACTGGTCTTTAAGACTTAACGATGCACTTTGGGCCTATCGAACTACTTTTAAAACATCATTAGGTATGTCACCTTATAGGTTGGTTTATGAAAAACCTTGTCATTTGCCTATAAAACTTGAATACAAAGTTTATTGGGCTATTAAAACTTTCAATTCAAACCTGGATGATGCTAGCCAGCTGCGTAAGTTACAAATAAATGAGCTTGAAGAAATAAGAAATGATGCATATGAGAATTCAAAAATTCATAAAGCAAGAATCAAAGACTTTCATGATAAAAGAATCTTAAGAAAAACAAAGCAAGAATCAAAGACTCTTTTTTTTTTGGTAAGTTGACGTATATATTAAAGGAAAACGATACAAAGATTATAAGGGGCATACCCCAGATTTACAATGAGAACAGAAACGTAAAACAACAAATGGCTACATGCTAGCCACCGAACTGAAAACTCAAGACCTAACTTGATTCGTTAGGGAAACCAATACCACCTAAATATCAAATGAAGAATCTATGTTATTAACCCTCCAAGCTCGTTGGATCCTTTTATTTTCATATGTTGGTAGAACGTTCCTCATCAAATCAAGCTTATCACGGATGATACATCAAATCCCTAGGCTTGATGACTTGCTAAATGAGTTACATGGATCATGTATTTTTTTCTAAAATTAATTTTGAAAAGTGGGTACCATTATAGTAAGATGAAAGAAGGTGATAAATAGAAAACTACATTTAAAACTAAGCATGGTTTGTAGTAATAGTTAGTTGACTAGTAGTACTTAAAAGTATATTTTTATTAAAGGTTTTATATTATCATTTTGCACTTGAAGTATTAATAATTTCTTAATTAGAGCATGTTTTATAATAACATATCTAATAATATAAGATACCTTTAATTTATGGTAAATGTTAATCTTAAATCACATAAATTAAAAGGATTGATTAATGAGTTTAATTACTGAAATTTAAAAGGCAAAGAGAGGGCTAAATTTAGAAAAGAGATGCTGGTTTAGTCTAAATTGTAACATTGTTCAGACATTAGGTCATATCTGGAGTTGTAGAACTTGAATTTGGGTTTACTTTATATGGACAAAAAGCTAAGATATATACCTAAAACTTTCATATAAGTCTAAGATTAACAAAGACTGTTTTTAAGTTCAAATTGTAACAACAACAGAGAAGTCAAAATATGTTTTACAGCCTATACACTATTCAATGTTCAACCTATATCTCGAGTTTTAGAAGCCCAAATGACCTCTTTATTTTTTATTTTTAGAAAGTTGAAATAATTTACTAAATGACCTCTTTATTTATTTTTTTAAAGTTGAAATAATTTACTAAATGACCTCTTTATTTATTTTTTAAAGTTGAAATAGTTTACTAAATGACCTCTTTATTTATTTTTTTTAAAGTTGAAATAATTTACTAAAACTTTTATGAAGACAATGTCGCATGTGTGTGGCGTCGCAGCGAAAACATTCCCCCTCAAAATCTATCTATTGTGGTAAATGTTTGGAGACAAGAAATTCTAGTCTTTTATTAGTGGAAAAATAGAATAGGAGTTTCCATCTAGTATTTTGGTTACGACGAACCCTAACTAGTTTTAGAGATCGAGTACGGGGACTAGTTGCGTAAAGGGAAGGTTTTAACACCCCAAATATGCCCTACCTAAGATAAGCTATATTATTTAATTGTCTAATAAAATTTAAGGTCTTGTCATCTGACACGATGAAAAGATTGATGTCTTCTCCCAAGTGTAGGAGTGTCAAAGTAATAAATAACCCAGCAAGACCGGGGTCGAAACACAAGAAGGTTAATTGTATAAATTATAAACAACAACAATAATAACAATAACAACAACAATATCAATAACAATAATAACAACAACTATAATAATAATAATAATAATAATAATAATAGTAATAATAGTAATAATAATAATAATAATAATAATAATAATAATACTAATAGTAATAGTAATAGTAGTAGTAGTAGTAGTAGTAATAATAGTAGTAGTAGTAGTAGTAGTAGTAATAGTAATACCAATAATAATAAAGAAAAAGAAAGAGAAGAAGAAGATGAGAACTTTGAGATGGAATATTAATGTAACGATTAAACAATGATAATAACAAATGCCAAGGTTAGAGGATCCACTAATGGTATGTCAAATAAGTATAGTATAAACTCTTACTATTCAATTGGAAACCACACACAAAACAGGTTCCAATCGGATTATAGATTGTTAACATGATTACATTAGTCATCTTATTCCATTAATGCTAATACTTATAAATCTCATCAAGCATTCATGATTATAACTTATGTTAACAACAAACAAGTTCCTTTAATAGCTCAGGTGTCGGTTATACCATACAATATGGGCTATGAAAGTGCCAAGCATTTGTTATACCAAGTGTTATACAACATAAATCAAGATTAGTCATTTGACAAGCAAAGTATTAAAGAGTGAACAAGATAACAAATATAAAACATGTTAGTATCAAATATTAAAGTCCATATTAAGTTTACACTATACTTATTCTTACACTATTAGTGTAACCTTTTCACCTTGACATAATAAACTTAGCAAAACATAATAAAAGAAAGAAAAATAAATAAACAAAATAAAAACATAAATAAGATAAGAGTTAACTAAGTAAAGGAAAGGAAAGGCATAAACTTGATATTAATGAAAGGAAAGCATAAACATTACAAAAAATACAAAGAGAGAAAGCACGAGCATGATCTTGATCAGGACACCAAGATGCCTAAATGCATGAAAAATGCCTCCTTTTATAGGCCAAAATTGAGAACTATTGATTTAATGACTAATTGATAAGTGGGTGGCCAACTCTTGACTTGGTGACAATCCTTATCTTCTATTGTCTACCCAAAACGTCATTGATAACGTCAAAATTGGAGCCACTCAAAAACATGAAAGTTGTAGGCAATTGTATTTAAGGAGTTATTGATACTTCAAGTGCAAAATGATGATATAAAACCATGATAAAAATGCACTTTTACGTACTAATCACACCTCCTAACCAGCTTATTACTAGTCCCTAGTAATCAAAGTGTTAAAATAAAAAAACAATTTGTAAATTCCATAAAGCAAGGTATTCATCATTTAACTTCCATTAATCTATCCAGATAAACAAACTCTCATTAAATTTATATATCTGCCCAATACCTCTTAACAAGATATTAATAAACCTTTTTTTTGTGCTCAATGTATCAACACATAATTATGGGGCTTTTCTTGGAAGAAAACAAAATTTTTGTTCCAATGTTTAAGGTTAACTTCCTTGGGTTGGGATTACTATTTTTGTCTTCTTTTTTTTCTTCCTTTTTTTTTAAAAATGTATATACATATAATTTAAAAATATCATGCATCTTTAACCCATGCAACGAGCTTTCAGCTAATGACTCCTAGACCAGTTGGTCTTAGGGCATTAGGTGTTGAGACACCCCTACGAGCTTAGTAACTTTGTGTGTGATTCCATATTTCGTCATTAAAGACTCAAATGGCTTGTTGCAGAAATGTGTTCCACCATCACTTATTATGGCTCGAGGGACTCCAAATCGACTCAAAATATTTTCTTTCAAAAACTTTATCACTATTTTGTGATCATTGTTTCGACTTGGAATTGCCTCTATCCATTTTGAAACATAATCTACTATGACTAATATGTATAAGAAACCAAATGATGGAGGGAATGGACCCATGAAATCTATACCCTAACAATCAAAGATCTCAATGACAATAATAGGATTTAAAGGCATCATGTGATGTTTTGAAATAGATCCCAACTTTTGACAATTTTCACAAGACTTGCAGAATGCATGTGAGTCTTTGAACATGGTGGGCCAGTAAAATCCACTTTGTAAGATTTTTGCAGTTGTCTTTCTTAATGAGAAATGGCCCCTACATACCTCAGAATGACAAAGTTAGTGACACTACTTACCTCATTGTCAGAAATGCATCTTCGAAATATTTGATCAGGACAATTTTTGAATAAATAAGGATCATCCCAATAAATAAGCCGAGTTCCTAAGCTCGTAGGGGTGTTTGAACACCTAATTCCCTAAGACCAACTGGTCTGGGAGTCATTAGCTGAAAGCTCGTTAGATGGGTTAAAGATGCATGATGTTTTTAAATTATATGTATGTAGATTTTTTTAAAAAAAAAGAAAGAAAAAAAAATAAAAATAATAATCCCAACCCAAGGAAGTTAACCTTAAACATTAGAACAAAAATTTTGTTTTCTTCCAAGAAAAGCCCCATAATTATGTGTCGACACATTGAGCACAAAAGAAAGGTTTATTAATATCTTGCTAAGTGGTATTGAGCAGATATATAAATTTAATGAGAGTTTGTTTATCTAGATAGATTAATGGAAGTTAAATGATAAATACCTTGCTTTGTGAAATTTGCAAATTGTTTTAACGCTTTGATTACTAGGGACTAGTAATAAGCTGGTTGAGGGGTATGATTAGTACTTAAAAGTGCATTTTTATCATGGTTTTATATCATCATTTTGCACTTGAAGTATCAATAACTCCTTAACTAAAGCATGTTTTATAATAATATATCTAATAATATAAGATACCTTTAATTTATGGTAAATGTTCATTTTAAATGCAGGCCTATCACATAACTGAAAATATTGATTGATGACTTTAAGAACTTAAATTGCAAAGGCAAAGAGATGGCCAAACTTAGAAAAGAGATGTCGGTGCGATCCAAACGGAACACTGTTCGGTAATTGGGTCATATCTGGAGCTATATATCTTAGATTTAGGTCCAATTTATATGGATGGAAAGGTAAGACATAGGCCTACAACTTTCATATGGAGCCACAGATTCAAAAACTAACATCACACCAATCAATGACTACTTTCTTGATGAATCTTTACTTTCTGTCTCTACAATGCCTTGGTTTGCTAATATTGTCAATTTTCTTGTTTTAGGACAATTGCCAACTCATTGGAGTACCCAAGATAGAAGAAAGTTCTTGAACGAAGTGAAGAGATTTTATTAGGATGACCCTTATTTATTCAAATATTATCTTGATCAAATATTTTGAAGATGTATTCCTGACAATGAGGTAAGTAGTGTCATTAAATTTTGTTATTCTAAGGCATGTGGGGCCCATTTCTTATCAAGAAAGACAACTAAAAAAATCTTACAAAGTGGATTTTTTTTTTGGTAAGTTGACGTATGTATTAAAAGAAAACGATACAAAGATTATAAGGGGCATACCCTAGATTTACAATGTGCATAGAAACGTAAAACAACAGATGGCTACAGGCTAGCCACCGAACAAAAAACTAAAGACCTAAATTGATTCGTTAGGAAAACCAATACAACCATTTTTTTTTTGGTAAGTTGACGTATATATTAAAGGAAAACGATACAAAGATTATAAGGGGCATACCCCAGATTTACAATGAGAACAGAAACATAAAACAACAGATGGCTACATGCTAGCCACCGAACTGAAAACTCAAGACCTAACTTGATTCGTTAGGGAAACCAATACAACCAGCTAAATATCAAATGAAGAATCTATGTTATTAACCCTCCAAGCTCGTTGGATCCTTTTATTTTCATCTGTTGGTAGAACGTTCCTCATCAAATCAAGCTTATCACGGATGATACATTCGATTACAAAGTGGATTTTATTGGCGCATCATGTTCAAAGACTCACATGCATTCTGCAAGTCTTATGAAAATTGTCAAAAGTTGAGATCTATTTCAAAACGTCACATGATGCCTTTAAATCCTATTATTGTCATTGAGATCTTTAACTACTGGGGTATAGATTTAATGGGTCCATTCCCTCCGTCATTTGGTTTCTTATACATATTAGTCATAGTAGATTATGTTTCAAAATAGATAGAGGCAATTTCAAGTCGAAACAATGATCACAAAACAATGATAATTTTTTTGAAAGAAAATATTTTGAGTCAATTTGGAGTCCCTCGAGCCATAATAAGTGATGGTGGAACACATTTCTTCAATAAGCCATTTGAATCTTTAATGAAGAAATATTGAATCACACACAAAGTGGACAAGTAGAGCTTGCTAATAGGGAGATCAAACATATTTTAGAGAAAACAGTGAACCCTAATAGGAAAGACTGCTCTTTAAGACCTAATGATGCACTTTGGGCTTAGCGAACTGCTTATAAAACATCATTAGCTATGTCACCTTATAGACTAGTCTATGGAAAACCTTGTCACTTGCCTGTGGAACTTGAACATAAAGCCTATTAGGCTATTAAAGCTTTCAATTCAAATCTAGATGATGCTAGTCAACCGTGAAAATTAGAAGTGTTTCTTAGGTCATTAGATAAGAAATATTTGTGTTTTTGGTGGATTTAGTCGAGGGAAAGAAAAAGTATTTTTAGAATCAGCAAATCATCTTGGTCAGGTTCTAGTTGAGAGAAAGGTTCATTTAGTGTATGGGGGAGGCAGTCTAGGGTTAATGGGAGACGTGTCAATGACTGCACTTTTAGGAGGTAATCAAGGTTTGGGAGTTGTCCTAGAAGCTTTAGCACGAGGGGACATCATTGGAAAAATAATTGGAAAGGAACTTCAGGTCTCCACAATATCGGCTCGAATGAATGCAATTTTTAACCATGGTGATGCCTTCATTTCCTAACTAGGTGGTCTAGGCACATTGGAAGAGATCTTTCATATTTTCTCTTGGGCTCAACTGCATATTGACCATAAACTCATAGGTTTGTTAAATGTCAATGGTTATTATGATAAGTTGTTGTCTTTTCTTAATCATGCCGTGGAACAGGAATTTCTAACATCTTCTACACGACAAATCATAATCTCTGCTGCTACTGCTGAACAATTGATTGACCAATTTCTAACAATTGACTTGGTGACAATTCTTATCTTCTCTTGTCTGCCCAAAACATCATTGATAACGTCAAAGTTGGAGCCACTTGAAAACATGAAAGTTGTAGGAAATTGTCTCATCTTTCTTGTGTTAAACCTTCACCTCATTTCGACTTCTAGAACTCCAGATATGGCCAAAATACTAAACAGTGCTCGGGCAAAAGGACAGATTCGGCCTTCTTTATTGTTGCAACAATTTGGACTTCAAAATGGCCTTTTTAGATCTTGGGCTCCATATGAAAGTTGTAGGCCTATGTATTAACTTTCCATCTATATAAAGTAGACTTAAATTTGAGATCTATAGCTCTAGATATGACCCAATTACCGAACAGTGTTCTGGTTTGGATTGCACCGATATCTCTTTTCTAAGTTTGGTCATCTCTTATACTTATTCTTACACCATTAATGTAACCTTTTCACCTTGACATAATAAACTTAGCTAAACATATTGAAAGAAAGAAAAATAAATAAACAAAATAAAAACATAAATAAGATAAAAGTTAACTAAGTAAATGAAAGGAAATGAAAGGCATAAACTTTATATTAACAAAAGCAAAGCATAAACATTACAAAAAATACAAAGAGAGAAAGCAAGAGCATGATCTTGATCTGGACATGAAGATGCCGAAATGCATGGCAAATGCCTCCTTCTTTATTATTATTATTATTAGTACTACTACTACTACTACTACTACTACTACTACTACTAGTAGTAGTAGTATTATTGTTGTTGTTGTTGTTGTTGTTATTGTTGTTACTATTGTTGTTGTTTATAATTAATTTGTATAATTAACCTCCTTGTGGTTCGACCCCGGTCTTGCCGGGTTATTTATTACTTTGACACTCCTATACTTGGGAAAAGACATTAATTTTTTAGTCATGTCATTATCATTGCAATCTTTTACCTTGATGAAAGGTACAACCACATTTTTTATCATGGATATTGTCTCTTCAGTTTTGACAGTTACCAACATCCCGTGCATGATGTACTTCAAATATTAGTGTAACAATGAAGTTACTGCTCCAGCTGCATAAATCCAAGGTCTTCCTAACAACATATTATAGAAAGGGTGGATATTTATAACTTGAAATGTCACTAAGAACAATTAGGGTCCCACATAGAACTCTACTTGTAAAGTCCCAATTATCTATCTTGGTGAGCCATCATATGCTCTTGCCATCATGGTACTAAGTTTTATATAAGATTTATCAATTGACATTTCTTTCAGCAAGTGTTTTGGCAACACAGTAAGAGCCAAACCATTATCGACGAGCACCTTTTTTATGAGGTAGTCTTTGCACCTAGTGGTGATGTACAAGGGTTTGTTATGTCAAGTTCCTTTAGCATCTAATTCATCAGCTGTAAAGTACAAATAATTAGTCATATCGATCCTCCCCACCAAATGTTCTATAGTTTTTTATTCAATATCTTGAGGTACATATGCCTTATTCAATACCTTCTGCAAGGCGTTTCGATGCGGTTTAGAGATGAGTATCAAAGACATAAGGGAGATTCTAGTTGGAGTTTTCTTTAATTGATCTACTATATAATATTCACTATGCTTTATCAACTTTAGAAATTCATTTGACTCCTCCTTCGGTTAATGGTTTATTAACTTTCAGTTCTTTGACCAGGTCTACCACCTCCTTACTCTTTGCTTTCCTTAACTCCTTGCTTTCTTTAACTCCTCAAGTGTGAAGCACTGATCACTCCTAATCAGCCCACTAACCTTAGTTTGGAACAAAGGAAGAGGTCTTAATATTGGAGGCATAGTCATAATTATAGAGCATTGCATTGTGATTTCTTTTTTTATAGGAAGGTTTAACCAGGATTAACTTTGGCGGCTTGATTATGCATCAAAAGTATCATTAAGTCTCTTATTTTACATATGTATTTTTTTTTAGGTTTTTATAATAATTGATGTGCTTGTTAGTAATGAAGTTTCTTTTAATGCTTTGCTAGTTTTTGGAGCTTAAATGGATTATGTTAGAAAATTTAATGTCAAAATTCAGAACCAAGAATTGAAGAGAAATTTAGTTAAAGTTTGAAGTAAATCTTGGTTCAAATAATTGCTCCAAATTTTCCCCAAAAAATCAATTCTATTCCAATCCTAGAAAAGATTATCATGGGATCTATTTCAAGCCCAAACTTACCTTATATTGTGTGCAAACTTCAACCATCAAACACTCAAGGTTTTAGTGTCAATCTTAGCCCAAATAGTAGTATATTTGTATCCTTATATGATGCTTAAATTCAGCCTCAAATCAGCTCAAGCACAATCATGATCTTACATGTCCACACAACAAATAATAATTAATTTATTTTGGGTAATCCATTAATCCAAGAAGGCAAACACATGGACGGAAAGTTGGAGGGGACATTGTTACATTATTTTGGGTAAAAAAGAAGCAAGTGACAACTCATAAATGAGGAAGGAAAATGTGAACCAAAGTGGTTGCAAAGCTGGCCTCATTTGCTTTTTCAGAACACCTTTTGGTGTTTTGCACATAACGTTTGACTATGGTGTCCAAATGAGCTATTCTTTAATGATTTGGAAAGGTGACTGATGGGTACTTAAAAGTGCATTTTTATCAAGGTTTTATATCTTTATTTTGCACTTGAAATATCAATGACTCTTTAACTAAAACATGTTTTATAATAACATATATAATAATATAAGATACCTTTAATTTGTGGTAAATGTTCATTTTAAATGGAGGCCTATCACATAAATGAAAGGATTGATTGATGAATTTAAGAACTGAAATTGAAAGGATAAAAAGATGGTCAAACTTAGAAAAAAAATGTTGATGCAGTCTAAACAGGAACACTATTCAGTTATTGGGTCATATTTAGAGTTGTAGATCTTGGATTTAGGTCTATTTTATATGGATGGAAAGGTAAGATATAGGCCTACAACTTTTATATAGAGCACAAGATTTAAAAAGGCCATTTTCAAGTCCAAATTGTAGCAACAACAAAGAAGTCTCCAAGTGCAAAGAACAATTCAGGGGCAACTGTTCAAATCTGGAGAGAGAGAGAGATTAGAGATCAAACTGCCAGAGCTAGATCTACTCCGTCCACCGTTGGATCGTCCTCATTTCTTACTATGTTGTTCATTCCAACCTTCTCGAAACATTGACCGAATGGATCTTCATTCCAATCAACGAGGTGGGAGATATTGATCTCGTAATATTTCTACTGTTCTGGATTTTTATGTGCAGCAGAGTGAATTGGGTTTTTGTTTAAGCTTGATCTTCTTCGTTCGCCGTTGGATCATCACCATTTTTTAGTATGTTGTTCGTCAAAACATACTCTACAGCTTGACCGCACGGATCATCATCCAAGCAATAATCTTGAAGATACTGGCCTCGTAATTCTGTAATTCTCTTCTTCCTTCATGAACAAATCTGAATCTTGTTATTTCTAAGATTATGTTGTGGTTGTTTCTGAGCTTAGGTTACTTCTTAGACTCAGTTTCTCTTCTTAGAATTTGGTATCTGTAGTATTTGTATGCCGCCATAATGTCCTTATGTTCTGCTGTGGATTCTGTTCCAATGGTTACCTCTAACAATGAACAACACAATGAAGTCAAGTCTGGACATATATTAAGATTAGAGCTACAAGATATGTTGAACAGCCATGGGATGAGGATTTCTCAGCATAGAGAAGAAACACTCTAATTCCCAAGCTTTT
Organism: Populus pruinosa; assembly: GCA_026413675.1. Classification (NCBI taxonomy): domain Eukaryota; kingdom Viridiplantae; phylum Streptophyta; class Magnoliopsida; order Malpighiales; family Salicaceae; genus Populus; species Populus pruinosa. Next base: position 8,761,765 of record CM048598.1, read on the forward strand.
AATGTTGTTTCCGAAATGAATCATGTGTTGGGTTCTAAAGTTGATGAGTTGAAGGTAGGGTCTCAGCAACAAGACCAGCTAAACCTTAGCCCCAAATTGAATTTTTTAAATGCTTTGAAGGGTTCTGATGTTGATAACAATGAGGGTAGCAAGAACCTTGGTATTTCTCTAGTTCGTAATCTGCATTTTGCTCCCCCTGCTATGACTGATGGTCGTGTGACAGTAGCTCCTCCACTTGATGTGTTTGAGGATGGCTGCGAACTTTGGAAATCCACCCTAGTTGGTCATTTTGTGGGTCAGAAATTACCATATCCCGTTGTTAATTCTATTGCCAAAAGAATCTGGGGCTCCTACGGCCTATCAGAAGTTTTATCTTCGGATAATGGTTTCTTCCTATTCACTTTTGATTCTGTTGATCATGCCACTAATGTGCTGGAAAGAGCACCATGGCACATGGCAAGCAAACCTTTGGTGCTTAAATGTTGGCAACCGAACATGCAATTTTTGAAAGGTGATTTGGTCAAAGTTCCGGTATGGGTTAGGATACAGTGGCATAGCTTGGGGCATCAGAATACTGGCTACTTTCACAAATCAGTAAATGGAAGACAGCATAGAAATAAACTTCTTTCACTTACAAGGGAGGATGGAGAGGTTGTCGAAGGACATGAGGCAGTTAAATCAAAAGTGATTGCGTACTTCCAGCGTGTGTTAGGAGTGGAACAGATGCCTAAGGTTCTGAATGAGGAAGAGATGGAATCGGCAATTAACTTGAAACTGTCTTCAACGCAACAGCATGTATTAGCACAAGATGTAACAAGGGAGGAGATTAAGCATGCTATGTTTAGTTTGAACAACAAAGCCCCTGGTCCGGATGGATTTAACGCAGGTTTCTTTAAAAGAATGTGGCACATAGTCGGGGAGGACGTAATCAATGCGGTTAGCTCCTTCTTTCAGACTCGGAGAATGCTTAAAGAATTGAATGCTACATCCATTTCCCTTATTCCTAAAGTTGCCAATCCTACGAGGTTGACAGATTTTCGTCCTATATCTTGCTGCAATACCGTGTACAAATGCATCGCTAAGATTCTTGCTGGGAGAATCACAGTTGTTTTGCCATCCTTAGTAGGTCCGTATCAGACTGCTTTTATCTCTGGATGGAGAATCAGCGACAACATTCTTTTGTCTCAGGAACTAATGAAAGGCTATCATAAATCTACGGGACCTGCCCGTTGTGCTATGAAAGTAGATCTGATGAAGGCTTATGACTCGGTTCGATGGGATTTCGTTGACGCTATGTTAAGAAAAATGGGATTCCCTAGAATAGCCATTGATTAGATTATGGTTTGTGTTACATCATGTCAATTCTCTATCAACGTCAATGGTGAGCTTGCAGGTTATTTTCAAGGGGGGAGAGGGCTTCGACAAGGGGATCCACTTTCTCCATATTTGTTTGTCCTATGTATGGAAATCCTTTCGGAGCTATTCTGCAAGATGAGTGCCCACCAAGAAGGACAACATTTCTCATCTTTGTTTTGCTGACGACTTGATGATTTTTAGCAAAGGAGATGTAAACTCAATTCGTATGATCAAAACTGTGCTCACAAAGTTTCAAGATCTATCAGGTCTGTATCCAAATCCAAATAAAAGTGACATCTTCTTAAGCGGTGTGTTAAATGCTGAGAGGGAAGAGATTATTCATGTTCTTGGGTTTGTAGAGGCTGTTTATTGTAAGGGTCTCGTGGATCGAATCACCTATAAAGTTCGACATTGGACTTGTAGAAAACACTATCGTATGCAGGACGAGTACAACTGATTAATTCAGTTTTATTTTCCATCCAGGTCTATTGGGCATCTCTATTCCTCTTACTTGGGCAAGTCATAAAAAGTGTGGAGCAAATTATGAGATCCTTTCTTTGGTCAGGTTCAGATATGAGAACTACTGGGGCTAAAGTGGCTCGGGATCAGGTATGTCTTTCAAAAAAGGAGGGGGGGCTAGGAATAAAAAGGATAGCAGAATGGAACAAGATTGCTTTGTTGAAACACATTTGGAACCTGTGCAATGACTTAGATGACTCAATCAGGTCTACTTGGATGAGATGTAATCTGTTGCGAGGTAGGAATTTCTGGACAATCAAGACGCCACAGAATTGCTCTTGGGCATGGAGAAAGATTCTAAAGCTCAGATCCTTAGCATGGCCAAAGATGAAGTACATCATAGGGGATGGCAGGACAACTTCTCTATGGTTTGACAATTGGCATCCTCACAGCCCGCTCGCCGATTCTTACGGCGATAGATTCATCTATGATTCAGGTATGGAAAAGAACGCGAAGGTGAATATGTTGATTCATAACTCAGAATGGAAAATTCCTACCACTCACGCTATTAACTGGCACCCCATTGTAGAAGCTATTCCTTCCAATTCTAAACCAATGATAGGGCAAAATGATGAGATTGTTTGGCTGGATTCACCAAATCACAGATTCTCGATCAAAATAGCTTGGGAACAACTAAGATTTCATCATACGATGGTCGAATGGCATGACATTGTGTGGTTCAAGAATGCTGTTCCAAGACATTCGTTTCTTCTATGGGTGGCTGTCCAACAGAAACTCACAACTCAAGATAGACTTCATCGATTTGGTATACATGGTCCCAATAGATGCTCACTCTGTCTCCGCAACAACGAAGATCACAACCACTTGTTCTTTGAATGCTCCTATACTAAAGCGATCTGGTGGGATATTTGTGACAGATGCAACATTCCAAGAATGACAAAAGGATGGGATGAATGGATTCGATGGGCCACTGTCACTTGGCATGGCAAAAGTTTCGTCAATTTTTCTCGTAAACTCAGTTTTGCAGCTACAGTGTATCATATCTGGCAAGAAAGGAATGCAAGGACCTTTGCTGGAATATCTAGAACTCAGAATTTGGTCTTTCATCAAATCGAATGTATCATCCGTGATAAGCTTGATTTGATGAGGAACGTTCTACCAACAGATGAAAATAAAAGGATCCAACAAGCTTGGAGGGTTAATAACATAGATTCTTCATTTGATATTTAAGTGGTATTGGTTTCCCTAACGAATCAAGTTAGGTCTTGAGTTTTCAGTTTGGTGGCTAGCATGTAGCCATCTGTTGTTTTACGTTTCTGTTCTCATTGTAAATCTGGGGTATGCCCCTTATAATCTTTGTATCGTTTTCCTCTAATATATACATTAACTTACCAAAAAAAAAAAAACAACAAAGAAGTCTGAATCTGTCCTACAACCCGCGCACTATTTAGTGTGTGGCCCATATCTGGAGTTCTAGAAGTCCAAATGACCTCTATTGTTTTTCATGGAAAGCTGAGACAATTTTTTATAACTTTCATGTTTTCAAGTGTTTCTAATTCTGACGTTATCAATGATGTTTTGGGCAAATAAGAGAAGACAAAGATTGTCATCAAGTCAAGAGTTAGCCACCTACTCATCAATTAGTCATCAAATTAATAGTTGGTAATTTTGGCCTATAAAAGGAGACATTTGTCATGCATTTAGGCATCTTGGTTTCTAGATCAAGATCATGCTTTTGCTTTTTCTCTTTGTATTTTTATAATGTATAAGTTTTAAGTTTTATTTTCATTAATATCTTGTTTATGCCTTTCAATTTCTTTCCTTTATTTAGTTAAGTGGTAGACTTTGTCGTATTGTCATCATTTTTAGAAAATATAGCCGAAGAAGATATTCAATCACTTCATAATGAGAATAATTGTGTAAGGACACTTAGAGATCACATGAATCCCATAAGAACAAGTGCACCATCATGCATAATTTTTCCTCCTAATGCATCTCATTTTAATTTTAAGCCAAACATTATTCATGGCTTAGATTTAGAAAATCCATATTTGCATTTAAGAGAATTTGAGGAGGTCTGCAACACGTATAATGACTCAAATTATAGCATAAATATCATTAGATTAAATCCTTTTTCTTTTTCATTAAAAGATAAAGCTAAAACATGGCTATAAAATTTGAGACCAGGATCCATTCGTGCTTGGGATGAAATGCAACATCAGTTTTTAAAGAAGTTTTTCTCATCACACAAAACAAACTCTTTCAAAAGACAAATCACCACTTTTACTAAAAAATAAGGAGAAACATTGTACCATTATTGGGATAAGTATCGAGACTTACTTAATACTTGGCCTCATCACGGTTTTGAGATATGGAGATTGCTTTCACTTTTTTATGAAGACTTAACACCTAAAGATATAAGCAAATGGTTGAATTGATACGTAATGGAACTTTTGAAGATAAAGAGTCTAATGAAGTAATGGAGTACTTAGACTTGTTAGTTGAAAATGCTCAAAATTAGAACACCGCGGTACATATGAAGCACCAAGTTAAACTCAACCTCATATATCTAGTGGAGGTATGTACAATTTTAGAGAAGATCATGACCTCCAAGCCAAGTTTGCATCTTTAGCTAGAAAAGTTGAGGCACTAGAATTGAAAAAAGTGGTCAATTAAAGTATGTTCAAAACATTGTGTGTTAAATCTGTGAAACCAATAAACACTTACCAATGACTGTCCAACCTTGCCTTCTTTTAAGGAATATCTCTATGAATAAGCCCATGCTTTAAATAGTTTACAAATGACCAACCACAACTCATACTCACAAACATACAAACCTGGTTGGAGAAATAGTTGGAAGAGTGATAATAACAATGGACAAACTTCACAACCACTATTTCAAGCACACTATAATTTCCAAAATTCTTATGGATATGCACCTCCTTATGCTCCACCTCCTATAAGAAATTTTGAGAAATATTGCATGCATTTATTGAAAAGCAAGAGACAATCAACACTCAACTTGCTCAAAGCATAACAAATTTTAACTATACTCTTGTAAAATTCACATCTACTTTCAATTTTCAAGAGAAAGGTAAGTTTCCATCTCAACCACAACAAAATCCCAAGGGGCAATACAATACAAATGCAAGTAGTTCTGGAAGTCAACATATGCATCAAATCAAATAAGTAATCACTCTTTACAATGGTAAGGTTAATGAAAAATCCACTTTTGAACCTTGTGAGAAAGATGATGAGTCAATCTCTAAGGGTAAAGAAGAGGTTGAATCTGAATATTGCAAAGAAAAGATTGATTCCCTACTAGTACTTTCATTTTCTCATGCCATGACCAAATGATTAGTACTTAAAAGTGCATTTTTATCATGGTTTTATATCATCATTTTGCACTTGAAGTATCAATAACTCCTTAACTGAAGCATGTTTTATAATAATATATCTAATAATATAAGATACCTTTAATTTGTGGTAAATAAGGCTGATGGGTTTTGAACAAGTGAAGGATCAATACGCTAATGATTCCTACTTTGCTAATGTGGTTACCGAATGTGCAAAGGGAGCTTGTGATGGGTTCTTTATGCATGAAGGTTACTTGTTCAAAATGGGCAGAATGTGTATTCCTTCAGGTTCATTCGGGAGTTGCTTGTGCGAGAGGCTCATGGTGGTGGTCTTAGTGGTCATTTTGGGGAGAAGAAGACTTATGAGTTGCTGAAAGAACATTTCTTTTGGCCTAGCATGTTACGGGATGTGCACAAGGTGATTGAGAGATGTGCTATTTGCAAGAAAGCTAAGGGTAAGGAGAATGCATATGGGCTGTATATGCCGTTGCCTATTCCAGAGCAACCGTGGATGGATGTTAGCATGGACTTTGTACTGGGGTTACCGAGAACACAGCGTGGAAAGGATTCAATAATGGTTGTGGTTGATCGATTCTCCAAAATGTCCCATTTCATTCCTTGCAACAAAACTGACGATGCTGTACATGTAGCTGATTTGTTCTTTCAAGAGATTGTTCGTTTGCATGGAGTTCCTAAAAGCATTGTCTCTGATCGTGATACAAAGTTCTTAAGCTATTTTTGGAAGACTCTTTGGAGGAAGTTAGGAACGAAGTTACTTTTCAGTACGGCATGTCATCCACAAACTGATGGACAAACTGAGGTAGTAAACCGAACTTTATCTTCTTTGTTACGAGCTGTTATACATAAGAATTTGAAGAGTTGGGATACTTGTTTGCCTATTGTGGCGTTTGCATATAATCGTAGTGTGCATGGGGCTACAAAATTTTCACCATTTGAGGTCGTGTATGGCTTTAATCCTTGTGTTCCTATTGATCTTGTTCATATTCCAATTGATGAGAGGACATCTATGGATGGAATCAGAAAGGTAGAATTGATGAAGAAACTACATGAGCAGGTTCGATTACATATTGAGGAGAAAACAACAAAGTATGCTAAACAAGCTAACAAGGGGCGGAAAATGGTTAGGTTTGAACCTGGTGATCTTGTTTGGATTCATCTTAGTAAGGGCAGATTTCCAAGCAAACGCAAGTCCAAGTTGATGCCAAGAGAAGGTGAATGATAATGCGTATAAGGTAGATCTTCCTGGTGATTACGACTTAACTCCATACTTGGATGATGACGACGATTATGATTTGAGGACAAATCATTATCAACCCGGGGCTGATGATGTGCATCATGGGAATGATAATCCATCTCGTAAAGGTAAATCAAATATGCAAGAGGATTCAGATGGTCCAATGACAAGAGCGAGAGCAAAACAACTGCAAAGGACCTTGACGAGTCAGATTGGAATGATTGAAGCTGCGTCGGAGTTAAAATTTGGCAATCAATTTCAAATTGGTTCAAGGGTGCTTATTTGTCTACAATTGGAGCTTAAAGATGGGAAGAGACCTTAATGGTTCTTTTGATGCTGGACTACTTGAATTTGGGTTGATAATGCAAATAAGTTAAGAAATTGATGCTGTTTACGTCAGAATAGTAGATAAATTTGAACTCGAATTTGAAGTCATCCATTGCATGTGAAAACAAGACTAATCTAGGTGGATTTCAAGTTCAGAATGTGATCTTTCCAGATTGTCCAACCATGATTGCATTGGACTTTTGTGCAAGAAGTTATAGCCATTTTCAATTCGGTCTATTTATGTTTCAATTAAATTCAGAAAATATGTGCTAGTTTAATTTGTCTGGTTACTTTGTCAAAGTCCAAATTTTGGGCTTGATTGTTGTCATGTTGAATTTTTCTAAGTGTGGAGGGATGTTCCATTATAAATATGGCATCAGAATATGTAATAAAAAAAAACTTTTGGCCAATATTTGAACTTAATTCCGAGAATTAAGAGTTATTCTTCCAAATTGATTTGTGAAGAACCCTACCTAACTTATCACTCTTCAATCACAAAGAGTGTGGCGTCAAAATCCTAGATTGATCTTTGTGGTGTCCAGATCGACTTATCAAAGTATCACTCTAGTCTATCCTCCATTTTATTTACCTTAAAAATACTATAATCCAGCCTAAACACCAAAAGAAAGACAACACAACTAGACCCATCCTTCATCCATTTTCGTCAGATTCATTGTTGCTGATTTTGAATCATTTATGGCACAACATAAATAATGTAATAATCCAATATGCAACTCACAATCATATGTTAAGATAATAATATAATAGACCTTAGTTGTTACCTTTAACAAAAGAACATAAATAATGTAATAATCCAATATGCAACTCACAATCATATGTTAAGATAATAATATAATAGACCTTAGTTGTTACCTTTAACAAAAGAACATAAATAATGTAATAATCCAATATGCAACTCACAATCATATGTTAAAGTGTGTGTGTGTGTAAATTAAGGTTTAAGAATAGATGTTAAATAAGTATAGGAGTAGAATTAAGTGATAACAATGCAAAAGTTTGTAAACCTGAATATTTCAAGAAGTATTATAATAGACCTTGTTAAAAATGGTTACTAAGATGCGTCTCAAAAGTCACTTTAACAAAAGAGCTCCTTTACTCTCCATCCTAGTAACAACAATTATGCAAATACTTTATGAAATGAAAAATAATTTTTTTTATGAACTACTACCCTCTCCCCCCAACCAAAACGACACATTGTCCTCAATGTTCTAAGGTAGAAAGATAGAGTATAGAAGATATCACCTGAAATAATGAACACTAACAAATTTAAAACACAGTGAAACAAAAATAAAAAAACATAATAATAAAACCAAAAGACACAAAAATTCACAAATGAAGGCTCAAATCCAATCTTAACTTTGAACGACTTTCCTTAGTTGACCAATTTATGTGACTCATGGAGGGATCAATTACAGGAATGTAGGATTGTAGTTGGTCAATTAATTGTTTAGAAGTAGCAGTAGAGATTATGATTTTTCATGCAAAAGATGTTAGAAATTTCTGTTCCACAACTTATCATAATAACCCTTAACATTTAACAAACCTAGGGGTTTATGGTCAATGTGAAGTTGAGGCCAAGAGGAAATATGAAAGATCTCTTCCAATGTACCTAAACCACCTAGTAAAGCAATGAAGGCATCAACATGGTTAAACATTGCATTCATTCGAGCCGACATTATGGAGACCTGAAGTTTCTCTCCAATTGTTTTTCAAATGATGTCCGCTTGTGCTAAAGTTTCAGGGACGACCCCCAAAACTTGACTACCTCCTAAAAATATAGCTATTGACACACCTCCCTTTAACCCAAGACTGCCTCCCCCATACACTAAATGAATCTTTCTCTCAGCTAGCACCTGACCAAGATGATTTGCTGATTCTAAAAACTCCTTTTCTTTTCTAGGACTAGATCCAGCGAAAACACAAATATTTCTTATCTGATGACTTGAGAAACTTGCCATTTCTACACACTTATATATTTGTTGAATAAATGGGTTGAGTAGAAATGAAAGGAAGGAAGAGAGGGTTTTATAGATGAGAAATTAGAAAGGCAATCATAACACCTATATGTAGGCTAGCTGGAGTCTCCAACTCTCTCTCTCTCTCTTTATTTATTTATTTATTTATGATTAGTACTTAAAAGTGCATTTTTATCATGGTTTTATATCATCATTTTGCACTTGAAGTATCAATAACTCCTTAACTAAAGCATGTTTTATAATAATATATCTAATAATATAAGATACCTTTAATTTATGGTGAATGTTCATTTTAAATGCAGACCTATCACATAAATGAAAGGATTGATTGATGACTTTAAGAACTTAAATTGCAAGGGCAAAGAGATGGCCAAACTTAGAAAAGAGATGTCGGTGCGATCCAAACCGGAACACTGTTCGGTAATTGGGTCATATCTGGAGCTATATATCTCAGATTTAGGTCCAATTTATATGGATGGAAAGGTAAGACATAGGCCTACAACTTTCATATGGAGCCCAAGATCTAAAAAGGCCATTATCAAATCCAAATTGTAGCAACAACAAAGAAGCCCAAATCTGTCTTCCAGCCCGAGCACTGTTCGGTATTTTGGCCATATCTGGAGTTCTAGAAGTCCAAATGAGCTGAATGTTTTACACAAGAAAGCTGACACAATTGTCTACAACTTTCATGTGTTCGACTGGCTGCAATTGTGATGGTAGCAATGATGTTTTATGCAGACAAGAGAAGATATGGATTGTCACCAAGTCAAGAGTTGGCCACCCACTTATCAATTAGTGATCAAATCAATAGTTCCCAATTTTGGCCTATAAAAGGAGGCATTTGCCATGCATTTAGGCATCTTGGTGTTCAAATCAAGATCATGCTCTTCCTTTCTCTCTTTGTATTTTTTGTAATGTTTATACTTTGCTTTCATTAATATGAAGTTTATGGTTTTCATTTCCTTTCCTTTACTTAGTTAGCTTTTATGTTCTTATTTTGTTTATCTATTTTTCTTTCTTTCATTATGTCTAGCTAAATTAATTATGTTCAGGTGAAAAGGTTACACTAATAAGTATAATGTAAACTTAATATGAACTTTAATGTTTGATACTAACATGTTTTATATTTGTTATCTTGTTGACTCTTTAATACTTTGCTTGTTAAATGACTAATCTTGATTTATGTTGTATAACACTTGGTACAACAAATGCTTGGCTCTTTCATAGTTCATATTGTATGGTATAACCGACATCTGAGCTATGAAAGGAACTTGATTTGTTGTTAACATAAGTTATAATCATGAATGCTTGACGAGATTTACAAGTATTAGCATTAATCGAATAAGATGACTAATGTAATAATGTTAACAATCTATAATTTGATTGGAACTTTCTTTATGTGTGGTTTCCAATTCAATAATAAGAGTTTATATTATACTTGTTTGACATACCATTAGTGGAATCTCTAACCTTGACAATTTGTTATTATCATTATTTAATCGTTACATTAATATTTCTTCTCAAAGTTCTCATCATCATCATCATCTTCATCTTCTCCTTCTTTTTCTTTATTATTATTGTTGTTGTTGTTGTTGTTGTTGTTGTTGTTGTATTATTGTCATTTATAATTTGTACAATTAACCTCCTTGTGGTTTGACCTCGGTCTTGCCGGGTTATTTATTACTTCGACACTCCTGCACTTGGGAGAAGACATCAACCTTTTCATTGTGTCAGGAGAGCATAAGGAGGTGCATATCCATGATAATTTTAGAAATTATGGTGTGCTTGAAATGGTGGTTATGAAGTTTGTGCATTGTTTTTCTCACTCTTCCACCTGAAATTTGGGTGATTTCTCCAACTAGGGTTGTATGTTTGTGAGTATGGGTTGTGGTTGGGTCTTTGGAAACTATTTAAAGCATGAGCTTGTTCATGGAGACATTCCTTAAAAGAAGGCAAGGTTGGACAATCGTTGGTTGAGGGTTCATTTGTTTCACATATTTGACACACAATGTTTTCAACAGATTTTAATTGACCACTCTTTGTCAATTCTAGTGCCTCGACTTTTCTAGCTAAAGATGCAAACTTGACTTGAAGGTCATGATCTTCCCTAAGGTTATACATACCTCCACTAGATGTATGAGATTGAATTTTACTCGTGTCTCATAAGTACCCGGGCTGCCCTAATTTTGAGCATTTTCAGCTAACAAGTCTAAGTACTCCATTAACTTTGAGAACAACAACAATAGTACTTGCCCTCATCATGGTTTTGAAACATGGAGATTGGTTTCACATTTCTATGAAGGGTTAACACCTAAAGATAGGCAAATAGTTGAATTGATGTGCAATGAAACTTTTAAAGATAAAGACCCTGATGAAGCAATCGAGTACTTAGACTTATTAGCTGAAAATGCTCAAAATTAGGACACCGCAAGTACTTATAAGGCACCGAGTAAAACTCAACCTCATACATCTAGTGGAGGTATGTACAACTTTAGGGAAGATCATGACCTTCAAGCCAAGTTTGCATCCTTAGTTAAAAAAGTCGAGGCACTAGAATTGAAAAAGAGTAGTCAATTAAAATCTATTGAAAACATTGTGTGTCAAATTTGTGAAACAAATGAACACTCAACCCATGATTGTCCAACCTTGCCTTCTTTTAAGGAATGTCTCCATGAACAAGCTCATGCTTTAAATAGTTTCGAAAGACCTAACCACAACCCATACTCACAAACATACAACCCTGGTTGGAGAAATCACCCAAATTTTAATTGGAAGAGTGAGAACACCAATGCACAAACTTAACAACCACCATTTCAAGCACACCACAATTTCCAAAATTCTCATGGATATGCACCTCCTTATGCTCCACCTCCTAGAAGAAATCTTGAGGAAACATTGAAAAGCAAGAGATAATTAATACTCAACTTGCTCAAAATATGACAGATTTTATAGATACTCTTGCAAAATTAACATCTACTCTTAGTTTCCAAGAGAAGGGTAAGTTTCCATCTCAACCACAATAAAATTCTAAGGGGTAATACAATGCAAATACAAGTAGTTCTGAAAGCCAACACATGGATCAAGTCAAATCAGTCACTTATCTGCGCAGGGGTAAGGTTATTGAAAAACCCTCACTTGAACCTTATGAGAAAGATGATGAGTCAATCTCTGAGGGTAAGGAAGGGGTTGAATCTGAAAATTACAAAGAAACGATCGATTCACCATCAGCACTTCCATTTCCTCATGCCATGACCAAACAAAGGAAAATCAATCACAACTCTGAAATTTTTGAAACTTTCAAACAGGTAAGAATCAATATACCTTTGTTGGATGCTATTAAACACTTTCTTTCCTATGCTAAATTTTTCAAAGATCTATGCACTGTGAAGAGGAAACTGAATGTGAAAAAGAAAGTCTTTTTAGCAGAACAAGTAAGTGTCATTCTTCAGAACAACAATGTTTTGAAATATAAAGACCCTGGTTGTCCTACAATTTCTTGCTTTATTGGATAACAAAAAATTGAAAGAGCCTTACCTGATCTTGGTGCTAGTGTGAATTTACTTCCATATTCAGTTTTTCAGCGTCTCAATCTAGGTGAGTTAAAACCAACTTCTATATCTCTTTTACTTGCCGATAGATTTGTTAAAGTGTCTAGAGGAATAATTGAAGATATGTTAGTGACACGACCAAAAGTTGATGTCTTCTCCCAAGTGTAGGAGTGTCGAAGTAATAAATAACCCGACAAGACCGGGGTCGAACCACAGGGAGGTTAATTGTACAAATTATAAATAACAATAATACAACAATAATAACAACAACAACAACAACAACAACAACAACAACAATAATACTAGTAATAATAATAATAATAATAATAATAATAATAATAATAATAATAATAAAGAAAAAGAAGGAGAAGAAGAAGAAGAAGATGAGAACTTTGAGATGGAATATTAATATAACGATTAAACAATGATAATAACAAATGTCAAGGTTAGAGATTCCACTAATGGTAATCCACTAATGGTATGTCAAACAAATATAATGTAAACTCTTATTATTCAATTGGAAACCACACATAAAGGAGGTTCCAATCAGATTATAGATTGTTAACAGTATTACATTAGTCATCTTATTCGATTAATGCTAATACTTGTAAATCTCGTCAAGCATTCATGATTATAACGTATGTTAACAACAAATCAAGTTCCTTTCATAGCTTAGGTGTCGGTTATACCATACAGTATGAACTATGAAAGTGCCAAGAATTTGTTATACCAAGTGTTATACAACATAAATCAAGATTAGTTATTTAACAAGCAAAGTATTAAAGAGTGAATAAGATAACAAATATAAACATGTTAGTATCAAACATTAAAGTCCATATTAAGTTTACATTATACTTATTGTTACACCATTAGTGTAACCTTTTCACTTTGACATAATTAACTTAGCTAAACATAATGAAAGAAAGAAAAATAGATAAACAAACTAAGAACATAAATAAGATAAGAGTTAACTAAGGAAAGGAAAGGAAATGTAAGGCATAAACTTAATATTAATGAAAGCAAAGCATAAGCAATACAAAAAATACAAAGAGAGAAAGCAAAAGCATAATCTTGATTTGAACACCAAGATGCCTAAATGCATGGCAAATGCCTCATTTTATAGGCTAAAATTAGAAACTATTGATTTGATGACTAATTGATGAGTGGGTGGCCAACTCTTGACATGGTGACAATCCTTATCTTCTCTTGTTTGCCTAAAACGTCATTGATAACGTAAAAATTAGAACCACTCAAAAACCTTAAAGTTGCAGGCCATTGTGTCAGCTATCTTGTGTAAAACATTTAGCTCATTTGGACTTCTAGAACTCTAGATATGGCCAAAATACTGAACAGTGCTCGGGTTGGAGGAGAGATTCGGGCTTCTTTGTTGTTGCTACAATTTGGACTTGAAAATGACCTTTTTAGATCTTGGGCTCCATATGAAAGTTGTTGGCCTATGTCTTACCTTTCCATCAATATAAACGGGACCTAAATCTGAGATCTATAGCTCTAGATATGACCCAATTACCGAACACTATTCCGGTTTGGATTGCACCGATATTTCTTTTCTAAGTTTGGTCATCTCTTTGCCCTTGCAATTTAAGTTCTTCAAGTCATCAATCAATCCTTTTTTTTATGTGATAGGCCTGCATTTAAAATGAACATTCACCATAAATTAAAGGTATCTTATATTATTAGATATATTATTATAAAACATGCTTTAATTAAGGAGTTATTGATACTTCAAGTGCAAAATGATGATATAAAACCATGATAAAAATGTACTTTTAAGTACTAATCACACCCCCCAACCAGCTTATTACTAATCCCTAGTAATTAAAGCGATAAAATAGAAAAACAATTTGCAAATTCCACAAAGGAATGTATTCATCATTTAACTTCCATTAATCTATCTGCTGAATACCTCTTAAAAAGATATTAATAAACCTTTCTTTTGTGCTCAATGTATCAACACATAATTATGGGGCTTTTCTTGGAAGAAAACAAAATTTTTGTTATAATATTTAAGGTTAACTTCCATGGGTTGGGATTATTATTTTTTTCTTTCTTCCTTTTTTTTAAATGTATATACATATAATTTAAAAACATCATGTATCTTTAACCCATGTAACAAGCTTTCAGCTAATGTCTCCCAAACACCCTTACGAGCTTAGTAACTCAGGTCGCAGATACTGATGTGTAGATAGTGCAATGTTTGATTCGCTTAAGCTTTTCTCCTCAACCCATGTAACAAGCGTTGGGCCAATAGCTCCCAAGTCAATTGACTTTAGGGTATTAGATGTTAAAACACCCATTCGAGCTTAATTGCTTAGGTTAGGAAGGCTAAGAAACCAAACTTATCTATATTTTTATTATCATCATTTTTTTTCTTTTTTCTTTTTTCCTTTTTTTCTTAGTTATATACAATTTCTTTCCCTTAGTACAAAAGAACATAAATAATGTAATAATCCAATATACAACCCAGAATCATATGTGAAAGTGTGTGTGTGTAAATTAAGGTTTAAGAATACTTGCTAAATAAGTATATGAGCAGAATTAAGTGATAACAATGCGAGAGTTTGTAAACCTGAATATTTCAAGAAGTATTATAATAAACCTTGTTAAGAGTGGTTACTAAGATGCGTCTCAAGAGTCACTTTAATAAAAGAGCTCCTTTACTCTGCCATCCAAGTAACAACAATTATGCAGATGCTTTATGAAATGAAAAATAATTTTTTTTTCATCAACTACTACCCTTTCCCCCCAATCAAAACGAGACATTGTCCTTAATGTTCTAAGGTAGAAAGATAGAGTATAAAAGATATCACCTGAAATAACAAACATTGGCAAACCTGAAACACACTAAAACAAAAATAAGAAATAACAAAACACAATAATAAAACCAAAAGACACAAAAATTCACAAATGAAGGCTCAAATCCAATGTAAACTTTTTACGGCTTTCCTTAGATGACCAATTTATGCGACTCATGGAAGGATCAATCACAGGAATGAAAGATTGTAGTTGGTCAATCAATTGTTCAGCAGTAGCAGCAGAGATTATGATTTGTAGTGCAGAAGTTGTTCGAAATTCCTGTCCCACAGCATGATCAAGAAAAGACAACAACTTATCATAATAAGCATTAACATTTAACAAATCTATGCGTTTATGGTGAATGTGCAGTTGAGCCCAAGAGGAAATATGAAAGATCTCTTCCAATGTGCCTAGACAACCTCGTAAAGCAATGAAGACATCAGCATGGTTAAACATTGCATTCATTTGAGCCGATATTGTGGAGACCTGAAGTTCCTCTCCAATTGTTATTTCAATGATGTCCCCTTGTACTAAAGCTTCGGGGACGACCCCCCAAACTTGACTACCTCCTAAAAATGCAGCTATTGACACACCTCCCATTAACCCAAGACTGCCTCCCCCATACACTAAATGAATCTTTCTCTCAGCTAGCACTTGATCAAGATGATTTGTTGATTCTAAAAACTCCTTTTCTATCTCAGGACTAGATCCACCGAAAACACAAATATTTCTTATATGATGACTTGAGAAACTTGCCATTTCTACACACTTATGTATTTGTTGAATGTATGGGTTGAGTAGAAATGAAAGGAAGAAAGAGAGGGTTTTATAGATGAGAAATTAGAAAGGCAATCATAACACCTATATGTAGGTCAGCTGGAGTCTCACACTATCTCTCTCTCTTTTTATTTATTTACTTTTGAAAAAACATGTATATGTATAGGTAGTTGTGATTGTGGCTCACATCTTCCCTTGGTTTTACGTCCAAGAATAGCTTAAACACCTTTTATGGGTCGGGGATAGGCTTCCCATCCAGTTTTCTTAAAAACTGGCAAATAGGGTCTTTTTTAGTAAGATTCCCAAGACTAAGTCGATTATGTTCTTTATGAAATAGTGGTCATAAATTATGAATTACACGATGCACATCTCCACTGGGATGCATCTCAAAAGTCAATAAAAGATTATCTAAAGACTCCTTAATCAATTGTATTTTATCTTCACGGTCTATAAATATCATTCCTAAAGAACGACATTATGTATTACAAGTCCATCTAACACATCAATGATAGACTTTCAGTCGTTTTGCACGAAGTTTCTTTGCAAAAGTGCTTTTACCTATTCCAGGCATGTGTTAAATGAAGGAGTTAGAGGACTTTCCTGATAATCGGACCTTTGCTTCAATCAACCAACGGAAATCTTCAGGACTTCCATGATTCATTAACAATCTCAATCTTGCACGGTAAATTTTTATAATCACATTCTGAGGCAGAGCGGGGAAATACTTTTTTAATTTTTAAAGATTAGTGTCCATTTTCAAATGAGAATTGGAAGAGAGATTCAAAGAATTGCACAAATATATACACATATATCAGTTATTGTGGGAAACTGAAAGAACCGACTTAAGTCACGGAGTACCGTTATCTGTTATTTGACCGGGGTGAGAGAAACTAGCAAAAATAAAAAAATAAAAATCAATCTTTATATACTGGATCACCCAATTCAATAGAGTCATGTTCAACTGAAAAATTATCAAAGTAAACTTTCAAACGATGTCCATTTACCTTGAAAACATTGCCATTTGTTGGATTCTCGATGTCATAGGCCTCATATGGATACACATGTTTCACAATAAAAGGACCGCTCCATCTTGATCTTAATTTTCCAGGAAATAAATGCAGTCGAGAATTATAAAGCAAGACTTTTTAACCAACATTGAATGTTTTTCATAGTATTTTCTTGTCATGAAACTCTTTAATTCTTGCTTTATGAATTCTTGAAGTTTCATATGCATCATTTCTTATTTCCTCAAGCTCATTTATTTGTAATTTTTGCAGTTGACTAGCATCATCCAGATTTGAATTTGAAAGCTTTAATAGCCCAATAATGATGCGGATTAGCCTAACACCAAGCGTAATCATGCCAACAACCCATTGGAGGTGCCAATTGGGCCAATCACAAGAGTTAGGGCTAAGAAGCATTGAATGGGCTTGTTCAGAATATATGGAACAAAATGGACCTAGAGGGGCTTGGGACATTTAAGGAGCATGAAGGACAGCCTTTAATTCATTTAGTTCAGGTCCAAGAAGAGCCCAATTCATGTGGAACAAGGGGTTGATGTGTCCACCAACACTTATTATGGCTCGAGGGACTCCAAATCGACTTAAAATATTTTCTTTCAAAAACTTTATCATTGTTTTGTGATCATTGTTTTGACTTGGAATTGCCTCTATCCATTTTGAAACATAATCTACTGCGACTAATATGTATAAGAAACCAAATGATGGAGGGAATGGACCCATGAAATCTATACCCCAATCATCAAAGATCTCAATGACAATAATAGGATTTAAAGGCATCATGTGACGTTTTGAAATAGATCCCAACTTTTAACAATTTTCACAAGACTTGCAGAGTGCATGTGAGTCTTTGAACATGGTGGGCCAGTAAAATCCACTTTGTAAGATTTTTATAGCTGTCTTTTTTTATGAGAAATAACTTCCACACGCTTCAGAATGACAGTTTAATGACACTACTTACCTCATTGTCGAGAATGAATCATTGAAATATTTGATTACGATAATATTTGAATTAGTTTGGGTCATCACAATAAAAGCTCTTCACTTCGTTCAAAAACTTTTCTTTATCTTGGGTATTCCAATCAGCTGGCAAATCTCCTAAAGCAAGGAAATTGATATTTTTATCATACCAAGGCATTGCACTAAGAGAAAGTAAGGATTCGTTAGGAAAGTAATCATCGATTGGTGTGATGTCAGATGTCGAATTTGTTGTCACTATTGAGAAAAGATTCGCATCAACATTTTCAGTGCGTTTTTCATCCGTGATTTCTTCCTCAAAATAAATCATTTGCAAATCTTCAGATTCATCTAATTCATTTTGACTTAAAGTAGATTCAAGTCGATCATAAACTAATTCGTCAATATGATCTACTTCATGTAAATCATTATCATCTCCAAGTTGCTTACAAAATGTTGAAAATATTCATCTCCAATATCATGTTTCCAAATGATAGCTTCATCAGTCCATTCTTATAATTAATCGACTTGTACTAACACATCTTCAATTATTCCTCTAGGCACTTTTATAGATCTATCGGTAAGTAAAAGAGATATAGGAGTTCGTTTTAACTCACCTAGATTGAGACTCTGAAAAACTGAATATGGAAGTAAATTCACACTAGCGCCAAGATCAAGTAAGGCTTTTTCAATTTTATGTTCTTCAATAAAGAAAGAAATTGTAGGACAACCAGGGTCTTTATATTTCAAAGCATTATTGTTTTGAAGAATGTCACTTATTTGTTCAGCTAGAAAGGCTTTCTTTTTCACATTCAGTTTCCTCTTCACAATGCATAGATCTTTCAAAAATTTAGCATTGGAAGGAACCTATTTAATAGCATCCAGCAAAGGTATATTGAATCTTACCTATTTGAAAATTTCAAAAATTTCAAAGTTGTGATTGACATTCCTTTGTTTATTCATGGCATGAGGAAATGGAAGTGTTGGCGGTGAATCAGTCGTTTCTTTGCAATTTTCAGATTCAACCCCTTCCTTACCCTCAGAGATTGACTCATCATCTTTCTCATAAGGTTCAAGAGTGGGTTTTTCAATAACCTTACCACTGCGCAGATTAGTGACTAATTTGACTTGATCCATATATTGGCTTCTGGAACTACTTGCATTTGCATTGTATTGCCGCTTGAGATTTTGTTGTGGTTGAGATGAAAACTTACCTTTCTCTTAGAAACTAAGAGCAAATGTTAACTGTGCTAGAGTATTTTTAAAATCTGTCATATTTTGAGCATGTTGAGTATTGATTATCTCTTGCTTTTCAATGAATGCATGCAGTGTTTCCACAAGATTTCTTGTAGGAGGTGGAGCATAAGGAGGTGCATATCCATGAGAATTTTGGAAATTATGGTGTGCTTGAAACGATGGTTGTGAAGTTTGTGCGTTGTTGTTCTCACTCTTCCAACTAAAATTTGGTGATTTCTCCAACCAGGGTTGTATGTTTGGGAGTATGGGTTGTGGTTGGCCTTTTGGAAACTATTTAAAGCATCGGATTGCTCATGGAGACATTTCTTAAAAGAAGGCAAGGTTGGACAATCGTTGGTTGAGGGTTCATTTGTTTTACAGATTTGACACACAATGTTTTCAACATATTTTAATTGACCACTCTTTTTCAATTCTAGTGCCTCGACTTTTCTAGCTAAAGATGCAAACTTGGTTTGAAGGTCATGATCTTCCTTAAGGTTGTACATACCTTCACTAGATGTATGAGGTTGAGTTTTACTCGGTGCCTCATAAGTACCCACGGTGTCCTAATTTTGAGCATTTTCAGCTAACAAGTCGAAGTACTCCATTGCTTCATCAGGGTCTTTATCTTCAAAAGTTCCATTGCATATGAATTCAACTATTTGCCTATCTTTAGGTGTTAACCCTTCATAGAAATGTGAAACCAATCTCCATGTTTCAAAACCATGATGAGGGCAAGTACTAAACAAGTCTCGATACCTATCCCAACATTGGTAAAATGTTTCTCCTGGTTTTTGAGTGAAAGTAGTGATTTGTCTTTTGAAAGAGTTTGTTCTATGAGATGGGAAAAACTTCTTCAAAAACTGTTGTTGCATTTCATCCCATGCACGAATGGATCTTGGTCTCAAATTTTGTAGCCATGTTTTATCTTTATGTTTTAATGAAAAAGGAAAAAGCTTTAATCTAATGGTGGTCATACTACAATTTAAATTATTATGTGTTGCAAACCTCCTCAAATTTCCTTAAATGCAAGTATGGATTTTCCAATTCTTAGTCATGAAAAGAAGGTAAAAGTTGAATAATGCCTGGTTTAAAATTAAAATGAGATCCCTGGGGAGGAAAAGCTATGCATGATGGTGCACTTGTTCTTGTGGGATTTTTCTGGTATCTAAGTGTTCTAGCACGGTTATTCTCATTATGAAGTGATTGATTATCTTCTTCGGCCATATTTTCTGAAAATGATGAGGATACCCTACAAAGTCTACCACTTGATGTACGTGACCACTCTCTCATGCACGTGTAGGAATAGAATAAAAGAAAAAAGAAAACAAAAGAAGAAGAAACAAGAGAAAAGAAACAAAGTTATATACAAGAAAAGTGAAAAGAGAAAATAAAATAAATATTATAATTTATACAAAAACTTACCTCCCCAGCAACGGCGCCAAAAACTTGACACGACCAAAAGTTGATGTCTTCTCCCAAGTGTAGGAGTGTCGAAGTAATAAATAATCTGGCAAGACCGGGGTCGAACCATATGGAGATTAATTGTACAAATTATAAATAACAACAACAACAACAACAACAACAACAACAACAACAATAATAATAATAATAATAATAATAATAATAATAATAATAATAGTAGCAACAGCAGCAGCAGCAGCAGCAGCAGCAGCAGCAGCAGTAGTAGTAGTAGTAGTAATGATGATGATGATGATAATGATAAAGAAAAAGAAGGAGACGAAGTAGAAGAAGATGAGAACTTTGAGAAGTAATATTAATGTAACGATTGAACAATGATAATAACAAATGTCAAGGTTAGAGATTCCACTAATGGTATGTCAAACAAGTATAATATAAACTCTTATTATTCAATTGGAAACCACACATAAAGGAGGTTCCAATCAGATTATAGATTGTTAATATGATTATATTAGTCATCTTATTCGATTAATGCTAATACTTGTAAATCTCGTCAAGCATTCATGATTATAACTTATGTTAACAACAAATCAAATTCCTTTCATAGTTCAGGTGTCGGTTATACCATACAGTATAGGCAATGAAAGTGCCAAGCATTTGTTGTACCTAGTGTTATACAACATAAATCAAGATGAGTCATTTAACAAGCAAAGTATTAAAGAGTGAACAAGATAACAAATACAAAACATGTTAGTATCAAACATTAAAGTCCATATTGAGTTTACACTATACTTATTCTTAGACCATTAGTGTAACCTTTTCACCTTAACATAATAAACATAGCTAGACATAATGAAAGAAAGAAAAATAAAGAAACAAAATAAGAACATAAATAAGATAAGAGTTAACAAAGCAAAGAAAAGGAATTGGAAGGCATAAACTTGATATTAAGAAAAGTAAAGCATAAACATTACAAAAAATACAAAGAGAGAAAGGAAGAGCATGATCTTGATCTGGAAACCAAGATGCCTAAATGCATGGCAAATGCCTCCTTTTATAGGTCAAAATTAGGAACTATTGATTTGATGACTAATTGATAAGTGGGTGGCCAACTCTTGACTTGGTGACAATTCTTATCTTCTCTTGTCTGCCCAAAACATTATTGATAACGTCAAAATTAGAGCCAGTCAAAACATGAAAGTTGTATGCAATTGTGTCAGCTATCTTGTGTAAAACATTTAGCTCATTTGGACTTCTAGAACTCCAGATATGGCCAAAATACTGAATAGTGCTCGAGCTCGAGGACAGATTCGAGCTTCTTTGTTATTGCTATAATTTGGACTTGAAAATAGCCTTTTTAGATCTTGGGCTCCATATGCAAGTTGTAGACCTCTGTCTTACCTTTCCATCCATATGTAGTGGACCTAAATCTGAGATCTATAGTTTCAGCTATGACCCAATTACCAAACAGTGTTCCGGTTTGGATTGCACCGAAATCTCTTTTCTAAGTTTGGCCATCTCTTTGCCCTTGCAATTTAAGTTCTTCAAGTAATCAATCAATCCTTTTGTTTATGTGATAGGCCTGCATTTAAAATGAACATTTACCATAAATTAAAGGTATCTTATATTATTAGATATATTATTATAAAAGATGCTTTAATTAAAGAGTTATTGATACTTCAAGTGCAAAATGATGAGATAAAACCATGATAAAAATGCACTTTTAAGTACTAATCAGTTAGTACAAGTCGATAAATTCATTTATCCTATGAATTTTATTGTCTTGGGCACACAACCTATTGAAACAAGTAATTCATTTCCTGTTATTTTAGGATATCCCTTTCTTGCAACCTCTAACACATTGATTAATTGTAGGAATGGACTGATGAAGCTATCATTTGAAAACATGACATTGGAGATGAATATTTTCAACATTTGCAAGCAACCTGGATAAGATAATGATTTACAAGAAGTAGATCATATTGACGAATTAGTTTATAATCAACTTGAATCTCCTTTAAGTAAAAATGAGTTAGGTGAATTTGAAGATTTGCAAATGATTTATTCTAAGGAAGAAATCAAGGATGAAACAAGCACCGAAAATGTTGATGTGAATCTTTTGTCAACAGTGACAACAAATTTGACATTTGACATCACACTAATCGATAATTACTTTCCTAATGAATCCTTACTTTCTCTTAGTGCAATGCCTTGGTATGATAAAAATATCAATTTCCTTGCTTTAGGAGATTTGCCAGCTGATTGGAGTACTCAAGACAAAGAAAAGTTTTTGAACGAAGTGAAGAATTTTTATTGTGATGACCCTAACTTATTCAAATATTGTCCTAATCAAATATTTCAAAGATTCATTCCTAACAATGAGGTAAGTAGTGTCATTAAACTTTATCATTCTGAAGCATGTGAAAGTTATTTCTCGTCAAAAAAGACAACTACAAAAATCTTTCAAAATGGATTTTATTGGCCCACCATGTTCAAGGACACACATGCATTCTGCAAAACTTGTGAAAAATATCAAAAAGTTGATACTCGTCAAAAAGTTTTGTTTTATAATTCTCAACTCTATGCATTCCCTAGAGAGCTAAGACCAAGATGGAGCAATTCTTATGGGGTTTGTGATATTGAGAATTCAATGAATGACAATGATTTTAAGGAAAATGGACATCGTTTGAAAGCTTACTTT
Source organism: Populus pruinosa (assembly GCA_026413675.1). NCBI lineage: Eukaryota > Viridiplantae > Streptophyta > Magnoliopsida > Malpighiales > Salicaceae > Populus > Populus pruinosa. The sequence goes on from CM048598.1 coordinate 8,785,010, forward strand.
GATAATTTTCCTAATGAAAATGAATCAACTGGTTGAAATGATCTTGTAGATTAAGGCTGATTATTTTGTTTTTCTCACATTGTTTTTGTGTTTCTTTTTAAGTGATTTTTGCTAGTTTCTCTCACCCCGGTCAAATGGCCAACAACGATACTTCGTGACTTAAGTCGGTTCTTTCAATTTACCACAATAAGTGATATTTGTGTATATATTTAAGCAATTCTTTGAATCTCTCTTCCAATTCTCGTTTGAAAATGGACACTAATCTTGGAAAATTAAAAAAGTATTTTCCTACTCTGCCTCAGAATGCGATTACAAAAATTTATCGTACTAGATGTGCAAGATTGAGATTGCTAATGAATCATGGAATTCCTGAAGATAATCACTGGTTGATTGAAACAAAGGTGCTTGTTAAGAGAAAGATTCATTTAGTGTATGGGGAGGCATTCTTGGGTTAATGGGAGGTGTGTCAATAGCTGTATTTTTAGGAGGTAGTCAAGTTTTGGGGGTCGTCCCTGAAGCTTTAGCACAAGGGGACATCATTGGAAAAACAATTGGAGAGGAACTTCCGGTCTCCATAATGTCGGCTCGAATAAATACAATGTTTAACCATACTGATGATGCCTTCATTGCTTTACCAGGTGGTCTAGGCACATTGGAAGAGATCTTTCATATTTCCTCTTGGGCTCAACTGCACATTCACCATAAACCCATAGGTTTGTTAAATGTTAATGGTTATTATGATAAGTTGTTGTCTTTTTTTGATCATGCTGTGGAACAGGAATTTCTAACATCTTCTGCACGACAAATCATAATCTCTGCTGCTACTGCTGAATAATTAATTGACCAACTACAATCCTACATTCCTATAATTAACCCTCCATAAGTCGTATAAATTGGTCAATTAAGGAAAGCCGTAAAAAGTTTAGATTGGATTTGAGCCTTTATTTGTGAATTTTTGTATCTTTTGGTTTTATTATTGTGTTTTGTTATTTCTTATTTTTGTTTCAGTGTGTTTTAGGTTTGTTAGTATTCGTTATTTTAGGTGATATCTTACATACTCTATCTTTCTACCATAAAGCATGTGCATAATTGTTGTTATTAGGATGACAGAGTAAAGGAGCTTTTTTGTTAAAGTGACTCTTGAAACGCATCTTAGAAACCATTCTTAACAAGGTCTATTATAATACTTCTTGAAATATTCAGGTTTACAAACTCTCGCATTGTTATCACTTAGTTCTGCTCATATACTTATTTAACATGTATTCTTAAACCTTAATTTACACACACACACATACTTTAACATATGATTGTGGGTTGCATATTGGATTATTACATTACTTATATTCTTTTGTTAAAGGTAACAACTAAGGGAAAGGGATTATATATAATTAAAAAAAATGATAATAATAAAAATATAGATAAGTTTGGTTTCGTAGCCTCCCTAACCTAAGCAATTAAGCCTCAAGGGGTGTTTTAACAACTAATACCCTAAAGTCAACTGACTTGGGAACTATTAGCTTAATGCTTGTTACATGGGTTGAGGAGAAAAGCTTAAGGGAATCAAACATTGCACTATCTACATATCAGTATCTACGACCCGAGTTACTAAGCTCGTAGGGGTGTCTTAACACCTAATGCCCTAAAACCAACTGGTCTGGGAGTCATTAGCTGAAAGGTCGTTACATGGGTTAAAGATGCAAGATGTTTTTAAATTATATGTATATATATTTAAAAAAAGACAAAAATAATAATCTCAACCCAAGGAAGTTCACCTTAAACTAAAGCATGTTTTGTAATAATATATCTAATAATATAAGATACCTTTAATTTATGGTAAATATTCATTTTAAATGCAGGCCTATCACATAAATAAAAGGATTGATTGATGACTTGAAGAACTTAAATTGCAAGAGCAAAGAGATGTCCAAACTTAGAAAAGAGATGTCGGTGCAATCCAAACCAGAACATTGTTTGGTAATTGGGTCATATCTGGAGCTATAGATCTTAGATTTAGGTCCACTTTATATGGATGGAAAGGTAAGACGTAGGCCTAGAACTTTCATATGAAGCCCAAGATCTAAAAAGGCTATTTTCAAGTCCAAATTATAGCAACAACAAAAAAGCCTGAATTTGTCCTCCAGCCCGAGCAGTATTGATGCGAACCTCATGATCACATGGTCACGCAACCCACATGCAAAGATGTCAATTCCCGGAAAGCCAAGTAAATCAGGTTTGATAGGAGTGTGACACAAAGGTAACTTGTACCTAGGCACCAGCACTATTGAAAACGGAAACCCCCACCCAACGAATATTGATTCGCGAACGAGAAGTATAAGGATGACGCCACGAAGACAGTTGTTCTTCGATAAGTCAATTTTCAGTTCATTAGAGAACCATGGAAGGGAGATTATCTCACCAACACACAGACACAAAGTGCGGCAACAAGAAGTTTTATTAATCTGAATAGTCTTCTTACATGTTTGGTTATGCCTCTATTTATAGTGACTCTAGACTTAAAGAAACCCTAATGGACCCCCCCCTTAGGTGGACTTATATGTAGCCCACTTACAATTGACCCAAATAAGTAATAAGCTGCCACATCCCTTGAGGAAAAGAATCCTAGCCAAATAGAAAGTCCACAAGTCAAAAGGAAGTACATAACAAAATTCGTACAACCTCTGTTAACCCGTATTGAGATACCTTCCCGAAGTCCGATTGACCTGCAATTTTAACCCAAGATAATACAATATGTCATGAGACTCCATGCAAATTTTTAGCTCGATCCGACGATCGGATTGAGAATTATGACTATTGCCGTAAAACTGGATAGTTGCACATTTTACATCAAAATTCAATTTTGAACCTGCTTAGATCGTATCAAGTCCAAATGAGTGAATTGTTTACAAAAGATAGCTAAGACAATTGGCTACAACTTTCATGTTTTCAAGCGGCTCCAATTTTGACGTTATCAATGACGTTTTGGGCAGACAAGAGAAGATAAGGATTGCCACCAAGTCAAGAGTTGGCCACCCACTTATCAATTAGTAATCAAATCAATAGTTCCCAATTTTGGCCTATAAAAGGAGGCATTTGCCATGCATTTAGGCATCTTGGTGTCCAGATCAAATCATGCTCTTCCTTTCTCTTTTTGTATTTTTTGTAATGTTTATGCTTTGTTTTCATTAATATCAAGTTTATGCCTTTCATTTCCTTTCCTTTACTTAGTTAACTCTTATCTTATTTATGTTCTTATTTTGTTTATTTATTTTTCTTTCTTTCATTATGTCTAGCTAAGTTTATTATGTCAAGGTGAAAAGGTTACACTAATGGTGTAAGAATAAGTATAGTCAAACAAGTATAATATAAACATAAGGATTAAACAATGATAACAAACAATGTCAAGGTTAGAGGATCCACTAATGGTATGTCAAACAAGTATAGTATAAACTCTTATTGTTTAATTGGAAACCACACACAAAGCATGTTCCAAGCGGATTGTAGATTGTTAACATGATTACATTAGTCATCTTATTCCATTAATGCTAATACTTGTAAATCTCGTCAAGCGTTCATGATTATAACTTATGTTAACAACAAATCAAGTTCCTTTCATAGTTCAGGTGTCGGTTATACCATACAATATGGGCTATGAAAGTGCCAAGCATTTGTTGTACCAAGTGTTATACAACATAAATCAAGATTAGTCATTTAACAAGCAAAGTATTAAAGAGTGAACAAGATAACAAATACAAAACATGTTAGTATCAAACATTAAAGTTCATATTAAGTTTACACTATACTTATTCTTACACCATTAGGGTAACCTTTTCACCTAAACATAATAAACTTAGCTAGACATAATGAAAGAAAGAAAAATACATAAACAAAATAAGAACATAAATAAGATTAAAGTTAACTAAGTAAATGAAAGTAAATGAAAGGCATAAACTTGATATTAATGAAAGCAAAGCATGAGAAATACAAAAAATATAAAGAGAGAAAGCAAGAGCATGATCTTGATCTAGAGACCAAGATGCCTAAATGCATGGCAAATGCCTCCTTTTATAGGCTAAAATTAGGAACTATTGATTTGATGACTAATTGATGAGTGGGGCCACTCTTGACTTGGTGACAATTCTTATCTTCTCTTGTCTGTCCAAAATGTCATTGATAACATCAAAATTGGAGCCACTACGCAATTGTCTCAACTTTCTTGTGTAAAAAATTCAACTTAGTTGGACTTTTAAAACTCCAAATATGGCCAAAATATTGAATTACGCTCAGGCTAGAGGACAGATTCCGGCTTCTTTGTTGTTGCTACAATTTGGACTTGAAAATGACCTTTTTAGATCTTGGGCTCCATATGAAAGTTGTAGGCCTATGTCTTACCTTTCCATCCATATAAAATAGACCCAAATCTGAGATTTATAGCTCCAAATATGACCCAATTACCGAACAGTATTCCGGTTTGGATTGCAGCAACATCTCTTTTCTAATTTTGGACATCTCTTTGCCCTTGCAATTTAAGTTCTTAAAGTCATCAATCAATTCTTTCATTTATGTGATAGGTCTGCATTTAAAATGAACATTTACCACAAATTAAAAGTATCTTATATTATTATAAAAAATGCTTTAGTTGAGTTATTGATACTTCAAGTGAAAAATGATGATATAAAACCATGATAAAAATACACTTTTAAGTACTAATCAACTATTTACGTATTAGTATCAGCAACCCGAGTTACTAAACTCGTAAGGATGTGTCAACACGTAATGCTCTAAGACTAACTAGTTTAAGAGTCGTTAGTTGAAAGCTCGTTACGTGGGTTAAAGATGCATGGTGTTTTAAGTTATATGTATATATATTAAAAAAAAGGTAAAAAAAGAGAAAAATAATAATGCCAACCCAAAGACGTTAACCTTAAACATTATAACAAAAATTTTGTTTTGTTCCACAAAAAAACCCTATAACTATGTGTTGATATATTGAGCACAAAAGAAAGGTTTATTAATATCTTGTTTAAGAGGTATTAAGCAGATATATAAATTTAATAAGAGTTTGTTTATCTAGATAGATTAATGGAAGTTAAATGATGAATACCTTACTTTATGAAATTTATAAATTATTTTTCTATTTTAACGCTTTAATTACTAGGGACTAGTAATAAGCTGGTTGGGGAGTGTGATGAGTACTTAAAAGTGTATTTTTATCAAGGTTTTATATCCTCATTTTGCACTTGAAGTATCAGTAACTCCTTAACTAAAACATGTTTTATAATAACATATCTAATAATATAAAATACCTTTAATTTGTGGTAAATATTCATTTTAAACATATGCCTATCACATAAATAAAAGGATTGATTGATGAATTTGAGAAATGAAATTGAAAGGATAAAGAGATGGCCAAACTTAGAAAAGAGATGTTGGTGTAGTCTAAACTGGAATACTATTCGGTAATTGGGTCATATCTAGAGCTGTAGATCTCGGATTTAGGTCTACTTTATATGGATGGAAAGGTAAGATATAGGCATACAACTTTCATATAGAGTCTAAGATTTAAAAAGGTCATTTTCAAGTCCAAATTGTAGCAATAACAAAGAAGTCTGAATCTATCCTATAACCTTTGCACTGTTCAATGTTTGACCCATATTTAGAGTTTTAGAAGTCCAAATAGCCTTCATTTTTTTTTCTGAAAAGTTGAGAAACTTTCTACAACTTTTATGTTTTCAAGTGATTCCAATTCTGATGTTATCAATGACTCTTTTGGGCAGAAAAACGAAGATAAAGATTGTCACCAAGTCAAGAGTTGACCACCCACTCATCAATTAGTCATCAAATCAATAGTTCCTAATTTTGGCCTATAAAAGGAGGCATTTTCCATGCATTTAAGCATCTTGGTCTCCAGATCAAGATCATGCTTTTGCTTTCTCTTTTTGTATTTTTGTAATGTTTAAGTTTTATTTTTATTAATATCTTGTTTATGCCTTTCATTTCCTTTCCTTTACTTCATTAACTTTTATCTTATTTATATTCTTTTTTTTTTCTTTCACTATGTTCAGTTAAGTTTATTATGTCAAAATAAAAAAATTAGACTAACGTTGTAAGAATAAGTATAGTGTAAACTTAACATGGATTTTAATGTTTGATACTAACATGTTTTATATTTGTTATCTTGTTCACTTTTTAATACATATACTAACATGTAAGAATTTTCCATAAATATATATCTAATAGACATCTCCAGAAAAGACCTCTAAGAGGGTCTAAATTGTTGTCCAAAGTTAGCATCATATTTGTGTCCGAATTTTTACTGAAATTATATTGTATTCTTCTTTGTAGATTTTAGTTCTTTAGTTTGTAAAACTTATTGATTCAGTTTGATTCAAGTTATTTAATTTTATTAAAGTGTTGTTATACATAATCATGGTTGGCTAATCTCTTTCTTGGTTCCCAATCAAGGATGATGGTGGTTGGGGTGAGTTCTTTAAGATATGAATGAATATTAATGTTTATCTTCTCATTTTCTTCATGAACATTTTATTATTGCAAGAAAATTTAGAAATCATTTAGATAATGTTATAATCTTGAATTTTTATACACAAACTTTAGTTTTGGTATAAAGATTGCTTGATTTAATGTCTTACTTAATATGAAAGTATTTGTTCATTCTTAAGCAATAATTAATCTTCATCTTTTTAAACTTCATTGTAATGTGTTTCGATCTAATATCACCATCATTGATATTAAGTTGAGTTATCTTATATTTCTTGAAGAAATCACCAATACATCACCATTAAAATTAATTTGGACTAAGACATACCTTTTCTTGTCATTTAAAATCTGATGCGAACCTCATGATCACATGGTCACGCAACCCACACGCAAAGATGCCAATTCCCGGAAAGCCAAGTAAATCAGGTTTGATAGGAGTGTGACACAAAAATAACTTGTACCTAGGCACCAGCACTATTGAAAACGGAAACCCCCACTCAACGAATATTGATTCGCGAACGAGAAGTATAAGGATGACGCCACGAAGACAGTTGTTCTTTGATAAGTCGATTTTCAGTTCATTAGAGAACCATGGAAGGGAGATTATCTCACCAACACACACACAAAGTGCGGCAACAAGAAGTTTTATTAATCTGAATAGTCTTCCGTACATGTTTGGTTATGCCTCTATTTATAGTGACTCTAGACTTAAAGAAACCCTAATGGACCCCCCTTAGGTGGACTTATATGTAGCCCACTTACAATTGACCCAAATAAGTAATAATAACTCAAAGACTAAGAAGAAAATAATAAAAAAAATAAAAATCCAAAAATTACTATCTTAAATATGTTAGAATCAGATTTGTCACCATTGAGAAGTCCCAAATAGACTAGGAAATCTGATCTGAAGGTAGAATGTATTCTAAAGTCTTCTTTCCTTCTGTAGCTCGGATGAATAAGGAATCCTTGTAAGAAAAAGATTTTGAAATAATTATGAATCCTTGCCATACTTGGAAACTATGTTGCAGCCCATTAAACATCCTTGTAGAATTAGTATATTTCCAAAATAAGCTGCCACATCCCTTTAGGAAAAGAATCCTAGCCAAATAGGAAGTCCACAAGTCAAAAGGAAGTAAATAACAAAATTCATACACCCTCTGTTGACCCGTATTGAGATACCTTTCCGAACTCCGATTGACCTTAAATTTTAACCCAAGGTAATACAATATGTGAGGAAACTCCACATAAAATTTCAGCTCGATCCAACGGTCGGATTGAGAATTATGACTATTGTCGTAAAACTAGATACTTGCACATTTTACATCAAAATTCAAATTTGACCTTGCTTGGATCGTATCAAAATCTATTTACACGTTTTTGTCTTTGAAAACAAATCCATCAATTATTTTCAACTAAGTTATTGTTAATTTAATTTCTCATGAGTTTTTTTTTTGTTACCTAACTTAATTTTCAAATCTATCTCTCTGTGGATATAACCTCGATCTTACCAAGTTAATTGCTACATCGCATATATGTGCACTTATGAGTTAAAATAAGTCGATCATAAAAAGCGATCAAGCAATTTTATTGCCATTACCGGGAAAGCTAACAAGAAAGGGTAACAAATTTAGATTTGATTATTAAAAAATAAAAAAAAATCAATTGGCTAGTTTTACTACTTAAAAAATTAAAAAAAATCAATTGGCTGGTTTTACCGTCTAAAAAAAATTAACCTCAAGTTTTTGGATATTGGACTATGGAATAGACTACTAATTGTTGAATATTGGTTGGGTCATTCATTTTTTTTTATATTTATTATAATTAGTTTATAAAATTTATTGTTTATATTATAAGGCTAGTTTTACTGCCTCTTGTTTATTTTATTTTATCTTGTTGTATTATTGTGTTTTTGTTTGAAGTACTTGGCAGGTATTATCACCTCTTGTTTATTTTATTGTTTTGCTATGATTATTTTTCTTATATTTATTGTTTGAAGCACTTGGCTGGTATTATCAACTCTTTATTCATGCTTGTTATAATTATCTTTTAATGTTTATTATTATTAATGTTGCTTATTAGTTGGAGTATGAATTTTCTAATTTATTGTGTTTTTATTTTTTAGCTATTACTTTATCTTTTACATTTTATTTACTTTTATTTGCACTCTTCTTTTCCTTTTTCTTTTTCCTTTCTTTTCATATGCTTATAATTGTTATATTATATGGCTAATGTTAAAGATATACAGGGTGAAGGGAGAGTTCAAGGTAATGGACCTCCACAATTCAATGATCAACCTAATTTTCGAACTCTTAGAGAGTATCTTCACTCAGCTAAATAAAGTACACTTTCATGTATTATCTTGCCTCATAACCAACAAGTTTTTTATTTGAAACTGGGCATGATCCAACTTCTTCCAACATATCATGGTATGGATTCTGAAAATCCATATTAAGGACTTTAAAGAGGTATGTAATAATACTTTTATTGATAAAGCCAAGCTTTGGCTAAACTCCCTGCGTCCTAGGTCTATAGGTACATGGAGGGAAATGCAAGCTGAATTTTTAAAAAATATACTTCCCCACTTATAGGATGGTAGGCTTACAACGTCAACTGATGAATTTTTCTTGTAGTCCAAATGATTCATTTCACCAAACATGGAAAAGGTTCAAAGACTTGTTAAATGCATGCCCCCACCACGGTTTTGAGATGTGGAGGTTAGTGATTTTCTTCTACGACTCTCTTAACATAAATTTTAAAAAGCTAGTGTCAACCATGTGTAATGGTGAGTTTTATAACAAATAACCAAGTAAAGCTTCTGATTTTTTTGATCAATTGGTTGAAAACACAAAGTAATAGAAGACTTCTCCCCCACTTTATGTTAAGTCTAGAAATACCATTTCTCATTCAAGGGGTAAGTTCCAATTGAAAGAGACCGATGACCTCAATGCTAGATTAGCCTAATTAACTATGAAAGTAGAGTCTCTTAACCTTAAAAAAGTGCATGTCATGAGTGAACAAGAAGAAGAGAGAGTTGTATTGTGTGTGAGAGCAAAGGGCATAGGACAACTAAGTGTCTTACCATTCCAGTCTTCAAGGAAGTGCTATATGACCAAACTTCTAATTCAAGTAATGTTAGAAAGCCTTTTCAAACCAAGTAGGTAATCCCTACTCTGATACCTATAATACTGGATGGAGGAACTACCTAAATTTTGGATGGAGAAATAAGGGCTCTTCAGTATCTCAAACATTTCAACCTCTACCCAATCCATTTCATGATCCCACATATAACATGTGTCAACCAACTTATAAGAGATCCCTAGAGGATATTCTTCAACAATTCATGCAAACACAAGGAGGAGTTAATAACCAAGCTTATAAATTTCAAGACCACACCAGTAGGACTTTAGATGATATTCAAAGTCAACTAACTAAGTTGACTCAATCACTATGCATTCAAGAGAATGGAAAAGTCCTAGCTCAACCAATGCCCAATCTTAGAGGTCAGGTACACATGAGTGAATCCTTACCTAGTGAACCTTCAAACCATGAACAAGTCTAATCCATCACCACCCTTAAAAGTGGAAAGATTGTTGATAAAGGTATAGGTTTTGGGATTCCTAAAGGTATTATGGAGGAGAAATCTAGGGAAAGTGATAAGGGAATCAAAACACAAGTGACAAAATGAGAGTTTGATTGAAAAGGAAGGTAAGATAAATGAGAGAGAAATGAGTGAGAAAGGAGATGATTCAAGAAAAATTAGATTTAAAATGAGTGATTTAGAATTTGTTCTAAGAGAACCATTTCTATAAAGGTTAGGGAAACCTAAACATGATCTTATAATTCTACTTTCCTATTGATTTTGTAATGTTAGACACCGCACCTATTCAAGGATCTAATGCTCCTATGCTAGTCATCATAGGGAGACCTTTCCTAGCTACATCCAATGCCTTAATTAATTGTAGGAATGAGGTGATGAAATTGTTTTTTGGGAATATGATTATGAAGAAGAACATATTCAATGTTTCCAAATAAATTGATGAACATGAGGACATTAGAGAGGTAGATTTGATCCAAACAATTTGTCAAGAACACTCTAAGATAGAGTGGATAAAGAATCAATTGGAGAGAACTTTAATTCATGATAAAAGATTTTATTCTTTAGAATGTGATGATAAGGAAGTAAGATAGCTCACAACTTATCTAGATCCAATGCCTATTATGTTAATAAGTCAATGGACCCCATTGTTTAAGCCTTTGATTTTAACCCAAGTGAAAGTTGAGGCATTTCTTATCCAACCTTATAAACTAGAAAGGAAGTCTTTACTGAGTGATCTTAATTATGCATTTTTTGGGGAAGATGAATCATATCCAATTATGATCTCATCAAAACTTAGCATAGAGTACGAACAAAAACTTTTCAGAGTGGTGAGAAAACATAAGAAAGCAATTTGGTGGACAATTATTGACTTGAAAAAAATTAGCCCTCTTTTATATACACATAAAATCTATCTTGAAGAAGAGGCTAAATCTATGAGGCAAATGCAAAAACAATTGAACTCAAACATGAAGGAAGTAGTGAGAAGTGAAGTGCTTAAGCTACTTGATGTAAGCATCATTTACCCCATTACAAAGTCATAATGGGTTAGTCCAATCCAAGTTCTTAAAAAATCTAAAGTCATGGTAGTGAAGAATGAAAATAATGAGCTAGTGATTAGTATTTAAAAGTGTATTTTTTATCAAGTTTTTATGTCATCATTTTGCACTTGAAGTATCAATAACTACTTAACTAAAGCATGTTTTATAATAATATATCTAATAATATAAGATACCTTTAATTTGTGGTAAATATTTATTTTAAATGCAGGCCTATAACATAAATGAAAGGGTTGATTGATGAATTTAAGAACTGAAATTGAAAGGAGAAAGAGATAGTCAAACTTAGAAAAGAGATGTTGGTGCAATCCAACCCAAAATATTTTTTGGTAATTGAGTCATATCTAGAGCTGTAAATCTTAGATTTAGGTCTACTTTATATGTATGGAAAGGTAAGATATAGGTCTACAACTTTCATATGGAGCCAAGACTTAAAAAGGCTATTTTCCAGATCAAATTGTAGCAACAACAAAGAAGTCTAAATCTATCTTCCAGCCCAAGTATTGTTCAGTGTTTGACCCATATCTAAAGTTCTAGAATTCCAAATGATCTGAAGTTTTTACACAAGAAAGCTAAGACAATTTACTACAACTTTCATGTTTTCAAGTGGCTCTAATTTTGACATTATCAATGATGTTTTGGGCAGACAAGAGAAGCTAAGGATTATCACCAAGTTAAGAGTTGGTCACACACTCTTCAATTAGTCATCAAATCAATAGTTCTCAATTTTGGCCTATAAAAGGAGGCATTTGCCATGCATTTAAGCATCTTGGTTTCCAGATCAAGATCATACTCTTGCTTCCTCTCTTTATATTTTTTTGCAATGTTTATGCTTTACTTTCATTAATAACAAGTTAACTAAGTAAATGATTCCTATCAAATCATTTACTTAGTTAACTTTTACCTTATTTATGTTCTTATTTTGTTTGTTTATTTTTCTTTCTTTCATTATGTTTAGCAAAGTTTATTATGTTAAGGTGAAAAGGTTACTGATTGATACTTAAAAGTGTATTTTTATCAAGGTTTTATATCATTATTTTGCACTTAAAGTATAAATAATTCCTTAAGTAAGTCATGTTTTATAATAATATAAAATACCTTTAATTTGTGGTAAATGTTCATTTTAAATGCAGGCCTATCACATAAATGAAAGGATTAATTGATGAATTTAAAAACTGAAATTGAAAGGATAAAGAGATGGCCAAACTTAGAAAAGAGATGTCGGTGCAATCCAAACCAGAACACTGTTCAGTTGAGTCATATCTGGAGCTATAGATCTCAGATTTAGGTCTACTTTATGTGGATGGAAAGGTAAGACATAGGAATACAACTTTCATATGGAGCCCAAGATCTAAAAAGGTCATTTTCAAGCCCAAATTGTTGCAACAACAAAGAAGCCTGAATTTGTCCTCCAGCCTAAGCACTGTTCAGTATTTTGCCCATATCTAGCGTTATAGAAGTCAAAATGAGCTGAATTTTTTACATAAGCAAGCTGAGACAATTTCCTACAACTTTCATGTTTTCAAGTGGCTCCAAGTTTAAAACTATCAATGACACTTTGGGCAGACAAGAAAAAATAAGGATTGTCACCAAGTCAAGAGTTGGTCACCCACTCATTAATTAGTCATCAAATCAATAGTTCCCAATTTTGGCCTATAAAAGGAGGCATTTGCCATGCATTTAGGCATCTTGGTGTCCAGATCAAGATTATGCTCTTGCTTTCTCTCTTTGTAGTTTTTGTAATTTTTATGCTTTAGTTTCATTAATATCAAGTTTATGCCTTTCATTTCCTTTCCTTTACTTAATTAACTTTTATCTTATTCATGTTCTTGTTTTGTTTAGTTATTTTTCTTTTTTTCATTATGTTTAGCTAAGTTTATTATGTCAAGGTGAAAAGGTTACACTAATGGTGTAAAAATAAGTATAGTGTAAACTTAATATGGACTGTAATGTTTGATATTAACATGTTTTCTATTTGTTATCTTGTTCACTCTTTAATACTTTGCTTGTTAAATGACTAATCTTGATTTATGTTGTATAACACTTGGCACAACAAATGCTTGGCACTTTCATAGTTCATACTGTATGGTATAACCGACACCTGAGCTATGAAAGGAACTTGATTTGTTGTTAACATAAGTTATAATCATGAATGCTTGAAGAGATTTACAAGTATTAGCATTAATCGAATAAAATGACTAATGTAATCATGTTAACAATCTATAATCTGATTGGAACCTCCTTTGTGTGTGGTTTCCAACTAACTAATAAGAGCATATACTATACTTGTTTGACATACCATTAGTGGATTCTCTAACCTTGACATTTATTGTTATCGTTGTTAAATCTTTACGTTAGTATTCCATCTCAAAGTTCCCATCTTCTTTTTCTTTTTCTTTATTATTATTATTATTAGTACTATTGTTGTTGTTGTTGTTGTTGTTGTTGTTGTTGTTACTATTATTATTGTTGTTGTATTATTGTTATTTATGATTTGTACAATTAACCTTCCTGTGGTTCGACCTCGGTCTTGCCGGGTTATTTATTACTTCGACACTCCTGCACTTGGAAGAAGACATCAATCTTTTAGTCATTGTTTAATTCCATCTCGAAGTTCTCTTCTTCTTCTTCTTCTTCTCCTTGTTTTTCTTTATTATTATTATTATTATTATTATTATTATTATTATAATGCACCAACCACTTTTCAAAGGTGCCCTTTGGCTTAATGCACCAACCACTTTATTATTGTTTAAAAAATTAACCAAGAATGCCCTTTAGCTTAATTTACCAACCACTTTTTAAAGGTGCATAATGAGTATCTTTAGTGACATGGTGGAAATTCTTTTGGAAGTTTTCATGGATGATTTTTCAGTTTATGGGGATTCTTATGAGTTGTATAGAATACATTTAGAAAAAGTTCTTGAAAGATGTGAGGATAGCAATCTTGTATTTAATTGGGACATATGGCATTGTCTTAGGTCACATTGTCTCTTCAAAAGAAATAGAGGTAGATAAGTTAAAAGTTGAAATTATTCAAAAATTACATACCCCCAGGACTATGAAAGATGTGAAATCCTTTTTAGGACACACTTGTTTTTATTGAAGATTCATTTATTCTTTTAGTACCATTGCCAAACCATTGTGTAACTTGTTGTCACAAGATGTCCAATTTGATTGGACATCAAAATATCAAGAAGCTTTTGAAAAGCTTAAAGGGTTATTGACCACTGCACCAATCATGTAAGCTCCTGATTGGTTTTTACTATTTAAACTGATATGTGATGCTAGTAATTTGTAGTAGGGGCTGTTTTATGGCATAGAAAAAAATAAGAAGCCTTATGTCATTTATTATGCTAGCAAGACTTTAAATGATGCTTAATTAAATTACACTACAACTAAAAAGAACTCTTAGTTGTGGTCTTTGCATTAAACAAGTTTAGGTGTTATTTGGTTAGATCTCTTGTTATTGTTTTCACTAATCATGTAACATTGAAATACTTGCTCACAAAACAAGATGCCAAACCACATTTGATTCGATAGATCCTCATACTCCAAGAGTTTAACCTTGAAATTCGAGATAAAAAGGGAGTAGAGAATGTAGTGGCTAATCATTTGTCCCGTCTTTCAAGTGATAAGACCATAATTGATGAATCTCCAATAAATAAACTCTTTGCTAATAAAAATTTATTTTGTGTAGGTATTGTCTCTTACATTGATTCTTCATGGTATGCTAACATAGCAAATTACCTAGCCACAAGTCAGATTCCTTCTCATTGGTCTAAACTTGACAAATTGCATAATATGCGTACCTTTTCTTGTGATGAACCCTACCTATTTAAATAATGTATTGACCAAATTGTTGGGTGATGCATCCCTGATCATGAAATTCCAAGTGTCATTAATTTTTGTCATGCATTAGCCTGTGGTGGGCATTTCTCTTTCAAGAAAACCATTGCTAAGATCTTATAGTGTGGTTTTTATTGGCCTACCATGTTTAAAGATGTTCAGGCCTTTTGTATTCCATGTGACCAATGTCAACAACTAGGTAACCTCACTAGGCATAACATGATGCCCCTTAACCCCATTCTTGTTTTGGAAAATATTTGATTGTTGGGGGATTGATTTCATGGGACCTTTTCCAAGTTCATGTGGCTACCAATTCATCCTTGTAGTTGTTGATTATATGTCTAAATGGGTGGAGGCCATTGCATCTCGAACCAATGACCATTGAGTTGTGGTCAAATTCTTGAAAGAAAATATTTTCTCTCGTTTTGGCATGCCCTAAGTTATGATTAGTGATGGGGGAAAACATTTTTGTAACAAGCCCGTTGGGATGTTGATGAGAAAATATAGTGTAATTCACAAGCTTAGTACCCCCTATCACCCACAAACTAGTGGTCAAGCTGAGTTGGAAAATAGGGAGATCAAGAATATTTTAAAGAAAATAGTCAATCCAAACCATAAAGATTGGTCCTTATGACTAGTTGATGCTTTGTGGGCATATCGTATTGCTTATAAGACCTCTTTAGGAATGTCTCCTTATAGGCTAGTTTATGAAAAGTCTTCTCATCTCCTTGTTGAGATTGAGCAACGTGTATATTGGGCCATCCGGTAATTCAATGATAATGAAAACATGGCAAAAATAGAAAGCTTCAATTGGATGAATTAGAGGAGCTGAGAAATGATGCATTTGAAAATGAAAAAATGAAAAACATAAGATGAAAACTTTGCATGATAAACATATTCTTAGAAAATCCTTTCATGTTGGTAAAAAGGTTCTTTTATATAATTCATGATTACATCTCTTTCCTGGGAAGTTGAGGACAAAAGGGTCCATTTGTGATTAAATCCATCTTTGAGCATGGTGCCTTTGAGGTAGAAAATCCTAAGAAAGGAAATGGTCATCAATTGAAACCTTATCTTGAAAACTTTATGGCTGAAGTTGAGATATTAGATCTTGAAGATCCAATACCATTGTAGTATCACAAGTAATGAGTTTTTTTCTTTCTTTCCTTTTCTTTTATTTTTCCAACTCTTATATTTACTTGTTCATGCATTCGGGACAATGCATTATTTTAAGTTGGGGAGTGTGAGGTTCTTTATTTTTAAAAAAATAGTTTAATGTTTTTTTTAGTTGTGATATGCAGGTAAAAACAAAATCAAGCAAGAAGTTAGCTCATGTCCAAATCTAATTTTTATTCTTTTTGTCTTTGTTTTTTTTTTTTTACATTGAGGACAATGTAAAACTTAATTTTAGATATTTAATTATGTTGAATGCTTGAGATGGCCACGCTTGTTTGAAAAAAAAATTTGCATTCGTAGATGAGTAAGACTTGTTTAGGATCAACGTTACATTTTTGGATTCATTATTGTGTTGAACATTGCATGCTTTAATTTGGGATATATAATATCTTATAAAACAAGATATAACATACTTTTGGTTCTCTTTAAGATTATTGAAGTACATCTTCCCTTGTAAAAGTTGTATGAGTTGTGTGATTATGCATAAAAAATAAGTGATGCTTTACTTGTGATCATTCCTTCAGATCTAGTCTTAAACAAGGTTTAAGTAAATAGAGTAATAATTATTAGACAATTAAATAAATAAATGTGTACAAAGTTCTATCTACTCTAATGCTTTGAGTTGCTTAGTAACTAGGGATATCATATCCATCACAAATGTTTATCTTTATGTTAAATGGCAACTTAAAATATAAGTATGTAAAAGCACTTTAAGTTTGTGACTTTGTGCTTAAACAAGTCTTACTCATCTCGGTTCGGTGGGATTTCATTGACGTTATGTTAAGAAAAATGGGATTCCCTAGAACAGTCATTGATTGGATTATGGTTTGTGTTACATCATGTCAATTCTCTATCAACGTCAATGGTAAGCTTGCAGGTTATTTTCAAGGGGGGAGAGGGCTGCGACAAGGGGATCCACTTTCTCCATATTTGTTTGTCCTATGTATGGAAATCCTTTCGGGGCTATTCTGCAAGATGAGTGCCAACCAAAACTTCAAGTTCCACTGGAGATGCAAGAAGGACAACATTTCTCATCTTTGTTTTGCTGACGACTTGATGATTTTTAGCAAAGGAGATGTAAACTCAATTCATATGATCAAAAGTGTGCTCACAAAGTTTCAAGACCTATCAGGTCTGTATCCAAATCCAAATAAAAGTGACATCTTCTTAAGCGGTGTGTTAAATGCTGAGAGGGAAGAGATTATTCATGTTCTTGGGTTTGCAGAGGGGGAGCTCCCTATGAAATATTTGGGAGTGCTTCTTATCTCATCCAGACTACAGGCTGTTTATTGTAAGGGTCTCGTGGATCGAATCACCTCTAAAGTTCGACATTGGACTTGTAGAACACTCTCGTATGCAGGACGAGTACAACTGATTAATTCAGTTTTATTTTCCATCCAGGTCTATTGGGCATCTCTCTTCCTCTTACCTGGGCAAGTCATAAAAAGTGTGGAGCAAATTATGAGATCCTTTCTTTGGTCAGGTTCAGATATGAGAACTACTGGGGCTAAAGTGGCTTGGGATCAGGTATGTCTTCCAAAAAAGGAGGGGGGGGCTAGGAATAAAGAGGATAACAGAATGGAACAAGATTGCTTTGTTGAAACACATTTGGAACCTGTGCAATGACTCAGATGGCTCAATCTGGTCTACTTGGATCAGATGTAATCTGTTGCGAGGTAGGAATTTCTGGACAATCAAGACGCCACAGAATTGCTCTTGGGCATGGAGAAAGATTCTAAAGCTCAGATCCTTAGCATGGCCGAAGATGAAGTACATCATAGGGGATGGCAGGACAACGTCTCTATGCTTTGACAATTAGCATCCTCACAGCCCGCTCGCAGATTCTTACGGCGATAGATTCATCTATGATTCAGGTATGGAAAAGAACGCGAAGGTGAATATGCTGATTCATAACTCAGAATGGAAAATTCCTACCACTCACGCTATTGGCTGGCACCCTATTGTAGAAGCTATTCCTTCCAATTCTAATCGTATGATAGGGCAAAATGATGAGATTGTTTGGCTGGATTCACCAAATCACAAATTCTCGATCAAAATAGCTTGGGAACAACTAAGATTTCATCATATGATGGTCGAATGGCATGACATTGTGTGCTTTAAGAATGCTGTTCTAAGACATTCGTTTCTTCTATGGGTGGCTGTCCAACAGAAACTCACAACTCAAGATAGACTTCATCGATTTGGTATACATGGTCCCAATAGATGCTCACTCTGTCTCCGCAACAACGAAGATCACAACCACTTGTTCTTTGAATGCTCCTATACTAAAGTGATCTGGTGGGATGTTTGTGACAGATGCAACATTCCAAGAATGGCAAAAGGATGGGATGAATGGATTCGATGGGCCACTGTCACTTGGCATGGCAAAAGTTTCGTCAATTTTTCTCGTAAACTCAGTTTTGCAGCTACAGTGTATCATATCTGGCAAGAAAGGAATGCAAGGACCTTTGCTGGAATATCTAGAACTCAGAATTTGGTCTTTCATCAAATCGAATGTATCATCCGTGATAAGCTTGATTTGATGAGGAACGTTCTACCAACAGATGAAAATAAAAGGATCCAACGAGCTTGGAGGGTTAATAACATAGATTCTTCATTTGACATTTAGCTGGTTGTATTGGTTTCCCTAACGAATCAAGTTAGGTCTTGAGTTTTTAGTTCGGTGGCTACCATGTACCATCTGTTGTTTTATGTTTCTGTTCTCATTGTAAATCTGGGGTATGCCCCTTATAATCTTTGTATCGTTTTCCTTTAATATATACGTCAACTTACCAAAAAAAAATTATCATATGATTTATTTCAAACCCAAACTTGCCTTATATTGTGTGCAAACTTTAACCATTAAACACTCAAGGTTTCAATGTCAATCTTAGCCCAAATAATAGGTACATTTGTACCCTTATATGATGCTTAAATTTAGTCCAAAATCAGCCTTCAAATCAGCCTAAGCACAATGCATGATCTTACATGTCCACGTAACAAATAATAATTGATTTATTTTATGTAATCCATTAATCCAATAAGGCAAGCACATGGATGGAAAGTTGGAGGGGACATTGTTACATTATTTTGGGTCAAAAAGAAGAAAGCTACAGATCATAAATGAGAAAGAAAAACGTGCACCAAAGTGTCTACAAAACTGGTCTAATTTGATTTTTCAGAACACCTTTTGGTGTTTTGCTGATAACGTTTAACTTAAATGTCCAAATGTGTTGTTCTTTAATGATCTGGAAAGGTGACAATTTTCTATAAATATGTCTCTAATATACATATCCAGAAAAGGCCTCTAAGAGGGTCTAAATTGTTGTCCAAAGTTAGCATCATATTTGTGTTTGAATTTTTATTGAAATTGTGTTGTGTTCTCTGTAAAACTTATTGTTTCAGTTTGATTCAAGTTATTTCATATTTATTAAAGTGTTCTTATACATAATCATGGTTGGCTAATCTTTTTCTTGGATCCAAATCAAGGATGATGGTGGTTGAGGTGATCTCTTTAAGATAAGAATGAATCTTAAGGTTTATCTTCTCATTTTCTTCATGAATGTTTTATTATTTCAAGGAAATTTTAGAAATCATTTAGGTAATATTATAATCTTAATTTTTTATGCACAAACTTTAGTTTTGGTATAGAGATTACTTGATTCAATGTTTTACTTAATATGAATGTACTTGTTTATTCTTAAGTAATAATCAATCTTCATCTTTTAAAACTTCATTGTAATATCTTTCGATCTAATATCACCATCGTTGATATTAAGTTGAGTTATCTTATATATCTTGAAGGAATCATCAATAAATCACCATTAAAATTGATTTAACCAAGACTTATTTTTTCTTGTCATTTAAAATTTATTTACACGTTTTCATCTTTGAAAACAAATCCATCAATTATTTTCAACCAAGTTATTGTTAATTTAATTTTTTTTTAGTTTTTTTTGTTACCTAGCTTAATTTCCAGATCTAGCTCTGTGGATATAACCTCGATCTTATAGAGTTAATTGCTACATCACAAAACAAGTCGATCATAAAAGCGGTCAAGCACGACCCATAAGCTATTGGTTGGACTCTATATACTTCTAACAACCTATCTTGGCCCTCCATCATTCTTATTTCATCTCTATTCTCCATAGCTTCAATCCTCATGTCTCCCATGATCATCATTTTCTAAATTTTTTTGCAAAACTCTATACAATTATTGATATGATGTCCCTTCTCTTCATGGAATTCACAATAATCACTCCCTTCTAGATTATGTTCATTATTCATCTTCATAAAGCCTGACTATACTAACATACCATGCAACTTTGTTATGGATATTTTCAACCTTTTACTTTGATTCCTAACTTTTACCATGCTCACTCCACTTACAACATGTTTAAGCAAAGGATTGGAATTAACATTGGGCATATCTTCAAAAGACGCCCATCCCATCTTGATAAGTTCTAGCAACCTTCTTTTGAAACCGTAACAAGTTTCAATTTCGTGCCTTGGGTTACCAGCATGGTACTTGTAAGTTAATTCTAGTTTGTACCATATGGGAAAAGGTGGTTCAATTGGTGCTAAAAGAATTAGAGCTATTTTTTCTATGTTCAACAATTTAGCATACAAGTCTTTTAAAGGCATATGGAAGGGTGGTACCTACTCTAAAGGATACTTTGTATTTGGCCTTTGGTAGTTGTTTGGTTGGTAATTTGTTCGATTGGTTTGAAAAACCTTAGCAAAGTTTATGTTGGTGGAATGAGGGGTGGACATCTATGGATTCTAGTAATTTATATTCTTGCCTTTATACCTGCCTTTCAAATTGTTAATATCACCTTCTCTTTTCCTTTCATGAAACCTTTTTTCTCTAACGACTCTGTTATATGCCTAGCTTTAATCCCTTACACTATCTTTTCTACCACATGTACAACATCATATAAATATTAAGAGGATTTGCCCATTAGATGCTTATAGTAAGGTGCCCTGAAGGTATTGTTGAATAGAGTCAACATTTCCATCGCTATCAAAGGGGGTTGGCAATGTGTTGCCTCATCTCTCCATCTTTACGCGTAAGCCCTTACTAACTTTTGGCTCCTTTTTTCCATTGATATAAGGCTTGTTCTATCCAAAGCAATTTCCAAGTTGAACTTGTATTGCTTAAGAAAGGCCTCCACCAAATCTTTCTATTTATTAAACTTTAACATTATCCAATCTCATGTACTACTTAGGGCAGATCCTGCTAGACTATCTTGGAAAACATAGATCAACACCTTATCATCATAAATCACCTCAATCATTTTATTGTAGTGATCGGAGGTGAGTGTTTAGACATTCCAATCCAGTGTATTTGATGAACTCTAGTATCCTAAAGTTCTTTGGTACTATGATGTTTGGTACCAAATACATTCCACTTCTCACATATGATCAAACCAATCATTACCCTCAACTGCTCTTAATCTTTCCAAAGCTAACAACTTGTCATAGTTCATAAAAACAGTAGATTTATTGCCAGGGGTCCATCAGTTGTTAAATCCATGGTGGTAGGCATAAAGTGCTATTCTGTTATTGAATCTGCCCCCAAGTTTTAGGATGTTCCTTGGATATGAGCTACTAGTGCTCCTATAATTAGTTAGGTAGACGTTCCCTCCTCATTTTTGGCCTTTAAAAGTTGCTTGAGCAAATTGGTAATGCGAGCAACTTCATTCTTCGTGGATTCCAACTCTAAGTGAGCTCTCTCCTCATTCTCCATTTGTGATCTTAATCGGGTGTGATAGACTTTAGAGGGGGGGACCTATGTTTCATGATCTGGTTTGCACATGATAAATTGTAAACAAATGCATGATGAAAATGCAATGAATATGCGATGGTGTTTTTTTAAGAACTGATTCATGACCTTAGTAATCCTTTAGACAAGATTTTTTAGTCAAATTGATTGCTGTAAAAGAATGTTTGCCAAGTTCTAATCATGGTTGGTTACCAAAATCCATTAGAAAGAAACACAAAAGTAATGGTGACACGACTAAAAGGTTAATGTCTTCTCCCAAGTGTAGGAGTGTTGAAGTAATAAATAACCTAGCAAGACCGGGGTCGAACCACAAGGAGGTTAATTGTACAAATTATAAATAAAAATAATACAACAATAATAATAAAAACAACAACAAGAATAATAATAACAATAACAATACTACTACTAGTAGTACTAATAATAATAATAAAGAAAAAAAAAAGAGAAGAAGAAGAAAATGATGATGATGAGAACATTGAGATGAAATATTTATATAACGATTAAACAATAATAATAACAAATGTCAAGGTTAGAGATTCCACTAATGGTATGTCAAACAAGTATAATATAAACTCTTATTATTCAATTGGAAACCACACATAAAGGAGGTTCCCATCACATTATAGATTGTTAACATGATTACATTAGTCATCTTATTTAATTAATGATAATACTTGTAAATCTCGTCAAGCATTCATGATTATAACTTATGTTAACAACAAATCAAGTTTATTTCATAGCTTAGGTATCGGTTATGCCATACAGTATGGGCTATGAAAGTGTTAAGCATTTGTTGTACCAAGTGTTATACAACATAAATCAAGATTAGTTATTTAACAAGCAATGTATTAAAGAGTGAACAAGATAACAAATATAAAACATGTTCGTATCAAATATTAAAGTCCACATTAAGGTTACATTATACTTATTCTTACACCATTAGTGTGACCTTTTCACCTTGACATAATTAACTTAGCTAGACATAATGAAAGAAAGAAAAATAGATAAACAAAATAAGAACATAAAAGTTAACTAAGTAAAGGAAAGGAAATGAAAGGCATAAACTTAATATTAATGAATGCAAGGTATAAACATTACAAAAAATACAAAGAGAGAAAGAAAGAGCATGATCTTGATCTTGAAACCAAGATGTCTAAATGCATGGCAAATGCCTCATTTTATAGGCCAAAATTGGAAACTATTGATTTGATGAATAATTGATAAGTGGGTGGCCAAGTCTTGACTTGATGACAATCCTTATCTTCTCTTCTCTGCCCAAAACGTCATTGATAACGTCAAAATTGGAGCCACTTGAAAACATGAAAGTTCTAGGCAATTGTCTCAGCTATCTTGTGTAAAACATTCAGTTCATTTGGACTTCTAGAACTCCAGATATAGCCAAAATACTGAATAGTGCTTGGGCTGGAGGACAGATTCGGGCTTCCTTGTTGTTGCTACAATTTGGACTTAAAAATGGTCTTTTTAGATCTTGGGCTCCATATGAAACTTGTAGGCCTATGTCTTACTTTTCCATCCATATAAAGTGGACTTAAATATGAGATCTATAGCTCCAGATGTGACCCAATTACTAAACAATGTTCTGGTTTGGATTGCACCGACAACTCTTTTCTAATTTTGGTCATCACTTTGTCCTTTCAGTTTCATTTCTATAATTCATCAATCAATCCTTTCATTTATGTGGTAGGCCTGCATTTAAAAAAAACATTTACCACAAATTAAAGGTATCTTATATTATTAGATATATTATTATAAAACATGTTTTAGTTGAGTTATCAAACTTCAAGTGCAAAATGATGATATAAAACCATGATAAAAATGCACTTTTAATTACTAATCACATGGCCATTCTTATAAATAAGAATAGCTTATATAAAGAGATGATAACTCTAATTGATACTTAAAAGTGTATTTTTATCATGGTTTTATATCATCATTTTGCACTTGAAGTATCAATAACTCCTTAACTAAAGCATGTTTTATAATAATATATCTAATAATATAAGGTACCTTTAATTTATGGTAAATGTTCATTTTAAATGCAGGCCTATCACATAAATGAAAGGATTGATTGATGAATTTAAGAACTGAAATTGAAAGGATAAAGCGATGGCTAAACTTAGAAAAGAGATGTTGGTGCAATCCAAACCAGAACACTGTTCGATAATTGGGAATTGGGTCATATCTGGAGCTATAGATGATGCGGATCAGCCTAACACCAAGCATAATCATGCCAACAACCCATTGGAGGTGCCAATTGGGCCAATCACAAGAGCTAGGGCTAAGAAGCTTAAAGAAGCATTGAATGGGCTTGTTCAAAATATATGGAACAAAATGAACCTAGAGAGGCTTGGAACATTTAAGGAGCATGAAGGACAGCCTTTAATTCATTTAGTTTAGGTCCAAGAAGAGCCCATTTCATGTGGAACAAGGGGTTGATGTGTCCGGCCCAATACCAGCCTTGTTAGGCTTGTCTTTTCTAATACTACAAGGATAAAGAGTCAGCAATTTATTCTCCTAACTAAGTAAGGAAGTTGGCCAAATCTTATTCCTAAAGAGGGGAGGACTATTTAATGCTTTTCCTCACTTAGGAAGGACTATTCAAGACGCCACAGAATTGCTCTTGGGCATGGAGAAAGATTCTAAAGCTCAGATCCTTAGCATGGCCGAAGATGAAGTACATCATAGGGGATGGCAGGACAACTTCTCTATGGTTTGACAATTGGCATCCTCACAGCCCGCTCGCAGATTCTTACGGCGACAGATTCATCTATGATTCAGGTATGGAAAAGAACGCGAAGGTGAATATGCTGATTCATAACTCAGAATGGAAAATTCCTACCACTCACGCTATTGGATGGCACCCCATTGTAGAAGCTATTCCTTCCAATTCTAATCCTATGATAGGGCAAAATGATGAGATTGTTTGGCTGGATTCACCAAATCACAGATTCTCGATCAAAATAGCTTGGGAACAACTAAGATTTCATCATACGATGGTCGAATGGCATGACATTGTGTGGTTCAAGAATGCTGTTCCAAGACAGTCGTTTCTTCTATGGGTGGCTGTCCAACAGAAACTCACAACTCAAGATAGACTTCATCGATTTGGTATACATGGTCCCAATAGATGCTCACTTTGTCTCCGCAACTACGAAGATCACAACCACTTGTTCTTTGAATGCTCCTATACTAAAGCGATCTGGTGGGATGTTTGTGACAGATGCAACATTCCAAGAATGACAAAAGGATGGGATGAATGGATTCGATGGGCCACTATCACTTGGCATGGCAAAAGTTTTGTCAATTTTTCTCGTAAACTCAGTTTTGCAGCTACAGTGTATCATATCTGGCAAGAAAGGAATGCAAGGACCTTTGCTGGAATATCTAGAACTCAGAATTTGGTCTTTCATCAAATTGAATGTATCATCCGTGATAAGCTTGATTTGATGAGGAACGTTCTACCAACAGATGAAAATAAAAGAATCCAACGAGCATGGAGGGTTAATAACATAGATTCTTCATTTGATATTTAGCTGGTTGTATTGGTTTCCCTAACGAATCAAGTTAGGTCTTGAGTTTTCAGTTCGGTGGCTAGCATGTAGCCATCTGTTGTTTTACGTTTCTGTTCTCATTGTAAATCTGGGGTATGCCCCTTATAATCTTTGTATCGTTTTCCTTTAATATATACGTCAACTTACCAAAAAAAATTGATCAAAAAAAAAGAAAGGAAAGTAATTAAATCAGCAACAAAGGAGGAAATTTGTTTTCTTATTTGTCCAAGTTAAACAAGGAATTCCAAGCTAATCAAGGACATCAAAGGGGGCAGCAACACAAATTTTCCAAATCAGATTTTTCCAATTTTGTTTAGGACTTCTTAAGGGTGACAAATCTGATTCTAGCTTATTTAGGATGGTATTTTCGGGTTTTTAGTATTTTTAGTATTTTCTTCTTAGTTTTTGGGTTATTATTACTTATTTGGGTCAATTGTAAGTGGGCTACATATAAGTCCACCTAAGGGAGGTCCATTAGGGTTTATTTAAGTTCAAATTCAGTATAAATAAAGGCATAACCCAAACATGTAAAGGTTACGCAATTTTCAAATTAATAAAACTTCTTTGCTGCACTTATTGTGTGTTGGTGGGATAATCTTCCTTCCTTGGTTCTCTAAAGAACTGAAAACGACTTATCGAAGAACAACTGTCTTCGTGGCATCATCCTTATACTTCTCGTTCGCGAATCAATATTCGTTGGGTGGGGGTTTCCGTTTTCAATAGTGCTGGTGCCTAGGTACAAGTTATCTTTGTGTCACACTCCTATCAAACCTGATTTACTTGGCTTTCCGGGAATTGGCATCTTTGCGTGTGGGTTGCGTGACCATGTGATTTACTTGGCTTTCCGGGAATTGGCATCAATAGATCTCCGATTTAGGTCTACTTTATATGGATGGAAAGGTAAGACATAGGTCGAAGATATGTTAGTACAAGTTGATAAATTCATTTATCCAGTGGATTTTGTTGTCTTGGACACACAACCTGTTGAAGTATGTAATTCATTTCCTGTTATTTTAGGATGTCCGTTTCTTGCAACTTCTAATGCATTGATTA
This sequence comes from Populus pruinosa, assembly GCA_026413675.1. NCBI lineage: Eukaryota > Viridiplantae > Streptophyta > Magnoliopsida > Malpighiales > Salicaceae > Populus > Populus pruinosa. The sequence goes on from CM048598.1 coordinate 8,811,590, forward strand.
ATTGTAGAAATGGACTAATGAATAGCATTTGGAAACATGACATTAGAGATGAATATTTTCAACATTTGTAAGCAACTTGGAGATGATAATGATTTACAAGAAGTAAATCATATTGACGAATTAGTTTATGATCAACTTGAATCTACTTTAAGTAAAAATGAGTTGGATGAATTTGAAGATTTGCAAATGATTTATTCTGAGGAAGAAATCGCCGATGAAAAACATACTAAAAATGATGATGCGAATCTTTTGTCAACAATGACAACAAATTCAATATCTAACATCACACCAATCAATGATTACTTTCCTAACGAATCCTTACTTTCTCTTAATCCAATGTCGTGGTATGATAAAAATATCAATTTTTTTACTTTAGAAGATTTGCCAGCTGATTGGAGTACCTAAGACAAAGAAAGGTTTTTGAACGAAATGAACAACTTTTATTGTGCTGACGGACTTATTCAAATATTATCTTGATCAAGTATTTTAAAGATTCGTTCCCGACAATGAGGTAAGTAGTGTCATTAAACTTTGTTATTCTAAAGCATGTGGAAGTTATTTATCATAAAAAAAGACAGCTATAAAATTTTTTCAAAATGGATTTTATTGGCCCACCATGTTCAAGGACAAGCATGCATTCAGCAAAACTTGTGAAAATTATCAAAAAGTTGATACTTGTCAAAACATTTTGTTTAACAATTCTCAACTCTATGCATGCCTTACAGAGCTAAGATCAAGATGGAACAATTCTTATGAGGCCTATGATATTGAGAATTCAATTAATGACAATGTTTTCAAGGTAAATGGACATCGTCTGAAAGTTTACTTTGATAATTTTTCAATTGAACATGACTCTATTGAATTGGGTGATCCTATATATAAAGATTCATTTTTTTTAAGGTTTTTTTTTGAGTTATTTTTGCTAGTTTCTTTCACCCCGGTCAAATGGCAGATAAAGGTACTCCGTGACTTAAGTCGATTCTTTCAATTTCCCGCAATAACTGATATCTGTGTATATATTTGTGCAATTCTTTAAATCTCTCTTCCAATTCTCATTTGAAAATGAACACTAATCTTACCGTGCTAGATGTGCAAGATTGAGATTGTTAATGAATCATGGAATTCTTGAAGATATTCGCTGGTTGATTGAAGCAAAGGTCCAATTATCAGGTGAGTCCTCTAACTCCTTCATTTCACATATGCTTGGAATAGGTAAAAGCACTTTTGCAAAGAAACATCGTGCAAAACGACTGAAAGTCTATCATCGATGTGCTAGATGGACTTGTAATACACAATGTCCTTCTTTAGGAATGATATCTATAAACCGTGAAGATAAAATACAATTCATTAATGATGGCCTAAGTAAGGAGTCTTTAGATAATCTTCTATTGACTCTTGAGACGCATCCTAGTGGAGATGTGCATCGTGCAATTCATGATTTATAGCCACTATTTCATAAAGAACATGATCGACTTAGTCTTGGAAATCTGACTAAAAAAAACCCTGATTGCCAGTTTTTAAGAAAAAGTGGATGGGAAGCCTATCCCCGACCCATAGAGGGCGTTTAAGCCATTCTTGGATGTAAAACCAAGGGAAGATGTGAGGCACAATCACAACTACCCATACATATACATGCTTTTTCAAAAGTAAATAAATAAATAAATAAAGAGAGTGAGAGAGAGAGAGAGAGAGAGAGAGTGTATGAGACTCTAGCTGGCCTACATATAGGTGTTATGATTTCCTTTCTAATTTCTCATCTATAAAACCCTCTCTTCCTTCCTTTCATTTCTACTCTACCCATACATTCAACAAATACAGAAGTGTGTAGAAATGGCAAGTTCCTTAAGTCATCATATAAGAAATATTTGTGTTTTCGGTGGATCTAGTCCTAGGAAAGAAAAGGAGTTTTTAGAATCAGCAAATCATCTTCGTCAAGTGCTAGCGGAGAGAAAGATTCATTTAGTGTATGGGGGAGGCAGTCTTGGGTTAATGAGAGGTGTGTCAATAGCTGCATTTTTAGGAGGTAGTCAAGTTTTGAGGGTCGTCCCCGAAGCTTTAGCACAAGAGACTCTACTTTCCTCTTATTGTTCACTCATGACATACACTTTTTTAATCTCAAGAGACTCTACTTTCCTAGCCAATGAGGCTAATCTAGAATTAAGGTCATTAGTCTCTTTCAATTGAAACTTCCCACTTGAATGAGAAATGGTGTTTCTAGACTGAAGATAAATTGGGAGAGAAGTCTCCCATTGCTTTGTGTTTTCAGCCAAATGATCAAAAAAATCAAAGGCCTCACTTGGTTCTTTGTCGTAAAACTCACCATTACACATGGTTGGCACTAGCTTTTTAAAATCTACGGTAAGAGAGTCATAGAAGAAACTCACTAACCTCCACATCTCAAAACCATGGTGGGGGCATGCATTTAACAAGTCTTTGAACCTTTCCCAAGAGTGGTGAAATGACTCATTTGAACTACAAGAAAAATTCATCATTTGACGTTGTAAGGCTGTTGTCCTATGAGTAGAGAAGTATTTTTTCAAAAATTCAGCTTGCATTTCTCTCAATCTACCTATAGACCTAGGATGCAGGGAGTTTAGCCAAAGCTTGGCTTTATCCTTGAGAGAGAATGGGAACAATTTAAGCCGAATAGTTTCTTCAGTGCATGTTCTATCAATAAAAGTATTACATACCTCTTCAAAGTCCTTAAATATGTATATATGGATTTTCAGAATCCATACCATGATACGTGGGAAGAAGTTGGATCATGCCCAGTTTCAAATTGAAAGCTTGTTGGTTTAAAGGCAAGATAATACATGAAGGTGTATTTTGTCTAGCTGGGTGAAGATACTCTCTAAGAGTTTGAAAATTAGGTTGATCATTGAATTGTGGAGGTCCATGACCTTGAACACTCCCTTCACCCTCTACATCTTCAACATTAGCCATGATGAAAAACAAAATAATAATAATAATAATAATATAACAATTATATGAATATGAAAAGAAAGGAAAAAGAAAAAGAAGATTGCAAATAAAAGTAAATGAAATGTAAAAGATAAAGCAATAGCTTAAAAATAAAAATACAAAAAATTAGAAAATTCACACTCCAACTAATAAGCAATTTTAACAATAATAAACATTAAAAGATACTTATAACAAGCATGAATAAAGAGGTGATAATACCAGCCAAGTACTTCAAACAATAAATATAAAAAAATAATTACAATAAAATAACAAAAAATAAAATAAACAAGAGGCAGTAATACCAGCCAAGTACTTCAAACAATAAATATAAAAAAATAATTACAATAAAATAACAAAAAATAAAATAAACAAGAGGCAGTAATACCAGCCAAGTACTTAAAAAAAAACAGCAATATAACAAGATAAAATAAAATAAACAAGAGGCGGTAAAACCAGCCTTATAATATAAATAATAAATATTATAAACTAATTAGAATAAACATAAAAAAAAAATGGTTAAACCAACCAAAAGCTAATAATTAGTAGTCCATTCCATAGTCAATATCTAAAAAGTTGAGCTGAATTTTTTTGAGGCGGTAAAACCAGCCAATTGATTTTTTTTATATGAATTTTTTTGATGGATTTGTATTCAAAGATGAAAAATGTGTAAATAGATTTTAAATGATAAGAAAAAGTAAGTCTTGGTCCAAATCAATTTTAATGGTGATGTATTGGTGATTCCTTCAAGATATATAAGATAACTCAACCTAATATCGATGATGGTGATATTAGATCGGAAGATATTACAATGAAGTTTAAAAGGATGAAGATTGATTATTGCTTAAGAATGAACAAGTACTTTCATATTAAGTAAGACATTGAATCAAGCAATATCTATACCAAAACTAAAGTTTATGCATAAAAATTTAAGATTATAACATTACCTAAATGGTTTCTAAAATTTCTTTGCAATAATAAATTATTCATGAAGAAAATGAGAAGATAAACATTAAGATTCATTCATATCTTAAAGAACTCACCTTAACCACCATCATCCTTGATTTGGATCCAAGAAAGAGATTAGCCAACCATGATTATATATAAAAATACTTCAATAAACATGAAATAACTTGAATCAAACTGAAATAATAAGTTTTACAAGGTAAGGAACCGAAATCTATAAAGAAGAACACAACACAATTTCAGTAAAAATTCGGATACAAATCTAATGCTAACTTTGGAAAGAAATGTAAACCCTCTTAGAAGCTTTTATTCGAGATGTCTATTAGATACATATTTATAGGAAATTCTGTCACCTTTCTAGATCCTTAACGAACAGCTCATTTGGACACCGGAGTCAAAAGTTATGGGCAAAACACCGAAAGGTGTTCTGAAAAATCAAATCAACACAGCTTTGCAACCACTTTGGTGCACGTTTTTCTTCCTCATTTATGAGCTGTCTCTTTCTTCTTTTTGACCTAAAATAATGTAAAAATTTCCTCTACAGCTTTCCATCCATGTTCTTGCCTTCTTGGATAAATGGATTACCCAAAATAAATCAATTGTTATTTGTTGTAATATGTTAGTAATGGAGATGAGATTGAAAAGCAAGCTTATGGTAGAACATACTCTTTGATTGAATTTGAGAGATTTAGACACATAAACCCTAAACACATTAGTGTTGGAGTGTATATCAATGAGAGAACCTATCACTTTGGCATGGCATAGATTTCATTTAAATCCCGATGATTGATTGAATTTTGAAGTTTGCATGTAAACAAATTCATAAAAAAAAAATTTTTATCCTTTTTTATTATATTCTTATTTATAATGCCTGTACTCTTGGACATTGATGGGAGATTAAGAGATTGATCATGGTTATTTTCAATTTAATTTTATTTATCCTTTCTCGAGGACGAGAAAGAGCTAAGTGTGGGGGTATTTGATGTAACTATATTATTCGATAGTTTCACCCACATTTACCTAATGTTTTGTCTATGTTTTATATGTAAAATGCCTTGATATTATTTGTTTTATGTTTTGAAGGCACTGTTGGATGAAAAATGCAAAAAGGAGTAAATTGAAGATAATTGGCAGATTTGACGTTCAGTCGATGTTTTGTGCAGAGCGTGAGTTCTAGAGATTAAAATGAAGTGATTCCAGTGGCTCTAAAAAGCTAACATCCATACCTTTTTGGAAATATAATGCAAGAAAAATACAAAGAGAAAGATCATGGAAATCACATCCTTCAAAGTTAAATCTTGTATTCTGCCACTATTGACCTTTGTCCATTCAAAATTCCATATCTGGAGGTATAGAAGTCCAATTGATGCAAACTCAATTGTTTTAGATTCCTGACTCAAAGGTATAGAAATGCTCCAATTTTCAGCCAAAAACAATGTCAGATGAGGGCGATATGATTTTTCAAAGATGACAACTGAATTTTGCCAGCAATCAAGTTTCATGAAGAAATGAGTCCAAATTATGTTTCGAAGCTTCTAAACTATCATCCAAGTTATAATTTCAGCAATTTAGCCCCTCTAGTAAATCAATCTAGAAGGTCAAGAAAAGTAGTCACCAACCTCAAATCACCAACCACAAACCAGCTGCAAGTTGGAATGCTGCCATTTTTTTTTTTGGTAAGTTGACGTATATATTAAAGGAAAACGATACAAAGATTATAAGGGGCATACCCCAGATTTACAATGAGAACAGAAACGTAAAACAATAGATGGCTACATGCTAGCCATCGAACTGAAAACTCAAGACCTAACTTGATTCGTTAGGGAAACTAATACAACCAGCTAAATATCAAATGAAGAATCTATGTTATTAACCCTCCAGGCTCGTTGGATTCTTTTATTTTTATTTGTTGAAAACATTATGTGAAACAAATGAACACTCAACCAATCATTGTTCAACCTTGCCTTCTTTTGAGGAATGTCTCCATGAAAAAACTTATGCTTTAAAGAGTTTCCAAAGGGCCAACCACAACCCATGAAAAAACTCTTAATATCCTCACACGCTCACACCTCTCGTCTCACCTTCTTGCGATTCTTGCGAAACTGAAACCAACACCAAATAGAACCAACTTGGTAGCGCAATCCAAATATATATATGACTCAAGAAGCAATAAAAAAACTAGAAAACAAGTAAAACAAAACTGTGATAATAGTCTCATTAGTACTTAAAAGTGCATTTTTGTCATGGTTTTATATCATCATTTTGCACTTGAAGTATCAATAACTCCTTAACTAAAATATGTTTTATAATAATGTATCTAATAATATAAGATACCTATAATTTGTGGTAAATGTCTATTTTTAATGCAGGCCTATCACATAAATGAAAGGATTGATTGATGACTTGAAGAACTTAAATTGCAAAGGCAAAGAGATGGCCAAACTTAGAAAAGAGATGTCGGTGCAATCCAAACCGGAACACTGTTTGGTAATTGGGTCATATCTGGAGCTACAGATCTCAGATTTAGGTCCAATTTATATGGATGGAAAGGTAAGACATAGGCCTACAACTTTCATATGGAGCCCAAGATCTAAAAAGGCCATTATCAAGTCCAAATTGTAGCAACAACAAAGAAGCCCGAATCTGTCTTCCAGCCCGAGCACTGTTCGGTATTTTGGCCATATCTGGAGTTCTAGAAGTCCAAATGAGCTGAATTTTTTACACAAGAAAGCTGAGACAATTGCCTACAACTTTCATGTTTACAACTGGCTCCAGTTTTGACGTTATCAATGACGTTTTGGGCAGACAAGAGAAGATAAGGATTGTCACCAAGTCAAAAGTTGGCCACCCACTTATCAATTAGTCATCAAATCAATAGTTCCCAATTTTGGCCTATAAAAGGAGGCATTTGCCATGCATTTAGGCATCTTGGTGTTCAGATCAAGATCATGCTCTTCCTTTCTCTCTTTGTATTTTTTGTAATGTTTATGCTTTACTTTCATTAATATCAAGTTTATGCCTTTCATTTCCTTTCCTTTACTTAGTTAACTTTTATGTTCTTATTTTGTTTATTTGTTTTCCTTTCTTTCATTATGTCTAGCTAAGTTAATTATGTCAAGGTGAAAAGGTTACACTAATGGTGTGAGAATAAGTATACTGTAAACTTAATATGGACTTTAATGTTTGATACTAACATGTTTTATATTTGTTATCTTGTTCACTCTTTAATACTTTGCTTGTTAAATGACTAATCTTGATTTATGTTGTATAACACTTGGTACAACAAATGCTTGGAACTTTCATAGCCCATAATGTATGGTATAACCGACACCTGAGCTATGAAAGGAACTTGATTTGTTGTTAACATAAGTTATAATCATGAATGCTTGACGAGATTTACAAGTATTAGCATTAATTGAATAAGATGACTAATGTAATCATGTTAACAATATATAATGTGATTGGAACCTCCTTTATGTGTGGTTTCCAATTCAATAATAAGAGTTTATACTATACTTGTTTGAGATACCATTAGTGGAACCTCTAACCTTGACATTTGTTATTATTATTGTTTAATCCTTACATTAATTTTTCATCTCCAAGTTCTCATCATCTTCTTCTTCTTCTTCTTCTTCTTCTTCTCTTTCTTTATTATTATTATTATTATTATTATTATTACTACTACCTACTACTACTACTACTACTACTACTACTACTATTATTATTATTATTATTATTATTATTATTATTATTATTATAGTTGTTGTTGTTATTGTTATTGTTGTTGTTATTGCTATTATTGTTGCTTATAATTATTGTCTATAATTTGTACAATTAACCTCCCTGTGGTTCGACCCCGGTCTTGCCGGGTTATTTATTACTTCGACACTCCTGCACTTGGGAGAAGACATCAACCTTTTAGTCGTGTCAAGTTTTTGGCGCCGTTGCCGGGGAGGTAAGTTCTTGTATAAATTATAGTTTTTATTTTATTTTCTCTTTTCATTTTTTTTTGTATATAACTTTGTCTCTTTTATTTTGTTTCTCCTTATTTTGTTTTCTTCCTTCTTCTTTTGTTTTCTTCTTCATTTTATTATATTCCAACACGTGCATGAGAGTGTGGTCACGTACATCAAGTGGTAGACTTTGTAGGGTATCCTCATCATTTTCAGAAAATATGGCCGAAGTAGATAGTCAATCACTTCACAATGAAAATAATGAGAATAACCGTGCTAGAACACTTAGAGACCACATGAATCCCACAAGAACAAGTGCACCATCATGCATGGTTTTTCCTCCCAATGCATCTAATTTTAATTTTAAACCAGGTATTATTCAACTTTTACCTTCTTTTCATGGTTTGGAATTGGAAAATCCATACTTGCATTTAAGGGAATTTGAGGAGGTCTGCAACACATATAATAATTTAAATTGTAGCATGAACACCATCAGATTAAAGCTTTTTCCTTTTTCATTAAAAGATAAAGCTAAAACATGGCTACAAAATTTAAGACCAGGATCCATTCGTGCTTGGGATGAAATGCAACAACAATTTTTAAAGAAGTTTTTCCCATCTCATAGAACAAACTCTTTCAAGAGACAAATCACCACTTTCACTCAAAAACCAGGAGAAACATTTTACCAATGTTGGGATAGGTATCGAGACTTGCTTAGTACTTGCCCTCATCATGGTTTTGAAACATGGAGATTGGTTTCACATTTCTATGAAGGGTTAACACCTAAAGATAGGCAAATGGTTGAATTGATGTGCAATGGAACTTTTGAAGATAAAGACCCTGATGAAGCAATGGAGTACTTAGACTTGTTAGCTGAAAATGCTCAAAATTGGGACACCGCGGGTACATATGAGGCACCGAGTAAAACTCAACCTCATACATATAATGGAGGTATGTACAACCTTAGGGAAGATCATGACCTTCAGGCCAAGTATGCATCTTTAGCTAGAAAAGTCGAGGCACTAGAATTGAAAAAGAGTGGTCAATTAAAATCTGTTGAAAACATTGTGTGTCAAATCTGTGAAACAAATGAACACTCAACCAACGATTGTCGAACCTTGCCTTCTTTTAAAGAATGTCTCCATGAACAAGCCCATGCTTTAAACAGTTTTCAAAGGGCCAACCACAACCCATACTTCCAAACATACAATCCTGGTTGGAGAAATCACCAAAATTTTAGTTGGAAGAGTGACAATGCACAAACTTCACAACCACAATTTCAAGCACACCATAATTTCCAAAATTATCATGGATATGCACCTCCTTATGCTCCACCTCCTACAAGAAATTTTGAGGAAACTTTGTATGCATTCATTGAAAAGCAAGAGACAATCAACACTCAACTTGCTCAAAGCATAACAGATTTTAAAGATACTCTTGCAAAATTCACATATGCTCTCAGTTTCCAAGAGAAAGGTAAGTTTCCATCTCAACCACAACAAAATCCTAAGGGGCAATACAATGCAAATGCAAGTAGTTCTGGAAGCCAACACATGGATCAAGTCAAATCAGTCACTACTCTACGCAGTGGTAAGGTTATTGAAAAACCCTCTCTTGAACCTTATGAGAAAGATGATGAGTCAATTTCTAAGGGAAAGGAAGGGGTTGAATCTGAAAATTGCAAAGAAACAACTGATTCTCCGCCAGCACTTCCATTTTCTCATGCCATGACCAATCAGGAAGAAATTGAGGATGAAAAAGGCATCGAAAAGGTTAATGCGAATCTTTTATCAAAAGTGACAACAGATTCGACACTCGACATCACACCTATCGATGATTACTTTCCTGATGAATCTCTACTTTCTCTTAATTCAATGCCTTGGTTTGCTAAAAATATCAATTTTCTTGCTTCAGGATTTTTGCCAACTCATTGGAGTATTGAAGACAAAAGAAAATTTTTGAGCAACGAGCAAAATTTTTATTGGGATGACCCTTACTTATTCAATTATTGTCCTGATCAAATATTTCAAAAATGCATTCTCGACAATGAGGTAAGTAATTTCATTAAATTTTGTTACTCTAAGGCATATGGGGATCATTTCTCATCAAAAAAGAGGATTGTAGAAATCCTACAAAGTGAATTTTACTGGCCCATCATATTCAAGGAGTCAGATGCATTCCGCAAAAATTGTGAAAATTGTCAGAAGGTGGGATTTATTTCAAAACACAGAGAGTCTTTAGATAATCTTCTATTGACTCTTAAGTCTCATCATAGTCGAGATAAGCATCGTGTAATTCATGACTTATGAACCCATTTTCATAAAGAACATACTTGACTTAGTCTTGGGAATCTGACTAAAAAAGACCCTGTTTGCTAGTTTTTAAGAAAACTAGATGGGAAGCCTATCCCCGACCCATTGAGGGCGTTTAAGCTGTTCTTGGACGTAAAACCAAGGGAAGATGTGAGCCACATTCACAACTGCGATTTGAATTTTTTTTTTGTTTGTAAAAACTTGTGTCTTTTGGTTTTATTATTGTGTTTTGTTATTTCTTATTTTTGTTTTAGTGTGTTTCAGGTTTTGTCAATGTTCGTTATTTCAGGTGATATCTTCTATACTCTATCTTTCTACCTTAGAACATTGAGGACAATGTCTCGTTTTGGTTGGGGGGAGAGGGTAGTAGTTGATAAAAAAAAAAAAATTGTTTTTCATTTCATAAAGCATGTGCATAATTGTTGTTACTAGGATGGTAGAGTAAAGGAGTTCTTTTGTTAAAGTGACTCTTGAGACGCATCTTAGTAACCATTCTTAACAAGGTCTATTATAATACTTCCTGAAATATTTAGATTTACAAACTCTCACAATGTTATCACTTAATTCTGCTCGTATACTTATTTAACATGTATTCTTAAACCTTAATTTACACACACACACTTTAACATATGATTGTGGGTTGCATATTGGATTATTACATTATTTATGTTCTTTTGTTAAAGGTAACAACTAAGGGAAAGGGATTGTCTATAATTAAAAAAAAAAGAAAAAAAAAGAAAAAAAATGATGATAATAAAAATGTAGATAAGTTTGGTTTCGTAGCCTCCCTAACCTAAGCAATTAAGCCCGAAGGGGTGTTTTAACACCTAATACCCTAAAGTCAACTGACTTGGGAGCTATTGGCCCAACGCTTGTTACATGGGTTGATGAGAAAAGCTTAAGGGAATCAAACATTGCACTATCTACATATCAGTATCTGCGACCCGAGTTACTAAGCTCGTAGGGGTGTCTTAACACCTAATGCCCTAAGACCAACTGGTCTGGGAGTCATTAGCTGAAAGCTCGTTACATGGGTTAAAGATGCATGATGTTTTTAAATTATATGTATATAGATTTTTTTTAAAAAAAGAAAAAACGAAAAAAAAAAAAGACAAAAATAGTAATCCCAACCCAAGGAAGTTAACCTTAAACATTAGAACAAAAATTTTGTTTTCTTCCAAGAAAAGCCCCATAATTATGTGTTGATACATTGAGCATAAAAGAAAGGTTTATTAATATCTTGTTAAGTGGTATTGAGCAGATATATAAATTTAATGAGAGTTTGTTTATCTGGATAGATTAATGGAAGTTAAATGATGAAAACCTTGCTTTGTGAAATTTGCAAATTGTTTTAACGCTTTGATTACTAGGGACTAGTAATAAGCTGGTTGAGGGGTGTGATTAGTACTTAAAAGTGCATTTTTGTCATGGTTTTATATCATCATTTTGCACTTGAAGTATCAATAACTCCTTAACTAAAATATGTTTTATAATAATGTATCTAATAATATAAGATACCTATAATTTGTGGTAAATGTCTATTTTTAATGCAGGCCTATCACATAAATGAAAGGATTGATTGATGACTTGAAGAACTTAAATTGCAAAGGCAAAGAGATGGCCAAACTTAGAAAAGAGATGTCGGTGCAATCCAAACCGGAACACTGTTTGGTAATTGGGTCATATCTGGAGCTACAGATCTCAGATTTAGGTCCAATTTATATGGATGGAAAGGTAAGACATAGGCCTACAACTTTCATATGGAGCCCAAGATCTAAAAAGGCCATTATCAAGTCCAAATTGTAGCAACAACAAAGAAGCCCGAATCTGTCTTCCAGCCCGAGCACTGTTCGGTATTTTGGCCATATCTGGAGTTCTAGAAGTCCAAATGAGCTGAATTTTTTACACAAGAAAGCTGAGACAATTGCCTACAACTTTCATGTTTACAACTGGCTCCAGTTTTGACGTTATCAATGACGTTTTGGGCAGACAAGAGAAGATAAGGATTGTCACCAAGTCAAAAGTTGGCCACCCACTTATCAATTAGTCATCAAATCAATAGTTCCCAATTTTGGCCTATAAAAGGAGGCATTTGCCATGCATTTAGGCATCTTGGTGTTCAGATCAAGATCATGCTCTTCCTTTCTCTCTTTGTATTTTTTGTAATGTTTATGCTTTACTTTCATTAATATCAAGTTTATGCCTTTCATTTCCTTTCCTTTACTTAGTTAACTTTTATGTTCTTATTTTGTTTATTTGTTTTCCTTTCTTTCATTATGTCTAGCTAAGTTAATTATGTCAAGGTGAAAAGGTTACACTAATGGTGTGAGAATAAGTATACTGTAAACTTAATATGGACTTTAATGTTTGATACTAACATGTTTTATATTTGTTATCTTGTTCACTCTTTAATACTTTGCTTGTTAAATGACTAATCTTGATTTATGTTGTATAACACTTGGTACAACAAATGCTTGGAACTTTCATAGCCCATAATGTATGGTATAACCGACACCTGAGCTATGAAAGGAACTTGATTTGTTGTTAACATAAGTTATAATCATGAATGCTTGACGAGATTTACAAGTATTAGCATTAATTGAATAAGATGACTAATGTAATCATGTTAACAATATATAATGTGATTGGAACCTCCTTTATGTGTGGTTTCCAATTCAATAATAAGAGTTTATACTATACTTGTTTGAGATACCATTAGTGGAACCTCTAACCTTGACATTTGTTATTATTATTGTTTAATCCTTACATTAATTTTTCATCTCCAAGTTCTCATCATCTTCTTCTTCTTCTTCTTCTTCTTCTTCTTCTCTTTCTTTATTATTATTATTATTATTATTATTATTACTACTACCTACTACTACTACTACTACTACTACTACTACTATTATTATTATTATTATTATTATTATTATTATTATTATTATAGTTGTTGTTGTTATTGTTATTGTTGTTGTTATTGCTATTATTGTTGCTTATAATTATTGTCTATAATTTGTACAATTAACCTCCCTGTGGTTCGACCCCGGTCTTGCCGGGTTATTTATTACTTCGACACTCCTGCACTTGGGAGAAGACATCAACCTTTTAGTCGTGTCAAGTAACAAGCGAGTCTATCCGAAATATGAACGAAACTGAAGACTCGAATAAAATAGAAACAAAAAAATATGAAAAATCATTAAACAACACCCAGATATGTTGGATATGATGAAAATAAACTGCAAGAAACAAAATCAACAAAAAGCAAGCGAATTTCAAACGGTGACGCAAGACAAACTCTTTTACAACAAGTGAAGTCCGAATCTGGAACCTAAAGTAAATAATATCCAATTGAGTTAAAATTTCAGATATATTGCGATATCAACCCAAATAGACAGAATACAAGGTTTGAGCAGTTTATGACAAAGTTTGATATACTGACGTAAAAACATTATGAATCAGACCTGAATAGACCCGAATTTGAAACCCAAAGAAAATGATATCCAATTGACCCCAAATTTGAGATTTATTGCTATTAGGACCCCAATAATTAGAATATCAAATTTGAGCTAATTTCGAGTTGATTTGATCCAATTGTCCCTTGTTTAGTTTTCTGCGACAGAATCTAATAAACGTCTTTTTGAACAACTTTTCTTTTCTTTTCTCTTTTGTCTTTTTTTTTGTTACTGATATATTTTGAACAATAACAGAATGAAATAACAATTTTTTTTCTTTTTATATGCCGCAAATTCATGAAGAACAAGAAATTGGATACTAAGGAATTTTTTTGCGGAATCAACAAGAAAAACAAAAATTTCAGGAGGGATATAACCTGATTAAGGGAGCCAAGCTCTAATACCAAATGATGCGAACCTCGTGATCACATGGTCACGCAACCCACACGCAAAGACTTCAATTCCTGGAAAGCCAAGTAAATCAGATTTAATAGGAGTGTGACACAAAGATAACTTGTACCTAGGCACCAGCACTATTGAAAACGGAAACCCCTACCCAACGAATATTGATTCGCGAACGAGAAGTATAAGGATACAAAGACAGTTGTTCTTCGATAAGTTGTTTTCAATTGTTTAGAGAACCAAGGAAGGGAGATTATCTCACCAACACACACACATACAAAGTGCGACAAACAAGAAGTTTTATTAATCTGAATAGTCTTCTCTACATGTTTGGTTATGCCTCTATTTATAGTGATTCTAGACTTAAAGAAACCCTAATGGACCCCCTTAGGTGGACTTATATGTAGCCCACTTACAATTGACCCAAATAAGTAATAATAACCCAAAGACTATGAAGAAAATAATAAAAATATAAAAATCCCAAAATTACTATCTTAAATATGCTAGAATCATATTTGTCACCATTAAGAAGTCCCAAATAGACTAGGAAATCTGATCTGAAGGTAGAATGTATTCTAAAGTCTTCTTTCCTTTTGTAGCTCGGATGAATAAGGAATCCTTGTAAGAAAAGGATTCTGAAATAATTATGAATCCTTGCCACACTTGGAAAGTATGTTGCAGCCCATTAAACATCCTTATAGAATTAGTATATTTCCAAAATAAGCTGCCACATCCCTTTAGGAAAAGAATCCTAGCCAAATAGGAAGTCCACAGGTCAAAAGGAAGTAAATAACAAAATTCGTACACCCTTTGTTAACTTGTATTGAGATACCTTTTCGAACTCCGATTGACCTGTAATTTTAAACCAAGGTAATACAATATGTCAGGAGACTCCACGTAAACTTTCAGCTTGATCCAGCGGTCGGATTGAGAATTATGACTATTGTCGTAAAATTGAATAGTTGCACATTTTACATCAAAATTCAAATTTGACCTTACTTGGATCGTATCAGTAACCCTTTGATCCATATGAATTGGGCTCTTCTTAAACTTGAATTAGATGAACTAGAGGTTGTCCTTCCTATTTCCTAGGCATTCCAAGCTCCTCTAGGTCCATCTTACTCTATATGTTCTAAACAAGCCTATTCAATACCTTTTAAAGCTTCTTTGCCCTAGTGCCTGTAATTGACACGCTAAACACCTCTAATAGATTGATACACTAAACACCTCTAATAGATATTTGGCATGATTAAACTTGGTGTTAGGTTGATCCTTATTAATTTTATCTTTTAATATTAGATTATTTGAAAATTAAGCTTCATAATTTTTTTAATTTACTTTTAGTAAAGTTATCCGGATCTTATAGATTTAATTATTTTTCTCTTAATTTTGACTTTCAACATTAGATTTATTGGAAATAGAGTTTTATAATTTTTTTTATTTTTTTATGAAGTTATTTTAATTTCATGATTTAAGTCACATGTTTAATGGATTAAGCTTGAGTGGTTTTTTATTTTTTTTGTTAATGTTTTTTAATTTTATTATTCAACCTTTATTTGGTTAGAAATTAGGTTTTATATTTTTTTTTCTATTAGGTTATTCTATTCTCATGACCCAAGTTACAAGATTAGCAGGTAAACTTGAATAATTTTTTTTATTATTAGGTTATTTTATTCTCATAATCCAATTTTAAATTTATAATTAATTTTTTTATTATAAAACACATAATCTAATCCATGTGTGAACAAATTTTGTACATTAAAAATAATAATAATTTGACCCGCGTAGGTGGCCAACAGAGGCCAAATAATGGAGTCCAAATTCTAAGTTATGACCTGGGCCGTAGGCCCAAACGGATAGAAAGCCCAAATCACTCAATAGGGAAAGCCCACTGAAGTGTAAACTAGCCTAACAGCTGTCTCGTCTCAAAAATCTGCAAGAACGAAGCAGCGTGTTTTAGAATTGGGAGATTTCGAAGCGCTATGTCTTTCTGCATAATTCCCAACTAATTTGCTGAAAGATAGATCTTTCTTTTAAGGTAAATTGTATCTCTCAGTTCTTTTAATTTAGTGGGCGTTTTTTATTCCTGTGTTTTTAAGAAAGGTTCATAAAAATGAGCTAAATTTTACCTGGTTTTGATAAGCTGAGTGTTGAATTTTTTCGATGCATGTCCTCGTGTTCTTGGTATGGATAAATTTACTTCTCTACTTTCTGATGGATACTGTTATCAGCTGGCAGACTTTACTTTGGTTATTTCTTGGGCCTTAAGAATAAATTTGAGCTTAGTGATCCTTTGTCAAGTATATTCACTAAACTATTGTCATTCTTCGATCAATTCCTCGCTGTTGATGACATGGGGAGACCACTTTATGCATAAGAGTTGTTTCTTGATAATGGAGATCATGGAGGCCATTTATATTTTCAATGTAAAATACTGAACTTGGTAATTTGTTTTGTTGATAACTTGTTAACATGATCTATTAAAAACAAGGCAGTACTTGCTTTGCTGAAAAGTTAATCATGTGTTTAGAGTGGAAAAGTAGTTGGTAGTAAGTTCAAGCTGATGGGCATTTGATATCATCTCTCTTCCAATGGCCATTTAAAGTGTGTGTTTTGAAAAATCTTGAATATTGCTCCATGTATGTTCTGGGTTTTCTGTAAAGCCATGCAAAGTGGTGCCTTTCATGATCAGAGGGTTTTTTTTTTAAGTTAAATTTTTTTAATGGAATTGTAGATGGTGAGTCGAATTATGAGGTCAAGGAGACAAGTTCCTCGGCAGCCAGAACAACAACCACGGGCTAGAAGGACAAATAGTGTCACAAAGGTATTTTTGGACATGATGGTTGATCAGGTTCAAAGAGGGAACAGAATTAGCAATTCTTTTAGCAAAAAAGCATGGAAGCATATGAGTGCTGAATTCTACCGGAAAACAAGTTTGAGATGGGACTTGGAGCAGTTGAAGAACAAATATGCAGCCTTGAGGAGGCAATATGCTATTGCAAGCTCACTTCTTGAACGAAGTGAATTCAGTTTGGATGAATCTACAGGGATGATTAGTGCCAATGATGAAGCATGGGCTGCATACATAAAGGTATGTTCTTTCTGTCGTTGCTTTTTGCAATTGAAAACCTCTCCTGCCTAAGATTGAGGAAGCCTCCTTGAACCCGTACTTCGGGGCTGCAATAGATATATATTTATTGGATTTACATGTCTTTTTTATTTAATTATGCTAAAACTGGTACCTTGATAATGCCATTAAATGATGTATAATGCAACTTCTAGTTCCAGTACTAGCCTGTAATGCATATTATTGGGGTTGGACTTCCTCCAAACCTGGGGCTGGAGGCTGATTTATGTTCTTTTAATGTCAGCCTTAAACACTCTGTGAAATGTACACATTAGGAACGCCCTGATGCTGAGACTATAAGAAGCAGTGGCTGCCCTATGTACGAACAACTTTGCATGATATTCTCTGAACTAATGACCAATGGGAAGCATAGACAAGAGGGAGGGATTCCTTCAGCTTGCAGTAAGGTTCCTTTGAACACTATGGAAGAGGATTCATCCTCTTCAGAATCTGATGAAGCAGATGATGTAGCAGATGATCAAGACACATATCAACCGCCTACCTATGGTACTTCTGCTACAAGTGCTAATCGTAAAAGAGGTCGCAAGGGCATTGAAGATGCTATTGCTGCGGGCTTATTTCAGATGGCAGCTGCATCGAAGCTGAGGACAGGTGCTGTAAGGCAAATTAATGCGAGATACTGTATAGCTGACTGTATTAAGCAACTAGATGAGATTCAACGAGTTGAGGAAGAAGTCTACTTTGCTGCTCTGGATCTATTCAAGAAACCTAGTGCAAGGGAGATCTTCTTATCTCTCAAAGTCGAGAAGCGCTTAATTTGGTTGCGTAGCAAGTGCTCTGGTAATCCAGTATTGTAGGTAGAAAGCTATTTATTTTGTCAGTTGTATACATTTGAAGTCTTGTATATAACTAGCTAGTTCTCGTTTATGTCATCTTTTCCAACTCAAACTGTGGGCATTTTGAAACTGGTTTCTAGTCATCTTTCATTCATTTCGATCACCAATATCACGGCATTGCACTGTGATTGAATTAATTTTTTTTTAATGTTAAAAAAAGTTAAAGCCTTGTTTTCTAATAAAAAAAATTTAATTGTAAGCTAAAAACATTATATATATTAAACATTTAAAAAAAATATTAATATGTAGACAATGAATGATATTTCTTTCAAATATTGAGAATATATTCAATTTAACATTAATTAATTTGTCAAATTAGCAATCAAGTTATAAAATTATGATAATTTAAAAAAAAAAATTATAAACGGCAATTTATAATCAATATAATGTTTAATGATGAAATTAAAAAAATATTAAATTTAAAAAGAAAAGGAAACTACTTGAGTCAATTTAGACTAACTTATTAAATTCATGATCTAAGTTATTAGATTAGGATAACTCTATAAAAAAACAAATAAAAAAATTACAAAGTTCAATCCTCATTAACTCGATGTTGAATGATGAAATAAAAAAATAACCTAAAAACCCAAGTTAAATCGAACTAACATTAATCACAAAAGACAAATAAGAAAAATTTTGAAGCTTCATTTTTAACTGATTCAATGTCGAAGGTTGAAATCGAGAAAAAAATTTTTATATCCATTAGATTAAAATAACTCCAAATAAAGCAAATTAAAAAATAAATTACGAAACAATATTCCTTAACTTAATATTGAAGGATGAGATTTTAAAAAATAAAAAAATAAGATTGAGCTGTTGGAGGGAGAAATTGAAAAAAGAATATTCAATTAGAAAAGGACTCAAAACAATAAATCGAGTTAACTCGAGTCAACCAACTAAATTTACAACCTAGATTATGAAATTAGGATAATACCATAGAAAAAAAAATTATGAAACCCAATTAAAATAATATTCAATGAAAAAAGAATAAAAAAAATGAATAAAGACATTCTAAGTTAACTTACCAAACCCACAATGTTGGTATGATCATGATAATTTCATAGGAAAAAAAAATTAAGACCAACTATGAAGCCAATTTTCAATTGACTAACTCTTGAAAAATAAAATTGAAAAAAATTAATTAGATTAGGTGGCAAAATAAAATGACCTAAGTCAACTCAGGTTAATTTAAACATGTGACATGGTTCACTAGATTGGGATAAATTCATAGAAAGAAAATAAAAACATAATAAGCTCTATTTCCAACAAATATAATATTGAAGGTTAAAGTTGAAAATAAAAATAAAAAACTAAATCTATGAGATTGATATATAACCAAACAAAAAGAAAATAAAAAAAATCACAAAGCATAATTCTCAAAATAACTTAATAATGCGAACCCCTAAGCACTTAGTCACATAACTCACATGTAAACGATATACTCCTGAAAAGTTAAGAAATCAAGTTCAAAATTGTGATATAAAGATTACTTTGAAGGGCCCGTGGGATTAGTCGCGGTGCGTGCAAGCTGACCCGGACACCCACGTTAATCTAAAAAAAAAAAAAAAAGATTACTTTGAACCTAAGAACCAAAACTATTGAAATATGAAACTCCCATCCAACGAATAGCAATTCATTATTGAGAAGTAGTGGATGACGCGATGAAGAAATTGTTCTTTGATAAATTGATTTATTTTGTTAAAGAACCAAAATAGAAAAGAAAACTCACCCTCACACACTCGCAAAGATAGATGCAGCAATCTGAATTATTGTTAAGAAAAAAGAAATGAAACTGAAATTTAGGCCACAAAGATGTTTTTATGTACAATAACCTAAGAAAAACCCTATAACTCCCAAGATGTGGACTTGTTACAATCAGACCTTAACCCTTAATTATGCAAACCCAAAACATGAAAACAATAATCAAAATAAAGGTTTAAAGCATGATGCAACAAATAACAAAGAAAATAACATAAAAGAGTCTTATTTCCTAGCCTAAATAGGCTGTTTTGACAAGCAATCATTTCTTATAGTTACAGGATCAATTATTGACTTTGGAAATTCTAAATAAAGTAGGAGAATCAATTGTTTCTTGGAAATATTTGTTGTTGCCTCTAGCTTTTTCTTGTAAAGCTTGGTTTCCTTACTTCGATAAAAATAATGATTCATTTCTTTTTAGTTGCTGACTTTATTAGATTCTTTCCTAGATAATCATTAAATAATCCTTTATAGCATAAAAAACAAATATGTTGCCCTTTAATTTCCTTAGTACACTAAAAAACTTCTTTTGAATACTAAGAATCATTTCCCATTAAGGATCTAATCTAGTTAAATTTACCTTACATATAAAGAAGAATACATGATGACTTTTAATCCTTGTTATATTAGAAAATCTTGCACAAATAAGACTATCATAGGACCGAACACATTAGGCCCATATTGCATATGGATTGGGTCCTTCTTGCACTTAGATTAAATGAATCAAATGATGCTCTTTAAGCTCCATTAGTGCCACTTGATCCCCTAAGTTCATCTTACCCCAAACATGATGAACAAGCCCATTTAATACTTCATTAAGCATCTTTTCCCTAACCCTTTTAATTGCCCCGCTTAACACCTCTAAATGGTTAGTGGTGTGTTTACTCATGGTGTTGAGCTAGTCCTCATCATCCCATCTATTTGCAAAAGAATTTAGTCCTGAATCATCACTTACATCAAACAAAGTACGAGCAGAAATATTTAAAATAGCACTAACACAATATTCGCCTGACAAATTAATCATATAAACATTCTTTTTTATTCTCTCAAGAATCTAAAATGGTCTATCTCCTCATAATTGCAACTTAGATTTCCTATAGGTCAAAAACTATTCTTTGTGCATAGACACCTAAACCAAATCTCCAAGATGAAAGACAATTTGTTTACAACCTGATGAGGATCAACCCAAAACCACATGTAATCATGCCAATGAGCCATTAGAGGTGTCAATTAAACTAATTATAAGAGCTGGGGCAAATAAGCTTAAAAAAGCATTGAATAGACCTATTCACAACATATGAAGTAAAATGGACCGAGAGGGGTTGGGGACATTTAAGGAGCACGAAGGACAACCTTTAATTCATTTAATTTAGTTTAAGAAGAACCCCATTAGTGTGGAACAAGGGGTTGTACATCTAGTAAAGGTACGTACAACCTTAAGGAAG
Source organism: Populus pruinosa (assembly GCA_026413675.1). NCBI lineage: Eukaryota > Viridiplantae > Streptophyta > Magnoliopsida > Malpighiales > Salicaceae > Populus > Populus pruinosa. The sequence continues at coordinate 8,832,820 of CM048598.1, forward strand.
ATTATGACCTTCAAGCCAAGTTTGCATCTATAGCTAGAAAAGTCGAGACACTAGAATTGAAAATGAGTGGTCAAACTTCACCACCACAGTTTCAAGCATACCATAATTTCCAAAATTCTCATGGATATGCACTTTGTTATGCTCCACCTCTTAGAAGAAATTTTGACGAAACTTTGTATGCATTCATTGAAAAATAAGAGACAATCAACTCTCAACTTGCTCAAAGCATAACAGATTTTAAAGATACTCTTACACAATTCATATCTGCTCTTAGTTTTCAAGAGAAAGGTAAGTTTCCATTTCAACCACAACAAAATCTCAAGGTACAATGCAAATGCAAGTAGTTTTAGAAGTCAATACATGGATTAGGTCAAATCAGTCATCACTCTTCGTAGTGGTAAGGTTATTCAAAAACCAATTCTTGAACCTTGTGAGAAAGATGATGAGTCAATCTCTAAAGGTAAGAAAGGAGTTGAATCTAAACATTGCAAAGAAAAGAATGATTACCCACTAAAACATCCATTTCCTCAAGCCATGACCAATCAGGAAGAAAACAAGGATGAAAAAGGCATTGAAAATGTTAATGCGAATCTTTTATCAAAAGTGACAACAAATTTGACACCCGACATCACACCAAGTGATGATTCCTTTCCTAATAAATCTCTACTTTTTCTTAGTTCAATGCCCTTGGTTTACTAAAAATATCAATTTTCTTACTTTAAGATTTTTGCTAGCTCACTAGAGTACTGAAGACAAAAGAAAATTTTTGAGCAACGTGCAAAACTTTTAATGGGATGACTCTTACATTTTCAATTATTATCCTGATCAAATATTTTAAAGATATATTCCCGATAATAAGGTAAGTAATGTAATTAAATTTTATCAATCTAAGGCATGTGGAGATCATTTTTCGTTAAAAAATAGGACTATAGAAATCTTACAAAGTGGATTCTACTAGTCCATCATATTCAAGGAATTACATGCATTCTGCAAAACCTGTGAAAATTGTTAAAAGGTGGGATTTATTTCAAAACACAGAAAATCTTTAGATAATATTTTATTGACTCTTAAGTCTCATCATAGTCGAGATAAGTATCTTGCAATTCATGATTTATGAACCCATTTTCATAAAAAAAATGTTTGGCATAGTTTTGGGAATCTAACTAAAAAAGATCTTATTTCCTAGTTTTTAAGAAAACTAGATGGGAAGCCTATCCCGACCCATAAATAGCATTTAAGTCATTCTTGAACGTAAAACCAAGAGAGGATGTGAGCCTTAATCATAGCCATATATACATACACATGTTTTTTAAATAAATAAATAAATAAATAAAGAGATAGAGATAGAGATAGAGAAAGAGAGAGAATGTGTGTGAGACTCCAGCTGGCCTCCATATAGGTGTTATGATTGCCTTTCTAATTTCTCATTTATAAAACCCTCTCTTCCTTCCTTTCATTTCTACTCAACTCATATATTCAAAAAATACAGAAGTGTATAGAAATGGCAAGTTTTTCATATCATCAGATAAGAAATGTTTATGTTTTTGGTAGATCTAGTCCTAGAAAAGAAGAGTTTTTAGAATTAGCAAATCATCTTGGTCAAGTTCTAACTAAAAAAAAGATTCATTTAGTATATAGGGTTAGTAACGTCTTATGGTAGTGATTCTCTAGAAAAACTTAGAGAGAGAGAGAGATATCTGGAGAGAGAGAGAGAGATTAGAGATCAAACTGTCGGAGCTAGATCTACTCCGTCCACCGTTGCATCGTCCTCATTTCTTACTATGTTGTTCATTCCAACCTTCTCGAAACATTAACCGAATGGATCTTCATTCCAATCAACGAGGTGGGAGATATTGATCTCGTAATATTTCTACTGTTCTGTATTTTTAGTTGCAGCAGAGTGAATTGGGTTTTGTTTAAGCTTGATCTTCTTTGTTCACTGTTGAATCGTCACCATTTTTTAGTATGTTGTTTGTCAGAACATACTCTACAGCTTGACTGCACGGATCATCATTCCAATCAATGGTCTCGAAGATACTGGCCTCGTAATTCTATAATTCTCTTTTTCCTTCATGAACAAATTTGAACCTTGTTGTTTCTGAGATTACGTTGTTGTTGTTTCTGAACTTAGGTTACTTCTTAGACTCAATTTCTCTTCTTAGAATTTGGTATCTCTAGTATTTGTATGCTGCCATAATGTCTTTATGTTCTGCTATGGATTCTGTTCCAATGGTTACCTCTAACAATGAACAACACAACGAAGTCAAGTCTGGACATGTATTAAGATTAGAGCTACAAGATATGTTGAACAGCCATGGGATGAGGATTTCTCAGTTTACTAGTGTTAATCAAGCTGATTCTGAAGCTAGCATAGAGAAGAAACACTGTAATTCCCAAGCTTCTAATGTTGTTTTAGAAATGAATCATGTGTTGAGTTCTAAAGTTGATGAATTGAAGGTAGGGTCTCAGCAACAAGACCAGCTAAACCTTAGCCCCAAATTGAATTTTTTAAATGCTGTGAAGGGTTCTGATGTTGATAACAATGAGGGTAGCAAGAACCTTGGTATTTCTCTAGTTCGTAATCTACATTTTGCTCCCCCTGTTATGACTGATGGTCATGTGACAGTAGCTCCTCCACTTGATGTGTTTGAGGATGGCTGCGAACTTTGGAAATCCACCCTAGTTGGCCATTTTATGGGTCAGAAATTATCATATCCCGTTGTTAATTCTATTGCCAAAAGAATCTGGGGCTCCTACGGTCTATCAGAAGTTTTATCTTCGGATAATGGTTTCTTTCTATTCACTTTTGATTCTGTTGATTATGCCACTAATGTGCTGGAAAGAGCCCCATGGCACATGGCAAGCAGACCTTTGGTGCTTAAACGTTGGCAACCGAACATGCAATTTTTGAAAGGTGATTTGGTTAGAGTTCCGGTATGGGTTAGGCTGTATAATGTTCCTCTCGAGTATTGGACTATTCAGGGGTTGAGTTGTGTAGCGAGTGCTATTGGGGTTCCTCTTCATGCTGATCAGACTACATTATTGCGTCAAAGGCTTAGCTACGCAAGAGTTTGTGTTGAGATTGATGCTACGAAGACGCTGGTTAAGGAATATGACCTTCGCTGTCCAAATGGGTTATTCATAACAATTTCAGCTGATTATGAATGGATACAGTCAAAGTGCAATAATTGTAATGTCTTGGGACACATGACAACGATATGTGCTACTAATAACAGTGATAATCTTACAATGGAGGCAGAGGGTAAGAGGAAAGTAGGAGCTACGAACTCTAAATCTGCAGATAAAAAGCAGAATCAATTTCAATAGCAGGTAGTTGCTAAATGAAATAAGGGTTTTGTGAGTGGTGAGAGTGGTCCTTTGGCATCTAAAGTGCGTAATTGTAATGAGAATGGTTGTTTGACATCTGGTACATTTCTGATTGTAATATGAATGAGAAGGCTGCATCAGATGTGAGCAATGCTGATTGTTATGAAGATGAAAATCTTACCTCTCCTCTTGTTTTGAAGAGTTCACGAGGAGACATGAAGTAGGAGCAGGGGGGTACAAGTACTGCTTTAGATCAAAGTTTAGCCATCTCCAATACATCTGATAGTGCGACCGTGAACCAGGTTCTTTTCGTTAATAGTCATGAGCTGAATGTAGATATTGTCGCAATGGGAGGTGATACAGATGGGGAACGAACTGATAAGGAGTTGACGTCACCAATCCTAACAAGCCCACAAACTCTGAATTCCACCGAAAGGGAAACTGTTAATCAGTTAGCTATTAAGGCTAGAGACTCTCTAGACAAAAAGAAAAAGGGTTCGAAATACTCTTCAAAGAAGAATAAGAAATTTGTCTCCTCGCCTGGGGGCACGTCGAGGTAATCTTTGTGTTGCTGTTTGTACTCCTCTCTATTTTCTTATGATTATTGGATGTTGGAATATAAGAGGTTTGAATGATCCCATAAAGCATTCAGCATTGCGTCAGCTCATCCATCAAGAGAGGATGACTCTTTTCGGTTTGGTTGAAACTCGGGTTAGAGACGAGAATAAAGATAATGTTTCTCTACTTCTTCTGCGTAATTGGTCCTTGTATAATTATGATTTCTCTTGTCGTGGTCGTATTTGGGTTTGTTGGAATGTTGATGTGGTGAAGGTTGATGTCCTCGGAATGTATTTTTTTTTTCATGTTTCTGTCACTATGTTAGCTACCAATATTTGTTTCAATGCTTCAATTATTTACAGAGACAATAACGCTTCTTTACATGAGGCATTATAATCTGATATAGTGAGTTGTAGTGATGGATGGGAGTCCAGCCCATGGATTCTTATGGGCGACTTTAATGCTATCCGCTACCAATCAGACAGAATCTGATCCAATTGATTTGATTTGATCAATTGTCTCATGTTTACTTTTCTGCGGCAGAATCGAATAAACGTCTTTTTGAATAATTTTTCTTTTCTTTTCTCTTTTCTCTTTTTTTTTTATGCTGTTGATATATTTTGAACAATAACATAATGCAATAACAATTTTTTTTCTTTTTATATGCTGCAAATTCAAGGAGAAGAAGAAATTGGATACTAAGGAATTTTTGCGGAATTAACAAGAAAATGAAAATTTCAAGAGGGATACAACCTGATTAATGGAGCCAAGCTCTGATACCAAATGATGCGAACCTCGGGATCCCATGGTCATGCAACCCACATGCAAAGACGTTAATTCCTGGAAAGCCAAGTAAATCAGGTTTGATAGGAGTGGGACACAAAGATAACTTGTACCTAAGCACCAGCACTATTGAAAACGGAAACCCCCACCCAATGAATATTGATTCGCGAACGAGAAGTATAAGGATGACGCCACGAAGACAATAGTTCTTCGATAAGTCATTTTTCAGTTCATTAGAGAACCATGGAAGGGAGATTATCTCACCAACACACACACACACACACAAAGTGCGGCAAACAAGAAGTTTTATTAATCTGAATAGTCTTGTCTACATGTTTGGTTATGCCTCTATTTATAGTGATTCTAGACTTAAAGAAACTCTAATTTAGGTGGACTTATATGTAGCCCACTTACAATTGATCCAAATGAGTAATAATATAACCCAAAGACTAAGAAGAAAATAATAAAAATATAAAAATCCGAAAATTACTATCTTAAATATGCTAGAATCAGATTTGTCAGCATTAAGAAGTCCCAAATAGACTAGGAAATCTGATATGAATGTAGAATGTATTCTAAAGTCTTCTTTCCTTTTGTAGCTCGGATGAATAAGGAATCCTTGTAAGAAAAGGATTCTGAAATAATTATGAATCCTTGCCGCACTTGAAAACTATGTTGTAGCCCATTAAACATCCTTGTAGAATTAGTATATTTCCAAAATAAGCTGCCACATCCCTTTAGGAAAAGAATCCTAGCCAAATAGGAAGTCCACAAGTCAAAAGAAAGTACATAACAAAATTCGTACAGCCTCTGTTGACCCGTATTGAGATACCTTCTCAACTCCAATTTACCTGAAATTTTAACCCAAGGTAATACAATATGTCAGGAGACACCACGAAAATTTTCAGCTCGATCCAACGGTCGGATTGAGAATTATGACTTTGCTGTAAAACTGGATAGTTGCACATCTTACATCAAAATTCAAATTTGACCCTGCTTGGACGGTTCGGTGGGATTTCGTTGACGGTATGTTAAGAAAAATGGGATTCCCTAGAACAGTCATTGATTGGATTATGGTTTGTGTTACATCATGTTAATTCTCTATCAACGTCAATGGTGAGCTTGCAGGTTATTTTCAAGGGGGGAGAGGGCTGCGACAAGGGGATCCACTTTCTCCATATTTGTTTGTCCTATGTGTGGAAATCCTTTCGGGGCTATTCTGCAAGATGAGTGCCAACCAAAACTTCAAGTTCCAGTGGAGATGCAAGAAGGACAACATCTCTCATCTTTGTTTTGCTGACGACTTGATGATTTTTAGCAAAGGAGATGTAAACTCAATTCGTATGATCAAAACTGTGCTCACAAAGTTTCAAGACCTATCAGGTCTGTATCCAAATCCAAATAAAAGTGACATCTTCTTAAGCGGTGTGGTAAATGCTGAGAGGGAAGAGATTATTCATGTTCTTGGGTTTGCAGAGGGGGAGCTCCCTATGAAATATTTGGGAGTGCCTCTTATCTCATCCATACTAAAGATTGTTTATTGTAAGGGTCTCGTGGATCGAATCACCTCTAAAGTTCGATATTGGACTTGTAGAACACTCTCGTATGCAGGACGAGTACAACTGATTAATTCAATTTTATTTTCCATCCAGGTCTATTGGGCATCTCTCTTCCTCTTACCTGGGCAAGTCATAAAAAGTGTGGAGCAAATTATGAGATCCTTTCATTGGTCAGGTTCAGATATGAGAACTACTGGGGCTAAAGTGGCTTGGGATCAGGTATGTCTTTCAAAAAAGGAGGGGGGGCTAGGAATAAAGAGGATAACAGAATGGAACAAGATTGCTTTGTTGAAACACATTTGGAACCTGTGCAATGACGTAGATGGCTCAATCTGGTCTACTTGGATTAAATGTAATCTGTTGCGAGGTAGGAATTTCTGGACAATCAAGACGCCACAGAATTGCTCTTGGGCATGGAGAAAGATTCTAAAGCTCAGATCCTTAGCATGGCCAAAGATGAAGTACATCATAGGGGATGGCAGGACAACTTCTCTATGGTTTGACAATTGGCATCCTCACAGCCCGCTCGCAGATTCTTATGGCGATAGATTCATCTATGATTCAGGTATGGAAAAGAACGCGAAGGTGAATATGCTGATTCATAACTCAGAATGGAAAATTCCGACCACTCACGCTATTGGCTGGCACCCCATTGTAGAAGCTATTCCTTCCAATTCTAAACCAATGATAGGGCAAAATGATGAGATTGTTTGGCTGGATTCACCAAATCACAGATTCTCGATCAAAATAGCTTGGGAACAACTAAGATTTCATCATACGATGGTCGAATGGCATGACATTGTGTGGTTCAAGAATGCTGTTCCAAGACATTCGTTTCTTCTTTGGGTGGCTGTCCAACAGAAACTCACAACTCAAGATAGACTTCATAGATTTGGTATACATGGTCCCAATAGATGCTCACTTTGTCTCCGCAACAACGAAGATCACAACCACTTGTTCTTTGAATGCTCCTATACTAAAGCGATCTGGTGGGATGTTTGTGACAGATGCAACATTCCAAGAATGATAAAAGGATGGGATGAATGGATTCGATGGGCCACTGTCACGTGGCATGGTAAAAGTTTCGTTAATTTTTCTCGTAAACTCAGTTTTGCAGCTACAGTGTATCATATCTGGCAAGAAAGGAATGCCCTTTGCTGGAATATCTAGAACTTAGAATTTGATCTTTCATCAAATCGAATGTATCATCCGTGATAAGCTTGATTTGATGAGGAATGTTCTACCAACAGATGAAAGTAAAAGGATCCAACGAGCTTGGAGGGTTAGTAACATAGATTCTTCATTTGATATTTAGCTGGTTGTATTGGTTTCCCTAACGAATCAAGTTAGGTCTTGAGTTTTCAGTTCGGTGGCTAGCATGTAGCCATCTGTTGTTTTACGTTTCTGTTCTCATTGTAAATCTGGGGTATGCCCCTTATAATCTTTATATCGTTTTCCTTTAATATATATGTCAACTTACCAAAAAAAAAGTCACACACATTTCCCATCACAAAATTCATCCTCTCCACTATTTGTGTCATGGCTTGCATTTGAAATGTAAGTTCTCTCACGGGATGGGACGATGTGTTGTTTTGATCTGACATGATAGTACCTGCAAAAAGTGGTTAGTGGTAAAAGAAAATTTATCCTCACATCACTCGTGTTTTGCTCAAACACTCTTAATATCCTCACATGCTCACACCTCTCGTCTCACCTTCTTGCGGTTCTTGCGAAACTGAAACCAACACCAACTTGGCAGTGCAATCCAAATATATATATGACTCATTAAGCAATAAAAAAACTAGAAACAGCAAAACAAAACTGCAATGATAGTTTCGTGAGTAGCAAGTGAGTCTATCCAAAGTATGAACGAAATTGAAGACTCGAATAAAAACAGAAACAAAATATATGAAAAATCATTAACACAACACCCACATATATTGGATATGATAAAAATGAACTGCAAGAAACGAAATCAATAAAAAGCAAGCGAATTTCAAACGGTGACGCAAGACAGACTCGTTTACAACAAGTTAAGTCCGTATCTGCAACCTAAAGTAAATAATGTCCACTTGAGTTACAATTTCAGATATAGTGCGATATCAACCCAAATAGACAGAATATAAGGTTTGAGCAATTTATAACAAAGTTTGACATACTGACATAAAAATGTTACGAATCAGACCTGAATAGACCCGAATTTGAAACCCAACGAAAATGATATCCAATTGACCCTAAATTTGATATTTAATGAGATTAGGAGCCCAGTATTTAGAATATCAATTTCCAGATAATTCCGAGTTGATTTGATCCAATTGTCTCATGTTTAGTTTTCTGCGGCAGAATCGAATAAACATCTTTTTAAACAATTTTTCTTTTCTTTTCTCTTTTCTCTTTTTTTTTTTTATGCTGCTGATATATTTTGAACAATAACAATTTTTTTGTTCTTTTTATATGCCGCAAATTCAAGGAGAAGAAGAAATTGGTTACTATGGAATTTTTGCGGAATTAACAAGAAAACGAAAATTTCAGGAGGCATATAACCTTATTAATGGAGCCAAGCTCTAATACCAAATGATGTGAACCTCATGATCACATGGTCACGCAAAGACATCAATTCTCGGAAAGCCAAGTAAATCAGGTTTGATAGGATTGTGACACAAAGATAACTTGTACCTAGGCACCAATACTATTGAAAATGGAAAACCCCCACCCAACGAATATTGATTCGCGAACAAGAAGCGTAAGGATGACGTCACGAAGACAGTTGTTCTTCTATAAGTCATTTTTCAGTTCATTAGAGAACCATGGAAGAGAGATTATCTCACCAACACACACACACACACACACACAAAGTGCGGCAAACAAGTAGTTTTATTAATCTTTTTTTTTTGGTAAGTTAACGTATATATTAAAGGAAAATGATACAAAGATTATAAGGGGCATACCCCAGATTTACAATGAGAACAGAAACGTAAAACAACAGATGGCTACATGCTAGCCACCGAACTGAAAACTCAAGACATAACTTGATTCTTTAGGGAAACCAATACAACCAGCTAAATATCAAATGAAGAATCTATGTTATTAACCCTCCAAGCTCGTTGGATCCTTTTATTTTCATCTGTTGGTAGAACGTTCCTCATCAAATCAAGCTTATCACGGATGATACATTCGATTTGATGAAAGACCAAATTCTGAGTTCTAGATATTCCAGCAAAAGTCCTTGCATTCCTTTCTTGCCAGATATGATACACTGTAGCTGCAAAACTGAGTTTACGAGAAAAATTGACGAAACTTTTGCCATGCCAAGCCATAGTGGCCCATCGAATCCATTCATCCCATCCTTTTGTCATTCTTGGAATGTTGCATCTGTCACAAACATCCCACCAGATTGCTTTAGTATAGGAGCATTCAAAGAACAAGTGGTTGTGATCTTCGTTGTTGCGGAGACAGAGTGAGCATGGGACCATGTATACCAAATCGATGAAGTCTATCTTGAGTTGTGAGTTTCTGTTGGACAGCCACCCATAGAAGAAAAGAATGTCTTGGAACAGCATTCTTCAACCACACAATGTCATGCCATTCGACCATTATATGATGAAATCTTAGTTGTTCCCAAGCTATTTTGATCGAGAATCTGTGATTTGGTGAATCCAGCCAAACAATCTCATCATTTTGCCTTATCATAGGATTAGAATTGGAAGGAATAGCTTCTACAATGGGGTCCAGCCAATAGCGTGAGTGGTGGGAATTTTCCATTCTGAGTTATGAATCAGCATATTCACCTTCGCGTTCTTTTCCATACCTGAATCATAGATGAATCTGTCACCGTAAGAATCCGCGAGCGGGCTGTGAGGATGCCAATTGTCAAACCATAGAGAAGTTGTCCTGCCATCTCCTATGATGTACTTCATCTTCAGCCATGCTAAGGATCTGAGCTTTAGAATCTTTCAAGTTAATTGTCGATTCCATCTCTTCCTCATTCATAACCCTAGGCATCTGTTCCACTCTCAACACACGCTGGAAGTACACAACTACTTCTGATTTAACTGCCTCATGTCCTTCGACAACCTCTCCATCCTCCCTTGTAAGTGAAAGAAGTTTATTTCTATGCTGTCTTCCATTTACTGATTTGTGAAAGTAGCCAGTATTCTGATCCTCCATGCTAAGCCACTGTATCCTTGACTTCTGTTTGAAAAAACTCTCTTCAACCTTGATGATAGAAGCGTAGTTATGTACAGCATCCCTTTCTCGCATGCACAAAGTTGGATTCCCATGTCTTGTATGTAGAGCCTGTTGAGCCTTATCCATTTCATCTTTTGCATCTTTGACTCTATCTGAAATGTTGGAGAAGTGAGTTATATTGAAAAGTTTTAATTCCCGTTTTAGTTTTCTTAGCTTGCAACACAGCTGATACATTGGACAACCCCCCGAATTGTGTTCCCATACTTTCCTCACCAAGGGCATGAACTCGTCATGGTCCATCCACATATTAAAGAATCTGAATGGTTTCTTTATATTCTGATAATCACCAGTAACTTTTACCATCATAGGAGAATGGTCTGACATACCCGATGGCAAAAATCTCACTTCTGAAAAGGGGAAGTTCAGATTCCATTTCTCATTGACATGCACTCTATCTAGTTTCCGCATAATCAGATTCTCAGGACATTGATTCGACCAAGTATAATGCAGGCCTGAATATCGAAGATCATCCACTTTCGCTTCTTGAATACATATTTCCAATCTGTCCATATGACCAGCCCACGAAGTAGACCCTCCTAACCTGCCTGATTGGTAGCGGATAGCATTAAAGTCGCCCATAAGAATCCATGGGCTGGACTCCCATCCTGATCTATGACTCACTATATCAGACCATAATGCCTCACGTAAGGAAGCGTTATTGTCTCCGTATATAATTGAAGCATTGAAACAGATATTGGTAGCTAATATAGTGACAGAAACATGAATAGCCTGGTCTGACATTTCGAGGACATCAACCTTCACCACATCAGCATTCCAACAAACCCAAATACGACTATGACAAGAGAAATCATAATTATACAAGAACGACCAATTACGTAGAAGAAGTTGAGAAACATTATCTTTATTCTCGTCTCTAACCCGAGTTTCAACCAAACCAAAAAGAGTCATCCTCTCTTGATGGAAGAGCTGACACAATGCTGAATGCTTTATGGGATCATTCAAACCTCTAACATTCCAACATCCAATAATCATAAGAAAATAGAGAGGAGTACAAACAGCAACACAAAGATTACCTCGATGTGCCCACAGGTGAGGAGACTGATTTGTTATTCTTTTTTGAAGAGTTTTTTGAACCCTTTTTCTTTTTCTCTAGAGAGTCTCTAGCCTTAATAGCTAACTGATTAACAGCTTCCCTTTTGGTGGAATTCAGAGTTTGTGGGCTTGTCAGGATTGGTGACGTCAACTCCTTATCAGTTCGATCCCCATCTGTATCACCTCCCATTGCGTCAATATCTACATTTAGCTCATGACTATTAATGAAAAGAACCTGGTTCATGGTCGCACAATCAGATGTATTAGAGATGACTAAACTTTGATCTAAAGCAGTACTTGTACCCCCCTACTCCTGCTTCATGTCTCTCTTCAAAACAAGAGGAGAGGTAGGATTTTCATCTTCATAACAATTAGCATTGCTCACATCTGATGCAGCCTTCTCATTCATATTACAATCAGAAATATTTGTACCAGATGTAGAACAACCATTCTCATTACAGTTACGCACTTTAGATGCCAAAGGACCATTCTCACCACTCACAAAACCCTTATTTCGTTTAGCAACTACCTGTCATTGAAACTGATTCTGTTTTTTATCCGCAGATTTAGAGTTCGCAGCTCCTACTTTCCTCTTACCCACTGCCTCCATTGTAAGATTATCACCGTTATTAGTAGCACATATCGCTGTCGTGTGTCCAAAGACATTACAATTATTGCACTTTGACGGTATCCATTCGTAATCAGCTGAAATTGTTATGAATAACCCATTTGGACAACGAAGGTCGTATTCCTTAACCAGCGTCTTCGTAGCATCTATCTCAACACAAACTCTTGCGTAGCTAAGCCTTTGACGCAACAATGTAGTATGATCAGCATGGAGAGGAACCCCAAGAGCACTCGCTACACAACTCAACCCCTCAATAGTCCAATACTCGAGAGGAACATTATACAGCCTAACCTATACCGGAACTCTCACCAAATCACCTTTCAAAAATTGCATGTTCGGTTGCCAACGTTTAAGCACCAAAGGTCTGCTTGCCATGTGCCATGGGGCTCTTTCCAGCACATTAGTTGATTGGAATTCACTCTGCTGCAACTAAAAATGCAGAACAGTAGAAATATTATGAGATCAATATCTCCCACCTCGTTGATTGGAATGAAGATCCATTCGGTCAATGTTTCGAGAAGGTTGGAACAAACAACATAGTATGAAATGAGGACGATCCAACGGTGGACGGAGTAGATCTAGCTCCGATAATTTGATCTCTAATCTCTCTCTCTCTCCAGATATCTCTCTCTCTTGGCTGCAGGTTCCTGCACCAAAATCGGTAAAACTTTCCAAAAGCTGAGTTGATGTTAAGATTAGCATATAATTGCTCACTACGCAAGACACTAAGTACATTACGCAAATGATCAAGATGCTCATTTAAGTTGTTATAGATCAAAATGTCATCGAAATACACAACAACAAACTTAGCTATAAATGCACGCAAGACATGATTCATTAAACGCATAAACGTGCTAGGAGCATTTGTAAGTCCAAACAGCATGACTAACCATTCATATAAACCATGCTTAGTCTTAAATGCAATTTTCCACTCATCACCCTCTTTCATTCTAATTTGATGGTACCCACTTTTTAAGTCGATCTTAGAGAAAATACATGATCAATGTAACTCATCTAACATGTCATCAAGCCTAGGAATAGGATGTCGATACTTTACCGTTATGTTATTGACAACATGAAAATCGACACATGTCCTTCATGTTCCATCCTTTTTAGGCACAAGTAGCACTGGCACAACACAAGAACTCATACTCTCACGAATGTACCCCTTCATCATCAACTCATCTGCTTGCCTTTGAAGCTCCTTCATCTCCTCGGGGTTACTTCTATAGGTTGGATGGTTAGGAATTGAAGTTCCAAACACAAGATCAATTTGATGTTCAATCCCCCTTAATGGTGGTAATCCATTACGGATGTCTTTAGGGAATACATCATCAAACTCCTGCGTCAAAGAAACAGCCACACTAGGAATAGCAGAACCAAGATCATTAGTGTTAAAATAAGCCTCCTTATACACAAGTAAGATCATCGGCTTATTAGTGAAAAATGCAAATCTGATTTGAAAAATGCAATTAGGTTGTTTCTTTAATTTTTCCACACTATTATCATCACACAAGCTTACTTTCTTCACTCCTTGGTTTTTACCTCCACTCCCAACCAATTTAATTAATAATTTAGGTTTAGCCAAATCTGATGGTTTTCTCTCACCATTGTCCTCACATGAATTTTCACTCTTCGCATCCTCACATTCCTTTTTTAATTTCATTTGATTAGGTTGTTGAAGAAACATAAGAGATTATTATATGGAAAAGAATAATATAATATGTGTGTATGCATGAAATAATCTTACAAAATAATATTGCACATATTGGGACATTAATAGATGGAAACATTAAGTTTAAAGTGTAATAATGTAAGAAATACATGTATTTATGGGTAACAAGTTACTCAAAGTGCCAAAAGAATATTAAGAAGTATATTTTTAATATGCAAGGAGTGAAATTGTTGTGAGATTATATGTGATGCAAAATAGGCATCGACACCAAAACAAGTGAGATAGGACCAATATGAGAATCAGGTAAGTATTAGTCATCTCATCCTCTTTAATTTTTCAATATTATATATAAGTCTTAATTTCTTAAGGAGTACATTGATTATAAATTACATGTTGCATGCTAATGTGTAGAGTGATGAAATCTTATTGTGTGTGTGTGTGTGTATATATATCATGAGAATTGTGTTGTGATATAGTAGCTGACCACATGAGTGGTGGTGCTGGGATTGATATTTGCTAATGTTCATGTTGAATGAAATATTGTATGAAAGCTAACCTCAATAAAAGGCTTAGCTTGTAAACAAATATTAAAGGTATAAGTATGTATAAGTTATATTTATAAAAGCCAACCACATGAGTGGGGCTAAGATTAAGGCCCTTAGAAAGATATATTAGATGAGTATTTTACACATAGAAGTCGGTCACAAGAATGAGACTTTAAATGATTATTTCAAGTTGGCTTGTTAGTACTTAAAAGTACATTTTATCAAGGTTTTATATCGTCATTTTGCACTTAAAGTATCACTAACTCCTTAACTAAAACATGTTTTATAATAATATATCTAATAATATAAGATACCTTTAATTTATGGTAAATGTTCATTTTAAATACAAGCCTATCACATAAATGAAAGGATTGATTGATGAATTTAAGAACTGAAATTGAAATGACAAAGAGATGGCTAAATATAGAAAAGATATGTTGATATAGTCTAAATCGGAATACTATTTTGTAATTGGGTCATATCTGGAGCTATAGATCCTATATTTAGATCTACTTTATATTGATAGAAAGGTAAGACATAGGCCTACAACTTTTATATAGAGCCCAAGATTTAAAAAGATCATTTTCAAGTCCAAATTATAACAACAACAAAGAAGTCCAAATCTGTCCTACAACCCGTGCACTGTTCAGTGTTTGGTCTATATCTAGAGTTCTAGAAGTCCAAATGACCTCTAGTTTTTTTTTATGAAAAGCTGAGACAACTTTCTACAATTTTCATGTTTCAAATGGTTTCAATTCTGACATTATCAATGATGTTTTGGGCAGACGAGAAGATAAAGATTGTCACCAAGTCAAGAGTTGGTCACCTACTCATTAATTAGTCATCAAATCAATAGTTTCTAATTTTGGCCTATAAAAAGAGGCATTTTCCATGCATTTAGGAATCTTGGTTTCCAGATCAAGATCATGCTCTTACTTTCTCTCTTTGTATTTTTCTTGTATTTTTAAGTTTTATTTTCATTAATATCTTGTGTTATGCCTTTCATTTCATTTACTTAATTAACTTTTATCTTATTTATGTTCTTATTTTGTTTATTTTTTTTTCTTTCATTATGTTTAGTTAAATTTATTAGATCAAGGTGAAAATGTTATACTAATGGTATATGAATAAGTATAGTGTAAACTTAACATGGACTTTAATATTTGATACTAACATGTTTTATATTTGTTATCTTGTTCACTCTTTAATACTTTACTTGTTAAATGACTAATCTAGATTTATGTTGCATAACAATTGGTACAACAAATGCTTGATACTTTCATAGCTCATATTGTATGGTATAACTACCACATGAGCTATGAAAGAAACTTGATTTATTGTTCACATAAGCTATAAGCATGAATGTTTGACAATATTTATAAGTATTAGCATTATTCGAATAAGATAACTAATGTAATCATGTTAAAAATTTATAATCTGATTGAAACCTTCTTTGTGTGTGGTTTCCATTTGAATAATAAAAGTTTATACTATACTTGTTTGACATACCATTAGTGGATCCTCTAACCTTGACATTTGTTATTATCATTGTTTAACCCTTACATTAATCTTTCATCTCAAAGTTTTCATCAACTTCTTCTTCTCCTGTATTATTGTTACTACTACTACTACTACTACTACTACTACTACTATTATTATACTATTACTATTATTAATATTATTATTAGTATTAGTATTTAATGTTAGTATTGTTATTATTGTTGTTATATTATTGTTATGTATAATTTATATAATTAACCTTCCTGTGATTCGACCTCAGTCTTGTCGGGTTATTTATTACTTTAACACTCCTACACTTGAAAGAAAAGATCAATCTTTTGATCGTATTATTGGCCATAAATAATAGGCTTGATTTTTATCTTCTTATACCAACCACAAGTGCTAGGGTAATTGTTGAATAAAAGTTAGTTGCATGAGTAGAGATTAAGATGATGTTGAGTTTACATATTTGACATAGATATCAATAAATAAGAATTACTTGTTAATAATATTATTGGACTTGTAAAAGGTGATTGAAAAGGATTCTTAAAATAAGGGCTTTTATGCTTGGCCTATTAATTAGTGTTAGGGTAAGGAAACACCATTATGGCCTATGCCATATAAAAAGGGTTAGCCAAAAGAATTAGGGAATGTATGTTTTATGTTGAATTCTAGAGTTACGTGATAACTTTTTATTTAAATACAAATATAAATATGTTAATGTGCTATATTATTATTAATAGTTGGTAAAGGTAATGTGTATAGTAAATATGAGTAAAATTACCTGAAGAAGCTAAAGAACTTATAAATAACATGTGTAAATGAAGGAAAATGTGATTGTTGTATGTTAAATGGTTAATATTGTCTTATGAAATATAACTCATTTTTATAACTTCATATGTTTTATTTTTGACAAATTTAACATGTGCTCAACGAAACTAAAAATGACTTGACATGATATTTAGTTATAGGATTTTCTAAATATTTTCATTTAGTTGTAGGATTTCAATGTTTATATTTATTTTGATAACATGAAGGAGAGTGCTATATAAATCAATTAATTATTGTGATTAAATATTATTCTTTTAATTATGAAGTTACAATGATGATGATGATATTAATTATATATAATTATTTAAAAAAAATATGATTTTTTTTATTTTAAGTATGCGATATTAATTTTTAAGGTTTATTAACTTTACATGCTATTATTATAACTCAATTGAATGTCTTCTATTTTCATGACCGGTTATAGCCAAGATTAAAGGTAATTATATATCCACAGGGGTTAAAAAAATCACGCTAGTATAGTAATTTTATACTGGTTTTTTATGTGTAATCATATATTATTTATGTTGGGGGTGTTAAAAAGGAATTTTTTGTATAAATCAATTGTTGTAAACATCTCTATTAATATAATATTTGTGTTGGTATACAAGTAAGTATTACAATAAATTACAAGAATGATCATTGGATAAAATTCAATAGCACTAGTCAAGGATCCGTTTCGTAATTGTCATAGGATTGTTTTACAATTATCATGAGATCATGAGATGTTCCTTTCCATGATCGATTATTTCCATTATTAGCACAATCTTCTTGATTGGATATGTGGGATTGATATCTGCTTACACCAAGAAGCAACTTCTTCAAGGGAAAATATGACCCTGCCAGTAAAGGTGAAATTGCTCAGTTGTATTTGATGGATTGCATCATTCAAGTCTTCCCTGATGAATATTTGCTAACTCTTGAGATATTGTTTGTGGTGCTTTCCTCAACTTCAGGTATGTAACTTTGTATTTGCTGTTTCTATTTGGACATGATCGTGATTCTCTTCCTTCTACAATGTTTGCATAAATGCAACAATTCCTACTACTTTCATTGTTTCCAACTTGTTTCTCAGCCATCTGTTGACATCAAGACAGTGTTATCTAGATTGATGGAGAGGCTATCAAATTACACTGCTTCAAGCACAGAAAATTTACCTGAATTTTTGCAAGTTTCTAGCCTTCTCCAGATTGAACCATGCGATAGGAAAGGTAAGTTTTGTTTATAAGCCTTTCCAGATAGGCAGACCAAAAAAAGGAGCAAACTTTGGTGACTAAATACCTTATTTGAGCTGAGCATTGGATTCTATGATCCTCTATCTTTCTGGTTATCGTTGTTGAAAAATTCAAGAGATTTTACTGTTTTCTTTGTAAAATGATAATTCTTAATTTCTCTTTGACTCCATATGTTAAAGTTTCTGTGATTAGGCAACATAGCCTATTCTAAAACAATTGAAATACATTAATACAAATGTGTTGATGCAGGTGATAGAAGTGCAAGTTGATATGCTGATTTTTTGAGCTGTAACTTCATATTCATATCTTCTTACATTTACTCTCCGTGTTCACCCTGATCGGTTGGATTATGCTGATCAAGTTCTGGTATGTATGATGCCTAAAATGCCTTTACATTGCAATCACAGATATAACTACTAAACATTTATGTTTTGTTCTCTATTATTTTTTTGGTTATGCCTTCAGAGCATAAATTTATACATGCACTATGTAACATTATTTACTGGAGCTTGCTTTCTAACTGGGGATGATTTTTTCTTAACTCAAGAGTTAGCAAGATTTGTTTTCTTGGTAATTTGAAGAGAGAGCTGTTGAAAGCATTGTTAGAAATTAAATTTGACAGCGAAAATCATGACTGATGGGTACTCCAATTTTTATGAATTAAAGGTTTTCCAGAACTTGTGTTTAGCCTTTTGGGCGGCAGTGTTCAACAATCAATTAGGCTTGCAGAAATAGCTTAGAGGAAAATTTGTCAAGGAAATTAAGAAACATGGGTAATTTATATTGGAATTCTGATCGAGCAAAATGGTTTGATTCTCTTAAACTAATGAATTGAAACAAGAAACAATGTGTATTATCTTGTTCCATTGAATATTTTAACAGGCAAACTGATTTTTTTTGTTTGATACTCAGGGAGCATGTGTTAGAAACTATCCAGCAAAGGAAAGCTTGACGACAGCAAAGCTACAAAACAAATTGTTGCTCTTTTGAGTACTAGTATAACGATATTGTCACAATATCGAAGCTTTCAAACTATCCTCATGTGCCAGAATATCTTGATATCGAGACAAATAAAAGCATGGCAACTGTTATCATTCAAAGTTTTATGAAAAAACAACAGTCGTATCGCTACCGCTGACACTGTATGTTTTTCTACCTTGTTTATGTTGATCTTTCCAATATGCTCTAGATGCTCCATTGAGGTGTTATTTTGAATTAATAAAAGGGCTTATCAAGGATTTGGATGAAGCTGAAGGAGAGGTTATTTGAAATTCCTGCTGCAAAAAATCAAACTTTAATGCTGAAAACTACATATGCTATGCTTCTTTCTTATTGCTATCCAGTTAACAGTATCTACCTTTCCTCCTCTATGTTGCTTCTCAAAAACCAAGCCATTGCATAGGGTAATGTTATTATTGTTTTTTTCTCTTATCTTCAGGTTAATGAAGATGATTTCAAAGAGGAACAGAATTCCGTTGCACATCTTATTCAGATGCTGTACAGTGACGACCTAGAGGAAATGTTTCAGGTGCATTTTCCTTTCAAAATCTGATTAATTACTTGAATGGTTCAAGCCTAATTTTGTATTTTTGTTTTTGAACTTGTTTTTATATGTAACATATGCCCTGAATTGCAGATATATCTGCAGTGAAGAAGCATATCATGACAGAAGGACCGAAGTGTATACCCTTCACAGTTGCCCCACTTGTCTTTTCGTGTCTTAAGGTTTGCTGCCTAATGCTAACAACCTTGAAGTTGCTGCTGAACATTCTGGAATGACGATGTCATTATTTGTCAGAATTGGCTGCTGGCATGCATAAATGCTGGTCACTTCATGTGAATCATGCTGTAGTCTAACCGCTTTTCCAGTCTCCACAAATTAATGGCTGGCTATCTTTTTTCTAAGATTGCAAATTTGAATTCCCAACTTATTCTTAGCACTTGTTTGTGATGTGCAGTTGGCAAGGCGACTTCAAGGGGCCAGACCAGGAGGAAAATCCTTTTGGAGATGAGGCATCAACTTCACCTAAGAAAAATTTATCAGCTCGTGAATCAGGTGGTACTTCAATTGTGTACAAAGATGATCATTCACCATAATAGCTGATGATGTAATCCATTCACTTACTGACAATTGAGGCTCTGTCGATTGTTCCATCAACTGAATTGGCATTACAGCTGTACTTTCAATGTGCTGAGGTACATGAATAGGCACTGCAGTTGTACTGGGGGGCTTTAAATACTTTCGAGAACCATTTGATAATCTTCTTCTCTTATTTGATATTGCTTTTGATTCTTAATCGACCAGGCTGCCAATGACTCTGATCTAGAGCCTGTTGCATATGAATTTTTCACTCAAGCTTATATTCTATATGAAGTCTAAATGAGTTGTTCTGATTCAAATCTTTAATCAACCTTTATATTGATTTACGCAGAGTTGCAAATTCAATTCTTTTTTCTCTCATGCATGCTTGCTGCAACAGGATTCAAAAGCACATGTGACCACACTGCATTTGATAATGGTGTAGAGAACAGGGATATTTAACGCACAAGGCCACGGGGGTAGTCCTATAGCATCATTTTGCTATAATTAAAAATTTCCAAATCATGCTTTTGAAGTGTATTTATGTGAAGGCCCTGATATGAAACCTTGCTTAAGCAGTATTCAGCTAAGCTATTTTAAGGAAAGCCTGATCATTGAAGAGCGGTTTCTGGGTGTGCACAACTATTCTGGGTTGATGATCAGGATAACATGAAAGATGGAGAGAGGTGAGTGTCAAGTTTTTAATGTTGATAAAGCCTTGTGGTGATTAACATGGTCAAACCAGAACTTAGCATTATTAAGGGGACAGCAATATGCATATTAGGGTACCTTGTCACGATGTCATCTTGGACAGCCTAGGTTGCATGCTATTGTAGCACACAGGAGGAAAGGAAGTTTTACGGCTGTAATTAACTTTGATGAATTGTGAGAGGAGTGGGCTGCTTACGAGTTCATTTGAGATTTGCTCCCCACTGGTTTGTGATAAATTCTCTCTTTCTGTTTTTGAACCAGGGTTCTGATTTGCATGAGGAGTGCTTTATGAAATTGCAAATGCTTCTCAACAAATGTCCATCGCGGCATGGGATAACACTGGATCAGTGTCACTCTTTGTTGAGATTCTGAACAAGCAATTGTTCTATTTCATTAACTTATTTCATTCAATCTCTGTAATTTTGTCTTTTGATCTTCGAAAATGTAAATGACAACCCTTTTCTTTTTTTTTTTTTTGTATGTAGATTTCTTTACTTCTTCGAGAAGGGAAACCCACGAATCACTGCGGCTGCAATCCAGAGCCTGATTGAATTGATTACAACCAAGATGCAAAGTGACAACAGCACACTGGATCCTGCTGCTGATGCTTTCTTATCCAGAAATCTTGGATACATTCAGTTCCAGAAACAGAAAGGTGGTGCAATTGGTGAGAAATATGATCCCATCAAGGTGTGACATGATGACTAGATGTCAAGAACAACTTTCATGTTATTGGTTCGAACATGACTACTGTTGACTTATTCATGGAATAAGCTGTATATCTTCTTGCATGCATACTGGTCTGAGGAGCTTCACACGTTTAACTCCAGTGCAATGTTGAAACCGTGTGCTTATCAGGTTGCTGTCTCGTAATCTACTGGTTTTTTATTCATGGTCAATTAAATTGACTCTTTAGCATAGACAACCGTGTCAATTTTTTTAGGTTTAGGTGATGACACCACGGTCATCTTTACAGAGCTGTGTGACATGTCTGTTCAGTTACAGTTCGCTAATAAGTATTGCATGTTAAATTTTTCCTTTCCGCCTTTGACTGGGGCTATTGCAATGTTCTGAACTCTAGTTAGAATGGGTAAAATATTATGCTATTCGTGAAAGATTACAGAGTGAAACATCCTTGTATGACTTGGATGGATATTGTTTATCTCATTGACAGTGAGAATGGAAAGGGATGCATGCTATAGACCCTTTTTTTCCCTTCAAAGGAAACAAGTATAGTAGATACTTGAAGTTCCAAAATTGCATTATTATTATTTTTATTTTTTTTTAGTGTGGGGTGGGAAGTGGGAACCCGACAACGCTATGCTTGGTTGTTTTCTAAAACTAACGGTTTATTATAATCCAGCTAGGTCGTAGTTGCCTAGATGGAATTTCCATCCTGGTTGCTCTTTCTATTTGCCAAAGCAAGAATCCAAGCAAATTTTTGGTTCCAGTGGCATCCTTGATTTCTTGCTTCAGCTTTGAGTTTCCTCTAGAATAGAACACCATTTCTGGCTACAAATGTGCACCTAATAACCCTGGAAGCTTAGCCGTTGAAGGGGGGGTCCTTTGATGGATGAGATCCCGAGAGGAACTAACATCCATCAGTGCTTTTTCGGAAAATGGCATTTAGAGTCTGTTTGTGACGAGGAATGGGTGGAACGGGGTGGATTTTATAAATTTCTGTTTGGCACAATGGATGCAAACCCACCCAAGGAAGTACCCTTCTTGCCGTATTGACTCCATTTCTCTCCCTTCACCTGTCTGTGGAAAGCATGTTAACAGCGGTGCATGTTTTAGTTCCCAGAGACATGGTCCTTATGGATTGTCCCATCAGTTCTTCACCTTGCTCAACGAGGACCGCATCATGCAATTTAAGTTCGGCACAATGTTGAAATCCAAAAAATTTCAGCATCTCAGAAAGGGGAAAACAAAGAATGAAAAAGCAGCATCTTGTGACCTGCAACAACTTATGGAACAGATGAAATTGGAAAGCTATTAGCACTCAAGGTAGCGGGGCTAATAAACTGGAGTCCCAACCCATTTCATACCTCTATAACAAATCTGAAACAGCTCGCTGCTATCACCAGCCACCATGAACCAACAACCAAATCATTCAATGCTATTACCTCGGTGGCCCTACTTATTTTCTTTCATTCACTGTTACTCGAGGATATTTCTAATTATCATTCAACATCAAGGCAAAAAATTATGGGAGTTTAGGAACATCGCTGATGTGGGATGAAAGTGAAAGAGCTTGTCAGAAACAAGAAAGTAAAAATAAACCAAAGCAAGATTAGTAGCACAACATAACCAAGCTCTTGAAACTGATACAAGTTTCTGATAGAATTCATGCAAGGCAACGTTGTCTTCCTAATGGGATGTTCCGGTCTATTAATACATAAACATATCAAAACCTGGAGTTATGTATAGGAGGTGGGCAATCATGCAATGCAATTCAACTATTAGAGATCCATAATAATTCAAAAAACCAATATCAAACCACCTGATGCTTCGTAGATCCTCATTACGGTCTGGAAAGACATTAAATTAAGCTTCTTAGAGAGCAATGGGAAGAGAGGAAAGGAGCATGGGTAACACAAAGGCTCCTCACAACTGTTACAATCACAATATAGAACAGGCCTTTTGTGCTTTGCTCTTCTTTTTCTTTTGCTTGGGTGGTTGAAGGACGACTCTGATGGCTGCATCGAAAACTGCCTTCACATTCTGCATGAACAAGCTAACAACTGAATTTATAAGCCCAAAAAGCTTTTAATGCAGAAGAGAATGTCTTCATAAAATATTCATACCTGCTGTGTTTTCGAACTGCATTCAATGTAGGCAGGTGCACCAATCAGCTTCCTCAGCTCCTCTCCCTTTTAAATATTCAAAGACAACAACATCAATAGCTGAGTGATAGAAAGGATTTGCTTAAAAAATGGAAAAACAACAATTCATGTAAATGTTCAAAACGAGAGAGAACACACAATCAGTCAGGAGTTTTACCTGAGCTGTAGTAATAGGAACGGCACCAGGGTGATCGATGAAGAACTGCTTATCATCCCGAAGATCTAGCTCATTGAAAACCAGAAAAAATGTAAGACTAACTTAAAAAAAAAAAAAAAAAAACCGTTGTATATTTTGAAGAATGTCCCATGAAAATGAAAATCACAAATTGAAGTTAGAGTACCTTATGATGAGTCACAAATTAATGATACACATGTCAAAGGAAATACAGGCGCATAATGAAAGAATGGAAAAGAAAGCCACCAAGAAAGTAGTAAACCTATGGGCTACATCTAGCTTTGTTTAGACAAAAAGAACATGCCTCTTGACAACTTACCTTTTTTTTTTTTTTCCTTAGAAGTGTAACACCCATCAATTTATTCACTTATGCCCATTAAATATTCATCGAAAGTTTTTCACAAAATCAAGCTGCAAACATTGATCATGAAGAAAATTGCATAAAGCAGAACTTTAAGAATCACTCATCCCACAAAAAGAAAAAGGATAAATTATAAAAGAGCAGGTCAAAAGTAAATCCTTTTCCATAACAAATTACTAATCACATGTTGCTGCAGACAACACTAGTTACATATCGACTAATGAACTTACTGAACAGCAACTGAAAAAATTATCACATGCAACCATGCACAATAGAAAATAAAGACTTCTATTAACAATACTTAAGCAACTTTAATGTAAATAATTCTCGGGCAAATTAAAATTGAGCACAAAAGCAGTTGAACAAACAAGCTCATAAACATAATCATCAAACACTAAAATTTACCAAGCTTTGTGCCGACAAGAACTATTGGGACACCAGGTGCATAATGCTTCAACTCTGGAATCCACTGGAAAAGAAGTCAAGTAATAACTCATCAGCATGTTCTATTTTTTTATTTTTTTAATATAGGAATAGTTTGTCTAGGATTGAAACAAAAGACAGCATTTCATGTAATCTAATTTCCGACCTTTTTAGAAACATTTTCATAACTGGCCTTGCTAATGAGAGAGAATGCCAGTATGAAAACATCTGCCCCACGGTAACTCAATGGTCTTAATCTATTATAATCCTCTTGCCCTGATTAAATAAAAAATAAAGTCAGATCCATGCAGAATCACAAATCCAAAATAAAATATAGAAGTAAATAACACACAAAAAAATATATAAAGATTTATGTAGAATTACCAGCTGTATCCCACAACCCCAGGTTGACAGTAGCACCATTGACGACCACATTTGCGCTGAAATTGTCAAAAACTGTAGGCACATAATCCTGTTTATCACAACAACGCAATAAAAATAAGGCAATGGTATTACACCCTCTTATAAAGGATTTGATTAAATCTCATGAAAATATGAACAAAATAAAGGAATTTTTTGCTACGTGAAATGTAAAGGCAAAAAAGAAAACAATAATTTGGATAAGTAACGGCATTTCTTTATTGAAAAACCAAAACTTCCATTATAATAATGTCAAGCCAGGCGAAACTAATAAATAGAAGCAAAATTCAGCTTTGATCAATCCATAATTGGGAGCAAAACAGAAACTCGACAACGATCTTAACCTCCCTTTCATTATTTATCAACAAAATGAATCGAAACATTACCAAATCATGCAAACATGTCCAGAAAGGACCTACCCTTAAATTAGCACCCTACCAAATCATAAATAAAATGACATACATACTCGACATAGAATCTCAAAATGGAAATTAAATGGAGCCCAACTCAAGTTCCACCATAATTCAGAAAACACATCCCAAATTCAAAAACATTTATAATGAAAATAGAAACAACAGGAAACCCATTATCATTTCCACCAAAACTCAAGAACCCATATCTCAATTTCCCAAAAAAAACTGAAAAAGGGAAAGTACAAAAGAGTCAGGGAAATTGGCATTGAATTACCGTAGGGAAGGTGTTGCTGGTGTAAGAGATCAAGAGACAAGTTTTACCAACAGCTCCATCTCCTACTGTCACACACTTTATAAACCTTGATGCACTCATTTCTCTTTCTTTTCGATTGACTACGCAAAAACTTTAAAATATCTTTAAAAGTGAAACAAAAGCCTCAGATCTTCACCACCTGAGGTCAAAACACCCTCTTCCTCCTGATCACACACACAAATCCCAACAACTCCACGCCATCATCATCTGTTCATTAAAAACAAAAACAAAAAACAAAAAGAAGCCCAGAAACAAAAGAAAAATAATCAAGAAACGTACAAGAAGAAGAAGAAGAAATTAAGAGACCAAAAGAGCTTCTTTTTTTTTTTTTTGCTCTATTTTGTTAAAGTTTTGATGACAGATTTCCAAAAGAGAAGGGGAGAGAGAGAAGAGGGGGGGGGGGGAAGAGTGATAAGAGCAGGAATGTTTAGCTGGCCGTGAAATTATGCAGTTGAAGCGTTCGTTTGTTGAGAAAGTGAGGAGGAATGGATAGATAACCAAAATCTTCGCCTACTCAACAAACACTAAAACAAAACAAACCTCTCCTCCACTCTCTCCTATTCTCTCTTGTGTTTTGCTTTCTTATTTTTAGAGAAATAGGCATTAAAAAACGGATCATGGGTTGTGTTGGATTGCGGACTCTCCACCTATCCTCCTCCTCTTCGAACACCTGTTCGGTAATTGGGAAACAAATAGAATTGTACATCACAACTTTACTCGTTATGTCGATTAATATCTCTAAATTAAATTCAACCATTTTTCGGTTCTTATGTAAAGTATTCATTAACTATGCTCAATTAATTCTATTTCATTACTTATCTTAAGTGTTTGCCGAGATATAAAATGTGGTCCATCTCTCAAAAAAGAAGTAATGTTCAGGACATCTATTTTTAAGAGAGAAAAAAATTCATAGCAATAGATTGACCTCAAAAATATTTATAAAAAATTAACAAAATGACACTATTTTAATATAAAAAATCAAATAAATAAAAAATTAACTTAAATACTTGAGATTAATCAAGTTTTTCTATGTTTTTTTTTTATTTGAATTAGTATAAAATTAAAATGAATTGAATTTCAAGTTAATCCAAAAAATCCAAGTTTTAAAACAATGACCAGAATTAATAGAAATATATTCTATAAGGTTTTATTGAGTAAATAAAAAGTTGACACAATTAATATATTATAAAACAACATGAAATATTTAAATAAAAAAATTATATTTATATGAAATTAAAAAAAAATATTTTTTTATTCAAAATATCCTTAATATTTTTAAAATCACCCCCTTTAATAATTAAAAATTAAAATCATTTTGGATTATATTGTTGAAATACCAATCTAAAATAAATGGTGAAATATATTACCAATTTCCTTCAATAAAAAATGTTATTTTAGTTTTGCATTTAAATAAAAAAAGAAATAATAATAGTAATTGATAGGTTTTTGAGCTCTTGTAGGCATGGATGATGGAAGAATGAAGATTCAATCCTGTAGTTGGGATTAATTTTTAGAGTTTTTTTATTATTATTTTTTTATTAAATTTTATTTTTTATCTTTGTTTTTAAAAAAAAAACAAGAAAAAAAGTTTCTTTAAATTGGTGGGTTGTTTTGTTTTTACATGTATGGGACAAAAGGGAGGGAATTTTTATTTGCCTTTGCCACGTGTGCAACCACAATAAACAAAAAAGTGATGATGTGAACTCATAGGTTAAAAATTTTAAAATGCAAAATTAAAATTAAACATAAGTTAAAAAATTTAAAATCAAGTTGAAAAAACTTATTTAATAATTACTCAAGCTAAAAAAAACTATAATTATTGAATGAAATTTTTAATATGTTGATTATGAAAAACTAAGAATCAAAATTATAAAAATTGAATATCACAAACAAATTTTTAATAAGTTATAAATAGTTTAATGAAGAACTAAAAGTACTTCTCCAATATTATTTTTGGAAAAAAAAAACCAATAAGTTGCCCTAATTTAAAATATATATATATATATAATTTAACAAAATAAACCTTATTGAAATATTAAGTTGAAATTAAAATCAAAATATAAACTAGTTTAATATTACTTTAAAATAAATAAATAAAGCCACATAAAAGCCACTACACATAGAAACTTCTAGCCTTATTAAGACCAATATACATAGAAACTTCTAGCCTTATTAGAAGATATTTTTTATGTATGCTTGCAATAAAATTTTAACTTTATAGGAGAAATGAAGTATATAAAATCTCAGGTAAATTTTCAATTTGATTTAATAATTAATTAAAAAGTTATGACTATTAGTATAAAGTTGTGTAGCCAAGTTGTAGTATATGTTAAACAATTTCATCTTTTACTTAGATCACATTAATAAAGACTTAATCCTTCTTTAAACTTAATTTCATAATTGATGCCACCTTATAATGAGTTCTTGAAGCTTGCTTAGCTTAAATGTCATAAATTAGCCCATTGAACTCTTTTTTAATTCTTTTGACTCTTGTTGTAGTAATTAGCTCAATTAAAACATGTAATGGATCTCATGGTGTTGCTAGTTGATTCTTATTATTTCTTGTCTTCTTAAAAAAATTCAACCTTAAATCATCACCTACATAAGAAAGAGAAAGATTAGAAATATTAAATATCACACTAACATTATACTTACTTAGTATATCTAACTTGTATGTATTAGCTTTGACCTTTTTAAGAACTTGAAGTGAACCATCTCCACTTAGTTGCAATTTAGATCTTCTATGAATTGGAAATATTTCTTTTCTCACATGCACAAAATCTCAACCACCTAGTTCAAAGATAACACATTTGCAACCTTTGTTAGCTTTAGATGCTACCAAACAATCTTATGAAATTTGTTCACCATATTTACTTTTCTAATTCCATCATGACCAACCATTTCTTCAATAGCTAAAGGAATCAAATCCAAAAGAGTTAATGGATTAAAACCACATATAATCTTAAATGGTGAAAGATCAATTATATAATGCACACTTCTAACAATAAACACTCATGATTTTTTAAGTTCTTTTGAATGATAACTTTTTTTATTGTCATTGTTTGACCATTGATTTACGGATAAAAGTAGTTAAAAACAATAGTTTCATTCCTAACATTTCTTATAAAACTTTTCAAAAACAATTAAGAAACTTAACATCACGATAAAAAACAATGATGTTAAAAACACCATAAAGTCACCCTATACATTCTAAAAGAATAAATCAACAACATTAGTTGTATTATTAATTTTATAACATGATATCAAAGTTTTCATATTAGAAAACCTATCTTGATAAAGATTGAATCCCTATTTTTTTTTTTTTGACCTAGGTAAACCTAAAACAAAGTTCATGTAAATAACCCAAGATTCTTTAGGTACGTGCAAAGAGTATATATAACTTATAAGCTAAGAACTTAGATTTAGCTTACCTACATAAAAAACATCTTTCATGCACCATTTGTACGTCATGTTTTATTTTAGGGAAGAAAATGCTCATACAAAACTTCTAAAGTCTTCCCAACACCAAAATATCTCATTAAACCACATCATAAGCTCTACGCATAAGCAACTCAATAACAAACATGTGATTAGTACTTAAAAGTGTATTTTTATCATGGTTTTATATCATTATTTTGCACTTGAAGTATCAATAACTCCTTAACTAAAGCATGTTTTATAATAATATATCTAATAATATAAGATACCTTTAATTTATGATAAATATTCATTTTAAATGCAGACCTATCACATAAATGAAAGGATTGATTGATGACTTTAAGAACTTAATTTGCAAGAGCAAAGAGATGACCAAAATTAGAAAAGAGATGTCGGTGCAATCCAAACCGAAACACTGTTTGGTAATTGAGTCATATATGGAGCTATAGATCTCATATTTAGGTCTATTTTATATGGATGGAAAGGTAAGACATAGGCCTATAACTTTCATATAGAGCCCACGATCTAAAAAGGCCATTTTCAAGTCCAAATTGTAGCAACAACAAAGAAGCCTGAATTTATCCTCCAGCCCGAACACTGTTCAATATGTTGGCCATATCTGGAGTTCTAGAAGTCCAAATAAGCTGAAGTTTTTACACAAGATAGCTGAGACAATTTCCTACAACTTTC
Source organism: Populus pruinosa (assembly GCA_026413675.1). Classification (NCBI taxonomy): domain Eukaryota; kingdom Viridiplantae; phylum Streptophyta; class Magnoliopsida; order Malpighiales; family Salicaceae; genus Populus; species Populus pruinosa. The sequence continues at coordinate 8,862,629 of CM048598.1, forward strand.
ATGTTTTGAGTGGCTCCAATTTTGACGTTATCAATGACGTTTTAGGCAGAGAAGAGAAGATAAGGATTGTCACCAAGTCAAGAGTTGGCCACCCACTTATCAATTAGTCATCAAATCAATAGTTCTCAATTTTGGCCTATAAAAGGAGGCATTTGCCATGGATTTAGGCATCTTGGTTTCTAAATCAAGATCATGCTCTTGCTTTCTCTCTTTGTATTTTTTTGTAATGTTTATGCTTTGTTTTCATTAATATCAAGTTTATGCATTTCATTTCCTTTCCTTTATTTAGTTAACTTTTATCTTATTTATGTTCTTATTTTGTTTATCTATTTTTCTTTCTTTCATTATGTCTAGCTAAGTTTATTATGTCAAGGTGAAAAGGTTATACTAATGGTGTAAGAATAAGTATAGTGTAAATTTAATATGGACTTTAATGTTTGATACTAACATGTTTTGTATTTGTTATCTTGTTCACTCTTTAATACTTTGCTTGTTAAATGACTAATCTTGATTTATATTGTATAACACTTAGTACAACAAATGCTTGGCACTTTCATAGTTCATACTATATGGTATAACCGACATCTAAACTATGAAAGGAACTTGATTTATTGTTAACATAAGTTATAATCATGAATGTTTGACGAAATTTACAAGTATTAGTATTAATTGAATAAGATGACTAATGTAATCATGTTAACAATCTATAATCTGATTGGAACCTCCTTTGTGTGTGGTTTCCAATTGACTAATAAGAGTTTATACTATACTTGTTTGACATACCATTAGTGGAATCTCTAACCTTGACATTTATTGTTATCGTTGTTAAATCTTTACGTTAATATTCCATCTCAAAGTTCTCATCTTCTTCTTTTTCTTTTTCTTTATTATTATTATTATTATTATTACTACTACTACTACTACTACTACTACTACTACTACTACTACTACTACTACTACTACTATTATTATTAGTATTACTACTACTATTATCATTATTATTGTTATTGTTATTGTTATTGTATTATTGTTATTTATAATTTGTACAATTAACCTCCCTATGGTTCGACCCCGGTTTTGCTGGGTTATTTATTACTTCGACACTCCTGCACTTGGGAGAAGACATCAATCTTTTAGTCGTGTCAACATGCATACACTAAATTAGACAAACTCTTAGCATGTAAACACAATACTAAGACTGAAGGTAATGATTTGGGATCCAACATGGTTAAAAGGCACAATCCTTACTTTTAAAGCATGGGTGTTAGACTAGGAAGAATGATGAAAATAAATAATACACATAAACTTGTTCAAGATTATATTAATTGAAATAGATCCCAACTCCACCACTCACTCAATAGGCCTATACGAGATTGCAATGATCTAACCTAGATTAGCTCATTACCTCAAGGAAATACCTTATCATAAACAACTAAATAAAATCATATATATCAACATGAGCATAGAAAATTAAAAAAATAAATGAATATTTATTTATTTTGTGTGTTTGTGTACCCCAAGTCCAAAACTCATGAAATAGGTCTATGTGAGATCGTATCGATCCAACCTAGATTCACTCACCACCTCAATGAAAAATATCTTAATATAAACACCAAAACAAAATCACATATATCAATATGAACATAGAAAAAGGCTGGAATGCCTAAGATTGGCTAGATGAAGATCCCTTGAAAACACGACTTTTCATGCCCCAATGAGATCATTTAAACCTTTATGGGAAAGAATTGTGGAAGTAGAAGAAGACTAGATACCTAATCAGACTAAGGAAATACCCGTAGTAGAGATGGGTGATTAGTATTTAAAATGTATTTTTATCAAGCTTTTATATCAATATTCTGTATTTGAAGTATCAATAACTCCTTAACTAAATTATTTTTTATAATAACAAGTTTGATATTATAAGATACTTTTAATTTATGGTAAATATTCATCTTAAATGTAGACCTATCACATAAATAAAAGGATTGATCGATAAGTTTAACTTCTAAAATTTAGAAAACAAGAAGAAGGTCAAGCTTAAAAAAGAGATACTCGTTCAATCCAAACTAAAACACTGTTCGGTTATTGGATCATAATTAGAGCTATAGAACTTGGATTTAGGTTTGCTTTATATAGATGAAAAGTTAAGACCTATGCCTAAAACTTTCATATAGAGTCCAAGATTTAAAATAGGCTACTTTCAAGTTCAAATTGTAGCAACAATAGAGAAGTCTGAATCTGTCCTACAGTACACACTATTCAATATTCAGCCCATATCTTGAGTTATAGAAGTCCAAATAATCTCAATATTTTTTGTTGGAAAGTTAAGACAATTTCCTAGAATTTTTATGATTCAAGTTTGTTTGAATTTTGAAGTTAATAATGATGTTTTGTTCAGACAAGAAGATACGGATTATCACCAAGTCAAGAATTGACCACCCACTCAACAATTAGTTATCAAATCAATAGTTTCAAATTTTGATCTATAAAATGAAAACAAGAATTGACCACCCACTCAACAATTAGTTATCAAATCATATTCTTGCTCTTTTTCTTTATATTTTTATAATGCTTAAGTTTTGTTTTCATTAATTTCTTATTTATACTTTTCATTTCATTTCCTTTACCTTGTTAACTTATATTTTATTTGTATTTGACACAACTAAAAGGTTGATGTCTTCTCCCAAGTGTAGGAGTGTCGAAGTAATAAATAACCCGGCAAGACCGGGGTCGAACCATAGAGAGGTTAATTGTACAAATTATAAATAACAATAATACAACAGCAGTAACAACAACAACAACAACAATAATAATAATAATAATAATAATAATAATAATAATAATAATAATAATAATAATAGTACCAATAATAATAATAATAATAATAATAATAATAATAATAATAATAATAATAATAATAATAATAAAGAAAGAGAAGAAGAAGAAGATGATGATGATGAGAACTTAGAGATGAAATATTAATGTAAGGATTAAACAATAATAATAACAAATGTCAAGGTTAGAGACCAAAAAGAAGCATTGAAAGGAGGGAGAGAGAGAGATCTGGAGAGAGAGAAAGATTAGAAATCAAACTGTCGGAGCTAGATCTACTCCGTCCACCGTTGGATCATCCTCATTTCTTACTATGTTGTTCATAACAGCCTTCTTGAAACATTGACCGAATGGATCTTCATTCCAATCAACGAGGTGGGAGATATTGATCTCGTAATATTTCTACTGTTCTGCATTTTTAGTTGCAGCAGAGTGAATTGGGTTTTGTTGAAGCTTGATCTTCTTTGTTCGCCGTTGGATCGTCACCATTTTTTAGTATGTTGTTCATCAGAATATACTCTATAGCTTGACCGCACGGATCATCATTCCAATCAATAAGCTCGAAGATACTGGCCTCGTAATTCTGTAATTCTCTTCTCCCTTCATGAACAAATCTGAATCTTGTTGTTTCTGAGATTACATTGTTGTTGTTTCTGAGCTTAGGTTACGTCTTAGACTCAGTTTCTCTTCTTTGAATTTGGTATCTCTAGTATTTGTATGCTGCCATAATGTCCTTATGTTCTGCTGTGGATTCTGTTCCAATGGTTACCTCTAACAATGAACAACACAATGAAGTCAAGTCTGGACATATATTAAGATTAGAGCTACAAGATATGTTGAACAGCCATGGGATGAGGATTTCTCAGTTTACTAATGTTAATCAAGCTGATTCTGAAGCTAGCATAGAGAAGAAACACTCTAATTCCCAAGCTTCTAATGTTGTTTCAGAAATGAATCATGTGTTGGGTTCTAAAGTTGATGAGTTGAAGGTAGGGTCTCAGCAACAAGACCAGCAAAATCATCGCCCCAAATTGAATTTTTTAAATGCTTTGAAGGGTTCTGATGTTGATAACAATGAGGGTACCAAGAACCTTGGTATTTCTCTAGTTCGTAATCTGCATTTTGCTCCCCCTGCTATGACTGATGGTCGTGTGACAGTAGCTCCTCCACTTGATGTGTTTGAGGATGGCTGCGAACTTTGGAAATCCACCCTAGTTGGTCATTTTGTGGGTCAGAAATTACCATATCCCGTTGTTAATTCTATTGCCAAAAGAATCTGGGGCTCCTACGGTCTATCAGAAGTTTTATCTTCGGATAATGGTTTCTTCCTATTCACTTTTGATTCTGTTGATCATGCCACTAATGTGCTGGAAAGAGCCCCATGGCACATGGCAAGCAGACCTTTGGTGCTTAAACGTTGGCAACCGAACATGCAATTTTTGAAAGGTGATTTGGTCAAAGTTCCGGTATGGGTTAGGCTGTATAATGTTCCTCTTGAGTATTGGACTATTAAGGGGTTGAGTTGTGTAGCGAGTGCTATTGGGGTTCCTCTTCATGCTGATCAGACTACATTGTTGCGTCAAAGGCTTAGCTACGCAAGAGTTTGTGTTGAGATTGATGCTACGAAGATGCTGGTTAAGGAATACGACCTTCGCTGTCCCAATGGATTATTCATAACAATTTCAGCTGATTACGAATGGATACCATCAAAGTGCAATAATTGTAATGTCTTTGGACACACGACAGCGATATGTGCTACTAATAACGGTGCAAATCTTACAATGGAGGCAGAGGGTAAGAGGAAACTAGGAGCTGCGAACTCTAAATCTGCGGATAAACAGCAGAATCAGTTTCAATGGCAGGTAGTTGCTAAACGAAATAAGGGTTCTGTGAGTGGTGAGAATGGCACTTTGGCATCTAAAGTGCGTAACTGTAATGAGAATGGTTGTTCGACATCTGGTACAAATATTTCTGATTGTAATATCAATGAGAAGGCTGCTTCAGATGTGAGCAATGCTGATTGTTATGAAGATGAAAATCCTACATCTCCTCTTGTTTTGAAGAGTTCACAAGGAGACATGAAGCAGGAGTAGGGGGTACAAGTACTGCTTCAGATCAAAGTTTAGCCATCTCCAATACATCTGATTGTGCGACGGTGAACCAGGTTCTTTTCGTTAATAGTCATGAGCTGAATGTGGATATTGACGCAATGGGAGGTGATACAGATGGGGAACGAACTGATAAGGAGTTGACGTCACCAATCCTGCCAAGCCCACAAACTCTGAATTCCACCGAAAGGGAAACTGTTAATCAGTTGGCTATTAAGGCTAGAGACTCTCTAGAGAAAAAGAAAAAGGGTTCGAAAAACTCTTCAAAGAAGAATAAGAAATCTGTCTCCTCGCCTCGGGGCACGTCGAGGTAATCTTTGTGTTGCTGTTTGTACTCCTCTCTATTTTCTTATGATTATTGGATGTTGGAATGTAAGAGGTTTGAATGATCCCATAAAGCATTCAGCATTGCGTCAGCTCATCCATCAAGAGAGGATGACTCTTTTCGGTTTGGTTGAAACTCGGGTTAGAGACGAGAATAAATATAATGTTTCTCAACTTCTTCTGCGTAATTGGTCCTTCTTGTATAATTATGATTTCTCTTGTCGTGGTCGTATTTGGGTTTGTTGGAATGCTGATGTGGTGAAGGTTGATGTCCTCGGAATGTCAGACCAGGCTATTCATGTTTCTGTCACTATATTAGCTACCAATATCTGTTTCAATGCTTCAATTATATACGGAGACAATAACGCTTCCTTACGTGAGGCATTATGGTCTGATATAGTGAGTCGTAGTGATGGATGGGAGTCCAGCCCATGGATTCTTATGGGCGACTTTAATGCTATCCGCTACCAATCAGACAGGTTAGGAGGGTCTACTTCGTGGGCTGGTCATATGGACAGATTGGAAACATGTATTCAAGAAGCGAAAGTGGATGATCTTCGATATTCAGGCCTGCATTATACTTGGTCGAACCAATGTCCTGAGAATCTGATTATGCGGAAACTAGATAGAGTGCTTGTCAATGAGAAATGGAATCTGAACTTCTCCTTTTCAGAAGCGAGATTTTTGCCATCGGGTATGTCAGACCATTCTCCTATGGTGGTAAAGGTTACTGGTGATTATCAGAATATAAAGAAACCATTCAGATTCTTTGATATGTGGATGGACCATGACGAGTTCATGCCCTTGGTGAGGAAAGTATGGGAACACAATTCAGGGGGTTGTCCAATGTATCAGCTGTGTTGCAAGCTAAGAAAACTAAAACGGGAATTGAAACTTTTCAATATGACTCACTTCTCCAACATTTCAGATAGAGTCCAAGATGCGAAAGATGAAATGGATAAGGCTCAACAGGCTCTCCATACAGCACATGGGAGTCCAACTTTGTGCATGCGAGAAAGGGATGCTGTACGTAACTACGCTTCTATCGTCAAGGCCGAAGAGAGTTTTTTCAAACAAAAGTCAAGGATACAGTGGCTTAGCTTGGGGGATCAGAATACTGGCTACTTTCACAAATCAGTAAATGGAAGACAGCATAGAAATAAACTTCTTTCACTTACAAAGGAGGATGGAGAGGTTGTCGAAGGACATGAGGCAGTTAAATCAGAAGTCATTACGTACTTCCAGCGTGTGTTAAGAGTGGAACAGATGCCTAGGGTTCTGAATGAGGAAGAGATGGAATCGGCAATTAACTTGAAACTGTCTTCAACGCAACAACATGTATTAGCACAAGATGTAACAAGGGAGGAGATTAAGCATGCTATGTTTAGTTTGAAGAACAACAAAGCCCCTGGTCCGGATGGATTTAACGCAGGTTTCTTCAAAAGAATGTGGCACATAGTTGGGGAGGATGTAATCAATGCTGTTAGGTCCTTCTTTCAGACTCGGAGAATGCTTAAAGAAATGAATGCTACATCAATTTCCCTTATTCCTAAAGTTGCCAATCCTACGAGGTTGACAGATTTTCGTCCTATATCTTGCTGCAATACCGTGTACAAATGCATCGCTAAGATTCTAGCTGGGAGAATCACAGCTGTTTTGCCATCCTTAGTAGGTCCGTATCAGACTGCTTTTATCTCTGGACGGAGAATCAGCGACAACATTCTTTTGTCTCAGGAACTAATGAAAGGCTATCATAAATCTACGGGACCTGCCCGTTGTGCTATGAAAGTAGATCTGATGAAGGCTTATGACTCGGTTCGGTGGGATTTCGTTGACGCTATGTTAAGAAAAATGGGATTCCCTAGAACAGTCATTGATTGGATTATGGTTTGTGTTACATCATGTCAATTCTCTATCAACGTCAATGGTGAGCTTGCAGGTTATTTTCAAGGGGGGAGAGGGCTTCGACAAGGGGATCCACTTTCTCCATATTTGTTTGTCCTATGTATGGAAATCCTTTCGGGGCTATTCTGCAAGATGAGTGCCAACCAAAACTTCAAGTTCCACTGGAGATGCAAGAAGGACAACATTTCTCATCTTTGTTTTGCTGACGACTTGATGATTTTTAGCAAAGGAGATGTAAACTCAATTCGTATGATCAAAACTGTGCTCACAAAGTTTCAAGATCTATCAGGTCTGTATCCAAATCCAAATAAAAGTGACATCTTCTTAAGCGGTGTGTTAAATGCTGAGAGGGAAGAGATTATTCATGTTCTTGGGTTTGCAGAGGGGGAGCTCCCTATGAAATATTTGGGAGTGCCTCTTATCTCGTCCAGACTAAAGGCTGTTTATTGTAAGGGTCTCGTGGATCGAATCACCTCTAAAGTTCGACATTGGACTTGTAGAACACTCTCGTATGCAGGACGAGTACAACTGATTAATTCAGTTTTATTTTCCATCCAGGTCTATTGGGCATCTCTCTTCCTCTTACCTGGGCAAGTCATAAAAAGTGTGGAGCAAATTATGAGATCCTTTCTTTGGTCAGGTTCAGATATGAGAACTACTGGGGCTAAAGTGGCTTGGGATCAGGTATGTCTTCCAAAAAAGGAGGGGGGGCTAGGAATAAAGAGGATAACAGAATGGAACAAGATTGCTTTGTTGAAACACATTTGGAACCTGTGCAATGACTCAGATGGCTCAATCTGGTCTACTTGGATCAGATGTAATCTGTTGCGAGGTAGGAATTTTTGGACAATCAAGACGCCACAGAATTGCTCTTGGGCATGGAGAAAGATTCTAAAGCTCAGATCCTTAGCATGGCCGAAGATGAAGTACATCATAGGGGATGGCAGGACAACTTCTCTATGGTTTGACAATTGGCATCCTCACAGCCCGCTCGCAGATTCTTACGGCGACAGATTCATCTATGATTCAGGTATGGAAAAGAACGCGAAGGTGAATATGCTGATTCATAACTCAGAATGGAAAATTCCTACCACTCACGCTATTGGATGGCACCCCATTGTAGAAGCTATTCCTTCCAATTCTAATCCTATGATAGGGCAAAATGATGAGATTGTTTGGCTGGATTCACCAAATCACAGATTCTCGATCAAAATAGCTTGGGAACAACTAAGATTTCATCATACGATGGTCGAATGGCATGACATTGTGTGGTTCAAGAATGCTGTTCCAAGACATTCGTTTCTTCTATGGGTGGCTGTCCAACAGAAACTCACAACTCAAGATAGACTTCATCGATTTGGTATACATGGTCCCAATAGATGCTCACTCTGTCTCCGCAACTACGAAGATCACAACCACTTGTTCTTTGAATGCTCCTATACTAAAGCGATCTGGTGGGATGTTTGTGACAGATGCAACATTCCAAGAATGACAAAAGGATGGGATGAATGGATTCGATGGGCCACTATCACTTGGCATGGCAAAAGTTTTGTCAATTTTTCTCGTAAACTCAGTTTTGCAGCTACAGTGTATCATATCTGGCAAGAAAGGAATGCAAGGACCTTTGCTGGAATATCTAGAACTCAGAATTTGGTCTTTCATCAAATTGAATGTATCATCCGTGATAAGCTTGATTTGATGAGGAACGTTCTACCAACAGATGAAAATAAAAGAATCCAACGAGCATGGAGGGTTAATAACATAGATTCTTCATTTGATATTTAGCTGGTTGTATTGGTTTTCCTAACGAATCAAGTTAGGTCTTGAGTTTTCAGTTCGGTGGCTAGCATGTAGCCATCTGTTGTTTTACGTTTCTGTTCTCATTGTAAATCTGGGGTATGCCCCTTATAATCTTTGTATCGTTTTCCTTTAATATATACGTCAACTTACCAAAAAAAAAAAATGTCAAGGTTAGAGGTTCCACTAATGGCATATCAAACAAGTATAGTATAAACTCTTATTATTGAATTGGAAACCACACACAAAGGAGGTTCCAATCAGATTATATATTGTTAACATGATTACATTAGTCATCTTAGTCAATTAATGCTAATACTTGTAAATCTCGTCAAGCATTCATGATTATAACTTATGTTAACAACAAATCAAGTTCCTTTCATAGCTCAGGTGTCGGTTATACCATACATTATGGGCTATGAAAGTGCCAAGCATTTGTTGTACCAAGTGTTATACAACATAAATCAAGATTAATCATTTAACAAGCAAAGTATTAAAGAGTGAACAAGATAACAAATATAAAACATGTTAGTATCAAACATTAAAGTCCATATTAAGTTTACATTATACTTGTTCTTACACCATTAGTGTAACCTTTTCACCTTGACATAACTAACTTAGCTAGACATAATGAAAGAAAGCAAAATAGATAAACAAAATAAGAACATAAAAGTTAACTAAGTAAAGGAAAGGAAATGAAAGGCATAAACTTAATATTAATGAAAGCAAAGCATAAACATTACAAAAAATACAAAGAGAGAAAGGAAGAGCATGATCTTGATCTGGAAACCAAGATGCCTCAATGCATGGCAAATGCCTCCTTTTATAGGCCAAAATTGGGAACTATTGATTTGATGACTAATTGATAAGTGGGTGGCCAACTTTTGACTTGGTGACAATCCTTATCTTCTCTTGTCTGCCCAAAACGTCATTGATAACGTCAAAATTGGAGCCAGTTGCAAACATGAAAGTTGTAGGCAATTGTCTCAGCTTTCTTGTGTAAACAATTCAGCTTATTTGGACTTCTAGAACTCCAGATATGGCCAAAATACCGAACAGTGCTCGGGCTGGAAGACAGATTCGGGCTTCTTTGTTGTTGCTACAATTTGGACTTGATAATGGCCTTTTTAGATCTTGGGCTCCATATGAAAGTTGTAGGCCTATGTCTTACCTTTCCATCCATATAAATTGGACCTAAATCTGAGATCTGTAACTCCAGATATGACCCAATTACCGAACAGTGTTCCAGTTTGGATTGCACCGACATCTCTTCTCTAAGTTTGACCATCTCTTTATCCTTGCAATTTAAGTTCTTCAAGTCATCAATCAATCCTTTCATTTATGTGATAGGCTTGCATTAAAAATAGACATTTACCACAAATTATAGGTATCTTATATTATTAGATACATTATTATAAAACATGCTTTAGTTAATGAGTTATTGATACTTCAAGTGCAAAATGATGATATAAAACCATGACAAAAATGCACTTTTAAGTACTAATCACACCCCTCAACCAGCTTATTACTAGTCCCTAGTAATCAAAGCGTTAAAACAATTTGCAAATTTCACAAAGCAAGGTATTCATCATTTAACTTCCATTAATCTATCCAGATAAACAAACTCTCATTAAATTTATATATCTACTCAATACTACTTAACAAGATATTAATAAACCTTTCTTTTGTGCTCAATGTATCAACACATAATTATGGGGCTTTTTTTGGAAGAAAACAAAATTTTTGTTCTAATGTTTAAGGTTAACTTCCTTGGGTTGGGATTACTATTTTTGTCTTTTTTTTTTTTAACTCTATATACATATAATTTAAAAACATCATGCATCTTTAACCCATATAACGAGCTTTCAGCTAATGACTCCCAGACCAGTTGGTCTTAGGGCATTAAGTGTTAAGACACCCCTACGAGCTTAGTAACTCGGGTCGCAGATACTGATATGTAGATAGTGCAATGTTTGATTCCCTTAAGCTTTTCTCCTCAACCCATGTAACAAGCGTTGGGCCAATAGTTCCCAAGTCAGTTGACTTTAGGGTATTAGGTGTTAAAACACCCATTCGGGCTTAATTGCTTAGGTTAGGGAGGCTACGAAACCAAACTTATCTACATTTTTATTATCATCATTTTTTTTTGTTTTTTTTTGTTTTTGTTTTTGTTTTTTTTATTATATACAATCCCTTTCCCTTAGTTGTTACCTTTAACAAAAGAATATAAATAATGTAATAATCCAATATGCAACCCACAATCATATGTTGAAGTGTGTGTGTGTAAATTAAGGTTTAAGAATACATGTTAAATAAGTATATGAGCAGAATTAAGTGGTAACAATACGAGAGTTTGTAAACCTGAATATTTCAGGAAGTATTATAATAGACCTTGTTAAGAATGATTACTAAGATGCGTCTCAAGAGTCACTTTAACAAAAGAACTCCTTTACTCTGCCATCCTAGTAACAACAATTATGCACATGCTTTATGAAATGAAAAACAATTTTTTTTTTATCAACTACTACCCTCCCCCCCAACCAAAACGAGACATTGTCCTCAATGTTCTAAGGTAGAAAGATAGAGTATAGAAGATATCACCTGAAATAACGAACACTGACAAAACCTGAAACACACTAAAACAAAAATAAGAAATAACAAAACACAATAATAAAACCAAAAGACACAAAAATTCACAAATGAAGGCTCAAATCCAATCTAAGCTTTTTACAGCTTCTCGTAGATGACCAATTTATGCGACTCATGGAAGGATCAATCACAGGAATGAAAGATTGTAGTTGGTCAATCAATTGTTCAGCAGTAGTAGCAGAGATTATGATTTGTCGTGCAGAAGATGTTAGAAATTCCTGTTCCACAGCATGATCAAGAAAAGACAACAACTTATCATAATAACCATTAACATTTAACAAACCTATGGGTTTATGGTGAATGTGCAATTGAGCCCAAGAGAAAATATGAAAGATCTCTTCCAATGTGCCTAGACCACCTGGTAAAGCAATGAAGGCATCAGCATGATTAAACATTGCATTCATTCGAGCCGACATTGTGGAGACCTGAAGTTCCTCTCCAATTGTTTTTCCAATGATGTCCCCTTGTGCCAAAGCTTCAGGGACGACCCCCAAAACTTGACTACCTCCTAAAAATACAGCTATTGACACACCTCCCATTAACCCAAGACTGCCTCCCCCATATACTAAATGAATCTTTCTCTCAGCTAGCACCTGACCAAGATGATTTGCTGATTCTAAAAACTCCTTTTCTTTCCCAGGACTTGATCCACCGAAAACACAAATATTTCTTATTTGATGACTTGAGGAACTTGCCATTTCTACACACTTCTGTATTTGTTGAATGTATGGGTTGAGTAGAAATGAAAGGAAGGAAAAGAGGGTTTTATAGATGAGAAATTAGAAAGGCAATCATAACATCTATATGTAGGCCAGCTGGAGTCTCACACTCTCTCTCTCTCTCTTTTTATTTATTTATTTATTTTTTGAAAAAAAAAGCATGTGTATGTACAAGTAGTTGTGATTGTGGCTCACATCTTCCCTTGGTTTTACGTCCAAGAACGGCTTAAACGCCCTCTATGGGTCGGGGATAGGCTTCCCATCCAGTTTTCTTAAAAACTGGCAAACAAGGTCTTTTTTAGTCAGATTCCCAAGACTAAGTCGATCATGTTTTTTATGAAATAGTGGTCATAAATCATGAATTGCACGATGCACATCTCCATTAGGATGCGTCTCAAGAGTCAATAGAAGATTATCTAAAGACTCCTTACTGAGGCCATCCTTAATGAATTGTATTTTATCTTCACGGTTTATAGATACCATTCCTAAAGAACGACATTGTGTATTACAAGTCCATCTAGCACATCGATGACAGACATCCAGTCGTTTTGCACGACGCTTCTTTGCAAAAGTGCTTTTACCTGTTCCAGGCATGTGTGAAATGAAGTTAGAGGACTCACCTGATAATCGGACCTTTGCTTCAATCAGCCAGCGAATATCTTCAGGAATTCCATGATTCATTAACAATCTCAATCTTGCACATCTAGCACGGTAAATTTTTGTAATCGCATTCTGAGGTAGAGCGGGAAAATACTTTTTCAATTTTTCAAGATTAGTGTCCATTTTCAAATGAGAATTGGAAGAGAGATTCAAAGAATTGCATAGATATATACACAGATATCAGTAATTGTGGGAAACTGAAAGAACCGACTTAAGTCACGGAGTACCGTTATCCGCCATTTGACCGGGGTGAAAGAAACTTGCAAAAATCACTCAAAAAGAAACAAAAATAAAATAAAATAAAATAAAATAAAATCAATCTTTATATAAGAAACAAAAATAAAATAAAATAAAATAAAATAAAATCAATCTTTATATACAGGATCACCCAATTCAATAGAGTTATGTTCAACAGAAAAATTGTCAAAGTAAACTTTCAGACGATGTCCATTTACCTTGAAAACATTGTCATTCTTTGGATTCTCGATGTCATAGGCCCCATATGGATACACATGTTTCACAATAAAAGGACCGCTCCATCTTGATCTTAATTTTCCAGGAAATAAATGCAGTCGAGAATTATAAAGCAAGACTTTTTGACCAACATTGAAGGTTTTTCTCAGTATTTTCTTGTCATGAAACTCTTTAATTCTTGCTTTATGAATTCTTGAATTTTCATATGCATCATTTCTTATTTCCTCAAGCTCATTTATTTGTAATTTTCGCAGTTGACTAGCATCATCCAGATTTGAATTGAAAGCTTTAATAGCCCAATAAGCTTTATGTTCAAGTTCCACAGGCAAGTGACAAGGTTTTCCATAGACTAGTCTATACGGTGACATACCTAATGATGTTTTATAAGCAGTTCGATAAGCCCAAAGTGCATCATTAAGTCTTAAAGACCAGTCTTTCCTATTAGGGTTCATTGTTTTCTCCAAAATATGTTTGATCTCCCTATTAGCAAGCTCTACTTGTCCACTTGTTTGAGGGTGATAAGGGGTGGCAACTTTGTGTGTGATTCCATATTTCTTCATTAAAGACTCAAATGGCTTGTTGTAGAAATGTGTTCCACCATCACTTATTATGGCTCGAGGGACTCCAAATCGACTCAAAATATTTTCTTTCAAAAACTTTATCACTGTTTTGTGATTATTGTTTCGACTTGGAATTGCCTCTATCCATTTTGAAACATAATCTACTGCGACTAATATGTATAAGAAACCAAATGATGGAGGGAATGGGCCCATGAAATCTATACCCCAACAGTCAAAGATCTCAATGACAATAATAGGGTTTAAAGGCATCATGTGACGTTTTGAAATAGATCCCAACTTTTGACAATTTTCACAAGACTTGCAGAATGTATGTGAGTCTTTGAACATGGTGGGCCAGTAAAATCCACTTTGTAAGATTTTTGCAGTTGTCTTTCTTGATGAGAAATGGCCCCCACATGCTTAAGAATGACAAAATTTAATGACACTACTTACCTCATTGTCAGGAATGCATCTTCGAAATATTTGATCAGGACAATATTTGAATAAATAAGGATCATCCCAATAAAAGTTCTTCACTTCGTTCAAGAACTTTCTTTTATCTTGGGTACTCCAATGAGTTGGCAGTTGTCCTGAAACAAGAAAATTAACAATATTAGCAAACCAAGGCATTGTAGAGACAAAAAGTAAAGATTCATCGGGAAAGTAGTCATCGATTGGTGTGATGTCAGTTTTCGAATCTGTTGTCAATCTTGACAAGTGATCTGCGACAACATTTTCGCTGCCTTTCTTATCTTTGATTGTGATATCAAATTCTTGAAGTAATAAAATCCACCGCACCAATCTAGCCTTGGAATCTTTCTTAGAAAGAAGATATTTCAATGCTGCATGATCACTAAAAACAACAACAGGTGAGCCAACAAGATAAGATCTGAATTTTTCACATGCAAATACTACTGCAAGTAATTCTTTTTCAGTGGTGGTATAATTCATTTGAGCACTATTTAAAGTTTTACTTGCATAGTAAATTACATAAGGTTTCTTATCTTTTCTTTGTCCCAAAACAGCACCTACGGCATAATCACTAGCATCACACATTATTTCAAAAGGTAATGACCAATCGGGAGGTTGAATGATAGGAGCACAAGTAAGCAAATTTTTAAGTTTAACAAAGGCTTCTTCACAATGTTCAGTCTATTCAAAAATAGTATCCTTTGTTAGAAGGTTACTTAAAGGCTTAGATATTACACTAAAATCTTTGATGAACCTTCTATAAAAACCAGCATGTCCCAAGAATGATCTAACATCTTTAAGAGATTTTGGTGTTGGCAAGTTTGCAATTAACTCGATTTTAGATTTGTCAACCTCAATTCCTTTTGATGAAACAATGTGACCAAGCACAATGCCGTTTGTTACCATAAAATGATATTTTTCCCAATTCAGCACAAGATTCTTCTCTTCACACCTGGTTAAAACCTTTCCTAAATTAGTCAAACAATCACCAAATGAATTGCCAAAAACAGAAAAATCATCCATGAAACTCTCAAGAAAATGTTCAACCATATCGCTAAATATACTAAGCATGCATCTTTGAAATGTGGCTGGTGCATTACATAATCCAAAAGGCATCCTTCGATATGCAAAAGTACCAAATGGACATGTGAAAGTAGTCTTTTCTTGATCTTCCAATGCAATTTCAATTTGGTTGTAACCCGAATAGCCATCTAGGAAACAATAAAATTCATGACCTGCAACTCTTTCTAGGATTTGATCCATGAAAGGTAAAGGAAAATGATCTTTTCTAGTCATTGAATTAAGTTTCCTATAGTCAATGCACATGCGCCAACCAGTAACAGTTCTAGTGGGAATTAACTCATTGTTCTCATTTGTTATCACAGTGACTCCAGACTTCTTAGGTACAACTTGGGTAGGACTTACCCATTTGCTGTCAGAAATAGGATAAATGATTTCATTATCTAAAAGCTTAATGACTTCATTTTTCACTACTTCTTTCATATTAGGATTTAGCCTTCGTTGCATTTCTCTAGAGGGTTTAGCATTTTCCTCTAAATAAATTCTGTGTGTACAAATCAAAGGACTAATTCCTTTTATATCAGCTATGGTCCATCCTAATGCATTTTTGTGCATTTTCAGAGTTTGTAATAACTTACCTTCTTGATGTGCATTAAGTTTGGAAGAGATTATTACCGGAAAAGTTTCATTTTCTCCCAAAAATGAGTATTTGAGATTGGATGGCAACGGCTTCAAATCAGGTTTTGGTGGTTGAACACTTGAAGGTATGGACTTAATTGGTCGTGGTGGCAATTCCTCAATTTATGGCCTCCATTTACTTGTCTTTGATTCTTCCTGAAAATAAATCATTTCCAAATCATCAGATTCATCAATCTCAATTTCATTGGAAGTGGTTGGAAATTGATCATGAATTAATTTTTCAGTAAAGTCCACTTCCTGTAAATCATTATCATCTCTAGGTTGCTTGCAAATGTTGAAAATATTCATTTCCAATGTCATGTTTCCAAATGATAGCTTCATCAGTCCATTCCTACAATTAATCAATGCATTAGAAGTTGCAAGAAATGGACGTCCTAAAATAACAGGAAATGAATTACATACTTCAACAGTTGTGTGTCCAAGACAATAAAATCCACAGGATAAATGAATTTATCGACTTGTACTAACACATCTTCAATTATTCCTCTAGGCACTTTTATAGATCTATCGGCAAGTAAAAGAGTTATAGAAGTTGGTTTTAAGGATGGGATGAATGGATTCGATGGGCCACTATCACTTGGCATGGCAAAAGTTTTGTCAATTTTTCTCGTAAACTCAGTTTTGCAGCTACAGTGTATCATATCTGGCAAGAAAGGAATGCAAGGACCTTTGCTGGAATATCTAGAACTCAGAATTTGGTCTTTCATCAAATTGAATGTATCATCCGTGATAAGCTTGATTTGATGAGGAACGTTCTACCAACAGATGAAAATAAAAGAATCCAACGAGCATGGAGGGTTAATAACATAGATTCTTCATTTGATATTTAGCTGGTTGTATTGGTTTCCCTAACGAATCAAGTTAGGTCTTGAGTTTTCAGTTCGGTGGCTAGCATGTAGCCATCTGTTGTTTTACGTTTCTGTTCTCATTGTAAATCTGGGGTATGCCCCTTATAATCTTTGTATCGTTTTCCTTTAATATATACGTCAACTTACCAAAAAAAAAAAAAAGAAGTTGGTTTTAACTCACCTAGATTGAGACTCTGAAAAACTGAATATGGAAGTAAATTCACACTAGCACCAAGATCAAGTAAGGCTCTTTCAATTTTATGCTCTCCAATAAAGCAAGAAATTGTAGGACAACCAGGGTCTTTATATTTCAAAGCATTATTGTTTTGAAGAATAACACTTACTTGTTCAGCTAGAAAGGCTTTCTTTTTCACATTCAGTTTCCTCTTCACAGTGCATAGATCTTTCAAAAATTTAGCATAGGAAGGAACCTGTTTAATAGCATCCAGCAAAGGTATATTGATCCTTACCTGTTTGAAAATTTCATAAATTTCAGAATTGTGATTGACTTTCCTTTGTTTGGTCATAGCTTGAGGAAATGGAAGTGCTGGCGGTGAGTCAGTCGTTTCTTTGCAATTTTCAGATTCATCCCCTTCCTTACCTTCAGAGATTGACTCATCATCTTTCTCATAAGGTTCAAGAGAGGGTTTTTCAATAACCTTACCACTGCGCAGAGTAGTGACTGATTTGACTTGATCCATGTGTTGGCTTCCGGAACTACTTGCATTTGCATTGTATTGCCCTTTGGGATTTTGTTGTGTTTGAGATGGAAACTTACCTTTCTCTTGGAAACTAAGAGCAGATGTTAATTTAGCAAGAGTATCTTTAAAATCTGTCATGTTTTGAACAAGTTGAGTATTAATTGTCTCTTGCTTTTCAATGAATGCATGCAATGTTTCCTCAAGATTTCTTCTAGAAGGTGGAGCATAAGAAGGTGCATATCCATGAGAATTTTGGAAATTATGGTGTGCTTGAAACGGTGGTTGTGAAGTTTGTGCATTGTTGTTCTCACTCTTCCAACTGAAATTTGGGTGATTCCTCCAACCAGGGTTGTATGTTTGGGAGTATGGGTTGTGGTTGGCCCTTTGAAAACTGTTTAAAGCATGAGCTTGTTCATGGAGACATTCTTTAAAAGAAGGCAAGGTTGGACAATCGTTGGTTGAGTGTTCATTTGTTTCACAGATTTGACACACAATGTTTTCAACAGATTTTAATTGACCACTCTTTTTCAATTCTAGTGCCTCGACTTTTCTAGCTAAAGATGCAAATTTGGCTTGAAGGTCATGATCTTCCCTAAGGTTGTACATACCTCCACTAGATGTATGAGGTTGAGTTTTACTCGGTGCCTCATATGTACCTGCAGTGTCCCAATTTTGAGCATTTTCAGCTAACAAGTCTAAGTACTCCATTGCTTCATCAGGGTCTTTATCTTCAAAAGTTCCATTGCACATCAATTCAACCATTTGCCTATCTTTAGGTGTTAACCCTTCATAGAAATGTGAAACCAATCTCCATGTTTCAAAACCATGATGGGGGCAAGTACTAAGCAAGTCTCGATACCTATCCCAACATTTGTAAAATGTTTCTCCTGGTTTTTGAGTGAAAGTGGTGATTTGTCTCTTGAAAGAGTTTGTTCTATGAGATGGGAAAAACTTCTTTAAAAACTGTTGTTGCATTTCATCCCAAGCACGAATGGATCCTGGTCTCAAATTTTGTAGCCATGTTTTAGCTTTATCTTTTAATGAAAAAGGAAAAAGCTTTAATCTAATGGTGTTCATGCTACAATTTAAATTATTATATGTGTTGCACACCTCCTCAAATTCCCTTAAATGCAAGTATGAATTTTCCAATTCTAAACCATGAAAAGAAGGTAAAAGTTGAATAATACCTGGTTTAAAATTAAAATGAGATGCATCAGGAGGAAAAACTATGCATGATGGTGCACTTGTTCTTGTGGGATTCATGTGGTCTCTAAGTGTTCTAGCACGGTTATTCTCATTATTTTCATTATGAAGTAATTGATTATCTTCTTCGGCCATATTTTCTGAAAATGATGAGGACACCCTACAAAGTCTACCACTTGATGTGCGTGACCACACTCTCATGCACGTGTAGGAATATAATAAAATGAAGAAGAAAACAAGAGAAGAAGGAAGAAAACAAAATAAGGAGAAACAAAATAAAAGAGACAAAGTTATATACAAGAAAAGTGAAAAGAGAAAATAAAATAAAAACTATAATTTATACAAGAACTTACCTCCCCGGCAACGGCGCCAAAAACTTGACACGACTAAAAGGTTGATGTCTTCTCCCAAGTGTAGGAGTGTCGAAGTAATAAATAACCCGGCAAGACCGGGGTCGAACCATAGAGAGGTTAATTGTACAAATTATAAATAACAATAATACAACAGCAGTAACAATAATAATAATAATAATAATAATAATAATAATAATAATAATAGTACCAATAATAATAATAATAATAATAATAATAATAATAATAATAGTACCAATAATAATAATAATAATAATAATAATAATAATAATAATAATAAAGAAAGAGAAGAAGAAGAAGATGATGATGATGAGAACTTAGAGATGAAATATTAATGTAAGGATTAAACAATAATAATAACAAATGTCAAGGTTAGAGGTTCCACTAATGGCATATCAAACAAGTATAGTATAAACTCTTATTATTGAATTGGAAACCACACACAAAGGAGGTTCCAATCAGATTATATATTATTAACATGATTACATTAGTCATCTTATTCAATTAATGCTAATACTTGTAAATCTCGTCAAGCATTCATGATTATAACTTATGTTAACAACAAATCAAGTTCCTTTCATAGCTCAGGTGTCGGTTATACCATACATTATGGGCTATGAAAGTGCCAAGCATTTGTTGTACCAAGTGTTATACAACATAAATCAAGATTAATCATTTAACAAGCAAAGTATTAAAGAGTGAACAAGATAACAAATATAAAACATGTTAGTATCAAACATTAAAGTCCATATTAAGTTTACATTATACTTGTTCTTACACCATTAGTGTAACCTTTTCACCTTGACATAACTAACTTAGCTAGACATAATGAAAGAAAGCAAAATAGATAAACAAAATAAGAACATAAAAGTTAACTAAGTAAAGGAAAGGAAATGAAAGGCATAAACTTAATATTAATGAAAGCAAAGCATAAACATTACAAAAAATACAAAGAGAGAAAGGAAGAGCATGATCTTGATCTGGAAACCAAGATGCCTCAATGCATGGCAAATGCCTCCTTTTATAGGCCAAAACTGAGAACTATTGATTTGATGACTAATTGATAAGTGGGTGGCCAACTTTTGACTTGGTGACAATCCTTATCTTCTCTTGTCTGCCCAAAACGTCATTGATAACGTCAAAAGTGGAGCCAGTTGCAAACATGAAAGTTGTAGGCAATTGTCTCAGCTTTCTTGTGTAAAAAATTCAGCTCATTTGGACTTCTAGAACTCCAGATATGGCCAAAATAGCGAACAGTGCTCGAGCTGGAAGACAGATTCGGGCTTCTTTGTTGTTGCTACAATTTGGACTTGATAATGGCCTTTTTAGATCTTGGGCTCCATATGAAAGTTGTAGGCCTATGTCTTACCTTTCCATCTATATAAATTGGACCTAAATCTGAGATCTGTAGCTCCAGATATGACCCAATTATCGAACAGTGTTCCGGTTTGGATTGCACCGACATCTCTTCTCTAAGTTTGACCATCTCTTTATCCTTGCAATTTAAGTTCTTCAAGTCATCAATCAATCCTTTCATTTATGTGATAGGCCTGCATTAAAAATAGACATTTACCACAAATTATAGGTATCTTATATTATTAGATACATTATTATAAAACATGCTTTAGTTAATGAGTTATTGATACTTCAAGTGCAAAATGATGATATAAAACCATGACAAAAATGCACTTTTAAGTACTAATCAGTATTCTTATCTTGTTTATTTATGTTTCTCTCTTTCATTAAGTTAAGTTTATTATATCAAGGTGGAAAAGTTACACTAATGGTGTAATAATAAGTATAATATAAACTCAACATAAACTTTAATATTTGATACTAATATATTTTGTATTTGTTATCTTGTTCACTTTTAATCTTTTGCTTGTTAAATGGTTAATCTACATTTATGTTATATAACACTTGGTATAACAAACACTTGGTATTTTCATAGCCCAAATTGTATGGTATAATCTACACTTATGCTATGAAAAGAACATGATTTGTTGTTAACATAAGTTATAATCATGAATATTTAAAAACATTTACAAGTATTAGCATTATTCGAATAAGATAACTAATCTAATCATGTTAACAATTTATAATCTGATTGAAACCTCCTTTGTGTGTGGTTTCCAGTTAAGTAATAAAAAGAGTTTATACTATACTTGTTTGAAATAACATTAGTGGATCCTCTAATATTGACATTTTTTTTATCATTGTTTAATCCTCACATTAATTTTACAATCTCAAAGTCCTCTTTAACTTATTACTGTTGTTGTTTATAATTTATATAATTAACCTCCATGTGGTTCGACCTCGATCTTTCCTGGTTATTTATTATTTTGACATTCCTACACTTGAAAGAATACATAAATCTTTGGCACCATTACTAGGGAGGTAAAGCTTATATAAATTATAATAGTTATTTTATTGTCTCTTTTCACTTTTCTTGTATCTAACTTTGTTTCTTTTCTTTTGTCTTTTCTTCATTTTATTCTTTTCCTATACGTGCGTGAGATTTTGGTTACATACATTCAGTGGTACATTTTGCAGGGTATCCTCATCTTTTTAGAAAATCTGGCCAAAGAAGATAACTAGTCGCTTCATAATGAGAATAATGAAAATAACTGTGTTAGAATACTTAGAGACCACATGAATCTTACAAGAACAAGTGTATCATCATGCATAGTTTTTTCTCCTATGCATCTCATTTCAATTTTAAGATAGACATTATTCAACTTATACCTTCTTTCATGGTTTAGATTTAGAAAATTCATACTTGCATTTAAGAGAATTTGAGGAGGTCTGTAACACTTATAATAACTTAAATTGTAACATGATCACCATCAAATTAAAGGTTTTTTCTTTTTCATTAAAAGATAAAGCTAAAACATGACTACAAAATTTAAAACCATGAACCATTCGTGCTTGAGATGAAATGAAACAATAATTTTTAAAGAAGTTTTTTTTCATCTCACAGAACAAACCTTTTCAAAAGACAAATCACCACTTTCACTAAAAAACTAGGAGAAACATTTTACCAATGTTGGGATAGGTATCAAGACTTATTTAATACTTGCCCTCATCATGGTTTTGAAACATAGTGATTGGTTTTATATTTTTATAAAGGTTTTACATCTAAAGATAGGCATTGTGGAATTGATATGCAATGAAACTTTTAAGGATAAAGATCCTAATTAAGTAATAGACTACTTAGACTTGTTAGTTAAAAATGCTAAAAATTAGAATATTGCAGGTACTTATAAGGCATCGGGTAAAACTCAACCTCATACATCTAGTGGAGGTATGTACAATCTTAAGAAAACTCATGACCTCCAACCAAGTTTGCATCTTTAGCTAGAAAAGTCGAGGCACTAGAATTAAAAGAGAGTGGTAAATTAAAATCTGTTCAAGACATTATGGGTCAAATATGTGAAACTAATGAACACTCAACCAATGATTGTCCAACCTTGCCTTCTTTCAATGAATGTCTCCATGAACAAGCACATGTTTTAAAGAGTTTTTAAATGCCCAATTATAACCCATACTCATATACATATAACCCTGGTTGGAGAAATCACCTAAATTTCAGTTGGAAACGTTATAACAATAATGCACAAACTTCGCAACCACCATTTCAAGCACACCATAATTTCTATAATTCTCATGGATATATACCTCCTTATAATCTATCAGTACTCTTCATAATGGTAAGGTTATTGAAAAACCAATTCTAAAATCTTGTGAGAAAAATGATGAGTCAATCTCTAAGGGTTAGGAAGGTGTTAAACCTAAACGTTGCAAAAAAAAAGACTTATTTCCCACCAATACTTCTATTTCCTCATGTCATAAAAAACACATTTGGCATAGTCTTGGGAATCTAACTAAAAAAGACCTTTTTTGCTATTTTTTAAGAAAATTGAATAGGTATCCTATCCCTAACTTATAGAGGGCGTTTAAGCCATTCTTGAAATTAAAACCAAGGGAAGCTATGAGCCACAATCACAACTACTTGAGCATACACATGTTTTAAAAAAAATAGAGAGAGAGAAAGAATTGGACTCCAACTGGCCTACATATAGGTATGATTGCATTTTCAATTTCTCAACTATAAAATCTTCACTTTCTTCCCTTCATTTCTACTCAACCCACATATTCAACATATATAGAAGTGTGTAAGAATAATAGTAAAAATGATAAGTTCCTTAAGTCATCAAATAAGAAATATTTGTGCTTTTCCAGTCCTCGAAAAGAAAAGAGTTTTTAGAATCAGCAAATTATCTTAGTCAAGTACTAGCTGAGAGAAAGATTTATTTAATGTATGGGGGAGGCAACCTTGATTTAATTGGGGGGCATGTTAATAGCTATATTTTGAGGAGGTAGTCAAGTTTTAGGGGTTATCCCTAAAACTTTAGCACAAGGGGACATCATTGGAAAAACAATTAGAGAGGAACTACAGGTCTCCATAATGTTTAATTGAATGAATGTTATGTTTAAATAAGACGTTGATGCCTTCATTGCCTTACAATTAGTACTTAAAAGTGTATTTTTATCAAGGTTTTATGTCATCATTTTACACTTGAAGTATTATAAACTCCTTAACTAAATCATATTTTATAATAATGTATCTAATAATATAATATACCTTTAATTTATGGTAAATATTCATTTTAAATGCAGATCTATGCATGTATTAGCACAAGATGTAACAAGGGAGGAGATTAAGCATGCTATGTTTAGTTTGAAGAACAACAAAGCCCCTGGTGCGGATGGATTTAACGCAGGTTTCTTCAAAAGAATGTGGCACATAGTTGGGGAAGATGTAATCAACGCTGTTAGCTCCTTCTTTCAGACTCGGAAAATGCTTAAAGAAATGAATGCTACATCCATTTCCCTTATTCCTAAAGTTGTCAATCCTACGAGGTTGATAAATTTTCGTCCTATATCTTGCTGCAATATCGTGTACAAATGCATCGCTAAGATTCTAGCTGGAAGAATCAAAGCTGTTTTGCCATCCTTAGTAGGTCCGTATCAGACTGCTTTTATCTCTGGATGGAGAATCAGCGACAACATTCTTGTGTCTCAGGAACTAATGAAAGGCTATCATAATTTGCAAAGCTTGTAAAGCCAATGCTGATTCATGCACATGTTGGGGAACACGTGTTTCTCCATTTTTTCTATCTTGGTATAATCATATTCATAGCTTAAAGCTATGCTTAATCCATCTTCGCTATCAAAATTACAAACTTGCTGCATACACTTATCAATTTGGTCATAACATGTGAAAATTAAACTCAATCTTTTCATCTCCTACCTCCATAGACAACGTATCCTTACCACAATCAATATTTGTATTGGCAGTTTTCAAGAATGGTCTCCCAAATAATATAGGAGTGTTGTTTGATGAATCATAAGAATCATGTTCTATATCAAGAATATAAAAATCACATGGAATAACCAAACTATCAATCTTGACTAGGACATCTTCTCTCACACCAAGTGAGCATCTATTGGGACCATGTATACCAAATCGATGAAGTCTATCTTGAGTTGTGAGTTTCTGTTGGACAGCCACCCATAGAAGAAACGAATGTCTTGGAACAACATTCTTGAACCACACAATGTCAGGCCATTCGACCATCGTATGATGAAATCTTAGTTGTTCCCAAGCTATTGTGATCGAGAATCTGTGATTTGGTGAATCCACCCAAACAATCTCATCATTTTGCCCTATCATAGGATTATAATTGGAAGGAATAGCTTCTACAATGGGGTGCCAGCCAATAGCGTGAGTGGTAGGAATTTTCCATTCTGAGTTATGAATCAGCATATTCACCTTCGCGTTCTTTTCCATACCTGAATCATAGATGAATCTGTCGCCGTAAGAATCCACGAGTGGGCTGTGAGGATGCCAATTATCAAACCATAGAGAAGTTGTCCTGCCATCCCCTATGATGTACTTCATCTTCCTCCCTGTGACAAGCATAACCATGGGTAACATGGTGCCATTGGTGCGACTAGTCAAGAGTATAAAGGAAATGGGTTGTGAACCAACTATGGGGGAACAAGATGCAGAGATAGTTGGAAGATGGATTAGGAAGGTAAAAAAGACCATGATTCAAATAAGCATACTCGAGGGGTTGAGGGTAAATTATGCAACCTAGTTACTGTCTGATAGGGCTATGACATGGTGGGAAACAGTTCAATTGAGGCGTGAATTCGAGACACTAACTTGGAGTGATTTCAAGACAGAGTTTGAGAATTAGTTTTATTCTAGGTACTATCGCAAGGTGAAAAAACAAGAGTTCTTAGCATTAAAACAGGGTGATATGTCGGTGTTGGAGTACGAAAGGAAGTTCCATAATCTCTCATTGTTCGCCCCACACTATGTGCCAACAGAGGAATGTGCAACTATCTAGTTTAACGGCAATAGTCATAATTCTCAATCCGACTGTTGGATCGAGTTGAAATTTTCCACGGAGTCTCCTGACATATTGTATTACCTATGGTTAAAATTGCAGGTCAATCGGAGTTCGGAAAGGTATCTCAACACGGGTGAACAGAGGTTGTACGAATTTTGTTATTTACTTCCTTTTGACTTGTGGACTTCCTATTTGGCTAGGATTCTTTTTCTAAAGGGATGTGGCAGCTTATTTTGGAAATATACTAATTCTACAAGGATGTTTAATAGGCTGCAACATAGTTTCCAAGTGGCAAGGATTCATAATTATTTCAGAATCCTTTTTTTACAAGGATTCCTTATTCATCCGAGCTACAAAAGGAAAGAAGACTTTAGAATACATTCTACCTTCAGATCAGATTTCCTAGTCTATTTGGGACTTCTTAATGGTGACAAATCTGATTCTAGCATATTTAAGATAGTAATTTTTGGATTTTTATATTTTTATTATTTGTTTCATAGTCTTTGGGTTATTATTACTTATTTGGGTCAATTGTAAGTGGGCTACATATAAGTCCACCTAAGGGGGGGTCCATTAGGGTTTCTTTAAGTCTAGAGTCACTATAAATAGAGGCATAACCAAACATGTAAGAAGACTATTCAGATTAATAAAACTTCTTGTTTGCCGCACTTTGTGTGTGTGTGTGTTGGTGAGATAATCTCGCTTCCATGGTTCTCTAATGAACTGAAAATCGACTTATCGAAGAACAACTATCTTTGTGGCATCATCCTTATACTTCTCGTTCGCGAATCAATATTCGTTTGGTGGGGGTTTCCGTTTTCAATAGTGCTGGTGCCTAGGTACAAGTTATCTTTGTGTCACACTCCTATCAAACCTGATTTACTTGGCTTTCCGGGAATTGACATCTTTGCGTGTGGGTTGCATGACCATGTGATCACGAGGTTCGCATCATTTGGTATCAGCGCTTGGCTCCATTAATCAGGTTATATCCTCCTGAAATTTTCGTTTCTTGTTAATTCTGCAAAACTTTTCGTTTCTTCTCCTTGAATTTGCGGCATATAAAAAGAAAAAAAATTGTTATTTCATTCTGTTATTGTTCAAAATATATCAGTAGCTTAAAAAAAAGAGAAAATAGAAAAGAAAAGAAAAAATTGTTCAGAAAAACGTTTATTAGATTCTGCCGCAGAAAACTAAGCAACGGACAATTGGATCAAATCAACTCGGAATTAGCTAAAACTTGATATTCTAATTACTGGGGTCCTAATCGCATTACATATCAAATTTGGGGTCAATTGGATATCATTTTATTTGGGTTTCAAATTCGGGTCTATTCAGGTCTGATTCATAACGTTTTTACGTCAGTATATCAAACTTTATCATAAGTTGCTCAAACCTTATATCCTGTCTATTTGGGTTGATATCGCACTATATCTGAAATTTTAACTCAATTGGACATCATTTACTTCAGGTTCCAGATTCAAACTTAACTTGTCGTAAACAAGTCTGTCTTGCATCAATGTTTGAAATTCGCTTGCTTTCTGTTGATTTCGTTTCTTGCAGTTTATTTCCATCATATTTGGGTGTTGTTTATTTTTTGCTTCTATTTTTTATTCGAGTCTTCAGTTTCGTTGATATTTATGATAGACTTGTTTGCTACTCGTGAGATAATCATTGCAGTTTTGTTTTGCTTGTTTTCTAGTTTTTTTATTGCTTCTTGAGTCATATATATATTTGGATTGCGCTGCCAAGTTGGTTCAATTTGGTGTTGGTTTCAATTTCGCAAGAAGGTGAGATGAGAGGATATTGAGTGTTTGAGCGAAACACGAGCGGCGTGAGGATAATTTTTTTACCATTAACCAAGTTTTGCAGGTACTATCATGTCAGATCAAAACAATACACCACCCCATCCTGAGGGAGAACTTAAGTTCCAAATGCAAGCCATGACGAAAATGATGAAAAGCATGAATTTCATGATGGGGAACGTGTGTGACAGACTTGAGAAGGTGGGAAAACATGGAAACGTGGCTGGAACATGTACCCAAGATGTGAGAAAGGTTGGGGTTGAACGGAAATCTAACAATGGCAGTAGGGCCGGAAGGTCAAGGTGGGTTGATTATGAGGATTTTGAGCCTCAATTTGATGATATTTGTGATGGTGGTTTTAAGGATGAGACCATAGGTTACCGGGAAGATTTTCCGCAGTGTAGAAATCAAAGGGATTTAATGTATTTTGATGAGGTGCAATGGCAAAAGAAAATGCAGATTCAAAAGGAGAGGTGGTATCAAAGGGAGAGAGATAAAGAGATTAGTGTTCGAGAAAAAGAATCCAAGACTCTATCCCGTATTCTAGGGGAGATGAAGCAAGAACTTGATGTGTTATCGGCAACAATCAATGCCCAGAAAGCTTCAAAAAAAGAGGAGAAAAAGGAGTGTAATGATGATGTACAAAATAGAATGGCTGCAACTTTCATCCAAAGTTGTTGGCGACGATTGTTTGCAAAAAAAGAACTCCAAAGGCTTCAAAAGGAGGGTAAGGAATTGTCCATCCAACTTATTGGTGATTCGAGGATGAATCATCTTGAAGAGAGAGGGAATGATACGATCCAAGCAAGGTCAAATTTGAATTTTGATGTAAAATGTGCAACTATCCAGTTTTACAGCAATAGTCATAATTCTCAATCCGACTGTTGGATCGAGTTTAAATTTTACACGGAGTCTCCTGACATATTGTATTACCTATGGTTAAAATTGCAGGTCAATCGGAGTTCGGAAAGGTATCTCAACACGGGTGAACAGAGGTTGTACGAATTTTGTTATTTACTTCCTTTTGACTTGTGGACTTCCTATTTGGCTAGGATTCTTTTTCTAAAGGGATGTGGCAACTTATTTTGGAAATATACTAATTCTACAAGGATGTTTAATGGGTTGCAACATAGTTTCCAAGTGGCAAGGATTCATAATTATTTCAGAATCCTTTTTTTACAAGGATTCCTTATTCATCCGAGCTACAAAAGGAAAGAAGACTTTAGCATACATTCTACCTTCAGATCAGATTTTCTAGTCTATTTGGGACTTCTTAATGGTGACAAATCTGATTCTAGCATATTTAAGATAGTAATTTTCGGATTTTTATATTTTTATTATTTTTTTCATAGTCTTTGGGTTATTATTACTTATTTGGGTCAATTGTAAGTGGGCTACATATAAGT
This sequence comes from Populus pruinosa, assembly GCA_026413675.1. Classification (NCBI taxonomy): domain Eukaryota; kingdom Viridiplantae; phylum Streptophyta; class Magnoliopsida; order Malpighiales; family Salicaceae; genus Populus; species Populus pruinosa. The sequence goes on from CM048598.1 coordinate 8,891,600, forward strand.
CCACCTAAGGGGGGGGTCCATTAGGGTTTCTTTAAGTCTAGAGTCACTATAAATAGAGGCATAACCAAACATGTAAGAAGACTATTCAGATTAATAAAACTTCTTGTTTGCCGCACTTTGTGTGTGTGTGTTGGTGAGATAATCTCGCTTCTATGGTTCTCTAATGAACTTTCCAAACCCTTAAGAGTGAGAAAATGTTTTTTGAAGGAGAGAGAATTCTCAAACCAATTGCCTTGATATCGGTGGTAACAGCCCAAAAACTTTTAAGAAAAGGATGTATGGGATACCTCGCATACATTTTAAACTGTGATGATGAAGGTCCATGACTGAAGGATATTCCCGTGGTGAAGGAATTCCCAGATGTGTTTCCTGAATAACTATTGGGACTACCCCCGGAGTAAGAGGTAGAAGTGTCTATAAACACTTTTCCTAGAGTCCCACCTATAGCCCAACAACTGTATCAGATGGCTCCAGCAGAACTAAACAAATTAAAGACTCAACTACAGGAATTGTTAGACAAAGGATTCATACAACCTAGTAATTCTCCTTAGGGAGCACTGGTTCTGTTTGTAAGAAAGAAAGATGGAACCCATAGACTTTGTATTGATTATCGACAATTGAACAAGATAACAAGGAAAAATAAGTATCCATTACCTCAGATAGATTATTTGTTTGATCAATTAAAGAGAGCGAGGGCATTTTTGAAGATAGATCTAAGATCAAGGTACTATCAGATGAAGATTAAAGAAGCAGATGTAGCACAGACTGCATTTAGAACTCGTTACGGACACTATGAATTTTTGGTGCTACCATTTGGGTTGACGAACACCCTAGCCCTCTTCATGGACTTGATGAATCAAGTTTTCCAACCATACCTTGATAAGTTTGTGGTGGTGTTCATTGATGATATATTGGTGTACTCGAATTCTTTCGAGAAGCACGAAGAACACTTGAGACAAACCTTACAAACCTTCAGAGATCACCACTTATATGCAAAATTGAGTAAATGTGAATTTTGGCTGAAGAGAGACGTTTCTAGGACACGTCATTTCTTTTTTTTTTGGTAAGTTGACATATATATTAAAGGAAAATGATACAAAGATTATAAGGGGCATACCCCAGATTTACAATGAGAACAGAAATGTAAAACAACAGATGGCTACATGCTAGCTACCGAACTGAAAACTCAAGACCTAACCTGATTTGTTAGGGAAACCAATACAACCAGCTAAATATCAAATGAAGAATCTATGTTATTAACCCTCCAAGCTCATTGGATCCTTTTATTTTCATCTGTTGGTAGAACATTCCTCATCAAATCAAGCTTATCACGGATGATACATTCAATTTGATGAAAGACCAAATTCTGAGTTCTAGATATTCCAGCAAAGGTCCTTCCATTCCTTTCTTGCCAGATATGATACACTGTAGCTGCAAAACTGAGTTTACGAGAAAAATTGACGAAACTTTTGCCATGCCAAGTGACAATGGCCCATCGAATCCATTCATCCCATCCTTTTGTCATTCTTGGAATGTTGCATCTGTCACAAACATCCCACCAGATCGCTTTAGTATAGGAGCATTCAAAGAACAAGTGGTTGTGATCTTCGTTGTTGCGGAGACAGAGTGAGCATCTATTGGGACCATGTATACCAAATCGATGAAGTCTATCTTGAGTTGTGAGTTTCTGTTGGACAGCCACCCATAGAAGAAACGAATGTCTTGGAACAGCATTCTTGAACCACACAATGTCAGGCCATTCGACCATCGTATGATGAAATCTTAGTTGTTCCCAAGCTATTGTGATCGAGAATCTGTGATTTGGTGAATCCAGCCAAACCATCTCATCATTTTGCCCTATCATAGGATTAGAATTGGAAGGAATAACTTCTACAATGGGGTGCCAGCCAATAACGTGAGTGGTAGGAATTTTCCATTCTGAGTTATGAATCAGCATATTCACCTTCGCGTTCTTTTCCATACCTGAATCATAGATGAATCGATCGCCGTAAGAATCTGCGAGCGGGCTGTGAGGATGCCAATTGTCAAACCATAGAGAAGTTGTCCTGCCATCCCCTATGATGTAGACCAGATTGAGCCATCTGAGTCATTGCACAGGTTCCAAATGTGTTTCAACAAAGCAATCTTGTTCCATTCTGTTATCCTTTTTATTCCTAGCCCCCCCTCCTTTTTTGGAAGACATACCTGATCCCAAGCCACTTTAGCCTTAGTAGTTCTCATATCTGAACCTGACCAAAGAAAGGATCTCATAATTTGCTCCACTTTTCATGACTTGCCCAGGTCAGAGGAAGAGATATGCCTAATAGACCTGGATGGAAAATAAAACTGAATTAATCAGTTGTACTCGTCCTGCCTACGAGAGTGTTCTACAAGTCCAATGTTAAACTTTAGAGGTCATTCGATCCATGAGACGCTTACAATAAACAGCCTTTAGTCTGGACGAGATAAGAGGAACTCCCAAATATTTCATAGGGAGCTCCCCCTCTGCAAACCCAAGAATACGAATAATTTCTTCCCTCTCAGCATTTAACACACCGCTTAAGAAGATGTCACTTTTATTTGGATTTGGATACAGACCTGATAGATCTTGAAACTTTGTGAGCACAGTTTTGATCATACGAATTGAGTTTACATCTCCTTTGCTAAAAATCATCAAGTCGTCAGCAAAACAAAGATGAGAAATGTTGTCCTTCTTGCATCTCCACTGGAACTTGAAGTTTTGGTTGGCACTCATCTTGCAGAATAGCCCCGAAAGGATTTCCATACATAGGACAAACAAATATTTCTATGTTGTCTTCCATTTACGGATTTGTGAGAGTAGCCAGTATTCTGATCCCCCAAGCTAAGCCACTGTATCCTTGACTTCTGTTTGAAAAAACTCTCTTCAGCCTTGACGATAGAAGCGTAGTTACGTACAGCATCCCTTTCTCGCATGCACAAAGTTGGATTCCCATGTGTTGTATGTAGAGCCTTATCCATTTCATCTTTTGCATATTTGACTCTATCTGAAATGTTGGAGAAGTGAGTCATATTGAAAAGTTTCAATTCCTGTTTTAGTTTTCTTAGCTTGCAACATAGCTGATACATTGGACAACCCCCCAAATTGTGTTCCCATACTTTCCTCACCAAGGGCATGAACTCGTCATGGTCCATCCACATATCAAAAAATCTGAATGGTTTCTTTATATTCTGATAATCACCAGTAACCTTTACCACCATAGGAGAATGGTCTGGCATACCCGATGGCAAAAATCTCGCTTCTGAAAATGGGAAGTTGATGTGCATCATGGGAATGATAATCGATCTTGTAAAGGTAAATCAAATATACAAGAGGATTCAGATGGTCCAATGACAAGAGCGAGAGCGAAACAACTACAAAGGACCTTGACGAGTCAGATTGGAATGATTGAAGTTGCATCGGAGTTAAAATTTGGCAATCAGTTTCAAATTGGTTCAAGGGTGCTTATTTGCCTACAATTGGAGCTTAAAGATGGGAAGAACCCATAATGGTTCTTTTGATGCTGGGCTACTTGAATTTGGGTTGATAATGCAAACAAGTGAAGGAATTGATGCTGTTTACGTCAGAACAGTAGATAAATTTGAACTCGAATTTGAAGTCAACCATTGCATGTGAAAACAAGTCTAATCTAGGTGGATTTCAAGTTCAGAACGTGATCTTTCCAGATTGTCCAACCATGATTGCATTGGACTTTTGTGCAAGAAGTTATAGCCATTTTAAATTCGGTTTGTTTATGTTTCAATTAAAGTAAGAAAATGTGTGCTAGTGTAATTTGTCTGGTTACTTTGTCAAAGTCCAATTTTTGGGCTTGATTTCTGTCATGTTGAATTTTCCTAAGTGTGGAGGGATGTTCCATTATAAATATGGCATCAGAATATGTAATAAACAACTTTTGGCCAATATTTGAACTTAATTCCGAGAATTAAGAGTTATTCTTCCAAATTGATTTGTGAAGAACCCTACCTGACTTATCACTCTTCAATCACAAAGAGTGTGGCGTCAAAATCCTAGATTGATCTTTGTGGCGTCCAGATCGACTTATCAAAGTATCACTCTAGTCTATTCTCCATTTTATTTACCTTAAAAATACTACAATCCAGCCTAAACACCAAAAGAAAGACAACACAACCAGACCCATCCTTCATCCATTTTCGTCAGATTCATTGTTGCCGATTTTGAATCATTTACGGCACAACATAAATAATGTAATAATCCAATATGCAACTCACAATCATATGTTAAGATAATAATATAATAGACCTTAGTTATTACCTTTAACAAAAGAACATAAATAATGTAATAATCCAATATGCAACTCACAATCATATGTTAAAGTGTGTGTGTGTGTGTAAATTAAGGTTTAAGAATAGATGTTAAATAAGTATAGGAGTAGAATTAAGTGATAACAATGCGAAAGTTTGTAAACCTGAATATTTCAAGAAGTATTATAATAGACCTTGTTAAAAATGGTTACTAAGATGCGTCTCAAAAGTCACTTTAACAAAAGAGCTCCTTTACTCTGCCATCCTAGTAACAACAATTATGCAGATACTTTATGAAATAAAAAATAATTTTTTTTATAAACTACTACCCTCTCCCCCCAACCAAAACGAAACATTGTCCTCAATGTTCTAAGGTAGAAAGATAGAGTATAGAAGATATCACCTGAAATAATGAACACTAACAAATTTAAAACACAGTGAAACAAAAATAAAAAAACATAATAATAAAACCAAAAGACACAAAAATTCACAAATGAAGGCTCAAATCCAATCTTAACTTTGAACGACTTTCCTTAGTTGATCAATTTATGTGACTCATGGAGGGATCAATTACAGGAATGTAGGATTGTAGTTGGTCAATTAATTGTTCAGAAGTAGCAGTAGAGATTATGATTTTTCATGCAAAAGATGTTAGAAATTTCTGTTCCACAACTTATCAATTCGGTCTATTTATGTTTCAATTAAATTCAGAAAATATGTGCTAGTTTAATTTGTCTGGTTACTTTGTCAAAGTCCAAATTTTGGGCTTGATTGTTGTCATGTTGAATTTTTCTAAGTGTGGAGGGATGTTCCATTATAAATATGGCATCAGAATATGTAATAAAAAAAAACTTTTGGCCAATATTTGAACTTAATTCCGAGAATTAAGAGTTATTCTTCCAAATTGATTTGTGAAGAACCCTACCTGACTTATCACTCTTCAATCACAAAGAGTGTGGCGTCAAAATCCTAGATTGATCTTTGTGGCGTCCAGATCGACTTATCAAAGTATCATTCTAGTTTATCCTCCATTTTTATTTACCTTAAAAATACTATAATCTAGCCTAAACACCAAAAGAAAGACAACACAACCAGACCCATCCTTCATCCATTTTCGTCAGATTCATTGTTGCCGATTTTTGAATCATTCACGGCACAACAGAAGTTCAGATTCCATTTCTCATTAACAAGCACTCTATCTAGTTTTTGCATAATCAGATTCTCAGGACATTGATTCGACCAAGTATAATGCAGGCCTGAATATCAAAGATCATCCACTTTCATTTCTTGAATACATGTTTCCAATCTGTCCATATGACCAGCCCACGAAGTAGACCCTCCTAACTTGTCTGATTGGTAGCGGATAGCATTAAAGTCGCCCATAAGAATCCATGGGCTGGACTCCCATCCATCACTACGACTCACTATATCAGACCATAATGCCTCACGTAATGAAGAGTTATTGTCTCCGTATATAATTAAAGCATTGAAATAGATATTGGTATTTAATATAGTGACAGAAACATGAATTGCCTGGTCTGACATTCCGAGGACATCAACCTTCACCACATCAGCATTCCAACAAACCTAAATACGACCACGACAAGAGAAATCATAATTATACAAGAAGGACCAATTACGTAGAAGAAGTTGAGAAACATTATCTTTATTCTTGTCTCTAACTCGAGTTTCAACCAAACCGAAAAGAGTCATCCTCTCTTGATGGATGAGCTGACGCAATGCTGAATGCTTTATGGGATCATTCAAACCTCTTACATTCCAACATACAATAATCATAAGAAAATAGAGAGGAGTACAAACAACAACACAAAGATTACCTCGACGTGCCCCCAGGTGAGGAGACAGATTTCTTATTCTTCTTTGAAGTGTTTTTCGAACCCTTTTTCTTTTTCTCTAGAGAGTCGCTAGCCTTAATAGCTAACTGATTAACAGTTTCCCTTTCGGTGGAATTGAGAGTTTGTGGGCTTGTCAGGATTGGGGACGTCAACTCCTTATCAGTTCGTTCCCCATCTGTATCACCTCCCATTGCGTCAATATCTACATTCAGCTCATGACTATTAACAAAAAGAACCTGGTTCACGGTCGGACAATCAGAAATATTTGTACCAGATGTCAAACAACCATTCTCACCACTCACAGAACCCTTATTTCGTTTAGCAACGACCTGCCATTGAAACTGATTCTGCTTTTTATCCGCAGATTTAGAGTTCGCAGCTCCTACTTTCCTCTTACCCTCTGCCTCCATTGTAAGATTATCACCGTTATTAAGTAGCACATATCGTTGTCGTGTGTCCAAAGACATTACAATTATTGCACTTCGACGGTATCCATTCGTAATCAGCTGAAATTGTTATGAATAACCCATTTGGACAGCGAAGGTCTTATTCCTTAACCAGCGTCTTCGTAGCATCTATCTCAACACAAACTCTTGCGTAGCTAAGCCTTTGACGCAACAATGTAGTATGATCAGCATGGAGAGGAACCCCAAGAGCACTCGCTACACAACTCAACCCCTTAATAGTCCAATACTCGAGAGGAACATTATACAGCCTAACCCATACCAGAACTCTGACCAAATCACCCATCAAAAATTGCATGTTCGATTGCCAACGTTTAAGCACTAAAGGTCTGCTTGCCATGTGCCACTTGATCTTAGTGCTAGTGTGAATTTACTTTCATATTCAGTTTTTTAGAGTCTCAATCTAGGTGAGTTAAAACCAACTTCTATATCTCTTTTACTTGCCAATAGATCTGTAAAAGTGCCTAGAGGAATAATTAAAGATGTGTTAGTACAAGTCGATAAATTCATTTATCCTGTAATTCATTTCCTGTTATTTTAGGACGTCCATTTCTTGCAACCTCTAACGCATTGATTAATTGAGGAATGGGCTGATGAAGCTATCATTTGGAAACATTACATTAGAGATGAATATTTCCAACATTTGTAAGCAACCTGGAGATGATAATGATTTACAAGAAGTAGATTATATTGACGAATTTTTTTTTGGTAAGTTGATGTATATATTAAAGGAAAACGATACAAAAATTATAAGGGGCATACCCTAGATTTACAATAAGAACAGAAATGTAAAACAACAGATGGCTACATGCTAGCTACCGAACTGAAAACTCAAGACCTAACTTGATTCGTTAGGAAAACTAATACAACCAGCTAAATATCAAATGAAGAATCTATGTTATTAACCCTCCAAGCTCGTTGGATCCTTTTATTTTCATCTGTTGGTAGAACCTTCATCATCAAATCAAGCTTATCACGGATGATACATTTGATTTGATGAAAGACCAAATTCTGAGTTCTAGATATTCCAGCAAAGGTCCTTGCATTCTTTTCTTACCAGATATGATACACTGTAGCTGCAAAACTGAGTTTACGAGAAACTACTTCTGATTTAACTACCTCATGTCCTTCGACGACCTCTCTATCCTCCTTTGTAAGTGAAAGAAGTTTATTTCTATGCTGTCTTCCATTTACTGATTTGTGAAAGTAGCCAGTATTATGATCCCCCAAGCTAAGCCACTGTATCCTTGACTTCTGTTTGAAAAAACTCTCTTCAGCCTTGACGATAGAAGCGTAGTTACGTACAACATCCCTTTCTCGCATGCACAAAGTTGGATTCCCATGTGCTGTATGTAGAGCCTGTTGAGCCTTATTCATTTCATCTTTCGCATCTTTGACTCTATCTGAAATGTTGGAGAAGTGAGTCATATTGAAAAGTTTCAATTCCTGTTTTAGTTTTCTTAGCTTGCAACACAGTTGATACATTGGACAACCCCCCAAATTGTGTTCCCATACTTTCCTCACCAAGGGCATGAACTCGTCATGGTCCATCCACATATCAAAGAATCTGAATGGTTTCTTTATATTCTGATAATCACCAGTAACCTTTATCACCATAGGAGAATGGTCTGACATACCCGATGACAAAAATATCGCTTCTGAAAATGGGAAGTTCACATTCCATTTCTTATTGATAAGCACTCTATCCAGTTTCCGCATAATCAGATACTCAGGACATTGATTCGACCAAGTATAATGCAGGCCTGAATATCGAAGATCATCCACTTTCGCTTCTTGAATACATGTTTCCAATCTGTCCATATGACCAACCCACGAAGTAGACCCTCCTAACTTGTCTGATTGGTAGCGGATAGCATTAAAGTCGCCCATAAAAATCCATGGGCTGGACTCCCATCCATCACTACGACTCACTATATCAGACCATAATGCCTCACGTAATGAAGAGTTATTGTCTCCGTATATAATTGAAGCATTGAAATAGATATTGGTATTTAATATAGTGACAGAAACATGAATTGCCTGGTCTGACATTCCGAGGACATCAACCTTCACCACATCAGCATTCCAACAAACCCAAATACGACCACGACAAGAGAAATCATAATTATACAAGAAGGACCAATTACGCAGAAGAAGTTGAGAAACATTATCTTTATTCTCGTCTCTAACCCGAGTTTCAACCAAACCGAAAAGAGTCATCCTCTCTTGATGGATGAGCTGATGCAATGCTGAATACTTTATAGGATCATGCAAACCTTTAACATTCCAACATCCAGTAATCATAAGAAAATAGAGAGGAGTACAAACAGCAACATAAAACTTACCTCGACATGCCCCCAGGCGAGGAGACAGATTTCTTATTCTGCTTTGAAGAGTTTTTTTAACCCTTTTTCTTTTTCTCTAGAGAGTCTCTAGGCTTAATAGCTAACTGATTAACAGTTTCCCTTTCGGTGGAATTCAGAGTTTGTGGGCTTGTCAGGATTGGCGACGTCAACTCCTTATCAGTTCGTTCCCCATCTATATCACCTCCCATTGCGTCAATATCTACATTCAGCTCATGACTCTTAATAAAAAGAACCTGGTTCATGGTCGCACAATCAGATGTATTGGAGATGGCTAAACTTTGATCTGAAGCAGTACTTGTACCCCCCTGCTCCTGCTTCATGTCTCCTTGTGAACTCTTCAAAATAAGAGGAGAGGTAGGATTTTCATCTTCATAACAATCAGCATTGCTCACATCTGATATAGCCTTCTCATTCATATTATAATCAGAAATATTTGTACCAGATGTCAAACAACCATTCTCATTATAGTTACGCAGTTTAGATGCCAAAGGAATGGCTCACCACTCACAGAACCCTTATTTCATTTAGCAACTACCTGCCATTGAAACTGATTCTGCTTTTTATCCGCAGATTTAGAGTTCGCAGCTCCTACTTTCCTCTTACCCTCTGCCTCCATTGTAAGATTATCACCGTTATTAGTAGCACATATCGTTGTCGTGTGTCCAAAGACATTACAATTATTGCACTTCGATGGTATCCATTCATAATCAGCTGAAATTGTTATGAATAACTCATTTGGATAGCGAAGGTCATATTCCTTAACCAGTGACTTCGTAGTATCAATCTCAACACAAACTCTTGCGTAGGCCTTTGACGCAACAATGTAGTCTGATCAGCATGAAGAGGAACCTCAATAGCACTTGCTACACAACTCAACCCCTTAATAGTCCAATACTCGAGAGGAACATTATACAGCCTAACCCATACCAGAACTCTAACCAAATCACCTTTCAAAAATTGCATGTTCGGTTGCCAACGTTTAAGCACCAAAGGTCTGCTTGCCATGTGCCATGGGGCTCTGATGCGGATCAGCCTAACACCAAGCATAATCATGCCAACAACCCATTGGAGGTGCCAATTGGGCCAATCACAAGAGCTAGGGCTAAGAAGCTTAAAGAAGTATTGAATGGGCTTGTTCAGAATATATAGAACAAAATGGACCTAGAGAGGCTTGGAACATTTAAGGAGCATGAAGGACAGCCTTTAATTCATTTAGTTCAGGTCCAAGAAGAGCCCAATTCATGTGGAACAAGGGGTTGATGTGTCCGGCCCAATACCAGCCTTGTTAGGCTTGTCTTTTCTAATACTACAAGGATAAAGAGTCAGCAATTTATTCTCCTAACTAAGTAAGGAAGTTGGCCAAATCTTATTCCTAAAGAGGGGAGGACTATTTAATGCTTTTCCTCACTTAGGAAGGAAAGTAATTAAATCAGCAACAAAGGAGGAAATTTGTTTTCTTATTTGTCTAAGTTAAACAAGGAATTTCAAGCTAATCAAGGACATCAAAGGAGGCAGCAGCACAAATTTTCCAAATCAGATTTTTCCAATTTTGTTTAGGACTTCTTAAGGGTGACAAATCTGATTCTAGCTTATTTAGGATGGTATTTTCGGATTTTTAGTATTTTTAGTATTTTCTTCTTAGTTTTTGGGTTATTATTACTTATTTGGGTCAATTGTAAGTGGGCTACATATAAGTCCACCTAAGGGAGGTCCATTAGGGTTTATTTAAGTTCAAATTCAGTATAAATAAAGGCATAACCCAAACATGTAAATGTTACGCAATTTTCAGATTAATAAAACTTCTTTGCTGCACTTATTGTGTGTTGGTGGGATAATCTCCCTTCCTTGGTTCTCTAAAGAACTGAAAACGACTTATCGAAGAACAACTGTCTTCGTGGCGTCATCCTTATACTTCTCGTTCGCGAATCAATATTCGTTGGGTGGGGGTTTCCGTTTCCAATAGTGCTGGTGCCTACGTACAAGTTATCTTTGTGTCACACTCCTATCAAACCTGATTTACTTGGCTTTCCGGGAATTGGCATCTTTGCGTGTGGGTTGCGTGACCATGTGATGACGAGGTTCGCATCAACTTTGACATTAGTAGTTACAACCAACAACCCACCATTGTAGCCTTCTTCTTTGACAATGGCAGCCATCTTCTTTGACAATGGCAGCATTCAAACTTGCAGCTTGTTTGTGTTTGGTGGTTTGAGGTTGGTGGATGCCTTCCTTAACCTTCTAAATTGATTTACTAGCAGGGCTAAACTGCTGAAATTACAACTTGGATGATGGTTTAGAAGCTTTGGGATGTAATTTGGATTCGTTTCTTCACAAAACTAGTTTGTTGGCAGAATTCAGTTGTCATCTTTGAAAACTCATATCTCCCTCATCTGACATCATTTTTAGCTGAAATTTGGATTTGTTTCTAGACCTTTGAGTCAGGAATCCAACACAATTGAGTTTGTGCTTGACCGCTTTTTATGATCGGCTTGTTTTAACTCGCAAGTGCACGAGTGTGCGATGTAGCAATTAACTCGGTAAGATCGAGGTCATATCCATAGAGAGCTAGATCTGGAAATTAAGCTAGGTAACAAAAAAAACTCAAGAGAAATTAAATTCACAATAACTTGGTTGAAAATAATTGATGGTTTTGTTTTCAAAGATGGAAAAGTGTAAATAGATTTTAAATGACAAGAAAAAGTAAGCCTTGGTCCAAATCAATTTTAATGGTGATATATTGATGATTTCTTCAACATATATAAGATAACTCAACCTAATATTAACGATGGTGATATTAGATCGGAAGATATTACAATGAAGTTTAGAAAGATGAAGATTGATTATTGCTTAAGAACGAACAAGTACTTTATATTAAGTAAGACATTGAATCAAGCAATCTCTATACCAAAACTAAAGTTTGTGCATAAAAATTCAAGATTATAACATTACCTAAATGATTTCTAAAATTTCTTTGCAATAATAAATCATTCATGAAGAAAATGAAAAGATAAACATTAAGATTCATTCATATCTTAAAGAACTCACCTCAATCACCATTATCCTTGATTTGGATCCAAGAAAGAGTTTAGCCAACCATAATTATAGAGAAGAACACTTCAATAAACATTAAATAACTTAAATCAAACTGGAATAATAAGTTTTACAAACTAAAGAACCAAAATCTATAAAGAAGAACACAACACAATTTCAAAAAAAATTCGGATACAAATCTGACTCTAACTTTGGACAGCAATTTGACCCTCTTAGAAGCTTTTTTTTCGAGAAGTCTATTAGCTTACATATTTATAGGAAATTCTGTCGCCTTTCCAAATCATTAAAGAACAGCTCATTTGGACACCTGAGTCAAAAGTTATAGGCAAAACACCGAAAGGTGTTCTGAAAAATCAAATCAAGACAGCTTTACAACTACTTTGGTGCACGTTTTTCTTTCTCATTTATGAGGTGTCTCCTTCTTCTTTTTGACCCAAAATAATGTTAAAATATCCCCTCCAGCTTTCCATCCATGTGCTTGCCTTCTTGGATCAATGGATTACCCAAAATAAATCAATTGTTATTTGTTGTGTGGACATGTAAAATCGTGGATTGTGTTTGGGTTGATTTGAAGGTTGATTTGGGGTTTGATTTAGAGCTGATTCGGGCTGAATTTGAGCATCAAATAAGTATACAAATGTACTTATTATTTGGGCTAAGATTGACATTGAAACCTTGAGTGTTTAATGGTTGAAGTTTGCACACAACATAAGGCAAGTTTGGGCTTGAAATAAATCATATGATATTCTTTTCTAGAATTGGAATAGAATTGATTTTTGGGACAAATTTGGAGCACTTATTTGAACCAAGATTTGCTTCAATCTTCAACTAAATGTCTGTTCAATTCTTTGTTCTGAATTCCGACGTTGAATTTTCTGAATTAATTCATTTAAGCTCCAAAAACCTATTGAAACATTAAAACAAACTTCATTAATAAAAAACACATCAATTATTATAAAAAAAACCAAATAAAAACAATAAATACATATGTAAAATAAGAGACTTAATGACACTTTTGATGCACAATCAGTTTGCATCAATTGGATTTCTATAGCTCCAGATATGGAATTTTGAATGGACAAAGGTCAATAGTGGCAGGATGCGAGATTTGACTTTGAAGGATGTGATTTCCATGATCTGCCTCTTTTTATTTTTCTTGCATTACATTTCCAGAAAGGTATGGATGTTAGCTTTTTAAAGGTACTAGAATCACTTCATTTTGATTTCTAGAACTCATGTTTTGCACAAAACATCGACTAAATGTCAAATCTGCCAATTATCTCCAATTTACTCCTTTTTGCATTTTTCATCCAAAAGTGCCTTCAAAACATAAAACAAAGAATATCAAGGTATTTTACATATAAAACATTACATAAATATGAGTAAAACTATCGAATAATATGGTTACATCAAATACCCCCACACTTAGCTCTTGCTCGTCCTCGAGAAAGGATAAATAAAATAAAATTAAAAATAATTATGATCAATCTCTTAATCTCCCATCAATGTCCAAGAGTACAAGCATTATTAATAAGAATATAATAAAACAAGATAGAAAAATGATTAGTACTTAAAAGTGCATTTTTATCATGGTTTTATATCATCATTTTGCACTTGAAGTATCAATAACTCCTTAACTAAAATATGTTTTATAATAATGTATCTAATAATATAAGATACCTATAATTTGTGGTAAATGTCTATTTTTAATGCAGGCCTATCACATAAATGAAAGGATTGATTGATGACTTGAAGAACTTAAATTGCAAGGATAAAGAGATGGTCAAACTTAGAGAAGAGATGTCGGTGCAATCCAAACCGGAACACTGTTCGGTATTTGGGTCATATCTGGAGCTACAGATCTCAGATTTAGGTCCAATTTATATGGATGGAAAGGTAAGACATAGGCCTACAAATTTCATATGGAGCCCAAGATCTAAAAAGGCCATTTTCAAGTCCAAATTGTAGCAACAACAAAGAAGCCCGAATCTGTCTTCCAGCCCGAGCACTGTTCGGTATTTTGGCCATATCTGGAGTTCTAGAAGTCCAAATGAGCTGAATTTTTTACACAAGAAAGCGGAGACAATTGCCTACAACTTTTATGTTTGCAACTGGCTCCAATTTTGACGTTATCAATAACGTTTTAGGCAGACAAGAGAAGATAAGGATTGTCACCAAGTCAAAAGTTGGCCACCCACTTATCAATTAGTCATTAAATCAATAGTTCCTAATTTTGGCCTATAAAAGGAGGCATTTGCCATGCATTTAGGCATCTTGGTTTCCAGATCAAGATCATGCTCTTCCTTTCTCTCTTTGTATTTTTTGTAATGTTTATGCTTTGCTTTCATTAATATTAAGTTTATGCCTTTCATTTCCTTTCTTTTACTTAGTTAACTTTTATGTTCTTATTTTGTTTATCTATTTTGCTTTCTTTCATTATGTCTAGCTAAGTTAGTTATGTCAAGGTGAAAAGGTTACACTAATGGTGTAAGAATAAGTATAATGTAAACTTAATATGGACTTTAATGTTTGATACTAACATGTTTTATATTTGTTATCTTGTTCACTCTTTAATACTTTGCTTGTTAAATGACTAATCTTGATTTATGTTGTATAACACTTGGTACAACAAATGCTTGGCACTTTCATAGCCCATAATGTATGGTATAACCGACACCTGAGCTATGAAAGGAACTTGATTTGTTGTTAACATAAGTTATAATCATGAATGCTTGACGAGATTTACAAGTATTAGCATTAATTGAATAAGATGACTAATGTAATCATGTTAACAATATATAATCTGATTGGAACCTCCTTTGTGTGTGGTTTCCAATTTAATAATAAGAGTTTATACTATACTTGTTTGATATACCATTAGTGAAACCTCTAACCTTGACATTTGTTATTATTATTGTTTAATCCTTACATTAATTTTCCATCTCTAAGTTCTCATCATCATCATCTTCTTCTTCTTCTTCATTATTATTATTATTATTATTATTATTAGTACTACTACCACTATTATTATTATTATTATTATTATTATTATTATTATTGTTGTTGTTGTTGTTGTTATTGTTGTTTTATAATTGTTGTTTATAATTTATACAATTAACCTCCCTGTGGTTCGACCCCGGTCTTGCCGGGTTATTTATTACTTTTATTATTATTATTATTATTATTATTATTATTATTATTATTATTGTTGTTGTTGTTGTTGTTGTTGTTGTTATTGTTGTTTTATAATTGTTGTTTATAATTTATACAATTAACCTCCCTATGGTTCGACCCCGGTCTTGCCGGGTTATTTATTACTTCGACACTCCTGCACTTGGGAGAAGACATCAACCTTTTTGTCGTTGCCGGGGAGGTAAGTTTTGTATAAATTATAATAGTTATTTTATTTTCTCTTTTCACTTTTCTTGTATATAACTTTATTTCTTTTCTCTTGTTTCTTCTTCTTTTGTTTTCTGTTTTCTTTTATTTTATTCCCACACGTGCATGAGAGTGTGGTCACGTACATCAAGTGGTAGACTTTGTAGGATATCCTCATCATTTTCAGAAAATATGGCCGAAGAAGATAATCAATCACTTCATAATGAAAATAATGAGAATAACCGTGCTAGAACACTTAGAGACCACATGAATCCCATAAGAACAAGTGCATCATCATGCATAGTTTTTCCTCCCGATGCATCTCATTTTAATTTTAAACCAAGTATTATTCAACTTTTACCTTCTTTTCATGGTTTAGAATTGGAAAATCCATACTTGCATTTAAGGGAATTTGAGGAGGTGTGCAACACATATAATAACTTTTTTTTTTTTAAAAAAAAAAAAAAAAAAAAAAAAGTTATTATATGTGTTGCACACCTCCTCAAATTCCCTTAAATGCAACACATATAATAACTTAAATTGTAGCATGAACACCATCAGATTAAAGCTTTTTCCTTTTTCATTAAAAGATAAAGCTAAAACATGGCTACAAAATTTAATACTAGGATCCATTCGTGCTTGGGATGAAATGCAACAACAGTTTTTAAAGAAGTTTTTCCCATCTCATAGAACAAACTCTTTCAAGAGACAAATCACCACTTTCACTCAAAAACCAGGAGAAACATTTTACAAATGTTGGGATAGGTATCGAGACTTGCTTAATACTTGCCCTCATCATGGTTTTGAAACATGGAGATTGGTTTCACATTTCTATGAAGGGTTAACACCTAAAGATAGGCAAATGGTTGAATTGATGTACAATGGAACTTTTAAAGATAAAGACCCTGATGAAGCAATGGAGTACTTAGACTTTTTTTTTTTTTTTTTGGTAAGTTGACGTATATAGTTTTCTTAGCTTTTCAATATGACTCACTTCTCCAACATTTCAGATAGAGTCCAAGATGCGAAAGATGAAATGGATAAGGCTCAACAGGCTCTCCATACAGCACATGGGAGTCCAACTTTGTGCATGCGAGAAAGGGATGCTGTACGTAACTACGCTTCTATCGTCAAGGCCGAAGAGAGTTTTTTCAAACAAAAGTCAAGGATACAGTGGCTTAGCTTGGGGGATCAGAATACTGGCTACTTTCACAAATCAGTAAATGGAAGACAGCATAGAAATAAACTTCTTTCACTTACAAAGGAGGATGGAGAGGTTGTCGAAGGACATGAGGCAGTTAAATCAGAAGTCATTGCGTACTTCCAGCGTGTGTTAAGAGTGGAACAGATGCCTAGGGTTCTGAATGAGGAAGAGATGGAATCGGCAATTAACTTGAAACTGTCTTCAACGCAACAACATGTATTAGCACAAGATGTAACAAGGGAGGAGATTAAGCATGCTATGTTTAGTTTGAAGAACAACAAAGCCCCTGGTCCGGATGGGTTTAACGCAGGTTTCTTCAAAAGAATGTGGCACATAGTTGGGGAGGATGTAATCAATGCTGTTAGCTCCTTCTTTCAGACTCGGAGAATGCTTAAAGAAATGAATGCTACATCAATTTCCCTTATTCCTAAAGTTGCCAATCCTACGAGGTTGACAGATTTTCGTCCTATATCTTGCTGCAATACCGTGTACAAATGCATCGCTAAGATTCTAGCTGGGAGAATCACAGCTGTTTTGCCATCCTTAGTAGGTCCGTATCAGACTGCTTTTATCTCTGGACGGAGAATCAGCGACAACATTCTTTTGTCTCAGGAACTAATGAAAGGCTATCATAAATCTACGGGACCTGCCCGTTGTGCTATGAAAGTAGATCTGATGAAGGCTTATGACTCGGTTCGGTGGGATTTCGTTGACGCTATGTTAAGAAAAATGGGATTCCCTAGAACAGTCATTGATTGGATTATGGTTTGTGTTACATCATGTCAATTCTCTATCAACGTCAATGGTGAGCTTGCAGGTTATTTTCAAGGGGGGAGAGGGCTTCGACAAGGGGATCCACTTTCTCCATATTTGTTTGTCCTATGTATGGAAATCCTTTCGGGGCTATTCTGCAAGATGAGTGCCAACCAAAACTTCAAGTTCCACTGGAGATGCAAGAAGGACAACATTTCTCATCTTTGTTTTGCTGACGACTTGATGATTTTTAGCAAAGGAGATGTAAACTCAATTCGTATGATCAAAACTGTGCTCACAAAGTTTCAAGATCTATCAGGTCTGTATCCAAATCCAAATAAAAGTGACATCTTCTTAAGCGGTGTGTTAAATGCTGAGAGGGAAGAGATTATTCATGTTCTTGGGTTTGCAGAGGGGGAGCTCCCTATGAAATATTTGGGAGTGCCTCTTATCTCGTCCAGACTAAAGGCTGTTTATTGTAAGGGTCTCGTGGATCGAATCACCTCTAAAGTTCGACATTGGACTTGTAGAACACTCTCGTATGCAGGACGAGTACAACTGATTAATTCAGTTTTATTTTCCATCCAGGTCTATTGGGCATCTCTCTTCCTCTTACCTGGGCAAGTCATAAAAAGTGTGGAGCAAATTATGAGATCCTTTCTTTGGTCAGGTTCAGATATGAGAACTACTGGGGCTAAAGTGGCTTGGGATCAGGTATGTCTTCCAAAAAAGGAGGGGGGGCTAGGAATAAAGAGGATAACAGAATGGAACAAGATTGCTTTGTTGAAACACATTTGGAACCTGTGCAATGACTCAGATGGCTCAATCTGGTCTACTTGGATCAGATGTAATCTGTTGCGAGGTAGGAATTTTTGGACAATCAAGACGCCACAGAATTGCTCTTGGGCATGGAGAAAGATTCTAAAGCTCAGATCCTTAGCATGGCCGAAGATGAAGTACATCATAGGGGATGGCAGGACAACTTCTCTATGGTTTGACAATTGGCATCCTCACAGCCCGCTCGCAGATTCTTACGGCGACAGATTCATCTATGATTCAGGTATGGAAAAGAACGCGAAGGTGAATATGCTGATTCATAACTCAGAATGGAAAATTCCTACCACTCACGCTATTGGATGGCACCCCATTGTAGAAGCTATTCCTTCCAATTCTAATCCTATGATAGGGCAAAATGATGAGATTGTTTGGCTGGATTCACCAAATCACAGATTCTCGATCAAAATAGCTTGGGAACAACTAAGATTTCATCATACGATGGTCGAATGGCATGACATTGTGTGGTTCAAGAATGCTGTTCCAAGACATTCGTTTCTTCTATGGGTGGCTGTCCAACAGAAACTCACAACTCAAGATAGACTTCATCGATTTGGTATACATGGTCCCAATAGATGCTCACTCTGTCTCCGCAACTACGAAGATCACAACCACTTGTTCTTTGAATGCTCCTATACTAAAGCGATCTGGTGGGATGTTTGTGACAGATGCAACATTCCAAGAATGACAAAAGGATGGGATGAATGGATTCGATGGGCCACTATCACTTGGCATGGCAAAAGTTTTGTCAATTTTTCTCGTAAACTCAGTTTTGCAGCTACAGTGTATCATATCTGGCAAGAAAGGAATGCAAGGACCTTTGCTGGAATATCTAGAACTCAGAATTTGGTCTTTCATCAAATTGAATGTATCATCCGTGATAAGCTTGATTTGATGAGGAACGTTCTACCAACAGATGAAAATAAAAGAATCCAACGAGCATGGAGGGTTAATAACATAGATTCTTCATTTGATATTTAGCTGGTTGTATTGGTTTTCCTAACGAATCAAGTTAGGTCTTGAGTTTTCAGTTCGGTGGCTAGCATGTAGCCATCTGTTGTTTTACGTTTCTGTTCTCATTGTAAATCTGGGGTATGCCCCTTATAATCTTTGTATCGTTTTCCTTTAATATATACGTCAACTTACCAAAAAAAAAAAATGTCAAGGTTAGAGGTTCCACTAATGGCATATCAAACAAGTATAGTATAAACTCTTATTATTGAATTGGAAACCACACACAAAGGAGGTTCCAATCAGATTATATATTGTTAACATGATTACATTAGTCATCTTAGTCAATTAATGCTAATACTTGTAAATCTCGTCAAGCATTCATGATTATAACTTATGTTAACAACAAATCAAGTTCCTTTCATAGCTCAGGTGTCGGTTATACCATACATTATGGGCTATGAAAGTGCCAAGCATTTGTTGTACCAAGTGTTATACAACATAAATCAAGATTAATCATTTAACAAGCAAAGTATTAAAGAGTGAACAAGATAACAAATATAAAACATGTTAGTATCAAACATTAAAGTCCATATTAAGTTTACATTATACTTGTTCTTACACCATTAGTGTAACCTTTTCACCTTGACATAACTAACTTAGCTAGACATAATGAAAGAAAGCAAAATAGATAAACAAAATAAGAACATAAAAGTTAACTAAGTAAAGGAAAGGAAATGAAAGGCATAAACTTAATATTAATGAAAGCAAAGCATAAACATTACAAAAAATACAAAGAGAGAAAGGAAGAGCATGATCTTGATCTGGAAACCAAGATGCCTCAATGCATGGCAAATGCCTCCTTTTATAGGCCAAAATTGGGAACTATTGATTTGATGACTAATTGATAAGTGGGTGGCCAACTTTTGACTTGGTGACAATCCTTATCTTCTCTTGTCTGCCCAAAACGTCATTGATAACGTCAAAATTGGCATCCTCACAGCCCGCTCGCAGATTCTTGCCGATTGTTGTTGTCAAACCATAGAGAAGTTGTCCTGCCATCCCCTATGATGTACTTCATCTTCGGCCATGCTAAGGATCTGAGCTTTAGAATCTTTCTCCATGCCCAAGAGCAATTCTGTGGCGTCTTGATTGTCCAGAAATTCCTACCTCGCAACAGATTACATCTGATCCAAGTAGACCAGATTGAGCCATCTGAGTCATTGCACAGGTTCCAAATGTGTTTCAACAAAGCAATCTTGTTCCATTCTGTTATCCTCTTTATTCCTAGCCCCCCCTCCTTTTTTGGAAGACATACCTGATCCCAAGCCACTTTAGCCCCAGTAGTTCTCGTATCTGAACCTGACCAAAGAAAGGATCTCATAATTTGCTCCACACTTTTTATGACTTGCCCAGGTAAGAGGAAGAGAGATGCCCAATAGACCTGGATGGAAAATAAAACTGAATTAATCAGTTGTACTCGTCCTGCATACGAGAGTGTTCTACAAGTCCAATGTCGAACTTTAGAGGTGATTCGATCCACGAGACCCTTACAATAAACAGCCTTTAGTCTGGACGAGATAAGAGGCACTCCCAAATATTTCATAGGGAGCTCCCCCTCTGCAAACCCAAGAACATGAATAATCTCTTCCCTCTCAGCATTTAACACACCGCTTAAGAAGATGTCACTTTTATTTGGATTTGGATACAGACCTGATAGATCTTGAAACTTTGTGAGCACAGTTTTGATCATACGAATTGAGTTTACATCTCCTTTGCTAAAAATCATCAAGTCGTCAGCAAAACAAAGATGAGAAATGTTGTCCTTCTTGCATCTCCAGTGGAACTTGAAGTTTTGGTTGGCACTCATCTTGCAGAATAGCCCCGAAAGGATTTCCATACATAGGACAAACAAATATGGAGAAAGTGGATCCCCTTGTCGAAGCCCTCTCCCCCCTTGAAAATAACCTGCAAGCTCACCATTGACGTTGATAGAGAATTGACATGATGTAACACAAACCATAATCCAATCAATGACTGTTCTAGGGAATCCCATTTTTCTTAACATAGCGTCAACGAAATCCCACCGAACCGAGTCATAAGCCTTCATCAGATCTACTTTCATAGCACAACGGGCAGGTCCCGTAGATTTATGATAGCCTTTCATTAGTTCCTGAGACAAAAGAATGTTGTCGCTGATTCTCCGTCCAGAGATAAAAGCAGTCTGATACGGACCTACTAAGGATGGCAAAACAGCTGTGATTCTCCCAGCTAGAATCTTAGCGATGCATTTGTACACGGTATTGCAGCAAGATATAGGACGAAAATCTGTCAACCTCGTAGGATTGGCAACTTTAGGAATAAGGGAAATTGATGTAGCATTCATTTCTTTAAGCATTCTCCGAGTCTGAAAGAAGGAGCTAACAGCATTGATTACATCCTCCCCAACTATGTGCCACATTCTTTTGAAGAAACCTGCGTTAAACCCATCCGGACCAGGGGCTTTGTTGTTCTTCAAACTAAACATAGCATGCTTAATCTCCTCCCTTGTTACATCTTGTGCTAATACATGTTGTTGCGTTGAAGACAGTTTCAAGTTAATTGCCGATTCCATCTCTTCCTCATTCAGAACCCTAGGCATCTGTTCCACTCTTAACACACGCTGGAAGTACGCAATGACTTCTGATTTAACTGCCTCATGTCCTTCGACAACCTCTCCATCCTCCTTTGTAAGTGAAAGAAGTTTATTTCTATGCTGTCTTCCATTTACTGATTTGTGAAAGTAGCCAGTATTCTGATCCCCCAAGCTAAGCCACTGTATCCTTGACTTTTGTTTGAAAAAACTCTCTTCGGCCTTGACGATAGAAGCGTAGTTACGTACAGCATCCCTTTCTCGCATGCACAAAGTTGGACTCCCATGTGCTGTATGGAGAGCCTGTTGAGCCTTATCCATTTCATCTTTCGCATCTTGGACTCTATCTGAAATGTTGGAGAAGTGAGTCATATTGAAAAGTTTCAATTCCCGTTTTAGTTTTCTTAGCTTGCAACACAGCTGATACATTGGACAACCCCCTGAATTGTGTTCCCATACTTTCCTCACCAAGGGCATGAACTCGTCATGGTCCATCCACATATCAAAGAATCTGAATGGTTTCTTTATATTCTGATAATCACCAGTAACCTTTACCACCATAGGAGAATGGTCTGACATACCCGATGGCAAAAATCTCGCTTCTGAAAAGGGGAAGTTCAGATTCCATTTCTCATTGACAAGCACTCTATCTAGTTTCCGCATAATCAGA
Source organism: Populus pruinosa (assembly GCA_026413675.1). NCBI lineage: Eukaryota > Viridiplantae > Streptophyta > Magnoliopsida > Malpighiales > Salicaceae > Populus > Populus pruinosa. The sequence continues at coordinate 8,914,061 of CM048598.1, forward strand.
TTCTCAGGACATTGGTTCGACCAAGTATAATGCAGGCCTGAATATCGAAGATCATCCACTTTCGCTTCTTGAATACATGTTTCCAATCTGTCCATATGACCAGCCCACGAAGTAGACCCTCCTAACCTGTCTGATTGGTAGCGGATAGCATTAAAGTCGCCCATAAGAATCCATGGGCTGGACTCCCATCCATCACTACGACTCACTATATCAGACCATAATGCCTCACGTAAGGAACCGTTATTGTCTCCGTAAGGAGTACTTAGACTTGTTAGCTGAAAATGCTCAAAATTGGGACACCGCGGGTACTTATGAGGCATTGAGTAAAACTCAACCTCATACATCTAGTGGAGGTATGTACAACCTTAGGGAGGATCATGACCTTCAAGCCAAATTTGCATCTTTAGCTAGAAAAGTTGAGGCACTAGAATTGAAAAAGAGTGGTCAATTAAAATCTGTTGAAAACATTGTGTGTCAAATTTGTGAAACAAATGAACACTTAACCAACGATTGTCCAACCTTGCCTTCTTTTAAGGAATGTCTCCATGAACAAGCCCATGCTTTAAACAGTTTCCAAAGGGCCAACGACAACCCATACTCCCAAACATACAACCCTGGTTGGAGAAATCACCCAAATTTCAATTGGAAGAGTGAGAACAACAATGCACAAACTTCACAACCACCGTTTCAAGCACACCACAATTTCCAAAATTCTCATGGATATGCACCTCCTTATGCTCCACCTCCTAGAAGAAATCGTGAGGAAACATTGCATGCATTCATTGAAAAGCAAGAGACAATTAATACTCAACTTGTTCAAAACATGACAGATTTTAAAGATACTCTTGCTAAATTAACATCTGCTCTTAGTTTCCAAGAGAAAGGTAAGTTTCCATCTCAAACACAACAAAATCCCAAGGGGCAATACAATGCAAATGCAAGTAGTTCCGGAAGCCAACACATGGATCAAGTCAAATCAGTCACTACTCTGCGCAGTGGTAAGGTTATTAAAAAACCCTCTCTTGAACCTTATGAGAAAGATGATGAGTCAATCTCTGAGGGTAGGGAAGGGGATGAATCTGAAAATTGCAAAGAAACGACTGATTTACCGCCAGCACTTCCATTTCCTCAAGCCATGACCAAACAAAGGAAAGTCAATCACAATTCTGAAATTTATGAAATTTTCAAACAGGTAAGGATCAATATACCTTTGCTGGATGTTATTATTATTGTTTAATCCTTACATTAATTTTCCATCTCTAAGTTCTCATCATCATCATCTTCTTCTTCTTCTCTTTCTTTATTATTATTATTATTATTATTATTAGTACTACTACCACTATTATTATTATTATTATTATTATTATTATTATTATTATTATTATTATTATTATTATTATTGTTGTTGTTGTTGTTGTTGTTGTTGTTGTTGTTGTTGTTGTTGTTGTTGTTATTGTTGTTTTATAATTGTTGTTTATAATTTGTACAATTAACCTCCCTATGGTTCGACCCCGGTCTTGCCGGGTTATTTATTACTTTGACACTCCTGCACTTGGGAGAAGACATCAATCTTTCAGTCTTGTCAAAAAACATAAATGTTCATGAATTTATTTACATGCAAACTTCAAAACTCAATCAATCGTCGGGATTTAAATGAAATCTATATCATGCCAAAGTGATAGGTCCTCTCATTGATATACACTCCAACACTCATGTGTTTAGGGTTTATATGTTTAAATCTCTCAAATTCAATCAAAGAGTATGTTCTACCATAAGCTTGTTTTTCAATCTCATATCCATTACTAACATATTACAAACAGTGCATGAATCAAAAGGTCTTTTTTTTTTTGTTTTAATGGGGCTAAGGTTAAGGTGAGGTAAAAAAGAGTAAAAGAAAAGGTTCAAATCAAAGATAGTAGAGCATTATAAAAAAATAATATTTCAAACAAGATATTCCATCAAAGCACATAAATTTTTCATCTTTAATCACCAATGCTTAATTTCGTTTGATTTCAAGCTGTTGCAACATAAAATCTTAAGAACATAAATGAACTTTTTTGTCTTTTTTTCTTCTTTTTTTTTTGTAATTTTGCCCATCTTTTCATCAAGCATCACTTCTTCTTTCTTTTCACATAATTTCCAACCATAATTCCATGAAATATCACAAGTTTATGCTCTACTAATCCTTGGCTAGGGGAAAAGAAAAACATATATAAAGTTAAGGTTTATTCATGGATAAAGCAAAGAAAAGATAAATAAGCTCAAAAGGGGCTCACTAAGGATAATATGCTTTAGATTGACTTTTTGGTTCAAGTGATTGAAATTTCTAATGCCTTTATCATCTTCATTTTGTAATGGAATATAATCTCAATAAGATATGAAGCAGGTTCTAGAGATACATATCATTGAAAGAATGCATACTCAAAGAATATAATGTTGAAGGCTCAAAACCTTGCATTGGTATAACACTATAAAGTCAACATGATATATTCTCAAAGTCAATCCCTAAACCAATTAAACCTTAAAATTTGCATGCATACTGCTTCATTTGATTTATATCTTCATCTAACTCAATTAATTCTCATACATAATACTTATATTCTTACAAACCAATGGGAATTAAAAAGATCAAACACAATTGTATTTTATTTAAAAAAAAACTAAAATAAGAAAACCAAAATTCTCTCAATACCCCTATACTTAAAACACAACATTGTCCTCAATGTTGAAATAAAGGCAAAGAAATATAAGAGAATGACATAAAATAAATTAAAATGCAAAAAGATAAAAGATAAGGAAAGAGAAAGCAAATCTGATTTTTTTTTCTTTTGTTGCTGGGTTGCCTCTCAGTAAGCGCTTTTGTTTTATTTCAGTGGCATGCTCATTCTTCATAGATTGGTTCAGCTAACTCTATAGAAGCGGTAAGTTCTGCCGCCCAACCTTTATAGAAAGGTTTCAAACGATGTCTATTGACCTTGAGTACTTTACTGGTTTCTAAACTTGTAATTTCAACTGTACCGTAAGGAAAAATATTAGAAACAACAAAGGGTCCAATCCAACGAGAGCGCAATTTTCCACGAAAAAGTTTCAAACGTGAAAGATAAAGAAGGACTTTGTCTCTAACATGAAATTCCTTTCTTGTAAGCATTCAGTCATGAAGATTCTTAGCCTTTTCTTTGTAAATCCTTGCATTCTCGTAAGCATCATTTCGAATTTCTTCCAACTCTTGCAGTTGCAATTTTCTTACAATCCTAGCAGTATCATAATCCATGTTGCATTGTTTAATGACCCAAAAAGCTTTGTGTTCAAGCTCTACCGGTAGATGACATGCTTTCCCATAAATCATTCTATAAGGTGACATTCCTATAGGTGATTTATAAGCAGTCCTATAAGCTCAAAGTGCATCTCCAAGACGTAGACTCCAATCTCGTCGGTTAGGTTACACTGTTTTCTTCAAAATGGACTTGATTTCTCGATTGGAAACTTCAGCTTGGCCATTTGTTTGTGGATGATATGCTGTAGAAGTTCGATGTGTCACATGATATTTGCGTAGCAATGCTTCCATGGAACGATTGCAGAAATGAGTGCCACGATCACTGATGATAGCTTTAGGGATGCCAAACCTATCAAATATGTGAGTTCTGATAAAATCTAAAACAACCTTAGCATCGTCAGTTCAAGTGGTTTTTGCCTCAATCCATTTGGATACATAATCAACAGCAAGAAGAATATAAAGATTTCCAAAAGAAGAAGGAAATGGACCCATAAAGTCAATACCCCAAACATCAAAAATTTCACTTACAAGAATATTTGTTAAAGGCATTTGATTTTTATGAGTGATATTACCTGTTCTTTGGCATTTTTCACATGATTTGCAGAAGTGATATGCATCTTTAAAAATAGAAGGTCAATAGAAACCACTTTCAAGTACTTTATGGGCTGTTTTTTTTGCTCCAAAATGTCCACCACAAGAGTGAGAATGACAAAAGGTGAGAATGGAATGAAATTCATCCTGTGGTACACATCTCCTTACTACTTGATCCACACAAAATTTCCACAAGTAAGGATGTCCCAAAAATAATATTTAGCATCAGCTTGTAACTTGTCCTTTTAGGATGTAGATAAACCTAGAGGGAATTCTTTGGTGACTAAATAGTTCACCAAATTAGCATACCATGGACTTGTAGAGGAGTGCAACATATACAACTGCTCATCGGGGAATGTCTCTTTTATTGTTTCGATTTGCATATCCTCGGTCCTCAGTCAGCTCAAGTGGTCAACCACATGGTTTTCGGCACCTTTTTTTTCTTTGATCTCAAGATCAAATTCTTGTAAAAGCAAAATCCATCTAATCAGTCTTGGTTTAGACTCCTTCTTCAAAAGATACTTGAGAGCTGTATGGTTAGCAAAAACAATAACTTTTATACCAAGTAGATATGACCTGAATTTTTCAAGAGCAAACACCACTGCAAAAGGTTCCTTTTCAGTTGTATGGTAATTGCATTGTGCTCCATCCAACATGCGAGAAGGTGGTTGATCAAACATTATCTCAAAAGGTTCATCCCAATTTGGTGGTTGGATGATAGGGGTAGATGTGACACGTCTCTTCAGCTCATCATGAGCATCTTTACATGCTTGATCAAACACAAAATCCACTTCTTTGGTTAATAGTCTGCACAAAGGTGCTGTAATCTTCGAGAAATCTTTGATAAAACGTCGATAGAAACCTACATGGCCTAAAAAAGAACGAACTTCCCTCATGCATGAGGGGTAAGGCAATGATGAAATAACATCTATCTTAGCTTTAGCAACCTCTAATCCATGTGAAGACACAACATGCCCAAGAACTATTCCTTGTTCTACCATAAAATAACACTTTTCGTAGTTCAAGACAAGGTTAGTTTCAATGCATCTTTTCAGGATCAAAGAAAAATTTTCTAGACATTTATCAAAAGAATCACCATACACCGTGAAATCATCCATAAAAACCTCGATTATTCTTTCAATATAGTCAGAAAAAATACTCATCATGCATCTTTGAAAAGTTGCAAGAGCATTATAGAGACCAAAAGGCATTCTCCTATATGCATATGTACCAAATGGACATGTAAATGTAGTCTTTTCTTGATCCTCAGGATTAATAACAATCTGATTGTATCCACTATATCCATCAAGAAAGCAATAAAAAGACTTACCTGCTAGGCGTTCAAGCATTTGATCCATGAATGGTAATGGGAAATGATCTTTGCGTGCAGAAAGATTGAGCTTTCTGTAATCAACACACATTCTCCATCCACTCGAGATGCGAGTAGAAATAAGCTCATCATTTTTGTTTTTCACCAATGTGATTCTGGTCTTTTTAGGCACCACATGGATTGGCGCCACCCATTTACTGTTAGTGATGGGGTAAATGACTCCTGCATCTAACAGTTTTAAAATTTCAGCTTTCACTACCTCTATCATAGACGGGTTCAACCTCCTTTGCATTTTCCTTGTTGGTTTTGCGTTGTCCTCCAATAATATATGATGCATACACATTGAGGGACTAATGCCCTTGATGTCGGCTAAAGTCCATCCAATAGTCGTCTTGTGATCACACAACAGCTTCACAAGTTTTTCCTCTTGCATACTTGTCAAACCTTTTGCTATGATAATAGGAAGTGTATTGTTGTCGCCAATGAATACATACTTCAAATTATCGGGCAAAGGTTTTAATTCTAACTCGGGGGCCTGCAAAATAGATGGTAAAATCTTTTTATGTGAGAGTACTAAATCAACAAAGACATTATCATGGGGAACGGTTTGTAAAGCTTGTAAGGCCAATATTGATTCGTGCATGTTTTGGGGAACACACACGTGCCTCTCCATCTCTTCTATCTTGGTTAAATCATAGCCATAGCTTTAAGTTATGCTTAATCCATCTTCGCAATCAAAATTACAAACTTGCTGCACACATTTATCAATTTGGTCATAACATATGATAGAATAAACATTGCTATAAGGAGATTTCATTGCATCATGAAAATTGAATTCAATTTTTTCATCTCCTACCTCTATAGACAAGGTATCCTTACCACAATTAATTTTTGTGTTGGCAGTTTTCAAGAATGGTCTCCCAAATAATATAGGAGTGCTGGTTGATTGATACGATCCAAGCAAGGTCAAATTTGAATTTTGATGTAAAATGTGCAACTATCCAGTTTTACGGCAATAGTCATAATTCTCAATCCGACCGTTGGATCGAGCTGAAATTTTACGTGGAGTCTCCTGACATATTTTATTACCTATGGTTAAAATTGCAGGTCAATCGGAGTTCGGGAAGGTATCTCAATATGGGTCAACAGAGGCTGTACGAATTTTGTTATTTACTTCCTTTTGACTTGTGGACTTTCTATTTGGCTAGGATTCTTTTCCTAAAGGGATGTGGCAGCTTATTTTGGAAATATACTTATTCTACAAGGATGTTTAATGCGCTGCAACATAGTTTCCAAGTGTGGCAAGGATTCATAATTATTTCAGAATCCTTTTCTTACAAGGATTCCTTATTCCGAGCTACAAAAGAAAAAAAGACTTTAGAATACATTCTACCTTCAGATCAGATTTCCTAGTCTATTTGGGACTTCTTAATGGTGACAAATCTGATTCTAGCATATTTAAGATAGTAATTTTCCTCTGTTACTAGGATGATAGAGTAAAGGAGCTCTTTTGTTAAAGTGACTCTTGAGATGCATCTTAGTAACCATTCTTAACAATGTCTATTATAATACTTCTTGAAATATTCAGGTTTACAAACTCTCCCATTGTTATCACTTAATTCTGCTCATATACTTATTTAACATGTATTCTTAAACCTTAATTTACACACACACACTTTAACATATGATTGTGGGTTGCATATTGGATTATTACATTATTTATGGTCTTTTGTTAAAGGTAACAACTAAGGGAAAGGGATTGTATATAATTAAGAAAAAAAAATGAAAAAAAATGATGATAATAAAAATATAGATAAGTTTAGTTTCATAGCCTCCCTAACCTAAGCAATTAAGCCCGAAGGGGTGTTTTAACAATCGAATAAGATGACTAATGTAATCATGTTAACAATCTATAATCTGACTGGAACCTCCTTTATGTGTGGTTTCCAATTGAATAATAAGAGTTTATATTATACTTGTTTGACATGCCATTAGTGGAATCTCTAACCTTGACATTTGTTATTATCGTTGTTTAATCCTTACATTAATATTCTATCTCCATGTTCTCATCATTATCTTCATCTTCTCTTTCTTTATTATTATTATTATTAGTACTACTACTAGTATTATTATTATTATTATTATTGTTGTTGTTGTTATTGTTGTTGTATTATTGTTATTTAAAATTTTTATAATTAACCTCCCTGTGGTTCGACCCCGGTCTTGCCTGGTTATTTATTACTTCGACACTCCTGTAGTTGGGAGAAGACATTAACCTTTTAGTTGTGTCACATGCTTTAGCATATTGTGTGTCCAAGATAATAAAATATACAGGATAAATGAATTTATCAACTTGTACTAACATATCCTCAACTATTCCTCTAGGCACTTTTAGAGATCTATTGGCAAGTAACAGAGTTATAGAAGTTGGTTTTAACTCACCTAGATTAAGATTTTTAAAAATTTAATATGGAAATAAATTCACACTAGCTCCAAGATCAAGTAAGGATCTTTCAATTTTATGTTCTCTAATAAAGTAAGAAATTGAAGGACAACTAATTAAAACTTTAAAGTGCATTTTTATCATGGTTTTATATCATCATTTTGCACTTGAATTATCAATAACTCCTTAACTAAAGCATGCTTTATAATAACATATCTAATAATTTAAGATACATTTAATTTATGGTAAATGCTCATTTTAAATGCAAGCTTATTATATAAATGAAAGAATTGATTAATGAGTTTAAGTACTGAAATTAAAAGGACAAATAGATGGCTAAACTTAGAAAAGAGATGTTGCTACAGTCCAAACTAAAACATTATTCATTAATTGAATCATATCTAGAGCTGTAGATCTTTATATAAATGGAAAGTTAAGACATAGGCTTACAACTTTGATGCAGAAGTCTAGTTTTAAAAAGGTTGTTTTCAAGTCTAAATTATAGCAACAACGAAGAAGTCCGAATCTATCCTGCAGCACAGACACTGTTTAATGTTCAACCCAGATCTTGAGTTTTAAAAGTCCAAATGACCTCAATTTTTTTTCTCAAAAGCTGAGATAATTTCCTACAACTTTCATGTGGAGGTCTAATTCAAATTATGACATTATCAATGATGTTTTATTCAAATAAAATAAGATAAGGATTGTCACCAAGTCAAGAGTTGGCCACCCACTCATCAATTAGTCATCAAATCAATAGTTTCCAATTTTGGCCTATAAAAAGAGGCATTTACCATGCATTTAGGCATCTTAGGTTTCTAGATCAAGATCATGTTCTTGCTTTCTCTCTTTGTATTTTTGTAATGCTTAAGCTTTGTTTTCATTAATATCTTGTTTATATGCCTTTCAATTCCTTTCCTTTACTTAATTAACTTTTATCTTATTTATGTTTTTTTCTTGTTTATTTATGTTTCTCTGCTTCATTATGTTTAGCTAAGTTTATTATGCCAAGGTGAAAAGGTTAGACTAATGGTGTAAGAATAATTATAGTGTAAACTTAACATGGACTTTAATGTTTGATGCTAACATATTTTGTATTTGTTATCTTGTTCACTTTTTAATACTTTGCTTGTTAAATGACTAATCTAGATTTATGATGTATAGCACTTGGTACAACAAATACTTGGCACTTTTATAGAACAAATCGTATGATATAACCGACATTTGTGCTATCAAAAGAACTTGATTTGTTGTTAACATAAGTTATAGTCATGAATGTCTAATAATATTTACAAGTATTAACATTATTCGAATAAGATAATTAATATAAGCATGTTAACAATTTATAATCTGATTGAAACCTCCTTTATATGTGGTTTGCATTTAAGTAATAAGGGTTTATACTATACTTGTCTAAAATACCATTAACGGATCTTCTAACCTTGACATTTGTTGTTATCATTATTTAATCCTTACATTCATCTTCCATCTCAAAGTTTTCATTGACTTCTTCTTCTTCTTCTTCTTCTATTATTATTACTACTACTACTACTACTACTACTACTACTAGTATTCTTGTTGTTATTGTTGTTGTATTGGTGTTATTTATAATTTATACAATTAATCTCAGTGTGGTTCAACCTCGGTCTTGCCGAGTTATTTATTACTTCGACACTCCTACACTTGGGAGAAGACATCAATCTTTTAGTCATGTCAAGTTTTTGGCGCCGTTGCTAGGGAGTTAAATTCTTGAACAAATTATAATATTTATTTTATTTTCTCTTTTCACTTGTCTTGTATCTAACTTTGTTTCTTTTCTTCTTCTTTTTTATTCTATTCCTAAACATGCATGAGAGTGTAGTCATGTACATTAAATGGTAGACTTTGTAAGGTATCCTCATTATTTTGAAAAAATATGGTTGAAGAAGATAACCAATCACATCATAATGAAAATAATGAGAATAACTGTGTGAGAACACATAGACACCACAAGAATCCAACAAGAACAAGTGCACTCTTATGCATAATTTTCTCTCTTAATGCATCTCATTTTAATTTTAAGCCAGATATTATTCAACTTTTATGTTCTTTTCATGACTTAGATTTAGAAAATCCATACTTGTATTTAAGGGAATTTGAGGAGGTTTGCAACACGTATAATGACTAAAATTATAGCATGAAAACCATCATATTAAAAAAATTTTCTTTTTTTATTAAAAGATAAAGCTAAAACATGGCAAAAAATTTAAGACTTAGATCCATTTCTGCTTGGGATGAAATGCAATAATAGTTTTTAAAGAAGTTTTTCCTTTCTCACAGAACAAACTCTTTCAAAAGATAAATGACACGACTAAAAGATTTATGTCTTCTTCTAAGTGTAGGAGTGTCGAAGTAATAAATAACCCGGCAAGACCAGGGTCGAACCATAGGGAGGTTAATTGTACAAATTATAAACAATAATAGCAATAACAACAACAATAACAATAACAACAACAACTATAATAATAATACTAGTACTACTACTAGTAGTAGTAGTAGTAGTAGTATTACTAATAATAATAATAATAATAATAAAGAAAGAGAAGAAGAAGAAGATGATGAGAACTTGGAGATGGAAAATTAATGTAAGGATTAAACAATAATAATAACAAATGTCAAGGTTAGAGGTTCCACTAATGGTATATCAAACAAGTATAGTATAAACTCTTATTATTGAATTGGAAACCACACACAAAGGAGGTTCCAATCAGATTATATATTGTTAACATGATTACATTAGTCATCTTATTCAATTAATGCTAATACTTGTAAATCTCGTCAAGCATTCATGATTATAACTTATGTTAACAACAAATCAAGTTCCTTTCATAGCTCAGGTGTCGGTTATACCATATATTATGGGCTATGAAAGTGCCAAGCATTTGTTGTACCAAGTGTTATACAACATAAATCAAGATTAGTCATTTAACAAGCAAAGTAATAAAGAGTGAACAAGATAACAAATATAAAAACATGTTAGTATCAAACATTAAAGTCCATATTAAGTTTACATTATACTTATTCTCACACCATTAGTGTAACCTTTTCACCTTGACATAATTAACTTAGCTAGACATAATGAAAGAAAGCAAAATAGATAAACAAAATAAAAACATAAAAGTTAACACTTAATTATATTCATTAACATTAAGTTAATTTGAATTTGAGCTTCTTGGTTAACCCCATTTTGAAATTTCATGAATCCCAATTTGAAAAATTAACCTAAGGATGTTCGCTAATAATTGCTTTTTCTTTTTATTGTTCTTTTAAGCTATTGTTTTTTATATATTTTATCCTTTGATTTTCATTTTATTTGAAATTAAGCTCATTTTTTCATATGCTTTATGCATCTTTGTTTTTTGTTTTTTTATTTGTTAGGGTTATCTAGGGTCTTTATATATATATATTCTCAAAATAATTTTTTTAATTAAATAGAATTAATTGATTGAATATAGACAGATACTCATTTCATTGTGTTTTGTTCAATTTGCTTTTATAGAGCATTGCTCTAGCGAACTATACAACTTCTTTCGTTGTCATCTTGCATTTCTTTGTAGTTGAGTTTAAACTAATTCAGCAAGCTCTTTTGGTTGTAGGCAATGTTCTCAGTTGAGTGATAGTGAGTATTCAATAATCTTTTCTTTTTTCTCCTTACAAATATGATATTGATATCTCTTTTGGATGTTTAGCTTTTTGAGCTTTCTTGTAGTCTATTTGCCCTAATCTTATAGGCTTCATAACTTTTTAATCTAGATAACAAATTCATTGTATTTCTTGGGGTATTTCCCTCATATCCCTGATTATATTTTTTTCTTAAATACATCTTAACTTAAAAAAAAAAAACAGTTTTCAATAGGGTCCTACCATCAATTGTTATTAATATTTTCCATTTAATGCATGGTTGAGAATTATTTGAAGCTTTTCAAACCAAATGGATAACATTTTTTTGTCTGGGATTCAATAGAGAACAATATATAATTTTGGGCTAAAATGAGGTTTCTCTATCTACCAAATACAATCCTTATCGGTATTTATTTTCTATTGAAATTTATAATGGTTCTAACCAGCTCAAGTTTGACTTTGGAGTATCTGTGAATATATATTAAAAGAAACTAATAAGATATCTTGATTTTATTATGCATTTATTATGGTATAAATAGACTTATTGTTACCGTGAGTTGGAATAATGAAAAGATGATTTTACCCCTACAAATATAACACAAATATCAATGTGAATGAGGTATAATAGTCTTTGTCATTTATTGAACAATAAAATGACTAATATGCCCTTAAATACCATAACATATGCACTAATGGGTAGGGGTAATTTTGACCTTTTGATTTTAGTTGCACAGTAAAATTACCACAAAACCTTTACATGAAAATTTTCTTTGCCTTTGAGTCAAGGGTTTTTTTGGTCTTTTTAGTTTTTTTATAGCAATTATCAAGTTTGATAAAGGGTAGTTTCATATTTTTGCATTAATTAAATATTATTTAATTTGAAAAAGGTGGTTGCACATGGTATGGACGTGAACGCGCGTGGACTCCTCTACGAGATTGAGATGGCATGTACGATAATGGTACTTCACCTTTAACAACAACATTGTGATCCTTACAACATCACGTCCTTCCTAGATGGTATGTGTGGGAAAAATATGACGGGTTTTGGGTTGGTGACCCTTTTTTTTCTTTCCTTTTTCCATCTCCTTCTCAGTTCTAGAGCTAACCCTTGCATATTTTCCCGAAATTCCTTTAATTTTTTTCCTTTTAGATTTGATCTTTATTCTTTTTATTACTATTTTTTAAATTTTAGATTATCTATGGAATTGAAATTTTCTTTCAATTTAATCTTTTGGTTTTTCACCTTTAAGATTTGATCCTTATTCTTTTGATTTTGATTTGTTTTAATTATTCTTTTAATTAAATTATCTTTTAAATTGCATCATTCAATATTTTATATCATTCTCTTAATTGGATAATTTTTTCAATTTCATCCATCAATATTTTAGTTCATTTTGTTTTATGTTAGATTTGGTTCTTATTATTCTTATTGCTATTTATTTTTTTTTTTATTTTTTTTATTGAAACTTTCTTTTTCGATTTCATCCATTAATATTTTATCGGTTAAGACTATGTTAACTTTTCAAGCCATAGGTTTAAAAGATTTAACTAGGTTGATGATTAGTACTTAAAAGTGCATTTTTATCAAGATTTTATATTATCATTTTGCACTTGAAGTATCAATAACTCCTTAAGTAGAGAATGTTTTATAATAACATGCATAAGAATATAAGATACTTTTAATTTATGGTAAATATCATCTTATATGAAGGCCTATCACATAAATCAAAAGATTGATTAATGAGTTTAACTATTGAAATTGAAAAGACAAAGAGAGGGCTATGCTTAGAAAAGAGATGTTGATTCAGTCCAAACTATAACACTATTCAATCATACGGTCATATCTGAAGCTGTAGATCTTGGATTTCAGTTTGGTTTATATGGCTATAAAGCTAAGATATAGGCATAAAATATTTATAAGAGTTTGAGACTCAATTCTACCATTTGAAATTTTAAATCTTAGCATCAAAAGAGAAGTTTGACACTACCCTGCAGCCTAGACACTATTCAGTGTTCAACCAATATCTCGAGTTCTAAAAGTCCAAAACCACCGATGTTTTTTTTGTTAGAAAGCTGAGACAATTTCCTAGAACTTTCATGAGAAAATCTGTTCAAATTTTGATATTAGCAATGATGTTTTATTCAGACAAGAAGATAAGGATTGTTACCAAGTCAAGATATGGTCACCCATTCAACAATTAGTGAACAAATTAAAAGTTTTAAATTTTGGCCTATAAAAGGCGGCATTGCTATGCATTTAGGCATCTTGGTTTTCAGATCAAAATCATGTTCTTCCTCTCTTTCTTTATATTTTTGTAATACTTAAGTTTTGCTTTCATTAATCTCTTATTTATGCCTTTTATTTCATTTTCTTTACTTAGTTAACTTATATCTTATTTATGTTCTTATCTTGTTTATTTATGTTTCTCTCTTTCATTAAGTTTAGTTAAGTTTATTATGTCAAGGTTGACACGACTAAAAGATTAGTGTCTTCTCCCAAGTGTAAGAGTGTCAAAGTAATAAATAACTAGGCAAGATCGGGGTCGAACCACAAGGAGGTTAATTGTACAAATTATAAATAATAATAATACAACAACAATAATAATAACAAAAACAACAATAATAATAGTAATAACAATAACAATAATAACAATAACAACAACAACAACAACAACAACAACAACAACAATAATAATAATAATAAAGAAAAAGAAGGAGAAGAAGAAGACGATGATGAGAGAACTTTGAGATGAAATATTTATGTAATGATTAAACAATAATAATAATAAATGTCAAGGTTAGAGGATCTACTAATGGTATGTCAAACAAGTATAGTATAAACTCTTATTATTCAATAGGAAACCACCCACAAAAGAGGTTCCAATCAGATTATAGATTGTTAACATGATTACATTAGTCATCTTATTCAATTAATGCTAATACTTGTAAATTTCATCAAGCATTCATGATTATAACTTATGTTAACAACAAATCAAGTTCCTTTCATAGCTCAGGTGTTAGTTATACCATACATTATGGGCTATGAAAGTGCCAAGCATTTGTTGTACCAAGTGTTATATACAACATAAATCAAGATTAGTCATTTAACAAGCAAAGTATTAAAGAGTAAACAAGATAACAAATATAAAACATGTTAGTATCAAACGTTAAAGTCCATATTAAGTTTATATTATACTTATTTTACACCATTAGTGTAACCTTTTCACCTTTACATAATAAACTTAGCTAGACATAATGAATGAAAAATAAATAAATAAACAAAATTAGAACATAAATAAGATAATAGTTAAGTAAGTAAGGGAAAGGAATTGAAAGGCATAAACTTGATATTAATGAAAGTAAAGCATAAACATTACAAAAAATACAAAGAGAGAAAGCAAGAGCATGATCTTGATCTGGACACCAAGATGCCTAAATGTATGGCAAATGCCTCCTTTTATAGGCCAAAATTGGGAATTATTGATTTGATGACTAATTGATGAGTGGATGACCAACTCTTGACTTAGTGACAATTCTTATCTTCTCTTGTCTGCCCAAAACGTCATTGATATCGTCAAAATTAGAGCCACTCAAAAACATGAAAGTTGTAGGCAATTCTCTCAGCTTTCTTATATAAAACAATTAGCTCATTTGGACTTCTAGAACTCTAGATATGGCCAAAATATTGAACAGTGCTTGGGTTGGAGGACAAATTCGGACTTTTTTGTTGTTGTTACAATTTGGACTTGAAAATGGCCTTTTTAGATCTTAGGCTCCATATGAAAGTTGTAGACTTATGTCTTACCTTTCCATCCATATATAGTAGACCTAAATCTGAGATTTATAGCTCCAGATATGACCCAATTACCAAATAGTGTTCCAGTTTGGATTGCATCTACATCTCTTTTCTAATTTTGGTCATCTCTTTGCCCTTGCAATTTAAGTTCTTAAAGTCATCAATCAATCCTTTCATTTATCTGATAGGCTTGCATTTAAAATGAAATTTACTACAAATTAAAGGTTTCTTATATTATTAGATATATTTAAAATGACATAATAAACTTAGCTGCACATAATACAAAAAAATAAACAAAATAAGAACATAAATAAGATTCTTAACTAAGTAAATGAAAGGCATAAACTTGATATTATAAAAAATACAAAGAGAGAAAAGTAGAGCATGATCTTGATCTGGACACCAAGATGCCTAAATGCATGGCAAATGCCTCCTTTCATAGGCCAAACTTGGGAACTATTGATACGATGACTAATTGATGAGTGGGTGACCAACTCTTAACTTGGTAGCAATCCTTATCTTCTCTTGTCTGCCCAAAACATCATTGATAACGTTAACATTGGAGCCACTTGAAAACATGAAAGTTGTAGGAAATTGTCGCATAATTCTTGTGTAAAACGTTCAGCTCATTTCTAGTACTCCAGATATGGCCAAAATACCAAACAATGCTTGGGCTGGAGGATAAATTCAGGCTTCTTTGTTGTTGCTATAATTTGGACTTGAAAATGGCCTTTTTAGATCTTGGGCTTTATATGAAAGTTGTAGGCCTATGCTTTACCTTTCCATCCATATAAATAGGACCTAAATCTAAGATCTATAGCTCTAGATATGACCCAATTACCGAACAGTGTTTTGGTATGGACTGCACTGACATCTCTTTTCTATGTTTGGTCATCTTTTTGCCCTTGCAATTTAAGTTCTTAAAGTCATCAATTAATTCTTTCATTTATGTGATAGGTCTATATTTAAAATGAACATTTACCACAAATTAAAGGTATCTTATATTATTAGATATATTATTATAAAACATGCTTTAGTTAAGGAGTTATTGATACTTCAAGTGCAAAATGATGATATAAAAAATCATGATAAAAATATACTTTTAAGTACTAATCACACCCCCCAACCATCTTATTACTAGTCCCTAGTAATCAAAACATTAAAATAGAAAAATAATTTACAAATTCCATAAAGCAAGGTATTCATCATTCAACTTCCATTAATCTATCTAGATAAACAAACTCTCATTAAATTTATATATTTGCTCAATACCTCTTAACAAGATATTAATAAATGTTTTTTTTTGCTTAATGTATCAACACATAATTATGGTGCTTTTCTTGGAAGAAAACAACATTTTTGTTCTAATGTTTAAGGTTAACTTCATTGGATTGAGATTATTATTATTTTTTCTTTTTTTGTATTATTTTTTTAATATATATACATATAACTTAAAACACCATGCATCTTTAACCCATGTAAAGAGCTTTCAGACTAGTTGGTCTTAGGGCATTAGGTGTTGAGACACCCCTACGAGCTTAATAACTCGGGTTGCAGATATTGATATGTAGATAGTGCAATGTTTGATTCTCTTAAGCTTTTCTCCTCAACTCATATAACAAGCATTAGGCCAATAGCTCCCAAGTTAGTTGACTTTAGGGTATTAAGTGTTAAAACACCCCTTCAGGCTTAATTGCCTAGGTTAGGGAGGCTACGAAACCAAACTTGTCCATATTTTTATTTTTATTATGTTTTTTTGCACTTTTTTTTTTGTTTAAATAAGATACTATCTCTTTGTTACCCTTAACAAAAGAACATAAATAATGTAATAATCCAATGTGTAACTCACCATCATATGTTAAAGTGTGTGTGTGAAAATTAAAGTTTAAAAATATATGTTAAATGAGTATATGAGTAGAATTAAGTGATAATAATGCAAGAGTTTGTAAATCTGAATATTTCAGGAAGTATTATAATAGACCTTATTAAGAATGGTTACTAAGATGCGTCTCAAGAGTCACTTTAATAAAAGAGCTCCTTTACTCTGCCATCTTAGTAACAACAATTATGCATATGCTTTACGAAATAGAAAATAATTTTTTTTTATCAACTACTACCCTCTCCCCCCAACCAAAATGAGACATTGTCCTCAATGTTCTAAGGTAGAAAGATAGAGTATAGAAGATATCACCTGAAATACCGAACACTAACATACCTAAAACACACTTAAACAAATATAAGAAACAACAAAACTTAAATATTATGCTATTAATAAAACCAAAACACACCAGTTTTTACAAAAATTCAAATCAAAGTTGTGATTATGGCTCATATCTTCCCTTAGTTTTACGTCCAAGAACGGCTTAAACACCCTTTATGGGTCGGGGATAGGTTTCCCATCCAGTTTTCTTAAAAATCAGCAAACAGGGTCTTTTTTAGACAGATTCCCAAGACTATATCGAGCATGTTTCTTATGGAATATTGGCCATAAATCATGAATTGCATGATGCTTATCTCGACTATGATGAGACTTAAAAGTAAATAGAAGATTATCTAAAGACTCTCTGTGTTTTGAAATAAATCCCACCTTTTGATAATTTTCATAGTTTTTATGGAATGCATGTGATTCCTTGAATATGATGCGCCAATAAAATTTATTTTGTAAGATTTCTACAATCCTCTTTTTTTATGAGAAATGATCCCCATGTGCGATACAGTGACAAAATTTAATAACATCACTTACCTCATTGTCAGGAATGTATCTTTGAAATATTTGATCAGAACAATAATTGAAAAAGTAAAGGTCATCCCAATAAAAATTTTGCACATCGCTCAAAACTTTTCTTTTGTCTTTGGTACTCTAATGAGGTGGCGAAAATCCTGAAGCAAGAAAATTGATATTTTTAGCAAACCAAGGCATTGAACTAAGAGAAAGTAACGATTCATCAGGAAAGTAATCATCGATTGGTGTGATGTCGGGTGTTGAATCTGTTGTCACTTTGATAAAAGATCATCATCAACATTTTTTGTGCCTTTTTCATCCTCGATTTCTTCCTGATTAGTCATGGCATGAGGAAATGGAAGTGCTGGCAGGGAATTGGTCTTTTCCTTGTAATATTCAGTTTTAACCCCTTCCTCACACTTAGAGATTGACTCATCATCTTTCTCACAAGGTTCAAGAGTGGGTTTTTTAATAACCTTACCACTGCGAAGAGTGATGACTGATTTGACTTGATCCATGTGTTGATTTCCAAAACTACTTGTATTTGCATTGTATTGCTCCTTGGGATTTTGCTGTGGTTGAGATGGAAACTTACCTTTCTCTTAAAAACTGAGAGCAGATGTGAATTTTGCAAGAGTATCTTTAAAATATGTTATGCTTTGAGCAAGTTGAGTGTTGATTGTCTCTTGCTTTTCAATAAAGGCATACAAAGTTTCCTTAAAATTTCTTGTAGGAGGCGAAGCATAAAGAGGTGCATATCCATGAGAATTTTGAAAATTATGGTGTGCTTGAAACTGTGGTGGTGAAGTTTGTGCATTATCACTCTTCCAATTGAAATTTTGGTGATTTATCCAACCAAGGTTGTAGGTTTGTGAGTATAGGTTGTGGTTAGCCTTTTGGAAACTATTTAAAACATTTTTTTTTTTTTTGGTAAGTTGACGTATATATTAAAGGAAAACGATACAAAGATTATAAGGGGCATACCCCAGATTTACAATGACAACAGAAACGTAAAACAACAGATGGCTACATGCTAGCCACCGAACTGAAAACTCAAGACCTAACTTGATTCGTTAGGGAAACCAATACAACCAGCTAAATATCAAATGAAGAATCTATGTTATTAACCCTCCATGCTCGTTGGATTCTTTTATTTTCATCTGTTGGTAGAGATTGTTTATAAAACATGAGCTTGTTTATAGAGACATTCCTTAAAAGAAGGCAAGTTTGAACAAACATTTGTTAAGTGTTTATTTGTTTCACAGATTTGACACACAATGTTTTCAACAGATTTTAATTGACCACTGTTTTTCAATTCTAGTGCCTTGACTTTTCTAGCTAAAGATGCAAACTTGGCTTGAAGGTGATGATCTTCCCTAAGGTTGTACATACCTCCAATAGATTTATGAGGTTGAGTTTTACTCGGTGCCTTATAAGTACCCGTGGTGTCCTAATTTTGAGCATTTTTAGCTAACAAGTCTAAGTACTCCTTTGCTTCATTAGGATCTTTATTTTCAAAAGTTTCATTGCACATCAATTCAATCATTTGCCTATCTCTAGGTGTTAACCCTTCATTAAAATATAAAACCAATCTCCATGTTTCAAAACCATGACGAGGGCAAGTACTAAACAAGTCTCGATACCTATCCTAATATTGGTAAAATGTTTCTCCTGGTTTTTAAGTGAAAGTAGTGATTTGTCTGTTGAAAGAGTTTGTTTTATTACATGGGAAAAACTTCTTTAAAAACTGTTGTTGCATTTCATCTCAAGCACGAATGGATCCTGGTCTCAAATTTTGTAGCCATGTTTTAGCTTTATCTTTTAATGAAAAAGGAAAAAGCTTTAATCTGATGGTGTTCATGCTACAATTTAAATTATTATATGTGTTGCAGACCTCCTCAAATTCCCTTAAATGCAAGTATGGATTTTCCAATTCTAAGCCATGAAAAGAAGGTAAAAGTGGAATAATGTGGGACTTAAAATTAAAATGACATGCATCGGGAGGAAAAACTATGCATGATGGTGCACTTGTTCTTGTGGGATTCATGTGGTCTAAAAAGGGAGAGAGAGATCTGGAGAGAGAGAGAGAGATTAGAGATCAAACTGTCGGAGCTAGATCTACTCCGTCCACCGTTGGATCATCCTCATTTCTTAGTATGCTGTTCATTCCAGCCTTCTAGAAATATTGACCGAATGGATCTTCATTCCAATCAACGAGGTGGGAGATATTGATCTCGTAATATTTCTACTGTTCTGCATTTTTAGTTGCAGCAGCGTGAATTGGGTTTTGTTGAAGCTTGATCTTCTTTGTTCACCGTTGGATCGTCACCATTTTTAGTATGTTGTTCGTCAGAACATACTCTACAACTTGACCGCACGGATCATCATCATTCTAATCAATAATCGCGAAGATACTGGCCTCGTAATTCTGTAATTCTCTTCTCCCTTCATGAACAAATCTGAATCTTGTTGTTTCTGAGATTACATTGTTGTTGTTTCTGAGCTTAGGTTACGTCTTAGACTCAGTTTCTCTTCTTAGAATTTGGTATCTCTAGTATTTGTATGCTGCCATAATGTCCTTATGTTCTGCTGTGGATTCTGTTCCAATGGTTACCTCTAACAATGAACAACACAATGAAGTCAAGTTTGGACATATATTAAGATTAGAGCTACAAGATATGTTGAACAGCCATGGGATGAGGATTTCTCAGTTTACTAGTGTTAATCAAGCTGATTCTGAAGCTAGCATAGAGAAGAAACACTCTAATTCCCAAGCTTCTAATGTTGTTTCAGAAATGAATCATATGTTGGGTTCTAAAGTTGATGAGTTGAAGGTAGGGTCTCAGAAACAAGACCAGCAAAGCCTTCGCCCCAAATTGAATTTTTTAAATGCTTTGAAGGGTTCTGATGTTGATAACAATGAGGGTAGCAAGAACCTTGGTATTTCTCTAGTTCGTAATCTGCATTTTGCTCCCCCTGCTATGACTGATGGTCGTGTGACAGTAGCTCCTCCACTTGATGTGTTTGAGGATGGCTGTGAACTTTGGAAATCCACCCTAGTTGGTCATTTTGTGGGTCAGAAATTACCATATCCCGTTCTTAATTCTATTGCCAAAAGAATCTGGGGCTCCTACGGTCTATCAGAAGTTTTATCTTCGGATAATGGTTTCTTCCTATTCACTTTGGCAACCGAACATGCAATTTTTGAAAGGTGATTTGGTTAGAGTTCCGGTATGGGTTAGGCTGTATAATGTTCCTCTCGAGTATTGGACTATTAAGGGGTTGAGTTGTGTAGCGAGTGCTATTGGGGTTCCTCTTCATGCTGATCAGACTACATTGTTGCGTCTACGCAAGAGTTTGTGTTGAGATTGATGCTACGAAGACGCTGGTTAAGGAATACGACCTTCGCTGTCCAAATGGGTTATTCATAACAATTTCAGCTGATTACGAATGGATACCATCGAATTGCAATAATTGTAATGTCTTTGGACACACGACAGCGATATGTGCTACTAATAACGGTGAAAATCTTACAATGGAGGCAGAGGGTAAGAGGAAACTAGGAGCTGCGAACTCTAAATCTGCGGATAAACAGCAGAATCAGTTTCAATGGCAGGTAGTTGCTAAACGAAATAAGGGTTCTGTGAGTGGTGAGAATGGTCCTTTGGCATCTAAAGTGCGTAACTGTAATGAGAATGGTTGTTCGACATCTGGTACAAATATTTCTGATTGTAATATGAATGAGAAGGCTGCATCAGATGTGAGTAATGCTGATTGTTATGAAGATGAAAATCCTACATAACAAGGAGTTCACAAGGAGACATGAAGCAGGAGCAGGGGGGTACATGTACTGCTTCAGATCAAAGTTTAGCCATCTCCAATACATCTGATTGTGCGACCGTGAACCAGGTTCTTTTCGTTAATAGTCATGAGCTGAATGTAGATATTGACGCAATGAGAGGTGATACAGATGGGGAACGAACTGATAAGGAGTGGACGTCACCAATCCCGACAAGCCCACAAACTCTGAATTCCACCGAAAGGGAAACTGTTAATCAGTTGGCTATTAAGGCTAGAGACTCTCTAGAGAAAAAGAAAAAGGGTTCGAAAAACCCTTCAAAGAAGAATAAGAAATCTGTCTCCTCGCCTGGGGGCACGTCGAGGTAATTTTTGTGTTGCTGTTTGTACTCCTCTCTATTTTCTTATGATTATTGGATGTTGGAATGTAAGAGGTTTGAATGATCCCATAAAGCATTCAGCATTGCGTCAGCTCATCCATCAAGAGAGGATGACTCTTTTCGGTTTGGTTGAAACTCGGGTTAGAGACGAGAATAAATATAATGTTTCTCAACTTCTTCTGCCTAATTGGTCCTTCTTGTATAATTATGATTTCTCTTGTCGTGGTCGTATTTGGGTTTGTTGGAATGCTGATGTGGTGAAGGTTGATGTCCTCGGAGACCAGGCTATTCATGTTTCTGTCACTATATTAGCTACCAATATCTGTTTCAATGCTTCAATTATATACGGAGACAATAACGCTTCCTTATATGAGGCATTATGGTCTGATATAGTGAGTTGTAGTGATGGATGGGAGTCCAGCCCATGGATTCTTATGGGCGACTTTAATGCTATCCGCTACCAATCAGACAGATTAGGAGGGTCTACTTCGTGGGCTGGTCATATGGACAGATTGAAAACATGTATTCAAGAAGCGAAAGTGGATGATCTTCGATATTCAGGCCTGCATTATACTTGGTCGAATCAATGTCCTGAGAATCTGATTAAGCGGAAACTAGATAGAGTGCTTGTCAATGAGAAATGGAATCTGAACTTCCCCTTTTCAGAAGCGAGATTTTTGCCATCGGGTATGTCAGACCATTCTCCTATGGTGGTAAAGGTTACTGGTGATTATTAGAATATAAAGAAACCATTCAGATTCTTTGATATATGGATGGACCATGATGATTTCATGCCCTTGGTGAGGAAAGTATGGGAACACAATTCAGGGGGTTGTCCAATGTATCAGCTGTGTTGCAAGCTAAGAAAACTAAAACGGGAATTGAAACTTTTCAATATGACTCACTTCTCCAACATTTCAAATAGAGTCAAAGATTCGAAAGATAAAATGGATAAGGCTCAACAGGCTCTCCATACAGCACATGGGAATCCAACTTTGTGCATGCGAGAAAGGGATGCTGTACGTAACTACCCTTCTATCGTCAAAGCCGAAGAGAGTTTTTTCAAACAGAAGTCAAGGATACAGTGGCTTAGCTTGGGGGATCAGAATACTGGCTACTTTCACAAATCAGTAAATGGAAGACAGCATAGAAATAAACTTCTTTCACTTACAAAGGAGGATGGAGAGGTTGTTGAAGGACATGAGGCAGTTAAATCAGAAGTCGTTGCGTACTTCCAGCGTGTGTTAAGAGTGGAACAGATGCCTAGGGTTCTGAATGAGGAAGAGATGGAATCGACAATTAACTTGAAACTGTCTTCAACGCAACAACATGTATTAGCACAAGATGTAACAAGGGAGGAGATTAAGCATGCTATGTTTAGTTTGAAGAACAATAAAGCCCCTGGTCCGGATGGATTTAACGCAGGTTTCTTCAAAAGAATGTGGCATATAGTTGGGGAGGATGTAATCAATGCTGTTAGCTCCTTCTTTCAGACTCGAAGAATGCTTAAAGAAATGAATGCTACATCCATTTCCCTTATTCCTAAAGTTGCCAATCCTACGAGGTTGACACATTTTCATCCTATATCTTGCTGCAATACCGTGTACAAATGCATCGCTAAGATTCTAGCTGGGAGAATCACAGCTGTTTTGCCATCCTTAGTAGGTCCGTATCAGACAGCTTTTATCTCTGGATGAAGAATCAGCGACAACATTCTTTTGTCTCAGGAACTAATGAAAGGCTATCTTAAATCTACGGGACCTGCCCGTTGTGCATGAAAGTAGATCTGATGAAGGCTTATGACTCGGTTCGGTGGGATTTCGTTGACGTTATGTTAAGAAAAATGGGATTCCCTAGAACAGTCATTGATTGGATTATGGTTTGTGTTACATCATGTCAATTCTCTATCAACGTCAATGGTGAGCTTGCAGGTTATTTTCAAGGGGGGAGAGGGCTGCGACAAGGGGATCCACTTTCTCCATATTTGTTTGTCCTATGTATGGAAATCCTTTCGGGGCTATTCTACAAGATGAGTGCCAACCAAAACTTCAAGTTCCACTGGAGATGCAAGAAGAACAACATTTCTCATCTTTGTTTTGCTGACGACTTGATGATTTTTTTAGCAAAGGAGATGTAAACTCAATTCGTATGATCAAAACTGTGCTCACAAAGTTTCAAGACCTATCAGGTCTGTATCCAAATCCAAATGAAAGTGACATCTTCTTAAGCGGTGTGTTAAATGCTGAGAGGGAAGAGATTATTCATGTTCTTGGATTTGCAGAGGGGGAGCTCCCTATGAAATATTTGGGAGTGCCTCTTATCTCGTCCAGACTAAAGGCTGTTTATTGTAAGGGTCTCGTGGATCGAATCACCTCTAAAGTTTGACATTGGACTTGTAGAACACTCTCGTATGTAGGACGAGTACAACTGATTAATTTAGTTTTATTTTCCATCCAGGTCTATTGGGCATCTCTCTTCCTCTTACCTGGACAAGTCATAAAAAGTGTGGAGCAAATTATGAGATCCTTTCTTTGGTCAGGTTCAGATATGAGAACTACTGGGGATAAAGTGGCTTGGGATCAGGTATGTCTTCCAAAAAAGGAGGGGGGGCTAGGAATAAAGAGGATAACAGAATGGAACAAGATTACTTTGTTGAAACACATTTGGAACCTGTGCAATGACTCAGATGGCTCAATCTGGTCTACTTGGATCAGATGTAATCTGTTGCGAGGTAGGAATTTCTGGACAATCAAGACGCCACAGAATTGCTCTTGGGCATGGAGAAAGATTCTAAAGCTCAGATCCTTAGCATGGCCAAAGATGAAGTACATCATAGGGGATGGCAGGACAACTTCTCTATGGTTTGACAATTGGCATCCTCACAGCCCGCTCGCAGATTCTTACGGCGATAGATTCATCTATGATTCAGGTATGGAAAAGAACGCGAAGGTGAATATGCTGATTCATAACTCAGAATGGAAAATTCCTACCACTCACGCTATTGGCTGGCACCCCATTGTAGAAGCTATTCCTTCCAATTCTAAACCAATGATAGGGCAAAATGATGAGATTGTTTGGCTGGATTCACCAAATCACAGATTCTCGATCAAAATAGCTTGGGAACAACTAAGATTTCATCATACGATGGTCGAATGGCATGACATTGTGTGGTTCAAGAATGTTCCAAGACATTCGTTTCTTCTTTGGGTGGCTGTCCAACAGAAACTCACAACTCAAGATAGACTTCATCGATTTGGTATACATGGTCCCAATAGATGCTCACTCTGTCTCCGCAACAACGAAGATCACAACCACTTGTTCTTTGAATGCTCCTATACTAAAGCGATCTGGTGGGATGTTTGTGACAGATGCAACATTCCAAGAATGACAAAAGGATGGGATGAATGGATTCGATGGGCCACTGTCACTTGGCATGGCAAAAGTTTCGTCAATTTTTCTCGTAAACTCAGTTTTGCAGCTACAGTGTATCATATCTGGCAAGAAAGGAATGCAAGGACCTTTGCTGGAATATCTAGAACTCAGAATTTGGTCTTTCATCAAATTGAATGTATCATCCGTGATAAGCTGGATTTGATGAGGAACGTTCTACCAACAAATGAAAATAAAAGAATCCAACGAGCCTGGAGGGTTAATAACATAGATTCTTCATTTGATATTTAGCTGGTTGTATTAGTTTCCCTAACGAATCAAGTTAGGTTTTGAGTTTTCAGTTCGGTGACTAGCATGTAGCCATCTATTGTTTTACGTTTCTGTTCTCATTGTAAATCTGGGGTATGCCCCTTATAATCTTTGTATCGTTTTCCTTTAATATATACGTCAACTTACCAAAAAAAAGGGATTCATGTGGTCTCTAAGTGTTCTAACATGGTTATTCTCATTATTCTCATTATGAAGTGATTGATTATCTTCTTCGGTCATATTTTCTGAAAATGATGAGGATACCCTACAAAGTCTACCACTTGATATATGTGACCACACTCTCATGCATATGCAGGAATAGAATAAAAGAAAGAAGAAAATAAAAGAAGAAGAAACAAGAGAAAAGAAACAAAGTTATATACAAAAAAAGTGAAAAGAGAAAATAAAATTAATACTATAATTTGTACAAGAACTTACCTCCCCGACAACGGCACCAAAAACTTGACACGACTAAAAGATTGAAGTCTTCTCCCAAGTGTAGGAGTGTCGAAGTAATAAATAACCCGGTAAGACCGGGGTCGAACCATAGAGAGGTTAATTGTACAAATTATATAAAAAAAACAATAATAGCAATAACAATAACAATAACATTAGCAACTATAATAATAATAATAATAATAATAATAGTAGTGGTAGTAGTAGTAGTAGTAGTAGTAGTAGTAGTAGTAGTAGTAGTAATAAAGAAAGAAAGAGAAGAAGAAGATGATGATGAGAACTTAGAGATAAAATATTAATGTAAGGATTAAATAATGATAATAGCAAATATTAAGGTTAGAGGTTCCACTAATGGTATGTCAAATAAATATAGTCTAAACTCTTATTATTCAATTGGAAACCACTGACACAACTAAAAGATTGATGTCTTCTTCCAAGTGCAGGAGTGTCGAATTAATAAATAACCCGGCAAAATCGAGGTCGAACCATAGGGAGGTTAATTGTATAAATTATAGATAGCAATAATATAACAACAACAACAAAAACAATAGTAGTAGTAGTAGTAATAATAATAATAATAGTACTAGTAATAATAATAATAATAATAATAATAATAATAGTACTAGTAATAATAATAATGATAATAATAATAATAATAAAAAGAAGAAGGAGAAGAAGAAATAACAAAACACAATAATAAAAAAATAAAAATAAAACTCCCTTTGAGAGAGATATCTGGAGAGAGAGAGAGATTAGAGATCAAACTGTCGGAGCTAGATCTACTCCGTCCACCGTTGGATCGTCCTCATTTCTTACTATGTTGTTCATTCCAACCTTCTCGAAGCATTGACCGAATGGATCTTCATTCCAATCAATGAGGTGGGAGATATTGATCTCGTAATATTTCTACTGTTCTGCATTTTTAGTTGCAGCAAAGTGAATTGGGTTTTTGTTTAAGCTTGATCTTCTTCATTCACCGTTGGATCATCACCATTTTTTAGTATGTTGTTCGCCAAAACATACTCTACATCTTGACCGCACGGATCATCATTCCAAGCAATAATCTCGAAGATACAAGGCTCGTAATTCTGTAATTCTCTTCTTCCTTCATGAACAAATCTGAATCTTGTTATTTCTGAGATTACGTTGTTGTTGTTTCTGAGCTTAGGTTACTGCTTAGACTCAGTTTCTCTTCTTAGAATTTGGTATTTGTATGCTACCATAATGTCCTTATGTTCTGCTGTGGATTCTATTCCAATGGTTTACCTCTAACAATGAACAACACAATGAAGTCAAGTCTGGACATATATTAAGATTAGAGCTACAAGATATGTTGAATAGCCATGGGATGAGGATTTCTCGGTTTACTAGTGTTAATCAAGCTGATTCTGAAGCTAGCATGGAGAAGAAACACTCTAATTCTCAAGCTTCTAATGTTGTTTTAGTAATGAATCATGTGTTGGGTTCTAAAGTTGATGAGTTGAAGGTAGGGTCTCAACAACAAGACCAGCTAAACCTTAGCCCCAAATTGAATTTTTTAAATGCTCTGAAGGGTTCTGATGTTGATAACAATGAGGGTAGCAAGAACCTTGGTATTTCTCTAGTTCGTAATCTGCATTTTGCTCCCCCTGCTATGACTGATGGTCGTGTGATAGTAGCTCCTCCACTTGATGTGTTTGAGGATGGCTGCGAACTTTGAAAATCCACCCTAGTTGGTCATTTTGTGGGTCAGAAATTACCATATCCCGTTGTTAATTCTATTGCCAAAAGAATCTGGGGCTCCTACGGTCTATCAGAAGTTTTATCTTTGGATAATGGTTTCTTCCTATTCACTTTTGATTCTGTTGATCATGCCACTAATGTGCTGGAAAGAGCCTCATGGCACATGGTAAGCAGACCTTTGGTGCTTAAACATTGGTAACCGAACATGCAATTTTTGAAAGGTGATTTGGTCAGAGTTCCGGTATGGGTTAGGCTATATAATGTTCCTCTCGAGTATTGGACTATTAAGGGGTTGAGTTGTGTAGCAAGTGCTATTGGGGTTCCTCTTCATGCTGATCAGACTACATTGTTGCGTCAAAGGCTTAGCTACGCAAGAGTTTGTGTTGATATTGATGCTACGAAGACGCTGGTTAAGGAATATGACCTTCGCTGTCCAAATGGGTTATTCATAACAATTTTAGCTGATTACGAATGAATACCATCGAAGTGCAATAATTGTAATGTAGGGACACACGACAGCGATATGTGCTACTAATAACGGTGATAATCTTACAATGGAGGCAGAGGGTAAGAGGAAAGTAGGAGCTGCGAACTCTAAATCTGCGGATAAACAGCAGAATCAGTTTCAATGGCAGGTAGTTGCTAAACGAAATAAGGGTTCTATGAGTGGTGAGAATGGTCCTTTGGCATCTAAAGTGTGTAACTGCAATGAGAATGGTTGTTCGACATCTGGTACAAATATTTCTGATTGTAATATGAATGAGAAGGCTGCATCAGATGTGAGCAATGCTGATTGTTATGAAGATGAAAATCCTACCTCTCCTCTTGTTTTGAAGAGTTCACAAGGAGACATGAAGCAGCAGCAGGGGGGTACAAGTACTGCTTCAGATCAAAGTTTAGCCATCTCCAATACATCTGATTGTACGACCGTGAACCAGGTTCTTTTCGTTAATAGTCATGAGCTAAATGTCGATATTGACGCAATGAGAGGTGATACAGATGGGGACCGAACCGATAAGGAGTTGACGTCACCAATCCTGACAAGCCCACAAACTCTAAATTCCACTGAAAGGGAAACTGTTAATCAGTTAGCTATTAAGGCTAGAGACTCTCTAGAGAAAAAGAAAAAGGGTTCGAAAAACGCTTCAAAGAAGAATAAGAAATCTGTCTCCTCGCCTAGAGGCACGTCGAGGTAATCTTTGTGTTGCTGTTTGTACTCCTCTCTATTTTCTTATGATTATTGGATGTTGGAATGTAAGAGGTTTGAATGATCCCATAAAGCATTCAGCATTGCGTCAGCTCATCCATCAAGAGAGGATGACTCTTTTCGGTTTGGTTGAAACTCGGGTTAGAGACGAGAATAAAGATAATGTTTCTCAACTTCTTCTGCGTAATTGGTCCTTCTTGTATAATTATGATTTCTCTTGTCGTGGTCATATTTGGGTTTGTTGGAATGCTGATGTGGTGAAGGTTGATGTCCTTGGAATGTCAGACCAAGCTATTCATGTTTTTGTCACTATATTAGCTACCAATATCTGTTTCAATGCTTCAATTATATACGGAGATAATAACGCTTCCTTACGTGAGGCATTATGGTCTGATATAGTGAGTCGTAGTGATGGATGAGAGTCCAGCCCATGGATTCTTATGGGCGACTTTAATGTTATCTGCTACCAATCAGATAGGTTAGAAGGGTCTACTACGTGGGCTGGTCATATGGACAGATTGGAAACATGTATTCAAGAAGCGAAAGTGGATGATCTTCAATATTCAGGCCTTAGTAGGTCCGTATCAGACTGCTTTTATCTCTGGACGGAGAATCAGCGATAACATTC
This sequence comes from Populus pruinosa, assembly GCA_026413675.1. Classification (NCBI taxonomy): domain Eukaryota; kingdom Viridiplantae; phylum Streptophyta; class Magnoliopsida; order Malpighiales; family Salicaceae; genus Populus; species Populus pruinosa. The sequence goes on from CM048598.1 coordinate 8,943,767, forward strand.
TTTTGTCTCAGGAACTAATGAAAGGCTATCATAAATCTACGGGACCTGCCCGTTGTGCTATGAAAGTAGATCTGATGAAGGCTTATGACTCGGTTCAGTGGGATTTCGTTGACGCTACGTTAAGAAAAATGGGATTCCCTAGAACAGTCATTGATTGGATTATGGTTTGTGTTACATCATGTCAATTCTCTATCAACGTCAATGGTGAGCTTGCAGGTTATTTTCAAGGGGGGAGAGGGCTGCGACAAGGGGATCCACTTTCTCCATATTTGTTTGTCCTATGTATGGAAATCCTTTCGGGGCTATTCTGCAAGATGAGTGCCAACCAAAACTTCAAGTTCCACTGGAGATGCAAGAAGAACAACATTTCTCATCTTTGTTTTGCTGACGACTTGATGATTTTTAGCAAAGGAGATGTGAACTCAATTCGTATGATCAAAACTGTGCTCACAGAGTTTCAAGACCCCACAGAATTGCTCTTGGGCATGGAGAAAGATTCTAAAGCTCAGATCCTTAGCATGGCCGAAGATGAAGTACATCATAGGGGATGGCAGGACAACTTCTCTGTGGTTTGACAATTGACATCCTCACAACCCGCTCGCAGATTCTTATGGCGATAGATTCATCTATGATTCAGGTATGGAAAAGAATGCGAAGGTGAATATGCTGATTCATAACTCAAAATGGAAAATTCCTACCACTCACGCTATTGGCTGGCACCCCATTGTAGAAGCTATTCCTTCCAATTCTAAACCTATGATAGGGAAAAATGATGAGATTGTTTGGCTGGATTCACCAAATCACAGATTCTCGATCAAAATAGCTTGGGAACAACTAAGATTTCATCATACGATGGTCGAATGGCATGACATTGTGTGGTTTAAGAATGCTGTTCCAAGACATTCGTTTCTTCTATGGGTGGCTGTCCAACAGAAACTCACAACTCAAGATAGACTTCATCGATTTGGTATACATGGTCCCAATAGATGCTCACTCTGTCTCTGCAACAACGAAGATCACAACCACTTGTTCTTTGAATGCTCCTATACTAAAGCGATCTGGTGGGATGTTTGTGATAGATGCAACATTCCAAGAATGACAAAAGGATGGGATGAATGGATTCGATAGGCCACTGTCACTTGGCATGGCAAAAGTTTCGTCAATTTTTCTCGTAAACTCAGTTTTGCAGCTACAGTATATCATATCTGGCAAGAAAGGAATGCAAGGACCTTTGCTGGAATATCTAGAAATCAGAATTTGGTCTTTCATCAAATCGAATGTATCATCCGTGATAAGCTTGATTTGATTCACGTTCTACCAACAGATGAAAATAAAAGGATCCAACGAGCTTAGAGGGTTAATAACATAGATTCTTCATTTGATATTTAGCTGGTTGTATTGGTTTCCCTAACGAATCAAGTTAGGTCTTGAGTTTTCAGTTCGGTGGCTAGCATGTAGCCATCTGTTGTTTTAGGTTTCTGTTCTCATTGTAAATCTGGGGTATGCCCCTTATAATCTTTGTATCGTTTTCCTTTAATATATACGTCAACTTACCAAAAACAAAAAACACAATAATAAACCAAAAGATACAAAAATTCACAAATGAAGTCTCAAATCCAATCTAAACTTTTTACGGCTTTACTTAGTTGACCAATTTATGCGACTCATGGAGGGATCAAACTCCTTTTCTTTCCCAGGACTAGATCCACCGAAAACACAAATATTTCTTATATGATGACTTGAGAAACTTGTCATTTCTACACACTTCTATATTTGTTGAATGTATGGGTTGAGTAGAAATGAAAGGAAGGAAGAGAGGGTTTTATAGATGAGAAATTAGAAAGGCAATCATAATATCTATATATAGCCCAGTTGGAGTCTCACACTCTCTCTCTCTCTCTCTTTATTTATTTATTTACTTTTGAAAAAGCATGTGTATGTACATGTAGTTGTGATTGTGGCTCACATCTTCTCTTAGTTTTACATCCAAGAATGGCTTAAACACCCTCTATAGATCGGGGATAGGCTTCCCATCCAATTTTTTTAAAAACTGGCAAACAGGGTCTTTTTTAGTCAGATTCCCAAAACCAAGTCGATCATGTTCTTTATGAAATAGTGGCCATAAATCATGAATTACACGATACACATTTCCACTAGGATGCGTCTCAAGAGTCAATAGAAGATTATCTAAAGACTTCATGAGAATTTTGGAAATTATGGTGTGCTTGAAACGGTGGTTGTGAAGTTTGTACATTCTTATTATCACTCTTCCAACTGAAATTTGGGTGATTTCTCCAACCAGGGTTGTACGTTTGGGAGTATGGGTTGTGGTTGGCCCTTTGGAAACTGTTTAAAGCATGGGCTTGTTCATGGATACATTCCTTAAAAGAAGACAAGGTTGGACAATCGTTGGTTGAGTGTTCATTTGTTTCACAAATTTGACACACAATGTTTTCAATAGATTTTAATTGACCACTCTTTTTCAATTCTAGTGCCTCGACTTTTCTAGCTAAAGATGCAAACTTGGCTTCAAGGTCATGATCTTCTCTAAGGTTGTACATACCTCCACTAGATGTATGAGATTGAGTTTTACTCGGTGCCTTATAAGTACCCGCGGTTTCCCAATTTTGAGCATCTTCATCTAACAAATCTAAGTATTCCATTGCTTCATCAGGGTCTTTATCTTCAAAAGTTCCATTGCACATGAATTCAACCATTTGCCTATCTTTAGGTATTAACCCTTCATAGAAATGTGAAACCAATCTCCATGTTTCAAAACCATAATGAGGTCAAGTACTAAGCAAGTCTCGATACCTATCCCAACATTGGTAAAATGTTTCTCCTGGTTTTTGAGTGAAAGTAGTGATTTGTCTTTTGAAAGAGTTTGTATTGTGAGATGGAAAAAACTTCTTCAAAAACTATTGTTGCATTTCATCCCAAACACGAATGGATCCTAGTCCTAAATTTTATAGCCATGTTTTAGCTTTATCTTTTAATGACAAAGGAAAAAGCTTTAATCTGATGGTGTTCATGCTACAATTTAAATTATTATATGTGTTGTAGACCTTCTCAAATTTCCTTAAATGCAAGTATGGATGTTCCAATTCTAAGCCATGAAAAGAAGGTAAAAGTTGAATAATGCTTGGCTTAAAATTAAAACGAGATGCATCAGGAGGAAAAACTATGCATGATGGTGCACTTGTTCTTGTGGGATTCATGTGGTCTCTAAGTGTTCTAGTATGATTATTCTCATTATGAAGTGATTGATTATCTTCTTTGGCTATATTTTCTGAAAATGATGAGGATACCCTACAAAGTCTACCACTTGATGTACGTGACCTCACTCTCATGCATGTGGAGGAATAGAATAAAAGGAAGAAGAAAACAAAAGAAGAATAAACAAGAGAAAAGAACAAAGTTATATACAAGAAAAGTGAAAAGAGAATAAAATACCTACCCGACAACGACGCCAAAAACTTGACACGATTAAAAGATTGATCTTTTTTTCCAAGTGCAGGAGTGTCGAAGTAATAAATAACCCAGCAAGACCAAGGTCGAATCACAGGGAGGTTAATTGTATAAATTATAAATAGCAATAATACAACAACAATAACAACAACAGCAACATCAACAACAATAATAATAGTAATAACAATAATACTAGTAGTAGTAGTAGTAGTAGTAGTAGTAGTAGTAATAATAATAATAATAATAATAATAATAATAATAGTAGTAGTAGTAGTAGTAGTAGTAGTAGTAGTAGTAGTACTAGTACTAGTAGTAATAATAATAATAGTAATAATAATAAGTGGTAGTAGTAGTAGTAGTAGTAGTAATAATAATAATAATAGTAATAATAAAAAGAAAAATAAAAATAAAAATAAAAAGAAGAAGGAGAAGAAGAAGAAGATGAGAAGTTTGAGATAGAATATTAATGTAACGATTAAACAATGATAATAACAAATGTCAAGGTTAGAGGTTTCACTAATGGTATGTCAAACAAGTATAATATAAACTCTTATTCTTCAATTGGAAACCACTCACAAAGGAGGTTCCAATCAGATTATATATTGTTAACATGATTACATTAGTCATCTTATTCAATTAATGCTAATACTTGTAAATCTCGTCAAGCATTCATGATTATAACTTATGTTAACAACAAATCAAGTTCCTTTCATAGCTCAGGTGTCGGTTATACCATACATTATGGGCTATGAAAGTGCCAAGCATTTGTTGTACCAAGTGTTATACAACATAAATCAAGATTAGTCATTTAACAAGCAAAGTATTAAAAAGTGAACAAGATAACAAATATAAAACATGTTAGTATCAAACATTAAAGTCCATATTAAGTTTATATTATACTTATTCTCACACCATTAGTGTAACCTTTTCACCTTGACATAATTAACTTAGCTAGACATAATGAAAGAAAGAAAAATAGATAAACAAAATAAGAACATAAAAGTTAACTAAGTAAAGGAAAGGAAATGAAAGGCATAAACTTAATATTAATGAAAACAAAGCATAAAAAATACAAAGAGAGAAAGGAAGAGCATGATCTTGATCTGGAAACCAAGATGCCTAAATGCATGGCAAATGCCTCCTTTTATAGGCCAAAATTGAGAACTATTGATTTGATGACTAATTGATAAGTGGGTGGCCAACTTTTGACTTGGTGACAATCCTTATCTTCTCTTGTCTGCCCAAAACTTCATTGATAACGTCAAAATTGGAGCCAGTTGCAAACATGAAAGTTGTAGGCAATTGTCTTAGCTTTCTTATGTAAAAAATTCAGCTCATTTGGACTTCTAGAACTCCAGATATGGCCAAAATACCAAACAGTGCTCGGGCTGGAAGACAGATTCGGGCTTCTTTGTTGTTGCTACAATTTGGACTTGATACTGGCCTTTTTAGATCTTGGGCTCCATATGAAAGTTGTAGGCCTATGTCTTACCTTTTCATCCATATAAATTGGACCTAAATCTGAGATCTGTACCTCCAGATATGACCCAATTACCGAACAGTGTTCTGATTTGGATTGCACCGACATCTCTTTTCTAAGTTTGGCCATCTCTTTATCCTTGCAATTTAAGTTCTTCAAGTCATCAATCAATCCTTTCATTTATGGGATAGGCCTGCATTAAAAATAGACATTTACCACAAATTCTAGGTATCTTATATTATTAGATACATTATTATAAAACATATTTTAGTTAAGGAGTTATTGATACTTCAAGTGCAAAATGATGATATAAAACCATGATAAAAATGCACTTTTAAGTACTAATCAACAAGCAAAGTATTAAAGAGTGAACAAGATAACAAATATAAAACATGTTATTATCAAACATTAAGGTCCATATTAAGTTTACATTATACTTATTCTTACACCATTAGTGTAACCTTTTCACCTTGATATAATTAACTTAGCTAGACATAATGAAAGAAAGAAAAATAGATAAACAAAATAAGAACATAAAAGTTAACTAAGTAAAGGAAAGGAAATGAAAGGCATAAACTTAATATTAATGAAAACAAAGCATAAAAAATACAAAGAGAGAAAGGAAGAGCATGATCTTGATCTGGAAACCAAGATGCCTAAATGCATGGCAAATGCCTCCTTTTATAGGCCAAAATTGAGAACTATTGATTTGATGACTAATTGATAAGTGGGTGGCCAACTTTTGACTTGGTGACAATCCTTATCTTCTCTTGTCTGCCTAAAACGTCATTGATAACGTCAAAATTGGAGCCAGTTGTAAACATGAAAGTTGTAGGCAATTGTCGCAGCTTTCTTGTGTAAAAACTTCAGCTCATTTGGACTTCTAGAACTCCAGATATGGCCAAAATACCGAACAGTGCTCGGGCTGGAAAGCAGATTCGGGCTTCTTTGTTGTTTCTACAATTTGGACTTGATAATGGCCTTTTTAGATCTTGGGCTCCATATGAAAGTTGTAGGCCTATGTCTTACCTTTCTATCCATATAAATTGGACCTAAATCTAAGATCTGTAGCTCCAGATAGGACCCAATTACCGAACAGTGTTCCGGTTTGGATTGCACCGACATCTCTTCTCTAAGTTTGACCATCTCTTTATCCTTGCAATTTAAGTTCTTCAAGTCATCAATCAATCCTTTCATTTATGTGATAGGCCTACATTAAAAATAGACATTTACCACAAATTATAGGTATCTTATATTATTAGATACATTATTATAAAACATATTTTAGTTAAGGAGTTATTAATACTTCAAGTGCAAAATGATGATATAAAACCATGATAAAAATGCACTTTTAAGTACTAATCAGTTCACATCTGCTCTTAATTTTCAGGAGAAAGGTAAGTTTCCATCTCAACCCCAGCAAAATCCCAAGGGGCAATACAATTCAAGTACAAGTAGTTCTAGAAGCCAACATCTGGATTAAGTCAAATCAGTTACTACTCTCCGCAGTGGTAAGGTTATTAAAAAACCTATTCTTGAACCTTGTGAGAAAAAAGATAAGTTAGTCTCTAAGGGTAAGGAAATGGTTGAACCTGATCATTGCAAGGAAGAGACTGATTCCCTACCAGCAGTTCCATTTCCTCATGCCATGACGAAACAAAGAAAAGTCAATCACAATTCTGAAATCTTTGAAACTTTCAAACAGGTAAGGATTAATATACCTTTGCTAGATGCTATTAAACAGGTACCATCTTATGCTAAATTTTTTAAAGATCTGTGCACTGTAAAGAGAAAATTAAATATGAAAAAGAAACCCTTCTTAGCCGAACAAATAAGTGCCATTCTTCAGAACAATAATGCTTTGAAATATAAAGACCCTGGTTGTCCTACAATTTCTTACTTTATTGGAGAACATAAAATCGATAAAGCTTTACTTGATTTTGGAGCTAGTGTGAATTTACTTCCATATTCGGTTTTTCAAAGTCTCAATCTAGGTGAGTTAAAACCTACTTCTATAACTCTTTTACTTATTGATAGATCTATAAAAATGCCTAGAGGAATAGTTGAAGATGTGTTAGTACAAGTTGATAAATTCATCTTTCCTTTGGATTTTATTGTCTTGGATACACAACCTGTTAAAGCATGCAATTTAATTCCTATTATTTTAGGACGTCCATTTCTTGCAACTTCTAATGCATTGATTAATTGTAGGAATGGAGTGATGAAGTTATCTTTTGGAAACATGACATTAAAAATAAATGTTTTTAACATTTGCAAGCAACCTGGAGATGATAATGATTTACAGGAAGTAGATTTTATTGAAAAAATAATTTACGATCAATTTGAAAATTCTTCCAATGAAACTGAGTTTAATGAATATGAAGATTTGCAAATGGTTTGTTTTCAGGAAGAATCAAAGGCAAATATTTGGAGACCACAAATTAAGGAATTGCCACCACGATCAATTAGGTTCATACCTTCAAGTGTTCAACCACCAAAACCCAATTTGAAGCCATTGCCATGTAATCTCAAATACTCATTTTTGGGAGAAAATGAAACTTTTCCGGTAATAACTTCTTCCAAACTTAATATTCATCAAGAAGGTAAGTTATTACAAACTCTGAAAATACATAAAAATGCATTAGGATGGACCATAGCTGACATAAAAGGAATTAGTCCTTTGATTTGCACACACAAGATTTATTTGGAGGAAAATGCTAAACCCTCTAGAGAAATGCAACAAAGACTTAATCCTAAAATGAACGAAGTAGTGAGGAATGAAGTCATTAAACTTCTAGATAATGGAATCATTTATCCTATTTCTGATAGCAAATGGGTAAGTCCTACCCAAGTTGTACCTAAAAAGTCTGGAGTTACTGTGATAACAAATGAGAAAAATAAGTTAATTCCAACGAGGACTATTACTGGTTGGTGCATGTGCATTGACTATAGGAAACTTAATTCAATGACTAGAAAAGATCACTTTACTTTACCTTTCATGGATCAAATTCTAGAAAGAGTTGCAGGTCATGAATTTTGTTGTTTTTTAGATGGTTATTTAGGTTACAACCAAATTGAAATTGCATTTGAAGATCAAGAGAAAACTACTTTCACATGTCCAATTGGTACATTTGCATACCGAAGGATGCTTTTGGATTATGTAATGCACCAACCACGTTTCAAAGATGCATGCTTAGCATATTCAATGATATGGTTTGCTTGACCGCTTTTTATGATCGGCTTGTTTTAACTCGCAAGTGCACGAGTGTGCGATGTAGCAATTAACTCGGTAAGATCGAGGTCATATCCACAAAGAGCTAGATCTGGAAATTAAGCTAGGTAACAAAAAAAAAACTCGAGAAATTAAATTAACAATAACTTGGTTGAAAATAATTGATGGATTTGTTTTCAAAGATAAAAAAGTGTAAATAGATTTTAAATGACAAGAAAAAGTAAGTCTTGGTCCAAATCAATTTTAATGGTGATGTATTGGTGATTTCTTTAACATATATAAAATAACTCAACCTAATATCAACAATGGTGATATTAGATCGGAAGATATTACAATGAAGTTTAGAAAGATGAATATTGATTATTGCTTAAGAATGAACAAGTACTTTCATATTAAGTAAGATATTGAATCAAACAATCTCTATACCAAAACTAAAGTTTGTGCATAAAAATTCAAGATCATAACATTACCTAAATGATTTCTAAAATTTCTTTACAATAATAAATCATTCATGAAGAAAATGAGAAGATAAACATTAAGATTAATTCATATCCTAAAGAACTTACCTCAATCACCATTATCCTTGATTTGGATCCAAGAAAGAGTTTAGCTAACCATGATTATATATAAGAACACTTCAATAAACATGAAAGAACTTGAATCCAACTGAAATAATAAGTTTTACAAACTAAAAAACCAAAATCTATAAAGAAGAACACAATACAATTTCAGAAAAAATTCGGACACAAATCTGACTCTAACTTTGGACAGCAATTTGACCCTCTTAGAAGCTTTTTCTTTGAGATGTCTATTAGAGACATTTTTATAGGAAATTCTGTCACCTTTCTAGATCATTAAATAACAGCTCATTTGGACACTTGAGTCAAAAGTTATGGGCAAAACACCGAAAGGTGTTCTGAAAAATTAAATCAAGATAGCTTTACAACCACTTTGGTGCACGTTTTTCTTCTTCATTTATGAGGTGTCTCCTTCTTCTTTTTGACCCAAAATAATGTTAAAATATCCCCTCCAACTTTCCATCCATGTGCTTGCCTTCTTGGATCAATGGATTACCCAAAATAAATCAATTGTTATTTGTTGTGTGGACATGTAAGATCATGGATTGTGTTTGGGTTGATTTGAAAGTTGATTTGGGGTTGATTTAGGGCTGATTTTGGGCTGATTTTGAGCATCAAATAAGTATACAAATGTACTTATTATTTGGGCTAAGATTGACATTGAAACCTTGAGTGTTTAATGGTTGAAGTTTGCACACAACATAAGGCAAGTTTGGGCTTGAAATAAATCATATGATATTCTTTTCTAGAATTGGAATAGAATTGATTTTTGGGACAAATTTGGAGCACTTATTTGAACCAAGCTTTGCTTCAATCTTCAACTAAATGTCTGTTCAATTCTTTGTTCTGAATTCCGACGTTGAATTTTCTGAATTAATTCATTTAAGCTCCAAAAACCTATCGAAACATTAAAACAAACTTCATTACTAAAAAACACATCAATTATTATAAAAACAACCAAATAAAAACAATAAATACATATGTAAAATAAGAGACTTAATGACCCTTTTGATGCACAATCATGGTTGAATGTTTTGTTGAGATTGTTATGGATGATTTTTTTGTTTTTGGCGACTCATTTGATAATTGTTTAACTAATTTGGAAAAGGTTTTGAACAGGTGTGAAGAGAAGAATCTTGTGTTGAATTGGGAAAAATATCATTTTATGGTAACAAACAGCATTGTACTTGGTCACATTGTTTCATCAATAGGAATTGAGGTTGAGAAATCTAAAATTGAGTTAATTGCTAACTTGCCAACACCAAAATCTGTTAAAAATGTTAGATCATTTTTAGGACATGCTGGTTTTTATAGAAGGTTTATCAAAGATTTTAGTGTAATATCTAAGCCATTGTGTAACCTTCTAACAAAGGATAATGTTTTTGAATGGACTGAATATTGTGAAGAAGCCTTTGTTAAACTTAAAAACCTGCTTACATCTACTATCATTCAACCTCCTGATTGGTCATTATCTTTTGAAATAATGTGTGATGCTAGTGATTATGTCGTGGGTGCTGATTTACGACAAAGAAAAGATAAGAAACCCTATGTGATTTACTATGCAAGTAAACTTTAAATAGTACTTAAATAAATTACACAACCACTGAAAAGGAATTACTTGTTATAGTATTTGCATGTGAAAAATTCAGATCCTATCTTGTTGGCTCACCTGTTATTGTTTTTAGCAATCATGCATCGTTGAAATATCTTTTTTCTAAGAAGGATTGTAAAGGTAGATTATTGCGGTGGATTTTGTTACTTCAAGAATTCGATATCACAATCAAGGATAAGAAAGGCACCGAAAATGTTGTCGCGGCTTATTTGTCAAGATTGACAACTGATTCAAAATCTGACATCACAGTAATCGGTGACTACTTTCTTGATGAATCTTTACTTTCTGTCACTACAATGCCTTGGTTTGTTAATATTGTTAATTTTCTTGTTTCAGGATATTTGTTAGCGCATTGGGGCACCCAAGACAAAAGAAAGTTCTTGAACGAAGTGAACTTTTATTGGGATGACTTTATTGATTCAAATATTGTCCTGATCAAATATTTCAAAGATGCATTCCCGACAATAAGGTAAGTATTGTCATTAAATTTTGTCATTTTAAGGCATGTAGGGGTCATTTTTCATCAAAAAAGACAGCTGCAAAAATTTTATAATGTGGATTTTATTGGCCCATCATGTTCATGGACACGCATGCATTCTGCAAAACTTATGAAAATTGTCAAAAGTTAGGATCTCTTTCAAAACGTCACATGATGCCTTTAAGTACTATTCTTGTCATTGAAATCTTTGACTGTTAGGTATAGATTTTATGGGTCTATTTCCTCTATCATTTGATTTTGTGTACATATTAGTCACAGTAGACTATGTTTCAAAATGGATAGAAGCAATCCCAAGTCGTAACAATGATCATAAAACAGTCATTAAGTTTTTGAAAGAAAACATTTTGAGTCGATTTGGAATCCCTTGGGCCATGATAAGTGATGGTGGAACACATTTCTGTAACAAGCCATTTGAGTCTTTAATGAAGAAATATGGAATCACACATAAATTTGTCATCCCTTATCACCCCCAAACAAATGGACAAGTAGAACTTGCTAATACGGAGATCAAACAAATCTTGAAAAAAACAATGAACCCTAATCGAAAGGACTAGTCTTTAAGACTTAATGATGCACTTTGAGCCTATCAAACTACTTTTAAAGCATCATTAGGTATGTCACCTTATAGGTTGGTTTATGGAAAACCTTGTCATTTGCTTGTGGAACTTGAATACAAAGCTTATTGGGGCTATTAAAGTTTTCAATTCAAACCTGAATGATGTTAGCCACCTGTGTAAGTTACAAATAAATGAGTTTGAAAAAATAAGAAATGATGCATATGAGAATTCAAAAATTCATAAAGCAAGAATCAAAAACTTTCATGATAAAAGAATCTTGAGAAAAACATTTGATGTTGGTCAAAAAGTTTTGCTTTATAATTCTCGACTCCATTTATTTCCTAGAAAGCTAAGATCAAGATGGAGCAGTCCATTTGTTGTGAAACATGTATATCTTTATGGGGCCTTTGATATTGAGAATCCAAAGAATGATAATGTTTTCAAGGTCAATAGACATCATTTGAAAGCTTACTTTGATAATTTTCCTAGTGAAAACAAATCCATTGATTTGAATGATCCTATATATAAAGGTTGATTATTTTGTTTTTCTCATTTTTTATGTTTCTTTTTGGTATGACTTTTGTTTTGCTAGTCTTTCTCCAACCCCGGTCAAATCGCGGATAACGGTACTTCGTGACTCTTAAGTCGGTTCTTTCAGTTTTCCATGATAATTGATATCTCCGTATATATTTGTTCAATTCCTTGTTCCTTCTCTTTTCTTTACATCTCTTCTTCACTTCTCTTTAAAAACAAAAAAAAAAAAATGGACACCACTCTTGAAAAACTGAAAATGTATTTTCCTGCTTTGCCTCAGAATGTGATTACAAAAATTTATCGTGCTAGGTGTGAAAGATTGAGGTTGTTAATGAACCATGGAATTCCTGAAGATATTTGCTGGATAATTGAAGCAAAGATCCGATTATCAGGTGAGTCTTCTAGCTCTTTTATTTCATACATGCCTAAGACAGGTAAAAGCACTTTCGTAAAGAAACGTCGTGCAAAACGACTAAAAGTCTGTCATCGATGTGCGATATGGACTTGTAATATAAAATGTCGTTCTTTAGGAATGATATCTATAAACCGTGGAGATAAAATACAATTCATTAAGGATGGCTTGAGTGAGTCTTTAGATAATCTTCTATTAACTCTTGAGACGCATCCTAGTGGAGATGTGCATCATACAATTCATGATTTATGGCGTCATATTCACAAAGAACATGATCGACTTAGTCTTGGGAATTTGACTAAAAAAGACCCTGTTTACCAGTTTTTAAGAAAAGTCGATGGGAAGCCTATCCTCGACCCATAGAGGGCGTTTAAGCCGTTCTTGGACGTAAAACCAAGGGAAAGTTGTGAGCCACAATCACAACTGCTTGTACATACATATTTTTTTTATAATAATAATAATAATAAACAAAAAAGAAAGAGAGAGAGAGTGAGACTTCAGCTAGCCTACATATAGGTGGTATGCTTTGCATTTTTAATTTCTCATCTATAAAATCTTCTCTTCCTTCCCATCATTTCTACTCAAACCATTCATTCACTTTGTAGGCTATAACTGCACATTGGAAGAGATCTTTCATATTTCCTCTTGGGCCTAACTGCACATTCACCATAAACCTATAGGTTTGTTAAATGTTATGGTTTTTATGATAATTTGTTGTCTTTTCTTGATCAAGCTGTGGAACAAGAATTTCTAACATTTTCAGCATGACAAATCATAATCCCTCCATGAGTCAACTCAATTGGTCAAACATGAAACGCCGTAAAAAGCTTAAATTGGATTTGAGCCTTAGTTTGTGAAAAATTATGTCTTTTGGTTTTATGAATACCATAATATTTATGTTTTGTTGTTTCTTATATTTGTTTTAGTGTGTTTTAGGTGATATCATCTACACTTTATCTTTTTGCTTAGAACATTGAGGACAATATCTTATTTTGATTGGGGGGAGAGGCTAGTAGTTGATATTAAAAAAAAATGTTATTAAGTAACTCTATTTTCTATTATTTAAACCATTTGCAAAACTATTGTTACTAGGATGACAAAGTAAGAACATAATAACCATTAACATTTAACAAACCTATAAGTTTACACTATACTTATTCTTACGCCATTAGTGTAACCTTCTCACCTTGACATAACTAACTTAGCTAGACATAATGAAAGAAAGAAAAATAAATAAACAAAATAAGAACATAAAAGTTAACTAAGTAAAGGAAAGGAAATGAAAGACATAAACTTAATATTAATGAAAGCAAAGCATAAACATTACAAAAAATACAAAGAGAGAAAGGAAGAGCATGATCTTGATCTGGACACCAAGATGCCTAAATGCATGGCAAATGCCTCCTTTTATAGGCCAAAACTGGGAACTATTGATTTGATGACTAATTGATAAGTGGGTGGCTAACTTTTGACTTGGTGACAATCCTTATCTTCTCTTGTCTGCCCAAAACGTCATTGATAACGTTAAAATTGGAGCCAGTTGAAAACATAAAAGTTGTAGGCAATTGTCTCAGCTTTCTTGTGAAAAACTTTCAACTCATGTTGACTTCTAGAACTCCAGATATGGCCAAAATACCAAACAGTGCTCGGGCTGGAAGACAGATTCGGGCTTCTTTGTTGTTGCTATAATTTGGACTTGATAATGACCTTTTTAGATCTTGGACTTCATATGAAAGTTGTAGGCATATGTCTTACCTTTCCATATATATAAATTGGACCTAATTCTGAGATCTTTAGCTCCAGATATGACCCAATTACCAAATAGTGTTCCGGTTTGGATTGCACCGACATCTCTTTTCTAAGTTTGACCATCTCTTTGCCCTTGCAATTTAAGTTCTTAAAGTCATTAATCAATCCTTTCATTTATGTGATAGGCCTGCATTTAAAATGAACATTTACCATAAATTAAAGGTAACTTATATTATTAGATATATTATTATAAAACATGCTTTAGTTAAGGAGTTATTGATACTTTAAGTGCAAAATGATGATATAAAACCATGATAAAAATGCACTTTTAAGTACTAATCACACCCCTCAACCAGCTTATTACTAGTCCCTAGTAATCAAAGCGTTAAAACAATTTGCAATTTTCACAAAGCAAGGTATTCATCATTTAACTTCCATTAATCTATCGAGATAAACATACTCTCATTAAATTTATATATCTACTAAATACCTCTTAACAAGATATTAATAAACCTTTCTTTTGTGCTCAATGTATCAACACATAATTATGGGGCTTTTCTTAGAAGAAAACAAAATTTTTCTTCTAATATTTAAGGTTAACTTCCTTGGGTTGGGATTCTTATTTTTGTCTTTTTTTTTCTTCTTATTTTTTAAAATCTATATACATATAATTTAAAAATATCATGCATCTTTAACTCATGTAACGAGCTTTCAACTAATGACTCCCAGACCAGTTGGTCTTAAGGCATTAGGTGTTCAAACACCCCTACGAGCTTAGTAACTCGGGTCGCAGATACTGATATGTAGATAGTGCAATGTTTGATTCCCTTAAGCTTTTCTCCGCAACCCATGTAACAAGCGTTGGGCCAATAGCTCCCAAGTCAGTTGACTTTAGGGTATTAGGTGTTAAAACACTCATTCGGGCTTAATTGCTTAGGTTCGGGAGGCTACGAAACCAAACTTATCTACATTTTTATTATCATTATTTTTTTTCTTTTTTTTTCATGTTTTTTTTAATTATATACAATCCCTTTCCCTTAGTTGTTACCTTTAACAAAAGAACATAAATAATGTAAGAATCCAATATGCAACCCACAATCATATGTTAAACTATGTGTATGTAAATTAAGGTTTAAGAATACATGTTAAATAAGTATATGAGCAGAATTAAGTGATAACAATGCGAGAGTTTGTAAACATGAATATTTCAAGAAGTATTATAATAGACCTTGTTAAGAATGGTTACTAAGATGCGTCTCAAGAGTCACTTTAACAAAAGAGCTCATTTACTCTGCCATCCTAGTAACAACAATTATGCACATGTTTTATGAAATGAAAAACAATTTTTTTTTATCAACTACTACCCTCTCCCCCCAACCAAAACGAGACATTATCCTCAATGTTCTAAGGTAGAAAGATAGAGTATAGAAGATATCACCTGAAATAACAAACACTGACAAAACCTAAAACACACTGAAATAAAAATAAGAAATAACAAAACACAATAATAAAACCAAAAGACACAAAAAGTCTCAAATGAAGGCTCAAATCCAATCTAAGCTTTTTACGACTTCCCGTAGATGACCAATTTATGCGACTCATGGAAGGATCAATCACAGGAATGAAAGATTGTAGTTGGTCAATCAATTGTTCAACAGTAGTAGCAGAGATTATGATTTGTCATGCAGAAGATGTTAGAAATTCCTGTTCCACAGCATGATCAAGAAAAGACAACAACTTATCATAATAACCATTAACATTTAACAAACCTATGGGTTTATGGTGAATGTGCAATTGAGCCCAAGAGGAAATATGAAAGATCTCTTCCAATGTGCCTAGACCACCTGATAAAGCAATGAAGGCATCAGCATGATTAAACATTGCATTCATTCGAGGGGACATTGTGCAGACCTGAAGTTCCTCTCCAATTGTTTTTCCAATGATGTCTCCTTGTGCTAAAACTTCGGGGACGACCCCCAAAACTTGACTTCCTCCTAAAAATGCAGCTATTGACACACCTCCCATTAACCCAAGACTGCCTCCCCCATACACTAAATGAATCTTTCTCTCAGCTAGCACTTGACCAAGATGATTTGCTGATTCTAAAAACTCCTTTTCTTTCCTAGGACTAGATCCACCAAAAACACAAATATTTCTTATTTGATGACTTGAGGAACTTGCCATTTCTACACACTTCTGTATTTGTTGAATGTATGGGTTGAGTAGAAATGAAAGGAAGGAAGAGAGGGTTTTATAGATGAGAAATTAGAAAGACAATCATAACACCTATATGTAGGCCAGCTGAAGTCTCACACTCTCTCTCTCTCTTTTTATTTGTTTATTTACTTTTGAAAAAGCATGTGTATGTACAGGTAGTTGTGATTGTGGCTCACATCTTCCCTCGGTTTTATGTCCAAGAACGGCTTAAACACCCTCTATGTGTCGGGGATAGGCTTCCCACCAGTTTTCTTAAAAACTGGCAAACAGGGTCTTTTTTAGTCAGATTCCCAAGACTAAGTCCATCATGTTTTTTATGAAATAGTGGCCATAAATCATGAATTGCACGATGCACATCTCCACTAGGATGCGTCTCAAGAGTCAATAGAAGATTATCTAAAAACTCCTTACTCAGGCCATCCTTAATGAATTGTATTTTATCTTCACGGTTTATAGATACCATTCCTAAAGAACGACATTGTGTATTACAAGTCCATCTAGCACATCGATGACAGACTTTCAGTCGTTTTGCACGACGCTTCTTCGCAAAAGTGCTTTTACCTATTCCAGGCATGTGTGAAATGAAGGAGTTAGAGGACTCACCTGATAATCGGACCTTTGCTTCAATCAACCAACGAATATCTTCAGGAATTCCATGATTCATTAATAATCTCAATCTTGCACATCTAGCACGGTATATTTTTGTAATCGCATTCTGAGGCAGAGCGGGAAAATACTTTTTCAATTTTTCAAGATTAGTGTCCATTTTCAAATGAGAATTGGAAGAGAGATTCAAAGAATTGCACAAATATATACACAGATATCAGTTATTGTGGGAAACTGAAAGAACCGACTTAAGTCACGGAGTACCGTTGTCCGCCATTTGACCGGGGTGAGAGAAACTTGCAAAAATCACTCAAAAAGAAATAAAAATAAAATAAAATAAAATCAATCTTTATATACAGGACAACCCAATTCAATAGAATCATGTTCAACTAAAAAATTATCAAAGTAAACTTTCAGACGATGTCCATTTACCTTGAAAACATTGCCATTCTTTGGATTCTCGATGTCATAGGCCCCATATGGATACACATGTTTCACAATAAAAGGACCGCTCCATCTTGATCTTAATTTTCCAGGAAATAAATGCAGTCAAGAATTATAAAGCAAGACTTTTTGACCAACATTGAATGTTTTTCTTAGTATTTTCTTGTTATGAAACTCTTTAATTCTTACTTTATGAATTCTTGAATTTTCATATGCATCATTTCTTATTTCCTCAAGCTCATTTATTTGTAATTTTCATAGTTGACTAGCATCATCCAGATTTGAATTGAAAGTTTTAATAGCCCAATAAGCTTTATGTTCAAGTTCCATAGGCAAGTGACAAGGTTTTTCGTAGACTAGTTTATAAGGTGACATACCTAATGATGTTTTATAAGCAGTTTGATAAGCCCAAAGTGCATCATTAAGTCTTAAAGACCAGTCTTTCCTATTAGGGTTCACTGTTTTCTCCAAAATATGTTTGATCTCCCTATTAGCAAGCTCTACTTGTCCACTTGTTTGAGGGTGATAAGGGGTGGCAACTTTATGTGTGATTCCATATTTCTTCATTAAAGACTCAAATGGCTTGTTGCAGAAATGTGTTCCACCATCACTTATTATGGCTCGAGGGACTCCAAATCGACTCAAAATGTTTTCTTTCAAAAACTTTATCACTGTTTTGTGATCATTGTTTCGACTTGGAATTGCCTCTATCCATTTTGAAACATAATCTACTGCGACTAATATGTATAAGAAACCAAATGATAGAGGGAATGGACCCATGAAATCTATACCCCAACAATCAAAGATCTCAATGACAATAATAGGATTTAAAGGCATCATGTGACGTTTTGAAATAAATCCCAACTTTTGACAATTTTCACAAGACTTGCAGAATGCATGTGAGTTTTTAAACATGGTGGGCCAGTAAAATCCACTTTGTAAGATTTTTGCAGTTGTCTTTCTTGACGAGAAATGGCCCCCACATGCCTTAGAATGACAAAATTTAATTACACTACTTACCTCATTGTCAGGAATGCATTTTCGAAATATTTGATCAGGACAGAAAAGAACGAACTTCCCTCACGCAAAAAGAGAGAGAGATCTGGAGAGAGAGAAAGATTAGAAATCAAACTGTCGGAGCTAGATCTACTCCGTCCACCGTTGGATCATCCTCATTTCTTACTATGTTGTTCATAACAGCCTTCTTGAAACATTGACCGAATGGATCTTCATTCCAATCAACGAGGTGGGAGATATTGATCTCGTAATATTTCTACTGTTCTGCATTTTTAGTTGCAGCAGAGTGAATTGGGTTTTGTTGAAGCTTGATCTTCTTTGTTCGCCGTTGGATCGTCACCATTTTTTAGTATGTTGTTCATCAGAATATACTCTATAGCTTGACCGCACGGATCATCATTCCAATCAATAAGCTCGAAGATACTGGCCTCGTAATTCTGTAATTCTCTTCTCCCTTCATGAACAAATCTGAATCTTGTTGTTTCTGAGATTACATTGTTGTTGTTTCTGAGCTTAGGTTACGTCTTAGACTCAGTTTCTCTTCTTTGAATTTGGTATCTCTAGTATTTGTATGCTGCCATAATGTCCTTATGTTCTGCTGTGGATTCTGTTCCAATGGTTACCTCTAACAATGAACAACACAATGAAGTCAAGTCTGGACATATATTAAGATTAGAGCTACAAGATATGTTGAACAGCCATGGGATGAGGATTTCTCAGTTTACTAATGTTAATCAAGCTGATTCTGAAGCTAGCATAGAGAAGAAACACTCTAATTCCCAAGCTTCTAATGTTGTTTCAGAAATGAATCATGTGTTGGGTTCTAAAGTTGATGAGTTGAAGGTAGGGTCTCAGCAACAAGACCAGCAAAATCATCGCCCCAAATTGAATTTTTTAAATGCTTTGAAGGGTTCTGATGTTGATAACAATGAGGGTACCAAGAACCTTGGTATTTCTCTAGTTCGTAATCTGCATTTTGCTCCCCCTGCTATGACTGATGGTCGTGTGACAGTAGCTCCTCCACTTGATGTGTTTGAGGATGGCTGCGAACTTTGGAAATCCACCCTAGTTGGTCATTTTGTGGGTCAGAAATTACCATATCCCGTTGTTAATTCTATTGCCAAAAGAATCTGGGGCTCCTACGGTCTATCAGAAGTTTTATCTTCGGATAATGGTTTCTTCCTATTCACTTTTGATTCTGTTGATCATGCCACTAATGTGCTGGAAAGAGCCCCATGGCACATGGCAAGCAGACCTTTGGTGCTTAAACGTTGGCAACCGAACATGCAATTTTTGAAAGGTGATTTGGTCAAAGTTCCGGTATGGGTTAGGCTGTATAATGTTCCTCTTGAGTATTGGACTATTAAGGGGTTGAGTTGTGTAGCGAGTGCTATTGGGGTTCCTCTTCATGCTGATCAGACTACATTGTTGCGTCAAAGGCTTAGCTACGCAAGAGTTTGTGTTGAGATTGATGCTACGAAGATGCTGGTTAAGGAATACGACCTTCGCTGTCCCAATGGATTATTCATAACAATTTCAGCTGATTACGAATGGATACCATCAAAGTGCAATAATTGTAATGTCTTTGGACACACGACAGCGATATGTGCTACTAATAACGGTGCAAATCTTACAATGGAGGCAGAGGGTAAGAGGAAACTAGGAGCTGCGAACTCTAAATCTGCGGATAAACAGCAGAATCAGTTTCAATGGCAGGTAGTTGCTAAACGAAATAAGGGTTCTGTGAGTGGTGAGAATGGCACTTTGGCATCTAAAGTGCGTAACTGTAATGAGAATGGTTGTTCGACATCTGGTACAAATATTTCTGATTGTAATATCAATGAGAAGGCTGCATCAGATGTGAGCAATGCTGATTGTTATGAAGATGAAAATCCTACATCTCCTCTTGTTTTGAAGAGTTCACAAGGAGACATGAAGCAGGAGCAGGGGGGTACAAGTACTGCTTCAGATCAAAGTTTAGCCATCTCCAATACATCTGATTGTGTGACGGTGAACCAGGTTCTTTTCGTTAATAGTCATGAGCTGAATGTAGATATTGACGCAATGGGAGGTGATACAGATGGGGAACGAACTGATAAGGAGTTGACGTCACCAATCCTGCCAAGCCCACAAACTCTGAATTCCACCGAAAGGGAAACTATTAATCAGTTGGCTATTAAGGCTAGAGACTCTCTAGAGAAAAAGAAAAAGGGTTCGAAAAACTCTTCAAAGAAGAATAAGAAATCTGTCTCCTCGCCTCGGGGCACGTCGAGGTAATCTTTGTGTTGCTGTTTGTACTCCTCTCTATTTTCTTATGATTATTGGATGTTGGAATGTAAGAGGTTTGAATGATCCCATAAAGCATTCAGCATTGCGTCAGCTCATCCATCAAGAGAGGATGACTCTTTTCGGTTTGGTTGAAACTCGGGTTAGAGACGAGAATAAATATAATGTTTCTCAACTTCTTCTGCGTAATTGGTCCTTCTTGTATAATTATGATTTCTCTTGTCGTGGTCGTATTTGGGTTTGTTGGAATGCTGATGTGGTGAAGGTTGATGTCCTCGGCATGTCAGACCAGGCTATTCATGTTTCTGTCACTATATTAGCTACCAATATCTGTTTCAATGCTTCAATTATATACGGAGACAATAACGGTTCCTTACGTGAGGCATTATGGTCTGATATAGTGAGTCGTAGTGATGGATGGGAGTCCAGCCCATGGATTCTTATGGGCGACTTTAATGCTATCCGCTACCAATCAGACAGGTTAGGAGGGTCTACTTCGTGGGCTGGTCATATGGACAGATTGGAAACATGTATTCAAGAAGCGAAAGTGGATGATCTTCGATATTCAGGCCTGCATTATACTTGGTCGAACCAATGTCCTGAGAATCTGATTATGCGGAAACTAGATAGAGTGCTTGTCAATGAGAAATGGAATCTGAACTTCCCCTTTTCAGAAGCGAGATTTTTGCCATCGGGTATGTCAGACCATTCTCCTATGGTGGTAAAGGTTACTGGTGATTATCAGAATATAAAGAAACCATTCAGATTCTTTGATATGTGGATGGACCATGACGAGTTCATGCCCTTGGTGAGGAAAGTATGGGAACACAATTCAGGGGGTTGTCCAATGTATCAGCTGTGTTGCAAGCTAAGAAAACTAAAACGGGAATTGAAACTTTTCAATATGACTCACTTCTCCAACATTTCAGATAGAGTCCAAGATGCGAAAGATGAAATGGATAAGGCTCAACAGGCTCTCCATACAGCACATGGGAGTCCAACTTTGTGCATGCGAGAAAGGGATGCTGTACGTAACTACGCTTCTATCGTAAAGGCCGAAGAGAGTTTTTTCAAACAAAAGTCAAGGATACAGTGGCTTAGCTTGGGGGATCAGAATACTGGCTACTTTCACAAATCAGTAAATGGAAGACAGCATAGAAATAAACTTCTTTCACTTACAAAGGAGGATGGAGAGGTTGTCGAAGGACATGAGGCAGTTAAATCAGAAGTCATTGCGTACTTCCAGCGTGTGTTAAGAGTGGAACAGATGCCTAGGGTTCTGAATGAGGAAGAGATGGAATCGGCAATTAACTTGAAACTGTCTTCAACGCAACAACATGTATTAGCACAAGATGTAACAAGGGAGGAGATTAAGCATGCTATGTTTAGTTTGAAGAACAACAAAGCCCCTGGTCCGGATGGATTTAACGCAGGTTTCTTCAAAAGAATGTGGCACATAGTTGGGGAGGATGTAATCAATGCTGTTAGCTCCTTCTTTCAGACTCGGAGAATGCTTAAAGAAATGAATGCTACATCAATTTCCCTTATTCCTAAAGTTGCCAATCCTACGAGGTTGACAGATTTTCGTCCTATATCTTGCTGCAATACCGTGTACAAATGCATCGCTAAGATTCTAGCTGGGAGAATCACAGCTGTTTTGCCATCCTTAGTAGGTCCGTATCAGACTGCTTTTATCTCTGGACGGAGAATCAGCGACAACATTCTTTTGTCTCAGGAACTAATGAAAGGCTATCATAAATCTACGGGACCTGCCCGTTGTGCTATGAAAGTAGATCTGATGAAGGCTTATGACTCGGTTCGGTGGGATTTCGTTGACGCTATGTTAAGAAAAATGGGATTCCCTAGAACAGTCATTGATTGGATTATGGTTTGTGTTACATCATGTCAATTCTCTATCAACGTCAATGGTGAGCTTGCAGGTTATTTTCAAGGGGGGAGAGGGCTTCGACAAGGGGATCCACTTTCTCCATATTTGTTTGTCCTATGTATGGAAATCCTTTCGGGGCTATTCTGCAAGATGAGTGCCAACCAAAACTTCAAGTTCCACTGGAGATGCAAGAAGGACAACATTTCTCATCTTTGTTTTGCTGACGACTTGATGATTTTTAGCAAAGGAGATGTAAACTCAATTCGTATGATCAAAACTGTGCTCACAAAGTTTCAAGATCTATCAGGTCTGTATCCAAATCCAAATAAAAGTGACATCTTCTTAAGCGGTGTGTTAAATGCTGAGAGGGAAGAGATTATTCATGTTCTTGGGTTTGCAGAGGGGGAGCTCCCTATGAAATATTTGGGAGTGCCTCTTATCTCGTCCAGACTAAAGGCTGTTTATTGTAAGGGTCTCGTGGATCGAATCACCTCTAAAGTTCGACATTGGACTTGTAGAACACTCTCGTATGCAGGACGAGTACAACTGATTAATTCAGTTTTATTTTCCATCCAGGTCTATTGGGCATCTCTCTTCCTCTTACCTGGGCAAGTCATAAAAAGTGTGGAGCAAATTATGAGATCCTTTCTTTGGTCAGGTTCAGATATGAGAACTACTGGGGCTAAAGTGGCTTGGGATCAGGTATGTCTTCCAAAAAAGGAGGGGGGGCTAGGAATAAAGAGGATAACAGAATGGAACAAGATTGCTTTGTTGAAACACATTTGGAACCTGTGCAATGACTCAGATGGCTCAATCTGGTCTACTTGGATTAGATGTAATCTGTTGCGAGGTAGGAATTTCTGGACAATCAAGACGCCACAGAATTGCTCTTGGGCATGGAGAAAGATTCTAAAGCTCAGATCCTTAGCATGGCCGAAGATGAAGTACATCATAGGGGATGGCAGGACAACTTCTCTATGGTTTGACAATTGGCATCCTCACAGCCCGCTCGCAGATTCTTACGGCGACAGATTCATCTATGATTCAGGTATGGAAAAGAACGCGAAGGTGAATATGCTGATTCATAACTCAGAATGGAAAATTCCTACCACTCACGCTATTGGATGGCACCCCATTGTAGAAGCTATTCCTTCCAATTCTAATCCTATGATAGGGCAAAATGATGAGATTGTTTGGCTGGATTCACCAAATCACAGATTCTCGATCAAAATAGCTTGGGAACAACTAAGATTTCATCATACGATGGTCGAATGGCATGACATTGTGTGGTTCAAGAATGCTGTTCCAAGACATTCGTTTCTTCTATGGGTGGCTGTCCAACAGAAACTCACAACTCAAGATAGACTTCATCGATTTGGTATACATGGTCCCAATAGATGCTCACTCTGTCTCCGCAACTACGAAGATCACAACCACTTGTTCTTTGAATGCTCCTATACTAAAGCGATCTGGTGGGATGTTTGTGACAGATGCAACATTCCAAGAATGACAAAAGGATGGGATGAATGGATTCGATGGGCCACTATCACTTGGCATGGCAAAAGTTTTGTCAATTTTTCTCGTAAACTCAGTTTTGCAGCTACAGTGTATCATATCTGGCAAGAAAGGAATGCAAGGACCTTTGCTGGAATATCTAGAACTCAGAATTTGGTCTTTCATCAAATTGAATGTATCATCCGTGATAAGCTTGATTTGATGAGGAACTTTCTACCAACAGATGAAAATAAAAGAATCCAACGAGCTTGGAGGGTTAATAACATAGATTCTTCATTTGATATTTAGCTGGTTGTATTGGTTTCCCTAACGAATCAAGTTAGGTCTTGAGTTTTCAGTTCGGTGGCTAGCATGTAGCCATCTGTTGTTTTACGTTTCTGTTGTCATTGTAAATCTGGGGTATGCCCCTTATAATCTTTGTATCGTTTTCCTTTAATATATACGTCAACTTACCAAAAAAAAAAAAAATATTTGATCAGGACAATATTTGAATAAATAAGGATCATCCCAATAAAAATTCTTCACTTCATTCAAGAACTTTCTTTTATCTTGGGTACTCCAATGAGCTGACAATTGTCCTGAAGCAAGAAAATTGATAATATTAGCAAACCAAGGCATTATGGAGACAGAAAGTAAAGATTCATCGGGAAAGTAGTCATTAATTGGTGTGATGTTAGTTTTCGAATCTGTTGTCAATCTTGACGATTGATCTGCGACAACATTTCCCTGCCTTTCTTATCTTTGATTGTGATATCAAATTCTTGAAGTAATAAAATCCACCGCACCAATCTAGCCTTAGAATTTTTCTTAGAAAGAAGATATTTCAATGTTGCATGATCACTAAAAACAACAACA
Source organism: Populus pruinosa (assembly GCA_026413675.1). Classification (NCBI taxonomy): domain Eukaryota; kingdom Viridiplantae; phylum Streptophyta; class Magnoliopsida; order Malpighiales; family Salicaceae; genus Populus; species Populus pruinosa. The sequence continues at coordinate 8,968,716 of CM048598.1, forward strand.
GGTGAGCCAACAAGATAAGATCTGAATTTTTCACATGCAAATACTACTGGAAGTAATTCTTTTTCAGTGGTGTTATAATTCATTTGAGCACTATTTAAAGTTTTACTTGCATAGTAAATTTCATAAGGTTTCTTATCTTTTCTTTGTCCCAAAACAGCACCTACGACATCATCACTAGCATCACACATTATTTCAAAAGGTAATGACTAATCAGGAGGTTGAATGACAGGAGCAGAAGTAAGCAAGTTTTTAAGTTTAACAAAGGCTTTTTCACATTGTTCAGTCCATTCAAAAACATTTTCCTTTGTTAGAAGGTTACACAATGGCTTAGATATAACACTAAAATCTTTGATGAACCTTTTATAAAAACCAGCATGTCTTAAGAATGATCTAACATCTTTAACAGATTTTGGTGTTGGCAAGTTGGCAATTAATTCAATTTTAGATTTGTCAACCTCAATTCCTTTTAATGAAACAATGTGACCAAGTACAATGTCATTTGTTACCATAAAATGACATTTTTCCCAATTCAGCACAAGATTCTTCTCTTCACACCTGGTCAAAACCTTTCCTAAGTTAGTCAAACAATCATCAAATGAATCGCCAAAAACAGAAAAATCATTCATGAAAATCTCAAGAAAATGTTCAACCATATCACTAAATATACTAAGCATATATCTTTGAAATGTGGCTGGTGCATTACATCATCCAAAAGGCATCCTTCGATATGCAAAAGTGATGCGGATCAGCCTAACACCAAGCATAATCATGCCAACAACCCATTGGAGGTGCCAATTGGGCCAATCACAAGAGCTAGGGCTAAGAAGCTTAAAGAAGCATTGAATGGGCTTGTTCAAAATATATGGAACAAAATGGACCTAGAGAGGCTTGGAACATTTAAGGAGCATTTGCCTTTAATTCATTTAGTTCAGGTCCAAGAAGAGCCCATTTCATATGGAACAAGGGGTTGATGTGTCCGGCCTAATACCAGCCTTGTTAGGCTTGTCTTTTCTAATACTACAAGGATAAAGAGTCAGCAATTTATTCTCCTAACTAAGTAAGGAAGTTGGCCAAATCTTATTCCTAAAGAGGGGAGGACTATTTAATGCTTTTCCTCACTTAGGAAGGAAAGTAATTAAATCAGTAACAAAGGAGGAAATTTGTTTTCTTATTTGTCCAAGTTCAACAAGGAATTCCAAGCTAATCAAGGACATCAAAGGGGGCAGCAACACAAATTTTCCAAATCAGATTTTTCCAATTTTGTTTAGGACTTCTTAAGGGTGACAAATCTGATTCTAGCTTATTTAGGATGGTATTTTCGGATTTTTAGTATTTTTAGTATTTTCTTCTTAGTTTTTGGGTTATTATTACTTATTTGGGTCAATTGTAAGTGGGCTACATATAAGTCCACCTAAGGGAGGTCCATTAGGGTTTCTTTAAGTTCAAATTCAGTATAAATAAAGGCATAACCCAAACATGTAAAGGTTATGCAATTTTCAGATTAATAAAACTTCTTTGCTGCACTTATTGTGTGTTGGTGGGATAATCTCCCTTCCTTGGTTCTCTAAAGAACTGAAAACGACTTATCGAAGAACAACTGTCTTCGTGGCGTCATCCTTATACTTCTCGTTCGCGAATCAATATTCGTTGGGTGGGGGTTTCTGTTTTCAATAGTGCTGGTGCCTAGGTACAAGTTATCTTTGTGTCACACTCCTATCAAACCTGATTTACTTGGCTTTCCGGGAATTGGCATCTTTGTGTGTGGGTTGCGTGACCATGTGATCACGAGGTTCGCATCATTTGGTATCAGAGCTTGGCTCCATTAATCAGGTTATATCCTCCTGAAATTTTCGTTTCTTGTTAATTCCGCAAAAAAAAATTCCTTAGTATCCAATTTCTTCTTCTCCTTGAATTTGCGGCATATAAAAAGAAAAAACAAATTGTTATTTCATTCTGTTATTGTTCAAAATATATCAGTAACATAAAAAAAACAGAGAGAAAAGAGAAAAGAAAAGAAAAATTGTTCAAAAAGACATTTATTAGATTCTGCCGCAGAAAACTAAACAAGGGACAATTGGATCAAATCAACTCGGAATTAGCTCAAATTTGATATTCGAATTAATGGGGTCCTAATCGCATCACATATAAACTTTGGGGTCAATTGGATATCATTTGCTTTGGGTTTCAAATTCGAGTCTATTCAGGTCTGATTCATAACGTTTTTACGTCAGTATATCAAACGTTGTCATAAATTGCTCAAACCTTATATTCTGTCTATTTGGGTTGAGATCTCACTATATCTGAAATTTTAACTCAATTGAACATTATTTACTTTAGGTTCCAGATTCGGACTTAACTCGTCGTAAACGAGTCTGTCTTGCGTCACCGTTTCAAAATTTGCTTGCTTTTTGTTGATTTCGTTTTGTTGCAGCTTATTTTCATCATATACAACATATTTGGGTGTTGTTTAATGATTTTGCATATTTTTTGTTTCTGTTTTTATTCGCGTCTTCAGTTTCGTTCATATTTCGGATAGACTCGCTTGCTACTCACGAGACTATCATCGCAGTTTCGTTTTGCTTGTTTTCTAGTTTTTTCATTGCTTCTCGAGTCATATATATATTTGGATAGCGCTGCCAAGTTGTTTCTATTTGGTGTTGGTTTCAGTTTCGCAAGAACTGCAAGAAGGTGAGACGAGAGGTGTGAGCGTGTGAGGATATTAAGAGTGTTTGAGCGAAACACGAGTGACGTGAGGATAAATTTTCTTTTACCACTAACAACTTTTTGCACGTACTATCATGTCAGATCAAAACAATACACCGCCCCATCCCGAGGGAGAACTTACATTTCAAATGCAAGCCATGACACAAATGATGGAGAGGATGAATTTTGTGATGGGAAATGTGTGTGACAGACTTGATAGGGTGGAGAAACGTGGTAACGAGGCTGGTACGAGCACCCAAAATGTGAAGCTTGGGGTGGAACCGAAAGCAAACAATAGCAGTAGGGCCAACAGGCCAAGGTGGGCTGATTGTGAGGATTTTGAGGAGGCCGTTGGTGATATCGGTGATGGTGTTTTTGATGATGAGGCCATAGACTACCGGGAAGGTTTTCGGCAGCCTAGAAACCGAAGGGATTATGGGAATAGAACTAGGGGCCAATTCGGCCAAAGGGAAAATTTCCGTAGTGTTGGGGGACATGCTGATTTAGATGGTGATTTGGATGCTATCAAACTGAAAATACCTTCTTTTCAAGGTAAAAACGATCCCGAGGCATATTTGGAGTGGGAAAAAAAAGGTGGATTGGATTTTTGATTGCCATAACTATTCGGAGGCGAAGAAAGTGAAATTGCTAGTCATCGAATTCATGGATTATGCGCTGATTTGGTGGGATCAGAATGTTACTAGTAGAAGACGGAGTGGAGAGAGGCTGGTAGCGTCGTGGGAGGAGATGAAAGTGTTGATGAGAAGGCGATTTGTGCCTAACCACTATTATAGAGATTTGTATCTGAAATTGCAGGGTTTGAATCAGGGTTCTAGGTCCGTGGATGAGTATTTCAAGGAAATGGAGATTGCCATGATTCGGGCCAACGTGATTGAGGATCGGGAAGCTACTATGGCTAGGTTTCTAAATGGACTGAATAGGGACATTGCAAATGTTGTAGAATTACAACACTGTGTGGAATTGGAAGACATGGTCCATATGGTAATGAAGGTAGAGAGACAAATAAAGAGAAGGGGCAGTACACGTTTTCCGACCAATTCGGCTTCATCTTCCTCAACATGGAGGCTGAATTTGAAAAGAGAGGGGGCTGTCCAACTAAAGCCTTATGCAAAGGCTGAACCACCTAAGGCCAAAAAGGATACTTATACGGATGGGAAAGGTAAATCTGAATCTCAACCTACTCGTGATAGAGATATTAAATGCTTTAAATGTTTAGGGAAGGGGCACATTGCATCTCAATGTCCAAACCGAAGAGTTATGCTTATAAGAGATAATGGGGATGTTGAATCTGAAAGTGAGAAATCTGAAAGTGAAGAGATACCACCTTTGATGGATTGTAGCGATGAGGAGATTGCATACCCTGTTGAGGGGGAGGCTTTGGTTATAAGACGTGCGCTAAACATGCAAATCAAAGAAGATGATGTAGATCAGCAACGGGAAAATATATTTCACACTCGATGTCACATCCAAAACAAAGTATGTAGCATGATAATTGATGGAGGTAGTTGTGCTAATGTTGCTAGTGATACACTTGTGAAGAAATTGAATCTGAGTTGTATTAAGCATCCTAGGCCTTATAGATTGCAATGGTTGAATGAATGTGGTGAAGTGAGGGTTACTAAGCAGGTTTTGATTGCGTTTGCTATTGGGAAGTATTCTGATGAGATTTTATGTGATGTCGTCCCGATGCATGCTAGTCACTTACTTTTGGGGCGTCCATGGCAGTTTGATCGGAAAGCGATTCATGATGGGTTTAGAAATAGGTTCACTATTGTAAAGGATGGTAAAAGCATCACTCTTGTACCTCTTTCTCTGAAACAAGTGTATGATGATCAAATCAAATTAAAAAAGGAATGTGAGGATGAGAAGAGTGAAAATTCACGTGAGGACAATGGTGAGAGAAAACCATCAGATTCGGCTAAACCTAGATCATTAATTAAACCGGTTGAGAGTGGAGGTAAAAATCAAGGAGTGAAGAAAGTAAGCTTGTGTGATGATAATAGTGTGGAAAAATTAAAGAAACAACCTAATTTTTATGCAAAAGGATCTCAAATCAGATCTGCATTTTTTACTAATAAGCCAATGATCTTACTTGTGTATAAGGAGGCTTATTTTAACACTAACGATCTTGATTCTGCTATTCCTAGTGTCGCTGTTTCTTTGATGCAGGAGTTTGATGATGTATTCCCTGAAGACATCCCTAATGGATTACCACCATTAAGGGGGATTGAACATCAAATTGATCTTGTGCCCGGAGCTTCAATTCCTAACCGTCCAGCCTATAGAAGCAACCCCGAGGAGACGAAGGAGCTTCAAAGGCAAGTAGATGAATTGATGATGAAGGGGTACATTCGTGAGAGTATGAGTCCTTGTGCTGTGCCAGTGCTACTTGTGCCTAAAAAGGATGGAACATGGAGGATGTGTGTTGATTGTCGTGCTGTCAATAACATAACGGTAAAGTATCGACATCCTATTCCTAGGCTTGATGACATGCTAGATGAGTTACATGGATCATGTATTTTCTCTAAGATTGACTTAAAAAGTGGGTACCATCAAATTAGGATGAAAGAGGGTGATGAGTGGAAAACTGCATTTAAGACTAAGCATGGTTTATATGAATGGTTAGTCATGCCGTTTGGACTTACAAATGCGCCTAGCACGTTTATGCGTTTAATGAATCATGTCTTGCGTGCATTTATAGGTAAGTTTGTTGTTGTGTATTTTGATGACATTTTGATCTATAGCAAGAACTTAAATGAGCATCTTGATCATTTGCGTAATGTACTTAGTGTGTTGCGTAGTGATCGATTATATGCTAATCTTAAGAAGTGTACCTTTTGCATGGAAAAAATTGTGTTTCTTGGCTATGTCGTTACTACACAGGGTATCGAGATGGATGGGGAGAAAGTTAAAGCCATCCGAGATTGGCCTACACCAAAATCGGTAAGTGAGGTAAGGAGTTTTCATGGACTTGCTAGTTTTTATAGAAGGTTTGTGAAGGATTTTAGTACTATTGCTACACCTTTAACTGAAATTGTGAAAAAGTCTGTTGGATTCAAATGGAATGATGCACAAGATGAGGCTTTTAAATTGTTGAAGGATAAGCTTTGTTCGGCACCTGTTTTAGCTTTGCCAGACTTTACAAGAGCTTTTGAAGTAGAATGTGATGCGTCAGGTATCGGTATAGGAGCTGTGTTAATGCAGGATAGGAGGCCCATTGCATATTTCAGCGAAAAACTTAATGGGGCAGCCTTGAATTACCCTACATATGACAAGGAACTCTATGCCTTGGTAAGAACTTTAGAGACGTGGCAACATTACCTGTGGCCCAAGGAGTTTGTCATACATTCTGATCATGAATCATTGAAGCACTTGAAAGGGCAAGGTAAATTGAGTAGGAGACATGCCAAATGGGTTGAATTTATTGAAACATTTCCGTATGTGATCAAGTATAAGCAAGGGAAAGAAAACATTGTGGCTGATGCACTTTCACGCAGGTATGTTCTTTTATCTACTTTGGATGCTAGATTTCTAGGATTTGAACACATAAAAGAATTGTACAAGGATGATAGTGATTTTGCTAATGTTTACAATGCTTGCGAAACTTCAGCTTTTGGAAAGTTTTATAGACTTGATGGATATTTGTTTAAAGAGAGTCGTTTGTGTGTTCCATTAAGTTCTATGCGTGAATTGCTTGTACGTGAAGCACATGGAGGCGAGTTGATGGGGCATTTTGGTGTTGTTAAGACTTTGGATGTGTTGCATGAACATTTTTATTGGCCTAAAATAAAAAAAGATGTGCAACGCATATGTGATAAATGCATAACTTGTAGGAAAGCAAAGTCTAGGACTCAACCGCATGGCTTGTATACCCCTTTGCCTGTACCGAAAGAACCTTGGGTAGACATTTCAATGGACTTTGTCTTGGGTTTACCTAGGTCAAAACGGGGCAGGGATTCCATCTTTGTAGTTGTTGATAGGTTTTCAAAGATGGCACATTTCATTCCATGTCATAAAACTGACGATGCAACTAACATTGCTGATTTGTTCTTTAGGGAGATAGTACGACTTCACGGGGTCCCTAAGAGCATTGTTTCTGATAGAGATGTTAAGTTCCTTAGCTATTTTTGGAAGGTGTTATGGGGAAAAATGGGTACTAAACTGTTGTTTTCAACTACTTGTCACCCCCAAACAGATGGACAAACCGAAGTAGTTAATAGGACCTTAACACAACTTTTGCGTGTTGTCATTCAAAAGAACTTAAAGAATTGGAAGATTGTTTGCCATTTATAGAGTTTGCATATAATCGTAGTGTGCACTCTACTACTGAATTTTCACCATTTGAAATTGTGTATGGATTTAACCCTTTAACTCCAATGGATTTGATTCCTTTGCCTATTGATGAAAGGGTTAGTTTGGATGGTAATCGTAAAGCACAGGTGGTGAAAACTCTTCATGAGAGTGTGCGGCAACAGATTGAAAAGAGGAATCACGTGTATGCGACCAAAGCCAATAAGGGGTGCAAACATGTTGTCTTTCAGCCTGGCGATTGGGTTTGGGTGCATATGTGCAAGGAGAGATTTCCGGCCCAGAGGAAGTCAAAGCTACAACCACGAGGAGATGGGCCGTTTCAGATCCTTGAGAGGATCAATGACAACGCTTATAAAGTTGATTTGCCAGGTGAGTATAGTGTTAGTGCTACCTTTAATGTTTCTGATCTTACTCTGTTTGATGTAGGTGATGATTCGAGGTCGAATCCTTTTGAAGAGAGAGGGGATGATGCGGATCAGCCTAACACCAAGTATAATCATGCCAACAACCCATTGGAGGTGCCAATGGGCCAATCACAAGAGCTAGGGCTAAGAAGCTTAAAGAAGCATTGAATGGGCTTGTTCAAAATATATGGAACAAAATGGACCTAGAGAGGCTTGGAACATTTAAGGAGCATGAAGGACAGCCTTTAATTCATTTAGTTCAGGTCCAAGAAGAGCCCATTTCATGTGGAACAAGGGGTTGATGTGTCCGGCCCAATACCAGCCTTGTTAGGCTTGTCTTTTCTAATACTACAAGGATAAAGAGTCAGCAATTTATTCTCCTAACTAAGTAAGGAAGTTGGCCAAATCTTATTCCTAAAGAGGGGAGGACTATTTAATGCTTTTCCTCACTTAGGAAGGAAAGTAATTAAATCAGCAACAAAGGAGGAAATTTGTTTTCTTATTTGTCCAAGTTAAACAAGGAATTCCAAGCTAATCAAGGACATCAAAGGGGGCAGCAACACAAATTTTCCAAATCAGATTTTTCCAATTTTGTTTAGGACTTCTTAAGGGTGACAAATCTGATTCTAGCTTATTTAGGATGGTATTTTCGGATTTTTAGTATTTTTAGTATTTTCTTCTTAGTTTTTGGGTTATTATTACTTATTTGGGTCAATTGTAAGTGGGCTACATATAAGTCCACCTAAGGGAGGTCCATTAGGGTTTCTTTAAGTTCAAATTCAGTATAAATAAAGGCATAACCCAAACATGTAAAGGTTATGCAATTTTCAGATTAATAAAACTTCTTTGCTGCACTTATTGTGTGTTGGTGCGATAATCTCCCTTCCTTGGTTCTCTAAAGAACTGAAAATGACTTATCGAAGAACAACTGTCTTCGTGGCGTCATCCTTATACTTCTCGTTCGCGAATCAATATTCGTTGGGTGGGGGTTTCTGTTTTCAATAGTGCTGGTGCCTAGGTACAAGTTATCTTTGTGTCACACTCCTATCAAACCTGATTTACTTGGCTTTCCGGGAATTGGCATCTTTGTGTGTGGGTTGCGTGACCATGTGATCACGAGGTTCGCATCAAAAAGTACTAAATGGACATGTGAAAGTAGTCTTTTCTCGATCTTCCAATGCAATTTCAATTTGGTTGTAACCCGAATAGCTATCTAGGAAACAATAAAATTCATGACCTACAACTCTTTCTAGGATTTGATCCATGAAAGGTAAAGGAAAATGATCTTTTCTAGTCATTGAATTAATTTTCCTATAGTCAATGCACATGCGCCAACCAGTAACAGTTCTAGTGGGAATTAACTCATTGTTCTTATTTGTTATCACAGTGACTCCAGACTTCTTGGGTACAACTTGGGTAGGACTTACCCATTTGCTGTCAGAAATAGGATAAATGATTTCATTATCTAGAAGCTTAATGACTTCATTTTTCACTATTTCCCTCATATTAGGATTTAGCCTTCGTTGCATTTCTCTAGAGGGTTTAGCATTTTCCTCTAAATAAATTCTATGTGTACAAATCAAAGGACTCAGTCCTTTCATATCAGCTATGGTCCATCCTAATGCATTTTTTGTATATTTTCAGAGTTTGTAATAACTTACCTTCTTGATGTGCATTAAGTTTGGAAGAGATTATTACTGGAAAAGTTTCATTTTCTCCCAAAAATGAGTATTTGAGATTGGATGGCAAGGGCTTCAAATCAGGTTTTGGTGGTTGAACATTTGAAGGTATGGACTTAATTGATCGTGGTGGCAATTCCTCAATTTGTGGCCTCCACTTACTTGTCTTTGATTCTTCGTGAAAATAAATCATTTGCAAATTATCAGATTCATCAATCTCAATTTCACTGGAAGTGGTTGGAAATTGATCATGAATTAATTTTTCAATAAAGTCCACTTCCTGTAAATCATTATCATCTCTAGGTTGCTTGCAAATGTTGAAAATATTTATCTCCAATGTCATGTTTCCAAATGATAGGTTCATCAGTCCATTTCTACAATTAATCAATGCATTAGAGGTTGCAAGAAATGGACGTCCTAAAATAACAGGAAATGAATTACATGCTTCAACAGGTTCTGTGTCCAAGACAATAAAATCCACAGGATAGATGAATTTATCGACTTGTACTAACACATCTTCAATTATTCCTCTAGGCACTTTTACAGATCTATCGGCAAGTAAAAGAGTTATAGAAGTTGGCTTTAACTCACCAAGATTGAGACTTTGAAAAACTGAATATGGAAGTAAATTTACACTAGCTCCAAGATCAAGTAAGGCTCTTTTAATTTTATGCTCTCCAATAAAGCCAGAAATTGTAGGACAACCAGGGTCTTTATATTTCAAAGCATTATTGTTTTGAAGAATAACACTTACTTGTTCAGCTAGAAAGGCTTTCTCTTTGACATTCAGTTTCCTTTTCATAGTGCATAGATCTTTCAAAAATTTAGCATAGGAAGTAACTTGTTTAATAGCATCCAGCAAAGGTATATTGATCCTTACCTGTTTTAAAGTTTCAAAGATTTCAGAGTTGTGATTAACTTTCCTTTGTTTAGTCATGGCATGAGGAAATGGAAGTGCTGGCGGTGAATCAGTCGTTTCTTTACAATTTTCAGATTCATCCCCTTCCTTACCCTCAGAGATTGACTCATCATCTTTCTCATAAGGTTCAAGAGAGGGTTTTTCAATAACCTTACCACTGCGCAGAGTAGTGACTGATTTGACTTGATCCATGTGTTGGCTTCTTGAACTACTTGCATTTGCATTGTATTGCCCCTTAAGATTTTGTTGTGGTTGAGATGGAAACTTACCTTTCTCTTGGAAACTAAGAGCAGATGTTAATTTAGCAAGAGTATCTTTAAAATCTGTCATGTTTTGAGGAAGTTGAGTATTAATTATCTCTTGCTTTTCAATGAATGCATGCAATGTTTGCTCAAGATTTCTTCTAAACGGTGGACCATAAGGAGGTGCATATCCATGAGAATTTTGGAAATTGTGGTGTGCTTGAAATGGTGGTTGTGAAGTTTGTGCATTGTTGTTCTCACTCTTCCAACTAAAATTTGGGTGATTTCTCCAACCAGGGTTGTATATTTGGGAGTATGGGTTGTGGTTGGGCCTTTGGAAACTGTTTAAAGCATGGGCTTGTTCATGGAGACATTCCTTAAAAGAAGGCAAGGTTGGACATTCGTTGGTTGAGTGTTCATTTGTTTCACGTATTTGACACACAATGTTTTCAACAGATTTTAATTGACCACTCCTTTTCAATTCTAGTGCCTCGACTTTTCTAGCTAAAGATGCAAACTTGGCTTGAAGGTCATGATCTTCCCTAAGGTTGTACATACCTCCACTAGATGTATGAGGTTGAGTTTTACTCGGTGCCTCATAAGTACCCGCGGTGTCCCAATTTTGAGCATTTTCAGCTAACAAGTCTAAGTACTCCATTGCTTCATCACGGTCTTTATCTTCAAAAGTTCCATTGCACATCAATTCAACCATTTGCCTATCTTTAGGTGTTAACCCTTCATCCAATCTCCATGTTTCAAAACCATGATGAGGGCAAGTACTAAGTAAGTCTCGATACCTATCCCAACATTAGTAAAATGTTTCTCCTGGTTTTTGAGTGAAGGTGGTGATTTGTCTCTTGAAAGAGTTTGTTCTATGAGATGGGAAAAACTTCTTTAAAAACTGTTTTTGCATTTCATCCCAAGCACAAATGAATCCTGGTCTTAAATGTTATAGCCATGTTTTAACTTTATCTTTTAATGAAAAAGGAAAAAGCTTTAATCTGATGGTATTCATGCTACAATTTAAATTATTATATGTGTTGCAGACCTCCTCAAATTCCCTTAAATGCAAGTATGGATTTTCCAATTCTAAACCATGAAAAGAAGGTAAAAGTTGAATAATACCTGGTTTAAAATTAAAATGAGATGTATCGGGAGGAAAAATTATGCATGATGGTGCACTTGTTCTTGTGGGATTCATGTGGTCTCTAAGTGTTCTAGCACGGTTATTCTCATTATTCTCATTATGAAGTGATTGATTATCTTCTTCGGCCATATTTTCTGAAAATGATGAGGATATCCTACAAAGTCTACCACTTGATGTACATGACCACACTCTTATGCACGTGTAGGAATAAAATAAAAGAAAAAAAACAAAAGAAGAAGAAACAAGAGAAAAGAAACAAAGTTATATACAAGAAAAGTGAAAAGGGAAAATAAAATAAATATTATAATTTATACAAAACTTACCTCCCCGGCAACGGCGCCAAACACTTGACACGACAAAAAGATTGATGTCTTCTCCCAAGTGTAGGAGTGTCGAAGTAATAAATAACCCGGCAAGACCGGGGTCGAACCACAAGGAGGTTAATTGTATAAATTATAAACAACAATTATAAAACAACAATAACAACAATAACAATAATAATAATAATAATAATAATAATAATAATAATATTAGTAGTAGTATTAGTAGTAGTAGTAATAATAATAATAATAAATAAAGAGAAGAAGAAGAAGATGATAATGATGAGAACTTTGAGATGAAATATTAATATAACAATTAAACAATGATAATAACAAATGTCAAGGTTAGAGATTCCACTAATGGTATGTCAAACAAGTATAGTATAAACTCTTATTATTCAATTGGAAACCACATATAAAGGAGGTTCCAATCAGATTATAGATTGTTAACATGATTACATTAGTCATCTTATTCGATTAATGCTAATACTTGTAAATGTCATCAAGCATTCATGATTATAACTTATGTTAACAATAAATCAAGTTCCTTTCATAGCTTAGGTGTCGGTTATACCATACATTATGGGCTATGAAAGTGCCAAGCATTTGTTGTACCAAGTGTTATACAACATAAATCAAGATTAGTTATTGAACAAGCAAAGTATTAAAGAGTGAACAAGATAACAACTATAAAACATGTTAGTATCAAACATTAAAGTCCATATTAAGTTTACATTATACTTATTCTTACACCATTAGTGTAACCTTTTCACCTTGACATAATTAACTTAGCTAGACATAATGAAAGAAACAAAATATAGATAAACAAAATAAGAACATAAAAGTTAACTAAGTAAAGGAAAGGAAATGAAAGGCATAAACTTAATATTAATGAAAGCAAAGCATAAACATTACAAAAAATACAAAGAGAGAAAGGAAGAGCATGATTTTGATCTGGACACCAAGATGCCTAAATGCATGGCAAATGCCTCCTTTTATAGGCCAAAATTGGGAACTATTGATTTGATGACTAATTGATAAGTGGGTGGCCAACTTTTGACTTGGTGACAATCCTTATCTTCTCTTGTCTGCCCAAAATGTCATTGATAACGTCACAATTGGAGCCACTTGAAAACATGAAAGTTGTAGGAAATTGTCTCAGCTTTTTTGTGTAAACAATTCACCTTATTTGGACTTCTAGAACTCCAGATATGGCTAAAATACCGAACAGTGCTCGGGCTGGAAGACAAATTCGGGCTTCTTTGTTGTTGCTATAATTTGGACTTGATAATGGCCTTTTTAGATCTTGGGCTCCATATGAAAGTTGTAGGCCTATATCTTACCTTTCCATCCATATAAAATGGACCTAAATCTGAGATCTTTAGCTCTAGATATAACCTAATTACCGAATAGTGTTCCAGTTTGGATTGTACCGACATCTCTTTTCTAAGTTTGACCATCTCTTTGCCCTTGCAATTTAAGTTCTTGAAGTCATCAATCAATCCTTTCATTTATGTGATAGGCCTGCATTTAAAATGAACATTTACCATAAATTAAAGGTATCTTATATTATTAGATATATTATTATAAAACATGCTTTAATTAAGGAGCTATTGATACTTCAAGTGCAAAATGATGATATAAAACCATGATAAAAATGCACTTTTAAGTACTAATCACTAACTGTCTGTGGATATGACCTCAATCTTACCGAGTTAATTGCTACATCGCACACTCATGCACTTGCGAGTTAAAACAAGCTGATCATAAAAAACGGTTAAGCAAATGCCTTGCTTTGTGGCATTTACAAATTATTTTTCTATTTTAATTCTTCGATTACTAGGAGCTAGTAAGAAGCTGGTTGGGGGGTGTGATTAATAACTTAAAAGTGCATTCTCATTAAGGATTTATGTCATCATATTGCACCTAAAGTATCATTAAATTCCTTAACAAAAGCATGTTTTATATTAGCAAGTCTAAAAATATAATATATCTTTAATTCATGGTAAATGTCCATCCTAAATACAGGTTTATCAAATAAATAAAAGGATTGATTGATAAGTTTAAGGATTGAAATTGAAAGGATAAAGAGAAGGCCAAACTTAGCAAAGTGTTGCTCGTGCATTCCAAACTCGAACACCGTTTGATAATTGGATCATATCTGGAGCTGTAGATATCAGATTTAGGTCCATTTTATATGGATGGAAAAGTAAGACATAGACCTATAACTTTCATATGGACTTAAAGACTTAGTTCTATCATTTTCAAGTTCAAATCTTAGCAATAATAAAGACGTCAGAAGTTGTCTTGTAGCTCAAAAACTAATCGGTTTTTGGCTCATATCTTGAGTTGTAGAAGTCCAAATGAGCTCTGGTTTTTTTTGTTGGAAAGCTGAGACAATTGCTCACAACTTCCATAATACAGTTGGCTATAATTCGGATGTTAGCAATGACATTTTGGCCAGCTAACAATATCAATAATCAGCCCACAATATCAAAAAAAACAACAGCCATTAATGTCAAAAACCAGCCACCAAATCAATGGATGCCCACCAATTATTCAATCAGTTAATAGTTCTGAAACTTAGCCTATAAAAGGAGGCATTTTCCATGTATTTAGTCATATTAATTTTCAAATCAAAGTTATCTTCTTGCTTTCTCTCTACATCTTTGTAATGTTCAAGTTTTCTTTTATGGTATAGTAATCTGTTGTTTATGCTCTTTCATTTCCTTTCCTATACTTAGTTAGCTTATATTATGTTTATGTTCTTATGTTATTTATTTATGTTTTTCTGCTTCTTAATGTTTAGCTAAGTTAATTATGTCAAGGTGAAAAGGTTTCTCTAATGGTGTTAGAATAAGTATAATATAAACTCAACATGGGCTTTAAATGTTTATATCCAAGAAAGATTGTTATTAATATGTTTTATCTTTTTATCTTACTAATTCTTAATACCTTTCTTATTAAATGGTTAATTTAGATTTGTGTTGTATAATATTTGGTACATCAAATGCTTAATCCTTCATAGTCTTCGGCCGACATCGTTATTATGATAGGAACTTGAGTTGTTGTTAACATAAACTAGCAACATGATTGCTTGATGATATTTATAAGTATGGTGTTACTTAGATAAGATAATTAATATGATCATGTTAGTAATTTATAATGAGCTAATAATAAGAAATCATCCGATTGAAATCTCCTTTGTATGTGGTTTCTAGTTGAGTAATAAAAAGAGTTTATATTATATTTATTTGAAATACCATTAGTAAATCCTATAACCTTGACATATGTTTTGTTATTGTTTAATCCTTATATCAATTTCACATCCCAAAACTTTCTTGAACTCTTTTTCTGTTATTATTCTCTTTAAATCTTTTTCTTTATTTGTAATTTATATAATTCACCTCCCTATGGTTCGACCCCGGTCTTGTCGGGTTATTTTACTTTGACACTCCTGCATTAGGGATAACACATCAACTCTTTGATCGTGTCATCTATGACAAGAATAGGATTTAAAGGCATCATGTGACATTTTGAAATAGATCCTAACTTTTAACAATTTTCACAAGTCTTACAGAATGCGTATAAGTCTTTGAACATGGTGGGCCAGTAAAATCCACTTTGTAAGATTTTTGTAGTTATCTTTCTTGATGAGAAATGACCCCCACATGCTTCAAAATGATAAAATTTAATGACACTACTTACCTCATTGTCAGGAATGCATCTTTGAAATATTTGATCAGGACAATATTTGAATAAATAAGGGTTATCCCAAAAAAAGTTCTTCACTCCATTCAAGAACCTTCTTTTGTCTTGGGTACTCCAATTAGTTGGCAAATATCCTAAAATAAGAAAATTAACAATATTAGCAAACCAAGGTATTGTGGAGACAGAAAATAAGGATTCATCAGGAAAGTAGTCATCGATTGGTGTGATTTCAGATCTCGAATCTATTGTCAATCTTGACAAATGATCTGCGACAATGGTTTTGGTGTCTTTCTTGTCTTTGATTGTGATATCAAATTCTTGAAGTAACAAAATCCATCGTACAAGTCTAGCCTTAGAATCCTTTTTTGAAAGAAAATATTTCAAAGCTGCATGATGACTAAAAACAATAACAGGTGAGCCGACAAGATAAGACCTAAATTTTTCACATGAAAATACTACTGCAAGTAATTCTTTTTTAGTGGTGGTGTAATTCATTTGAGAACTATTAAAAGTTTTACTTGCATAGTAAATCACATTAGGTTTCTTATCTTTTCTTTGTCCCAAAATAGCACCCATAACATAATCACTGGCATCACACATTATTTCAAAAGGTAATGACTAATCAGGAGGTTGAATGACAGGAGCAGAAGTAAGCAAGTTTTTAAGTTTAACAAAGGCTTTTTCACATTGTTCAGTCCATTCAAAAACATTTTCCTTTGTTAGAAGGTTACACAATAGCTTAGATATAACACTAAAATCTTTGATGAACCTTTTATAAAAACCAGCATGTCCTAAGAATGATATAACATCTTTAACAAATTTTGGTGTTGGCAAGTTGACAATTAATTCAATTTTAGATTTGTCAACCTCAATTCCTTTTAATGAAACAATGTGACCAAGTACAATGTCATTTGTTACCATAAAATGACATTTTTCCCAATTTAGCACAAGATTCTTCTCTTCACACCTGCTCAAAACCTTTTTTATGTTAGTCAAATAATCATCAAATGAATCGCCAAAAACAAAAAAATCATCCATAAAAAATTCAAGAAGACGTTCAACCATATCACTGAATATGCTAAGCATGCATCTTTGAGACGTGGCTGGTGCATTACTGATTAGTACTTAAAAGTGCATTTTTATCATGGTTTTATATCATCATTTTGCACTTGAAGTATCAATAACTCCTTAACTAAAGCATGTTTTATAATAATATATCTAATAATATAAGATACCTTTAATTTGTGGTAAATGTTCATTTTAAATGCAAGCCTATCACATAAATGAAAGGATTGATTGATGACTTTAAGAACTTAAATTGCAAGGATAAAGAGATGGCCAAACTTAGAAAAGAGATGTCGGTGCAATCCAAACCGGAACACTGTTCGGTAATTGGGTCATATCTGGAGCTATAGATCTCAGATTTAGATCCAATTTATATGGATGGAAAGGTAAGACATAGGCTTACAACTTTCATATGGAGTCCAAGATCTAAAAAGGCCATTTTCAAGTGCAAATTATAGCGACAACAAAGAAGCCTGAATCTGTCTTCCAGCCGGAGCACTGTTCGGTATTTTGGCCATATCGGGAGTTCTAGAAGTCCTAATAAGCTGAATGTTTTACATAAGAAAGCTGAGACAATTGTCTACAACTTTCATATTTTCGACTGGCTCGAATTGTGACGTTATTAATGACGTTTTGGGCAGACAAGAGAAGATAAGTATTGTCACCAAGTCAAGAGTTGGCCACCCACTTATCAATTAGTCATCAAATCAATAGTTCCCAATCTTGGCCTATAAAAGGAGATATTTGCCATGCATTTAGGCATCTTTTATTTTTTGTAATGTTTATACTTTGCTTTCATTAATATCAAGTTTATGCCTTTCATTTCCTTTCTTTTACTTAGTTAACTTTTATGTTCTTATTTTGTTTATTTATTTTTCTTTATTTCTTTATGTCTAGCTAAGTTAGTTATGTCAAGGTGAAAAGGTTACACTAATGGTGTAAGAATAAGTATAATGTAAACTTAATATGGACTATAATGTTTGATACTAACATGTTTTATATTTGTTATCTTGTCCACTCTTTCATACTTTGCTTGTTAAATGACTAATCTTGATTTATGTTGTATAACACTTGGTACAACAAATGCTTGGCACTTTCATAGTTCATATTGTATGGTATAACCGACACCTAAGCTATGAAAGGAACTTGATTTGTTGTTAACATAAGTTATAATCATGAATGCTTGATGAGATTTACAAGTATTAGCATTAATCGAATAAGATGACTGATGTAATCATGTTAACAATTTATAATCAGATTGGAACCTCATTTGGTGTGGTTTCCAATTATTTATACTATACTTGTTTGACATACCATTAGTGGAACCTCTAACCTTGGCATTTGTTCTTATCATTGTTTAATCTTTACATTAATATTCCATCTCGAAGTTCTCATCATCTTCTTCTTCTCCTTCTCCTTCTTTATTATTATTATTAATACTAATACTACTACTACTATTATTACTACTAGTATTATTATTATTATTGCTACTATTATTATTGTTGTTGTTATTGTTACTATTGTTGTTATTTATAGTTGTTGTTTATAATTTGTGCAATTAACCTTCTTGTGGTTCGACCCCGGTCTTGCCGGGTTATTTATTACTTCGACACTCCTGCACTTGGGAGAAGACATCAATCTTTTCGTCGTGTCAATTACATAATCCAAAAGGCATCCTTTGATATGTAAAAGTACCAAATGGACATGTGAAAATGTTCTCTTGATCTTCCAATGCAGTTTCAATTTGATTATAACTTGAATAGCCATCTAGGAAACAATAAAATTCATGACCTGCAACTCTTTTTAGGATTTGATACATGAAAGGTAAGGGGAAATGATCTTTTCTAGTCATTGAATTAAGTTTCCTATAGTCAAATGACATCCACCAACCAGTAACAGTCCTAGTTGGAATTAACTCATTTTTCTCATTTGTTATCACAGTGACTCTAGACTTCTTGGGTACAACTTGGGTAGGACTTACTCATTCAACTTTTACCTTCTTTTCATGGCTTAGAATTGGAAAATCCATACTTGCATTTAAGGGAATCTGAGGAGGTCTGAAACACATATAATAATTTAAATTATAGCATGAACACCATCAGATTAAAGCTTTTTGGGATGATAAATGCAAGTTGAATATTATATGTGTTGTAGAGCTCCTCAAATTTCCTTAAATGCAAGTATGGATTTTCCAATTCTAAGCCATGAAAAGAAGGTAAAAGTTGTATAATGTCTGACTTAAAATTAAAATGAGATGCATCAGGAGAAAGGTTATGCATGATGGTGCACTTGTTCTTCTAGGATTTATGTGGTCTCTAAGTGTTCTAGCATAGTTATTCTCATTATTCTTATTATGAAGTGATTGATTATCTTTTTCGGCCATATTTTCTGAAAATGATGAGGATACCCTACAAAGTCTACCACTTGATGTACATGACCACACTCTCATACACGTGTAGGAATAGAATAAAAGGAAGAAGAAAACAAAAAAAGAAGGAACAAGAAAAAAGAAACAAAGTTATACACAAGAAAAGTGAAAAGAGAAAATAAAATAAATATTATAATTTGTTCAAGAACTTACCTCTCCGCCAACAACGCCAAAAACTTGACATGACTAAAAGATTGATGTCTTCTCCCAAGTGTCGGAGTGTTGAAGTAATAAATAACCTGGTAAGATAGGGGTCGAACCACAGGGAGGTTAATTGTACAAATTATAAACAATAGTTATAAACAACAATTATATTAGTAGTAACAATAATAGTAGTAGTAGTAGTAGTAGTAAAGAAAAAGAAGGAGAAGAAGAAGAAAAAAATGAGAACTTTGAGATGGAATATTAATGTAAAGATTAAACAATGATAATAACAAATGTCAAGGTTAGAGGTTCCATTAATGGTATGTCAAACAAATATAGTATAAACTTTTATTATTCAATTGGAAACCACACATAAAGGAGGTTCCAATCAGATTATAGATTGTTAACATGATTACATTAGTTATCTTGTTCGATTAATGCTAATACTTGTAAATCTCGCCAAGCATTCATGATTATAACTTATGTTAACAATAAATCAAGTTCTTTTCATAGCTCAAGTGTGTCGGTTATACCATATAAAATGGGTTATGAAAGTGTCAAGTATTTGTTGTACCAAGTGTTATACAACATAAATCAATATTAGTTATTTAACAAGCAAAGTATTAAAGAGTGAACAAGATAACAAATATAAAACATGTTAGTATCAAACATTATAGTCCATATTAAGTTTATACTATACTTATTCTTACACCATTAGTGTAACCTTTTCATCTTGACATAATAAACTTAGTTAAACATAATGAAAGAAAGGAAAATAGATAAACAAAGTAAGAATATAAATAAAATAGTTAACTAAGTAAAGGAAAGGAAATGAAAGGCATAAACCTAATATTAATGAAAGCAAAGCATAAACATTACAAAAAATACAAATAGAGAAAGCAAGAGCATGATCTTCATCTGGAAACCAAGATGCTTAAATTCATGGAAAATGTCTTCTTTTATAGGCCAAAATTGGGAACTATTGATTTGATGACTAATTGATGAGTAGGTAGCCAACTCTTGACTAGGTGACAATCCTTATCTTTCTTTGTCTACCCAAAACATCATTGATAACGTCAAAATTGAAACCACTTGAAAAAATGAAAGTTGTAGGGAATTCTCTCATCTTTCTTGTTTAACACATTCAGATCATTTTGACTTCTAGAACTCCAGATATGGCCAAAAGACTAAACAATGCTTGTGCTGGAGGACAGATTTAGACTTCTTTGTTGTTCTCCAATTTGAACTTGAAAATGATATTTTCAGATCTTGGGCTCTATATGAAAGTTGTAGGCTTATGTCTTACCTTTCCATCCATATAAAGTGGACCTAAATTTGAGATCTATAGCTCTATATATGATGTAATTGCTGAATAGTGTTTCGGTTTGGACTGTTCCCACATCTCTTTTCTAAGTTTGGTCATCTCTTTGTCCTTTTAATTTCAGTTCTTAAATTCATCAATCAATCCTTTCATTTATGTGATAGGCCTGCATTTAAAATAAACATTTAACATAAATTAAAAGTATCTTATATTATTAGATATATTATTATAAAACATTCTTTAGTTAAGTAGTTATTGATACTTCAAATGCAAAATGATGATATAAAACCTTGATAAAAATACACTTTAAGTATCAATCATGATGTATTGGTGATTCTTTTAAGATATACTAGATAACTCAACCTAAGATCAACAATGGTAATATTATATCGGAAGATATTACAATGAAGTTTAAAAAAATGAAGATTGATTATTGCTTAAAAATAAATAAGTATTTTCATATTGAGTAAGACATTGAATCAAGCAATCTCTATACCAAAACTAAAGTTTGTGCATAAAAATTGAAGATTATAACATTACCTAAATGATTTCTAAAATTTCCTTGCAATAATAAAACATTCATGAAGAAAATAAGAAGATAAACATTAAGATTCATTCATATCTTAAAGAACTCACCTCAATCAGCATCATCCTTGATTTGGATCCAAGAAAAAGATTAGCTAACCATGATTATATACAATAACACTTTAATAAACATGAAATAACTTGAATCAACTAAAACAATAAGTTTTACAAACTAAAGAACTAAAATCTACAAAGAAGAACACAACATAATTTTAGTAAAAATTCGGACACAAATGTGATGCTAACTTTGGACAACAATTTAGACCCTTCTATAAGCCTCTTTTGGAGATGTCTATTGAGACATATTTATAGAAAATTCTGTCACCTTTCTAGATCATTAACGAACAACTCATTTGGACATCTAAGTCAATAGTTATTGGCAAAACACCAAAAGGTGTTATGAAAATCAAATCAGGCCAGCTTTGCAACCACTTTACTGCATGTTTTTCTTTCTCATTTATGAGTTGTCTCTTTCTTCTTTTTGACCTAAAATAATGTAACAATATCCCCTCCAACTTTTTATCCATGTGCTTGCCTTCTCATATCAATGGATCACTCAATATAAATCAATTTTTATTTGGTGTGTGGATAAGTAAGATCATGGATTATGCTTGACCTAATTTGAAGGCTGATTTGGGGCTGAATTTAAGCATCATATAAGGATACAAATGTACCTATTATTTGGGCTAAGATTGACATTAAAACCTTGAGTGTTTGATGGTTGAAGTAGATCATATGATAATCTTTTTTAGGATTGAAATACAATTGATTTTTTTGGAGAAACTTTGGAGCACTTATTTGAATCAAGATTTGCTTCAAACTTTAACTAAATTTCTCTTCAATTCTTTGTTCTGAATTCTGACATGAAATTTTCTGACATAATCCATTTAACCTCCAAAAACCTAACAAAACATTAAAAGAAACTTCATTACTAAAAAGCACATCAATTATTATAAGAACCCAAACAAAAGAAAAATAAATAAAAAAATTAGAACATAAATAACATAAAAGTTAACTAAGTAAATGAAAGGAAATGAAAGACATATGGTTATCTGAATAGTCTTCCCCAAATATTTTGTCTATCTGGAGAGAGAGAGATCTGGAGAGAGAGAAAGATTAGAAATCAAACTGTCGGAGCTAGATCTACTCCGTCCACCGTTGGATCATCCTCATTTCTTACTATGTTGTTCATAACAGCCTTCTTGAAACATTGACCGAATGGATCTTCATTCCAATCAACGAGGTGGGAGATATTGATCTCGTAATATTTCTACTGTTCTGCATTTTTAGTTGCAGCAGAGTGAATTGGGTTTTGTTGAAGCTTGATCTTCTTTGTTCGCCGTTGGATCGTCACCATTTTTTAGTATGTTGTTCATCAGAATATACTCTATAGCTTGACCGCACGGATCATCATTCCAATCAATAAGCTCGAAGATACTGGCCTCGTAATTCTGTAATTCTCTTCTCCCTTCATGAACAAATCTGAATCTTGTTGTTTCTGAGATTACATTGTTGTTGTTTCTGAGCTTAGGTTACGTCTTAGACTCAGTTTCTCTTCTTTGAATTTGGTATCTCTAGTATTTGTATGCTGCCATAATGTCCTTATGTTCTGCTGTGGATTCTGTTCCAATGGTTACCTCTAACAATGAACAACACAATGAAGTCAAGTCTGGACATATATTAAGATTAGAGCTACAAGATATGTTGAACAGCCATGGGATGAGGATTTCTCAGTTTACTAATGTTAATCAAGCTGATTCTGAAGCTAGCATAGAGAAGAAACACTCTAATTCCCAAGCTTCTAATGTTGTTTCAGAAATGAATCATGTGTTGGGTTCTAAAGTTGATGAGTTGAAGGTAGGGTCTCAGCAACAAGACCAGCAAAATCATCGCCCCAAATTGAATTTTTTAAATGCTTTGAAGGGTTCTGATGTTGATAACAATGAGGGTACCAAGAACCTTGGTATTTCTCTAGTTCGTAATCTGCATTTTGCTCCCCCTGCTATGACTGATGGTCGTGTGACAGTAGCTCCTCCACTTGATGTGTTTGAGGATGGCTGCGAACTTTGGAAATCCACCCTAGTTGGTCATTTTGTGGGTCAGAAATTACCATATCCCGTTGTTAATTCTATTGCCAAAAGAATCTGGGGCTCCTACGGTCTATCAGAAGTTTTATCTTCGGATAATGGTTTCTTCCTATTCACTTTTGATTCTGTTGATCATGCCACTAATGTGCTGGAAAGAGCCCCATGGCACATGGCAAGCAGACCTTTGGTGCTTAAACGTTGGCAACCGAACATGCAATTTTTGAAAGGTGATTTGGTCAAAGTTCCGGTATGGGTTAGGCTGTATAATGTTCCTCTTGAGTATTGGACTATTAAGGGGTTGAGTTGTGTAGCGAGTGCTATTGGGGTTCCTCTTCATGCTGATCAGACTACATTGTTGCGTCAAAGGCTTAGCTACGCAAGAGTTTGTGTTGAGATTGATGCTACGAAGATGCTGGTTAAGGAATACGACCTTCGCTGTCCCAATGGATTATTCATAACAATTTCAGCTGATTACGAATGGATACCATCAAAGTGCAATAATTGTAATGTCTTTGGACACACGACAGCGATATGTGCTACTAATAACGGTGCAAATCTTACAATGGAGGCAGAGGGTAAGAGGAAACTAGGAGCTGCGAACTCTAAATCTGCGGATAAACAGCAGAATCAGTTTCAATGGCAGGTAGTTGCTAAACGAAATAAGGGTTCTGTGAGTGGTGAGAATGGCACTTTGGCATCTAAAGTGCGTAACTGTAATGAGAATGGTTGTTCGACATCTGGTACAAATATTTCTGATTGTAATATCAATGAGAAGGCTGCTTCAGATGTGAGCAATGCTGATTGTTATGAAGATGAAAATCCTACATCTCCTCTTGTTTTGAAGAGTTCACAAGGAGACATGAAGCAGGAGCAGGGGGGTACAAGTACTGCTTCAGATCAAAGTTTAGCCATCTCCAATACATCTGATTGTGCGACGGTGAACCAGGTTCTTTTCGTTAATAGTCATGAGCTGAATGTAGATATTGACGCAATGGGAGGTGATACAGATGGGGAACGAACTGATAAGGAGTTGACGTCACCAATCCTGCCAAGCCCACAAACTCTGAATTCCACCGAAAGGGAAACTGTTAATCAGTTGGCTATTAAGGCTAGAGACTCTCTAGAGAAAAAGAAAAAGGGTTCGAAAAACTCTTCAAAGAAGAATAAGAAATCTGTCTCCTCGCCTCGGGGCACGTCGAGGTAATCTTTGTGTTGCTGTTTGTACTCCTCTCTATTTTCTTATGATTATTGGATGTTGGAATGTAAGAGGTTTGAATGATCCCATAAAGCATTCAGCATTGCGTCAGCTCATCCATCAAGAGAGGATGACTCTTTTCGGTTTGGTTGAAACTCGGGTTAGAGACGAGAATAAATATAATGTTTCTCAACTTCTTCTGCGTAATTGGTCCTTCTTGTATAATTATGATTTCTCTTGTCGTGGTCGTATTTGGGTTTGTTGGAATGCTGATGTGGTGAAGGTTGATGTCCTCGGAATGTCAGACCAGGCTATTCATGTTTCTGTCACTATATTAGCTACCAATATCTGTTTCAATGCTTCAATTATATACGGAGACAATAACGGTTCCTTACGTGAGGCATTATGGTCTGATATAGTGAGTCGTAGTGATGGATGGGAGTCCAGCCCATGGATTCTTATGGGCGACTTTAATGCTATCCGCTACCAATCAGACAGGTTAGGAGGGTCTACTTCGTGGGCTGGTCATATGGACAGATTGGAAACATGTATTCAAGAAGCGAAAGTGGATGATCTTCGATATTCAGGCCTGCATTATACTTGGTCGAACCAATGTCCTGAGAATCTGATTATGCGGAAACTAGATAGAGTGCTTGTCAATGAGAAATGGAATCTGAACTTCCCCTTTTCAGAAGCGAGATTTTTGCCATCGGGTATGTCAGACCATTCTCCTATGGTGGTAAAGGTTACTGGTGATTATCAGAATATAAAGAAACCATTCAGATTCTTTGATATGTGGATGGACCATGACGAGTTCATGCCCTTGGTGAGGAAAGTATGGGAACACAATTCAGGGGGTTGTCCAATGTATCAGCTGTGTTGCAAGCTAAGAAAACTAAAACGGGAATTGAAACTTTTCAATATGACTCACTTCTCCAACATTTCAGATAGAGTCCAAGATGCGAAAGATGAAATGGATAAGGCTCAACAGGCTCTCCATACAGCACATGGGAGTCCAACTTTGTGCATGCGAGAAAGGGATGCTGTACGTAACTACGCTTCTATCGTCAAGGCCGAAGAGAGTTTTTTCAAACAAAAGTCAAGGATACAGTGGCTTAGCTTGGGGGATCAGAATACTGGCTACTTTCACAAATCAGTAAATGGAAGACAGCATAGAAATAAACTTCTTTCACTTACAAAGGAGGATGGAGAGGTTGTCGAAGGACATGAGGCAGTTAAATCAGAAGTCATTGCGTACTTCCAGCGTGTGTTAAGAGTGGAACAGATGCCTAGGGTTCTGAATGAGGAAGAGATGGAATCGGCAATTAACTTGAAACTGTCTTCAACGCAACAACATGTATTAGCACAAGATGTAACAAGGGAGGAGATTAAGCATGCTATGTTTAGTTTGAAGAACAACAAAGCCCCTGGTCCGGATGGATTTAACGCAGGTTTCTTCAAAAGAATGTGGCACATAGTTGGGGAGGATGTAATCAATGCTGTTAGGTCCTTCTTTCAGACTCGGAGAATGCTTAAAGAAATGAATGCTACATCAATTTCCCTTATTCCTAAAGTTGCCAATCCTACGAGGTTGACAGATTTTCGTCCTATATCTTGCTGCAATACCGTGTACAAATGCATCGCTAAGATTCTAGCTGGGAGAATCACAGCTGTTTTGCCATCCTTAGTAGGTCCGTATCAGACTGCTTTTATCTCTGGACGGAGAATCAGCGACAACATTCTTTTGTCTCAGGAACTAATGAAAGGCTATCATAAATCTACGGGACCTGCCCGTTGTGCTATGAAAGTAGATCTGATGAAGGCTTATGACTCGGTTCGGTGGGATTTCGTTGACGCTATGTTAAGAAAAATGGGATTCCCTAGAACAGTCATTGATTGGATTATGGTTTGTGTTACATCATGTCAATTCTCTATCAACGTCAATGGTGAGCTTGCAGGTTATTTTCAAGGGGGGAGAGGGCTTCGACAAGGGGATCCACTTTCTCCATATTTGTTTGTCCTATGTATGGAAATCCTTTCGGGGCTATTCTGCAAGATGAGTGCCAACCAAAACTTCAAGTTCCACTGGAGATGCAAGAAGGACAACATTTCTCATCTTTGTTTTGCTGACGACTTGATGATTTTTAGCAAAGGAGATGTAAACTCAATTCGTATGATCAAAACTGTGCTCACAAAGTTTCAAGATCTATCAGGTCTGTATCCAAATCCAAATAAAAGTGACATCTTCTTAAGCGGTGTGTTAAATGCTGAGAGGGAAGAGATTATTCATGTTCTTGGGTTTGCAGAGGGGGAGCTCCCTATGAAATATTTGGGAGTGCCTCTTATCTCGTCCAGACTAAAGGCTGTTTATTGTAAGGGTCTCGTGGATCGAATCACCTCTAAAGTTCGACATTGGACTTGTAGAACACTCTCGTATGCAGGACGAGTACAACTGATTAATTCAGTTTTATTTTCCATCCAGGTCTATTGGGCATCTCTCTTCCTCTTATCTGGGCAAGTCATAAAAAGTGTGGAGCAAATTATGAGATCCTTTCTTTGGTCAGGTTCAGATATGAGAACTACTGGGGCTAAAGTGGCTTGGGATCAGGTATGTCTTCCAAAAAAGGAGGGGGGGCTAGGAATAAAGAGGATAACAGAATGGAACAAGATTGCTTTGTTGAAACACATTTGGAACCTGTGCAATGACTCAGATGGCTCAATCTGGTCTACTTGGATCAGATGTAATCTGTTGCGAGGTAGGAATTTCTGGACAATCAAGACGCCACAGAATTGCTCTTGGGCATGGAGAAAGATTCTAAAGCTCAGATCCTTAGCATGGCCGAAGATGAAGTACATCATAGGGGATGGCAGGACAACTTCTCTATGGTTTGACAATTGGCATCCTCACAGCCCGCTCGCAGATTCTTACGGCGACAGATTCATCTATGATTCAGGTATGGAAAAGAACGCGAAGGTGAATATGCTGATTCATAACTCAGAATGGAAAATTCCTACCACTCACGCTATTGGATGGCACCCCATTGTAGAAGCTATTCCTTCCAATTCTAATCCTATGATAGGGCAAAATGATGAGATTGTTTGGCTGGATTCACCAAATCACATATTCTCGATCAAAATAGCTTGGGAACAACTAAGATTTCATCATACGATGGTCGAATGGCATGACATTGTGTGGTTCAAGAATGCTGTTCCAAGACATTCGTTTCTTCTATGGGTGGCTGTCCAACAGAAACTCACAACTCAAGATAGACTTCATCGATTTGGTATACATGGTCCCAATAGATGCTCACTTTGTCTCCGCAACTACGAAGATCACAACCACTTGTTCTTTGAATGCTCCTATACTAAAGCGATCTGGTGGGATGTTTGTGACAGATGCAACATTCCAAGAATGACAAAAGGATGGGTTGAATGGATTCGATGGGCCACTATCACTTGGCATGGCAAAAGTTTTGTCAATTTTTCTCGTAAACTCAGTTTTGCAGCTACAGTGTATCATATCTGGCAAGAAAGGAATGCAAGGACCTTTGCTGGAATATCTAGAACTCAGAATTTGGTCTTTCATCAAATTGAATGTATCATCCGTGATAAGCTTGATTTGATGAGGAACGTTCTACCAACAGATGAAAATAAAAGAATCCAACGAGCATGGAGGGTTAATAACATAGATTCTTCATTTGATATTTAGCTGGTTGTATTGGTTTCCCTAACGAATCAAGTTAGGTCTTGAGTTTTCAGTTCGGTGGCTAGCATGTAGCCATCTGTTGTTTTACGTTTCTGTTCTCATTGTAAATCTGGGGTATGCCCCTTATAATCTTTGTATCGTTTTCCTTTAATATATACGTCAACTTACCAAAAAAAAAAAGAAATGAAAGACATAAATTTGATATTAATGAAAGTAAAGCATAAATATTATAAAAAATACAAAGAGAGAAAGCAAGAGCATGATCTTGATCTAGAAACCAAGATGCCTAAATGCATGGC
Organism: Populus pruinosa; assembly: GCA_026413675.1. Taxonomy (NCBI): domain Eukaryota; kingdom Viridiplantae; phylum Streptophyta; class Magnoliopsida; order Malpighiales; family Salicaceae; genus Populus; species Populus pruinosa. Next base: position 8,997,003 of record CM048598.1, read on the forward strand.
AAATGATTCCTTTTATAGGCCAAAATTGGGAACTATTGATTTAATGATTAATAGATGAGTGGGTGACCAACTCTTGACTTGGTGACAATCCTTATATTCTCTTGTCTTCCCAAAACGTCATTGATGATTAGTATTTAAAAGTGCATTTTTATCATGGTTTTATATCATCATTTTGCACTTGAAGTATCAATAACTCCTTAACTAAAATATGTTTTATAATAATGTATCTAATAATATAAGATACCTATAATTTGTGGTAAATATCTATTTTTAATGCAGGCTATCACATAAATGAAAGGATTGATTGATGACTTGAAGAACTTAAATTGCAAGGATAAAGAGATGGTCAAACTTGGAGAAGAGATGTCGGTGCAATCCAAACCGGAACACTATTCGGTAATTGGGTCATATCTGGAGCTACAGATCTCAAATTTAGGTCCAATTTATATAGATGGAAAGGTAAGACATAGGCCTACAACTTTCATATGGAGCCCAAGATCTAAAAAGGCCATTATCAAGTCCAAATTGTAGCAACAACAAAGAAGCCCGAATCTATCTTCCAGCCCGAGCACTGTTCGGTATTTTGACCATATCTGGAGTTCTAGAAGTCCAAATGAGCTGAATGTTTTACACAAGAAAGCTAAGATAATTGGCTACAACTTTTATGTTTACAACTGGCTCCAAGTTTGACGTTTTGAGCAGACAACAGAAGATAAGGATTGTCACCAAGTCAAAAGTTGGCCACCCACTTATCAATTAGTCATCAAATCAATAGTTCCCAATTTTGGCCTATAAAAGGAGGCATTTGCCATGCATTTAGGCATCTTGGTTTCCAGATCAAGATCATGCTCTTCCTTTCTCTCTTTGTATTTTTTGTAATATTTATGCTTTGCTCTCATTAATATCAAGTTTATGCCTTTCATTTCCTTTCCTTTACTTAGTTAACTTTTATGTTCTTATTTTGTTTATTTGTTTTCCTTTATTTCATTATGTCTAGCTAAGTTCATTATGTCAAGGTGAAAAGGTTACACTAATGGTGGAAGAATAAGTATAGTGTAAACTTAATATGGACCTTAATGTTTGATACTAACATGTTTTATATTTGTTATCTTGTTCACTCTTTAATACTTTGCTTGTTAAATGACTAATCTTGATTTATGTTGTATAACACTTGGTACAACAAATGCTTGGCACTTTCATAGCCCATAGTGTATGGTATAACCGACACCTGAGCTATGAAAGGAACTTGATTTGTTGTTAACATAAGTTATAATCATGAATGCTTGACGAGATTTACAAGTATTAGCATTAATTGAATAAGATGACTAATGTAATCATGTTAACAATATATAATCTGATTGGAACCTCCTTTGTGTGTGGTTTCCAATTCAATAATAAGAGTTTATACTATACTTGTTTGATATACCATTAGTGGAACCTCTAACCTTGACATTTGTTATTATTATTGTTTAATCCTTACATTAATTTTCCATCTCCAAGTTCTCATCATCTTCTTCTTCTTCTCTTTCTTTATTATTATTATTATTATTATTATTATTATTATTATTATTATTATTATTACTACTACTACTACTACTACTACTACTACTACTATTATTATAGTTGTTGTTGTTGTTGTTATTGTTGTTGTTATTATTGCTATTATTGTTGCTTATAATTGTTGTCTATAATTTATACAATTAACCTCCCTATGGTTCGACCCTGGTCTTGCCGGGTTATTTATTACTTCAACACTCCTAAACTTGGGAGAAGACATCAATCTTTTCGTCGTGTCAAGTTTTTGGCGCCGTTGCCGGGGAGGTAAGTTTTGTATAAATTATAATAGTTATTTTATTTTCTCCTTTCACTTTTCTTGTATATAACTTTGTTTCTTTTCTCTTGTTTCTTCTTCTTTTATTTTCTTCTTCCTTTTATTCTATTCCTACACGTGCATGAGAGTGTGGTCACGTACATCAAGTGGTAGACTTTTGTAGGATATTCTCATCATTTTCAGAAAATATGGTCGAAGAAGATAATCAATCACTTCAAAATGAGAATAATGAGAATAACCGTGCTAAAACACTTAGAGACCACATGAATCCCACAAGAACAAGTGCACCATCATGCATAGTTTTTCCTCCCGATGCATCTCATTTTAATTTTAAACTAGACATTATTCAACTTTTACCTTCTTTTCATGGCTTAGAATTGGAAAATCCATACTTGCATTTAAGGGAATTTGAGGAGGTGTGCAACACATATAATAACTTAAATTGTAGCATGAACACCATCAGATTAAAGCTTTTTCCTTTTTCATTAAAAGATAAAGCTAAAACATGGCTACAAAATTTGAGACCAGGATCCATTCGTGCTTGGGATGAAATGCAACAACAATTTTTAAAGAAGTTTTTCCCATCTCATAGAACAAACTCTTTTAAGAGACAAATCACCACTTTCACTCAAAAACCAGGAGAAACATTTTACAAATGTTGGGATAGGTATCGAGACTTGCTTAGTACTTGCCCTCATCATGGTTTTGAAACATGGAGATTGGTTTCACATTTCTATGAAGGGTTGACACCTAAAGATAGGCAAATGGTTGAATTGATGTGCAATGGAACTTTTGAAGATAAAGACCCTGATGAAGCAATGGAGTTTTTTTTTTTTTTGGTAAGTTGACGTATATATTAAAGGAAAACGATACAAAGATTATAAGGGGCATACCCCAGATTTACAATGAGAACAGAAACGTAAAACAACAGATGGCTACATGCTAGCCACCGAACTGAAAACTCAAGACCTAACTTGATTCGTTAGGGAAACCAATACAACCAGCTAAATATCAAATGAAGAATCTATGTTATTAACCCTCCATGCTCGTTGGATTCTTTTATTTTCATCTGTTGGTAGAACGTTCCTCATCAAATCAAGCTTATCACGGATGATACATTCAATTTGATGAAAGACCAAATTCTGAGTTCTAGATATTCCAGCAATGGAGTTCTTAGACTTGTTAGCTGAAAATGCTCAAAATTGGGACACCGCGGGTACTTATGAGGCACCGAGTAAAACTCAACCTCATACATCTAGTGGAGGTTTGTACAACCTTAGAGAAGATCATGACCTTCAAGCCAAGTTTGCATCTTTAGCTAGAAAAGTCGAGGCACTAGAATTGAAAAAGAGTGGTCAATTAAAATCTGTTGAAAACATTGTGTGTCAAATCTGTGAAATAAATGAACACTCAACCAACGATTGTCCAACCTTGCCTTCTTTTAAAGAATGTCTCCATGAACAAGCCCATGCTTTAAACAGTTTTCAAAGGGCCAACCACAACCCATACTCCCAAACATACAACCCTGGTTGGAGGAATCACCCAAATTTCAGTTGGAAGAGTGAGAACAACAATGCACAAACTTCACAACCACCGTTTCAAGCACACCATAATTTCCAAAATTCTCATGGATATGCACCTTCTTATGCTCCACCTTCTAGAAGAAATCTTGAGGAAACATTGCATGCATTTATTGAAAAGCAAGAGACAATTAATACTCAACTTGTTCAAAACATGATAGATTTTAAAGATACTCTTGCTAAATTAACATCTGCTCTTAGTTTCCAAGAGAAAGGTAAGTTTCCATCTCAACCGCAACAAAATCCCAAGGGGCAATACAATGCAAATGCAAGTAGTTCCGGAAGCCAACACATGGATCAAGTCAAATCAGTCACTACTCTGCGCAGCGGTAAGGTTATTGAAAAACCCTCTCTTGAACCTTATGAGAAAGATGATGAGTCAATCTCTGAGGGTAAGGAAGGGGTTGAATCTGAAAATTGCAAAGAAACGACTGATTCACCGCCAGCACTTCCATTTCCTCAAGCCATGACCAAACAAAGGAAAGTCAATCACAATTCTGAAATCTTTGAAACTTTCAAACAGGTAAGAATCAATATACCTTTGCTGGATGCTATTAAACAGGTTCCTTCCTATGCTAAATTTTTAAAAGATCTCTGCACTGTGAAAAGGAAACTGAATGTGAAAAAGAAAGCTTTTTTAGCCGAACAAGTAAGTGCTATTCTTCAAAACAATAATGCTTTGAAATATAAAGACCCTGGTTGTCCTACAATTTCCTGCTTTATTGGAGAGCATAAAATTGAAAGAGCCTTACTTGATCTTGGTGCTAGTGTGAATTTACTTCCATATTCAGTTTTTCAGAGTCTCAATCTAGGTGAGTTAAAACCAACTTCTATATCTCTTTTACTTGCCGATAGATCTATAAAAGTGCCTAGAGGAATAATTGAAGATGTGTTAGTACAAGTCGATAAATTCATTTATCCTGTGGATTTTATTGTCTTGGACACAGAACCTGTTGAAGCATGTAATTCATTTCATAAAATTGAAAGAGCCTTACTTGATCTTGGTGCTAGTGTGAATTTACTTCCATATTCAGTTTTTCAGAGTCTCAATCTAGGTGAGTTAAAACCAACTTCTATATCTCTTTTACTTGCCGATAGATCTATAAAAGTGCCTAGAGGAATAATTGAAGATGTGTTAGTACAAGTCGATAAATTCATTTATCCTGTGGATTTTATTGTCTTGGACACAGAACCTGTTGAAGCATGTAATTCATTTCCTGTTATTTTAGGACGTCCGTTTCTTGCAACTTCTAATGCATTGATTAATTGTAGGAATGGACTGATGAAGCTATCATTTGGAAACATGACATTGGAGATGAATATTTTCAACATTTGCAAGCAACCTGGAGATGATAATGATTTACAAGAAGTAGATCATATTGAGGAATTAGTTTATGATCAACTTGAATCTACTTTAAGTAAAAATAAATTGGATGAAACTGAATATTTGCAAATGATTTATTCTGAGGAAGAAATCATGGATGAAACAAGCACCGAAAATGTTGATGCGAATCTTTTGTCAACAGTGACAACAGATTTGACATCTGACATCACACCAATCGATGATTACTTTCCTAACGAATCCTTACTTTCTCTTAGTCCAATGCCTTGGTATGATAAAAATATCAATTTTCTTTCTTTAGGAGATTTGCCAGCTGATTGGAGTACCCAAGACAAAGAACAGTTTTTGAACGAAGTGAAGAATTTTTATTGTGATGACCCTACCTTATTCAAATATTGTCCTGATCAAATATTTCAAAGATTCATTCCCGACAATGAGGTAAGTAGTGTCATTAAACTTTGTCATTCTGAAGCATGTAGAAGTTATTTCTCGTCAAAAAAGACAATTGCAAAAATCTTTCAAAATGGATTTTATTGGCCTACCATGTTCAAGGACACGCATGCATTCTGCAAAACTTGTGAAAATTGTCAAAAGATTGATACTAGTCAAAAAGTTTTGTTTTATGATTCTCAACTTTATGCAGTCCCTAGAGAGCTAAGACCAAGATGGAGCAATCCTTATGGGGCCTGTGATATTGAGAATTCAATGAATGACAATGATTTTAAGGAAAATAGACATCGTTTGAAAGCTTATTTTGATAATTTTCCTAGTGAAAATGAATCAGCTGGTTTGAATGATCTTGTAGATAAAGGTTGATTATTTTGTTTTTCTCACATTTTCTTTTTTATGTTTCTTTTTGAGTGATTTTTGCTAGTTTCTCTCACCCCGGTCAAATGGCGGATAATGGTACTCCGTGACTTAAGTCGGTTCTTTCAGTTTCCCACAATTACTGATATTTGTGTATATATCTGTGCAATTCTTTGAATCTCTCTTCCAATTCTCATTTGAAAATGGACACTAATCTTGAAAAATTGAAAAAGTATTTTCCCGCTCTGCCTCAGAATGCGATTACAAAAATTTACCGTGCTAGATTTGCAAGATTGAGATTGTTAATGAATCATGGAATTCCTGAAGATATTCGCTGGTTGATTGAAGCAAAGGTCCGATTATCAGGTGAGTCCTCTAACTTCATTTCACACATGCCTGGAACAGGTAAAAGCACTTTTGCAAAGAAGCGTCGTGCAAAACGACTGGATATCTGTCATCGATGTGCTACATGGACTTGTAATACACAATGTCGTTCTCTAGGAATGGTATCTATAAACCGTGAAGATAAAATACAATTCATTAAGGATGGCCTGAGTAAGGAGTCTTTAGATAATCTTCTATTGACTCTTGAGACGCATCCTAGTGGAGATGTGCATCGTGCAATTCATGATTTATGGCCACTATTTCATAAAGAACATGATCGACTTAGTCTTGGGAATCTGACTAAAAAAGACCCTCTTTGCCAGTTTTTAAAAAAACTGGATGGGAAGCGTACATAGAGGGCATTTAAGCCGTTCTTGGACGTAAAACCAAGGGAAGATGTGAGCCACAATCATAACTACCTGTACATACACATGTTTTTTTTCAAAAGTAAATAAATAAATAAATAAACAGAGAGAGAGTGTGTGAGACTCTAGCTGGCCTACATATAGATGTTATGATTGCCTTTCTACTTTCTCATCTATAAAACCCTCTTTTCCTTCCTTTCATTTCTACTCAACCCATACATTCAACAAATACAGAAGTGTGTAGAAATGGCAAGTTCCTCAAGTCATCAAATAAGAAATATCTGTGTTTTTGGTGGATCTAGTCCTGGGAAAGAAAAGGAGTTTTTAGAATCAGCAAACCATCTTGGTCAGGTGCTAGCTGAGAGAAAGATTCATTTAGTGTATGGGGGAGGCAGTCTTGGGTTAATGGGAGGTGTGTCAATAGCTGCATTTTTAGGAGGTAGTCAAGTTTTAGGAATCGTCCCTGAAGCTTTGGCACAAGGGGACATCATTGGAAAAACAATTAGAGAGGAACTTCAGGTCTCCACAATGTCGGCTCGAATGAATGCAATGTTTAACCATGTTGATGCTTTCATTACTTTACCAGGTGGTCTAGGCACATTGGAAGAGATCTTTCATATTTCCTCTTGGGCTCAATTGCACATTCACCATAAACCCATAGGTTTGTTAAATGTTAATGGTTATTATGATAAGTTGTTGTCTTTTCTTGATCATGTTGTGGAACAGGAATTTCTAACATCTTCTGCACGACAAATCATCATCTCTGCTACTACTGCTGAACAATTGATTGACCAACTACAATCTTTCATTCCTGTGATTGATCCTTCCATGAGTCGCATAAATTGGTCATCTAAGGAAAGCCGTAAAAAGCTTAGATTGGATTTGAGCCTTCATTTGTGAATTTTTGTTTCTTTTGGTTGCATTATTGTGTTTTGTTATTTCTTATTTTTGTTTTAGTGTGTTTCAGGTTTTGTCAGTGTTCGTTATTTCAGGTGATATCTTCTATACTCTATCTTTCTACCTTAGAACATTGAGGACAATGTCTCGTTTTGGTTGGGGGGAGAGGGTAGTAGTTGATAAAAAAAAAATTGTTTTTCATTTCATAAAGCATGTGCATAATTGTTGTTACTAGGATGGCAGAGTAAAGGAGCTCTTTTGTTAAAGTGACTCTTGAGACGCATCTTAGTAACCATTCTTAACAAGGTCTATTATAATACTTCCTGAAATATTCAGGTTTACAAACTCTCGTATTGTTATCACTTAATTCTACTCATATACTTATTTAACATGTATTCTTAAACCTTAATTTACACACACACACTTTAACATATGATTGTGGGTTGCATATTGGATTATTACATTATTTATGTTCTTTTGTTAAAGGTAGCAACTAAGGGAAAGGAATTGTATATAATTAAAAAAAAACATATAAAAAAAGAAAAAAAATGATGATAATAAAAATGTAGATAAGTTTGGTTTCGTAGCCTCCCTAACCTAAGCAATTAAGCCCGAAGGGGTGTTTTAACACCTAATACCCTAAAGTCAACTGACTTGGGAGCTATTGGCCCAACGCTTGTTACATGGGTTGAGGAGAAAAGCTTAAGGGAATCAAATATTGCACTATCTACATATCAGTATCTACGACCCGAGTTACTAAGCTCGTAGGGGTGTCTTAACACCTAATGCCCTAAGACCAACTGGTCTGGGAGTCATTAGCTGAAAGCTCGTTACATGGGTTAAAGATGCATGATGTTTTTAAATTATATGTATATATTTTTTTAAAAAAAGACAAAAATAATAATCCCAACCCAAGGAAGTTAACCTTAAACATTAGAACAAAATTTTGTTTTCTTCCAAGAAAAGCCCCATAATTATGTGTTGATACATTGAGCACAAAAGAAAGGTTTATTAATATCTTGTTAAGAGGTATTGAGCAGATATATAAATTTAATGAGAGTTTGTTTATCTGGATAGATTAATGGAAGTTAAATGATGAATACCTTGCTTTGTGAAATTTGCAAATTGTTGTAACGCTTTGATTACTAGGGACTAGTAATAAGCTGGTTGAGGGGTGTGATTAGTATTTAAAAGTGCATTTTTATCATGGTTTTATATCATCATTTTGCACTTGAAGTATCAATAACTCCTTAACTAAAATATTTTTTATAATAATGTATCTAATAATATAAGATACCTATAATTTGTGGTAAATATCTATTTTTAATACAGGCCTATCACATAAGTGAAAGGATTGATTGATGACTTGAAGAACTTAAATTGCAAGGATAAAGAGATGGTCAAACTTGGAGAAGAGATGTCGGTGCAATCCAAACCGGAACACTGTTCGGTAATTGGGTCATATCTGGAGCTACAGATCTCAAATTTAGGTCCAATTTATATGGATGGAAAGGTAAGACATAGGCCTACAACTTTCATATGGAGCCCAAGATCTAAAAAGGCCATTATCAAGTCCAAATTGTAGCAACAACAAAGAAGCCCGAATCTATCTTCCAGCCCGAGCACTGTTCGGTATTTTGACCATATCTGGAGTTCTAGAAGTCCAAATGAGCGGAATGTTTTACACAAGAAAGCTGAGACAATTGGCTACAACTTTTATGTTTACAACTGGCTCCAAGTTTGACGTTTTGAGCAGACAACAGAAGATAAGGATTGTCACCAAGTCAAAAGTTGGCCACCCACTTATCAATTAGTCATCAAATCAATAGTTCCCAATTTTGGCCTATAAAAGGAGGCATTTGCCATGCATTTAGGCATCTTGGTTTCCAAATCAAGATCATGCTCTTCCTTTCTCTCTTTGTATTTTTTGTAATATTTATGCTTTGCTCTCATTAATATCAAGTTTATGCCTTTCATTTCCTTTCCTTTACTTAGTTAACTTTTATGTTCTTATTTTGTTTATTTGTTTTCCTTTCTTTCATTATGTCTAGCTAAGTTCATTATGTCAAGGTGAAAAGGTTACACTAATGGTGGAAGAATAAGTATAGTGTAAACTTAATATGGACCTTAATGTTTGATACTAACATGTTTTATATTTGTTATCTTGTTCACTCTTTAATACTTTGCTTGTTAAATGACTAATCTTGATTTATGTTGTATAACACTTGGTACAACAAATGCTTGGCACTTTCATAGCCCATAGTGTATGGTATAACCGACACCTGAGCTATGAAAGGAACTTGATTTGTTGTTAACATAAGTTATAATCATGAATACTTGACGAGATTTACAAGTATTAGCATTAATTGAATAAGATGACTAATGTAATCATGTTAACAATATATAATCTAATTGGAACCTCCTTTGTGTGTGGTTTCCAATTCAATAATAAGAGTTTATACTATACTTGTTTGATATACCATTAGTGGAACCTCTAACCTTGACATTTGTTATTATTATTGTTTAATCCTTACATTAATTTTTCATCTCTAAGTTCTCATCATCATCATCATCTTCTTCTTCTCTTTCTTTATTATTATTATTACTACTATTATTATTATTATTATTATTATTAGTATTACTACTACTACTACTACTACTACTACTACTACTACTACTACTACTACTATTATTATTATTATAGTTGTTGTTGTTGTTGTTGTTGTTATTATTGTTGTTATTATTGCCATTATTGTTGCTTATAATTATTGTCTATAATTTATACAATTAACCTCCCTGTGGTTCGACCCCGGTCTTGCCGGTTTATTTATTACTTCGACACTCCTACACTTGGGAGAAGACATCAATCTTTTCGTCGTGTCAATTGATAACGTCAAAATTGAAGTCATTTGAACATAAAAGTTGTAGAAAATTATCTCATCTTTCTTGTGTAACACATTAAGGTCATTTGGACTTCTAGAACTCCAGATACAGGCCAAACACTGAATAATGCTCGGGCTGAAAGACAGATTTGGACTTCTTTGTTGTTGTTATAATTTGGACTTGAAAATGATCTTTTTAAGTCTTGGGCTCCATATGAAAGTTATAGGCCTATGTCTTACCTTTATGTCCATATAAAATAGACCTAAATCTGAATCTACAGCTCCAGATATGACCTAATTATAGAACAATGTTCTAGTTTGGACTATACCGGCATCTCTTTTTGAAGTTTGGCTATCTCTTTATCCTTTCAATTTCAGTTCTTAAATTCATCAATTAATCCTTTCATTTATATAATAGGCTTGTGTTTAAAATGAACATTTACCACAAATTAAAGGTATCTTATATTATTATATATGTTATTATAAAACATGCTTTAGTTTAGGAGTTATTGATACTTCAAGTGAAAAATAATGACATAAAACCTCGATAAAAATACACTTTTAAGTACTAATCAATCCTCAATGTAAAAAAGAAAGGAATAAAAGAATAAAGATTAGAAAATTATTACTCTTGTTTTTTAAGGATGGATATCTGATTGAATTGGACATGAGCAGACTTCTTGCTTGATTCTTTTTTTTTTTTACCTGCATATCACAACTAAAAGAAAATATCAAACCAAATTTTCTTTTTTTTGCAAATAAAGAACCTGACACCCCCCAACTTAGAATAATGCATGTCCATAATGTATGATCAAGTAAATATAAGAGTTGGAAAAATAAAAGAAAAGAAAAGGAAAAAAAACTCTTTATTTGTGATACTACAATGGTATTGGATCTTCAAGATCTAATGTCTCAACTTCAGCCACAAAGTTTTCAAGATAAGGTTTCAATTGATGATCATTTACTTTGAAAACATTTTCATTCTTATGATTTTCTACCTTAAAGGCACCATGTATAGAGATGGATTTAATTATAGATGGACCAATCCATTTTGTCTTCAACTTCCTACGAAAGAGATGTAATCATGAATTATACAAGAGAACCTTTTGACCAATATGAAATGATTTTCTAAGAATATGTTTATCATGCAAAGATTTCATCTTATGTTTTGAAATTTTTGCATTTTCAAATGCATCATTTCTCAGCTCCTTTAATTCATCCAATTGAAGCTTTCTATTTTTTCCAATCTCGTTTTCATTGTCATTGAATTAACAGATTTCCCAATATGCACGGTGCTCAATCTCAATAAGGAGATGACAAGGCTTTCCATAAACTAGCCTATAAAGAGACATTCCTAAAGAGGTCTTGTAAGCAGTACGATATGCCCACAAAGCATCAACTAGTTATAAGGACCAATCTTTATGGTTTGGGTTGACTGTTTTCTCTAAAATGTTCTTGATCTCCCTATTTGCCAACTTAGCTTGGCCATTAGTTTGTGGGTGATAAGAGGTACTTCCCTTGTGAATTACACCATATTTTCTCAACAACATCCCAACGGGCTTATTACAAAAATACTTTCCCCCATCACTAATCATAACCCGGGGCACGCCAAAACGAGAGAAAATATTTTCTTTCAAACATTTTACCACAACTCGATGGTCATTGGTTCGAGATGCAATGGCCTACACCTATTTAGACACATAATCAACAACTACAAGGATGAATTGGTGACTGATTGTGCATCAAAAGTGTCATTAAGTCTCTTATTTTACATATGTATTTATTGTTTTTATTTGGTTATTTTTATAATAATTGATGTGTTTTTTAGTAATGAAGTTTGTTTTAATATTTCGATAGGTTTTTGGAGCTTAAATGAATTGATTCAGAAAATTCAACGTCGGAATTCAGAACAAAGAATTGAAGAGACATTTAGTTGAAGATTGAAGCAAATCTTGGTTCAAATAAGTGCTCCAAATTTTTCCCAAAAATCAATTCTATTCCAATTCTAGAAAAGAATATCATATGATCTATTTCAAGCCCAAACTTGCCTTATGTTGTGTGCAAACTTCAACCATTAAACACTCAAGGATTCAATGTCAATCTTAGCCCAAATAATAAGTACATTTGTATACTTATTTGATGCTCAAATTCAACCCAAAATCAGCTCCAAATCAGCCCAAACTCAGTCATAAATCAACCTTCAAATCAACCCAAACACAATCCATGATCTTACATGTCCACACAACAAATAACAATTGATTTATTTTGGGTAATCCATTGATCCAAGAAGGCAAGCACATGGATGGAAAGCTGCAGGGGATATTTTAACATTATTTTGGGTCAAAAAGAAGAAGGAGACACCTCATAAATGAGGAAGAAAAACGTGCACCAAAGTAGTTGTAAAGCTGTCTTGATTTGATTTTTCAGAACACCTTTCGGTGTTTTACCCATAACGTTTGACTCAGGTGTCCAAATGAGCTGTTGTTTAATGATCTGGAAAGGTGACAGAATTTCCTATAAATATGTCTCTAATAGACTTCTCGAAAAAAAGCTTCTAAGAGGGTTAAATTGCTGTCCAAAGTTAGAGTCAGATTTGTGTTCGAATTTTTTCTGAAATTGTATTGTGTTCTTCTTTATAGATTTCGGTTCTTTAGTTTGTAAAACTTATTATTTTTGTTTTATTCAAGTTATTTCATGTTTATTGAAGTGTTCTTATATATAATCATGGTTGGCTAAACTCTTTCTTGGATCCAAATCAAGGATAATGGTGATTGAGGTGAGTTCTTTAGGATATGAATGAATCTTAATGTTTATCTTCTCATTTTCTTCATGAATGATTTATTATTGCAAAGAAATTTTAGAAACCATTTAGATAATGTTATAATCTTGAATTTTTATGCACAAACTTTAGTTTTGGTATAGAGATTGCTTGATTCAATGTCTTACTTAATATGAAAGTACTTGTTCATTCTTAAGCAATAATCAATTTTGATCTTTCTAAACTTCATTGTAATATCTTCCGATCTAATATCACCATTTGTTGATATTAGGTTGAGTTATCTTATATATGTTGAAGAAATCACCAATACATCACCATTAAAATTGATTTGGACCAAGACTTACTTTTTCTTGTCATTTAAAATCTATTTATAGTTTTTTATCTTTGAAAACAAATCCATCAATTATTTTCAACCAAGTTATTGTTAATTTAATTTCTCTTGAGTTTTTTTTTTGTTACCTAGCTTAATTTCCAGATCTAGCTCTCTGTGGATATGACCTCGATCTTACCGAGTTAAAATAAGCTGATCATAAAAAGCGGTCAAGCAATGACACGATGAAAATATTGATGTGTTCTCCCAAGTGCAGGAGTGTCGAAGTAATAAATAACCCGGCAAGACCGAAGTCGAACCACAGGGAGGTTAATTGTATAAATTATAAACAACAATAATAGCAATAACAACAACAACAATAATAATAATAATAATACTAGTAGTAGTAGTATTAGTAGTACTACTAATAATAATAGTAATAGTAATAGTACTAATAATAATAAAGAAAAAAGAAGGAGAAGAAGAAGTTGAGAACTTTGAGATGGAATATTAATGTAACGATTAAACAAGGATAATAACAAATGTCAAGGTTAGAGATTCCACTAATGTTATGTCAAACAAGTATAATATAAACTCTTATTATTCAATTGGAAACCATATATAAAGGAGGTTCCAATCAGATTATAAATTGTTAACTTGATTACATTAGTCATCTTATTCGATTAATGCTAATACTTGTAAATCTCATCAAGCATTCATGATTATAACTTATGTTAACAACAAATCAAGTTCCTTTCATAGCTCAGGTGTCGGTTATACCATACAGTATGGGATATGAAAGTGTCAATCATTTATTATACCAAGTGTTATACAATATAAATCAAGATTACTCATTTAACAAGCAAAGTATTAAAGAGTGAACAAGATAACAAATATAAAACATGTTAGTATCAAACATTAAACTCCATATTAAGTTTACACTATACTTATTCTTACACCATTAGTGTAACCTTTTCACCTTGATATAATAAACTTAGCTAGACATAATCAAAGAAAGAAAAATAAATAAACAAAATAAGAACATGAATAAGATTAAAGTTAACTAAGTGAGTGAAAGGAAATGAAAGGCATAAACTTGACATTAAGGAAAGCAAAACATAAATATTACAAAAAATACAAAGAGAGAAAGGAAGAGCATGATCTTGATCTAGAAACCAAGATGCCTAAATGCATGGCAAATGCCTCCTTTTATATTGATTGATTTGATGACTAATTGATGAGTCGGTGGCCAACTCTTGACTTGGTGATAATCCTTATCTTCTATTGTCTGCCTAAAACGTCATTGATAACGTCAAAATTGGAGCCACTTGAAAACATAAAAGTTGTAGGCAATTGTCTCAGCTATCTTGTGTGAACAATTCAGCTCATTTAGACTTCTAGAACTCCATATATAGCCAAAATACTGAACAGTGCTCGGGTTGGAGGACAGATTCGGGCTTCTTTGTTGTTGCTAAAATGTGGACTTGAAAATGACCTTTTTAGATCTTGGGCTCCATATAAACGTTGTAGGCCTATGTCTTACCTTTCCATCCATATAAAGTGGACCTAAATTGGAGATCTATAGCTCTAGATATGACCTAATTACCAAACAGTGTTCCGGTTTGGATTACACCGACATCTCTTTTCTATGTTTGACCATCTCTTTATCCTTGCAATTTAAGTTCTTAAAGTCATCAATCAATCTTTTCATTTATGTGATAGGCCTGCATTTAAAATGAACATTTACCACAAATTAAAGGTATCTTATATTATTAGATATATTATTATAAAACATGTTTTAGTTAAGGAGTTATTGATACTTCAAGTGCAAAATGATGATATAAAACCATGATAAAAAAGCACTTTTAAGTACTAATCACACCCCCCAACCACTTATTACTAGTCCCTAGTAATCAAAGCGTTAAAATGGAAAACTTTATTGTGAATTCCACAAAGCAAGGTATTCATCATTTAACTTCCATTAATCTATCTAGATAAACCAACTCTCATTAAATTTATATATCTGCTCAATACCTCTTAACAAGATATTAATAAACCTTTCTTTTGTGCTTAATGTATCAACACATAATTATAGGACTTTTTTTAGAAGAAAACAAAATTTTTGTTCTAATATTTAAGGTTAACTTCCTTGGGTGGGGATTATTATTTTTATCTTTTCTTTTTCTTCTTTTTTTTTTAAAAATGTATATACATATAATTTAAAAACATCATGCATCTTTAACCCATGTAATGAGCTTTCAGCTAATGACTCCCAGACCAGTTGGTCTTAGGGCATTAGGTGTTAAGACACCCCTACCAGCTTAGTAACTCGGGTCGCAGATACTGATATGTAGATTGTGCAATGTTTGATTCCCTTAGCTTTTCTCCTCAACCCATGTAACAAGCGTTGGGCTAATAGCTCCCAAGTCAGTTGACTTTAAGGGCATTAGGTGTTAAAACACCCCTTCGGGCTTAATTGCTTAGGTTAGAGAGGCTACGAAACCAAACTTATCTAAATTTTTATTATCATCATTTTTTTTATTTTTTTATTTTTTTCTTAATTCTATACAATCCCTTTCCCTTAGTTGTTACCTTTAACAAAAGAACATAAATAATGTATTAATCCAATATGCAACTCACAATCATATATTAAAGTGTGTGTGTGTAAATTAAGGTTTAAGAATACATGTTAAATAAGTATATGAGCAGAATTAAGTGATAACAATGCGAGAGTTGGTAAACCTGAATATTTCAAGAAGTATTATAATACACCTTATTAAGAATGGTTACTAAGATGCGTCTCAAGAGTTTCTTTAACAAAAGAGCTCCTTTACTCTACCATCCTAGTAACAACAATTATGCACAAGCTTTATGAAATGAAAAACAATTTTTTTTTTATCAACTACTACCCTCTCCCCCCAACCAAAACGAGACATTGTTCTCAATGTTCTGAGGTAGAAAGATAGAGTATAAAAGATATCACCTAAAATAACAAACACTGACAAACCTGAAACACACTAAAACAAAAATAAGAAATAACAAAACACAATAATAAAACCAAAAGACACAAAAATTCACAAATGAAGGCTCAAATCCAATCTAAGCTTTTTACAGCTTTCCTTAGTTGACCAATTTATGCGACTCATGAAGGGATCAATTACAGGAATGAAGGATTGTAGTTGGTCAATTAATTGTTCAGCAGTAGCAGCAGAGATTATGATTTATCCTGTAGAAGATGTTAGAAATTCCTATTCCACAGCATAATCAATAAAAGACAACAACTTATCATAATAACCATTAACATTTAACAAACCTATGAGTTTATGGTGAATGTGCAGTTGAGCCCAAGAGGAAATATAAAAGATCTCTTCCAATGTGCCTAGACCACCTGGTAAAGCAATGAAGGCATCAGCATGGTTAAACATTGCATTCATTTAAGCCGACATTGTGGAGACCTAAAGTTCCTCTCTAATTGTTTTTCCAATGATGTCTCGTGCTAAAGCTTTGGGGACCACCCCCAAAACTTGGCTACCTCCTAAAAATACAGCTATTGACACACCTCCCATTAACCTAAGACTGCCTCCCCCATACACTAAATGAATCTAAAAACTAGCACTTGACCAAGATGATTTGCTGATTCTAAAAACTCCTTTTCTTTTCCAAGACTAGATCCACCGAAAACACAAATATTCTTATATGATGACTTGAGGAACTTGCCATTTTTACACACTTCTGTATTTTTTGAATGTATGAGTTGAGTAGAAATGAAAGGAAGGAAGAAAGGGTTTTATAAATGAGAAATTAGAAAGTCAATCATAACACCTATATGTAGGCTAATTGGAGTCTCACACACTCTCTCTCTCTTTTTATTTATTTATTTATTTATTTACTTTTAAAAAAGCATGTGTATGTACAGGTAGTTGTAATTGTGGCTCATATCTTCCCTTGGTTTTACGTCCAAGAACGGCTTAAACGCCTTCTATGGTCAGGAATAGGCTTCCCTTCTATGGTCAGGAATAGGCTTCCCATCCACTTTTCTTAAAAACTAGCAAACATGGTCTTTTTTAGTCAGATTCCTAAAACTAAGTTGATCATGTTCTTTATAAAATAGTTGCCATAATCATGAATTACATGATGCACATCTCCACTAGGATGCGTCTCAAGAGTCAATAGAAGATTATCTAAAGACTCCTTACTCAGGCCATCCTTAATGAATTGTATTTTATCTTCACGATTTATAGATATCATTCTTAAAGAACGACATTGTGTATTACAAGTCCATCTAGCACATCGATGACAGACTTTCAGTTGTTTTGCACGACTCTTCTTTGCAAAAGTGCTTTTACCTATTTCAGGCATGTGTGAAATGAAGGAGTTAGAGGACTCACCTGATAATTGGACCTTTGCTTTAATTAACCACCGAATATCTTCAGGAATTTCATGATTCATTAACAATCTCAATCTTGCATATCTAGAACGATAACTTTTTGTAATTGCATTCTGAGGTAGAGCGGGAAAATACCTTTTCAATTATTCAAGTTAGTGTCCATTTTCAAATGAGAATTGGAAGAGAGATTCAAAGAATTACACAAATATATACACAGATATCAGTTATTATGGGAAACTAAAAGAACCGACTTAAGTCACAAAGTACCGTTATCCGCCATTTGACTAGGGTGAGAGAAATTAGCAAAAATCACTAAAAAAAAAATAAAAAAAATAAAAATCAATCTTTATATACAGGATCACCCAATTCAATAGAGTCATGTTCAACTGAAAAATTATCAAAGTAAACTTTCAGACGATGTCCTTTTACCTTGAAAACATTGCCATTTGTTGGATTCTCGATGTCATAGGCCCCACATATCCACATGTTTCACAATCAAAGGACCACTCCATCTTGATCTTAATTTTCTAGGAAATAAATGCAGTCGAGAATTATAAAGCAAGACTTTTTGACCAACATTGAATGTTTTTCTCAGTATTTTCTTATCATGAAACTCTTTAATTCTTGCTTTATGAATTCTTAAATTTTCATATGCATCATTTCTTATTTCCTCAAGCTCATTTATTTGTAATTTTCGCAGTTGACTAGCATCATCCAGATTTGAATTGAAAGCTTTAATAGCCCAATAAGCTTTATGTTCAAGTTCCACAGGCAAGTGACAAGGTTTTTCATAGACTAGTCTATAAGGTGACAAACCTAATGATGTTTTATAAGCAGTTCGATAAGCCCAAAGTGCATCATTAAGTCTTAAAGACCAGTCTTTCCTATTAGGGTTCACTGTTTTCTCCAAAATATGTTTGATCTTCCTATTAGCAAGCTCTACTTGTCCACTTGTTTGAGGGTGATAAGGGGTGGCAACTTTGTGTGTGATTCCATATTTCTTCATTAAAGACTCAAATGGCTTGTTGCAGAAATGTGTTCCACCGTCACTTATTATGGCTCGAGGGACTCCAAATCAACTCAAAATATTTTCTTTCAAAAACTTTATCACTGTTTTGTGAGCATTGTTTCGACTTAGAATTGCCTCTATCCATTTTGAAACATAATCTACTGCGACTAATATGTATAAGAAACCAAATGATGGAGGGAATGGGCCCATGAAATCTATATCCCAACAATCAAAGATCTCAATGACAATAATAGGATTTAAAGGCATCATGTGATGTTTTGAAATAAATCCTAACTTTTGACAATTTTCACAAGACTTGCAGAATGCATGTGAGTCTTTGAACATGGTGGGCTAGTAAAATCCACTTTGTAAGATTTTTGCAGTTGTCTTTCTTGATGAGAAATGGTCCCCACATGCCTCAGAATGACAAATTTAGTGACACTACTTACCTCATTGTCAGGAATGCATCTTCGAAATATTTGATCAGGATAATATTTGAATAAATATGGATCATCCCAATAAAAGTTCTTCACTTCATTCAAGAACTTTTTTTTATCTTGGGTACTCCAATGAGCAGGCAATTGTCCTGAAATAAGAAAACTGACAATATTAGCAAACCAAGGCATTGTAGAGACAGAGAGTAAAGATTCATCAAGAAAGTAGTCATCAATTGGTGTGATGTTAGTTTTTGAATCTATTGTCAATCTTGACAAGTGATCTATGACAACATTTTCGCTGCTTTTCTTATCTTTAATTGTGATATCAAATTCTTGAAGTAATAAAATCCACCGCACCAATCTAGCCTTAGAATCTTTCTTAGAAAGAAGATATTTCAATGTTGCATGATCACTAAAAACAACAACAGGTGAGCCAACAAGATAAGATTTGAATTTTTCACATGCAAATACTACTGGAAGTAATTATTTTTCAGTGGTGGTATAATTCATTTGAGTACTATTTAAAGTTTTACTTGCATAGAAAATTTCATAAGGTTTCTTATCTTTTCTTTGTCCCAAAACAGCACCTACGACATTATCACTAGCATCACACATTATTTCAAAAGGTAATGACTAATCAGGAGGTTGAATGACAGGAGCAGAAGTAAGCAAGTTTTTAAGTTTAACAAAGGCTTTTTCACATTGTTCAGTCCATTCAAAAACATTTTTCTTTGTTAGAAGGTTACATAATGGCTTAGATATAACACTAAAATCTTTGATGAACCTTTTATAAAAACCAGCATGTCCTAAGAATGATCTAACATCTTTAACAGATTTTGGTGTTGGCAAGTTGGCAATTAATTCAATTTTAGATTTGTCAACCTCAATTCCTTTTAATGAAACAATGTGACCAAGTACAATGTCATTTGTTACCATAAAATGACATTTTTCCCAATTCAGCACAAGATCCTTCTCTTCACACTTGGTCAAAACCTTTCCTAAGTTAGTCAAACAATCATCAAATGAATCGCCAAAAACAGAAAAATCATCCTTGAAAATCTCAAGAAAATGTTCAACCATATCACTAAATATACCAAGCATGTATCTTTGAAATGTGGCTGGTGCATTACATAATCCAAAAGGCATCCCTCAATATGCAAAAGTACCAAATGGACATGTGAAAGTAGTCTTCTCTTGATCTTCCAATGCAATTTCAATTTGGTTGTAACCCGAATAGCCATCTAGGAAATAATAAAATTCATAATCTGCAACTCTTTCTAGGATTTGATCCATGAAAGGTAAAGGAAAATGATCTTTTCTAGTCATTGAATTAAGTTTCCTATAATCAATGCACATGCACCAACCAGTAACAATTCTAGTGGGAATTAACTCATTGTTCTCATTTGTTATCACAATGACTCCAGACTTCTTGGGTACAACTTGGGTAGGACTTACCCATTTGCTGTCAGAAATAGGATAAATGATTTAATTATCTAGAAGCTTAATGACTTCATTTTTCACTACTTCCTTCATATTAGGATTTAGCCTTCATTGCATTTCTCTAGAGGGTTTAGCATTTTCCTCTAAATAAATTCTATGTGTACAAATCAAAGGACTAATTCCTTTTATATCAGCTATGGTCCATCCTAATGCATTTTTATGCATTTTTAGAGTTTGTAATAACTTACCTTCTTGATGTGCATTAAGTTTGGAAGAGATTATTACTAGAAAAGTTTCATTTTGTCCCAAAAATGAGTATTTGAGATTGGATGGCAATGGCTTCAAATCAGGTTTTGGTGGTTGAACATTTGAAGGTATGGACTTAATTGATCGTGGTGGCAATTCCTCAATTTGTGGCCTCCAATTACTTGTCTTTGATTCTTCCTGAAAATAAATCATTTGCAAATCATCAGATTCATCAATCTCAATTTCACTAGAAGTGGTTGGAAATTGATCATGAATTAATTTTTCAGTAAAGTCCACTTCCTGTAAATCATTATCATCTCTAGGTTACTTGCAAATGTTGGAAATATTCATCTCCAATGTCATGTTTCCAAATGATAGTTTCATCAGTCCATTCCTACAATTAATCAATGCATTAGAAGTTGCAAGAAATGGACGTTTTAAAATAACAGGAAATGAATAACATACTTCAACAGGTTGTGTGTCCAAGACAATAAAATTCATAGGATAAATGAATTTATCGACTTGTACTAACACATCTTTAATTATTCCTCTAGGCACTTTTAGAGATCTATCGGCAAGTAAAAGAGTTATAAAAGTTGGTTTTAACTCACCTAGATTAAGACTCTGAAAAACTGAATATGGAAGTAAATTCACACTAGCACCAAGATCAAGTAAGGCTTTTTCAATTTTAAGTTCTCCAATAAAGCAAGAAATTATAGGACAACTAGGGTCTTTATATTTCAAAGCATTATTGTTTGAAAATGGCACTTACTTGTTCAGCTAGAAAGGTTTTCTTTTTCACATTCAATTTCCTCTTTATAGTGCATAGATCTTTCAAAAATTTAGCATAGGAAGGAACCTGTTTAATAGCATCCAGCAAAGGTATATTGATTCTTACCTGTTTGAAAATTTCAAAAATTTCAGAGTTGTGATTGACTTTTCTTTTTTTAGTCATGACATGAGGAAATGGAAGTGCTGGCGATGAATCAGTCGTTTCTTTGCAATTTTCAGATTCAACCCCTTCCTTACCCTCAGAGATTGACTCATCATCTTTCTCATAAGGTTCAAGAGAGGGTTTTTCAATAACCTCACCACTGCGCAAAGTAGTGACTGATTTTGACTTGATCCATGTGTTGGCTTCCGGAACTACTTGCATTTACATTTACTTTTCTAGCTAAAGATGCAAACTTGGCTTGAAGTTCATGATCTTTCCTAAGGTTGTACATACCTCCACTAGATGTATGAGGTTGAGTTTTACTCGGTGCCTTATAAGTACCCGCGGTGTCCCAATTTTGAGCATTTTCAGCTAACAAGTCTAAGTACTCCATTGCTTCATCAGGGTCTTTATCTTTAAAAGTTCCATTGCACATCAATTCAACCATTTGCCTATCTTTAGGTGTTAACCCTTTATAGAAATGTGAAACCAATCTCCATGTTTCAAAACCTTGATGAGGGCAAGTACTAAGCAAGTCTCAATACATATCCCAACATTGGTAAAATATTTCTCCTGGTTTTTGAGTGAAAGTAGTGATTTGTCTTTTGAAAGAGTTTGTTCTGTGAGATGGGAAAAACTTCTTCAAAAACTGTTGTTGCATTTCATCCCAAGCACGAATAGATCCTGGTCTTAAATTTTGTAGACATGTTTTAGCTTTATCTATTAATGAAAAAGGAAAAAGCTTTAATCTCATGGTGTTCATGCTACAATTTAAATTATTATATGTGTTACAGACCTCCTTAAATTACCTTAAATGCAAGTATGGATTTTCCAATTCTGAGCCATGAAAAGAAGATAAAAGTTGAATAATGCCTCGCTTAAAATTAAAATGAGATGCATCAAGAGGAAAAACTATGCATGTTGGTGCACTTGTTCTTATGGGATTCATGTGATCTCTAAGTGTTCTAGCACGGTTATTCTCATTATTCTCATTATGAAGTGATTGATTATCTTCTTTGGCCATATTTTCTAAAAATGATAAGGATACTTTACAAAGTCTACCACTTGATGTACGTGACCACACTCTCATGCACGTGTAGGAATAGAATAAAAGGAAAAAGAAGACAAAAGAAAAAGAAACAAGAGAAAAGAAACAAAGTTATATACAAGAAAAGTGAAAAGAGAAAATAAAATAACTATTATAATTTATACAAGAACTTACCTCCTCGGCAACGGCGCCAAAAACTTGACATGATGAGAAGATTGATGTCTTCTCCCAAGTGCAGGAGTGTAGAAGTAATAAATATCCTGACAAGACAGGGGTCAAACCACATGGAGGTTAATTATACAAATTATAAACAATAATAATAGCAACAACAACAACAACAACAACAATAATAATAATAGTATTTGTAGTACTAATAATAATAATAATAATAGTAATAGTAATAATAATAAAAAAGACGGAGAAGAAGATGATGAGAACTTTAAGATGAAATATTAATGTAATGATTAAACAATGATAATAACAAATGTCAAGATTAGAGATTCCACTAATGATATGTCAAAC
The DNA here is from genome assembly GCA_026413675.1 of Populus pruinosa. Lineage (NCBI taxonomy): Eukaryota > Viridiplantae > Streptophyta > Magnoliopsida > Malpighiales > Salicaceae > Populus > Populus pruinosa. The sequence goes on from CM048598.1 coordinate 9,020,203, forward strand.
AAGTATAATATAAACTCTTATTATTCAATTGGAAACCACACATGAAGGAGGTTCCAATCAGATTATAAATTGTTAACATGATTACATTAGTCATCTTATTTGATTAATGCTAATACTAATAAATCTCGTCAAGCATTCATGATTATAACTTATGTTAACAACAAATCAAGTTCCTTTCATAGCTCAGGTGTCCGTTATACCATTCAGTATGGGCTATGAAAGTGTCAAGCACTTGTTGTACCAAGTGTTATACAAATAAATCAAGATTAGTCATTTAACAAGCAAAATATTAAAAAATGAACAAGATAACAAATATAAAACATGTTAGTATCAAACATTAAACTCCATATTAAGTTTACACTATACTTATTCTTACACCATTAGTGTAACCTTTTCACCTTGACATAATAAATTTAGCTAGACATAATCAAAGAAAGAAAAATAAATAAACAAAATAAGAACATGAATAAGATTAAAGTTAACTAAGAAAGTTAAAGGAAATGAAAGGCATAAACTTGATATTAAGGAAAGCAAAGCATAAATATTACAAAAAATACAAAGAGAGAAAGGAAGAGCATGATCTTGATCTGGAAACCAAGATACCTAAATGCATGGCAAATGCCTCCTTTTTATATTGATTGATTTGATGACTAATTGATGAGTGGGTGGCCAACTCTTGACTTGGTGACAATCCTTATCTTCTATTGTCTGCCTAAAACGTCATTGATAACATCAAAATTGGAGCCACTTGAAAACATGAAAGTTGTAGGCAATTATCTCAACTATCCTGTGTAGACAATTCAGCTCATTTGGACTTCTAGAACTCCAGATATGGCCTAAATACTGAACAATGCTCGGGCTGGAGGACAGATTCAGGCTTCTTTGTTATTGCTACAATTTGGACTTGAAAATGACCTTTTTAGATCTTAGGCTCCATCTGAAAGTTTTAGGCCTATGTCTTACCTTTCCATCCATATAAAGTGGACCTAAATCTGAGATCTATAGCTCCAGATATGACCCAATTATCGAATAGTGTTCCGGTTTGGATTGCACCGATATCTCTTTTCTAAGTTTGGCCATCTCTTTATCCTTGCAATTTAAGTTCTTAAAGTCATCAGTCAATCCTTTCATTTATGTGGTAGGCGTACATTTAAAATGAACATTTACTACAAATTAAAGGTATCTTATATTATTAGATATATTATTATAAAACATGCTTTAGTTAAGGAGTTATTGATACTTCAAGTGCAAAATGATGATATAAAACCATGATAAAAATATATTTTTAAGTACTAATCATTTGATAGCCATATGAACTTGGAAAAGGTCCCATGAAATCAATCCTCCAATAATCAAATATTTCCAAAACAAGAATGGGGTTAAAGGGCATCATGTTACGCCTAGTAAGGTTACCTAGTCGTTGGCATTGGTTACATGCAACATAAAAGCATGAACATCTTTAGACATGGTAGGCCAATAAAACCATACTACAAAATCTTGGAAATGGTTTTCTTGTAAGAGAAATGCCCACCACAAGCTAATGCATGATAAAAATTAATGACACTTGAAATTTCATGATCAGGGATGCACCACCTAACAATTTAAAAAAGGTACACACATTGTGCAAGAATTTTTATTTGTCAAGTTTAGACCAATGAGAAGGAATCTGACTTGTGGCTAGGAAATTTGCTTTATCAGCATGCTATAGAGAACCAATGTAAGAGACAGTATCTACACAAAATAAATTTTCATCAGTAAAGAGTTCATTTATTGGAGATTCATCAATTATGGTCTTATCACTTGAAAGACAAGACAAATGATCAGCCATTATATTCTTTACTCTCTTTTTATCTCAAATTTCAAGGATAGACTCTTGGAGTGAAAGGATTCATCGAATCAAACATGGTTTGGCATCTTGTTTTGTGAGTAAGTATTTCAATGCTGCATGCTCAGTGAAAACAATAACAAGAGATCTAATTAAATAAGACCTAAACTTCTTTAATGCAAAGACCACAACTAAGAGGCTTTTTTCAATTGTAGTGTAATTCAATTGAGCATCATTTAAAAATTTGCTAGCATAATAAATGACATAAGGCTTCTTGTCTTTTCTTTGCCATAAAATAGCCCCTACTGCAAAATCACTAACATCACACATCAATTCAAATGGTAAAGACCAATCAAGAGCTTGCATGATTGGTGCAGTTGTCAACAACCCTTTAAGCTTTTCAAAAGCTTCTTAACATTTTGATGTCCAATCAAATTGGACATCTTGTGACAACAAGTTACACGATGGTTTGGCAATGGGACTAAAACAATGAATGAATCTTCGGTAAAAACCAACGTGTCTTAAAAAAGATTTCACATCTTTCATAGTCATAGGGATAGGTAATTTTTGAATGATTTCAACTTTTAACTTATCTACCTCTATCTCTTTTGAAGAGACAATATGGCCTAAAACAATGCCATGTGTCACCATAAAATGACACTTCTCCCAATTGAGTACAAGATTGCTCTTTTCACATCTTTTAAGAACTTTTTTTAAATGCATTAGACACAACTCATAAGAATCCCTATAAACTGAAAAATCATCCATGAAAACTTTTGAAAATTTTCCACCATATTAGTAAAGATACTCATCATACACCTTTGAAAAGTGGCTAGTGTATTACACAAGCCAAATGGCATTCTTCTATAAGCATAAATAGCAAAAGGACAAGTGAAAGTGATTTTTTCTTGGTTTTCTAAGGAAATCTCAATTTAGTTGTAACCCGAGTATCCATCAAGAAAATAATAGAAAGCTCTTCCAGCTACTTTTCCAAGCACCTGGTCTAAAAATAGGAGATGAAAATGGTCCTTCCTAGTCACCATGTTCAAGTTACAATAATCAATGCATATACGCCATCCAGTTTGGATTCATTTGGCACTAACTCATTATTTTAAATCTTCATTACCGTGACTTCAAATTTTTTAGGGACAAATTGGGTTGGACTAACCCATTTTAAGTTTGTAATGGGATAAATGATACCTGCATCAAGCAGCTTAAGCACTTCACCTCTCACTACTTCCTTCATATTTGGGTTTAATCGTCTTTGCATTTGCCTCACAAATTTAGCCTCTTCTTCAAGATAGATTCTATGTGTAAATAAAAGAGGGCTAATTCCTTTCAAGTCAGTAATTGTCCACCCAATTGCTTTCATGTGTTTTCTCACCACTCTCAAAAGTTTTTATTATTGCTCTATGCTAAGTTTTGATGAGATTAGAATAGGATATGATTCATCTTCCCCTAGAAATACATACTTAAGATCACTTGGTAAAGGCTTCCTTTCTAATTTATAAGGTTGGATAAGAGATGTCTCAACTTTCACCTAGGCTAAAATTAAAGGCTCAAATAATGGGGTCCATTGAACTATTGACATAATAGGCATTGGATCTAGAAAAGTCTTGAGCTCTCTTACTTATCATCACATTCTAAAGAATAAAATCTTTCATCATGAATTAAAGTTCTCTCCAATGGATCCTTTATCCATACTCTCTCAAAGTGTTCTTGACAAACTGTTTGGATCAAATCTTCCTCTCTAATGTCCTTATATTCACCAATTTGTTTAGAAACATTGAATATGTTCATCTCTACAATCATATTCTCAAAAGACAATTTCATCACCCCATTTCTACAATTAATTAAGGTATTAGATGTAGATAGGAAAGGTCTCCCTAAGATGACTGGGATGGGAGCATTAGATCCTTGAATAGGTGCGGTGTCTAACACTACTTGGACTAACAAATCCTTAACAATACCCCTAGGAATCTAGATTGACCTATCAGCTAATTAAAGGGTGATTGAGTAGGCTTGATTTCTTCTAAACCTAACTGTTCATAAACAGTGTAGGGTATTAAATTCGCATTTGCTCCTAAATCCAAGAAAACTTGATCTATCTTATGACTTCCAATAATGCATGAAATGGTAGGACAACCAGGATCCTTATATTTGGGAGGGGTCTTAAACTGGATGATGGCACTAGCATGTTCAGTTAGAAAGGCTCTTTCTTTCATATTCAATCTCCTTTTGACTACACATAAATCCTTAAGAAACTTTGCATAAGACGGGACTTGTTTAATTGTATAAAGGAGTGGAATATTGACTTTCACTTGTTTGAACAATTCATAGATTTTCGAGTTCATAAGATTATGTTTAGGTTTCCCTAATCTTTGTGGAAATGGTGCTTTAGGAACAAATTCTAAATCACTCACTTTAACTCCAATTTTTCTTGAATCATCTCCTTTCTATCTCATTTATCTCGCCTTTCTTTTCACTCAAACGCTCATTTGTCACTTGTGTTTTGATTCCCTCTTCACTTTCCTTAGATTTCTCCTCCACAATACCTTTAGGAATCCTAAAACCTAGACCTATGTCAACAATCTTTCCACTTCTAAGGGAAGTGATTGACACCCCTAAAATATTGATGTCTTCTCCCAAGTGTAGGAGTGTCGAAAAATAAATAACCTTGTAAGACTAGGGTCGAACTACAGGGAAGTTAATTGTACAAATTATAAACAACAACAATAGTAACAATAACAACAACAACAACAACAACAATAACAACAACAACAACAATAATACTACTACTACTACTACTACTAGTAGTAGTAACAACAACAACAACAACAACAACAATAATAATAGCAATAATACTACTACTAGTAGTAGTATTAGTAGTAGTAATAAGAACAACAACAACAACAATAATAAAGAAAAAGAAAAAGAAGAAAAATTGATGAGAACTTTGAGATGGAAAATTAACGTAAGGATTAAACAATGATAACAAACAATGTCAACTTTAGAGGATCCATTAATGGTATGTTAAACAAGTATAGTATAAACTCTTATTATTCAATTGGAAGCCACACACAAAGGAGGTTCCAATCTGATTATAGATTGTTAATATGATTACATTAGTCATCTTATTCAATTAATGCTAATACTTGTAAATGTCATCAAACATTCATGATTATAACTTATGTTAACAACAAATCAAGTTCCTTTGATAGCTCAGTGTTGATTATACCATACAGTATAAGTTATAAAAGTGACAAGCATTTGTTGTACCAAGTGTTATACAACATAAATCAAGATTTTAACAAGTAAAGTATTAAAGAGTGAACAAGATAACAAATATAAAACATGTTAGTATCAGATATTAAAGTCCATATTAAGTTTAAACTATACTTCTTCTTACACCATGAGTGTAACCTTTTCACCTTAACATAAATAAACTTAGCTATACATAATGAAAGAAAGAGGAATAGATCAACAAAATAAGAACATAAATAAGATAAAAGTTAACTAAGTAAAGCAAAGAAAATGAAAAGCCTAAACTTGATATTAATGAAAACAAAGCATAAACATTACAAAAAATACAAAGAGAGAAAGCAAGAGCATGATCTTGATCTGGACACCAAGATGCCTCAATACATGGCAAATGCCTCCTTTTATAGACCAAAATTGACAACTATTGATTTGATGACTAATTGATAAGTGGGTGACCAACTCTTGACTTGGTGACAATCCTTATCTTCTATTGTCTGCTCAAAACATCATTGATAACGTTAAAATTGGAGCCACTTGAAACATTAAAGTTGTAGGAAATTGTCTCAGCTTTCTTGTGTAAAAACTTCAACTCATTTCGACTTCTAGAACTCCAGATATGACCAAAATACTGAACAATGCTCAGGCTGGAGGACTGACACGACTAAAAAATTGATGTCTTCTCCCAAGTGTAGGAGTGTCGAAGTAATAAATAACCCGACAAGATCAGGGTTGAACCATAGGGAGGTTAATTATACAAATTATAAATAACAATAATACAACAATAATACTAACAACAACAACAACAATAATAATAGTAATATCAAAAATAACAATAACAATAACAATAATAATAATAGTACTAGTAGTAGTAGTAATACTAATAATAATAGTAATAATAATAATAATAATAATAATAATAATAATAATAATAATAAAGAAAAAGAAGGAAAAGAAGAAGAAGATGATGAGAACTTTAAGATGGACTATTAATGTAACGATTAAACAATGATAATAACAAATGTCAAGGTTACAGGATCCACTAATAGTATGTCAAACAAGTATAATATAAACTCTTATTTTTCAATTGGAAACCACACATAAAGGAGGTTCCAATCAGATTATACATTGTTAACATGATTACATTAGTCATCTTATTCGATTAATGCTAATACTTGTAAATCTCGTCAAGCATTCATGATTATAACTTATGTTAACAACAAATCAACTTCCTTTCATAGCTCAGGTGTCGGTTATACCATACAGTATGGGCTATGAAAGTGTCAAGCATTTGTTATACCAAGTGTTATACAACATAAATCAAGATTAGTCATTTAACAAGCAAAGTATTAAAGAGTGAACAAGATAACAAATACAAAACATGTTAGTATCAAACATTAAAGTCCATATTAAGTTTACACTATACTTATTATTACACCATTAGTGTAACCTTTTCACCTTAATATGATAAACTTAGCTAAACATAATGAAAGAAAGAAAAATAAATAAATAAATAAAATAAGAACATAAATAAGATAAAGGTTAACTAAGTAAAGGAAAGGAAATGAAAGACATAAACTTGATATTAATGAAAGCAAAGCATAAGTAATACAAAAAATAAAAAAAGAGAAAGCAAGAGCATGATTTTGATCTGGAAACCAAGATACCTAAATGCATGGCAAATGCCTCCTTTTATAGGCCAAAATTAGAAACTATTAATTTGATGACTAATTAATGAGTGGGTGACCAACTCTTGACTTGGTGACAATCCTTATCTTCTCTTGTCTGCCCAAAATATCATTGATAACATCACAATTGGAGCCACTTGAAATATGAACGTTGTAGGCAATTGTCTCAGCTTTCTTGTGTAAACAATTCAACTCATTTCGACTTCCAGAACTCTAGATATGGCCAAAATACTGAACAGTACTCGGGCTGGAAGACAGATTCGGGCTTCTTTGTTGTTACTACAATTTGGACTTGAAAATAGGCTTTTTAGATCTTGGGCTCCGTATGAAAGTTGTAGGCATATGTCTTACCTTTCCATCCATGTAAAGTAGACCTAACTCGGAGATCTATAGCTCTATATATGACCCAATTACCGAACAGTGTTCCGATTTGGATTGCACCGACATCTCTTTTCTTAGTTTGGCCACCTCTTTATCTTTTCAATTTAAGTTTTTAAATTCATCAATCAATTCTTTCATTTATGTGATAGGCCTGCATTTAAAATGAACATTAACCATAAATTAAAGATATCTTATATTATTAGATATATTATTATAAAACATGCTTTAGTTAAGGAGTTATTAATACTTCGAGTGCAAAATAATGATGTAAAACCATGATAAAAATGCACTTTTAAGTACCAATCACACCCCCTAACCAGCTTATTACTAGTCCCTAGTAATCAATGCATTAAAATAGAAATTTGTTTTTGGGAATTCCACAAAGCAAGGTATTCATCATTTAACTTCCATTAATCTATCTAGATAAACAAACTCTCATTAAATTTATATATCTGCTCAATACCTCTTAACAAGATATTAATAAACCTTTCTTTTGTGCTCAATGTATCAACACATAATTATGGGGCTTTTCTTGGAAGAAAACAAAATTTTTGTTCTAATGTTTAAGGTTAACTTCCTTGGGTTGGGATTATTATTTTTGTCTTTTTTTTTCTTACTTTTTTTTAAATGTATATACATATAATTTAAAAACATCATGCATCTTTAACCCATGTAACGAGCTTTCAGCTAATAACTCCTAGACCAGTTGGTCTTAGGGCATTAGGTGTTAAGACACCCCTACGAGCTTAGTAACTCGGGTCGCAGATACTGATATGTAGATAGTGCAATGTTTGATTCTCTTAAGCTTTTCTCCTCAACCCATGTAACAAGCGTTGGGCCAATAGCTACCAAGTCAGTTGACTTTAGGGTATTAGGTGTTAAAACACCCCTTCGGGCTTAATTGCTTAGGTTAAGGAGACTATGAAACCAAACTTATCTACATTTTTGTTATCAGCATTTTTTTTTTATTTTTTTCTTTTTTTAATTATATACTATCCTTTTTTCTTTGTTGTTCCCTTTAACAAAAGAACATAAATAATGTAGTAATCCAATATGCAACCCACAATCATATGTTAAAGTGTGTGTATGTAAATTAATGTTTGAGAATACATATTAAATAAGTATATAAACAGAATTAAATGATAATAATGCGAGAGTTTGTAAACCTGAATATTTCAAGAAGTATTATGATAGACCTTATTAAGAATGGTTACTAAGATGCGTCTCAAGAGTCATGAAAGTTCTCCTTACTCTGCCATCATAATAACAACAATTTTGCACATGCTTTATGAAATAGAAAACACAGTTTTTCTTAACTACTACCCTCTCCCCCCAACTAAAGTAAAACATTGTCCTCAATGTTTAAAGGTAAAAAGATAGAGTATAGAAGATGTCACCTGAAATAACGAACACTAACAAACCTGAAACACACTGAAACAAATATAAGTAACAACATAACACAATATTAAAACCAAAAGACACAAAGATTCACAAATGAAGGCTCAAATCCAATCTAAGCTTTTTACGGCTTTACTTAGTTGTCCACTTTATACGACTCATGGAAGGATCAATTACAAGAATGGAAGATTGTAGTTGGTCAATCAATTATTCAGCAATAGCAGCAGAGATTATGATTTATCGTGCAGAAGATGTTAGAAATTCCTGTTCCACAGCATGATCAAGAAAAGACAACAACTTATCATAACAACTATTAACTTTTAACAAACCCATGGGTTTATGGTGAATATACAGTTAGGCCCAAAAGGAAATATGAAAGATCTCTTTCAATGTGCCTAGACCACCTGGTAAAGCAATGAAGGCATCAGCATGGTTAAACATTGCATTTATTTGAGCTGACATTGTGGAGACCTGAAGTTCCTCTCCAATTGTTTTTCCAATGATGTCCCCTTGTGCTAAAGCTTGGGGGACGACCCCCAAAACTTGACTACCTCCTAAAAATGCAGCTATTGATACACCTCCCATTAACCCAAGACTACCTCCCCCATACACTAAATGAATCTTTCTCTCAGTTAGCACCTGACGAAGATGATTTGCTAATTCTAAAAACTCCTTTTCTTTCCCAGGACTAGATCCACCGAAAACACAAATATTTCTTATCTGATGACCTAAGGAACTTGTCTTTTCTACACACTTATGTATTTGTTAAATTCCCTTAAATGCAAGTATGGATTTTCCAATTTTATGCCATGAAAAGAAGGTAAAAGTTGAATAATACCTGGTTTAAAATTAAAAAGAGATGCATGGGGAGGAAAAACTATACATGATAGTGCACTTATTCTTGTGAGATTCATGTGGTCTCTAAGTGTTCTAACACAATTATTCTCATTATTCTTATTATGAAGTGATTGATTATCTTCTTCGACCATATTTTTTAAAATGATGAGGATACCCTACAAAGTCTACCACTTGATGTATGTGACCACACTCTCATGCACGTGTAGGAATAGAATAAAAGGAAAAAGAAGACAAAAGAAGAAGAAACAAGAGAAAAGAAACAAAGTTATATACAAGAAAAGTGAAAAGAGAAAATAAAATAACTATTATAATTTATACAAGAACTTACCTCCCCGGCAACGACGCCAAAAACTTGACACGACAAGAAGATTGATGTCTTCTCCCAAGTGCAGGAGTGTAGAAGTAATAAATAACCCGGCAAGACAGGGGTCAAACCACAGGGAGGTTAATTATACAAATTATAAACAACAATTATAAACAATAATAATAGCAACAACAACAACAACAACAACAACAATAACAATAATAATAGTATTTGTAGTACTAATAATAATAATAGTAATAGTAATAAAAATAATAATAAAAAAGAAGGAGAAGAAGATGATGAGAACTTTAAGATGTAATATTAATGTAACGATTAAACAATGATAATAACAAATGTCAAGATTAGAGATTCCACTAATGATATGTCAAACAAGTATAATATAAACTCTTATTATTCAATTGGAAACCACACATGAAGGAGTTTCCAATCAGATTATAAATTGTTAACATGATTACATTAGTCATCTTATTCGATTAATGCTAATACTTATAAATCTCGTCAAGCAATCATGATTATAACTTATGTTAACAACAAACCAAGTTCCTTTCATAGCTCAGGTGTCCGTTATACCATACAGTATGGGCTATGAAAGTGTCAAGCACTTGTTGTACCAAGTGTTATACAATATAAATCAAGATTAGTCATTTAACAAGCAAAATATTAAAGAGTGAACAAGATAACAAATATAAAACATGTTAGTATCAAACATTAAACTCCATATTAAGTTTACACTATATTTATTCTTACACCATTAGTGGTTACTTTTCATCTTGACATAATAAACTTAGCTAGACATAATCAAAGAAATACAAAGAGAGAAAGCAAGAGCATGATCTTGATCTGGATACCAAGATGCCTAAATCCATGGCAAATGCCTCCTTTTATAGGCCAAAATTAGGAACTATTGATTTGATGACTGATTGATGAGTGGGTGACCAACTCTTGACTTGGTGACAATCCTTATCTTCTTTTGTCTTCCCAAAACGTCATTGATAAAATTAAAATTGGAGCCACTTGAAAACATGAAAGTTGTAGGAAATTGTCTCAGCTTTCTTGTGTAAACAATTCAGCTCATTTGGACTTCTATAACTCTTGATATGAGCCAAATACTGAACAGTGCTCGGGCTGGAAGACAGATTCAGACTTCTTTGTTGTTGCTAGAATTTGGACTTGAAAATGGCCTTTTTAGAGTATAGAAGATATCACCTGAAATAACAAAAACACTGACAAACCTGAAACACACTAAAACAAATATAAGAAATAATAAAACCAAAAGACGCAATGATTCATAACTGAAGGCTCAAATCCAATCTAAGGTTTTTACAGCTTTTCTTAGTTGACCAATTTATGCAACTCATGGAAGGATCAATTACAGGAATGAAAGATTGTAGGTGGTCAATCAATTGTTCAATAGTAGCAGCAGAGATTATGATTTGTCGTGTAGAAGATGTTAGAAATTTATGTTCCACAACATGATCAAGAAAAGACAACAACTTATCATAATAACCATTAACATTTAACAAACTTATGGGTTTATGGTGAATGTACAGTTGAGCCCAAGAGGAAATATGAAAGAACTCTTCCAATGTGCCTAGGCCACCCAATAAAGCAATGAAGGCATCAACATGGTTAAACATTGTATTCATTTGAGCCGACATTATGGAGACCTGAAGTTCCTCTCCAATTGTTTTTCCAATGATGTCCCTTTGTGCCAAACCTTCGGGGATGACCCCCAAAACTTGACTACCTCCTAAAAGTACAGCTATTGACACACTTCCCATTAACCCAAGATTGTGTCCCTAATACACTAAATGAATTTTTCTCTCAACTAGCACTTGACAAGATGATTTGTTGATTCTAAAAACTCTCTCTCTCTATGTAGGCCAGCTAGAGTCTCATACACACACACTCTCTCTCTCTCTTTATTTATTTGTTAATTTACTTTTGAAAATGCATATATATGTATAGGTAGTTGTGATTGTGGCTCACATCTTCCCTTGGTTTTACGTTCAGGAATGGCTTAAACGCCCTCTATGGGTCGGGGATAGGCTTCCCAACCAGTTTTCTTAAAAACTAGTGACACGACTAGAAGATTAATGTCTTCTCCCAAGTGTAGGAATGTCGAAGTAATAAATAATCTGGCAAGACCGGGGTCGAACCATAGGAAAGTTAATTGTACAAATTATAAACAACAACAACAACAACAACAACAACAACAATAGTAACAACAACAACAACAACAATAGTAACAACAATAGTAACAACAACAACAACAACAACAATAGTAATAACAACAAAAACAACAACAACAATAATAATAATAGTAGAAGTAGTAGTAGTAGTAGTAGTAGTAGTAGTAGTAAAGAAAAAGAAGAAGAAGATCAGAACTTTGAGATGGAATATTAACGTAAAGATTTAACAACAATAACAATAAATGTCAAGGTTAGAGGATCCACTAATGGTATGTCAAACAAGTATAGTATAAACTTTTATTAGTTAATTGGAAACCACACACAAAGGAGGTTCCAATTAGATTATACATTGTTAACATGATTACATTAGTCATCTTATTCGATTAATGCTAATACTTGTAAATCTCGTCAAGCATTCATGATTATAACTTATGTTAACAACAAATCAAGTTCCTTTCATAGCTCAGGTGTCAATTATACCATACAGTATGGGCTATGAAAGTGTCAAGCATTTGTTGTACCAAGTGTTATACAACTTAAATCAAGATTAGTCATTTAACAAGCAAAGTATTAAAGAGTGAACAAGATAACAAATACAAAACATGTTAGCATCAAACATTAAAGTCTATATTAAGTTTACACTATGCTTATTCTTACACCATGAGTGTAACCTTTTCACCTTGACGTAATAAACTTAGCTAGACATAATGAAAGAAAGAATATTTTCCAGAAATTAAAGGTATCTTATATTATTAGATATATTATTATAAAACATACTTTAGTTAAGGAGTTATTGATACTTCAATTGCAAAATGATGATATAAAACCATGATAAAAATGCACTTTTAAGTATTAATCACACCCCCCAACCAGCTTATTACTTGTCCCTAGAATCAAAGTGTTAAACAAGAAAAACAATTTGCAAATTCCACAAAGTAAGGTATTTATCATTTAAATTTCATTAATCTATCCAGATAAACAAACTCTCATTAAATTTATATACCTGCTCAATACCTCTTAACAAGATATTAATAAACCTTTCTTTTGTGCTCAATGTATCAACACATAATTATGGGTCTTTTCTTGGAAAAAAAATAAAATTTATGTTCTAATGTTTAAGGTTAACTTTCTTGGGTTGGGATTATTATTTTTGTCTTCTTTTTTTTCTTTTTTTTAAATATATATACATATAATTTAAAAACATCATGTATCTTTAACCCATATAACGAGCTTTCAGCTAATGACTCCCAGACTAGTTGGTCTTAGGGCATTAGGTGTTGAGACACCCCTACGAGCTTAATAACTCGGGTCGTAGATACTGATATGTAGATAGTGCAATGTTTGATTCCCTTAAGCTTTTCTCCTCAACCCATGTAACAAGCGTTGTGCCAATAGCTCCCAAGTCAGTTGACTTTAGGGTATTAGGTGTTAAAAGACCCTTTCGGGTATAATTGCTTAGGTTAGGGAGGCTACGAAACCAAGCTTATCTACATTTTTATTTTTATTATTATTATTTCTTTTTTAATTATCATTTTCAAGGACGACCCCTAAAACTTGACTACCTCTTAAAAATACAGCTATTGACACACCTCCCATTAACCCAAAACTGCCTCCCCTATACATTAAATTAATCTTTCTCTCAGCTAGCACTTGATCAAGATGATTTGCTGATTCTAAAAACTCTTTTTCTTTCCTAGGACTAGATCCACCAAAAACACAAATATTTCTTATCTAATGACCTGAGGAACTTGCCATTTCTACACACTTATGTATTTGTTGAATGTATGGGTTGAGTAGAAATGAAAGGAAGGAAGAGAGGGTTTTATAGATGAGAAATTAGAAAGGCAATCATAACACCTATATGTAGGCCAGCTGGAGTCTCACTCTCTCTCTCTTTATTTATTTATTTACTTTTAAAAAAGCATGTGTATGTACAAGTAGTTGTGATTGTGGCTCACATCTTCCCTTGGTTTTACGTTCAAGAACGGCTTAAACGCCCTCTATGGGTCGGGGATAGGCTTCCCATCTAGTTTTCTTAAAAATTGGCAAACAGGGTCTTTTTTAGTCAGATTCCCAAGACTAAATCAATCATGTTCTTTATGAAATAGTGGCCATAAATCATGAATTACACGATGCACATCTCCACTAGGATGTGTCTCAAGAGTCAATAGAAGATTATCTAATAAAGACTCCTTACTCAGGCCATCCTTAATGAATTCTATTTTATCTTCACGGTTTATAGATACCATTCCTAAAGAACGACATTGTGGATTACAAGTCCATCTAGCACATCGATGACAGACTTTTAGTCGTTTTGCATGACGCTTCTTTGCAAAAGTGTTTTTACCTGTTCTTGGCATGTGTGAAATGAAGGAGTTAGAGGACTCACCTGATAATCAAATGATTAGTACTTAAAAGTGCATTTTTATCATGGTTTTATATCATCATTTTGCACTTGAAGTATCAATAACTCCTTAACTAAAATATGTTTTATAATAATATATCTAATAATATAAGATACCTATAATTTGTGGTAAATGTCTATTTTTAATGCAGGTCTATCACATAAATGAAAGGATTGATTGATGACTTGAAGAACTTAAATTGCATGGATAAAGAGATGGTCAAACTTAGAGAAGAGATGTCGGTGCAATCCAAACCGGAACACTGTTCGGTAATTGGGTTATATCTGGAGCTACAGATCTCAGATTTAGGTCCAATTTATATGGATGGAAAGGTAAGACATAGGCCTACAACTTTTATATGGAGCCCAAGATCTAAAAAGGCCATTATCAAGTCCAAATTGTAGCAACAACAAAGAAGCCCGAATCTGTCTTCCAGCCCGAGCACTGTTCGGTATTTTGTCCATGTCGGGAGTTGTAGAAGTCCAAATGAGCTGAATTTTTTACACGAGAAAGCTGAGACAATTGCCTACAACTTATCAATTAGTCATCAAATCAGTAGTTCCCAATTTTGGCCTATAAAAGGAGGCATTTGCCATGTATTTAGGCATCTTGGTTTCCAGATCAAGATCATGCTCTTCCTTTCTCTCTTTGTATTTTTTATGCTTTGTTTTCATTAATATTAAGTTTATGCCTTTCATTTCCTTTCCTTTACTTAGTTAACTTTTATGTTCTTATTTTGTTTATCTATTTTTATTTCTTTCATTATGTCTAGCTAAGTTAATTATGTCAAGGTGAAAAGGTTACACTAATGGTGTAAGAATAAGTATAATGTAAACTTAATATGGACTTTAATGTTTGATACTAACATGTTTTATATTTGTTATCTTGTTCACTCTTTAATACTTTGCTTGTTAAATGACTAATCTTGATTTATGTTGTATAACACTTGGTACAACAAATGCTTGGCACTTTCATAGCCCATAATGTATGGTATAACCGACACCTGAGCTATGAAAGGAACTTGATTTGTTGTTAACATAAGTTATAATCATGAATGCTTGACGAGATTTACAAGTATTAGCATTAATTGAATAAGATGACTAATGTAATCATGTTAACAATATATAATCTGATTGGAACCTCCTTTGTGTGTGGTTTCCAATTCAATAATAAGAGTTTATACTATACTTGTTTGATATACCATTAGTGGAACCTCTAACCTTGACATTTGTTATTATTATTGTTTAATCCTTACATTAATTTTCCATCTCCAAGTTCTCATCATCATCTTCTTCTTCTCTTTCTTTATTATTATTATTATTATTAGTACTACTACTACTACTACTACTACTACTACTAGTATTATTATTATTATTATTATTATTATTAGTATTATTATTAGTATTATTAGTTTTATTATTAGTATTATTAGTATTACTATTATTATTATTGTTGTTGTTGTTGTTGTTATTATTGTTGTTGTTGTTGTTGTTATTGTTATTGTTATTGTTGTTGTATTATTGTTATTTATAATTTGTACAAATAACCTCCCTGTGGTTCGACCCCGGTCTTGCCGGGTTATTTATTACTTCGACACTCCTGCACTTGGGAGAAGACATCAATCTTTTAGTCGTGTCAAGTTTTTGGCGCCGTTGCCGGGGAGGTAAGTTTTGTATAAATTATAATATTCATTTTATTTTCTCTTTTCACTTTTCTTGTACATAAGTTTGTTTCTTTTCTCTTGTTTCTTCTTCTTTTGTTTTCTTCTTCCTTTTATTTTATTCCTACACGTGCATGAGAGTGTGGTCACGTACATCAAGTGGTAGACTTTGTAGGGTATCCTCATCATTTTCAGAAAATATGGCCGAAGAAGATAATCAATCACTTCATAATGAAAATAATGAGAATAACCGTGCTAGAACACTTAGAGACCACATGAATCCCACAAGAACAAGTGCACAATCATGCATAGTTTTTCCTCCTGATGCATCTCATTTCAATTTTAAGCTAGGCATTATTCAACTTTTACCTTCTTTTCATGGCTTAGATTTAGAAAATCCATACTTGCATTTAAGGAAATTTAAGGAGGCTTGTAACACATATAATGATTCAAATTGTAGCATGAACACCATCAGATTAAAGCTTTTTCCTTTTTCATTAAAAGATAAAGCTAAAACATGGCTACAAAATTTAAGACCAGGATCCATTTGTGCTTGGGATGAAATGCAACAACAGTTTTTGAAGAAGTTTTTCCCATCTCATAGAACAAACTCTTTTAAAAGACAAATCACCACTTTCACTCAAAAACCAGGAGAAACATTTTACCAATGTTGGGATAGGTATCGAGACTTGCTTAGTACTTGCCCTCATCATGGTTTTGAAGCATGGAGATTGGTTTCACATTTCTATGAAGGGTTAACACCTAAAGATAGGCAAATGGTTGAATTGATGTGCAATGGAACTTTTGAAGATAAAGGCCCTGATGAAGCAATGGAGTACTTAGACCTGTTAGCTGAAAATGCTCAAAATTGGGACACCGCGGGTACTTATGAGGCACCGAATAAAACTCAACCTCATACATCTAGTGGAGGTATGTACAACCTTAGGGAAGATCATGACCTTCAAGCCAAGTTTGCATGTTTAGCTAGAAAAGTCGAGACACTAGAATTGAAAAAGAGTGGTCAATTTAAATCTATTGAAAACATTGTATGTCAAATATGTGAAACAAATGAACACTCAACTAGTAACTGTCCAACCATGCCTTCTTTTAAGGAATGTCTCCATGAACAAGCTCATGCTTTAAACAGTTTCGAAAGGCCCAATCATAACCCATATTTGCAAACATACAACCCTGGTTGGAGAAATCACCAAAATTTCAATTGGAAGAGTGATAATGCACAAACTTCACAACCACAGTTTCAAGCACACCATAATTTCCAAAATTCTTATGGATATGCACCTTCTTATGCTCCACCTCTTAGAAGTAATTTTGAGGAAACTTTGTATGCATTCATTGAAAAGCAAGAGACAATCAACACTCAACTTACTCAAAGCATAACAGATTTTAAAGACACTCTTGCAAAATTCACATCTGCTCTCAGTTTTCAAGAGCAAGGTAAGTTTCCATCTCAACCACAGCAAAATCTCAAGGGGCAATACGATGCAAATGTAAGTAGTTATGGAAGTCAACACATGGATCAAGTCAAATCAGTCATCACTTTTTGTAGTGGAAAGGTTATTCAAAAACCAATTCTTGAACCTTGTGAGAAAGATGATGAGTTAACCTCTAAGGGTAAGGAAGGGGTTGAATCTGAAAATAGCAAAGAAATGACTGATTCTCCGCCAGCACTTTCATTTTCTCATGCCATGACCAATCAGGAAGAAATCGAGGATGAAAAGGGCACCGAAAAGGTTGATGCGGATCTTTTATCAAAAGTGACAACAGATTCGACACCCGACATCACACCAATCGATGATTACTTTCCTGATAAATCTCTACTTTCTCTTAGTTCAATGCCTTGGTTTGCTAAAAATATCAATTTTCTTACTTCAGGATTTTTGCCAGCTCACTGGAGTATCGAAGACAAAAGAAAATTTTTGAGCAACGAGCAAAATTTTTGTTGGGATGACCCTTACTTATTCAATTATTGTCCTGATCAAATATTTCAAAAATGCATTTTCGACAATGAGGTAAGTAATTTCATTAAATTTTGTCACTCTAAGGCATGTGGGGATCATTTCTCTTCAAAAAAAAAGGCTTGTAGAAATCTTACAAAGTGGATTTTCCTGGCCAACCATATTCAAGGAGTCACAAGCATTTTGCAAAAACTGTGAAAATTATCAAAAGGTGGGATTTATTTCAAAACACAGAGAGTCTTTAGATAATCTTCTATTGACTCTTAAGTCTCATCATAGTCAAGATAAGCATCGTGCAATTCATAACTTAGGAACCCATTTTCATAAAGAACATGCTTGGCATAGTCTTGGGAATCTGACTAAAAAAAGACCCTGTTTGCCAGTTTTTAAGAAAACTGGATGGGAAGCCTATCCCCGACCCATAAAGGGCGTTTAAGTCGTTCTTGGACGTAAAACCAAGGGAAGATGTGAGCCACAATCACAACAGCGATTTGAGTGTTAGCTTGTAAAAAATTCTGTCTTTTCTTTTTATTAATAACATAATATTTGTGTTTTGTCATTTCTTATTTTTATTTCAGTGTGTTTCAGGTTTGTTAATGTTCATTATTTCAGGTGATATCTTCTATACTCTATCTTTCTACCTTAGAACATTGAGGACAATGTCTCATTTTGGTTGGGGGGAGAGGGTAGTAATTGATAAAAAAAAAATTGTTTTTCATTTCATAAAGCATGTGCATAATTGTTGTTATTAGGATGGCAGAGTAAAGGAGTTCTTTTGTTAAAGTGACTCTTGAGACGCATCTTAGTAACCATTCTTAACAAGGTCTATTATAATACTTCCTGAAATATTCAGGTTTACAAACTCTCGTATTGTTACCACTTAATTCTGCTCATATACTTATTTAACATGTATTCGTAAACCTTAATTTACACACACACACACTTCAACATATGATTGTGGGTTGCATATTGGATTATTACATTATTTATGTTCTTTTGTTAAAGGTAACAACTAAGGGAAAGGGATTGTATATAATTAAAAAACAAAAACATGAAAAAAGAAGAAGAAAAAAAAAGAAAAAAAAATGATGATAATAAAAATGTAGATAAGTTTGGTTTCGTAGCCTCCCTAACCTAAGCAATTAAGCCCGAAGGGGTGTTTTAACACCTAATACCCTAAAGTCAACTGACTTGGGAGCTATTGGCCCAACGCTTGTTACATGGGTTGAGGAGAAAAGCTTAAGGGAATCAAACATTGCACTATCTACATATCAGTATATGCGACCCGAGTTACTAAGCTCGTAGGGGTGTCTTAACACCTAATGCCCTAAGACCAACTGGTCTGGGAGTCATTAGCTGAAAGCTCGTTACATGGGTTAAAGATGCATGATGTTTTTAAAGTATATGTATATAGAGTTAAAAAAAAAAAAAAGACAAAAATAGTAATCCCAACCCAAGGAAGTTAACCTTAAACATTAGAAAAAAAAATTTTTTGTTTTCTTCCAAGAAAAGCCCCATAATCATGTGTTGATACATTGAGCACAAAAGAAAGGTTTATTAATATCTTGTTAAGAGGTATTGAGCAGATATATAAATTTAATAAGAGTTTGTTAATCTGGATAGACTAATGGAAGTTAAATGATGAATACCTTGCTTTGTGGAATATACAAATTGTTTTTCTATTTTACGCTTTGATTACTAGGGACTAGTAATAAGCTGGTTGGGGGGTGTGATTAGTACTTAAAAGTGCATTTTTATCATGGTTTTATATCATCATTTTGCACTTGAAGTATCAATAACTCCTTAACTAAAATATGTTTTATAATAATATATCTAATAATATAAAATACCTATAATTTGTGGTAAATGTCTATTTTTAATGCAGGTCTATCACATAAATGAAAGGATTGATTGATGACTTGAAGAACTTAAATTGCATGGATAAAGAGATGGTCAAACTTAGAGAAGAGATGTCGGTGCAATCCAAACCGGAACACTGTTCGGTAATTGGGTTATATCTGGAGCTACAGATCTCAGATTTAGGTCCAATTTATATGGATGGAAAGGTAAGACATAGGCCTACAACTTTTATATGGAGCCCAAGATCTAAAAAGGCCATTATCAAGTCCAAATTGTAGCAACAACAAAGAAGCCCGAATCTGTCTTCCAGCCCGAGCACTGTTCGGTATTTTGTCCATGTCGGGAGTTGTAGAAGTCCAAATGAGCTGAATTTTTTACACGAGAAAGCTGAGACAATTGCCTACAACTTATCAATTAGTCATCAAATCAGTAGTTCCCAATTTTGGCCTATAAAAGGAGGCATTTGCCATGTATTTAGGCATCTTGGTTTCCAGATCAAGATCATGCTCTTCCTTTCTCTCTTTGTATTTTTTATGCTTTGTTTTCATTAATATTAAGTTTATGCCTTTCATTTCCTTTCCTTTACTTAGTTAACTTTTATGTTCTTATTTTGTTTATCTATTTTTATTTCTTTCATTATGTCTAGCTAAGTTAATTATGTCAAGGTGAAAAGGTTACACTAATGGTGTAAGAATAAGTATAATGTAAACTTAATATGGACTTTAATGTTTGATACTAACATGTTTTATATTTGTTATCTTGTTCACTCTTTAATACTTTGCTTGTTAAATGACTAATCTTGATTTATGTTGTATAACACTTGGTACAACAAATGCTTGGCACTTTCATAGCCCATAATGTATGGTATAACCGACACCTGAGCTATGAAAGGAACTTGATTTGTTGTTAACATAAGTTATAATCATGAATGCTTGACGAGATTTACAAGTATTAGCATTAATTGAATAAGATGACTAATGTAATCATGTTAACAATATATAATCTGATTGGAACCTCCTTTGTGTGTGGTTTCCAATTCAATAATAAGAGTTTATACTATACTTGTTTGATATACCATTAGTGGAACCTCTAACCTTGACATTTGTTATTATTATTGTTTAATCCTTACATTAATTTTCCATCTCCAAGTTCTCATCATCATCTTCTTCTTCTCTTTCTTTATTATTATTATTATTAGTAGTACTACTACTACTACTACTACTACTACTAGTACTAGTATTATTATTATTATTATTATTATTATTATTAGTATTATTATTAGTATTATTAGTTTTATTATTAGTATTATTAGTATTACTATTATTATTATTGTTGTTGTTGTTGTTGTTATTATTGTTGTTGTTGTTGTTGTTATTGTTATTGTTATTGTTGTTGTATTATTGTTATTTATAATTTGTACAAATAACCTCCCTGTGGTTCGACCCCGGTCTTGCCGGGTTATTTATTACTTCGACACTCCTGCACTTGGGAGAAGACATCAATCTTTTAGTCGTGTCATCAAACCTTTGCTTCAATCAACTAGCGAATATCTTCAGGAATTCCATGATTTATTAACAATCTCAATCTTGCACATCTAGCACGATAAATTTTTGTAATCGCATTCTAAGGCAGAGCGGGAAAATACTTTTTCAATTTTTTAAGATTAGTGTCCATTTTCAAATGAGAATTAGAAGAGAGATTCAAAGAATGGCACAAATATATACACAAATATCAGTTATTGTGGGAAACTAAAAGAACTAACTAAAGTCACGGAGTACCATAGTCCGCCATTTGACCGAGGTGAGAGAAACTAGCAAAAATCACTTAAAAAGAAACACAAAACCAATGTGAGAAAAAAAAAATCAACCTTTATCTACAAGATCATTCCAACCAATTGATTCATTTTCACTAGAAAAATTATCAAAGTAAGCTTTCAAACGATGTCCATTTTCCTTAAAATCATTGTCATTCATTGAATTCTCAATATCACAGGCCCCGCCCCATAAGGATTGCTCCATCTTGGTCTTAGCTCTTTAAGGAATGCATAGAGTTGAGAATCATGAAACAAAACTATTTGACCAGTATCAACTTTTTGATAATTTTACAAGTTTTGCAGAATGCATGCGTGTCCTTGAACATGGTGGGCCAATAAAATCCATTTTGAAAGATTTTTGCAGCTGACTTTTTTTACGAGAAATAATTTTCACATGCTTCAGAATGACAAATTTTAATGACACTACCTACCTCATTGTCGGGAATGAATCTTTGAAATATTTGATCAGGACAATAATTGAATAAGTTAGGGTCATCACAATAAAAATTCTTCACTTCGTTCAAAAACTTTTTTTTATCTTGAGTACTCCAATAGCTGGCAAATCTCCTAAAGCAAGAAAATTGGTATTTTTATCATACCAAGGCATTGGACTAAGAGAAAATAAGGATTCATTAGGAAAGTAATCATCAATTGACATGATGTCAGATGTCAAATTTGTTGTCACTTTGACAAAAGATCTGCATCAACATTTTTTGTGTGTTTTTCATCTATGATTTCTTCCTCAAAATAAATCATTTGCAAATCTTCAGATTCATCCAACTCATTTTTACTTAAAGTAGATTCAAGTTGATCATAAACTAATTCGTCAATATGATCTACTTCTTGTAAATCATTATCATCTATAGGTTGCTTGCAAATGTTGAAAATATTCATCTCCAATGTCATGTTTCCAAATGATAGCTTCATTAGTCCATTCCTACAATTAATCAATCCGTTAGAGGTTGTAAGAAAAAAATTTTTGTTCACACTAGCACCGAGAACAAGTAAGGCTCTTTCAATTTTTTGTTCTCCAATAAAGCAAGAAATTATAGGACAACTAGGGTCTTTATATTTCAAAGCATTATTGTTCTGAAGAATGGCACTTACTTATTCTGCTAAAAAGGCTTTCTTTTTCACATTCAGTTTCCTCTTCACAGTGCATAGATCTTTCAAAAATTTAGCATAGGAAGGAACCTGTTTAATAGCATCCAGCAAAGGTATATTGATCCTTACCTGTTTGAAAATTTTAAAAATTTCAGAGCTGTGATTGACTTTTCTTTGTTTGGTCATGGCTTGAGGAAATGGAAGTGCTAGTGGTGAATCAGTCATTTCTTTGCAATTTTCAGATTCAACCCCTTCGTTACCCTCAGAGATTGACTCATCATCTTTCTTATAAGGTTCAAGAGAGGGTTTTTCAACAACCTTTCCACTACACAGAGTAGTGACTGATTTGACTTGATCCATGTGTTGGCTTTCGGAAGTACTTGCATTTGCATTATATTGCCCCTTCGGATTTTGTTGTGGTTGAGATGGGAACTTGCCTTTCTCTTTGAAACTGAGAGCACATGTCAATTTTGCTAGAGTATGTTTAAAATCTATCATGTTTTGAGGAAGTTGAGTATTGATTGTCTCTTCCTTTTCAATGAATGCGTGCAATGTTTCCTCAAGATTTCTTCTAGGAGGTGGAGCATAAGGAGGTGCATATCCATGAGAATTTTGGAAATTGTGGTGTGATTGAAATGGTGGTTGTGAAGTTTGTGCATTGTTGTTCTCACTCTTCCAACTAAAATTTAGGTGATTTCTCCAACCAGGGTTGTATGTCTATGAGTATGGATTATGGTTGGTCCTTTGGAAACTGTTTAAAGCATGGGCATGTTTATGGAGACATTTCTTAAAAGAAGGCAAGGTTGAACAAATATTGGTTGAGTGTTCATTTGTTTCACATATTTGACACACAATGTTTTCAACAGATTTTAATAGGCCACTCTTTTTCAATTCTAGTGCCTCGACTTTTCTAGCTAAAGATGCAAACTTGGCTTGAAGGTCATGATCTTCCTTAAGGTTGTACATACCTCCACTAAATGTATGAGGTTGAGTTTTACTTGGTGCCTCATAAGTACCCACGATGTCCAAGTTTTGAGCATTTTTAGCTAACAAGTCTAAGTACTCCATTGCTTCATCAGGATCTTTATCTTCAAAAGTTCCATTTGCCTATCTCTATGTGTTAACTCTTTATAAAAATGTGAAACCAATCTCTATGTTTCAAAACTATGATAAGGGCAAGTATTAAGCAAGTCTCGATACCTATCCCAACATTGGTAAAATATTTCTTTTGGTTTTTGAGTGAAAGTGGTGATTTGTCTTTTGAAAGAGTTTGTTCTATGAGATGGGAAAAACCTCTTTAAAATCTGTTGTTGCATTTCATCCCACGCACGAATGGATCCTAGTATTAAATTTTGTAGCCATGTTTTAACTTTATATTTTAATGAAAAAGGAAAAAGCTTTAATCTGATGGTGTATATTGATTAGAAGTCTAAATGACTTGCCTTTTTTGCACAAGAAAGCTAAGACAATTGCCTATAACTTTTATGTTTTGCCTAGCTCCAATTGTGACGTTATCAATGACGTTTTGGGTAGACAAGAGAAGATAAGGATTGCCACCAAGTCAAGAGTTGGCCACCCACTTATCAATTAGTCATCAAATCAATAGTTCTCAATTTTTGCTTATAAAAGGAGGCATTTGCCATGTGACACGACGAAAAGATTGATGTCTTCTCCCAAGTGCAGGAGTGTCGAAGTAATAAATAACCCGGCAAGACCGGGGTCGAACCACAGGGAGGTTAATTGTACAAATTATAGACAACAATTATAAACAATAATAACAACAACAACAATAGTAGTAATAATAATAATAATAATAATAATAATAATAATAATAATAATAATAATAGTAGTAGTAGTAGTAGTAATAAAGAAAGAAAAGAAGAAGAAGATAATGAGAACTTGGAGATGGAAAATTAATGTAAGGATTAAACAATAAAAATAACAAATGTCAAGGTTAGAGGTTCCACTAATGGTATATCAAACAAGTATAGTATAAACTCTTATTATTGAATTGGAAACCACACACAAAGGAGGTTCCAATCAGATTATATATTGTTAACATGATTACATTAGTCATCTTATTCAATTAATGCTAATACTTGTAAATCTCGTCAAGCATTCATGATTATAACTTATGTTAACAACAAATCAAGTTCCTTTCATAGCTCAGGTGTCGGTTATACCATACATTATGGGCTATGAAAGTGCCAAGCATTTGTTGTACCAAGTGTTATACAACATAAATCA
The DNA here is from genome assembly GCA_026413675.1 of Populus pruinosa. Classification (NCBI taxonomy): domain Eukaryota; kingdom Viridiplantae; phylum Streptophyta; class Magnoliopsida; order Malpighiales; family Salicaceae; genus Populus; species Populus pruinosa. Next base: position 9,045,193 of record CM048598.1, read on the forward strand.
AGATTAGTCATTTAACAAGCAAAGTATTAAAGAGTGAACAAGATAACAAATATAAAACATGTTAGTATCAAACATTAAAGTTCATATTAAGTTTACATTATACTTATTCTCACACCATTAGTGTAACCTTTTCACCTTGACATAATTAACTTAGCTAGACATAATGAAAGAAAGCAAAATAGATAAACAAAATAAGAACATAAAAGTTAACTAAGTAAAAGAAAGGAAATGAAAGGCATAAACTTAATATTAATGAAAGCAAAGCATAAACATTACAAAAAATACAAAGAGAGAAAGGAAGAGCATGATCTTGATCTGGAAACCAAGATGCCTAAATGCATGGCAAATGCCTCCTTTTATAGGCCAAAATTGGGAACTATTGATTTGATGACTAATTGATAAGTGGGTGGCCAACTTTTGACTTGGTGACAATCCTTATCTTCTCTTGTCTGCCCAAAACGTCATTGATAACGTCAAAATTGGAGCCAGTTGCAAACATGAAAGTTGTAGGCAATTGTCTCAGCTTTCTGGTGTAAAAAATTCAGCTCATTTAGACTTCTAGAACTCCAGATATGTCCACAATACCGAACAGTGCTCGGGCTGGAAGACAGATTCGGGCTTCTTTGTTGTTGCTACAATTTGGACTTGATAATGGCCTTTTTAGATCTTGGGCTCCATATGAAAGTTGTAGGCCTATGTCTTACCTTTCCATCCATATAAATTGGACCTAAATCTGAGATCTGTAGCTCCAGATATGACCCAATTACCGAACAGTGTTCCGGTTTGGATTGCACCGACATCTCTTTTCTAAGTTTGGCCATCTCTTTATCCTTGCAATTTAAGTTCTTCAAGTCATCAATCAATCCTTTCATTTATGTGATAGACCTGCATTAAAAATAGACATTTACCACAAATTAAAGGTATCTTATATTATTAGATATATTATTATAAAACATGCTTTGGTTAAGGAGTTATTGATACTTCAAGTGCAAAATGATGATATAAAACCATGATAAAAATGCACTTTTAAGTACTAATCACACCCCCCAACCAGCTTATTACTAGTCCCTAGTAATCAAAGCGTTAAAATAGAAAACAAATTTGCAAATTTCACAAAGCAAGGTATTCATCATTTAACTTCCATTAATCTATCCAGATAAACAAACTCTTATTAAATTTATATATCTGCTCAATACCTCTTAACAAGATATTAATAAACCTTTCTTTTGTGCTCAATGTATCAACATATAATTATGGGGCTTTTCTTGGAAGAAAACAAAATTTTTGTTCTAATGTTTAAGGTTAATTTCCTTGGGCTAGGATTATTATTTTTTCTTTTCTTTCTTCTTTTTTTTTCTTCTTTTTTTTTTAAATATATATACATATAATTTAAAAACATCATGCATCTTTAACCCATGTAACGAGCTTTCAGCTAATGACTCCCAGACCAGTTGGTTTTAGGGCATTAGGTGTTAAGACACCCCTACGAGCTTAGTAACTCGGGTCGCAGATACTGATATGTAGATAGTGCAATGTTTGATTCCCTTAAGCTTTTCTCCTCAACCCATGTAACAAGCGTTGGGCCAATAGCTCCCAAGTCAGTTGACTTTAGGGTATTAGGTGTTAAAACACCCCTTCGGGCTTAATTGCTTAGGTTAGGGAGGCTACGAAATCAAACTTATCTACATTTTTATTATCATCATTTTTTTTCTTTTTTTCTTTTTTATGTTTTTTCTTTTTGTTTAATTATATACAATCCCTTTCCCTTAGTTGTTACCTTTAACAAAAGAACACAAATAATGTAATAATCCAATATGCAACCCACAATCATATGTTAAAGTGTGTGTGTGTAAATTAAGGTTTAAAAATACATGTTAAATAAGTATATGAGCAGAATTAAGTGGTAACAATACGAGAGTTTGTAAACCTGAATATTTCAGGAAGTATTATAATAGACCTTGTTAAGAATGATTACTAAAATGCGTCTCAAGAGTCACTTTAACAAAAGAACTCATTTACTCTACCATCCTAGTAACAACAATTATGCACATACTTTATGAAATGAAAAACAATTTTTTTTTTTTATCAACTACTACCCTCTCCCCCCAACCAAAACGAGACATTGTCCTCAATGTTCTAAGGTAGAAAGATAGAGTATAGAAGATATCACCTGAATGCTTTCATTAATATTAAGTTTATGCCTTTCATTTCCTTTCCGTTACTTAGTTAACTTTTATGTTCTTATGTTGTTTATCTATTTTTCTTTCTTTCATTATGTCTAGCTAAGTTAATTATATCAAGGTGAAAAGGTTACACTAATGGTGTAGGAATAAGTATAATGTAAACTTAATATGGACTTTAATGTTTGATACTAACATGTTTTATATTTGTTATCTTGTCCACTCTTTAATACCTTGCTTGTTAAATAACTAATCTTGATTTATGTTGTATAACACTTGATACAACAAATGCTTAATACTTTCATAGCCCATACTGTATGGTATAACCGACACCTGAGCTATGAAAGGAACTTGATTTGTTGTTAACATAAGTTATAATCATGAATGCTTGACGAGATTTACAAGTATTAGCATTAATCGAATAAGATGACTGATGTAATCATGTTAACAATCTATAATCAGATTGGAACCTCATTTGATGTGGTTTCCAATTGTTTATACTATACTTGTTTGACATACCATTAGTGGAACCGCTAACCTTGGCATTTGTTCTTATCATTGTTTAATCTTTACATTAATATTCCATTTCGAAGTTCTCATCATCTTCTTCTTCTCCTTCTCCTTCTTTATTATTATTACTATTACTCCTACTACTACTACTCCTACTACTACTACTACTACTACTACTACTACTACTACTATTACTACCACTACCACTACTACTACTACTACTACTACTACTACTACTATTATTATTATTATTATTATTATTATTATTATTATTATTATTATTATTATTATTGCTACTATTATTATTGTTGTTGTTATTGTTACTATTGTTGTTATTTATAGTTGTTGTTTATAATTTGTGCAATTAACCTCCTTGTGGTTTGACTCCGGTCTTGCCGGGTTATTTGACACGACGAAAAAGTTGATGTCTTCTCCCAAGTGCAGGAGTGTCGAAGTAATAAATAACCCGGCAAGACCGGGGTCGAACCACAGGGAGGTTAATTGTACAAATTATAAATAACAATAATACAACAACAATAACAATAACAATAACAACAATAATAACAATAACAATAATAATACTAATAATAATAATATTAATAATAATAGTAGTAGTAGTAGTAGTAGTAATAATAATAAAAAAAAAACAGAAGAAGAAGAAGATGATGAGAACTTGGAGATGGAAAATTAATGTAAGGATTAAATAATAATAATAAAAAATGTCAAGGTTAGAGGTTCCACTAATGGTATATCAAACAAGTATAGTATAAACTCTTATTATTGAATTGGAAACCACACACAAAGGAGGTTCCAATCAGATTATATATTGTTAACATGATTACATTAGTTATCTTATTCAATTAATGCTAATACTTGTAAATCTCGTCAAGCATTCATGATTATAACTTATGTTAAGAACAAATCAAGTTCCTTTCATAGCTCAGGTGTCGGTTATACCATAGATTATGGGCTATGAAAGTGCCAAGCATTTGTTGTACCAAGTGTTATACAACATAAATCAAGATTAGTCATTTAACAAGCAAAGTATTAAAGAGTGAACAAGATAACAAATATAAAACATGTTAGTATCAAACATTAAAGTCCATATTAAGTTAACATTATACTTATTCTCACACCATTAGTGTAACCTTTTCACCTTGACATAATTAACTTAGCTAGACATAATGAAAGAAAGCAAAATAGATAAACAAAATAAGAACATAAAAGTTAACTAAGTAAAGAAAAGGAAATGAAAGGCATAAACTTAATATTAATGAAAGCAAAGCATAAACATTACAAAAAATACAAAGAGAGAAAGGAAGAGCATGATCTTGATTTGAACACCAAGATGCCTAAATGCATGGCAAATGCCTCCTTTTATAGGCCAAAATTGGGAACTATTGATTTGATGACTAATTGATAAGTGGGTGGCCAACTTTTGACTTGGTGACAATCCTTATCTTCTCTTGTCTGCCCAAAACGTCATTGATAACGTCAAAATTGGAGCCAGTTGTAAACATGAAAGTTGTAGGCAATTGTCTCAGCTTTCTTGTGTAAACAATTCAGCTCATTTAGACTTCTAGAACTCCAGATATGGCCAAAATACCAAACAGTGCTCGGGCTGGAAGACAGATTCGGGCTTCTTTGTTGTTGCTACAATTTGGACTTGATAATGGCCTTTTTAGATCTTCGGCGCCATATGAAAGTTGTAGGCCTATATCTTACCTTTCCATCCATATAAATTGGACCTAAATCTGAGATCTGTAGCTCCAGATATGACCCAATTACCGAATAGTGTTCCGGTTTGGATCGCACCGACATCTCTTTTCTAAGTTTGGCCATCTCTTTGCCTTTGCAACTTAAGTTCTTAAAGTTATCAATCAATATTTTCATTTATGTGATAGGCCTACATTTAAAATGAACATTTACCATAAATTAAAAGTATCTTATATTATTATATATATTATTATAAAACATGCTTTAGTTAAGGAGTTATTGATACTTCAAGTGCAAAATGATGATATAAAACCATGATAAAAATGCACTTTTAAGTACTAATCACACCCCTCAACCAGCTTATTACTAGTCCCTAGTAATCAAAGCGTTAAAACAATTTGCAAATTTCACAAAGCAAGGTATTCATCATTTAACTTCCATTAATCTATCCAGATAAACAAACTCTCATTAAATTTATATATCTGCTCAATACCACTTAACAAGATATTAATAAAACTTTCTTTTATGCTCAATGTATAAAACATAATTATGGGGCTTTTCTTGGAAGAAAACAAAATTTTTGTTCTAATGTTTAAGGTCAACTTCCTTGGGTTGGGATTATTATTTGTCTTTTTTGTCTTTCTTTTTTTTTTAAAAAAAAATCTATATACATATAATTTAAAAACATCATGCATCTTTAACCCATGTAACGAGCTTTTAGCTAATGACTCCCAGACCAGTTGGTCTTAGGGCATTAGGTGTTAAGACACCCCTACGAGCTTAGTAACTCGGGTCGCAGATACTGATATGTAGATAGTGCAATGTTTGATTCCCTTAAGCTTTTCTCCTCAACCCATGTAACAAGCGTTAGGCCAATAGCTCCCAAGTCAGTTGACTTTAGGGTATTAGGTGTTAAAACACCCCTTCGGGCTTAATTGCTCAGGTTAGGGAGGCTACGAAACCAAACTTATCTACATTTTTATTATCATCATTTTTTTTCTTTTTTTTTTCTTTTTTTTTTCTTTTTTTTTAATGTTTTTTTTTAATTATATACAATCCCTTTCCCTTAGTTGTTACCTTTAACAAAAGAACATAAATAATGTAATAATCCAATATGCAACCCACAATCATATGTTAAAGTGTATGCGTGTAAATTAAGGTTTAAGAATACATGTTAAATAAGTATATGAGCAGAATTAAGCGGTAATAATACGAGAGTTTGTAAACCTGAATATTTCAGGAAGTATAATAGACCTTGTTAAGAATGGTTACTAAGATGCGTCTCAAGAGTCACTTTAACAAAAGAACTCCTTTACTCTGCCATCATAGTAACAACAATTATGCACATGCTTTATGAAATGAAAAACAATTTTTTTTTTATCAACTACTACCCTCTCCCCCCAACCAAAACGAGACATTGTCCTCAATGTTCTAAGGTAGAAAGATAGAGTATAGAAGATATCACCTGAAATAACGAACACTGACAAAACCTGAAACACACTGAAACAAAAATAAGAAATAACAAAACACAATAATAAAACCAAAATACACAAAAATTCACAAATGAAGGCTCAAATCCAATCTAAACTTTTTACGGCTTCCCGTAGATGACCAATTTATGCGACTCATGGAAGGATCAATCACAGGAATGAAAGATTGTAGTTGGTCAATCAATTGTTCAGCAGTAGTAGCAGAGATTAAGATTTGTCGTGCAGAAGATGTTAGAAATTCCTGTTCCACAGCATGATCAAGAAAAGACAACAACTTATCATAATAACCATTAACATTTAACAAACAAATGGGTTTATGGTGAATGTGCAGTTGAGCCCAAGAGGAAATATGAAAGATCTCTTCCAATGTGCCTAGACCACCTGGTAAAGCAATGAAAGCATCAGCATGGTTAAACATTGCATTCATTCGAGCCGACATTGTAGAGACCTGAAGTTCCTCTCCAATTTTTTTTCCAATGATGTGCCCTTGTGCCAAAGCTTCAGGGACGACCCCCAAAACTTGACTACCTCCTAAAAATACAGCTATTGACACACCTCCCATTAACCCAAGATTGCCTCCCCCATATACTAAATGAATCTTTCTCTTAGCTACCAAGTGACCAAGATGATTTGCTGATTCTAAAAACTCCTTTTCTTTTCCGGGACTAGATCCACCAAAAACACAAATATTCCTTATTTGATGACTTGAGGAACTTGCCATTTCTACACACTTCTGTATTTGTTGAATGTATGGGTTGAGTAGAAATGAAAGGAAGGAAAAGAGGGTTTTATAGATGAGAAATTAGAAAGGCAATCATAACATCTATATGTAGGCCAGCTGGAGTCTCACACTCTCTCTCTCTCTCTTTTTATTTATTTATTTATTTACTTTTGAAAAAAAAAGGATGTGTATGTACAAGTAGTTGTGATTGTGGCTCATATCTTCCCTTCGTTTTACGTCCAAGAACGGCTTAAACGCCCTCTATGGGTCGGGGATAGGCTTCCCATCAAGTTTTCTTAAAAACTGGCAAACAGGGTCTTTTTTAGTCAGATTCCCAAGACTAAGTCGATCATGTTCTTTATGAAATAGTGGCCATAAATCATGAATTACACGATGCACATCTCCACTAGGATGCGTCTCAAGAGTCAATAGAAGATTATCTAAAGACTCCTTACTCAGGCCATCCTTAATGAATTGTATTTTATCTTCACGGTTTATAGATACCATTCCTAAAGAACGACATTGTGTATTGCAAGTCCATCTAGCACATCGATGATAGACTTTGAGTCGTTTTGCACGACGCTTCTTTGCAAAAGTGCTTTTACCTGTTCTAGGCATGTGTGAAATGAAGAAATTAGAGGACTCACCTGATAATCGGACCTTTGCTTCAATCCACCAGCGAATATCTTCAGGAATTCCATGATTCATTAATAATCTCAATCTTGCACATCTAGCACGGTAAATTTTTGTAATCGCATTCTGAGGTAGAGCGGGAAAATACTTTTTCAATTTTTCAAGATTAGTGTCCATTATCAAATGAGAATTGGAAGAGAGATTCAAAGAATTGCACAAATATATACACAAATATCAGTTATTGTGGGAAACTGAAAGAACCGACTTAAGTCACGGAGTACCGTTGTCCGCCATTTGACCGGGGTGAGAGAAACTAGCAAAAATCACTCAAAAAGAAACACAAAAACAATGTGAGACAAAAAATAATCAACCTTTATCTACAAAATCATTCAAACCAGTTGATTCATTTTCATTAGGAAAATTATCAAAATGAGCTTTCAAACGATGTCCATTTTTCTTAAAATCATTGTCATTCATTGAATTCTCAATATCACAGGCCCCATAAGAATTGCTCCATCTTGGTCTTAGCTCTCTAGGGAATGCATAGAGTTGAGAATTATAAAACAAAACTTTTTGACCAGTATCAATCTTTTGACAATTTTCACAAGTTTTGCAGAATGCATGCGTGTCCTTGAACATGGTGGGCCAATAAAATCCACTTTGTAAGATTTTTGCAATTGTCTTTTTTGACGAGAAATAACTTTCACATGCTTCAGAATGACAAAATTTAATGACACTACTTACCTCATTGTCGGGAATGAATCTTTGAAATATTTGATCAGGACAATATTTGAATAAGGTAGGGTCATCACAATAAAAATTCTTCACTTCGTTCAAAAACTTTTCTTTGTCTTGGGTACTCCAATCAGCTGGCAAATCTCCTAAAGTAAGAAAATTGATATTTTTATCATACCAAGGCATTGGACTAAGAGAAAGTAAGGATTCGTTAGGAAAGTAATCATTCTTTGGTGTGATGTCAGATGTCAAATCTGTTGTCACTGTTGACAAAAGATTCGCATCAACATTTTCGGTGCTTGTTTCATCCGTGATTTCTTCCTCAGAATAAATCATTTGCAAATCTTCAGATTTATCCAATTCATTTTTACTTAAAGTAGATTCAAGTTGATCATAAACTAATTCATCAATATGGTCTACTTCTTGTAAATCATTATCATCTCCAAGTTGCTTGCAAATGTTGAATATATTCATCTCTAATGTCATGTTTCCAAATGATAGCTTCATCAGTCCATTCCTACAATTAATCAATGCATTAGAAGTTGCAAGAAATGGACGTCCTAAAATAACAGGAAATGAATTACATGCTTCAACAGGTTCTGTCTCCAAGACAATAAAATCCACAAGATAAATGAATTTATCGACTTGTACTAACACATCTTCAATTATTCCTCTAGGCACTTTTACAGATCTATCGGCAAGTAAAAGAGATATAGAAGTTGGTTTTAACTCACCTAGATTGAGACTCTGAAAAACTGAATATGGAAGTAAATTCACACTAGCACCAACATCAAGTAAGGCTCTTTCAATTTTATGCTCTCCAATAAAGCAGGAAATTGTAGGACAACCAAGGTCTTTATATTTCAAAGCATTATTGTTTTGAAGAATAGCACTTACTTGTTCGGCTAGAAAGGCTTTCTTTTTCACATTCAGTTTCCTCTTCACAGTGCATAGATCTTTCAAAAATTTAGCATAGGAAGGAACCTGTTTAATAGCATCCAGCAAAGGTATATTGATCCTTACCTGTTTGAAAGTTTCAAAGATTTCAGAGTTGTGATTAACTTTCCTTTGTTTGGTCATGGCTTGAGGAAATGGAAGTGCTGGCGGTGAATCAGTCGTTTCTTTGCAATTTTCAGATTCATCCCCTTCCTTACCCTCAGAGATTGACTCATCATCTTTCTCATAAGGTTCAAGAGAGGGTTTTTCAATAACCTTACCGCTGCGCAGAGTAGTGACTGATTTGACTTGATCCATGTGTTGGCTTCCGGAACTACTTGCATTTGCATTATATTGCCCCTTCGGATTTTCTTGTGTTTGAGATGGAAACTTACCTTTCTCTTGGAAACTAAGAGCAGATGTTAATTTAGCAAGAGTATGTTTAAAATCTGTCATGTTTTGAGCAAGTTGAGTATTGATTGTCTCTTGCTTTTCAATGAATGCATACAAAGTTTCCTCAAAATTACTTCTAAGAGGTGGAGCATAAGGAGGTGCATATCCATGAGAATTTTGGAAATTGTGGTGTGCTTGAAATTGTGGTGGTGAAGTTTGTGCATTGTCACTCTTCCAACTGAAATTTGGGTGATTTCTCCAACCAGGGTTGTATGTTTGGGAGTATGGGTTGTGATCGGACCTTTCAAAACTGTTTAAAGCATGGGCTTGTTCATGGAGACATTCCTTAAAAGAAGGCAAGGTTGGACAATCGTTGGTTGAGTGTTTATTTGTTTCACAGATTTGACACACAATGTTTTCAACAGATTTTAATTGACCACTCTTTTTTAATTCTAGTGCCTCGACTTTTCTAGCTAAAGATGCAAACTTGGCTTGAAGGTCATGATCTTCCCTAAGGTTGTACATACCTCCACTAGATGTATGAGGTTGAGTTTTACTCAGTGCCTCATAAGTACCCGCGGTGTCCCAATTTTGAGCATTTTCAGCTAACAAGTCTAAATACTCCATTGCTTCATCAGGGTCTTTATCTTCAAAAGTTTCATTGCACATCAATTCAACCATTTGCCTATCTTTAGGTGTTAACCCTTCATAGAAATGTGAAACCAATCTCCATGTTTCAAAACCATGATGAGGGCAAGTACTAAGCAAGTCTCGATACCTATCCCAACATTTGTAAAATGTTTCTCTTGGTTTTTGAGTGAAAGTGGTGATTTGTCTCTTGAAAGAGTTTGTTCTATGAGATGGGAAAAACTTCTTCAAAAACTGTTGTTGCATTTCATCCCAAGCACGAATGGATCCTGGTCTCAAATTTTGTAGCCATGTTTTAGCTTTATCTTTTAATGAAAAAGGAAAAAGCTTTAATCTGATGGTGTTCATGCTACAATTTAAGTTATTATATGTGTTGCACACCTCCTCAAATTCTCTTAAATGCAAGTATGGATTTTCCAATTCTAAACCATGAAAAGAAGGTAAAAGTTGAATAATACCTGGTTTAAAATTAAAATGAGATGCATCGGTAGGAAAAACTATGCATGATGGTGCACTTGTTCTTGTGGGATTCATGTGGTCTCTAAGTGTTTTAGCACGATTATTCTCATTATTCTCATTTTGAAGTGATTGATTATCTTCTTCAGCCATATTTTCTGAAAATGATGAGGATACCCTACAAAGTCTACCACTTGATGTACGTGACCACACTTTCATGCACGTGTAGGAATAAAATAAAAAAAAGAATAAGAAAGCAAAAAAAAGGAGGAAGAAAACAAAATAAAAAGAAACAAAAGAAAAGAAACAAAGTTATATACAAGAAAAGTGAAAAGAGAAAATAAAATAAATATTATAATTTATACAAGAACTTACCTCCCCGGCAACGGCGCCAAAAACTTGACACAACGAAAAGGTTGATGTCTTCTCCCAAGTGCAGGAGTGTCGAAGTAATAAATAACCCGGCAAGACCGGGGTCGAACCACAGGGAGGTTAATTGTACAAATTATAAATAACAATAATACAACAACAATAATAACAATAACAATAATAATACTACTAATAATAATATTAATAATAGTAGTAGTAGTAGTAGTAGTAGTAGTAATAATAATAATAATAATAATAATAATAATAATAATAATAATAATAATAATAAAAAGAGAAGAAGAAGAAGATGATGAGAACTTGGAGATGGAAAATTAATGTAAGGATTAAACAATAATAATAACAAATGTCAAGGTTAGAGGTTCCACTAATGGTATATCAAACAAGTATAGTATAAACTCTTATTATTGAATTGGAAACCACACACAAAGGAGGTTCCAATTAGATTATATATTGTTAACATGATTACATTAATGATCTTATTCAATTAATGCTAATACTTGTAAATCTCGTCAAGCATTCATGATTATAACTTATGTTAACAACAAATCAAGTTCCTTTCATAGCTCAGGTGTCGGTTATACCATACATTATGGGCTATGAAAGTGCCAAGCATTTGTTGTACCAAGTGTTATACAACATAAATCAAGATTAGTCATTTAACAAGCAAAGTATTAAAGAGTGAACAAGATAACAAATATAAAACATGTTAGTATCAAACATTAAAGTCCATATTAAGTTAACATTATACTTATTCTCACACCATTAGTGTAACCTTTTCACCTTGACATAATTAACTTAGCTAGACATAATGAAAGAAAGCAAAATAGATAAACAAAATAAGAACATAAAAGTTAACTAAGTAAAGAAAAGGAAATGAAAGGCATAAACTTAATATTAATGAAAGCAAAGCATAAACATTACAAAAAATACAAAGAGAGAAAGGAAGAGCATGATCTTGATCTGAACACCAAGATGCCTAAATGCATGGCAAATGCCTCCTTTTATAGGCCAAAATTGGGAACTATTGATTTGATGACTAATTGATAAGTGGGTGGCCAACTTTTGACTTGGTGACAATCCTTATCTTCTCTTGTCTGCCCAAAACGTCATTGATAACGTCAAAATTGGAGCCAGTTGTAAACATGAAAGTTGTAGGCAATTGTCTCAGCTTTCTTGTGTAAAAACTTCAGCTCATTTGGACTTCTAGAACTCCCGATATGGCCAAAATACCAAACAGTGCTCGGGCTGGAAGATAGATTCGGGCTTCTTTGTTGTTGCTATAATTTGGACTTGATAATGGCCTTTTTAGATCTTGGGCGCCATATAAAAGTTGTAGGCCTATGTCTTACCTTTCCATCCATATAAATTGGACCTAAATCTGAGATCTGTAGCTCTAGATATGAACCAATTACCGAACAGTGTTCCGGTTTGGATCGCACCGACATCTCTTTTCTAAGTTTGGCCATCTCTTTGCCTTTGCAACTTAAGTTCTTAAAGTCATCAATCAATATTTTCATTTATGTGATAGGCCTGCATTTAAAATGAACATTTACCATAAATTACAGGTATCTTATATTATTATATATATTATTATAAAACATGCTTTAGTTAAGGAGTTATTGATACTTCAAGTGCAAAATGATGATATAAAACCATGATAAAAATGCACTTTTAAGTACTAATCATTATTTATTACTTCGACACTTCTGCACTTGGGAGAAGACATCAACCTTTTCATCGTGTCATTTATGCTACAATTTGAATAATTATATATGTTACAAGCCTCCTTAAATTCTCTTAAATGCAAGAATGGATTTTCCAATTCTAAGCCATGAAAAAAAGGTAAAAGTTGAATAATGCATGGACTTGTTCTTGTGGGATTCATGTGGTCTTTAAGTATTCTAGTACGGTTATTCTCATTATTCTCATTATGAAGTGATTGATTATATTCTTCGGCCATATTTTTTGAAAATGATAAGGATACCCTAAAAAATCTACCACTTGATGTACGTGACCACACTCTCATGCACGTGTAGGAATAGAATCAAAGGAAGAAGAAAACAAAAGAAGAAAAAACAAGAGAAAAGAAACCAAGTTATATACAAGAAAAGTGAAAAGAAAAAAATAAAATAAATATTATAATTTATACAAAACTTACCTCCCCGGCAACGGTGCCAAAAACTTGACACGACTAAAAGATTGATGTCTTCTCCCAAGTGCAGGAGTGTCGAAGTAATAAATAACCCGGCAAGACCGGGGTCGAACCACATGGAGGTTAATTATACAAATTATAACTAACAATTATAAACAACAATAATAGCAATAACAACAACAACAACAACAACAACTATAATAGTAGTAGTAGTAGTAGTAGTAGTAGTAGTAGTAGTAGTAATAAAGAAAGAGAAGAAGAAGAAGATGATGAAAACTTGGAGTTAGAATATTAATGTAACGATTAAACAATAACAATAACAAATGTCAAAGTTAGAGGTTCCACTAATGGTATATCAAACAAGTATAGTATAAACTCTTATTATTCAATTGGAAACCACACACAAAGAAGGTTCCAATCGGATTATGATTAGTATTTAAAAGTGCATTTTTATCATGGTTTTATATCATCATTTTGCACTTGAAGTATCAATAACTCCTTAACCAAAGCATGTTTTATAATAATATATCTAATAATGTAAGATACCTTTAATTTATGGTAAATGTTCATTTTAAATGCAGGCCTATCACATAAATGAAAATATTGATTGATGACTTTCAGAACTTAAATTGCAAAGGCAAAGAGATGGTCAAACTTAGAAAAGAGATGTCGGTGCAATCCAAATCGGAACACTGTTCGGTAATTGGGCCATATCTGAAGCTACAGATCTCAGATTTAGGTCCAATTTATATGGATGGAAAGGTAAGACATAGGCCTACAACTTTCATATGGAGCCCAAGATCTAAAAAGGCCATTATCAAGTCCAAATTGTAGCAACAACAAAGAAGCCCGAATCTGTCTTCCAGCCCGAGCACTGTTCGGTATTTTGGCCATATCTGGAGTTCTAGAAGTCCAAATGAGCTGAATTTTTTACACAAGAAAGCTGAGACAATTGCCTACAACTTTCATGTTGCACCTGGCTCCAGTTTTGACGTTATCAATGACGTTTTGGGCAGACAAGAGAAGATAAGGATTGTCACCAAGTCAAAAGTTGGCCACCCACTTATCAATTAGTCATCAAATCAATAGTTCCCAATTTTGGCCTATAAAAGGAGGCATTTGCCATGCATTTAGGCATCTTGGTTTCCAGATCAAGATCATGCTCTTCCTTTCTCTCTTTGTATTTTTTGTAATTTTTATGCTTTGCTTTCATTAATATCAAGTTTATGCTTTTCATTTTCTTTCCTTTACTTAGTTAGCTTTTATGTTCTTATTTTGTTTATTTTTTTTTCTTTCATTATGTCTAGCTAAGTTAATTATGTCAAGGTGAAAAGGTTACACTAATGGTGTAAGAATAAGTATACTGTAAACTTAATATGGACTTTAATGTTTGATACTAACATGTTTTATATTTGTTATCTTATTTACTCTTTAATACTTTGCTTGTTAAATGACTAATCTTGATTTATGTTGTATAACACTTGGTACAACAAATGCTTGGCACTTTCATAGCCCATAATGTATGGTATAACCGACACCTGAGCTATGGAAGGAACTTGATTTGTTGTTAACATAAGTTATAATCATGAATGCTTGACGAGATTTACAAGTATTAGCATTAATTGAATAAGATGACTAATGTAATCATGTTAACAATATATAATCTGATTGGAACCTCCTTTGTGTGTGGTTTCCAATTCAATAATAAGAGTTTATACTATACTTGTTTGATATACCATTAGTGGAACCTCTAACCTTGACATTTGTTATTATTATTGTTTAATCCTTACTTTAATATTTCATCTCTAAGTTCTCATCATCATCATCTTCTTCTTCTTCTCTTTCTTTATTATTATTATTATTATTATTATTATTACTACTACTACTACTACTAGTATTATTATTATTATTATTATTATTATTGTTATTGTTAGTACTATTATTGTTGTTTTATAATTGTTGTTTATAATTTGTACAATTAACCTCCCTGTGGTTCGACCCCGGTCTTGCCGGGTTATTTATTACTTCGACACTCCTGCACTTGGGAGAAGACATCAACCTTTTAGTCGTGTCAGATTATATATTGTTAACATGATTACATTAGTCATCTTATTCAATTAATGCTAATACTTGCAAATCTCGTCAAGCATTCATGACTATAACTTATGTTAATAACAAATCAAGTTCCTTTTATAGCTCAGGTGTCGGTTATACCATATAGTTTGGGCTATGAAAGTGCCAATCATTTGTTGTACCAAGTGTTATACAACATAAATCAAGGTTAATCATTTAACAAACAAAGTATTAAAGAGTGAACAAGATAACAAATATAAAACATGTTAGTATCAAAGATTAAAGTCCATATTAAGTTTACACTATACTTATTCTTACACCATTAGTGTAACCTTTTCACCTTAACATAATAAACTTAGTTAGACATAATGAAAGAAAGAAAAATAAATAAACAAAATAAGAACATGAATAAGATAAAAGTTAACTAAGTAAAGGAAAGGAAATGAAAGGCATAAACTTGATATTAATGAAAGTAAAGCATAAACATTACAAAAAATACAAAGAGAGAAAGCAAGAGCATGATCTTGATCTGGACACCAAGATGCCTAAATACATGGCAAATGCCTCCTTTTATTGGCCAAAATTGGGAACTATTGATTTGATGACTAATTGATGAGTGGGTGATCAACTCTTGACTTGATGACAATCCTTATCTTCTTTTATCTACCCAAAACATCATTGATAACGACAAAATTGGAGCCACTTGAACACATGATAGTTGTAGAAAATTATCTCAAATTTTTTATGTAAAACATTCAGCTCATTTGAACTTCTAGAACTCCAGATATGAGCCAAATACTGAACAGTGCCCGTGCTGGAAGACAGATTCGAGCTTTTTTGTTGTTGATATAATTTGGACTTGAAATGACCTTTTTAGATCTTGTATATGAAAGTTGTAGGCCTATATCTTACCTTTCCATCCATATAACGTAGACCTAAATCTGAGATCTATAGCTCTAGATATGATCTAGTTACTAAACAGTGTTTTGGTTTGGACTGCACCGACATCTCTTTTCTTTGTCCTTTCAATTTCAGTTCTAAAATTCATCAATCAATCCTTTCATTTATGTGATAGGTCTGCATTTAAAATGAATATTTACCATAAATTAAAGGTATCTTATATTATTATAAAATATGCTTTAGTTAAGGAATTATTGATACTTCAAGTGTAAAATGATGATATAAAACCTTGATAAAAATACACTTTTAAGTATCAATCAGTTATATCATACAGTTGGGCTATGAAAGTATCAAGTACTTGTTGTATCAAGGGTTATACAATACAAATCTAGATTAAACATTTAATAAGCAAAGTATTAAAGGTGAACAATATAAGAAATGCAAAACGTGTTAGTATCAATCATTAAAGTCCATATTGAGTTTACACTATACTTATTCTTACACCATTAGCATACCCTTTTCACCTTGACATAATAAATTTAATTAAACATAATAAAAGAGAGAAATATAAATAAACAAGTTAAGAACATAAATAAAATAAAATTTAACTAAGTAAAGGAAAGAAAATGAAAGGCATAAACAAGATATTAATGAAAAACAAAACTTAAACATTACAAAAATACAAAGAAAAATAGCAAGAACATAATCTTGATCTAGAAACCAAGATGCCGAAATGCATGGCAAATGCATTCTTTTATAGGCCAAAATTAGAAACTATTGATTTGATAACTAATTGATGAGTAAGTGGCTAACTCTTGAGTTAGTGATAATCGTTATCTTTTTGTCTGTCAAAAACATCATTAATAACGTCAAAATGTGAATCAACTTTACTAATGAAAGTTGTAGGAAATTGTCTCAGCTTTCTAGGAAAAACAATTGAGGTCTTTTGGACTTTTAAAACTTGAGATATGGGTTGAACACCAAATAATATCTGGGTTGCAGGATAGATTCAGACTTCTACATTGTTGCTAAAATTTGAACTTCCAAACAACAAAATTGAGTTTTACCTTTCCATGAAAGTTTTAGGCATATGACTCAGATTTCTATCCATATAGAATAGACCTAAATCCAGAATCTATAACTCTACATATGATCTAATTACTAAACAGTGTTCTAGTCTGGACTGCAACAACATCTCTTTTCGAATTTTAGCCCTCTATTTGTCCTATCAATCTCATTACTTCAACTAATCAATCAATCCTTTTATTTATGTGATAGGGATGCATTTAGGATGAATATTTACCATAAATTAAAGGTATCTTATGGTATCAAACTTGTTATTATAAAACATGTTTTAGTTAAGGAGTTATTGATACTTCAAGTGCAAAATGATAATATAAAACCTTGATAAAAATACACTTTTAAATATTAATCACATCATTAAAGGGGATAAATAAAAATTTCTAATAAGCCATCAAAACATCTAGGCCATTTAGAAGTCCACAACTTCTCTACTAAGAACAAACAGAAATGATCACTTGGTTTGGGAAGGGAATTATGCAAGGAAGTTTACTATTGACTCAGCTTAAGATATGATCAAGGAATCTAGACCCCCCTCCCCCAATACTCCTTTCATCACCTCTTATGGTTTTCAGGCCACATCCCACATAAATTCTTTATACTTTGATTAGCGTCTCAGTCCAAGATGTAGACCTTGGACATGTTACATCCCATGACTATCTTTTCTTCCAATGCCCCTGTAGCATCTTGGTCTGGGAATCCATCATAAGGCTCTCCAGAATTTAATGGCTTAGAATGTAGTGGAATCTCCTTGTTCAATGGGCAGCCTCAAACTGCACAAAGATGGAGAATATTCTGCGCATTATAGCTCAGCTAAGTTTGTCCACCACAATATACTATATTTGGTTTGAAAGGAACAACAAAATATTAACCAGCAGCTTTCACCCTCCTTAGCATACTAGTGTAGAGATCATTTAGCATATTAGGTCTCATTTAGCAAACATCAGTAGAAAGGATCCAATATTAGATATTATATATGAAATATGGTATATGCACCCTTAATGTTATGCCAGTGTCTTTAGGCTTAGTTAGTAAATGCCTTGTCTCTTTGTATGAGGCAATCATGTCAATGATCGAGGCATGTGGCCAAATCAAGTCGACTAGTCATCTGCTTTTTATTTTTCCAAGCTTATTCTAGCGTGCACTTGGATTTTTCTCCTCCTGCTTTGGGCTAAGACATATAACCTGATTTTGGTAACAAGGGTTTTCTTAGTTAGCTAAGCCCTTTTTTATGAGGATAGCCCCTGTTTTTGCATATTTATTTTTTTATAATACAATTTTAACCTTTACAAAACAAAAACCTAAGATTTCATAACAAATTACAATTTATTTAAAATATCAAAAATCAACTTCTTGAATTATTTTCTCAAAAAATTATAATTGAATTTCCCAACCAATTTAAACATCATTTTAAGATTTTATCCTAACATCCACAACTTATTTTTCCAATATAAACATTTTCCATACCAAAATACTAAGGCACAACATGTCATCCAATTCAATAATTTTTCTCATACAACCTAAATAGATTCTTAGCTTTCAAATATGTTATTCATATACCCTAAACAAAATTTTACCTTAATAACATCCTAAGCTTTTATATAAATTCCTATACATTCATTAAATCACATATCTCTTTCTCTCTTTTTTTTTCATTTACATATTTTAATATATTTAAATAATAATATCTTTTCCAATCACTAATTCTAAGTCATTTACAATAGTTCAAGCACATCTTATATTATAACATACACAACCTTTGATCTTCCACATCCCATTTATTAGTCACTTTCAAATTTTAATTTCCCACACGTAAATTCAATCTAATCCCAAATTGTAAATAATACATGACCACCAATAATAATACAATTTAAATTATTAACTAAATCAATTACTTAATAAATCTCAACTAAACTTTCATAATCTACTATAAATATTTATATATAATTCACATTTCATACATCATTTCTTAAGTGTCAAACACATTCTATACCCTAATTAGCAATTGTACCTACAATTTAAATACTTTCTTTCCATTTTTATAATATGAAAAACCATGTTTTGTATACTTATCTATAGCGTAACTTACATTGTTAAGTTGAAAGCATATCCCACATCGCTTACCTATAACATAACTTACATGAATAAATTTTAATTTAACATACAATTATACAAAGTTCCATTCAATTTCTCTAGATCTCCAATCATCCATCATGCATCACAACATGCCAATATTCATTAAGTTAAGAATTCTTATTCAATTATAGTTTATAAGGCCTTCACATTAACACATGCACACCTAATAAAACAAAAACACAAATTCCAAATCAACAACTCCTTCCCCCCTAGCACACACTACATTAATTTTACACATTCAACCTTAAGTTTTTCCTAAATAAAGTTTTCTCGTAACAACACTTCACAAAACATACAATATCACAAGAATCTAATTAAATTCCCTTGCCAATTTTTCCATATTTCTCCTTACACACATACATATACATAAAATTTACATACAAAAAACTTATTCCACATTGAATTTCTCACACAAACGCATCCATTCCTTGAATAATTTCCACCAAATTTCAACAAGCTTTCTCATTCCCCAAATCCCTCTCATGGCCAGCTACTTATGGATTTTTATCAAACTTCTCTCCCAATTTTATTTTATCTAACATATAATTCATGCCTCTTAAACAATTCACATCTAATTTTCTAATTCCCCCAAATATTATTCAAGAATCCTGAATAGATAATTTAGGGATTTGTTTTTCATTAATTCGATTAAACACTGAAATAATTGTAATAACTAATTGAAAAGCAACTTATCAACCCATTTAAACTCCATTTCCAAGGTTTCTTTACAAACTTCCTTCTATTTTTTCTTTCTCTTTCAATTTCATGCTTCGCTCTTCTTTTTTTTAACCTCCCCCCCTCCCTATGTTTATGTCTGTGAGAGAGAGTTTACTTTTTTTTCCTAGTAAATTAGTCATAACCACTCATAAGCTCTTATATTAAAAAAAAAAAAGGCAAAAATTTTAGAAGAAATAATCTCCCCTTCTTTCATGGATGCTTGTGTCTTTTTAAGGAGAAAATAAAAGGAAATATCTTGTTTTATTTATGAAAATATCATTAATGAATCCATGTGTTATTTTTCTATATTGTTTCTAACCATCAGCATTTTTGCAAGGCTTTTTAATCTTTGATTGACTTGACATTTCAACCTAAGATAAAACAATATGTTAGGAGATTCCTATCAAATTTTGACCAAATATTGTATTAAAACTTATGTTTGATATTGTAAAATTAGACGATAGATAATTTTACCTCAAAATCTAGATTTATGTATTTTATTTATTTTAATCGTCAAGGTTTCTAACTAATTAATTAGGGACTTTAATCCCTAATCACAATAAAATTTCCCTCTTATTTTCATCACTTTCGGTCAAAATTTGTGCGATTGTACTCGGGATATACACTGTTAGTTAGCATTATTCATGCATAAAATCATATATTAGTTTATTTAGAATTCCACTATATTTTTATTATCATTATTTTCTGAAAAAATTTCATCCAATTCACAAATTTTTTCCTTTAAATAATTATTTTACCTAATTAGAGAATTTACTCAATTTATGATTGGACTGTTGTTTCGCGTATCGATTTATTTCTCTACTCTATCTAGGATCTAAATAAATTTATTGAGGATTTTCCATTCCATTCTTTTTTTTTCTAATTTATCATTTTTTTAATTACAGATTACCATATTTTACATTGGTTTACCAATTTTTTGATCGAGAATTTACATGCATCATCAAAATTAATATCAAAACCAAATAAAAAAACAAATACTCATTCTAGTTTTATGATTATGAAGAATTCCGCTTCAAATATTGTGTAAATGAATCCTAATTCATTTATTGTTAAATTTGAATTTAATTCAAACAAGATAAGATTACCATATTAAGCATATTAGTTTGGATCAAGCAAAATTAGTTTAAACTACTTATTTGGTATTAAGTTAATAAGAAATATATGTAGAAAAGAAGGGCCAGACTAGAAAATAAATAATAGCCTATAGTTACTTTATTGTTAAGATGTCAAAAATATATTTTTTTAATTATGATTAAAACACATTCATCTAAAATTTATCCTAAAATTTCACTCTTTGCATTTAACAAACACTTTTTTATCATGTAAATGATTGTTGTTTCATTCATTCTCAAATTTGAGTTTACTATGAAAATCCATGAGACTATTATGTTGCTTTATATAATGCTACTAGCCTCACTAATTATATACCATATTTTCTATTTAACTTTTATTCATATCTTCTAACTTAAATCTGGTATTTGGTTGGTGGGTTTGGTCTTTAGAAGAACATCTGTAGTTTGTCATACTACAATGAGAAGTGTCTCGGTGTCAAATGGTATCTCACATACATAGTATCAACATCAACATTTGTGATTGTTTGGTTTGCCAAGCTAAAAAAAGCATTGAGTGCATCATTGATTATGCGATGAAGGCAAGTCTTTCCTAGCTTTACCTTCATCTACCAAGCTAATAGAGAGACACAAATATATATATATAGTGTAGGCATCAAAGACATTTAGGCCTCCACTTATTTGCATTGTTTGGTTAATGATTGTTTTTTAATCTACATTGAAATACTCTCCTATAATTTATGGACGAGGAGCACCAAGTTTGGGGAAAATATTAATTTCTTCTTGTTTCTTTTTCTATATAAAACCCTTCCTTCCTCCTTATTGTTATAGATTATAAACAATGGCAACAACAACAAATCAAAG
Source organism: Populus pruinosa (assembly GCA_026413675.1). Taxonomy (NCBI): domain Eukaryota; kingdom Viridiplantae; phylum Streptophyta; class Magnoliopsida; order Malpighiales; family Salicaceae; genus Populus; species Populus pruinosa. The sequence goes on from CM048598.1 coordinate 9,067,014, forward strand.
CATAACGAGTCTCAAATAATAAATTCGATAAAGCTCTCTGACAAGCCACGACGTTCTCAATGTAATTGTAGGCCAAATCCCAAATATTTAGGATAAACTAAAAACAATGTATATCTAAATATTGGTACAATCTTATTATAAGAGAATTATCATTCACAAATCTATATTGGGACCTATCATTTGTATCATAGCCTGGTTATGGTAACAAATAAAGAGCGCATTGAACAACTAGAAGCTGGGTTTGGGGGAGTACAGGATAGGTTAGATAGAATGGAGCAAGGCATGGTCAACAGGCTTCAACACTTAGAAGAAACTATAAACCGCCTCATTAATGCAATGCTCATCAACTAGGAACCACCCAACCAATAACGTGAGGGTCATGAAGGTGAATGAATGGTGGTTTCTTCCAAAACAGCAAGGCTTGAATTTTAGCGATTCTTAGGCGATGATCCAACATAGTGGTTTAGTCATGTGAACCAATTTTTTGAATTTCAAAATACTCTTGAAGCTTAGAAAGTTTCTTTGGCTTTATACTACTTAAAAGGAGAGGCAAACTAGTGGTGGCAGTGGCTTCATAAGACATTTTAGGATGAAGGACGAGTCATATCATTAGCAGATTTTGAGGATGAACTCTGGGCTTGCTTTGGACCTTCTGAATGTGAAGATATTGATAAAGCCCTTTCAAGGATAAGACAACATGGATCTTTGCATGATTACCAGAAGGAATTCAAACAATTGGGCAATCGAGTAAGAGGATGGACGCAAAGAGCACTAGTGGTAACATTTATAGGTGGATTAAGAATGGACATCTCCGATGGCATATGAATGTTTAAGCCTAAGACTTTGAAAGAAGTCATCAGCTTAGCACGTATGAAGGATGATCAACTCGCAAGACAAAGAAGATGTGTAAGACCTGCCAATTTGATGTGAGCCTTATTAACTTTTGCCCCTGTTAGTCAAACAACTCCACCAACCCCTACTATTCTTGTGCAATGACTTACTTAGAAGGAAATGCTACAGAGGTGAGCTCAAAACTTATGTTTTAATTGCAATGATCATTTTACTGCAGGACACAAATGCCAGGGGCCACGAGTACTTATGTTGGAAGGTTACGATGGTAGCAATAATTTTCTAGCTGACATTGGCAATGAAGAGGTGACAAGTGAGGAGAACCAGAAGGAGATGGTTACACTAGAGATTACACAACATACACTAACAGGGTGGAGTGTGCCCAAAACCATGAGGATATCAGCAAACACTAATTCTCATCATGTCATTATATTAATTGATAGTGGGTCAACTCATAATTTTATTAGTGAGTGAATGACTAATCTGTTGAGACTATCGCTAGTGCCAACAAACACGTTTTTTATTTGGCTTGCTAATGGAGAGAGCCTCAGATGCAAAGGACGGTTTGAGGAGGTACAAATAGACCTACATGGTACTTTTTTTTCCTTAACTTTTTATTCTTTACTGCTCATAGGATTAGATGTCATTATAGGAATTCAATGGCTTGAGCTATTGGGTTCTATGGTTTGTGACTGGAAATGATTAACTATGAAATTTGTGTGGGAAGGTCAAACAAAGAAGTTGGTGGGCGTTGATGGGCAAGATATTTTATTAGTACTTAAAAGTGTATTTTTTATTAAGATTTTATGTTATTATTTTGCATTTGAAGTATCAATAACTCCTTAACTTAAACATGTTTTATAATAATATATCTAATAATATAAGATATCTTTAATTTATGATAAATGTTCATTTTAAATGCATGCCTATCATATAAATGAAAGGATTGATTGGTGAATTTAAGAACTGAAATTGAAGGACAAAGAGATGGCCAAACTTAGAAAAGAGATGTCAATGCAATCTAAATCGAAACACTATTTGGTAATTAGGTCATATCTAAAGCTATAGATCTCAAATTTAAGTCTACTTTATATGGATGGAAAGGTAAGACATAGGCCTACAACTTTCATATAGAGCCCAAGACTTAAAAAGGCCATTTTCAAGTCCAAATTATAGCAACAACAACGAAGTCTGATTTTGTCTTCCAACCCTAGCACTGTTCAGTGTTTAGTCCATATCTGGAGTTCTAAAGTCCAAATAACCTGAATTTTTTACACAAGACAGCTAAGACAATTTCATTAATATCAAGTTTATGCCTTTCATTTCCTTTCATTTACTTAGTTAACTTTTATCTTATTTATGTTCTTATTTTATTTATTTTTCTTTCTTTCTTTTATTTTGTTTAGCTAAGTTTATTATGTCAAGGTGAAAAGGTTACACTAATAGTGTAATAATAAATATAGTGTAAACTTAATATGGACTTTAATGTTTGATGCTAACATATTTTGTATTTGTTATCTTGTTCACTCTTTAATACTTTGCTTGTTAAATGAGTAATCTTGATTTATGTTGTATAACACTTGGTACAACAAATGCTTGGCACTTTCATAGTTCATACTGTATGGTATAACCGACACCTAAGCTATGAAAGAAACTTGATTTGTTGTTAACATAAGTTATAATCATGAATGCTTGACGAGATTTACAAGTATTAGCATTAATCGAATAAGATGACTAATGTAATCACATTAACAATCTATAATATGATTGGAACCTCCTTTGTGTGTGGTTTCCAATTGAATAATAAGAGTTTATACTATACTTGTTTGACATACCATTAGTGGAATCTCTAACCTTGACATTTGTTATTATCATTGTTTAATCTTTGCATTAATATTTCATCTCAAAGTTCTCATCTTTTTCTTCTTCTTCTCCTTTTTTTTCTTTATTATTGTTGTTGTTGTTGTTGTTATTGTTGTTGTATTATTGTTATCTGTAATTTATACAATTAACCTCCCTGTGGTTCGACTCTAGTCTTACCGGGTTATTTATTACTTCAACACTCCTGCATTTGGAAGAAGACATCAATCTTTTAGTCGTGTCAATATTCAAGTAGCATCCTTCAAGGAAATCTCTAAGGAAATTCATCCTAATAATGTGCTGTTTGCTTTATGTCATCAAGTCACTAATGTGAAATCAATGCACACTATTCATCTAAATATGCAAACAATGTTACAAAATTTCTCTAATCTGTTTGTAGAGCCTTCAAATTTATCGCTAATGAGGGAGATTGATCATGGAATCCCACTTAAAGAAGGTACTGAGCCAGTGAATGTTACACCCTATAGATACACATATTATTAAAAGAATAAAATTGAAAAGCAGGTTCAAGAGATGCTGAGGGTTGATCTTGTTCACCACAGTACCAGTCTTTTTTCTTCACTTGTCTTGCTAATAAAGAAGAAAGATGGGAACTAGAGCTTTTGCACAGATTATCGCGCGCTCAATACAGTAACCATTAAGAATCTTTTTTCAATTCCCACAGTTGATGATATGTTGGATGAGCTTTATAGTGTTTCTTATTTTACCAAGCTAAACCTGCGAGGCAGATACCATCAGGTGCGAGTAAATCTAGGTGATAATAAAAAAACTGCTTTTCACACACATAATGGCCATTTTGAATACTTGGTAATGCCATTTGGTCTATGTAATGCACCTTTGACCTTTCTGGCTATTATGAACTCTATTTTCAAGCATCATCTGTAAAAATTCATATTAGTTTTCTTTGATGATATTTTAGTCTATAACCTTGATTGGGACAGACATTTATTGCATGTTAAAAAAAACTTTTAAGATATTAAAGGAACACCAATTCTACGTCAAAGCTAGCAAGTGTGTACTCGACAAATAGGAGTTGGAGTATCTAGGGCACATTGTAACTAGCCAAGGTGTGAAGATGGATGACAGTAAAATTGCAGCCATGGTTTTTTGCCCTTTACCCACTAACGTATCAGAATTACAAGGATTCTTAGGATTGACGGACTATTATAGAAAGTTCATCCAAAGTTATGGTATTATAGCTCGTGCACTCACCAACCTTCTTAAAAAAGGGAAATTTAGATGGCATAAAGAAGCTGACATAAAGAAGCTGAAGCTGCCTTTCTAGCCCTCAAACAAGCCATGACTACCACCTTTAGCCATGCCGAACTTCAACAACTCCTTCACTATAGAAACTGATGCATCTGGGGAAGGTATTGGTGCAGTCTTATCTTAACAAGGCAAACCAATTGCCTACATGAGTCGTGCCCTAGGAGTGACTAAACAATCTTGGTCAACATATGTCAAAGGAATGTTAGCAATCATGGAAGCCATAAGGATGTGGAGGCCTTACCTTATTGGTCATAAATTTTTTATTCAGACGGATCTATGGAGCCTTAAATATTTCCTGGACCAACATGTAACAACTCTAGAGTAACAAAAATAGGTCACTAAGCTTATGGGCTATGACTATAAGATTATTTATAAACCAGGTAAAGAAAACTCTATAGCAGATGCTCTCTCCCGTAAGCAAAAGAGTCCCATGCTTCACAGTATTTCACTCCACAAGTTACATTATGGGAAGAAATTAGAAAAGTTGTAGCAAAGGATCCATACATTGAATTAATGGGTTGTGTGGCCAATGACAATCCTAGTGATCACATACATGGTGTCAACATTTACTACTCTATAAAGGAAGGATCATTGCTCTAGACATTTCATCGTTAAGAACTATGTTGTTACATGAAGTGCATGACACCAAGGTGAGGGGTCATTCAGGTATCCTTCGTACACTTAAAAAATTACGTTCACATTTTTATTGGGATGGGATGCATAAATCAATACAGGATTATATCAGAGGGTGTGAGATTTGTCAAAAGGTGAAAATTGAAACACTATCTCCAGTTGGGCTTCTTCAACCTCTACCAATCCCTTATCAAGTCTAGGATGATATCACTCTTGATTTTATTGAAGGATTACCAGTGTCTCAAGGGAAGGACACCATTACGATGGTGGTCGATTGGTTGAGTAAGTCGACCCATTTCCTTCCTCTGAGTCACCCTTTTACTGCAAAAACGATGGCAAAAAAATTCATGGAAAACATCATCAAGCTACATGGCATGCCCTAGTTTATTGTCAGTGATCCGAATCCCATCTTTATCAGCCATTTCTAGCAGGAATTATTCAAGCTGTAAGGCACCAAACTCCAACTTAGTTCGACATATCATCCCCAAACGGAGGACTAGACTAAAGTTATCAATCTGTGTTGAACAATACCTTTGGTATTTTGTGCATTAATGGCTAAGTGGTGTTGTTACTTACCATGGGTTGAATATTGGTATAATACCACTTTTCACATTTCCACAAGGATGACTCCTTTTCAAGAACTGTATGGTCATCTTCTGCCTTCCATTCCCATCTACACTACAAGTTTTTCTCCAGTGCATGAAGTCGATCGCCAGCTATTGAGTTGCGATGATCTCCTACAACAATTGAAGACCAACTTAGCTTAATGAATAAAATGAAGCAGTTGGTAGACCAAAAATAAAGGGACATCTCTTTTAATATTGGCGATTGGGTTCTTTTAAAGCTACATCCCTATCGCCAATGAACTGTTTTCAAAAGAGTCTTCTAGAAATTAGCTAGCTGATTTTATGGTCCGTACAAGATCATTGAGAAGATTAGTTATGTGGCATACAAGTTATAATTACCAAAAGGAGTGCGCATTCATCTGATGTTTCATGTGTCATTACTTAAAAAATTCTATGACAACATGGCACTTACGGAGAAGACAACAGTCACATTACCACCATTCACTAATGAAGGAGTCATTTTCTTAGAACCTCACGTTGTCTTAGACTCTCATTGGATTAAGTAAGGCACCTAGCTTATCGAAGAAAGTCTGGTACAACACCTTCTAATCAAGGAAGCAACATGGGAACTAACTCAACAAATATGAATGTTATTTCCAGCTATGGACCTTGTGGACAAGGCACCACTTGTTGGGGGAGGTATTGATAGACCACGACGTTCTCAACATAATTGTAGGCCAAATCCCAAATATTTGGGATAAACCGAAAAAAACGTTGCATGGAACAAAAAGGAGCATGCAATGTGGAAATGTGAAATGTGAAGAAGCAATTGCACCAGTTGCATGTTAAATGCAACGGGGGAAAGGGTCGTTGCAATTGAGCAATATATGGCAGAAGTGGAATAAGTCTACAACGAAGAGTTACCGTATTATTTTTGAATTTTAGTTGTTGATATTTGTTTTCCCATTATTTTGGTATTTTTGTTATGGCTAGGTTTATATGTTCAAGCTAAGAACCTATTATGAATAACAGGAATATTTATATCTAAATATTGGTACAATCACACTAGAAGAGAATTATCATTCACAAATCTATATTGGGACTTATCACTCTCCTTCTTAATTCAATTCAAATTCAAATTCAAGCCAAAACCAATAACAAAAAACTTTGAAATCAGTATTTAACACAATTTCATTCATAATCATTAAACCACAAATTTCTCATTAAAAAATTACAAAAATACACACCAAAATATTCTAAACAAAACCCAATTTCACTGACAAGTTTTTTTTCCAAGTTTAGATTAAGAATAAAAAAGGAAGAACAATTGATTAACACAATAAGATTTTTTATTTACCTGAATTAGAGTCATCACTACATCTTTCTCTGACTTTCTTTTATCTATAAGCCCATTTAAGAATGTCTAGTGTTGTTTTTACTGAAAATAATTGACTTAATCTAAAATTGAAGATAAATCAATATGCTTGTTAATAGCATGTTGTGATGATATTAACTACACCATAACTTTCAAAGAAGATGTTGTCCTTGACATAGAGATACAATAACTTTGAAACATCTCTCCTAAACCAATTCTCATTTTGTAGAGAAATTTACATACAAACAGCCAAGCTGATGTTCAAACATGTTTTCATGTTTTTTATTTTTAATAAATAGTTAAATGATTCAAATGCTTCTCGGAGTGGATTATCTATGTTTTTACATTTAAGTATATTTAGTATTTATACTTGAATATTTTTCTAATTATGGGTTAGTTTGGAAATAATGATTTAATTTAATATATAAAAAAAATTATTAAAAAATTATCAATATATTACATATGTCAGCACGTGAACAATTCTGGTACCTTAAAACAACCTGTATGGGTTGTCCAATGGTTTAACATCACCTTATATAAAAACATTTGAATTGTTTTAACGTTGTCTTCTTTGGAAGATAGCATCAAAAGCCTCTAAGTTTTGCATTAATAGCTTTTTTTCCTTTCTTCTCTCCTCCTTTGAAATTCATGCTTGACATTTAAAATTTCATGGTATTCCCTTTAATTGGAAATATTTGAGTATTAGCTCTCATTGCATTGATTTTGAATTTTTATCTTTAGTTCTTTTATAAATTTTTTATTTGTTTTCAGTTTCATCTTTCAATCTAAATTTTTTATTTTTTATTTTTTTAAATTTGATCCCAATTTTTTTCTTGTCTCTTTTGTAAATTTTTAATTTTTTTCAATTTTATTATTTAATTAAAATTATTAATTTATTATTTTTTAAAAAATGATCCTCATTCATTTGGTGTTTTCTTCTTTTAGTTCTTTCATAGAATTGATTTTTCTTTTCAATTAACCTCTTTAATCCAAAATTATCTATCTTCTATTTTTTTTCTTCAAATTTGATCTTTGATATTTTAATTACTATTTTTTTTAATTCTTTTCTTTTGATTTTTTTTTCAATTCATTATTTGACATTTTACTGGTTAAAATTCAGGTTTCATAATTTTTTCAGGTCTGGTACATCCAATTAAATGACTTAAGTCATAGATTTTATTAACTAACACAAATTTCTATTTTTTTTCACTTATTTTATTTCTCGATCTCATTACTCTATGTTGCTTTTAAAGAAAAAAAAAAAGGACTCATGACTTTCTTTGTTTTATTTTTTATAGGAATATTTTGATCTCATAAACTGGCACATGTGTTTTGAAGGTTAGCTCAAGTAAACTCATATTTTTTTTTTGTTTTTAATTACTATTTTTTATTTTAAGTCTTTTTATGTGATTGATTTTTATAAAAAAAACTATCTTTCATTATTTGCTTTAATATTTAATTTGTTGAGAATTAACCTTTATAGTTTTAGTTTTTTTATGTTTGTTAATTTTGATCAAATAGTCTATTGACAAGGGTTGACATCAATTTTTTTTACTTATTTTTTATCTCATAATTTATTGGTTTTATTAAAAATTAGGTCCTGTGATTTTTTTTTTATTTTTTCTATCGAGTTATATCTTTCTTATAGTTGGACATGTGAATTTAGCAACTTAATCTAGGCGGGCTTGGACTTTTTTGGCTTATTTTTTTTTTATGTATAATTATTTTTTGTTAATTTATCTTTTAATATTGATTAGTTAAAAATTAGGTTTTTAGATTTTTTTATATTTATTATTTTGATCAAATGATTCGAGTCATAAGTTTTAGTTACCATAAATTGATATAATTTTTTTAAATTATTTTTTTTAGTTTTATTATTTAATATTGATTGTTTAACTCAACCTTGGTTTTTTTTTTAAATACACTACATTGGCTGAATATCAATTTATTTATTTATTTTGCTGAGATTCATGGGATAAAGCCACCGTTTTGACTCTCTTTGCTTCCATCTCTATCAACATCCATATATTACTCCACACATGAATTAATTTCAAGCAAACTAATGAGCATATCAACCACTCTCGCATAAAACTTAAATTTTAATAAATTTATAACAAAGAAAAAGACCTTTAATATTATAAAATAAATAGAAAAAACTTAATTTTCAATAAATTTATAGCAAAGAAAAAGACCTTCAATATTATAAAATAAATAGGAAAAGATAAAGAAAATTTACTTTGAAGAGGAGTAATATGATCGTTTTGTAAGTTAAGGTTTTGCGGAAATTTCGCAATGAAATGGATGATTTTATAGAATACAAAATGAAAAAAGCTTTTATAGCTGGAATGTGTAAAAGAAAGACAACTTGGGTGGAAAAGGGAGTTCCATGGAAAAAAGTCTAAAACAATATAATAATTGTAAAAAAATATCACGAGTTCAAAAAAAATCATACAAACACTATTTTTACAGTGAATGTCCATAGAGTGTGTGTGTATTAATAACATAGTAAACAATCAATACAAACATGAAAACAAGCTTTCATTGTGACGAGAAAAAACAAAATACTAACCCTATTAGGTCATCATGCAAGGGGATTTTTGTATTCTAGAAATCAGAACCACTAAAAAAAAATACCCTCTTTCTTTCAGAACATTAACCTTTTATTACCTTAACCTCAACAAATATATAAATAACAGGTTCTTCTATTTTGCTCTCTACTCGGATTTCTTCCTCAACACCCCCATTCCACACCACCCCCACAATACCCCCATAATTTTGAATTCGCCGTTTCATCTCCTCTTTTACAATTAACTGAAGTGATCAGGTACTTAACAATTTAAATCAAGCACAGCCCATCTGATAAAAAAGAAACCTTTATGTGTTTTTGTCATTGAATCAATGCACATGCAATGGAACTCTATTAGATTTTGTATAATTCAGTTGAATCGAGCTTCTAACACTGCGAATTACCTCTTATCTTGCTTTGATTCTCTGTTTTTAATCATGGTTGGTATAGAAATGAGGGAATTCAATTGTTTTACAATGGATTCTCGAAAGATTGTTTCATTCTGGTCCATGGTGGGTGAATTTTGAATTGTAATCCTTTTTGGGTTGTAGTGTTATATTGGTTGGTTGTGTTTGGTTGCTGAGAAAGATGAGAATTTGAAAATGTTTATTAGCTAAATTGTCCTTTAAGATTGTTGCATAAAATTTTGTTGAAGTTGATAACCTTCAATTTTTTTTGTGTTTTTTAAAGATAAATTGGATTAATGGAAAGTATAGGGTTTTGGTGGATTCGTTTTGTAGTTTCAATTCTGATTAGAAAACTAATGGTGAATTGATGAACTATGATCTAGTTTTAAAAGGGTTTGTGCTGATCTTGATTTTGAGAAGGGTAAGCTTAGATTTTGCTCGATTTGTTTCATTTAGGGTTCTGGTTCCTGGGGTTGAGGCTTGATAATGAATCTGTTGTCTGGTTTTATTTTTTTTCGAGCAGGAATGTAGTTGGATTGGTTGTGTCATCAGATAGTGAATTTGAAATTTTTTTTAAAAGACTTAGATTGGGAATAATGGAGACTAACATATGTGACATCAATCACTTGAATGCTGATGTCCTTTTGCCTCCTCGAAAGCGCCTGCTTGCTGGATTCAAGAAACAGAGTTCTGATGGTGATGGTGCTTCGCTTCTTCCTGTAGTTGGTTCCTCTTCATCTTCAGCATCGCCTACTTCACCATCTACCCGGTCTCCTCCTTCCTCGACACCTTGTTCTCCTTCTTCAAGTGAATTTCAGGCACGTCTTAACAAGCTGTTGAGTTCGCATTTTAATAATAGTCATAAACTTTCACCTGAGCAGATTGTGGAGGCCTCAAAATCAGCGGCTGAGGCTGCTGTTAAGGCTGCTGAGGCTGCAAGAGCAGCGGCTCAGGAGAAGGAAATTAGTGCAGCAAAAGCTGTGACTGCTGCCAAGAGTGCTTTAGCTTTAGTTGCATCATTTCCTGAAGAGGCAGCTAGCAAGGATAAATACCTGAGAAAGAATAAGTTGAAGAAGCATGTCCAAGTTCAGCTCTTGTACAAAAAACACCAACCAGTTGAGAATTATAGGGATGATGAAGAATTAGCTCGTAAGTTGCATCGTGTTATGAACAGCTCGCCAAGAATTTCAAAGAATTCTTCCAGTTCTGACTTGAAGGGTAGTCATAGAAATAAGAAGCCTAAAAGCTCAACAAGTTCAGAAAGAACTAAGGTTTCAAATGTAAGTATAATTTTCGGAGAAAACCCACCTTCTTTTTGCAATGGGCATGCCATAGCTGGTGAGTTGGATTCTGATGATTCCATCCAGGAGGCGTCCATAAGAATACTTGATGAAAAGGCACTGAAATTTGAAAAAGCTGGCCAATTAGACATGGATAATGGGGAAGCAGAGTCAAGTCACTCGAAGGAGAAAAACTGGGGGGATTCGGGTTCGCCTAGTAAGAAGAGGGGAAGACTGAAACTGAAGAAGTTGCCATTAAGCGTTTGTAATTCTAAGGATCAATCAAACCCGAAGGAAGATAGTCTTCCTAGAAGCCTCCCATTGACTGATAAGAACACGGGTAATCCTGCTACTACTCGTGTTAAGCCTTTGTTTCCATTGGAGCCTTCTACTGGTACTCTAATGCAAATTGAACCTACAACACTATGGAAATGCCAAGAGTTCAAAGCACCTGCATGTGTCAAACAGAATAAAGTCGTGCAGTCGTAATCCTCAAACCCTCTTTGGTAACAGCTGATGACTGATAGAAGTTGATAGCTGAGGTAGGATTTGTGATGCTCTTTTTTTCTTTTTTAATTTATATAGAAACCGGCTTTATTTGATTTGTCTTTTTTCCCCCATGACCTTTGGTTTTGTAATGAAGTTAAGCTGATTGAAATGTATATTTTTTTAAAATTCAATTGCTTGCATCCATGCTTACACATTCAAAATTCCTGTTTCTCAAGATGACATCAAAACTTCAAGTATTGTAATATAGTAAATTAGAAAATAATTTTAATATTTTTTATTTTTTTTTGTTTCATACCCACCCCGTTTTATTATAGATGTGAATATCAGGATTGATATCTCTTTTGTTCTATTTATAGCATGTTCATTCCTTACTAGTGCCTTATTCTAAAAGATATGCATGATATTTCTAAATGGAAAAGGTTTCTTTTAGGTGAAAGTTAAATAATAAATGGAGAGGTAGATATTTGGGAAATTACTCAAAATGAATGAAGCATTTTCTTTCTGTGCATGCAATGAATGCACTCCAAAGATTCAGGTAAAAGAGCTTCAGGGCTTTTTATTTTTATTATTATTATTATTATTATTTATAATACCAATTTATTCCAAGGCAGTTTTTCCTAGAAAGAACAAAAGTTCCGAGGCAAAGAATCCAGAATTTTGTTTGGTCACACTCTCCTTTCCTTTCCATTGTTGCCTTCTGAGGGTCACCAGTTTGTTACTTTTGGCGACCACAAGATGAGGCCATCACCTGCTTTTCTAATTAAAATTTGGACTTAAGCAAGTCAAGGTAATCAGGTCTGTCAAAGAGCCTGATGGCAGCGAATGGCAGCGAATTTGATGAGATACACACCAGCTGGATCAGTTCAGGTGGTTGTTTACTCTCCTTCCTCCTCATCGAAAACTAGTTGAATATTGTTATTTTATTCTTCAATATTCATACAAGATGGATCGGACATCAACGGTGGATAATAAATTAACTCTTTTTTTTCCCCCTTTTTCCCGAAGAAATTAATGATTGCTCTATCAGAAGAAAATGCAAGCAGCAATGGTTTCTTTTTAATTTTTCCCAAACACTTCAAGGATGACTATTTCTTGGGTTAAAAAAAGAAATGGAGTTTCTCAGGGGAAGTAAAAACACGCCTTTCGCATGCAAAGTTGCAAATCTAATCTTGGAGAACAGGTGGCTATTCTACTAACAGAGAGAGATGCCTTGGTCCTGACTCTTATATTTGATTCTCAAGCAACTTTAAGACCGTAATGTATTCACATGGGATTTTTGTAACTGTTTTGACGTTAGTCATTGTCCAAATTGCCTTCACATTTTTTGCTTGTTGGGTTTCATACCTTAAGAGAAATTACATTACATTTGCTTGTCTATTGTTAGGTTTCACTCTAGTTGATTTAGCACAGAAGCATCTTCTCTCTTGGAGTTATTAAGCTGCTGATCTTCATGGTGGATGGAGTTTTGCGTACAGAAATGCTTCAACGCTTTTTCTTTTTTTGATAAATAATGTTTTTTAATGTGCCGAATGCATCCATTTTTTTATAACTCGTTCTCTCATTGATGACATTTCTTTTAAGATAGGTGATAAACAGGAAGAAAGGCAAAATCTTAATGATGCTTCACTCTATTTGTTAGATTTTAGAAAATTCTACTCCATTTGTTAGATTTTTAGAGTTTGGATTGGATTTTTATCCTATTTGATCGAAAACTACAAATTCCATGTTCAACAAGCATTGTCATTTAATCAATTGTCTTTTTACGGCCAAAAAGAACCTTGGAAAAAGAAAGTACTATAGAATGTGATGCCAACTGTGCCCACATCACCACATCTAACCAGGAACCCATGTGGATGGTGCAGTCACAGATACATTACTTCTTGTTATTTATTTATTTATTTTTAAATAATTATAAATAGTCAAATTATTTTATATATGTCTTAATTAATTTTTTGATATTTTAAAGTTAATAATTAAATAAATTTCAAATAGTTCTGAGATTTGTGACAACTAATAACATTTAAAAAAAAATTTACAACCTAACCAGTTAAACTACATCTTTTAAAATTCACTTGTTATTATCTTGCTAGTACTATTAGTTGATGTCAGGACTGAAAATAATTTTATATATTTAAGTTATAAAAAAATATAAATTTAATGGTAATTTCTAGAAACTTTTAGATATGGTAAAAAAAGTTTTTATTTATGAATATCAAAGATGTAACTGAAATCAATCACTTTTTATTGTAATAATTTATTATATATTAACTAACCATGAAAACATTGCCTCATAATTAAGAAAGGTATATTGAGAGTGAATGTTAGGATTTTACCCTTTAAATAACTTGACCGAAGGGTCAAGTTAAAATAGCTTAAAAATAAAAGAGAAAAAAATATATTAACCTAACTAAGCCTAAATAGAAAGGGGGATAGGAAAGAGTCAATGCCTAACTAAACCAAATGAGGGGAGGAGGAAAAAGGTCAGCTCAATCGGGTAATCCTTACCTAATTAAGGTTAAAAACTATAGAAAAAGAGAAGAAAGGAAGAAAAGAAAAATGATAGACCAAACCAAGCCCAAAAAAATATGAAGAAAAAGAAGAAGAGGAGAGGAGAAAATAATAAAAAGAAAAATAAGGGCCCATGACCACCACACTCGAGTCCATAATGCTCCACCTAAGATTAATAAAGAGAAGAAAATAAAAAAAAAGTGAATAATCAAAGAAAATATTGGCTCAACTGAAAGTGAATAGAGAAAATGAAGTAATAGAGAGTAGTAAAAAACCAAATAATTAGAAAAATAAAGGAAACTAAAAAAATAATAAAAAAACCAAAAAAAAATGAAAACAATTATTAAAAAACCAAAAAACAATTAATCCAATTTTTTTTATTAATGTACTAAAATAATAAAATAATATGAGTATATTAACTCTATGTGCTTGACAATTCATTAGATTGATAATAAATGAAATTTGTATAAAACAACCTTTAATTTTTATCAAGTTTCCAATAATCCAATTGGTCAAGTGATTAAAAGTAGTTTGTTATTGTAACATTCCCTACTTTTGGATGCAATTTCCAACTAATCTCCTTCATGTTAATGTAAAAACAAGGTACATATACGCAAAGCCTTAAGTAAGTTTACATAACGCTTCAAAATCCTAGAAACCATGTTTTATGTTTAAGGGTATGTTTTTCAATAAAATAAGTTTAGATTATCAACCTAAAAAGAATCAAAAGTATTTCAAAAACTAATTTGTTAAAGCTAAACAATCATATGATCCTAGCCTTAAGTGCGATTATTATAAAGTAAGGGGTCATTTGATTTATGTATGTGTTATTAAGAAGGATAAAGTTTATAATTTGACTTAGGTTCCAAAAGGAACAACATCTAACTACAAAGATCAAATAAGGTATGGTGACACGACTAAAAGATTGATTTTTTTTTCTAAGTGTAGGAGTGTCGAAGTAATAAATAATCTGGCAAGATCAGGGTCAAACAACATGGAGTTTAATTATACAAATTATAAACACCAACAATAGTAACAACAACAACAACAATACTAATAGTAGCAATAATAATAATAATACTAATAATAATAGTACTAATAATAGTAGTAATAGTAGTACTAATAATAGTAGTAGTAGTAATAATAATAATAATAATAATAATAATAAAGAAGTTGATGAGAACTTTGACATGAAAAATTAATGTAAGGATTAAACAATGATAATAACAAATATCATGGTAAGAGGATCCACTAATGGTATGTCACACAAGTATAGTATAAACTCTTATTATTCAATTGAAAACCACATATAAAAAAAGTTCCAATCAAATTATAAATTGTTAACATGATTACATTAGTTATCTTATTCGATTAATGCTAATACTTGTAAATATAGTCAGGCATCCATGCTTATAACTTATGTTAACAACAAATTAAGTTTCTTTTATAGCTCAAGTGTCGGCTATACCATATAGTAAAGGCTATGAAAGTGCCAAGCATTTGTTGTACCAAATGTTATATAACATAAATCTAGATTAGTCATTTAACAAGCAAAGTATTAAAGAGTAAACAAGATAACAAATAGAAAACATGTTAGTATCAAACATTAAAGTCCATGTTAAGTTTACACTATACTTATTCTTATACTATTAGTATAACCTTTTCACCTTAACATAATAATCTTAACTAAACATAATGAAAGAAAGAAAAATAAACAAACAAAATAAGAACATGGATAAGATAAAAGTTAACTAAGTAAAGAAAAATAAATAAAAGGCATAAACAAGATATTAATAAAAATAAAACTTAAGCATTACGAAAATAGAAAGAGAGAAAGCAAAAACATGATCTTGATCTAAAGACCAAGATGCCTAAATGCATGGCAAATGCCTCTTTTTATAAGCTAAAATTGGAAACTATTGATTTGATGACTAATTAATGAGTGGATGACCAACTCTTGACTTGGTGACAATCCTTATTTTCTCTTATTTGCCCAAAACTGAATAACGTCAAAATTAGAACCACTTGAAAACATAAAAGTTGTAGGAAATTGTTTCACCTTTTGATAAAAAACAATGGAGGTCATTTGGACTTCTAGAACTCCAGATATAGGCCAAACACTAAATAGTGCACGGGCTATATGACAAATTCAGACATTTTTGTCGTTACTATAATTTGGACTTGAAAATAGCCTTTTTAAATCTTGGGCTCCATATGAAAGTTATAAGCCTATCTCTTACCTTTCCATCCATATAAAGTAGATCTAAATTCGAGATCTACAACTCTAGATATGACCCAATTACCAAACAGTATTTTGGTTTAAATTGCATTGACATCTCTTTTCTAAATTTGGTTATCTCTTTGTCCTTTTAATTTTAGTTATTAATTCATCAATTAATCTTTTCATTTATGTGATAGGCCTGAATTTAAAATAAAAATTTACCACAAATTAAAGGTATCTTATATTATTAGATATGTTATTATAAAACATGCTTTAGTTAAGGAGTTATTGATACTTCAAGTGCAAAATGATGATATAAAACCTTGATAAAAATACACTTTTAAGTACTAATCACACACCTCAACCAGCTTATTACTAATCCCTAGTAATCAAAGTGTTAGAATAGAAAAATAGTTTATAAATTCCACAAATCAAGGTATTCATCATTCAACTTCCATTAATCTATTCAAATAAACAAACTCTCATTAAATTTATATATCTACTCAATACCTCTTCAACAAGATATTAATAAATGTTTCTTTTATGCTCAATATATGACACGATCAAAGAGTTGATGTCTTATCCCAAGTATAGGAGTGTCAAAGTAATAAACAATTCGGCAAGACTAGGGTCGAACCATAGGGAAGTTAACTATAATAATAATAATAATAATAATAATAATTATAACAACAACAACAACAACAACAACAACAACAACAACAATGATAACAATAATGATGGTGGTGGTGGTGAAGATGAGTTAAAGAGGACTTTGAGATGTAAAATTAATGTGAAGATTATACAATGATGAAAACAAATGTCAAGGTTAAAGGATACACTAATAGTATTAGAGATAAGTAAGGTATAAACTCTTTATTAATTATCAACATGATCATATTAATTATCTTATTTACATAACAACATACTTATAAATTTTATCAAGTATTCATGATGCTAACTTATGATGACAACAAATCAAGTTTCTTGACATGACCAAAAGGTTGATGTCTTCTTCCAAGTGTAGGAGTGTCGAAGTAATAAATAACCTGACAAGACCGGGGTCGAACCATAGGGAGGTTAATTGTACAAATTATAAATAACAATAATACAACAACAACAATAATAAGAGTAATAACAATAACAACAACAACAACAACAACAACAATAATAATAATACTAGTAGTAGTAGTAGTAGTACTAATAATAATAATAATAATAATAATAATAATAATAAAGAAAAAGAAGAAGAAGAAGAAGATGAAAACTTTGAGATGAAATATTAATGTAACGATTAAACAATAATAATAACAAATGTCAAGGTTAGAGGTTCCACTAATAGTATGTCAAACAAGTATAATATAAACTCTTATTATTCAATTGGAAACCACACATAAAGGAGGTTCCAATCAGATTATAGATTGTTAACATGATTACATTAGTCATCTTATTCAATTAATGCTAATACTTGTAAATCTCATCAAGCATTCATCATTATAACTTATGTTAACAACAAATCAAGTTCCTTTCATAGCTTAGATGCCGGTTATACCATACAGTATAAGCTATGAAAGTGCCAAACATTTATTGTACCAAGTGTTATACAACATAAATCAAGATTAGTCATTTAACAAGCAAAGTATTAAAGAGTGAACAAGATAACAAATACAAAACATGTTAGTATCAAACATTAAAGTCAAGAAAAGTAACCACCAACCTCAATCCACCAACCTCAAATCACCAACCACAAACCAGTTGCAAGTTGGAATGCTGCCATTGTCAAAGAAGGAGGCTACAATGGTGGGTTATTTGTGGTGACTACTAATGTCAAAGTTTGGCATGTTTGGCAGCCACCATTATTGATAAAGAAGCAAGAGGAGCTGCCATTGAAGCCTATATACAGACACCAAGAGAGCCAAGAAAGGAGAGGAGGGAATGCAATAGAATCAAAGAAAGGTGGTAGCAACTAGAAGTGAAGAAACACAAACTCTCCTCTCTACATACTAGAAATAATGCTTTCTTTTATCTTTAGGAGTAGTTGTTCAATAGATATGCAAGGTAAGCTCTTTTCTTGGTTGCAAAGACGTAGAAACTTTCAGATTTCAATAATTATGAGATTTATTCTTCATATATTTTGAGTTTGTATTATGAATGAGTATGATTATTTTCCTATGCATATTTTCTATGATTGTTGTTAATAATTGCTAGAGCGGACTCTAAGTTATTATTGTGAACAATCTATTGCTAAGTTTGATATCAAAACCGGAGTTAGGGTATATAAACTTGTGAAGCAACTAAACTTGATAATTGTGGCGGAAGTACGTTATTAAACTTAGGGAAAACATTCGATCAAAGCAACACAAGCAGATAACTTGGTTGTTAAGATTAATGAATTTATCTAGATCTTAAGGTTGCCATTAGATTAAATCATTAGTACGGACACTGTGATTATTTGTTGGTTAGGGCTAGTTATACAGCGGATCCATTAATTAACCAAAGTTAAGAAAAGATAAAAATTCAGAATATAAACTAGAGTTTCGTTTTAAGGATCAGTTCTGATTTGTGCGACCGCGACATTGTAATAGTCCTCAATGTTTTAAGGTAGAAAGATAGAGTATAGAAGATATCACTTGAAATAACAAACACTAACAAACCTGAAACACACTGAAACAAAAATAAGAAATAACAAAACACATTAATAAAACCAAAAGACACAAAAAATTCACAAATGAAGGCTCAAATCTAATCTAAGCTTTTTACGGCTTTCCTTAGTTGACCAATTTATACGACTCATGCAGGGATCAATTATAGGAATGAAGGATTGTAAGTGGTCAATTAATTGTTCAGCAATAGCAGTAGAGATTATGATTTGTCGTGGAGAAGATGTTAGCAATTCCTGTTCCACAACATGATCAAGAAAAGACAACAACTTATTATAATAATCATTAACATTTAACAAACCTATGGGTTTATGGTGAATGTGCAGTTGGGCCCAAGAGGAAATATGAAAGATCTCTTCCAATGTGCCTAGACCACCTGGTAAAGCAATGAAGGTATCAGCATGGTTAAACATTGCATTCATTTGAGCCGATATTGTGAAGACCTGAAGTTCGTCTCCAATTGTTTTTCTAATGATGTCCCCTTTTGCTAAACCTTCGGGGATGACCCCCAAAACTTGACTGCCTTCTAAAAATGCAGCTATTGACACATCTCCCATTAACCCTAGACTGCCTCCCCCATACACTAAATGAATCTTTCTGTCATCTATCACCTGACCAAAATGATTTGCTGATTCTAAAAACTCCTTTTCTTTCTCAGGACTAGATCCATCAAAAACACAAATATTTCTTATATGATGACCTAAGGAACTTGCCATTTCTACACACTTCTGTATTTGTTGAATGTATGGCTTGAGTAGAAATGAAAGGAAGAAAGATAGGATTTTATAGATGAGAAATTAGAAAGGCAATCATACCACCTATATGTAGGCCAGCTGGAGTCTCACACACATACTCTCTTTTTATTTATTTATTTACTTTTGAAAAAGAATGTGTATGTACAGGTAGTTGTGATTGTGGCTCACATCTTCCATTGATTTTACGTCTAAGAACGGCTTAAACACCCTTTATGGGTGGCAAACATGGTCTTTTTTAGTCAGATTTCCAAGACTAAGTTGATCATGTTCTTTATGAAATAATGATCATAAATCATGAATTGCATGATGGTAAATTTTTATAATTGCATTATGAGGTAGAGCGGGAAAATACTATTATGGGAAACTGAAAGAACTGACTTAAGTCATCGAGTACCGTTGTCCGCCATTTGACCGAGGTGAGAGAAACTAGCAAAAATCACTCAAAAAGAAACACAAAAATAATGTGAGAAAAAAAATAATCAACCTTTATCTACAAGATCATTCCAACCAGTTGATTCATTTTCAGTAGGAAAATTATCAAAGTAAGCTTTCAAACGATGTCCATTTTCCTTAAAATCATTGTCATTCATTGAATTCTCAATATCACAGGCCCCATAAGGATTGCTTCATCTTGATCTTAGCTCTTTAGGGAATGCATAGAGTTGAGAATTATAAAACAAAACTTTTTGACCAGTATCAACTTTTTGACAATTTTCACAAGTTTTGTAGAATACATGGGTGTCCTTGAACATGGTGGGCCAATAAAATTCAATTTGAAAGATTTTTGCAGCTGTCTTTTTTGATGAGAAATAACTATGTTTCAAAACCATGATGAGGGCACGTACTAAGCAAGTCTTGATACCTATCCCAACATTGGTAAAATGTTTCTCTTGATTTTCGAGTGAAATTGGTGATTTGTCTTTTGAAAGAGTTGATGTCTTATCCTAAGTGTAGGAGTGTCAAAGTAAAATAACCCAGCAAGATCGAGGTCCAACCATAGGGAGGTGAATTATATAAATTACAAATATAGAAAAAGATTTGAAGAGAATAATAACAGAAAAGAAGTTGAAGAAAGTTTTGGGATGTGATATTGATGTAAGGATTAAACAATAATAAAATATATGTCAAGGTTATTGGATTCACTAATGGTATTTCAAATAAATATAATATAAACTCTTTTTATTACTCAACAGGAAACCACACACAAAAGAGGTTCCAATTAGATGATTTCTCGTTATTAGCTCATTATAAATTATTTACATGATCATATTAATCATCTTATCTAAGTAACACCATACTTATAAATATCATCAAGCATTTATGTTGCTAGTTTATGTTAACAACAAATCAAGTTTCTATCATAATAACAATGTCAGCCAAAGACTACGAATGATCAAGCATTTGATGTACCAAGAGTTATACAACACAAATCTAGATTAACTGACACGACTAAAAGATTGATGTCTTCTCCCAAGTGCAGGAGTGTCGAAGTAGTAAATAACTCGGCAAGACCGGGGTCGAACCACATGGAGGTTAATTGTACAAATTATAAAAAACAATAATACAATAACAATAGTAACAACAACAACAACAACAACAACAACAATAAAGAAAAAGAAGAAGAAGAAGATGAAGATGAGAACTTTGAGATGGAATATTAATGTAACGATTAAACAATGATAATAACAAATGTCAAGGTTAGAGGATCCACTAATGGTATGTCAAACAAGTATAATATAAACTCTTATTATTTAATTGGAAACCACATATAAAGGAGGTTCCAATTAGATTATAGATTGTTAACATGATTACATTAGTCATCTTATTCGATTAATGCTAATACTTGTAAATCTCGTCAAGCATTCATGATTATAACTTATGTTAACAACAAATCAAGTTCCTTTCATAGCCAGGTGTCGGTTATACCATACAGTATGGGCTATGAAAGTGCCAAGCATTTGTTGTACCAAGTGTTATACAACATAAATCAAGATTAGTCATTTAACAAGCAAAGTATTAAAGAGTGAACAAGATAACAAATATAAAATATGTTAGTGTCAAACATTAAAGTCCATATTAAGTTTACATTATACTTATTCTTACACCATTAGTGTAACCTTTTCACCTTGACATATTAAACTTAGCTAAACATAATGAAAGAAAGAAAAATAAAGAAATAAAATAAGAACATAAATAATATAAAAGTTAACGAAGTGAATGAAAGGAAATGAAAGGCATAAACTTGATATTAATGAAAGCAAAGCATAAACATTACAAACAAAATACAAAGAGAGAAAGGAAGAGCATGATCTTGATCTGGAAACCAAGATGCCTAAATGCATGGTAAATGCCTCCTTTTATAGGCCAAAATTGGGAACTATTAATTTGATGACTAATTGATAAGTGGGTGGCCAACTTTTGACTTGGTGACAATCCTTATCTTCTCTTGTCTGCCTAAAACGTCATTGATAACGTCAAAATAAGAGCCAGTTGAAAACATGAAAGTTGTAGGCAATTGTCTTAGCTTTCTTATGTAAAAGATTCAGCTCATTTGGACTTCTAGAACTTCAGATATGGCCCACATACTAAACAGTGCTCGGGCTGGAAGACAGATTCAGGCTTCTTTGTTGTTGCTAGAATTTGGAGTTGAAAATGGCCTTTTTAGATCTTGGGTTCCATATGAAAGTTGTAGGCCTATGTCTTTCCTTTCCATCCATATAAATTGGACCTAAATCTGAGATATATAGCTCCAGTTATGACCCTATTATCAAACAGTGTTCCAGTTTGGATTGCACCGACATCTCTTTTCTAAGTTTGGCCATCTCTTTATCCTTGCAATTTAAGTTCTTAAAGTCATCAATCAATCCTTTCATTTATGTGATAGGCCTGCATTTAAAATAAACATTTACCCACAAATTAAAGGTATCGTATATTATTAGATATATTATTATAAAATATGTTTTAGTTAAGGAGTTATTGATACTTCAAGTGCAAAATGATGATATAAAACCATGATAAAAATGCACTTTTAAGTACTAATCAACGACCTTAATCTTGAACACTTAACTCGGTAAATTTTTGTAATTGCATTTTGAGGCAATGTGGGAAAATACTTTTTTAATTTTTCAAAAGTAGTGTCCATTTTTTAAGATGAGAAGTGGAAAAGAGATGTAAAGGCAAGACACGGAACAAGGAATTGAATAAATTTATACAAGATATCAGTTATCATAGGAAACTGAAAGAACCGACTTAAGAATCATAGAGTACCGTTATCCGTCATTTAACAGAGGTGAGAGAGACAAGCAAGTCAAGAGTCATAAAAAATCACAAATTTTTTTTGATAAAAACAAATTAATCAACCTTTATCTATAGGATCATTCAAACGAGTTGATTCATTTTCACTGGAAAAATTATCAAAGTAAGCTTTCAAACGATGTCCATTTACCTTAAAAACATTGTCATTCTTTAGATTCTCAATATCAAAGGCCCCATAAGCATACACATTCTCTAGGAAATAAATGAAGTTGAGAATTATAAAACAAAACTTTTTTACCACTATCAACTTTTTGACAATTTTCATAAGTTTTGCAGAATGCATGTGTGTCCTTGAACATGGTGGGCCAATAAAGTCTATTCTGAAAAACTTTTGCAGCTGTCTTTTCTAACTAGAAATGACTACTACATGCTTTAGAATGACAAAGTTTAATGACACTACTTAACTCATTGTCAGGAATGCATCTTTGAAAGATTTGATTAGGACAATATTTGAATAAGTTAGGGTCATCACAATACAGGTTTTGCACGTCACTCAAAAATTTTCTTTTGTCTTCTATACTCTAATGAGCTGGTAAAAATCCTGAAGCAAGAAAGTTGAGATTTTTATCATACCAAGCCATTGGACTAAAAGAAAGTAAAGATTCATTAGGAAAATAATCATCGATTGTTGTCACTTTTGACAAAAGATTTGCATCAACATTTTCGATGCGTTTTTCATCCATGATTTCTTCCTGAGAATAAATTATTTGCAAATCTTCAGATTCATCCAACTCATTTTTACTTAAAGTAGATTCCAGTTGATCATAAACTAATTCCTCAATATAATCTACTTCTTGTAATTCATTATCATCTCCAGGTTGTTTGCAAATGTTGAAAATATTCATCTCGAATGTCATGTTTCCAAATGATAACTTCATCACTCCATTCCTACAATTAATCAATGCATTAGAAATTGCAAGAAACAAACATCCTAAAATAACAAGAAATGAATTACATGCTTCAACAGGTTTTGTGTTCAAGACAATAAAATCCATAGAATAAATGAATTTATCGATTTGTACTAACACATCTTTGACTATTGCCGATAGATTTGTAAATTATGTTTTAACTCACCTAGATTGAGACTTTGAAAAATTGAATATGGAAGTAAATTCACACTAGCTCCAAAATCGAGTAAGGCTCTTTCAATTTTATGTTCTCCAATAAAGCAAGAAATTGTAGGACAACCAGGGTCTTTATATTTCAAAGAATTATTGTTCAGAAGAATGACACTTACTTATTGACACGACCAAAAGATTGATGCCTTCTCCCAAGTGCAGGAGTGTCGAAGTAATAAATAACCCGGCAATACCGGGGTCGAACCACAGGGAGGTTAATTGTACAAATTATAAACAACAATAATAGTAATAACGATAACAATAATAACAACAACAACAACTATAATAATAATAGTAGTAGTAGTAGTAGTAGTAATAATAATAATAATAATAATAATAATAATAATAAAGAAAGAGAAGAAGAAGAAGATGATGATGATGAGAACTTAGAGATGAAATATTAATGTAAGGATTAAACAATAATAATAACAAATGTCAAGGTTAGAAGTTCCACTAATGGTATATCAAACACGTATAGTATAAACTCATATTATTCAATTGGAAACCACACACAAAGGAGATTCCAATCAGATTATATATTGTTAACATGATTACATTAGTCATCTTATTCAATTAATACTAATACTTGTAAATCTCGTCAAGCATTCATGATTATAACTTATGTTAACAACAAATCAAGTTCCTTTCATAGCTCAGGTGTCCGTTATACCATACATTATGGGCTATGAAAGTGCCAAGCATTTGTTGTACCAAGTGTTATACAACATAAATCAAGATTAGTCATTTAACAAGCAAAGTATTAAAGAGTGAAGAAGATAACAAATATAAAAACATGTTAGTATCAAACATTAAAGTCTATATTAAGTTTACACTATACTTATTCTTACACCATTAGTGTAACCTTTTCACCTTGACATAATTAACTTAGCTAGACATAATGAAAGAAAGAAAAATAAGATAAACAAAATAAGAACATAAAAGCTAACTAAGTAAAGGAAAGGAAATGAAAAGCATAAACTTAATATTAATGAAAGCAAAGCATAAACATTACAAAAAATACAAAGAGAGAAAGGAAGAGCATGATCTTGATCAGAACACCAAAATGCCTAAATGAATGGCAAATGCCTCCTTTTATAGGCCAAAATTGGGAACTATTGATTTGATGACTAATTGATAAGTGGGTGGCCAACTTTTGACTTGGTGACAATCCTTATCTTCTCTTGTCTGCCCAAAATGTCATTGATAACATCAAAATTGGAGCCAACTGAAACATGAAAGTTGTAGGCAATTGTCTCAGCTTTCTTGGGTAAAAAATTCAGCTCATTTGGACTTCTAGAACTCCAGATATGGCCAAAATACTAAACAGTGCTCGGGCTGGAAGACAGATTCGGGCATCTTTGTTGTTGCTACAATTTGGACTTGATAATGGCCTTTTTATATCTTGGGCTCCATATGAAAGTTGTAGGCCTATGTCTTACCTTTCCATCCATATAAATTGGACCTAAATCTGAGATCTGTAGCTCCAGATATGACCCAATTACAGAACAGTGTTCCGGTTTGGATTGCACCGACATCTCTTTTCTAAGTTTGGCCATCTCTTTATCCTTGCAATTTAAGTTCTTCAAGTCATCAATCAATCCTTTCATTTATGGGATAGGCCTACATTAAAAATAGACATTTACCATAAATTATAGGTATCTTATATTATTACATACATTATTATAAAACATATTTTAGTTAAGGAGTTATTGATACTTCAAGTGCAAAATGATGATATAAAACCATGATAAAAATGCACTTTTAAGTACTAATCACACCCCCCAACCAGCTTATTACTAGTCCCTAGTAATCAAAGCGTTAAAACAATTTGCAAATTTCACAAAGCAAGGTATTCATCATTTAACTTCCATTAATCTATCCAGATAAACAAACTCTCATTAAATTTATATATCTGCTCAATACCACTTAACAAGATATTAATAAACCTTTCTTTTATGCTCAATGTATCAACACATAATTATGGGGCTTTTCTTGGAAGAAAACAAAATTTTTGTTCTAATGTTTAAGGTTAACTTCCTTGGGTTGGGATTATTATTTTTGTTTTTTTTTTTGTTTTTTTCTTTTTAAAAATCTATATACATATAATTTAAAAACATAATGCATCTTTAACCCATGTAACGAGCTTTCAGCTAATGACTCCCAGACCAGTTGGTCTTAGGGCATTAGGTGTTAAGACACCCCAACGAGCTTAGTAACTCGGGTCGCAGATACTGATATGTAGATAGTGCAATGTTTGATTCCCTTAAGCTTTTTTCCTCAACCCATGTAACAAGCGTTGGACCAATAGCTCCCAAGTCAGTTGACTTTAGGGTATTAGGTGTTAAAACACCCCTTCGGGCTTAATTGCTTAGGTTAGGGAGGCTACGAAACCAAACTTATCTACATTTTTATTATCATCATTTTTTTTCTTTCTTTTTTCTTTTTTTTTCATGTTTTTCTTTTTTTTTTTAATTATATACAATCCCTTTCCCTTAATTGTTACCTTTAACAAAAGAACATAAATAATGTAATAATCCAATATGCAACCCACAATCATATGTTAAAGTGTGTGTGTGTAAATTAAGGTTTAAGAATACATGTTAAATAAGTATATGAGTAGAATTAAGTGGTAACAATACGAGAGTTTGTAAACCTGAATATTTCAGGAAGTATTATAATAGACCTTGTTACGAATGGTTACTAAGATGCGTCTCAAGACTCACTTTAACAAAAGAGCTCCTTTACTCTATCATCCTAGTAACAATAATTATGCACATGCTTTATGAAATGAAAAATAAATTTATTTTTTTTATCAACTACTACCCTCTCCCCCCAACCAAAACGAGACATTGTCCTCAATGTTCTAAGGTAGAAAGATAGAGTATAGAAGATATCACCTGAAATAACGAACACTGACATAACCTGAAACACACTGAAATAAAAATAAGAAATAACAAAACACAATAATAAAACCAAAAGACACAAAAATTCACAAATGAAGGCTCAAATCCAATCTAAGCTTTTTACAGCTTCCCGTAGATGACCAATTTATGCGACTCATGGAAGGATCAATCACAGGAATGAAAGATTGTAGTTGGTCAATCAATTGTTCAGTAGTAGTAGCAGAGATTATGATTTGTCGTGCAGAAGATGTTAGAAATTCCTGTTCCACAGCATGATCAAGAAAAGACAACAACTTATCATAATAACCATTAACATTTAACAAACCTATGGGTTTATGGTGAATGTGTACTTGAGCCCAAGAGGAAATATGAAAGATCTCTTCCAATGTGCCTAGACCACTTGGTAAAGCAATGAAAGCATCAGCATGGTTAAACATTGCATTCATTCGAGCTGACATTGTAGAGACCTGAAGTTCCTCTCCAATTGTTTTTCTAATGATGTCCCCTTGTGCCAAAGCTTCAGGGACGACTCCTAAAACTTGACTACCTCCTAAAAATACAGCTATTGACACACCTCCCATTAACCCAAGACTGCCTCCCCCATACACTAAATGAATCTTTCTCTCAGCTAGCAGCTGACCAAGATGATTTGCTGATTCTAAAAACTCCTTTTCTTTCCCAGGACTAGATCCACCGAAAACACAAATATTTCTTATTTGATGACTTGAGGAACTTGCCATTTCTACACACTTCTGTATTTGTTGAATGTATGGGTTGAGTAGAAATGAAAGGAAGGAAAAGAGGGTTTTATAGATGAGAAATTAGAAAGGCAATCATAACATCTATATGTAGGCCAGCTAGAGTCTCACACTCTCTCTCTCTCTCTTTTTATTTATTTATTTATTTACTTTTGAAAAAAACATGTGTATGTACAAGTAGTTGTGATTGTGGCTCACATCTTCCCTTGGTTTTACGTCCAAGAACGGCTTAAACGCCCTCTATGGGTCGGGGATAGGCTTCCCATCCAGTTTTCTTAAAAACTGGCAAACAGGGTCTTTTTAAGTCAGATTCCCAAGACTAAGTCGATCATGTTCTTTATGAAATAGTGGCCATAAATCATGAATTGCACGATTCACATCTCCACTGGGATGCGTCTCAAGAGTCAATAGAAGATTATCTAAAGACTCCTTACTCAGGCCATCCTTAATGAATTGTATTTTATCTTCACGGTTTATAGATACCATTCCTAAAGAACGACATTGTGTATTACAAGTCCATCTAGCACATCGATGACAGACATCCAGTCATTTTGCACGACGTTTCTTTGCAAAAGTGCTTTTACCTGTTCCACGCATGTGTGAAATGAAGGAGTTAGAGGACTCACCTGATAATCGGACCTTTGCTTCAATCAACCAGCGAATATGTTGAGGAATTCCATGATTCATTAACAATCTCAATCTTGCACATCTAGCACGGTAAATTTTTGTAATCGCATTCTGAGGCAGAGCGAGAAAATACTTTTTCAATTTTTAAAGATTAGTGTCCATTTTCAAATGAGAATTGGAAGAGAGATTCAAAGAATTGCATAGATATATACACAGATATCAGTTATTGTGGGAAACTGAAAGAACCGACTTAAGTCACGGAGTACCATTGTCCGCCATTTGACCGGGGTGAGAGAAACTAGCAAAAATAACTCAAAAAGAAACACAAAAACAATGTGAAAAAAAAAATCAACCTTTATCTACAAGATCATTCCAACCAGTTGATTCAATTTTACTAGGAAAATTATCAAAGTAAGTTTTCAAACGATGTCCATTTTCCTTAAAATCATTGTCATTCATTGAATTCTCAATATCACAGACCCCATAAGAATTGCTCCATCTTGGTCTTAGCTTTCTAGGGAATTCATAAAGTTGAGAATTATAAAACAAAACTTTTTGACCAATATCAATTTTTTGACAATTTTCACAAGTTTTGTAGAATGCATGCGTGTCCTTGAATATGGTGGGCCAATAAAATCCATTTTGAAAGATTTTTGCAGCTGTCTTTTTTGACGAGAAATAACTTCCACATGCTTCAGAATGACAAAGTTTAATGACACTACTTACCTCATTGTCGGGAATGAATCTTTGAAATATTTGATCAGGACAATATTTGAATAAGTTAGGGTCATCACAATAAAAATTCTTCGCTTCATTCAAAAACTTTTCTTTTTTTTGGGTACTCCAATCAGCTGGCAAATCTCCTAAAGTAAGAAAATTGATATTTTTATCATACCAAGGCATTGGACTAAGAGAAAGTAAGGATTTGTTAGGAAAGTAATCATCCTTTGGTGTGATGTCAGGTGTCAAATCTGTTGTCACTGTTGATAAAAGATTCGCATCAACATTTTCTGTGCGTTTGTTATCCGTGATTTCTTCCTCAGAATAAATCATTTGCAAATCTTCAGATTCATCCAACTTATTTTTACTTAAAGTAGATTCAAGTTGATCATAAACTAATTCGTCAATATGATCTACTTCTTGTAAATCATTATCATCTCCAGGTTGCTTGCAAATGTTGAAAATATTCATCTCCAATGTCATGTTTCCAAATGATAGCTTCATCAGTCCATTCCTACAATTAATCAATGCGTTAGAGGTTGCAAGAAACGGACGTCCTAAAATAACAGGAAATGAATTACATGCTTCAACAGGTTCTGTGTCCAAGACAATAAAATCCACAGGATAAATGAATTTATCGACTTGTACTAACACATCCTCAATTATTCCTCTAGGCACTTTTACAGATCTATCGGCAAGTAAAAGAGATATAGAAGTTGGTTTTAACTCACCTAGATTGAGACTCTGAAAAACTGAATATGGAAGTAAATTCACACTAGCACCAAGATCAAGTAAGGCTTTTTCAATTTTATGGTCTCCAATAAAGCAAGAAATTGTAGGACAACCAGGGTCTTTATATTTCAAAGCATTATTGTTTTGAAGAATGGCACTTACTTGTTCAGCTAGAAAGGCTTTTTTTTTCACATTCAATTTCGTTTTCACAGTGCATAGATCTTTCAAAAATTTAGCATAGGAAGGAACCTGTTTAATAGCATCCAACAAAGGTATATTGATCTTTACCTGTTTGAAAATTTCAAAAATTTCAGAGTTGTGATTCACTTTTCTTTGTTTGGTCATGGCTTGAGGAAATGGAAGTGTTGGCGGTGAATCAGTCGTTTCTTTGCAATTTTCAGATTCATCCCCTTCCTTACCCTCAGAGATTGACTCATCATCTTTCTTATAAGGTTCAAGAGAGGGTTTTTCAATAACCTTACCACTGTACAGAGTAGTGACTGATTTGACTTGATCCATGTGTTGGCTTTCGGAACTACTTGCATTTGCATTGTATTGCCCCTTGGGATTTTGTTGTGGTTGAGATGGAAACTTACCTTTCTCTTGGAAACTAAGAGCAGATGTTAATTTAGCAAGAGTATCTTTAAAATCTGTCATGTTTTGAGCAAGTTGAGTATTGATTGTCTCTTGCTTTTCAATGAATGCATGCAATGTTTCCTCAAGATTTCTTCTAGGAGGTGGAGCATAAGGAGGTGCATATCCATGAGAATTTTGGAAATTGTGGTGTGCTTGAAATGGTGGTTGTGAAGTTTGTGCATTGTTGTTCTCACTCTTCCAATTGAAATTTGGGTGATTTCTCCAACCAGGGTTGTATGTTTGGGAGTATGGGTTGTGGTTGGGCCTTTGGAAACTGTTTAAAGCATGGGCTTGCTCATGGAGACATTCCTTAAAAGAAGGCAAGGTTGGACAATCGTTTGTTGAGTGTTCATTTGTTTCACAGATTTGACACACAATGTTTTCAACAGATTTTAATTGACCACTCTTTTTCAATTCTAGTGCCTCGACTTTTCTAGCTAAAGATGCAAACTTGACTTGAAGGTCATGATCTTCCCTAAGGTTGTACATACCTCCATTAGATGTATGAGGTTGAGTTTTACTCGGTGCCTCATAAGTACCCGCAGTGTCCCAATTTTGAGCATTTTCAGCTAACAAGTCTAAGTACTCCATTGCTTCATCAGGGTCTTTATCCTTAAAAGTTCCATTGCACATCAATTCAACCATTTGCCTATCTTTAGGTGTTAACCCTTCATAGAAATGTGAAACCAATCTCCATGTTTCAAAACCATGATGAGGGCAAGTACTAAGCAAGTCTCGATACCTATCCCAACATTGGTAAAATGTTTCTCCTGGTTTTTGAGTGAAAGTGGTGATTTGTCTCTTGAAAGAGTTTGTTCTATGAGATGAGAAAAACTTCTTTAAAAACTGTTGTTGCATTTCATCCCAAGCACGAATGGATCCTGGTCTCAAATTTTGTAGCCATGCTTTAGCTTTATCTTTTAATGAAAAAGGAAAAAGCTTTAATCTGATGGTGTTCATGCTATAATTTAAGTTATTATATGTGTTGCACACCTCCTCAAATTCCCTTAAATGCAAGTATGGATTTTCCAATTCTAAACCATGAAAAGAAGGTAAAAGTTGAATAATGCCTAGTTTAAAATTAAAATGAGATGCATCGGGAGGAAAAACTATGCATGATGGTGCACTTGTTCTTGTGGGATTCATGTGGTCTCTAAGTGTTCTAACACGGTTATTCTCATTATTTTCATTATGAAGTGATTGATTATCTTCTTCGGCCATATTTTCTGAAAATGATGAGGATATCCTACAAAGTCTACCACTTGATGTACGTGACCACACTCTCATGCACGTGTAGGAATAAAATAAAAAAGAAGAAGAAAGCAAAAGAAGGAGGAAGAAAACAAAATAAAAAGAAACAAAGTTATATACAAGAAAAGTGAAAAGAGAAAATAAAATAAATACTATAATTTATACAAGAACTTACCTCCCCGGCAACGGCGCCAAAAACTTGACACGACCAAAAGATTGATGCCTTCTCCCAAGTGCAGGAGTGTCGAAGTAATAAATAACCCGGCAAGAACGGGGTCGAACCACAGGGAGGTTAATTGTACAAATTATAAACAACAATAATAGTAATAACGATAACAATAATAACAACAACAACAACTATAATAGTAGTAGTAGTAGTAGTAGTAGTAGTAGTAGTAGTAGTAGTACTAATAATAATAATAATAATAATAATAATAATAATAATAATAATAAAGAGAAGAAGAAGAAGATGATGATGATGAGAACTTAGAGATGAAATATTAATGTAAGGATTAAACAATAATAATAACAAATGTCAAGGTTAGAGGTTCCACTAATGGTATATCAAACAAGTATAGTATAAACTCATATTATTCAATTGGAAACCACACACAAAGGAGGTTCCAATCAGATTATATATTGTTAACATGATTACATTAGTCATCTTATTCAATTAATGCTAATACTTGTAAATCTCGTCAAGCATTCATGATTATAACTTATGTTAACAACAAATCAAGTTCCTTTCATAGCTTAGGTGTCGGTTATACCATACATTATGGGCTATGAAAGTGCCAAGCATTTGTTGTACCAAGTGTTATACAACATAAATCAAGATTAGTCATTTAACAAGCAAAGTATTAAAGAGTGAATAAGATAACAAATATAAAAACATGTTAGTATCAAACATTAAAGTCTATATTAAGTTTACACTATACTTATTCTTACACCATTAGTGTAACCTTTTCACCTTGACATAATTAACTTAGCTAGACATAATGAAAGAAAGAAAAATAAGATAAACAAAATAAGAACATAAAAGCTAACTAAGTAAAGGAAAGGAAATGAAAAGCATAAACTTAATATTAATGAAAGCAAAGCATAAACATTACAAAAAATACAAAGAGAGAAAGGAAGAGCATGATCTTGATCAGAACACCAAGATGCCTAAATGAATGGCAAATGCCTCCTTTTATAGGCCAAAATTGGGAACTATTGATTTGATGACTAATTGATAAGTGGGTGGCCAACTTTTGACTTGGTGACAATCCTTATCTTCTCTTGTCTGCCCAAAATGTCATTGATAACATCAAAATTGGAGCCAACTGAAACATGAAAGTTGTAGGCAATTGTCTCAGCTTTCTTGTGTAAAAAATTCAGCTCATTTGGACTTCTAGAACTCCAGATATGGCCAAAATACTAAACAGTGCTCGGGCTGGAAGACAGATTCGGGCATCTTTGTTGTTGCTACAATTTGGACTTGATAATGGCCTTTTTATATCTTGGGCTCCATATGAAAGTTGTAGGCCTATGTCTTACCTTTCCATCCATATAAATTGGACCTAAATCTGAGATCTGTAGCTCCAGATATGACCCAATTACAGAACAGTGTTCCGGTTTGGATTGCACCGACATCTCTTTTCTAAGTTTGGCCATCTCTTTATCCTTGCAATTTAAGTTCTTCAAGTCATCAATCAATCCTTTCATTTATGGGATAGGCCTGCATTAAAAATAGACATTTACCATAAATTATAGGTATCTTATATTATTACATACATTATTATAAAACATATTTTAGTTAAGGAGTTATTGATACTTCAAGTGCAAAATGATGATATAAAACCATGATAAAAATGCACTTTTAAGTACTAATCACTTATTTAGCTAAAAAGGTTTTCTTTTTTACATTCAATTTTCTCTTCACAGTGCACAATGATTAATATTTAAAAGTGCATTTTTATCAAGGTTTTATATCATCATTTTTGCACTTGAAGTATCAATAACTTCTTAACTAAAGCATGTTTTATAATAATATATCTAATAATATAAGATACCTTTCATTTATAGTAAATATTCATTTTAAATGTAGACCTATCACATAAATAAAAGGATTGATTGATGAATTTAAGAACTGAAATTGAAAGGACAAAGAGATGGCTGAACTTCGGAAAGAAATTGTAGGATAACTAGAGTCTTTATATTTCAAAGCATTATTGTTCTAAACAATGACACCTACTTATTTGTTTAAAAATGTTTTCTTTCTCATATTCAATTTTCTCTTTACAGTGTATAAATCTTTTAAAAATTTAGCACAAAAAGAAACTTGTTTAATATCATGCAGTAAAGGTATATTGATCCGTACCTGTCTGAAAGTTTCAAAGATTTCATAGTTGTGATTGACTTTTCTTTGTTTGGTCATGCTATGAGTAAATGGAAATGCTAGCAGAAATTAGTCTTTTCTTTACAATATTAATATTTAACCCCTTTCTTACCCTCAAAGATTGACTCATTATCTTTCTCACAAGCTTCAATAGTAGGTTTTTCAACAATCTTTTACCATTGCGAAGAGTGATGACTGATTTAACTTGATCTGTGTTGACTTCCTAAACTACTTGTATTTATATTGTATTGTTGATTAATACTTAAAAGTGCACTTTTATTAAGGTTTTGTATTATCATTTTGCACTTGAAATATCAATAACTCCTTAACTAAAACATGTTTTATAATAACATATCTAATAATATAAGATACCTTTAATTTGTGGTAAATGATCATTTTAAATATAGGCCTATCACATAAATGAAAAGATTGATTGATGAATTTAAGAACCGAAATTGAAAGAATAAAGAGATGACCAAACTTAGAAAAGAGATGTTCGTGCAATCCAAACTGGAACACTATTCGGTAATTGGATCATATCTAGAGCTGTAGATCTTGAATTTAAGTCTATTTTTTATGGATGGAAAGAAGATAAAGATTGTCACCAAGTTAAGAGTTGATCACACACTCATCAATTAGTCATCAAATCAATAGTTCTCAATTTTGGCCTATAAAAGGAGGTATTTGCCATGCATTTAGGCATCTTGGTTTCCAGATCAAGATCACTCTCTTGCTTTCTCTTTTTGTATTTTTTGTATTGCTTATGTTTTGCTTTCATTAATATCAAGTTTATGCATTTCATTTCCTTTCTTTTACTTAGTTACCTTTTATCTTATTTATGTTCTTATTCTATTTATTTATTTTTCTTTCTTTCATTATGTTTAGCTAAGTTCAACCATCTCTTTGTCCTTTCAATTTCAGTTCTTAAATTCATCGATTAATCCTTTTATTTATGTGATAGGTCTACATTTAAAATGAATATTTACCATAAACGAAAGGTATCTTATATTATTAGATATATTATTATAAAACATGTTTTAGTTAAGGAGTTATTGATACTTCAAGTGTAAAAATGATGATATAAAACCTTGATAAAAATGCACTTTTAAGTATAAGATAAGGATTTATTAGGAAAGTAATCATCAATTGGTGTAATGTCAGATGTCAAATTTGTTGTCACTTTTGACAAAAAAAAATCTGCGTCAACATTTTCGATTTGTTTTTCATTTGTAATTTCTTACTGAGAATAAATCATTTACAAATCTTCAGATTCATCCAACTCATTTTTACTTAAAGTAGATTCAAGTTGATCATAAACTAATTCATCAATATGATCTACTTCTTGTAAATCATTATCATCTCCAAGTTATATTTCCAAATCATTATCTTCTTGAAAATATTCATCTCCAATGTCATATTTCCAAATGATAGCTTTATTAGTCGATTCCTACAATTAATAAATGTGTTAGAAGTTGCAAGAAATGGACATCTTAAAATAACAGGAAATAAATTACATGCTTAAAGAGGTTCTGTATCTAGGATAACAAAATCCACGGGATAAATGAATATATCGACTTGTACTAACACATCTTCGGCTATTCCTCTAGGCACTTTTATAGATCTATCGACAAGTAAAAGAGTTATAGAAGTTGATTTTAACTCATCTAGATTGAGACTTTAAAAAACTAAATATGAAAGTAAATTCACACTAGCTCCAAGATCAAGGCTCTTTCAATTTTATATTCTCCAACAAAGCAAGAAATTATAGGTCAAATAGGGTATTTATATGTCAAAGCATTATTGTTCTAAAGAATGACACTTACTTGTTCGGCTAAAAAGGCTTTCTTTTTCATATTCAGTTTTCTCTTCAAAGTGCATAGATCTTTCAAAAATTTAGCATAGAAAGGAACCTATTTAATAACATCCAGCAAAGGTATATTGATTCTTACCTGTTTGAAAGTTTCAAAGATTTCAAAGTTGTGATTGACTTTTCTATATTTGGTCATGGCTTGAGGAAATGGAAGTACTGGCGGGGAATCAGTCGTTTCTTTGCAATTCTCAAATTCAACCCCTTCCTTACCCTTAGAGATTGACTCATCATCTTTCTCACAAGGTTCAAGAGTGGATTTTCAATAACCTTACCACTGCGAAGAGAAGTGACTGATTTGACTTGACCATGTGTTGACTTTTGGAACTACTTGCATTTGCAATGTTTCCTCAAGATTTCTTTGGAAATTATGGTGTGCTTGAAACGGTGGTTGTGAAGTTTGTATATTGTTATTATCACTCTTCCAACTGAAATTTAGGTGATTTCTCCAACCAGGGTTGTAAGATTATGAGTATAGGTTATGGTTGGCCCTTTGAAAACTATTTAAAGCATGGGCTTGTTCATGGAGACATCCTTAAAAGAAGGCAAGGTTGGAAACAAATATAAGAAACAAACACTAACAAACCTGAAACACACTTAAACAAATATAAAAAACAACAAAACACAAATATTATGCTATTAATAAAACTAAAAGACACAAGTTTTTACAAACAAAAATTCAAATCATAGTTGTGATTGTGGCTCACATCTTCCCGTAGTTTTACATCCAAGAATGGCTTAAACGTCCTCTATGGGTCGGGGATAGGCTTCCCATCCAGTTTTCTTAAAAATTGGCAAACAGGGTCTTTTTTAGTCAAATTCCCAAGACTATGCTAAGCATGTTCTTTATGAAAATGGGTCATAATTCATGAATTGCACGATGCTTATCTTGACTATGATGAGACTTAAGAGTCAATAGAAGATTATCTAAAGACTCTGTGTTTTGAAATAAATCCCACCTTTTGACAATTTTCACAGGTTTTGCGGAATGCATGTGATTCCTTGAATATGGTGGGCCAATAAAATCCGCTTTGTAAGATTTCTACAGTCCTTTTTTTTATGAGAAATGATCCCCACGTGCCATAGAGTGATAAAATTTAATAACATCACTTACCTCATTGTCAGGAATGTATCTTTGAAATATTTGATCAGAACAATGATTGAATAAGTAAGGGTCATCCCAATAAAAGTTTTGCACGTCGCTCAAAAATTGTCTTTTGTCTTCAGTACTCTAGTGAGTTGGCAAAAATCCTAAAGCAAGAAAATTGATATTTTTAGCAAACCAAGACATTGAACTAAGAGAAAATAGAGATTCATCAGGAAAGTAATCATCGATTGGTGTGATGTCGGGTGTCGAATCTATTGTCACTTTTGATAAAAAGATCCACATCAACATTTGTGATGCCTTTTTCATCCTTGATTTCTTCTTGATTGGTCATGGAATGAGAAAATGAAAGTGTTGGAGGCGAATCAGTCTTTTCTTTGCAATGTTTAAATTTAACCCCTTCCTTACCCTTAGAGATTGACTCATCATCTTTCTCACAAGGTTCAAGAATTGGTTTGTGAATAACCTTACCATTATGAAGAGTGGTGACAAATTTGACTTGATCCATGTGTTGACTTCCAGGACTACTTGCATTTGCATTGTATTGCCCCTTGGGATTTTTCTGTAGTTGAGATGGAAACTTACCTTTCTCTTGAAAACTGAGAGCAGATGTGAATTTTGCAAGAGTATCTCTAAAATCTGTTATGCTTTGAGCAAGTTGAGTGTTGATTGTCTTTTGCTTTTCAATGAATGGATACAAAGTTTCCTCAAAATTTCTTGTAGGAGGTGGAGCATCAAAAAGTGCATATCCATGAGAATTTTGGATATTATGGTGTGCTTAAAATTATGGTGGTGAAGTTTGTGCATTGTCACTCTTCGAACTAAAATTTGGGTGATTTCTCCAACCAGGGTTGTATGTTTGTGAGTATGGGTTGTGGTTGGCCCTCTAGAAACTATTTAAATCATGGGCTTGTTCGTGGAGACATTCCTTAAAAGAAGGCAAGGTTGGACACTTATTGGTTGAGTGTTCATTTGTTTCACTTATTTGACACACAATGTCTTCAACAGATTTTAGTTGACCACTCCCTTTCAATTCTAATGCCTCGACTTTTCTAGCTAAAGATGCAAACTTGGCTTGAAGGTCATGATCTTCCCTAAGGTTATTCATACCTCCACTAGATGTATGAGGTTGAGTTTTACTCAATGCCTCATAAGTACCCGCGGTGTCCCAATTTTGAGCATTTTCAGCTAACAAGTCTAAGTACTCCATTACTTCATCAGGGTCATTATCTTTAAAAGTTCCATTGCACATCAATTCAACCATTTGCCTATCTTTAGGTGTTAACCCTTCATAAAAATGTGAAACCAATCTCCATGTTTCAAAATCATTATGAGGGCAAGTATTTAGCAAGTCTCGATACCTATCCCAACATTGGTAAAATGTTTTTCCTAGTTTTTGAGTGAAAATGGTGATTTGTCTTTTGAAAGAGTTTGTTCTATGAGATGGGAAAAACTTCTTTAAAAACTGTTGTTGCATTTCATCCCAAGTACGAATGGATCCTGGTCTCAAATTTTATAGCCATATTTTAGCTTTATCTTTTAATGAAAAAGGAAAAAGCTTTAATCATATGGTGTTCATGCTACAATTTAAATTATTATATATGTAGGAGACCTCCTCAAATTCCCTTAAATGCAAGTATGGATTTTCCAATTTTAAGCCATGAAAAAAAGGTAAAAGTTGAATAATGCCTAGCTTAAAATTAAAATGAGATGCATCAGGAGGAAAAACTATGCATGATGGTGCACTTGTTCTTATGGGATTCATGTGGTCTCTAAGTGTTCTAGCACAGTTATTCTCATTATTCTCATAATGAAGTGATTGATTATCTTCTTCGACCATATTTTCTGAAAATGATAAGGATACCCTACAAAGTCTACCACTTGATGTATATGACCACTGACACGACTAAAAGGTTGATGTCTTCTCCCAAGTGCAGGAGTGTCGAAGTAATAAATAACCCGGTAAGACCGGGGTCGAACCACAGGGAGGTTAATTGTACAAATTATAGACAACAGTTATAAACAACAACAACAACAACAACAATAGTAGTAGTAGTAATAATAATAATAATAATAATACTAGTAGTAGTAGTAGTAGTAGTAGTAGTAGTAGTAATAAAGAAAGAGAAGAAGAAGAAGAAGATGATGAGAACTTAGAGATGAAATATTAATGTAAGGATTAAACAATAATAATAACAAATGTCAAGGTTAGAGGTTCCACTAATGGTATGTCAAACAAGTATAATATAAACTCTTATTATTTAATTGGAAACCACACACAAAGGAGGTTCCAATCAGATTATATATTGTTAACATGATTACACTAGTCATCTTATTCAATTAATGCTAATACTTGTAAATCTCGTCAAGCATTCATGATTATAACTTATGTTAACAACAAATCAAGTTCCTTTCATAGCTCACGTGTCGGTTATACCATACATTATGGGCTATGAAAGTGCCAAGCATTTGTTGTACCAAGTGTTATACAACATAAATCAAGATTAATCATTTAACAAGCAAAGTATTAAAGAGTGAACAAGATAACAAATATAAAACATGTTAGTATCAAACATTAAAGTCCATATTAAGTTTACATTATACTTGTTCTTACACCATTAGTGTAACCTTTTCACCTTGACATAACTAACTTAGCTAGACATAATCAAAGAAAGCAAAATAGATAAACAAAATAAGAACATAAAAGTTAACTAAGTAAAGGAAAGGAAATGAAAGGCATAAACTTAATATTAATGAAAGTAAAGCATAAACATTACAAAAAATACAAAGAGAGAAAGGAAGAGCATGATCTTGATCTGGAAACCAAGATGCCTAAATGCATGGCAAATTCCTCCTTTTATAGGCCAAAATTGGGAACTATTGATTTGATGACTAATTGATAAGTGGGTGGCCAACTTTTGACTTGGTGACAATCCTTATCTTCTCTTGTTTGCCCAAAACGTCATTAATAACCTCAAAATTGGAGCCAATTGTAAACATGAAAGTTGTAGGCAATTGTCTCAGCTTTCTTGTGTAAAAAATGCAGCTCATTTGGACTACTAGAACTCCAGATATGGCCAAAATACCGAACAGTGCTCGGGCTGGAAGACAGATTCGG
The DNA here is from genome assembly GCA_026413675.1 of Populus pruinosa. Lineage (NCBI taxonomy): Eukaryota > Viridiplantae > Streptophyta > Magnoliopsida > Malpighiales > Salicaceae > Populus > Populus pruinosa. The sequence goes on from CM048598.1 coordinate 9,107,021, forward strand.
GATTCTTTGTTGTTGCTACAATTTGGACTTGATAATGACTTTTTTAGATCTTAGACTCCATATAAAAGTTGTAGGCCTATGTCTTACCTTTCCATCCATATAAATTGGACCTAAATCTGAGATCTGTAGCTCCAGATATGACACAATTACCAAACAGTGTTCTGGTTTGGATTGCACCGACATCTCTTCTCTAAGTTTGACCATCTCTTTATCCTTGCAATTTAAGTTCTTCAAGTCATCAATCAATCCTTTCATTTATGTGATAGGCCTACATTAAAAATAGACATTTACCACAAATTATAGGTATCTTATATTATTAGATACATTATTATAAAACATATTTTAGTTAAGGAGTTATTGATACTTCAAGTGCAAAATAATGATATAAAACTATGATAAAAATGCACTTTTAAGTACTAATCACACCCCTCAACCAGCTTATTACTAGTCCCTGGTAATCAAAGCGTTACAACAATTTGCAAATTTCACAAAGCAAGGTATTTATCATTTAACTTCCATTAATCTATCCAGATAAACAAACTCTCATTAAATTTATATATCTGCTCAATACCTTTTAACAAGATATTAATAAACCTTTTTTTTATGCTCAATGTATCAACACATAATTATGGGGCTTTTCTTGGAAGAAAACAAAATTTTTGTTTTAATGTTTAAGGTTAACTTCCTTGGGTTGGGATTACTATTTTTGTCTTCTTTTGTTTTTCATTTTTTTTTATCTATATACATATAATTTAAAAACATCATGCATCTTTAACCCATGTAACGAGCTTTCAGCTAATGACTCCCAGACTAGTTGGTCTTAGGGCATTAGGTGTTAAGACACCCCTACGAGCTTAGTAACTCGGGTCATAGATACTGATATGTAGATAGTTGATTAGTACTTAAAAGTGCATTTTTATCATGGTTTTATATCATCATTTTGCACTTGAAGTATCAATAACTCCTTAACTAAAGCATGTTTTATAATAATATATCTAATAATATAAGATACCTTTAATTTATGGTAAATGTTCATTTTAAATGCAGGCCTATCACATAAATGAAAATATTGATTGATGACTTTAAGAACTTAAATTGCAAAGGCAAAGAGATGGTCAAACTTAGAAAAGAGATGTCGGTGCAATCCAAACCGGAACACTGTTCGGTAATTGGGTCATATCTGGAGCTACAGATCTCATATTTAGGTCCACTTTATATAGATGGAAAGGTAAGACATAGGCCTACAACTTTTATATGGAGCCTAAGATCTAAAAAGGCCATTATCAAGTCCAAATTGTAGCAACAACAAAGAAGCCCGAATCTGTCTTGCAGCCTGAGCACTGTTCGGTATTTTGGCCATATCTGGAGTTCTAGAAGTTCAAATGAGCTGAATGTTTTACACAAGAAATCTGAGATAATTTCCTACAACTTTCATGTTTACAACTGGCTCCAATTTTGACGTTATCAATGATGTTTTGGGCAGACAAGAGAAGATAAGGATTGTCACCAAGTCAAAAGTTGGCCACCCACTTATCAATTAGTCATCAAATCAATAGTTTCCAATTTTGGCCTATAAAAGGAGGCATTTGCCATGCATTTAGGCATCTTGGTGTTCAGATCAAGATCATGCTCTTCCTTTCTCTCTTTGTATTTTTTGTAATGTTTATGCTTTGCTTTCATTAATACTAAGTTTATGCTTTTCATTTCCTTTCCTTTACTTAGTTAGCTTTTATGTTCTTATTTTGTTTATCTATTTTTCTTTCTTTCATTATGTCTAGCTAAGTTAATTATGTCAAGGTGAAAAGGTTACACTAATGGTGTGAGAATAAGTATAATGTAAACTTAATATGGACCTTAATGTTTGATACTAACATGTTTTATATTTGTTATCTTGTTCACTCTTTAATACTTTGCTTGTTAAATGACTAATCTTGATTTATGTTGTATAACACCTGGTACAACTGATTGTGCATCAAAAGTGTCATTAAGTCTCTTGTTTTACATATGTATTTATTGTTTTTATTTGGTTGTTTTTATAATAATTGATGTGTTTTTTAGTAATGAAGTTTGTTTTAATGTTTCGATAGGTTTTTGGAGCTTAAATGAATTAATTCAGAAAATTCAATGTCGGAATTCAGAACAAAGAATTGAAGAGACATTTAGTTGAAGATTGAAGCAAATCTTGGTTCAAATAAGTGCTCCAAATTTGTCCCAAAAATCAATTCTATTCCAATTCTAGAAAAGAATATCATATGATTTATATCAAGCCCAAACTTGCCTTATGTTGTGTGCAAACTTCAACCATTAAACACTCAAGGTTTCAATGTCAATCTTAGCCCAAATAATAAGTACATTTGTATACTTATTTGATGCTCAAATTCAGCCCAAAAATCAGCCCCAAATCAGCCCTAAATCAACCCCAAATCAACCCAAACACAATCCATGATCTTACATGTCCACACAACAAATAACAATTGATTTATTTTGGGTAATCCATTGATCCAAGAAGGCAAGCACATGGATGGAAAGCTGGAGGGGATATTTTAACATTATTTTGGGTCAAAAAGAAGAAGGAGACACCTCATAAATGAGGAAGAAAAACGTGCACCAAAGTAGTTGTAAAACTGTCTTGATTTGATTTTTCAGAACACCTTTCGGTGTTTTGCCCATAACTTTTGACTCAGGTGTCCAAATGAGCTGTTCTTTAATGATCTGGAAAGGTAACAGAATTTCCTATAAATATGTCTCTAATAGACTTCTCCAAAAAAAGCTTCTAAGAGGGTCGAATTGCTGTCCAAAGTTAGAGTCAGATTTGTGTCCGAATTTTTTCTGAAATTGTATTGTGTTCTTCTTTATAGATTTCGGTTCTTTAGTTTGTAAAACTTATTTTTTCAGTTGGATTCAAGTTCTTTCATGTTTATTGAAGTGTTCTTATATATAATCATGGTTGGCTAAACTCTTTCTTGGATCCAAATCAAGGGTAATGGTGATTGAGGTGAGTTCTTTAGGATATGAATGAATCTTAATGTTTATCTTCTTATTTTCTTCATGAATGATTTATTATTGTAAAGAAATTTTAGAAATCATTTAGGTAATGTTATAATCTTGAATTTTTATGCACAAACTTTAGTTTTGGTATAGAGATTGCTTGATTCAATGTCTTACTTAATATGAAAGTACTTTGTGTTCATTCTTAAGCAATAATCAATCTTCATCTTTCTAATCTTCATTGTAATATCTTCCGATCTAATATCACCATCGTTGAGATTAGGTTGAGTTATCTTATATATGTTGAAGAAATCACCAATACATCACCATTAAAATTGATTTGGACCAAGACTTACTTTTCTTGTCATTTAAAATCTATTTACATTTTTTTTTATCTTTGAAAACAAATCCATCAATTATTTTCAACCAAGTTATTGTTAATTTAATTTCTCTTGAGTTTTTTTTTGTTACTTAGCTTAATTTCCAGATCTAGCTCTCTATGGATATGACCTCGATCTTACCACCCCCCAACTTAGATTTTGCTAGTCCTCAAGCAAAACAAAACATAAAACCTTTAAAATAAAAATAATAATAATAACAACCATAATTAGGCTCGATTCATCACACTTGAAGGACCTATCATGCAAACATTGGTATCTTTAACTTAGTGTACACAATAGCAAATAAAGAAAAATAAGCATACTCACATTCTCTAAATGAAACATCCATATAAAATTTCCAAATTTAGTCATATTTATCGTGCAACCAACATAATTGATTCATACGAAAACTCAACTTGTAATCTTTCATTCTCACCAACACAAACAAGGTAGCAAACTAGAGAAATATCTATATATTTTCTTTCTTTCTTTTTTCTTTCTTTGTTTTTTTTTTTTTGAAGATATGATTTATTTTTTGTCTTTAAGTAGTCACTTCACTTTTGACGCGAATACAAACATTTGTGATGAATGCACCCGGTTACTCACAAAGTCACAAACTTAAAGTGCTTTGCATACTCATATTTTAAGCTGCCGTTTGACGTAAAGATAAACATTTGTGATGAATACCCCTAGTTACTGAGCAACTCAAAACATTGGAGTAGATAGAACTTTGTACATATTTTTTTATTTATTCGTGTAATAATTATTACTCTATTTACTTAAACCTTGTTTAGAACTGGATCAAAAGAGATAATCACAAGTAAAGCATCATACTCATCTTTCATGCATAATCACACAACTCACACAACTTTTACAAGGAAAGATGTATTTCAGTAAAAAAGTATGATATATCTTGCTTTATAAGATATTATCTATCCCAAATTAAAGTATGCAATGTTCAACATAATAATGAATCCAAAAATGTAATGATGATCCTAAACAAGTCTCATTCACATACGAATGCAAGTTTTTTTTTTTTTTTAACAAGCATGGTTATCTCAAGATATTATCGGTCACATGCAACACAGAAGGCATGAACATCTTTAAACATGGTAGGCCAATAAAAACCACACTGCAAGATTTTGGCAATGGTTTTCTTGGAAGAGAAATGCCCACCACAGGCTAATGCATGACAAAAATTAATGACCCTTGGAATTTCATGATCAGGGATGCACCGCCTAATAATTTGGTCAGGACAATATTTAAATAGGTAGGGGTCATCCCAAAAAAAGGTGCGCACATTGCGCAAGAATTTTTGTTTGTCAAGTTTAGACCAATGAGAAGGAATTTGACTTGTGGCTAGGTAATTTGCTATGTCAGCATACCATGGAGAACCAATGTAAGAGACAGTACCTGCACAAAATAAATTTTCATCAGCAAAGAGTTCATTTATTGGAGATTCATCAATTATGGTCTTATAGCTTGAAAGACGAGACAAATGATCAGCTACTACATTCTCTACTCCCTTTTTATCTCGAATTTCAATGTTAAACTCTTGGAGTAGGAGGATCCATCGAATCAAACGTGGTTTGACATCTTGTTTTGTGAGCAAATATTTCAATGCTGCATGATCAGTGAAAACAATAACAAGAGATCCAACCAAATAAGACCTAAACTTGTCTAATGCAAAGACCACAGCTAAGAGTTCTTTTTCAGTTGTAGTGTAATTCAATTGAGCATCATTCAAAGTCTTGCTAGCATAATATATGACATGAGGTTTCTTGTCTTTTCTTTGCCCTAAAACAGCCCCAACCGCAAAATCACTAGCATCACACATCAGTTCAAATGGTAAAGACCAATCAGGAGCTTGTATGATTGGTGCAGTTGTCAACAACCCTTTAAGCTTTTCAAAAGCTTCTTGACATTTTAATGTCCAATCAAATGGGACATCTTGTGACAACAAGTTACACAATGGTTTGGCAATGGTACTAAAAGAATGAATGAATCTTCGATAAAAACCAGCATGTCCTAAAAAGGATCTCACATCTTTCACAGTCTTAGGGGTAGTTAATTTTTGAATGACTTCCACTTTTGACTTATCTACCTCTATCCCTTTTGAAGAGACAATGTGACCTAAAACAATGCCATGTGTCACCATAAAATGACACTTCTCCCAATTGAGTACAAGGTTGCTCTCTTCACACCTTTCAAGAACTTTTTCTGGATTCATTAGACACAACTCATAGGAATCCCCATAAACTGAAAAATCATCCATGAAAACTTCCAAAAAATTTTCCACCATGTCACTAAAGATACTCATCATACACCTTTGAAAAGTGGCTGGTGCATTACACAAACCAAATGGCATTCTTCTATAAGCATAAGTACCAAAAGGACAAGTGAAAGTGGTTTTTTCTTGGTCTTCTAAAGAAATCTCAATTTGGTTGTAACCTGAGTATCCATCCAGAAAACAATAGAAAGCTCTTCCAGCTACTCTTTCAAGCACTTGGTCTAAAAATGGAAGCGGAAAATGGTCCTTCCTAGTCACCATGTTCAATTTACGATAATCAATGCACATACGCCATCCAGTTTGGATTCTAGTTGGTACCAGCTCATTATTTTCATTCTTCACTACCGTGACTCCAGATTTTTTTGGGACAACTTGGGTTGGACTAACCCATTTTGAGTTTGCAATAGGGTAAATGATACCTGCATCAAGTAGCTTAAGCACTTCACCTCTCACTACTTCCTTCATGTTTGGGTTCAATCGTCTTTGCATTTGCCTCACAGATTTAGCCTCTTCTTCAAGATAGATTCTATGTGTACATAAAAGAGGGCTAATTCCTTTCAAGTCAGTAATTTTCCACCCAATTGCTTTCTTGTGTTTTCTCACCACTCTCAAAAGTTTGTGTTCTTGCTCTATGCTAAGTTTTGATGAGATCACAATAGGATATGATTCATCTTCCCCTAGAAATGCATATTTAAGATCACTCGGTAAAGGCTTCCTTTCTAGTTTATCAGGCTGGACAAGAGATTCCTCAACTTTCACTTGGGGTGAAATCAAAGGCTCAAATGATGGGGTCCATTAACCTATTGACATAATAGGCATTGGATCTAGATAAGTCTCGAGTTCTCTTACTTCCTTATCAACACATTCCAAAGAACAAAATCTTTCATCATGAATTAAAGTTCTCTCCAATGGATCCTTGATCCACACTCTCTCAAAGTGTTCTTGACAAACTGTTTAGATGAAATCTACCTCTCTAATGTCCTCATGTTCCCCGATTTGTTTGGAGACATTGAATATGTTCATCTCCACAGTCATATTCCCAAAAGACAATTTCATCACCCCATTCCTACAGTTAATTAAGGCATTGGATGTAGCTAGGAAAGGTCTCCCTAAGATGACTGGGATGGGGGCATTAGAACCTTGAATTGGTGCGGTGTCTAATACTACAAAATCAACAGGAAAGTAGAATTTATCTACTTGGACCAACACATCCTCAACGATACCCCTGGGAATCTTGATTGACCTATCAGCTAATTGAAGGGTGATTCGAGTAGGCTTGATTTCTCCTAAACCTAATTGTTCGTAAACAGTGTAGGGTATTAAATTCACACTTGCTCCTAAATCCAACAAAGCTTGATCTATCTTATGACTTCCAATAATGCATGAAATGGTAGGACAACCAGGATCTTTGTATTTGGGAGGGGTCTTAAACTGGATGATGGCACTAGCATGTTCAGTTAGAAAGGCTCTTTCTTTCACATTCAATCTCCTTTTGATTGTGCATAAATCCTTAAGAAACTTTTCATAAGATGGAACTTGTTTAATTGCATCAAGGAGTGGAATATTGACTTTCACTTGTTTGAACAACTCATAGATTTCTAAGTTCATAAGATCTTGCTTAGGTTTCCCTAACCTTTGTGGAAATGGTGCTCTAGGAACAAATTCTAAGTCAGTCACTTTGACTTCAATTTTTCTTGAATCATCTCTTTTCTCACTCATCTCTTTCTCATTTAGCTCACCTTCTTTATCTCTCAAACTCTCATTTGTCACTTGTGTTTTGATTCCCTCTTCACTTTCCCTAGATTTCTCCTCCATAATACCTTTAGGAATCCTAAAACCTACACCTTTATCAACAATCTTTCCACTTCTAAGGGTAGTGATGGCTTGGACTTGCTCATGGTTTGAAGGTTCACTAGGTGAGGATTCTCTCATGTGTACCTGACCTCTAGGATTGGGCATTGGTTGAGCTGGGATTTTTCCCTTCTCTTGAATGCTTAGTGATTGAGTCAACTTAGTTAGTTGACTTCGAATGTCATCTAAGGTCCTATTGGTCTGGTCTTGGAATTTGTAAACTTGGTTGTTGATTCCTCCTTGCGTTTGCATGAATTGTTGAAGAGTATCCTCTAAGGATCTCTTATGAGGTGGTTGGTATGTGTTATGTGTGAGAGCATGAAATGGTTGGGGTGGAGGTTGAAATGTTTGAGGTACTGAAGAGCCCTCATTTCTCCATCCAAAATTTAGGTGGTTCCTCCATCCAGGATTATAGGTCTCAGAGTAGGGATTGCCTACTTGGTTTGGAAATGGCTTTCTAACATTACTTGAATCAGAAGTTTGGCCATATAGCACTTCCTTGAAGGCTGGAATGGTAGGACATTCAGTTGTCCTATGCCCTTTGCTTTCACAAACAACACAACTTTCCTCTTGTTGTTCACTTATGACATGCACTTTTTTAATCTCAAGAGACTCTACTTTCCTAGCCAATGAGGCTAATCTAGCATTGAGGTCATCAGTCTCTTTCAATTGAAACTTCCCACTTGAATGAGAAATGGTGTTTCTAGACTCAACATGAACTGGGAGAGAAGTCTCCCATTGCTTTGTGTTTTCAGCCAATTGATCAAAAAAATCAAAGGCCTCACTTGGTTCTTTGTCATAAAACTCACCATTACACATGGTTGACACTAGCTTTTTAAAATCTACGGTAAGAGAGTCATAAAAGAAACTCACTAACCTCCACATCTCAAAACCATGGTGAGGGCATGCATTTAACAAGTCTTTGAACCTTTTCCAAGCTTGGTGAAATGACTCATTTGGACTATAAGAAAAATTCATCATTTGACGTTGTAAGGCTGCTGTCCTATGAGTGGGGAAGTATTTTTTCAAAAATTCAGCTTGCATTTCTCTCCATGTACCTATAGACCTAGGACGCAAGGAGTTTAGCCAAAGCTTGGCTTTATCCTTTAGAGAGAATGGGAACAATTTAAGCCGAATGGTTTCCTCGGTGCATGTTCTATCAATAAAAGTATTACACACCTCTTCAAAGTCTTTAATGTGTATGTATGGATTTTCAGAATCCATACCATGAAATGTGGGAAGAAGTTGAATCATGCCCGGTTTCAAATTGAAAGCTTGTTGGTTAAGAGGTAAGATAATACACAAAGGTGTACTTTGTCTAGCCGGGTGAAGATACTCTCTAAGAGTTCGAAAATTAGGTTGATCATTGAATTGTGGAGGTCCATTACCTTGAACACTCCCTTCACCCTCTACATCTTCAACATTAGCCATGATAAAATAATAATAATAATAATAATAATAATATAACAATTATATGAATATGAAAAGAAAGGAAAGAAAAAGAAAAAGAAATTGCAAATAAAAGTAATAGCTCAAAAATAAAAATACAACAAATTAAGAAATTCACTCTCCAACTAATAAACACTATTAACAACAATAAACATTAAAAGATAATTATAACAAGCTTGAATAAAAAGGCGGTAATACCAGCCAAGCACTTCAAACAATAAATATAAGAAAAAAATCATAACAAAACAACAAAATAAAATGAAATAAACAAGAGGCGGTAATACCGGCCAAGCACTTCAAACAATAAATATAAGAAAAATAACAACAATAAACATTAAAAGATAATTATAACAAGCATGAATAAAAAGGCGGTAATACCGGCCAAGCACTTTAGACAATAAATAAAAACAATATCAACAAAATAAAATGAAATAAAGAAGAAAAATATTAGAAACTAATAAGAATAGACAATAAAAGAAAAATGGTTGAACCAACCAAAATCCAACAATTAATAGTCCAGTCCACAGTCCAATATCCGAAACGTTAAGGTCAAATTTTTTTTAGGCGGTAAAACCAGCCAATTGAATTTTTTTTATATGATTTTTTTTTAGTTTTCCAATAATCAAATCTAAATTTGTTACCTTTGCTTGCTAGCTCCTCGGCAACGGCGCCAAAATTGCTTGACCGCTTTTTATGATCGGCTTGTTTTAACTCGCAAGTGCACGAGTGTGCGATATAGCAATTAACTCAGTAAGATCGAGTTAATTGCTACATCGCACACTCGTGCACTTGCGAGTTAAAATAAGCCGATCATAAAAAGCGGTCAAGCAACAACAAATGCTTGGCACTTTCATAGCCTATAATGTATGGTATAACCGACACCTGAGCTATGAAAGGAACTTGATTTGTTGTTAACATAAGTTATAATCATGAATGCTTGACGAGATTTACAAGTATTAGCATTAATTGAATAAGATGACTAATGTAATCATGTTAACAATATATAATCTGATTGGAACCTCCTTTGTGTGTGGTTTCCAATTCAATAATAAGAGTTTATACTATACTTGTTTGATATACCATTAGTAGAACCTCTAACCTTGACATTTGTTATTATTATTGTTTAATCCTTACTTTAATATTTCATCTCTAACTTCTCATCATCATCATCTTCTTCTTCTTCTCTTACTTTATTATTATTATTATTATTATTATTATTATTATTATTACTATTATTGTTGTTATTATTGTTGTTTTATAATTGTTGTTTTATAATTGTTGTTTATAATTTGTACAATTAACCTCCCTATGGTTCGACCCCGGTCTTGCCGGGTTATTTATTACTTCGACACTCCTGCACTTGGGAGAAGACATCATCCTTTTAGTCGTGTCAAGTTTTTGGCGCCGTTGCCGGGGAGGTAAGTTCTTGTATAAATTATAGTATTTATTTTATTTTCTCTTTTCACTTTTCTTGTATATAACTTTGTTTCTTTTCTTTTGTTTCTTTTTATTTTGTTTTCTTCCTCCTTCTTTTGCTTTCTTCTTCTTTTTTTTATTTTGACACGTGCATGAGAGTGTGGTCACGTACATCAAGTGGTAGACTTTGTAGGGTATCCTCATCATTTTCAGAAAATATGGCCGAAGAAGATAATCAATCACTTCATAATGAGAATAATGAGAATAACCGTGTCAGAACACTTAGAGACCACATGAATCCCACAAGAACAAGTGCACCATCATGCATAGTTTTTCCTCCTGATGCATCTCATTTTAATTTTAAACCAGGTATTATTCAACTTTTACCTTCTTTTCATGGTTTAGAATTGGAAAATCCATACTTGCATTTAAGGGAATTTGAGGAGGTGTGCAACACATATAACAACTTAAATTGTAGCATGAACACCATCAGATTAAAGCTTTTTCCTTTTTCATTAAAAGATAAAGCTAAAACATGGCTACAAAATTTGAGACCAGGATCCATTCGTGCTTGGGATGAAATGCAACAATAATTTTTAAAGAAGTTTTTCCCATCCAATAGAACAAACTATTTCAAAAGCCAAATCACCACTTTCACTCAAAAACTAGGAGAAACATTTTACAAATGTTGGGATAGGTATCGAGACTTGCTTAGTACTTGCCCTCATCATGGTTTTGAAACATGGAGATTGGTTTCACATTTCTATGAAGGGTTAACACCTAAAGATAGGCAAATGGTTGAGTTGATGTGCAATGGAACTTTTGAAGATAAAGACCCTGATGAAGCAATGGAGTACTTAGACTTGTTAGCTGAAAATGCTCAAAATTGGGACACCGCGGGTACTTATGAGGCACCGAGTAAAACTCAACCTCATACATCTAGTGGAGGTATGTACAACCTTAGGGAAGATCATGACCTTCAAGCCAAATTTGCATCTTTAGCTAGAAAAGTTGAGGCACTAGAATTGAAAAAGAGTGGTCAATTAAAATCTGTTGAAAACATTGTGTGTCAAATCTGTGAAACAAATGAACACTCAACCAACGATTGTCCAACCTTGCGTTCTTTTAAAGAATGTCTCCATGTACAAGCCCATGCTTTAAACAGTTTTCAAAGGGCCAACCACAACCCATACTCCCAAACATACAACCCTGGTTGGAGAAATCACCCAAATTTCAATTGAAAGAGTGAGAACAACAATGCACAAACTTCACAACCACCATTTCAAGCACACCATAATTTTCAAAATTCTCATGGATATGCACCTTCTTATGCTCCACCTTCTAGAAGAAATCTTGAGGAAACATTGCATGCATTCATTAAAAAGCAAGAGACAATCAATACTCAACTTCCTCAAAACATGACAGATTTTAAAGATACTCTTGCTAAATTAACATCTGCTCTCAGTTTCCAAGAGAAAAGTAAGTTTCCATCTCAACCGCAACAAAATCCTAAGGGGCAATACAATGCAAATGCAAGTAGTTCTGGAAGCCAACACATGGATCAAGTCAAATCAATCACTACTCTGCGTAGTGGTAAGGTTATTGAAAAACCCTCTCTTAAACCTTATGAGAAAGATGATGAGTCAATCTCTGAGGGTAAGGAAGGGGATGAATCTGAAAATTGCAAAGAAACGACTGATTTACCGCCAGCACTTCCATTTCCTCAAGCCATGACCAAACAAAGGAAAGTTAATCACAACTCTGAAATTTTTGAAATTTTCAAACAGGTAAGGATCAATATACCTTTGCTGGATGCTATTAAACAGGTTCCTTCCTATGCTAAATTTTTGAAAGATCTATGCATTGTGAAGAGGAAACTGAATGTGAAAAAGAAAGCCTTTCTAGCCGAACAAGTAAGTGCTATTCTTCAAAACAATAATGCTTTGAAATATAAAGACCCTGGTTGTCCTACAATTTCTTGCTTTATTGGAGAGCATAAAATTGAAAGAGCCTTACTTGATCTTGGTGCTAGTGTGAATTTACTTCCATATTCAGTTTTTCAGAGTCTCAATCTAGGTGAGTTAAAACCAACTTCTATATCTCTTTTACTTGCCGATAGATCTGTAAAAGTGCCTAGAGGAATAATTGAAGATGTGTTAGTACAAGTCGATAAATTCATTTATCCTGTGGATTTTATTGTCTTGGACACAGAACCTGTTGAAGCATGTAATTCATTTCCTGTTATTTTAGGACGTCCATTTCTTGCAACTTCTAATGCATTGATTAATTGTAGGAATGGACTGATGAAGCTATCATTTGGAAACATGACATTGGAGATGAATATTTTCAACATTTGTGATGACCCTAACTTATTCAAATATTGTCCTCATCAAATATTTCAAAGATTCATTCCTGACAATAAGGTAAGTAGTGTCATTAAACTTTGTCATTTTGAATCATGTGGAAGTTATTTCTCCTCAAAAAAGACTGCTGCAAAAATCTTTCAAAATGGATTTTATTAGCCCACCATGTTCAAGGACACACATGCATTCTGCAAAACTAGTGAAAATTGTCAAAAAATTGACACTGGTCAAAAAGTTTTGTTTTATGATTCTCAACTCTATGCATTCCCTAAAGAGCTAAGATTAAGATGGACTAATCCTTATGGGGCCTGTGATATTGAGAATTCAATGAATGACAATGATTTTAAAGAAAATGGACATCGTTTGAAAGCTTACTTTGATAATTTTCCTAGTGAAAATGAATCAGCTCGTTTGAATGATCTTGTAGATAAAGGTTGATTATTTTGTTTTTCTCACATTTTGTTTTTTATGTTTCTTTTTGAGCGATTTTTGCTAGTTTCTTTCACCCCGGTCAAATGGCGGATAACGGTACTCCGTGACTTAAGTCGGTTCTTTCAGTTTCCCACAATTACTGATATCTGTGTATATATCTGTGCAATTCTTTGAATCTCTCTTCCAATTCTCATTTGAAAATGGACACTAATCTTGAAAAATTGAAAAAGTATTTTCCCGCTCTGCCTCAGAATGCGATTATAAAAATTTACCGTGCTAGATGTGCAAGATTGAGATTGTTAATGAATCATGGAATTCCTGAAGATATTCGCTGGTTGATTGAAGCAAAGGTCCGATTATCAGGTGAGTCCTCTAACTTCATTTCACACATGCCTGGAACAGGTAAAAGCACTTTTGCAAAGAAGCGTCGTGCAAAACGACTGGATGTTTGTCATGATGTGCTAGATGTCTGTCATCTATAAACCGTGAAGATAAAATACAATTCATTAAGGATGGCTTGAGTAAGGAGTCTTTAGATAATCTTCTATTGACTCTTGAGACGCATCCTAGTGGAGATGTGCATCGTGCAATTCATGATTTATGGCCACTATTTCATAAAGAACATGATCGACTTAGTCTTGGGAATCTGACTAAAAAAGACCCTGTTTGCCAGTTTTTAAGAAAACTGGAAGGGAAGCCTATCCCCGACCCATAGAGGGCATTTAAGCCGTTCTTGGACGTAAAAACCAAGGGAAGATGTGAGCCACAATCACAACTACTTGTACATACACATGTTTTTTTTTCAAAAGTAAATAAATAAATAAATGAAAAGAGAGCGAGAGAGTGTGTGAGACTCCAGCTGGCCTACATATAGATGTTATGATTGCCTTTCTAATTTCTCATCTATAAAACCCTCTTTTCCTTCCTTTCATTTCTACTCAACCCATACATTCAACAAATACAGAAGTGTGTAGAAATGGCAAGTTCCTCAAGTCATCAAATAAGAAATATTTGTGTTTTTGGTGGATCTAGTCCTGGGAAAGAAAAGGAGTTTTTAGAATCAGCAAACCATCTTGGTCAGGTGCTAGCTGAGAGAAAGATTCATTTAGTGTATGGGGGAGACAGTCTTGGGTTAATGGGAGGTGTGTCAATAGCTGCATTTTTAGGAGGTAGTCAAGTTTTAGGAATCGTCCCTGAAGCTTTGGCACAAGGGGACATCATTGGAAAAACAATTGGAGAGGAACTTCAGGTCTTCACAATGTCGGCTCGAATGAATGCAATGTTTAACCATGCTGATGCTTTCATTGCTTTACTAGGTGGTCTAGGCACATTGGAAGAGATCTTTCATATTTCCTCTTAGGCTCAATTGCACATTCACCATAAACCCATAGGTTTGTTAAATGTTAATGGTTATTATGATAAGTTGTTGTCTTTTCTTGATCATGCTGTGGAACAGGAATTTCTAACATCTTTTGCACGACAAATCATAATCTCTGCTACTACTACTGAACAATTGATTGACCAACTACAATCTTTCATTCCTGTGATTGATCCTTCCATGAGTCGTATAAATTGGTCATCTACGGGAAGCCGTAAAAAGTTTAGATTGGATTTGAGCCTTCATTTGTGAATTTTTGTGTATTTTAGTTTTATTATTGTGTTTTGTTATTTCTTATTTTTGTTTCAGTGTGTTTCAGGTTTTGTCAGTGTTCGTTATTTCAGGTGATATCTTCTATACTCTATCTTTCTACCTTAGAACATTGAGGACAATGTCTCGTTTTGGGTAGGGGGAGAGGGTAGTAGTTGATAAAAAAAAATTGTTTTTCATTTCATAAAGCATGTGCATAATTGTTGTTACTAGGATGGCAGAGTAAAGGAGTTCTTTTCTTAAAGTGACTCTTGAGACGCATCTTAGTAACCATTCTTAACAAGGTCTATTATAATACTTCCTGAAATATTCAGGTTTACAAACTCTCGTATTGTTACCACTTAATTCTGCTCATATACTTATTTAACATGTATTCTTAAACCTTAATTTACACACACACACTTTAACATATGATTGTGGGTTGCATATTGGATTATTACATTATTTATGTTCTTTTGTTAAAGGTAACAATTAAGGGAAAGGGATTGTATATAATTAAAAAAAAAGAAAAAAAAGAAAAAAAAATGATGATAATAAAAATGTAGATAAGTTTGGTTTCGTAGCCTCCCTAACCTAAGCAATTAAGCCCGAAGCGGTGTTTTAACACCTAATACCCTAAAGTCAACTGACTTGGGAGCTATTGGCCCAACGCTTGTTACATGGGTTGAGGAGAAAAGCTTAAGGGAATCAAACATTGCACTATCTACATATCAGTATCTGCGACCCGAGTTACTAAGCTCGTAGGGGTGTCTTAACACCTAATACCCTGAGACCAACTGGTCTGGGAGTCATTAGCTGAAAGCTTGTTACATGGGTTAAAGATGCATGATGTTTTTAAATTATATGTATATAGATTTTTTTTTTAAAAAAAGAAAGAAAAAAAAAAGAAGAAAAAAATAATAATCCCAACCCAAGGAAGTTAACCTTAAACATTAGAACAAAAATTTTGTTTTCTTCCAAGAAAAGCCCCATAATTATGTGTTGATACATTGAGCACAAAAGAAAGGTTTATTAATATCTTGTTAAGTGGTATTGAGCAGATATATAAATTTAATGAGAGTTTGTTTATCTGGATAGATTAATGGAAGTTAAATGATGAATACCTTGCTTTGTGAAATTTGCAAATTGTTTTAACGCTTTGATTACTAGGGACTAGTAATAAGCTGGTTAGGGGGTGTGATTAGTACTTAAAAGTACATTTTTATCATGGTTTTATATCATTTTGCACTTGAAGTATCAATAACTCCTTAACTAAAATATGTTTTATAATAATGTATGTAATAATATAAGATACCTATAATTTTTGGTAAATGTCTATTTTTAATGTAGGCCTATCCCATAAATGAAAGGATTGATTGATGACTTGAAGAACTTATATTGCAAGGATAAAGAGATGGCCAAACTTAGAAAAGAGATGTCGGTGCAATCTAAACCGGAACACAGATCTCAAATTTAGGTCCAATTTATATGGATGGAAAGGTAAGACCTATGCCTACAACTTTCATATGGAGCCCAAGATCTAAAAAGGCCATTATCAAGTCCAAATTATAGCAACAACAAAGAAGCCCGAATCTGTCTTCCAGCCCGAGCACTGTTCGGTTTTTTAGCCATATTTGGAGTTCTAGAAGTCCAAATGAGCTGAATTGTTTACACAAGAAAGCTGAGACAATTGCCTACAACTTTTATGTTTACAACTGGCTCCAATTTTGATGTTATCACTGACGTTTTGGGCAGACAAGAGAAGATAAGGATTGTCACCAAGTCAAAAGTTGGCCACCCACTTATCAATTAGTCATCAAATCAATAGTTCCCAATTTTGGCCTATAAAAGAAGGCATTTGCCATGCATTTAGGCATCTTGGTGTTCAGATCAAGATCATGCTCTTCCTTTCTCTCTTTGTATTTTTTGTAATGTTTATGCTTTGCTTTCATTAATACTAAGTTTATGCTTTTCATTTCCTTTCCTTTACTTAGTTAGCTTTTATGTTCTTATTTTGTTTATCTATTTTTCTTTCTTTCATTATGTCTAGCTAAGTTAATTATGTCAAGGTGAAAAGGTTACACTAATGGTGTGAGAATAAGTATAATGTAAACTTAATATGGACCTTAATGTTTGATACTAACATGTTTTATATTTGTTATCTTGTTCACTCTCTAATACTTTGCTTGTTAAATTGATATTTTTATCATACCAAGGCATTGGACTAAGAGAAAGTAAGGATTCATTAGGAAAGTAATCATCCATTGGTGTGATGTCAGATGTCGAATCTGTTGTCACTATTGACAAAAGATTCACATCAACATTTTCGGTGCTTGTTTCATCCGTGATTTCTTCCTCAGAATAAACCATTTGCAAATCTTCAGTTTCATCCAATTCATTTTTACTTAAAGTAGATTCAAGTTGATCATAAACTAATTCATCAATATGATCTACTTCTTGTAAATCATTATCATCTCCAGGTTGCTTGCAAATGTTGAAAATATTCATCTCCAATGTCATGTTTCCAAATGATAGCTTCATCAGTCCATTCCTACAATTAATCAATGCGTTAGAGGTTGCAAGAAACGGACGTCCTAAAATAACAGGAAATGAATTACATGCTTCAACAGGTTCTGTGTCCAAGACAATAAAACCCACAGGATAAATGAATTTATCGACTTGTACTAACACATCTTCAATTATTCCTCTAGGCACTTTTACAGATCTATCGGCAAGTAAAAGAGATATAGAAGTTGGTTTTAACTCACCTAGATTGAGACTCTGAAAAACTGAATATGGAAGTAAATTCACACTAGCACCAAGATCAAGTAAGGCTCTTTCAATTTTATGCTCTCCAATAAAGCAAGAAATTGTAGGACAACCAGGGTCTTTATATTTCAAAGCATTATTGTTTTGAAGAATAGCACTTACTTGTTCGGCTAGAAAGACTTTCTTTTTCACATTCAGTTTCCTCTTCACAGTGCATAGATCTTTCAAAAATTTAGCATAGAAAGGAACTTGTTTAATAGCATCCAGCAAAGGTATATTGATCCTTGCCTGTTTGAAAATTTCAAAAATTTCAGAGTTGTGATTAACTTTCCTTTGTTTGGTCATGGCTTGAGGAAATGGAAGTGCTAGCGGTGAATCAGTCGTTTCTTTGCAATTTTCAGATTCATCCCCTTCCTTACCCTCAGAGATTGACTCATCATCTTTCTCATAAGGTTTAAGAGAGGGTTTTTCAATAACCTTACCACTACGCAGAGTAGTGATTGATTTGACTTGATCCATGTGTTGGCTTCCAGAACTACTTGCATTTGCATTGTATTGCCCCTTAGGATTTTGTTGCGGTTGAGATGGAAACTTACTTTTCTCTTGGAAACTGAGAGCAGATGTTAATTTAGCAAGAGTATCTTTAAAATCTGTCATGTTTTGAGGAAGTTGAGTATTGATTGTCTCTTGCTTTTTAATGAATGCATGCAATGTTTCCTCAAGATTTCTTCTAGAAGGTGGAGCATAAGAAGGTGCATATCCATGAGAATTTTGAAAATTATGGTGTGCTTGAAATGGTGGTTGTGAAGTTTGTGCATTGTTGTTCTCACTCTTCCAATTGAAAGTTGGGTGATTTCTCCAACCAGGGTTGTATGTTTGAGAGTATGGGTTGTGGTTGGCCCTTTGAAAACTGTTTAAAGCATGGGCTTGTTCATGGAGACATTCTTTAAAAGAAGGCAAGGTTGGACAATCGTTGGTTGAGTGTTCATTTGTTTCACAGATTTGACACACAATGTTTTCAACAGATTTTAATTGACCACTCTTTTTCAATTCTAGTGCCTCGACTTTTCTAGCTAAAGATGCAAATTTGGCTTGAAGGTCATGATCTTCCCTAAGGTTGTACATACCTCCACTAGATGTATGAGGTTGAGTTTTACTCGGTGCCTCATAAGTACCCGCGGTGTCCCAATTTTGAGCATTTTCAGCTAACAAGTCTAAGTACTCCATTGCTTCATCAGGGTCTTTATCTTCAAAAGTTCCATTGTATATCAATTCAACCATTTGCCTATCTTTAGGTGTTAACCCTTCATAGAAATGTGAAACCAATCTCCATGTTTCAAAACCATGATGAGGGCAAGTACTAAGCAAGTCTCGATACCTATCCCAACATTTGTAAAATGTTTCTCCTGGTTTTTGAGTGAAAGTGGTGATTTGTCTTTTGAAAGAGTTTGTTCTATGAGATGGGAAAAACTTCTTTAAAAATTGTTGTTGCATTTCATCCCAAGCACGAATGGATCCTGGTCTCAAATTTTGTAGCCATGTTTTAGCTTTATCTTTTAATGAAAAAGGAAAAAGCTTTAATCTGATGGTGTTCATGCTACAATTTAAGTTGTTATATGTGTTGCACACCTCCTCAAATTCCCTTAAATGCAAGTATGGATTTTCCAATTCTAAACCATGAAAAGAAGGTAAAAGTTGAATAATGCATGGTTTAAAATTAAAATGAGATGCATTAGGAGGAAAAACTATGCATGGGTTGAGGAGAAAAGCTTAAGGGAATCAAACATTGCACTATCTACATAACAGTATCTGCGACCCGAGTTACTAAGCTCGTAGGGGTGTCTTAACACCTAATACCCTGAGACCAACTGGTCTGGGAGTCATTACCTGAAAGCTTGTTACATGGGTTAAAGATGCATGATGTTTTTAAATTATATGTATATAGATTTTTTACAAAAAAAAAAGACAAAAATAATAATCCCAACCCAAGGAAGTTAACCTTAAACATTAGAACAAAAATTTTGTTTTCTTCCAAGAAAAGCCCCATAATTATGTGTTGATACATTGAGCACAAAAGAAAGGTTTATTAATATCTTGTTAAGTGGTATTGAGCAGATATATAAATTTAATGAGAGTTTGTTTATCTGGATAGATTAATGGAAGTTAAATGATGAATACCTTGCTTTGTGAAATTTGCAAATTGTTTTAACGCTTTGATTACTAGGGACTAGTAATAAGCTGGTTGGGGGGTGTGATTAGTACTTAAAAGTGCATTTTTATCATGGTTTTATATCATTTTGCACTTGAAGTATCAATAACTCCTTAACTAAAAGATGTTTTATAATAATGTATGTAATAATATAAGATACTTATAATTTATGGTAAATGTCTATTTTTAATGTAGGCCTATCCCATAAATGAAAGGATTGATTGATGACTTGAAGAACTTAAATTGCAAGGATAAAGAGATGGCCAAACTTAGAAAAGAGATGTCGGTGCAATCCAAACCGGAACACTGTTCGGTAATTGGGTCATATCTGGAGCTACAGATCTCAAAGTTAGGTCCAATTTATATGGATGGAAAGGTAAGACATAGGCCTACAACTTTCATATGGAGCTGACACGACTAAAAGGTTGATGTCTTCTCCCAAGTGCAGGAGTGTCGAAGTAATAAATAACCCGGCAAGACCGGGGTCGAACCACAGGGAGGTTAATTGCACAAATTATAAACAACAATTATAAAACAACAATAATAGTACTAACAATAACAATAACAATAATAATAATAATAATACTAGTAGTAGTAGTAGTAGTAGTAGTAGTAGTAATAATAATAATAATAATAATAAAGAAAGAGAAGAAGAAGAAGATGATGAGAACTTGGAGATGAAATATTAATGTAAGGATTAAACAATAATAATAACAAATGTCAAGGTTAGAGGTTCCACTAATGGTATATCAAACAAGTATAGTATAAACTCTTATTATTGAATTGGAAACCACACACAGAGGAGGTTCCAATCAGATGATATATTGTTAACATGATTACATTAGTCATCTTATTCAATTAATGCTAATACTTGTAAATCTCGTCAAGCATTCATGATTATAACTTATGTTAACAACAAATCAAGTTCCTTTCATAGCTCAGGTGTCGGTTATACCATACATTATGGGCTATGAAAGTGCCAAGCATTTGTTGTACCAAGTGTTATACAACATAAATCAAGATTAGTCATTTAACAAGCAAAGTATTAAAGAGTAAATAAGATAACAAATATAAAACATGTTAGTATCAAACATTAAAGTCCATATTAAGTTTACATTATACTTATTCTTACACCATTAGTGTAACCTTTTCACCTTGACATAATTAACTTAGCTAGACATAATGAAAGAAAGAAAAATAAATAAACAAAATAAGAACATAAAAGTTAACTAAGTAAAGGAAAGGAAATGAAAGGCATAAACTTAAAATTAATGAAAGCAAAGCATAAACATTACAAAAAATACAAAGAGAGAAAGGAAGAGCATGATCTTGATCTGGAAACCAAGATGCCTAAATGCATGGCAAATGCCTCCTTTTATAGGCCAAAATTGGGAACTATTCATTTGATGACTAATTGATAAGTGGGTGGCCAACTTTTGACTTGGTGACAATCCTTATCTTCTCTTGTCTGCCCAAAACGTCATTGATAACGTCAAAACTGGAGCCAGGTGCAAACATGAAAGTTGTAGGAAATTGTCTCAGCTTTCTTGTGTAAAAACTTCAGCTCATTTGGACTTCTAGAACTCCAGATATGGCCAAAATACCGAACAGTGCTCGGGCTGGAAGACAGATTCGGGCTTCTTTGTTGTTGCTACAATTTGGACTTGATAATGGCCTTTTTAGATCTTGGGCTCCATATGAAAGTTGTAGGCCTATGTCTTACCTTTCCATCCATATAAATTGGACCTAAATCTGAGATCTGTAGCTCCAGATATGGCCCAATTACCGAACAGTGTTCCGGTTTGGATTGCACCGACATCTCTTCTCTAAGTTTGACCATCTCTTTATCCTTGCAATTTAAGTTCTTCAAGTCATCAATCAATCCTTTCATTTATTTGATAGGCCTGCATTAAAAATAGACATTTACCACAAATTATAGGTATCTTATATTATTAGATACATTATTATAAAACATATTTTAGTTAAGGAGTTATTGATACTTCAAGTGCAAAATGATGATATAAAACCATGATAAAAATGCACTTTTAAGTACTAATCACACCCCCCAACCAGCTTATTACTAGTCCCTAGTAATCAAAGCGTTAAAACAATTTGCAAATTTCACAAAGTAAGGTATTCATCATTTAACTTCCATTAATCTATCCAGATAAACAAACTCTCATTAAATTTATATATCTGCTCAATACCTCTTAACAAGATATTAATAAACTTTTTTTTTTTGTGCTCAATGTATCAACACATAATTATGGGGCTTTTCTTGGAAGAAAACAAAATTTTTGTTCTAATGTTTAAGGTTAACTTCCTTGGGTTAAGATTACTATTTTTGTCTTTTTTTTCGTTTTTTTTTAAATCTATATACATATAATTTAAAAACATCATGCATCTTTAACCCATGTAACGAGCTTTCAGCTAATGACTCCCAGACCAGTTGGTCTTAGGGCATTAGGTGTTAAGACACCCCTACGAGCTTAATAACTCGGGTCGCAGATACTGATATGTAGATAGTGCAATGTTTGATTCCCTTAAGCTTTTCTCCTCAACCCATGTAACAAGCGTTGGGCCAATAGCTCCCAAGTCAGTTGACTTTAGGGTATTAGGTGTTAAAACACCCCTTCAGGCTTAATTGCTTAGGTTAGGGAGGCTACGAAACCAAACTTATCTACATTTTTATTATCATCATTTTTTTATTTATTTTCTTTTTTTTTTCATGTTTTTTTTTTAATTATATACAATCCCTTTCCCTTAGTTGTTACCTTTAACAAAAGAACATAAATAATGTAATAATCCAATATGCAACCCACAATCATATGTTAAAGTGTGTGTGTGTAAATTAAGGTTTAAGAATACATGTTAAATAAGTATATGAGCAGAATTAAGCGGTAACAATACGAGAGTTTGTAAACCTGAATATTTCAGGAAGTATTATAATAGACCTTGTTAAGAATGGTTACTAAGATGCGTCTCAAGAATCACTTTAACAAAAGAACTCCTTTACTCTGCCATCCTAGTAACAACAATTATGCACATGCTTTATGAAATGAATTTTTTTTTTTTTATCAACTACTACCCTCTCCCCCCAACCAAAATGAGACATTGTCCTCAATGTTCTAAGGTAGAAAGATAGAGTATAGAAGTTATCACCTGAAATAACGAACACTGACAAAACCTGAAACACACTAAAACAAAAATAAGAAATAACAAAACACAAATATTATGCTATTAATAAAAAGACACAAATTCTTACAAACTAAAACTCAAATCGTAGTTGTGATTGTGGCTCACATCTTCCCTTGGTTTTACGTCCAAGAACGGCTTAAACGCCCTCTATGGGTCGGGGATAGGCTTCCCATCCAGTTTTCTTAAAAACTGGCAAACAGGGTCTTTTTTTAGTCAGATTCCCAAGACTATGCCAAGCATGTTCTTTATGAAATAGTGGCCATAAATCATGAATTGCACGATGCACATCTCCACTAGGATGCGTCTCAAGAGTCAATAGAAGATTATCTAAAGACTCCTTACTCAGGCCATCCTTAATGAATTGTATTTTATCTTCACGGTTTATAGATACCATTCCTAAAGAACGACATTGTGTATTACAAGTCCATCTAGCACATCGATGACAGACATCCAGTCGTTTTGCACGACGCTTCTTTGCAAAAGTGCTTTTACCTGTTCCAGGCATGTGTGAAATGAAGAAGTTAGAGGACTCACCTGATAATCGGACCTTTGCTTCAATCAACCAGTGAATATCTTCAGGAATTTCGTGATTCATTAACAATCTCAATCTTGCACATCTAGCACGGTAAATTTTTGTAATCGCATTCTGAGGCAGAGCGGGAAAATACTTTTTCAATTTTTCAAGATTAGTGTCCATTTTCAAATGAGAATTGGAAGAGAGAGATTCACAGAATTGCATAGATATATACACAGATATCAGTAATTGTGGGAAACTGAAAGAACCGACTTAAGTCACGGAGTACCGTTATCCGCCATTTGACCGGGGTGAAAGAAACTAGCAAAAATCACTCAAAAAGAAACATAAAAAAGAAAATGTGAGAAAAACAAAATAATCAACCTTTATCTACAAGATCATTCAAACCAGTTGATTCATTTTCACTAGAAAAATTATCAAAGTAAGCTTTTAAAGGATGTCCATTTTCCTTAAAATCATTGTCATTCATTGAATTCTCTATATCATAGGCCCCATAAGGATTGGTCCATCTTGGTCTTAGCTCTCTAGGGAATACATAGAGTTGAGAATTATAAAACAAAACTTTTTGACCAGTATCAATCTTTTGACAATTTTCACAAGTTTTGCAGAATGCATGCGTGTCCTTGAACATGGTGGGCCAATAAAATCCATTTTGAAAGATTTTTGCAGCTGTCTTTTTTAAAGAAAAATAACTCCCACATGCTTCAGAATGACAAAGTTTAATGACACTACTTACCTCATTGTCGGGAATGAATCTTTGAAAGATTTGATTAGGACAATATTTGAATAAGTTAGGGTCATCACAATAAAAGCTCTTCACTTCGTTCAAAAACTTTTCTTTGTCTTGAATACTCCAATCAGTTGGCAAATCTCCTAAAGCAAGAAAATTGATATTTTTATCATACCAAGGCATTGGACTAAGAGAAAGTAAGGATTCGTTAGGAAAGTAATCATCGATTGGTGTGATGTTAGATGTCGAATCTGTTGTCAATGTTGACAAAAGATTTACATCAACATTTTCGGTGCTTGTTTCATCCATGATTTCTTCCTCAGAATAAATCATTTGCAAATCTTCAGTTTCATCCAATTCATTTTTACTTAAAGTAGATTCAAGTTGATCATAAACTAATTCGTCAATATGATCTACTTCTTGTAAATCATTATCATCTCCAGGTTGCTTGCAAATGTTGAAAATATTCATCTCCAATGTCATGTTTCCAAATGATAGCTTCATCAGTCCATTCCTACAATTAATCAATGCGTTAGAGGTTGCAAGAAACGGACGTCCTAAAATAACAGGAAATGAATTACATGCTTCAACAGGTTCTGTGTCCAAGACAATAAAATCCACAGGATAAATGAATTTATCGACTTGTACTAACACATCTTCAATTATTCCTCTAGGCACTTTTACAGATCTATCGGCAAGTAAAAGAGATATAGAAGTTGGTTTTAACTCACCTAGATTGAGACTTTGAAAAACTGAATATGGAAGTAAATTCACACTAGCTCCAAGATCAAGTAAGGCTCTTTCAATTTTATGCTCTCCAATAAAGCAAGAAATTGTAGGACAACCAGGGTCTTTATATTTCAAAGCATTATTGTTTTGAAGAATAGCACTTACTTGTTCGGCTAGAAAGGCTTTCTTTTTCACATTGAGTTTCCTCTTCACAGTGCATAGATCTTTCAAAAATTTAGCATAGGAAGGAACCTGTTTAATAGCATCCAGCAAAGGTATATTGATCCTTACCTGTTTGAAAATTTCATAAATTTCAGAATTGTGATTGACTTTCCTTTGTTTGGTCATGGCTTGAGGAAATGGAAGTGTTGGCGGTGAGTCAGTCGTTTCTTTGCAATTTTCAGATTCATCCCCTTCCTTACCCTCAGAGATTGACTCATCATCTTTCTCATAAGGTTCAAGAGAGGGTTTTTCAATAACCTTACCACTGCGCAGAGTAGTGACTGATTTGACTTGATCCATGTGTTGGCTTCCGGAACTACTTGCATTTGCATTGTATTGCCCTTTGGGATTTTGTTGTGTTTGAGATGGAAACTTACCTTTCTCTTGGAAACTAAGAGCAGATGTTAATTTAGCAAGAGTATCTTTAAAATCTGTCATATTTTGAGCAAGTTGAGTATTGATTGTCTCTTGCTTTTCAATGAATGCATGCAATGTTTCCTCAAGATTTCTTCTAGGAGGTGGAGCATAAGGAAATGCATATCCATGAGAATTTTAGAAATTGTGGTGTGCTTGAAACGGTGGTTGTGAAGTTTGTGCATTGTTGTTCTCACTCTTCCAACTGAAATTTGGGTGATTTCTCCAACCAGGGTTGTATATTTGGGAGTATGGGTTGTGGTTGGGCCTTTGGAAACTGTTTAAAGCATGGGCTTGTTCATGGAGACATTCCTTAAAAGAAGGCAAGGTTGGACAATCGTTGGTTGAGTGTTCATTTGTTTCACAGATTTGACACACAATGTTTTCAACAGATTTTAATTGACCACTCTTTTTCAATTCTAGTGCCTCGACTTTTCTAGCTAAAGATGCAAATTTGGCTTGGAGGTCATGATCTTCCCTAAGGTTGTACATACCTCCACTAGATGTATGAGGTTGAGTTTTACTCGGTGCCTCATATGTACCCGCAGTGTCCTAATTTTGAGCATTTTCAGCTAACAAGTCTAAGTACTCCATTGCTTCATCAGGGTCTTTATCTTCAAAAGTTCCATTGCACATCAATTCAACCATTTGCCTATCTTTAGGTGTTAACCCTTCATAGAAATGTGAAACCAATCTCCATGTTTCAAAACCATGATGAGGGCAAGTACTAAGCAAGTCTCGATACCTATCCCAACATTTGTAAAATGTTTCTCCTGGTTTTTGAGTGAAAGTGGTGATTTGTCTCTTGAAAGAGTTTGTTCTATGAGATGGGAAAAACTTCTTTAAAAATTGTTGTTGCATTTCATCCCAAGCATGAATGGATCCTGGTCTTAAATTTTGTAGCCATGTTTTAGCTTTATCTTTTAATGAAAAAGGAAAAAGCTTTAATCTGATGGTGTTCATGCTACAATTTAAGTTATTATATGTGTTGCATACCTCCTCAAATTCTCTTAAATGCAAGTATGGATTTTCCAATTCTAAACCATGAAAAGAAGGTAAAAGTTGAATAATACCTGGTTTAAAATTAAAATGAGATGCATCAGGAGGAAAAACTATGCATGATGGTGCACTTGTTCTTGTAGGATTCATGTGGTCTCTAAGTGTTCTAGCACGGTTATTCTCATTATTCTCATTATGAAGTGATTGATTATCTTCTTCGGCCATATTTTCTGAAAATGATGAGGATATCCTACAAAGTCTACCACTTGATGTACGTGACCACACTCTCATGCACGTGTAGGAATAAAATAAAAAAAGAAGAAGAAAGCAAAAGAAGGAGGAAGAAAACAAAATAAAAAGAAACAAAAGAAAAGAAATAAAGTTATATACAAGAAAGGTGAAAAGAGAAAATAAAATAAATACTATAATTTATACAAGAACTTACCTCCCCGGCAACGGCGCCAAAAACTTGACACGACTAAAAAGTTGATGTCTTCTCCCAAGTGCAGGAGTGTCGAAGTAATAAATAACCCGGCAAGACCGGGGTCGAACCACAGGGAGGTTAATTGCACAAATTATAAACAACAATTATAAAACAACAATAATAGTACTAACAATAACAATAACAATAATAATAATAACAATAATAATAATAATAATACTAGTAGTAGTAGTAGTAGTAGTAGTAGTAATAATAATAATAATAATAATAATAATAAAGAAAGAGAAGAAGAAGAAGATGATGAGAACTTGGAGATGAAATATTAATGTAAGGATTAAACAATAATAATAACAAATGTCAAGGTTAGAGGTTCCACTAATGGTATATCAAACAAGTATAGTATAAACTCTTATTATTGAATTGGAAACCACACACAGAGGAGGTTCCAATCAGATTATATATTGTTAACATGATTACATTAGTCATCTTATTCAATTAATGCTAATACTTGTAAATCTCGTCAAGCATTCATGATTATAACTTATGTTAACAACAAATCAAGTTCCTTCCATAGCTCAGGTGTCGGTTATACCATACATTATGGGCTATGAAAGTGCCAAGCATTTGTTGTACCAAGTGTTATACAACATAAATCAAGATTAGTCATTTAACAAGCAAAGTATTAAACAGTAAATAAGATAACAAATATAAAACATGTTAGTATCAAACATTAAAGTCCATATTAAGTTTACAGTATACTTATTCTTACACCATTAGTGTAACCTTTTCACCTTGACATAATTAACTTAGCTAGACATAATGAAAGAAAGAAAAATAAATAAACAAAATAAGAACATAAAAGTTAACTAAGTAAAGGAAAGGAAATGAAAGGCATAAACTTAAAATTAATGAAAGCAAAGCATAAACATTACAAAAAATACAAAGAGAGAAAGGAAGAGCATGATCTTGATCTGGAAACCAAGATGCCTAAATGCATGGCAAATGCCTCCTTTTATAGGCCAAAATTGGGAACTATTCATTTGATGACTAATTGATAAGTGGGTGGCCAACTTTTGACTTGGTGACAATCCTTATCTTCTCTTGTCTGCCCAAAACGTCATTGATAACGTCAAAACTGGAGTCAGGTGAAAACATGAAAGTTGTAGGCAATTGTCTCAGCTTTCTTGTGTAAAAACTTCAGCTCATTTGGACTTCTAGAACGCCAGATATGGCTAAAATACCGAACAGTGCTCGGGCTGGAAGACAGATTCGGGCTTCTTTGTTGTTGCTACAATTTGGACTTGATAATGGCCTTTTTAGATCTTGGGCTCCATATGAAAGTTGTAGGCCTATGTCTTACCTTTCCATCCATATAAATTGGACCTAAATCTGAGATCTGTAGCTCCAGATATGGCCCAATTACCGAACAGTGTTCCGGTTTGGATTGCACCGACATCTCTTCTCTAAGTTTGACCATCTCTTTATCCTTGCAATTTAAGTTCTTCAAGTCATCAATCAATCCTTTCATTTATTTGATAGGCCTGCATTAAAAATAGACATTTACCACAAATTATAGGTATCTTATATTATTAGATACATTATTATAAAACATATTTTAGTTAAGGAGTTATTGATACTTCAAGTGCAAAATGATGATATAAAACCATGATAAAAATGCACTTTTAAGTACTAATCAGGAGCCCAAGATCTAAAAAGGCCATTATCAAGTCCAAATTGTAGCAACAACAAAGAAGCCCGAATCTGTCTTCCAGCCCGAGCACTGTTCGGTATTTTGGCCATATTTGGAGTTCTAGAAGTCCAAATGAGCTGAATGTTTTACACAAGAAAGATGAGACAATTGCCTACAACTTTCATGTTTACAACTAGCTCCAATTTTGACGTTATCAATGATGTTTTGGGCAGACAAGAGAAGATAAGGATTGTCACCAAGTCAAAAGTTGGCCACCCACTTATCAATTAGTCATCAAATCAATAGTTCCCAATTTTGGCCTATAAAAGGAGGCATTTGCCATGCATTTAGGCATCTTAGTGTTCAGATCAAGATCATGCTCTTCCTTTCTCTCTTTGTATTTTTTGTAATGTTTATGCTTTGCTTTCATTAATACTAAGTTTATGCTTTTCATTTCCTTTCCTTTACTTAGTTAGCTTTTATGTTCTTATTTTGTTTATCTATTTTTCTTTCTTTCATTATGTCTAGCTAAGTTAATTATGTCAAGGTGAAAAGGTTACACTAATGGTGTGAGAATAAGTATAATGTAAACTTAATATGGATCTTAATGTTTGATACTAACATGTTTTATATTTGTTATCTTGTTCACTCTTTAATACTTTGCTTGTTAAATGACTAATCTTGATTTATGTTGTATAACACCTGGTACAACAAATGCTTGGCACTTTCATAGCCCATAATGTATGGTATAACCGACACCTGAGCTATGAAAGGAACTTGATTTGTTGTTAACATAAGTTATAATCATATGCTTGACGAGATTTACAAGTATTAGCATTAATTGAATAAGATGACTAATGTAATCATGTTAACAATATATAATCTGATTGGAACCTCCTTTGTATGTGGTTTCTAATTCAATAATAAGAGTTTATACTATACTTGTTTGATATACCATTAGTGGAACCTCTAACCTTGACATTTGTTATTATTATTGTTTAATCCTTACTTTAATATTTCATCTCTAAGTTCTCATCATCATCATCTTCTTCTTCTTCTCTTACTTTATTATTATTATTATTATTATTATTATTATTATTATTATTACTATTGTTGTTGTTACTATTGTTGTTTTATAATTATTGTTTATAATTTGTACAATTAACCTCCCTGTGGTTCGACCCCGGTCTTGCCGGGTTATTTATTACTTCGACACTCCTGCACTTGGGAGAAGACATCATCCTTTTAGTCGTGTCAATAGTGTAATGTTTGATTCCCTTAAGCTTTTCTCCTCAACCCATGTAACAAGCGTTGGGCCAATAGCTCCCAAGTCAGTTGACTTTAGGGTATTAGGTGTTAAAACACCCCTTCGGGCTTAATTGCTTAGGTTAGGGAGGCTACGAAATTAAACTTATCTACATTTTTATTATCATCATTTTTTTTCCTTTTTTTTCTTTTTTTTAAAATTATATACAATACCTTTCCCTTAGTTGTTACCTTTAACAAAAGAACATAAATAATGTAATAATCCAATATGCAACCCACAATCATATGTTAAAGTGTGTGTGTGTAAATTAAGGTTTAAGAATACATGTTAAATAAGTATACGAGCAGAATTAAGCGGTAACAATACGAGAGTTTGTAAACCTGAATATTTCAGGAAGTATTATAATAGACCTTGTTAAGAATGGTTACTAAGATGCGTCTCAAGAGTCACTTTAACAAAAGAACTCCTTTACTCTGCCATCCTAGTAACAACAATTATGCACATGCTTTATGAAATGAAAAACAATTTTTTTTTTTATCAACTACTACCCTCTCCCCCCAACTAAAACGAGACATTGTCCTCAATGTTCTAAGGTAGAAAGATAGAGTATAGAAGATATCACCTGAAATAACGAACACTGACAAAACCTGAAACACACTGAAACAAAAATAAGAAATAACAAAACACAATAATAAAACCAAAATACACAAAAATTCACAAATGAAGGCTCAAATCCAATCTAAGCTTTTTACGGCTTCCCGTAGATGACCAATTTATGCTACTCATGGAAGGATTAATCACAGGAATGAAAGATTGTAGTTGGTCAATCAATTGTTAAGCAGTAGTAGCAGAGATTATGATTTGTCGTGCAGAAGATGTTAGAAATTCCTGTTCCACAGCATGATCAAGTAAAGACAACAACTTATCATAATAACCATTAATATTTAACAAACCTATGGGTTTTTGGTGAATGTGCAATTGAGCCCAAGAGGAAATATGAAAGATCTCTTCCAATGTGCCTAGACCACCTGGTAAAGCAATGAAGGCATCAGCATGCTTCAACATTGCATTCATTCGAGCCGACATTGTGGAGACCTGAAGTTCCTCTCCAATTGTTTTTCCAATGATGTCCCCTTGTGCCAAAGCTTCAGGGACGATTCCTAAAACTTGACTACCTCCTAAAACTATTGACACACCTCTCATTAACCCAAGACTGCCTCCCCCATACACTAAATGAATCTTTCTCTCAGCTAGCACCTGACCAAGATGGTTCGCTGATTCTAAAAACTCCTTTTCTTTCCCAGGACTAGATCCACCAAAAACACAAATATTTCTTATTTGATGACTTGAGGAACTTGCCATTTCTACACACTTCTGTATTTGTTGAATGTATGAGTTGAGTAGAAATGAAAGGAAGGAAAAGAGGGTTTTATAGATGAGAAATTAGAAAGGCAATCATAACATCTATATGTAGGCCAGCTGGAGTCTCACACTCTCTCTCTCTCTTTTTATTTATTTATTTATTTACTTTTGGAAAAAGCATGTGTATGTACAAGTAGTTGTGATTGTGGCTCACATCTTCCCTTGGTTTTATGTCCAAGAACGGCTTAAACGCCCTCTATGGGTCGGGGATAGGCTTCCCATCCAGTTTTCTTAAAAACTGGCAAACAGGGTCTTTTTTAGTCAGATTCCCAAGACTAAGTTGATCATGTTCTTTATGAAATAGTGGCCATAAATCATGAATTGCACGATGCACATCTCCACTAAGATGCGTCTCAAGAGTCAATAGAAGATTATCTAAAGACTCCTTACTCAAGCCATCCTTAATGAATTGTATTTTATCTTCACGGTTTATAGATACCATTCCTAAAGAACGACATTGTGTATTACAAGTCCATCTAGCACATCGATGACAGACATCTAGTCGTTTTGCACGACGCTTCTTTGCAAAAGTGCTTTTACCTGTTCCAGGCATGTGTGAAATGAAGTTAGAGGACTCACTTGATAATCGGACCTTTGCTTCAATCAACCAGTGAATATCTTCAGGAATTCCATGATTCATTAACAATCTCAATCTTGCACATCTAGCACGGTAAATTTTTGTCATCTTGTAATCTCAATCTTGATGTACGTGACCACACTGTCATGCACGTGTAGGAATAAAATAGAAAAGAAGAAGAAAGCAAAAGAAGGAGGAAGAAAACAAAATAAAAAGAAACAAAAGAAAAGAAACAAAGTTATATACAAGAAAAGTGAAAAGAGAAAATAAAATAAATACTATAATTTATACAAGAACTTACCTCCCCGGCAACAGCGCCAAAAACTTGACACGACTAAAAGATTGATGTCTTCTCCCAAGTGCAGGAGTGTCGAAGTAATAAATAACCCGGCAAGACCGGGGTCGAATCACAGGGAGGTTAATTGTACAAATTATAGACAACAGTTATAAACAACAATAACAACAACAACAATAGTAGTAATAATAATAATAACAAATGTCAAGGTTAGAGGTTCCACTAATGGTATATCAAACAAGTATAGTATAAACTCTTATTATTGAATTGGAAACCACAGGGAGGTTAATTGTACAAATTATAAACAACAATTATAAAACAACAATAATAACAACAACAATAGTAATAATAATAATAATAATAATAATAATAATAAAGTAAGAGAAGAAGAAGATGATGATGATGATGAGAACTTAGAGATGAAATATTAAAGTAAGGATTAAACAATAATAATAACAAATGTCAAGGTTAGAGGTTCCACTAATGGTATATCAAACAAGTATAGTATAAACTCTTATTATTGAATTGGAAACCACACACAAAGGAGGTTCCAATCAGATTATATATTGTTAACATGATTACACTAGTCATTTTATTCAATTAATGCTAATACTTGTAAATCTCGTCAAGCATTCATGATTATAACTTATGTTAACAACAAATCAAGTTCCTTTCATAGCTCAGGTGTCGGTTATACCATACATTATGGGCTATGAAAGTGCCAAGCATTTGTTGTACCAAGTTTTATACAACATAAATCAAGATTAATCATTTAACAAGCAAAGTATTAAAGAGTGAACAAGATAACAAATATAAAACATGTTAGTATCAAACATTAAAGTCCATATTAAGTTTACATTATACTTGTTCTTACACCATTAGTGTAACCTTTTCACCTTGACATAACTAACTTAGCTAGACATAATGAAAGAAAGCAAAATAGATAAACAAAATAAGAACATAAAAGTTAACTAAGTAAAGGAAAGGAAATGAAAGGCATAAACTTCATATTAATGAAAGTAAAGCATAAACATTACAAAAAATACAAAGAGAGAAAGGAAGAGCATGATCTTGATCTGGAAACCAAGATGCCTAAATGCATGGCAAATGCCTCCTTTTATAGGCCAAAATTGGGAACTATTGATTTGATGACTAATTGATGAGTGGGTGGCCAACTTTTGACTTGGTGACAATCCTTATCTTCTCTTGTCTGCCCAAAACGTCATTAATAACGTCAAAATTGGAGCCAGTTGTAAACATGAAAGTTGTAGGCAATTGTCTCAGCTTTCTTGTGTAAACACTTCAGCTCATTTGGACTTCTAGAACTCCAGATATGGCTAAAATACCGAACAGTGCTCGGGCTGGAAGACAGATTCGGGCTTCTTTGTTGTTGCTACAATTTGGACTTGATAATGGCCTTTTTAGATCTTGGGCTCCATATAAAAGTTGTAGGCCTATGTCTTACCTTTCCATCCATATAAATTGGACCTAAATCTGAGATCTGTAGCTCCAGATATGACCAATTTACCGAACAGTGTTCCGGTTTGGATTGCACCGACATCTCTTCTCTAAGTTTGACCATCTCTTTATCCTTACAATTTAAGTTCTTCAAGTCATCAATCAATCCTTTCATTTATGTGATAGGCCTACATTAAAAATAGACATTTACCACAAATTATAGGTATCTTATATTATTAGATACATTATTATAAAACATATTTTAGTTAAGGAGTTATTGATACTTCAAGTGCAAAATAATGATATAAAACCATGATAAAAATGCACTTTTAAGTACTAATCAACCACACTCTCATGCACATGTAGGAATAGAATAAAAGGAAAAAGAAAACAAAATAATAAGAGAAAAGAGAAAAGAGACAAAGTTATATACAAGAAAAGTGAAAAAAGAAAATAAAATAACTACTATAATTTATGTCTTCTCCTCAATGACAACGACGCCAAAAACTTGACACGACTAAAAGATTAATGTCTTCTCCTAAGTGTAAGAGTGTCGAAGTAATAAATAACCTGGCAAGACCAAAGTCAAATCACAGGGAGGTTAATTGTACAAATTATAAATAATAATACAATAACAATAACAACAACAATAGTAATAACAATAACAACAACAACAACAACAACAATAATAATAATAATAATAATAGCAGTAGTAGCAGCAGCAGCAGCAGCAGTAGTAGGAGCAGCAGCAGCAGCAGCAGTAGTAGTAGTAGTAGGAGCAGCAGCAGTAGTAGTAGTAGTAGTAATCAAGAAGAAGAAGCAGAAGATGAGAACTTTGAGATATAATATTAACATAAAGATTTAACAACAATAACAATA
The DNA here is from genome assembly GCA_026413675.1 of Populus pruinosa. Lineage (NCBI taxonomy): Eukaryota > Viridiplantae > Streptophyta > Magnoliopsida > Malpighiales > Salicaceae > Populus > Populus pruinosa. The sequence goes on from CM048598.1 coordinate 9,141,652, forward strand.
AATGTCAAGGTTAGAGGATCCATTAATGGTATGTCAAACAAGTATAGTATAAACTCTTATTAGTTATTTGGAAACCACACATAAAGGAGGTTCCAATTAGATTGTAGATTGTTAACATGATTACATTAGTCATCTTATTCCATTAAAGAGTGAACAAGATAACAAATACAAAACATGTTAGTATCAAACATTAAAGTCCATATTAAGTTTACACTATACTTATTCTTACACCATTAGTGTAACCTTTTCACCTTGACATAATAAACTCACTTAGACATAATGAAAGAAAGAAAAATAAATAAACAAAATAAGAACATAAATAAAATAAGAGTTAACAAAGCAAAGGAAAGGAATTGAAAGGCATAAACTTGATATTAAGGAAAGCAAAGCATAAATATTATAAAAAATACAAAGAGAAAAAGGAAGAGCATGATCTTGATCTAGAGACCAAGATACCTAAATGCATGGCAAATGCCTCCTTTTATAGGCCAAAATTGGGAACTATTGATTTGATGACTAATTGATGAGTGGGTGGCCAACTCTTGACTTGGTGACAATCCTTATCTACTCTTGTCTGCCCAAAACGTCATTGATGACATCAAAATTCGAGCCACTCGAAAACATGAAAGTTGTAGGAAATTGTCTCCACTTTCTTGTGTAAAACATTCAGCTCATTTGAACTTCTAGAACTCCAGATATGGCCAAAATACTGAACAGTGCTGGGGCTAGAGGACAAATTCGGGCTTCTTTGTTGTTGCTACAATTTGAACTTGAGAATGGCGGTTTTAGATCTTGGGTTCCATATAAAAGTTGTAGGCCTATGTCTTACCTTTCCATCCATATAATGTAGACCTAAATCGGATATCTATAGGTCCAGATATGACCTAATTACCGAACAGTATTCCAGTTTGGATTGCACCGACATCTCTTTTTTAATTTTGGTCATCTCTTTGCCCTTACAATTTAAGTTCTTAAAGTCATCAACCAATCTTTTCATTTATGTGATAGGCTTGCATTTAAAATGATCATTTACCATAAATTAAAGGTATCTTATATTATTAGATATATTATTATAAAATATGTTTTAGTTAAGGAGTTATTGATACTTCAAGTGCAAAATGATGATATAAAACCACGATAAAAATGCACTTTTAAGTATTAATCACAAACCTCCTCAAATTCCCTTAAATGCAAGTATGGATTTTCCAATTCTAAGCCATGAAAAGAAGGTAAAAGTTGAATAATATCTAGTTTAAAATTAAAATGAGATGCATTAGGAGAAAAAACTATGCATAATAGTGCACTTGTTCTTATGGGATTCATGTGATCTCTAAGTATTCTAACATGGTTATTCTCATTATGAAATGATTGATTATCTTCTTCGGCCATATTTTCTAAAAATAATAAGGATACCCTATAAAGTCTACCACTTGATGTACATGACCACACTCTCATGCACGTGTAAGAATAGAATAAAAGAAAAAAGAAAACAAAATAAGAACAAAATAAGAGACAAGAAACAAAGTTATATACAAGAAAATTGAAAAGAGAAAATAAAATGAATGTTATAATTTGTACAAGAACTTACCTCCCCGGTAACGGCGCCAAAAACTTGACACAACTAAAAGATTAATGTCTTCTCCCAAGTGCAGGAGTGTCAAAGTAATAAATAACCTGGCAAGACCAAGGTTGAACCATAAGGAGGTTAATTATACAAATTATAAACAACAACAATAATAACAATAATATTGGTAGCAATAATAATAATAATAATAATAATAATAATAATAATAATAATAACAGTAGTAGTAATAGTAGTAGCAATAAAGAAGAAGGAGAAGAAGAAGAAAAAAAAGATAAGAACTTTGAGATGGAATATTAATGTAAGAATTAAACAATGATAACAATAAATGTCAAGGTTAGAGGATCCACTAATGGTAAGTCAAACAAGTATAGTATAAACTCTTATTATTTAATTGGAAACCACACACAAAGGACGTTCCAATCAGATTATAGATTGTTAACATGATTACATTAGTCATCTTATTCAATTAGTGTTAATACTTGTAAATTTCAACAAGCATTCTTGATTAGAACTTATGTTAACAACAAATCAAGTTCCATTGATAGCTCAGGTGTCAGTTATACCATACAGTATGGGCTATGAAAGTGCCAAGCATTTGTTGTACCAAGTGTTATACAACATAAATCAAGATTAGTCATTTAACAAGCAAAGTATTAAAGAGTGAACAAGATAACAAATACAAAACATGTTAGTATCAAACATTAAAACCCATATTAAGTTTACACTATACTTATTCTTACACCATTAGTGTAACCTTTTCACCTTGACATAATAAACTTAACTAAACATAATGAAAGAATGAAAAATAAATAAACAAAATAAGAACATAAAGAAGATAAAAGTTAACTAAGTAAATGAAAGGAAATGAAAGGCATAAACTTGATATTAATGAACGCAAAGCATAAACATTACAAAAAATACAAAGAGAGAAAGCAAGAGCATGATCTTGATCTGGAAACCAAGATGTCTAAATGCATGGCAAATGCCTCCTTTTACAGGCCAAAATTGGGAACTATTGATTTGATGACTAATTGATGAGTGGGTGACCAACTCTTGACTTAGTGACAATCTTTATCTTCTCTTGTTTTCCCAAAACATCATTGCTAACATCAAAATTGGAGCCACTTGAAAACATGAAAGTTGTAGGAAATTGTCTTAGCTTTCTTGTGAAAAACATTTAGGTCATTTGAACTTCTAGAACTCCAAATATGGACCAAACACTGAACAGTGCTCGGGTTGGAAGACATATTCAGACTTATTTGTTGTTGCTATAATTTGGACTTGAAAATGAGCTTTTTAAGTCTTAGGCTCTATATGAAAGTTGTAGCCCTATATCTTACCTTTCGATCCATACAAAATAGACCTAAATTTGAGATCTGCAGCTCCAGATATAACCTAATTACCGAATAGTGTTCCGGTTTGGATTGCATCAACATCTCTTTTCTAAGTTTGGCCATCTCTTTGTCCTTTCAATTTCAGTTCTTAAATTCATCAATCAATCCTTTTATTTATGTGATAGGCCTGCATTTAAAATGAATATTTACTACAAATTAAAGGTATCTTATATTATTAGATACGTTATTATAAAACATACTTTAGTTAAGGAGTTATTAATACTTTAAGTGCAAAATGATGATATAAAACTCGTTACATAGGTTAAAGATGCATTATGTTTTTAAGTTATATACATATTAATAAAAAAATAAAAAAACCAACAAAAAGATAATAATCTCAAGCCAAATAAGATAACCTTAAACATTAGAAAAAAAAATTGTTTTGTTTCAAGTAAAGCCCCATAACTATGTGTTGATATATTGAGCAGAAAGGAAGGTTTATTAATATCTTGTTTGAGAGGTATTGAGCAAATATATAAATTTAATAAGAGTTTGTTTATCTAGATAAATTAATGAAAATTGAATGATCAATACCTTACTTTGTGGAATTTGCAAATTATTTTTCTATTTTAATGCTTTGATTACTAGAGACTAGTAATAAATTGGTTGGGAGGGTGTGGTTAGTACTTAAAAGTGTATTTTGATTAAGGTTTTATATCATTATTTTGCACTTAAAGTATCAATAACTCCTTAACTAAAGCATGTTTTATAATAACAAGTATAATACCATAAGACACCTTTAATTTATGGTAAATATGTATTCTAAATGTAGGCTTATCACATAAATAAAAGAATTGATTGATGAGTTGAAGTGCTGAAATTGAAAAGACAAAGAGATGGTGAAGCTTAGATGTAAATCTTAGATGTAGATCTACTTTATATAGGTGGAAAGCTAAGACATAGGTTTAAAATTTTTATAGGAAGGCAAAACTTCAGATTGTTTGCAAGTCCAAATCTTAGCAACAACGTAGAAATCTGAATCTATCATGCAACCTAGATACTTTTTAGTGTTCAACCCATATCTTGAGTTGTAGAATTCCAAATGACCTAAATTATTTTTTCCTAGAAAGCTAAGACAATTTCCTAGAACTTTCATGAGTAAGGTTAGTTCAAATTTTGATTTTATCAATGACATTTTATTTAAAAAAGAAGATAAGGATTGTCACCAAGGCAAGAATTGGTCACCCACTTAACAATTAGTCAACAAATCAATAGTTTCTAAATTTGGCCTATAAAAAAAGGCATTTTTCATGTATTTAAACATCTTTTTTTCCAGATTAAGATCGTGCTCTTGCTTTCTCTCTTTGTATTTTTGTAATACTTGACTTTTGCTTTAATTAATATCTTGTTTATGCCTTTTATTTCCTTTCCTTTGCTTAGTTAACTTTTATCTTATCTTGTTTATTTATGTTTCTCACTTTCATTGTGTATAGCTAAGTTTATTATGTCAAGGTGAAAAGGTTACACTAATGGTGTAAGAATAAGTATAGTATAAACTTAACATGGTCTTCAATGTTTGATACTAATATGTTTTGTATTTGTTACCTTGTTTACTTTCAAAACTTTGCTTGTTAAATGGTTAGTCTAAATTTATGTTGTATAACACTTGGTACAATAAATACATGGCTCTTTTATAGCCCAACTGTATAGTATAACCGATAGTTGTGCTATGGAAGGAACTTGATTTATTGTTAACATAAGTTATAATCATGAATACCTGACAATATTTACAAGTATTAGCAGTATTGAGTAAGATAACTAATATAATCATGTTAACAACTTATAATCCGATTGGAACCTACTTTATGTGTGGTTTTCAATTGAGTAACAAAAAGAGTTTATACTATACTTGTTTGAAATACCATTAGTGGATCTTCTTACCTTGACATTTGTTTTTATCATTATTTGATCCTCACATTGATCTTCTATCTCAAAGTTCTCATCAACTTCTTCTTTTTCTTCTTCTATATTATTATTATTATTACTACTACTACTACTACTATTACTACTATTATTATTGTTGTTTATAATTTATACAATTAACCTCCATATGGTTCAACCCCGATCTTGCCTAGTTATTTATTACTTTGACACTCCTCCACTTAGAAGAAGATATTAATCTTTTGATCGTGTCAAAATGCAAAAGATTTTTCCATCATAAAGATAAGAAGTAATCATGATGGTAAATTTATAAGTAATTTGTTTCATATCATTTTGAGAAGAAAAAGGATACTACTATAACTTTTCAACACCAAGAACTCCCAAATAAAATATGATTGTGGAAATGGAAAACTAATATATTTAAGAAATGGCAAAAACAATAGTAAATGAATTTGATATACCAAAATGATTTGGGTGGAAGCCATAAACATTTCTTTCTAAGTTTTAAATCGAGTTACCTTAAGACCATGGTTGAAAAGGACTCCTAGTAAGCTTTGGAAAGGAAGGAAACCTAACATCTTGTATTTCAAAGTTTTTAGCTCGAAGTGTTTTATTCTTAACGTCAAAAATAATTTAGACAAATTTGATTTAAAAACCGATGTTGGAATTTTTCTTGGCTAGTCTTCCTCAAGAAAAGCACAAAGTTTATAATAATAAAATATTTTGTCTTAAACAATCCACATATGTTGCCTTTGAGGAAACTCAAAACAAAAACAATTGTAAAGATTCTAGATGACATTAATGAAAGTATTCAACATTTAAGTCTTAATGAAAAGACCATCATAAAGGATGATAATGAAGGAATGGACAAAGACCAACCAAGCACAAACAATCAACAAGAGATGGTAGGTAACTCTTTTGTGCCACTAAAAGAGATAAGGTATATAAGCTCTCACTCTTTTAAGTTAATCATTAGCAATCCTTTTGAAGGCACTAACTATAACATCTCTTAAAAATATAAGTGGTCATTTTATATTATTTTTTTCAATATATAAAGCCTAAATCATTCTTGGAGTAAAAAAGTATGATAATTAAATCTTAGATATACAAGATAAGCTAATCCAATTTGAAGAAAAAAAATAATGTATGAGAACTAGTCCATAAACCTAGCAATCAATCCATCTTAGGAATAAAGTGGGTTGTTAGGAACAAAGTTGATGAACATGGGATAATTGCTAATAACAAAGTTAGACTAGTTGCCAAAAATTATAATTAAAAGAAGGTTTTGATTATTAAAAAAAAACCTTTGTTAAACTAGAATCAATAAAAATGTTTTTAGCCTATAATTGTCATGCCAACTTTATACTTTTCCAAATGGATGTTGAATATGCATTTTAAAATGGTTTTATCTTGGAAAAAGTGTATGTTAGGTAGCCTCAAGGTTTTGTAAAATTTCATTTTCTTAACCATGTTCTTAAACTCAAAAAGACTTTGTATGATTTAAAACAAACATACAAGGCTTGGTATGATAGACTCAAGAACATTCTTATTAAAAGCAATTTGAACATTGTTAAAATTGAAACCACCTTTTTTTTATGAAAAGAAAAGGAAAAGATATATTGATTGTACAAATTTATGTTGATAATATAATATTTGGTGTCACTAATGAATATGTTTGCAAGGATTTTGCATAATGCATGCAAGATGAATTCAAAATGAGCATGAAAAGATAATTAAATTTCTTTATTGGATTGCAAATCAAACAAGTACATGATTACATATTCATCAACCAAAGCAAGTGCATTAAGGATCTTTTAAAAAGATTTGGGATAGAACATGTTAAGGAAACCAATGCACCTATTGGCACTTCAACAAACCTTGATATAGATGAAAATGGTAAGAACATAGACATCACTAAGTATCAAGATATGTCTAGCTCACTCTTATACTTAACTGCAAGTAAACCCGATATTATGTTTTGTATTTGTCTATGTGTATTTTTTAAGCATGTCTTAAAGAATTTCATATAATTGTTGTTGTAAAACATTTTTTTTGTTGCTTACACAGTACAATTGATTTAGGGTTGTGGTATCCAAATGGAAGCGAGTCAAGTTTAATTAGCTATTTGAATATTGATTTTACCGGGTGTAAAAGAGATTACAATGTATGATTTGTTCCTTCTTATAACTTCCATCATATTTTTTTGTATCATTTTATCTCTCCATATTATGTTTTTTTGTTAATGCCAAAAAAGAAGAAATAAATGCAAATTGAATCATTGTAAGAAAGGTGAATTATAGTTCAATAATTATACATATATTTGGCGAGAGAAATTTCAATTCATTGATCCATAAATATTTATTGAAAATACAATTTTATATGCTAAATAGTTTAAATGTTTCCTATATATTGCCTTGCAAAATATAGGAGGAGACATATATTTTATAAGTAAGTTGAGAATTAATTATTATCATTAAAAAGAGAGATTATTGACCTTTAGGCCATATATATATATATATATATATATATATATATATATATATATTGTTGATAACAATAATATGAAAATTGGACTAATAATATGTTTCGTTAAGAGCAAGCTTTAAACAAGTTTTATAGAAAGAATATATCAACAATCATGATGGTTAGTACTTAAAAATACATTTTTATCAAGGTTTTATATCATCATTTTGCACTTAAAGTATCAATAATTACTTAACTAAAGCATGCTTTATAATAACATATCTAATAATATAAGATATCTTTAATTTATGTTAAATGTTCATTTTAAATGCAGGCTTATAACATAAATAAAAGGATTAATTGATGAATTTAAGAACTGAAATTGAAAAGACAAAGAGATGGCTAAACTTAGAAAAGAGATGTCGGTGTAGTCCAAACCAAAACACTGTTTAGTAATTGGATCATATCTAAAGTTGTAGATCTCAGATTTAAGTCCACTTTATATGAATGGAAAGGTAAGACATAGGCCTACAACTTTCATATGAAGCCCAAAATTTAATAAAGCCATTTTCAAGTCTGAATCTGTCCTGCAGCCTGAATACTGTTCAGTGTTTGGTCCATATCTAGAGTTCTAGATGTCCAAATGACCTCCATTTTTTTCCTAGAAAGCTAAGATAATTTCCTACAACTTTTATATTTTTAAATAGTTTCAATTTTGATGTTATCAATGATGTTTTGGGCAGAAAAAAGAAGATAAGTATTGTCACCAAATCAAAAATTGATCACCCACTCATCAATTAATCATCAAACCAATAGTTTTCAATTTTGGCTTATAAAAGGATGTATTTGTCATGCTTTTAGGTATCTTGGTTTCCATATCAAGATCATGCTTTTGCTTTCTTTCTTTTTATTTTTGTAATGCTTAAGTTTTATTTTCATTAATATCTTATTTATGGCTTTCATTTCTTTTCCTTTATATAGTTAGCTTTTATCTTATTTATGTTTTTATTTTGTTTATTTATTTTTATTTCTTTCATTATGTTTAGTTAAGTTTATTATGTTAAGGTGAAAAGGTTATATTAATAGTGTAAGAATAAGTATAATGTAAACTTAACATGGACTTTAATGTTTCATACTAACATGTTTTGTATTTGTTATCCTGTTTACTCTTTAATATTTTGATTGTTAAATGATTAATCTAGATTTATACTGTATGGTATAACCAACACTTGAGCTATGAAAGGAACTTGATTTGTTGTTAATATAAGTTATAATTATGAATGTCTGACCACATTTACAAGTATTAACATTATTTGAATAAGATAACTAATGTAATCATGTTAACAATTTATAATCTGATTGGAACCTCCTTTGTGTGTGGTTTCCAATTGAGTAATAAGAGTTTATACTATACTTGTTTGATATACCATTAGTGGATCCTCTAACCTTGACATTTATTATATCATTGTTTAATCTTTACATTGATCTTCCATCTCAAAGTTTTTATTAACTTTTTCTTCTTTTTCTTCTTCTTCTTCTACTACTACTACTACTATTACTATTAATATTACTATTCTTGTTATTTTTTTTATTGTTATTGTATTATTATTATCTATAATTTATACAATTAACCTCCCTATGGTTCGACCTCGGTCTTACCGAGTTATGTATTACTTTGATATTCCTACACTTGGTAGAAGACGTCAATCTTTTGGTTGTGTCATATGACGAAAGTCCAAGCAGGAAGCAAAATGGAAACTTAGTTTAAGTATTCATTTTCAATACTTAATATAAATCTTTATATTCTACTTGATAGCATAAATTAAATGAATATACACACTTCACTTTGCTTGCATTTAAAAGAATTGATAAAGCGATTCTAAGAATTCACCAAGATTAAAACTATCAAAATTAAAATTCTACTTGAATTGGTCAACCGTATAGTAAATATCAAATAAATTGGTTGACCGCTTGTTTATATGTGATGAACACCTAGAAATTTTATAGGAATCAATCGATCGAGATTGTCTTGACCAATATAAATTGATTAACTATTTTAGCTGTTTGAGGAACAATAATGACTATAAATATCTAGTTTTTTTGCTAGAAACATACATATAGTTTGTCTAATTGCAATATCAAGTAGATAATTCAAACATATATCATATACAATATATTTCAAGAGAAGAAAAAAACACACTTCAAAATCATCAATTCTTAATCATATTCGTATATGTGAATTACAACTTTTATAATCTTTCACAATAATATACATTCTCATTCTCACAATACTTAAATACTTTTCAATTCATTAACTGTTATCTAGTGAAATATAAAGATAGTTATATTTTAAAATCTAAAACCCACTCTATTGAGAGAGTAATTCTATGATAATAGATTTTCAATTGTAAAATCTACTCTATTAAGAGAGTAATTCCTTAATAACAAAATCATGCATATAAACCCTTAAGAGTTTGAGAAAAACTTTTGGTATTAGTGAGGTATTTTCACTAAGAAAAAACCTTGTAAAAAGAATACCTTCAAGTAGTGTAAAAAAACTTAGTGTGGATTCATCAAGTGACAAGTATACCCTTTGACTTGAATTAGTGAAGGAATACAATTCTCAAGCATGATTTGGTATTTGAAGTGTGAATGTAAATTTAATCGAACCTTGTTAAAAATCAAGTTTGTAATTTCTCTTCATCATCTTTTATTTTAAACAATTTAATTATATTATGGTTAATGTATTTAATTAAATTAAAAGTGTATTATTTGGTAGTATTAATGGAACATCTAATTCACCTATTCTTGATGTTATTATTGTTTTAATTTTAAAATAATAAATCTCTTAAAAAAATAAAATAAATTATAAAACTTAATCATTAATAAAAATATAATATAACAAAGGTAAATTGATAAGGGGGGGGGATTAACAATTAGTTTCTGTTTTAATTTAATAATTAATATTCTCATGCGGTTAATTCGTTTAATGTCTCCAAGTCCACCTTTAACCCAGTGGATAGAAAGGTTGTGTTCATGGCATTTCAAGAGAATGTAAGAACATATTCCCTAGAGATGGTTTCCAAAACTCCTTCCCTCAATGGTTTTAAGGGTGAAAGGAAATGCAAATTGTTGATCCCACTCATAGCCAGAAATTGCCCAAGATTCTACCCTTCTCAAGCCTTCACACCTAAAACCCATCTCTATGGGTCTTCCACGACCTCTGTACTAGAGGGAGAGTCAGGTAACTTTCACATCTTAATTCATCTTCCAGCATTTCTATAGGCTGAACTTGAGAATAAGAAGTTTGTAAAACATCTTGATCTTGACCAAGAGGATATATAGGCTTCATGATGACAATCGCATTTTGAAAATCCAAATTTCCAAGGGCTACAAACCATCAAACTCCGAGAACAAAAGGCATGAACTCATTGAATTCATAGTCATCAAGGGCAGAATGTCATTTCCGAGGGAAAGGAAGTTTGGTGGCAGACGGAAAGCAAATGGCATTTTAGGCGGCGAAAATAATTTGATGATGACAATTACTGTACCAACGTCAATAATCAAATGTCGATGATGTCATTCTTTCTACCTCAAGCCACAACCGTAAATTATAAAACCTACGCGGCCACAATATTAAAAAACATGATGATATCATCATTTATTCACTGCTGCTAGTATTTGTATTTGATTCTGTTATTATAATTCCACAGGCAAAGTTATCCTTTAAGGTTGGTTTCCAGAACGAAATCAAATAGAAGACCAGAGGGACACGTACACTTTCAGTTTAGAACATGAGTGGAAAACTGCTCAATTATGCAAAGCTTGGATCTAATTGAATGAGGAAAACAATCGAAGCAGTTCTAAAAGCAATCCAACCACAACTGATTTTGTTCTTACAGAAGGAACAATTCTCATATTTCAAGCCATTGGTGAGTAACATTGATGTCAAAATCAATTACATGTCGAAAACATGGTGTGTAGACCACCAATGTTTGGTATTGTCGTCAATTTCCCTCGTTCATGTCATTTCCTCACAATAATAGTTGCTAATTTACATTGTAGTTAATTAGTAACGGGAAAAAATATTAAATCTTATTGAAAATGTAACAAACCAAAATAACAATCAATATTAACCAGGCGGAGGGAGGGACTTGAAAATTGTGAGAACACCTTTGACCCCTTCTTCACTTACCCACCTTCAGATTGCTCACTCCAACACCCAACTTTTCCACCTTAGATTCACTCTTCATCTCATTCTGTGAACAGCTTTTGATATTGAGCCAGGGGTGTTGCAGGCACTGCTGAGCAGTGGGTCGATTCTCTGGTGTGAAATCAAGAAGGGGACACAGAAATTCTGCAATCTCCTGAGCATCAGTTTCTGGGAACTTGTATTTTTCAACCAGCAAGCGATCAAGTGGCCAAAATTTCAGTCTCCGAATCCTCTTTAGATCCCCATGCCTGTCAAAATAATCCTTGGATAAAGCTCCTCCAATAGCTATCTGTTCGCATTGCAATTAAGAAACAAATGAATATGGGGTGATTAGAAAATTGTTGGAGGTTGTTGAGGAAATACACGCCTACCTTTCTTGGCATCTTCCCAAGGAGTTCCATCATTAGAGCAAGGTGATCCTGAAACCATTGTAAAAAACAGTTCCATTACATATAAAATAAGCAGATTACGAGACATAGTACTCCCACATATATCTAAGAAACAAACAGTTTGCATTTTAAGCCAAGTGATGGCTTAAACATTTACGTAGTGACTTGTGAATCAATAAAACATTGCATGTTTTTATTCATAGAGCCAAATGTGATTACAGGTAATTGGCAGTCAAGGACAGACATCCAAAATCAGCCTGGTTTGATGCATAAATTCATATATGCAACAGACAGGTTTATCAAGAAAACATCTCTCTCAAGGCGAAACAAAAGTCCAATCAGGACATGTTATTCATCCGATTGGTCTCAGACAATAATAGCAGTGTTTAATCTTGGAGCATGCCATCTTCCCATCCACATCCTACATCCTTTTGTTGGGTTTTACCCCGTGAAGACCAGTAAAAGGAAATGAAAGACATGGTTCTCTAATTAGATTAAAAAATTGGCGGCATATGAGGAAAAAAATATGTCAAATTGACATCAGCATGGAAGAATTCACCATGGAAAGCATGGTAAAGAGAACCTCAAGGCTGCTAGCAAGGGTTAAGGAGAGGCTCTCTCAATAAGAGCCTTTTCTTAACCTCTCCTTAATGCCTTATTTATGAGGTTATGAGTCTCTTTTCACTGCAGATAAACAACGCTACAAGAGGCAAACCTCTCTCATTGCGTATGTAGCTAAGTTCCCAAAGGGCTTCTTTCTCTGCCACTACAGTAGCTAATCTGCGTTCTCACTAATAGCTTACCAATCGAGAGCTAAAAGCTTCTAATTGGCCCCTTGACATATATTCGTCAAGTTTAGGTATAGCATGTGAAGCTTAAATAAAGTTTCCTAAGGGTCACCACTCCCCATCTTTATTTATCTTCACGCCTAAGTATGAAGGAAGGAGAAAGAGGTGGGATCTCCTCTAAAAGTTGAAGTCCCACCCCGCCTCATGAATCCCCTATTCATACCAAGCAACCATTGCTATCTTGTATTACTAAGTTACTGGATACTGCTTGAGAAATTGCTTATGCGAGTTAGCTCAGGCACCATTCCCATAGTACAGGGGAACTGGGCTTAGCAAGGTTCAATGGTCACTTATGCAATTAAAAGAACCCGAGTAGTTTGAATTGCTTGCAGTTAAGGAGTCCCCTCTCTACTCTTCTTTAGTATAAGAGGCCCCCCCTGGTTTCCTCTCATACCTTGAAGGGTTATGAGGGCTGCCCTTCCTCTCTACATCACCTCTGGTATAGATATAGGTAAGGGGAGCTTGATTGCTATAATCACATTAATAACCTCTACACAGAAACCAGCTTGCATTTATTTATTCCACCATTTTCCCTATAATTTCACTATACTAATATTTTCTATCCTCTCAATACGGCATGTCATGCACAAATTTTATTTAAACTTTAGAATTCAGTGTTGGTTGTCCTAATAATAATTTCAATGTCTGACAATGCTAAAATCCAGAAAAAAACAGCCTACCTCGTCTTCACTATAGCCTTGTCCATCCTTGGGAGCAAACAACATATCCCCAGTAGCAAGCTCAAATGCCGTACAAGCAAAAGACCACATGTCAACAGAGAAGGAATACCCGGATTGCAGTATGACTTCAGGAGCTCTATACTGTCTGGTTTGAATTTCTTTGGCAAACTGCTTAACGGCCCAGCATGCATTCCCAAAATCAACAACCTTGCACCTCACATCAACCCCATCCAGAGATCTCTCAGACTTTTGCATGGCTCCACCCATCGAATCTCTTCTTCCAGATATATTAGCAACTGCCCTCTTTGCCCTCCTTTTCAACTTCTTCTCGATGAGATTCATAGTTGAACCACCATTAAGGTTACCCTGAGGCCTTTCCAGGATTGGTTTGATCCCCGACCTAATTGGATCCTTGGCAGGATCAATGGTGGAAAAGAGAAGAATATTTTCGGGTTTTAGGTCAGTGTGGACTATACAAAGTTCTCTATGCAAGTAATCCAAACCTGTCAAAATGCATTTACAGATCTCTCTAACTTTTTCTAATTGAAGACCTTTGTAACGATTATGCCTGATTAACCTGAGCAAACTGTCACCAAGAAATTCAAGGACCATGCACTGATGCTGCCCATTTGGCCCTGCATGCTTGAAGTGGTCAATCAGTTTCACAACACACTTTGAATTTGAGGGGTCACTATTAGCTACAGCTGAAAGGAGTTCGATCTCATGAAGCGCGGCTTGAGCAAATTGTGCAGCACTTTTCTGGATCTTAAGAGCAACATATTTCTGGAAAAAAGAATTAAATAAGATAGAACAAAATAAGAAGGAAAAATCAACAGAATCTCAAATTGAGCTAAGACAGGTAAAAGAAGAAAAAAGGTTGAACTATTCCAACTATTGCGCATACTTATGCACATACACAGGGGCGGGCGGCACACACACAAATGGCTAATCTAGACAAACCGAGACTTCAGCCAGAAACACCGTTTCACTAGGTTAATTCCTCCATGATTTCCGCATAAGCCCACCTCCTAAAATATGTATTACATTGTATCGTATTTTCCAAAAACTATATTAAACTACAACGACCTTTCGTATCAAGAAATAACTAGCATCAAAACAACAAATAACGGCCTCATTGCTCTCATAAAACAAAACACATCCAAAACCAGTATTTAATTAAAAAAAAGTAACGACATAGAGAAAAACAAACATTTTCTAAAAGAAGAAAAAAAGCAAAAAAAAAAGGATAAATAAACATTTCTTCCTGTAAATTCATCAATTAAACATTTCTTCATCAAAATAAAAAATTGTGATAACTATCATTAACTATTGATGATCAATAATTAAACATTTCTTCATTAAAGAAAAGGTGCAATAACTATAATTAATTAATGATGATCCAGTAAGCCTTACTGATCAATAGTTAATCAATTTTTCATCAAACTTGAAAATATCATATGATTTAAATTTATGAAGAAAAGAAAAAAGAAAGAGAAACAGATCCAAACATACAGAGGATCGAGTATCGTAAGCAAGCCAAACAATAGAAAACTGGCCCCACCCAAGCTTTCTCTGTGCAATATAACGGCCACCAGAAAACTGATCCCCTACCCTCACCGCATGATAACCTCCTTTACGGTATGAATCGATTCCTTCTTCATCCTCCTCTGATCCCGACGGCGATGAACACGACATCGTTTCAATCAAAGAATAGAAAAGGTTAATCAAACTAATCTTTCTTTTTTTTTATTAAAAAAAACATGATATATTGCTTCCAGGGACTCCCTTTTGCCTCTCCAGTTCCTCAAGTCATTTTAAAATGCTTGGGCATTTGTACATAGGGCTTTTTAAAGTGGGGATTTGAATTTCCTTTTTTAGCCTTTTTTTTTAATACATACACATACACTTGCTTATGCGTGATTGCCAATTTATTGGGTGGGGTGGGGTTTTTTTGGGTTAGATGGGTTGGACTGATCACATTTCTTGGATCGGCTTTTTCATGGTTGATTACCCTTACCCAACTGCCTTCTGTCCTATTCCTATTCCTCTCCTCTCTAATTATTTATTGTGCTGGGTTTTCGTTTTATTTTTATTTAAAACAATTGCCCGTGCTTTATATATATATATATATATATATATATATATATATATATATATATATAGATATATAGATATAGTTTTTTTTGTTAATAAATTTTTTAAATACTTGAATTAGGATCATTTTTTATAGAGATTAGACTTAACCCAGTAATCAACATCTCTTACTTACTTATAAGAAATTAAATTTATCTAATATATTATATTTTAAATTTATACATGAATTGGATACTTGATGAATGGACTATGCAACCTAAAACACACTATAAAAAGAGCTCCGATATATAAACTTAATATAAATTATGTAAGAGACATCAATTTTATAATTAATTATTTTTTAAAGTGTACTAATATACCCAAAGCATTTTTAGTCACTCGTGACTTAATATAATTTAATCCCTTAAGAATTTCATATTCAATCTATCCTTATAATTACAAGAATTATAAATCATAACAAATTTATTTAAGTGATACAATTTTGACAGGTGAATACAAGTAATAGATATAAAATTAAAATTATTATTTTTTCTTTTGTACTCATATCAATTAAATCTAAATTAACTTATTTTTCTAAGAGTATTTGTTTAAGTCAAATCATTCATAGCCATAGGATATGCTCCTAAATTCATTTATACATCACTTCTTGATATAGTCAAAAGTCATGAAAGAAAACATTTTGAGATCTGAGATATAATCTCTAGGATTCAAATAATAAAAAAGCAAAGATCCATTATTTTTATAATGGTTGTTACTGTATATAGTGTGAAATACATGTTATAATAGAGCTTTCTCCTTTCTCTTTTTTTTTCTAAAGATAAAAGTGTATGTCATTGCTCTCTTTGATATAAAAAATGGGTCATACGATTTTTAGTCTTGTTGCTAAAAACATAAACCTAAAATAAAAAATTCTCATTTACTCATTATCATTAGTGACAGACGAATAATTTCATGTTCGACTTCAATCATATTAGACACATAAATAGTAAAAATTCATTCATGTTGATATTTTTATTTAAAAACTTCATCTTCATCCTAATCAAGGTAACATTTTAATAAATATTTTGAGTTCAAATTGCTCCCACTACACCCAAGTCATTTATTGAGCATTAAAACTCAATTAGTATTATCTTTATTCACCTTATAAGTGTTAAAGGTGATTGCTCATATGAGTGAGCCAATCTAAGTCTATCAACATACTTTAACAAATTATATCATATGATACTTAATATATTTCATAAAAAAAATGATGAATAAAATGATATTCTAATGATATGTTGATTAATAATTAAAAGTGCATTTTTATCAAGGTTTTATATCATTAGTTTGCACTTGAAATATCAATAACTCCTTAAATAAAGCATGTTTTATAATAACATATCTAATAATATAAGATATCTTTAATTTGTGGTAAATATTCATTTTAAATGCAGGCCTATTACATAAATGAAAGGATTGATTGATGAGTTTAAATACTAAAATTGAAAGAACAAATAGATGGTCAAACTTAGAAAAGAGATGTTGGTGCAGTCTAAATTAGAAAATTGTTCGGTAATTAGGTCATATCTGAAACTATAGATCTCGGATTTACAAGTATTAGTATTATTCGAATAAGATAACTAATGTAATCATGTTAACAATTTATAATCTGAGTAGAACCTCCTTTATATGTGGATTCCATTTGAGTAATAAGAATTCATACTATATTTGTTGGAAATACCATTAGTGAATCATCTAACCTTGATATTTATTGTTATCATTGTTTAATCCTTACATTGATCTTCCATCTCAAAGTTCTTATTGACATGACTAAAAGGTTGATGTCTTCTCCCAAGTATAGGAGTGTCGAAGTAATAAATAACCCGGCAAGACCGGGGTCGAACCATAGGGAGGTTAATTGTACAAATTATAAACAACAATAACTATAATAATAATAATAATAATAATAATAATAATAATAATAATAATAATAATAATAATAATAATAGTATTAGTAGTAGTAGTAATAATAATAATAATAATGAAAGAGAAGAAGAAGAAGATGATGATGATGAGAACTTTGAGATGAAATATTAATTAAACAATGATAATAACAAATGTCAAGGTTAAAGGATCCACTAATGGTATGTCAAACAAGTATAGTATAAACTCTTATTATTGAATTGGAAACCACACACAAAGGAGGTTCCAATCAGATTATATATTGTTAACATGATTACATTAGTCATCTTATTCAATTAATGCTAATACTTGTAAATCTCGTCAAGCATTCATGATTATAACTTATGTTAACAACAAATCAAGTTCCTTTCATAGCTCAGGTGTCGGTTATACCATACATTATGGGCTATGAAAGTGCCAAGCATTTGTTGTACCAAGTGTTATACAACATAAATCAAGATTAGTCATTTAACAAGCAAAGTATTAAAGAGTGAACATATTAGTATCAAACATGTTAGTATCAAACATTAAAGTCCATATTAAGTTTACATTATACTTATTCTTACACCATTAGTGTAACCTTTTCACCTTGACATAACTAACTTAGCTAGACATAATGAAAGAAAGCAAAATAGATAAACAAAATAAGAACATAAAAGTTAACTAAGTAAAGGAAAGGAAATGAAAGGCATAAACTTGATATGAATGAAAGCAAAGCATAAACATTACAAAAAATACAAAGAGAGAAAGGAAGAGCATGATCTTGATCTGGAAACCAAGATGCCTAAATGCATGGCAAATGCCTCCTTTTATAGGCCAAAATTGGGAACTATTGATTTGATGACTAATTAATAAGTGGGTGGCCAACTTTTGACTTGGTGACAATCCTTATCTTCTCTTGTCTGCCCAAAATGTCATTGATAACGTCAAAATTGGAGCCCGTTGTAAACATGAAAGTTGTAGGCAATTGTCTCAGCTTTCTTGTGTAAAAACTTCAGCTCATTTGGACTTCTAGAACTCCAGATATGGCCAAAATACCGAACAGTGCTCGGGCAGGAAGACAGATTCGGGCTTCTTTGTTGTTGCTACAATTTGGACTTGATAATGGCCTTTTTAGATCTTGGGCTCCATATGAAAGTTGTAGGCCTATGTCTTACCTTTCTATCCATATAAATTGGACCTAGATCTGAGATCTGTAGCTCCAGATATGACCCAATTACCGAACAGTGTTCCGATTTGGATTGCACCGACATCTCTTCTCTAAGTTTGACCATCTCTTTATCCTTGCAATTTAAGTTCTTCAAGTCATCAATCAATTCTTTCATTTATGTGATAGGCCTGCATTAAAAATAGACATTTACCACAAATTATAGGTATCTTATATTATTAGATACATTATTATAAAACATATTTTAGTTAAGGTGTTATTGATACTTCAAGTGCAAAATGATGATATAAAACCATGATAAAAATGCACTTTTAAGTACTAATCACACCCCTCAACCAGCTTATTACTAGTCCCTAGTAATCAAAGCGTTACAACAATTTGCAAATTTCACAAAGTAAGGTATTCATCATTTAACTTCCATTAATCTATCCAGATAAACAAACTCTCATTAAATTTATATATCTGCTCAATACCTCTTAACAAGATATTAATAAACCTTTCTTTTGTGCTCAATATATCAACACATAATTATGGGGCTTTTCTTGGAAGAAAACAAAATTTTTGTTCTAATGTTTAAGGTTAACTTCCTTGGGTTGGGATTACTATTTTTGTCTTCTTTTTTTTTTTGTTTTTTCTTTCTTTCTTTTTTAAATCTATATACATATAATTTAAAAAAATCATGCATCTTTAACCCATGTAACGAGCTTTCAGCTAATGACTCCCAGACCAGTTGGTCTTAGGGCATTAGGTGTTAAGACACCCCTACGAGCTTAGTAACTCGGGTCGCAGATACTGATATGTAGATAGTGCAATGTTTGATTCCCTTAAGCTTTTCTCCTCAACCCATGTAACAAGCGTTGGGCCAATAGCTCCCAAGTGAGTTGACTTTAGGGTATTAGGTGTTAAAACACCCCTTCGGGCTTAATTGCTTAGGTTAGGGAGGCTACGAAACCAAACTTATCTACATTTTTATTATCACCATTTTTTTTCTTTTTTTTTCTTTTTTTTTAATTATATACAATCCCTTTCCCTTAGTTGTTACCTTTAACAAAAGAACATAAATAATGTAATAATCCAATATGCAACCCACAATCATATGTTAAAGTGTGTGTGTGTAAATTAAGGTTTAAGAATACATGTTAAATAAGTATATGAGCAGAATTAAGTGGTAACAATACGAGAGTTTGTAAACCTGAATATTTCAGGAAGTATTATAATAGACCTTGTTAAGAATGGTTACTAAGATGCGTCTCAAGAGTCACTTTAACAAAAGAACTCCTTTACTCTGCCATCCTAGTAACAACAATTATGCACATGCTTTATGAAATGAAAAACAATTTTTTTTTTTTTATCAACTACTACCCTCTCCCCCCAACCAAAACGAGACATTGTCCTCAATGTTCTAAGGTAGAAAGATAGAGTATAGAAGATATCACCTGAAATAACGAACACTAACAAAACCTGAAACACACTGAAACAAAAATAAGAAATAACAAAACACAATAATAAAACCAAAATACACAAAAATTCATAAATGAAGGCTCAAATCCAATCTAAGCTTTTTACGGCTTCCCGTAGATGACTAATTTATGCGACTCATGGAAGGATCAATCACAGGAATGAAAGATTGTAGTTGGTCAATCAATTGTTCAGCAGTAGTAGCAGAGATTATGATTTGTCGTGCAGAAGATGTTAGAAATTCCTGTTCCACAGCATGATCAAGAAAAGACAACAACTTATCATAATAACCATTAACATTTAACAAACCTATGGGTTTATAGTGAATGTGCAGTTGAGCCCAAGAGGAAATATGAAAGATCTCTTCCAATGTTCCTAGACCACCTGGTAAAGCAATGAAAGCATCAGCATGGTTAAACATTGCATTCATTCGAGCCGACATTGTGGAGACCTGAAGTTCCTCTCCAATTGTTTTTCCAATGATGTCCCCTTGTGCCAAAGCTTCAGGGACGACCCCCAAAACTTGACTACCTCCTAAAAATGCAGCTATTGACACACCTCCCATTAACCCAAGACTGCCTCCCCCATATACTAAATGAATCTTTCTCTCAGCTAGCACCTGACCAAGATGATTTGCTGATTCTAAAAACTCCTTTTCTTTCCCAAGACTAGATCCACCGAAAACACAAATATTTCTTATTTGATGACTTAAGGAACTTGCCATTTCTACACACTTCTGTATTTGTTGAATGTATGGGTTGAGTAGAAATGAAAGGAAGGAAAAGAGGGTTTTATAGATGAGAAATTGGAAAGGCAATCATAACATCTATATGTAGGCCAGCTAGAGTCTCACACTCTCTCTCTCTCTTTTTATTTATTTATTTATTTACTTTTGAAAAAAACATGTGTATGTACAGGTAGTTGTGATTGTGGCGCACATCTTCCCTTGGTTTTACGTCCAAGAACGGCTTAAACGCCCTCTATGGGTCGGGGATAGGCTTCCCATCCAGTTTTCTTAAAAACTGGCAAACAGGGTCTTTTTTAGTCAGATTTCCAAGACTAAGTCGATCATGTTCTTTATGAAATAGTGGCCATAAATCATGAATTGCACGATGCACATCTCCACTAGGATGCGTCTCAAGAGTCAATATAAGATTATCTAAAGACTCCTTACTCAGGCCATCCTTAATGAATTGTATTTTATCTTCACGGTTTATAGATATCATTCCTAAAAAACAACATTGTGTATTACAAGTCCATCTAGCACATCGATGACAGACATCCAGTCGTTTTGCACGACGCTTCTTTGCAAAAGTGCTTTTACCTGTTCCAGGCATGTGTGAAATGAAGTTAGAGGACTCACCTGATAATCGGACCTTTGCTTCAATCAACCAGCGAATATCTTTAGGAATTCCATGATTCATTAACAATCTCAATCTTGCACATCTAGCACGGTAAATTTTTGTAATCGCATTCTGAGGTTTAGCGGGAAAATACTTTTTCAATTTTTCAAGATTAGTGTCCATTTTCAAATGAGAATTGGAAGAGAGCTTCAAAGAATTGCACAGATATATACACCGATATCAGTTATTGTGGGAAACTGAAAGAACCGACTTAAGTCACGGAGTACCGTTATCCGCCATTTGACCGGGGTGAAAGAAACTTGCAAAAATCACTCAGAAAGAAACACAAAAACAATGTGAGAAAAAAAATCAACCTTTATCTATAAGATCATTCCAACCAGTTGATTCATTTTTACTAGGAAAATTATCAAAGTAAGTTTTCAAACGATGTCCATTTTCCTTAAAATCATTGTCATTCATTGAATTCTCAATATCACAGGCCCCATAAGGATTGGTCCATCTTAATCTTAGCTCTTTAGGGAATACATAGAGTTGAGAATCATAAAACAAAACTTTTTGACCAGTGTCAATTTTTTGACAATTTTCACAAGTTTTGCAGAATGCATGTGTGTCCTTGAACATGGTGGGCCAATAAAATCCATTTTGAAAGATTTTTGCAGCAGTCTTTTTTGACGAGAAACAACTTCCACATGCTTCAGAATGATAAAGTTTAATGACACTACTTACCTCATTGTCGGGAATGAATCTTTGAAATATTTGATCAGGACAATATTTGAATAAGTTAGGGTCATCACAATAAAAATTCTTCACTTCGTTCAAAAACTTTTCTTTGTCTTGGGTACTCCAATCAGCTGGCAAATCTCCTAAAGCAAGAAAATTGATATTTTTATCATACCAAGGCATTGGACTAAGAGAAAGTAAGGATTCGTTAGGAAAGTAATCATCGATTAGTGTGATGTCAGATGTCGAATCTATTGTCACTATTGATAAAAGATTCGCATCAACATTTTGGGTGCTTGTTTCATCCGTGATTTCTTCCTCAGAATAAATCATTTGCAACTCTTCAGTTTCATCCAATTCATTTTTGGCCTCCATTTACTTGTCTTTGATTCTTCCTGAAAATAAATCATTTCCAAATCATCAGATTCATCAATCTCAATTTCATTGGAAGTGGTTGGAAATTGATCATGAATTAATTTTTCAGTAAAGTCCACTTCTTGTAAATCATTATCATCTCTAGGTTGCTTGCAAATGTTGAAAATATTCATCTCCAATGTCATGTTTTCAAATGATAGCTTCATCAGTCCATTCCTACAATTAATCAATGCATTAGAAGTTGCAAGAAATGGACGTCCTAAAATAACATGAAATGAATTACATACTTCAACAGGTTGTGTGTCCAAGACAATAAAATCCACAAGATAAATGAATTTATCAACTTGTACTAACACATCTTCAATTATTCCTCTAGGCACTTTTACAGATCTATCGGCAAGTAAAAGAGATATAGAAGTTGGTTTTAACTCACCTAGATTGAGACTCTGAAAAACTGAATATGGAAGTAAATTCACACTAGCACCAAGATCAAGTAAGGCTCTTTCAATTTTATGCTCTCCAATAAAGCAAGAAATTGTAGGACAACCAGGGTCTTTATATTTCAAAGCATTATTGTTTTGAAGAATGGCACTTACTTGTTCAGCTAGAAAGGCTTTCTTTTTCACATTCAGTTTCCTCTTCACAGTACATAGATCTTTCAAAAATTTAGCATAGGAAGGAGCCTGTTTAATAGCATCCAGCAAAGGTATATTGATCCTTACCTGTTTGAAAATTTCAAAAATTTCAGAGTTGTGATTAACTTTCCTTTGTTTGGTCATGGCTTGAGGAAATGGAAGTGCTGGCGGTGAATCAGTCGTTTCTTTGCAATTTTCAGATTCAACCCCTTCCTTACCCTCAGAGATTGACTCATCATCTTTCTCATAAGGTTCAAGAGAGGGTTTTTCAATAACCTTACCACTGCGCAGAGTAGTGACTGATTTGACTTGATCCATGTGTTGGCTTCCGGAACTACTTGCATTTGCATTGTATTGCCCTTTGGGATTTTGTTGTGTTTGAGATGGAAACTTACCTTTCTCTTGGAAACTGAGAGCAGATGTTAATTTAGCAAGAGTATCTTTAAAATCTACCATGTTTTGAACAAGTTGAGTATTGATTGTCTCTTGCTTTTCAATGAATGCATGCAATGTTTCCTCAAGATTTCTTCTAAGAGGTGGAGCATAAGGAGGTGCATATCCATGAGAATTTTGGAAATTATGGTGTGCTTGAAATGGTGGTTGTGAAGTTTGTGCATTGTTGTTCTCACTCTTCCAATTGAAATTTGGGTGATTTCTCCAACCAGGGTTGTATGTTTGGGAGTATGGGTTGTGGTTGGGCCTTTGGAAACTGTTTAAAGCATGGGCTTGTTCATGGAGACATTCTTTAAAAGAAGGCAAGGTTGGACAATCGTTGGTTGAGTGTTCATTTGTTTCACAGATTTGACACACAATGTTTTCAACAGATTTTAATTGACCACTCTTTTTTAATTTTAGTGCCTCGACTTTTCTAGCTAAAGATGCAAATTTGGCTTGAAGGTTATGATCTTCCCTAAGGTTGTACATACCTCCACTAGATGTATGAGGTTGAGTTTTACTCGGTGCCTCATATGTACCCGCGGTGTCCTAATTTTGAGCATTTTCAGCTAACAAGTCTAAGTACTCCATTGCTTCATCAGGGTCTTTATCTTCAAAAGTTCCATTGCACATCAATTCAACCATTTGCCTATCTTTAGGTGTTAACCCTTCATAGAAATGTAAAACCAATCTCCATGTTTCAAAACCATGATGAGGGCAAGTACTAAGCAAGTCTCGATACCTATCCCAACATTTGTAAAATGTTTCTCCTGGTTTTTGAGTGAAAGTGGTGATTTGTCTCTTGAAAGAGTTTGTTCTATGAGATGGGAAAAACTTCTTTAAAAATTGTTGTTGCATTTCATCCCAAGCACGAATGGATCCTGGTCTTAAATTTTGTAGCCATGTTTTAGCTTTATCTTTTAATGAAAAAGGAAAAAGCTTTAATCTGATGGTGTTCATGCTACAATTTAAATTATTATATGTGTTGCACACCTCCTCAAATTCCCTTAAATGCAAGTATGGATTTTCCAATTCCAAGCCATGAAATGAAGGTAAAAGTTGAATAATGTCTGGCTTAAAATTAAAATGAGATGCATCAGGAGGAAAAACTATGCATGATGGTGCACTTGTTCTTGTGGGATTCATGTGGTCTCTAAGTGTTCTAGCACGGTTATTCTCATTATTCTCATTTTGAAGTGATTGATTATCTTCTTCGGCCATATTTTCTGAAAATGATGAGGATATCCTACAAAGTCTACCACTTGATGTACGTGACCACACTCTCATCCACGTGTAGGAATAGAATAAAAAGAAGAAGAAAGCAAAAGAAGGAGGAAGAAAACAAAATAAAAAGAAACAAAAGAAAAGAAACAAGTTATATACAAGAAAAGTGAAAAGAGAAAATAAAATAAATACTATAATTTATACAAGAACTTACCTCCCCGGCAACGGCGCCAAAAACTTGACATGACTAAAAGGTTGATGTCTTCTCCCAAGTGCAGGAGTGTCGAAGTAATAAATAACCCGGCAAGACCGGGGTCGAACCACAGGGAGGTTAATTGTACAAATTATAAACAACAATAACTATAATAATAATAATAATAATAATAATAATAATAATAATAGTATTAGTAGTAGTAGTAATAATAATAATAATAATGAAAGAGAAGAAGAAGAAGATGATGATGATGAGAACTTTGAGATGAAATATTAATTAAACAATGATAATAACAAATGTCAAGGTTAAAGGATCCACTAATGGTATGTCAAACAAGTATAGTATAAACTCTTATTATTGAATTGGAAACCACACACAAAGGAGGTTCCAATCAGATTATATATTGTTAACATGATTACATTAGTCATCTTATTCAATTAATGCTAATACTTGTAAATCTCGTCAAGCATTCATGATTATAACTTATGTTAACAACAAATCAAGTTCCTTTCATAGCTCAGGTGTCGGTTATACCATACATTATGGGCTATGAAAGTGCCAAGCATTTGTTGTACCAAGTGTTATACAACATAAATCAAGATTAGTCATTTAACAAGCAAAGTATTAAAGAGTGAACATGTTAGTATCAAACATGTTAGTATCAAACATGTTAGTATCAAACATTAAAGTCCATATTAAGTTTACATTATACTTATTCTTACACCATTAGTGTAACCTTTTCACCTTGACATAACTAACTTAGCTAGACATAATGAAAGAAAGCAAAATAGATAAACAAAATAAGAACATAAAAGTTAACTAAGTAAAGGAAAGGAAATGAAAGGCATAAACTTGATATGAATGAAAGCAAAGCATAAACATTACAAAAAATACAAAGAGAGAAAGGAAGAGCATGATCTTGATCTGGAAACCAAGATGCCTAAATGCATGGCAAATGCCTCCTTTTATAGGCCAAAATTGGGAACTATTGATTTGATGACTAATTAATAAGTGGGTGGCCAACTTTTGACTTGGTGACAATCCTTATCTTCTCTTGTCTGCCCAAAACGTCATTGATAACGTCAAAATTGGAGCCCGTTGTAAACATGAAAGTTGTAGGCAATTGTCTCAGCTTTCGTGTGTAAAAACTTCAGCTCATTTGGACTTCTAGAACTCCAGATATGGCCAAAATACCGAACAGTGCTCGGGCTGAAAGACAGATTCGGGCTTCTTTGTTGTTGCTACAATTTGGACTTGATAATGGCCTTTTTAGATCTTGGGCTCCATATGAAAGTTGTAGGCCTATGTCTTACCTTTCTATCCATATAAATTGGACCTAAATCTAAGATCTGTAGCTCCAGATATGACCCAATTACCGAACAGTGTTCCGGTTTGGATTGCACCGACATCTCTTCTCTAAGTTTGACCATCTCTTTATCCTTGCAATTTAAGTTCTTCAAGTCATCAATCAATTCTTTCATTTATGTGATAGGCCTGCATTAAAAATAGACATTTACCACCCAATTATAGGTATCTTATATTATTAGATACATTATTATAAAACATATTTTAGTTAAGGTGTTATTGATACTTCAAGTGCAAAATGATGATATAAAACCATGATAAAAATGCACTTTTAAGTACTAATCACTTATCAACTTCTTTTTCTTCTTCTTTTTCTACTACTACTACTACTACTACTACTACTATTACTATTACTATTACTATTACTATTACTATTACTATTACTTTGATCTTCCATCTCAAAGTTCTCATCAACTTCTTCTTCTTCTTCTTCTATTATTATTATTATTATTATTATTATTACTACTACTACTACTACTACTACTACTACTACTACTATCACTATCACTATTACTATTACTATTACTATTACTATTACTATTATTCTTGTTATTGTTATTGTATTGTTGTTATTTATAATTTATACAATTAACCTCTCTATAGTTTGACTCTAGTCTTCCTAAGTTATTTATTACTTCGACACTCTTGCACTTGAAAGAATACATCAATTGTTTGGTCGTGTCAAGTTTTTGGTGTTGTTGCTAGGGAGGTAAATTGTTGTACAAATTATAGTATTTGTTTGTTTTCTCTTTTTACTTTTCTTGTATTTAACTTTGTTCTTTTATTTTGTTTTCTTCTTCCTTTTATTTTATTCCTATACGTGCAAGAGAGTATGATCATGTACATTCAGTGGTAGACATTGTAGGGTAATTAGTACTTAAAAATGTATTTTTTATCAAGGTTTTATATCATCATTTTACATTTGAAGTATCAATAACTCTTTAATAAAATCATGTTTTATAATAACATATCTAATAATATAAAATACCTTTCTCCTTCTTTTTCTTTATTATTATTACTATTACTACTACTACTACTACTACTACTACAATTATTATTATTATTATTATTATTATTATTATTATTATTATTATTATTGTTATTGTTATTGTTATTGTTATTGTTATTGTTATTGTTGTTATTGTTGTTGTTGTTGTTGTTGTTGTTATTGTTATTATTGTCATCTATAATTTATACAATTAACCTCCCTATAGTTTGACCCTGGTCTTGTCGGGTTATTTATTACTTCGACACTTCTGCACTTGGGAGAAGACATTAATCTTTTAGTCATGTCAAGTTTTTGACGTCGTTGCTGAGGAGGTAAGTTCTTGTACAAATTGTAACATTTATTTTATATTCTCTTTTTATTTTTTACCAATGTTGGGATAGGTATCGAGACTTACTTAATACTTGCCCTTATCATGGTTTTGAAACATAGAGATTGGTTTCATATTTTTATGAAGGGTGAAGACCTAAAGATAGGCAAATGGTTGAGTTGATGTACAATGGAACTTTTGAAGATAAAAACCCTGATGAAGCAATAAAGTACTTAAACTTATGAGGCACCGAGTAAAACTCAACCTCATATATCTAGTGGAGGTATGTACAACCTTAGAGAAGATCATGACCTTCAAGCCAAGTTTGCATCTTTAGCTAGAAAATTCGAGGCATTATAATTGAAAAAGAGTGGTCAATTAAAATCTATTGAAAACATTGCGTGTCAAATATGTGAAACAAATGAACACTCAACCAATAACTGTCCAACCTTGCCTTCTTTTAAGGAATGCCTCCATGAACAAGTCCATGCTTTAAATAGTTTCCAAAGGGCCAACCATAAGCCATACTCTCAATCTTACAACCCTGGTTGAAGAAATCATCCAAATTTTAGTTGGAAGAGTGATAATAACAATGTACAAACTTCATAACCATCGTTTCAAGCACACCATAATTTTCAAAATTCTCATGGATCTGCACCTCCTTACGCTCCACCTCCTAGAGCAAATCTTGAGGAAACATTGCATGCATTCATTGAAAAGCAAGAGACAGTCAATACTCAACTTGCTCAAAACATGACAGATTTTAAAGATACTCTTGCAAAATTGACATCTGCTCTCAGTTTCCAAGAGAAAGGTAAGTTTGCATCTCAACCACAACAAAATCTCAAGGGGCAATAAAATGCAAATGCATGTAGTGACACGATGAAAGGATTAATGTCTTCTCCCAAGTGCAGGAGTGTCGAAGTAATAAATAACCCGGCAAGACCGGGGTCGAACCACAGGGAGATTAATTGTACAAATTATAAATAATAATAATACAACAACAATAACAATAACAATAACAATAACAACAACAATAACAACAACAACAACAACAACAACAACAACAACAACAACAACAACAACAATAATAATAATAATAATAAAGAAAGAGAAGAAGAAGAAGAAGATCATGAGAACTTGGAGATGAAAAATTAATGTAAGGATTAAACAATAATAATAACAAATGTCAAGGTTAGAGGTTCCACTAATGGTATATCAAACAAATATAGTATAAACTCTTATTATTGAATTGGAAACCACATACAAAGGAGGTTCCAATCAGATTATATATTGTTAACATGATTACATTAGTCATCTTATTCAATTAATGCTAATACTTGTAAATCTCGTCAAGCATTCATGATTATAACTTATGTTAACAACAAATCAAGTTCCTTTCATAGCTCAGGTGTCGGTTATACCATATATTATGGGCTATGAAAGTGCCAAGCATTTGTTGTACCAAGTGTTATACAACATAAATCAAGATTAGTCATTTAACAAGCAAAGTATTAAAGAGTGAACAAGATAACAAATATAAAACATGTTAGTATCAAACATTAAAGTCCATATTAAGTTTACATTATACTTATTCTCACACCATTAGTGTAACCTTTTCACCTTGACATAATTAACTTAGCTAGACATAATGAAAGAAAGGAAAACAAATAAACAAAATAAGAACATAAAAGTTAACTAAGTAAAGGAAAGGAAATGAAAGGCATAAACTTGATATTAATGAAAGCAAAGCATAAACATTACAAAAAATACAAAGAGAGAAAGGAAGAGCATGATCTTGATCTGGAAACCAAGATGCCTAAATGCATGGCAAATGCCTCCTTTTATAGGCTAAAATTGGGAACTATTGATTTGATGACTAATTGATAAGTGGGTGGCCAACTTTTGACTTGGTGACAATCCTTATCTTCTCTTGTCTGCCCAAAACGTCATTGATAACGTCAAAATTAGAGCCAGTTGCAAACATGAAAGTTGGAGGCAATTGTCTTAGCTTTCTTATGTAAACAATTCAGCTCATTTAGACTTCTAGAACTCCAGATATGGCCAAAATACCAAACAGTGCTCGGGCTGGAAGACAGATTCGGGCTTCTTTGTTGTTGCTACAATTTGGACTTGATAATGGCCTTTTTAGATCTTGGGCTCCATATGAAAGTTGTAGGCCTATGTCTTACCTTTTCATCCATATAAATTGGACCTAAATCTGAGATCTGTAGCTCCAGATATGACCCAATTACCGAACAGTGTTACGGTTTGGATTGCACCGACATCTCTATATAATTTAAATCTATATACATATAATTTAAAAATATCATGCATCTTTAACCCATGTAATGAGCTTTTAGCTAATGACTCCCAGACCAGTTGGTCTTAGGGCATTAGGTGTTAAGGCACCCCTACGAGCTTAGTAACTCCGGTCGCAGATACTGATATGTAGATAGTGCAATGTTTGATTCCCTTAAGCTTTTCTCCTCAACCCATGTAACAAGCGTTGAGCCAATAGCTCCCAAGTCAGTTGACTTTAGGGTATTAGGTGTTAAAACACCCCTTCGGGCTTAATTGCATAGGTTAGGGAGGCTACGAAACCAAACTTATCTACATTTTTATTATCATCATTTTTTTTTCTTTTTTGTTTTCTTTTTTTCTTTTTTTTTAATTATATACAATCCCTTTCCCTTATCTTTAACAAAAGAACATAAATAATGTAATAATCCAATATGCAACCCACAATCATATGTTAAAGTGTGTGTGTGTAAATTAAGGTTTAAGAATACATGTTAAATAAGTATATGAGCAGAATTAAGCTGTAATAATACGAGAGTTTGTAAACCTGAATATTTCAGGAAGTATTATAATAGACCTTGTTAAGAATGGTTACTAAGATGCGTCTCAAGAGTCACTTTAACAAAAGAACTCCTTTACTCTGCCATCCTAGTAACAACAATTATGCACATGCTTTATGAAATGAAAAACAATTTTTTTTTTTTATCAATTACTACCCTCTCCCCCCAACCAAAACGAGACATTGTCCTCAATGTTCTAAGGTAGAAAGATAGAGTATAGAAGATATCACCTGAAATAACGAATACTGACAAAACCTGAAACACACTGAAACAAAAATAAGAAATAACAAAACACAATAATAAAACCAAAAGACACAAGTTTTTACAAACAAAAAATTTCAAATCGCAGTTGTGATTGTGGCTCACATCTTCCCTTGGTTTTACGTCCAAGAACAGCTTAAATGCCCTCAATGGGTCGGGGATAGGCTTCCCATCTAGTTTTCTTAAAAACTAGCAAACATGGTCTTTTTTAGTCAGATTCCCAAGACTATGCCAAGTATGTTCTTTATGAAAATGGGTTCATAAGTCATGAATTACACGATGCTTATCTCGACTATGATGAGATTTAAGAGTCAATAGAAGATTATCTAAAGACTCTCTGTGTTTTGAAATAAATCCCACCTTCTGACAATTTTCATAGTTTTTGCGGAATGCATCTGACTCCTTGAATATGATGGGCCAGTAAAATCCACTTTGTAAGATTTCTTCAATCCTCTTTTTTGACGATAAATGATCCCCACATGCCTTAGAGTGACAAAATTTAATAACATCACTTACCTCATTGTCGGGAATGTATATTTGAAATATTTGATCAGGACAATAATTGAATAAGTAAAGGTCATCCCAATAAACATTTTGTACATTGCTCAAACAATTTCTTTTGTCTTCGGTACTCCAATGAGCTGGTAAAAATCCTGAAGCAAGAAAATACATATTTTTAGCAAACCAAGGCATTGAACTAAGAGAAAGTAGAGATTCATCAGGAAAGTAATAATTGATTGGTGTGATGTCGGGTGTCGAATCTGTTGTCACTTTTGATAAAAGATCCGCATCAACATTTTCTGTGCCTTTTTCATCATCGATTTCTTCCTGATTGGTCATGGTATAAGGAAATGAAAGTGCTGGCGGGGAATCAGTCTTTTCCTTGCAATATTCAGATTCAACCCCTTCCTTACCCTTAGAGATTGACTCATCATCTTTCTCACAAGGTTCAAGAGTGGGTTTTTTAATAACCTTACCATTGCGAAGAGTAATGACTGATTTGACTTAATCCATGTGTTGACTTCTATAACTACTTACATTTGCATCGTATTGCCCCTTGAGATTTTGCTGTGGTTGAGATGGAAACTTACCTTGCTCTTGAAAACTGAGAGCAGATGTGAATTTTGCAAGAGTGTCTTTAAAATCTGTTATGCTTTGAGTAAGTTGAGTGTTGATTGTCTCTTGCTTTTCAATGAATGCATACAAAGTTTCCTCAAAATTACTTCTAAGAGGTGGAGCATAAGAAGGTGCATTGATTAGTACTTAAAAGTGCATTTTTATCATGGTTTTATATCATCATTTTGCACTTGAAGTATCAATAACTCCTTAACTAAAATATGTTTTATAATAATGTATCTAATAATATAAGATACCTATAATTTATGGTAAATGTCTATTTTTAATGCAGGTCTATCACATAAATGAAAGGATTGATTGATGACTTGAAGAACTTAAATTGCAAGGATAAAGAGATGGTCAAACTTAGAGAAGAGATGTCGGTGCAATCCAAACCGGAACACTGTTCGGTAATTGGGCCATATCTGGAGCTACAGATCTCAGATTTAGGTCCAATTTATATGGATGGAAAGGTAAGACATAGGCCTACAACTTTCATATGGAGCCCAAGATCTAAAAAGGCCATTATCAAGTCCAATTTGTAGCAACAACAAAGAAGCCCGAATCTGTCTTCCAGCCTGAGCACTGTTCGGTATTTTGGCCATATCTGGAGTTCTAGAAGTCCAAATGAGCTGAAGTTTTTACACAAGAAAGCTGAGACAATTGCCTACAACTTTCATGTTTGCACCTGGCTCCAGTTTTGACGTTATCAATGACGTTTTGGGCAGACAAGAGAAGATAAGGATTGTCACCAAGTCAAAAGTTGGCCACCCACTTATCAATTAGTCATCAAATCAATAGTTCCCAATTTTGGCCTATAAAAGGAGGCATTTGCCATGCATTTAGGCATCTTGGTGTTCAGATCAAGATCATGCTCTTCCTTTCTCTCTTTGTATTTTTTGTAATGTTTATGCTTTGCTTTCATTAATATTAAGTTTATGCTTTTCATTTCCTTTCCTTTACTTAGTTAGCTTTTATGTTCTTATTTTGTTTATCTATTTTGCTTTCTTTCATTATGTCTAGCTAAGTTAATTATGTCAAGGTGAAAAGGTTACACTAATGGTGTGAGAATAAGTATAATGTAAACTTCATATGGGCTTTAATGTTTGATACTAACATGTTTTATATTTGTTATCTTGTTCACTCTTTAATACTTTGCTTGTTAAATGATTAATCTTGATTTATGTTGTATAACACTTGGTACAACAAATGCTTGGCACTTTTATAGCCCATAATGTATGGTATAACCGACACCTGAGCTATGAAAGGAACTTAATTTGTTGTTAACATAAGTTATAATCATGAATGCTTGACGAGATTTACAAGTATTAGCATTAATTGAATAAGATGACTAATGTAATCATGTTAACAATATATAATCTGATTGGAACCTCCTTTGTGTGTGGTTTCCAATTCAATAATAAGAGTTTATACTATACTTGTTTGATATACCATTAGTGGAACCTCTAACCTTGACATTTGTTATTATTATTGTTTAATCCTTACATTAATATTTCATCTCTAAGTTCTCATCATCATCATCTTCTTCTTCTTCTCTTTCTTTATTATTATTATTATTAGTACTACTACTACTACTACTACTACTACTACTAGTATTATTATTATTATTATTATTATTATTATTATTATTATTATTATTATTATTATTATTATTATTGTTATCGTTATTACTATTATTGTTGTTTATAATTTGTACAATTAACCTCCCTGTGGTTCGACCCCGGTCTTGCCGGGTTATTTATTACTTCGACACTCCTGCACTTGGGAGAAGACATCAACTTTTTAGTCGTGTCAAGTTTTTGGCGCCGTTGCCGGGGAGGTAAGTTTTGTATAAATTATAATAGTTATTTTATTTTCTCCTTTCACTTTTCTTGTATATAACTTTGTTTCTTTTCTCGTGTTTCTTCTTCTTCTGTTTTGTTCTTCCTTTTATTTTATTCCTACACGTGCATGAGAGTGTGCTCACGTTCATCAAGTGGTAGACTTTGTAGGATATACTCATTATTTTTCGAAAATATGGCCGAAGAAGATAATCAATCACTTCATAATGAGAATAATGAGAATAACCGTGCTAGAACACTTAGAGACCACATGAATCCCACAAGAACAAGTGCACCATCATGCATAGTTTTTCCTCCTGATGCATCTCCTTTTAATTTTAAGCCAGGCATTATTCAACTTTTACCTTCATTTCATGGCTTAGAATTGGAAAATCCATACTTGCATTTAAGGGAATTTGAGGAGGTGTGCAACACATATAATAACTTAAATTGTAGCATGAACACCATCAGATTAAAGCTTTTTCCTTTTTCATTAAAAGATAAAGCTAAAACATGGCTACAAAATTTAAGACCAGGATCCATTCGTGCTTGGGATGAAATGCAACAACAATTTTTAAAGAAGTTTTTCCCATCTCATAGAACAAACTCTTTCAAAAGACAAATCACCACTTTCACTCAAAAACCAGGAGAAACATTTTACAAATGTTGGGATAGGTATCGAGACTTGCTTAGTACTTGCCCTCATCATGGTTTTGAAACATGGAGATTGGTTTCACATTTCTATGAAGGGTTAACACCTAAAGATAGGCAAATGGTTGAATTGATGTGCAATGGAACTTTTGAAGATAAATACCCTAATGAAGCAATGGAGTACTTAGACTTGTTAGCTGAAAATGCTCAAAATTGGGACACCGCGGGTACTTATGAGGCACTGAGTAAAACTCAATTTCATACATCTAGTGGAGGTATGTACAACCTTAGGGAAGATCATGACCTTCAAGCCAAATTTGCATCTTTAGCTAGAAAAGTTGAGGCACTAGAATTGAAAAAGAGTGATCAATTAAAATCTGTTGAAAACATTGTGTGTCAAATATGTGAAACAAATGAACACTCAACCAATAACTGTCCAACCTTGCCTTCTTTTAAGAAATGTCTCCATGAACAAGCCCATGCTTTAAACAGTTTTGAAAGGTCCAATCACAACCCATATTCACAAACATACAATCCTGGTTGGAGTAATCACCTAAATTTCAGTTGGAAGAGTGACAATGCACAAACTTCACCACCACAGTTTCAAGCACACCATAATTTCCAAAATTCTTATGGATATGCACCTTCTTATGCTCCACCTCTTAGAAGTAATTTTGAGGAAACTTTGTATGCATTCATTGAAAAGCAAGAGACAATCAACACTCAACTTACTCAAAGCATAACAGATTTTAAAGAAACTCTTGCAAAATTCATATCTGCTCTCAGTTTTCAAGAGCAAGGTAAGTTTCCATCTCAACCACAACAAAATCTCAAGGGGCCATATGATGCAAATGCAAGTAGTCCTGGAAGTCAACACATGGATCAAGTCAAATTAGTCACTACTCTACGCAATGGTAAGGTTATTGAAAAACCCTCTCTTGAACCTTATGAGAAAGATGATGAGTCAATCTCTAAGGGTAAGGAAGTGGTTGAATTTGAAAATTGCAAAGAAACGACTGATTCTCTGCCAGCACTTTCATTTTCTCATGCCATGACCAATCAGGAAGAAATCGAGGATGAAAAAGGCATCGAAAAGGTTGATGCGAATCTTTTATCAAAAGTGACAATAAATTCGACACCCGACATCACACCAATCGATGATTACTTTCCTGATGAATCTCTAGTTTCTCTTAATTCAATGCCTTGGTTTGCTAAAAATATCAATTTTCTTGCTTCAGGATTTTTGCCAACTCATTGGAGTATTGAAGACAAAAGAAAATTTTTAAGCAACGAGCAAAATTTTTATTGGGATGACCCTTACTTATTCAATTATTGTCCTGATCAAATATTTCAAAAATGCATTCTCGACAATGAGGTAAGTAATTTCATTAAATTTTGTTACTCTAAGGCATGTGGGGATCATTTCTCATCAAAAAAGAGGATTGTAGAAATCTTACAAAGTGAATTTTACTGGCCCATCATATTCAAGGAGTCAGATGCATTCCGCAAAAAACTGTGAAAATTGTCAGAAGGTGGGATTTATTTCAAAACACAGAGAGTCTTTAGATAATCTTCTATTGACTCTTAAATCTCATCATAGTCGAGATAAGCATCGTGTAATTCATGACTTATGAACCCATTTTCATAAAGAACATACTTGGCATAGTCTTGGGAATCTGACTAAAAAAAGACCATGTTTGCTAGTTTTTAAGAAAACTGGATGGGAAGCCTATCCCCGACCCATTGAGGGCGTTTAAGCTGTTCTTGGACGTAAAACCAAGGGAAGATGTGAACCACAATCACAACTGCGATTTGAAATTTTTTGTTTGTAAAAACTTGTGTCTTTTGGTTTTATTATTGTGTTTTGTTATTTCTTATTTTTGTTTCAGTGTGTTTCAGGTTTTGTCAGTGTTCGTTATTTCAGGTGATATCTTCTATACTCTATCTTTCTACCTTAGAACATTGAGGACAATGTCTCGTTTTGGTTGGGGGGAGAGGGTAGTAGTTGATAAAAAAAAAATTTGTTTTTCATTTCATAAAGCATGTGCATAATTGTTGTTACTAGGATGACAGAGTAAAGGAGTTCTTTTGTTAAAGTGACTCTTGAGATGCATCTTAGTAACCATTCTTAACAAGGTCTATTATAATACTTCCTGAAATATTCAGGTTTACAAACTCTCGTATTGTTACCACTTAATTCTGCTCATATACTTATTTAACATGTATTTTTAAACCTTAATTTACACACACACACTTTAACATATGATTGTGGGTTGTATATTGGATTATTACATTATTTATGTTCTTTTGTTAAAGGTAACAACTAAAGGAAAGGGATTGTATATAATTAAAAAAAAAACATGAAAAAAAAAGAAAAAAAAATGATGATAATAAAAATGTAGATAAGTTTGATTTCGTAGCCTCCCTAACCTAAGCAATTAAGCCCGAAGGGGTGTTTTAACACCTAATACCCTAAAGTCAACTGACTTGGGAGTTATTGGCCCAACGCTTGTTACATGGGTTGAGGAAAAAAGCTTAAGGGAATCAAACATTGCACTATCTACATATCAGTATCTGCGACCCGAGTTACTAAGCTCGTAGGGGTGTCTTAACACCTAATGCCCTAAGACCAACTGGTCTGGGAGTCATTAGCTGAAAGCTCGTTACATGGGTTAAAGATGCATGATGTTTTTAAAGTATATGTATATAGAGTTAAAAAAAAAAAGAAGAAAAAAAAAGACAAAAATAATAATCCCAACCCAAGGAAGTTAACCTTAAACATTAGAACAAAAATTTTGTTTTCTTCCAAGAAAAGCCCCATAATTATGTGTTGATACATTGAGCACAAAAGAAAGGTTTATTAATATCTAGTTAAGAGGTATTGAGCAGATATATAAATTTAATGAGAGTTTGTTTATCTGGATAGATTCAAGGAAGTTAAATGATGAATACCTTGCTTTGTGAAATTTGCAAATTTGTTTTCTATTTTAACGCTTTGATTACTAGGGACTAGTAATAAGCTGGTTGGGGGGTGTGATTAGTACTTAAAAGTGCATTTTTATCATGGTTTTATATCATCATTTTGCACTTGAAGTATCAATAACTCCTTAACTAAAATATGTTTTATAATAATGTATCTAATAATATAAGATACCTATAATTTGTGGTAAATGTCTATTTTTAATGCAGGTCTATCACATAAATGAAAGGATTGATTGATGACTTGAAGAACTTAAATTGCAAGGATAAAGAGATGGTCAAACTTAGAGAAGAGATGTCGGTGCAATCCAAACCGGAACACTGTTCGGTAATTAGGCCATATCTGGAGCTACAGATCTCAGATTTAGGTCCAATTTATATGGATGGAAAGGTAAGACATAGGCCTACAACTTTCATATGGAGCCCAAGATCTAAAAAGGCCATTATCAAGTCCAATTTGTAGCAACAACAAAGAAGCCCGAATCTGTCTTCCAGCCCGAGCACTGTTCGGTATTTTGGCCATATCTGGAGTTCTAGAAGTCCAAATGAGCTGAAGTTTTTACACAAGAAAGCTGAGACAATTGCCTACAACTTTCATGTTTGCACCTGGCTCCAGTTTTGACGTTATCAATGACGTTTTGGGCAGACAAGAGAAGATAAGGATTGTCACCAAGTCAAAAGTTGGCCACCCACTTATCAATTAGTCATCAAATCAATAGTTCCCAATTTTGGCCTATAAAAGGAGGCATTTGCCATGCATTTAGGCATCTTGGTGTTCAGATCAAGATCATGCTCTTCCTTTCTCTCTTTGTATTTTTTGTAATGTTTATGCTTTGCTTTCATTAATATTAAGTTTATGCTTTTCATTTCCTTTCCTTTACTTAGTTAGCTTTTATGTTCTTATTTTGTTTATCTATTTTGTTTTCTTTCATTATGTCTAGCTAAGTTAATTATGTCAAGGTGAAAAGGTTACACTAATGGTGTGAGAATAAGTATAATGTAAACTTCATATGGGCTTTAATGTTTGATACTAACATGTTTTATATTTGTTATCTTGTTCACTCTTTAATACTTTGCTTGTTAAATGATTAATCTTGATTTATGTTGTATAACACTTGGTACAACAAATGCTTGGCACTTTTATAGCCCATAATGTATGGTATAACCGACACCTGAGCTATGAAAGGAACTTAATTTGTTGTTAACATAAGTTATAATCATGAATGCTTGACGAGATTTACAAGTATTAGCATTAATTGAATAAGATGACTAATGTAATCATGTTAACAATATATAATCTGATTGGAACCTCCTTTGTGTGTGGTTTCCAATTCAATAATAAGAGTTTATACTATACTTGTTTGATATACCATTAGTGGAACCTCTAACCTTGACATTTGTTATTATTATTGTTTAATCCTTACATTAATATTTCATCTCTAAGTTCTCATCATCATCATCTTCTTCTTCTTCTCTTTCTTTATTATTATTATTATTAGTACTACTACTACTACTACTACTACTACTAGTATTATTATTATTATTATTATTATTATTATTATTATTATTATTATTATTATCGTTATTACTATTATTGTTGTTTATAATTTGTACAATTAACCTCCCTGTGGTTCGACCCCGGTCTTGCCGGGTTATTTATTACTTCGACACTCCTGCACTTGGGAGAAGACATCAACTTTTTAGTCGTGTCATGCATATCCATAAGAATTTTGGAAATTATGGTGTGCTTGAAACTGTGATTGTGAAGTTTGTGCATTATCACTCTTCCAACTGAAATTTGGGTGATTTCTCTAACCAAGGTTGTATGTTTGGGAGTATGGGTTGTGGTTGGCCCTTTGGAAACTGTTTAAAGCATGAGCTTGTTCATGGAGACATTTCTTAAAAGAAGGCATGGTTGGACAGTTACTAGTTGAGTGTTCATTTGTTTCACATATTTGACATACAATGTTTTCAATAGATTTAAATTGACCACTCTTTTTCAATTCTAGTGCCTCGACTTTTCTAGCTAAAGATGCAAACTTGGCTTGAAGGTCATAATCTTCCCTAAGGTTGTACATACCTCCATTAGATGTATGAGGTTGAGTTTTACTCGGTGCCTCATATGTACCCGCGGTGTCCCAATTTTGAGCATTTTCAGCCAACAAGTCTAAGTACTCCATTGCTTCATCAGGGTCTTTATCTTCAAAAGTTCCATTGCACATCAATTCAACCATTTGCCTATCTTTAGGTGTTAAGCCTTCATAGAAATGTGAAACCAATCTCCATGTTTCAAAACCATGATGAGGGCAAGTACTAAGCAAGTCTCGATACCTATTCCAATATTTATAAAATGTTTCTCCTGGTTTTTGAGTGAAAGTGGTGATTTGTCTTTTAAAAGAGTTTGTTCTATGAGATGGGAAAAACTTCTTTAAAAAATGTTGTTGCATTTCATTTCAAGCACGAATGGATCCTGGTCTCAAATTTTGTAGCCATGTTTTAGCTTTATCTTTTAATGAAAAAGGAAAAAGCTTTAATCTGATGGTGTTCATGCTACAATTTAAGTTATTATATGTGTTGCACACCTCCTCAAATTCCCTTAAATGCAAGTATGGATTTTCCAATTCCAAACCATGAAAAGAAGGTAAAAGTTGAATAATACCTGGTTTAAAATTAAAATGAGATGCATCGGGAGGAAAAACTATGCATGATGGTGCACTTGTTCTTGTGGGATTCATGTGGTCTCTAAGTGTTCTAGCACGGTTATTCTCATTATTTTCATTATGAAGTGATTGATTATCTTCTTCGGCCATATTTTCTGAAATTGATGAGGATATCCTACAAAGTCTACCACTTGATGTACGTGACCACACTCTCATGCACGTGTAGGAATAAAATAAAAGAAAGAAGAAAACAAAAGAAGAAGGAAGAAAACAAAATAAGGAGAAACAAAATAAAAGAGACAAAGTTATATATAAGAAAAGTGAAAAGAGAAAATAAAATAGATATTATAATTTATACAAGGACTTACCTCCCCGGCAACGGAGCCAAAAACTTGACACGACGAAAGGATTGATGTCTTCTCCCAAGTGCAGGAGTGTTGAAGTAATAAATAACCCAGCAAGACCGGGGTCGAACCACAGGAAGGTTAATTGTACAAATTATAAATAATAATAATATAACAACAATAACAATAACAATAACAATAACAATAACAACAACAACAACAACAACAACAACAACAACAATAATAATAATAATAATAAAGAAAGAGAAGAAGAAGAAGATGATGAGAACTTGGAGATGAAAAATTAATGTAAGGATTAAACAATAATAATAACAAATGTCAAGGTTAGAGGTTCCACTAATGGTATATCAAACAAATATAGTATAAACTCTTATTATTGAATTGGAAACCACACACAAAGGAGGTTCCAATCAGATTATATATTGTTAACATGATTACATTAGTCATCTTATTCAATTAATGCTAATACTTGTAAATCTCGTCAAGCATTCATGATTATAACTTATGTTAACAATAAATTAAGTTCCTTTCATAGCTCAGGTGTCGGTTATACCATACACTATGGGCTATGAAAGTGCCAAGCATTTGTTGTACCAAGTGTTATACAACATAAATCAAGATTAGTCATTTAACAAGCAAAGTATTAAAGAGTGAACAAGATAACAAATATAAAACATGTTAGTATCAAACATTAAAGTCCATATTAAGTTTACATTATACTTATTCTCACACCATTAGTGTAACCTTTTCACCTTAACATAATTAACTTAGCTAGACATAATGAAAGAAAGGAAAACAAATAAACAAAATAAGAACATAAAAGTTAACTAAGTAAAGGAAAGGAAATGAAAGGTATAAACTTGATATTAATGAAAGCAAAGCATAAACATTACAAAAAATACAAAGAGAGAAAGGAAGAGCATGATCTTGATCTGGAAACCAAGATGCCTAAATGCATGGCAAATGCCTCCTTTTATAGGCCAAAATTGGGAACTATTGATTTGATGACTAATTGATAAGTGGGTGGCCAACTTTTGACTTGATGACAATCCTTATCTTCTCTTGTCTACCCAAAACGTCATTGATAACGTCAAAATTGGAGCCCGTTGTAAACATGAAAGTTGTAGACAATTGTCT
This sequence comes from Populus pruinosa, assembly GCA_026413675.1. NCBI lineage: Eukaryota > Viridiplantae > Streptophyta > Magnoliopsida > Malpighiales > Salicaceae > Populus > Populus pruinosa. The sequence goes on from CM048598.1 coordinate 9,183,285, forward strand.
CAGCTTTCGTGTGTAAAAATTTCAGCTCATTTGGACTTCTAGAACTCCAGATATGGCCAAAATACCAAACAGTGCTCGGGCTGGAAGACAGATTCGGGCTTCTTTGTTGTTGCTACAATTTGAACTTGATAATGGCTTTTTTAGATCTTGGGCTCCATATGAAAGTTGTAGGCCTATGTCTTACCTTTTCATCCATATAAATTGGACCTAAATCTGAGATCTGTAGCTCCAGATATGACCCAATTACCGAACAGTGTTCCGGTTTGGATTGCACCGACATCTCTTTTCTACGTTTGGCCATCTCTTTATCCTTGCAATTTAAGTTCTTCAAGTCATCAATCAATCCTTTCATTTATGGGATAGGCCTGCATTAAAAATAGACATTTACCACAAATTCTAGGTATCTTATATTATTAGATACATTATTATAAAACGTATTTTAGTTAAGGAGTTATTGATACTTCAAGTGCAAAATGATGATATAAAACCATGATAAAAATGCACTTTTAAGTACTAATCATGTAGTTTCAGAAGCCAACACATGGATCAAGTCAAATCAGTCACTACTTTTCACAGTGATAAGGTTATTGAATATTTTTAATATTTTCAAACAACTTAGAGATGATAATGATTTACAAGAAGTAAATTATATTGACGAATTAGTTTATGATTAACTTGAATCTACTTTAAGTAAAAATAAGTTGGATGAATTTGAAGATTTGCAAATGATTTATTCTAAGGAAGAAATCACAGATGAAAAACACACCAAAAATGTTGATGCGGATCTTTTGTCAAAAGTGACAACAAATTTGACATCTGACATCACACTAATCGATGATTACTTTCCTAATGAATCCTTACTTTCTCTTAGTCCAATGCCTTGGTATGATAAAAATATCAATTTTCTTGGTTTAGAAAATTTGTCAGCTGATTGGAGTACCCAAGACAAAGAAAGGTGTTTGAACAAAGTGAAGAACGTTTATTGGGATGACCTTAACTTATTCAAATATTGTTCTGATTAAATATTTCAAGATTCGTTCCCAACAATTAGGTAAGTTGTGTCATTAAACTTTGTCATTTTGAAGCATGTGAGTTATTTTTCGTCAAAAAAGACAGTTGTAAAAATATTTCAAAATGAATTTTATTGGCCCACCATGTTCAAGGACACGCATGTATTCTGTAAAACTTGTGAAAAATGTCAAAAAGCTGATATTAGTCAAAAAGTTTTGTTTTATAATTGTCAACTTCATTTATTCCTAGTGGGGGGGCTTTGATATTGAGAATTCAATGAATGACAATGTTTTTAAAGAAAATGGACATCGTTTGAAAGCTTACTTTGATAATTTTCCTAGTGAAAATGAATTAACTGGTTTGAATGATCTTATAGATAAAGGTTGATTATTTTGTTTTTCTCACATTGTTTTTGTGTTTTTTTTCGAGTAATTTTTGCTAGTTTCTCTCACCTCGGTCAAATGGCGAATAAAGGTACTCCGTGACTTAAGTCAATTCTGTTAGTTTCCCATAATAACTGATATATGTGTATATATTTGTGCAATTCTTTGAATCTCTCTTCTAATTCCCATTTGATAATGGACACTAATCTTGAAAAATTAAAAAAGTATTTTCCCGCTCTGCCTTAGAATGCGATTATAAAAATTTACCTTGTTAGATGTGCAAGATTGAGGTTGTTAATGAATCATGGAATTCCTGAAGATATTCACTAGTTGATTAAAGCAAAGGTCCAATTATCAGGTGAGTCATCGAATTCCTTCATTTCACACATGTGAGGAACAAGTAAAAGCACTTTTGCAAAGAAACGTCATGCAAAGCGACTGAAAGTCTATCATCGATGTGCTAGATGGACTTGTAATGCACAATGTCGTTCTTTAAGAATGGTATCTATAAACCGCAAAGATAAAATACAATTCATTAATGATGGCCTAAGTAAAGGAGTCTTTAGATAATCTTCTATTAACTCTTGAGACGCATTATAGTGGAGATATGCATCGTGCAATTCATGATTTATAGCCACTATTTCATAAAGAACATGATCTTAAAGAACAATTGATTGACCAACTACAATCTTTCATTCCTGTAATCATCTTGGTCAGGTTTGTCAGTATTCATTATTTCAAGTGATATCTTCTATACTCTATCTTTCTACCTTAGAACATTAAGGACAATGTCTCGTTTTGGTTGGGGGGAGAGGGTGGTAGCTAAAAAAAATTAATTAACTAACTGTATATTCTATTTCATAAAGCATGTGCAAAATTATTGTTACTATGATGGTAGAGTAAAGGAGATCTTTTTATGAATCTTGAAACGTATCTTAGTAACTATCCTTAATAAGGTCTGCTTGATCGCTTTTTATGATCGGCTTGTTTTAACTCGCAAGTGCATGAGTGTGCGATGTAGTAATTAACTCAGTAAGATCGAGGTCATATTCATAGAGAGCTAGATCTGGAAATTAAGCTAGGTAGCAAAAAAAAACTCAAGAGAAATTAAATTAACAATAACTTGGTTGAAAATAATTGATGGATTTGTTTTCAAAGATGAAAAAGTATAAATAGATTTTAAATGACAAGAAAAAGTAAGTCTTGGTCTAAATCAATTTTAATGGTGATGTATTGGTGATTTCTTCAACATATATAAGATAACTCAACCTAATATCAACGATGGTGATATTAGATCGGAAGATATTACAATGAAGTTTAGAAAGATGAAGACTAACTATTGCTTAAGAATGAACAAGTACTTTCATATTAAGTAAGACATTGAATCAAGCAATCTCTATACAAAAACTAAAGTTTGTGCATAAAAATTCAAAATTATAACATTACCTAAATGATTTCTAAAATTTCTTTGCAATAATAAATCATTCATGAAGAAAATGAGAAGATAAACACTAAGATTCATTCATATCCTAAAGAACTCACCTCAATCACCATTATCCTTGATTTGGATCCAAGAAAGAGTTTAACCAACCATGATTATATCTAAGAACACTTCAATAAACATTAAATAACTTGAATCAAACTGAAATAATAAGTTTTACAAACTAAAGAACCGAAATCTATAAAGAAAAACACAACACAATTTCAGAAAAAATTCAAACACAAATCTGACTCTAACTTTGGATAGCAATTGGACCCTCTTAAAAGCTTTTTTTCGAGATGTCTATTAGAGACATATTTATAGGAAATTCTATCACCTTTCTAGATCATTAAAGAACAGCTCAGTTTGACACCGGAGTCAAAAGTTATGGGAAAAACATCGAAATGTGTTCTGAAAAATCAAATCAGGACAGCTTTGCAACTACTTTGGTGCATGTTTTTCTTCCTCATTTATGAGTTGTCTCCTTTTTTTTTTACCCAAAATAATATAAAAATATCCCCTCCAGCTTTCCATCCATGTGCTTGCCTTCTTGGATCAATGGATTACCCAAAATAAATCAATTGTTATTTGTTGTGTGGACATGTAAGATCATGGATTGTGTTTGGGCTGATTTGAAGGTTGATTTGGGGTTGATTTAGGGTTGATTTGGGGATGAATTTGGGCTGAATTTGAGCATCAAATAAGTATACAAATGTACTTATTATTTGGGCTAAGATTGACATTGAAACCTTGAGTGTTTAATGGTTGAAGTTTGCACAAAACATAAGGCAAGTTTGGGCTTGAAATAGATCATATGATATTCTTTTCTAGAATTGGAATAGAATTGATTTTTGGGACAAATTTGGAGCACTTATTTGAACCAAGATTTGCTTCAATCTTCAACTAAATGTCTCTTCAATTCTTTGTTCTGAATTCTGACGTTGAATTTTTTGAATTAATTCATTTAAGCTCCAAAAACCTATTGAAACATTAAAACAAACTTCATTACTAAAAAGCATATCAATTATTATAAAAACAACCAAATAAAAACAATAAATACATATGTAAAATAAGAGACTTAATGACACTTTTGATGCACAATTACACCCCCCAACTTAGATTTTGCTAGTCCTTAAGCAAAACAAAACATAAAACCTTTGAAATAAAATAATAATAATAATAATAATAACAACCATAATCAAGCTTGATTCATCACACTTGAAGGACCTATCATGCAAACATTAGTATCTTTAACTTAGTATACACAATAGCAAATAAAGAAAAATAAGCATACTCACATTCTCTAAATCAAACATCCATACAAAATTTCCAAATTCAGTCATATTTATTGTCCAACCAACATAATTGATGCATACAAAAACTCAACTTGTAATCTTCCCTTCTCACCAACACAAATAAGGTAGCAAACTAGAGAAATATCTATATTTTTTTTTTAAAATATATGATTTATTCTTTGTTTTTAAGTAGTCACTTCCTTTTTGACACGAATACAAACATTTGTGATGAATGCACCTGGTTACTCATAAAGTTACAAACTTAAAGTGCTTTCCATACTCATATTTCAAGCTGCCGTTTGACGTAAAGATAAACATTTGTGATGAATACCTCTAGTTACTGAGCAACTCAAAACATTGGAGTAGACAGAACTTTGTACACATTTATTTATTTATTTATGTAATAATTATTACTCTATTTACTTAAACCTTGTTTAGGACTAGATCAAAAGGGGTAATCACAAGTAAAGCATCATACTCATCTTTCATGCATATTCACACAACTCACACAACTTTTACAAGGAAAGATGTACTTCAGTAATCTTAAAAAAAAATATGCTATATCTTGCTTTATAAGATATTATCTATCTCAAATTAAAGCATGCAATGTTCAACACAATAATGAACCCAAAAATGTAATGATGATCCTAAACAAGTCTCATTCACATACGAATGCAATTTGTTTTTCAACAAGCATGGTTATCTCAAGCATTCAACATAATGAAATATCTAAAATTAAGTTTTATATTATCCTCAATGTAAAAGAGAAAGAGAAGAAAAGTATAAAGATTAGAAAAATGTTACTCCCTTTCTGTTTTCAACGATGAATGTCTGATTGAATTGGGCATGAGCTGACTTCTTGCTTGATTGATTTTTTTTTAACCTGCATGTCACAACCAAAAGAAAACATTGAATTTTTGTTTTGTTTTGTTTTTTTTACATAAAGAACTTCACACCCCCAACTTAAAATAATGCATTGTCCCTAATGCATGAATAAGAAAATATAAAAGATGGAAGAAGGAAAAGAAATAAAAATAAGAAGAAAAAAAAACTCATTACTTCTGATACTACAATGGTATTGGATCTTCAAGATCCAATGTCTCAACTTCAGCCACAACATTTTCAAGATAAGGTTTCAATCGATGACCATTTACTTTTAAAAGATTTCCATTTTTGGGATTTTCTACCTCAAATGCATCATGTTCAGAGATGGATTTAATCACAAATGGACCAATCCATTTTGTCCTCAACTTCCCAGGAAAGAGATGTAATCGTGAATTATACAAGAGAACCTTTTGATCAACATGAAAGGATTTTCTAAGAATATGTTTATCATGCAAAGTTTTCATTTTATGTTTTGAAATTTTTGCATTTTCAAATGCATCATTTCTCAGCTCCTCTAATTCATCCAATTGAAGCTTTCTATTTTTGCCAACCTCGTGTTCATTATCATTGAGAAGCAATCTGACTTGTGGCTAGGTAATTTGCTATGTCAGCATACCATGGAGAACCAATGTAGGAGATAGTACCTGTACAAAATAAATTTTCATCAGCAAAGAGTTCATTTATTGGAGATTCATCAATTATGGTCTCATAGCTTGAAAAATGAGACAAATGATCAGCCACTACATTCTCTACTCTTTTTTTATCTCGAATTTCAAGGTTAAACTCTTGGAGTAGGAGGATCCGTCGAATCAAACGTGGTTTGACATCTTGTTTTGTGAGCAAATATTTTAATGCTGCATGATCAGTAAAAACAATAACAAGAGATCCAACCAAATAAGACCTAAACTTGTCTAATGCAAAGATCACAGCTAAGAGTTCTTTTTCAGTTGTAGTGTAATTCAATTGAGCATCATTCAAAGTCTTGCTAGCATAATATATGACATGAGGTTTCTTGTCTTTTCTTTGCCCTAAAACAACCCCAACCACAAAATCACTAGCATCACACATCAGTTCAAATGGTAAAGACCAATCAGGAGCTTGCATGATTGGTGTAGTTGTCAACAACCCTTTAAGCTTTTCAAAAGCTTCTTGACATTTTGATGTCCAATCAAATTGGACATCTTGTGACAACAAGTTACACAATGGTTTGGCAATGGTACTAAAAGAATGAATGAATCTTCGATAAAAACCAGCATGTCCTAAAAAGGATCTCACATCTTTCACAGTCCTAGGGGTAGATAATTTTTGAATGATTTCCATTTTTGACTTATCTACCTCTATTCCTTTTGAAGAGACAATATGACCTAAGACAATGTCATGTGTCACCATAAAATGACACTTCTCCTAATTGAGTACAAGATTGCTCTCTTCACATCTTTCAAGGACTTTTTCTAAATGCATTAGACACAACTCATAAGAATCCCCATAAACTGAAAAATCATCCATGAAAACTTCCAAAAAAGTTTCCACCATGTCACTAAGGATACTCATCATACACCTTTGAAAAGTGGTTAGTGCATTACACAAACCAAAAGGCATTCTTCTATAAGCATAGGTACCAAAAGGACAAGTGAAAATGGTTTTTTCTTGGTCTTCTAAAGAAATCTCAATTTGGTTGTAACCTGAATATCTATCAAGAAAACAATAGAAAGCTCTTCCAGCTACTCTTTCAAGCACTTGGTCTAAAAATGGAAGAGGAAAATGGTCCTTCCTAGTCACTATGATCAATTTACGATAATTAATCCACATACGCCATCCAGTTTGGATTCTAGTTGGTACCAGCTCATTATTTTCATTCTTCACTACCATGACTCCAGATTTTTTAGGGACAACTTAGGTTGGACTAACCCATTTTGAGTTTGCAATAGGATAAATGATACCTGCATCAAGTAGCTTAAGCACTTCACCTCTCACTACTTCCTTCATGTTTGGGTTCAATCGTCTTTGCATTTGCCTCACAGATTTAGCCTCTTCTTTAAGATAGTATACAAATGTACTTATTATTTGGGCTATCATTGACATTGAAACCTTGAGTGTTTAATGGTTGAAGTTTGCACACAACATAAGGCAAGTTTGGGCTTGAAATAGATCATATGATATTCTTTTCTAGAATTGGAATAGAATTGATTTTTGGGACAAATTTGGAGCACTTATTTGAACCAAGATTTTCTTCAATCTTTAACTAAATGTCTCTTCAATTCTTTGTTTTGAATTCTGACATTGAATTTTCTGAATTAATTCATTTAAGCTCGAAAAACCTATTGAAACATTAAAACAAACTTCATTACTAAAAAACACATCAATTATTATAAAAAATAACCAAATAAAAACAATAAATACATATGTAAAATAAGAGACTTAATGACACTTTTGATGCACAATCAAGGTCTATCATAATACTTCTTGAAATATTCAGGTTTACAAACTCTTACATTATTGTCACTTAATTCTGCTCATATACTCATTTAACATGTATTCTTAAACCTTAATTTACACATACACTTTAACATATGATTGTGCGTTGCACATTGGATCATTACGTTATTTGTGTTCTTTTGTTAAAGGTAACAACTAAGGGAAAGGGATAATATATAATTTAAGAAAAAAAAGCAAAAAAAAATGAAATGATGATAATAAAAATATAGATAAGTTTGGTTTTGTAGTCTCCCTAACCTAAGCAATTAAGCTCGAAGGGGTGTTTTAACACCTAATACCCTAAAGTCATCTAACTTGGGAGTTATTGGCCCAATGCTTGTTACATGGGTTAAGGAGAAAAGCTTAAGGGAATGAAACATTGCACTATCTATGTATCAGTATCTGCGACTCGGATTACTAAGCTCATAGGGGTGTCTCAACACCTAATGCCCTAAGATCAACTGGTCTGGGAGTCAATAGTCGAAAGCTTATTACATGGGTTAAAGATGCATGATGTTTTAAGTTATATGTATATATATTTGAAAAAAAAAAACAATAATCCCAACCTAAGGAAGTTAACCTTAAACATTAAAACAAAAAAAAAATTTCTTCTAAGAAAAGCCCTATAATTATGTGTTGATATATTGAGCACAAAAGAAAGGTTTATTAATATCTTGTTAAGAGATATTGAGTAGATATATAAATTTAATGAGAGTTTGTTTATTTGGATGGATTAATGGAAGTTGAATGATGAATACCTTGTCTTGTGGAATTTGCAAATTGTTTTTGTATTTTAACTCTTTGATTACTAGAAGCTAGTAATAAGTTGGTTGGGGGGTGAAAATGTTACACTAATGGTGTAAGAATAAGTATAATGTAAACTTAATATGGACTTTAATGTTTGATACTAACATGCTTTGTATTCGTTATCTTGTTCACTCTTTAATATTTTGCTTGTTAAATGACTAATCTAGATTTATGTTGTATAACAATTGATACAATAAATACTTGGCACTCTCATAGCTCATACTGTATGGTATAACCGACACTTGAGTTATGAAAGGAACTTGATTTGTTGTTAACATAAGTTATAATCATGAATGTCTGATGAGATTTACAAGCATTAGCATTAATCGAATAAGATGACTAATGTAATCATGTTAATAATTTATAATTTGATTGGAACCTCCTTTGTGTGTGGTTTGCAATTGAATAATAAGAGTTTATACTATACTTATTTTACATTTTTTATTATCATTGTTTAATCCTTACATTAATATTACATCTCAAAGTTCTCATCTTCTTCTTCTACTTCTTTGTCTATACTACTACTACTACTACTACTTCTTTGTCTTTACTACTACTAAATTGGGAACTATTAATCTTCTGAATAAGACATTGAACAAGGTTGAGCGAAACAACATTGTTTTGCAATTTTAAATAATATTTTTGGTTTAATCCTTATATTTTTTATGTAATTTTATAATCAAGCCCCTAGAAAAATTATAATTAGACCCCTTGATTATAGCACCTTTTCTGATTTAGTCCTTGATTTTGGATTGTTTCACTTAAGTTTCTAATTGGACATCAAACTTTAATAATTATACAATTAAACCCCTGATTGACCAAATCAACTCTTCAAAATTATAATTGGACCCTAAAACTTTAATTTCTTCTAATAAAAGCCTAAATTGACTTAAGAAATCAATTTTCTTGCAATCAAACCCTCTATAATTCAATTAAACCTTAGATAAAATTTAATTAAACCCATAAACATTTGATTTTGAACTTTTTTTCTTCAAATTGAATTTTTCTTGTTAAGATGACCCTTACCAATCAACAATATAATATCAAATTTTAACCTTTTGTATTTTTGAACCTCCTCAACCAATTTTAGGTCATTTTTCAGCATTCCAACATCCTTTTCTCGCTCTTATTATTTTTTGAATTTCTTATGCATATATATATATATATATATTGTATTTACTTATTTTTGTGTGGAAACCCAAAAATGGATAATAATAGTTGGGATAGACATTGAGACTTGCTTAATACTTTCCCTCATTATGGTTTTGAAACATGAAGATTGGTTTCACATTTCTATAAAGGATTAATGATACAACCAAAAGATTGATGTTTTCTCCCAAGTGTAGGAGTGTTGAAGTAATAAATAATTCGACAAGATCGAGGTTGAACCGCATGGATGTTAATTGTATAAATTATAAATAATAGTAATACAACAACAACAACAACAACAACAACAATAATATTAGTAGTAGTAGTAGCAGTAGTAGTAATAATAATAATAATAATAGAAGAAGAAGAAGTTAATGAGAACTTTGAGATGGAAGATCAACGTGAGAGTAAAACAATGATAACAACAAATGTTAAGGTTAGAGGATCCACTAATAGTATTTCAAACAAGTATAATATAAACTCTTTTTATTCAATTTGAAACACATACAAAGGAGGTTCCAATATGAATATAAATTGTTAACATGATTACATTAGTTATTGATACGACCAAAAGATTGTTGTCTTCTCCCAAGAGCAGGAGTGTCGAAATAATAAATAACCTGGCAAGACCGGAGTCGAATCACAGGGAGGTTAATTGTACAAATTATAAACAACAATAATAATAGTAGCAATAATAATACTAATAGTAGTAGTAGTAATAGTAGTAGTAGTAGTAGTAGTAGTAATAGTAGTAAGAATAATAATAATAATAATAATAAATAAAAAGAAGGAGAAGGAGAAGAAGAAGAAGATGAGAACTTTGAGATGAAATATTAATGTAAAAATTTAAAAATGATAATAACAAATGTCAAGGTTAGAGGTTCCACTAATGTTATGTCAAACAAGTATAGTATAAACTCTTATTATTGAATTGGAAACCACACACAAAGGAGGTTCCAATCAGATTATAGATTGTTAACATGATTACATTAGTCATCTTATTCAATTAATGCTAATACTTGTAAATCTCGTCAAGCATTCATGATTATAACTTATGTTAACAACAAATCAAGTTCCTTTCATAGCTCAGGTGTCGGTTATACCATAATACAGTATGGGTTATGAAAGTGCTAAGCATTTGTTGTACCAAGTATTATACAATATAAATCAAGATTAGTTATTTAACAAGCAAAGCATTAAAGAGTGAACAAGATAACAAATATAAAACATGTTAGTAACAAACATTAAAGTCCATATTAAGTTTACACTATACTTATTCTTACACCATTAGTATAACCTTTTCACCTTGACATAATAAACTTAGCTAAACATAATGAAAGAAAGAAAAATAAATAAACAAAACAAGAACATAAATAAGATAAAAGTTAACTAAGTAAGTGAAAGGAAATGAAAGGCATAAACTTGATATTAATGAAAGCAAAGCATAAACATTACAAAAAATACAAAGAGAGAAAGGAAGAGCATGATCTTGATTTGGACACCAAGATGCCTAAATGCATGGCAAATGCCTCCTTTTATAGGCCAAAATTGGAAACTATTGATTTGATGACTATTGATTTCCCTTAAGCTTTTCTCACTATTTTCTCCAAAATATGTTTGATCTCCCTATTAGCAAGCTCTACTTGTCCACTTGTTTGAGGGTGATAAGAGGTGACAATTTTGTGTGTGATTCCATATTTCTTCATTAAAGACTCAAATGGCTTGTTGCAGAAATATGTTCCACCATCACTTATTATGGCTCGAGGGACTCCAAATCGACTCAAAATGTTTTCTTTCAAAAACTTTATCACTGTTTTGTGATCATTGTTTCGACTTGGAATTGCCTCTATCCATTTTGAAAGATAATCTACTACGACTAATATGTATAAAAAACCAAATGATAGACGGAATGGACCCATTAAATCTATACCCCAACAGTCAAAGATCTCAATGACAATAATAGGATTTAAAGGCATCATGTGATATTTTGAAATAGATCCCAACTTTTGACAATTTTCACAAGACTTGCAGAATGCATGTGAGTCTTTGAACATGGTGAGCCAATAAAATCCACTTTCTAAGATTTTTACAGTTGTCTTTCTTGACGAGAAATGGCCCCCACATGCCTCAAAATGATAAAATTTAAAACAACAACAGGTGAGCCAACAAGATAAGACCTGAATTTTTCATATGCAAATACTATTGCAAGTAATTCTTTTTCAGTGGTGGTATAATTCATTTAAGCACTATTTAAAGTTTTACTTGCATAGTAAATTACATAAGGTTTCTTATCTTTTCTTTGTCCCAAAACAATACTTACGGCATAATCACTAGCATCACACATTATTTTGAAAGGTAATGACCAATCAGGAGGTTGAATGATAGGAGCACAAGTAAGCAAGTTTTTAAGTTTAACAAAGGCTTAATCACAATTGTTAGTCCATTCAAAAATAGTATCCTTTGTTAGAAGGTTACTTAAAGGCTTAGGTATTACACTAAAATCTTTGATGAACCTTCTATAAAAACCAGCATGTCCTAGGAATGATCTAACATCTTTAAGAGATTTTGGTGTTGGCAAGTTTGCAATTAACTCGGTTTTAGATTTGTCAACCTCAATTCCTTTTGATGAAACAATGTGACCAAGTACAATGTCGTTTGTTACCATAAAATGACATTTTTCCCAATTCAACACAAAATTTTTCTCTTCACACCTGGTCAAAACCTTTTCTAAATTAGTCAAACAATCATCAAATGAATTGCCAAAAACAGAAAAATCATCCATGAAAATCTGAAGAAAATGTTCAACAATATCACTAAATATACTAAGCATGCATCTTTGTAATGTGGCTGGTGCATCACATAATCCAAAAGGCATCCTTCGATATGCAAAAGTAACAAGTGGACATGTGAAAGTAGTCTTCTCTTGATCTTCCAATGCAATTTCAATTTGGTTGTAACCCGAATAGCCATCTAGGAAACAATAAAATTCATGACCTGCAACTCTTTCTAGGATTTGATCCATGAAAGGTAAAGGAAAATGATCTTTTCTAGTCATTGAATTAAGTTTCCTATAGTTAATGCACATGCACCAACTAGTAACAGTTCTAGTGGGAATTAACTCATTGTTCTCGTTTGTTATCACAGTGACTCCAGACTTCTTGGGTACAACTTGGGTAGGACTTACCCATTTGTTGTCAGAAATAGGATAAATGATTTCATTATCTAGAAGCTTAATGACTTCATTTTTCACTACTTCTTTCATATTAGGATTTAGCCTTCGTTGCATTTCTCTAGAGGGTTTAGCATTTTCCTCTAAATAAATTCTGTGTGTACAAATAAAAGGACTAATTCCTTTTATATCAGCTATGGTCCATCCTAATGCATTTTTTGTGCATTTTTAGAGTTTGTAATAACTTACCTTCTTGATGTGTATTAAGTTTGGAAGAGATTATTACCAGAAAAGTTTCATTTTCTCCCAAAAATGAGTATTTGAGATTGGATGGCAACAACTTCAAATTAGGTTTTGGTGGTTGAACACTTGAAAGTATGGACTTAATTGATCGTGGTGGCAATTCTTTAATTTGTGGCCTCCAATTACTTGTCTTTGATTCTTCCTGAAAATAAATCATTTGCAAATCATCAGATTCATCAATCTTAATTTCACTAGAAGTGGTTGGAAATTGATCATGAATAAATTTTTCAGTAAAGTCCACTTCCTGTAAATCATTATCATCTCTAGGTTGCTTGTAAATGTTGAAAATATTCATCTCCAATGTCATGTTTCCAAATGATAGCTTCATCAGTCCATTCCTATAATTAATGAATGCATTAGAAGTTGCAAGAAAGGGACGTTCTAAAATAACAGCAAATGAATTACATACTTCAACAGGTTGTGTGTCCAAGACAATAAAATCCATAGGATAAATGAATTTATTGACCTGTACTAACATATCTTCGATTATTCCTCTAGGCACTTTTATAGATCTATCGGCAAGTAAAAGAGTTATAGAAGTTGGTTTTAACTCACCTAGATTGAGACTCTGAAAAACTGAATATGAAAGTAAATTCACACTAGCACCGAGATCAAGTAAGGCTCTTTTAATTTTATGCTCTCCAATAAAGCAAGAAATTGTAGGACAACCAAGGTCTTTATATTTCAAAGCATTATTGTTATGAAGAATAACACTTACTTGTTTAGCTAGAAAGACTTTCTTTTTCACATTCAACTTCCTCTTCACAGTGCATTGATCTTTTAAAAATTTAGTATAGGAAGGAATATATTTAATAGCATCCAGCAAAGGTATATTGATTCTTACATGTTTAAAAGTTTTAAAAATTTCAGAGTTGTGATTGACTTTTCTTTGTTTGGTCATGGCTTGAGGAAATGGAAGTGCTGGCGGAGAATCAATCTTTTTTTTTTGCAATTTTCAAATTCAACCCCTTCCTTACCGTTAGAGATTGACTCATCATCTTTCTCATAAGGTTCAAGAGAGGGTTTTTCAATAACCTTACCACTGTATAGAGTAATGACTGATTTGACTTGATCCATGTGCTGGCTTCCAAAACTACTTATATTTGCATTGTATTGCCCCTTGGGATTTTGTTGTGGTTGAGATGGAAACTTATCTTTCTCTTGAAAACTGAGAGCAAATGTGAATTTTGCAAGAGTATCTTTACAATCTATTATGCTTTGAGCAAGTTAAGTATTGATTGTCTCTTGCTTTTCAATGAATGCATATTAATTGTCTCTTGCTTTTCAATGAATGCATGCAATGTTTCCTCAAGATTTCTTCTAAGAGGTGGAGCATGAGGAGGTGCATATCCATGAGAGTTTTGGAAATTATGGTGTGCTTGAAATGGTGGTTGTGAAGTTTGTGCTTTGTTGTTCTCACTCTTCCAACTAAAATTTGGGTGATTTCCCTAAGGTTGTATATACCTCCACTAGATGTATGAGGTTGAGTTTTACTAGATGTCTCATAAGTACCTGGTGTCCCAATTTTGAGTATTTTTAGCTAACAAGTCTAAGTACTCCATTGCTTCATCAGTGTCTTTATCTTCAAAAGTTTCATTGCACATCAATTCAACCATTTTCCTATCTCTAGGAGTTAACTGATTAGTACTTAAAAGTGCATTTTTATCAAGGTTTTATATCATCATTTTGCACTTGAAGTATCAATAACTCCTTAACTAAAACATGTTTTATAATAATGTATCTAATAATATAAGATACCTATAATTTATGGTAAATGTCTATTTTTAATGCAGGCCTATCACATAAATGAAAGGATTGATTGATGAATTTAAGAATTGAAATTGAAAGGACAAAGAGATGGCTAAACTCCGAAAAGAGATGTCGGTGCAATCCATACCGGAACACTATTCGGTAATTAGATCATATCTAGAGTTGTAGATCTCAGATTTAGGTCCACTTTATACGGATGGAAAGGTAAGACATAGGCCTACAACTTTCATATGGAGCCCAAGATCTAAAAAGGCCATTATCAAGTCCAAATTGTAGCAACAACAAAGAAGCCCGAATCTGTCTTCCAGCCCGAGCACTGTTCGGTATTTTGGCCATATCTGGAGTTCTAGAAGTCCAAATGAGCTGAATTGTTTACACAAGAAAGCTAAGACAATTGCCTACAACTTTCATGTTTACAACTGGCTCCAATTTTGACGTTATCAATGACGTTTTGGGCAGACAAGAGAAGATAAGGATTGTCACCAAGTCAAAAGTTGGCCACCCACTTATCAATTAGTCATCAAATCAATAGTTCCTAATTTTGGCCTATAAAAGGAGGCATTTGCCATGCATTTAGGCATCTTGGTTTCCAAATCAAGATCATGCTCTTCCTTTCTCTCTTTGTATTTTTTATGCTTTGTTTTCATGTTTTCCTTTCTTTCATTATGTCTAGCTAAGTTAATTATGTCAAGGTGAAAAGGTTACACTAATGGTGGAAGAATAAGTATAGTGTAAACTTAATATGGACTTATTTAACATGTATTCTTAAACCTTAATTTACACACACACACTTTAACATATGATTGTGGGTTGCATATTGGATTATTACATTATTTATGTTCTTTTGTTAAAGGTAACAACTAAGGGAAAGGGATTGTATATAATAAAAAAAAAAGAAAAAAAAAAGAAAAAAAAATGATGATAATAAAAATGTAGATAAGTTTGGTTTCGTAGCCTCCCTAACCTAAGCAATTAAGCCCGAAGGGGTGTTTTAACACCTAATACCCTAAAGTCAACTGACTTGGGAGCTATTGGCCCAACGCTTGTTACATGGGTTGAGGAGAAAAGCTTAAGGGAATCAAACATTGCACTATCTACATATCAGTATCTGCGACCCGAGTTACTAAGCTCGTAGGGGTGTCTTAACACCTAATGCCCTAAGACCAACTGGTCTGGGAGTCATTAGCTGAAAGCTCGTTATATGGGTTAAAGATGCATGATGTTTTTAAAGTATATGTATATAGAGTTAAAAAAAAAAAAGAAAAAAAAAACAAAAATAGTAATCCCAACCCAAGGAAGTTAACCTTAAACATTAGAACAAAAATTTTGTTTTCTTCCAAGAAAAGCCCCATAATTATGTGTTGATACATTGAGAACAAAAGAAAGGTTTATTAATATCTTGTTAAGTGGTATTGAGCAGACATATAAATTTAATGAGAGTTTGTTTATCTGGATAGATTAATGGAAGTTAAATGATGAATACCTTGCTTTGTGGAATTTGCAAATTGTTTTTCTATTTAACGCTTTGATTACTAGGGACTAGTAATAAGCTGGTTGGGGGGTGTGATTAGTACTTAAAAGTGCATTTTTATCAAGGTTTTATATCATCATTTTGCACTTGAAGTATCAATAACTCCTTAACTAAAACATGTTTTATAATAATGTATCTAATAATATAAGATACCTATAATTTATGGTAAATGTCTATTTTTAATGCAGACCTATCACATAAATGAAAGGATTGATTGATGAATTTAAGAATTGAAATTGAAAGGATAAAGAGATGGCTAAACTCCGAAAAGAGATGTCGGTGCAATCCATACCGGAACACTATTCGGTAATTGGATCATATCTGGAGTTGTAGATCTCAGATTTAGGTCCACTTTATATGGATGGAAAGGTAAGACATAGGCCTACAACTTTCATATGGAGCCCAAGATCTAAAAAGGCCATTATCAAGTCCAAATTGTAGCAACAACAAAGAAGCCCGAATCTGTCTTCCAGCCCGAGCACTGTTCGGTATTTTGGCCATATCTGGAGTTCTAGAAGTCCAAATGAGCTGAATTGTTTACACAAGAAAGCTAAGACAATTGCCTACAACTTTCATGTTTACAACTGGCTCCAATTTTGACGTTATCAATGACGTTTTGGGCAGACAAGAGAAGATAAGGATTGTCACCAAGTCAAAAGTTGGCCACCCACTTATCAATTAGTCATCAAATCAATAGTTCCTAATTTTGGCCTATAAAAGGAGGCATTTGCCATGCATTTAGGCATCTTGGTTTCCAAATCAAGATCATGCTCTTCCTTTCTCTCTTTGTATTTTTTGTAATGTTTATGCTTTACTTTTATTAATATCAAGTTTATGCCTTTCATTTCCTTTCCTTTACTTAGTTAACTTTTATGTTCTTATTTTGTTTATTTGTTTTCCTTTCTTTCATTATGTCTAGCTAAGTTAATTATGTCAAGGTGAAAAGGTTACACTAATGGTGGAAGAATAAGTATAGTGTAAACTTAATATGGACTTTAATGTTTGATACTAACATGTTTTATATTTGTTATCTTGTTCACTCTTTAATACTTTGCTTGTTAAATGACTAATCTTGATTTATGTTGTATAACACTTGGTACAACAAATGCTTGGCACTTTCATAGCCCATAATGTATGGTATAACCGACACCTGAGCTATGAAAGGAACTTGATTTGTTGTTAACATAAGTTATAATCATGAATGCTTGACGAGATTTACAAGTATTAGCATTAATTGAATAAGATGACTAATGTAATCATGTTAACAATATATAATCTGATTGGAACCTCCTTTATGTGTGGTTTCCAATTCAATAATAAGAGTTTATACTATACTTGTTTGATATACCATTAGTGGAACCTCTAACCTTGACATTTGTTATTATTATTGTTTAATCCTTACATTAATTTTCCATCTCCAAGTTATCATCATCTTCTTCTTCTTCTCTTTCTTTATTATTATTATTATTATTACTACTACTATTACTATTACTATTACTATTATTATTATTATTATTATTATTATTAGTATTATTAGTATTAGTATTACTATTATTATTGTTATTATTATTATTGTTATTATTGTTATTGTTATTGTTGTTATTGTTGTTGTATTATTGTTATTTATAATTTGTACAATTAACCTCCCTGTGGTTCGACCCCGGTCTTACCGGGTTATTTATTACTTCGACACTCCTGCACTTGGGAGAAGACATCAATCTTTCAGTCGTGTCATTAACCCTTCATAGAAATGTGAAACCAATCTCCATGTTTCAAAACCATGATGAGGGCAAGTACTAAGCAAGTCTCGATACCTATCCCAACATTGGTAAAATGTTTCTCCTGGTTTTTGAGTGAAAGTGGTGACTGGTCTCAAATTTTATAGTCATGTTTTAGCTTTATCTTTTAATGAAAAAGAAAAAAGTTTTAATCTGATGGTGTTCAAATTTCAGACATATTTTTTGAAAATGATGAGAATACCTTACGAAGTCTACAACTTGATGTACGTGACCACACTCTCATGCACGTGTAGGAATATAATAAAAGGAAAAAGAAAACAAAAGAAGAAGAAACAAGAGAAAAGAAAAAAAGTTATATACAAGCAAAGTGAAAAGAGAAAATAAAATAAATATTATAATTTATACAAAACTTACCTCCCGGTAACGACACCAAAAACTTGACACGACAAAAAGATTATTGTAAGATTATTGTCTTCTCCCAAGTGCAAGAGTGTTAAAGTAATAAACAACCCAGCAAGTCTAGGGTTGAACCATAGAGAGCTAAATTGTACAAATTATAAACAACAATTATAAACAACAACAATAGAAACAACAACAACAACAACAACAACAACAACAACAATAACAATAGTAATAATAAAGAAAGAAGAAGAAGAAGTTGATGATGATGAGAACTTTGAGATGAAATATTAACGTTAGGATTAAACAATAATAATAACAAATCTCAAGGTTAGAGGTTCTACTAATGATATGTCAAACAAGTATAGTATAAACTCTTATTATTCAATTGGAAACCACACACAAAGGAGGTTCCAATTAGATTATAGATTGTTAACATGATTATATTAATCGTCTTATTCAATTAATGCTAATACTTGTAAATTTTGTCAAGCGTTCATGATTATAACTTATGTTAAGAACAAATCAAGTTCCTTTCATAGCTCAAGTGTCGGTTATACCATACAATATAGGCTATGAAAGTGCCAAGCATTTGTTGTACCAAGTGTTATACAACATAAATCAAGATTAGTCATTTAACAAGCAAAGTATTAAAAAGTAAACAAGATAACAAATAGAAAACATGTTAGTATCAAACATTAAAGTCCATATTAAGTTTACACTATACTTATTCTTACACCATTAGTGTAACCTTTTCACCTTGACATAATAAACTTAGCTAAAAATAATGAAAGAAAGAAAATTAAATAAACAAAATAAGATAAAAGTTAACTAAGTAAATGAAAGGAAATGAAAGGCATAAACTTGATATTAATGAAAGCAAAGCATAAACATTACAAAAAATACAAAGAGAGAAAGCAAGAGCATGATCTTGATCTAGACACCAAGATGCCCAAATGCATGGAAAATGCCTCCTTTTATAGGCCAAAATTGGAAACTATTGATTTGATGATTAATTAATGAGCGGGTGACCAACTCTTAACTTGGTGACAATCGTTATCTTTTCTTGTCTACCTAAAACATCATTGATATCATCAAAATTGGAGCCACTTGAAAACATCAACGTTGTAGGAAATTGTTTCAGCTTTCTTGTGTAAACAATTCAACTCATTTTGACTTCTAGAACTCTAGATATGGCTAAAATACTGAATAGTGCTCGGGCTGGAGAACAGATTCGGGCTTCTTTGTTGTTACAATAATTTGGCCTTGAAAATGACCTTTTTAAATCTTGGGCTCTATATAAAAGTTGTAGGGCTATGAAATGTCAACTGTTTGTTGTACCAAGTGTTATACAACATAAATCAAGATTAGTCATTTAACAAGCAAAGTATTAAAGAGTGAACAAGATAAAAAATATAAAACATGTTAGTAACAAACATTAAAGTCCATATTAAGTTTACATTATACTTATTCTTACACCATTAGTGTAACCTTTTCACCTTGACATAATTAACTTAGCTAGACATAATGAAAA
Organism: Populus pruinosa; assembly: GCA_026413675.1. Taxonomy (NCBI): domain Eukaryota; kingdom Viridiplantae; phylum Streptophyta; class Magnoliopsida; order Malpighiales; family Salicaceae; genus Populus; species Populus pruinosa. Next base: position 9,203,215 of record CM048598.1, read on the forward strand.
AAAAAAGAAAAATAGATAAACAAAATAAGAACATAAAAGTTAACTAAGTAAAGGAAAGGAAATGAAAGGCATAAGCTTGATATTAATGAAAGCAAAGCATAAACATTACAAAAAAAATACAAAGAAAGAAAGGAAGAGCATGATCTTGATCTGGAAACCAAGATGTCTAAATGCATGACAAATGCCTCCTTTTATAGGCCAAAATTGGGAACTAGTGATTTGATGACTAATTAATGAGTGGGTGACCAACTCTTGACTTGGTGACAATCCTTATCTTCTCTTGTCTGCCCAAAACATCATTGATAACGTCAAAATTGGAGTCACTTGAAAACATGAAAGTTGTAGGCAATTGTCTCATATTTCTTGTGTAACAAATTCAGCTCATTTTGACTTCTAGAACTCGATATATGGCCAAAATACTGAACAATACTCGGGCCAGAGGACAGATTCGGGCTTTTTTGTTGTTGGTAGAATTTGGACTTGAAAATGGCCTTTATAGATCTTGGACTCCATATAAAAGTTGTAGCCCTATGTCTTACCTTTCCATCCATATAAAGTAGATCTAAATCTGAGATCTATAGCTCCAAATATGACCCAATTACCGAACAATGTTCTGATTTGAATTGCACCGACATCTCTTTTCTAAGTTTGGTCATCTCTTTGCGCTTACAATTTAAGTTCTTAAAGTCATCAATCAATCCTTTCATTTATATGATAGGCCTGCATTTAAAATGAACATTTACCATAAATTAAAGGTATCTTATATTATTAGATATATTATTATAAAACATGCTTTAGTTAAGGAGTTATTGATACTTCAAGTGCAAAATGATGATATAAAACCATGATAAAAATACACTTTTAAGTACTAATCACACCCCCCAACCAGCTTATTACTAGTCCCTAGTAATCAAAGCGTTAAAAAAATTTGCAAATTTCACAAAGCAAGGTATTCATCATTTAACTTCCATTAATCTATCCAGTTAAACAAACTCTCATGAAATTTATATCTCTGCTCAATACCTCTTAACATGATATTAGTAAACCTTTCTTTTTTTCACAATTTATCAACACATAATTATGGGGCTTTTCTTGGTCTCTAAATCAAGATCATGCTCTTGCTTTCTTTCTTTGTATTTTTCGTAATATTTATGCTTTTCTTTCATTAATATCAAGTTTATGCCTTTCATTTCCTTTCATTTACTTAGTTAACTCTTATCTTATTTATGTTCTTATTTTGTTTTTTTTTCTTCTTTCATTATGTGTAGCTAAGTTTATTATATCAAGCTGAAAAGGTTACACTAATGGTGTAAGAATAAGTATAGTGTAAAATCAATATAGACTTTAATATTTGATACTCACATGTTTTGTATTTGTTATCTTGTTCACTCTTTAATACTTTGCTTGTTAAATGACTAATCTTGATTTATGTTATATAACACTTGGTACAACAAATACTTGGCACTTTTATAGCCCATACTGTATGATATAACTGACACCTGAGCTATAAAAGAAACTTGATTTGTTCTTAACATAAGTTATAATCATGAATGCTTGATGAGATTTACAAGTATTAGCATTAATTGAATAAGATGACTAATGTAATCATGTTGACAATCTATAATCTAATTAGAACCTCCTTTGTGTGTGGTTTCTAATTGAATAATAAGAGTTTATACTATACTTATTTGACATACCATTAGTGGAACCTCTAACCTTGACATTTGTTATTATCATTATTTAATCCTTACATTAATATTTCATCTCCAAGTTCTCATCTTCTTCTTCTTCTTCTTTTTCTTTACTACTACTACTACTACTACTACTACTACTACTACTACTACTACTACTACTACTACTATTATTATTATTGTTGTTGTTGTTATTGTTATTATTATTGTTTATAATTGTTATTTATAATTTGTACAATTAACCTCCCTGTGGTTTGACTCCGGTCTTGCCTGGTTATTTATTACTTCGACACTCCTGCACTTGGGAGAAGACATCAATCTTTTAGTTGTGTCATCCTACAATTTCTTGCTTCATTGGAGAATATAAAATTATAAAAGCCTTACTTGATCTTGGAGCTAGTGTGAATTTACTTTCATATTTAGTTTTTCAAAGTCTCAATCTAGGTAAGTTAAAAAACTTCTGTAACTCTCTAACTTACCGGTAGATCTGTAAAAGTGCCGAGAGGAATAGCTGAAGATGTGTTAGTACAAGTCGATAAATTCATTTAACTTATGAATTTTATTGTCTTAGACACACAACCTATTGAAGCATATAATTCATTTCGTGTTATTTTAGGACGTCCTTTTCTTGCAACTTCTAACGCATTGATTAATTGTAAGAATGGACTAATGAGGCTATCATTTGGAAACATGACATTAAAGATTAATATTTTTAACATTTACAAGCAACTTAGAGATGATAATAATTTACAAGAAGTAGATCATATTGAAAAATTAGTTTATGATCAACTTGAATCTATTTTAAGTAAAATTGAGTTTGATAAATCTAAAGATTTGCAAATGTTTTATTTTCAAGAAGAAATCACATATGAAAAAGGCATAAAAAATGTTGATGTAAATCTTTTATCAAGAGTGACAACATATTCAATATTTGACATCACACCGATCGATGATTACTTTTTTAACGAATCCTTTTTTTTTCTTAGTTTAATGCCTTGCTTTGGTAAAAATATCAATTTTCTTACTTCAAGATTTTTACAAGCTCATTAGAGTACTGAAGACAAAATAAAGTTTTTGAGTGACATGTAAAAATTTTATTGGAATGACCCATACTTATTCAAATATTATCATGATCAAATATTTCAAAGATGCATTCCCGACAATGAGGTAAGTAGTGTCATTAAATTTTATCATTTTGAGGCATCTGGGAGTTATTTATCATAAAAAAGGATGACTGCACAAATCTTATAGTGTGGATTTTATTGGCACACCATATTCAAAGACACATATATGTTCTGCAAAGTTTGTGAAAATTATCAAAAGTCAGGATTTGTTTTAAAATATAAGGAATCATTAGATAATCTTTTATTAACTTTTGAGACGTATCTTGGTAGAGATATGCATTGTGCATTTCATGACTTATAACCCTATTTCCATAAAGAATATGCTCAACATAGTCTTGGGAATCTGACTAAAAAAAACCATGTTTGCTAGTTTTTAAGAAAACTGGATGAGAAGCCTATTCCCAACCCATAGAGGACATTTAAACTATTCTTGGATGTAAAACCAAGTGAAGGTGTGATCTGATTAGTACTTAAAAGTGCATTTTTATCAAGGTTTTATATCATCATTTTACAGTTGAAGTATCAATAACTCCTTAATTTATAATATCTAATAATATAAGATACTTTTAATTTATGGTAAGTGTTCATTTTAAATATAGGCCTATCATATAAATAAAAAGATTGATTGATGAGTTTAAGAATTGAAATTAAAAGGACAAATAGATGGCTAAACTTAGAAAAGAGATGTTGGTGTAGTCCTAACCATAATACTATTTGGTAATTGGGTCATATCTAGAACTGTAAATCTTGGATTTAGGTCTAATTTATATGGATGAAAAGGTAAGATATAGGCCTACAATATTCATAGAAACCCAAGATTAAAAAAAATCTATTTTCAAGTTCAAATTCTAACAATAACAAAGAAGTCTGAATCTATCCTACAGCCCAAACACTGTTCAGTGTTTGGCCATTATCTATAGTTCTTGAATTCCAAATGACCTCCATTATTTTTTCCTGAAAATCTGAGATAATTTCCTACAACTTTCATGTTTTTAAGTGGTTCCAATTCTGACGTTATCAATGATGTTTAAGGTAGACAAGAGAAGATAAGAATTTGTCACCAAGTCAAGAGTTGGTCACCCACTCATCAATTAGTCATCAAATCAATAGTTCCTAATTTTGACCTATAAAAAGAGGCATTTTCCATGCATTTAGGCATCTTGGTTTCCAGATCAAGATCAATATCATGCTCTTGCTTTCACTCTTTGTATTTTTTGTATTGTTTATGTTTTGCTTTCATTAATATCAAGTTTATGCCTTTCATTTCCTTTCCTTTACTTAGTTAACTTTTATCTTATTTATGTTCTTATTTTGTTTATTTATTTTTCTTTCTTTCATTATGTTTAGCTAAGTTTATTATGTCAAGGTGAAAAGGTTACACTAATGGTGTAAGAATAAGTATAATGTAAACTCAATATGCACTTTAATATTTGATACTCACATGTTTTGTATTTTTTTTTTATCTTGTTCACTCTTTAATACTTTGCTTGTTAAATGACTAATCTAGATTTATGTTATATAACACTTGGTACAACAAATGCTTTGCACTTTTATAGCCCATACTATATGATAGAACCGACACCTGAGCTATGAAAGGAACTTGATTTGTTGTTAACATAAGTTATAATCATGAATGTTTGATGAAATTTACAAGTATTAACATTAATTGAATAAAATGACTAATGTAATCATGTTAACAATTTATAATCTGATTGAAACCTCCTTTGTGTGTGGTTTCCAATTGAATAATAAGAGTTTATACTATACTTATTTGAAATACCATTACTGGATCCTCTAACCTGGATATTTATTGTTATCATTTTTTAATCCTTACGTTAATCTTCCATCTCAAAGTTCTCATCAACTTTTTTTTATTATTATTACTACTATAACTACAACTACAACTACAACTACTATTTTTGTATTTTTGTTATTATTGTTATTGTTATATTGTTATTGTTATCCATAATTTATACAATTAACCTCCCTGTAGTTTAACCCTGATCTTGTCAGGTTGTTTATTATTTTAACACTCCTACACTTGGGAGAAGACATCAATCTTTTGGTCGTGTTATGAGCCACAATCACAACTACCTGTATATACATATTTTGTTTTTTAAAAAATAATATAAACAAATAAATAAATAAAGAGAGAGAGTAAGACTCTAGTTAATTTATATATAGATGATATGATTGCATTTTCAATTTCTAATCTATAAAATCTTCTCTTCCTTCCCTTCATTTCTACTCAACCCATACATTCAACATATATAGAAGTGTGTACAAATGGCAAGTTCCTCAAGTCATCAAATAAAAAATATTTATGTTTTTGATGGATTTAATCTTGGGAAAGAAACAAAAGTTTTAGAATTAGCAAATCATCTTGGTTAGGTCTTAGCTGACAGAAAGATTCATTTAGTGTATAGGGGAAACAGTCTTAGGTTAATGAGGGGAGAGTCAATAGCTGTTATTTTTAGGAGATAGTCAAGTTTTGGGAGTTATCCTTAAAGCTTTAGCACAAGGGATCATTGAAAAAAACAATTGGAGAGAAACTACAGGTCTCCACAATGTCTAATCGAATAAATGCAATATTTAAACACGTTGATGCCTTCATTGTCTTACTAGGTGATCTAGGCACATTGGAAGAGATCTTTCATATTACCTCTTAGACCCAACTACACATTTACCATAAACCCATATGTTTATTAAATGTTAATGGTTTTTATGATAAATTATTGTCTTTTCTTGATCATGCTATGGAACAGGAATTTCTAACATCTTAGGCACGAAAAATCATAATCTCTACTGCTACTGCTGAACAATTGATTGACTAACTACAATCTTTCAGCCCTATAATTGATCCCTCCATGAGTTGCAAAAATTGATCAACTAAGAAAAGCTACAAAAAGCGTAGATTGGATTTCAGCCTTCGTTTGTGAATCCTTGTGTCTTTTGGTTTTCTTAATAGTATATTATTTTATTTTGTTATTTCTTATATTTTTTTAAGTGTGTTTTATATTTGTTAGTATTCGATGTTTTAGGTATGCCTTCTGATTGATACTTAAAAGTGTATTTTTATCAAGGTTTTATATCATCATTTTGCACTTAAAGTACCACTAACTCCTTAACTAAAGCATGTTTTATAATAATATATCTAATAATATAAGATACCATTAATTTATGGTAATATATTCATTTTAAATTTAGCCCTATCATATGAATGAAAGGATTGATTGATGAATTTAAAAACTAAAATTGAAAGGATAAAGAGATGGCCAAACTTAGAAAAGAGATGTCGGTGCAATCCAAATTAGAACACTGTTCGGTAATTGGGTCATATCTGGAGCTATAGATCTCAGATTAGGTCTACTTTATATGGATGGAAAGGTAAGACATAGGTCTACAACTTTCATATGGAGCCTAAGATCTAAAAAGGCCATTTTCAAGTCCAAATTATTGTAACAACAAAACAGCCCGAATCTATCGTCCAGCCCGAGCACTATTTAGTATTTTGGCCCTATCTCGAGTTCTAGAAATTGAAATCAGCTGAATGTTTTACACAAGAAAGTTAAGACAATTCCCAACAACTTTCATGTTTTAAGTGGCTCTAATTGTGACGTTATCAATGATGTTTTGGGTAGACAAGAGAAGATAAGGATTGTCACCAAGTCAAGAGTTGGTCACCCACTCATTAATTAGTCATCAAATCATTAGTTCTCAATTTTGGCCTATAAAAGGAGGCATTTGCCATGCATTTAGGCATATTGGTTTTCAGATCAAGATCATGCTCTTGCTTTGTCTCTTTGTATTTTTTGTAATGTTTATGCTTTGCTTTCATTAATATCAAGTTTATTCCTTTCATTTCCTTTCCTTTACTTTGTTAACTCTTATCTTATGTATATTCTTATTTTGTTTATTTATTTTTTCTTTCTTTCATTATGTGCAGTTAAGTTTATTATGTCAAGGTAAAAATGTTACACTAATGGTGGAAGAATAAGTATAGTGTAAACTTAATATGGACTTTAAGAAAATATGGCTGAAGAAGATTATCAATCACTTCATAATGAGAATAATCGTGTCAGAACACTTAGAGACCACATGAATCCCACAAGAACAAGTGCACCATCATGCATAGTTTTTCCTCCCAATGCATCTCATTTTAATTTTAAGCCAGACATGATTCAACTTTTACGTTCTTTTCATGGCGTAGAATTGGAAAATCCATATTTGCATTTAAGAGAATTTGAGAAGGTTTGCAACACATATAATAATTTAAAATATAGCATGAATACCACCAGATTAAAGCTTTTTCCTTTTTCATTAAAAGATAAAGCTAAAACATGGCTATAAAATTTAAGATCAGGATCCATTCGTTCTCTTTTCTACCCAAAACATCATTGATAACGTCAAAATTGGAGCCAGTTAAAAACATAAAAGTTGTAGGCAATTGGCTCAGCTTTCTTGTGTAAAACATTCAGCTTATTTGGACTTCTAGAACTCCAGATATGGCCAAAATAGCGAACAGTTCTCGGGCTGAAAGACAGATTCGGGCTTCTTTGTTATTGCTACAATTTGGACTTGAAAATGGCCTTTTTAGACCTTGGGCTCATTTGAAAGTTTTAGGCCTATGTCTTACCTTTCCATCCATATAAATTGGACCTAAATCGGAGATCTATAGCTCAAGCTATGTCCCAATTACCGAACAGTGTTCCAGTTTGGATTGCACCGACATCTCTTGTCTAAGTTTGACCATCTCTTTGCCCTTGCAATTTAAGTTCTTAAAGTCATCAATCAATCCTTTCATTTATATGATAGGCCTGCATTTAAAATGAACATTTACCACAAATTAAAGGTATCTTATATTATTAGATATATTATTATAAAACATGCTTTAGTTAAGGAGTTATTGATACTTTACGTGCAAAATGATGATATAAAACCATGATAAAAATGCACTTTTAAGTACTAATCACACCTCCCAACCAGCTTATTACTAGTCCCTAGTAATCAAAGCGTTAAAACAATTTGTAAATTTCACAAAGCAAGGTATTCATCATTTAACTTCCATTAATCTATACAGATAAACAAACTCTCATTAAATTTATATATCTGCTCAATACCTCTTAACAAGATATTAATAAACTTTTGTTTTGTGCTCAATATATCAACACATAATTATGGGGCTTTTCTTGGAAGAAAACAAAATTTTTGTTCTAATGTTTAAGGTTAACTTCCTTGGGTTGGGATTATTATTTTTGTCTTTTTTTTTCTTTTTTCTTTTTTTAAAATCTATATACATATAATTTAAAAACATCATGCATCTTTAACCCATGTAACGAGCTTTCAGCTAATGACTCCCAGACCAGTTGGTCTTAGGGCATTAAGTGTTAAGACACCCTTACGAGCTTAGTAACTCGGGTCGCAGACACTGATATGTAGATAGTGCAATGTTTGATTCCCTTAAGCTTTTCTCCTTAACCCATGTAACAAGCGTTGGGTCAATATCTCCCAAGTCAATTGACATTAGGGTATTAGGTGTTAAAAAACCCCTTCGGACTTAATTGCTTAGGTTAGGGAGGCTACGAAACCAAACTTATCTACATTTTTATTATTATCATTTTTTTTCTCATTTCTTTTTTTTTTCTTTTTTTTTCTTAATTATATACAATCCCTTTCCCTTAGTTGTTACATTTAACAAAAGAACATAAATAATGTAATAATCCAATATGCACCCACAATCATATGTTAAAGTGTGTGTGTGTAAATTAAGGTTTAAAAATACATGTTAAATAAGTATATGAGAAGAATTAAGTGATAATAATGCAAGAGTTTATAAACCTGAATATTTCAAGAAGTATTATAATAGACCTTGTTAAGAATAGTTACTAAGATGCGTCTCAATAGTCACTTTAATAAAAGAGCATCTTTACTCTACCATCCTAGTAACAACAATTATGCACATGCTTTATGAAATGAAAAATAATTTTTTTTTATCAACTATTACCCTCTCCCCCTAACCAAAACGAGACATTGTCCTCAATGTTGTAAGGTAGAAAGATAGAGTATAGAAGATATCACCTGAAATAACGAACACTGACAAACCTGAAACACACTGAAACAAAAAAAAATAACAAACACAATAATAAAACCAAAAGACACAAAAATTCACAAATGAAGGCTCAAATCCAATCTAAGATTTTTACGGCTTTCCTTAGATGACCTATTTATGCGGCTCATGGAAGGATTAATCACAGGAATGAAAGATTGTAGTTGGTCAATCAATTGTTCAGTAGTAGCAGCAGAGATTATGATTTGTCGTGCAGAAGATATTAGAAATTCCTGTTTCACAGCATGATCAAGAAAAGACAACTTATCATAATAACCATTAACATTTAACAGACCTATAAGTTTATGGTGAATGTGCAGTTGAGCCCAAGAGGAAATATGAAAGATCTCTTCCAATGTGCCTAGACCACCTGGTAAAGCAATGAAGGCATGAGCATGGTTAAACATTGCATTCATTCGAGCCAACATTGTGGAGATCTAAAGTTCCTTTTCAATTGTTTTTCCAATGATGTCCCCTTTGTGCCAAAGCTTCGGGGACGACCCCCAAAACTTGACTACCTCCTAAAAATACAGTTATTGACACACCTCCCATTAACCCAAGACTGCCTCCCCCATACACTAAATGAATCTTTCTCTCAGCTAGCACTTGACCAAGATGATTTGCTGATTCTAAAAACTCCTTTTCTTTCCCAGGACTAGATCCACCAAAAACACAAATATTTCTTATTTGATGACTTGAGGAACTTGCCATTTCTACACACTTCTGTATTTGTTGAATGTATGGGTTGAGTAGAAATGAAAGGAAGGAAGAGAGGGTTTTATAGATGAAAAATTAGAAAGCCAATCATAACACCTATATGTAGGCCAGCTGGAGTCTTACACTCTCTCTCTCTCTTTTTATTTGTTTATTTATTTACTTTTGAAAAAGCATGTGTATGTACAGGTAGTTGTGATTGTGGCTCACATCTTTCCTTGGTTTTACGTCCAAGAACGGCTTAAACGCCCTCTATGGGTCGGGGATAGGCTTCCCATCCAGTTTTCTTAAAAACTGGCAAACAGGGTCTTTTTTAGTCAGATTCCCAAGACTAAGTCGATCATGTTTTTTATGAAATAGTGGCCATAAATCATGAATTACATGATGCACATCTCCACTAGGATGCGTCTCAAGAGTCAATAAAAGATTATCTAAAGACTCCTTACTCAGGCCATCCTTAATGAATTGTATTTTATCTTCATAGTTTATAGATACCATTCCTAAAGAATGACATTGTGTATTAAAAGTCCATCTAGCATATCGATAATAGACTTTTAGTAGTTTTGCACGATGTTTTTTCGCAAAAGTGCTTTTACCTGTTCTAAGCATATGTGAAATGAAGGATTTAGAGGATTCATCTAATAATCAGACCTTTGCTTCAATCAACCAGAGAATATCTTCAGGAGTTCCATGATTCATTAACAACCTCAATCTTGCACATCTAGCATGGTAAATTTTTATAATCATATTTTGAGGGAGAGTGGGAAAATACTTTTTCAATTTTTCAAGATTAGTGTCCATTTTCAAATGAGAATTGGAAGGGAGATTCATATAATTGCACAAATATATACATAGATATCAGTTATTGTGGGAAACTGAAAGAACCGACTTAAGTCATGGAGTACCGTTGTTCGACATTTGACCGAGGTGAGAGAAACTAGCAAAAATCACTCAAAAAGAAACACAAAAACAATGTAAGAAAAACAAAATAATCAACCTTTATCTATAAGATCATTCAAACCAGTTGATTCACTTTCATTAGGGAAATTATCAAAGTAAGCTTTCAAACGATGTCCATTGTCCTTAAAATCATTGTCATTCATTGAATTCTCAATATCATAGGCCCCATAAGGATTGCTCCATCTTAATATTAGCTCTTTAGGGAATGCATAGAGTTGAGAATTATAAAACAAAACTTTTTGACCAGTATCAATCTTTTGACAATTTTCACAAGTTTTGCAGAATGCATGCGTGTCCTTGAACATGGTGGGCCAATAAAATCCATTTTGAAAGATTTTTGTAGCTGTCTTTTTTGACGAGAAATAACTTCCACATGCTTTAGAATGACAAAGTTTAATGACACTACTTACCTCATTGTCGGGAATGAATCTTTGAAATATTTGATCAGGACAATATTTGAATAAGTTAGGGTCATCACAATAAAAGCTCTTCACTTCGTTCAAAAACTTTTCTTTGTCTTGATTACTCCAATCAGCTAGCAAATCTCCTAAAGTAAGAAAATTGATATTTTTATCATACCAAGGTGTTGGACTAAGAGAAAGTAAGGATTCCTTAGGAAAGTAATCATCGATTGGTGTGATGTCAAATGTCAAATCTGTTGTCACTGTTGACAAAAGATTCGCATGAACATTTTCAGTGCTTGTTTCATCCGTGATTTCTTCCTCAGAATAAATCATTTACAAAGCTTCAGTTTCATCCAATTTATTTTTACTTAAATTAGACTCAAGTTGATCATAAACTAATTCATCAATATGATCTACTTCTTGTAAATCATTATCATCTCCAGGTTGCTTGCAAATGTTGAAAATATTCATCTCCAATGTCATGTTTCCAAATGATAGCTTCATCAGTCCATTCCTACAATTAATCAATGAGTTAGAGGTTGCAAGAAACGGACGTCCTAAAATAACAGGAAATGAATTACATGCTTCAACAGGTTCTGTATCCAAGACAATAAAATCCACAGGATAAATGAATTTATTGACTTATACTAACACATCTTCAATTATTCCTCTAGGCACTTTTACAGATCTATCGGCAAGTAAAAGAGATATAAAAGTTGGTTTTAACTCACCTAGATTGAGACTCTGAAAAACTGAATATGGAAGTAAATTCACACTAGCACCAAATTAAGTAAGACTTTTTCAATTTTATGTTCTCCAATAAATCAAGAAATTGTAGGGTGATTAGTACTTAAAAGTGCATTTTTGTCATGGTTTTATATCATCATTTTGCACTTGAAGTATCAATAACTCCTTAACTAAAGCATGTTTTATAATAATGTATCTAATAATATAAGATACCTATAATTTGTGGTAAATATCTATTTTTAATACAGGCCTATCACATAAATGAAAGGATTGATTGATGACTTGAAGAACTTAAATTGCAAGGATAAAGAGATGGTCAAACTTAGAGAAGAGATGTCGGTGCAATCCAAACCGGAACACTGTTCGGTAATTGGGTCATATCTGGAGCTACAGATCTTAGATTTAGGTCCAATTTATATGGATGGAAAGGTAAGACATAGGCCTACAACTTTCATATGGAGCCCAAGATCTAAAAAGGCCATTATCAAGACCAAATTGTAGCAACAACAAAGAAGCCCGAATCTGTCTTCCAGCCCGAGCACTGTTCGGTATTTTGGCCATATATGGAGTTCTAGAAGTCCAAATGAGCTGAAGTTTTTACACAAGAAAGCTGAGACAATGGCCTACAACTTTCATGTTTACAACTGGCTCCAATTTAGACGTTATCAATGACGTTTTGGGCAGACAAGAGAAGATAAGGATTGTCACCAAGTCAAAAGTTGGTCACCCACTTATCAATTAGTCATCAAATCAGTAGTTCCCAATTTTGGCCTATAAAAGGAGGCATTTACCATGCATTTAGGCATCTTGGTTTCCAGATCAAGATCATGCTCTTCCTTTCTTTCTTTGTATTTTTTATAATGTTTATGCTTTGCTTTCATTAATATCAAGTTTATGCCTTTCATTTTCTTTCCTTTATTTAGTTAACTTTTATGTTCTTATTTTGTTTATCTATTTTTCTTTCTTTCATTATGTCTAGCTAAGTTAATTATGTCAAGGTGAAAAGGTTACACTAATGGTGTAAGAATAAGTATAGTGTAAACTTAATATGGACTTTAATGTTTGATATTAACATGTTTCATATTTGTTATCTTGTTCACTCTTTAATACTTTGCTTGTTAAATGACTAATCTTGATTTATGTTGTATAACACTTGGTACAACAAATGCTTGGCACTTTCATAGCCCATAATGTATGGTATAACCGACACCTGAGCTATGAAAGGAACTTGATTTGTTGTTAACATAAGTTATAATCATGAATGCTTGACGAGATTTATAAGTATTAGCATTAATTGAATAAGATGACTAATGTAATCATGTTAACAATATATAATCTGATTGGAATCTCCTTTGTGTGTGGTTTCCAATTCAATAATAAGAGTTTATACTATACTTGTTTGATATACCATTAGTGGAACCTCTAACCTTGACATTTGTTATTATTATTTTTTAATCCTTACATTAATTTTCCATCTCCAAGTGGTAGACTTTGTAGGATATCCTCATCATTTTCAGAAAATATAGCCGAAGAAGATAATCAATCACTTCATAATGAAAATAATGAGAATAACCGTGCTAGAACACTTAGAGACCACATGAATCCCACAAGAACAAGTGCACCATCATGCATAGGTTTTCCTCCTGATGCATCTCATTTTAATTTTAAACCAGGTATTATTCAACTTTTACCTTCTTTTCATGGTTTAGAATTGGAAAATCCATACTTGCATTTAAGGGAATTTGAGGAGGTGTGCAACACATATAATAATTTAAATTGTAGCATGAACACCATCAAATTAAAGCTTTTTCCTTTTTCATTAAAAGATAAAGCTAAAACATGGCTACAAAATTTGAGACCAGGATCCATTCGTGCTTGGGATGAAATGCAACAACAATTTTTAAAGAAGTTTTTCCCATCTCATAGAACAAACTCTTTCAAGAGACAAATCACCACTTTCACTCAAAAACCAGGAGAAACATTTTATAAATGTTGGGATAAGTATCGAGACATGCTTAGTACTTGCCCCCATCATTGTTTTGAAACATGGAGATTGGTTTCACATTTCTATGAAGGGTTAACACCTAAAGATAGGCAAATGGTTGAATTGATGTACACTGGAACTTTTGAAGATAAAGACCCTGATGAAGCAATGGAGTACTTAGACTTGTTAGCTGAAAATGCTCAAAATTGGGACACTGCAGGTACATATAAGGCACCGAGTAAAACTCAACCTCATACATCTAGTGGAGGTATGTACAACCTTAGGGAAGATCATAACCTTCAAGCCAAATTTGCATCTTTAGCTAGAAAAGTCGAGGCACTATAATTGAAAAAGAGTGGTCAATTAAAATCTGTTGAAAACATTGTGTGTCAAATCTGTGAAACAAATGAACACTCAACCAACGATTGTCCAACCTTGCCTTCTTTTAAAGAATGTCTCCATGAACAAGCTCATGCTTTAAACAGTTTTCAAAGGGCCAACCACAACCCATACTCCCAAACATATAACCCTGGTTGGAGGAATCACCCAAATTTTAGTTGGAAGAGTGAGAACAACAATGCACAAACTTCACAACTACCGTTTCAAGCACACCATAATTTCCAAAATTCTCATGGATATGCACCTTCTTATGCTCCACCTTCTAGAAGAAATCTTGAGGAAACATTGCATGCATTCATTGAAAAGCAAGAGACAATTAATACTCAACTTGTTCAAAACATGACAGATTTTAAAGATACTCTTGCTAAATTAACATCTGCTCTTAGTTTCCAAGAGAAAGGTAAGTTTCCATCTCAAACACAACAAAATCCCAAAGGGCAATACAATGCAAATGCAAGTAGTTCCGGAAGCCAACACATGGATCAAGTCAAATCAGTCACTACTCTGCGCAGTGGTAAGGTTATTGAAAAACCCTCTCTTGAACCTTATGAGAAAGATGATGAGTCAATCTCTGAGGGTAAGGAAGGGGATGAATCTGAAAATTGCAAAGAAACGACTGACTCACCGCCAGCACTTCCATTTCCTCAAGCCATGACCAAACAAAGGAAAGTCAATCACAATTCTGAAATTTATGAAATTTTCAAACAGGTAAGGATCAATATACCTTTGCTGGATGCTATTAAACAGGTTCCTTCCTATGCTAAATTTTTGAAAGATCTATGCACTGTGAAGAGGAAACTGAATGTGAAAAAGAAAGCCTTTCTAGCCGAACAAGTAAGTGCTATTCTTCAAAACAATAATGCTTTGAAATATAAAGACCCTGGTTGTCCTACAATTTCTTGCTTTATTGGAGAGCATAAAATTGAAAGAGCCTTACTTGATCTTGGTGCTAGTGTGAATTTACTTCCATATTCAGTTTTTCAGAGTCTCAATCTAGGTGAGTTAAAACCAACTTCTATAACTCTTTTACTTGCTGATAGATCTATAAAAGTGCCTAGAGGAATAATTGAAGATGTGTTAGTACAAGTCGATAAATTCATTTATCCTGTGGATTTTATTGTCTTGGACACACAACCTGTTGAAGTATGTAATTCATTTCATGTTATTTTAGGACGTCCATTTCTTGCAACTTCTAATGCATTGATTAATTGTAGGAATGGACTGATGAAGCTATCATTTGAAAACATGACATTGGAGATGAATATTTTCAACATTTGCAAGCAACCTAGAGATGATAATGATTTACAAGAAGTGGACTTTACTGAAAAATTAATTCATGATCAATTTCCAACCACTTCCAATGAAATTGAGATTGATGAATCTGATGATTTGGAAATGATTTATTTTCAGGAAGAATCAAAGACAAGTAAATGGAGGCCACAAATTGAGGAATTGCCACCACGACCAATTAAGTCCATACCTTCAAGTGTTCAACGACCAAAACCTGATTTGAAGCCGTTGCCATCCAATCTCAAATACTCATTTTTGGGAGAAAATGAAACTTTTCCGGTAATAATCTCTTCCAAACTTAATGCACATCAAGAAGGTAAGTTATTACAAACTCTGAAAATGCACAAAAATGCATTAGGATGGACCATAGCTGATATAAAAGGAATTAGTCCTTTGATTTGTACACACAGAATTTATTTAGAGGAAAATGCTAAACCCTCTAGAGAAATGCAACGAAGGCTAAATCCTAATATGAAAGAAGTAGTGAAAAATGAAGTCATTAAGCTTCTAGATAATAAAATCATTTATCCTATTTCTGACAGCAAATGGGTAGGTCCTACCCAAGTTGTACCTAAGAAGTCTGGAGTCACTGTGATAACAAATGAGAACAATGAGTTAATTCCCACTAGAACTGTTACTGGTTGGCGCATGTGCATTGACTATAGGAAACTTAATTCAATGACTAGAAAAGATCATTTTCCTTTACCTTTCATGGATCAAATCCTAGAAAGAGTTGCAGGTCATGAATTTTATTGTTTCCTAGATGGCTATTCGGGTTACAACCAAATTGAAATTGCATTGGAAGATCAAGAAAAGACTACTTTCACATGTCCATTTGGTACTTTTGCATATCGAAGGATGCCTTTTGGATTATGTAATGCACCAGCCACATTTCAAAGATGCATGCTTAGTATATTTAGCGATATGGTTGAACATTTTCTTGAGATTTTCATGGATGATTTTTCTGTTTTTGGCAATTCATTTGATGATTGTTTGACTAATTTAGGAAAGGTTTTAACCAGGTGTGAAGAGAAGAATCTTGTGCTGAATTGGGAAAAATGTCATTTTATGGTAACAAACGGCATTGTACTTGGTCACATTGTTTCATCAAAAGGAATTGAGGTTGACAAATCTAAAATCGAGTTAATTGCAAACTTGCCAACACGAAAATCTCTTAAAGATGTTAGATCATTCTTGGGACATGCTGGTTTTTATAGAAGGTTCATCAAAGATTTTAGTGTAATATCTAAGCCTTTAAGTAACCTTCTAACAAAGGATACTATTTTTGAATGGACTGAACATTGTGAAGAAGCCTTTGTTAAACTTAAAAATTTGCTTACGTGTGCTCCTATCATTCAACCTCCTGATTGGTCATTACCTTTTGAAATAATGTGTGATGCTAGTGATTATGTCGTAGGTGCTGTTTTGGGACAAAGAAAAGATAAGAAACCTTATGTAATTTACTATGCATATAAAACTTTAAATAGTGCTCAAATGAATTATACCACCATTGAAAAAGAATTACTTGCAGTAGTATTTGCATGTGAAAAATTCAGATCTTATCTTGTTGGCTCACCTGTTGTTGTTTTTAGTGATCATGCAGCATTGAAATATCTTCTTTCTAAGAAAGATTCCAAGGCTAGATTGGTGCGGTGGATTTTATTACTTCAAGAATTTGATATCACAATCAAAGATAAGAAAGGCAGCGAAAATGTTGTCGCAGATCACTTGTCAAGATTGACAACAGATTCGAAAACTGACATCACACCAATCGATGACTACTTTCCCGATGAATCTTTACTTTCTGTCTCTACAATGCCTTGGTTTGCTAATATTGTTAATTTTCTTGTTTCAGGACAACTGCCAGCTCATTGGAGTACCCAAGATAAAAGAAAGTTCTTGAACGAAGTGACGAACTTTTATTGGGATGATCCTTATTTATTCAAATATTGTCCTGATCAAATATTTCGAAGATGCATTCCTGACAATGAGGTAAGTAGTGTCATTAAATTTTGTCATTCTGAAGCATATGGGGGCCATTTCTCATCAAGAAAGACAACTACAAAAATCTTACAAAGTGGATTTTACTGGCCCACCATGTTCAAAGACTCACATGCATTCTGCAAGTCTTGTGAAAATTGTCAAAAGTTGGGATCTATTTCAAAACGTCACATGATGCTTTTAAACCCTATTATTGTCATTGAGATCTTTGACTGTTGGGGTATAGATTTCATGGGCCCATTCCCTCCATCATTTGGTTTCTTATACATATTAGTCGCAGTAGATTATGTTTCAAAATGGATAGAGGCAATTCCAAGTCAAAACAATGATCACAAAACAGTGATAAAGTTTTTGAAAGAAAATATTTTGAGTCGATTTGGAGTCCCTCGAGCTATAATAAGTGATGGTGGAACACATTTCTGCAACAAGCCATTTGAGTCTTTAATGAAGAAATATGGAATCACACACAAAGTTGCCACCCCTTATCACCCTCAAACAAGTGGACAAGTAGAGCTTGCTAATAGGGAGATCAAACATATTTTGGAGAAAACAGTGAACCCTAATAGGAAAGACTGGTCTTTAAGACTTAATGATGCACTTTGGGCTTATCGAACTGCTTATAAAACATCATTAGGTATGTCACCTTATAGACTAGTCTATGGAAAACCTTGTCACTTGCCTGTGGAACTTGAACATAAAGCTTATTGGGCTATTAAAGCTTTCAATTCAAATCTGGATGATGCTAGTCAACTGTGAAAATTACAAATAAATAAGCTTGAGGAAATAAGAAATGATGCATATGAAAATTCAAGAATTCATAAAGCAAGAATTAAAGAGTTTCATGACAAGAAAATACTGAGAAAAACCTTCAATGTTGGTCAAAAAGTCTTGCTTTATAATTCTCGACTGCATTTATTTCCTGGAAAATTAAGATCAAGATGGAGCGGTCCTTTTATTGTGAAACATATGTATCCATATGGGGCCTATGACATCGAGAATCCAAAGAATGGCAATGTTTTCAAGGTAAATGGACATCGTCTGAAAGTTTACTTTGACAATTTTTCAGTTGAACATAACTCTATTGAATTGGGTGATCCTGTATATAAAGATTGATTTTATTTTATTTTATTTTTGTTTCTTATATAAAGATTGATTTTATTTTATTTTATTTTTGTTTCTTTTTGAGTGAGTTTTGCAAGTTTCTTTCACCCCGGTCAAATGGCGGATAACGGTACTCCGTGACTTAAGTCGGTTCTTTCAGTTTCCCACAATTATTGATATCTGTGTATATATCTATGCAATTCTTTGAATCTCTCTTCCAATTCTCATTTGAAAATGGACACTAATCTTGAAAAATTGAAAAAGTATTTTCCCGCTCTGCCTCAGAATGCTATTACAAAAATTTACCGTGCTAGATGTGCAAGATTGAGATTGTTAATGAATCATGGAATTTCTGAAGATATTCGCTGGTTGATTGAAGCAAAGGTCCGATTATCAGGTGAGTCCTCTAACTTCTTCATTTCACACATGCTTGGAACAGGTAAAAGCACTTTTGCAAAGAAGCGTCGTGCAAAACGACTGGATGTCTGTCATCGATGTGCTAGATGGACTTGTAATACACAATGTCGTTCTTTAGGAATGGTATCTATAAACCGTGAAGATAAAATACAATTCATTAAGGATGGCCTGAGTAAGGAGTCTTTAGATAATCTTCTATTGACTCTTGAGACGCATCCTAGTGGAGATGTGCATCGTGTAATTCATGATTTATGGCCATTATTTCATAAAGAACATGATCTTAAAGAACAGGTAAGGAAGGTATATTGATCCTTACCTGTTTGAAAATTTCATAAATTTCAGAATTGTGATTGACTTTCCTTTGTTTGGTCATTGCTTGAGGAAATGGAAGTGCTGGCGGTGAGTCAGTCGTTTCTTTGCAATTTTCAGATTCATCCCCTTCCTTACCCTCAGAGATTGACTCATCATCTTTCTCATGAGGTTCAAGAGAGGGTTTTTCAATAACCTTACCACTGCGCAAAGTAGTGACTGATTTGACTTGATCCATGTGTTGGCTTCCGGAACTACTTGCATTTGCATTGTATTGCCCTTTGGGATTTTGTTGTGTTTGAGATGGAAACTTACCTTTCTCTTGGAAACTAAGAGCAGATGTTAATTTAGCAAGAGTATCTTTAAAATCTGTCATGTTTTGAACAAGTTGAGTATTAATTGTCTCTTGCTTTTCAATGAATGCATGCAATGTTTCCTCAAGATTTCTTCTAGAAGGTGGAGCATAAGAAGGTGCATATCCATGAGAATTGAGTTTTACTCGGTGCCTCATAAGTACCCGCGGTGTCCCAATTTTGAGCATTTTCAGCTAACAAGTCCAAGTACTCCATTGCTTCATCAGGGTCTTTATCTTCAAAAGTTCCATTGCACATCAATTCAATCATTTGCCTATCTTTAGGTGTTAACCCTTCATAAAAATGTGAAACCAATCTCCATGTTTCAAAACCATGATGAGGGCAAGTACTAAGCAAGTCTCGATACCTATCCCAACATTTATAAAATGTTTCTCCTGGTTTTTGAGTGAAAGTGGTGATTTGTCTTTTGAAAGAGTTTGTTCTGTGAGATGGGAAAAACTTCTTTAAAAATTGTTGTTGCATTTCATCCCAAGCACGAATGGATCCTGGTCTCAAATTTTGTAGCCATGTTTTAGCTTTATCTTTTAATGAAAAAGGGAAAAGCTTTAATCTGATGGTGTTCATGCTACAATTTAAATTATTATATGTGTTGCACACCTCCTCAAATTCCCTTAAATGCAAGTATGGATTTTCCAATTCTAAACCATGAAAAGAAGGTAAAAGTTGAATAATACCTGGTTTAAAATTAAAATGAGATGCATCAGGAGGAAAAACTATGCATGATGGTGCACTAGTTCTTGAGGGATTCATGTGGTCTCTAAGTGTTCTAGCACGGTTATTCTCATTATTTTCATTATGAAGTGATTGATTATCTTCTTCGGCCATATTTTCTGAAAATGATGAGGATATCCTACAAAGTCTACCACTTGATGTACGTGACCACACTCTCATGCACGTGTAGGAATAAAATAAAAAGAAGAAGAAGAAAGCAAAAGAAGGAGGAAGAAAACAAAATAAAAAGAAACAAAAGAAAAGAAACAAAGTTATATACAAGAAAAGTGAAAAGAGAAAATAAAATAAATACTATAATTTATACAAGAACTTACCTCCCCGGCAACGGCGCCAAAAACTTGACACGACGAAAAGATTGATGTCTTCTCCCAAGTGTAGGAGTGTCGAAGTAATAAATAACCCGGCAAGACCGGGGTCGAACCACAGGGAGGTTAATTGTACAAATTATAGACAACAATTATAAGCAACAATAATAGCAATAATAATAACAACAATAACAACAACAACAACAACTATAATAATAGTAGTAGTAGTAGTAGTAGTAGTAGTAATAGTAGTAGTAGTAGTAGTAGTAGTAATAATAATAATAAAGAAAGAGAAGAAGAAGAAGATGATGAGAACTTCGAAATGGAATATTAATGTAAAGATTAAATAATGATAATAACAAATGTCAAGGTTAGAGGTTCCACTAATGGTATATCAAACAAGTATAGTATAAACTCTTATTATTGAATTGGAAACCACACACAAAGGAGGTTCCAATCAGATTATATATTGTTAACATGATTACATTAGTCATCTTATTCAATTAATGCTAATACTTGTAAATCTCGTCAAGCATTCATGATTATAACTTATGTTAACAACAAATCAAGTTCCTTTCATAGCTCAGGTGTCGGTTATGCCATACATTATGGGCTATGAAAGTGCCAAGCATTTGTTGTACCAAGTGTTATACAACATAAATCAAGATTAGTCATTTAACAAGCAAAGTATTAAAGAGTGAACAAGATAACAAATATAAAACATGTTAGTATCAAACATTAAAGTCCATATTAAGTTTACATTATACTTATTCTTACACCATTAGTGTAACCTTTTCACCTTGACATAATTAACTTACCTAGACATAATGAAAGAAAGCAAAATAAATAAACACAATAAGAACATAAAAGTTAACTAAGTAAAGGAAAGGAAATGAAAGGCATAAACTTGATATTAATGAAAGCAAAGCATAAACATTACAAAAAATACAAAGAGAGAAAGGAAGAGCATGATCTTGATCTGGAAACCAACATGCCTAAATGCATGGCAAATGCCTCCTTTTATAGGCCAAAATTGGGAACTATTGATTTGATGACTAATTGATAAGTGGGTGGCCAACTTTTGACTTGGTGACAATCCTTATCTTCTCTTGTCTGCCCAAAACGTCATTGATAACGTCAAAATTGGAGCTAGTTGTAAACATGAAAGTTGTAGGCCATTGTCTCAGCTTTCTTGTGTAGAAAATTCAGCTCATTTGGACTTCTAGAACTCCAGATATGGCAAAAATACCGAACAGTGCTTGGGCTGGAAGACAGATTCGGGCTTCTTTGTTGTTGCTACAATTTGGACTTGATAATGGCCTTTTTAGA
Organism: Populus pruinosa; assembly: GCA_026413675.1. Lineage (NCBI taxonomy): Eukaryota > Viridiplantae > Streptophyta > Magnoliopsida > Malpighiales > Salicaceae > Populus > Populus pruinosa. Next base: position 9,225,202 of record CM048598.1, read on the forward strand.
TCTTGGGCTCCATATGAAAGTTTTAGGCCTATGTCTTACCTTTCCATCCATATAAATTGGACCTAAATCTGAGATATATAGCTCCAGATATGACCCAATTACCGAACAGTGTTCTGGTTTGGATTGCACCGACATCTTTTTTCTAAGTTTGGCCATCTCTTTATCCTTGCAATTTAAGTTCTTCAAGTCATCAATCAATCCTTTCATTTATATGATAGGCCTGCATTAAAAATAGACATTTACCACAAATTATAGGTATCTTATATTATTAGATACATTATTATAAAACATATTTTAGTTAAAGAGTTATTGATACTTCAAGTGCAAAATGATGATATAAAACCATGATAAAAATGCACTTTTAAGTACTAATCAAGTCTTTAATGAAGAAATATGGAATCACACACAAAGTTGCCACCCCTTATCACCCTCAAACAAGTGGACAAGTAGAGCTTGCTAATAGGGAGATCAAACATATTTTGGAGAAAACAGTGAACCCTAATAGGAAAGACTGGTCTTTAAGACTTAATGATGCACTTTGGGCTTATCGAACTGCTTATAAAACATCATTAGGTATGTCACCTTATAGACTAGTCTATGGAAAACCTTGTCACTTGCCTGTGGAACTTGAACATAAAGCTTATTGGGTTATTAAAGCTTTCAATTCAAATCTGGATGATGCTAGTCAACTGCGAAAATTACAAATAAATGAGCTTGAGGAAATAAGAAATGATGCATATGAAAATTCAAGAATTCATAAAGCAAGAATTAAAGAGTTTCATGACAAGAAAATACTAAGAAAAACCTTCAATGTTGGTCAAAAAGTCTTGCTTTATAATTCTCGACTGCATTTATTTCCTGGAAAATTAAGATCAAGATAGAGCGGTCCTTTTATTGTGAAACATGTGTATCCATATGGGGCCTATGACATCGAGAATCCAAAGAATGGCAATGTTTTCAAGGTAAATGGACATCGCTGAAAGTTTACTTTGACAATTTTTCAGTTGAACATAACTCTATTGAATTGGGTGATCCTGTATATAAAGATTGATTTTATTTTATTTTATTTTATTTTTTTGTTTCTTATATAAAGATTGATTTTATTTTATTTTATTTTATTTTTGAGTGATTTTTGCAAGTTTCTTTCACCCTGGTCAAATGGCGGATAACGGTACTCCGTGACTTAAGTCGGTTCTTTCAGTTTCCCATAATTACTGATATCTGTGTATATATCTATGCAATTCTTTGAATCTCTCTTCCAATTCTCATTTGAAAATGGACACTAATCTTGAAAAATTGAAAAAGTATTTTCCCATTCTGCCTCAGAATGCGATTACAAAAATTTACCGTGCTAGATGTGCAAGATTGAGATTGTTAATGAATCATGGAATTCCTGAAGATATTCGCTGGTTGATTGAAGCAAAGGTCCGATTATCAGGTGAGTCCTCTAACTTCATTTCACACATGCCTGGAACAGGTAAAAGCACTTTTGCAAAGAAGCGTCGTGCAAAACGACTGGATGTCTGTCATCGATGAGCTAGATGGACTTGTAATACACAATGTCGTTCTTTAGGAATGGTATCTATAAACCGTGAAGATAAAATACAATTCATTAAGGATGGCCTGAGTAAGGAGTCTTTAGATAATCTTCTATTGACTCTTAAGACGCATCCTAGTGGAGATGTGCATCGTGCAATTCATGATTTATGACCACTATTTCATAAAGAACATGATCGACTTAGTCTTGGGAATCTGACTAAAAAAGACCCTGTTTGCCAGTTTTTAAGAAAACTGGATGGGAAGCCTATCCCCGACACATAGAGGGCGTTTAAGCCATTCTTGGATGTAAAACCAAGGGAAGATGTGAGCCACAATCACAACTACCTGTACATACACATGCTTTTTTTCAAAAGCAAATAAATAAATAAATAAAAGGAGAGAGTGTGAGACTCCAGCTGGCCTACATATAGATGTTATGATTGCCTTTCTAATTTCTCATCTATAAAACCCTCTTTTCCTTCCTTTCATTTCTACTCAACCCATACATTCAACAAATACAAAAGTTTATACTATACTTGTTTGATATACCATTAGTGGAACCTCTAACCTTGACATTTGTTATTATTATTGTTTAATCCTTACATTAATTTTCCATCTCCAAGTTCTCATCATCTTCTTCTTCTTCTCTTTCTTTATTATTATTATTATTATTACTACTACTATTATTATTACTACTACTACTACTACTACTACTACTATTATTATTATTATTATTATTATTATTATTATTGTTGCATTCATGATTATAACTTATGTTAACAACAAATCAAGTTCCTTTCATAGCTCAGGTGTCGGTTATACCATACAGTATGGGCTATGAAAGTGCCAAGCATTTGTTGTACCAAGTGTTATATAATATAAATCAAGATTAGTCATTTAACAAGCAAAGTATTAAGGAGTGAACAAGATAACAAATATAAAACATGTTAGTATCAAGCATTAAAGTCCATATTAAGTTTACATTATACTTATTCCTACACCATTAGTGTAACCTTTTCACCTTGATATAATTAACTTAGCTAGACATAATGAAAGAAAGAAAAATAGATAAACAACATAAGAACATAAAAGTTAACTAAGTAACGGAAAGGAAATGAAAGGCATAAACTTGATAGTAATGAAAGCAAAGCATAAACATTACAAAAAATACAAAGAGAGAAAGGAAGAGCATGATCTTGATCTGAACACCAAGATGCCTAAATGCATGGCAAATGCCCCCTTTTATAGGCCAAAATTGGGAATTATTGTTTTGATGACTAATTGATAAGTGGGTGGCCAACTCTTGACTTGGTGACAATCCTTATCTTCTCTTGTCTGCACAAAACATCATTGATAACGTCAAAATTAGAGCCAGTTAAAAACATGAAAGTTGTAGGCAATTGGCTTAGCTTTCTTGTGTAAAACATTCAGCTCATTTAGACTTTTAGAACACTAGATATGGCCAAAATACCGAATAGTGCTCGGGCTGGAAGACAGATTCGGACTTCTTTGTTGTTGCTACAATTTGGACTTGAAAATGAACTTTTTAGATCTTGGACTCCATATGAAAGTTGTAGGCCTATGTCTTACCTTTCCATCCATATAAATTGGACCTAAATCAGAGATCTATAGCTCCATCTATGTCCCAATTACCGAACAGTGTTCCAGTTTGGATTGCACCGACATCTCTTTTCTAAGTTTGATCATCTCTTTGCCCTTGCAATTTAAGTTCTTAAAGCCATCAATCAATCCTTTCATTTATGTGATAGGCCTGTATTTAAAATGAACATTTACCACAAATTAAAGGTATCTTATATTATTAGATATATTATTATAAAATATGTTTTAGTTAAGGAGTTATTGATACTTTAAGTGCAAAATGATGATATAAAACCATGATAAAAATGCACTTTTAAGTACTAATCAGTGCTTAAATCAATAACACCATCACTGAAAAAGAATTACTTGCAGTAGTATTTGCATGTGACAAGTTTAAATCTTATCTTATTGGCTCACCTATTGTTATTTTTAGTGATCATGCAGCTTTGAAATATCTTCTTTCAAAAAAGGATTCTAAAGCTAGACTAGTACACTGGATTTTCTTACTTTAAGAATTTGATATTATAATCAAAGATAAGAAAGGCACTGAAAATATTATCACGGATCATTTGTCAAGATTGATAACAAATTCAAAATCTGACATCACATCAATCAATGACTACTTTCCTGATGAATCTTTATTTTCTGTCTATACAATACCTTGGTTTTCTAATATTGTTAATTTTCTTGTTTCAAGATATTTGCCAGCTAACTAGAGTACCTAAGATAAAAAAAAGTTCTTGAACAAAGTGAAGAAATTTTATTAGGATGACCCATATTTATTCAAATATTGTCCTGATCAAATATTTCAAAGATGCATTCCTGATAATGAAGCAAGTAGTGTCATTAAATTTTGTCATTCTAAGGTATATGGGGGGTCATTTCTCATCAAAAAAGACAACTGCAAAAATCTTACAAAATGGATTTTATTGGCCCATAATGTTCAAGGACTCACATGCATTCTGCAAGACTTGTGAAAATTGTTAAAAGTTAGGAACTATTTCAAAATATCATATGATGCCTTTAAATCCTATTCTTGTCAATGAGATCTTTAACTGTTGGTGTATAGACTTCATGGGTCCATTTCCTCCATCATTTGGTTTCTTGTATATATTAGTCACAGTAGATTATATTTCAAAATGGATAGAGGTAATTTCAAGTCGAAATAATGATCACAAAACAATCATTTAAAAGAAAATATTTGAAGTTGATTTGAAATCCCTCGAGGCATGATAAGTGATGGTAGAACACATTTCTGCAACAAGTCATTTAAGTCTTTAATGAAAAAATATAGAATCACACACAAAGTTATCACCCTTTATCATCCCCAAACAAGTGGATAAGTAGAACTTACTATTAAGGAGATCAAACAGATCTTTAAGAAAATAGTGAACCCTAATAGCAAAGACTAGTCTTTAAGACTTAATAATACACTTTGGGCTTATCGAACTGCTTATAAAACATCATTAAGTACGTCACTTATAGACTAGTCTATGAAAAACCTTGTCACTTGCCTGTGAAATTTGAACATAAAGCTTATTGGACTATTAAAGCTTTCAATTCAAATCTTGATGATGCTAGTGAGCTGTGAAAATTACATAGAAATGAGCTTGAGAAAATAAGAAATAATGCATATAAAAATTCAAGAATTCACAAAGTAAGAATCAAAGGGTTTTATTACAAGAAAATGCTGAGAAAATCATTCAATGTTGGTGAAAAAGTCTTGCTTTATAATTCTTGACTCCATTTATTTCTTGGAAAACTAAGATTAAGATGGAGTGTTTCTTTTATTATGAAACCTGTGTATCCATATGGGGTCTATGATATCAAGAATCCAATACATGGTAATGCTTTCAAGGTAAATAGACATCGTTTGAAAGTTTACGTTGATAAGTTTTCAATTGAAAATGACTATATTGAATTGGGTGATCTTGTATATAAAGATTAATTCTTTTTCTCACATTGTTTTTGTGTTTCTTTTTTGTGTGACCTTTGTTTTGCTAGTTTCTCTCACCCCGGTCAAATGGCAGATAACGGTACTTCATGAGTTTTAAGTCGGTTGTTTCAGTTTCTAATGATAACTAATATCTATGTATATATTTGTACAATTCTTTGCTCTTTCTCCCTTCTTTACATCTCTTCTCATTTGAAAATGGATATCATTCTTGAAAAATTAAAAAAATATTTTCCCATTCTGTCTCAAAATATGATTACAAAAATTTACCATGCTAGATGTACAAGATTGAGATTGTTCATGAACTATAGAATTCTTGAAGATATACGCTGGCTAATTGAAGCAAAGATTCAGTTATCAGGTGAGTCCTCTAATTCTTTCATTTCATATATGCTAGGAACGGATAAAAGCACTTTTGCAAAGAAACATCATGCAAAACGATTGAAAGATTGTCACAAATATGCCAAATGAACTTGTAATGCAAAATGTCATTCTTTAAGAATAATATCTGTAAACCATGAAGATAAAATACAGTTCATTAAGGATGGTCTAAATAAGGAGTCTTTAGATAATCATTTATTAACTCTTGAGATGCACACTAGTGGATATGTGCATCATTTAATTCATAATTTATTACCACAATTCTATAAAAAATATGCTCGACAGAGTCTTGAGAATCTAACTAAAAAAGACTATGTTTGCTAGTTTTTAAGAAAACTGGATCGAAAGCCTATCTCCAACCCATAAAAGGGTATTTAAGTCATTCTTGGATGTAAAACCAAGGGAAGATGTAAGCCACACAACTGCTTGAACATACATATGTTTTTTAGAGAGAGAGAAAGACTCCAATTGACTTATGTATAGGTGGTATGATTGCATTTTTATTTTCTCATCTATAAAATCTTCTCTTCCTTCTCTTTATTTCTACTAAACCTACACATTAAATAGATATTGAAGCATATAAAAATGACAGGTTCCTCAAGTCATCAAATAAGAAATATTTGTGTTTTTAGTGGATCTAGTCCTGGAAAGAAAAGGAGTATTTAGAATCAGTAAATCATCTTGGTTAGGTATCAGTAGAGAGAAAGATTCATTTAGTGTATAGAGAAGGCAACCTTGGGTTAATAGGGGGTGTGTCAATAGCTGTATTTGTAGGAGATAGTAAAGTTTTGGGGGTTGTCTCCAAAGTTTTAGCAAATAGAGATATTATTAGAAAAACAACTGGAGAAGAACTACAAGTTTCTACAATATTTGATCGAATGAATATAATGTTTAAACATGTTGATACCTTCATTGCCTTAATAGGTGACTTGGAAAAGATCTTTCATATTTTCTCTTAGGCTCCACTTCATATTCACTATAAACCTATAAGTTTGTTAAATGTTAATGGTTTTTATGATATATTGTTATCTTTTCTTGATCAAGCTATGTAACATGAATTTTTAATATTTTTAGCACGACAAATCATAATCTCTACTGCTGCTACTGAATAATTAATTGACCAACTACAATCTTTAATCCATGTAATGGATCCCTCCATGAGTCACATAAATTGGTCAAATATAGAAAGTCATAAAAAGTTTAGATTAGATTTGAGCCTTCATTTGTCAAACCTTGTGTCTTTTGGTTTTATTATTTCTTATACTTGTTTAAGTGTGTTTCAAGTTTATCAATGTTCGTTGTTTTAGGTGATGTCTTCTATACTCTATCTTTCTATCTTAGAATATTAAAGACAATATATCTCATTGTAGTTAAGGGAAAAGGGTAATAGTTGATACTTAAAAAAAATTTAACTAATTGTGTTTTCTATTTGCAAAACCGTTGTTACTAAGATAACAGAGTCAAGGAGTTATTTTGTTAAAGTAACTCTCCAAACGCATCTTAGTAAAGATTGTTAAAGGTCTATTAGAATACTTCTTAAAATATTCAGATTTATAAACTCTTTCATTATTATTAATTACAACTACTTATAAACTCATTTAACAAGTATTCTTAAACGTTTATTTTTAAACACACACTTTAACATGTGATTGCAGGTTGTATATTAGATTATTTATGTTCTTTTGTTAAAGGTAACAATTAAAGGAAAGGGATAGTATATAATTTGCAAAAAAAAAATGATAATAAATGTAATTAATTAAATAAATAAAAATATAAATAAGTTTAGTTTCGCAACCTCTGTAACGTAAGCAATTAAGTTTGAAGGGTGTTTTAACACTTAATATCCTAAAATCACCTGACTTGAAAGTTATTGGTTCAACACTTGTTACATGGGTTGAAGAGAAAAGTTTAAGAAAATCAAACATTATACTATCTACATATCAGTATATACAACCCGAGTTATTAAACTCGAATAGATGTCCTAACACTTAATACTCTAAAACCAACTGGTTTGGGAGTTATTGGTCAAAAACTCATTATATGAGTTAAAAATATATTGTATTTTAAGTTATATATATATATATATATATAAGATAATAATTTTAATTTAAAAATATTAACCTTAAACATTAAAATAACGGTAAACTCAAGCTCTGAAGCTCCTCTCATAACAACAAATTAGGTATTCTTTTATACGTGTATTTAAAAAACTACAAAGAAGAATAAGGCAGTGTTGTTTTTCCCTAAACAATCACCTCATGTACTAATAATATGCAGTAGCCAAGAAGACATGCGGTATTGATATACTAAAATAATTGGTAAATATTGTATTATGCTTGACCTAGCCATTTTCTTTTTGGCTACTGCTCCTTCATTAATATATTGGCTTTCATTAAAAAAAAATCAATATTTGATATATATATTTACAACAAAAAGAAGGGAATCAGCTCCTTTTCCTTTTCTCTACTTTTTATTGTCAGGTCATAAAGCCGATTGCATTGTGGGAATTGGTCCGTTAAACTTCCTCAATACCGCGTTGCCATTTGAACCTGGTCCCATGAAATATATTCATATAGTCAATCAAGGTAGACAGCGAGCTGGTCGGAGGAGTCAATAGTAGCATGAAAGGTAAAGGAGGTATGGGCCAATACCCTTTAAAACATTATAGGCAACTGAAAGCGCACGTAAAGACGAAAATGGATAATTTAAAGAGAAAAGGAGTGGCAATATAAACGGGATGGTTATATTAACGTAGAGCTAGGAGGCAAGTCTCATCAAAAGATTAAGATGGGAACCCTAAAAAGAAGTTCCCATTATAATATTTTCCCCTTCTCGTGGGCCAAAGAATATAGCCCCTCCTTCACGTTGTTAGACAGCCACCAAAGAGTTTTTTTGGTCACATACAGAGGTGGTGGTAGTGGGGGCATGTCTTTGCTACAGCCCTGTAAAAGATGCTAGGCCAAAGAAACTAAGAAGACTATGTCAACACAGCGTACGTTGGCCACTACACCCTTTTCATGCCACCAATGACTAAACAACTTTTTATGAGATTCCCAAACATAGCCCAGCCCAGTTGCCGTCCTCAGATTCTAAGGACCCTAATTTGATAACGACCTTTCTATAGTTTAATTAAGCAGTGCATGCTTGCTTGATATTTAATTTAAAACCCTAAATCTGAGCGGATATCACTTTCTATACGATACCACATACCAAACCCATTTCAATTTTGGACTTATACATAAAAATTCATCGAGAAAAATGAAAGTGTATATATATTAGGGCAAGCCAACCATCTAAATTAAAGCATATGGTTAGGAGTACCTGCCTTTTGTCTTGATGGCACACTAAAGTTGGAGACTATGCAAAGTTGGAACCTGCCTGCCTCTCCCTTTGGAAAAAAAAAATCTTAATTAAAAAGAATTATTCTCAGAATTACTCTCCTCTCACCTGATAGTAGAATCTATTTCATAATTACAAGTTTCAGATTCCTGTGGGAGGAACTAAGTCTTTGTCATTGTAATGTTTTTTTTTTAAAATATATATATATATATATATATATATAAATATTTTTTAATAATTTTAATGTACTATCATTAAAAAAATTATCCTCACCTCACAGTATCATACTCGCAGTATCATAATAACAAAAAATATAATTCTGGAATAACTTCCCTAAATTAATTCATTTATTTACCCAAAGATAAATCAAATCATGCTCAGCTAATTTGTTTACATCATTGAATTACAAACGTTTCTATGATACGATGATTAAGAAGGCTATTTTTCATAAAAATAAGAAATAACCGCAAATGATAATTAAACAAAGATCAATGAAAATTGATTAACTTCATTTACTATTCCATCAAACGTGCCAATCACTCAAACTAACTTTGAAAAAAAAAATACAAGGAGAAAAGCAAAAACAAAAGAAAAAAGAAAAAAAAAGTGAAAAGTAAAAAGTGAAAACCATCACCAATCAATCAGGGCCTCCATGCACTAGCCCACACCACCGGCTGTTCCTTCCAGCACAAGAATATTCCGGCATCCCCGCACTGTGTCATTGACCAACCCTCCTTATACCTCCTCAATAAGGCGCGTACATCATCACAAACCTCATCACTGAAAATTATCGGGCTAAAACCACATGATTGGAGGCGTCCAGACCAGCGCGTGGCTGTTTCCCGCCTTTCGATCGAATCAGATGGAGGACATGCCACTAAGTCAACGATAGCACGGCCTGCTGCTCTTTCAAGCATCAACTGTTCGTTACTGGTTCTTGAAAAGCTCTCATCCAATGATTCAAAGTAAACCCTAAACCATCTTAAACATTCTTGAAAACCCTTGACAAAATCCAGACCATCAAGATCAGCTTCTTCTTCAACAACAGTAATGATTCTTGGTTGCAATCTTCTAAAACTTGATATAACATAATCTCGGCGACGAGAAGCTGGAGTGATTGAGTGTAAAGCACCAACACAGTTGATAGCAAGAGCCTCATCATCTTTAACATCCAATTCAGCTAAGTTTAGGTCACATAAATCACCAGCATGGTGGATAACATTAAACTTAAATGGGACTCCCATAAGCCTGGCAAATTTTTCCATTCTGTTACCAATTTCTTTCATTACCTTATGAACTGAAGCTAAACCTCCTGTACTAGTTGCACCGAAATTATTACCACTACTTTTGCTAGCCACTACGGTGGTTAACTTCAAGTGTGGTGTCTCATCAGTGCGAGTTGCTAGGGCTTCGAGCAAAGTAGGCCATTGGGTACAATATGTGTTACTAATATCAATAATATGCAATTTGCTTTCACCTTCAAATGCTTCCATAATTGCGCCATTACAAGATACGTGACCAAAAGTAGTCCAAGGACTCACCTCTTGAAACTTTAATACCATTTTCCTTGTGGACTCAAAAGAGCAAGTTTTCTCTGATGCTGAAGCTAAAGTACGGTAACATCTCTCGCCGGAGTCGTTCATGCGGCTAAACAAAGCTTGGAGAAAATAAGAAGCAAGTTTTTGCTCTGTGTCACCATAAGGTGAACCAAGCTCGTTAAGCATCCACATCAATTGCTGGAGACGAGCGCTGTTTTTATCCGCGATGGCATGTGCAGATTCAAGGAGGATATCGGTGACCCACTTGCCGGAAAATTCAAAGTTTAGGTCATGAGAAGGGGAGAAAGAGAAGTCAGCGGAATCAAGGACATGTTGAGTAGAAGGGGTGCTAGTGTTGGTGGTAGTAGTGGTAGGAGTGGTGGTGGTGGTTTGGTGTTGATGTTGTTGTTGTTGATGGTGGTGATAAGGAGGATAGTAGTGCTTAGAAGAAGATGAAGAGAAGTCTTCCTCATCCATGAAAAAGTTGAAGCATTCTTCGTCTTCTTGTTGATAGTGATGATGGTGGTGGTAGTTGTTTTGTCTTGATGATCTAGAGCTACTAGAGGTTCTGCTAGTAGAGTTGAAAGATTGTTCAGATTGTTGTTGGAGACTAACTAGCCTAAACAAGGTATCCATTTAACCAAAATCCAGAGACCCACATCAATAGAATTCGGATGGAGTTTGTTGGGGATTGCTTGGAGTGAAGGTCAGGTGATGGGTGTTTGTGTTTTTAACTGTGGGAATATTGGGGTAGAGAATGATAAAGGAGAGGATCTTGAAGCAGTTGGACACACACATGTTTAAATGTGCTCTTCTTTTTCTGTAGCCGATGTGAATCAAATTGGGTGGGGTTTGGGATATTCTTTTATCTAGCTAGCTCAGTCTTCTTCCTTTTTTCTTTTTTTTTATAATCAACTTATGAGAGATATGACTAATATACGTTTTCTCTGTAAGAACTTGGGAAGTTGGCATGAAAGAGCTCCTGGTGTTGAGAAATAGAAATGTTATCTGACAAAAAGATTAAAAAAACGAAAGATAACAAGGTATAGCTAGATCACCAAATGGGTTAGTGGATTAGCTTTTCATTGTCCATGAGAAAGATTGAAAGAGAGAAGAGAATATTGTTATAGGTTTTAGTGGGGGCAGGCGTGCCAATTGGACTTTGGGAAGATAAATGAGTAAAGCTGCCGGCGTGCATCATCATTATCAAACCCACTATCATCCCTCCAACCTATCCTATTCACATTCCTTGCCTCCTAATCCCTCTTCAATCTCTGCCACAATTCCACCCCACTTTTTCCTTTTCTACACTGTGTAACATAAATCCACTTCCATTTAATTATAACTAATGCTCTTTTGCAATATAAAAATCAAGGGCGTGCTCTTTCACTTTTTTCCCCACTTCCACATGATAGTTTAGTTTATACACACACACAGCAAACACTTATTGATCCATTCATTCCATACACCATATACGCACCAAACTAGCAAGGCCATTTCTCAAGATGGCCCAACCATATATAGCTAGGCTCTCCTCCCATGTCACAACCTCAAATCTTGCTCCCGCTTGTGACTTGCTCCTTTTTTAGTTAAAATTCATAGCCAAGCCGGTTCATTATGATTACAACCCAACCACGATACTACTTCGCCTTTTATTGTCTTAACCTTGTTGTCCTCGAGCTGAACCTTAATTCTCTCTAGAATTTATATCTACTTTTGGTTGGCCTACATATAGCTAGGCACAAAAATTTAGTTTTTTCTGTGTCAGCTGCTAAACCTCAACGCAGATCAAATATTTGGATTTTAATGTATGTCACGGTTGGTCTACTCTTTGCTTTTATAGTCAGCAATATTATGCTCTATTGCTATTCTACATTTTCATACGCAAGAGTTGAGAGTGTGTGTCTATATATATATATATATATATATATATATATATGAGTTTCTTTTGTCTGTTGAAATTTTCCTTGTTCCTAATCACTGCTCGTCCTTGGTTTTCTCCATTAATCATTAGGAAAACTATCACGTCTGGATTCTGTCTCGTGTAAATCACTCGGTTTAAATAAAATTGGAAATCATTATTGTTGACTGCAAGCATATATATATATATATATGACCCGGTCTTATTAATTGAATAAAGGTGATCTCACTAATTTTGTTTCAAATTTATTGCCGCTTACGTAGTGCTCACATAAGTACATCTATTAAAAAAATAGAGAAAGCATAAATCTATTTCAAAAAAAAACTATTTTAATTTTTTTGGTGAGTAGAAGATAAAAAGGTAGGTAATTTATTTTATATATTTTCTATAATAGCATTACACCTATATCATATATATTTTTAATTATTATAAGATTCATAATTGAAATAAAAACTTATAATATTTTTAAAAGTAGAAAATACTAACTTTTTTTATCAGAATTGAGACAAAGGACCCTTTAAATAAAAAATAAATTGAAAGCCATGTTAACTATAATAGTGTAATTATTTTTTTCTCTTCCAATTAAAAATCAATTAACTTGCTATAGGAAGTAAAATTGTTTTTTATGGGATAATTCAGTTTTTTAACCTTTTAAATATATATTTTAAAAACTTTATTACCTTTTAAAACAAATTTTTCAAAAATATTGATCAATAGTAATTTGATCTTTTTATATTTCAAAAGCATAATATAAAAACTAAATTACTTTTAAAAGAAAACAATTTCAAACTATTATTTAAGTATTTTTTGGTCATTTTATAATGGTTTTTTAGTAATTATCAAGTTAACTTAGAAGCCATTTGATATTATGATAAATTTAGTTATTAGTTAAAAATAAAAAAATAAAAAGTGGTTATTGTTGACATTGGTTGATACCCCTGTCTTTTAAGCAATGCTTAAGGCGTTATCTACCTTCCAAACATCAATTTTCATGGCAAAAGTGGAGCATCCCGCAATCCTCTATTCAATAGCTTGATACGTGTTTATTTACTCTAATGGATTTATTTGTTCCTCTCTTTCTTTTTTTTCTCTTTTCCTTACCAAAATATGAAGGTTTCGTTTTATTTGTTTTTTTTATATTTAATTTGATTATTTTTTATTGTTTTTTATTTTGTTTTTTATTAATTAATTTTTTTTAATTTTCCCTCATCAAGTTTCATTTAATTTTATATTAAATTTAGTCCTTATTTTTTTTACTATTATTTATTCATTTTTATTGTTTTTTTTATTGAATTTTGTTTTCATTTTCATCTCTCAGCATGATTTCAAATTATTTTTATTTCAAATTTAATTTTTATTTTTTTATTTTTTTTTTGTTTTTTTAAATTTTATTCCTTGACATTTTGTTAATTTAAAATTTTACTTTATTATTTTTTAAGATTTGTCTTTTATTAAGTTAGTCATAAGCTAATAATCACTGTTATAAATTTTAAAAGTTAACATGAGTTAATTATTTTAGGTTATTTTAGAAAATTAAATTTTTTTTAATTTTATTTTTTAATGATTTATTGGATCTTTGTGGTTTTTTTTTTCAATTTCTCAATATTTATGGTCATAGAGTTAATGAATTAATTTGAATTGATTTATTTTTTTAATTTTTTATAAAATTTTATTTTTTATTATTAAATTATTTAATAATTTAACTTTATAGTTTGAAAATAATTTACTACTGTCTAGTTATTTGCTAATTGCGAGTTAATCAAATATTGGGTCCTTTAATGCCGGAGACATGGACAGGAAAAAATTAAATAGACCTAGTCCACGCGTCTCGATGATGACTTTTAGCCTGATGTGGCATGATGCCATTGCCAATTAGGTCATTAGTCATAAAACTGTATCAGAACAATTCTATCATTTCACATGCCTTTCTTAGCAACGACCACCGCTAACTAATAACAGCGTGCTTGTGCACTATTTATTTAATTTTTACTGTGTTTTTTTTTTATGATATTGTTAAACGTTAAAATTCAAGGTAAATGCTAAAAAATAATTAGATTTAGTTTACGTTTCTTACTTTTATAGTGTTATATTCTGATGGTTATTGGAGTTGTTTTTTATAATATTAACAATAATATTAGTAGAAATTGCATCTAATGGACTCTTGGATTTGTAATGTTTGATGTTGATAAAAACTGTAATTTAACATATATATAACGTGATTAGTTCATTTCCCCATATCCATCATAAATGTGACTATTTTAACATGTTATAATCATAACTTTTCTTTTTTGGTTAACAGATTTCGATCAAATCAATTATTTTATTAATTAGTATCTAATATGAATATTGTTATTGTACTAAATATTTTATCAATAGATTTCTAGCTCAAGTGACAGGGACACTTGCTTATTTTGAATTGATCACAAGTTTAATTTCTAAAAAGTGTTTGAGAATAAGATAGAAGAGAATTAACCATTATGTATAAATATTAACAACAATGCTAACTTCAAGTTCAAGTTTGGGTTTATATATCTACTTCCAATATTTAATAACTTGCTACAGAAGATCCTTATATTCATCTTAGAGAGTTTCATGTGATTTGTGTTGATATAAAACCATATGAAATTGATAAGAACAAGTTAAGTTCAAAGTTTTCTCTTTCTTTTTAAAAAAATATAGCAAAAACATGGTTTTTCTCTATTCTTCCTCATTTCATTAGAACTTGGAATGGTATAAAGAAAATTTTTCTAGAGAAATATTTCCCAGCATTTTGTGATGTGATCCAAGTACCAAAGAATCCATTAGAGGTTCTGATTGATCCAATTATAAGGCTTAGAGCTAAAAGATTCAAAATGGTTTTCAATAGAATTCTTTAAGATATGTGGAATAAGGTGGACTTCAAGAGAATATTAAATAAGGAGGAGCAAGCCGAGATTCATCTTATTCATGTTCAAAAGGGGATTGATGGTGGATTCAATACCATTACACAAGGATTGAGAGAAGAAAACTAGATTCAGATATTTTGACTTTTCGCTACCTTTTTTTAAAATCATAACTAGTTTAAAATCATAACTAGAGTTATAGGTTGAATTTTAAAGTGATTTCAGTTGGGTTGGAAAGTAGACTTCCATACCCTTCCAAAGGTATATCAAACACCTTCTAGTTCTTTAAGATGAGAGAGAATCATCCGTTTGAAGTTGAGTTTTGTTGCTGCCAAACAGAATGCAAAAATAACCAAACTTGTCTTATTAAATTAGTTGAGTTATTAAAATTTCTTTATTTTACAAGGAAACACTTGTTTAGGCTTCAAACTTGTTTATTTTATTTATTTTAATTAGTTTGGCTATGATTGATACTTAAAAGTGTATTTTTATCAAGGTTTTAAATCATCATTTTGCACTTGAAGTATCAACAACTCCTTAACTAAATCATGTTTTATAATAATATATCTAATAATATAAGATACCTTTAATTTATAGTAAATGTTCATTTTAAATGCAGACCTATCATTTAAATGAAAGGATTGATTGATGAATTTAAGAATTGAAATTGAAAGGACAAAAGAGATAGCCAAATTTAGAACAGAGATGTCGATTCAATCCAAATTGGAACACTGTTCTGTAATTAGGTCATATCTGGAGTTATAGATCTTAGATTTAGGTCTACTTTATATGCATGGAAAGATAAGACATAGGCCTACAACTTTCATATGGAGCCCAAGATCTAAAAAAGCTATTTTCAAGTCCAAATTATAGCAACAACAAAGAAGCCTAAATCTATCCTCTAGCCCGAACACTGTTCGGTATTTGGCTTATATATGGAGTTATAGAAGTTCAAATGAGCTTAATGTTTTACACAAGAAATCTGAGACAATTTCCTACAACTTTCATGTTTTCAAGTGGCTCCAATTGTGACATTATTAATGATGTTTTGGGCAGACAAGAGAAGATAAGAATTGTCACCAAGTTAAGAGTTGGTCATCCACTCATCAATTAGTCATCAAATCAATAGTTTTCAATTTTGGCCTATAAAGGGAGGCATTTGCCATGGATTTAAGTATCTTGGTCTCTAGATCAAGATCATGCTTTTGCTTTCGCTCTTTGTATTTTTTTTGTATTGTTTATGCTTTGTTTTCATTAATAACAAGTTTATGCCTTTCATTTCCTTTCCTTTACTTAGTTAATTTTTATCTTATTTATGTTGTTGTTTTGTTTATTTATTTTTCTTCCTTTTATTATGGCTAAGTTTATTATGTCAAGGTGAAAAAGTTACACTAATTGTGTAAGAATAAGTATAGTATAAACTTAATATGGACTTTAATGTTTGATACTAACATGTTTTGTATTTGTTATCTTGTTCTCTTTAATACTTTGCTTGTTAAATGACTAATCTTGATTTATGTTGTATAACACTTGGTACAAAAAATACTTGGCACTTTCATAGCCCATACTGTATGGTATAACCGATACCTAAGCTATGAAATGAACTTGATTTGTTGTTAACATAAATTATAATCATGAATGCTTGACGAGATTTACAAGTATTAACATTAATTGAATAAGATGACTAATGTAATCATGTTAACAATCTATAATCAGATTAGAACCTCATTTATGTGTGGTTTCTAATTGAATAATAAGAGTTTATACTATACTTGTTTGACATACTATTAGTTGATCCTCTAACCTTGACATTTGTTATTATCATTGTTTAATCATTACATTAATATTCCATTTCAAAGTTCTCATTTTCTTCTTCTTCTTCTCCTTCTTTTTCTTTATTATTATTATTACTACTATTACTACTGCTACTATTATTAGTATTATTACTACTACTATTATTGTTATTATTATTACTATTAGTAGTAGTATTACTACTACTACTATTATTATTGTTATTATTATTTCTGTTATTACTATTACTATTGTTGTTGTTGTTATTATTTTTATTGTTGTATTATTGTTATTTATAATTTGTAGAATTAATCTCCCTGTGGTTTGACTACAGTCTTGCCGGGTTATTTATTACTTCAACACTCCTACACTTGAAAGAAGACATCAATCTTTTTGTTGTGTCAAGTTTTTGGCGCTGTTGCCGGAGAGGTAAGTTATTGTACAAATTATAGTATTTATTTTATTTTTTCTTTTCACTTTTCTTGTATATAATTTTGTTTCTTTTCTCTTGTTTCTTCTTCTTTTGTTTTCTTTTTCCTTTTATTATATTCCTACACGTGCAAGAAAGTATGATCATGTACATCAAGTGGTAGACTTTGTAGGGTATTCTCATTATTTTCAAAAAATATGGCTGAAGAAGATAATTAATCACTTCATAATGAGAATAACCGTGTTAGAACACTTAGAGACCATATGAATCCCACAAGAACAAGTGCACCATTATGCATAGTTTTTTCTCCCAATGCATCTCATTTTAATTTTAAGCCAGACATTATTCAACTTTTACCTTCTTTTCATGGCTTAGAATTGGAAAATTCATACTTGCATTTAAAGGAATTTTAGGAGGTCTGCAACATATATAATAATTTAAATTGTAGTATGAACACCATCAGATTAAAGCGTTTTCCTTTTTCATTAAAAGATAAAGCTAAAACATGGCTATAAAATTTAAGACTAGGATCTATTCGTGTTTGAGATAAAATACAACAACAGTTTTTGAAGAAGTCTTTCCCATCTCACAAAACAAACTCTTTCAAAAGACAAATCACTACTTTCACTCAAAAACCAGGAGAAACATTTTACCAATGTTGGGATAGGTATCGAGACTTGCTTACTACTTGCCCTTATCATAGTTTTGAAACATGAAGATTGGTTTCACATTTTTATGAAGGGTTAACACGTAGAGATAGATAAATGATTGAATTGATGTGCAATAAAACTTTTGAAGATAAAGACCCTTATGAAACAATGGAGTACTTAGACTTGTTAGTTGAAAATGCTTAAAATTAGGACACCGCAGGTACTTATGAGGCACCGAGTAAAACTCAACCTCTTACATCTAGTGGAGGTATGTACAACCTTAGAGAAGATCATGACCTTGAAGCTAAGTTTGCATCTTTAGCTAGAAAAGTCTAGGCACTAGAATTGAAAAGGAGTGGTCAATTATAATTTGTTGAAAACATTATGTCAAATATATGAAACAAATGAACACTCAACCAATGATTGTCCAACCTTGCCTTCTTTTAAGGAATGCCTCTATGAACAAGCCCATGATTTAAATAGTTTTGAAAGGGCCAACCATAACCCATACTCACAAACATACAACCCTGGTTGGAGAAATCACCCAAATTTTAGTTGGAAGAGTAAGAACAACAATGCACAAACTTCACAATCACCATTTCAAGCTCACCATAATTTTCAAAATTCTCATGGATATGTACCCCTTTATGCTCCACCTCCTACAAGAAATTTTGAGGAAACTTTGTATGTATTTATTGAAAAATAAGAGACAATCAACACTCAACTTGCTCAAAGCATGACAGATTTTAAAGATACTATTGCAAAATTCACATCTGCTCTTAGTTTTTAAGAGAAAGGTAAGTTTCCATCTCAACCACAGCAAAATCCCAAAGAGCAATACAATACAAATGCAAGTAGTTTTGGAAGTCAACATATAGATCAAGTCAAATCAATCATCACTCTTCGCAATGGTAAGGTTATTAAAAAACCCACTCTTGAACCTTGTGAGAAAGATGATGAGTCAACCTCTAAGGGTAAGGAAGGGGTTACATATGAATATTGCAAGGAAAAGATTGATTCCTTGCCAACACTTCCATTTCCTCATGCCATGACCAATCAAGAAGAAATCGAGGATGAAAAAGGCACCGAAAATGTTGATGCGGATCTTTTATCAAAAGTGACAACAAATTCGACTCCCAACATCACACCAATTGATGATTACTTTCCTGATAAATATTTACTTTCTCTTAGTTCAATGTCTTGGTTTGCTAAAAATATCAATTTTCTTGCTTCAGAATTTTTGCCAGCTTACTGGACACCATCAGCTTACTGATAAACCAAAAGACAATTTTTGAGCAACTTGCAAAATTTTTATTGGCATGAACACCATCAGATTAAAGCTTTTTCCTTTTTCATACAACTGCGATTTGAATTTTCATTAGTAAAAACTTGTGTCTTTTGGTTTTATTAATAACATAATATTTGTGTTTTATTGTTTCTTATATTTGTTTCAGTGTGTTTCAAGTTTGTTAATGATCGTTATTTTAGGTGATATCTTCTATACTCTATCTTTCTATGTTTAAACATTAAGGACAATGTCTTGTTTTAGTTAGGGGGAGAGGGTAGTAGTTAAAAAAAATTAAAAAATTAATTGTGTTTTCTATTTAATAAAACATGTGTAAAATTATTGTTACTATGATGATAGAGTAAGGAGAACTTTTATGACTCTTGAGATGCATCTTAGTAATTATTCATAACAAGGTATATCATAATACTTCTTGAAATATTCAGATTTACAAACTCTCTCATTGTTATCACTTAATTCTGCTCATATACTTATTTAACATATATTCTTAAACCTTAATTTACACACACACACTTTAACATATGATTATGGGTTGCATATTAGATTATTACATTATTTATGTTCTTTTATTAAAGGTAACAATTAAGGAAAATGAATAGTATATAATTAAAAAAAATGATAATAATAAAAATGTAGATAAGTTTGGTTTCGTAACCTCCCTAACCTAAGCAATTAAGCCCGAAGGCCTTATAATTTGTTGTTGTATTATTGTTATTTATAATTTGTACAATTAACCTCCCTGTGGTTCGACCTAGTCTTGCCAGGTTATTTATTACTTTGACACTTCTGCACTTGGGAGAAGACATCAATCTTTTTGTCGTGTCAGGTTAGTTAAGCTTGGGTTGATTATTATTTAAATTGGGTTTATATGTGACCAATTAGGGAAACTAAGGTTTTTGGCTTGGGGTATAAATACTCTTGAGAATAATTTCCAACACACTTTTTTGCCTAATAATATTGGATTAGATAGATCTTAGGTTCGCAAATTACATTAAATTCCATTAAGGTTCACATCATCTTGAGTTGCCAATATAAGGAAAAATATGTGGGATTCGGCAATCTTAAAGGGAAATGCTCTCCAAATATTGGGAAATATTTAAGCAGTTGTGCATTCAATGTCCTCATCATCAAATACCTGATTAACAACTTATTTAATACTTCTACGAAAGACTGATGCCTATTGACCATAATATCATTGATGCCACAAGTGGAGGGGTATTGGTAGATAAAACACTAGAGGTTGCATGCCAATTAATCTCAAATATAGTAGCTAACTTGAAACAATTTGGAACATGTGAAGACTTTTTAAGCAAATGAGTAAACGAGGTAAGTATTGCTAACCTTGAGAATAAAGTTAATGATATTATTTCTCTTGTGCGTTCCTTAGCTTATGGAAATATACAATAAGTGAAAGTTCGTAGCATATGCTCATTATAAGATCATGCTTTAGATATGTGCCCAACAATATAACAAGATTATGTTGAACAAGCTAATGCAGGTGATGGGGCATTCAATAGCCATCCCTAACATAAATATGATCCTTTTTCTAACATTATAATCCTTGATGGAGAGATCACTCAAACTTACGCTATAAGAACCTACCTTAACAAGGCAATCAAGCTCGATAGTTTCACCCCTATGAATTTCAATCGTAGTAGAATTTTCAAGCAAGATAGGCCTCTACATTTACAAATTCCAATGTTATGGGGTCATCGAGTGATGATTTTCATGAGATGATGAAAATGTTAGCTTCTGATAAAATGAATTTATAACAAAATACCATGTCTTTTTAATAGAAAATAAAGTCAAGTATTCATAACTTAGAGAAGTAAACGGGGCAAGTAACTTCAAGTGTAGGAAATTAGAAGCACAAATCAACAGAAAATTGCCCTCCCATGCATTGAATCCAAAAGAGAATATTCATGCAATCACGTCGTGGAGTAAGAAAGAACTTGAAGAGCAAAGGCCAAAACAAATTGAGATGAAGAAAGAAGAGGAGATAAAAACTTAACTAAACATAAACAAGAAATAATGTACTCCTCCACGAACTAAAACAACCACTAATACTCTAAGGGTATGTCTGACACGACGAAAAGATTGATGTCTTCTCCCAAGTGCAGGAGTGTCGAAGTAATAAATAACCCGGCAAGACCGGGGTCGAACCACAGGGAGGTTAATTGTACAAATTATAAACAACAATTATAAAACAACAACAACAACAACAACAATAATAATAATAATAATAGTGGTAGTAGTACTAATAATAATAATAATAATAATAATAATAATAATAATAATAATAAAGAAAGAGAAGAAGAAGAAGATGATGATGATGAGAACTTAGAGATGGAAAAATAATGTAAGGATTAAACAATAATAATAACAAATGTCAAGGTTAGAGGTTCCACTAATGGTATATCAAACAAGTATAGTATAAACTCTTATTATTGAATTGGCAACCACACACAAAGGAGGTTCCAATCAGATTATATATTGTTAACATGATTACATTAGTCATCTTATTCAATTAATGCTAATACTTGTAAATCTCGTCAAGCATTCATGATTATAACTTATGTTAACAACAAATCAAGTTCCTTTCATAGCTCAGGTATTGGTTATACCATACATTATGGGCTATGAAAGTGCCAAGCATTTGTTGTACCAAGTGTTATACAACATAAATCAAGATTAGTCATTTAACAAGCAAAGTATTAAAGAGTGAACAAGATAAGAAATATAAAACATGTTATTAACAAACATTAAAGTCCATATTAAGTTTACATTATACTTATTCTTACACCATTAGTGTAACCTTTTCACCTTGACATAACTAACTTAGCTAGACATAATGAAAGAAAGCAAAATAGATAAACAAAATAAGAACATAAAAGTTAACTAAGTAAAAGAAAGGAAATGAAAGGCATAAACTTAATATTAATGAAAGCAAAGCATAAACATTACAAAAAATACAAAGAGAGAAAGGAAGAGCATGATCTTGATCTGGAAACCAAGATGCCTAAATGCATGGTAAATGCCTCCTTTTATAGGTCAAAATTAGGAACTATTGATTTGATGACTAATTGATAAGTGGGTGGCCAACTTTTGACTTAGTGACAATCCTTATCTTCTCTTGTCTGCCCAAAACGTCATTGATAACGTCAAAATTGGAGCCAGTTGCAAACATGAAAGTTGTAGGCAATTGTCTCAGATTTCTTGTGTAAAAACTTCAGCTCATTTGGACTTCTAGAACTCCAGATATGGCCAAAATACCGAACAGTGCTCGGGCTAGAAGACAGATTCGAGCTTTTTTGTTGTTGCTACAATTTGGACTTGATAATGGCCTCTTTAGATCTTGGGCTCCATATGAAAGTTGTAGGCCTATGTCTTACCTTTCCATCCATATAAATTGGACCTAAATATGAGATATATAGCTCCAGATATAACCCAATTACTGAATAGTGTTCTGGTTTGGATTGCACCGACATCTCTTTTCTAAGTTTGGCCATCTCTTTGTCCTTGCAATTTAAGTTCTTCAAGTCATCAATCAATCCTTTCATTTATAGGATAGGCCTGCATTAAAAATAGACATTTACCACAAATTATAGGTATCTTATATTATTAGATACATTATTATAAAACATATTTTAGTTAAGGAGTTATTGATACTTCAAGTGCAAAATGATGATATAAAACCATGATAAAAATGCACTTTTAAGTACTAATCACACCCCCCAACCAGCTTATTACTAGTCCCTAGTAATCAAAGCGTTAAAATAGAAAACAAATTTGCAAATTTCACAAAGCAAGACATTCATCATTTAACTTCCATTAATCTATCCAGATAAACAAACTCTCATTAAATTTATATATCTGCTCAATACCTCTTAACAAGATATTAATAAACCTTTTTTTTTGTGCTCAATGTATCAACACATAATTATGGGGCTTTTCTTGGAAGAAAACAAAATTTTTGTTCTAATGTTTAAGGTTAACTTCTTTGGGTTGGGATTACTATTTTTGTCTTTTTTTTTTGTTTTTTTTAAATCTATATACATATAATTTAAAAACATCATGCATCTTTAACCCATGTAACGAGCTTTCAACTAATGACTCCCAGACCAGTTGGTTTTAGGGCATTAGGTGTTAAGACACCCCTACGAGCTTAGTAACTCGGGTCGCAGATACTGATATGTAGATAGTGCAATGTTTGATTCCCTTAAGCTTTTCTCCTCAACCCATGTAACAAGCGTTGGACCAATAGCTCCCAAGTCAGTTGACTTTAGGGTATTAGGTGTTAAAACACCCCTTCGGGCTTAATTGCTTAGGTTAGGGAGGCTACGAAACCAAACTTATCTACATTTTTATTATCATCATTGTTTTTTCTTTTTCTTTTTCTTTTTTTTCATGTTTTTCTTTTTTTTTTTTTAATTATATACAATCCCTTTCCCTTAGTTGTTACTTTTAACAAAAGAACATAAATAATGTAATAATCCAATATGCAACCCACAATCATATGTTAAAGTGTGTGTGTGTAAATTAAGGTTTAAGAATACATGTTAAATAAGTATATGAGCAAAATTAAGTGGTAACAATACGAGAGTTTGTAAACCTGAATATTTCAGGAAGTATTATAATAGACCTTGTTAAGAATGGTTACTAAGATGCGTCTCAAGAGTCACTTTAACAAAAGAACTCCTTTACTCTGCCATCCTAGTAACAACAATTATGCACATGCTTTATGAAATGAAAAACAATTTTTTTTTTATCAACTACTATCCTCTCCCCCCAACCAAAACGAGACATTGTCCTCAATGTTCTAAGGTAGAAAGATAGAGTAAAGAAGATATCATCTGAAATAACGAACACTGACAAAACCTGAAACACACTAAAACAAAAATAAGAAATAACAAAACACAATAATAAAACCAAAAGACACAAAAATTCACAAATGAAGGCTCAAATCCAATCTAAGCTTTTTACGGCTTCCCGTAGATGACCAATTTATGCGACTCATGGAAGGATCAATTACAGGAATGAAAGATTGTAGTTGGTCAATCAATTGTTCAGCAGTAGTAGCAGAGATTATGATTTGTCGTGCAGAAGATGTTAGAAATTCCTGTTCCACAGCATGATCAAGAAAAGACAATAACTTATCATAATAACCATTAACATTTAACAAACCTATGGGTTTATGGTGAATGTGTAATTGAGCCCAAGAGGAAATATGAAAGATCTCTTCCAATGTGCCTAGACCACCTGGTAAAGCAATGAAGGCATCAGCATGATTAAACATTGCATTCATTCGAGCCGACATTGTGGAGACCTGAAGTTCCTCTCCAATTGTTTTTC
This sequence comes from Populus pruinosa, assembly GCA_026413675.1. NCBI lineage: Eukaryota > Viridiplantae > Streptophyta > Magnoliopsida > Malpighiales > Salicaceae > Populus > Populus pruinosa. The sequence goes on from CM048598.1 coordinate 9,249,884, forward strand.
CAATGATGTCCCTTTGTGCCAAAGCTTCAGGGACGACCCCCAAAACTTGACTACCTCCTAAAAATGCAGCTATTAACACACCTCCCATTAACCCAAGACTGCCTCCCCCATATACTAAATGAATCTTTCTCTCAGCTAGCACCTGACCAAGATGATTTGCTGATTCTAAAAACTCCTTTTCTTTCCCAAGACTAGATCCATCGAAAACACAAATATTTCTTATTTGATGACTTGAGGAACTTGCCATTTTTACACACTTCTGTATTTGTTGAATGTATGGGTTGAGTAGAAATGAAAGGAAGGAAAAGAGGGTTTTATAGATGAGAAATTGGAAAGGCAATCATAACATCTATATGTAGGCCAGCTGGAGTCTCACACTCTCTCTCTCTCTCTTTTTATTTATTTATTTATTTACTTTAAAAAAAAAACATGTGTATGTACAAGTAGTTGTGATTGTGGCTCACATCTTCCCTTGGTTTTACGTCCAAGAACGGCTTAAACGCCCTCTATGGGTCGGGGACAGGCTTCCCATCCAGTTTTCTTAAAAACTGGCAAACAAGGTCTTTTTTAGTCAGATTCCCAAGACTAAGTCGATCATGTTTTTTATGAAATAGTGGCCATAAATCATGAATTGCATGATGCACATCTCCACTAGGATGCGTCTCAAGAGTCAATAGAAGATTATCTAAAGACTCCTTACTCAGGCCATCCTTAATGAATTGTATTTTATCTTCACGGTTTATAGATACAATTCCTAAAGAACGACATTGTGTATTACAAGTCCATCTAGCACATCGATGACAGACATCCAGTCGTTTTGCACGACGCTTCTTTGCAAAAGTGCTTTTACCTGTTCCAGGCATGTGTGAAATGAAGTTAGAGGACTCATTTGATAATCGGACCTTTGCTTCAATCAACCAGCGAATATCTTCCGGAATTCCATGATTCATTAACAATCTCAATCTTGCACATCTAGCAGAGTAAATTTTTGTAATCGCATTCTGAGGCAGAGCGGGAAAATACTTTTTCAATTTTTCAAGATTAGTGTCCATTTTCAAATGAGAATTGGAAGAGAGATTCAAAGAATTGCACAAATATATACACAAATATCAGTAATTGTGGGAAACTAAAAAAAACCGACTTAAGTCACGAAGTACCGTTATCCGCCACTTGACCGGGGTGAGAGAAACTAGCAAAAATCACTCAAAAAGAAACACAAAAAAAGAAAATGTGAGAAAAACAAAATAATCAACCTTTATCTACAAGATCATTCAAACCAGTTGATTCATTTTCACTAGAAAAATTATCAAAGTAAGCTTTCAAACGAAGTCTATTTTCCTTAATATCATTGTCACTCATTGAATTCTCAATATCACAGGCCCCATAAGGATTGCTCCATCTTAATCTTAGCTTTTTAGGGAATGCATAGAGTTGAGAATCATAAAACAAAACTTTTTGACCAGTATCAACTTTTTGACAATTTTCACAAGTTTTGCAGAATCGATGCGTGTCCTTGAACATGATGGGCCAATAAAATCCATTTTGAAAGATTTTAGCAGTTGTCTTTTTTGACGAGAAATAACTGCCACATGCTTCAGAATGATAAAGTTTAATGACACTACTTACCTCATTGTCGGGAATGAATCTTTGAAATATTTGATCAGGACAATATTTGAATAAGTTAGGGTCATCACAATAAAAATTCTTCGCTTCATTCAAAAACTTTTCTTTTTCTTGGGTACTCCAATCAGCTGGCAAATCTGCTAAAGCAAGAAAATTAATATTTTTATCATACCAAGGCATTGGACTAGGAGAAAGTAAGGATTCGTTAGGAAAGTAATCATTCATTGGTGTGATGTCAGATGTCAAATCTGTTGTCACTGTTGACAAAAGATTCGCATCAACATTTTCGGTGCTTGTTTCATCCGTGATTTCTTCCTCAGAATAAATCATTTGCAAATCTTCAGTTTCATCCAATTCATTTTTACTTAAAGTAGATTCAAGTTGATCATAAACTAATTCCTCAATATGATCTACTTCTTGTAAATCATTATCATCTCCAGGTTGCTTGCAAATGTTGAAAATATTCATCTCCAATGTCATATTTCCAAATAATAGCTTCATCAGTCCATTCCTACAATTAATCAATGCATTAGAAGTTGCAAGAAATTGACGTCCTAAAATAACAGGAAATGAATTACATGCTTCAACAGGTTTTGTGTCCAAGACAATAAAATCCACAGGATAAATGAATTTATGGACTTGTACTAACACATCTTCAATTATTCCTCTAGGCACTTTTATAGATCTATCGGCAAGTAAAAGAGATATAGAAGTTGGTTTTAACTCACCTAGATTGAGACTCTGAAAAACTGAATATGGAAGTAAATTCACACTAGCACCAAGATCAAGTAAGGCTCTTTCAATTTTATGCTCTCCAATAAAGCAAGAAATTGTAGGACAACCAGGGTCTTTATATTTCAAAGCATTATTGTTTTGAAGAATAGCACTTACTTGTTCGGCTAGAAAGGCTTTCTTTTTCACATTCAGTTTCCTCTTCACAGTGCATAGATCTTTCAAAAATTTAGCATAAGAAGGAACCTGTTTAATAGCATCTAACAAAGGTATATTGATCCTTACCTGTTTGAAAGTTTCAAAGATTTCAGAGTTGTGATTAACTTTCCTTTGTTTGGTCATGGCTTGAGGAAGTGGAAGTGCTGGCGGTGAATCAGTCGTTTCTTTGCAATTTTCAGATTCATCCCCTTCCTTACCCTCAGAGATTGACTCATCATCTTTCTCATAAGGTTCAAGAGAGGGTTTTTCAATAACCTTACCACTGCGCAGAGTAGTGACTGATTTGACTTGATCCATGTGTTGGCTTCCGGAACTACTTGCATTTGCATTGTATTGCCCTTTCGGATTTTGTTGCGGTTGAGATGGAAACTTACCTTTCTCTTGGAAACTGAGAGCAGATGTTAATTTAGCAAGAGTATCTTTAAAATCTGTCATATTTTGAGCAAGTTGAGTATTGATTGTCTCTTGCTTTTCAATGAATGCATGCAATATTTCCTCAAGATTTCTTCTAAGAGGTGGAGTATAAGGAGGTGCATATCCATGATAATTTTGGAAATTATGGTGTGCTTGAAACGGTGGTTGTGAAGTTTGTGCATTGTTGTTCTCACTCTTCCAACTAAAATTTGGGTGATTTCTCCAACCAGGGTTGTATGTTTGGGAGTATGGGTTGTGGTTGGCCCTTTGAAAACTGTTTAAAGCATGAGCTTGTTCATGGAGACATTCTTTAAAAGAAGGCAAGGTTGGACAATCATTGGTTGAGTGTTCATTTGTTTCACAGATTTGACACACAATGTTTTCAACAGATTTTAATTGACCACTCTTTTTCAATTCTAGTGCCTCAACTTTTCTAGCTAAAGATGCAAATTAGGCTTGAAGGTCATGATCTTCCCTAAGGTTGTACATACCTCCACTAGATGTATGAGGTTGAGTTTTACTTAGTGCCTCATAAGTACCCGCGGTGTCCTAATTTTGAGCATTTTCAGCTAACAAGTCTAAGTACTCCATTGCTTCATCAGGGTCTTTATATTCAAAAGTTCCATTGCACATCAATTCAACCATTTGCCTATCTTTAGGTGTTAACCCTTCATAGAAATGTGAAACCAATCTCCATGTTTCAAAACCATGATGGGGGCAAGTACTAAGCAAATCTCGATACCTATCCCAACATTTGTAAAATGTTTCTCCTGGTTTTTAAGTGAAAGTGGTGATTTGTCTTTTGAAAGAGTTTGTTCTATGAGATGGGAAAAGCTTCTTTAAAAACTGTTGTTGCATTTCATCCCAAGCACGAATGGATCCTGGTCTCAAATTTTGTAGCCATGTTTTAGCTTTATCTTTTAATGAAAAAGGAAAAAGCTTTAATCTAATGGTGTTCATGCTACAATTTAAGTTATTATATGTGTTGCACACCTCCTCAAATTCCCTTAAAAGCAAGTATGGATTTTCCAATTCTAAACCATGAAAAGAAGGTAAAAGTTGAATAATACCTGGTTTAAAATTAAAATGAGATGCATCAGGAGAAAAAACTATGCATGATGGTGCACTTGTTCTTGTGGGATTCATGTGGTCTCTAAGTGTTCTAGCACGGTTATTCTCATTATTCTCATTTTGAAGTGATTGATTATCTTCTTCGGCCATATTTTCTGAAAATGATGAGGATATCCTACAAAGTCTACTACTTGATGTACGTGACCACACTCTCATGCACGTGTAGGAACAGAATAAAAAGAAGAAGAAAACAAAAGAAGAAACAAGAGAAAAGAAATAAAGTTATATACAAGCAAAGTGAAAAGAGAAAATAAAATAAATACTATAATTTATACAAGAACTTACCTCCCCGGCAACGGCGCCAAAAACTTGACACGACGAAAAGATTGATGTCTTCTCCCAAGTGCAGGAGTGTCGAAGTAATAAATAACCCGGCAAGACCGGGGTCGAACCACAGGGAGGTTAATTGTACAAATTATAAACAACAATTATAAAACAACAATAACAACAACAACAACAACAACAACAACAACAACAACAACAACAATAATAATAATAATAATAATAGTGGTAGTAGTACTAATAATAATAATAATAATAATAATAATAATAATAATAAAGAAAGAGAAGAAGAAGAAGATGATGATGATGAGAACTTAGAGATGGAAAAATAATGTAAGGATTAAACAATAATAATAACAAATGTCAAGGTTAGAGGTTCCACTAATGGTATATCAAACAAGTATAGTATAAACTCTTATTATTGAATTGACAACTACACACAAAGGAGGTTCCAATCAGATTATATATTGTTAACATGATTACATTAGTCATCTTATTCAATTAATGCTAATACTTGTAAATCTCGTCAAGCATTCATGATTATAACTTATGTTAACAACAAATCAAGTTCCTTTCATAGCTCAGGTGTCGGTTATACCATACATTATGGGCTATGAAAGTGCCAAGCATTTGTTGTACCAAGTGTTATACAACATAAATCAAGATTAGTCATTTAACAAGCAAAGTATTAAAGAGTGAACAAGATAACAAATATAAAACATGTTAGTATCAAACATTAAAGTCCATATTAAGTTTACAGTATACTTATTCTTACACCATTAGTGTAACCTTTTCACCTTGACATAATTAACTTAGCTAGACATAATGAAGGAAAGGAAAATAAATAAACAAAATAAGAACATAAAAGTTAACTAAGTAAAGGAAAGGAAATGAAAGGCATAAACTTAATACTAATGAAAGCAAAGCATAAACATTATAAAAAATACAAAGAGAGAAAGGAAGAGCATGATCTTGATCTGAACACCAAGATGCCTAAATGCATGGTAAATGCCTCCTTTTATAGGCCAAAATTGGGAACTATTGATTTGATGACTAATTGATAAGTGGGTGGCCAACTTTTGACTTGGTGACAATCCTTATCTTCTCTTGTCTGCCCAAAACGTCATTAATAACGTCCAAATTGAAGCCAGTTGTAAACATGAAAGTTATAGGCAATTGTCTCAGCTTTCTTGTGTAAAACATTCAGCTCATTTGGACTTCTAGAACTCCAGATATGGCCAAAATACCGAACAGTGCTCGGGCTGGAAGACAGATTCAGGCTTCTTTGTTGTTGCTATAATTTGGACTTGATGATGGCCTTTTTAGATCTTGGGCTCCATATGAAAGTTGTAGGCCTATGTCTTACCTTTCCATCCATATAAATTGGACCTAAATCTGAGATCTGTAGCTCCAGATATGACCCAATTACTGAATAGTGTTCTGGTTTGGATTGCACCGACATCTCTTTTCTAAGTTTGGCCATCTCTTTGTCCTTGCAATTTAAGTTCTTCAAGTCATCAATCAATCCTTTCATTTATGGGATAGGCCTGCATTAAAAATAAACATTTACCACAAATTATAGATATCTTATATTATTAGATACATTATTATAAAACATATTTTAGTTAAGGAGTTATTGATACTTCAAGTGCAAAATGATGATATAAAACCATGATAAAAATGCACTTTTATGTACTAATCAATGTCCTAACTCAATGAATTCTAATTTCAAGAAAATTGATCCATTTTCTTTGAGTTCTTTTAGGTCTAAAAAATAGGACAAAAAACAAAAAGAGATTTTAAAGGTTTTAAAAAAAGTAAAACTCAACATTCCTTTGATTGATGCTATTAAACAAATTCTCAAATATGTCATATTTTTGAAAGATTTGTATACCATAAAAAATGATTATAAGCTAAAAGGCTATAAAATGATAAGTATGGGTGAAGTTGTATATGCTATTGTTCAAAAGAATTTTCCTTTAAAGCAAAAAGACTCGGGTGCGTTTACTATCCCATGTGTTATTGGTAATGCTAGCTTTAAAAGGGCTTTATATGCTTTATATGTATCCATTAATGTTATGCCTAACATGTTTATGATTCTCTTAGTCTTGAGCCTTTGATTAAAACTAGTATTGTAATACAACTTGCAAATCATAGTTTTGTTTATCCACTTGGTGTGATAAAAGATGTCCTAGTCAAGATTGATAGTTTGCTTATTCCATACAACTTTTGATATTCTTGATAAAGAACGTGATTCCTCAAACATGAACACTCCTATTGACACCACCAAACGATTGATGTCTTCTTCCAAGTGTAGGAGTGTCGAAGTAATAAATAACTCGGCAAGACCGGGGTCGAACCACAGGGAGGTTAATTGTACAAATTATAAATAACAATAATACAACAACAATAACAATAATAATAATAATAACAATAAAAATAATAATAATGATAATAATAATAATAATAATAATAATAAAGCAAAAAGAAGGAGAAGAAGAAGAAGAAGAGGAAGAAGAGAACTTTGAGAATGAATATTAATGTAACGATTAAACAATGATAATAACAAATGTTAAGGTTAGAGATTCCACTAATGGTATGTCAAACAAGTATAATATAAACTCTTATTATTCAATTGGAAACCACACATAAAGGAGGTTCTGATTAGTACTTAAAAGTGCATTTTTATCATGGTTTTTATATCATCATTTTGCACTTGAAGTATCAATAACTCCTTAACTAAAATATGTTTTATAATAATATATCTAATAATATAAGATACCTATAATTTGTGGTAAATGTCTATTTTTAATGTAGGCCAATCCCATAAATGAAAGGATTGATTGATGACTTGAAGAACTTAAATTGCAAGGATAAAGAGATGGCCAAACTTAGAAAAGAGATGTCGGTGCAATCTAAACCGGAACACTATTCGGTAATTGGGTCATATCTGGAGCTACAGATCTCAGATTTAGGTCCAATTTATATGGATGGAAAGGTAAGACATAGGCCTACAACTTTCATATGGAGCCCAAGATCTAAAAAGGCCATCATCAAGTCCAAATTATAGCAACAACAAAGAAGCCTGAATCTGTCTTCCAGCCCGAGCACTGTTCGGTATTTTGGCCATATCTGGAGTTCTAGAAGTCCAAATGAGCTGAATGTTTTACACAAGAAAGCTGAGACAATTGCCTATAACTTTCATGTTTACAACTGGCTTCAATTTGGACGTTATTAATGACGTTTTGGGCAGACAAGAGAAGATAAGGATTGTCACCAAGTCAAAAGTTGGCCACCCACTTATCAATTAGTCATCAAATCAATAGTTCCCAATTTTGGCCTATAAAAGGAGGCATTTACCATGCATTTAGGCATCTTGGTGTTCAGATCAAGATCATGCTCTTCCTTTCTCTCTTTGTATTTTTTATAATGTTTATGCTTTGCTTTCATTAGTATTAAGTTTATGCCTTTCATTTCCTTTCCTTTACTTAGTTAACTTTTATGTTCTTATTTTGTTTATTTATTTTCCTTTCCTTCATTATGTCTAGCTAAGTTAATTATGTCAAGGTGAAAAGGTTACACTAATGGTGTAAGAATAAGTATACTGTAAACTTAATATGGACTTTAATGTTTGATACTAACATGTTTTATATTTGTTATCTTGTTCACTCTTTAATACTTTGCTTGTTAAATGACTAATCTTGATTTATGTTGTATAACACTTGGTACAACAAATGCTTGGCACTTTCATAGCCCATAATGTATGGTATAACCGACACCTGAGCTATGAAAGGAACTTGATTTGTTGTTAACATAAGTTATAATCATGAATGCTTGACGAGATTTACAAGTATTAGCATTAATTGAATAAGATGACTAATGTAATCATGTTAACAATATATAATCTGATTGGAACATCCTTTGTGTGTGGTTGCCAATTCAATAATAAGAGTTTATACTATACTTGTTTGATATACCATTAGTGGAACCTCTAACCTTGACATTTGTTATCATCATCATCTTCTTCTTCTCTTTCTTTATTATTATTATTACTACTACTACTACTACTACTACTACTACTACTACTACTACTACTAGTATTATTATTATTACTATTGTTGTTATTGCTATTATTGTTGTTTGTAATTATTGTCTATAAGTTGTACAATTAACCTCCCTGTGGTTCGACCCCGGTCTTGCCGAGTTATTTATTACTTCGACACTCCTGCACTTGGGAGAAGACATCAATCTTTTAGTCGTGTCAGGTTCTAATCAAATTATTGATTGTTAGCATGATTACATTAGCCATCTTATTCAATTAATGCTAATACTTGAAAATCTCGTCAAGCATTCATGATTATAACTTATGTTAACAACAAATCAAGTTCCTTTCATAGCTCAGGTGTCGATTATACCATATAGTATGAACTATGAAAGTGTCAAGCATTTGTTTTACCAAGTGTTATATAACATAAATCAAGATTAGTCATTTAACAAGCAAAGTATTAAAGAGTGAACAAGATAACAAATATAAAACATGTTAGTATAAAGTCCATATTAAGTTTACATTATACTTATTCTTACACCATTAGTGTAACCTTTTCACCTTGACATAATAAACTTAGCTAGACATAATGAAAGAAAAAAAATAAAAAAAATAAGAACATAAATAAGATAAGAGTTAACAAAGCAAAGGAAAGGAATTGAAAGGGATAAACTTGATATTAAGGAAAGCAAAACATTAATATTACAAAAAATACAAAGAGAGAAAGGAAGAGCATGATCTTGATCTGGAAACCAAGATGCCTAAATGCATGGCAAATGCCTCCTATTATAGGCCAAAATTAGGAACTATTGATTTAATGACTAATTGATGAGTGGGTGGCAAACTCTTGACTTGGTGACAATCCTTATCTTCTCTTGTCTGCCCAAAATGTCATTGATAACGTGAAAATTGGAACCACTCAAAACATGAAAGGTGTAGGCAATTATCTCAGATTTCTTGTGTAAACAATTCAGCTCATTTGGACTTCTAGAACTCCCCATATGGCCAAAATATTGAACAGTGCTCGAACTAGAGGACAAATTCAGGCTTCTTTGTTGTTGCTACAATTTGGACTTAAAAATAGCTTTTTAAGATCTTGGGCCCATATGAAAGTTGTAGGCTATGTCTTAACTTTCCATCCATATAAAGTAGACCTAAATATGATATATATAGCTCCAGATATAACCCAATTACCGAACAGTGTTCCGGTTTGGATTGCACCGACATCTCTTTTCTAATTTTGGTCATCTCTTTGCTCTTACAATTTAAGTTCTTAAAGTCATCAATCAATCCTTTTATTTATGTGATAGGCCTGCATTTAAAATGAACATTTACCACAAATTAAAGGTATCTTATATTATTAGATATATTATTATAAAACATGCTTTAGTTAAGGAGTTATTGATACTTCAAGTGCAAAATGATGATATAAAACCATGATAAAAATGCACTTTTAAGTACTAATCACCTATCTTATTTGAATAACCATTATTGAAAATTGCCAACACTAAAATTAATTACGATAAGTATACTGTCTATGAAAGTAGGAGATGAAGTAATTAAATTTAACTTTCATGATGCAATGAAATATTGACACGACTAAAAGGTTGATGTCTTCTCCCAAGTGCAAGAGTGTCGAAATAATAAATAACCCGGCAAGACCGGGGTCGAACCACAGAGAGGTTAATTGTACAAATTATAGACAACAATTATAAGCAACAATAATAGCAATAATAACAACAACAATAACAATAACAACAATAACTATAATAATAATAATAATAATAATAATAGTAGTAGTAATAATAATAATAATAATAAAGAAAGAGAAGAAGAAGAAGATGATGAGAACTTGGAGATGGAAAATTAATGTAAGGATTAAACAATAATAATAACAAATGTCAAGGTTAGAGGTTCCACTAATGGTATATCAAACAAGTATAGTATAAACTCTTATTATTGAATTGGAAACCACACACAAAGGATGTTCCAATCAGATTATATATTGTTAACATGATTACATTAGTCATCTTATTCAATTAATGCTAATACTTGTAAATCTCGTCAAGCATTCATGATTATAACTTATGTTAACAACAAATCAAGTTCCTTTCATAGCTCAGGTGTTGGTTATACCATACATTATGGGCTATGAAAGTGCCAAGCATTTGTTGTACCAAGTGTTATACAACATAAATCAAGATTAGTCATTTAACAAGCAAAGTATTAAAGAGTGAACAAGATAACAAATATAAAACATGTTAGTATCAAACATTAAGGTCCATATTAAGTTTACATTATACTTATTCTCACATCATTAGTGTAACCTTTTCACCTTGATATAATTAACTTAGCTAGACATAATGAAAGAAAGCAAAATAGATAAACAAAATAAGAACATAAAAGCTAACTAAGTAAAGGAAATTTAACGACATTACTTACCTCATTGTCGAGAATGCATTTTTGAAATATTTGATCAGGACAATAATTGAATAAGTAAGGGTCATCCCAACAAAAATTTTGCTCGTTGCTCAAAAATTTTCTTGTCTTCAATACTCTAGTGAGCTGGCAAAAATCCTAAAGCAAGAAAATTGATATTTTTAGCAAACCAAGGCATTGAACTAAGAGAAAGTATAGATTTATCAGGAAAGTAATCATCGATTAGTGTGATGTCGGGTGTCAAATCTGTTGTCACTTTTGATAAAAGATTTGCATCAACCTTTTCAGTGCCTTTTTCATCCTCGATTTCTTCCTGATTAGTCATGGCATGAGGAAATGGAAGTGCTGATGGAGAATCAATCGTTTCTTTGCAATTTTCAGATTCAACCCCTTGCTTACCCTTAGAGATTGACTCATCATCTTTCTCACAAGGTTCAAGAATTGGTTTTTGAATAACCTTACCACTACAAAAAGTGATGACTGATTTGACTTGATCCATGTGTTGACTTCCATAACTACTTGCATTTGCATTATATTGCTCCTTGAGATTTTGTGGTGGTTGAGATGGAAACTTACCTTTCTCTTGAAAATTGAGAGTAGATGTGAATTTTGCAAGAGTATCTTTAAAATCTGTTATGCTTTGAGCAAGTTGAGTGTTGATTGTCTCTTACTTTTCAATGAATGCATACAAAGTTTCCTCAAAATTTCTTGTAGGAGGTGGAGCGTAAGGAGGTGCATATCCATGATAATTTTGGAAATTATGGTGTGCTTGAAACTGTGGTGGTGAAGTTTGTGCATTGTCACTCTTCCAAGTAATAATTATAATAATAATAAAGAAAGAGAAGAAGAAGAAGAAGAAGATGAGAACTTGGAGATAGAAAATTAATGTAAGGATTAAACAATAATAATAACAAATGTCAAGGTTAGAGGTTCCACTAATGGTATATCAAACAAGTATAGTATAAACTCTTATTATTGAATTGGAAACCACACACAAAGGAGGTTCCAATCAGATTATATATTGTTAACATGATTACATTAGTCATCTTATTCAATTAATGCTAATACTTGTAAATCTCGTCAAGCATTCATGATTATAACTTATGTTAACAACAAATCAAGTTCCTTTCATAGCTCAGGTGTAGGTTATACCATACATTATGGGCTATGAAAGTGCCAAGCATTTGTTGTACCAAGTGTTATACAATATAAATCAAGATTAGTCATTTAACAAGCAAAGTATTAAAGAGTGAACAAGATAACAAATATAAAACATGTTAGTATCAAACATTAAGGTCCATATTAAGTTTACATTATACTTATTCTCACACCATTAGTGTAACCTTTTCACCCTGACATAATTAACTTAGCAAGACATAATGAAAGAAAGCAAAATAGATAAACAAAATAAGAACATAAAAGCTAACTAAGTAAAGGAAAGGAAATGAAAGGCATAAACTTGATATTAATGAAAGCAAAGCATAAATATTACAAAGAATACAAAGAGAGAAAGGAAGAGCATGATCTTGATCTGGAAACCAAGATGCCTAAATGCATGGCAAATGCCTCCTTTTATAGGCCAAAATTGGGAACTTTTGACTTGGTGACAATCCTTATCTTCTCTTGTCTGCACAAAACGTCATTGATAACGTCAAAATTGGAGCCCGTTGCAAACATGAAAGTTGTAGGCAATTGTCTCAGCTTTCTTGTGTAAAACAGTCAGCTCATTTGGACTTCTAGAACTCCAGATATGGCCAAAATACCGAACAGTGCTTGGGCTGGAAAACAGATTCGGGCTTCTTTGTTGTTGCTACAATTTGAACTTGATAATGGCCTTTTTATATCTTGGGCTCCATATGAAAGTTGTAGGCCTATATCTTACCTTTCCATCCATATAAATTGGACCTAAATCTGAGATGTATAGCTCCAGATATGACCCAATTACCGAACAGTGTTCCTGTTTGGATTGCACCAACATCTCTTTTCTAAGTTTGGCCATCTCTTTATCCTTGCAATTTAAGTTCTTAAAGTCATCAATCAATCCTTTCATTTATGTGATAGGCCTGCATTTAAAATGAACATTTACCACAAATTAAAGGTATCTTATATTATTAGATATATTATTATAAAACATGCTTTAGTTAAGGAGTTATTGATACATTAAGTGCAAAATGATGATATAAAACCATGATAAAAATGCACTTTGAAGTACTAATCAAATATCCTTATAACAATGTTTATTCTATCATATGTCATGACAAAATTGATGAGTGTATGCAATAAATTCTTGATTTTGATTGTGAGGATGGATTAAGCATAGCATTGATCCATGACGTTGATTTTATTGAGATTGAGAAGATGGAGAGGAACATATATGTTCCCTAAAATACACAAGAATCAACCTTGGCTTTGCAAGCTTCATAAACTGCCTCTTGTGGCAATGTTTTTGTTGATTTAGTACTTTTACATAAAAAGCTTTTACCATCTATTTTGCAATCTACTAAGTTAGAATTGAAACCTTTCCCCGATAACTTAAAGTATGTATTCATGGGTGATAACATTGCACTCTTGTTAGCATAACAAAAGGTTTGACAAGTGCTTAAAAAAAGGCTTGTGCAATTGTTGCGCAATAAAAAAAAACCTTTAGTTGGACTTTAGCCAACATTAAGGACATTAGTTCCTAAATATATATGCATCAATACTATTTAATTAGAGAACAATGTAAAACCAATAAAGAAAATGCAAAGAAAGTTGAATCCACATATGATAGAGGTAGTGAAAGCTGAAATTTTAAAACTATTGGATGCAAGAATCATTTACCCTATCATGGATAGTAAGTGGATGGTGTCAATCCATGTGGTGCCTAAAAAGACCAGAAGCATATTGGTAAAGAACAAAGATGATAGACTCATTCCTACTTGCATCTTGAGTGGTTAAAGAATGTGTGTTGATTATAAAAGCTTAATCTTTTTATATGAAAAGATCACTTCCCATTACCATTCATGGACCAAATGTTTGAATGCTTAGCAGGTAAGTCTTTTTATTAATTTGTTGATGGATATAATCAGATTGTTATTAATCTTGAAGATCAAGAAAAAACTACCTTTACATGTCCATTTGGTACATATGTGATTGTGCATCAAAAGTGTCATTAAGTCTCTTATTTTACATATGTATTTATTGTTTTTATTTGGTTGTTTTTATAATAATTGATGTGTTTTTTAGTAATGAAGTTTGTTTTAATGTTTTGATAGGTTTTTGGAGCTTAAATGAATTAATTCAGAAAATTCAACGTCGGAATTCAGAACAAAGAATTGAAGAGACATTTAGTTGAAGAATGAAGCAAATCTTGGTTCAAATAAGTGCTCCAAATTTGTCCCAAAAATCAATTCTATTCCAATTCTAGAAAAGAATATCATATGATTTATTTCAAGCCCAAACTTGCCTTATGTTATGTGCAAACTTCAACCATTAAACACTCAAGGTTTCAATGTCAATCTTAGCCCAAATAATAAGTACATTTGTATACTTATTTGATGCTCAAATCAAGCCCAAAATCAGCCCTAAATCAACCCCAAATCAACCTTCAAATCAACCCAAACACAATCCATGATCTTACATGTCCACACAACAAATAACAATTGATTTATTTTGGGTAATCCATTGATCCAAGAAGGCAAGCACATGGATGGAAAGATGGAGGGGATATTTTAACATTATTTTGGGTCAAAAAGAAGAAGGAGACACCTCATAAATGAGGAAGAAAAACGTGCACCAAAGTAGTTGTAAAGCTGTCTTGATTTGATTTTTCAGAACACCTTTTGGTGTTTTGCCCATAACGTTTGACGCAGGTGTCCAAATGAGCTGTTCTTTAATGATCTGGAAAGGTGATAGAATTTCCTATAAATATGTCTCTAATAGACTTCTAAAAAAAAAGCTTCTAAGAGGGTCAAATTGCTTTCCAAAGTTAGAGTCAGATTTGTGTCCGAAATTTTTCTGAAATTGTATTGTGTTCTTCTTTATAGATTTCGATTCTTTAGTTTGTAAAACTTATTATTTCTGTTTTATTCAAGTTATTTCATGTTTATTGAAGTGTTCTTATATATAATCATGGTTGGCTAAACTCTTTCTTGGATCCAAATCAAGGATAATGGTGATTGAGGTGAGTTCTTTAGGATATGAATGAATCTTAATGTTTATCTTCTCATTTTCTTCATGAATGATTTATTATTGAAAAGAAATTTTAGAAACCATTTAGGTAATGTTATAATCTTGAATTTTTATGCACAAACTTTAGTTTTGGTATAGACATTGCTTGATTCAATGTCTTACTTAATATGAAAGTACTTGTTCATTCTTAAGCAATAATCAATCTGCATCTTTCTAAACTTCATTGTAATATCTTCCGATCTAATATCACCATCGTTGATATTAGGTTGAGTTATCTTATATATGTTGAAGAAATCACCAATACATCACCATTAAAATTGATTTGGACCAAGACTTACTTTTTCTTGTCATTTAAAATCTATTTACATTTTTTTTATCTTTGAAAACAAATCCATCAATTATTTTCAACCAAGTTATTGTTAATTTAATTTCTCTTGAGTTTTTTTTTGTTACCTAGCTTAATTTCCAGATCTAGCTCTCTGTGGATATGACCTCGATCTTACCGAATTAATTGCTACATCGCACACTCGTGCACTTGCGAGTTAAAACAAGTCGATCATAAAAAGCGGTCAAGCAATTTTGGCGCCGTTGCCGGGGAGCTAGCAAGCAAAGGTAACAAATTTAAATTTGATTATTGGAAAACTAAAAAAAATCATATAAAAAAAAAATTCAATTGGCTGGTTTTACCGCCTCAAAAAAAAAATTGAAAAACAAATCAAGTGGCTGGTTTTACCGCCTAAAAAAAATTTGACCTCAACGTTTCGGATATTGGACTGTGGACTGGACTATTAATTGTTGGATGTTGGTTGGTTCAACCATTTTTCTTTTATTGTCTATTCTTATTAGTTTCTAATATTTTTCTTGTTTATTTCATTTTATTTTGTTGTTTTATTTTTATTTATTGTCTAAAGTGTTTGGCCGATATTACCGCCTTTGTTTTTTTATTAATGCTTGTTATAATTATCTTTTAATGTTTATTGTTGTTATTTTTCTTATATTTATTGTCTAAAGTGCTTGGTCGGTATTACCGCCTCTTGTTTATTTCCTTTTTATTTTGTTGTTTTGTTATGATTATTTTTCTTATATTTATTGTTTGAAGTGCTTGGCCGGTATTACCGCCTTTTGTTTATTCATGCTTGTTATAATTATTTTTTTAATGTTTATTGTTGTTAATAGTGCTTATTAGTTGGAGAGTGAATTTCTTAATTTGTTGTATTTTTATTTTTGAGCTATTACTTTTATTTGCATTTTTTTTCTTTCCTTTCCTTTCATATTCATATAATTGTTATATTATTATTATTATTATTATTTTATCATGGCTAATGTTGAAGATGTAGAGGGTGAAGGGAGTGTTTAAGGTAATGGACCTCCACAATTCAATGATCAACCTAATTTTCGAACTCTTAGAGAGTATCTTCACCCGGCTAGACAAAGTACACCTTCGTGTATTATCTTACCTCTTAACCAACAAGCTTTCAATTTGAAACCGGGCATGATTCAACTTCTTTCCACATTTCATGGTATGGATTCTGAAAATCCATACATACACATTAAAGACTTTGAAGAGGTATGTAATACTTTTATTGATAGAACATGCACAGAGGAAACCATTCGGCTTAAATTGTTCCCATTCTCTCTAAAGGATAAAGCCAAGCTTTGGCTAAACTCTTTGCGTCCTAGGTCTATAGGTACATGGAGAGAAATGCAAGCTGAATTTTTGAAAAAATACTTCCCCACTCATAGGACAGCAGCTTTACAACGTCAAATGATGAATTTTTCTTGTAGTCCAAATGAGTCATTTCACCAAGCTTGGGAAAGGTTCAAAGACTTGTTAAATGCATGCCCTCATCATAGTTTTGAGATGTGGAGGTTAGTGAGTTTCTTTTATGACTCTCTTACCGCAGATTTTAAAAAGCTAGTGTCAACCATGTGTAATGGTGAGTTTTATGACAAAGAACCAAGTGAGGCCTTTGATTTTTTTGATCAATTGGCTGAAAACACAAAGCAATGGGAGACTTCTCTCCCAATTCATGTTGAGTCTAGAAACACCATTTCTCATTCAAGTGGGAAGTTTCAATTGAAAGAGACTGATGACCTCAATGCTAGATTAGCCTCATTGGCTAGGAAAGTAGAGTCTCTTGAGATTAAAAAAGTGCATGTCATAAGTGAACAACAAGAGGAAAGTTGTGTTGTTTGTGAAAGCAAAGGGCATAGGACAACTGAGTGTCTTACCATTCCAGCCTTCAAGGAAGTGCTATATAGCCAAACTTCTGATTCAAGTAATGTTAGAAAGCCATTTCCAAACCAAGTAGGCAATCCCTACTCTGAGACCTATAATCCTGGATGGAGGAACCACCTAAATTTTGGATGGAGAAATGAGGGCTCTTTAGTACCTCAAACATTTCAACCTCCACCCCAACCATTTCATGCTCCCACACATAACACATACCAACCACCTCATAAGAGATCCTTAGAGGATACTCTTCAACAATTCATGCAAACGCAAGGAGGAATCAACAACCAAGTTTACAAATTCCAAGACCAGACCAATAGGACCTTAGACGACATTCGAAGTCAACTAACTAAGTTGACTCAATCACTAAGCATTCAAGAGAAGGGAAAAATCCCAGCTCAACCAATGCCCAATCCTAGAGGTCAGGTACACATGAGTGAATCCTCACCTAGTGAACCTTCAAACCATGAACAAGTCCAAGCCATCACTACCCTTAGAAGTGGAAAGATTGTTGACAAAGGTGTAGGTTTTAGGATTCCTAAAGGTATTGTGGAGGAGAAATCTAGGGAAAGTGAAGAGGGAATCAAAACACAAGTGACAAATGAGAGTTTGAGAGATAAAGAAGGTGAGCTAAATGAGAAAGAGATGAGTGAGAAAGGAGATGATTCAAGAAAAATTGAAGTCAAAGTGAGTGATTTAGAATTTGTTCATATAGCACCATTTCCACAAAGGTTAGGGAAACCTAAACAAGATCTTATGAACTCAGAAATCTATGAATTGTTCAAACAAGTGAAAGTCAATATTCCAGTCCTTGATGCAATTAAACAAGTTCCATCTTATGCAAAGTTTCTTAAGGATTTATGCACAGTCAAAAGGAGATTGAATGTGAAAGAAAGGGCCTTTCTGACTGAACATGCTAGTGCCATCATCCAGTTTAAGACCCCTCCCAAATACAAAGATCCTGGTTGTCCTACCATTTCATGCATTATTGGAAGTCATAAGATAGATCAACCTTTGTTGGATTTAGGAGCAAGTGTGAATTTAATACCCTACACTGTTTACGAACAATTAGGTTTAGGAGAAATCAAGCCTACTCGAATCACCCTTCAATTAGCTGATAGGTCAATCAGGATTCCTAGGGGTATCGTTGAGGATGTGTTGGTCCAAGTAGATAAATTCTACTTTCCTATTGATTTTGTAGTGTTACACACCGCACCAATTCAAGGTTCTAATGCCCCCATCCCAGTCATCTTAGGGAGACCTTTCCTAGCTACATCCAATGCCTTAATTAACTGTAGGAATGGGGTGATGAAATTTTCTTTTGGGAATATGACTGTGGAGATGAACATATTCAATGTCTCCAAACAAATCGGGGAACATGAGGACATAAGAGAGGTAGATTTCATCCAAACAGTTTGTCAAGAACACTTTGAGAGAGTGTGGATCAAGGATCCATTGGAGAGAACTTTAATTCATGATGAAAGATTTTATTCTTTGGAATGTGTTGATGAGGAAGTAAGAGAACTCGAGACTTATCTAGATCCAATGCCTATTATGTCAATAGGTCAATGGACCCCATCATTTGAGCCTTTGATTTCACCCCAAGTGAAAGTTGAGGAATCTCTTGTCCAGCCTGATAAACTAGAAAGGAAGCCTTTACCGAGTGATGTTAAGTATGCATTTCTAGGGGAAGATGAATCATATCCTATTGTGATCTCATCAAAACTTAGCATAGAGCAAGAACAAAAACTTTTGAGAGTGGTGAGAAAACATAAGAAAGCAATTGGGTGGAAAATTACTGACTTGAAAGGAATTAGCCCTCTTTTATGTACATATAGAATCTATCTTGAAGAAGAGGCTAAATCTGTGAGGCAAATGCAAAGACGATTGAACCCAAACATGAAGGAAGTAGTGATAGGTGAAATGCTTAAGCTACTTGATGCAGGTATCATTTACCCTATTGCAAACTCAAAATGGGTTAGTCCAACCCAAGTTGTCCCAAAAAAATCTGGAGTCACGGTAGTGAAGAATGAAAATAATGAGTTGGTACCAACTAGAATCCAAACTGGATGGCGTATGTGCATTGATTATCGTAAATTGAACATGGTGACTAGGAAGGACCATTTTCCACTTCCATTTTTAGACCAAGTGCTTGAAAGAGTAGCTGGAAGAGCTTTCTATTGTTTTCTGGATGGATACTCAGGTTACAACCAAATTGAGATTTCTTTAGAAGACCAAGAAAAAATCACTTTCACTTGTCCTTTTGGTACTTATGCTTATAGAAGAATGTCATTTGGTTTGTGTAATGCACCAGCCACTTTTCAAAGGTGTATGATGAGTATCTTTAGTGACATGGTGGAAAATTTTTTGGAAGTTTTCATGGATGATTTTTCAGTTTATAGGGATTCTTATGAGTTGTGTCTAATGAATTTAGAAAAAGTTCTTGAAAGGTGTGAAGAGAGCAATCTTGTACTCAATTGGGAGAAGTGTCATTTTATGGTGACACATGGCATTGTTTTAGGTCACATTGTCTCTTCAAAAGGGATAGAGGTAGATAAGTCAAAGGTGGAAGTCATTTAAAAATTAACTATCCCTAAGACTGTGAAAGATGTGAGATCCTTTTTAGGACATGCTGGTTTTTATCGAAGATTCATTCATTCTTTTAGTACCATTGCCAAACCATTGTGTAACTTGTTGTCACAAGATGTCCCATTTGATTGGACATTAAAATGTCAAGAAGCTTTTGAAAAGCTTAAAGGGTTGTTGACAACTGCACCAATCATACAAGCTCCTGATTGGTCTTTACCATTTGAACTGATGTGTGATGCTAGTGATTTTGCGGTTGGGGCTGTTTTAGGGCAAAGAAAAGACAAGAAACCTCATGTCATATATTATGCTAGCAAGACTTTGAATGATGCTCAATTGAATTACACTACAACTGAAAAAGAACTCTTAGCTGTGGTCTTTGCATTAGACAAGTTTAGGTCTTATTTGGTTGGATCTCTTATTATTGTTTTCACTGATCATGCACCATTGAAATATTTGCTCACAAAACAAGATGCCAAACCACGTTTAATTCGATGGATCCTCCTACTCCAAGAGTTTAACATTGAAATTCGAGATAAAAAGGGAGTAGAGAATGTAGTGGTTGATCATTTGTCTCGTCTTTCAAGCTATAAGACCATAATTGATGAATCTCTAATAAATGAACTCTTTGCTGATGAAAATTTATTTTGTGCAGGTACTGTCTCTTACATTGGTTCTCCATGGTATGCTGACACAGCAAATTACCTAGCCACATGTCAGATTCCTTCTCATTGGTCTAAACTTGACAAACAAAAATTCTTGCGCAATGTGCGCACCTTTTTTTGGGATGACCCCTACCTATTTAAATATTGTCCTGACCAAATTATTAGGCGGTGCATCCCTGATCATGAAATTCCAAGGGTCATTAATTTTTGTCATGCATTAGCGTGTGGTGGGCATTTCTCTTCCAAGAAAACCATTGCCAAAATCTTGCAGTGTGGTTTTTATTGGCCTACCATGTTTAAAGATGTTCATGCCTTTTGTGTTGCATGTGACCGATGCCAACGACTAGGTAGCCTCACTAAGCGTAACATGATGCCCCTTAACCCCATCCTTGTTTTGGAAATATTTGATTGTTGGGGGATTGATTTCATGGGACCTTTTCCAAGTTCATTTGGTTACCAATTCATTCTTGTAGCTGTTGATTATGTGTCTAAATAGGTGGAGGCCATTGCATCTCGAATTAATGACCATCAAGTTGTGGTCAAGTTCTTGAAAGAAAATATTTTCTCTAGTTTTGGCATGCCTCGGGCTATGATTAGTGATGGGGGAAAACATTTTTGTAACAAGCCCGTTAGGATTTTGATGAGAAAATATGGTGTAATTCACAAGGTCAGTACCCCCTATCACCCACAGACTAGTGGCCAAGCTGAGTTGGCAAATAAGGAGATCAAGAACATTTTAGAGAAAACAGTCAATCCAAACCGTAAAGATTGGTCCCTACGACTAGTTAATGCTTTGTGGGCATATCGCACTGCTTATAAGACCTCTTTAGGAATGTCTCCTTATAGGCTAGTTTATGGAAAGTCTTGTCATCTCCCTGTTGAGATTGAGCACCGTGCATATTGGGCCATTCAGCAATTCAATGACAATGAAAACGAGGTTGGCAAAAATAGAAAGCTTCAATTGGATGAATTAGAGGAGCTGAGAAATGATGCATTTGAAAATGCAAAAATTTCAAAACATAAGATGAAAACTTTGCATGATAAACATATTCTTAGAAAATCCTTTCATGTTGGTCAAAAGGTTCTCTTGTATAATTCACAATTACATCTCTTTCCTGGGAAGTTGAGGACAAAATGGATTGGTCCATTTGTGATTAAATCCATCTCTGAGCATGGTGCATTTGAGGTAGAAAATCCCAAGAATGGAAATATTTTCAAAGTAAATGGTCATCGATTGAAACTTTATCTTGAAAATGTTAGGGCTGAAGTTGAGACATTGGATCTTGAAGATCCAATACCATTGTAGTATCAAAAGTAATGAGTTTTTATTTTATTTTTATTTTTATTTTTATTTTCATTTTTTTCTTCTTTTTTTTTCCATCTCTTATATTTTCTTGTTTATGCATTCGGGACAATGCATTATTTTAAGTTGGGGGGTGTGAGGTTCTTTATTTAAAAAAAAAAACAAAAAAAAATCAATGTTTTCTTTTATGTTTTCTTTTAGTTGTGATATGCAGGTTAAAAAAAAAAATCAAGCAAGAAGTCAGCTCATGCCCAATTCAATCAGACATTCATCCTTGAAAACAGAAGGGGAGTAACAATTTTCTAATCTTTATACTTTTCTTCTCTTTCTCTTTTACATTGAGGATAATGTAAAACTTAATTTTAGATATTTCATTATGTTGAATGCTTGAGATAACCATGCTTCTTAAAAAAAAAAAAATACTTGCATTGGTATGTGAATGAGACTTGTTTAGGATCATCATTACCTTTTTGGGTTCATTATTGTGTTGAACATTGCATGCTTTAATTTGGGATAGATAATATCTTATAAAGCAAGATATAACATACTTTTTTTAAAGATTACTGAAGTACATCTTTCCTTGTAAAAGTTGTGTGAGTTGTGTGAATATGCATGAAAGATGAGTATGATGCTTTACTTGTGATTATCCCTTTTGATCTAGTCCTAAACAATGTTTAAGTAAATAGAGTAATAATCATTACATAAATAAATAAATAAATAAATGTGTACAAAGTTCTATCTACTCCAATGTTTTGAGTTGCTCAGTAACTAGGGGTATTCATCATAAATGTTTATCTTTACGTCAAACGGCAGCTTGAAATATGAGTATGCAAAGCACTTTAAGTTTGTGACTTTGTGAGTAACCGGGTGCATTCCTCACAAATGTTTGTATTCGCGTCAAAAGAGAGAAGTGACAACTTAAAGACAAAGAATAAATCATATCTTCAATATATATATATATATATATATATATATATATATATATATATTTCTCTAGTTTGCTACCTTATTTGTGTTGGTGAGAAGGGAAGATTACAAGTTGAGTTTTCACATGAATCAATTATGTTGGTTGCACGATAAATATGACTGAATTTGGAAATTTTGTATGGATGTTTGATTTAGACAATGTGAGTATGCTTATTTTTCTTTATTTGCTATTGTGTACACTAAGTTAAAGATACCAATGTTTGCATGATAGATCCTTCAAGTGTGATGAATCGAACCTAATTATGGTTGTTATTATTATTATTGTTATTTTAAAGGTTTTATGTTTTGTTTTGCTTGAGGACTAGCAAAATCTAAGTTTGGGGGTGTGATTGTGCATCAAAAGTGTCATTAAGTCTCTTATTTTACATATGTATTTATTGTTTTTATTTGGTTGTTTTTATAATAATTTATGTGTTTTTTAGTAATGAAGTTTGTTTTAATGTTTCAATAGGTTTTTGGAGCTTAAATGAATTAATTCAGAAAATTCAACGTCGGAATTCAGAACAAAGAATTGAAGAGACATTTAGTTGAAGAATGAAGCAAATCTTGGTTCAAATAAGTGCTCCAAATTTGTCCCAAAAATCAATTCTATTCCAATTCTAGAAAAGAATATCATATGATTTATTTCAAGCCCAAACTTGCCTTATGTTGTGTGCAAACTTCAACCATTAAACACTCAAGGTTTCAATGTCAATCTTAGCCCAAATAATAAGTACATTTGTATACTTATTTGATGCTCAAATCAAGCCCAAAATCAGCCCAAAATCAACTCCAAATCAACCTTCAAATCAACCAAAATACAATCCATGATCTTACATGTCCACATAACAAATAACAATTGATTTATTTTGGGTAATCCATTGATCCAAGAAGGCAAGCACATGGATGGAAAGCTGGAGGGGATATTTTAACATTATTTTGGGTCAAAAAGAAGAAGGAGACACCTCATAAATGAGGAAGAAAAACGTGCACCAAAGTAGTTGTAAAGCTGTCTTGATTTGATTTTTCAGAAAACCTTTTGGTGTTTTGCCCATAACTTTTGACTCAGGTGTCCAAATGAGCTGTTCTTTAATGATCTCGAAAGGTGACAGAATTTCCTATAAATATGTCTCTAATAGACTTCTCGAAAAAAAGCTTCTAAGAGGGTCAAATTGCTGTCCAAAGTTAGAGTTAGATTTGTGTCCGAAATTTTTCTGAAATTGTATTGTGTTCTTCTTTATAGATTTCGGTTCTTTAGTTTGTAAAACTTATTATTTCTGTTTTATTCAAGTTATTTCATATTTATTGAAGTGTTCTTATATATAATCATGGTTGGCTAAACTCTTTCTTGGATCCAAATCAAGGATAATGGTGATTGAGGTGAGTTCTTTAGGATATGAATGAATCTTAATGTTTATCTTCTCATTTTCTTCATGAATGATTTATTATTGAAAAGAAATTTTAGAAACCATTTAGGTAATGTTATAATCTTGAATTTTTATGCACAAACTTTAGTTTTGGTATAGAGATTGCTTGATTCAATGTCTTACTTAATATGAAAGTACTTGTTCATTCTTAAGCAATAATCAATCTTCATCTTTCTAAACTTCATTATAATATCTTCCAATCTAATATCACCATCATTGATATTAGGTTGAGTTATCTTATATATGTTGAAGAAATCACCAATACATCACCATTAAAATTGATTTGGACCAAGACTTACTTTTTCTTGTCATTTAAAATCTATTTACATTTTTTTTTATCTTTGAAAACAAATCCATCAATTATTTTCAACCAAGTTATTGTTAATTTAATTTCTCTTGAGTTTTTTTTTTGTTACCTAGCTTAATTTCTAGATCTAGCTCTCTATGGATATGACCTCGATCTTACCGAGTTAATTGCTACATCGCACACTCGTGCACTTGCGAGTTAAAACAAGCCGATCATAAAAAGCGGTCAAGCAATATGCATATAAGAGAATACCATTTGGTCTATGTAATGCACTCACAACTTTTCAAAGATGCATGGTTAGTATTTTTTTCTAACTATTTTGAAAGAATAATTAAGGTTTTCATGGATGATTTCACTATGTATGGTGATTTTTTTTATAAGCGTTTAGAAAATTTATCTTTAGTCTTGAAAAGATGCATTAAAACTAACCTTATCTTGAACTATAAAAAGTGTTATTTATGGTAGAACAAGGAATAGTTCTTGGGCATGTTGTGTCTTTACGTGGTTTAGAGGTTGATAAAGCTTAAATAGACATTATTTCGTCATTGTCTTACCCCTTGTATGTGATGAAAGTTTGTTGTTTTCTTCATTATTAACGTTTTATCAAATATTTAATGATAAAGAAGATTATAGCACCATAGTGCAAATTATTAGCAAAAAAAATGGATTTTATGTTTGATCAAGCATGTAAAGATGTCCATAATAAGCTTAAGAGGCGTGTCACATTTGCCCCCATCATACAACCACCAAATTAGGATGAACCTTTCGAGAAAATATATGATATGAGTGATTAGGCGATAAAGGGTTGTACTTGGAAAAAAATAGGGAAGAATTTGCATGTTATCACATATGCTTCCCACATATCAGACGAAGCACAATGAAATTACTATACAATTGAAAATGAACTTTTTGTAGTGGTGTTTGCTTTAAAAAAATTCAAGTCCTATTTACTTGGTACAAAAGTTGTTGTTTTGATTAACCATGCAGCTTTGAGGTATCTTTTAAAAAATAAGGAATCCAAACCAAGATTGCTTAGATGAATCTTGCTTTTATAAGAATTTGATCCTCAGATCAAAGATAAAAAAAAAAAGGTGCCAGAAATCATGTAGATAATCACTTAAGCTAACTATAGATCAAGGATATACATATCAAAACAGTAAGAGAGACATTCCCTGATGAGCAATTGAATATGTTACAGTCCCTTCAGGTTTGTCTCAATCCCAAAAAAGATAAGTTATAAGCTGATGCTAAATATTATTTTTGGGACACTCCTTATTTGTGAAAATTTTGTGTTTATCAAGTAGTTAGAAGATGTGTACCACAAGATGAATTTCATTATATTCTAATTTTTTATCATTCTCATTCTTATGGTGGCTATTTTGGAGCAAAAAGAATGGCCCATAAGGTACTTGAAACTTTTATTGGCTTTTTATTTTTAAGGATGCATATTACTTTTGTAAATCATTGAAAAAATGCCAAAAAATAAGCAATATTACTTATCAAAATCAAATTCCTTTAACCCGTATTCTTATAAGTGAAATTTTTTATTTTTAGAGTATTGAATTTATAGGTTCATTTCCTTTTTCTTTTGGTAATCTTTATATCCTTCTTGTTGTTGACTATGTGTCCAAATGGATTAAGGTGAAAGCCATATGAACTAACAAAGTTAATGTTGTTTTAGATTTTGTCAGGTCACAAATATTTGACAGGTTTGGAATCCCAAAAACTATCATTAATAATGGTGGCACTTATTTTTGCAATCATCCAATGGAAGCATTACTATGCAAATGCCATATGACTCATTGAAATTCCACATGCTACTATCCTCAAATGAATAGCCAAGCTAAAATTTCAAATCAAGAAATCAAGTTCATTTTGAAGAAGACAATGCAACTTATCCAGCAATATTGGAGTCTGTAACATGGTAATGTACTTTAGGTTTATTAGATTGCTTATAAATCACTTATAGAAATGTCACCTTATAGGATGATTTATGGAAAAGCATGTCATCTACTAGTGGAGCTTGAATATAAAGCTTTTTTTTTATCATTAAGAAATGCAACTTGGATCATGATACTACTAGGATTGTAAGGAAGTTGTAATTACAAGAGGTGGAAGAGATACATAATGATACCTACGAGAATGCAGGGATTTACAAAGAAAAGACCAAGAGTTTTTATGACCGAATGATTACAAGAAAATAGTTTCATGTTGGAGACAAAGTTTTTTTTTTATCATTCATGTTTAAAACTTTTTCTTGGAAAGTTACGCTATTATTGGATTGAACTTTTTATTGTTTCTATTGTTTTTTTTTATGGTGCAGTTGAGATTACAAGTATAGAAACAAACAAAGTGCTTAAGGTCAACGAGCATCGATTGAAAACTTTCTATGAAGGTTTGATGCAAAACTTACCACTTCTGTGGAGTTAGCTGAACCAATCTATAAGGCATGAGCATGCCATATATCAAGCCAATGACATTAAACAAAAGCATTTACTGGGAGACAATCTGACATGACCAAAAGATTAATGTCTTCTCCTAAGTGCAAGAGTGTTGAAGTAATAAATAACTCAGCAAGACCGGAGTCGAACCAAAGGGAGGTTAATTGTATAAATTATAAATAACAATAATACAATAACAACAATAACAACAATAATAGTACAATAATAGTAGTAGTAGTAGTAAAGAAGAAGAATAAAAAGTTGATGAGAACTTTGAAATGAAAGATTAACGTAAGGATTAAACAATGATAACAACTAATGTCCAGGTTAGAGGATTTACTAATGGTATGTTAAACAAGTATAGTATAAACTCTTATTATTTAATTGAAAACCACACACCAAGAAGGTTCCAATCAGATTATAAATTGTTAACATGATTACATTAGTTATCTTATTTGATTCATGCTAATACTTATAAATTTTATCAGGCATTCATGATTATAACTTATGTTATCAACAAATCAAGTTCCTTTCATAGCTCAGATGTCGGTTATACCATACAGTTTGGGCTATGAGAGTGCTAAATAGTTATACCAAGTGTTATACAATATAAATCTAGATTAGTCATTTAACAAACAAAATGATTAGTACTTAAAAGTACATTTTTATCAAGGTTTTATGTCATCATTTTTGCACTTGAAGTATCAATAACTTCTTAACTAAAGCATGTTTTATAATAATATATCTAATAATATAAGATAACTTTAATTTGTAGTACATGTTCATTTTAAATGCAGACATATCACATAAATGAAAGGATTGATTGATGAATTTAAGAACTAAAATTGAAAGGACAAAGAGATGACCAAATTTAAAAAAGAGATGCCGATGGAGTCCAAACCGGAATACTATTCGGTAATTGGGTCATATTTAGAGCTGTAGATCTCACATTTAGGTCTTCTTTATATGGATGGAAAGGTAAGACATAGGCCTACAACTTTTATATGGAGCCCAAGATTTAAAGAAGTCATTTTCAAGTCCAAATAGTAGCAACAATAAAAAAAGTCTGAATTTGTCCTCCAGCCCTAACACTATTCAGTATTTGGCTCCTATCTAGAGCTCTAAAAGTCCGAATGACCTCAATTTTTTACACAAGAAAGCTGAGATAATTTTCTACAACTTTTATGTTTTAAGTGGTTCTAGTTTTGATGTTATCAATGATGTTTTGGGCAAACAAGAGAAGATAAGATTTGTCACCAAGTTAAGAGTTGGCCACCCACTCATCAATTAGTCATCAAATCAATAGTTCCTAATTTTAGCCTATAAAAGGAGGCATTTGTCATGCATTTAGGCATCTTAGTTTCTAGATCAAGATCATGCTCTTACTTTCTCTTTTTGTATTTTTTGAAATATTTAAGTTTTGCTTTCGTTAATATCAAGTTTATGCCTTTCATTTCCTTTCATTTACTTAGTTAACTCTTATCTTATTTTGTTTATTTATTTTTCTTTCTTTCATTATGTTTAGCTAAGTTTATTATATCAAGGTGAAAAGGTTATATTAATGGGGTAAGAACAAGTATAATGTATACTCAATATGGACTTTAATTTTTGATATTAACATGATCTGTATTTGTTATCTTCTTCATTCTTTAATACTTTGCTTGTTAAATGACTAATCTAGATTTATGTTGTATAATACTTGGTACAAAAAATGCTTGGCACTTTCATAGCCCATACTGTATGGTATAACCGACACGTGAGCTATGAAAAGAACTTGATTTATTGTTAACATAAGTTATAATCATGAATGCCTGACGAGATTTATAACTATTAGCATTAATCGAATACGATGACTAATGTAATAATGTTAACAATTTATAATTTGATTGGAACCTCCTTTGTGTGTGGTTTCCAATTGAATAATAAGTGTTTATACTATACTTGTTTGATATACCATTAGTGGAACCTCTAACTTGACATTTATTATTATCATTGTTTAATCCTTATGTTAATATTTTATCTCAAAGTTCTCATCAACTTCTTTTTTTTTTATTATTATTAGTACTACTACTACTACTACTACTACTACTACTACTACTACTACTATTGCTACTATTATTGCTGTTGTTGTTTATAATTTGTATAATTAACCTCCTTATGGTTCGACCCTGGTCTTAGTGGGTTATTTATTACTTTGACACTCTTGCACTTAGGAGAAGATATCAATTTTTTTAGTTGTGTCACCAAGTATTAAAGAGTGAACAAGATAACAAATACAAAACATATTAGCATCGAATATTAAAGTCCATATTAAGTTTACACCATACTTATTCTTACACCATTAGTGTAACCTTTTCTCCTTGATATAATAAACTTAGCTAAACATAATAAAAGAAAGAAAAATAAATAAACAAAATAAGAACATAAATAAGACAAAAGTTAACTAAGAAAAGGAATTGAAAGACATAAACTTGAAATTAATGAAAACAAAACTTAAGCATTACAAAAATATAAAGAGAGAAAACAGGAGAATGATCTTGATCTGGAAACCAAGATGTCTAAATGCATGGAAAATACCTCCTTTTATAGGCCAAAATTGAAAACTATTGATTTGATGACTAATTGATGAGTGGGTGGTCAACTCTTGACTTGGTGATAATCTTTATCTTCTCTTGTCTACCGAAAATATCATTGATAACGTCAGAATTGAAACCACTTAATGTAAGTTTTTGAACCTTTATAATTATTTTTTTTTATTTTGTATTCTTTCAATGATACATATCTCTAGAAGTTACTTCAAATCTTGTTGAGATTACATTCAGATTACATGTGTACATTAAGATGATAAAAGCACGAAGACTTTTAATCACTTGAGCCAAAAAGCAAACTAAAAGCACATTATTCTTAGTAAAGCCTTTTGATTTTGTTTATCTTTTCTTTGCTTTATCCATGTTATAAGCCTTAACATTTTATATGTTTTTCTTTTCTCCTAACAAAGGATTAATAAAACATAAACTTGTTGATATTTTATGAGATTATGGTTGGAAATTATATGAGAAAAATGATACTTGATGAAAAGAATGGGTAAAGTTACCAATGGTAGACCATTTAAATAAATAAAAAAAGAGAAAAGTTGACGCAATCCAAGCAATACCAAAGGATCCATTGGAAGTTCTAATTAGTCTAGTGACAAGGCTTAGGGCTAAAAGGTTCAAAGAGGCTTTTAATAGACTTCTTCGAGATACATGGACTAAGATGGACTTTAAGAGGGTAATAAATAATGAAGAGCAAGCCTCGATTAATTTGATTCATTTTCAAGAACTTATTGGTGGAACCAAGGCCATTACACAAGGATTGGGATACGAAAACTTAAATCAAATAGTTTGACCTTTAGCTACTTTTTTTTTATCATAACTGGAGCTACAAATTGAATTTGGATGTGACTTTAGTTCAGCTGAAAACTAGACTTCCATACCTTTATAATGATATATGGCTCGCCTCCTAATCCATTAAGACGAGAGATAACTGATTAGTACTTAAAAGTGCATTTTTATCATGGTTTTATATCATCATTTTGCACTTGAAGTATCAATAACTCCTTAACTAAAATATGTTTTATAATAATATATCTAATAATATAAGATACCTATAATTTGTGGTAAATGTCTATTTTTAATGCAGGCCTATCACATAAATGAAAGGATTGATTGATGACTTGAAGAACTTAAATTGCAAGGATAAAGAGATGGTCAAACTTAGAGAAGAGATGTCGGTGCAATCCAAACCGGAACACTGTTCGGTAATTGGGTCATATCTGAAGCTACACATATCAGATTTAGGTCCAATTTATATGGATGGAAAGGTAAGACATAGGCCTACAACTTTCATATGGAGCCCAAGATCTAAAAAGGCCATTATCAAGTCCAAATTGTAGCAACAACAAAGAAGCCCGAATCTGTCTTCCAGCCCGAGCACTGTTCGGTATTTTGGCCATATCTGGAGTTCTAGAAGTCCAAATGAGCTGAAGTTTTTACACAAGAAAGCTGAGACAATTGCCTACAACTTTCATGTTTACAACTGGCTCCAGTTTTGACGTTATCAATGATGTTTTGGACAGACAAGAGAAGATAAGGATTGTCACCAAGTCAAAAGTTGGCCACCCACTTATCAATTAGTCATCAAATCAATAGTTCCCAATTTTGGCCTATAAAAGGAGGCATTTGCCATGCATTTAGGCATCTTGGTGTTCAGATCAAGATCATGCTCTTCCTTTCTCTCTTTTTATTTTTTGTAATGTTTATGCTTTACTTTCATTAATATCAAGTTTATGCCTTTCATTTTCTTTCATTATGTCTAGTTAAGTTAATTATGTCAAGGTGAAAAGGTTACACTAATGGTGTGAGAATAAGTATAATGTAAACTTAATATGGACTTTAATGTTTGATACTAACATGTTTTATATTTGTTATCTTGTTCACTCTTTAATACTTTGCTTGTTAAATGACTAATCTTGATTTATGTTGTATAACACTTGGTACAACAAATGCTTGGCACTTTCATAGCCCATAATGTATGGTATAACCGACACCTGAGCTATGAAAGGAACTTGATTTGTTGTTAACATAAGTTATAATCATGAATGCTTGACGAGATTTACAAGTATTAACATTAATTGAATAAGATGACTAATGTAATCATGTTAACAATATATAATCTGATTGGAACCTCCTTTGTGTGTGGTTTCCAATTCAATAATAAGAGTTTATACTATATTTGTTTGATATACCATTAGTGGAACCTCTAACCTTGACATTTGTTATTATTATTGTTTAATCCTTACATTAATTTTCCATCTCTAAGTTCTCATCATCATCATCTTCTTCTTCTTCTCTTTCTCTATTATTAGTTTTATTATTATTATTATTATTATTATTATTATTATTATTATTATTATTATTACTATTATTGTTGTTGTTATTGTTGTTTTATAATTGTTGTTTATAATTTGTACAATTAACCTCCCTGTGGTTCGACCCCGGTCTTGCCGGGTTATTTATTACTTCGACACTCCTGCACTTGGGAGAAGACATCACCTTTTAGTCGTGTCAAGTTTTTGGCGCCGTTGCCGGGGAGGTAAGTCCTTGTATAAATTATAATATTTATTTTATTTTCTCTTTTCACTTTTCTTGTATATAACTTTGTTTCTTTTCTTTTGTTTCTTTTTATTTTGTTTTCTTCCTCCTTCTTTTGCTTTCTTCTTCTTTTATTTTATTTTATTCCTACACGTGCATGAGAGTGTGGTCACGTACATCAAGTGGTAGACTTTGTAGGGTATCCTCATCATTTTCAGAAAATATGGCCGAAGAAGATAATCAATCACTTCATAATGAGAATAATGAGAATAACCGTGCTAGAACACTTAGAGACCACATGAATCCCACAAGAACAAGTGCACCATCATGCATAGTTTTTCCTCCCGATGCATCTCATTTTAATGTTAAGCCAGGTATTATTCAACTTTTACCTTCTTTTCATGGCTTAGAATTGGAAAATCCATACTTGCATTTAAGAGAATTTGAGGAGGTCTGCAACATGTACAATAATTTAAATTGTAGCATGAACACCATCAGATTAAAGCTTTTTCCTTTTTCATTAAAAGATAAAGCTAAAACATGGCTACAAAATTTAAGACCAGGATCCATTCGTGCTTGGGATGAAATGCAACAACAATTTTTAAAGAAGTTTTTCCCATCTCATAGAACAAACTCTTTCAAGAGACAAATCACCACTTTCACTCAAAAACCAGGAGAAACATTTTACAAATGTTGGGATAGGTATCGAGACTTGCTTAGTACTTGCCCTCATCATGGTTTTGAAACATGGAGATTGGTTTCACATTTCTATGAAGGGTTAACACCTAAAGATAGGCAAATGGTTGAATTGATGTGCAATGGAACTTTTGAAGATAAAGACCCTGATGAAGCAATGGAGTACTTAGACTTGTTAGCTGAAAATGCTCAAAATTGGGACACCGCGGGTACTTATGATGCACCGAGTAAAACTCAACCTCATACATCTAGTGGAGGTATGTACAACCTTAGGGAAGATCATGACCTTCAAGCCAAGGTTGCATCTTTAGCTAGAAAAGTCGAGGCACTAGAATTAAAAAAGAGTGGTCAATTAAAATCTGTTGAAAACATTGTGTGTCAAATCTGTGAAACAAATGAACACTCAACCAATGATTGTCCAACCTTGCCTTCTTTTAAAGAATGTCTCCATGAACAAGCCCATGCTTTAAACAGTTTTCAAAGGCCCAACCACAACCCATACTCCCAAACATACAACCCTGGTTGGCAAAATCACCAAAATTTCAGTTGGAAGAGTGACAATGCACAAACTTCACAACCACAGTTTCAAGCACACCATAATTTTCAAAATTATCATGGATATGCACCTCCTTATGCTCCACCTCCTACAAGAAATTTTGAGGAAACTTTGTATGCATTCATTGAAAAGCAAGAGACAATCAACGCTCAACTTGCTCAAAACATAACAGATTTTAAAGATACTCTTGTAAAATTCACATCTGCTCTCAATTTTCAAGAGAAAGGTAAGTTTCCATCTCAACCACAGCAAAATCTCAGGGAGCAATACAATGCAAATGCAAGTAGTTATGGAAGTCAACATATGGATCAAGTCAAATCAGTCATCGCTGTTCATAATGGTAAGGTTATTAAAAAACCCACTCTTGAACCTTATGAGAAAGATGATGAGTCAATCTCTAAGGGTAAGGAAGGGGTTGAATCTGAACATTGCAAAGAAACGACTAATGCACCGCCAGCACTTCCATTTCCTCATGCCATGACTAATCAGGAAGAAATCGAGGATGAAAAAGGCACCAAAAAGGTTGATGCGGATCTTTTATCAAAAGTGACAACAGATTCAACACCCGACATCACACCAATCGATGATTACTTTCCTGATAAATCTCTACTTTCTCTTAGTTCAATGCCTTGGTTTGCTAAAAATATCAATTTTCTTGCTTCAGGATTTTTGCTAGCTCACTGGAGTACCGAAGATAAAAGCAAATTTTTGAGCAACGTGCAAAATTTTTATTGGGATGACCCTTACTTATTCAATTATTGTCTTGATCAAATATTTCAAATATGCATTCCCGACAATGAGGTAAGTGATGTTATTAAATTTTGTCACTCTAAGACACGTGGGGATCATTTCTCATCAAAGAAGAGGATTGTAGAAATCTTACAGAGTGGATTTTACTGGCCCACCATTTTCAAGGAGTCACATGCATTCCGTAAAAACTATGAAAATTGTCAAAAGGTGGGATTTATTTCAAAACATAGAGAGTCTTTAGATAATCTTCTATTGACTCTTAAGTCTCATCATAGTCGAGATAAGCATAATGTAATTCATGACTTAGGAACCCATTTTCATAAAGAACATGCTTGGCATAGTCTTGGGAATTTGACTAAAAAAAGACCCTGTTTGCCAGTTTTTAAGAAAACTGGATGGGAAGCTTATCCTTGACCCATTGAGGGCGTTTAAGCTGTTCTTGGACGTAAAACCAAGGGAAGATGTGAGCCACAATCACAACTGCGATTTGAATTTTTTTGTTTGTAAAAACTTGTGTCTTTTGGTTTTATTATTGTGTTTTGTTATTTCTTATTTTTGTTTTAGTGTGTTTCAGGTTTTGTCAGTGTTCGTTATTTCAGGTGATATCTTTTATACTCTATCTTTCTACCTTAGAACATTGAGGACAATGTCTCGTTTTGGTTGGGGGGAGAGGGTAGTAGTTGATAAAAAAAAAAAATTGTTTTTCATTTCATAAAGCATGTGCATAATTGTTGTTACTAGGATGGCAGAGTAAAGGAGTTCTTTTGTTAAAGTGACTCTTGAGACGCATCTTAGTAACCATTCTTAACAAGGTCTATTATAATACTTCCTGAAATATTCAGGTTTACAAACTCTCGTATTGTTACCACTTAATTCTGCTCATATACTTATTTAACATGTATTTTTAAACCTTAATTTACACACACACACTTTAACATATGATTGTGGGTTGCATATTGGATTATTACATTATTTATGTTCTTTTGTTAAAGGTAACAACTAAGGGAAAGGGATTGTATATAATTAAAAAAAAAAGAAAAACATGAAAAAAAAAGAAAAAAAAATGATGATAATAAAAATGTAGATAAGTTTGGTTTCGTAGCCTCCCTAACCTAAGCAATTAAGCCTGAAGGGGTGTTTTAACACCTAATACCCTAAAGTTAACTGACTTGGGAGCTATTGGCCCAACGCTTGTTACATGGGTTGAGGAGAAAAGCTTAAGGGAATCAAACATTGCACTATCTACATATCAGTATCTGCGACCCGAGTTACTAAGCTCGTAGGGGTGTCTTAACATTTAATGCCCTAAGACCAACTGGTCTGGGAGTCATTAGCTGAAAGCTTGTTACATGGGTTAAAGATGCATGATGTTTTTAAATTATATGTATATAGATTTTTTTTAAAAAAAAAAGAAAGAAAAAAAAAGACAAAAATAATAATCCCAACCCAAGGAAGTTAACCTTAAACATTAGAACAAAAATTTTGTTTTCTTCCAAGAAAAGCCCCATAATTATGTGTTGATACATTGAGCACAAAAGAAAGGTTTATTAATATCTTGTTAAGAGGTATTGAGCAGATATATAAATTTAATGCGAGTTTGTTTATTTGGATAGATTAATGGAAGTTAAATGATGAATACCTTGCTTTGTGAAATTTGCAAATTGTTGTAACGCTTTGATTACTAGGGACTAGTAATAAGCTGGTTGAGGGGTGTGATTAGTACTTAAAAGTGCATTTTTATCATGGTTTTATATCATCATTTTGCACTTGAAGTATCAATAACTCCTTAACTAAAATATGTTTTATAATAATATATCTAATAATATAAGATACCTATAATTTGTGGTAAATGTCTATTTTTAATGCAGGCCTATCACATAAATGAAAGGATTGATTGATGACTTGAAGAACTTAAATTGCAAGGATAAAGAGATGGTCAAACTTAGAGAAGAGATGTCGGTGCAATCCAAACCGGAACACTGTTCGGTAATTGGGTCATATCTGAAGCTACACATATCAGATTTAGGTCCAATTTATATGGATGGAAAGGTAAGACATAGGCCTACAACTTTCATATGGAGCCCAAGATCTAAAAAGGCCATTATCAAGTCCAAATTGTAGCAACAACAAAGAAGCTCGAATCTGTCTTCCAGCCCGAGCACTGTTCGGTATTTTGGCCATATCTGGAGTTCTAGAAGTCCAAATGAGCTGAAGTTTTTACACAAGAAAGCTGAGACAATTGCCTACAACTTTCATGTTTACAACTGGCTCCAGTTTTGACGTTATCAATGACGTTTTGGACAGACAAGAGAAGATAAGGATTGTCACCAAGTCAAAAGTTGGCCACCCACTTATCAATTAGTCATCAAATCAATAGTTCCCAATTTTGGCCTATAAAAGGAGGCATTTGCCATGCATTTAGGCATCTTGGTGTTCAGATCAAGATCATGCTCTTCCTTTCTCTCTTTTTATTTTTTGTAATGTTTATGCTTTACTTTCATTAATATCAAGTTTATGCCTTTCATTTCCTTTCCTTTACTTAGTTAACTTTTATGTTCTTATTTTGTTTATTTGTTTTCCTCTCTTTCATTATGTCTAGTTAAGTTAATTATGTCAAGGTGAAAAGGTTACACTAATGGTGTGAGAATAAGTATAATGTAAACTTAATATGGACTTTAATGTTTGATACTAACATGTTTTATATTTGTTATCTTGTTCACTCTTTAATACTTTGCTTGTTAAATGACTAATCTTGATTTATGTTGTATAACACTTGGTACAACAAATGCTTGGCACTTTCATAGCCCATAATGTATGGTATAACCGACACCTGAGCTATGAAAGGAACTTGATTTGTTGTTAACATAAGTTATAATCATGAATGCTTGACGAGATTTACAAGTATTAACATTAATTGAATAAGATGACTAATGTAATCATGTTAACAATATATAATCTGATTGGAACCTCCTTTGTGTGTGGTTTCCAATTCAATAATAAGAGTTTATACTATATTTGTTTGATATACCATTAGTGGAACCTCTAACCTTGACATTTGTTATTATTATTGTTTAATCCTTACATTAATTTTCCATCTCTAAGTTCTCATCATCATCATCTTCTTCTTCTTCTCTTTCTTTATTATTAGTTTTATTATTATTATTATTATTATTATTATTATTATTATTATTATTATTATTACTATTGTTGTTGTTGTTATTGTTGTTTTATAATTGTTGTTTATAATTTGTACAATTAACCTCCCTGTGGTTCGACCCCGGTCTTGCCGGGTTATTTATTACTTCGACACTCCTGCACTTGGGAGAAGACATCAACCTTTTAGTCGTGTCAATAACCATTCATTTAAAGTTAGGTTTTAATGTTGCCAATAGATTATAAGAAAAACTGATCTTGTCTTATTTTAATTAGTTTAGCTATTGATCTATCTTTGTGTTGTCCAGCAATACTTGTTTAATATTCAGACTTGTTTATTTTATTTATTCTAATTAGTTTGGGCTAGTTTTAACTTGGTTTGGATATTATTTAAATTAGGTTTATATGTGACTTATTAGGGAAATTAGGGTTACTTAGCTTTCTAGTATAAGTACTCATTTTGAAGAATATTGAGAAAAAATGAACTTTGCAAAATAAAAATATTGTTTCTCTTGGTTGTTGATTGAATTTCAACTCTTGAAAGACTTAATAAATCTTTCTAGTGATTTTATACTTCTTTTGTTCATCTCTAAGTGTATGTATTGTGATTAAATGGTTTATAGTCTTGTTGCCTTAAAGCAAGTCTTCCATTATGATAAGCTTAATTTCATGCTCCAACTTGGATTAGATAGATCTTAGGTTCATGAATTCCATGAAATTATGCTAGGGTTTGCATCAGTTGGTATCAAAGTCAAGTCTAATTTCATGTTATATCCTTTCAATTCACATATTTATTTTTCTTGGTTTTCTTCCTGAAAGTTTGGGCCATGGATAAAAAAAAAAGAATAAAAATTTAGGGTTCTTGCATCTTCTTGAGTTATTGAATACATAATCGCATGCTTATATACTTATTAATTCATTCTTAAGCAAATCAGCACACACACCTATTAATCTTTTTGATTTTTCTTGTTGTTGAATATATTACAAAAAAATAGAAAAAGAAAGAAAAATAAGAGAAGAGAAATCAAAGTATATATATTTCTTCATGTGTTTGCTGAAGTTTACAAAAAAAGAAAAGAAAAGGAGAAATCACAATTTTAGTTTTGGTCGAAGGTTTACTTGCTTAAATTTTGATTATTATGCAATTTTGTTAGTCTTGAATCTTTAAGTGTCTTGATTGCGTTTTCTTGATAAATCGGGTAGTTTAATTGATTTTTTTAGTTTTTTGAATTAAATTTTTAGTTCTTGATTTTTTTAGTTTCTTTCTAAATTTATTTCATGTCTTCAAATCATCATTATACTCGTATAAATTTACATTGCTATTCATGAATTTTTCATTGTAGTTTTGTTTTGAAAGTTTCATAAGTTTCTTAATTCTTGAGTTTTAAATTTATTCTATAACATCACTATCAAATTTGTTAATTCATTTGATAGGTTGCTAGTTACTTTTAAGACTTAAAGTTAGGCAATAAAGTGAAAAACAAAAGGTGTAGTGAACATATTAGAGTGAAAAGCCTATAAATTATATATAACACGAGTGGTGTGAGATATTATTTTCTTATTACTAATATTTTTACACAGGATAAACAAATATCTTTAGGTAGTGTATCATAGAAAAAGACTAAAACTTTAGATAAGTTGACGTAA
Source organism: Populus pruinosa (assembly GCA_026413675.1). NCBI lineage: Eukaryota > Viridiplantae > Streptophyta > Magnoliopsida > Malpighiales > Salicaceae > Populus > Populus pruinosa. The sequence goes on from CM048598.1 coordinate 9,288,801, forward strand.
GCTACATTATTGTTTCATTGTTTTTCCAGGTCAAGTTTCTATTTGTTGGTCTCGTCTAAAGTTAAAGGTAGATCTCTTTCTGTGATGAAGTCTCTTCTTTATCGAGTTAAACCCTAATCATTCTAAAATCTAAATTTTTTCATCGTTTTTATTTTGCATTTTGTATCTTTAATATAAAGATATTTTATACCCCTAAATATTAAAGTATATTACTAAATTCTAATACTTTAAATATAAAGTAAACAAAATGATTAGTGAAGGGTTTTTGATATTTTGGCCAAACCCTAAAGGATAATTGATGAGGGAATTTATGGAACATATATTTTTAGTTATTATTGTTTGATTTTAGAGTGTTTTATATTTCTCAATGAGTTTATCTAGAATTTTTTATATCTTTGATATTTATTTAATTCTTGAAAAATCAATGTGCTTTCATGTATTTAACTATTGTGTTAGGATGAATTTGAGATAATACAAAAAGGCAAATAATAGGCTAAGTTAAGAGTTCAAATTTAAGTTGATTTGTTCTAGTCAAGCTTGAATATTAATTGGTTTCCAGGTTGTAACTAGAATTATACAACTCTGTTTTGGGTATTATTTACTTTTCTAAAAAGTTGAGATATAGGCCTATAATTTATATGTAGATAAAAGAACCCCGTATCTAAAGTTGAAAATACAAAGTCAAAATTAGTCTAGAACTCCTAGCAGCCTAGACACTATCTCAGGTTTTGGTTCATATCTAGAATTTCGAATGTAAAATAATTATAAGATATATTGGGTTAGAAAGAAAATTTGATTCTTTACAATTGTTTCAGAAATAAAGAATTCATAATTCACCCATTTTCTACCTCGAAACTAGCCCGCAATATAAGGAAAAAACTCTAGCAGATTCTCCAAGAGATAAGGAAAGTGATTTCCTTTTCTTTTAATAATAAAACCAAGGATAATAAACCCCTAAAGGGTAGTGGCTACGAGTTTTATGATTGAGACCCTAGAAAGCACAACAGAGGAGAAAATATCTTAAGAGAATCGATCAGGATAAAAAAAAGGTGGAAGCATCCAAGGAAGAGAAGGCTTGAAGAAATTCTGCCTACATTGTAAGTTTCTTTGCTTTATTCCCTTTCTCTTCAACGTGTTAAAATTGAGAATTTGTTTTGTTTTGTTTAGATTAAAAATGAACTAATCTCCTTTTCTATGCTACGATTTAGCCTAACCATGACGTTATAATTTCAATGTTATCTCAAGTTTAATTATTTCATGTTGAGTATTCATCGTTAGTTTTAATGTATTTAAATATTTGACAAATATTTGAATGATTTAATGGTCATATTGAGATGAAAAGGTGATGTATGCCGTTTTCTTCCCATGATGAATGCCATAAATTAAGCGACAATAATGAATAGAGAAACATGATTTGTATAGTTATTGTTGAGAGAATCCATGGAATTTAAGATGCTTTTATGTAATTAAATTCATATAGAGATACGATGGGTGAATATATAAAAGTAGTTTATGAAAGTAATTTTAATATATAGAAGTAATTTCAATAATACTCAAGAGAGGTTAATGGATAGGGTAGGGATTCTCAACTATCAACATGAAATTCTTGAGTTACATGCTTAATGTTTTATTATTGAATGATTATGGTGAAATTAGTGTTCTAGTATTTTAAGTTATCAAGTTCAATTCATTCTATTTTAGTGTGCATTCTTTGTTCTTGCTTTTATTATTATTAATATTATTACATTACTATTATTATAATATCTTCAATCGATTTCTAAATAGAATTAAACTAGTAAATTTTGGTAATTAATTAATAAATAAATATTTATGGGTTTGATACTTTACTTTACACTTTACTACTTATTTGATTTCATACACTTGTGAATTCTTTGTGTCACTAATCATAAACTAGTTACAATATCCTTTTTGTATTTTTTAAACATGAGAAGGATATTTTTTTTTTTATAAAAACATATGCTTGGAAAACATTTAGAATTTGGTCGTATGTATAAAAAAATATTTTTATTTTTTGTTTTTTAAAAAATTAATTTAAAGTTTTGAAGAAAACCAAGTATTTTAATATTGGATCTGTATCTTACATTGTAAATACACAACCTAATATTATGCAAAAAATTTAGAAAAATATACAAAAAAATCACAAATATTTTGAAATAACCCTTGAATTCTTTAGATATATTTTTTTTTGTTTTTTGAATTGTATAATATTATATTATTAAATATAAATTGGACTGGGCCAGAATTGGTCAGCTTGACTCTATCTGGTTAGCCCAATTAATGGCCCAATAGATCTTTCACTTTTTTTTTTTAGGGTAGGCTAAACCAGGCCTAGACCCGCACTGTCACTAGCCTAGCCTAGTGACCATAAGGTTAATTATTATGCAATGGTTGGGGGGGTTTTGAAGGATGAAAAATAAGGGAAAACTCACATGGTTGAAGGAAAAAAGTTACTGGCGAGGTTCTTGGTGTTGCAAGGAAGACAGGTAAGCGGTGGAAAAGCGATTGAGGCACAACTAAGGAAGTGAAAAAAATGGTGGCTGAGAAAGGGGAAAGAAAAACGAGGGGAAACATGGTTTTTTTCTCAATTTTGGATTCTGATTTCTCTCCTATTAGGCCATGGAATCCACCTCCATTTATAGGGGGTGGAAAAGGGACATATTGTCTCTTGTGGCGCTAAATCTTCCCCCTTGATTTGAAACAAAAGGATCCCAACTATTGGTACAAAGTTGTCATCATGGCCTGAAAAAGTTGCTGTAAAAGGGTTGGTTGGGTTGGCCATTTTGGAGTGGCACCGAGGCTATTATGGTGTCAAATCGGCCAAAAATGACCATACTAGGGTGTAGTTAGATATTAGACCATTGTTTACATGCAAGTTTTATCAATTTTGGTAGAGAAATAAAGCATTAAATGCTTTAGAATGGAGGCTAATCGAGTAGGGTTTTCTAGTAAAAAGGGAAGAAGACAATGAATAGTATCAGATGATCGTCTAGTTTGTCCCTTCTTTTTTCCTATTGTTTTCAAAACAACACCATTTTTAGGATTTAGGGTTTTAATTTAGAAATTTAGCTAAAGTTTGATTTGGTCCTCTGACTTTTAATTTCTTTTAATTATACCTCTAATTTACCCTAAACTATGAGATTTGTTTTATCTGTTCTTTTTAGTTTATATGATGAGTGTCACTCCTATGCTTATTTCCTATTATTGTTTAGTTTGATTGTTAGAGCAGACTCTAAGTTATTATTCTAAATCAATTTATTGTTAAGTTCGCTATCGAAACCAGAGTTGTGATATTTAAACTTGTGAAGCGACTAAGTTTAATAATTTTTGCATATATAATTGTTAATTTTAGGAAAAACATTCAATTAAATTGAGTATAGACTATAAATAGTCATGTTGTCTAGATTTATCAACCTATTTAGTTCTTAAGGTTGTCATTGAATTAAAATACATCTTGAATCTTGGCCAACCGGAAGGACAAAATCAAGGTATTCCATAAAAAATTACAACTTTTTTTTTCTATATTTGAAATTTGACAAGATCAAAAGATTTGATATCTTCTCTCAAGTATAAGAGTGTCGAAGTAATAAATAACACGACAAGATCATGGTCGAACCACAGGAAGGTTAACTGTATAAACTACAAATAAAAAAATAAATAATAACAGAAAAGGAGTTGAAGAGAGCTTTGAGATGTGATATTGATGTAAGGATTTAAACAAATATAAAAAAATTATCAAGGTTAGATGATCCACTAATAGTATTTTAAATAAGTATAATATAAACTTTTTTTATTATTCAACTGAAAACCACAAACAAAGGAGGTTCTAATCAGATTATAATTATTAACATGATTACATTAGCTATCTTATTCGAATAATGCTAATACTTGTATATGTTATCAGGTATTCATGATATTAATTTATGTTAACAACAAATCAAGTTCCTTTCATAGCATAGGTATCGGTTATACCATATAGTAGGGTTATGAAACTGCCAAGTATTTGTTATATCGGGAGTTATACAATATAAATCTAGATTAACTATTTAACAAACTGACAGGACTAAAAGATTGATGTCTTCTCCCAAGTGTAGGAGTGTCGAAGTAATAAATAACTCGGCACGATCGGGGTCGAACCATAGGGAGGTTAATTGTACAAAATATAAATAATAATAATACAACAATAATAATAATAACAACAATAACAGTAACAATAATAATAATAACAATTATAACAACAACAACAATAATAAAGAAAAAGAAAGAGAAGAAGATGAGAACTTTGAGATGGAATATTAATGTAAGGATTAAATAATGATAACAATAACTGTCAAGGTTAGAGGATCCACTAATGGTATGTCAAACAAGTATAGTATAAACTCTTATTATTCAAGTGGAAACCACACATAAAGGAGGATCCAATCATATTATAAATTGTTAACATTACTATATTAGTCATCTTATTCAAGTGGAAACCACACACAAAGCATTCATGTTTACAATTTATATTAACAATCAATCAAGTTCCTTTCATAGCTTAGATATCGATTATACCATATAGTATCAGCTATAAAAGTGCCAAGCATTTGTTGTACTAAGTGTTATACAACATAAATCAAGATTAGTAATCTAACAAGAAAAATATTAAAGAGTGAATAAGATAACAAATACAAAACATGTTAGTATCAAACATTAAAGTCCATATTAAGTTTACACTATACTTAATCTTACACCATTAATGTAATCTTTTCACTTTGACATAATAAACTTAGCTAAACATAATAAAAGAAAGAAAAATAGATAAAGAAAATAAGAGCATAAATAAGATAAAAGTTAACTAAGTAAATGAAAGGAAATGAAAGTCATAAACTTGATATTAATGAAAGCAAAACATAAACATTATAAAAAATACAAAGAGAGAAAGCAAGAGTATGATCTTGATTTAGAAACCAAGATGTCTAAATGCATGAAAAATACCTCCTTTTATAGGCTAAAATCGGGAACTATTGATTTGATGACTAATTGATGAGTGGGTGACCAACTTTTGACTTGGTGACAATCCTTAATAGCATCACAATTAGAGCCACTTGAAAACATGAAAGTTGTAGAAAATTGTCTCAGATTTTTTGTTGATTGATACTTAAAAGTGTATTTTTATCAAGGTTTTATATCATCATTTTGCACTTGAAGTATCAATAACTCCTTAACTAAAGCATGTTTTATAATAATATATCTAATAATATAAGATACCTTTAATTTATGGTAAATGTTCATTTTAAATGCAGGCCTATCACATAAATGAAAATATTGATTGATGACTTTAAGAACTTAAGTTGTTAAGGCAAAGAGATGGCCAAACTTAGAAAAGAGATGTCGGTGCGATCCAAACCGGAACACTGTTCGATAATTGGGTCATATCTGGAGCTACAGATCTCAGATTTAGGTCCAATTTATATGGATGGAAAGGTAAGACATAGGCCTACAACTTTCATATGGAGCCCAAGATCTAAAAAGGCCATTTGCAAGTCCAAATTGTAGCAACAACAAAGAAGCCCGAATTTGTCTTCCAGCCCGAGCACTGTTCGGTATTTTGGCCATATCTGGAGTTCTAGAAGTCCAAATGAGCTGAAGTTTTTACACAAGAAAGCTGAGACAATTGCCTACAACTTTGATGTTTTCACCTGGCTCCAATTTTGACGTTATCAATGACGTTTTGGGCAGACAAGAGAAGATAAGGATTGTCACCAAGTCAAAAGTTGGCCACCCACTTATCAATTAGTCATCAAATCAATAGTTCCCAATTTTGGCCTATAAAAGGAGGCATTTGCCATGCATTTAGGCATCTTGGTTTCCAGATCAAGATCATGCTCTTCCTTTCTCTCTTTGTATTTTTTGTAATGTTTATGCTTTGCTTTCATTAATATTAAGTTTATGCTTTTCATTTCCTTTCCTTTACTTAGTTAGCTTTTATGTTCTTATTTTGTTTATTTGTTTTCCTTTCTTTCATTATGTCTAGCTAAGTTAATTATGTCAAGGTGAAAAGGTTACACTAATGGTGTAAGAATAAGTATAATGTAAACTTAATATGGACTTTAATGTTTGATACTAACATGTTTTATATTTGTTATCTTGTTCACTCTTTAATACTTTGCTTGTTAAATGACTAATCTTGATTTATGTTGTATAACACTTGGTACAACAAATGCTTGGCACTTTCATAGCCCATAATGTATGGTATAACCGACACCTGAGCTATGAAAGGAACTTGATTTGTTGTTAACATAAGTTATAATCATGAATGCTTGACGAGATTTACAAGTATTAACATTAATTGAATAAGATGACTAATGTAATCATGTTAACAATATATAATCTGATTGGAACCTCCTTTGTGTGTGGTTTCCAATTCAATAATAAGAGTTTATACTATACTTGTTTGATATACCATTAGTGGAACCTCTAACCTTGACATTTGTTATTATTATTGTTTAATCCTTACATTAATATTCCTTCTCCAAGTTCTCATCATCATCTTCTTCATCTTCTTCTCTTTCTTTATCATTATTATTATTATTATTATTATTATTAGTACTACTACTACTACTACTACTACTACTAGTATTATTATTATTATTATTATTATTATTATTATTGTTATCGTTATTACTATTATTGTTGTTTATAATTGTTGTTTATAATTTGTACAATTAACCTCCCTGTGGTTCGACCCCGGTCTTGCCGGGTTATTTATTACTTCGACACTCCTGCACTTGGAAGAAGACATCAACCTTTTAGTCGTGTCAAGTTTTTGGCGCCGTTGCCGGGGAGGTAAGTTCTTGTATAAATTATAGTATTTATTTTATTTTCTCTTTTCACTTTTCTTGTATATAACTTTGTTTCTTTTCTTTTGTTTCTTTTTATTTTGTTTTCTTCCTTCTTCTTTTATTTTCTTCTTCTTTTTATTTTATTCCTACACGTGCATGAGAGTGTGGTCACGTACATCAAGTGGTAGACTTTGTAGGATATCCTCATCATTTTCAGAAAATATGGCCGAAGAAGATAATCAATCACTTCAAAATGAAAATAATGAGAATAACCGTGCTAGAACACTTAGAGACCACATGAATCCCACAAGAACAAGTGCACCATCATGCATAGTTTTTCCTCCTGATGCATCTCATTTTAATTTTAAACCAGGTATTATTCAACTTTTACCTTCTTTTCATGGTTTGGAATTGGAAAATCCATACTTGCATTTAAGGGAATTTGAAGAGGTCTGCAACACATATAATAATTTAAATTGTAGCATGAACACCATCAGATTAAAGCTTTTCCCTTTTTCATTAAAAGATAAAGCTAAAACATGGCTACAAAATTTAAGACCAGGATCCATTCGTGCTTGGGATGAAATGCAACAACAATTTTTAAAGAAGTTTTTCCCATCTCATAGAACAAACTCTTTCAAGAGACAAATCACCACTTTCACTCAAAAACCAGGAGAAACATTTTACAAATGTTGGGATAGGTATCGAGACTTGCTTAGTACTTGCCCTCATCATGGTTTTGAAACATGGAGATTGGTTTCACATTTCTATGAAGGGTTAACATCTAAAGATAGGCAAATGGTTGAATTGATGTGCAATGGAACTTTTGAAGATAAAGACCCTGATGAAGCAATGGAGTACTTAGACTTGTTAGCTGAAAATTCTCAAAATTGGGATACTGCGGGTACATATGAGGCACAGAGTAAAACTCAACCTCATACATCTAGTGGAGGTATGTACAACCTTAGGGAAGATCATGACTTTCAAGCCAAATTTGCATCTTTAGCTAGAAAAGTCGAGGCACTAGAATTGAAAAAGAGTGGTCAATTAAAATCTATTGAAAACATTGTGTGTCAAATTTGTGAAACAAATGAACACTCAACCAACGATTGTCCAACCTTGCCTTCTTTTAAAGAATGTCTCCATGAACAAGCTCATGCTTTAAACAGTTTCCAAAGGCCCAACCACAACCCATACTCCCAAACATACAACCCTGGTTGGAGGAATCACCCAAATTTTAGTTGGAAGAGTGAGAACAACAATGCACAAACTTCACAACCACCGTTTCAAGCACACCATAATTTCCAAAATTCTCATGGATATGCACCTTCTTATGCTCCACCTTCTAGAAGAAATCTTGAGGAAACATTGCATGCATTCATTGAAAAGCAAGAGACAATTAATACTCAACTTGTTCAAAACATGACAGATTTTAAAGATACTCTTGCTAAATTAACATCTGCTCTTAGTTTCCAAGAGAAAGGTAAGTTTCCATCTCAAACACAACAAAATCCCAAAGGGCAATACAATGCAAATGCAAGTAGTTCCGGAAGCCAACACATGGATCAAGTCAAATCAGTCACTACTCTGCGCAGTGGTAAGGTTATTGAAAAACCCTCTCTTGAACCTTATGAGAAAGATGATGAGTCAATCTCTGAGGGTAAGGAAGGGGATGAATCTGAAAATTGCAAAGAAACGACTGACTCACCGCCAACACTTCCATTTCCTCAAGCCATGGCCAAACAAAGGAAAGTCAATCACAATTCTGAAATTTATGAAATTTTCAAACAGGTAAGGATCAATATACCTTTGCTGGATGCTATTAAACAGGTTCCTTCCTATGCTAAATTTTTGAAAGATCTATGCACTGTGAAGAGGAAACTGAATGTGAAAAAGAAAGCCTTTTTAGCCGAACAAGTAAGTGCTATTCTTCAAAACAATAATGCTTTGAAATATAAAGACCCTGGTTGTCCTACAATTTCTTGCTTTATTGGAGAGCATAAAATTGAAAGAGCCTTACTTGATCTTGGTGCTAGTGTGAATTTACTTCCATATTCAGTTTTTCAGAGTCTCAATCTAGGCGAGTTAAAACCAACTTCTATAACTCTTTTACTTGCTGATAGATCTATAAAAGTGCCTAGAGGAATAATTGAAGATGTGTTAGTACAAGTCGATAAATTCATTTATCCTGTGGATTTTATTGTCTTGGACACACAACCTGTTGAAGTATGTAATTCATTTCCTGTTATTTTAGGACGTCCATTTCTTGCAACTTCTAATGCATTGATTAATTGTAGGAATGGACTGATGAAGCTATCATTTGGAAACATGACATTGGAGATGAATATTTTCAACATTTGCAAGCAACCTAGAGATGATAATGATTTACAGGAAGTGGACTTTACTGAAAAATTAATTCATGATCAATTTCCAACCACTTCCAATGAAATTGAGATTGATGAATCTGATGATTTGGAAATGATTTATTTTCAGGAAGAATCAAAAACAAGTAATTGGAGGCCACAAATTGAGGAATTGCCACCACGACCAATTAAGTCCATACCTTCAAGTGTTCAACCACCAAAACCTGATTTGAAGTCGTTGCCATCCAATCTCAAATACTCATTTTTAGGAGAAAATGAAACTTTTCCGGTAATAATCTCTTCCAAACTTAATGCACATCAAGAAGGTAAGTTATTACAAACTCTGAAAATGCATAAAAAAGCATTAGGATGGACCATAGCTGATATAAAAGGAATTAGTCCTTTGATTTGTACACACAGAATTTATTTAGAGGAAAATGCTAAACCCTCTAGAGAAATGCAACGAAGGCTAAATCCTAATATGAAAGAAGTAGTGAAAAATGAAGTCATTAAGCTTCTAGATAATGAAATCATTTATCCTATTTCTGACAGCAAATGGGTAAGTCCTACCCAAGTTGTACCTAAGAAGTCTGGAGTCACTGTGATAACAAATGAGAACAATGAGTTAATTCCCACTAGAACTGTTACTGGTTGGCGCATGTGCATTGACTATAGGAAACTTAATTCAATGACTAGAAAAGATCATTTTCCTTTACCTTTCATGGATCAAATCCTAGAAAGAGTTGCAGGTCATGAATTTTATTGTTTCCTAGATGGCTATTCGGGTTACAACCAAATTGAAATTGCATTGGAAGATCAAGAAAAGACTACTTTCACATGTCCATTTGGTACTTTTGCATATCGAAGGATGCCTTTTGGATTATGTAATGCACCAGCCACATTTCAAAGATGCATGCTTAGTATATTTAGCGATATGGTTGAACATTTTCTTGAGATTTTCATGGATGATTTTTCTGTTTTTGGTGATTCATTTGATGATTGTTTGACTAATTTAGGAAAGGTTTTAACCAGGTGTGAAGAGAAGAATCTTGTGCTGAATTGGGAAAAATGTCATTTTATGGTAACAAATGGCATTGTACTTGGTCACATTGTTTCATCAAAAGGAATTGAGGTTGACAAATCTAAAATTGAGTTAATTGCAAACTTGCCAACACCAAAATCTCTTAAAGATGTTAGATCATTCCTGGGACATGCTGGTTTTTATAGAAGGTTCATCAAAGATTTTAGTGTAATATCTAAGCCTTTAAGTAACCTTCTAACAAAGGATACTATTTTTGAATGGACTGAACATTGTGAAGAAGCCTTTGTTAAACTTAAAAACTTGCTTACTTGTGCTCCTATCATTCAACCTCCCGATTGGTCCTTACCTTTTGAAATAATGTGTGATGCTAGTGATTATGCCGTAGGTGCTGTTTTGGGACAAAGAAAAGATAAGAAACCTTATGTAATTTACTATGCAAGTAAAACTTTAAATAGTGCTCAAATGAATTATACCACCACTGAAAAAGAATTACTTGCAGTAGTATTTGCATGTGAAAAATTCAGATCTTATCTTGTTGGCTCACCTGTTGTTGTTTTTAGTGATCATGCAGCATTGAAATATCTTCTTTCTAAGAAAGATTCCAAGGCTAGATTGGTGCGGTGGATTTTATTACTTCAAGAATTTGATATCACAATCAAAGATAAGAAAGGCAGCGAAAATGTTGTCGCAGATCACTTGTCAAGATTGACAACAGATTCGAAAACTGACATCACACCAATCGATGACTACTTTCCTGATGAATCTTTACTTTCTGTCTCTACAATGCCTTGGTTTGCTAATATTGTCAATTTTCTTGTTTCAGGACAATTGCTAGCTCATTGGAATACCCAAGATAAAAGAAAGTTTTTGAACGAAGTGAAGAACTTTTATTGGGATGATCCTTATTTATTCAAATATTGTCCTGATCAAATATTTCGAAGATGCATTCCTGACAATGAGGTAAGTAGTGTCATTAAATTTTGTCATTCTGAGGCATGTGGGGGCCATTTCTCATCAAGAAAGACAACTGCAAAAATCTTACAAAGTGGATTTTACTGGCCCACCATGTTCAAAGACTCACATGCATTCTGCAAGTCTTGTGAAAATTGTCAAAAATTAGGATCTATTTCAAAACGTCACATGATGCCTTTAAGTCCTATTATTGTCATTGAGATCTTTGACTATTAGGGTATAGATTTCATGGGTTCATTCCCTCCATTATTTCGTTTCTTATACATATTAGTCGCAGTAGATTATGTTTCAAAATGGATAGAGGCAATTCCAAGTCGAAACAATGATCACAAAACAATGATAAAGTGTTTTGAAAGAAAATATTTAAGTCGATTTGGAGTCCCTCGAGCCATAATAAGTGATGGTGGAACACATTTCTTCAACAGGCCATTTGAGTCTTTAATGAAGAAATATGGAATCACACATAAAGTTGCCACCCCTTATCACCCTCAAACAAGTGAACAACTAGAGCTTTCTAATAGGGAGATCAAACATATTTTGGAGAAAACAGTGAACCCTAATAGGAAAGACTGGTCTTTAAGACTTAATGATGCACTTTGGGCTTATCGAACTGCTTATAAAACATCATTAGGTATGTCACCGTATAGACTAGTCTATGGAAAACCTTGTCACTTGCCTGTGGAACTTGAACATAAAGCTTATTGGGCTATTAAAGCATTCAATTCAAATCTGGATGATTCTAGTCAACTGCGAAAATTACAAATAAATGAGCTTGAGGAAATAAGAAATGATGTATATGAAAATTCAAGAATTCATAAAGCAAGAATTAAAGAGTTTCATGACAAGAAAATACAGAGAAAAACCTTCAATGTTGGTCAAAAAGTCTTGCTTTATAATTCTCGACTGCATTTATTTCCTGGAAAATTAAGATCAAGATGGAGTGGTCCTTTTATTGTGAAACATGTGTATCCATATGGGGCCTATGACATCGAGAATCCAAAGAATGGCAATGTTTTCAAGGTAAATGGACATCGTCTGAAAGTTTACTTTGACAATTTTTCAGTTGAACATAACTCTATTGAATTGGGTGATCCTGTATATAAAGATTGATTTTATTTTATTTTATTTTATTTTATTTTTGTTTCTTATATAAATATTGATTTTATTTTATTTTATTTTTGTTTCTTTTTGAGTGATTTTTGCGAGTTTTTTCACCCCGGTCAAATGGCGAATAACGGTACTCCGTGACTTAAGTCGGTTCTTTCAGTTTCCCACAATTAATGATATCTGTGTATATATCTGTGTAATTCTTTGAATCTCTCTTCCAATTCTCATTTGAAAATGGACTCTAATCTTGAAAAATTGAAAAAGTATTTTCCCGCTCTGCCTCAGAATGCGATTACAAAAATTTACCGTGCTAGATGTGCAAGATTGAGATTATTAATGAATCATGGAATTCCTGAAGATATTCGCTGGTTGATTGAAGCAAAGGTCCGATTATCAGGTGAGTCCTCTAATTTCTTCATTTCACACATGCTTGGAACAGGTAAAAGCACTTTTGCAAAGAAGCGTCGTGCAAAACGACTGGATGTCTGTCATCGATGTGCTAGATGGACTTGTAATACACAATGTCGTTCTTTAGGAATGGTATCTATAAATCGTGAAGATAAAATACAATTCATTAAGGATGGCCTGAGTAAGGAGTCTTTAGATAATCTTCTATTGACTCTTGAGACGCATCCTAGTGGAGATGTGCATCGTGCAATTCATGATTTATGGCCACTATTTCATAAAGAACATGATCGACTTAGTCTTGGGAATCTGACTAAAAAAGACCCTGTTTGCCAGTTTTTAAGAAAACTGGATGGGAAGCCTATCCCCGACCCATAGAGGGCGTTTAAGCCGTTCTTGGACGTAAAACCAAGGGAAGATGTGAGCCACAATCACAACTACCTGTACATACACATGCTTTTTTAAAAGTAAATAAATAAATAAATAAAAAGAGAGAGAGAGAGTGTGAGACTCCAGCTGGCCTATATATAGGTGTTATGATTGCCTTTCTAATTTCTCATCTATAAAACCCTCTCTTCCTTCCTTTCATTTCTACTCAACCCATACATTCAACAAATACAGAAGTTTGTAGAAATGGCAAGTTCCTCAAGTCATCAAATAAGAAATATTTGTGTTTTCGGTGGATCTAGTCCTGGGAAAGAAAAGGAGTTTTTAGAATCAGCAAATCATCTTGGTCAGGTGCTAGCTGAGAGAAAGATTCATTTAGTGTATGGGGGAGGCAGTCTTGGGTTAATGGGAGGTGTGTCAATAGCTGCATTTTTAGGAGGTAGTCAAGTTTTAGGAGTCGTCCCTGAAGCTTTGGCACAAGGGGACATCATTGGAAAAACAATTGGCGAGGAACTTCAAGTCTCCACAATGTCGGCTCGAATGAATGCAATGTTTAACCATGCTGATGCTTTCATTGCTTTACCAGGTGGTCTAGGCACATTGGAAGAGATCTTTCATATTTCCTCTTGGGCTCAATTGCACATTCACCATAAACCCATAGGTTTGTTAAATGTTAATGGTTATTATGATAAGTTGTTGTCTTTTCTTGATCATGCTGTGGAACAGGAATTTCTAACATCTTCTGCACGACAAATCATAATCTCTGCTTCTACTGCTGAACAATTGATTGACCAACTACAATCTTTCATTCCTGTGATTGATCCTTCCATGAGTCGCATAAATTGGTCATCTAAGGAAAGCCGTAAAAAGCTTAGATTGGATTTGAGCCTTCATTTGTGAATTTTTGTGTCTTTTGGTTTTATTATGTTTTGTTATTTCTTATTTTTGTTTCAGTGTGTTTCAGGTTTTGTCAGTGTTCGTTATTTCAGGTGATATCTTTTATACTCTATCTTTCTACCTTAGAACATTGAGGACAATGTCTCGTTTTGGTTGGGGGGAGAGGGTAGTAGTTGATAAAAAAAAAAAAAAATTGTTTTTCATTTCATAAAGCATGTGCATAATTGTTGTTACTAGGATGGCAGAGTAAAGGAGTTCTTTTGTTAAAGTGACTCTTGAGACGCATCTTAGTAACCATTCTTAACAAGGTCTATTATAATACTTCCTGAAATATTTAGGTTTACAAACTCTCGTATTGTTACCACTTAATTCTGCTCATATACTTATTTAACATGTATTCTTAAACCTTAATTTACACACACACACTTTAACATATGATTGTGGGTTGCATATTGGATTATTACATTATTTATGTTCTTTTATTAAAGGTAACAACTAAGGAAAAGGGATTGTATATAATTAAAAAAGAAAAAGAAAAAGAAAAACATGAAAAAAAAAAGAAAAAAAAGAGAAAAAATGATGATAATAAAAATGTAGATAAGTTTGGTTTCGTAGCCTCCCTAACCTAAGCAATTAAGCCCGAAGGGGTGTTTTAACACCTAATACCCTAAAGTCAACTGACTTGGGAGCTATTGGCCCAACGCTTGTTACATGGGTTGAGGAGAAAAGCTTAAGGGAATCAAACATTGCACTATCTACATATCAGTATCTGCGACCCGAGTTACTAAGCTCGTTGGGGTGTCTTAACACCTAATGCCCTAAGACCAACTGGTCTGGGAGTCATTAGCTGAAAGCTCGTTACATGGGTTAAAGATGCATGATGTTTTTAAATTATATGTATATATATTTGTTTTTAAAAAAAAAACAAAAAAAAAAGAAAAAAAAAAGACAAAAATAATAATCCCAACCCAAGGAAGTTAACCTTAAACATTAGAACAAAAATTTTGTTTTCTTCCAAGAAAAGCCCCATAATTATGTGTTGATACATTGAGCACAAAAGAAAGGTTTATTAATATCTTGTTAAGTGGTATTGAGCAGATATATAAATTTAATGAGAGTTTGTTTATCTGGATAGATTAATGGAAGTTAAATGATGAATACCTTGCTTTGTGAAATTTGCAAATTGTTTTAACGCTTTAATTACTAGGGACTAGTAATAAGCTGGTTGAGGGGTGTGATTAGTACTTAAAAGTGCATTTTTATCATGGTTTTATATCATCATTTTGCACTTGAAGTATCAATAACTTCTTAACTAAAATATGTTTTATAATAATGTATCTAATAATATAAGATACCTATAATTTGTGGTAAATGTCTATTTTTAATGCAGGCCTATCAAATAAATGAAAGGATTGATTGATGACTTGAAAAACTTAAATTGCAAGGATAAAGAGATGGTCAAACTTAGAGAAGAGATGTCGGTGCAATCCAAACCGGAACACTGTTCGGTAATTGAGCCATATCTGGAGCTACAAATCTCAGATTTAGGTCTAATTTATATGGATGGAAAGGTAAGACATAGGCCTACAACTTTCATATGGAGCCCAAGATCTAAAAAGGCCATTATCAAGTCCAAATTGTAGCAACAACAAAGAAGCCCGAATCTGTCTTCCAGCCCGAGCACTGTTCGGTATTTTGGCCATATCTGGAGTTCTAGAAGTCCAAATGAGCTGAATTTTTTACACAAGAAAGCTGAGACAATTGCCTACAACTTTCATGTTTGCACCTGGCTCCAGTTTTGACGTTATCAATGACGTTTTGGGCAGACAAGAGAAGATAAGGATTGTCACCAAGTCAAAAGTTGGCCACCCACTTATCAATTAGTCATCAAATCAATAGTTCCCAATTTTGGCCTATAAAAGGAGGCATTTGCAATGCATTTAGGCATCTTGGTGTTCAGATCAAGATCATGCTCTTCCTTTCTCTCTTTGTATTTTTTGTAATGTTTATGCTTTGCTTTCATTAATATTAAGTTTATGCTTTTCATTTCCTTTCCTTTACTTAGTTAGCTTTTATGTTCTTATTTTGTTTATTTGTTTTCCTTTCTTTCATTATGTCTAGCTAAGTTAATTATGTCAAGGTGAAAAGGTTACACTAATGGTGTAAGAATAAGTATAATGTAAACTTAATATGGACTTTAATGTTTGATACTAACATGTTTTATATTTGTTATCTTGTTCACTCTTTAATACTTTGCTTGTTAAATGACTAATCTTGATTTATGTTGTATAACACTTGGTACAACAAATGCTTGGCACTTTCATAGCCCATAATGTATGGTATAACCGACACCTGAGCTATGAAAGGAACTTGATTTGTTGTTAACATAAGTTATAATCATGAATGCTTGACGAGATTTACAAGTATTAGCATTAATTGAATAAGATGACTAATGTAATCATGTTAACAATATATAATCTGATTGGAACCTCCTTTGTGTGTGGTTTCCAATTCAATAATAAGAGTTTATACTATACTTGTTTGATATACCATTAGTGGAACCTCTAACCTTGATATTTGTTATTATTATTGTTTAATGCTTACATTAATATTCCTTCTCCAAGTTCTCATCATCATCTTCTTCATCTTCTTCTCTTTCTTTATCATTATCATTATTATTATTATTATTAGTACTACTACTACTACTACTACTACTAGTATTATTATTATTATTATTATTATTATTATTATTATTATTATTGTTATTGTTATTACTATTATTGTTGTTTATAATTGTTGTTTATAATTTGTACAATTAACCTCCCTGTGGTTCGACCCCGGTCTTGCCGGGTTATTTATTACTTCGACACTCCTGCACTTGGGAGAAGACATCAACCTTTTAGTCGTGTCAATACCTCCACTAGATGTATGAGGTTGAGTTTTACTCGGTGCCTCATAAGTACCCGCGGTGTCCCAATTTTGAGCATTTTCAGCTAACAAGTCTAAGTACTCCATTGCTTCATCAGGGTCTTTATCTTCAAAAGTTCCATTGCACATTAATTCAACCATTTGCCTATCTTTAGGTGTTAACCCTTCATAGAAATGTGAAACCAATCTCCAAGTTTCAAAACCATGATGGGGGCAAGTACTAAGCAAATCTCGATACCTATCCCAACATTTGTAAAATGTTTCTCCTGGTTTTTGAGTGAAAGTGGTGATTTGTCTCTTGAAAGAGTTTGTTCTATGGGATGGGAAAAACTTCTTTAAAAATTGTTGTTGCATTTCATCCCAAGCACGAATGGATCCTGGTCTTAAATTTTGTAGCCATGTTTTAGCTTTATCTTTTAATGAAAAAGGAAAAAGCTTTAATCTGATGGTGTTCATGCTACAATTTAAGTTATTATATGTGTTGCACACCTCCTCAAATTCCCTTAAATGCAAGTATGGATTTTCCAATTCTAAACCATGAAAAGAAGGTAAAAGTTGAATAATACCTGGTTTAAAATTAAAATGAGATGCATCAGGAGGAAAAACTATGCATGATGGTGCACTTGTTCTTGTGGGATTCATATGATCTCTAAGTGTTCTAGCACGGTTATTCTCATTATTTTCATTATGAAGTGATTGATTATCTTCTTCGGCCATATTTTCTGAAAATGATGAGGATATCCTACAAAGTCTACCACTTGATGTACGTGACCACACTCTCATGCACGTGTAGGAATAAAATAAAAAAAAAGAAGAAGAAAGCAAAAGAAGGAGGAAGAAAACAAAATAAAAAGAAACAAAGTTATATATAAGAAAAGTGAAAAGAGAAAATAAAATAAATACTATAATTTATACAAGAACTTACCTCCCCGGCAACGGCGCCAAAAACTTGACACGACGAAAAGATTGATGTCTTCTCCCAAGTGCAGGAGTGTCGAAGTAATAAATAACCCGGCAAGACCGAGGTCGAACCACAGGGAGGTTAATTGTACAAATTATAAACAACAATTATAAACAACAATAATAGTAATAACGATAATAATAATAATAATAATAATAATAATAATAATAATAATAATAATAATAATAATAATAATAATAATAATAATAGTATTAGTAGTAATAGTAGTAGTAGTAGTAGTACTAATAATAATAATAATAATAACAATAACAATAATAATAATAATAAAGAAAGAGAAGAAGAAGAAGATGATGATGATGAGAACTTAGAGATGAAATATTAATGTAAGGATTAAATAATAATAATAACAAATGTCAAGGTTAGAGGTTCCACTAATGGTATATCAAACAAGTATAGTATAAACTCTTATTATTGAATTGGAAACCACACACAAAGGAGGTTCCAATCAGATTATATATTATTAACATGATTACATTAGTCATCTTATTCAATTAATGCTAATACTTGTAAATCTCGTCAAGCATTCATGATTATAACTTATGTTAACAACAAATCAAGTTCCTTTCATAGCTCAGGTGTCGGTTATACCATACATTATGGGCTATGAAAGTGCCATGCATTTGTTGTACCAAGTGTTATACAACATAAATCAAGATTAGTCATTTAACAAGCAAAGTATTAAAGAGTGAACAAGATAACAAATATAAAACATGTTAGTATCAAACATTAAAGTCCATATTAAGTTTACATTATACTTATTCTTCCACCATTAGTGTAACCTTTTCACCCTGACATAATTAACTTAGCTAGACATAATGAAAGAAAGGAAAACAAATAAACAAAATAAGAACATAAAAGTTAACTACGTAAAGGAAAGGAAATGAAAGGCATAAACTTGATATTAATGAAAGTAAAGCGTAAACATTACAAAAAATAAAAAGAGAGAAAGGAAGAGCATGATCTTGATCTGAACACCAAGATCCTAAATGCATGGCAAATGCCTCCTTTTATAGGCCAAAATTGGGAACTATTGATTTGATGACTAATTGATAAGTGGGTGGCCAACTTTTGACTTGGTGACAATCCTTATCTTCTCTTGTCTGCCCAAAACGTCATTGATAACGTCAAAACTGGAGCCAGGTGAAAACATGAAAGTTGTAGGCAATTGTCTCAGCTTTCTTGTGTAAAACATTCAGCTCATTTGGACTTCTAGAACTCCAGATATGGCCAAAATACCGAACAGTGCTCGGGCTGGAAGACAGATTCGGGCTTCTTTGTTGTTGCTACAATTTGGACTTGATAATGGCCTTTTTAGATCTTGGGCTCCATATGAAAGTTGTAGGCCTATGTCTTACCTTTCCATCCATATAAATTGGACCTAAATCTGAGATCTGTAGCTCCAGATATAGCCCAATTACCGAACAGTGTTCCGGTTTGGATTGCACCGACATCTCTTCTCTAAGTTTGACCATCTCTTTATCCTTGCAATTTAAGTTCTTCAAGTCATCAATCAATCCTTTCATTTATTTGATAGGCCTGCATTAAAAATAGACATTTACCACAAATTATAGGTATCTTATATTATTAGATACATTATTATAAAACATATTTTAGTTAAGGAGTTATTGATACTTCAAGTGCAAAATGATGATATAAAACCATGATAAAAATGCACTTTTAAGTACTAATCACTAGACAATAAGGTGACATACCTAATGATGTTTTATAAGCAGTTCAATATGCCCAAAGTGCATCATTAAGTCTTACAGACCAGTCTTTCCAATTAGGGTTCACTGTTTTCTCCAAAATATGTTTGATCTCCCTATTAGAAAGCTCTAGTTGTTCACTTGTTTGAGGGTGATAAGGGGTGGCAACTTTATGTGTGATTCCATATTTCTTCATTAAAGACTCAAATGGCCTGTTGAAGAAATGTGTTCCACCATCACTTATTATGGCTCGAGGGACTCCAAATCGACTTAAATATTTTCTTTCAAAACACTTTATCATTGTTTTGTGATCATTGTTTCGACTTGGAATTGCCTCTATCCATTTTGAAACATAATCTACTGCGACTAATATGTATAAGAAACGAAATAATGGAGGGAATGAACCCATGAAATCTATACCCTAATAGTCAAAGATCTCAATGACAATAATAGGACTTAAAGGCATCATGTGACGTTTTGAAATAGATCCTAATTTTTGACAATTTTCACAAGACTTGCAGAATGCATGTGAGTCTTTGAACATGGTGGGCTAATAAAACCCACTTTGTAAGATTTTTACAGTTGTCTTTCTTGACGAGAAATGGCCCCCACATGCCTTAGAATGATAAAATTTAATGACACTACTTACCTCATTGTCAGGAATGCATCTTCGAAATATTTGATCAGGACAATATTTGAATAAATAAAGATCATCCCAATAAAAGTTCTTCACTTCGTTCAAGAACTTTCTTTTATCTTGGGTACTCCAATGAACTGGCTATTGTCCTGAAACAAGAAAATTGACAATATTAGCAAACCAAGGCATTGTAGAGACAGAAAGTAAAGATTCATTCGGGAAAGTAGTCATCGATTGGTGTGATGTCAATTTTCGAATCTGTTGTCAATCTTGACAAGTAATCTGCGACAACATTTTCGCTACCTTTCTTATCTTTGATTGTGATATCAAATTCTTCAAGTAACAAAATCCATCGCACCAATCTAGCCTTAGAATCTTTCTTAGAACGAAGATATTTCAATGCTACATGATCACTACTGAATTTTTCACATGCAAATACTACTGCAAGTAATTCTTTTTTAGTGGTAGTACAATTCATTTGAGCACTATTTAAAGTTTTACTTGCATAGTAAATTACATAAGGTTTCTTATCTTTTCTTTGTCCCAAAACAGCACCTATGGCATAATCACTAGCATCACACATTATTTCAAAAGGTAATGACCAATCGGGAGATTGAATGATAGGAGCACAAGTAAGCAAGTTTTTAAGTTTAATAAAGGCTTTTTCACAATGTTCAGTCCATTAAAAAATAGTATCCTTTGTTAGAAGGTTACTTAAAGGCTTAGATATTACACTAAAATCTTTAATGAACCTTCTATAAAAACCAGCATGTCCTAGGAATGATTTAACATCTTTAATAGATTTTGGTGTTGGCAAGTTTTCAATTAACTCGATTTTAGATTTGTCAACCTCAATTTCTTTTGATGAAACAATGTGACCAAGTACAATGTTGTTTATTACCATAAAATGACATTTTTCCCAATTCAGCACAAGATTCTTCTCTTCACACCTGGTCAAAACCTTTTCTAAGTTAGTCAAACAATCATCAAATGAATCGCCAAAAATAGAAAAATCATCCATGAAAATCTCAAGAAAATGTTCAACCATATCGCTAAATATACTAAGCATGCATCTTTGAAATATGGCTGGTGCATTACATAATCCAAAAGGCATCCTTCGATATGCAAAATTACCAAATATACATGTGAAAGTAGTCTTCTCTTAATCTTCCAATGCAATTTCAATTTGGTTGTAACCTGAATAGCCATCTAGGAAACAATAAAATTTATGACCTGCAACTTTTTCTAGGATTTGATCCATGAAAGGTAAAGGAAAATGATCTTTTCTAGTCATTGAATTAAGTTTTCTATAGTCAATGCACATGCGCCAACCAGTAACAGTTCTAGTAGGAATTTACTCATTGTTCTCATTTGTTATCACAGTGGCTCCAGATTTCTTGGGTACAACTTAGGTAGGAGTTACCCATTTGCTATCAGAAATAGAATAAATGATTTGATTATCTAGAAGCTTAATGACTTCATTTTTCACTACTTCTTTCATATTAGGATTTAGCCTTCGTTGCATTTCTTTAGATCAAAGATCAAGTAAGTGCATCACTGAATATGGAAGTAAATTCACACTAGCTCCAAGATCAAGTAAGGCTCTTTCAATTTTATGCTCTCCAACAAAGCAAGAAATTGTAGGATAACCAGGGTCTTTATATTTCAAAGCATTATTGTTCTGAAGAATAGCACTTACTTGTTCGGCTAGAAAGGCTTTCTTTTTTACATTTAGTTTCCTCTTTATAGTACATAGATCTTTCAAAAATTTAGCATAAGAAGGAACCTATTTAATAGCATCCAACAAAGGTATATTGATTCTTACCTGTTCGAAAATTTCAAAATTTCAGAGTTGTGATTGACTTTCCTTTGTTTGGTCATGACATGAGGAAATGGAAGTGCTGGCGGAGAATTAGTCTTTTCTTTGCAATTTTCAGATTCAACCCCTTCCTTACCCTTAGAGATTGACTCATCATCTTTCTCATAAGGTTCAAGAGAGGGTTTTTCAATAACCTTACCACTACACAATGTAGTGACTGATTTGATTTGATCCATGTGTTGGCTTCCGGAACTACTTGCATTTGCATTGTATTGCCCCTTGGGATTTTATTGTGGTTGAGATGGAAACTTACCTTTCTCTTGGAAACTGAGAGCAGATATTAATTTTGCAAGAGTATCTTTAAAATCTCTCATGTTTTGAGCAAGTTGAGTATTGATTGTCTCTTGCTTTTCAATGAATGCATGCAATGTTTCCTCAAGATTTCTTCTAGGAGGTGGAGCATAAGGAGGTACATATCCATGAGAATTTTGAAAATTATGGTGTGCTTGAAATGGTGGTTATGAAGTTTGTGCATTGTTGTTTTCACTCTTCCATCTAAAATTTGGGTGATTTCTCCAAGCAGAGTTGTATGTTTGTGAGTATGGGTTGTGGTTGGCCTTTTGGAAATTGTTTAAAGCATGGGCTTGTTCATGGAGACATTCCTTAAAAGAAGGCAAGGTTAGACAATCGTTGGTTGAGTGTTCATTTGTTTCACATATTTGACACAATGTTTTCAACATATTTTAATTGACCACTCTTTTTCAATTCTAGTGCCTCGACTTTTCTAGCTAAAGATGCAAACTTGGCTTGGAGGTCATGATCTTCCTTAAGGTTGTACATACCTCCACTACATGTATGAGGTTGAGTTTTACTCGGTGCCTCATAAGTACCAGCGATGTCCCAATTTTGAGCATTTTTAGCTAACAAGTCTAAGTACTCCATTGCTTCATTAGGGTCTTTATCTTCAAAAGTGTCATTGCACATCAATTCAACCATTTATCTCTAGGTGTTAACCATTCATAGAAATGTAAAACCAATCTCCATGTTTCAAAACCATGATGAGGGCAAGTACTAAGCAAGTCTCGATACCTATCCCAACATTGGTAAAATGTTTCTCTTGGTTTTTTAGTGAAAGTGGTGATTTGTCTTTTGAAAGAGTTTATTCTATGAGATGGGAAAAACTTCTTTAAAAACTGTTGTTGCATTTCATCCCAAGCATGAATGGATCCTGGTCTCAAATTTTGTAGCCATGTTTTAGCTTTATCTTTTAATGAAAAAGGAAAAAGTTTTAATCTGATGGTGTTCATGCTACAATTTAAATTATTATATGTGTTGCAGACCTCTTCAAATTCCCTTAAATGCAAGTATGGATTTTCCAATTCTAAGCCATGAAAAGAAGGTAAAAGTTGAATAATGTCTAGCTTAAAATTAAAATGAGATGCATCGGGAGGAAAAACTATGCATGATGGTGCATTTGTTCTTGTGAGATTCATGTGGTCTCTAAGTGTTACCTTTAACAAAAGAACATAAATAATGTAATAATCCATTATGTAACCCACAATCATATGTTAAAGTGTGTGTGTGTAAATTAAGGTTTAAGAATACATGTTAAATAAGTATATGAGCAGAATTAAGTGATAACAATGCGAGAGTTTGTAAATCTGAATATTTCAAGAAGTATTCTGATAGACCTTGTTACGAATGATTACTAAGACGTGTCTCAAGAGTTATAAAAAGTTCTCCTTACTCTGCAATCATAGTAATAACAATTTTGCACATGCTTTATGAAATAGAAAATATAATTAGTTTTTTTTTTAGCTACTACCCTCTCCCCTCAACCAAAATGAGACATTGTCCTTAATGTTCTAAGGTAGAAAGATAGAGTATAGAAGATATTACCTGAAATAACGAGTATTAACAAACCTGAAACACACTAAAACAAATATAAAAAATAACAAAGACAATAATAAAACCACAAGACACAAAGATTCACAAATGAAGGCTCGAATCTAATTTAAGCTTTTTACAACTTTCCTTAGATGACCAATTTATGCGACACATGGAGGGATCAATTACAGGAATGAAATATTGTAGTTGGTCAATCAATTATTTATCAGTAGTAGTAGAGATTATGATTTATCGTGGAGAAGATGTTAGAAATTCTTGTTCCATAGCATGATAAAAAAAAAAAAAAACAACTTATCATAATAACCATTAACATTGAACAAACCTATGGGTTTATGGTGAATGTACAGTTGGGCCCAAGAGGAAATATGAAAGATCTCCTCCAATGTGCCTAGACCACCTAGTAAAGCAATGAAGGCATCAACATGGTTAAACATTGCATTCATTCGAGCCGACATTGTGGAGACCTGAAGTTCCACTCCAATTGTTTTTCCAATGATGTCCCCTTGTGCTAAAGCTTTGAGGACGACCCCCAAAACTTGACTACCTCCTAAAAATACAGCTATTGACACACCTCCCATTAACTCAAGACTGCCTACCCTAGACATTAAATGAATTTTTCTCTAAGCTAGCACCTGACCAAGATGATTTGGTGATTCTAAAAACTCCTTTTCTTTCCCAGGACTAGATCCACCGAAAACACAAATATTTCTTATATGATGACCTGAGGAACTTGCCATTTCTACACACTTTTGTATTTGTTGAATGTATGGGTTGAGTAGAAATGAAAGGAAGGAAGAGAGGATTTTATAGATGAGAAATTAGAAAGGCAATCATACCAGCTATATGTAGGCCAGCTAGAGTCTCACACGGACTCTCTCTCTTTATTTATTTATTTACTTTTGAAAAAGCATGTGTATGTGCAGGTAGTTGTGATTGTGGCTCACATCTTCCCTTAGTTTTACGTCCAAGAATGGCTTAAACACCCTCTATGGGTCGGGGATGGGCTTCCCATCCAGGTTTCTTAAAAACTGGCAAACTAGATCTTCTTTAGTTAGATTTCCAAGACTAAGTCGATCATGTTCTTTATAAAATAATGGCCATAAATCTTGAGCTGTAGATCTCAAATTTGGGTCTTTTTTATATGGATGGAAAGGTAAGACATAAGTCTATAACTTTCATATGGAGCCCAAGATCTAAATAGGTCATTTTCAAGTCCAAATTATAGCAACAACAAAGAAGCCCGAATCTATTTTCCAGCCCAAGCACTGTTCAGTGTTTGGCCCATATCTAGAGTTCTAGAAGTCCAAATGAGCTTGAGTTTTTACACAAAGAAGCTGAGATACTTTCCTACAACTTTCATGTTTTCAAGTGGTTCTAATTTGGACGTTATCAATGGCGTTTTGGGCAGACAAAAGAAGATAAGGATTGTCACCAAGTCAAGAGTTGGCCACCCACTCATTAATTAGTCATCAAATCAATAGTTCCCAATTTTGGCCTATAAAAGGAGGCATTTGCCATGCATTTAGGCATCTTGGTGTCCAGATCAAGATCATGCTCTTGCTTTCTCTCTTTGTATTTTTTGTAATGTTTATGCTTTGTTTTCATTAATATCAAGTTTATACCTTTTATTTCCTTTCCTTAGTTAACTTTTATCTTATTTATGTTCTTATTTTGTTTATCTATTTTTCTTTCATTCATTATGTCTAGCTAAGTTTATTATGTCAAGGTGAAAAGGTTACACTAATGGTGTAAGAATAAGTATAGTATAAACTTAATATGGACTTTAATGTTTAATACTAACATGTTTTGTATTTGTTATCTTGTTCACTCTTTAATACTTTGCTTGTTAAATGACTAATCTTGATTTATGTTGTATAACACTTGGTACAACAAATGCTTGGCACTTTCATAGCCCATATTGTATGGTATAACCGACATCTAAGCTATGAAAGGAACTTGATTTGTTGTTAACATAAGTTATAATCATGAATGCTTGATGAGATTTACAAGTACTAGCATTAATCGAATAAGATGATTAATTTAATCATGTAAACAATCTATAATCTGATTGGAACCTCTTTTATGTATGGTTTCCAAATGAATAATAAGAGTTTATACTATACTTGTTTGACATACCATTAGTGGAACCTCTAACCCTGACATTTGTTATTATCATTGTTTAATCTTTACGTTAATCTTTCCATCTCAAAATTCTCATCAACTTCTTCTTTTTCTTCTTCTTCTTCTATTATTATTATTATTATTACTACTACTAATACTACTACCACCACTACTATTATTATTACTGTAATTATTGTTATTATTATTACTACTCTTATTATTGTTGTTGTTGTTGTTACTATTGTTGTTGTTTAAAATTTTTACAATTAACCTCCCTGTGGTTCGACCCCGGTCTTGTCGAGTTATTTATTACTTCGACACTCCTGCACTTGGGAGAAGACATTAATCTTTTCGTTGTGTTAAGTTTTTGGTGTTGTTGCTGGGGAGGTAAGTTTTGTATAAATTATAATATTTATTTTATTTTCTCTTTTTACTTTTCTTGTATATAACTTTGTTTCTTTTGTTTTGTTTGTCTTTATTTTGTTTTCTTTCTTCTTCTTTTGTTTTCTTTTTCCTTTTATTGTATTCTTACACATGCATGAGAGTGTGGTCACGTATATCAAGTGGTAAACTTTGTAGGGTATCCTCATCATTTTAAGAAACTATGGCCGAAAAAGTTAATCAATCACTTCATAATAAGAATAATGAGAATAACCGTGCTAGAACACTTAGAGACCACATGAATCCCATAAGAACAAGTGCACCATCATGCATAGTTTTTCCTCCCGATGCATCTCATCTTAATTTTAAGCCAGACATTATTCAACTTTTACCTTCTTTTCATGGCTTAGAATTGGAAAATCCATACTTGCATTTAAGAGAATTTGAGGAGGTTTACAACACATATAATAATTTAAATTGTAGCATGAACACCATCAGATTAAAGATTTTTCCTTTTTCATTAAAAGATAAAGTTAAAACATGGCTACAAAATTTGAGACCAGGATCCATTCATGCTTGGGATGAAATACAACAACAGTTTTTAAAGAAGTTTTTCCCATCTCATAGAACAAACTCTTTCAAAAGACAAATCATCACTTTCACTCAAAAACTAGGAGAAACATTTTACCAATATTGGGATAGGTATTGAGACTTGCTTAGTACTTGCCCTTATCAAGGTTTTGAAACATGGAGATTGGTTTCACATTTGTATAAAGGGTTAACACCTAGAGATAGGTAAATTGTTGAATTGATGTGCAATGGAACTTTTGAAGATAAAGACCCTGATGAAGTAGTGGAGTACTTAGACTTTTTAGCTGAAAATGCTCAAAATTGGGACACCGTGGGTACTTATAAGGCATCGAGTAAAACTCAACCTCATATATCTAGTGGAGGTATGTACAACCTTAGGGAAGATCATGACCTTCAAGCCAAGTTGCATCTTTAGCTAGAAAAGTCGAGGCACTAGAATTGAAAAAGAGTGGTCAATTAAAATATATTGAAAACATTGTGTGTCAAATATGTGAAACAAATGAACACTTAACCAATAATTGTCCAACCTTGCCTTATTTTAAGGAATGCCTCCATGAACAAGCCCATACTTTAAAGAGTTTCCAAAGGGCCAACCACAACCTATACTCACAAACATACAACCCTGGTTGGAGAAATCACCCAAATTTTAGTTGGAAGAGTTAGAACAACAATGCACAAACTTCACAACCACCATTTCAAGCACACCACAATTTTAAAAATTCTCATGGATATGCACCTCCTTATACTCCACCTCCTAGAATAAATCTTAAGGAAACATTGCATGCATTCATTAAAAAGTAAAAGACAATCAATACTTAACTTGCTCAAAACATCACAGATTTTAAAGATACTCTTGCAAAATTAACATCTGCTCTCAGTTTTCAAGAGAAGGTAAGTTTCCGTCTCAACCATAACAAAATCCCAAGGGGCAATACAATGCAAATGCAAGTAGTTCCAAAAGCCAACACATGGATCAAGTCAAATCAGTCACTACTCTACGCAGTGGTAAAGTTATTGAAAAACTCTCTCTTGAACCTTATAAGAAAGATGATGAGTCAATATCTGAGGGTAAGGAAGGGGTTGAATCTGAAAATTGTAAAGAAACGACTGATTCACCACCAGCACTTCCATTTCCTCATGTCATGACCAAACAAAGAAAAATCAATATACCTTTGCTGGATGCTATTAAACAAGTTCCTTCCTATACTAAAATTTTGAAAGATTTATGCACTGTGAAGAGGAAACTGAATGTGAAAAAGAAAGCCTTTTTAGCAGAACAAGTAAGTTCCATTCTTTAGAGCAATAATGCTTTGAAATATAAAGACCCTAGTTGTCCTAAAATTTCTTGCTTTATTGGAGAACAAAAAATTAAAAGAGCCTTACTTGATCTTGGTGTAGTGTGAATTTACTTCCATATTTAGTTTTTTAGAGTCTCAATCTAGGTGAGTTGAAACCAACTTCTATATCTCTTTTACTTGTCGATAAATCTGTAAAAGTGCCTAGAGGAATAATTAAAGATATGTTAGTACAAGTTGATAAATTCATTTATCGTGTGGATTTTATTATCTTGGACATAGAACCTGTTGAAGTATGTAATTCATTTTCTATTATTTTAGGATGTCCATTTCTTGCAACCTCTCTAATGCATTAATTAATTGTAGTAATGGACTGATGAAGCTATCATTTGAAAACATGACATTGAAGATGAATATTTTCAACATTTACAAGTAACCTTGATATGATAATGATTTGCAAGAAG
This sequence comes from Populus pruinosa, assembly GCA_026413675.1. Lineage (NCBI taxonomy): Eukaryota > Viridiplantae > Streptophyta > Magnoliopsida > Malpighiales > Salicaceae > Populus > Populus pruinosa. Next base: position 9,317,648 of record CM048598.1, read on the forward strand.
TAGATCATATTGACGAATTAGTTTATGATTAACTTGAATCTACTTTAAGTAAAAATGAGTTAGATGAATCTAAAGATTTGCAAATGATTTATTCTAAAGAAGAATCACGGATGAAAAATGCATCGTAATGTTGATGCAGATCTTTGGTCAAAAGTAACAACAAATTTGACATCTATTATCACACCAATCGATGATTACTTTCCTAACGAATCCTTACTTTCTCTCAGTCCAATGCCTTGGTATGATAAAAATATCAATTTTCTTGCTTTAGGAGATTTACCACCTGATTGGAGTACTTAAGACAAAGAAAAGTTTTTGAACGAAGTGAAGAATTTTTATTGTGATGACCCTAACTTATTCAAATATTATCCTAATCAAATATTTCAAAAATTCATTCCCGACAATAAGTTAAGTAGTGTCATTAAACTTTATCATTCTAAAGCATGTGGAAGTTATTTCTCGTCAAAAAAGATATCTGCAAAAATCTTTCAAAATGGATTTTATTGGCCTACCATGTTCAAGGACACACATGAATTCTGCAAAACTTGTGAAAATTGTCAAAAAGTTTTGTTTTATAATTCTCAACTCTATGCATTCTCTAGAGAGCTAAGACTAAGATGGAACAATCCTTATGGGGCTTGTGATATTGAGAATTCAATGAATGACAATGATTTTAAGAAAAATGGACATCGTTTGAAAGCTTACTTTGATAATTTTCCTAGTGAAAATGAATCAACTGGTTTGAATGATCTTGTAGATAAAGGTTGATTATTTTGTTTTTTTCTCACATTGTTTTTGTGTTTTTTTTTAGTGATTTTTGCTAGTTTCTCTCACCTCGGTCAAATGGCGGACAATGGTACTCCGTGACTTAAGTCGGTTCTTTCAGTTTCCCACAATACCTGATATATGTGTATATATTTGTGCAATTATTTGAATCTCTCTTTCAATTCTCATTTGAAAATGGACACTAATCTTGAAAAATTGAAAAAGTATTTTCCCGCTTTACCTCACAATGCGATTACAAAAATTTACCATGCTAGATGTGCAAGATTGAGATTGTTAATGAATCATGGAATTCCTATAGATATTCGCTGGTTGATTGAAGCAAAGGTCCGATTATCTGGTGAGTCTATCACACATGCCTGGAATAGGTAAAAACACTTTTACAAAGAAACATCATACAAAACAACTGAAAGTCTGTCATCGATGTGCTAGATGGACTTGTAATACACAATGTCGTTCTTTAGAAATGGTATCTATAAACCGTGAAGATAAAATATAATTCATTAAGGATGTCCTGAGTAAGGAGTCTTTAGATAATCTTCTATTGACTCTTGAGACGCATCCTAGTGGAGATGTCCATCGTGTAATTCATGATTTATGACCACTATTTCATAAAGAACATGATCGACTTAGTCTTTGGAATTTGACTAAAAAAGACCTTATTTGCTAGTTTTTAAGAAAACTGGATGGGAAGCCTATCCCAGACCCATAGATGGCGTTTAAGTCGTTCTTGGATGTAAAATCAAGGGAAGATGTGGGCGACTATCACAACTACTTGTACATAGATATGCTTTTTCAAAAGCAAATAGATAAATAAATAAAGAGAGAGAGAGAGCGTGAGACTCCAGCTGACCTACATATAAGTGGTATAATTGCCTTTCTAATTTCTCATCTATAAAATCCTCTCTTCCTTCCTTTCATTTCTACTCAACCTATATATTCAACAAATACATAAGTGTGTAGAAATGGCAAGTTCCTCAGGTTATCATATAAGAAATATTTGTGTTTTCAGTGGATCTAGTCCTGGGAAAGAAAAGGAGTTTTTAGAATCAATAAATCATCTTGGTCAAGTGCTAGCTGAGACAAAGATTCATTTAGTGTATAGGGGAGGCAATCTTGTGTTAATGGGAGGTGTGTCAATAACTGTATTTTTAGGAGATAGTCAAGTTTTGGGAGTCATCCCCGAAGCTTTAGCACAAGGGGACATCATTGGAAAAATTATTGGAGAGGAACTATAGGTCTCCACAATGTCTGCTCGAATGAATGCAATGTTTAACCATGTTGATGTCTTCATTGCCTTACTAGGTGGTCTAGGCACATTGGAAGAGATCTTTCATATTTTCTTTTGGGCCCAACTACACATTCACCATAAACCTATAGGTTTGTTAAATGTTAATGGTTATTATGATAAGTTGTTGTCATTTCTTGATCATGTTGTGAACAAGAATTTCTAACATCTTCTGCATGACAAATCATAATCTCTACTGCTACTACTGAACAATTGATTGACCAACTATAATCTTTCATTCCTGTAACTGATCCTTCCATGAGTCACATAAATTGGTCAACTAAGAAAAGCCGTAAAAAGCTTAGATTGGATTTGAGCCTTCATTTGTGAATTTTTGTGTCTTTTGGTTTTATTTTTGTGTTTTGTTGTTTCTTATATTTGTTTTAGTGTGTTTCAGGTTTGTCAATGTTTGTTATTTCTCTACCTTTAAACATTGAGGCCAATGTCTCGTTTTAGTTGGGGGGAGAGGGTAATAGCTAAAAAAAAAACAACTGTGTTTTCTATTTCATAAAACATGTGCAAAATTATTGTTACTATGATGGCAGAGTAAGGAGAACTTTTTATGACTCTTGAGACGCATCTTAGTAATCATTCATAACAAGGTCTATCATAATACTTCTTGAAATATTCAGGTTTACAAAAATTGCTTGACCGTTTTTTATGATCGGCTTGTTTTAACTCGTAAGTGCACAAGTGTGTGATGCAGCAATTAAGTCGATAAGATCGAGGTCATATCCACAGAGAGCTAGATATAGAAATTAAGCTAGGTAACAAAAAAAAACTCAAGAGAAATTAAATTAACAATAACTTGGTTGAAAATAATTGATGGATTTGTTTTCAAAGATGAAAAAGTGTAAATAGATTTTAAATGACAAGAAAAAGTAAGTCTTGGTCCAAATCAATTTTAATGGTGATGTATTGATGATTTCTTCAACATATATAAGATAACTCAACCTAATATCAATGATGGTGATATTAGATTAGAAGATATTACAATGAAGTTTAGAAAGATGAAGATTGATTATTGCTTAAGAAGGAACAAGTACTTTCATATTAAGTAAGACATTGAATCAAACAATCTCTATACTAAAACTAAAGTTTGTGCATAAAAATTCAAGATTATAACATTACCTAAATGATTTCTAAAATTTATTTGCAATAATAAATCATTCATGAAGAAAATGAAAAGATAAACATTAAGCTTCATTCATATCCTAAGGAACTCACCTCAATCACCATTATGCTTGATTTGGATCCAAGAAAGAGTTTAGCCAACCATAATTATATATAAGAACACTTCAATAAACATTAAATAACTTGAATCAAACTGAAATAATAAGTTTTATAATCTAAAGAACCGAAATCTATAAAGAAGAACACAACAAAATTTCAGAAAAAATTCAGACACAAATCTGACTCTAACTTTGGACAACAATTTGACCCTATTAGAAGCTTTTTTCGAGATGTCTATTCGAGACATATTTATAGGACATTCTATCATCTTTCCAAATCATTAAAGAATAGCTCATTTGGACACCTGAGTCAAACGTTATGGGCAAAATACCAAAAGGTGTTCTGAAAAATCAAATCAGGACAGCTTTGCAACCACTTTGGTGCACGTTTTTCTTCCTCATTTATGAGGTGTCTCCTTCTTCTTTTTGACCCAAAATAATGTAAAAATATCCCCTCCAGCTTTCCATCCATGTGCTTGCCTTCTTGGATCAATGAATTACCCAAAATAAATCAATTGTTATTTGTTGTGTGGACATATAAGATCATGGATTGTGTTTGGGTTGATTTGAAGGTTGATTTAGGGTTGATTTAGGGCTGATTTTGGGCTGAATTTGAGCATCAAATAAGTATACAAATGTACTTATTATTTGGGCTAAGATTGACAATGAAACCTTGAGTGTTTAATGGTTAAAGTTTGCACACAACATAAGGCAAGTTTGGGCTTGTAATAGATCATATGATATTCTTTTCTAGAATTGGAATAGAATTGATTTTGGGGACAAAATTGGAGCACTTATTTGAACCAACATTTGCTTCAATCTTCAACTAAATATCTCTTCAATTCTTTATTCTGAATTCCGACGTTGAATTTTCCGAATTAATTCATTTAATCTCCAAAAACCTATCGAAACATTAAAACAAACTTCATTACTAAAAAAACACATCAATTCTTATAAAAACAACCAAATAAAAACAATAAACACATATGTAAAATAAGAGACTTAATATCACTTTTGATGCACAATCAGCAGAGTAAGGAGAACTTTTTATGACTCTTGAGATGTAATCATTTGTAACAAGGTTTATCATAATACTTCTTGAAATATTCAGGTTTACAAACTCTCGCATTGTTATCACTTAATTCTGCTCATATACTTATTTAACATATATTCTTAAATCTTAATTTACACACACACACTTTAACATATGATTGTGGGTCACATATTGGATTATAAAATTATTTATGTTCTTTTATTAAAGGTAACAACTAAGGGAAAAGGGATAGTATATAATTAAAAAAAGACAAAAAAAGAAAAAAAAATGATAATAATAAAAATGTAGATAAGTTTGGTTTCGTAGCCTGCCTAACTTAAGCAATTAAACCCGAAGGGGTGTTTTAACACCTAATACCCTAAAGTCAATTGACTTGGGAGCTATTGGCCCAACGCTTGTTACATGGGTTAAGGAGAAAAGCTTAAAAGAATCAAACATTGCACTATCTATATATAAGTATCTGCGACCCGAGTTACTAAGCTCGTAGGGGTGTCTTAACATTTAATGCCCTAAGACCAACTTGTCTGGGAGTCATTAGTTGAAAGTTCGTTACATGGGTTAAAGATGCATGATATTTTAAGTTATATGTATATATATTAAAAAAAAGAAAAAAGAAAAAAGAAGAAGATAAAAATAATAATCTCAACCTAAGGAAGTTAACCTTAAACATTAGAACAAAAATCTTGTTTTCTTCTAAGAAAAGCCCCATAATTATGTGTTGATACATTGAGCATAAAAGAAAGGTTTATGAATATCTTGCTCAGAGGTATTGAGCAGGTATATAAATTTAATGAGAGTTTGTTTATCTAGATAGATTAATGGAAGTTAAATGATGACTACCTTGCTTTATGGAATTTGCAAAGTATTTTTCTATTTTAAAGCTTTGATTACTAGGGACAAATAATAACCTAGTTGGGGGGTGTGATTGATACTTACAAGTGTATTTTTATCAAGGTTTTATATCATTATTTTGCACTTAAAGTATCAATAACTCCTTAACTAAAGCATGTTTTATAATAATATATCTAATAATATAAGATACCTTTAATTTATGGTAAATGTTCATTTTAAATGCAGGCCTATCACATAAAATGAAAGGATTGATTGATGAATTTATGAACTGAAATTGGAAGGACAAAGAGATGGCCAAACTTAGAAAAGAGATGTCAGTGCAATCCAAATTGGAATACTGTTCGGTAATTGGATCATATCTGGAGCTATAGATCTCAGATTTAGGTTTATTTTATATAGATGGAAAGGTAAGACATAGGCCCACAACTTTCATATGGAACCTAATATCTAAAAAGGCCATTTTCAAGTCCAAATTATAGCAACAACAAAGAAGCCTGACATGACGAAAAGATTGATGTCTTCTCCCAAGTGTAGGAGTGTCGAAGTAATAAATAACCCGGCAAGACCGGGGTCGAACCACAGGGAGGTTAATTGTACAAATTATAGACAACAATTATAAGCAACAATAATAGCAATAATAACAAAAACAATAACAACAACAACAACAACAACTATAATAGTAGTAGTAGTAGTAGTAGTAGTAGTAGTAGTAGTAGTAGTAGTAGTAGTAGTAGTAATAAAGAAAGAGAAGAAGAAGAAGATGATGAGAACTTGGAGATGGAAAATTAATGTAAGGATTAAACAATAATAATAACAAATGTCAAGGTTAGAGGTTCCACTAATGGTATATCAAACAAGTATAGTATAAACTCTTATTATTGAATTGGAAACCACACACAAAGGAGGTTCCAATCAGATTATATATTGTTAACATGATTACATTAGTCATCTTATTCAATTAATGCTAATACTTGTAAATCTCGTCAAGCATTCATGATTATAACTTATGTTAACAACAAATCAAGTTCCTTTCATAGCTCAGGTGTCGGTTATACCATACATTATGGGCTATGATTGTGCATCAAAAGTGTCATTAAGTCTCTTGTTTTACATATGTATTTATTGTTTTTATTTGGTTGTTTTTATAATAATTGATGTGTTTTTTAGTAATGAAGTTTGTTTTAATGTTTCGATAGGTTTTTGGAGCTTAAATGAATTAATTCAGAAAATTCAACGTCGGAATTCAGAACAAAGAATTGAAGAGACATTTAGTTGAAGATTGAAGCAAATCTTGGTTCAAATAAGTGCTCCAAATTTGTCCCAAAAATCAATTCTATTCCAATTCTAGAAAAGAATATCATATGATTTATTTCAAGCCCAAACTTGCCTTATGTTGTGTGCAAACTTCAACCATTAAACACTTAAGGTTTCAATGTCAATCTTAGCCCAAATAATAAGTACATTTGTATACTTATTTGATGCTCAAATTCAGCCCAAAAATCAGCCCCAAATCAGCCCTAAATCAACCCCAAATCAACCTTCAAATCAACCCAAACACAATCCATGATCTTACATGTCCACACAACAAATAACAATTGATTTATTTTGGGTAATCCATTGATCCAAGAAGGCAAGCACATGGATGGAAAGCTGGAGGGGATATTTTAACATTATTTTGGGTCAAAAAAAAGAAGGAGACACCTCATAAATGAGGAAGAAAAACGTGCACCAAAGTAGTTGTAAAGCTGTCTTGATTTGATTTTTCAGAACACCTTTCGGTGTTTTTCCCATAACTTTTGACTCAGGTGTCCAAATGAGCTGTTCTTTAATGATCTGGAAAGGTGACAGAATTGTCTATAAATATGTCTCTAATAGACTTCTCAAAAAAAAGCTTCTAAGAGGGTCGAATTGCTGTCCAAAGTTAGAGTCAGATTTGTGTCCGAATTTTTTCTGAAATTGTTTTGTGTTCTTCTTTATAGATTTCGGTTCTTTAGTTTGTAAAACTTATTTTTTCAGTTGGATTCAAGTTCTTTCATGTTTATTGAAGTGTTCTTATATATAATCATGGTTGGCTAAACTCTTTCTTGGATCCAAATCAAGGATAATGGTGATTGAGGTGAGTTCTTTAGGATATGAATGAATCTTAATGTTTATCTTCTTATTTTCTTCATGAATGATTTATTATTGTAAAGAAATTTTAGAAATCATTTAGGTAATGTTATAATCTTGAATTTTTATGCACAAACTTTAGTTTTGGTATAGAGATTGCTTGATTCAATGTCTTACTTAATATGAAAGTACTTGTTCATTCTTAAGCAATAATCAATCTTCATCTTTCTAATCTTCATTGTAATATCTTCCGATCTAATATCACCATCGTTGAGATTAGGTTGAGTTATCTTATATATGTTGAAGAAATCACCAATACATCACCATTAAAATTGATTTGGACCAAGACTTACTTTTCTTGTCATTTAAAATCTATTTACATTTTTTTTTTTTATCTTTGAAAACAAATCCATCAATTATTTTCAACCAAGTTATTGTTAATTTAATTTCTCTTGAGTTTTTTTTTTGTTACTTAGCTTAATTTCCAAATCTAGCTCTCTGTGGATATGACCTCGATCTTACCGAGTTAATTGCTACATCGCACACTCGTGCACTTGCGAGTTAAAACAAGCCGATCATAAAAAGCGGTCAAGCAGGCTATGAAAGTCCCAAGCATTTGTTGTACCAAGTGTTATACAATATAAATCAAGATTAGTCATTTTACAAGCAAAGTATTAAAGAGTGAACAAGATAACAAATATAAAACATGTTAGTATCAAACATTAAGGTCCATATTAAGTTTACATTATACTTATTCTTACACCATTAGTGTAACCTTTTCACCTTGACATAATTAACTTAGCTAGACATAATGAAAGAAAGAAAAATAGATAAACAAAATAAGAACATAAAAGCTAACTAAGTAAAGGAAAGGAAATCAAGAGCATAAACTTAATATTAATGAAAGCAAAGTATAAACATTACAAAAAATACAAAGAGAGAAAGGAAGAGCATGATCTTGATCTGAACACCAAGATGCCTAAATGCATGGCAAATGCCTCCTTTTATAGGCCAAAATTGGGAACTATTGATTTGATGACTAATTGATAAGTGGGTGACCAAGTTTTGACTTGGTGACAATCCTTATCTTCTCTTGTCTGCCCAAAACGTCATTACTAACATCAAAATTGGAGCTAGTTGTAAACATGAAAGTTGTAGGCAATTGTCTCATCTTTCTTATGTAAACAATTCAGCTCATTTGGACTTCTAGAACTCCAGATATGGCTGAAATGCCGAACAGTGCTCGGGCTGGAAGACAGATTCGGGCTTCTTTGTTGTTGCTACAATTTAGACTTGATAATGGTCTTTTTAGATCTTGGGCTCCATATGAAAGTTGTAGGCCTATGTCTTACCTTTCCATCCATATAAATTGGACCTAAATCTGAGATCTGTAGCTTCAGATATGACCCAATTACCGAACAGTATTCCGGTTTGGATTGCACCGACATCTCTTCTCTAAGTTTGACCATCTCTTTATCCTTGCAATTTAAGTTCTTCAAGTCATCAATCAATCCTTTCATTTATGTGATAGGCCTGCATTAAAAATAGACATTTACCACAAATTATAGGTATCTTATATTATGAGATACATTATTATAAAACATATTTTAGTTAAGGAGTTATTGATACTTCAAGTGCAAAATGATGATATAAAACCATGATAAAAATACACTTTTAAGTCCTAATCACACCCCTCAACCAGCTTATTACTAGTCCCTAGTAATCAAAGCGTTACAACAATTTACAAATTTCACAAAGCAAGGTATTCATCATTTAACTTCCATTAATCTATCCAGATAAACAAACTCTCATTAAATTTATATATCTGCTCAATACCTCTTAACAAGATATTAATAAACCTTTCTTTTGTGCTCAATATATCAACACATAATTATGGGGCTTTTCTTGGAAGAAAACAAAATTTTTGTTCTAATGTTTAAGGTTAACTTCCTTAGGTTGGGATTATTATTTTTGTCTTTTTTTTTGTCTTTTTTTTTAATCTATATACATATAATTTAAAAACATCATGCATCTTTAACCCATGTAACGAGCTTTCAGCTAATGACTTCCAGACCAGTTGGTCTTAGGGCATTAGGTGTTAAGACACCCCTACGAGCTTAGTAACTCGGGTCGCAGATACTGATATGTAGATAGTGCAATTTTTGATTCCCTTAAGCTTTTCTCCTCAACCCATGTAACAAGCGTTGGACCAATAGCTCCCAAGTTAGTTGACTTTAGGGTATTACGTGTTAAAACACCCCTTCAGGCTTAATTGCTTAGGTTAGGGAGGCTACGAAACCAAACTTATCTACATTTTTATTATCATAATTTTTTTTCTTTTTTTTCTTTTTTTTATGTTTTTTTTAATTATATACAATCCCTTTCCCTTAGTTGTTACCTTTAACAAAAGAACATAAATAATGTAATAATCCAATATGCAACACACAATCATATGTTAAAGTGTGTGTGTGTAAATTAAGGTTTAAGAATACATGTTAAATAAGTATATGAGCAGAATTAAGTGGTAACAATACAAGAGTTTGTAAACCTGAATATTTCAAGAAGTATTATAATAGACCTTGTTAAGAATGATTACTAAAATGCGTCTCAAGAGTCACTTTAACAAAAGAACTCCTTTACTCTGTCATCCTAGTAACAACAATTATGCACATGCTTTATGAAATGAAAAATAATTTTTTTTTTATCAACTACTACCCTCTCCCCCCAACCAAAACGAGACATTGTCCTCAATGTTTTAAGGTAGAAAGATAGAGTATAGAAGATATCACCTGAAATAACGAACACTGACAAAACCTGAAACACACTAAAACAAAAATAAGAAATAACAAAACACAATAATAAAACCAAAAGACACAAATTTTTACAAACAAAAAAAAATCAAATCGCAGTTGTGAATGTGGCTCACATCTTCTCTTGGTTTTACGTCCAAGAACAGCTTAAACGCCCTCAATGGGTCGGGAATAGGCTTCCAGGGTCTTTTTTAGTCAGATTCCCAAGACTAAGTCAAGTATGTTCTTTATGAAAATGGGTTCATAAGTCATGAATTACACGATGCTTATCTCGACTATGATGAGACTTAAGAGTCAATAGAAGATTATCTAAAGACTCTCTGTGTTTTGAAATAAATCTCACCTTCTGACAATTTTTACAGTTTTTGCGGAATGCATCTGACTCCTTGAATATGATGGGCCAGTAAAATTCACTTTGTAAGATTTCTACAATCTTCTTTTTTGATGAGAAATGATCCCCACATGCCTTAGAGTAACAAAATTTAATGAAATTACTTACCTCATTGTCGAGAATGCATTTTTGAAATATTTGATCAGGACAATAATTGAATAAGTAAGGGTCATCCCAATAAAAATTTTGCTCGTTGCTCAAAAATTTTCTTTTGTCTTCAATACTCCAATGAGTTGGCAAAAATCCTGAAACAAGAAAATTGATATTTTTAGCAAACCAAGGCATTGAATTAAGAGAAAGTAGAGATTCATCAGGAAAGTAATCATCGATTGGTGTGATGTCGGGTGTCGAATCTGTTGTCACTTTTGATAAAAGATTCGCATCAACCTTTTCGATGCCTTTTTCATCCTCGATTTCTTCCTGATTGGTCATGGCATGAGAAAATGGAAGTGCTGGCGGAGAATCAGTCGTTTCTTTGCAATTTTCAGATTCAACCCCTTCCTTTCCCTTAGAAATTGACTCATCATCTTTCTCATAAGGTTCAAGAGAGGGTTTTTCAATAACCTTACCACTGCGTAGAGTAGTGACTGATTTGACTTGATCCATGTGTTGGCTTCTGGAACTACTTGCATTTGCATTGTATTGCCCCTTAGGATTTTGTTGTGGTTGAGATGGAAACTTACCTTTCTCTTAGAAACTGAGAGCAGATGTGAATTTTGCAAGAGTATCTTTAAAATCTGTTATGCTTTGAGCAAGTTGAGTATTGATTGTCTCTTGCTTTTCAATGAATGCATACAAAGTTTCCTCAAAATTTCTTGTAGGAGGTGGAGCATAAAGAGGTGCATATCCATGATAATTTTGGAAATTATGGTGTGCTTGGAACTGTGGTGGTGAAGTTTGTGCATTGTCACTCTTCCAACTGAAATTCAGGTGATTTCTCCAACCAGGATTGTATGTTTGTGAGTATGGGTTATGGTTGGGCCTTTGAAAACTGTTTAAAGCATGGGCTTGTTCATGAAGACATTCCTTAAAAGAAGGCAAGGTTGGACAATCGTTGGTTAAGTGTTCATTTGTTTCACAGATTTGACACACAATATTTTCAACAGATTTTAATTGACCACTCTTTTTCAATTCTAGTGTCTCGACTTTTCTAGCTAAAGATGAAAACTTGGCTTGAAGGTCATGATCTTCCCTAAGGTTGTACATACCTCCACTAGATGTATGAGGTTGAGTTTTACTCGGTGCCTCATATGTACCCGCAGTGTCCCAATTTTGAGCATTTTCAGCTAACAAGTCTAAGTACTCCATTGCTTCATCAGGGTCTTTATCTTCAAAAGTTCCATTGCACATCAATTCAACCATTTGCCTATGTTTAGGTGTTAACCCTTCATAGAAATGTGAAACCAATCTCCATGTTTCAAAACCATGATGGGGGCAAGTACTAAGCAAATCTCGATACCTATCCCAACATTTGTAAAATGTTTCTCCTGGTTTTTGAGTGAAAGTGGTGATTTGCCTTTTGAAAGAGTTTGTTCTATGAGATGGGAAAAAATTCTTTAAAAACTGTTATTGCATTTCATCCCAAGCACGAATGGATCCTGGTCTCAAATTTTATAGCCATGTTTTAGCTTTATCTTTTAATGAAAAAGGAAAAAGCTTTAATCTGATGGTGTTCATGCTACAATTTAAGTTATTATATGTGTTGCAGACCTCCTCAAATTCCCTTAAATGCAAATATGGATTTTCTAATTCCAAACCATGAAAAGAAGGTAAAAGTTGAATAATACCTGGTTTAAAATTAAAATGAGATGCATCAGGAGGAAAAACTATACATGATGGTGCACTTGTTCTTGTGGGATTCATGTGGTCTCTAAGTGTTCTAGCACGATTATTCTCATTATTTTCATTATGAAGTGATTGATTATCTTCTTCGACCATATTTTCTGAAAATAATGACGATATCCTATAAAGTCTACCACTTGATGTACATGACCACACTCTCATGCATGTGTAGGAATAGAATAAAAGGAAGAAGAAAATAAAAGAAGAAGAAACAAGAGAAAAGAAACAAAGTTATATACAAGAAAAGTGAAAAGAGAAAATAAAATAAATATTATAATTTATACAAGAACTTACCTCCCTGGCAACGGCGCCAAAAACTTGACACGATGAAAAGATTGATGTCTTCTCCCAAGTGTAGGAGTGTCGAAGTAATAAATAACCCGACAAGACCGGGGTCGAACCATAGGGAGGTTAATTGTACAAATTATAGACAACAATTATAAGCAACAATAATAGCAATAATAACAAAAACAACAACAACAACAACAACAACAACAACTATAATAACAATAATAGTAGTAGTAGTAGTAGTAGTAGTAGTAGTAATAGTAGTAGTAATAATAATAATAATAATAATAATAATAATAATAATAATAATAATAAAGAAAGAGAAGAAGAAGAAGATGATGAGAACTTGGAGATGGAAAATTAATGTAAGGATTAAACAATAATAATAACAAATGTCAAGGTTAGATGTTCCACTAATGGTATATCAAACAAGTATAGTATAAACTCTTATTATTGAATTGGAAACCACACACAAAGGAGGTTCCAATCAGATTATATATTGTTAATATGATTACATTAGTCATCTTATTCAATTAATGCTAATACTTGTAAATCTCGTCAAGCATTCATGATTATAACTTATGTTAACAACAAATCAAGTTCCTTTCATAGCTCAGGTGTCGGTTATACCATACATTATGGGCTATGAAAGTGCCAAGCATTTGTTGTACCAAGTGTTATACAACATAAATCAAGATTAGTCATTTAACAAGCAAAGTATTAAAGAGTGAACAAGATAACAAATATAAAACATGTTAGTATCAAACATTAAGGTCCATATTAAGTTTACATTATACTTATTCTTACACCATTAGTGTAACCTTTTCACCTTGACATAATTAACTTAGCTAGACATAATGAAAGAAAGAAAAATAGATAAACAAAATAAGAACATAAAAGCTAACTAAGTAAAGGAAAGGAAATGAAGAGCATAAACTTAATATTAATGAAAGCAAAGCATAAACATTACAAAAAATACAAAGAGAGAAAGGAAGAACATGATCTTGATCTGAACACCAAGATGCCTAAATACATGGCAAATGCCTCCTTTTATAGGCCAAAATTGGGAACTATTGATTTGATGACTAATTGATAAGTGGGTGGCCAAGTTTCGACTTGGTGACAATCCTTATCTTCTCTTGTCTGCCAAAAACGTCATTGCTAACGTCAAAATTGGAGCCAGTTGTAAACATGAAAGTTGTAGGCAATTGTCTTGTCTTTCTTATGTAAACAATTCATCTCATTTGGACTTCTAGAACTCCAGATATGGCCAAAATGCCGAACAGTGCTCGGGCTGGAAGACAGATTCGGGGTTCTTTGTTGTTGCTACAATTTGGACTTGATAATGGTCTTTTTAGATCTTGGGCTCCATATGAAAGTTGTAGGCCTATGTCTTACCTTTCAATCCATATAAATTGGACCTAAATCTGAGATCTGTAGCTTCAGATATGACCCAATTACCGAACAGTGTTCCAGTTTGGATTGCACCGACATCTCTTCTCTAAGTTTGACCATCTCTTTATCCTTGCAATTTAAGTTCTTCAAGTCATCAATCAATCCTTTCATTTATGTGATAAGCCTGCATTAAAAATAGACATTTACCATAAATTATAGGTATCTTATATTATTAGATACATTATTATAAAACATATTTTAGTTAAGGAGTTATTGATACTTCAAGTGCAAAATGATGATATAAAACCATGATAAAAATGCACTTTTAAGTACTAATCAAAGCCCGAATCTGTCTTTCAGCCCGAGCGTTGTTCAGTGTTTGGCCCATATCTAGAGTTCTAGAAGTCCAAATGAGCTGAATTGTTTACACAAGAAAGCTGAGACAGTTTCCTACAACTTTCATGTTTTCATGTGGCTCCAATTTTGACGTTATCAATGGCGTTTTGGGCAGACAAGAGAAGATAAGAATTGTCACCAAGTCAAGAGTTGGTCACCCACTCATTAATTAGTGATCAAATCAATAGTTCCCAATTTTGATCTATAAAAGGAGGCATTTGCCATGCATTTAGGCATCTTGGTGTCCAGATCAAGATCATGCTCTTGCTTTCTCTCTTTGTATTTTTTGTAATGTTTATGCTTTGTTTTCATTAATATCAAGTTTATGCCTTTTATTTTCTTTCCTTTACTTTGTTAACTTTTATCTTATTTATGTTCTTATTTTGTTTATCTATTTTTCTTTCTTTCATTATGTCTAGCTAAGTTTGTTATGTCAAGGTGAAAAGATTACACTAATGGTGTAAGAATAAGTATAGTATAAACTTAATATGGACTTTAGTGTTTGATACTAACATGTTTTGTATTTGTTATCTTGTTCACTCTTTAATACTTTGCTTGTTAAATGATTAATCTTGATTTATGTTGTATAACACTTGGTACAACAAATGCTCGACACTTTCATAGCACATACTGTATGGTATAACCGACACCTGAGCTATGAAAGGAACTTGATTTGTTGTTAACATAAGTTATAATCATGAATACTTGACGTGATTTACACCTAATTCCCTAAGACCAACTGTTTTGGGAGTCATTAGCTGAAAGCTCGTTACATCGGTTAAAGATGCATGGTGTTTTAAATTATATGTATATATATATTAGAAAAACAAGACAAAAATAATAATCCCTATGAGCAAATTTTTTTAACAAAAATGTTGTTTTCTTTAAAGAAAAGCCCTATAATTATGTGTTGATACATTGAGCAAAAAAGAAAGGTTTATGACTATCTTGTTAAGAGGTATTTGACACGACTAAAAGATTGATGTCTTCTTTCAAGTGTAGGAGTGTCGAAGTAATAAATAACCCGACAAGACCAAGGTCGAACCATAGAGAGCTTAATTGTACAAATTATAAAGAACAACAATAGTAATAATAACAATAACATTAATAATAGTAGCAATAATAATACTAATAATGCTAGTAGTAGTAGTAGTAGTAATAATAATAATAATAATAATAATAATAATAATAATAATAATAATAATAATAATAATAAAGAAAGAGAAGAAGAAGAAGATGATGAGAACTTGGAGATAGAATATTAGTGTAAAGATTAAACAATGATAATAATAAATGTCAAGGTTAGAGGTTTCACTAATGGTATGTCAAATAAGTATAGTATAAACTCTTATTATTTAATTGGAAACCACACACAAATGAGGTTCCAATCTGATTATAGATTATTAACATGATTACATTAATTATCTTATTCGATTAATGCTAATATTTGTAAATCTCATCAAGCATTCATGATTATAACTTATGTTAATAACAAATCAAGTTCCTTTCATAGCTCACGTGTCGGTTATACCATACAATATGGGCTATGAAAGTGTCAAGCATTTGTTGCACCAATTGTTATACAACATAAATCAAGATTAGTCATTTAACAAGCAAAGTGTTAAATAGTGAACAAGATAACAAATACAAAACATGTTAGTATCAAACATTAAAGTCCATATTAAGTTTATACTATACTTATTCTTACACCATTAGTGTAACCTTTTCATCTTGACATAATAAACTTAGTTAAACATAATAAAAGAAAGAAAAATAAATAAACAAAATATAAATATAAATAAGATAAGAGTTAACTAAGTAAAGGAAAGGAAATGAAAGGCATAAACTTGATATTAATGAAAGCAAAGCATAAACATTATAAAAACTGCAAAGAGAGAAGCAAAAGCATGATCTTGATCTGGAGACCAAGATGCCTAAATGCATGGCAAATGCCTCCTTTTATAGGCTAAAATTGGGAACTATTGATTTGATGACTAATTGATGAGTGGGTGCCTAACTCTTGACTTGGTGACAATCCTTATTTTCTCTTCTTTGCCCAAAATGTCATTGATAACATCATAATTGGATCCACTTGTGTAACAAATTCAGCTCATTTCGACTTCTAGAACTTCAGATATGGAAAAAATACTGACCAATGCTCAGGCTGAAGGACAGATTCGGGCTTCTTTGTTATTGCTACAATTTGGACTTGAAAATGGCCTTTTTAGATCTTGGGCTCCATATGAAAGTTGTAGGCCTATATCTTACATTTCCATCCATATAAAATAGACCTAAATCTGAGATCTATAGCTTCAGATATGACCCAATTACCGAACAGTATTCCGGTTTGGATTGCACTGACATCTCTTTATCCTTTCAATTTTAGTTCTTAAATTCATCAATCAATCTTTTCATTTATATGATAGGCTTGCATTTAAAATGAACATTTACCACAAATTAAAGGTATCTTATATTATTAGATATATTATTATAAAACATGTTTTAATTAAGGAGTTATTGATACTTCAAGTGCAAAATGATGATATAAAACCTTGATAAAAATGCACTTTTAAGTACTAATCACACCCCCAACTAACTTATCACTAGTCCCTAGTAATCAAAGCGTTAAAATAGAAAAATAATTTGCAAATTCCATAAAGCAAGGTATTTATCACTTAACTTCCATTAATCTATCTAGATAAACAAACTCTCGTTAAATTTATATACCTGCTCAATAGCTCTTAATAAGATATTCATAAACCTTTCTATTATGCTCAATGTATCAACACATAATTATGGGGCTTTTCTTGGAAGAAAACAAAATTTTTGTTCTAATATTTAAGGTTAACTTTCTTGGGTTGGGATTATTATTTTTGTCTTCTTGTTTTTTAAATATATATACATATAATTTAAAAAACACCATGCATCTTTAACACATATAATGAGCTTTCAGCTAATGACTCCCAGACCAGTTAGTCTTGGGGCATTAGGTGTTAAGACACCCCTACGAGCTTAGTAACTCGGGTCGCAAATACTGATATGTAGATAGTGCAATGTTTGATTCCCTTAAGCTTTTCTCCGTAACCCATGTAACAAGCATTGGGCCAATAGCTCCCAAGTTAATTAACTTTAGGGTATTAGGTGTTAAAACACCCCTTCGAGCTTAATTGCTTAGGTTAAGGAGGCTACTAAACCAAACTTATCTATATTTTTATTATTATTATTTTTTATTTTTTTTTAATTATATACTATCCCTTTCCCTTAGTTGTTACCTTTAACAAAAGAACATAAATAATGTAATAATCCAATATGCAACCCACAATCATATGTTAAAGTGTGTGTGTGTAAATTAAGGTTTAAGAATACATGTTAAATAAGTATATGAGCAGAATTAAGTGATAACAATGCAAGAGTTTGTATATCTAAATATTTCAAGAAGTATTATGATAGACCTTGTTACGAATGATTACTAAAATACGTCTCAAGAATCATAAAAAGTTATTCTTACTCTGTCATCATAGTAACAACAATTTTACACATGCTTTATAAAATAGAAAACATAGTTTTTTTTTAGCTACTACCCTCTCCCCCCAACACTGACAAACCTGGAATGCACTAAAACAAATATAAGAAACAACAAAACAACAACAATTAATAAAACCCAAAGACACAAAGATTCATAAATGAAGACTCAAATCCAATCTAAGCTTTTTATGGCTTTTCTTAGTTGACCAATTTATACGACTCATGGAAGGATCAATTACATGAATGAAAGATTGTAGTTGGTCAATCAATTATTTAGTAGTAGCAGTAGAGATTATGATTTGTCGTGCAAAAGATGTTAGAAATTCCTTTTCCACAGCATGATCAAGAACAAACAACAACTTATCATAATAACCATTAATATTTAACAAACCTATGGGTTTATGGTGAATGTGCAGTTGGGCCCAAGATGAAATATGAAAGATCTCTTCCAATTAGCTTAGACCACCTGGTAAAGCAATAAGGCATCAGCATGGTTAAATATTGCATTCATTCGAGCTAACATTGTGGAGACCTGAAGTTCCACTCCAATTGTTTTTCCAATTATGTCCCCTTGTGCTAAAGCTTTGAGGACGACCCCCAAAACTTGACTACCTCCTAAATATACAGTTATTGACACACTTCTCATTAACCCTAGATTGCCTCCCCCATACACTAAATGAATCTTTGTCTCCGCTAACACCTAACTAAAATGATTTGCTGATTCTAAAAACTCATTTTCTTTCCTAGGACTAGATCCATCGAAAACACAAATATTTCTTATATGATGACCTAAGGAACTTGTCATTTCTACACACTTCTGTATTTGATAAATGTGTGGGTTGAGTAGAAATAAAAGGAAGGAAGATAGGATTTTATAGATGAGAAATAAGAAAGACAATCATACCAGCTATATGTAGGCCAGCTAGAGTCTCATACTCTCTCTCTCTCTTTATTTATTTATTTATAAAACAAAACATGTGCATGTACAGGTAGTTGTGATTGTGGCTCACATCTTTCCTTGGTTTTCCATCCAAGATCGGCTTAAACGCCCTTTATGGGTCGAAGATATGCTTCCCATCCAGTTTTCTTAAAAACTAGCAAACAGGGTTTTTTTTTAGTCAGATTCCCAAGACTATGTCAAGCATGTTCTTTATGAAAATGGGTTCATAAGTTATGAATTGCATGATGCTTATCTTGACTATGATGAGACTTAAGAGTAAATAGAAGATTATCTAAAGACTTTCTATGTTTTGAAATAAATCCCACCTTTTGACAATTTTCACAGGTTTTGCGGAATGCATGTGATTCCTTGAATATGGTGGGCCACTAAAATCCACTTTATAAGATTTCTATAGTTTTTTTTTATGAGAAATGATCCCTACATACCTTAGAGTAACAAAATTTAATAAAATTACGTACCTCATTGTTGGGAATGCATTTTTGAAATATTTGATCAGGAAAATAATTAAATAAGTAAGGGTCATCCCAATAAAAATTTTGCACGTTACTCAAAAATTTTCTTTTTTCTTCAGTACTCTTGTGAGCTGGCAAAATCCCTAAAGCAAGAAAATTGATATTTTTAGCAAACCAAGGCATTAAACTAAGAGAAAGTAGAGATTTATCAGGAAAGTAATCATCGATTGGTGTGATGTCGGGTGTCGAATCTGTTGTCACTTTTGATAAAAGATCCGCATCAACATTTTCGGTGCCTTTTTCATCCTCGATTTCTTCCTTATTAGTCATTGCATGAGGAAATGGAAGTGCTGGCAAGGAATCAATTTTTTTCTTGCAATATTCAGATTCAACCCCTTCCTTACCCTTAGAGATTGACTCATCATCTTTCTTATAAGGTTCAAGAGTGGGTTTTTTAATAACCTTACCACTGCGAAGAGTGATGACTGATTTAACTTGATCCATGTGTTGACTTCCAGAACTACTTGCATTTGAATTGTATTGCTCCTTGGGATTTTGCTGTGATTGAGATGGTAACTTATCTTCCTCTTGAAAATTGAGAGCAGATGTGAATTTTGCAAGAGTATCTTTCAAATCTGTTATGCTTTGAGCAAGTCGAGTGTTGATTGTCTCTTGCTTTTTAATAAATACATACAAAGTTTCCTCAAAATTTTTTGTAGGAGGTGGAGCATAAAGAGGTGCATATCCATGAGAATTTTGGAAATTATGGTGTGCTTGAAACGGTGATTGTGAAGTTCGTGCATTGTTATTCTCACTCTTCCAACTAAAATTTAGGTGATTTCTCCAACCAGGGTTGTATGTTTGGGAGTATGGGTTGTGGTTGGCCCTTTGGAAACTATTTAAAGCATGAGCTTGTTCATGGAGACATTCCTTAAAAGAAGGCAAGGTTGGACAATTATTAGTTAAGTGTTCATTTGTTTCACATATTTGACACATAATGTTTTCAATAGATTTTAATTGACCACTCTTTTTCAATTCTACTACCTCGACTTTTCTAGCTAAAGATGCAAACTTGGCTTAAAGGTCATGATCTTTTCTAAGGTTGTACATACCCCCACTAGATGTATAAGGTTGAGTTTTACTCGGTGCCTCATAAGTACCCGCGGTGTCCTAATTTTGAGCATTTTTAGCTAACAAGTCTAAGTACTCTATTGCTTCATCAGGATCTTTATCTTCAAAAGTTCCATTGCACATCAATTCAACCATTTACCTATCTTTAGGCGTTAACCCTTCATAGAAATGTGAAACCAATCTCCATGTTTCAGAACCATGATGAGGGCAAGTACTGAGCAAGTCTCGATACCTATCCCAACATTGGTAAAATGTTTCTCCTGCTTTTTGAGTGAAAATGGTGATTTGTCTTTTGAAAGAGTTTGTTCTATGAGATGGGAAAAACTTCTTTAAAAACTGTTGTTGCATTTCATCCCAAGCACAAATGGATCCTGGTCATAAATTTTGTAGCCATGTTTTAGCTTTATCTTTTAATGAAAAAGGAAAAAGCTTTAATCTGATGGTGTTAATGCTACAATTTAAATTATTATATGTGTTGCAAACCTCCTCAAATTTCCCTAAATGTAAGTATGGATTTTCCAATTCTAAGCCATGAAAAGAAGGTAAAAGTTGAATAATGTCTGGCTTAAAATTAAAATAAGATGCATCAGGAGGAAAAACTATGTATGATGGTGCACTTGTTCTTGTGGGATTCATATGGTCTCTAAGTGTTCTAACACGGTTATTCTCATTATTCTTATTATGAAGTGATTGATTATTTTCTTCGGCCATATTTTCTGAAAATAATGAGGATACCCTACAAAGTCTACCACTTGATGTACGTGACCACACTCTCATGCACGTGTAGGAATAAAATAAAAGAAAGAAGAAAAAAAAAAGAAGAAACAAGAGACAAGAAACAAACTTAAATACAAGGAAAATGAAATAAATACTATAATTTATACATGAACTTAACTCGCCAGCAACGGCGCCAAAAACTTGACACGACTAAAAGATTGATGTCTTCTCCCAAGTATAGAAGTGTCGAAGTAATAAATAACCTGGCAAGAACGGGGTCGAACCACAGGGAGGTTAATTGTACAAATTATAAACAACAACAATAATAATAGTTGCAATAATAATAGTAATAATACTAGTAGTAGTAGTAGTAGTAGTAGTAGTAGTAGTAGTAGTAGTAGTAGTAATAATAATAATAATAATAATAATAATAATAAAGAAAGAGAAGAAGAAGAAGAAGAAGATGATGAGAACTTGGAGATAGAATATTAGTGTAAAGATTAAAAAATGATAATAATAAATATCAAGGTTAGAGGTTCCACTAATGGTATGTTGACACGATTAAAAGGTTGATGTCTTCTCCCAAGTGCAGGAGTGTCGAAGTAATAAATAACCCAGCAAGACCGGAGTTGAACCACAGGGAGATTAATTATACAAATTATAAATAACAATAATACAACAACAATAACAACAACAACAATAACAACAACAACAATAGTAATAACAATAACAATAACAATAACAATAACAATAACAATAAAAGTATTAGTAGTAATAATAATAATAATAATAAAGAAAAAGAAGGAGAAGAAGAAGAAGAAAATGAGAACTTTGAGATGAAATATTAATGTAACGATTAAACAATGATAATAACAAATGTCAAGGTTAGAGGATCCACTAATGGTATGTCAAACAAGTATAGTATAAACTCTTATTATTCAATTGGAAACCACATCAAAGGAGGTTCCAATTTGATTATAGATTGTTAACATGATTACATTAGTCATCTTATTCGATTAATGCTAATACTTGTAAATCATGTCAAGTATTCATGATTAGAACTTATGTTAACAACAAATCAAGTTCCTTTCATAGCTCAGGTGTCGATTATACCATACAGTATGTGCTATGAAAGTGTCAAGCATTTGTTGTACCAAGTGTTATACAACATAAATCAAGATTAGTCATTTAACAAGTAAAGTATTAAAAACTGAACAAGATAACAAATACAAAACATGTTAGTGTCAAACATTAAAGTCCATATTAAGTTTACACTATACTTATTCTTACATCATTAATGTAACCTTTTCACCTTGACATAATAAACTTAGCTAGACATAATGAAAGAAAGAAAAATAAATAAACAAAATAAGAACATGGATAAGATTAAAGTTAACTAAATAAGTGAAACGAAATGAAAGCCATAAATTTGATATTAATAAAAGCAAAGCATAAATATTACAGAAAATACAAAGAGAGAAAGCAAGAGCATGATCTTGATCTGGATACCAAGATGCCTAAATTCATGGCAAATGCCTCCTTTTATAGGCCAAAATTAGGAACTATTGATTTGATGACTAATTGATAAGTGGGTGGTCAACTCTTGACTTGGTGACAATCCTTATCTTCTCTTATCTGCCCAAAACGTCATTGATAACGTCAACCTTGGAGCTACTTGAAAACATGAGAATTATAGGCAATTGTCTCATCTATCTTGTGTAAAACATTCAGCTCATTTAGACTTCTAGAACTCCAGATATGGTAAAAATACTGAACAGTGCTCGGGCTGGAGGACAGATTCGGGCTTCTTTGTTGTTTCTATAATTTGGACTTAAAAGTGGCCTTTTTTAGATCTTGGGCTCCATATGAAAGCTGTAGGACTATGTCTTACCTTTCCATCCATATAAAGTAGACCTAAATCTGAGATCTATAACTCTAGATATTTCCCAATCATTGAATAGTGTTCCGGTTTGGATTGCACCGATATCTCTTTTCTAATTTTTGTCATCTCTTTGCCCTTGCAATATAAGTTCCTAAAGTCATCAATCAATCATTTTATTTATGTGCAAGCCTCTATTTAAAATGAACATTTACCACAAGTTAAAGGTATCTTATGCTATTAGATATATTATTATAAAACATGCTTTAGTTAAGGAGTTATTGATACTTCAAGTACTAAATGATGATATAAAACCATGACAAAAATGCACTTTTAAGTACTAATCATATGTCAAACAAGTATATTATAAAATCTTATTATTTAATTGGAAACCACACACAAAGGAGGTTCCAATCTGATTATAGATTGTTAATATGATTACATTAGCCATCTTATTTGATTAATGCTAATACTTCTAAATCTCGTCAAGCATTCATGACTATAACTTATGTTAACAACAAATCAAGTTCCTTTCATAGCTTAGGTGTCGGTTATACCATACATTATGGGCTATGAAAGTGTCAAGCATTTGTTGTACCAGTTTTTATACAACATAAATCAAGATTAGTCATTTAACAAGCAAAATATTAAAGAGTGAACAAGATAACAAAAACAAAACATGTTAATATCAAACATTAAAGTCCTTATTAAGTTTACACTATACTTATTCTTACACCATTAGTGTAACCTTTTCACCTTGACATAATAAACTTAGTTAAATAAAATAAAAGAAAGAAAAATAAATAAACAAAATAAAAACATAAATAAGATAAGAGTTAACTAAGTAAAGGAAAGGAAATGAAAGGCATAAACATTACAAAAAAATATAAATAGAGAAAGCAAAAGCATGATCTTGATTTGGAGACTGATTAGTACTTAAAAGTGCATTTTTATCATGGTTTTATATCATCATTTTGCACTTGAAGTATCAATAACTCCTTAACTAAAATATGTTTTATAATAATGTATCTAATAATATAAGATACCTATAATTTGTGGTAAATGTCTATTTTTAATGCATGCCTATCACTTTAAATAGTTTCCAAAGGCCCAACCATAACCCATACTCACAAACATACAATCCTGGTTGGAGAAATCACCTGAATTTCAGTTGGAAGAGTGACAATGCACAAACTTCACCACCACAATTTCAAGCACACCATAATTTCCAAAATTATCATGGATATGCACCTCCTTATGCTCCACCTCCTATAAGAAATTTTGAGGCAACTTTGTATGCATTCATTGAAAAGCAAGAGATAATCAACACTCATCTAGCTCAAAGCATAACAGATTTTAAAGATACTCTTGCAAAATTCATATCTGCTCTCAATTTTCAAGAGCAAGGTAAGTTTCCATCTCAACCACAGCAAAATCTCAAGGAGCAATACAATGCAAATGCAAGTAGTTATGGAAGTCAACACATGGATCAAGTCAAATCAGTCATCACTTTTTGTAGTGGAAAGGTTATTCAAAAACCAATTCTTGAACCTTGTGAGAAAGATGATGAGTCAACCTCTAAGGGTAAGGAAGGGGTTGAATCTGAAAATAGCAAAGAAATGATTGATTCTCCGCCAGCACTTTCATTTTCTCATGCCATGACCAATCAGGAAGAAATCGAGGATGAAAAAGGCACTGAAATGGTTGATGCGGATCTTTTATCAAAAGTGACAACATATTCGACACCCAACATCACACCAATCGATGATTACTTTCCTAATGAATCTCTACTTTCTCTTAATTTAATGCCTTGGTTTGCTAAAAATATCAATTTTCTTACTTCAGGATTTTTGCCAGCTCACTGGAGTATTGAAGACAAAAAAAAATTTTTGTGCAACGAGCAAAATTTTCATTGGGATGACCCTTACTTATTCAATTATTGTCCTGATCAAATATTTTAAAAATGCATTCTCGACAATGAGGTAAGTAATTTCATTAAATGTTGTCACTCTAAGGCATGTCAGGATCATTTCTCGTCAAAAAAGAGGATTGTAGAAATCTTACAAAGGGGATTTTACTGGCCCACCATATTCAAGGAGTCACATATATTCCGTAAAAACTATGAAAATTGCCAAAAGGTGGGATTTATTTCAAAACACAGAGAGTCTTTAGATAATCTTCTATTGACTCTTAAGTCTCATCATAGTCGAGATAAGCATCGTGTAATTCATGACTTAGGAACCCATTTTCATAAAGAACATGCTTGGCATAGTCTTGGGAATTTGACTAAAAAAAGACCTTGTTTGCCAGTTTTTAAGAAAACTGGATGGGAAGCCTATCCTCAACCCATAGAGGGCGTTTAAGCCGTTCTTGGACATAAAACCAAGGGAAGATGTGAGCCACAATCACAACTGCGATTTGAGTCTTATCTTGTAAAAATTTGTGTCTTTTCTTTTTATTAAAAGCATAATATTTGTGTTTTGTCATTTCTTATTTTTGTTTTAGTGTGTTTCAGGTTTTGTCAGTGTTCGTTATTTCAGGTGATATCTTCTATACTCTATCTTTCTACCTTAGAACATTGAGGACAATGTCTCGTTTTGGTTGGGGGGAGAGGGTAGTAGTTGATAAAAAAAAAATTGTTTTTTATTTCATAAAGCATGTGCATAATTGTTGTTACTAGGATGGCAGAGTAAAGGAGTTCTTTTGTTAAAGTGACTCTTGAGACGCATCTTAGTAATCATTCTTAACAAGGTCTATTATAATACTTCCTGAAATATTCAGGTTTACAAACTCTCGTATTGTTACCACTTAATTCTGCTCCTATACTTATTTAACATGTATTCTTAAACCTTAATTTACACACACACACACTTTAACATATGATTGTGGGTTGCATATTGGATTATTACATTATTTATGTTCTTTTGTTAAAGGTAACAACTAAGGGAAAGGGATTGTATGTAATAAAAAAAACAAAAACAACAAAAAAAAAGAAAAAAAAAATGATGATAATAAAAATGTAGATAAGTTTGGTTTCGTAGCCTCCCTAACCTAAGCAATTAAGCTCGAAGGGGTGTTTTAACACCTAATACCCTAAAGTCAACTGACTTGGGAGCTATTGGCCCCAGGCTTGTTACATGGGTTGAGGAGAAAAGCTTAAGGGAATCAAACATTGCACTATCTACATATCAGTATCTGCAACCCGAGTTACTAAGCTCGTAGGGGTGTCTTAACACCTAATGCCCTAAGACCAACTGGTCTGGGAGTCATTAGCTGAAAGCTCGTTACATGGGTTAAAGATGCATGATGTTTTTAAATTATATGTATATATTTAAAAAAAAAAGACAAAAAAAAAGACAAAAATAATAATCCCAACCCAAGGAAGTTAACCTTAAACATTAGAACAAAAATTTTGTTTTCTTCCAAGAAAAGCCCCATAATTATGTGTTGATACATTGAGCACAAAAAAAAAGTTTATTAATATCTTGTTAAGAGGTATTGAGCAGATATATAAATTTAATGAGAGTTTGTTTATCTGGATAGATTAATGGAAGTTAAATGATGAATACCTTGCTTTGTGAAATTTGCAAATTGTTGTAACGCTTTGATTACTAGGGACTAGTAATAAGCTGGTTGAGGGGTGTGATTAGTACTTAAAAGTGCATTTTTATCATGGTTTTATATCATCATTTTGCACTTGAAGTATCAATAACTCCTTAACTAAAATATGTTTTATAATAATGTATCTAATAATATAAGATACCTATAATTTGTGGTAAATGTCTATTTTTAATGCAGGCCTATCACATAAATGAAAGGATTGATTGATGACTTGAAAAACTTAAATTGCAAGGATAAAGAGATGGTCAAACTTAGAGAAGAGATGTCGGTGCAATCCAAACCGGAACACTGTTCGGTAATTGGGTCATATCTGGAGCTACAGATCTCAGATTTAGGTCCAATTTATATGGATGGAAAGGTAAGACATAGCCCTACAACTTTCATATGGAGCCCAAGATCTAAAAAGGCCATTATCAAGTCCAAATTGTAGCAACAACAAAGAAGCCCGAATCTGTCTTCCAGCCCGAGCACTGTTCGGTATTTTGGCCATATCTGCAGTTCTAGAAGTCCAAATGAGCTAAATTTGTTACACAAGAAAGCTGAGACAATTGCCTACAACTTTCATGTTTACAACTGGCTCCAGTTTTGACGTTATCAATGATGTTTTGGGCAGACAAGAGAAGATAAGGATTGTCACCAAGTCAAAACTTGGCCACCCACTTATCAATTAGTCATCAAATCAATAGTTCCCAATTTTCGCCTATAAAAGGAGACATTTGCCATGCATTTAGGCATCTTGGTTTCCAGATCAAGATCATGTTCTTCCTTTCTCTCTTTGTATTTTTTAATGTTTATGCTATGCTTTCATTAATATTAAGTTTATGCCTTTTATTTCCTTTCTTTTACTTAGTTAACTTTTATGTTCTTATTTTGTTTATCTATTTTGCTTTCTTTCATTATGTCTAGCTAAGTTAGTTATGTCAAGGTGAAAAGGTTACACTAATGGTGTAAGAATAAGTATAATGTAAACTCAATATGGACTTTAATGTTTGATACTAACATGTTTTATATTTGTTATCTTGTTCACTCTTTAATACTTTGCTTGTTAAATGACTAATCTTGATTTATGTTGTATAACACTTGGTACAACAAATGCTTGGCACTTTCATAGCCCATAATGTATGGTATAACCGACACCTGAGCTATGAAAGGAACTTGATTTGTTGTTAACATAAGTTATAGTCATGAATGCTTGACGAGATTTACAAGTATTAGCATTAATTGAATAAGATGACTAATGTAATCATGTTAACAATATATAATCTGATTGGAACCTCCTTTGTGTGTGGTTTTCAATTCAATAATAAGAGTTTATACTATACTTGTTTAATACACCATTAGTGGAACCTCTAACCTTGACATTTGTTATTATTATTGTTTAATCCTTACATTAATATTTCATCTCTAAGTTCTCATCATCATCATCTTCTTCTTCTTCTCTTTCTTTATTATTATTATTATTATTATTATTAGTAGTAGTAGTAGTACTACTACTACTACTACTACTACTACTACTACTACTACTACTACTATTATTATTATTATTACTATTGTTGTTGTTGTTGTTGCTGTTTTATAATTGTTGTTTATAATTTGTACAATTAACCTCCCTGTGGTTCGACCCCGGTCTTGCCGGGTTATTTATTACTTCGACACTCCTGCACTTGGGAGAAGACATCAATCTTTTCGTCGTGTCAGAGACCAAGATGCATAAATGCATGGCAAATGCCTCCTTTTATAGGCCAAAATTGGAAACTATTGATTTGATGACTAATTGATGAGTGGGTGGCCAACTCTTAACTTGGTGACAATCCTTATCTTCTCTTTTCTACCCAAAACATCATTGATAACGTCAAAATTGGAGCCACTTAAACACATGAAAGTTATAGACAATTGTCTCAGCTTTCTTTTATAAACAATTCAGCTCATTTCGACTTCTAGAACTCTAGATATGGCCAAAATACTGAATAGTGCTCGGGCTGAAGGACTCTTTCGGGCTTCTTTGTTGTTGCTACCATAGGACTTGAAACTAGCCTTTTTAGATCTTGAGCCCCATATGAAAGTTGTAGGCCTATATCTTACCTTTCCATCCATATAAAATAGACCTAAATCTGAGATCTATAACTCCAGATATGATCCAATTACCGAACAGTGTTCCGGTTTGGATTGCACCGACATCTTTTTTCTAAGTTTGACCATCTCTTTATCCTTTCAATTTCAGTTCTTAAATTCATCAATCAATCCTTTCATTTATGTGATAGGGCTGCATTTAAAATGAACATTTACCACAAATTAAAGGTATCTTATATTATTAGATATATTATTATAAAACATGCTTTAGTTAAGAAGTTATTGATACTTCAAGTGCAAAATGATGATATAAAACCTTGATACGAATGATTACTAAGATGTGTCTCAAGAGTAATAAAAAGTTCTCCTTACTCTGCCATCATAGTAACAACAATTTTGCACATGCTTTATGAAATAGAAAACATAGTTTTTTTTTTTAGCTACTACCCTCTCCCCCCAACTAAAACAAGACATTATCCTCAATGTTTAAAGGTAGAAAGATAGAGTATAGAAGATATCACCTGAAATAACAAACACTGACTAACCTGAAACACACTGAAACAAATATAAGTAACAATAAAATACAATAATAAAACCAAAAGACACAAAAGTTCATAAATGAAGGCTCAAATCCAATTTAAGCTTTTTACGGCTTTCCTTAGTTGACCAATTTATACGACTCATGGAAGGATCAATTACATGAATGAAAGATTGTAGTTGATTAATCAATTGTTCAGTAGTAGCAACAAAGATTATGATTTGTCGTGTAGAAGATGTTAGAAATTCTTGTTCCATAGCATGATCAAGAAAGGACAACAACTTATCATAATAACCATTAACATTTAACAAACCTATAGGTTTATGGTGAATGTGCAGTTGGGCCCAAGAGAAAATATGAAAAATTTCTTCTAATGTGTCTAGACCACTTAGTAAAGCAATAAAGGCATCAGCATGGTTAAAAATTACATTCATTTGAGCTGACACTATGGAGACCTGAAGTTCCACTCCAATTATTTTTCCAATGATGTCCCCTTGTGCTAAAGCTTCGGGGACGATCCCCAAAACTTGACTACCTCCTAAAAATACAGCTATTGACACACCTCCCATTAACCCAAGTCTGCCTCCCCCACACACTAAATGAATCTTTCTCTCAGCTAGCACTTGACTAAGATGATTTGTTGATTCTAAAAACTCCTCTTCTTTTCCTGGACTAGATCCACCGAAAACACAAATATTTCTTATATGATGACCTGAGAAACTTGCCATTTCTACACACTTTTGTATTTGTTGAATGTATGGGTTGAGAAGAAATGAAAGGAAGAAATAGAGGATTTTATAGATGAGAAATTAGAAAGGCAATCATACCACCTATATATAGGCCAGCTAGAGTCTCACACACACACACTCTCTCTCTTTATTTATTAATTAATTTACTTTTGAAAAAACATGTGTATGTATAGGTAGTTCTGATTGTGGCTCACATCTTCCCTTGATTTTACATCCAACAATGGCTTAAACGCCCTCTATGGGTTGGGGATAGGCTTCCCATCCAATTTTCTTAAAAACTAGCAAACAAGATCTTTTTTAGTCAGATTCCCAAGACTAAGTCGATCATGTTCTTTATGAAATAGTGGCCATAAATCATGAATTGCAGGATGCACATCTCCACTAAGATGTATCTCAAGAGTCAATAGAAGATTATCTAAAGACTCCTTACTCAGGCCATCCTTAATGAATTTTATTTTATCTTCACGATTTATAGATACCATTCCTAAAGAATGACATTGTGTATTACAAGTGCATCTAGCATATCGATGACAGACTTTCAATCGTTTTGCATGACGTTTCTTCGTAAAAGTGCTTTTACCTGTTCCAGACATGTGTGAAATGAAGGAGTTAGAGGACTCACTTGATAATCGGACCTTTGCTTCAATCAACAAGCGAATATCTTCAGGAATTCCATGATTCATTAACAATCTCAATCTTGCACATCTAGCATGATAAATTTTTGTAATCGCATTGTAAGGTAAAGCGGGAAAATACTTTTTCAATTTTTCAAGATTAGTGTCCATTTTCAAATGAGAATTGAAAGAGAGATTCAAATAATTGCATAAATATATTTGTTTTAGTGTGTTATAGGTTTGTTAGTGTTGGGGGGAGAGGGTAGTAGCTAAAAAAAAAAACTATGTTTTCTATTTCATAAAGCATGTGCAAAATTGTTGTTGCTATGATGGCAGAGTAAGGAGAACTTTTTATGACTCTTGAGACGCATTAGTAAGGAGAACTTTTTATGACTCTTGAGACGCATCTTAGTAATCATTCGTAACAAGGTTGTACATACCTCCACTAGATGTATGAGGTTGAGTTTTACTCGGTGCCTCACAAGTACCCGTGGTGTCCAAATTTTGAGCATTTTCAGTTAACAAATCTAAGTACTTCATTGCCTCATCAAGATCTTTATCCTCAAAAGTTCCATTGCACATCAATTCAACCATTTGCCTATCTCTAGGTGTTAACCCTTCATAAAAATATGAAACCAATCTTCATATTTCAAAACCATGATGAAGGCAAGTATTAAGCAAATCTCGATACCTATCCCAACATTGGTAAAATATTTCTCCTGGTTTTTAAGTGAAAGTGGTGATTTGTTTTTTGAAGGAGTTTGTTCTATGAGATGGGAAAAACTTCTTTAAAAACTGTTGTTGCATTTCATCCTAAGCACAAATGGATCTTGGTCATAAATTTTGTAGCCATGTTTTAGCTTTATCTTTTAATGAAAAAGGAAAAAGCTTTAATCTGATGGTGTTCATACTACAATTTAAATTATTATATGTGTTGCAAACTGATTAGTACTTAAAAGTGCATTTTTGTCATGGTTTTATATTATCATTTTGCACTTGAAGTATCAATAACTCCTTAACTAAAGCATGTTTTATAATAATATATCTAATAATATAAGATACCTTTAATTTGTGGTAAATATTCATTTTAAATGCAGGCCTATCACATAAATGAAAATATTGATTGATGACTTTAAGAACTTAAATTGCAAAGGCAAAGAGATGGTCAAACTTAGAAAAGAGATGTCGGTGCAATCCAAACCGGAACACTGTTCGGTAATTGGGTCATATGTGGAGCTACAGATCTCAGATTTAGGTCCTATTTATATTGATGGAAAGGTAAGACATAGGCCTACAACTTTCATATGGAGCCCAAGATCTAAAAAGGCCATTATCAAGTCCAAATTGTAGCAACAACAAAGAAGCCCGAATCTGTCTTCCAGCCCGAGCACTGTTCGGTATTTTGGCCATATCTAGAGTTCTAGAAGTCCAAATGAGCTGAATGTTTTACACAAGAAAGCTGAGACAATTGCCTACAACTTTCATGTTTACAACTGGCTCCAGTTTTGACGTAATCAATGACGTTTTGCGCAGACAAGAGAAGATAAGGATTGTCACCAAGTCAAAAGTTGGCCACCCACTTATCAATTAGTCATCAAATCAATAGTTCCCAATTTTGGCCTATAAAAGGAGGCATTTGCTATGTATTTAGGCATCTTGGTTTCCAGATCAAGATCATGCTCTTCCTTTCTCTCTTTGTATTTTTTATGCTTTGTTTTCATTAATATTAAGTTTATGCCTTTCATTTCCTTTCCTTTACTTAGTTAGCTTTTATGTTCTTATTCTGTTTTTCTATTTTGCTTTCTTTCATTATGTCTAGCTAAGTTAATTATGTCAAGGTGAAAAGGTTACACTAATGGTGTAAGAATAAGTATAGTGTAAACTTAATATGGACTTTAATGTTTGATACTAACATGTTTTATATTTGCTATCTTGTTCACTCTTTAATACTTTCCTTGTTAAATGACTAATCTTGATTTATGTTGTATAACACTTGGTACAACAAATGCTTGGCACTTTCATAGCCCATAATGTATGGTATAACCGACACCTGAGCTATGAAAGGAATTTGATTTGTTGTTAACATAAGTTATAATCATGAATGCTTGACGAGATTTACAAGTATTAGCATTAATTGAATAAGATGACTAATGTAATCATGTTAACAATATATAATCTGATTGGAACCTCCTTTGTGTGTGGTTTCTAATTGAATAATAAGAGTTTATACTATACTTGTTTGATATACCATTAGTGGAACCTCTAACCTTGACATTTGTTATTATTATTGTTTAATCCTTACATTAATATTTCATCTCTAAGTTCTCATCATCATCATCTTCTTCTTCTTCTCTTTCTTTACTATTATTATTATTATTATTATTATTATTATTAGTAGTAGTAGTAGTAGTAGTAGTACTACTACTACTACTACTACTACTATTATTATTATTATTACTATTGTTGTTGTTGTTATTGTTGTTTTATAATTGTTGTTTATAATTTGTACAATTAACCTCCCTCTGGTTCGACCTCGGTCTTGCCGGGTTATTTATTACTTCGACACTCCTGCACTTGGGAGAAGACATCAACCTTTTAGTCGTGTCAAGTTTTTGGCGCCGTTGCCGGGGAGGTAAGTTCTTGTATAAATTATAATATTTATTTTATTTTCTCTTTTCACTTTTCTTGTATATAACTTTGTTTCTTTTCTCTTGTTTCTTCTTCTTTTGTTTTCTTCTTCCTTTTATTTTATTCCTACACGTGCATGAGAGTGTGGTCACGTACATCAAGTGGTAGACTTTGTAGGGTATCCTCATCATTTTCAGAAAATATGGCCGAAGAAAATAATCAATCACTTCATAATGAAAATAATGAGAATAACCGTGCTAGAACACTTAGAGACCACATGAATCCCACAAGAACAAGTGCACCATCATGCATAGTTTTTCCTCCCGATGCATCTCATTTTAATTTTAAAACAGGTATTATTCAACTTTTACCTTCTTTTCATGGTTTAGAATTGGAAAATCCATACATGCATTTAAGGAAATTTGAGGAGGTGTGCAACACATATAATAATTTAAATTGTAGCATGAACACCATTAGATTAAAGCTTTTTCCTTTTTCATTAATAGATAAAGCTAAAACATGGCTACAAAATTTGAGACCAGGATCCATTCGTGCTTGGGATGAAATGCAACAACAATTTTTAAAGAAGTTTTTCCCATCTCATAGAACAAAATCTTTCAAGAGACAAATCACCACTTTCACTCAAAAACCAGGAGAAACATTTTACAAATATTGGGATAGGTATCGAGACTTGCTTAGTACTTGCCCACATCATGGTTTTGAAACATGGAGATTGGTTTCACATTTCTATGAAGGGTTAACACCTAAAGATAGGCAAATGGTTGAATTGATGTGCAATGGAACTTTTGAAGATAAAGACCCTGATGAAGCAATGGAGTACTTAGACTTGTTAGCTGAAAATGCTCAAAATTGGGACACTGCGGGTACATATGAGGCACCGAGTAAAACTCAACCTCATACATCTAGTGGAGGTATGTACAACCTTAGAGAAGATCATGACCTTCAAGCCAAGTTTGCATCTTTAGCTAGAAAAGTCGAGGCACTAGAATTGAAAAAGAGTGGTCAATTAAAATCTGTTGAAAACATTGTGTGTCAAATCTGTGAAACAAATGAACACTCAACCAACGATTATCCAACCTTGCCTTCTTTTAAGGAATGTCTCCATGAACAAGCCTATGCTTTAAATACTTTCCAAAGGCCCAACCACAACCCATACTCCCAAACATACAATCATGGTTGGAGAAATCACCAAAATTTTAGTTGGAAGAGTGACAATGCACAAACTTCACAACCACAGTTTCAAGCACACCATAATTTCCAAAATTATCATGGATATGCACCTCCTTATGCTCCACCTCCTACAAGAAATTTTGAGGAAACTTTGTATGCATTCATTGAAAAGCAAGAGACAATCAACACTCAACTTGCTCAAAGCATAACAGATTTTAAAGATACTCTTGCAAAATTCACATCTGCTCTCAGTTTCCAAGAGAAAGGTAAGTTTCCATCTCAACCACAACAAAATCCTAAGGGGCAATACAATGCAAATGCAAGTAGTTATGGAAGTCAACACATGGATCAAGTCAAATCAGTCATCACTTTTTGTAGTGGTAAGGTTATTGAAAAACCCTCTCTTGAACCTTATAAGAAAGATGATGAGTCAATTTCTAAGGGAAAGGAAGGGGTTGAATCTGAAAATTGCAAAGAAACGACTAATTCTCTGCCAGCACTTCCATTTTCTCATGCCATGACCAATCAGGAAGAAATCGAGGATGAAAAAGGCATCGAAAAGGTTGATGCGAATCTTTTATCAAAAGTGACAACAGATTCGACACCCGACATCACACCAATCGATGATTACTTTCCTGATGAATCTCTACTTTCTCTTAATTCAATGCCTTGGTTTGCTAAAAATATCAATTTTCTTGTTTCAGGATTTTTGCTAACTCATTGGAGTATTGAAGATAAAAGAAAATTTTTGAGCAACGAGCAAAATTTTTATTGGGATGACCCTTACTTATTCAATTATTGTCCTGATCAAATATTTCAAAAATGCATTCTCGACAATGAGGTAAGTAATTTCATTAAATTTTGTTACTCTAAGGCATGTGGGGATCATTTCTCATAAAAAAAAAGGATTGTAGAAATCTTACAAAGTGAATTTTACTGGCCCATCATATTCAAGGAGTCAGATGCATTCCGCAAAAACTGTGAAAATTGTCAGAAGGTGGGATTTATTTCAAAACACAGAGAGTCTTTAGATAATCTTCTATTGACTCTTAAGTCTCATCATAGTCGAGATAAGCATCGTGTAATTCATGACTTATGAACCCATTTTCATAAAGAACATACTTGGCATAGTCTTGGAAATCTGACTAAAAAGATCATGTTTGCTAGTTTTTAAGAAAACTGGATGGGAAGCCTATCCCCGACCCATTGAGGGCGTTTAAGTTGTTATTGGACGTAAAACCAAGGGAAGATGTAAGCCACAATCACAACTGCGATTTGAATTTTTTTTGTTTGTAAAAACTTGTGTCTTTTGGTTTTATTATTGTGTTTTGTTATTTCTTATTTTTGTTTTAGTGTGTTTCAGGTTTTGTCAGTGTTCGTTATTTCAGGTGATATCTTCTATACTCTATCTTTCTACCTTAGAACATTGAGGACAATGTCTCGTTTTGGTTGGGGGGAGAGGGTAGTAGTTGATATAAAAAAAAATTGTTTTTCATTTCATAAAGCATGTGCATAATTGTTGTTACTATGATGGCAGAGTAAAGGAGTTCTTTTGTTAAAGTGACTCTTGAGACGCATCTTAGTAACCATTCTTAACAAGGTCTATTATAATACTTCATGAAATATTCAGGTTTAAAAACTCTCTTATTGTTACCACTTAATTCTGCTCATATACTTATTTAACATGTATTCTTAAACCTTAATTTACACACACACACTTTAATATATGATTGTGGGTTGCATATTGGATTATTACATTATTTATGTTCTTTTGTTAAAGGTAACAACTAAGGGAAAGAGATTGTATATAATTAAAAAAAAAAGAAAAAAAGAAAAGAAAAAAGAAAAAAAATGATGATAATAAAAATGTAGATAAGTTTGGTTTCGTAGCCTCCCTAACCTAAGCAATTAAGCCCGAAGGGGTGTGTTAACACCTAATACCCTAAAGTCAACTGACTTGGGAGCTATTGGCCCCAGGCTTGTTACATGGGTTGAGGAGAAAAGCTTAAGGGAATCAAACATTACACTATCTACATATCAGTATCTGTGACCCGAGTTACTAAGCTCGTAGGGGTGTCTTAACACCTAATGCCCTAAGACCAACTGGTCTGGGAGTCATTAGCTGAAAGCTCGTTACATGGGTTAAAGATGCATGATATTTTTAAATTATATGTATATAGATTTACAAAAAAAAAAAAAAAAACGAAAAAAAAAGACAAAAATAGTAATTCCAACCCAAGGAACTTAACCTTAAACATTAGAACAAAAATTTTGTTTTCTTCCAAGAAAAGCCCCATAATTATGTGTTGATATATTGAGCACAAAAGAAAGGTTTATTAATATCTTGTTAAGAGGTATTGAGCAGATATATAAATTTAATGAGAGCTTGTTTATCTAGATAGATTAATGGAAGTTAAATGATGAATACCTTGCTTTGTGAAATTTGCAAATTGTTTTAACGCTTTGATTACTAGGGACTAGTAATAAGCTGGTTGGGGGGTGTGATTAGTACTTAAAAGTGCATTTTTGTCATGGTTTTATATCATCATTTTGCACTTGAAGTATCAATAACTCCTTAACTAAAGCATGTTTTATAATAATATATCTAATAATATAAGATACCTTTAATTTGTGGTAAATGTTCATTTTAAATGCAGGCCTATCACATAAATGAAAATATTTATTGATGACTTTAAGAACTTAAATTGCAAAGGCAAAGAGATGGTCAAACTTAGAAAAGAGATGTCGGTGCAATCCAAACCGGAACACTATTCGGTAATTTGGTCATATGTGGAGCTACAGATCTCAGATTTAGGTCCAATTTATATGGATGGAAAGGTAAGACATAGGCCTACAACTTTCATATGGAGCCCAAGATCTAAAAAGGCCATTATCAAGTCCAAATTGTAGCCACAACAAAGAAGCCCGAATCTGTCTTCCAGCCCGAGCACTGTTCGGTATTTTGGCCATATCTGGAGTTCTAGAAGTCCAAATGAGCTGAATGTTTTACACAAGAAAGCTGAGACAATTGCATGCAACTTTCATGTTTACAACTGGCTCCAGTTTTGACGTTATCAATGACATTTTGGGCAGACAAGAGAAGATAAGGATTGTCACCAAGTCAAAAGTTGGCCACACACTTATCAATTAGTCATCAAATCAATAGTTCCCAATTTTGGCCTATAAAAGGAGGCATTTGCCATGCATTTAGGCATCTTGGTTTCCAGATCAAGATCATGCTCTTCCTTTCTCTTTTTGTATTTT
The DNA here is from genome assembly GCA_026413675.1 of Populus pruinosa. Lineage (NCBI taxonomy): Eukaryota > Viridiplantae > Streptophyta > Magnoliopsida > Malpighiales > Salicaceae > Populus > Populus pruinosa. Next base: position 9,355,428 of record CM048598.1, read on the forward strand.
TTGTAATGTTTATGCTTTGCTTTCATTAATATTATGTTTATGCTTTTCATTTCCTTTTCTTTACTTAGTTAGCTTTTATGTTCTTATTTTGTTTATCTATTTTTCTTTCTTTCATTATGTCTAGCTAAGTTAATTATGTCAAGGTGAAAAGGTTACACTAATGGTGTGAGAATAAGTATAATGTAAACTTAATATGGACTTTAATGTTTGATACTAACATGTTTTATATTTGTTATCTTGTTCACTCTTTAATACTTTGCTTGTTAAATGACTAATCTTGATTTATGTTGTATAACACTTGGTACAACAAATGCTTGCACTTTCATAGCCCATAATGTATGGTATAACCGACACCTGAGCTGTGAAAGGAACTTGATTTGTTGTTAACATAAGTTATAATCATGAATGCTTGACGAGATTTACAAGTATTAGCATTAATTGAATAAGATGACTAATGTAATCATGTTAACAATATATAATCTGATTGGAACCTCCTTTGTGTGTGGTTTCCAATTGAATAATAAGAGTTTATACTATACTTGTTTGATATACCATTAGTGGAACCTCTAACCTTGACATTTGTTATTATTATTGTTTAATCCTTACATTAATATTTCATCTCTAAGTTCTCATCATCATCATCTTCTTCTTCTTCTCTTTCTTTACTATTATTATTATTATTATTATTATTATTATTATTAGTAGTAGTAGTAGTAGTAGTACTACTACTACTACTACTACTATTATTATTATTATTACTATTGTTGTTGTTGTTATTGTTGTTTTATAATTGTTGTTTATAATTTGTACAATTAACCTCCCTGTGGTTCGACCCCGGTCTTGCCGGGTTATTTATTACTTCGACACTCCTGCACTTGGGAGAAGACATCAACCTTTTTGTCGTGTCACAAACCTCCTCAAATTCCCTTAAATGCAAGTATGGATTTTCCAATTCTAAGCCATGAAAAGAAGGTAAAAGTTGAATAATGTCTGGCTTAAAATTAAAGAAGGCAAGGTTGGACAATCATTGGTTGAGTGTTCATTTGTTTCACAGATTTGACACACAATGTTTTGAACAGATTTTAATTCAGAATGAATGTCCTAATTTTGAGCATTTTCAGCTAACAAGTCTAAGTACTCCATTGCTTCATCAGGGTCTTTATCTTCAAAAGTTCTATTGCACATCAATTCAACCATTTGCCTATCTTTAGGTGTTAACCCTTCATAGAAATGTGAAACCAATCTCCATGTTTCAAAACCATGATGAAGGCAAGTACTAAGCAAGTCTCGATACCTATCCCAACATTGGTAAAATGTTTCTCCTGGTTTTTGAGTGAAAGTGGTGATTTGTCTCTTGAAAGAGTTTGTTTTATGAGATGGGAAAAACTTCTTTAAAAACTGTTGTTGCATTTCATCCCAAGCACGAATGGATCCTGGTCTTAAATTTTGTAGCCATGTTTTAGCTTTATCTTTTAATGAAAAAGTAAAAAGCTTTAATCTAATGGTGTTAATGCTACAATTTAAATTATTATATGTGTTGCAGACCTCCTCAAATTCCCTTAAATGCAAGTATGGATTTTCCAATTCTAAGCCATGAAAAGAAGGTAAAAGTTGAATAATGCCTGGTTTAAAATTAAAATGAGATGTATCAGGAGGAAAAACTATGCATGATGGTGCACTTGTTCTTGTGGGATTCATGTGGTCTCTAAGTGTTCTAGCACGGTTATTCTCATTATTTTCATTATGAAGTGATTGATTATTTTCTTCAGCCATATTTTCTGAAAATGATGAGGATACCCTACAAAGTCTACCACTTGATGTACGTAACCACACTCTCATGCACGTGTAGGAATAAAGTAAAATAAAAGAAGAAGAAAGCAAAAGAAGGAGGAAGAAAACAAAATAAAAAGAAACAAAAGAAAAGAAACAAAGTTATATACAAGAAAAGTGAAAAGAGAAAATAAAATAAATACTATAATTTATACAAGAACTTACCTCCCCGGCAACGGCGCCAAAAACTTGACACGACTAAAAGGTTGATGTCTTTTCCCAAGTGCAGGAGTGTCGAAGTAATAAATAACCCGGCAAGACCGGGGTCGAACCACAGGGAGGTTAATTGTACAAATTATAAACAACAATTATAAAACAACAACAACAACAACAACAACAACAATAATAATAATAATAATAATAAAGAAAGAGAAGAAGAAGATGATGATGATGAAGAGAACTTAGAGATGAAATATTAATGTAAGGATTAAACAATAATAATAACAAATGTCAAGGTTAGAGGTTCCACTAATGGTATATCAAACAAGTATAGTATAAACTCTTATTATTGAATTGGAAACCACACACAAAGGAGGTTCCAATCAGATTGTATATTGTTAACATGATTACATTAGTCATCTTATTCAATTAATGCTAATACTTGTAAATCTCGTCAAGCATTCATGATTATAACTTATGTTAACAACAAATCAAGTTCCTTTCACAGCTCAGGTGTCGGTTATACCATACATTATGGGCTATGAAAGTGTCAAGCATTTGTTGTACCAAGTGTTATACAACATAAATCAAGATTAGTCATTTAACAAGCAAAGTATTAAAGAGTGAACAAGATAACAAATATAAAACATGTTAGTATCAAACATTAAAGTCCATATTAAGTTTATATTATATTATTCTCACACCATTAGTGTAACCTTTTCACCTTGACATAATTAACTTAGCTAGACATAATGAAAGAAAGCAAAATAGATAAACAAAATAAGAACATAAAAGTTAACTAAGTAAAGGAAAGGAAATGAAAGGCATAAACTTGATATTAATGAAAGGAAAGCATAAATATTACAAAGAATACTGATTAGTACTTAAAAGTGCATTTTTATCATGGTTTTATATCATCATTTTGCACTTGAAGTATCAATAACTCCTTAACTAAAATATGTTTTATAATAATGTATCTAATAATATAAGATACCTATAATTTGTGGTAAATATCTATTTTTAATGCAGGCCTATCACATAAATGAAAATATTGATTGATAACTTTAAGAACTTAAATTGCAAAGGCAAAGAGATGGCCAAACTTAGAAAAGAGATGTCGGTGCAATCCAAACCGGAACACTGTTCGGTAATTGGGTCATATCTGGAGCTACAGATCTCAGTTTAGGTCCAATTTATATGGATGGAAAGGTAAGACATAGACCTACAACTTTCATATGGAGCCTAAGATCTAAAAAGACCATTATCAAGTCCAAATTGTAGCAACAACAAAGAAGCCCGAATCTGTCTTCCAGCCCGAGCACTATTCGGTATGTTGGCCATATCTGGAGTTCTAGAAGTCCACATGAGCTGAATGTTTTACACAAGAAAGCTGAGACAATTGCCTACAACTTTCATGTTTTTAGCTGGCTCCAATTTTGACGTTATCAATGACGTTTTGGGCAGACAAGAGAAGATAAGGATTGTCACCAAGTCAAAAGTTGGCCACCCACTTATCAATTAGTCATCAAATCAATAGTTCCCAATTTTGGCCTATAAAAGGAGGCATTTGCCATGCATTTAGGCATCTTGGTTTCCAGATCAAGATCATGCTCTTCCTTTCTCTCTTTGTATTTTTTGTAATATTTATGCTTTGCTCTCATTAATATCAAGTTTATGCCTTTTATTTCCTTTCCTTTACTTAGTTAGCTTTTATGTTCTTATTTTGTTTATCTATTTTTCTTTCTTTCATTATGTCTAGCTAAGTTAATTATGTCAAGGTGAAAAGGTTACACTAATGGTGTGAGAATAAGTATAATGTAAACTTAATATGGACTTTAATGTTTGATACTAACATGTTTTATATTTGTTATCTTGTTCACTCTTTAATACTTTGCTTGTTAAATGACTAATCTTGATTTATGTTGTATAACACTTGGTACAACAAATGCTTGGCACTTTCATAGCCCATAATGTATGGTATAACCGACACCTGAGCTATGAAAGGAACTTGATTTGGTGTTAACATAAGTTATAATCATGAATGCTTGACGAGATTTACAAGTATTAGCATTAATTGAATAAGATGACTAATGTAATCATGTTAACAATATATAATCTGATTGGAACCTCCTTTGTGTGTGGTTTCCAATTCAATAATAAGAGTTTATACTATACTTGTTTGATATACCATTAGTGGAACCTCTAACCTTGACATTTGTTATTATTATTGCTTAATCCTTACATTAATATTTCATCTCTAAGTTCTCATCATCATCATCTTCTTCTTCTTCTCTTTCTTTATTATTATTATTATTATTATTATTATTATTATTATTATTATTATTATTATTATTATTATTATTATTATTATTATTACTATTGTTGTTGTTGTTATTGTTGTTTTATAATTATTGTTTATAATTTGTACAATTAACCTCCCTATGGTTCGACCCCGGTCTTGCCGGGTTATTTATTACTTCGACACTCCTGCACTTGGGAGAAGACATCAACCTTTTAGTCGTGTCAAGTTTTTTGCGCCGTTGCCGGGGAGGTAAGTTCTTGTATAAATTATAATATTTATTTTATTTTCTCTTTTCACTTTTCTTGTATATAACTTTGTTTCTTTTCTCTTGTTTCTTCTTCTTTTGTTTTCTTCTTCCTTTTATTTTATTCCTACACGTGCATGAGAGTGTGGTCACATACATCAACTGGTAGACTTTGTAGGGTATCCTCATCATTTTCAGAAAATATGGCCGAAGAAGATAATCAATCACTTCATAATGAAAATAATGAGAATAATCGTGCTAGAACACTTAGAGACCATATGAATCCCACAAGAACAAGTGCACCATCATGTATAGTTTTTCCTCCCAATGCATCTCATTTTAATTTTAAACCAGGCATTATTCAACTTTTACCTTCTTTTCATGGCTTAGAATTGGAAAATCCATACTTGCATTTAAGGGAATTTGAGGAGGTCTGCAACACATATAATAATTTAAATTGTAGCATGAACACCATTAGATTAAAGCTTTTTCCTTTTTCATTAAAAGATAAATCTAAAACATGGCTACAAAATTTGAGACCAGGATCCATTCGTGCTTGGGATGAAATGCAACAACAGTTTTTAAAGAAGTTTTTCCCATCTCATAAAACAAACTCTTTCAAGAGACAAATCACCACTTTCACTCAAAAACCAGGAGAAACATTTTACCAATGTTGGGATAGGTATCGAGACTTGCTTAGTACTTGCCTTCATCATGGTTTGAAACATGGAGATTGGTTTCACATTTCTATGAAGGGTTAACACCTAAAGATAGGCAAATGGTTGAATTGATGTGCAATGGAACTTTTGAAGATAAAGAACCTGATGAAGCAATGGAGTACTTAGACTTGTTAGCTGAAAATGCTCAAAATTAGGACATTCATTCTCAATTAAAATCTGTTGAAAACATTGTGTGTCAAATCTGTGAAACAAATGAACACTCAACCAACGATTGTCCAACCTTGCCTTCTTTTAAGGAATGTCTCCATGAACAAGCCCATGCTTTAAACAGTTTTCAAAGGGCCAACCACAACCCATACTCCCAAACATACAACCTTGGTAGGAGGAATCACCCAAATTTCAGTTGGAAGAGTGAAAACAACAATGCACAAACTTCACAACCACCATTTCAAGCACACCATAATTTCCAAAATTCTCATGGATATGCACCTTCTTATGCTCCACCTTCTAGAAGAAATCTTGAGGAAACATTGCATGCATTCATTGAAAAGCAAGAGACAATCAATACTCAACTTGCTCAAAACGTGACAGATTTTAAAGATACTCTTGCTAAATTAACATCTGCTCTCAGTTTCCAAGAGAAAGGTAAGTTTCCATCTCAACCGCAACAAAATCCTAAGGGGCAATACAATGCAAATGCAAGTAGTTCTGGAAGCCAACACATGGATCAAGTCAAATCAGTCACTACTCTGCGTAGTGGTAAGGTTATTGAAAAACCCTCTCTTAAACCTTATGAGAAAGATGATGAGTCAATCTCTGAGGGTAAGGAAGGGGATGAATCTGAAAATTGCAAAGAAACGACTGATTCACCGCCAGCACTTCCATTTCCTCAAGCCATGACCAAACAAAGGAAAGTTAATCACAACTCTGAAATTTTTGAAATTTTCAAACAGGTAAGGATCAATATACCTTTGCTGGATGCTATTAAACAAGTTCCTTCCTATGCTAAATTTTTGAAAGATCTATGCACTGTGAAGAGGAAACTGAATGTGAAAAAGAAAGCCTTTCTAGCCGAACAAGTAAGTGCTATTCTTCAAAACAATAATGCTTTGAAATATAAAGACCCTGGTTGTCCCACAATTTCTTGCTTTATTGGAGAGCATAAAATTGAAAGAGCCTTACTTGATCTTGGTGCTAGTGTGAATTTACTTCCATATTTAGTTTTTCAGAGTCTCAATCTAGGTGAGTTAAAACCAACTTCTATATCTCTTTTACTTGCCGATAGATCTGTAAAAGAGCCTAGAGGAATAATTGAAGATGTGTTAGTACAAGTCGATAAATTCATTTATCCTGTGGATTTTATTGTCTTGGACACAGAACCTGTTGAAGCATGTAATTCATTTCCTGTTATTTTAGGACGTCCATTTCTTGCAACTTCTAATGCATTGATTAATTGTAGGAATGGACTGATGAAGCTATCATTTGGAAACATGACATTGGAGATGAATATTTTCAACATTTGCAAGCAACCTGAAGATGATAATGATTTACAAGAAGTAGATCATATTGACGAATTAGTTTATGATCAACTTGAATCTACTTTAAGTAAAAATGAATTGGATGAATCTGAAGATTTGCAAATGATTTATTCTGAGGAAGAAATCACGGATGAAACAAGCACCGAAAATGTTGATGCGAATCTTTTGTCAATAGTGACAACAGATTTGACATCTGACATCACACCAAAGGATGATTACTTTCCTAACGAATCCTTACTTTCTCTTAGTCCAATGCCTTGGTATGATAAAAATATCAATTTTCTTACTTTAAGAGATTTGCCAGCTAATTGGAGTACCCAAGACAAAGAAAAGTTTTTGAACGAAGTGAAGAATTTTTATTATGATGACCCTACCTTATTCAAATATTATCCTGATCAAATATTTCAAAGATTCATTGCCGACAATGAGGTAAGTAGTGTCATTAAACTTTGTCATTCTGAAGCATGTGGAAGTTATTTCTCATCAAAAAAGACAATTGCAAAAATCTTGCAAAATGGATTTTATTGGCCCATCATGTTCAAGGACACACATGCATTCTGCAAAACTTGTGAAAATTGTCAAAAACTTGACACTGGTCAAAAAGTTTTGTTTTATGATTCTCAACTCTATGCATTCCCTAAAAAGCTAAGATTAAGATGGAGCAATCCTTATGGGGCCTGTGACATTGAGAATTCAATGAATGACAATGATTTTAAGGGAAATGGACATCGTTTGAAAGCTTACTTTGATAATTTTCCTAGTGAAAATGAATCAGTTGGTTTGAATGATCTTGTAGATAAAGGTTGATTATTTTGTTTTTCTCACATTTTCTTTTTTGTATTTCTTTTTAAGTGATTTTTGCTAGTTTCTTTCACCCCGGTCAAATGGCGGACAACGGTACTCCGTGACTTAAGTCGGTTCTTTCAGTTTCCCATAATAACTGATATCTGTGTATATATCTGTGCAATTCTTTGAATCTCTCTTCCAATTTTCATTTGAAAATGGACACTAATCTTGAAAAATTGAAAAAGTATTTTCCCGCTCTGCCTCAGAATGCGATTACAAAAATTTACCGTGCTAGATGTGCAAGATTGAGATTGTTAATGAATCATGGAATTCCTGAAGATATTCGCTGGTTGATTGAAGCAAAGGTCTGATTATCAGGTGAGTCCTCTAACTTCATTTCACACATGTCTGGAACAGGTAAAAACACTTTTGCAAAGAAGCGTCGTGCAAAACGACTGGATGTCTGTCATCGATGTGCTAGATGGACTTGTAATACACAATGTCGTTCTTTAGGAATGGCATCTATAAACCGTGAAGATAAAATACAATTCATTAAGGATGGCCTGAGTAAGGAGTCTTTAGATAATCTTCTATTGAATCTTGAGACGCATCCTAGTGGAGATGTGCATCTTGCAATTCATGATTTATGGCCACTATTTCATAAAGAACATGATCGACTTAGTCTTGGGAATCTAACTAAAAAAGACCCTGTTTGCCAGTTTTTAAGAAAACTGGATGGGAAGCCTATCCCCGACCCATAGAGGGCGTTTAAGCCATTCTTTGACGTAAAACCAAGGGAAGATGTGAGCCACAATCACAACTACCTGTACATACACATGTTTTTTTCAAAAGTAAATAAATAAATAAATAAAAAGAGAGAGAGTGTGTGTGAGACTCTAGCTGGCCTACATATAGATGTTATGATTGCCTTTCTACTTTCTCATCTATAAAACTCTCTTTTCCTTCCTTTCATTTCTACTCAACCCATACATTCAACAAATACAGAAGTGTGTAGAAATGGCAAGTTCCTCAAGTCATCAAATAAGAAATATTTGTGTTTTCGGTGGATCTAGTCTTGGGAAAGAAAAGGAGTTTTTAGAATCAGCAAATCATCTTGGTCAGGTGCTAGCTGAGAGAAAGATTCATTTAGTGTATGGGGGAGGCAGTCTTGGGTTAATGGGAGGTGTGTCAATAGCTGCATTTTTAGGAGGTAGTCAAGTTTTAGGAATCGTCCCTGAAGCTTTGGCACAACGGGACATCATTGGAAAAACAATTGGAAAGGAACTTCAGGTCTCCACAATGTCGGCTCGAATGAATGCAATGTTTAACAATGCTGATGCTTTCATTGCTTTACCAGGTGGTCTAGGCACATTGGAAGAGATCTTTCATATTTCCTCTTGGGCTCAATTACACATTCACCATAAACCCATAGGTTTGTTAAATGTTAATGGTTATTATGATAAGTTGTTGTCTTTTCTTGATCATGCTGTGGAACAGGAATTTCTAACATCTTCTGCACGACAAATCATAATCTCTGCTACTACTGCTGAACAATTTATTGACCAACTACAATCTTTCATTCCTGTGATTGATCCTTCCATGAGTCGCATAAATTGGTCATCTATGGGAAGCCGTAAAAAGCTTAGATTGGATTTGAGCCTTCATTTGTGAATTTTTGTGTCTTTTGGTTTTATTATTGTGTTTTGTTATTTCTTATTTTTGTTTTAGTGTGTTTCAGGTTTTGTCAGTGTTCGTTATTTCAGGTGATATCTTCTATACTCTATCTTTCTACCTTAGAACATTGAGGACAATGTCTCGTTTTGGTTGGGGGGAGAGGGTAGTAGTTTGATAAAAAAAAAATTGTTTTTCATTTCATAAAGCATGTGCATAATTGTTGTTACTAGGATGGCAGAGTAAAGGAGTTCTTTTGATAAAGTGACTCTTGAGACGCATCTTAGTAACCATTCTTAACAAGGTCTATTATAATACTTCCTGAAATATTCAGGTTTACAAACTCTCGTATTGTTACCGCTTAATTCTGCTTATATACTTATTTAACATGTATTCTTAAACCTTAATTTACACACACACACTTTAACATATGATTGTGGGTTGCATATTGGATTATTACATTATTTATGTTCTTTTGTTAGAGGTAACAACTAAGGGAAAGGGATTGTATATAATTAAAAAAAAAAGACAAAAAAGAAAAAAAAAAGAAAAAAAAATGATGATAATAAAAATGTAGATAAGTTTGGTTTCATAGCCTCCCTAACCGAAGCAATTAAGCCCGAAGGGGTGTTTTAACACCTAATACCCTAAAGTCAACTGACTTGGGCGCTATTGGTCCAACGCTTGTTACATGGGTTGAGGAGAAAAGCTTAAAGGAATCAAACATTGCACTATCTACATATCAGTATCTGTGACCCGAGTTACTAAGCTCGTAGGGGTGTCTTAACACCTAATGCCCTAAGACCAACTGGTATGGGAGTCATTAGCTAAAAGTTCGTTATATGGGTTAAAGATGCATGATGTTTTTAAATTATATGTATATAGATTTTAAAAAAAGAAAAAAGACAAAAAAAAGACAAAAATAATAATCTCAACCCAAGGAAGTTAACCTTAAACATTAGAACAAAAATTTTATTTTCTTCCAAGAAAAGCCCTATAATTATGTGTTGATACATTGAGCATAAAAGAAAGGTTTATTAATATCTTGTTAAGAGGTATTGAGCAGATATATAAATTTCATGAGAGTTTGTTTAACTGGATAGATTAATGGAAGTTAAATGATGAATACCTTGCTTTGTGAAATTTGCAAATTGTTTTAACGCTTTGATTACTAGGGACTAGTAATAAGCTGGTTGGGGGGTGTGATTAGTACTTAAAAGTGTATTTTTATCATGGTTTTATATCATCATTTTGCACTTGAAGTATCAATAACTCCTTAACTAAAGCATGTTTTATAATAATATATCTAATAATATAAGATACCTTTAATTTATGGTAAATGTTCATTTTAAATGCAGGCCTATCACATAAATGAAAATATTGATTGATGACTTTAAGAACTTAAATTGCAAAGGCAAAGAGATGGTCAAACTTAGAAAAGAGATGTCGGTGCAATCCAAACCGGAACACTGTTCGGTAATTGGGTCATATCTGGAGCTACAGATCTCAGATTTAGGTACAACTTATATGGATGGAAAGGTAAGACATAGGCCTACAACTTTCATATGGAGCCCAAGATCTAAAAAGGCCATTATTAAGTCCAAATTGTAGCAACAACAAAGAAGCCCGAATCTGTCTTCCAGCCCGAGCACTGTTCGGTATTTTGGCCATATCTGGAGTTCTAGAAGTCCAAATAAGCTGAATTTTTTACACAAGAAATCTGAGACAATTGCCTACACCTTTCATGTTCAGCTGGCTCCAATTTTGACATTATCAATGATGTTTTGGGCAGACAATAGAAGATAAGGATTGTCACCAAGTCAAAAGTTGGCCACCCACTTATCAATTAGTCATCAAATCAATAGTTCCCAATTTTGGCCTATAAAAGGAGGCATTTGCCATGCATTTAGGCATCTTGGTTTCCAGATCAAGATCATGCTCTTCCTTTCTCTCTTTGTATTTTTTGTAATATTTATGCTTTGCTCTCATTAATATCAAGTTTATGCCTTTCATTTCCTTTCCTTTACTTAGTTAGCTTTTATGTTCTTATTTTGTTTATCTATTTTTCTTTCTTTCATTATGTCTAGCTAAGTTAATTATGTCAAGGTGAAAAGGTTACACTAATGGTGTGAGAATAAGTATAATGTAAACTTAATATGGACTTTAATGTTTGATACTAACATGTTTTATATTTGTTATCTTGTTCACTCTTTAATACTTTGCTTGTTAAATGACTAATCTTGATTTATGTTGTATAACACTTGGTACAACAAATGCTTGGCACTTTCATAGCCCATAATGTATGGTATAACCGACACCTGAGCTATGAAAGGAACTTGATTTGTTGTTAACATAAGTTATAGTCATGAATGCTTGACGAGATTTACAAGTATTAGCATTAATTGAATAAGATGACTAATGTAATCATGTTAACAATATATAATCTGATTGGAACCTCCTTTGTGTGTGGTTTCCAATTCAATAATAAGAGTTTATACTATACTTGTTTGATATACCATTAGTGGAACCTCTAACCTTGACATTTGTTATTATTATTGCTTAATCCTTACATTAATATTTCATCTCTAAGTTCTCATCATCATCATCTTCTTCTTCTTCTCTTTCTTTATTATTATTATTATTATTATTATTATTATTATTACTACTACTACTACTACTACTACTACTACTACTACTACTACTACTACTACTACTATTATTATTATTATTATTACTATTCTTGTTGTTGTTATTGTTGTTTTATAATTGTTGTTTATAATTTGTACAATTAACCTCCCTGTGGTTCGACCCCGGTCTTGCCGGGTTATTTATTACTTCGACACTCCTGCACTTGGGAGAAGACATCAACCTTTTAGTCGTGTCAAATACAAAGAGAGATAGGAAGAGCATGATCTTGATATGGAAACCAAGATGCCTAAATGCATGGCAAATGCCTCCTTTTATAGGCCAAAATTGGGAACTATTGATTTGATGACTAATTGATAAGTGGGTGGCCAACTTTTGACTTGGTGACAATCCTTATCTTCTGTTGTCTGCCCAAAACGTCATTGATAACGTCGCAATTGGAGCCAGTTGTAAACATGAAAGTTGTAGGCAATTGTCTCAGATTTCATGTGTAAAAATTTCAGCTCATTTGGACTTCTAGAACTCCAGATATGGCCACAATACCGAACAGTGCTCGGGCTGGAAGACAGATTCGGGCTTCTTTGTTGTTGCTACAATTTGGACTTGATAATGGCCTTTTTAGATCTTGGGCTCCATATGAAAGTTGTAGGCCTATGTCTTACCTTTCCATACATATAAATTGGACCTAAATCTGAGATATATAGCTCCAGATATGACCCAATTACCGAACAGTATTCCGGTTTGGATCGCACCGACATCTCTTTTCTAAGTTTGGCCATCTCTTTATCCTTGCAATTTAAGTTCTTCAAGTCATCAATCAATCCTTTCATTTATGTGATAGGCCTGCATTAAAAATAGACATTTACCACAAATTATAGGTATCTTATATTATTAGATACATTATTATAAAACATATTTTAGTTAAGGAGTTATTGATACTTCAAGTGCAAAATGATGATATAAAACCATGATAAAAATGCACTTTTAAGTACTAATCAAGATGCATCGAGAGGAAAAACTATGCATGATGGTGCACTTGTTCTTGTGGGATTCATGTCGTCTCTAAGTGTTCTAGCACGGTTATTCTCATTATTCTCATTATGAAATGATTGATTATCTTCTTTTACCATATTTTCTGAAAATGATGAGGATACCCTACAAAGTCTACCACTTGATGTACCTGACCACACTCTCATGCACGTGTAGGAATAGAATAAAAGCAAGAAACAAGAGAAAAGAAACAAAGTTATATACAAGTGATTGTGCATCAAAAGTGTCATTAAGTCTCTTATTTTACATATGTATTTATTGTTTTTATTTGGTTTTTTTTATAATAATTGATGTGTTTTTTAGTAATGAAGTTTGTTTTAATGTTTCGATAGGTTTTTGGAGCTTAAATGAATTAATTCAGGAAATTCATTGTCAGAATTCAGAACAAAGAATTGAAGAGATATTTAGTTGAAGATTGAAGCAAATCTTGGTTCAAATAAGTGCTCCAAATTTGTCCCAAAAATCAATTCTAGAAAAGAATATCATATGATCTATTTCAAGCCCAAACTTGCCTTATGTTATGTGCAAACTTCAACCATTAAACACTCAAGGTTTCAATGTCAATCTTAACCCAAATAATAGGTATATTTGTACACTTATTTGATGCTTAAATTCATCCCTAAATCAACCTTATAATCAGGCCAAAATCAATCCATGATCTTACATGTCCACACAACAACAATTGATTTATTTTGGGTAATCCATTGATCTAAGAAGGAAAGCACATGGATGGAAAGCACATGGATGGAAAGCTGGAGGGGACATTTTTACATTATTTTGGGTCAAAAAGAAGAAAGAGATAGCTCATAAATGAGAAAGAAAAACGTGCACTGAATAGTACTTAAAAGTGCATTTTTATCATGGTTTTATATCATCATTTTGCACTTGAAGTATCATTAACTCCTTAACTAAAACATGTTTTATAATAATATATCTAATAATATAAGATACCTTTAATTTATGGTAAATGTTCATTTTAAATGCAGGCCTATCACATAAATGAAAATATTGATTGATGACTTTAAGAACTTAAATTGCAAAGGCAAAGAGATGGCCAAACTTAGAAAAGAGATGTCGGTGCAATCCAAACCGGAACACTGTTCGGTAATTGGGTCATATCTGGAGCTACAGATCTCAGATTTAGGTCCAATTTATATGGATGGAAAGGTAAGACATAGGCCTACAACTTTTATATGGAGCCCAAGATCTAAAAAGGCCATTATCAAGTTCAAATTGCAGCAACAACAAAGAAGCCCGAATCTGTCTTCCAGCCCGAGCACTGTTCGGTATTTTAGCCATATCTGGAGTTCTAGAAGTCTAAATGAGCTGAATTTTTTACACAAGAAAGCTGAGACAATTGCCTACAACTTTCACGTTTACAACTGGCTCCAATTTTGACGTTATCAATGACGTTTTGGGCAGACAAGAGAAGATAAGGATTGTCACCAAGTCAAAAGTTGGCCACCCACTTATCAATTAGTCATCAAATCAATAGTTCCCAATTTTGGCCTATAAAAGGAGGCATTTGCCATGCATTTAGGCATCTTGGTTTCCAGATCAAGATCATGTTCTTCCTTTCTCTCTTTGTTGGATTTAGGAGCAAGTGTGAATTTAATACCCTACACTATTTACGAACAATTAGGTTTAGGAGAAATCAAGCCCACTCGAATCACCCTTCAATTAGCTGATAGGTCAATCAAGATTCCTAGGGGTATCGTTGAGGATGTGTTGGTCCAAGTAGATAAATTCTATTTTCCTGTTGATTTTGTAGTGTTAGACACCATACCAATTCAGGGTTCTAATGCTTCCATCCCAGTCATCTTAGGGAGACCTTTCCTAGCTACATCCAATGCCTTAATTAACATTATTTTGGGTAAAAAAGAAGAAGGAGACACCTCATAAATGAGGAAGAAAAACGTGCACCAAAGTGGTTGTAAAGCTGTCTTGATTTGATTTTTCAGAACACCTTTCGGTGTTTTGCCCATAACTTTTGACTCAGGTGTCCAAATGAGCTGTTCTTTAATGATCTAGAAAGGTAACATAATTTCCTATAAATATGTCTATAACAGACATCTTGAACAAAGGCTTCTAAGAGGGTCAAATTGTTGTCTAAAGTGAGAGTCAGATTTGTGTCTGAATTTTTTCTGAAATTGTATTGTGTTCTTCTTTATAGATTTCGGTTCTTTAGTTTGTAAAACTTATTATTTCTGTTTTATTCAAGTTATTTCATGTTTATTGAAGTGTTCTTATATATAATCATGGTTGGCTAAACTCTTTCTTGGATCCAAATCAAGGATAATGGTGATTGAGGTGAGTTCTTTAGGATATGAATGAATCTTAATGTTTATCTTCTCATTTTCTTCATGAATGATTTATTATTGAAAAGAAATTTTAGAAACCATTTAGGTAATGTTATAATCTTGAATTTTTATGCACAAACTTTAGTTTTGGTATAGAGATTGCTTGATTCAATGTCTTACTTAATATGAAAGTACTTGTTCATTCTTAAGCAATAATCAATCTTCATCTTTCTAAACTTCATTGTAATATATTCTGATCTAATATCACCATCGTTGATATTAGGTTGAGTTATCTTATATATGTTGAAGAAATCACCAATACATCACCATTAAAATTGATTTGGACCAAGACTTACTTTTTCTTGTCATTTAAAATCTATTTACACTTTTTCATCTTTGAAAACAAATCCATCAATTATTTTCAACCAAGTTATTGTTAATTTAATTTCTTTTGAGTTTTTTTTGTTACCTAGCTTAATTTCCAAATCTAGCTCTCTATGGATATGACCTCAATCTAACCGAGTTAATTGCTACATCGCACACTCGTACGCTTGCGAGTTAAAACAAGCCAATCATAAAAAGCGATCAAGCAATTTTGTCGTCGTTGCTAGGGAGCTAGCAAGCAAAGGTAACAAATTTACATTTGATTATTGGAAAACTAAAAAAAATCAATTGGTTGGTTTTACCGCCTCAAAAAAATTGAAAAAAAAATCATGTGGCTGGTTTTACCACCTCAAAAAAAATTGACCTTAACGTTTCGGATATTGGACTGTGGACTGGACTATTAATTGTTGGATTTTGGTTGGTTCAACCATTTTTCTTTTATTTTCTATTCTTATTAGTTTCTAATATTTTTCTTGTTTATTTCATTTTATTTTGTTGATATTGTTTTTTTTATTGTCTAAAGTGCTTGACCGGTATTACTGCCTTTTTATTCATGCTTGTTATAATTATCTTTTAATGTTTATTATTGTTATTTTTCTTATATTTATTGTCTAAAGTGCTTGGCCAGTATTACCGCCTCTTGTTTATTTCAGTTTATTTTGTTGTTTTGTTATGATTATTTTTCTTATAGTTATTGTTTGAAGTGCTTGGTCGGCATTACCGCACCTTGTTTATTTCATTTTATTTTATTGTTTTGTTATGATTATTTTTCTTATATTTATTGTTTGAAGTGCTTGGCCGGTATTACCTTCTTTTTATTCAAGCTTGTTATAATTATCTTTTAATGTTTATTGTTGTTAATAGTGCTTATTAGTTGGAGAGTGAATTTCTTAATTTGTTGTATTTATATTTTTGAGCTATTACTTTTATTTGCAATTTTTTTTCTTTCCTTTCCTTTCATATTCATATAATTGTTATATTATTATTATTATTATTTTATCATGGCTAATGTTGAAGATGTAAAGGGTGAAGGGAGTGTTCAAGGTAATGGACCTCCACAATTGAATGATCAACCTAATTTTCGAAGTCTTAGAGAGTATCTTCACCCGACTAGACAAAGTACACCTTCGTGTATTATCTTACCTCTTAACCAACAAGCTTTCAATTTGAAACCGAGCATGATTCAACTTCTTCCCACATTTCATGGTATGAATTCTGAAAATCCATACATACACATTAAAGACTTTGAAGAGGTATGTAATACTTTTATTGATAGAACATGCACCAAGAAAACCATTCGACTTAAATTGTTCCCATTCTCTCTAAAGGATAAAGCCAAGCTTTGGCTAAAGTCCTTGCGTCCTAGGTCTATAGGTACATGGAGAGAAATGCAAGCTGAATTTTTGAAAAAATACTTCCCCACTCATAGGACAGCAGCCTTACAACGTCAAATGATGAATTTTTCTTGTAGTCCAAATGAGTCATTTCACCAAGCTTGGGAAAGGTTCAAAGACTTGTTAAATGCATGCCCTCACCATGGTTTCGAGATGTGGAGGTTAGTGAGTTTCTTCTATGACTCTCTTACCACAGATTTTAAAAAGCTAGTGTCAACCATGTGTAATGGTGAGTTTTATGACAAAGAACCAAGTGAGACCATTGATTTTTTTGATCAATTGGCTGAAAACACAAAGCAATGGAAGACTTCTCTCCCAGTTCATGTTGAGTCTAGAAACACCATTTCTCATTCAAGTGGGAAGTTTCAATTCAAAGAGACTGATGACCTCAATGTTAGATTAGCCTCATTGGCTAGGAAAGTAGAGTCTCTTGAGATTAAAAAAGTGCATGTCATGAGTGAACAACAAGAGGAAAGTTGTGTTGTTTGTGAGAGCAAAGGGCATAGGACAACTGAGTGTCCTACCATTCCAGCCTTCAAGGAAGTGCTATATGGCCAAACTTCTGATTCAAGTAATGTTAGAAAGCCATTTCCAAACCAAGTAATCCTTACTCTAAGACCTATAATCCTGGATGGAGGAACCACCTAAATTTTGGATGGAGAAATGAGGGCTCTTTAGTACCTCAAACATTTCAACCTCCACCCCAACCATTTCATGCTCTCACATATAACACATACCAACCACCTCATAAGAGATCCTTAGAGGATACTATTCAACAATTCATGCAAACGCAAGGAGGAATCAACAACCAAGCTTACAAATTCCATGACTAGACCAATAGGACCTTAGATGACATTCGAAGTCAACTAACTAAGTTGACTTAATCACTAAGCATTCAAAAGAAGGGAAAAATCCCAGCTCAACCAATGCCCAATCCTAGAGGTCAGGTACACATGAGTGAATCCTCACCTAGTGAACCTTCAAACCATGAACAAGTCCAAGCCATCACTACCCTTAGAAGTGGAAAGATTGTTGACAAAGGTATAGGTTTTAGGATTCCTAAAGGTATTGTGGAGGAGAAATCTAGGGAAAGTGAAAAGGGAATCAAAACACAAGTGACAAATAAGAGTTTAAGTGATAAAGAAGGCGAGCTAAATGAGAAAGAGATGAGTGAGAAAGGAGATGATTCAAGAAAAATTGAAGTCAAAGTGAGTGATTTAGAATTTGTTCCTAGAGCACCATTTCCTCAAAGGTTAGGGAAACCTGAACAAGATCTTATGAACTCAGAAATCTATGAATTGTTCAAACAAGTGAAAGTCAATATTCCACTCCTTGATGCAATTAAACAAGTTCCATCTTATGCAAAGTTTCTTAAGGATTTATGCATAGTCAAAAGGAGATTGAATGTGAAAGAAAGAGCCTTTCTGACTGAACATGCTAGTGCCATCATCCAGTTTAAGACCCCTCCCAGATACAAAGATCCTGGTTGTCCTACCATTTCATGCATTATTGGAAGTCATAAGATAGATCAAGCTTTGTTGGATTTAGGAGCAAGTGTGAATTTAATACCCTACACTATTTACGAGCAATTAGGTTTAGGAGAAATCAAGCCCACTCGAATCACCCTTCAATTAGCTGATAGGTCAATCAAGATTCCTAGGGGTATCGTTGAGGATGTGTTGGTCCAAGTAGATAAATTCTATTTTCCTGTTGATTTTGTAGTGTTAGACACCATACCAATTCAGGGTTCTAATGCTTCCATCCCAGTCATCTTAGGGAGACCTTTCCTAGCTACATCCAATGCCTTAATTAACATTATTTTGGGTAAAAAAGAAGAAGGAGACACCTCATAAATGAGGAAGAAAAACGTGCACCAAAGTGGTTGTAAAGTTGTCTTGATTTGATTTTTCAGAACACCTTTCGGTGTTTTGCCCATAACTTTTGACTCAGGTGTCCAAATGAGCTGTTCTTTAATGATCTAGAAAGGTAACATAATTTCCTATAAATATGTCTATAACAGACATCTTGAACAAAGGCTTCTAAGAGGGTCAAATTGTTGTCCAAAGTTAGAGTCAGATTTGTGTCTGAATTTTTTCTGAAATTGTATTGTGTTCTTCTTTATAGATTTCGGTTCTTTAGTTTGTAAAACTTATTATTTCTGTTTTATTCAAGTTATTTCATGTTTATTGAAGTGTTCTTATATATAATCATGGTTGGCTAAACTCTTTCTTGGATCCAAATCAAGGATAATGGTGATTGAGGTGAGTTCTTTAGGATATGAATGAATCTTAATGTTTATCTTCTCATTTTCTTCATGAATGATTTATTATTGAAAAGAAATTTTAGAAACCATTTAGGTAATGTTATAATCTTGAATTTTTATGCACAAACTTTAGTTTTGGTATAGAGATTGCTTGATTCAATGTCTTACTTAATATAAAGTACTTGTTCATTCTTAAGCAATAATCAATCTTCATCTTTCTAAACTTCATTGTAATATCTTCTGATCTAATATCACCATCGTTGATATTAGGTTGAGTTGTCTTATATATGTTGAAGAAATCACCAATACATCACCATTAAAATTGATTTGGACCAAGACTTACTTTTTCTTGTCATTTAATATCTATTTACACTTTTTTATCTTTGAAAACAAATCCATCAATTATTTTCAACCAAGTTATTGTTAATTTAATTTCTTTTGAGTTTTTTTTTGTTACCTAGCTTAATTTCCAGATCTAGCTCTCTATGGATATGACCTCGATCTTACTGAGTTAATTGCTACATCGCACACTCGTACACTTGCGAGTTAAAACAAGCCGATCATAAAAAGCGGTCAAGCATATAGTATAAACTCTTATTATTCAATTGGAAACCACACACAAAGGAGGTTCCAATCAGATTATAGATTTTTAACATGATTATATTAGTCATCTTATTCAATTATTGCTAATACTTGTAAATTTTGTCAAGCATTCATGATTAGAACTTATGTTAACAACAAATCAAGTTCCTTTCATAGCTTAGGTGTCAATTATACCATACACTATGAGCTATGAGAGTGCCAAGTATTTGTTGTACTAATTGTTATATAACATAAATCAATATTAGTCATTTAACAAGCAAAGTATTAAAGAGTGAACAAGATAACAAATACAAAACATATTAGTATAAAAAATTAAAGTCCATATTAAGTTTACACTATACTTATCCTTACACCATTATTACAACCTTTTCACCTTGACATAATAAACTTAGCTAGACATAATGAAAGAAAGAAAAATAGATAAACAAAATAAGAACATAAATAAGATAAAAGTTAACTAAGTAAAGAAAAGGAAATGAAAGACATAAACTTGATATTAATAAAAGCAAAGCATAAACATTACAAAAAATACAAAGAGAGAAAGGAAGAGCATGATCTTGATCTGGAAACCAAGATGCCTAAATGTATGGCAAATGCCTCCTTTTATAGGCCAAAATTGGGAACTATTGATTTGATGAGTAATTGATGAGTGGGTAGCCAACTCTTGACTTGGTGAAAATCCTTATCTTCTCTTGTTTGCCCCAAACGTCATTGATAACGTCAAAATTAGAGCCACTCAAAAACATAAAAATTGTAGGCAATTACCTCAGCTTTCTTGTGTAAACAATTCAGCTCATTTGGACTTCTAGAACTCCAGATATGGGCCAAATACTGAATAGTGCTCGGGCTGGAGGACAGATTCGGGCTTCTTTGTCGTTGTTACAATTTGGACTTGAAAATGGCCTTTTTAGATCTTGAGCACCATATGAAAGTTGTAGGCCTATGTCTTCCCTTTTCACCCATATAAAGTAGACCTAAATCTGAGATCTTTAGCTCCAGATATGACCCAATTACCGAACAGTATTCCGGTTTGGATTGCACCGACATCTCTTTTCTAACTTTGGTCATCTCTTTGCCCTTGCAATTTAAGTTTTAAGTATCAATCAGTAGCCATGTTTTAGCTTTATCTTTTAATGAAAAAAAAAACCTTTAATCTGATGGTGTTCATGTTATAATTTGAATGATTATATGTGTTACAAACCTCTTCAAATTCCCTTAAATGCAAGTATGGATTTTCCAATTCTAAACCATGAAAAGAAGGTAAAAGTTGAATAATGTCTGGCTTAAAATTAAAATGAGATGCATCAGGAGGAAAAATTATGCATGATGGTACACTTGTTCTTGTGGCATTCATTTGGTCTATAAGTGTTCTAGCATAGTTATTCTTATTATTCTCATTATGAAGTGATTGATTATCTTCTTCAGCCATATTTTTTGAAAATAAAGATGATACCTTATAAAGTCTACCACTTGATGTACGTGACCACACTCTCATGCATGTATAGGAATAGAAAAGAAGTGAAAAGAGAAAATAAAATAAATGATATAATTTGTACAAGAACTTACCTCCCTTGCAACAGTGCCAAAAACTTGACATGACTAAAAGATTGATGTCTTCTCCCAAGTGCAGGAGTGTCGAAGTAATAAATAACCCGGCAAGACCAGGGTCGAACCACAGAGAGGTTAATTATACAAATTATAACGTCAAAATTAGACGATTCGGGCTTCTTTGGACTTCTAGAACTCCAGATATGGGCCAAATACTGAACAGTGCTCGGGCTAGAGGATAGATTCCGGCTTCTTTGTCGTTGCCATAATTTGGACTTGAAAATGGCCTTTTTAAATCTTGGGCTCCATATAAAAGTTGTAGGCCTATGTCTTACCTTTTCATCCATATAAACTAGACATAAATCTGAGATCTATAGCTCCAGATATGACCCAATTACCAAACAATGTTCCGGTTTGGATTGCACCGTCATCTCTTTTCTAATTTTGGTCATCTCTTTGCCTTTGCAATTTAAGTTTTTAAAGTCATCAATCAATCCTTTCATTTATGTGATAGGCCTGTATTTAAAATGAACATTTACCACAAATTAAAGGTATCTTATATTATTAGATATATTATTATAAAACATGTTTTAGTTAAGGATTTATTGATACTTCAAGTGCAAAATGATGATATAAAACCATGATAAAAATGCACTTTTGAACAAAAGACTATAGAGCATCTAGTAGGGAGGATCCATGTTGCCAATTACCTATATTTCACAGAAGATTTTTATCATGGTTTTATATCATCATTTTGCACTTAAAGTATCAATAACTCCTTAACTAAAACATGTTTTATAATAATATATCTAATAATATGAAATACCTTTAATTGTGGGAAATATTCATTTTAAATGCAGGCCTATCACATAAATGAAAGGATTGATTGATGAATTTAAGAACTGAAATTGAAAGGATAAAAAGATGGCCAAACTTAGAAAAGAGATGTTGATGCAATCCAAACCAGAATGTTGTTCGGTAATTAAGTCATATCTGGAGCTCTAGATCTTAGATTTAGATCTACTTTATATGGATGGAAAGGTAAGACATAGGCCTACAACTTTTATATGGAACCCAAAATCTAAAAAGGTCATTTTCAAGTCCAAATTCTAGCAACAACAAAGAAGCCCGAATCTATCTTCCAGCCCGAGCACTGTTCGGTATTTTGGCCATATCTGGAGTTCTAGAAGTCAACATGAGCTGAGTGTTTTACACAAGAAAGCTGAGACACTTTACTACAACTTTTATGTTTTCAAGTGGCTTCAATTTTGACGTTATCAATGATGTTTTGGGCAGACAAGAAAAGATAAGGATTGTCACCAAGTCAAGAGTTGGTCACCCACTCATCAATTAGTCATCAAATCAATAGTTCTCAATTTTGGCCTATAAAAAGAGGCATTTGCCATGCATTTAGGCATCTTGGTTTCCAGATCAAGATCATGCTCTTGCTTTCTCTCTTTGTATTTTTTTTTATAATGTTTATGCTTTGCTTTCATTAATATCAAGTTTATGCCTTTCATTTCCTTTTATTTATTTAGTTAACTTTAATCTTATTTATGTTCTTATTTTGTTTATTTATTTTTATTTCATTCATTATGTCTAGCTATGTTTATTATGTCAACGTGAAAAGGTTACACTAATGGTGTAAGAATAAGTATAGTGTAAACTTAATATAGACTTTAATGTTTGATACTAACATGTTTTGTGTTTATAATCTTGTTCACTCTTTAATACTTTGTTTGTTAAATGACTAATCTTGATTTATGTTGTATAACACTTGGTACAACAAATGCTTGGCACTTTCATAATCCATACTGTATGGTATAACCGACACCTAAGCTATGAAAGGAAATTGATTTGTTGTTAACATAAGTTATAATCATAAATGCTTGATGAGATTTACAAGTATTAGTATTACTCAAATAAGATGACTAATATAATCATGTTAACAATCTATAATCTAATTGAAACCTCCTTTGTGTGTGGTTTCCACTTAAATAATAAGAGTTTACACTATACCTGTTTGACACAGCATTAGTGGATCCTCTAACCTTAACATTTGTTATTATCATTGTTTAATCATTACATTAATATTTCATCTCAAAGTTCTCATCTTCTTTTTCTTTATTATTATTATTATTATTAGTATTAGTATTACTACAACTATTATTGTTATTATTATTGTTGTTGTTGTTGTTGTTGTTTTATTTTTCCTTTTATTCTATTCATACACGTGCATGAGAGTGTGGTCACGTACATCAAATGGTAGACTTTGTAGGATATCCTCATCATTTTCAGAAAAAATGACCGAAGAAGATAATCAATCACTTCATAATGAAAATAATGAGAATAACCGTGTTAAAACTCTTAGAGACCACATGAATCCCATAAGAACAAGTGCACCATCATGCATAATTTTTCCTCCCAATTAATCTCATTTTAACTTTAGGCTAGACATTATTCAACTTTTACCTTCTTTTCATGGCTTAGAATTGGAAAATTCATATTTGCATTTAAGGAAATTTGAGGAGGTCTACAACACATATAATAATTTAAATTGTATCATGAACACCATTAGATTAAAGCTTTTTCCTTTTTCATTAAAAGATAAAGCTAAAACATGGCTACAAAATTTGAGACCAGGATCCATTCTTGCTTGAGATGAAATGCAACAACAGTTTTTAAACAAGTTTTTCCCATCTCATAAAACAAACTCTTTCAAAAGACAAATCACCACTTTCACTCAAAAACCAGGAGAAACATTTTACAATGTTGGGATAGGTATCGAGACTTGCTTAATACTTTCCCTCATCATGGTTTTGAAACATGGAGATTGGTTTCACTTTTTTTTTTAAGGGTTAACACCTAGAGATAGACAAATGGTTGAATTGATGTGCAATGGAACTTTTGAAGATAAAGATCCTAATGAAGCAATGGAGTACTTAGACTTGTTAGCTGAAAATGCTAAAAATTAGGACACGCGGGTACTTATGAGGCACTGAGTAAAATTCAACCTCATACATCTAGCGGAGGTATGTAAAACCTTAAGAAAGATCATGACCTTCAAGCCAAGTTTGCATCTTTAGCTAGAAAAGTCGAGGTATTAGAATTAAAACAGAGTGGTCAATTAAAATTTGTTTAAAACATTATGTGTCAAATATGTGAAACAAATGAACACTCAACCAATAATTATCCAACCTTACCTTCTTTTAAGGAATGTCTCTATGAACAAGCTCATGCTTTAAACAGTTTTCAAAGGCCCAATCAGAATCCATACTCGCAAACATACAGCCCTGGTTGGATAAATCACCAAAATTTCAGTTGGAAGAGTGACAATGCACAAACTTCACCACCACAGTTTCAAGCACACCATAATTTTCAAAATTCTCATGGATATGCACCTCTTTATGATCCACCTTCTACAAGAAATTTTGACGAAACTTTATATGCATTCATTGAAAAGCAAGAGACAATCAACACTCAACTTGCTCAAAGCATAACAGATTTTAAAGATACACTTGCAAAATTCATATCTGCTCTTAATTTTTAAGAGAAAGGTAAGTTTCCATCTCAACCACAACAAAATCCCAAGGGGCAATACAATGCAAATGCAAGTAGTTCTGGAAGTCAACACATAGATCAAGTCAACTCAATCATCACTCTTTGCAGTGGTAAGGTTATTAAAAAACTCACTCTTGAACCTTATGAGAAAGATGATGAGTCAATCTATAAGAGTAAGGAAGGGGTTGAATTTGAATATTGCAAGGAAAAGACTAATTCCCTGTCAGCACTTCCATTTCCTCATGCCATGACCAATCAGGAAGAAATCGAGGATGAAAAGGCACCCAAAATGTTGATGCGGATCTTTTATCAAAAGTGACAACAGATTCGACACCCGATGATTGATACTTAAAAGTGTATTTTTATCAAGGTTTTATATCATCATTTTACACTTAAAATATCAATAACTCATTAACTAAAACATGTTTTATAATAATATATCTAATAATATAAGATACCTTTAATTTGTGGTAAATGTTGATTTTAAATGCAGGCCTCTCATATAAATGAAAGTATTGATTGATGACTTTAAGGACTTAAATTGCAAGGGCAAAGAGATGACCAAAATTAGAAAAGAGATGTCGATGCAATCCAAACCAGAACACTATTCGATAATTGGGTCATATTTGGAGCTATAGATCTTAGATTTAGGTCTACTTTATATGGATGGAAAGGTAAGACACAGGCCTACAACTTTCATATGGAGCCCAAGATTTAAAAAGACCATTTTCAAGTCCAAATTGTAGCAATAACAAAGAAGCTTGAATATGTCCTCCAGCCTGAGCACTGTTCAGTATTTTGGCCATATCTAGAGTTCTAAAAGTCCAAATGAGTTGAATGTTTTACAGAAGAAATCTGAGACAATTGCCTACAACTTTCATGTTTTCAAGTGGCTCCAATTTTAACGTTATCAATGACATTTTGGGCAGACAAGAGAAGATAAGGATTGTCATGTTAACATTATGTTATTATTTCATCTCAAAGTTCTCATCATGTTCTTCTTCTTCTTCTTCTTCTTCTTCTTCTTCTTCTTCTTCTCCTTCTTTTTTCTTTATTATTATTGTTGTTGTTGTTGTTGTTAGTATTATTATTATTACTACTATTATTGTTGTTGTTGTTATTGTTATTATTATTGTTATTTATAATTTGTACAATTAACCTTCGTGTGGTTCAACCCCGGTCTTGCCGGGCTATTTATTACTTCGACACTCCTGCACTTGGAAGAAGACTTCAATCTTTTAGTCGTGTCAAGTTTTTGGCGCCATTGTCGGGGTGGTAAGTTCTTGTATAAATTATAGTAGTTATTTTATTTTCTCTTTTCATTTTTCTTGTATATAACTTTATTTTTTTTCTCTTGTTTCTTCTTCTTTTGTTTTCTTTTTCCTTTTATTCTATTCCTACACGTGCATGAGAGTGTGGTTATATATATCAAGTGGTAGACTTTGTAGGGTATCCTCATCATTTTTAGAAAATATGGCCGAAAAAGATAATCAATCACCCAACATCACACCAATCAATGATTACTTTGCTGATGAATCTCTATTTTCTCTTAGTTCAATGCCTTGTGACACGACTAAAAGATTGATGTCTTCTCCCAAGTGCAGGAGTGTCGAAGTAATAAATAACCCGGCAAGACCGGGGTCGAACCACAGGGAGGTTAATTGTACAAATTATAGACAACAATTATAAACAACAATAATAGCAACAATAACAACAACAATAACAACAACAACTATAATAATAATAATAATAACAATAATAATAATAATAATAATAATAATAATAATAATAATAATAATAATAATAATACTAGTAGTAGTAGTAGTAGTAGTAGTAGTAGTAGTAAAGAAAGAGAAGAAGAAGAAGATGATGAGAACTTGGAGATGAAAAATTAATGTAAGGATTAAACAATAATAATAACAAATGTCAAGGTTAGAGGTTCCACTAATGGTATATCAAACAAGTATAGTATAAATTCTTATTATTGAATTGGAAACCACACACAAAGGAGGTTCCAATCAGATTATATATTGTTAACATGATTACATTAGTCATCTTATTCAATTAATGCTAATACTTGTAAATCTCGTCAAGCATTCATGATTATAACTTATGTTAACAACAAATCAAGTTCCTTTCATAGCTCAGGTGTCGGTTATACCATACATTATGGGCTATGAAAGTGCCAAGCATTTGTTATACCAAGTGTTATACAACATAAATCAAGATTAATCATTTAACAAGCAAAGTATTAAAGAGTGAACAAGATAACAAATATAAAACATGTTAGTATCAAACATTAAAGTCCATATTAAGTTTACACTATACTTATTCTTACATCATTAGTGTAACCTTTTCACCTTGACATAATTAACTTAGCTAGACATAATGAAAGAAAGAAAAATAAATAAACAAAATAAGAACATAAAAGTTAACTAAGTAAAGGAAAGGAAATGAAAGGCATAAACTTGATATTAATGAAAGTAAAGCATAAACATTACAAAAAATACAAAGAGAGAAAGGAAGAGTATGATCTTGATCTGGACACCAAGATGCCTAAATCCATGGCAAATGCCTCCTTTTATAGGCCAAAATTGGGAACTATTGATTTGATGACTAATTGATAAGTGGGTGGCCAACTTTTGACTTGGTGACAATCCTTATCTTCTCTTGTCTGCCCAAAACTTCATTGATAACGTCAAAATTGGAGCCAGTTACATGAAAGTTGTAGGCAATTGTCTCAGCTTTCTTGTGTAAAAACTTCAGCTCATTTGGACTTCTAGAACTCCAGATATGGCCAAAATACCGAACAGTGCTCGGGCTGGAAGATAGATTCGGGCTTCTTTGTTGTTGCTACAATTTGGACTTGATAATGGCCTTTTTAGATCTTAGGCTCTATATGAAAGTTGTAGGCCTATGTCTTACCTTTCCATCCATATAAATTGGACCTAAATTTGAGATCTGTAGCTCCAGATATGACCCAATTACCGAACAGTGTTCCGGTTTGGATTGCACCGACATCTCTTCTCTAAGTTTGACCATCTCTTTATCCTTGCAATTTAAGTTCTTCAAGTCATCAATCAATCCTTTCATTTATGTGATAGGCCTGCATTAAAAATAGATATTTACCACAAATTATAGGTATCTTATATTATTAGATACATTATTATAAAACATATTTTAGTTAAGGAGTTATTGATACTTTAAGTGCAAAATGAAGATATAAAACCATAATAAAAATGCACTTTTAAGTACTAATCACCTTGGTTTGCTAAACATATCAATTTTCTTGCTTTAGGATTTTTTCCAGCTCACTAGAGTACCAAAGATAAAAGAAAATTTTTAATTGTGATTAACTGTGATGTTCATGTTTTGATAAAAAAAATAATAAGTTTTCTTATATGTTGTATGCAGCCAATACCCTAACATGTTTTGAATGTTTTTTTATATATAAAAAATATTTGAAGTTTCAAAAATGTATTTTTTCATGGATTTCTTAAACATAACAAAAATTATTTTTTTGCATTTCTGGATTTTACAACATGTTTTTAAAAACCTTAAGTAGTAAATATCCAAAGTAATTTTCTAAGAATAATAAATCTGCACACATCCTTGAAAGAAGCCTTGATTATATATAATCAAGGACATTTCAATTTTTTTACTCCACGGTTTATGAGCCATGAGAGTATAAAACACTAAAGCAAAAATAGGTTTTTTTAAAAAACGCTCTAGATTTCTAATTTTTTGTCCCTTCTCTTTGTGATTTACGACTCGCAAACTCTTGAAATACTAAGGGAAAAATGAGCTTTTGAAGCGCATGGAATCATCTTGGATTTCTATCTTAATCAATTTAGTTTGAATCAAACCTAGAAAAACAGATGTGATTTTTACAAAAAAAAAAAAAAACTCTATAGCAATTATAAGGCAAACCAAACACCAAGCAGCTTACTTTATGTAGGGTGTATAAGGGATGCTAATACTTTCCTTTTATGCAATTAGTCCCTTGCTTTAGAATCTCTGAAAGACTAGTTAGGATTTCTAGTGACCAAAATACTAGGTGGCAACTCCCTTATTCACAAAACAAAAAAACAATGAAACCTGAAACCAATCGAGGATCGCCTCGACTCTGCGCTCTAGCCGCGAGGGTGTGACAATCCTTATCAGTAAAATAAATCAATGCATCAATTAATTCAATTGAATAATTTATTTCCATAATCCTTATCGGTAAAATAAATCAACACATCAAATAATTCAATTCAATAATTTGTTTTGGTAATTCTTACTGATAAAATAAATCAATATATCAATTCATTCAACCCAATAATTCATTTTGATATTCATTACATGTAAAAAAAATCAACATATCAATTAATTTAACCCAATAATTCATTTTGATATTCCTTACCAACAAAATAAATCAACACATCAATTAAATAAACCCAATAATTCATTCCGATAATCCTTACTAGTAAAGTAAATCAACACATCAATTAATTCATTTCAAACACACTTATAATACCTCTTAAGCAATAAATGAATTTTCCCCAAACTCTTTATTTTTTTTCATAGTCGGCACTAATCCCCTCTATTACCCATGATATTTTCTTCAATTATCTACTATAACACATTATTTGTAACATAGTTCACCCTAATTGCAATAGTTTATAATAATATAACATTTTCCCCAAATTATTCTTTAAGAAACCTAACTAGAAAAAATTAATTTCATGCATAAAACTAGAGTTTATTCCATAAATCTCACATCATTGGGTTTAAAACTTCTTACCAAGCATGAAAGTGAACTATGAATGTTATCCAATTGATTCTCTCTCTAGAACCTCAAATTTCTCCTTTAAATTCTCTAGAACCCATTTGATTTATGATGAAACCCATTCAATTTCATGAGAAAAAAATGAAGAAATTTTGCAAACCCTTTCTCCCTCTCTCTAGCATTAGCCGACCACCAATTAAGAGGACGAATTAATTTTTCTTTTCTTCTTTTTTATTAATTGTTTACCCTTCTTATAAATGTTTAACATCCTCTTATCATTTATTTATTTACTAAATCATGTAAAAAAATTTAACTAGTGTTCTTATAAGTACACACAACCACAACATCAGTAAATTGTTGAGCTGAGCTACTCATTACAAGCTTATAATAGGGTGTTTTAAAGGTACTAGCAAACAAGGTAGCTGACACGATTAACTGATTAGTACTTAAAAATGCATTTTTATCATGGTTTTGTATCATCATTTTGCACTTGAAGTATCAATAACTCCTTAACTAAAGCATGTTTTATAATAATATATCTAATAATATAAGATACCTTTAATTTATGATAAATTTTCATTTTAAATACAGGCCTATCCTATAAATGAAAGGATTGATTGATGAATTTAAGAACTGAAATTGGAAGGACAAAGAGATGGCCAAACTTAGAAAAGAGATGTCGGTGCAACCCAAACCGGAACACTGTTTGGTAATTAGATCATATCTAGAGTTGTAGATCTCAGATTTAGGTCTACTTTATATGGATGCAAAGGTAAGACATAGGCCTACAACTTTCATACAGATCTCAAGATCTAAAAAGGCCATTTTCAAGTTTAAATTGGAGCAACAACAAAGAAGTCTGAATCTGTCTTCCAACCTGAACACTATTCAGTATTTTGGTCGTATCTAGAGTTCTAGAAGTCAAAATGATCTGAATTGTTTACACAAGAAAGGTGAGACAATTTCCTACAACTTTCATATTTTAAGTGGTTCCAATTTTAACGTTATCAATGATGTTTTGGGCAGATAAGAAAAGATAAGAATTGTCACCAAGTCAAGAGTTAGCCACCTACTCATCAATTAGTCATCAAATTAATAGTTCCTAATTTTAGCCTATAAAAGGAGGCATTTTCCATGCATTTAGGGATCTTGGTGTCCAGATCAAGATCATGCTCTTGCTTTCTCTCTTTGTATTTTTTGTAATGTTTATACTTTGCTTTCATTAATATCAAGTTTATGCCTTTCATTTCCTTTCATTTACTTAGCTAACTTGTATCTTATTTATGTTCTTATTTTGTTTATTTATTTTTCTTTCTTTTATTATGTCTAGCTAAGTTTATTATGTCAAGGTGAAAAGGTTATACTAATGGTGTAAGAATAAGTATAATATAAACTTAATATGGACGTTAATGTTTGATACTAACATGTTTTATATTTGTTATCTTGTTCACTCTTTAATACTTTGCTTGTTAAATGACTAATCTTGATTTATGTTGTATAACATTTGGTACAACAAATGCTTGGAACTTTCATAGCCCATACTGTATGGTATAACCGACACGTGAGCTATGAAAGGAACTTGATTTGTTGTTAACATAAGTTATAATCATGAATGATTTACAAGTATTAACATTAATTGAATAAGATGACTAATGTAATCATGTTAACAATCTATAATTCGATTGGAACCTCCTTTGTGTATGGTTTCCAATTGAACAATAAGAGTTTATACTATATTTGTTTGACATACCATTAGTGGAACCTCTAACCTTGACATTTGTTATTATCATTGTTTAATCCTTACATTGATATTCCATCTCAAAGTTCTCATCTTCTTTTTCTTCTTCTCCATCTCTTTCTTTATTACTATTACTACTATTACTATTTATATTAGTATTATTGTTGTTGTGATTACTATTGTTGTTGTTTATAATTGTCCTTTATAATTTGTGCAATTAACCTCCTTATGGTTCGACCCCGATCTTGCCGGGTTATTTATTACTTATACACTCCTGCACTTGGAAGAAGACATTAATTTTTTAGTCGTGTCACATACTATTAGTAGATGCTCTAACCTTGATATTTGTTATTATCATTGTTTAATCCTTACATTAAATTCCATCTTAAAGTTCTCTTATTTTTCTTTTTCTTCTCCTTCTATTTTTTATTATTATTATTAGTAGTAGTAGTACTACTACTATTATTGTTGTTGTTGTCTTTGTTGTTATTTATAATTTGTATAATTAACCTTCTTGTGATTTGACTTCGGTCTTGTTGGGTTATTTATTATTTCGACACTCCTGCACTTGAAAGAAGATATCAATCTTATAGTCGTGTCATATAACAAATAATGTAAAATAAATGAATATGTAATTTAGAACTAGATTTATCATACATGTAATTTCCATATTATAACTCATCATGAATATTGTAATTTTAACAATAATGAAAATTGTAATGTATGCTTAAATGGTTTTATAATTGTTATTGATTACATTATGCTGATGATGAGTTATGATATGGATTGAGAAAAGATCTTTGAGTAAGCTTGATGTTGCTTGATGTATTGAGATTGATATGGTAATGTAAAATGATTGGATTTGATGTGTATGAAGTATTGAAGTGTCAATTATATGATGTGAAATTTTAGAGAAGCTTTATTTAAGGGAAATTGTGCTGAAATTTCATTTGAATTATTTATAACATAAAGATTGCATGCAATTAATCAAGTGGTCAAAGTTTATTAAATAACCAAAAAAACAATTCCTAGTATTTTTCATGCAAAGTATTGTTATGAAACATAAAATATGGTTGAAATTTTTGAGGTTGTTAAATGATAAAGAAAGAAGAAGCAATGATAGCAGATGCATCAAAATAAATAAATAAATAAATAAATAAAAGGTTATTATTATAACCTGAGAAAAAAATATTTTTCCAAAAGGAGACAAACAATGCAGCACATTACATATGGAAGGACAAAATTGAGTAAAAAGTGGAAAAACATACCTGGTCTAAATCAACCCAATTTAGCATGACAAACTTGTAATTTAAGTAATAAAGGACAAATCAACCTTAGTTAACGAAGTTGCGACCCAAGTCATGAGAAATGAAAATGAAGATAATTATAAAGCCCTTTTTAAAAAAATATCGAATGATGAAAGCTAAAAAAATAATATAAAAATGATGTCAACTCATTTTTGATTGAAGATTGAAATAGAAAAGAAAAATCAATTTAACTAAAAGATAAAAAAATCAAAAGAATAAGGATCAAAATTGAAATATAAAATCAAAATAAATTTTTAATTGAAGTGTAAAATTGAAAAGAAAAATCAATTTAATAAAAAGACTAAAAATATAACACAATTAAAAAAATAAAATTAAAATTAAAAAATATAACATATCACAAATTGGGATGAAATGATGAATATGAAAACAAATTAAAATTTTATTAAAGAGACAAAAACAAAAATTAAAAATCAAAAAAATAAAAATGAAATTTGACCTCATAATAAATTAAAAGGCAACTTTAAATTTTTGCATGGCTAACATAATTTTTAAGGGAATGATAGCAAAAAGTGGAACAAGAAGAAAAACAATGTCACTAGTATTATACCACCTCCCTAGCATTATTGCATGCTATCCTAAAAGAAAGATGATGACACCACACTTTTAATGACATGATGAAAGCTAATGTTTGGTCACCACTAAGCACTACCACACACAAGTGAACTACTTTTTTTATTTATATTTTATATTTATTAAAATATTAAATTGTCTTTTCGCCAGCTTAACAATAACAAAAAAAAACAAGTATGAAAATATATTTTGAATGCCAGTTTATAACTTTTGCTTTTAATAGTATTTTGATTGTTTCTTTACAAATTTAAACTGCAAAAAAAAAACTTATTAATTCTTGATGAACTTGATTATGATAAAGGGAACATGCAAAAAAAATCTTACCATCCCTGCAACAATTTCAATAATTTTTAGTGGAAAGAACAAAATCTTGTGGTTACTTAAAAATGAACAATATTTTCACTAGAAGTGAAAATATTTTTCTAAGACTTTTAAAGTTTGATTAATTATTAGTAGTTGCTCAAAACGTTTTTGTTAAAATAGGGTTTATATCAGAAAGTCCTTAACATAAAATTCAAAATGAATCCTTACAAGTATAACTAGTATATTGGCCCATGCATCGCAATGCACCAGGTTAATAATAATTTTTATTTCAAATCTAAAAAAATATAAAACATGATTTTCAGTGTCTTAAACTGGTTGTGGAGTCAGACCCAATGTTCTTGGGTTCGACATAAGAGTCAGACCTAATGTTATTAGATACGTTGCTGAGCCAAACCCAATAACCTTAGGTCTGTCTAGAGAGCCAAATCGAATAGCCTTAAATTTGGCTTATGGGGTAAAACATTAAGAAAAATATTAATTTGAAGTGAGGAAAAAATAAAAATAAATTAATTTTTTTAAAAGCATTTTTGAAATGTAAAAACAAACATGTTTTAATAAGAAAATTCAAACCAACCTGAAATGATAAAAAAATATTATCACCTAATTTTTATACAATATAAAAAAAATCACATCAATTTATCTCCTTTTAATAGTATGAAAAAAATTCAATAAGAGAAAAGAAAATGTTTTTAAAGAAGATAAAAAAATAAAATTAATAATATCTTAAAAGAAAAAAATTTAAAGAAAATGAAATTTATTACTAGTATATTAGGTATTGCTTTACTATATGTTATTCAAGGTGTTATTATAGAAAATATTTTATTTGAAGATAGTGATGGTGCAAATAAATTCTCTATTTTTAATCCAACTTAAGCATTATTACATTTTTTTTTTTACTTGCCGTGGAATACGGGTTAATATGCTAGTTATTATATTATTATATAATAATTATTTTTAAAATATATTTTTTAAATTTATTGAGATAATATATTTTAATATTAATTCTTATATCATCGTATCAAAATAATATATAAATATAAAAAATATTAATTTCAATTAAATATATAAAATATTTTTAATTTTTTTAAATATTTTTGAAATAAAAAAATAAATATATATTTTAATAAAAAAATTTAGCTCAACTCAAAAAAAAATATCATCACCTGACTTTTATATAGCATAAAAAAAATCACTTTAATTTATTTATTTTATCATATAAAAATAATAAAAAATTATTTAACGGCGGCAAAGTTAAACCCAATAACGTGCCGTACGGCTACTCAACCAAATTCAATAGCATGTAATCCACGTATAACGAGTTAATGTACAGTTGTACACAATATTGAATAATATTTTTCAACCCTTTTTAAAGTACAGTATAACTTGGTAAAAAAAAAAAAGAAGGAAAAACAGAGAGAGAGAAACACCACTGTTGCACTTCGATCTGTCTAATTTCATCTCCAAATTTGTTTAACAAAAATCTCACTCTCTCACCTGATCAGAAAAAAATCGAAACCCTAATTTCTCTCTCTCCCCTCATCAATTTTTTTCACAAATCTAATTCCTTTTTGCCACTCTCAGTGGACCAGCAACAAAAACTTGATCACTAACAGTAACAAACAAACCCTAACTCTTTGGTTTTTTAGTAATTTAATTCATGGCAACCCTCACTAACTCGAACACGATCACCATCACCGCAGCCGATCACTCTCCTCGCCATACAATCGCCGCCGATGGCATCAGCAACAGCAATCAGGTGGGCAGTCCCCAATCGCAGCGGGGATCCTGTAAGCAAGTTTCTCCTCCATGGACACGAATCGTGCGTGGTGTTGAATCGGAATCTTCTTCTAATGCTTCAACGGAGGCGGAGCAAGCGGCTGCAGTTTTCGTGGCGGAGAAAGAGAGTGTGGAGAGCGAGAATAATGTGAGCAAGAGACCGGTATGGAACAAGCCATCTACGGCTGGTAATGGTCTTGTAGAGATTGGGAGTGTTATGGGGGCTGATTCCTGGCCTGATTTATCTGAGTCAGCTGCT
This sequence comes from Populus pruinosa, assembly GCA_026413675.1. Classification (NCBI taxonomy): domain Eukaryota; kingdom Viridiplantae; phylum Streptophyta; class Magnoliopsida; order Malpighiales; family Salicaceae; genus Populus; species Populus pruinosa. Next base: position 9,391,153 of record CM048598.1, read on the forward strand.
AGGGTTTCTTCTTTGACAAAATCATCTGCGGATTCTTTGAAAGTTTTATTATTTGATGGATCATCATCTTCCGTCTCTGTTTCCCAGGTTTGATAGAGATTAATTTTATTTCATTTGGTCGATAAAATGGAATATTTGTTAATTTAATGCATTTTATTTTTGTATTAGTTGATTGAATGCAATATTTTGATTTTATTTGTTTTGATCTTATGGTAAAATCTTTTTGATAATGTAGTTGAGATTAGAGTGTAAAGTTTCAAAAAGAACATTTATGTAAAGAGACCGTTTTTTCTTTTGCTATTCACTTGTTTATATTAATCGATGCATTTGAATTTGTAGGGTCCAAAACACAACAAAAAAAAAATATATAGTTCTAAGAAAAGAGTGAAAGATGAAAAATGTATTGGGGTATTTTCTTGAATTCTTGGCATGGATGCAAGATATATTGTTTTTCTTATGTTTATTAGTTGTCTACTAAGATTAACATAGTGTATTAAGTTTTATAAACAAAACTATTGTAAAATGGGAGTGTACTAGTTAATCTCTCTTAATTCAGCTGTATCAACTGAAACAAGAAAATTTCTCTCCTTTTCTTTTTCTTTTTTTTCCCCTTAAAATTAGCTTGGCTATTTTGGGAGAGGATGGGGACAAAAAATGTATTATTGGATTTGCTTGCTTAAAATTTTGGTATAGTGGGTAGAAAAAACAAACATCAAAGTACGGTTTATCTGATTGATCATCCTGTCTCAATTTTGCAGGTTCTGGGAAACTTAATCGAAACAGGGCGTATTTGGTTATCTAAATGTTAATCAAATGGGATAAGTGGGAATGATAGGATTATCTGTCTTTTTTTTAGCGTAGTATAAATTCTTGGAAAGAAAGTTAACACTCAGGAGAGAGTTTTTAGGTGCCTGATTAGTCATCTTAATTTTGCTGCATTGTTGAATTTGTGGATACCAAAGCAATAGCTACAACAACTAAGCATTAATCCCAAACTAGCCAGGGACGAACTTGGATATTTCTCAATCAACTTGGGGTTATTGATTTATAAACTTAATATGAATGAGTGGGTTTTCTTCCTTCGTAACTAAAAAAGTAAATGGAAGACTTGTGGTTCTCTCTGAATTCAGCAATGAAATGAAGGGTTTCTATGCTTAATGCTTACTCATTTCAATTACCAGATTGCTCATACATGGGTGCATGTTTAATATATGTTGTTTATTTAATGTAGGGAACTGAGACTACATCCTCATCTTCACAGAAACAAGTTAACAATACTGCAAACCCTAATTCAACTCCAAATAATGCAGTACCAGCACGCCAGAAATCAATGAAGTGTAATGGCGTTAACACAGCTTCTAATGGTGGCACTCATTCACCAGGATCACAGAGCACAGCAGGGGAAGGACATTTAAATAACTCTTCTTCTAGGGATCATGCACAAAAGAGTTCCCAATCCCGTGGCTCTAATGATCATCCTCAACAGCAGCGCACTTCATTTAGGAGCCGTAATGGTGGGCTACATTCTCGAGGAGATGGTTCTCACCATCACAGTTATGGTGGCAGGCGAAATGATCTAGATCTTGCAAATCATGATTGGAATGCTCATCGAAATTTTAGCAGGGATGGTCACATGCAGCCATTACCAAGAGTTGCCCCAAGGCATATGAGGCATCAACCACCGCCTCCACCAACACCTGCTACCTCTCCCTTTATTGCTCCCCCACCAGTGCGGCCTTTTGGCCTTGTGGGTTTCCCTGGTAAACCACATCTGTTTACAGTTCTGTTGTGGCTAATACATGGGTCTGCTCTAATATCCCAATCTGTTTCCAGATATGGGATTGCCGTTGTATTATGTTTCTCCACATCCAGGTTCTATGAGAGGTGTGCCTATTATTGCAGCTCCAGTACCAACTCATACTGTTTTTTTCCCTTCAGATCCTCAGTTGCACATTAGGATATTGCATCAGATAGATTATTATTTCAGGTGCTTCTTTGGTGTTCTGCTTTTTTACATCTTTGGTATTTTGCTTTTGTACACATGTTCCTGTAGTTATTTGTGTCAGGAAAATGAAGTTTAATGGGAAGTTCACTACAATTGCTCCTCAAAAATGTTTGTTGCAGTAATGAAAATCTAGTCAAAGATATATACTTGCGGAGGAACATGGATGATCAAGGTTGGGTGCCTATTAAATTAATAGCAAGCTTCAACAAAGTGAGTTTTTTTTGGGTAGTCATGGTATTTATTTATAAATTTTTCTCTCGTGTTTATAGCTATGCTTGATAAATGCTTCCTAATTATCCAAATATGCTCTTTATTTTTATTTTTTTCATTTTGGATATCTTGGTTTCTGTTGTGACAGACTGACAGTTAATAGTGGTGTAAGGTTTTTACTGCTAGCATTTCAGACTAGTATTTTGATGCTTATTAACTAGAGGATGCATATTAAGGTCATGTCTTTTTTTTTTTTTTTATCAATGATGAGTTATCAAATTGAATAAGCTAAAGCTTGAAGTTGTTTCTAGAAACTTCTTTTATTCCAATGAAGTATTTTTTCTTGTGTGATTTTCGTGCCATGTTTTGGAGTATAAATGTGCCTTTTTTCTGTTTTTGGAGGCATGCTCTTTGCATTAGTAGTTATGATTCTTTAGTAGTCTGGATTATGTTCTTTTCATTGTCATGGTTGTTTACATACGGTGTTCCACCTTTGTTTTCTCTCCTTTTCTTTTTTCTGCATTTACAGGTTGAGAAGAACTATTAGAATATCTACTTCGTAGCTGATTAATTGGTTTTCCTAATATTATTCTGTTATCTATTCTCTTCTGAGAGTTGATATTGTTTAAGATTTATGTTTGATCTTGTACGTGCTGCATGGTTGGTCCTTTTTTTCCCTCGGTTTTGCTATTATATTATTGATGAAGTACCAATGTTGTGGGCCATGAGTTACTATTAGCTGAAAATCCAGATGTACGCAGATATGAATTAGATAATATGTCAAAGTATCTTGTAGGAATGTCAAATTAATTTCCACTGAAATTTCACTAGGATGGATGAATGATGATGCAGGACAACTTTTTGTGATTTATGTCTTACTAGGATTTTGTGGTGGATTAGGGCATGGAAGATAGGGATTTAAAGGTTTAAATTTAAGAAGGATTTGGGAGTTTATAAATTGAAACTAAAGAAATATAAGGGATATATGGGGTTTGATTGCTGAAAGTAATAGGTTTGCTAGTGGCACCTTTGCAGCTTTTCTAAGAGTCACACTTAGGAGGACTAAAATGTACTAAAGGTTCTTAGGAGTTATCACTAAGATGATTATTTCATACAACCATAAAGCATATAGGTGAAAAATTTGTTCATAAACTCAAATTCTCCAATGAATGATTACATGCTTTTATATAGAGTTCCTAGTACTCCAAGTTCAACAGGGACTTAGATTCCTATATAGGAAAAACCTACTTAATTAAGGACTATGAATGGACTAAAACATATAATAAAAACAACGTCCTAGAAAATTTCAAGCATGTTTGGAAGTTACAAAAGTATATACCAGTGTTGTCAAAAGGCATTGATGTGCTTGGCTAGGTGCTCCAGGTGAGGCCCCAACACCTTTATTAGCCTTAGGTGTTGAATTTCAATGAAGTGCTACCTAGGCGAGCAGCTTGTGAGTGAGTGCAAGGTGTTAAGGCTAGTGTTTGCTTGAATTTCATAAATTTTTGTTGGATTTTTTTTTTAAATTATTTATGTTATGGCCTGTTTGCCCATTTTTTTAATTTACCCCAAGAAACAGCTTAGGGTTATTTTGGTAGAAAACAAAGATTAGGGTAATTATTTTTTTTTAAATCATTAAAGTGGGAGACAAATAGACAATGAATGACACTTAGGCTCTGTTTGGGCGCGTTTACAAAAATTTTGAATTTTGTTTTGCTAAAAATAATTTTTTTTTATGTTTTAAGGTGTGTTGACGTCAAAAATGATTTAAAAAAACAAAAAAACATTGTTTTGATGCATTTCTAAGCAAAAAACACTTTGAACCGCCATCGCTACCACAATTCCAAATAGGCCCTTAGAAGAGAAACACCAGCCACAAATTTTATGAATATCGATGATGATATTTAGTTTTACTTTTTAATCTATTTGGCTACTTACTCCATAGAATTATCTTATTTTGTTTTAAGGGTGAAAAATATAACTTTATATTACTATGTTATGGTATTTTATATTTTCTTTCGATTTTCTATTGATCTAATCTTAATTGGAAAGATATATATTTTAGATTTATATAATATAATATTACATATATATATTTTTTAATTTATAGCATATTGCCTTGGTTCATTCAGGCGAGTGCCTGGCGCCTCGGGCATTTTACAGGCATGATGTCTTTCGCCGTTGACAACACTGGTATATATCAAAATACTAAAATAATACAATAATTTTGCTTTTTTTCCCTTGTCATCTGCATCAAATGGAAAAGACATCTTTGTATTCATCAACTTGTAAGTACATTGGTGTGCGTGCAATGATGGAAATTTTCAGTGATAAATAACCCCAACAATGGAACTATACAGTAATGATTTTTCTTTTTGCACATAATCTTCTCTCTTTTTCCAAAATATGAGTGCTGCAGTACATGAGGACTTTGCATTGTGGGAGGGTTTGGTGAGAGTCATATACAGTGCTTCTCCCCGTCTCTGCAGGGTGGTTGTTGCAATTTGAGCTCATAGCCTTCAGGTTACAATAGAACAATCATACTTTTGCATGGAGGCCCAGCTTATTATTCTGTATTTTCTGAATTGATGCTGTCAATGATAGTGAGCAAGGTGTGCATGTACTTGATGCAATCAACCAGAGAAATGTCTGTTAGTTAATTAATTTTGTCTAGATAAATAGAGCTTGATTATTGGATGTGTATCCAAAACCTTCTTGTCTATAGCAATGGCGATTACATTTGTTTCTCATTTTTTGGCTGTTGACTTGGGATATGTTGTAATGAAGATTCATTTGTCAGTTAGTTGATAAAAATGTATTTTTGATTTGTTACACCTTATATGCAATATCATATTGACTTTGATTTATTTACATTTCTTAATGTAATATCTTACAGAAGCAATGCAGATTTAATTGCAAAGTTTTCCATTGCTATACATGTGTTTCTTTCTCTGAGTTTCTGCATTATCAGGATATAAATTTTAATGCCCATAATTTGTGATTGAAGTAGTTATTTGCTGCTTAGGTTCATGCCTAATTAGTACCAATTGTCAGTTCAGTACTTAAGATGATGTTAAATGAAAATCTGTTTTCATTGGGATGTTGACGATATAAGTTTAGTCTTTAGGAGTGATGGTTTTCTTACTTGATTTAATAGCATTCTTCATGATGGCACTTTCAGATTTAGTCATATATTGTGAAATAAACATGAATATTTATTCCATGCAATGCCGTGATTGCTTCCATGAGCATTGGATCTATTGGGATTTAGGTCAGGACTACATACTGTGTTTCCTTCGTTGTTCTCGTATGTTGTCTTTTAAATTACTTTTGAGGGTTTCTGATATCTCTATTGTTATGTCAAGCTTGTCAGCATGTGCACTGTTTGGTTGTTTCCTATCTTTGAATGCTTGTGTGCGCAGCTATAAAATGAAATGCTAAACAAGAAATCTTGTCTTAAAGCTGCATTTATTTAATTAGTAGGGAGTATACAGATTTTGAGTTTTACCCCTTTCAAGACGTCGAAAGAAATTGATGAATGATTTATTAATTGCTGTGCAACTCACAGTGACTTGATTTTGCTACTGTATTTCATATGCTATTAACATGAAGACACTATCTTCCTGTGGCTTATGGTTCAGGTTTCTCTTTTGACTGACAATATCCATGTTATACTGGATGCTATAAGAACTTCTAGTGTCGTCGAAGTGCAGGTGACTTTTTCTGTACTTCATTGATATCTGCTATTGTTGAAATTTGCTAGTTACAAGCTAATGTTTTTGTTCTTTCACATCCTAACTAGTTTCTGGTCGTCAATTCCAAACCCTTTTAAATGTAGAAGCCTACTCAGATGCACATGCCAAGTTTATCACATTTTAATAATGTGGTGTATGTTGTAGCTTCTCTAATTCCATTTTCCTGTTCCTTGTGTTTTAGGGTGAGAAGGTAAGGAAGCGAAATGATTGGATGAGGTGGATCATGACAACTACTGTTCAGCTTCCTAATGTTTCAAGCCCTCAGTATGGTGAGAAGTCTGGACATGACATGCTGGCAGCCCATGTCCAAGGCATCTCTTCCCAGGAGATGACTACTGGCCACATCAAAGCAAGGAGTCAAGTAGATATTCATTCTGAAGCTTTTCTTGGTAGATCATTGTCTGGGGATTTGAATAGCCAGTCACAGCTATCTAGCAGCAAAGGAATAGATGAAATAAGGTTTCATGGAGGTTTGAATCTTCCCAGTTCAGCAAGAAATTAAAGTGAAATGTGGATCAAGCATTTTACTTGAATAGACTCATGGAGGAAGATGGGGACTGAGGGGAAGAATACCCTGCATTTTTGTTGAAGGTAGCGGGTCTTGCCTTGGCACAGTGAACAAAGTTTCCTTTGTGGAAAATAGGAAGCAAATTAGATGGGGATAAAGGGAGAAAAAAACTAAGAAACTCTTTATGACTTTGAGCTGGTAGCATGAGTTCATTGGTATGCATGTTTTTATGGGGGTGTTCCTTTTTATGCCATAATTATTTGTGGTGGCATGATGTTGCTGTTTTTAACAGGGGGGATTTTGGTTTTACTTCCCCATACTGCCCCTCAGCTACTTTTTAAAAATCTTTGGGGTCAGATTACCTCCCAACTCCAGGAGAAAAACATGATTTTTGACTGATGGCACAAAGTACATGCTTGATGTGTGTCTACATGAGGGGGAGGGTGAATGCCATTTGCAGGATGCTGAAGCTCATGCAACGTCTACTATTGCTCTATTTTTGGTCGCAGGGTGTCCTTTTGATTATTCCCATTTGTCACAGGTTATATTTAGAGTTAGACATTTATATGTATACCTTTTTCTTCCAACCGTCTGAAGATTTCACTGCATGAAGTGGTCTTCCAATCCTGAAGCCGTTGAGATATACAGAGTCGGACAAGGTTGGTATTAGATGCTTATATATGACTTTAAGATCGTGGAATTTGACGTGTTCCGGTTTTCTGACTGAACCTTTTTATTTATTTATTATTATTTATTGGGAGGATTAATAAAATCCTGGCTGTGCCCTGGGTTTGTTTGCTTGATGTTTTGTGTTTTAATTATTTTATCGTCCAATATGAAATTATAATTGAAATGAGCTGGAGTTTTGGTTAACTTTGTGGTATGGCTGTTTGCCTCAGAATTTTGTTCAGCACGTCAATGACACTGGCAACTAAAATGTCTGAGAGAGTCTTTTGGGGATTTCAATGGTATGAACTTCATGGAGTTAAACATGGTGTATTAGATGACTGCCTCTGTTGACTAGATCAGTTGTATCAATTGATTTCGTTGAGAGCCATTGAATTCAGTTCTATTGAAGTTATGTGGACTCTAATATTTTGAGAATAAGCAGTTTAGAGCACAGACAATACTTACAGGTTATGATAGTGTTAGGCTGTTATTTTTACATGTTAGCTGAAATACTAATAGACAATCATTTGAAACACGGAAAAAACTTCCTTGGGTAACAGTGTTTGCCGCAATCTGGAAAACCTATTATGGTGATTTGTTAGCGTGGATGCTTGCAAGGAATCTGTGTAATTTTTTGCCACTAGCCAATACGAATGGAACTACTAATCGGCTATATATTAGACTATGAAACAAGTACAAGTTGATGAAGATTAGTCATGGTTTCCATCAATTCTGGCCTCAATTCCCCTGTCAGTTACTAGGAACCGGGCGTCTACCGTTAAAAAAAAAAAAAAACTGAAAAACCATGGGAATTGGGATATGTTAGAAATCCTGTCTGTGAGCATTTTTATCTGCCCCTGCATCTATCCATCTATATCTTTCTAAATTTCGAGCTTTTGGGTTCATGGTTGAAAATTCTTTCTCAGAATGGGTGTTAAGCACGGTGGTAGGGTCACCCGCAATATTACAAGGTGTTGCAATTAGGTTTGAATTTTACTTTCAAAATGCCTACCACTCTTGATATTGTACTTTATCTTTTAAATTATATATTAAATTAAGATGAAATTTTATAAAAATATTTAAGATATATAAAATTATATTATAATAAAATTTTAAATTAATCAGAGTTCAAGAATATATTATTCAAATTAATTGAAGTTGCTGTTATTATTTTAGCAGATTCATCAATAAAATATTTTTTCTTAGTTATTTTCAACCTAATTAGTCTAGATCTATAATAATTTAATTTTAAATAAAAAAAAAGATTAAATAAAAATTATTTAGACTCTACACTTATACATGAATTTGAGCTACAAGAATTTGTAATATGATTTTGATTTATTGCAGAATTAGAATTTATACTTCAAAGGAATTTCAACTCCCGCAAGGATTTAATGTGGTAGAATTTAAGCGGATCTTACTTTTGAGTTTTTTTTTCCTTTTGCATGTATTCCTAGTATACCAAAAAAACCAAGAGGAAGTAATACAAGAAAGGAAATTCTAGTAATTAAAACAAAAGTTTCGGCCAAAACATAATTTAGAAGAGCTTAGAAATTTTGGCTATACTGAGAATTATAGCATAAAAATTTTGTTTTTATTATTTTATTTTATTTATTTAATGTTAAGCAATTATTTTTAAGTTGGGTTTGTTCTATTTTATTATATATTATTTAAAAATTTATTTTATTATTAGATTTATATTAATTGATTTATAGTTTGAGCTCATTTGATAATCTATTATGATTATTTAGATGAAACTACATAACATTTATATAGATGTAAATTTGTTAGCTTGATGATAATAAACATAAGTTTTTTTTTTATTGTTTGTGATAAAATATTATTTTTTTGTTGAGAGAAAGATAATATATTTGATATATCAAATATTAAGTGATTTTGTGGAATTATTTCTGGATTTAAATTTATTTTAATACCTTTTATTTTTGAATGGAAGGTTATCTTCTGATGATCCTATCAAACAAGATCGTATTTTAACTTAGTTGAGGTTGCTTTAGCATGAAATCAATCCGCATCACAAAGTAAAATTGAAACACTTTGCGTGGATTTGGTTAGTTCAACTGGAAGTGGGCATGGCACATGAAAAAAAAAAGCTGGTAGAAATGGGAAGTGCTAGCTTCTTCTAGAGGATTCGGTGCTGCTGTGCCCGTGCCCGTGCCTATCCTTGCTTAGCTTGCCCGTCACTTTTTAATAGGACCCGCCAATTACACCACCCATTGGCATTGTCAGTCTGAAGCACTTCCTACCTGTTAATAACCCACGGTTCGTCTTGGTTCCCTGCGGATTATAGCCTTCAAATGGACGAACATCACCAAGAGATCGAAGAAAGAATCAGAATTAATTATTTAGATGGGGTGATAAGTGATAAAAATTTAAAATTAAAAAATTTGTTTTTTTATAGTTTTAGATTTAAATTCTTAATGGATTATATAATAATTATTGAAAATTTATATAATTATTAATTTTAAAATTTATAAAATTAATTATTATATATATAAACTGACCCGAATACCTACATTAACTTAAAAAAAATAAATCAGAATCTAATAAATATTATTTGTCTTCCATTGAAAAGCTCCATATAAATACCTGATGGGTTAGATACTAATAAATGAAGTGTCCTCTATCTATCAGGTAGGACTGAACTTTAGAAACAAAGAATTAGATTTTTTTTAAAAAAAATTGGTATAGTAAAAAAAATATAATTAAAAATTTATTTATAAAAAAAATATACGATAGAAAATTTAAGATGATAGATGTGACTTGTGAATCTTTAAAAGAACATTGCTGTGATTTTAATATTTAAATTTAAAATATAAATCAAACTTTAATTTTATACCAGAAAAGGTACTTGATTAGTACTTAAAAGTGCATTTTTATCATGGTTTTATATCATCATTTTGCATTTGAAGTATCAATAACTCCATAACTAAAATATATTTTATAATAATGTATCTAATAATATAAGATACCTATAATTTGTGGTAAATGTCTATTTTTAATGAAAGCCTATCACATAAATGAAAGGATTGATTGATGACTTGAAAAACTTAAATTGCATGGATAAAGAGATGGTCAAACTTAGAGAAGAGATGTCGGTGCAATCCAAACCGGAACACTGTTCGGTAATTGGGTCATATCTGGAGCTACAGATCTCAGATTTAGATTCAATTTATATGGATGGAAAGGTAAGACATAAGCCTACAACTTTCATATGGAGCCCAAGATCTAAAAAGGCCATTATCAAGTCCAAATTGTAGCAACAACAAAGAAGCCCGAATATATCTTCCAGCCCGAGCACTGTTCGGTATTTTGGCCATATCTGGAGTTCTAGAAGTCCAAATGAGCTGAATTTTTTTACACAAGAAAGCTGAGACAATTGCCTACAACTTTCATGTTTACAACTGGCTCCAGTTTTGACGTTATCAATGACGTTTTGGGCAGACAAGAGAAGATAAGGATTGTCACCAAGTCAAAAGTTGGCCACCCACTTATCAATTAGTCATCAAATCAATAGTTCTCAATTTTGGCCTATAAAAGGAGGCATTTGCCATGCATTTAGGCATCTTGATTTTCAGATCAAGATCATGCTCTTCCTTTCTCTCTTTGTATTCTTTGTAATGTTTATGCTTTGCTTTCATTAATATCAAGTTTATGCCTTTCATTTCCTTTTCTTTATTTAGTTAACTTTTATGTTCTTATTTTGTTTATCTATTTTGCTTTCTTTCATTATGTCTAGCTAAGTTAGTTATGTCAAGGTGAAAATGTTACACTAATGGTGTAAGAATAAGTATAATGTAAACTTAATATGGACTTTAATTTTTGATACTAACATGTTTTATATTTGTTATCTTGTTCACTCTTTAATACTTTGCTTGTTAAATGACTAATCTTGATTTATATTATATAACACTTGGTACAACAAATGCTTCGCACTTTCATAGCCCATAATGTATGGTATAACCGACACCTGAGCTATGAAAGGAACTTGATTTGTTGTTAACATAAGTTATAATTATGAATGCTTGACGAGATTTACAAGTATTAGCATTAATTGAATAAGATGACTAATGTAATCATGTTAACAATATATAATTTGATTGGAACCTCCTTTGTGTGTGGTTTCCAATTCAATAATAAGAGTTTATACTATACTTGTTTGATATACCATTAGTGGAACCTCTAACCTTGACATTTGTTATTATTATTGTTTAATCCTTACATTAATATTTCATCTCTAAGTTCTCATCATCATCATCTTCTTCTTCTTCCCTTTTTATTATTATTATTATTATTATTACTACTACTACTACTACTACTACTACTACTACTACTACTATTATTATTATTATTATTATTATTATTATTATTATTACTACTACTACTACTACTACTATTAATATTATTATTATTACTATTACTATTGTTGTTGTTGTTATTATTGCTATTATTGTTGCTTATAATTGTTGTCTATAATTTGTACAATTAACCTCCCTGTGGTTCGACCCCGGTCTTGCCGGGTTATTTATTACTTCGACACTCCTGCACTTGGGAGAAGACATCAATCTTTTAGTCGTGTCAAGTTTTTGGCGCCGTTGCCGGGGAGGTAAGTTCTTGTATAAATTATAATATTTATTTTATTTTCTCTTTTCACTTTTCTTGTATATAACTTTGTTTCTTTTCTCCTGTTTCTTCTTCTTTTATTTTCTTCTTCCTTTTATTTTATTCCTGCACGTGCATGAGAGTGTGGTCACGTACATCAAGTGGTAGACTTTGTAGGATATCCTCATCATTTTCAGAAAATATGGCCGAAGAAGATAATCAATCACTTCAAAATGAGAATAATGAGAATAACCGTGCTAGAACACTTAGAGACCACATGAATTCCATAAGAACAAGTGCACCATCATGCATAGTTTTTCCTCCTGATGCATCTCATTTTAATTTTAAACCAGGTATTATTCAACTTTTACCTTTTTTTCATGGTTTAGAATTGGAAAATCCATACTTGCATTTAAGGGAATTTGAGGAGGTCTGCAACACATATAATAACTTAAATTGTAGCATGAACACCATCAGATTAAAGCTTTTTCCTTTTTCATTAAAAGATAAAGCTAAAACATGGCTACAAAATTTAAGACCAGGATCCATTCGTGCTTGGGATGAAATGCAACAACAATTTTTAAAGAAGTTTTTCCCATCTCATAGAACAAACTCTTTCAAGAGACAAATCACCACTTTCACTCAAAAACCAGGAGAAACATTTTACAAATGTTGGGATAGGTATCGAGACTTGCTTAGTACTTGCCCTCATCATGGTTTTGAAACATGGAGATTGGTTTCACATTTCTATGAAGGGTTAACACCTAAAGATAGGCAAATGGTTGAGTTGATGTGCAATGGAACTTTTGAAGATAAAGACCTTGATGAAGCAATGGAGTACTTAGACTTGTTAGCTGAAAATGCTCAAAATTGGGACACTGCGGGTACATATGAGGCACCGAGTAAAACTCAACCTCATACATCTAGTGGAGGTATGTACAACCTTAGGGAAGATCATGACCTTCAAGCCAAATTTGCATCTTTAGCTAGAAAAGTTGAGGCACTAGAATTGAAAAAGAGTGGTCAATTAAAATCTGTTGAAAACATTGTGTGTCAAATCTGTGAAACAAATGAACACTCAACCAACGATTGTCCAACCTTGCCTTCTTTTAAAGAATGTCTCCATGAACAAGCCCATGCTTTAAACAGTTTTCAAAGGGCCAACCACAACCCATACTCCCAAACATACAACCCTGGTTGGAGAAATCACCTAAATTTTAGTTGGAAGAGTGAGAACAACAATGCACAAACTTCACAACCACCGTTTCAAGCACACCATAATTTCCAAAATTCTCATGGATATGCACCTCCTTATGCTCCACCTCTTAGAAGAAATCTTGAGGAAACATTGCATGCATTCATTGAAAAGCAAGAGATAATTAATACTCAACTTGTTCAAAACATGACAGATTTTAAAGATACTCTTGCTAAATTAACATCTGCTCTTAGTTTCCAAGAGAAAGGTAAGTTTCCATCTCAAACACAACAAAATCCCAAAGGGCAATACAATGCAAATGCAAGTAATTCTGGAAGCCAACACATGGATCAAGTCAAATCAGTCACTACTCTGCGCAGCGGTAAGGTTATTGAAAAACCCTCTCTTGAACCTTATGAGAAAGATGATGAGTCAATCTCTGAGGGTAAGGAAGGGGTTGAATCTGAAAATTGCAAAGAAACGACTGATTCACCGCCAGCATTTCCATTTCCTCAAGCCACGACCAAACAAATGAAAGTTAATCACAACTCTGAAATCTTTGAAACTTTCAAATAGGTAAGGATCAATATACCTTTGCTGGATGCTATTAAACAGGTTCCTTCCTATGCTAAATTTTTGAAAGATCTATGCACTGTGAAGAGGAAACTGAATGTGAAAAAGAAAGCCTTTCTAGCCGAACAAGTAAGCGCTATTCTTCAAAACAATAATGCTTTGAAATATAAAGACCCTGGTTGTCCTACAATTTCTTGCTTTATTGGAGAGCATAAAATTGAAAGAGCCTTACTTGATCTTGGTGCTAGTGTGAATTTACTTCCATATTCAGTTTTTCAGAGTCTCAATCTAGGTGAGTTAAAACCAACTTCTATAACTCTTTTACTTGCCGATAGATCTGTAAAAGTGCCTAGAGGAATTATTGAAGATGTGTTAGTACAAGTCGATAAATTTATTTATCCTGTGGATTTTATTGTCTTGGACACAGAACCTGTTGAAGTATGTAATTCATTTCCTGTTATTTTAGGACATCCGTTTCTTGCAACCTCTAACGCATTGATTAATTGTAGAAATGGACTGATGAAGCTATCATTTGGAAACATGACATTGGAGATGAATATTTTCAACATTTGCAAGCACCCTGGAGATGATAATGATTTACAAGAAGTAGATCATATTGATGAATTAGTTTATGATCAACTTGAATCTACTTTAAGTAAAAATGAGCTGGATGAATCTGAAGATTTGCAAATGGTTTATTTTGAGGAAGAAATCACGGATGAAACAAGCATCGAAAATGTTGATTCAAATCTTTTGTCAACAGTGACAACAGATTCGACATCTGACATCACACCAATCGATGATTACTTTCCTAACGAATCCTTACTTTCTCTTAGTCCAATGCCTTGGTATGATAAAGATATCAATTTTCTTGCTTTAGAAGATTTACCAGTTGATTGGAGTACTCAAGACAAAGAAAAGTTTTTAAACGAAGTGAAGAGCTTTTATTATGATGACCCTAACTTATTCAAATATTGTCCTGATCAAATATTTCAAAGATTCATTCCCGAAAATGAGGTAAGTAGTGTCATTAAACTTTGTCATTCTGAAGCATGTGGAAGTTATTTCTCGTCAAAAAAGACAACTGCAAAAATCTTACAAAGTGGATTTTATTGGTCCACCATGTTCAAGGACACGCATGCATTCTGCAAAACTTGTGAAAATTGTCAAAAGATTGATACTGGTCAAAAAGTTTTGTTTTATAATTCTCAACTCTATGAGAGCTAAGACCAAGATGGAGCAATCCTTATTGGGCCTGTGATATTGAGAATTCAATGAATGACAATGATTTTAAGGAAACTGGACATCGTTTGAAAGCTTACTTTGATAATTTTCCTAGTGAAAATGAATCAACTGGTTGGAATGATCTTGTAGATAAAGGTTGATTATTTTTTTCTCACATTGTTTTTGTGTTTCTTTTTTAGTGATTTTTGCTAGTTTATCTCACCCCGGTCAAATGGCGGATAACGGTACTCCGTGACTTAAGTCGGTTCTTTTAGTTTCCCACAATTACTGATATCTGTGTATATATCTGTGCAATTCTTTGAATCTCTCTTCCAATTCTCATTTGAAAATGGACACTAATCTTGAAAAATTGAAAAAGTATTTTCCCGCTCTGCCTCAGAATGCGATTACAAAAATTTACCGTGCTAGATGTGCAAGATTGAGATTGTTAATGAATCATGGAATTCCTGAAGATATTCGCTGGTTGATTGAAGCAAAGGTCCGATTATCAGGTGAGTCCTCTAATTTCTTTATTTCACACATGCCTGGAACAGGTAAAAGCACTTTTGCAAAGAAGCGTCGTGCAAAACGACTAGAAGTCTGTCATCGATGTGCTAGATGGACTTGTAATACACAATGTCGTTCTTTAGGAATGGTATCTATAAACCGTGAAGATAAAATACAATTCATTAAGGATGGCCTGAGTAAGGAGTCTTTAAATAATCTTCTATTGACTCTTGAGACGCATCCTAGTGGAGATGTGCATCGTGCAATTCATGATTTATGGCCACTATTTCATAAAGAACATGATCGACTTAGTCTTGGGAATCTGACTAAAAAAGACCCTGTTTGCCAGTTTTTAAGAAAACTGGATGGGAAGCCTATCCTCGACCCATAGAGGGCGTTTAAGCCGTTCTTGGACGTAAAACCAAGGGAAAATGTGAGCCATAATCACAACTACCTGTACATAGACATGTTTTTTTCAAAAGTAAATCAATAAATAAATAAAAAGAGAGAGAGAGAGAGTGAGAGTCCAGCTGGCCTACATATAGGTGTTATGATTGCCTTTCTAATTTCTCATCTATAAAACCCTCTTTTCCTTCCTTTCATTTCTACTCAACCCATACATTCAACAAATACAGAAGTGTGTAGAAATGGCAAGTTCCTCAAGTCATCAAATAAGAAATATTTGTGTTTTCGGTGGATCTAGTCCTGGGAAAGAAAAGGAGTTTTTAGAATCAGCAAATCATCTTGGTCAGGTGCTAGCTGAGAGAAAGATTCATTTAGTGTATGGGGGAGGCAGTCTTGGGTTAATGAGAGGTGTGTCAATAGCTGCATTTTTAGGAGGTAGTCAAGTTTTAGGAATCGTCCCTGAAGCTTTGGCACAGAGGGACATCATTGGAAAAACAATTGGAGAGGAACTTCAGGTCTCCACAATGTCTGCTCGAATGAATGCAATGTTTAACCATGCTGATGTTTTCATTGCTTTACCAGGTGGTCTAGGCACATTGGAAGAGATCTTTCATATTTCCTCTTGGGCTCAATTGCACATTCACCATAAACCCATAGGTTTGTTAAATGTTAATGGTTATTATGATAAGTTGTTGTCTTTTCTTGATCATGTTGTGGAACATGAATTTCTAACATCTTCTGCACGACAAATCATAATCTCTGCTACTACTGCTGAACAATTGATTGACCAACTACAATCTTTCATTCCTGTGATTGATCCTTCCATGAGTCGCATAAATTGGTCATCTACGGGAAGCCGTAAAAAGCTTAGATTGGATTTGAGCCTTCATTTGTGAATTTTTGTGTCTTTTGGTTTTATTATTATGTTTTGTTATTTCTTATTTTAGTTTCAGTGTGTTTCAGGTTTTGTCAGTGTTCGTTATTTCAGGTGATATCTTTTATACTCTATCTTTCTACCTTAGAACATTGAGGACAATGTCTCGTTTTGGTTAGGGGGAGAGGGTAGTAGTTGATAAAAAAAAAATCCTTTTTCATTTCATAAAGCATGTGCATAATTGTTTGATTAGTACTTAAAAGTGCATTCTCATTAAGGATTTATGTCATCATATTGCACCTAAAGTATCATTAAATTCCCTAACAAAAGCATATTTTATATTAGCAAGTCTAAAAATATAATATACCTTTAATTCATGGTAAATGTTCATCCTAAATGCAGGTCTATCACATAAATAAAAGGATTGATTGATGAGTTTAAGGATTGAAATTGAAAGGATAAAAAGAAGGCCAAACTTAGCAAAGTGTTGCTGGTGCATTCCAAACTTGAACACCGTTCAGTAATTTGATCATATCTGGAGCTGTAGATATCAGATTTAGGTCCATTTTATATCAATGGAAAGGTAAGACATAGACCTACAACTTTCATATGAAGTCAAAGACTCAGTTCTGCCGTTTGCAAGCCCAAATCTTAGCAACAACGAAGACGTCGGAAGCTGTCCTGCAGCTCAAGCACTATTCGGTTTTTGGCTCATATCTTGAGTTCTAGAAGTTCAAATGAGCTCTGGTTTTTTTTTTTATGGAAAGCTGAGACAATTGCCCACAGCTTCCACAATTCAGTTGGCTATAATTCTGATGTGAGCAATGACATTTTGGCCAGCCAACAATATCAAAAATCAGCCCACAATATCAAAAAACCAGCAGCCATTAACGTCAAAAACCAGCCACCAAATCAATGGATGCCCACCAATTCTTCAATCAATCAATAGTTCTGAAACTTAGCCTATAAAAGGAGGCATTTTCCATGTATTTAGTCATATTAATTTTCAGATCAAAGTTATCTTCTTGCTTTCTCTCTACATCTTTGTAATGTTCAAGTTTTCTTTTATGCTATAGTAATCTCTTGTTTATGCTCTTTCATTTCCTTTCCTATACTTAGTTAGCTTATATTTAGCTAAGTTAATTATGTCAAGGTGAAAAAGTTTCTCTAATGGCGTTAGAATAGGTATAATATAAACTCAACATGAGCTTTAAATGTTTATATCCAAGAAAGATTGTTATTAACATGTTTTATCTTTTTATCTTACTAATTCTTAATACCTTGCTTATTAAATGTTTAATTTAGATTTGTGTTGTATAATATTTGGTACATCAAATGCTTGATCTTTCATAGTTTTCGGCCGAAATCGTTATAATGATAGAAACTTGATTTGTTGTTAACATAAACTAGCAACATGAATGCTTGATGATATTTATAAGTATGGTATTACTTATATAAGATAATTAATATGATCATGTTAGTAATTTATAATGAGCTAATAACGAGAAATCATCCGATTAGAACCTCCTTTGTGTGTGGTTTCTAGTTGAGTAATAAAAAGAGTTTATATTATATTTATTTGAAATACCATTAGTGAATCCTATAACCTTGACATATGTTTTGTTATTGTTTAATCCTTACATCAATATCACATCCCAAAACTTTCTTCAACTCCTTTTCTATTATTATTCTCTTTAAATCTTTTTCTTTATTTGTAATTTATATAATTCACCTCCCTGTGGTTCGACCCCGGTCTTGCCGGGTTATTTTACTTTGACACTCCTGCACTTGGGATAAGACATCAACTTTTTGATCGTGTCATTGTTGTTACTAGGATGACAGAGTAAAGGAGTTCTTTTGTTAAAGTGACTCTTGAGACGCATCTTAGTAACCATTCTTAACAAGGTCTATTATAATACTTCCTGAAATATTCAGGTTTACAAACTCTCGTATTATTACCACTTAATTCTGCTCATATACTTATTTAACATGTATTCTTAAACCTTAATTTACACACACACTCTTTAACATATGATTGTGGGTTGCATATTGGATTATTACATTATTTATGTTCTTTTGTTAAAGGTAACAACTAAGGGAAAGGGATTGTATATAATAAAAAAAAAGAGAAAAACATGAAAAAAAAAGAAAAAAAGAAAAAAAAATGATGATAATAAAAATATAGATAAGTTTGGTTTCGTAGCCTCCCTAACCTAAGCAATTAAGTCTGAAGGGGTGTTTTAACACCTAATACCCTAAAGTCAACTGACTTGGGAGCTATTGGCCCAACGCTTGTTATATGGGTTGAGGAGAAAAGCTTAAAAGAATCAAACATTGCACTATCTACATATCAGTATCTGCGGCCCGAGTTACTAAGCTCGTTGGGGTGTCTTAACACCTAATGCCCTAAGACCAACTGGTGTGGGAGTCATTACTGAAAGCTCGTTACATGGGTTAAAGATGCATGATATTTTTAAATTATATGTATATATTTTATTTAAAAAAAAAAAGACAAAAATAATAATCCCAACCCAAGGAAGTTAACCTTAAACATTAGAACAAAAATTTTATTTTCTTCCAAGAAAAGCCCCATAATTATGTGTTGATACATTGAGCACAAAAGAAAGGTTTATTAATATCTTGTTAAGTGGTATTGAGCAGATATATAAATTTAATGAGAGTTTGTTTATCTGGATAGATTAATGGAAGTTAAATGATGAATACCTTGCTTTGTGAAATTTGCAAATTGTTGTAACGCTTTGATTACTAGGGACTAGTAATAAGCTGGTTGAGGGGTGTGATTAGTACTTAAAAGTGCATTTTTATCATGGTTTTATATCATCATTTTGCACTTGAAGTATCAATAACTCCTTAACTAAAATATGTTTTATAATAATGTATCTAATAATATAAGATACCTATAATTTGTGGTAAATGTCTATTTTTAATGCAGGCCTATCACATAAATGAAAGGATTGATTGATGACTTGAAGAACTTAAATTGCATGGATAAAGAGATGGTCAAACTTAGAGAAGAGATGTCGGTGCAATCCAAACCGGAACACTGTTCGGTAATTGGGTCATATCTGGAGCTACAGATCTCAGATTTAGGTCCAATTTATATGGATGGAAAGGTAAGACATAGGCCTACATCTTTCATATGGAGCCCAAATCTAAAAAGGCCATTATCAAGTTCAAATTGTAGCAACAACAAAGAAGCCCAAATCTGTCTTCCAGCCCGAACACTGTTCGGTATTTTGGCCATATCTGGAGTTCTAGAAGTCCAAATGAGCTGAATTTTTTTACACAAGAAAGATGAGACAATTGCCTACAACTTTCATGTTTACAACTGGCTCCATTTTTGATGTTATCAATGACGTTTTGGGCAGACAAGAGAAGATAAGGATTGTCACCAAGTCAAAAGTTGGCCACCCACTTATCAATTAGTCATCAAATCAATAGTTCCCAATTTTGGCCTATAAAAGGAGGCATTTGCCATGCATTTAGGCATCTTGGTTTTCAGATCAAGATCATGCTCTTCCTTTCTCTCTTTGTATTCTTTGTAATGTTTATGCTTTGCTTTCATTAATATCAAGTTTATGCCTTTCATTCCCTTTCCTTTATTTAGTTAACTTTTATGTTCTTATTTTGTTTATCTATTTTGCTTTCTTTCATTATGTCTAGCTAAGTTAGTTATGCCAAGGTGAAAAGGTTACACTAATGGTGTAAGAATAAGTATAATGTAAACTTAATATGGACTTTAATTTTTGATACTAACATGCTTTATATTTGTTATCTTGTTCACTCTTTAATACTTTGCTTGTTAAATGACTAATCTTGATTTATATTATATAACACTTGGTACAACAAATGCTTCGCACTTTCATAGCCCATAATGTATGGTATAACCGACACCTGAGCTATGAAAGGAACTTGATTTGTTGTTAACATAAGTTATAATCATGAATGCTTGACGAGATTTACAAGTATTAGCATTAATTGAATAAGATGACTAATGTAATCATGTTAACAATATATAATCTAATTGGAACCTCCTTTGTGTGTGGTTTCCAATTCAATAATAAGAGTTTATACTATACTTGTTTGATATACCATTAGTGGAACCTCTAACCTTGACATTTGTTATTATTATTGTTTAATCCTTACATTAATATTTCATCTCTAAGTTCTCATCATCATCATCTTCTTCTTCTTCTCTTTCTTTATTATTATTATTATTATTATTACTACTACTACTACTACTACTACTACTACTACTACTACTACTAATATTATTATTATTACTATTACTATTGTTGTTGTTGTTATTTTTGCTATTATTGTTGCTTATAATTGTTGTCTATAATTTGTACAATTAACCTCCCTGTGGTTCGACCCCGGTCTTGCCGGGTTATTTATTACTTCGACACTCCTGCACTTGGGAGAAGACATCAATCTTTTAGTCGTGTCAGTACTCTAATCTTATACAAACTTTATTAGTAAAAAACGTTATGTTTGATATAAGATATGATTAAAACTGATTTGAAGAAGAGAAAATTACAGTAATTTAATTTAGATAAAATAGTGTGCATCTATATGTATTATTAATAATATATATTTTTAAATGACAATATAATTGATGTGAAAAAAAATATTATAAAGAGTCTAAAAATTGCTGGCTTTCATTGTGTGTATTTGTTATTAATGCTACACAACAACGTTCTTTGTCAACAATGATTCTAATTGATGCATAAGAGGATATACCAGGCTAAATTCCTTGTCTTCTCTAGATCTTACCTTCGCGGCATTAAAGAGAAATTTCAGATTTTTTTGTTATTTTTTACTCGAATAATATAATAATATTTTTGATTCTATACCTTAAAAAATTAAAATAAGCTTTCATGGATTTGACGTCTTTTAAATAATGATACATCTGCCATTACTAAATAAAATTGGATAAATAAAAAATTTTCTATCTTGATTATTGACATGACAAAAAGATTGATGTCTTCTTCTAAGTACAAAAGTATCGAAGTAATAAATAACCTGGCAAGACCGGGATTAAACCATAGGGAAGTTAATTGTACAAATTATAAACAATAATAATAATAACGATAACAACAACAATATCAATAACAATAACAACAATAACTATAATAATAATAATAATAATAATAATAATAATAATAATAGTAGTAGTAATAGTAATAGTAATAATAATAATAATAATAATAATAGTAATAGTAATAATAATAATAATAATAATAATAATAATAATAATAAAGAAAAAGAAGGAGAAGAAGAAGATGAGAAATTTGAGATCGAATATTAATGTAACGATTAAACAATGATAATAACAAATGTCAAGGGATTCCTATACCTTACTATGACATTACAAAATGGTTTGTCGTGTCCCTAGTGTCAAGCTTGGACTTGTATTTGTTTTCTTTATTTGGTTTTTAACATTATCAACATATTATTATTATTATTATTATTATTATTACTACTACTACTACTACAATGATATTATCACTAATGCTTGTTTCTAGACCCTTTTTTGGGTTAAGGGATTCCTATACCTTACTATGACATTGCAAAATGGTTTGTCGTGTCCCTAGTGTCAAGTTTGGACTTCTTGTATTTGTTTTCTTTATTTGGTTTTTAACATTATCAACATATTTGATATTTTGCATGACATGCTTAAACAATTTGAATTTTTTTATGTCCCTAGATTTTGTTTGGGCATATTTGATCATTAAGGATCATTTTATATATTTTTGTAGTTAGATTGCTTTTCTATTCCTTGCACTTTCCATTAGTGTAGGGTGTGAACTTAGTCAATGCTCATTCTCAAGAAACCCAATAGATTCAATGAGGATTACAAGAGATATTTTTGAGTTTTGTGAAAGGATTATTAAAGATGACTTTTTCTCATTTCAAACACATGCGTTTAGGATCAATAAGCTTTTCTTTTCTTCATTATGATTAATTCGAACATGCAAAATGATTTCTCATTATGATTATGAATTATTATTCATTCGGCTAAAACTCAACTTCAAAGTTATTTTGTGATGTTTGGTTTGTTTTCATATTCTTAAGTGTTTGGTCTCGTCACTACGAGATCACTTGAATTCCTAAAACTCGTTTGTTAAAAACAAACACCAATTTAACTTCTGCATTTGTAGTAAAAACTTTGATTTCATAAAAACCTTGGTGAAATTATGAAAGCAAAGTTTTCAAGCTCATAAGATCATGTAGAGGTTTTAGAAAAAAGGAAAATACATCAAAGAATTTTTAGCCAAACTTCAATTTCTATTGATTGATAGTCAAAGTACATCTAGCATGATACTTTTTTACAATATCAGAGGTTACAGGTCTAGGCAAATCATCATCATCCATCATGGTTAAAATTAAAGTTTCTCCAGAAAAAAAAAAAAGAAGCTTTCTTTACCATGTATAGTCCTTCATAGTTCAATGCCTATTTACTCTGATCTTCTCCAAAATCTTCTTCAATACTAGGTCTCCTTCTTTAAACACTCTTGATATGACCTTCTTGTTATATATGATTGATAGTTAAAAGTGTATTTTTATTAAGGTTTTATATCATCATTTTGCACTTGAAGTATCAATAACTCCTTAACTAAAGTATGTTTTATAATAATATATCTAATAATATAAGATACCTTTAATTTATGGTAAATGATCATTTTAAATGCAGGCTTATCACATAAATAAAAGGATTGATTGATGAATTTAAGAACTGAAATTGGAAGGATAAAAAGATGGTCAAACTTAGAAAAGAGATGTCGGTGCACTCCAAACTGGAACACTGTTCAGTAATTGGGTCATATCTGGAGTTGTAGAACTCAGATTTAGGTTTACTTTATATGAATGGAAAGGTAAGACATAGGCCTACAACTTTCATAGGAGCTTAGGATCTAAACAGGCTATTTTCAAGTTGAAATTATAGCAACAACAAAGAACTCTGAATCTATCTTCCAGCCTGAGCACTGTTCAATATTTGGCCCATATCTATAGTTCTGGAAGTCAAAAGGAGCTAAATGTTTAACACAAGAAAGCTAAGATAATTTCCTACACAAGAAAGCTTAGGATCTAAGGTTACACTAATGGTGTGAGAATAAGTATAATGTAAACTTAATATGGACCTTAATGTTTGATACTAACATGTTTTATATTTGTTATCTTGTTCACTCTTTAATACTTTGCTTGTTAAATGACTAATCTTGATTTATGTTGTATAACACTTGGTACAACAAATGCTTGGCACTTTCATAGCCCATAATGTATGGTATAACCGACACCTGAGCTATGAAAAGAACTTGACGAGATTTACAAGTATTAGCACTAATTGAATAAGATGACTAATGTAATCATGTTAACAATCTATAATCCAATTGGAACCTCCTTTGTGTGTGGTTTCCAATTGAATAATTAGAGTTTATACTATACTTGTTTGACATATCATTAGTGAATCATCTAACCTTGACATTGTTTGTTATCATTATTTAATCTTTACGTTAATTTTCCATTTAAAAGTTCTCATCAGTTAATTTTCCATTTAAAAGTTCTCATCAACTTTTCTTCTTCTTTTTCTTTTTCTTTATTGTTGTTGTAGTTACTATTATTATTACTACTACTACTACTACTACTAGTACTACTACTACTACTATTACTACTACTGCTACTAGTATTATTAGTATTATTATTGCTACTATTATTATTGTTGTTGTTTTTGTTACTATTGTTGTTGATTATAATTTTTATAATTAACCTTCTTGTGGTTCGACCCCAGTCTTGCCGGGTTATTTATTACTTCGACACTCTTGCACTTAAGAGAAGACATCAATCTTTTAGTTGTGTCAAGTTTTTGGCGTCGTTGTTGGGGAGGTAAGTTTTGTATAAATTATAATATTTATTTTATTTTCACTTTTCACTTTTCTTGTATATAACTTTGTTTTTTTCTCTTGTTTCTTCTTTTTTTTTCTTTTTCCTTTTATTCTATTCTTACACGTGCATGAGAGTGTGGTTGATTAGTACTTAAAAGTGCATTTTTATCATGGTTTTATATCATCATTTTGCACTTGAAGTATCAATAACTCCTTAACTAAAATATGTTTTATAATAATGTATGTAATAATATAAGATACCTATAATTTGTGGTAAATATCTATTTTTAATGCAGGCCTATCACATAAATGAAAGGATTGATTGATGTCTTGAAGAACTTAAATTGCAAGGATAAAGAGATGGTCAAACTTAGAGAAGAGATGTCGATGCAATCCAAACCGGAACACTGTTCGGTAATTGGGTCATATCTGGAGCTACAGATCTCAGATTGAGGTCCAATTTATATGGATGGAAAGGCAAGACATAGGCCTACAAGTTTCATATGAAGCCCAAGATCTAAAAAGGCCATTATCAAGTCCAACTTGTAGCAACAACAAAGAAGCCCGAATCTGTCTTCCAGCCCGAGCACTGTTCGGTATTTTGGCCATATCGGGAGTTCTAGAAGTCCAAATGAGCTGAATTTTTTACACAAGAAAGCTGAGACAATGGCCTACAACTTTCATGTTTTCACCTGGCTCCAAGTTTGACGTTATCAATGACGTATTGGGCAGACAAGAGAAGATAAGGATTGTCACCAAGTCAAAAGTTGGCCACCCACTTATCAATTAGTCATCAAATCAATAGTTCCCAATTTTGGCCTATAAAAGGAGGCATTTGCCATGCATTTAGGCATCTTGGTTTCCAGATCAAGATCATTCTCTTCCTTTCTCTCTTTGTATTTTTTGTAATGTTTATGCTTTGCTTTCATTAATATTAAGTTTATGCCTTTCATTTCCTTTCTTTTACTTAGTTAGCTTTTATGTTCTTATTTTGTTTTTCTATTTTGCTTTCTTTCAGTATGTCTAGCTAAGTTAATTATGTCAAGGTGAAAAGGTTACACTAATGGTGTAAGAATAAGTATAATGTAAACTTAATATGGACTTTAATGCTTAATACTAACATGTTTTATATTTGTTATCTTGTTCACTCTTTAATACTTTGCTTGTTAAATGACTAATCTTGATTTATGTTGTATAACACTTGGTACAACAAATGCTTGGCACTTTCATAGCCCATAATGTATGGTATAACCGACACCTGAGCTATGAAAGGAACTTGATTTGTTGTTAACATAAGTTATAATCATGAATGCTTGACGAGATTTACAAGTATTAGCATTAATTGAATAAGATGACTAATGTAATCATGTTAACAATATATAATCTGATTGGAACCTCCTTTGTGTGTGGTTTCCAATTCAATAATAAGAGTTTATACTATACTTGTTTGATATACCATTAGTGAAACCTCTAACCTTGACATTTGTTATTATTATTGTTTAATCCTTACATTAATATTTGATCTCCAAGTTCTCATCATCATCATCATCATCTTCTTCTCTTTCTTTATTATTATTATTATTATTATTATTATTATTATTATTATTAGTACTACTACTACTACTATTATTATTATTATTATTATTATTATTATTATTATTATTATTATTATTATTATTATTATTATTATTATTATTATTATTATTACTACTACTATTGTTGTTGTTGTTATTGTTGTTTTATAATTGTTGTTTATAATTTGTACAATTAATCTCCCTGTGGTTCGACCCCGGTCTTCCTGGGTTATTTATTACTTCGACACTCCTGCACTTGGGAGAAGACATCAATCTTTTAGTCGTGTCAAGTTTTTGGCGCCGTTGCCGGGGAGGTAAGTTCTTGTATAAATTATAGTATTTATTTTATTTTCTCTTTTCACTTTTCTTGTATATAACTTTGTTTCATTTCTTTTGTTTCTTTTTATTTTGTTTTCTTCCTCCTTCTTTTGCTTTCTTCTTCTTCTTTTTATTTTATTCCTACACGTGCATGAGAGTGTGGTCACGTACATCAAGTGGTAGACTTTGTAGGGTATCCTCATCATTTTCAGAAAATATGGCCGAAGAAGATAATCAATCACTTCATAATGAAAATAATGAGAATAACCATGCTAGAACACTTAGAGATCATATGAATCCCACAAGAACAAGTGCACCATCATGCATAGTTTTTCCTCCCGATGCATCTCATTTTAATTTTAAACCAGGTATTATTCAACTTTTACCTTCTTTTCATGGTTTAGAATTAGAAAATCCATACTTCCATTTAAGGGAATTTGAAGAGGTCTGCAACACATATAATAATTTAAATTGTAGCATGAACACCATGAAATTAAAGCTTTTCCCTTTTTCATTAAAAGATAAAGCTAAAACATGGCTACAAAATTTGAGACCAGGATCCATTCGTGCTTGGGATGAAATGCAACAACAGTTTTTAAAGAAGTTTTTCCCATCTCATAGAACAAACTCTTTCAAAAGACAAATCACCACTTTCACTCAAAAACCAGGAGAAACATTTTACAAATGTTGGGATAGGTATCGAGATTTGCTTAGTACTTGCCCCCATCATGGTTTTGAAACATGGAGATTGGTTTCACATTTCTATGAAGGGTTAACATCTAAAGATAGGCAAATGGTTGAATTGATGTGCAATGGAACTTTTGAAGATAAAGACCCTGATGAAGCAATGGAGTACTTAGACTTGTTAGCTGAAAATGCTCAAAATTGGGACACTGCGGGTACATATGAGGCACCGAGTAAAACTCAACCTCATACATCTAGTGGAGGTATGTACAACCTTAGGGAAGATCATGACTTTCAAGCCAAATTTGCATCTTTAGCTAGAAAAGTCGAGGCACTAGAATTGAAAAAGAGTGGTCAATTAAAATCTGTTGAAAACATTGTGTGTCAAATTTGTGAAACAAATGAACACTCAACCAACGAGTGTCCAACCTTGCCTTCTTTTAAAGAATGTCTCCATGAACAAGCTCATGCTTTAAACAGTTTCCAAAGGCCCAACCACAACCCATACTCCCAAACATACAACCCTGGTTGGAGGAATCACCCAAATTTCAGTTGGAAGAGTGAGAACAACAATGCACAAACTTCACAACCACCGTTTCAAGCACACCATAATTTCCAAAATTCTCATGGATATGCACCTTCTTATGCTCCACCTTCTAGAAGAAATCTTGAGGAAACATTGCATGCATTCATTGAAAAGCAAGAGACAATTAATACTCAACTTGTTCAAAACATGACAGATTTTAAAGATACTCTTGCTAAATTAACATCTGCTCTTAGTTTCCAAGAGAAAGGTAAGTTTCCATCTCAAACACAACAAAATCCCAAAGGGCAATACAATGCAAATGCAAGTAATTTCGGAAGCCAACACATGGATCAAGTCAAATCAGTCACTACTCTGCGCAGCGGTAAGGTTATTGAAAAACCCTCTCTTGAACCTTATGAGAAAGATGATGAGTCAATCTCTGAGGGTAAGGAAGGGGTTGAATCTGAAAATTGCAAAGAAACGACTGATTCACCGCCAGCATTTCCATTTCCTCAAGCCACGACCAAACAAATAAAAGTTAATCACAACTCTGAAATCTTTGAAACTTTCAAATAGGTAAGGATCAATATACCTTTGCTGGATGCTATTAAACAGGTTCATTCCTATGCTAAATTTTTGAAAGATCTATGCACTGTGAAGAGGAAACTGAATGTGAAAAAGAAAGCCTTTCTAGCCGAACAAGTAAGCGCTATTCTTCAAAACAATAATGCTTTAAAATATAAAGACCCTGGTTGTCCTACAATTTCTTGCTTTATTGGAGAGCATAAAATTGAAAGAGCCTTACTTGATCTTGGTGCTAGTGTGAATTTACTTCCATATTCAGTTTTTCAGAGTCTCAATCTAGGTGAGTTAAAACCAACTTCTATATCTCTTTTACTTGCCGATAGATCTGTAAAAGTGCCTAGAGGAATAATTGAAGATGTGTTAGTACAAGTCGATAAATTCATTTATCCTGTGGATTTTATTGTCTTGGACACAGAACCTGTTGAAGCATGTAATTCATTTCCTGTTATTTTAGGACGTCCGTTTCTTGCAACCTCTAACGCATTGATTAATTGTAGGAATGGACTAATGAAGCTATCATTTGGAAACATGACATTGGAGATGAATATTTTCAACATTTGCAAGCAACCTGGAGATGATAATGATTTACAAGAGGTAGATCATATTGATGAATTAGTTTATGATCAACTTGAATCTACTTTAAGTAAAAATGAATTGGATGAAACTGAAGATTTGCAAATGATTTATTCTGAGGAAGAAATCACGGATGAAACAAGCACCGAAAATGTTGATGCAAATCTTTTGTCAACAGTGACAACAGATTTGACATCTGACATCACACCAATGGATGATTACTTTCCTAACGAATCCTTACTTTCTCTTAGTCCAATGCCTTGGTATAATAAAAATATCAATTTTCTTTCTTTAGGAGATTTGCCAGCTGATTGCAGTACCCAAGACAAAGAAAAGTTTTTGAATGAAGTGAAGAATTTTTATTGTGATGACCCTACCTTATTCAAATATTGTCCTGATCAAATATTTCAAAGATTCATTCCCGACAATGAGGTAAGTAGTGTCATTAAACTTTGTCATTCTGAAGCATGTGGAAGTTATTTCTCGTTAAAAAAGACAATTGCAAAAATCTTTCAAAATGGATTTTATTGGCCCACCATGTTCAAGGACATGCATGCATTCTGCAAAACTTGTGAAAATTGTCAAAAGATTGACACTGGTCAAAAAGTTTTGTTTTATGATTCTCAACTCTATGCATTCCTTAAAGAGCTAAGATTAAGATGGACCAATCCTTATGGGGCCTGTGATATTGAGAATTTAATGAATGACAATGATTTTAAGGAAAATGGACATCGTTTGAAAGCTTACTTTGATAATTTTCCTAGTGAAAATGAATCAGCTGGTTTAAATGATCTTGTAGATAAAGGTTGATTATTTTGTTTTTCTCACATTTTCTTTTTTATATTTCTTTTTGAGTGATTTTTGCAAGTTTCTCTCACCCCGGTCAAATGGCGGATAACGGTACTCCGTGACTTAAGTCGGTTCTTTCAGTTTCCCACAATTACTGATATTTGTGTATATATCTGTGCAATTCTTTGAATCTCTCTTCCAATTCTCATTTGAAAATGGACACTAATCTTGAAAAATTGAAAAAGTATTTTCCCGCTCTGCCTCAAAATGCGATTACAAAAATTTACCGTGCTAGATGTGCAAGATTGAGATTGTTAATGAATCATGGAATTCCTGAAGATATTCGCTGGTTGATTGAAGCAAAGGTCCGATTATCAGGTGAGTCCTCTAACTTCATTTCACACATGCCTGGAACAAGTAAAAGCACTTTTGCAAAGAAGCGTCGTGCAAAACGACTGGATGTCTGTCATCGATGTGCTAGATGGACTTGTAATACACAATATCGTTCTTTAGAAATGGTATCTATAAACCGTGAAGATAAAATACAATTCATTAAGGATGGCCTGAGTAAGGAGTCTTTAGATAATCTTCTATTGACTCTTGAGACGCATCCTAGTGGAGATGTGCATCGTGCAATTCATGATTTATGGCCATTATTTCATAAAGAACATGATCGACTTAGTCTTGGGAATCTGACTAAAAAAGACCCTGTTTGCCAGTTTTTAAGAAAAGTGGATGGGAAGCCTATCCCCGACCCATAGAGGGCATTTAAGCCGTTCTTGAACGTAAAACCAAGGGAAGATGTGAGCCACAATCACAACTACCTGTACATACACATGTTTTTTTTCAAAAGTAAATAAATAAATAAATAAAAAGAGAGAGAGAGTGTGTGAGACTCTAGCTGGCCTACATATAGATGTTATGATTGCCTTTCTACTTTCTCATCTATAAAACCCTATTTTCCTTCCTTTCATTTCTACTCAACCCATACATTCAACAAATACAGAAGTGTGTAGAAATGGCAAGTTCCTCAAGTCATCAAATAAGAAATATTTGTGTTTTCGGTGGATCTAGTCCTGGGAAAGAAAAAGAGTTTTTAGAATCAGCAAATCATCTTGGTCAGGTGCTAGCTGAGAGAAAGATTCATTTAGTGTATGGGGGAGGCAGTCTTGGGTTAATGGGAGGTGTGTCAATAGCTGCATTTTTAGGAGGTAGTCAAGTTTTAGGAATCGTCCCTGAAGCATTGGCACAAGGGGACATCATTGGAAAAACAATTGGAGAGGAACTTCAGGTCTCCACAATGTCGGCTCGAATGAATGCAATGTTTAACCATGCTGATGCTTTCATTGCTTTACCAGGTGGTCTAGGCACATTGGAAGACATCTTTCATATTTCCTCTTGGGCTCAATTGCACATTCACCATAAACCCATAGGCTTGTTAAATGTTAATGGTTATTATGATAAGTTGTTGTCTTTTCTTGATCATGCTGTGGAACAGGAATTTCTAACATCTTCTGCACAACAAATCATAATCTCTGCTACTACTGCTGAACAATTGATTGACCAACTACAATCTTTCATTCCTGTGATTGATCCTTCCATGAGTCGCATAAATTGGTCATCTACGGGAAGCCGTAAAAAGCTTAGATTGGATTTGAGCCTTCATTTGTGAATTTTTATGTATTTTGGTTTTATTATCGTGTTTTGTTATTTTTTATTTTTGTTTCAGTGTGTTTCAGGTTTTGTCAGTGTTCGTTATTTCAGGTGATATCTTTCTATCTTAGAACATTGAGGACAATGTCTCGTTTTGGTTGGGGGGAGAGGGTAGTAGTTGATAAAAAAAAATTATTTTTCATTTCATAAACATGTGCATAATTGTTGTTACTAGGATGGCAGAGTAAAGGAGTTCTTTTGTTAAAGTGACTCTTGAGACGCATCTTAGTAACCATTCTTAACAAGGTCTATTATAATATTTCCTGAAATATTCAGGTTTACAAACTCTCGTATTGTTACCGCTTAATTCTGCTCATATACTTATTTAACATGTATTCTTGAACCTTAATTTACACACACACATTTTAACATATGATTGTGGGTTGCATATTGGATTATTACATTATTTATGTTCTTTTGTTAAAGGTAGCAACTAAGGGAAATGAATTATATATAATTAAAAAAAAGAAAAAAAATTAAAAAAAAAAGAAAAAAAAAAGAAAAAAAATGATGATAATAAAAATGTAGATAAGTTTGGTTTCGTAGCCTCCCTAACCTAAGCAATTAAGCCCGAAGGGGTGTTTTAACACCTAATACCCTAAAGTCAACTGACTTGGGAGCTATTGGCCCAATGCTTGTTACATGGGTTGAGGAGAAAATCTTAAGGGAATCAAACATTGCACTATCTACATATCAGTATCTGCGACCCGAGTTACTAAGCTCGTAGGGGTGTCTTAACACCTAATGCCCTAAGACCAATTGGTCTGGGAGTCATTAGCTGAAAGCTTGTTACATGGGTTAAAGATGCATGATGTTTTTAAATTATATGTATATATTTTTTTAAAAAAAAAAGACAAAAAAAAAACAAAAAAAAAGACAAAAATAATAATCCCAACCCAAAGAAGTTAACCTTAAACATTAGAACAAAAATTTTGTTTTCTTCCAAGAAAAGCCCCATAATTATGTGTTGATACATTGAGCACAAAAGAAAGGTTTATTAATATCTTGTTAAGAGGTATTGAGCAGATATATAAATTTCATGAGAGTTTGTTTATCTAGATAGATTAATGGAAGTTAAATGATGAATACCTTGCTTTGTGAAATTTGCAAATTGTTTTAACGCTTTGATTACTAGGGACTAGTAATAAGCTGGTTGGGGGGTGTGATTAGTACTTAAAAGTGCATTTTTATCATGGTTTTATATCATCATTTTGCACTTGAAGTATCAATAACTCCTTAACTAAAATATGTTTTATAATAATGTATGTAATAATATAAGATACCTATAATTTGTGGTAAATATCTATTTTTAATGTAGGCCTATCACATAAATGAAAGGATTGATTGATGACTTGAAGAACTTAAATTGCAAGGATAAAGAGATGGTCAAACTTAGAGAAGAGATGTCGGTGCAATCCAAACCGGAACACTGTTCGGTAATTGGGTCATATCTGGAGTTACAGATCTCCGATTGAGGTCCAATTTATATGGATGGAAAGGTAAGTCATAGACCTACAAGTTTCATATGGAGCCCAAGATCTAAAAAGGCCATTATCAAGTCCAAATTGTAGCAACAACAAAGAAGCCCGAATCTGTCTTCCAGCCCGAGCACTGTTCGGTATTTTGGCCATATCTGGAGTTCTAGAAGTCCAAATGAGCTGAAGTTTTTACACAAGAAAGATGAGACAATGGCCTACAACTTTCATGTTTTCACCTGGCTCCAATTTTGATGTTATCAATGACGTATTGGGCATACAAGAGAAGATAAGGATTGTCACCAAGTCAAAAGTTGGCCACCCACTTATCAATTAGTCATCAAATCAATAGTTCCCAATTTTGGCCTATAAAAGGAGGCATTTGCCATGCATTTAGGCATCTTGGTTTCCAGATCAAGATCATTCTCTTCCTTTCTCTCTTTGTATTTTTTGTAATGTTTATGCTTTGCTTTCATTAATATTAAGTTTATGCCTTTCATTTCCTTTCTTTTACTTAGTTAGCTTTTATGTTCTTATTTTGTTTTTCTATTTTGCTTTCTTTCAGTATGTCTCTAAGTTAATTATGTCAAGGTGAAAAGGTTACACTAATGGTGTAAGAATAAGTATAATGTAAACTTAATATGGACCTTAATGTTTGATACTAACATGTTTTATATTTGTTATCTTGTTCACTCTTTAATACTTTGCTTGTTAAATGACTAATCTTGATTTATGTTGTATAACACTTGGTACAACAAATGCTTGGCACTTTCATAGCCCATAATGTATGGTATAACCGACACCTGAGCTATGAAAGGAACTTGATTTGTTGCTAACATAAGTTATAATCATGAATGCTTGACGAGATTTACAAGTATTAGCATTAATTGAATAAGATGACTAATGTAATCATGTTAACAATATATAATCTGATTGGAACCTCCTTTGTGTGTGGTTTCCAATTCAATAATAAGAGTTTATACTATACTTGTTTGATATACCATTAGTGGAATCTCTAACCTTGACATTTGTTATTATTATTGCTTAATCCTTACATTAATATTTGATCTCCAAGTTCTCATCATCATCATCTTCTTCTTCTTCTCTTTCTTTATTATTATTATTATTATTATTATTATTACTATTGTTGTTGTTGTTATTGTTGTTTTATAATTGTTGTTTATAATTTGTACAATTAATCTCCCTGTGGTTCGACCCCGGTCTTGCCGGGTTATTTATTACTTCGACACTCTTGCACTTGGGAGAAGACATCAATCTTTTAGTCGTGTCAGTGGTCAAGTACATCAAGTGGTAGACTTTGTAGGGTATCCTCATCATTTTCAGAAAATATTGTCGAAGAAGATAATCAATCACTTCACAATGAGAATAATGAGAATAACTGTGGTAGAACACTTAGAGACCACATGAATCCCACAAGAACAAGTGCACCATCATGCATAGTTTTTCCTCCTGATGCATCTCATTTTAATTTTAAGCCAGACATTATTCAACTTTTATCTTCTTTTCATGGCTTAGAATTGGAAAATCCATACTTGCATTTAAAGGAATTTGAGGAGGTTTGCAACACATAATAATTTAAATTGTAGCATGAACACCATCAGATTAAAGTTTTTTCCTTTTTCATTAAAAGGTAAAGCTAAAACATGGCTATAAAATTTGAGACTAGGATCTATTCGTGCTTGGGATAAAATGCAACAACAGTTTTTAAAGAAGTTTTTCCCATCTCATATAACAAACTCTTTCAAAAGACAAATCACCACTTTCACTAAAAAACCAAGAGAAACATTTTACCAATGTTGGGATAGGTATCGAGACTTGCTTAGTACTTGCCCTCATCATGGTTTTGAAACATGGAGATTGGTTTTACATTTCTATGAAGGGTTAACACCTAGAGATAGGCAAATGGTTGAATTGATGTGCAATGGAACTTTTGAAGATAAAGACCCTGATGAAGCAATGGAGTACTTAGACTTGTTAGCTGAAAATGCTCAAAATTGGGACACCGCGGGTACTTGTGAGGCATCGAGTAAAACTCAACCTCATACATCTAGTGGAGGTATGTACAACCTTAGGGAAGATCATGACCTTCAAGCCAAGTTTGCATCTTTAGCTAGAAAAGTTGAAGCACTAGAATTGAAAAAGAGTGGTCAATTAAAATCTGTTGAAAACATTGTGTGTCAAATATGTGAAACAAATGAACACTCAACCAATAACTGTCCAACCTTGCCTTCTTTTAAGGAATGTCTCCATGAAGAAGCTCATGCTTTAAACAGTTTCCAAAGGGCCAACCACAACCCATACTCCCAAACATACAACCCTGGTTGGAGAAATTACCTAAATTTTAGTTGGAAGAGTGAGAACAACAATGCACAAACTTCACAACCACCGTTTCAAGCACACCATAATTTCTAAAATTCTCATGGATATGCACCTCCTTATTCTCCACCTCCTACAAGAAATTTTAAGGAAAATGTGTATGCATTTATTGAAAAGAAGAGACAATCAACACTCAACTTGCTTAAAGCATAACAGATTTTAAAGATACTTTTGCAAAATTCACATCTACTCTCAATTTTCAAGAGAAATATAAGTTTTCATCTCAACGACAACAAAATCTCAAGGAGCAATACAATGCAAATGCATGTAGTTATGGAAGTCAACACATGCATCAAGTCAAATCAGTCATCACTCTTCATAGTGGTAAGGTTATTAAAAAACCCACTCTTGAACCTTGTGAAAAAGATGATGAGTCAATCTCTAAGGGTAAGGAAGGGGTTGAATCTGAATATTGCAAGGAAAATACTGATTCTCTTCCAGCACTTTCATTTCCTCATGCCATGACTAATCAGGAAGAAATCGAGAATGAAAAAGGCACTGGAAATATTGATGCGGATTTTTTTATCAAAAGTGACAATAGATTCGACACCCGACATCACACCAATTGATGATTACTTTCCTGATGAATCTCTACTTTCTCTTAGTTCAATGCCTTGGTTTGCTAAAAATATCAATTTTCTTGCTTCAGGATTTTTGCCAGCTCATTGGAGTACCGAAGACAAAAGAAAAGTTTTGAGCAACGTGCAAAATTTTTATTGGGATGACCCTTACTTATTCAATTATTGTCTTCATGAAATATTTCAAAGATGCATTCCCGACAATGAGGTAAGTAATATTATTAAATTTTGTCACTCTAAGGCACGTGGGGATCATTTCTCATCAAAAAAGAGAACTGTAGAAATCTTACAAAGTGGATTTTACTAGCCCACCATATTTAAGGAATCACATGCATTTCGCAAAACCTGTGAAAATTGTTAAAAGGTGGGATTTATTTTAAAACACAGAGAGTCTTTAGATATTCTTCTATTGACTCTTAAGTCTTATCATAGTCAAGATAAACATCGTGCAATTCATAACTTATAAACCCATTTTCATAAAGAACATGCTTGACATAGTCTTGGGAATTTGACTAAAAACAGACCCTGTTTGCTAGTTTTTATGAAAACTGGATGGGAAGCCTATCCCCGACCCATAGAGGGCGTTTAAGCCGTTCTTTTGGACGTTAAACCAAGGGAAGATGTGAGCCACAATCACAACTACTTGTACATACATATGTTTTTTTAAAAATAAATAAATAAATAGAGAGAGTGTGCGAGACTTTTAATTTCTCATCTATAAAATCCTCTCTTCCTTCCCTTCATTTCCACTCAATCCATACATTCATCAAATATAGAAGTGTGTAGAAATGGTAAGTTCCTCAAGTCATCAAATAAAAAGTATTTGTGTTTTTGGTGGATCTAGTCTTGGGAAAGAAAAGGAGTTTTTAGAATCAACAAATCATCTTGGTTAGGTGCTAGCTGAGAGAAAGATTCATTTAGTGTATGGGGGAGACAGTCTTGGGTTAATGGGAGGTGTGTCAATAGCTGTAGTCAAGTTTTGGGAGTCATCCCCGAAGCTTTAGCACAAGGGGATATCATTGGAAAAACAATTAGAGAGGAACTTTAGGTCTCCACAATGTCGGCTCGAATGAATGCAATGTTTAACCATGTTGATGTCTTCATTGCCTTACCAGGTGGTCTAGGCATATTGGAAGAGATCTTTCATATTCCCTCTTAGGCTCAATTGCACATTCACCATAAACCTATAGGTACTTAAAGGCACGATGTGATGTTTTGAAAGAGACCCTAAGTTTTGACAATTTTCACAAGTTTTGCAGAATGCATGCGTGTCCTTGAACATGGTGGGCCAATAAAATCCACATTGTAAGATTTTTGCAGCTGTCTTTTTGATGAAAAATAACCCCCACATGCCTTAGAATGACAAATTTTAATGACATTGCTTACCTCATTGTTAGGAATGCATCTTCGAAATATTTGATCAAGACAATATTTAAATAAATAAGGGTCATCCCAATAAAAGTTCTTCACTTCGTTCAAGAACTTTCTTTTATCTTGGGTGTGCCCCAATGCGCTAGTAAATATCCTGAAACAAGAAAATTAACAATATTAGCAAACTAAGGCATTATAGTGACAGAAAGTAAAGATTCATCAGGAAAGTAGTCATCGATTGGTGTGATGTCAGATTTCGAATCAATTGTCAATCTTGACAAATGATCCACGACAATATTTTCGGTGTCTTTCTTATCGTTGATTGTGATATCAAATTCTTGAAGTAACAAAATCCACCGCACCAATCTAGCTTTAGAATCCTTCTTAGAAAGAAGATATTTCAATGCTGTATGATCGCTAAAAACAACAACAGGTGAGCCAACAAGATAAGATCTAAATTTTTCACATGCAAATACTACAACAAGTAATTCCTTTTTAATGGTTGTGTAATTTATTTGAGCACTATTTAAAGTTTTACTTGCATAGTAAATCACATAGGGTTTCTTATCTTTTCTTTATCCTAAAATAGCACCCACGACATAATCACTAGCATTACACATTATTTCAAAAGGTAATGATCAATCAGGAGGTTGAATGACAGGAGCAGATATAAGCAGGTTTTTAAGTTTAACAAAGGCTTCTTCACAATATTTAGTCCATTCAAAAACATTATCCTTTGTTAGAAGGTTACACAATGACTTAGATATTACACTAAAATATTTGATAAACCTTCTATAAAAACCAATATGTCCTAAAAATGATTTAACATTTTTAACAGATTTTGGTGTTGGCAAGTTGGCAATTAACTCAATTTTAGATTTATCAACCTCAATTCCTATTGATGAAACAATATGACCAAGTACAATGCCGTTTATTACCATAAAATGATATTTTTCCCAATTCAACACAAGATTCTTCTCTTCATGCCTGTTCAAAACCTTTTCCAAATTAGTTAAACAATTATCAAATGAATCACCAAAAACAGAAAAATCATCCATAAAAATCTCAAGAAAACATTCAACCATATCACTACATATGCTAAGCATGCATCTTTGAAACATGCCTAGTGCATTACATAATCCAAAAAGGCATCCTTCGGTATGCAAATGTACCAAATGGACATGTGAAAGTAGTTTTCTCTTGATCTTCAAATGCAATTTCAATTTGGTTGTAACTTGAATAACTATCTAGAAAACAATAAAATTCATGACCTATAACTCTTTCTAGAATTTGATCCATGTTGGCGCATGTGCATTGACTATCTACATACCGTTGTTTGTCATTTCATCAGGGTGAGAGAAACTAGCAAAAATCACTTAAAAAGAAACATAAAAGCAATGTGAGAAAAACAAAATAATCAACGTTTATCTATAAGATCATTCAAACCAGTTGATTCATTTTCACATCTTTAAAATATTTGATCAGGATAATATTTGAATAAGTTAGGGTCATCATAATAAAAGTTCTTCACTTCATTCAAAAACTTTTCTTTGTCTTGGGTACTCCAATCAGCTGGCAAATCTCCTAAAGCAAGAAAATTGATATTTTTATCATACCAAGGCATTGGACTAAGAGAAAGTAAGGATTCGTTAGGAAAGTAATCATTGATTGGTATGATGTTAAATGTCGAATTTGTTGTCACTTTTGACAAAAGATCCGCAGCAACACTTTCAGTGAGTTTTTCATCAGTGATTTCTTTCTCAGAATAAATCATTTGCAAATCTTCAGATTCATCCAACTCTTTTTTACTTAAAGTAGATTGAAGTTGATCATAAACTAATTCATCAATATGAATTACTTCTTGTAAATCATTATTATCTCCAAGTTGCTTGCAAATGTTGAAAATATTCATCTCCAATGTCATGTTTCCAAATGATAACTTCAGTAGTCTATTCCTACAATTAATTAATGCAATAGAAGTTGCAAGAAACGGACGTTCTAAAATAATAGGAAATGAATTACATGCTTCAGGTTATGTATCCAAGACAACAAAATCCACAGGATAAATCAATTTATCGACTTGTACTAACACATCTTCAATTATTCCTCTAGGCACTTTTATAGATCTATTGCAAGTAAAAGAGTTATAGAAGTTAGTTTTAACTCACCTATATTGAAACGTTGAAAAACTGAATATAGAAGTAAATTCACATTCGCTCCAAGATCAAGTAAGGCTCTTTTAATTTTATGGTCTCTAATAAAGCAAGAAATTATAAGACAACCAGGGTCTTTATATTTCAAAGCATTATTGTTCTAAAGAATGACACTTACTTGTTCAGCTAAAAAGGCTTTCTTTTTCACATTTAGTTTCCTCTTTACAGTGTATAGATCTTTCAAAAATTTAGCATAGGAAGGAACCTATTTAATAACATCCAACAAAGGTATATTGATCCTTACCTTTTTGAAAGTTTCAAAGATTTTATAGTTGTGATTGACTTTTCTTTGTTTGGTCATGGTGTGAGGAAATAGAAACGTTAGTAGGGAATTATTCGTTTCTTTGTAAATTTTAGATTCAACCCCTTCCTTACCCTCAGAGATTGACTCATCATCTCTCTCACAAGGTTCAATAGTGGGTTTTTCAATAACCTTACCACTGCAAAGAGTAGTGACTGATTTGACTTGATCCATGTGTTGGCTTACAAAATTACTTGCATTTACATTGTATTGCCTCTTAGGATTTTATTGTGGTTGAGATAAAAACTTACCTTTCTCTTAGAAACTAAGAGCAGATGTCAATTTTACAAGAGTATCTTTAAACTCTGTCATGTTTTGAGCAAGTTGAGTATTGATTGTCTCTTGCTTTTCAATGAATGCATGCAATGTTTCCTCAAGATTTCTTCTACGAGGTGGAGCATAAGGAGGTGGTGTGCTTGAAATGGTGGTTGTGAAGTTTGTACATTGTTATTATCACTCTTCCAATTAAAATTTGGGTGATTTCTCCAACCAGGGTTGCATGTTTACGAGTATGGGTTCTGGTTGACCCTTTGGAAACTGTTTAAAACATGAGTTTATTCATAGAGACATTCCTTAAAAGAAGGCAAGGTTGGACAGTTATTGACATACAATGTTTTCAACAAATTTTAATTGACGACTTTTTTTCAATTCTAGTGCCTCGACTTTTCTAGCTAAAGATGCAAACTTGGCTTGCAGGTCATGATCTTCCCTAAGGCTGTACATACCTTCACTAGATGTATGAGGTTAAGTTTTACTCGGTGCCTCATAAGTACCTGTGGTGTCCTAATTTTGAGCATTTTTAGCTAGCAAGTTTAAGTACTCCATTGCTTTATCAGGGTCTTTATCTTCAAAAGTTTCATTGCACATCAATTCAACCATTTGCTTATCTCTAGGTGTTAACCCTTCATAAAAATGTGAAACCAATCTCCATGTTTCAAAACCATGATGAGGGCAAGTATTAAGCAAGTCTCGATACCTATCCAAACATTAATAAAATGTTTCTCTTGGTTTTGAGTGAAAGGGTGATTTGTCTTTTGAAAGAGTTTGTTCTGTGAGATGGGAAAAACTTCTTTAAAAACTGTTGTTGCATTTCATCCCAAGCACGAATGGATCCTTATATCTGTAGCCATGTTTTAATAAAAAAGGAAAAAGCTTTAATCTGATGTTGTTCATGCTACAATTTGAATCATTATATGTGTTGTAGACCTCCTCAAATTCCCTTACATGCAAGTATGGATTTTCTAAATCTAAGTCATAAAAGGAAGGTAAAAGTTGAATAATGTCTGGCTTAAAATTAAAATGAGATGCATCAAGAGGAAAAACTATGCATGATAGTGCACTTATTCTTGTGAGATTCATGTGGTCTCTAAGTGTTCTAACACGATTATTCTCATTATGAAGTGATTGGTTATCTTCTTCGGCTACATTTTCTGAAAATGATGAGGATACCCTACAAAGTCTACCACTTAATGTACGTGACCACACTCTCATTCACGTGTAGGAATAAAATAAAAGGAAGAAGAAAGCAAAAGAAGAAGAAACAAGAGAAAAGAAACAAAGTTATATACAAGAAAAGTGAAAAAAGAAAATAAAATAAATACTATAATTTGTACAAGAACTTACCTACCCGGCAACGACGCCAAAAACTTGACATGACGAAAAAATTAATGTCTTCTTCCAAGTATAGGAGTGTTGAAGTAATAAATAATTTGGCAAGACCAGGGTCGAACCATAAGGAGGTTAATTTTATAAATTACAGATAATAATACAACAATAATAACTATAATAACAACAACAATGACAACAATAATAACAATAGTAGTAGTAGTAGTAGTAGTAATAGTAATACTAATAATAATAGTAATACTAATAGTAATAGTAATAATACTAATAATAATAATAAAGAACAAGAAGGAGGAGGAGAAGAAAAAGATGAGAACTTTGAGATGGAATATTAATGTAAGTATTAAACAATGATAATAACAAATGTCAAAGTTAGAAGTTCCACTAATGGTATGTCAAACAAGTATGGTATAAACTCTTATTATTCAATTGGAAATCACATGTAAATCTCGTCAAGCATTCATGATTATAACTTATGTTAACAACAAATGAAGTTCCTTTCATAGCTCAAGTGTCGGTTATACCATACAGTATGAACTATGAAAGTGCTAAGCATTTTTTGTACCAAGTGTTATACAACATAAACCAAGATTAGTCATTTAACAAGAAAAGTAGTAAAGAGTGAACAAGATAACAAATACAAAACATGTTAGTATCAAACATTAAAGTCCATATTAAGTTTACATTATACTTATTCTTACACCATTAGTATAACCTTTTCACCTTGACATAATAAACTTAACTAGACATAATGAAAGAAAGAAAAATAAATAAACAAAGCAAGAACATAAATAAGATAAGAGTTAACTAAGTAAAGGAAAGGAAATGGAAGGCATAAACTTGGTATCAGTGAAAGTAAAGTGCCTGACCGCTTTTCATGATCGGCTTGTTTTAACTCGCAAGTGCACGAGTGTGCGATGTAGCAATTAACTCGGTAAGATCGAGGTCATATCCACAGAGAGCTAGATCTGGAAATTAAGCTAGGTAACAAAAAAAAACTCAAGAGAAATTAAATTAACAATAACTTGGTTGAAAATAATTGATGGATTTGTTTTCAAAGATGAAAAAGTGTAAATAGATTTTAAATGACAAGAAAAAGTAAGTCTTGGTCCAAATCAATTTTAATGGTGATGTATTGGTGATTTCTTCAACATATATAAGATAACTCAACCTAATATCAACGATGGTGATATTAGATCGGAAGATATTACAATGAAGTTTAGAAAGATGAAGATTGATTATTGCTTAAGAATGAACAAGTACTTTCATATTAAGTAAGACATTGAATCAAGCAATCTCTATACCAAAACTAAAGTTTGTGCATAAAAATTCAAGATTATAACATTACCTAAATGATTTCTAAAATTTCTTTGCAGTAATAAATCATTCATGAAGAAAATGAAAAGATAAACATTAAGATTCATTCATATCCTAAAGAACTCACCTCAATCACCATTATCCTTGATTTGGATCCAAGAAAGAGTTTAGCCAACCATAATTATATATAAGAACACTTCAATGAACATTAAATAACTTGAATCAAACTAAAATAATAAGTTTTACAAACTAAAGAATCGAAATCTGACTCTAACTTTGGACAACACAATTTCAGAAAAAATTCGGACACAAATCTGACTCTAACTTTGGACAGCAATTTGACCCTCTTGGAAGTTTTTTTTTTAGATTTCTATTAGAGACATATTTATAGGAAATTCTGTCATCTTTTCAGATCATTAAAGAATAGCTTATTTGAACATCGGAGTCAAAAGTTATGGGCAAAACACCAAAAGGTGTTCTGAAAAATCAAATCAAGACAGCTTTACAACCACTTTGGTGCACATTTTTCTTCCTCATTTATGAGGTGTCTCCTTCTTTTTTTTGACCCAAAATAATGTTAAATATCCCCTCCAGCTTTCCATCCATGTGCTTGCCTTCTTGGATCAATGGATTACCCAAAATAAATCAATTGTTATTTGTTGTGTGGATATGTAAGATCATGGATTGTGTTTGGGCTAATTTGAATGTTGATTTGGGGTTGATTTTGGGCTGAATTTGAGCATCAAATAAGTATACAAATGTACTTATTATTTGGGCTCAAATTGACATTGAAACCTTGAGTGTTTAATGGTTGAAGTTTGCACACAACATAAGGCAAGTTTGAGCTTGAAATAGATCATATGATATTCTTTTCTAGAATTGGAATAGAATTGATTTTTGGGACAAATTTAGAGCACTTATTTGAACCAAGATTTGCTTCAATCTTCAACTAAATGTCTTCAATTCTTTGTTCTGAATTCCAACGTTGAATTTTCTGAATTAATTCATTTAAGCTCCAAAAACCTATCAAAACATTAAAACAAACTTCATTACTAAAAAACACATCAATTATTATAAAAACAACCAAATAAAAACAATAAATACTTATGT
Organism: Populus pruinosa; assembly: GCA_026413675.1. NCBI lineage: Eukaryota > Viridiplantae > Streptophyta > Magnoliopsida > Malpighiales > Salicaceae > Populus > Populus pruinosa. The sequence continues at coordinate 9,434,752 of CM048598.1, forward strand.
AAAATAAGAGACTTAATGACACTTTTGATGCATAATCATAAAGTATAAACATTACAAAAAATACAACGAGAGAAAGCAAGAGCATGATCTTGATCTGGAAACCAAGATGCCTAAATACATGTCAAATGCCTCATTTTATAGGCCAAAATTAGGACCTATTGATTTGATGACTAATTGATGAGTGGGTGACCAACTCTTAACTTAGTGACAATCCTTATCTTCTCTTATCTTTCCAAAACATCATTGATAACATCAAAATTGGAGCCACTTAAAAACATAAACGTTGTGGGAAATTATCTCAACTTTCTTGTGTAAGAAATTCAGGTCATTTGGACTTCTAGAACTCTAGATATTGGCCAAATACTGAACAGTACTCGGGTTGAAAAACAGATTCGGGCTTCTTTGTTGTTGTTATAATTTGAACTTGAAAATGACCTTTTTAAGTTTTGGGCTCCATATGAAAGTTGTAGGCCTATTTCTTACCTTTCCATCCATATAAAGTAAACCTAAATTTGATATCTACAGCTCTAGATATGACTCAATTATAAAATAGTATTCCAGTTTGGATTGCACCGACATCTCTTTTCTAAGTTTGGCCATCTCTTTATCCTTTCAATTTCAGTTCTTAAATTCATCAATCAATCCTTTTATTTATGTGATAGGCCTACATTTAAAATGAACATTTACCATAAATTAAAGGTATCTTATATTATTAGATATATTATTATAAAACATGCTTTAGTTAAGGAGTTATTGATACTTCAAGTGCAAAATGATGACATAAAACCTTGATAAAAAATATATTTTTAAGTACTAATCAGTTACCAAATTCTCAGCAAACCAATTCTTATCTTTGCTCATGTAAGTGAATTCTATCTCTTTGAACTCATTAGCTAACTTCAAGAGATAACCCTTATATCTCACCTGTTATTTGCTATTCTCCTTTCACCTAACAGATAATTAGCCGTGAATCTCTTCAACATCAAGCCTTTAATTTTTAGCTCCAAACAACTTCTAAACCAATGATGCAAACTTCATACTCGGTTGTGTTGTTGGTGTATCCAAACCACAACCTGACTAAAATAGGGCACTACTTATTTTTTGGGGAAATTATCACTACTTCGGCCCCTTGTCCTGGTATATTAACTGTTGCATCAAAGTACATGGTTCACCAATCATTCATCTTACCGTTATCCTTAGCTATTAGCACTTCCTCACCAGGAAGGCCAAAATTCAACACCTCATAATCTTTCAATGCATGATCTACTAGGTGGTCAACAACCATACTTTCTTTTACAACCTTTCTTGTTATATAAACAATGTTGTATTCCATCAACAACACTTGCCACCTTGATATCCTACTTGACTGGTAAGGATTTTCATTGATGTACTTGAGTGAACCTCATTTTGAGATTAACTAGGTTGTGTGGTATAACATATATTGTTTGAGCCTTTTTGCGCTACACACTAGAGCATAACATAACCTTTCAATTGCAGTATACTGAGACTCACAATCATTGAACTTCTTACTCAAGTAGTAAATAACTTGTTCTTTCCTCCCCTACTCATCATGCTGGCCCAAAACACATCTTAAAGTTGTTTCTCTCACTATTAAGTGGATGTTTGGGAAAGTGGTGTGAACCGTGTTCCTAAAAAAATAATGTTTTTGTATGTTTTGGATCGTTTTGATGTGCTAATCTTAAAAATAATTTTTAAAAAATGAAAAAACATCATTTTGATGCATTTTGGCATGAAAAGTTCTTTGAAAAGCAATTGTGATTAGTACTTAAAAGTGTATTTTTATCATGGTTTTTTATCATCATTTTGCACTTGAAGTATCAATAACTCCTTAACTAAAATATGTTTTATAATAATGTATGTAATAATATAAGATACCTATAATTTATGGTGAATGTCTATTTTTAATACAGGCCTATCCCATAAATGAAAGGATTGATTGATGACTTGAAGAACTTAAATTGCAAGGATAAAGAGATTGCCAAACTTAGAAAAGAGATGTCGGTGCAATCCAAACTGGAACACTGTTCGGTAATTGGGTCATATCTGGAGCTACAGATCTCCGATTTAGGTCCAATTTATATGGATGGAAAGGTAAGACATAGGCCTACAACTTTTATATGGAGCCCAAGATCTAAAAAGGTCATTATCAAGTCCAAATTGTAGCAACAACAAAGAAGCCCGAATCTGTCTTCCAGCCCGAGCACTGTTCGGTATTTTGGCCATATATGGAGTTCTAGAAGTCCAAATGAGCTGAAGTTTTTACACAAGAAAGCTACGACAATTGCCTACAACTTTCATGTTTACAACTGGCTCCAATTTTGACGTTATCAATGACGTTTTGGGCAGACAAGAGAAGATAATGATTGTCACCAAGTCAAAAGTTGGCCACCCACTTATCAATTAGTCATCAAATCAATAGTTCCCAATTTTGGCCTATAAAAGGAGGCATTTGCCATGCATTTAGGCATCTTGGTTTCCAGATCAAGATCATGCTCTTCCTATCTCTCTTTGTATTTTTTATGCTTTGTTTTCATTAATATTAAGTTTATGCCTTTCATTTCCTTTCCTTTACTTAGTTAACTTTTATGTTGTTATTTTGTTTATCTATTTTTCTTTCTTTCATTATGTCTAGCTAAGTTAATTATGTCAAGGTGAAAAGGTTACACTAATGGTGTAAGAATAAGTATAATGTAAACTTAATATGGACCTTAATGTTTGATACTAACATGTTTTATATTTGTTATCTTGTTCACTCTTTAATACTTTGCTTGTTAAATGACTAATCTTGATTTATATTGTATAACACTTGGTACAACAAATGCTTGGCACTTTCATAGCCCATAATGTATGGTATAACCGACACCTGAGCTATGAAAGGAACTTGATTTGTTGTTAACATAAGTTATAATCATGAATGCTTGACGAGATTTACAAGTATTAGCATTAATTGAATAAGATGACTAATGTAATCATGTTAACAATATATAATATGATTGGAACCTTCTTTGTGTGTGTTTTTCAATTCAATAATAGGAGTTTATACTATACTTGTTTGATATACCATTAGTGGAACCTCTAACCTTGACATTTGTTATTATTATTGTTTAATCCTTACATTAATTTTTCATCTCCAAGTTCTCATCATCTTCTTCTTCTTCTCTTTATTTATTTATTATTATTATTATTATTATTATTATTATTATTATTATTATTACTACTACTACTACTACTACTACTACTACTACTATTATTATTATTATAGTTGTTGTTGTTGTTGTTATTATTGTTATTATTATTGCTATTATTGTTGCTTATAATTGTTGTCTATAATTTGTACAATTAACCTCCCTGTGGTTCGACCCCGGTCTTGCCGGGTTATTTATTACTTCGACACTCCTGCACTTGGGAGAAGACATCAATCTTTTCGTCATGTCAAGTTTTTGGCGCCATTGCCGGGGAGGTAAGTTTTGTATAAATTATAATAGTTATTTTATTTTCTCTTTTCACTTTTCTTGTATATAACTTTATTTCTTTTCTCTTGTTTCTTCTTCTTTTGTTTTCTGTTTTCTTTTATTTTATTCCTACACGTGCATGAGAGTGTGGTCACGTACATCAAGTGGTAGACTTTGTAGGGTATCCTCATCATTTTCAGAAAATATGGCCGAAGAAGATAATCAATCACTTCATAATGAAAATAATGAGAATAACCATGCTAGAACACTTAGAGATCATATGAATCCCACAAGAACAAGTGCACCATCATGCATAGTTTTTCCTCCCGATGCATCTCATTTTAATTTTAAACCAGGTATTATTCAACTTTTACCTTCTTTTCATGGTTTAGAATTGGAAAATCCATACTTGCATTTAAGAGAATTTGAGGAGGTGTGCAACACATATAATAACTTAAATTGTAGCATGAATACCATTAGATTAAAGCTTTTTCCTTTTTCATTAAAAGATAAAGCTAAAACATGGCTATAAAATTTGAGACCAGGATCCATTCGTACTTGGGATGAAATGCAACAACAATTTTTAAAGAAGTTTTTCCCATCTCATAGAACAAACTCTTTCAAAAGACAAATTACCACTTTCACTCAAAAACCAGGAGAAACATTTTATAAATGTTGGGATAGGTATCGAGACTTGCTTAGTACTTGCCCTCATCATGGTTTTGAAACATGGAGATTGGTTTCACATTTCTATGAAGGGTTAACACCTAAAGATAGGCAAATGGTTGAATTGATGTGTAATGGAACTTTTGAAGATAAAGACCCTGATGAAGCAATGGAGTACTTAGACTTGTTAGCTGAAAATGCTCAAAATTGGGACACTGCAGGTACATATGAGGCACCGAGTAAAACCCAACCTCATACATCTAGTGGAGGTATGTACAACCTTAGGGAAGATCATGACTTTCAAGCCAAGTTTGCATCTTTAGCTAGAAAAGTCGAGGCACTAGAATTGAAAAAGAGTGGTCAATTAAAATCTGTTGAAAACATTGTGTGTCAAATCTGTGAAACAAATGAACACTCAACCAACGATTGTCCAACCTTGCCTTCTTTTAAGGAATGTCTCCATGAACAAGCTCATGCTTTAAACAATTTTCAAAGGCCCAACCACAACCCATACTCCCAAACATACAACCCTGGTTGGAGAAATCACCCATTTTAATTGGAAGAGTGAGAACAACAATGCACAAACTTCACAACCACCATTTCAAGCACACCATAATTTCCAAAATTCTCATGGATATGCACCTCCTTATGCTCCACCTCCTAGAAGAAATCTTGAGGAAACATTGCATGCATTTATTGAAAAGTAAGAGACAATTAATACTCAACTTGTTCAAAACATGACAGATTTTAAAGATACTCTTGCTAAATTAACATCTGCTCTTAGTTTCCAAGAGAAAGGTAAGTTTCCATCTCAAACACAACAAAATCCCAAAGGGCAATACAATGCAAATGCAAGTAGTTCCGGAAGCCAACACATGGATCAAGTCAAGTCAGTCACTACTCTGTGCAACGCTAAGGTTATTGAAAAACCTTCTCTTGAACCTTATGAGAAAGATGATGAGTCAATCTCTGAGGGTAAGGAAGGGGATGAATCTGAAAATTGCAAAGAAACGACTGATTCACCGCCAGCACTTCCATTTCCTCAAGCCATGACCAAACAAAGGAAAGTTAATCACAACTCTGAAATCTTTGAAACTTTCAAACAGGTAAGGATCAATATACCTTTGCTGGATGCTATTAAACAGGTTCCTTCCTATGCTAAATTTTTGAAAGATCTATACACTGTGAAGAGGAAACTGAATGTGAAAAAGAAAGCCTTTCTAGCCAAACAAGTAAGTGCTATTCTTCAAAACAATAATGCTTTGAAATATAAAGACCCTGGTTGTCCTAAAATTTCTTGCTTTATTGGAGAGCATAAAATTGAAAGAGCCTTACTTGATCTTGGTGCTAGTGTGAATTTACTTCCATATTCAGTTTTTCAGAGTCTCAATCTAGGTGAGTTAAAACCAACTTCTATAATTCTTTTACTTGCCGATAGATCTATAAAAGTGCCTAGAGGAATAATTGAAGATGTGTTAGTACAAGTCAATAAATTCATTTATCCTGTGGATTTTATTGTCTTGGACACACAACCTATTGAAGTATGTAATTCATTTCCTGTTATTTTAGGACGTCCATTTCTTGCAACTTCTAATGCATTGATTAATTGTAGGAATGGACTGATGAAGCTATCATTTGGAAACATGACATTGGAGATGAATATTTTCAACATTTGCAAGCAACCTAGAGATGATAATGACTTACAGGAAGTGGACTTTACTGAAAATTTAATTCATGATCAATTTCCAACCACTTCCAGTGAAATTGATCATGATGATTTGGAAATGATTTATTTTCACGAAGAATCAAAGACAAGTAATTAGAGGCAGTCTTGGGTTAATGGGAGGTGTGTCAATAGCTGCATTTTTAGGAGGTAGTCAAGTTTTAGGAGTCGTCCCTGAAGCTTTGGCATAAGGGGACATCATTGGAAAAACAATTGGAGAGGAACTTCAGGTCTCCACAATGTCGGCTCGAATGAATGCAATGTTTAACCATGTTGATGCTTTCATTGCTTTACCAGGTGGTCTAGGTACATTGGAAGAGATCTTTCATATTTCCTCTTGGGCTCAATTGCACATTCACCATAAACTCATAGGTTTGTTAAATGTTAATGTTTATTATGATAAGTTGTTGTCTTTTCTTGATCATGCTGTGGAACAGGAATTTCTAACATCTTCTGCACGACAAATCATAATCTCTGCTACTACTGCTGAACAATTGATTGACCAACTACAATCTTTCATTCCTGTGATTGATCCTTCCATGAGTCGCATAAATTGGTCATCTACGGGAAGCCGTAAAAAGCTTAGATTGGATTTGAGCCTTCATTTGTGAATTTTTGTGTCTTTTGGTTTTATTATTGTGTTTTGTTATTTCTTATTTTTGTTTCAGTGTGTTTCAGGTTTTATCAGTGTTCGTTATTTCAGGTGATATCTTCTATACTCTATCTTTCTACCTTAGAACATTGAGAACAATGTCTCGTTTTGGTTGGGGGGAGAGGGTAGTAGTTGATAAAAAAAAATTATTTTTCATTTTATAAAGCATGTGCATAATTGTTGTTACTAGGATGGCAGAGTAAAGGAGTTCTTTTGTTAAAGTGACTCTTGAGACGCATCTTAGTAACCATTCTTAACAAGGTCTATTATAATACTTCCTGAAATATTCAGGTTTACAAACTCTCGTATTGTTACCACTTAATTCTGCTCATATACTTATTTAACATGTATTCTTAAACCTTAATTTACACACACACACTTTAACATATGATTGTGGGTTGCATATTGGATTATTACATTATTTATGTTCTTTTGTTAAAGGTAACAACTAAGGGAAAGGGATTGTATATAATTAAAAAAAACATGAAAAAAAAAGAAAAAAAAATGATGATAATAAAAATATAGATAAGTTTGGTTTCGTAGCCTCCCTAACCTAAGCAATTAAGCCCGAAGGGGTGTTTTAACACCTAATACCCTAAAGTCAACTGACTTGGGAGCTATTGGCCCAACGCTTGTTACATGGGTTGAGGAGAAAAGGTTAAGGGAATCAAACATTGCACTATTTACATATCAGTATCTGCGACCCGAGTTACTAAGCTCGTTGGGGTGTCTTAACACCTAATGCCCTAAGACCAACTGGTCTGGGAGTCATTAGCTGAAAGCTCGTTACATGGGTTAAAGATGCATGATGTTTTTAAATTATATGTATATAGATTTTTTTGAAAAAAAAAAAAAGATAAAAATAATAATCCCAACTCAAGGAAGTTAACCTTAAACATTAGAACGAAAATTTTGTTTTCTTCCAAGAAAAGCCCCATAATTATGTGTTGATACATTGAGCACAAAAGAAAGGTTTATTAATATCTTGTTAAGTGGTATTGAGTAGATATATAAATTTAATGAGAGTTTGTTTATCTGGATAGATTAATGGAAGTTAAATGATGAATACCTTGCTTTGTAAAATTTGCAAATTGTTTTAACGCTTTGATTACTAGGGACTAGTAATAAGCTGGTTGAGGGGTGTGATTAGTACTTAAAAGTGCATTTTTATCATGGTTTTATATCATCATTTTGCACTTGAAGTATCAATAACTCCTTAACTAAAGCATGTTTTATAATAATATATCTAATAATATAAGATACCTTTAATTTATGGTAAATGTTCATTTTAAATGCAGGCCTATCACATAAATGAAAATATTGATTGATGACTTTAAGAACTTAAATTGCAAAGGCAAAGAGATGGTCAAACTTAGAAAAGAGATGTCGGTGCAATCCAAACCGGAACACTGTTTGGTAATTGGATCATATATGGAGCTACAGATCTCAGATTTAGGTCCAATTTATATGGATGGAAAGGTAAGACATAGGCCTACAACTTTCATATGGATCCCAAGATCTAAAAAGGCCATTATCAAGTCCAAATTGTAGCAACAACAAAGAAGCCCGAATCTGCCTTCCAGCCCGAGCACTGTTCGGTATTTTGGCCATATCTGGAGTTCTAGAAGTCCAAATGAGCTGAATGTTTTACACAAGAAAGCTGAGACAATTTACTACAACTTTCATGTTTTCAACTAGCTCTAATTTTGACGTTATCAATGACGTTTTGGGCAGACAAGAGAAGATAAAGATTGTCACCAAGTCAAAAGTTGGCCACCCACTTATCAATTAGTCATCAAATCAATAGTTCCCAATTTTGGCCTATAAAAGGAGGCATTTGCCATGCATTTAGGCATCTTGGTGTCCTGATCAAGATCATGCTCTTTCTTTCTCTCTTTGTATTTTTTGTAATGTTTATACTTTGCTTTCATTAATATTAAGTTTATGCCTTTCATTTCCTTTCCTTTACTTAGTTAACTTTTATGTTCTTATTTTGTTTATCTATTTTGCTTTCTTTCATTATGCCTAGCTAAGTTAGTTATGTCAAGGTGAAAAGGTTACGCTAATGGTGTAAGAATAAGTATAATGTAAACTTAATATGAACTTTAATGTTTGATACTAAATGTTTTATATTTGTTATCTTGTTCACTCTTTAATACTTTGCTTGTTAAATGACTAATCTTGATTTATGTTGTATAACACTTGGTACAACAAATGCTTGGCACTTTCATAGCCCATAATGTATGGTATAACCGACACCTGAGCTATGAAAGGAACTTGATTTGTTGTTAACATAAGTTATAATCATGAATGCTTGACGAGATTTACAAGTATTAGCATTAATTGAATAAGATGACTAATGTAATCATGTTAACAATATATAATATGATTGGAACCTTCTTTGTGTGTGGTTTCCAATTCAATAATAAGAGTTTATACTATATTTGTTTGATATACCATTAGTGGAACCTCTAACCTTGACATTTGTTATTATTATTGTTTAATCCTTACATTAATTTTTCATCTCCAAGTTCTCATCATCTTCTTCTTCTTCTCTTTCTTTATTACTATTATTATTATTATTACTACTACTACTACTACTACTACTATTATTATTATTATTATTATTATTATTATTATTATTATAGTTGTTGTTGTTATTGTTATTGTTGTTGTTATTATTGTTATTATTGTTACTTATAATTGTTGTCTATAATTTGTACAATTAACCTCCCTGTGATTCGACCTCGGTCTTGCCGGGTTATTTATTACTTCGACACTCCTACACTTGGGAGAAGACATCAACCTTTTAGTCGTGTCACTTAACTACATGATTTAAATGTTCACATTAGTTAATATTAGAGCTAGATTTTATAATCAGATTATATCTTTTATTTCTTGTATTTTTGTTTTTGTGTTTTTCTTAGTATTAGTTTTATCTTCGTTTTTATATCTTTGATTTCATTTGGAACTCTAAGGATCTCTTTTAGTTATATTTTTTTGTGTGCATGATTTCTTATTTATTTTCATTATTATTGTGCTTCTTAGTGTATATAAGGTATTTTAATTAAAACTTATTATCAATTTTTTTAAAATATTATATGAAAATCATGTTTTTGAACATTAAATTGAAAACCTATTTGAATTAAATGTAAAATCAAAAATAAAAACCATCAAGTCTAAACATTTTTAATATATGTATTTGTTTAATGAAAAAGATCCGAGTTGAAATATTAAAATATACGTTTAAGTTTTTAATGAGCTTTCTATGGACAAGTAACATAGCAAGTTAGCACAAAAATACTATACAACGGTTTTAATCGACGATAATTCAAGTATTTAAAAAAAAAAAATCAATCCCATCTTCAAATTAATTATCGAAGAAAGAAAACAATAGAAATTACGTTTACGTTGATTTTTCAGCCCAATCGGTCCATCCAATACACTACTGCTACTCCGTCTACATTACTTCACCCCGGAGAAAGGGGAAAATAAAATAGAACACTCTATCTTTTGTGCTCTCAACAAGGAAACCAAAAAGACAAGGGGCCAAAACTCTCCTGTCCTCCACCCAAATCATGAACCACTCTCTCTCTCTACCACCTTCCTCCTCTGTAGACGGCGAAGACACCGACATACCCGACCCATGGTACGGAAACATCCAATACCTCCTAAACATCTCAACAATAGGTCTCTTCTTTTGCATATTCATCTTCCTCTTCGCCAAGCTCCGCAGCGACCATCGCCGCATGCCTGTGTTCTCCGCCTTAACCACCAAGCTCCTCGCCGTATGGCACGCTACCGGCCGTGAAATCGCCAGCCATTGCGGTGCTGACGCGGCTCAGTTCCTTATAATTGAAGGTGGAAGCTTTGCTGTTGTTTTTTCAATTGGGGTCTTGTCAACTGGTGTTTTGCTTCCTTTAAATGTATATGGAGGGAGTCAAGTTATAAATGATGAGTTCTCTAAGACTACTGTTAATCATATCGAGAAAGGTTCAAGCTTTCTGTGGATTCATTTTGTTTTTGTTGTTTTTGTTGTGCTTTTAGTTCATTTTGGTATGTCATTGATTGAAAAGAGGCTTAAAATTACTAGATTTAGAGATGGGAACGGGAATTTAAGTGACCCAAATCCGAATTCTACTGCTGCTTTTACTATAATGGTTCAAGGATTGCCTAAAAGTATTGGAGATGATAGGAGGGTTTTACAAGAGTATTTTCAATATCGGTATCCCGGTAAGATTTATAAGGTTATTGTGCCTGTGGATTTGTGTGCATTTGATGATTTAGCGACGGAATTGGTTAAAGTTAGGGATGAAATTACTTGGTTGGTTGTGAAAATTGATTCGAGGCTTTTGCCAGAAGAGAATGAGGGGCGTGGTGGTGGAGATGGGTTTTGGGAGAAGTTGCGACGTGTGGTGATTTGGCTGTGGAGAAATGTGAAGAGTCGGTGGGAAAAGATGATGGATAAGTTGGGGTATATGGATGAGGAGAAGTTGAGGATATTGCTGGAATTGAGGGAGGAGGTGGAGACGAAGTTGGCAGAATATAAAGAAGGTCGCGCACCAGGTGCTGGAGTTGCATTTGTGATATTTGAGGATGTTTACACGGCTAAACAAGCAGTTCAGGATTTTTGCAATGAGAAGAAGAGGCGATTTGGCAAATTCTTTTCTGTCATGGAGTTGAGGTTGCAGAGGAACCAATGGAAAGTTGAACGAGCTCCATTAGCGCCAGATATTTACTGGAACCATTTGGGGTCGTCAAAGTTGTCTATGAGGTTGAGGAGATTGTTTGTGAACACGTGCTTGCTGTTAATGCTTGTATTCTTCAGTTCTCCTCTTGCTGTGATAAGTGCTTTGAACAGCGCTGGTCGAATTATTGACGCAGAAGCTATGAATAATGCACAATCATGGTTGGATTGGGTACAGAGTTCCAGCTGGTTAGCATCCCTAATCTTCCAGTTCCTGCCGAATGTTATTATATTTGTCAGCATGTATATAATAATTCCATCAGCTCTTTCTTATCTGTCCAATTTTGAACGTCATCTAACTGTGTCCGAGGAGCAAAGAGCTGCACTTCTGAAGATGGTTTGTTTTTTCCTTGTAAACCTTATTCTATTGAGAGGTCTTGTTGAGTCTTCTTTGGAAAGTGCAATCCTAAATATGGGTAGGTGTTATTTGGATGGAGAAGATTGCAAGAGGATTGAGCAATACATGAGTGCATCATTTCTGTCAAGATCTTGTTTGTCTTCACTTGCATTTCTAATCACAAGTACTTTCTTGGGGATATCTTATGATCTTTTGGCTCCTGTCCCTTGGATAAAGAAGAAAATTCAGAAGTTTCAAAAGAATGACATGCTCCAGCTGGTGCCTGAGCAAAGTGAAGAGTACCCTTTGGAAGGTCAAGCCATAGATGCTCTTCAGAGACCACTGATCCCTGATAACGTGTTTGATTCTCTCAGATCGAATCAAATTGATGAAGAGGGACAAGATCTCTCCACTTATCCAATCGGCGGAACCTCTCCCATCCCCAAGCAGACATTTGATTTTGCTCAATATTACGCATTTAATTTGACAATATTTGCGCTGACCTTGATATATTCATCATTTGCTCCACTTGTTGTCCCTGTCGGTGCAGTTTATTTTGGGTATAGGTATGTGGTTGACAAGTACAACTTTCTGTTTGTATATAGAGTCAGGGGGTTTCCTGCTGGAAATGATGGGAGATTGATGGATACTGTATTGTGTATCATGCGGTTCTGTGTTGATCTGTTCCTCCTTTCAATGCTTCTGTTCTTCTCAGTTCAGGGTGATTCCATGAAGTTGCAAGCCATTTTCACACTTGGATTATTCATATTGTATAAATTATTGCCTTCCGATAATGATAGTTTTCAACCAGCTCTTTTGGAACGTATACAAAACGTTGACAGCATTGTAGAGGGACCCATTGATTATGAGGTATTCTCACATCCCAGATTTGACTGGGATACATATCATTCATAGCTTGAAGCTTAACAATTTGTTGCAGTTAATCAATCTGTGACTTTTGTGGTATTCGCTTCATTGCTCTTATGTACATCTTTCTAGTCTTCGAGTAGGTTGTATAGTTTTGTGCAAGGTTTTTGCTCTGTTTCAAGAACTCCCTTTGAACTCTTTCTAACGAGTTACAAGAATTTGCTGCTACATTGTATTTTGAATAGCGGGAAATGTTATAACTTCTCTTTTCTTCCATCATTAAACTACACTAATTTCTTTTATATTTCCTCTGGCCGATTGTGCTTCATTCAATATCCTACTTGCTTCATGGAAGATATTTACATCCTGGCTGGGTTTATCTTAGATTATTACCAGGAATAGGTTTCTTAAAGACCTTATTAAGAAACTGGAATAGGTGGTGGTTTGTTGAAACTAGTAATGCTTAAACTTGAGATTGGTGCAAGGTTGTTCTGTGTTGTGCGCACAAGTATATGTATATTATTATCAGTTGCTAAAAGCTATGATGGGTTGCTTTCTTTTATTCCATCACTTCAGAACTCAAATTTTAAGATTTGTTAACAGCACCCGGTTAGTTTCAGGTCCTGCATTAGAAATATGTGCGCACGCAACTGTTTGTTATAAACGGAGATTTATATTTGTATATACTATATACTGCTGTGAAGTTTGTATATGCATAGGTCGGTCTAGTAAACTTTCTGTGTTGAATTCTTGACTCCTAGCTTATAAAATATGCATGGACACAAGATGCTCTGTGATATCATTATATTGAGCTCGCTGCAGTGTGAAGCCTGAGAACACGCATACAAAACACCTAGCTCGTTGCTTGTCTTCGCTTTATTACTGATGGGCCATTGTTTAGTTGCAAGCCCTATGCATCAGTCTCGCCATCAATACAATGCTCTACACGCTCCTGAATCCTGATTTTTAGCTTAATATTGGGAGATAATCTGGACTTGAATTCATCACCATTTGTTCTGTCATGGATTGTGGAGGTGAAATACCCTTGGTGGTGTGAAGTTTGATCCCATGGTAGAAATTTATTTCGTGGTGAGAAATAGTCAGTAGGGGAAAAGTCAAACCATCTCCGGTGCCTTTATTATGGCTTGAAGGCCATATCGACGTGATCTCCACAGTTCACGTTATTACTCGGCTACGTTTTTCGCTCACCCAGAATTGTCCACTGAACTTTATTGGAGCTAAGGGAACTATCAAAATAAGAGGGACCTCTATTGCTCTTTTGCTAACTGGATACACTGCAGTACGAGAAGAACAAAAAGGGGCAACCTGTAGCTTCGTGAGAACTATTGCTTTTAATGGATTAGGCTTCGACACCAGCAATTTTGGACCTGGTCCACGTGAATACGAGTAGTGTAATAGTTTTCAAGTCAAGAAACTGTGAACTTCATACACACACACACACACCATCCCACGGATCAGTAATTGATTACTCTCTCTCTCTCTCATAATTGTGTGACTAGTCTCCCGAAACAAATGGATAAATTCAGTAATAGAATACTTTTTCGCTTATTTAGATCACAAGAAAAGATATGTATCATCTACTAGAAAAAAGTATTCTAGTCGATTCAGGTTCAGACACAACTAGGGAATGTACCGGAGGCAATATCCAGCCCTTTGCTGTACCTGATTTTCTCAAATGTAAACATAGGTAGTCATTGTTAGTGAATATGCCCTCAAAACAAATAAATTAGTTATACGAGTTAGCCCTCAAACAAATAAATTAGTTATACGAGTTAGTGAACATGCCCTCAAACAAATAAATTAGTTATATGATTCACTAATTTTATTAATAATATATTTATTATTAATAAAAACTTTTTTATCTTTAATATTTATTTATATTTAATTAATAAATATAGAGTAAAGATAAAGTTCATAGAATAAAAATATTTTGCAAATAAAATTATAAAGTTATTATAATTATGAGATTCTCATTGCATCAAAGTATGTTCCTAAGTATTTTCTATCAATGTTCTATTAAGATTGGACATCAATTAGAATTGTTGAAATCGATTCATATTATATTTCTTTTTTTCTAAAAAGAAGCAGCTGCTCTAAAAAACTGAGGTATTAGAGATACCTAAAACTAATATATAGTTGTTTGTCATAAGACATGTACACTGAACTAACTACATAAGAATTCCATATAAAGAGATCATTTATATCTATGGAAAAGCTCTTGTGATAGTTGTGCAAGTGATCCTTGAACTTGAGATTACTAAGTTATCTTATATTGCAAGTGTTATGCTTTTATTCTAACCAAACGTTATCCTAATTAAGGGTAACATATGTGTATATATTGGGTATAACATAAACTATATGTAGATATTTAATTAATCAAAAGAGAATTCATCACTCCTAGATGAATTAAAAAAATGTTTTATTTTTTCTAAAATAGTATTGATAGTGAAACCCTTGACCAATGTGGAATGAGTTTTGAAAAGTATTTCAAAATCTTATTTAAAGAATTAATGACAATAATGTTTAAAACTACTATAATTTGACAAAGCAAACATACTCTATGATATAATATTTAAATTAGAACATTCTTTATCAAGGGACAATATTTATACTGAGAAATTAGTTACTAAAAGGTTAAGTCAAACCACTTATAACTTTTCTAATATTTAGAGGATTATGATAGCTTGCTATACATTATACTTAATCTTTAAATATAAATCAATCAATTGTTGAATTGATAATAAATTAAATTGTTTAATTTATTTAATCTTATTTTATTTAGGATTATGATTTATATTTGTACCAACTTATTAGGGAATCTAATAGGTCACACAGATAAACATTATTGGTTAAAAATTAAAATGAGATAATTAATCAAGTGTGACATGAATGTAAATGAATTTTAAAAATTGAGGGCTAGAATATAATTAATATAAGGAATTACAATTTTAGATCTAGAAAAAATCAAATAAGGACTTGATTGAATAAATCTTTAAAATTATCCTAAAATAATATATGTGATATTATATAAGGAGCAAATTGATATTTTTCTATTTATAAGAATTTTAGATTTTTCTATAAATAGAATGTTATGTCTTTTATTTTCTAAGAGAATGTGAGTAGAGTACAATACATAAATACCTAAAATACAAAAGAAAAGAGTTATCATTCTAAAGAATAGCAATCCCTCTCTTCTAAAAAGGTTTTGGAGATTTTCCAATGGTGATTTATATGGATTATTGTTAGTGACCAGATACTTGAATGACTTGTAATTTATGACAATTCAGTCTTAAAACAAATATTCAAAACTGAAAAGAACATATGATCTTCAGGTAATTTTCGCACAAGCTCTTAACAACTCTAGATCTGTCTAATAGGATCTTTGAAACTCCAAAAAAAAAATCTTAAATTTATCATTTTTGTTGTGCTTATATGTTTCAAGAAACCTAACAATAGTGAATTACTCTCTCTCTCTCTCTCATAATTGTGTGACTAGGCTCCTGAAACAAATGGATAAATTCCATTTGTCACATGGATGAGTGTTAATTCATAAGAGTAAAAATATTACAAGTCATAAGAAGGTTGTTTGTGTTCTATTAATTGTGACTTTGTTTCACTTATTTAGATCACAAGAAAAGATATGTATCATCTAACAGAAAAAAAAAATAGTCTAGTCGATTCAGATTTACACGTAACTAGAAAATGTTCTGGAGGCAATAACCAACCCTTTTGTTCAAAACCTCGCTTGTTTGGACCCGTTGTACCAGAATTTCTCAAGTCCCTCAAATGTAATAAACATAGGTATGAACTTGTTCATGAATGTATAGTTATTCTTCCTATTGTATCCGTACTCTAATCTTACTTGTTACTTTTCATCATCAACTAACTAATTACTGATGAAAGAGGTGGAATTCAGAACCTTGTTGCTAATGTGGTTAGTACTTAGTACTAATCCCATTATAATTTCATGTCTGGTCATGTTGCTAATGACTAATTATGATCTTAATGATATGGATCTGGATTTGCTATGAAATTGATGGTAGAGAAACTACATGCGCAAAGTGCTTACCATATTATTACTCTGAATCACCTGTAATTCATTTATTAGATAAAACTTTTTTCATTATAATTCTATCTATCCTAGTATTTCAGTTTGTTATTTGATCTACTCTCTAGGAGCATACTCTGTTAGTGGAGTAATATAGAAGTTTTTTGTTGATTTATTTATTTATTTTTGCTATTTAGTTCATTTACTCTCTCTATTTAAACTATAACTATTAATAAATTTAGTGTCTTTCTTCACTATATTCTATTATTAGATATCTTAACTTGATTTTAAATAGAGAAGTAAAAAGTGATTGATCTATTCTTTATTAATTCTGAAAAAAGTAGCAAATGACAACAGAGAACTTTGTGCAAGCTGCTATACCTAAGTTTGATAACCATTATGATAATTAGAAATGCCATGGAAGACTTTTTGAGATCCAAAGAGATTTGGAATCTCATTAAATTAGTATTTGACGCTGTCAAAAACACAAAACACAAGAATGACGGTAAACAAAACAAGACAAAATTGATGCTAAACCGGGTTATTACACTATAGCCTTCATACACATATTATTATTGAATAATTATCTCTGACATGATATGCCTATAAGATCTTACAAGTTAAATATGATATAAACTAACTATTAAAAGATAAAAATATTAAAATAAAATAAAAACACAAAATAGAATATGAAAGCTTTTAGCTCAAACATTATCTTTGAAGCTTACTTTGAATGTTTTAAAGATCTTAATTGGTTATATTATCTAACAAAATTGAAATTTAATTTAATAGTCAAATTAAATGTTATATTTTTTTTATCAAATTAGCATAAATAATTCAAAAATAAGTTTACTCGACTTTTTACACAATCCATTAACCAAAAAACAATTCACTGTTCAAAATTATTAGACTTTTTAGATTAGTCTATATTAGTAATTCCATCAAAAGAATCGAGCATGGTGCCGGACACTAAGAGACAAAAATTCAATTTTTTTGCTAAAAATTAATTATTTTTTTTATGTTTTGGATCATTTTGATATGCTAATCTTAAAAATAATTTTTTAAAAATAAAAAAAACTATCATTTTGATGTATTTCAACATGAAAATACTTTAAAAAATAACCATAACTACACTTTCAAATAGACTCGAAGAAGATAATATTAAAAGATTTGCATCTCATTGATTTGAAGGTTAGCAATGATAGAATAATCCTTAAGACTAAGCTTACCAAAAATTCCTGAAAACCAATTAGGGATGCAATGAAATAGAAATACCAAGGTATAACAAAAGTGGAACGAGCATCATTCTAAGGTGTATCTAGTAACTAAAAACATTTTTTTTTTCAATTATCTTTTCCTTTCTTAATTTTCCTTTTCCAATGGAAAGTTTTTTTTTTTTAAAAAAAGCATGTTCATTTGTTGAAAATGAAAACAATATTTCCATAAAAAAAAGAAAATACATTAAAATTACAACTATTTTTCATAAAAATCAAAATCATCATTTATAATAATCATCTTATTATTTTATATTGTGATAATATAAATGTAGAATATTAATCTTATTTCATTCAAACAAAAATTATCATGAAAAAGTTATATTATTAACTCAAAATAATATTTATATTAGATTTATAATGAAAATCTAAATTTATGACACTAACTAAATAAGAAAAAAAAATATATAAAAACATAATTTTAATATGTTACATTGTTAAAAAGTGCTTGTATATAAAAGAAAAAAATATTGTTAATGTTTTTTTTTTTTGGAAAACTATGAAAAACTTGTATTTGAAAATTATGGAGAACCTCCAAAATATACAACAAGATTACAACTATGGTGATGCAGCGATCGTCCTTTCAGAACGGGATCTTTGCGGTGAAGAGTGGAAAGAACAAGAAATTTTATTTTTTTATATAAAAAAAAAATTGAATTTGTCACTTAGTATTTTGATCACTAGAAACCCTAACAGGTCTTCGAGTTTGGATAAGGAAACTAGATGTGCATAGAAATGACATATCACCCCTAGTACAACTTATCTAAGGTAAGCTGCAACATTTGTTTGTTTAATATAAATTCAGGTATTGTTGTGTTTTTTAATTGTTGATTTATCTAAAGTTTAAGAAAAGTTCTTCTCTGTAAGGAGATCCTTATCATATCAGGTTAAAACCTAACTATTCTAATAGCAAAATATATTTTTTTATATTTTTCTTTAAATATCGAGAATACATCTTATATATAAATTCATAATTCTTGATATTCAAATAAACAAAATAATTTTTTTGATATTTTTAAAATGTAGACCAAGTTCTTATTGATTTCATAAACTAGTTATTAAATCCAAGAATACATGCAAAGATATCAACAAAACTATTTTTCTTGAATTATTATATTTTAGGATGTCAAATCATGCTATGTATTTTTTATTTTTATTTTTGAGAGACTTGACCATACGCACACAAATGAAAACATATTTCTTTATTTTTCTTTGAATAAAATATTTTTGATTTTTTTATTATGCCTTACTAAAAAATCATATGATTAAAAAATATCTTAAGGTTGTATTTGACAAACATGCTTTAAGAACAAAAATAATATTTTTTTTTCTTTGCTAAAATTTTATCTAGCCAAACATGACATTAAGTTGATGAACTTGGCCCAACCACGTGGATTGGGCTTCCAGTCCAAAGCCTGGGCCTAAAAACAGAACCCAAAAAACAAAACAAATAAGATTGAAAGAAGAAAAATGCTTGAATCTTGTTGATGAACACAAAGAACACCAAAAAGAAAACCAGAAACTAAAGTGTAATTATAGTTCATATTATATTAAACAAAAGGCATGAAAAGATGCAACATAAAAAACTAAGACATAATTATGCATCAAACAATGGCATTAAGCTTTGATATGGACAACTTGACCTTAAAAATAAAGAAACTCTAAACCCAAAATTCAAAAACTTTAAAGGATTGATTGATCCAAAATAAGCTATAAAAAGACCAAATAAAAGTGTAAAATAATCATGTCCATGCTATTACTTCGATCAAAGCTCAACATAGAGGCTAAAACATCAATACCTAAGAAGACTCCAATCTAGGTTCAAGAACATTCAAAACTAAAACCTATAAATTCATCCTTAAACTTAGAAAGAGCAACAAAAAGCTAAAACCTAGAAAAAAAAACATAAAAACCCAACAATGAGTCCTAAACCTAGTAACCTTGACTTAATCATACTTATGCACACTTCTACAAGCATAAAAAAACATCAATAAAACCCAGAAAATTAATGTTGTAGTACTTAACCTAAGCTTCATAACTAATATATTTTGAAATATAATAATTTGAGAACATTAATTTGCCACATCTTTCAAGTTTCAAATATATGAACTCATGTTTGTTATGACCTAGAAACACACCAAAATAATAAAAATACAAACTTAAAGTTAAACCTCCTAGATAATCCAATAAAAAACAAACTAAACTAGTCATAAAACTTGATAAAACACTTATTAAGCTAAGCACATCCATAACACATCCAACTATGTATTAATTGAACATGAACATGTGTATATATGGTAAATCATGGAATAAAGTGATATCCTAAACACAAATCTATATTTCATCTAAACTAACAACAACATTAACATATACTAAAAAATAGATTTAAACATGGATTTATAAGCTAAAAGAGAAAAAAATGGTGTGTGTTCATTGAGCTATACCCTCCATCAAAGTTCGAGGGTATACTGCTTGACCGCTTTTTATGATCGGCTTGTTTTAACTCGCAAGTGCACGAGTGTGCGATGTAGCAATTAACTCGGTAAGATCGAGGTCATATCCATAGAGAGTTAGATCTGTAAATTAAGCTAGGTAACAAAAAAAAAAAAAACTCAAGAGCAATTAAATTAACAATAACTTGGTTGAAAATAATTGATGGATTTGTTTTCAAAGATGAAAAAGTATAAATAGATTTTAAATGACAAGAAAAAGTAAGTCTTGGTCCAAATCCCAACGGACTTGCTAAAAAAATGTTTTCCCCCAACACTAATCATAGCCTAGGGCATGCCAAAACGAGAGAAAATATTTTCTTTCAAGAATTTGACCATAACTTGATGGTCATTGGTTCGAGATGCAATGACCTCCACCCATTTAGACACTTAATCAACAACTAGAAGGATGAATTGGTAACCAAATGAATTTGACCACAACTTGATGGTCATTGGTTCGAGATGCAATGACCTCCACCCATTTAGACACTTAATCAACAACTACAAGGATGAATTAGTAACCAAATGAACTTGGAAAAGGTCCCATGAAATCAATCCCCCAACAATCAAATATTTCCAAAATAAGGATGGGGTTAAGGGGCATCATGTTACGCTTAGTGAGGCTACCTAGTCGTTGGCATCGGTCACATCTAACACAGAAGGCATGAACATCTTTAAATATGGCGGGCCAATAAAAACCACACTGCAAGATTTTGGCAATGGTTTTCTTGGAAGAGAAATGCCCACCACAGGCTAATGCAGACAAAAATTAATGACACTTAGAATTTCATGATCAGGGATGCGCCGCCTAATAATTTGGTCAGGACAGTATTTAAATAGGTAGGGTTCATCCCAAAAAAAGGTGCGCATATTGCGCAAGAATTTTTGTTTGTCAAGTTTAGACCAATGAGAAGGAATCTGACTTGTGGCTAGGTAATTTGCTATGTCAGCATACCATGGAGAACCAATGTAGGAGATAGTACCTGCACAAAATAAATTTTCATTAGCAAAGAGTTCATTTATTGGAGATTCATCAATTATGGTCTCATAGCTTGAAAGACGAGATAAATGATCAGCCACTACATTCTCTACTCTTTTTTTATCTTGAATTTCAAGGTTAAACTCTTGGAGTAGGAGGATCCATCGAATCAAACATGGTTTGACATCTTGTTTTGTGAGCAAATAATTTAATGCTGCATGATGAGTAAAAACAATAACAAGAGATCCAACCAAATAAGACCTAAACTTGTCTAATGCAAAGACCACAGTTGTAGTGTAATTTAATTAAGCATCATTCAAAGTCTTACTAGCATAATATATGACATGAGGTTTCTTGTCTTTTCTTTGCCCTAAAACAGCCCCAACCACAAAATCACTAGCATCACACATCAGTTCAAATGGTAAAGACCAATCAGGAGCTTGCATGATGGGTGCAGTTGTCAAGAAGCTTTTGACTTATCTACCTTTATTCCTTTTAAAGAGACAATGTGACCTAAGACAATGCCATGTGTCACCATAAAATGACACTTCTCTCAATTTAAAAATAGACATTCAAGGTTGAAATGTTTGAGGTACTGAAGAGCCATCATTTCTCCATTGAAAATTTGGGTAGTTCCTCCATCTAGGATTATAGGTCTCAAAGTAGGGATTGCCTACTTGGTTTGGAAATGGCTTTCTAACATTACTTGAATCAGAAGTTTGGCCATATAGCACTTCCTTGAAGGCTGGAATGGTAGGACACTCAGTTGTCCTATGCCTTTTTCTCTCACAAACAACACAACTTTCCTCTTGTTGTTCACTCATGACATGCATTTTTTTAATCTCAAGAGACTCTACTTTCCTAACCAATGAGACTAATCTAGCATTGAGGTCATCAGTCTCTTTCAATTGAAACTTCCCACTTGAATGAGAAATGGTGTTTCTAGACTCAACATGAATTAGGAGAGAAGTCTCCCATTACTTTGTGTTTTCAGCCAATTGATCAAAAAAATCAAAGGCCTCACTTGGTTCTTTGTCATAAAACTCACCATTATATATGGTTGACACTAGCTTTTTAAAACCTATGGCCTCACTTGGTTCTTTGTCATAAAACTCACCATTATATATGGTTGACACTAGCTTTTTAAAACCTATGGTAAGAGGGTCATAGAATAAACTCACTAACCTCCACATCTCAAAACCATGGTGAGGGCATGCATTTAACAAGTCTTTGAACCTTTCCCAAGCTTGGTGAAATGACTCATTTGGACTATAAGAAAAATTCATCATTTGACGTTGTAAGGTTGTTGTCCTATGAGTGGGGAAGTATTTTTTCAAAAATTCAGCTTGCATTTCTCTCCATGTACCTATAGACCTAGGACGCAAGGAGTTTAGCCAAAGCTTGGCTTTATCCTTGAGAGAGAATGGGAATAATTTAAGTCGAATGGTTTCCTCGGTGCATGTTCTATCAATAAAAGTATTACATACCTCTTCAAAGTTTTTAATGTGTATGTATGGATTTTCACAATCCATACCATGAAATGTGGGAAGAAGTTGAATCATGCCCGCTTTTAAATTGAAAGCTTGTTGGTTAAGAGGTAAGATAATACACGAAGGTGTACTTTGTCTAGCCGGGTGAAGATACTCTCTAAGAGTTTGAAAATTAGGTTGATAATTGAATTGTGAAGGTCCATTACCTTGAACACTCCCTTCACCCTTAACATCTTCAACATTAGCCATGATAAAATAATAATAATAATAATATAACAATTATATGAATATGAAAGGAAAAGAAAGACAAAAATTGCAAATAAAAGTAATAGCTCAAAAATAAAAATACAACAAATTAAGAAATTCACTCTCCAACTAATAAGCACTATTAACAACAATAAACATGAAAAGATAATTATAACAAGCTTGAATAAAAAGGCGATAATATCGGCCAAGCACTTCAAACAATAAATATAAGAAAAATAATCATAACATAACAATAAAATAAACTAAAATAAACAAGGGACGGTAATACCGGCCAAGCACTTTAGATAATAAATATAAGAAAAATAACAACAATAAATATTAAAAGATAATTATAACAAGCATGAATAAAAAGGCGGTAATACCGGCTAAGCACTTTAAACAATAAATAAAAACAATATCAACAAAAAATAAAATGAAATAAACAAGAAAAATATTAGAAACTAATAAGAATAGACAATAAAAGAAAAATGGTTGAACCAACCAAAATTCAACAATTAATAGTCCAGTCCATAGTTCAATATCCGAAACGTTAAGGTCAATTTTTTTTTAGGCGGCGGTAAAACCAGCCACTTGATTTTTTTATATGATTTTTTTTTTAGTTTTCCAATAATCAAATCTAAATTTGTTACCTTTGTTTGCTAGCTCCCTGACAACGATGCTAGGTTTTAAATTAACAATAACTTGGTTGAAAATAATTAATGGATTTGTTTTCAAAGATGAAAAAATGTAAATAGATTTTAAATGACAAGAAAAAGTAAGTCTTGGTCCAAATCAATTTTAATGGTGATGTATTGGTGATTTCTTCAACATATATAAGATAACTCAATCTAATATCAACGATGGTGATATTAGATCGGAAGATATTACAATGAAGTTTAGAAAGATGAAGATTGATTATTGCTTAAGAATGAACAAGTACTTTCATATTAAGTAAGACATTGCATCAAGCAATCTCTATACCAAAACTAAAGTTTGTGTATAAAAATTCAAGATTATAAGATTACCTAAATAATTTCAAAAATTTCTTTGCAATAATAAATCATTCATGAAGAAAATGAGAAGATAAACATTAAGATTCACTCATATCCTAAAGAACTCACCTCAATCACCATTATCCTTGATTTGGATCCAAGAAAGAGTTTAGTCAACCATGATTATATATAAGAACACTTCAATAAACATGAAATAACTTGAATTAAACTAAAACAATAAGTTTTACAAACTAAAGAACCGAAATCTATAAAGAAGAACACAACACAATTTCAGAAAATATTCGGACACAAATCTGACTCTAGATTTGGACAATAATTTGATCCTCTTAGAATCTTTTTTTCAAGATGTTTATTAGATACATATTTATAGGAAATGTTGTCACCTTTCCATATCATTAAAGAACAACTCATTTGGACACCTGAGTCAAAACTTATGGGCAAAACTCCAAAAGGTGTTCTGAAAAATCAATTCAGAACAACTTTGCAATCCCTTTGGTGCATGTTTTTCTTCCTCATTTATGAGTTGTCTCCTTCTTCTTTTTCACCTAAAATAATATAAAAATATCCCCTCCAGCTTTCCATCCATGTACCTTCTTGGATCAATGGATTACCCAAAATAAATCAATTGTTATTTGTTGTATGGACATGTAAGATCATGGATTGTGTTTAGGCTGATTTGAAGGTTGATTTATGGCTGATTTAGGGCTGAATTTAAGCATCAAATAAGTATACAAATGTACTTATTATTTGAGCTGAGATTGACATTGAAACCTTGAGTGTTTAGTGGTTAAAGTTTGCACACAACATAAGGCAAGTTTGGGCTCGAAATAGATCATATGATATTCTTTTCTATAATTGGAATAGAATTGATTTTTGGGATAAATTTGGAGCACTTATTTGAACCAAGATTTGCTTCAATCTTCAACTAAATGTCTCTTCAATTCTTTGTTCTAAATTCCGATGTTGAATTTTCTGAATTAATTCATTTAAGCTCCAAAAACCTATTGAAACATTAAAACAAACTTCATTACTAAAAAGCACATCAATTATTATAAAAACAACCAAATAAAAACAATAAATACATATGTAAAATAAGAGACTTAATGACACTTTTGATGCACAATCATATACCTTGTAAAGATGATATGACTTTCTTCTCTGGATTGTCGGTTTCTTTCCTTTTGATTTTCAGCTCCTTTTCACCTTTAACTAGTTTAAATTTTATTCCTTCCTTCACTCTCAATGTATATATATGTTAAATAATGTAATAAAGTGATATCCTAAACACAATTCTTCATTGCATCTAAACTAACAACAATAATAGCACATACTAAAAAATGGATCTAAACATGGATTTATAAGCTAGTTGAGGGCATACCTTATAAAGATGATATAACTTTCTTCTCTGGATTTTATTCCTTCTTTCACTTTTAATTTGGTGCCCTATTTCTTTAGCTTCTTTTAATCACTTGCATGATTTCTTTATCATTTTTATGTGTTTCCTTTCTTTCTTCTCTTCTTTTTCCTTTTCTAGACCTATAACAACCCCAATTTCTAATCTTATTAAATAAAAGATCCAATTTTTTTTTGTTTCTTAAAATTTTTGGTAGAGTTTCATTTGTTTTACTGATACGAAGTTATTGATATTTTATCAAGCACATACACCCAAGAAATTATTCATAGCTGAATTAAATTATTCGCAACTGAATTAATTCTAAATAGTTTCAAGCATGTCCAACAAAACAATAATTTTTTGTTCCCTTGCCTTTCAAAAAGTGAAATATATTTAATAATACTAGGAGAGTATCTGATTAGTACTTAAAAATATATTTTTTATCAAGATTTTATGTCATCATTTTACACTTGAAGTATCAATAATTCCTTAACTAAAGCATGTTTTATAATAATATATCATGTTAACAATTTATAATCTGATTGGAACCTCCTTTTATGTGTGGTTTCCAATTGAATAATAAGAGTTTATACTATACTTGTTTGATATACCATTAGTGGAACCTTTAACCTTGACATTTGTTATTATCATTATTTAATCCTTACATTAATATTTCATCTCAAAGTTCTCATCATCATCATCTTCTTCTTCTTCTTCTTCTTCTTTATTATTATTATTGTTGTTGTTGTTGTTGTTGTTGTTTTTGTTTTTGTTATTACTATTATTATTGTTGTTGTTTTTGTTATTGTTATTACTATTATTATTGTTGTTGTTATTATTGTTATTGTTGTTGTATTATTGTTATTTATAATTTGTATAATTAACCTCCATGTGGTTCGACCCCGGTCTTGCTGGGTTATT
Source organism: Populus pruinosa (assembly GCA_026413675.1). Lineage (NCBI taxonomy): Eukaryota > Viridiplantae > Streptophyta > Magnoliopsida > Malpighiales > Salicaceae > Populus > Populus pruinosa. Next base: position 9,461,091 of record CM048598.1, read on the forward strand.
TATTACTTCGATACTCCTGCACTTGGGAGAAGACATCAATCTTTTAGTCGTGTCAAGTTTTTGGCACTATTGCTGGGGAGGTAAGTTCTTGTATGAATTATAGTAGCTATTTTATTTTCTCTTTTCACTTTTCTTATATATAACTTTGTTTCTTTTCTTTTGTTTCTTCTTCTTTTATTTTCTTCTTCCTTTTATTCTATTCCTACACGTGCATGAGAGTGTGGTCATGTACATTAAATGGTAGATTTTGTAGGGTATCCTCATCATTTTTAGAAAATATGGTCGAAAAAGATAATCAATCACTTCATAATGAGAATAATCATGCTAGAACACTTAGAGACCATATGAATCCTATAAGAACAAGTGCCATCTTTTCATGGCTTAGAATTGGAAAATCCATACTTACTTTTAAAGGAATTTGAGGAGGTTTGTAACACATATAATGATTCAAATTGTAGCATGAACACCATCAGATTAGAACTTTTTCCTTTTTTCATTAAAAGATAAAGCTAAAGCATGACTACAAAATTTGAGACTAGGATCCATTCGTGCTTAGGATGAAATGCAACAACAATTTTTAAAGAAGTTTTTCCCATCTCACAAAACAAACTCTTTCAAAAGACAAATCACCACTTTCACTCAAAAATTAGGAGAAACATTTTACCAATGTTGGGATAGGTATCGAGACTTGCTTCATACTTGCCCTTATTATGGTTTTAAAACATGGAGATTGGTTTCACATTTTTATGAAGGCTTAACACCTAGAGATAGGCAAATGATTGAATTGATGTGCAATGGAACTTTTGAAGATAAATACCCTAATGAAGCAATGGAGTACTTAGACTTGTTAGCTGAAAATGCTTAAAATTAGGACACCACGCATACTTATGAGGCACTGGGTAAAACTCAACCTCATACATTTAGTAGAGGTATCTACAACCTTAAGGAAGATTGTTGCGATGTCGCGGTCGCACAAATTAATTACCCTAGCTTAAAACAGACAAGATAGTATAGAGCAAGTAAGGGATCGATCCCATGATGAAGATTTAGTTCAGATTTAGTTCAGATTTTTATGCTATACGTTATGCAATTGGGGGGTTTTGATTTGTGATAATCTAAACTATGGAAGAAATTAAACTAGTGAGCACAATCAATTAAAACTGAAATTTATCAAGAAAACAAATCTTGGTTACAAGCACAAATCCACCTACAGAAATCAGAACATGTAAGAAAACAAATCTTGAAACGAAACTTCAGTTTATATTCTGAATTTTTATCTTTTCTTAACTTTGGTTAATTAACGAATCCGCCATATAACTACCACTAACCAACAAATAATCACAGTGTCCGTACTAATGATTTAATCTAATGGTAGCTGCTTGACCACTTTTTATGATCGGCTTGTTTTAACTCGCAAGTGCACGAGTGTGCGATGTAGCAATTAACTCAGTAAGATCGAGGTCATATCCACAAAGAGCTAGATTTGAAAATTAAGCTAGGTAACAAAAAAAACTCAAGAGAAATTAAATTAACAATAACTTGGTTGAAAATAATTGATGGATTTGTTTTCAAAGATGAAAAAGTGTAAATAGATTTTAAATGACAAGAAAAAAGTAAGTCTTTGTCCAAATCAATTTTAGTGGTGATGTATTGATGATTTCTTCAACATATATAAGATAACTCAACCTAATATCAACGATGGTGATATTAGATCGGAAGATACTACAATGAAGTGTAGAAAGATGAAGATTGATTATTGTTTAAGAATGAACAAGTACTTTCATATTAAGTAAGACATTGAATCAAGCAATCTCTATACCAAAACTAAAGTTTGTCCATAAAAATTCAAGATTATAACATTACCTAAATGATTTCTAAAATTTCTTTACAATAACAAATCATTCATGAAGAAAATGAAAAGATAAACATTAAGATTCATTCATATCCTAAAAAACTCACCTCAATCACCATTATCCTTGATTTGGATCCAAGAAAGAGTTTAGCCAACCATAATTATATATAAGAACACTTTAATAAACATTAAATAACTTGAATCAAACTGAAATAATAAGTTTTACAAACTAAAGAACCGAAATCTATAAAGAACACAACACAATTTCAGAAAATATTTGGACACAAATCTGACTCTAACTTTGGACAACAATTTGACCCTCTTATAAGCTTTTTTTTTTTAGATATATTAGATACATATTTATAGGAAATTTTATCACCTTTCCAGATCAATAAAGAATAATTCATTTGGACACCTGAGTCAAAAGTTATGGACAAAACAACAAAGGTGTTCTGAAAAATCAAATTAGGACAGCTTTGCAACCATTTTGGTGCACGTTTTTCTTCCTCATTTATGAGTTGTCTCCTTCTTCTTTTTGACCTAAAATAATGTAAAAATATCCCCTCCAGCTTTCCATCCATGTGCTTGCCTTCTTGGATCAATGGATTACCCAAAATAAATCAATTGTTATTTGTTGTGTGGACATGTAAGATCATGGATTGTGTTTGGGCTGATTTGAAGGTTGATTTGGGGTTGATTTGGGGTTGATTTTGGGCTGAATTTGGGCTGAATTTGAGCATCAAATAAGTATACAAATGTACTTATTATTTGGGCTAAGATTGACAATGAAACCTTGAGTGTTTAATCGTTGAAGTTTGCATTCAACATAAGACAAGTTTGGGCTTGAAATAGATCATATGATATTCTTTTTTAGAATTGGAATAGAATTGATTTTTAGGACAAATTTGGAGCACTTATTTGAACCAAGATTTGCTTCAATCTTCAACTAAATGTCTCTTCAATTCTTTGTTCTAAATTCCGATGTTGAATTTTCTGAATTAATTCATTTAAGCTCCAAAAACCTATTGAAACATTAAAACAAACTTCATTACTAAAAAGCACATCAATTATTATAAAAACAACCAAATAAAAACAATAAATACATATGTAAAATAAGAGACTTAATGACACTTTTGATGCACAATCACACCCCCCAACTTTGATTTTGCTAGTCCTCAAGCAAAACAAAACATAAAACCTTTGAAATAAAAAAATAATAATAATAACCATAATTAGGCTCGATTCATCACACTTGAAGGACCTATCATGCAAACATTGGTATCTTTAACTTAGTGTACACAATAGCAAATAAAGAAAAATAAGCATACTCACATTTTCTAAATCAAACATCCATTCAAAATTTCCAAATTCAGTCATATTTATTGTGCAACCAATCATAATTGATTCATACGAAAACTCAACTTGTAATCTTCCTTTCTCACCAACACAAACAAGGTAGCAAACTAGAGAAATATATATATATATATATATATATATATATATATATATATATATATATATATATATATATATATATATATGAAGATATGACTTATTCTTTGTCTTTAAGTAGTCACTTCCCTTTTGACGCGAATACAAACATTTGTGATGAATGCACCCGGTTACTCACAAAGTCACAAACTTAAAGTGTTTTGCATACTCATATTTCAAGCTGCCGTTTGATGTAAAGATAAACATTTGTGATGAATACCCCTAGTTACTGAGCAACTAAAAACATTGGAGTAGATAGAACTTTGTACACATTTATTTATTTATTTATTTATGTAATAATTATTACTCTATTTACTTAAACCTTCTTTAGGACTAGATCACAAGTAAAGCATCATACTCATCTTTCATGCATATTCACACAACTCACACAACTTTTACAAGGAAAGATGTACTTCAGTAATCTTAAAAAAAAGTATGTTATATCTTGCTTTATAAGATATTATCTATCCCAAATTAAAGCATGCAATGTTCAACACAGTAATGAACCAAAAAATGTAATGATGAACCTAAATAAGTCTCATTCACTTACGAATGCAAGTTTTTTTTTTTTAACAAGCATGGTCATCTCAAGCATTCAACATAATGAAATATCTAAAATTAAGTTTTATATTATCCTCAATGTAAAAGAGAAAGAGAAGAATTGGGCATGAGCTGACTTCTTGCTTGCTTGATTTTTTTTTTAACCTGCATATCACAACTAAAAGAAAACATTGATGTTTTTTTTTTTTAACATAAAGAACCTCACACCCCCCCAACTTAAAATAATGCATTGTCCCGAATGCATGAACAAGAAAATATAAGAGATGGAAGAAAGAAGAAAAAAATAAAAATAAAAATAAAAATAAAAACTCATTACTTCTGATACTACAATGGTATTGGATCTTCAAGATCCAATGTGTCAACTTCAGCCACAACGTTTTCAAGATAAGGTTTCCATCGATGACCATTTACTTTGAAAATATTTCCATTCCTGGGATTTTCTGCCTCAAATGCACCATGTTCAGAGATGGATTTAATCACAAATAGACCAATCCATTTTGTCCTCAACTTCCCAGGAAAGAGATGTAATCGTGAATTATACAAGAGAACCTTTTGACCAACATGAAAGGATTTTCTAAGAATATGTTTATCATGCAAAGTTTTCATCTTATGTTTTGAAATTTTTGCATTTTCAAATGCATCATTTCTCAGCTCCTCTAATTCATCCAATTGAAGCTTTCTATTTTCGCTAACCTCATTTTCATTGTCATTGAATTGCCGAATGACCCAATATGCACGGTGCTCAATCTCAACAGGGAGATGACAAGACTTTCCATAAACTAGCCTATAAGGAGACATTCCTAAAGAGGTCTTATAAGTAGTGCGATATGCCCACAAAGCATCAACTAGTCGTAGGGACCAATCTTTAAGGTTTGGATTGACTATTTTCTCTAAAATGTTCTTGATCTCCCTATTTGCCAACTTAGCTTGGCCACTAGTCTGTGGGTGATAGGGGGTACTGACCTTGTGAATTACACCATATTTTTCATCAAAATCCCAACGGGCTTGTTACAAAAATATTTTCCCCCATCACTAATCATAGCTTGGGGTATGCCAAAAAAGAGAGAAAATATTTTCTTTCAAGAATTTGACCACAACTCAATGGTCATTGGTTCGAGATGCAATAGCCTCCACCCATTTAGACATATAATCAACAACAACAATGATGAATTGGTAACCAAATGAACTTGGAAAAGGTCCCATGAAATCAATCCCCCAACAATCAAATATTTCCAAAACAAGGATGGGGTTAAGGGGCATCATGTTATGCCTAGTGAGGCAACCTAGTCGTTGGCATTGGTCACATGCAACACAGAAGGCATGGACATCTTTAAACATGGCGGGCCAATAAAAACTATATTGCAAGATTTTGGCAATGGTTTTCTTGGAAGAGAAATGCCCACCACAGGCTAATGCATGACAAAAATTAATGACACTTGGAATTTCATGATCAGGGATGCACTGTCTAATAATTTGGTCAGGACAATTTTTAAATAGGTAGGGGTCATCCAAAAAAATAGAATATTTAAATTAATGACACTTGGAATTTCATGATCAGGGATTCACTGCCTAATAATTTGGTCAGGACAATATTTAAACCACATTGCGCAAGAATTTTTGTTTGTCAAGTTTAGACCAATGAGAAGGAATCTGACTTGTGGCTAGGTAATTTGCTATGTCAGCATACCATGGAGAACCAATGTAGGAGACAGTACCTACACAAAATAAATTTTCATCAGCAAAGAGTTCATTTATTAGAGATTCATCAATTATGGTCTCATAGCTTGAAAGACGAGATAAATGATCAGCCACTACATTCTCTACTCCCTTTTTATCTCGAATTTCAAGGTTAAACTCTTTGAGTAGGAGGGTCCATCGAATCAAACATGGTTTGGCATCTTGTTTTGTGAGCAAATATTTCAATGTTGCATGATCAGTGAAAACAATAACAAGAGATCCAACCAAATAAGACCTAAACTTGTCTAATGCAAAGACTATAGCTAAGAGTTCTTTTTCAATTGTAGTGTAATTAAATTAAGCATCATTCAAAGTCTTGCTAGCATAATAAATGACATGAGGTTTCTTGTCTTTTCTTTACCCTAAAACAGCCCCAACTGCAAAATCACTAGCATCACACATCAATTCAAATGGTAAGGACCAATCAGGAGCTTGCATGATTGGTACAGTTGTCAACAACCCTTTAAGCTTTTCAAAAGCTTCTTAACATTTTAATGTCTAATCAAATTAGACATCTTGTGATAATAAGTTACATAATGGTTTGGCAATGGTACTAAAAGAATGAATGAATCTTCAATAAAACCCAGCATGTCCTAAAAAGGATCTCACATCTTTCACAGTCCTAGGGGTAGTTAATTTTTGAATGACTTCCACTTTTGACTTATCTACCTCTATCCCTTTTGAAGAGACAATGTGACCTAACACAATGCCATGTGTCACCATAAAATGACACTTCTCCCAATTGAGTACAAGATTGCTCTCTTCACACCTTTCAAGAACTTTTTCTAAATGCATTAGACACAACTCATAAGAATCCCCATAAACTGAAAAATCATCCATGAAAACTTCCAAAAAATTTTCCACCATGTCACTAAAGATACTCATCATACACCTTTAAAAAGTGGCTGGTGCATTACACAAACCAAAAGGCATTCTTCTATAAGCATAGGTACCAAAAGGACAAGTGAAAGTGGTTTTTTCTTGGTCTTCTAAAGAAATCTCAATTTGGTTGTAACCTGAGTATCCATCAAGAAAATAATAGAAAGCTCTTCCAGCTACTCTTTCAAGCACTTAAGATTTTTTCATAGTCACCATGTTCAATTTACGATAATCAATGTACATACGCCATCCAGTTTGGATTCTAGTTAGTACTAGTTCATTATTTTCATTCTTCACTACCGTGACTCCAGATTTTTTAGGGACAACTTGGGTTAGACTAACCCATTTTGAGTTTGCAATAGGGTAAATGATACCTGCATCAAGTAGCTTAAGCACTTCACCTCTCACTACTTCCTTCATGTTTGGTTTCAATCGTCTTTGCATTTGCCTCACAGATTTAGCCTCTTCTTCAAGATCGATTCTATGTGTACATAAAAGAGGGCTAATTCCTTTCAAGTCAGTAATTTTCCACCCAATAGCTTTCTTGTGTTTTCTCACCACTCTCAAAAGTTTTTGTTCTTGCTCTATGCTAAGTTTTGATGAGATCACAACAGGATATGATTCATTTTCCCCTAGAAATGCATACTTAAGATCACTCGGTAAAGGCTTCCTTTCAGGTTTATAAGGCTAGACAAGAGATGTCTCAACTTTCATTTGGGGTGAAATTAAAGGCTCAAACGATGGGGTCCATTGACCTATTGACATAATAGGCATTGGATCTAGATAAGTCTCGAGTTCTCTTACTTCCTCATCAACACACTCCAAAGAACAAAATCTTTCATCATGAATTAAAGTTTTCTCCAATGGATCCTTGATCCACACTCTCTCAAAGTGTTCTTGACAAACTGTTTGGATCAAATCTACCTCTCTAATGTCCTCATGTTCCTTAATTTGTTTGGAGACATTGAATATATTCATCTCCACAATCATATTGCCAAAAGACAATTTTATCACCCCATTCCTATAGTTAATTAAGGCATTGGATGTAGCTAGGAAAGGTCTCCCTAAAATAATTGGGATGGGAGCATTAGAACCTTGAAGTGGTGCGGTGTCTAACACTACAAAATCAACAGGAAAGTAGAATTTATCTACTTGGACCAACACATCCTTAATGATACCCCTGGGAATCTTGATTAACCTATCAGCTAATTGAAGGGTGATTCAAGTAGCCTTGATTTCTCCTAAACCTAATTGTTCATAAATAGTATAGGGTATTAAATTCACACTTGCTCCTAAATCCAACAAAGCTTGATTTATCTTATGACTTCCAATAATGCATGAAATGGTAGGACAACCAGGATCTTTGTATTTGGGAGGGGTCTTAAACTGGATGATGGCACTAGCATGTTCAGTCAGAAAAGCTCTTTCTTTCACATTCAATCTCTTTTTGATTGTGCATAAATCCTTAAGAAACTTTGCATAAGATGGAACTTGTTTAATTGAATCAACGAGTGGAATATTAACTTTCACTTGTTTGAACAATTCATAGATTTCTGAGTTCATAAGATCTTGTTTAGGTTTCCCTAACCTTTGTGGAAATGGTTCTCTAGGAACAAATTCTAAATCACTCACTTTGACTCCAATTTTTCTTGAATCATCTCCTTTCTCACTCATCTTTTTCTCATTTATCTCACCTTCTTTATCACTCAAACTCTCATTTGTCACTTGTGTTTTGATACCTTCTTCACTTTCCCTAGATTTCTCCACCACAATACCTTTAGGAATCCTAAAACCTACACCTTTGTCAACAATCTTTCCACTTCTAAGGGTAGTGATGGCTTGGACTTGTTCATGGTTTGAAGGTTCACTAGGTGAGGATTCACTCATGTGTACCTGACCTCTAGGATTGGGCATTGGTTGAGCTGAGATTTTTCCCTTCTCTTGAATGCTTAGTGATTGAGTCAACTTAGTTAGTTGACTTCGAATGTCATCTAAGGTCCTATTGGTCTAGTCTTAGAATTTGTAAGCTTAGTTATTGATTCCTCCTTGCGTTTGCATGAATTATTGAAGAGTATCCTCTAAGGATCTCTTATGAGGTGGTTGGTATGTGTTATGTGTGGGAGCATGAAATGGTTGGGATGGAGGTTGAAATGTTTAAGGTACTAAAGAGCCCTCATTTCTCCATCCAAAATTTGGGTGGTTCTTCCATCCAGGATTATAAATCTCAGAGTAGAGATTGCCTACTTGGTTTGGAAATGGCTTTCTAATATTACTTGAATCAGAAGTTTGGCCATATAGCACTTCCTTGAAGGCTGGAATGGTAGGACACTCAGTTGTTCTATGCCCTTTGCTCTCACAAACAACACAACTTTCCTCTTGTTGTTCACTCATGACATGCAATTTTTTAATTTCAAGAGACTCTATTTTCCTAGCCAATGAGGCTAATCTAGCATTGAGGTCATCAGTCTCTTTCAATTGAAATTTTTCACTTGAATGAGAAATGGTGTTTCTAGACTCAACATGAACTGGGAGAGAAGTCTCCCATTGTTTTGTGTTTTCAACCAATTGATCAAAAAAATCAAAGGCAGCTTGGTTCTTTGTCATAAAACTCACCATTACACATGGTTGACACTAGCTTTTTAAAATCTACGGTAAGAGAGTCATAGAAGAAACTCACTAACCTCCACATCTCAAAACCATGGTGGGGGCATGCATTTAACAAGTCTTTGAACCTTTCCCAACCTTGGTGAAATGACTCATTTGGGCTACAAGAAAATTTCATCATTTCATATTGTAAGGCTGTTGTCCTATGAGTGGGGAAGTATTTTTTAAAAAACTCAGCTTGCATTTCTCTCCATGTACCTATAGACCTAGGACGCAAGGAGTTTAGCCAAAGCTTGGCTTTATCCTTTAGAGAGAATGGGAATAATTTAAGCTGAATAGTTTCCTTGGCGCATGCTCTATTAATAAAAGTATTACATACCTCTTCAAAGTCTTTAATATGTATGTATGGATTTTCAGAATTCATACCATGAAATGTGGGAAGAAGTTGAATCATGCCCGCTTTCAAATTGAAAGCTTGTTGGTTAAGAGGTAAGATAATACACGAAGCTATACTTTGTCTAGCCGGGTGAAGATACTCTCTAAGAGTTTGAAAATTAGGTTGATCATTGAATTATGGAGGTCCACTACCTTGAACACTCCCTTCACCCTACATCTTCAACATTAGCCATGATAAAATAATAATAATAATAATAATAATAATAATAATAATAATAATAATAATATAACAATTATATGAATATGAAAGGAAAGGAAAGAAAAAAAAGTGCAAATAAAAGTAATAGCTCAAAAATAAAAATACAACAAATTAAGAAATTCACTCTCCAACTAATAAGCACTATTAACAACAATAAACATTAAAAGATAATTATAACAAACTTGAATAAAAAGGCGGTAATACCGGCCAAGCACTTCAAATAATAAATATAAGAAAAATAATCATAACAAAACAACAAAATAAAATGAAATAAACAAGAGGCGGTAATACCGGCCAAGCACTTCAAACAATAAATAAAAGAAAAATAATCATAACAAAACAACAAAATAAACTGAAATAAACTAGAGGCGGTAATACCGGCCAAACACTTCAAATAATAAATATAAGAAAAATAATCATAATAAAACAACAAAATAAACTGAAATAAACAAGAGGCGGTAATACCGACCAAGCACTTTAGACAATAAATAAAAACAATATCAACAAACTAAAATGAAATAAACAAGAAAAATATTAGAAACTAATAAGAATAGACAATAAAAGAAAATGGTTGAACCAACCAAAATCCAACAATTAATAGTCCATTCCATAGTCCAATATCCAAAACGTTAAGGTCAAAATTTTTTTTTTTAGGCGGTAAAACCAGCCACTTGATTTTTTTTCCAATTTTATATTGAGACGGTAAAACCAACCAATTGATTTTTTTTATATGATTTTTTTTAGTTTTCCAATAATCAAATCTAAATTGGTTACCTTTACTTGCTAGCTCCTCGACAACGGCGCTAAAATTGCTTGACCGCTTTTTATGATCGGCTTGTTTTAACTCGCAAGTGCACGAGTGTGCGATGTAGCAATTAACTCAATAAGATCGAGGTCATATCCACAGAGAGCTAGATCTGAAAATTAAGCTAGGTAAGAAAAAAAACTCAACATAAATTAAATTAACAATAACTTGGTTGAAAATAATTGATGAGATAACTTGGTTGAAAATAATTGATGAGAAGAAGAAGAAGAAGAAGATGAGAACTTTGAGATAGAATATTAATGTAATGATTAAACAATGATAATAACAAATGTCAAGGTTAGAGATTCCACTAATGGTATGTCAAACAAGTATAATATAAACTCTTATTATTCAATTGGAAACCATATATAAAGGAGGTTTCAATCAGATTATAGATTGTTAACATGATTACATTAGTCATCTTATTCGATTAATGCTAATACTTGTAAATCTTGTCAAACATTCATGATTATAACTTATGTTAACAACAAATCAAGTTCCTTTCATAGCTCAGGTATCGGTTATACCATACAGTGTAAACTATGAAAGTGTAAAGCATTCGTTGCACCAAGTGTTATACAACATAAATCAAGATTAGTTATTTAACAAGTAAAGTATTAAAGAGTGAACAAGATAACAAATACAAAACATGTTAGTATCAAACATTAAAGTCCATATTAAGTTTACATTATACTTATTCTTACACCATTAATGTAACCTTTTTTTACCTTGACATAATAAACTTAGCTAGACATAATGAAAGAAAGAAAAATAAATAAACAAAATAAGAACATAAATAAGATAAGAGTTAACTAAGTAAAGGAAAGGAAATGAAAGGCATAAACTTGATATTAATGAAAACAAAGCATAAAAACTACAAAAAATACAAAGAGAGAAAGGAAGAGCATGATCTTAATCTGGACACCAAGATGCCTAAATGCATGGCAAATGCCTCCTTTTATAGGCCAAATTTGGGAACTATTGATTTGATGACTAATTGATAAGTGGGTGGCCAACTCTTGACTGGGTGACAATCCTTATCTTCTCTTGTCTGCCCAAAACATCATTGATAACATCCAAAATTGGAGCCCATCAAAAACATAAAATTTGTAGGCAATTGTCTCAAGTTTCTTGTGTAAAAACTTCAGCTCATTTGGACATCTAGAACTCCCGATATGGTCAAAATACTGAACAGTGCTCGGGCTGGAAGATAGATTTGGGCTTCTTTGTTGTTGTTACAATTTGGACTTGAAAATGGCCTTTTTAGATCTTAGCTCCATATGAAAGTTGTAGGCCTATGTCTTACCTTTCCATCCATATAAATTGGACCTAAATCTGAGATCTATAACTCTAGGTATGACCCAATTACCGAACACTGTTCCGGTTTGAATTGCACCGACATCTCTTTTCTAAGTTTGGCCATCTCTTTATCCTTGCAATTTAAGTTCTTAAAGTCATCAATCAATTCTTTCATTTATGTGACAGGCCTGCATTTAAAATGAACATTTACCATAAATTAAAGGTATCTTATATTATTAGATATATTATTATAAAACATGCTTTAGTTAAGGAGTTATTGATACTTCAAGTGCAAAATGATGATATAAAACCATGATAAAAATGTACTTTTAAGTACTAATCACACCCCCCAACCAGTTTATTACCAGTCCCTAGTAATCAAAGCGTTAAAATAGAAAACAACTTTGCAAATTCCACAAAGCAAGGTATTCATCATTTAACTTCCATTAATCTATCCAGATAAACAAACTCTCATTAAATTTATATATCTGCTCAATACCACTTAACAAGATATTAATAAACCTTTCTTTTGTACTTAATGTATTGACACGACGAAAAGGTTGATGTCTTCTCCCAAGTGCAGGAGTGTCAAAGTAATAAATAACCCGGCAAGACCGGGGTCGAACCACAGGGAGGTTAATTGTACAAATTATAAACAACAATTATAAAACAATAACAACAACAACAACAACAACAACAACAACAACAACAACAATAATAATAGTAGTAGTAGTAGTAGTAGTACTAATAATAATAATAATAAAGAAAGAGAAGAAGAGGAAGATGATGATGATGAGAACTTAGAGATGAAAAATTAATGTAAGGATTAAACAATAATAATAACAAATGTCAAGGTTAGAGGTTCCACTAATGGTATATCAAACAAGTATAGTATAAACTCTTATTATTGAATTGGAAACCACACATAAAGGAGGTTCCAATCAGATTATATATTGCTGTACATTATGGGCTATGAAAGTGCCAAGCATTTGTTGTACCAAGTGTTATACAATATAAATCAAGATTAGTCATTTAACAAGCAAAGTATTAAAGAGTGAACAAGATAACAAATATAAAACATGTTAGTATCAAACATTAAAGTCCATATTAAGTTTACATTATACTTATTCTCACACCATTAGTGTAACCTTTTCACCTTGACATAATTAACTTAGCTAGACATAATGAAAGAAAGAAAAATAGATAAACAAAATAAGAACATAAAAGGTAACTAAGTAAAGGAAAGGAAATGAAAGGCATAAACTTTATATTAATGAAAGCAAAGCATAAACATTACAAAAAAAAAAAAAGAGAAAGGAAGAGCATGATCTTGATCTGGAAACTAAGATGCCTAAATGCATGGCAAATGCCTCCTTTTATAGGCTAAAATTAGGAACTATTGATTTGATGACTAATTGATAAGTGGGTGGCCAACTTTCGACTTGGTGACAATCCTTATCTTTTCTTGTCTGCCCAAAACGTCCTTGATAACGTCCAAATTGGAGCCAGTTGTAAACATGAAAGTTGTAGGCAATTGTCTCAGCTTTCTTGTGTAAACAATTCAGCTCATTTGGACTTCTAAAACTCTAGATATGGCCAAAATACCGAACAGTACTCGGGCTGGAAGACAGATTCGGGCTTCTTTGTTGTTGCTACAATTTGGACTTGATAATCGCCTTGTTAGATCTTGAGCTCCATATGAAAGTTGTAGGCCTATGTCTTACCTTTCCATCCATATAAATTGGACCTAAATCTGAGATCTGTAGCTCCAGATATGACCCAATTACCGAATAGTGTTCCAGTTTGGATCGCACCGACATCTCTTTTCTAAGTTTGGCCATCTCTTTGCCTTTGCAATTTAAGTTCTTAAAGTCATCAATCAATATTTTCATTTATGTGATAGGCCTGCATTTAAAATGAACATTTACCATAAATTAAAGGTATCTTATATTATTAGATATATTATTATAAAACATGCTTTAGTTAAGGAGTTATTGATATTTCAAGTGCAAAATGATGATATAAAACCATGATAAAAATGCACTTTTAAGTACTAATCATGTATCAACACATAACTATGGGGTTTTTCTTGGAAGAAAACAAAATTTTTGTTCTAATGTTTAAGGTTAACTTCCTTGGGTTGGGATTATTATTTTTTCTTTTTCTTTTTCTTTTTTTAAAAAATATATATACATATAATTTAAAAACATCATGCATCTTTAACCCATGTAACGAGCTTTCAGCTAATGACTCCCAGACTAGTTGGTCTTAGGGCATTAGGTGTTAAGACACCCCTACGAGCTTAGTAACTCGGGTCGCAGATACTGATATGTAGATAGTGCAATGTTTGACTCCCTTAAGCTTTTCTCCTCAACCCATATAACAAGCGTTGGGCCAATAGCTCCCAAGTCAGTTGACTTTAGGGTATTAGGTGTTAAAACACCCCTTCGGGCTTAATTGCTTAGGTTAGGGAGGCTACAAAACCAAACTTATCTACATTTTTATTATCATCATTTTTTTTTCTTTTTTTTTCATGTTTTTTTTAATTATATACAATCCCTTTCCCTTAGTTGTTACCTTTAACAAAAGAACATAAATAATGTAATAATCCAATATGCAACCCACAATCATATGTTAAAGTGTGTGTGTGTAAATTAAGGTTTAAGAATACATGTTAAATAAGTATATGAGCAGAATTAAGCGGTAACAATACGAGAGTTTGTAAACCTGAATATTTCAGGAAGTATTATAATAGACCTTGTTAAGAATGGTTACTAAGATGCGTCTCAAGAGTCACTTTAACAAAAGAGCTCCTTTACTCTACCATCCTAATAACAATAATTATGCACATGCTTTATGAAATGAAAAACAAATTTTTTTTTTATCAACTACTACCCTCTCCCCCCAACCAAAACGAGACATTGTCCTCAATGTTCTAAGGTAGAAAGATAGAGTATAGAAGATATCACTTGAAATAACGAACATGGACAAACCTGAAACACACTGAAACAAAAATAAGAAATAAAAAAACACAATAATAAAACCAAAAGACACAAAAATTCACAAATGAAGGCTCAAATCCAATCTAAGCTTTTTACGGCTTCCCTTAGATGACCAATTTATGCGACTCAAGGAAGGATTCATCACAGGAATGAAAGATTGTAGTTGGTCAACCAATTGTTCAGCAGTAGCAGTAGAGATTATGATTTATCGTGCAGAAGATTTTAGAAATTCTTGTTCCACAGCATTATCAAGAAAAGACAACAACTTATCATAATAACCGTTAACATTTAACAAACTAATGGGTTTATGGTGAATGTGCAGTTGAGCCCAAGAGAAAATATAAAAGATCTCTTCCAATGTGCCTAGACCACCTGGTAAAGCAATGAAGGCATCAGCATGGTTAAACATTGCATTCATTCGAGCCGACATTGTGGAGACTTGAAGTTCCTCTCCAATTGTTTTTCCAATGATGTCCCTTTGTGCTAAAGCTTCGGGGACGACCCCTAAAACTTGACTACCTCCTAAAAATACAGCTATTGACACACCTCCCATTAACCTAAGACTGCCTCCCCCATACACTAAATTAATCTTTCTCTCAGCTAGCACTTGACCAAGATGATTTGCTGATTCTAAAACTCCTTTTCTTTTCTAGGACTAGATCCACCGAAAACACAAATATTTCTTATATGATGACTTGAGAAACTTGCCATTTCTATACACTTTTGTATTTGTTGAATGTATGAGTTGAGTAGAAATGAAAGGAAGGAAGAGAGGGTTTTATAGATGAGAAATTAGAAAGGCAATCATAACACCTATATGTAGGCCAGCTAGAGTCTCTCTCTCTCTCTCTCTCTCTCTCTCTCTCTTTATTTATTTATTTACTTTTGAAAAAGCATGTGTATATATAGGTAGTTGTGATTGTGGCTCACATTTTCCCTTAGTTTTACATCCAAGAATGCTTAAACACCCTCTATGGGTCGGGGATAGGCTTCCCATCTAGTTTTCTTAAAAACTGGCAAACATGGTCCTTTTTAGTTAGATTCTCAAGATTAAGTCGATCATGTTCTTTATGAAATAGTAGCCATAAATCATGAATTACACGATGCACATTTCTACTAGGATGCGTCTCAAGAGTTAATAGAAGATTATCTAAAGACTCCTTATGCATGCCATCCTTAATGAATTGTATTTTATCTTCACGGTTTATAGATACCATTCCTAAAAAACAACATTGTGTATTACAAGTCCATCTAGCACATCGATGACAGACTTTTAGTCGTTTTGCACGACGTATCTTTGCAAAAGTGCTTTTACCTATTCCAAGCATATGTGAAATGAAGGAGTTAGAGGACTCACCTGATAATCAGACCTTTTCTTCAATCAACCAGCGAATATCTTTAGGAATTTCATGATTCATTAACAATCTCAATTTTGCACATCTAGCATGGTAAATTTTTGTAATCGCACTCTGAGGCAAAGCAGGAAAATCTTTTTCAATTTTTCAAGATTAATGTCTATTTTCAAATGAGAATTGGAAGAGAGATTCAAAGAATTGCACAAATATATACACAAATATTAGTTATTATAGGAAACTGAAAGAACCGACTTAAGTCACGGAGTACCGTTATCCGTCATTTAACCGGGGTGAGAGAAACTAGCAAAAATCACTCAAAAAGAAACACAAAAACAATGTGAGAAAAACAAAATAATCAACCTTTATCTACCAGATCATTCCAACCAGCTGATTCATTTTCACTAGGAAAATTATCAAAGTAAGCTTTTAAACGATGTCCATTTTCCTTAAAATCATTGTCATTCATTGAATTCTCAATAAAACAGGCCCCATAACGATTGCTCCATCTTAATCTTAGCTCTTTAGGGAATGCATAGAGTTGAGAATTATAAAACAAAACTTTTTGACCAGTATCAACTTTTTGATAATTTTCACAAGTTTTGCAGAATACATGCATGTCCTTGAACATGGTGGGCCAATAAAAACCATTTTTAAAGATTTTTGCAGCTGTCTTTTTTAACGAGAAATAACTTTCACATGCTTTAGAATGACAAAGTTTAATGACACTACTTACCTCATTGTCGGGAATGAATCTTTGAAATATTTCATCAGGACAATATTTGAATAAGTTAGGGTCATCACAATAAAAATTCTTCACTTCGTTCAAAAACGTTTCTTTATCTTGGGTACTCCAATCAGCTGGAAAATCTCCTAAAGCAAGAAAATTGTTATTTTTATCATTCTAAGGCATTGGACTAAGATAAAGTAAGGATTCGTTAGGAAAGGAATCATCGATTGGTGTGATGTCAGATGTTGAATCTATTGTCACTGTTGATAAAAGATTCGCATCAATATTTTTGGTGCGTTTTTCATCCGTGATTTCTTTCTCAAAATAAATCATTTGCAAATCTTCAGATTCATCAAACTCATTTTTACTTAAAGTAGATTCAAGTTGATCATAAACTAATTCGTCAATATGATCTACTTCTTGTAAATCATTATCATCTCCAGGTTACTTGTAAATGTTGAAAATATTCATCTCCAATGTCATGTTTCCAAATGATAGCTTCATTAGTCCATTCCTACAATTAATCAATGCGTTAGAGGTTACAAGGAACGGACGTCCTAAAATAATAGGAAATGAATTACATGCTTCAACAGGTTCTGTGTCCAAGACAATAAAATCCACAAGATAAATGAATTTATCGACTTGTACTTACTGACACGACTAAAAGATTGATGTCTTCTCCCAAGTGCAGGAGTGTCGAAGTAATAAATAACCCGGCAAGACCGGGGTCGAACCACAGGGAGGTTAATTGTACAAATTATAAACAACAATTATAAAACAACAATAACAACAACAACAATAACAACAACAACAACAACAATAATAATAATAATAATAATAATAATAATAATAATAATAATAATAATAATAATAATAGTGGTAGTAGTACTAATAATAATAATAATAATAATAATAATAATAATAAAGAAAGAGAAGAAGAAGAAGATGATGATGATGAGAACTTAGAGATGGAAAATTAATGTAAGGATTAAACAATAATAATAACAAATGTCAAGGTTAGAGGTTCCACTAATGGTATATCAAACAAGTATAGTATAAACTCTTATTATTGAATTGGAAACCACACATAAAGGAGGTTCCAATCAGATTATATATTGTTAACATGATTACATTAGTCATCTTATTCAATTAATGCTAATACTTGTAAATCTCGTCAAGCATTCATGATTATAACTTATGTTAACAACAAATCAAGTTCCTTTCATAGCTCAGGTGTCGGTTATACCATACATTATGGGCTATGAAAGTGCCAAGCATTTGTTGTACCAAGTGTTATACAACATAAATCAAGATTAGTCACTTAACAAGCAAAGTATTAAAGAGTGAACAAGATAACAAATATAAAACATGTTAGTATCAAACATTAAAGTCCATATTAAGTTTACATTATACTTATTCTCACACCATTAGTGTAACCTTTTCACCTTGACATAATTAACTTAGCTAGACATAATGAAAGAAAGGAAAACAAATAAACAAAATAAGAACATAAAAGTTAACTAAGTAAAGGAAAGGAAATGAAAGGCATAAACTTGATATTAATGAAAGTAAAGCATAAACATTACAAAAAATACAAAGAGAGAAAGGAAGAGCATGATCTTGATCTGAACACCAAGATGCCTAAATGCATGGCAAATGCCTCCTTTTATAGGCCAAAATTGGGAACTATTGATTTGATGACTAATTGATAAGTGGGTGGCCAACTTTTGACTTGGTGACAATCCTTATCTTCTCTTGTCTGCCCAAAACGTCATTGATAACGTCAAAACTGGAGCCAGGTGCAAACATGAAAGTTGTAGGCAGTTGTCTCAGCTTTCTTGTGTAAAAAATTCAGCTTATTTGGACTTCTAGAACTCCAGATATGGCCAAAATACCGAACAGTGCTCGGGCTGGAAGATAGATTCGGGCTTCTTTGTTGTTGCTACAATTTGGACTTGATAATGGCCTTTTTAGATCTTGGGCTCCATATGAAAGTTGTAGGCCTATGTCTTACCTTTCCATCCATATAAATTGGACCTAAATCTGAGATCTGTAGCTCCAGATATGGCCCAATTACCGAATAGTGTTCCGGTTTGGATTGCACCGACATCTCTTCTCTAAGTTTGACCATCTCTTTATCCTTGCAATTTAAGTTCTTCAAGTCATCAATCAATCCTTTCATTTATTTGATAGGCCTGCATTAAAAATAGACATTTACCACAAATTATAGGTATCTTATATTATTAGATACATTATTATAAAACATATTTTAGTTAAGGAGTTATTGATACTTCAAGTGCAAAATGATGATATAAAACCATGATAAAAATGCACTTTTAAGTACTAATCACACCCCTCAACCAGCTTATTACTAGTCCCTAGTAATTAAAGCGTTAAAACAATTTGCAAATTTCACAAAGCAAGGTATTCATCATTTAACTTCCATTAATCTATCCAGATAAACAAACTCTCATTAAATTTATATATCTGCTCAATACCACTTAACAAGATATTAATAAACCTTTCTTTTGTGCTCAATGTATCAACACATAATTATGGGGCTTTTCTTGGAAGAAAACAAAATTTTTGTTCTAATGTTTAAGGTTAACTTCCTTGGGTTGGGATTACTATTTTTGTCTTTTTTTTTTTAACTCTATATACATATACTTTAAAAACATCATGCATCTTTAACCCATGTAACGAGCTTTCAGCTAATGACTCCCAGACCAGTTGGTCTTAAGGCATTAGGTGTTAAGACACCCCTACGAGCTTAGTAACTCGGGTCGCAGATACTGATATGTAGATAGTGCAATGTTTGATTTCTTTAAGCTTTTCTCCTCAACCCATGTAACAAGCGTTGGGCTAATAGCTCCCAAGTCAGTTGACTTTAGGGTATTAGGTGTTAAAACACCCCTTCGGGCTTAATTGCTTAGGTTAGGGAGGCTACGAAATCAAACTTATCTACATTTTTATTATCATCATTTTTTATTTTTTCTTTTTTCTTTTTTTTTCATGTTTTTTTTTTTAATTATATACAATCCCTTTCCCTTAGTTGTTACCTTTAACAAAAGAACATAAATAATGTAATAATCCAATATGCAACCCACAATCATATGTTAAAGTGTGTGTGTGTAAATTAAGGTTTAAAAATACATGTTAAATAAGTATATGAGCAGAATTAAGTGGTAACAATACGAGAGTTTGTAAACCTGAATATTTCAGGAAGTATTATAATAGACCTTGTTAAGAATGGTTACTAAGATGCGTCTCAAGAGTCACTTTAACAAAAGAACTCCTTTACTCTGCCATCCTAGTAACAACAATTATGCACATGCTTTATGAAATGAAAAACAATTTTTTTTTTTTTATCAACTACTACCCTCTCCCCCCAACCAAAACGAGACATTGTCCTCAATGTTCTAAGGTAGAAAGATAGAGTATAAAAGATATCACCTGAAATAACGAACACTGACAAAACCTGAAACACACTGAAACAAAAATAAGAAATAACAAAACATAATAAAACCAAAAGACACAAAAATTCACAAATGAAGGCTCAAATCCAATCTAAGCTTTTTACGGCTTTCCTTAGATGACCAATTTATGCGACTCATGGAAGGATCAATCACAGGAATGAAAGATTGTAGTTGGTCAATCAATTGTTCAGCAGTAGAAGCAGAGATTATGATTTGTCGTGCAGAAGATGTTAGAAATTCCTGTTCCACAGCATGATCAAGAAAAGACAACAACTTATCATAATAACCATTAACATTTAACAAACCTATGGGTTTATGGTGAATGTGCAATTGAGCCCAAGAGGAAATATGAAAGATCTCTTCCAATGTGCCTAGACCACCTGGTAAAGCAATGAAAGCATCAGCATGGTTAAACATTGCATTCATTCGAGCCGACATTGTGGAGACCTGAAGTTCCTCGCCAATTGTTTTTCCAATGATGTCCCCTTGTGCCAAAGCTTCAGGGACGACCCCCAAAACTTGACTACCTCCTAAAAATGCAGCTATTGACACACCTCCCATTAACCCAAGACTGCCTCCCCCATACACTAAATGAATCTTTCTCTCAGCTAGCACCTGACCAAGATGATTTGCTGATTCTAAAAACTCCTTTTCTTTCCCAGGACTAGATCCACCGAAAACACAAATATTTCTTATTTGATGACTTGAGGAACTTGCCATTTCTACAAACTTCTGTATTTGTTGAATGTATGGGTTGAGTAGAAATGAAAGGAAGGAAGAGAGGGTTTTATAGATGAGAAATTAGAAAGGCAATCATAACACCTATATATAGGCCAGCTGGAGTCTCACACACTCTCTCTCTCTTTTTATTTATTTATTTATTTACTTTTAAAAAAGCATGTGTATGTACAGGCAGTTGTGATTGTGGCTCACATCTTCCCTTGGTTTTACGTCCAAGAACGGCTTAAACGCCCTCTATGGGTCGGGGATAGGCTTCCCATCCAGTTTTCTTAAAAACTGGCAAACAGGGTCTTTTTTAGTCAGATTCCCAAGACTAAGTCGATCATGTTCTTTATGAAATAGTGGCCATAAATCATGAATTGCACGATGCACATCTCCACTAGGATGCGTCTCAAGAGTCAATAGAAGATTATCTAAAGACTCCTTACTCAGGCCATCCTTAATGAATTGTATTTTATCTTCACGGTTTATAGATACCATTCCTAAAGAACGACATTGTGTATTACAAGTCCATCTAGCACATCGATGACAAACTTCTAATCGTTTTGCACGACGCTTCTTTGCAAAAGTGCTTTTACCTGTTCCAGGCATGTGTGAAATGAAGAAGTTAGAGGACTCACCTGATAATCGGACCTTTGCTTCAATCAACCAACGAATATCTTCAGGAATTCCATGATTCATTAACAATCTCAATCTTGCACATCTAGCACGGTAAATTTTTGTAATCGCATTACAGATATCAGTAATTGTGGGAAACTGAAAGAACCGACTTAAGTCACGGAGTACCGTTATCCGCCATTTGACCGGGGTGAAAGAAACTTGCAAAAATCACTCAAAAAGGAACATAAAAAAGAAAATGTGAGAAAAACAAAATAATCAACCTTTATCTACAAGATCATTCAAACCAGCTGATTCATTTTCACTAGGAAAATTATCAAAGTAAGCTTTCAAACGATGTCCATTTTCCTTAAAATCATTGTCATTCATTGAATTCTCAATATCACAGGCCCCATAAGGATTGCTCCATCTTAATCTTATCTTTTCAGGGAATGCATAAAGTTGAGAATTATAAAACAAAACTTTTTGACTAGTATGAATTTTTTGACAATTTTCACAAGTTTTGCAGAATGCATGCGTGTCCTTGAACATGGTGGGCCAATAAAATCCATTTTGAAAGATTTTTACAGCAGTCTTTTTTGACGAGAAATAACTTCCACATGCTTCAGAATGACAAAGTTTAATGACACTACTTACCTCATTGTCGGGAATGAATCTTTGAAATATTTGATCAGGACAATATTTGAATAAGTTAGGGTCATCACAATAAAAGCTCTTCACTTCGTTCAAAAACTTTTCTTTGTCTTGGGTGCTCCAATCAGCTGGCAAATCTCCTAAAGTAAGAAAATTGATATTTTTATCATACCAAGGCATTGGACTAAGAGAAAGTAAGGATTCGTTAGGAAAGTAATCATCGATTGGTGTGATGTTAGATGTCGAATCTGTTGTCACTATTGACAAAAGATTCGCATCAACATTTTCGGTGCTTGTTTCATCCGTGATTTCTTCCTCAGAATAAATCATTTGCAAATCTTCAGATTCATCCAACTCATTTTTACTTAAAGTAGATGCAAGTTGATCATAAACTAGTTCGTCAATATGATCTACTTCTTGTAAATCATTATCATCTCCAGGTTGCTTGCAAATGTTAAAAATATTCATCTCCAATGTCATGTTTCCAAATGATAGCTTCATCAGTCCATTCCTACAATTAATCAATGCATTAGAGGTTGCAAGAAACGGACGTCCTAAAATAACAGGAAATGAATTACATGCTTCAACAGGTTCTGTGTCCAAGACAATAAAATCCACAGGATAAATGAATTTATCGACTTGTACTAACACATCTTCAATTATTCCTCTAGGCACTTTTACAGATCTATCGGCAAGTAAAAGAGATATAGAAGTTGGTTTTAACTCACCTAGATTGAGACTCTGAAAAACTGAATATGGAAGTAAATTCACACTAGCACCAAGATCAAGTAAGGCTTTTTCAATTTTATGCTCTCCAATAAAGCAAGAAATTGTAGGACAACCAGGGTCTTTATATTTCAAAGCATTATTGTTTTGAAGAATAGCACTTACTTGTTCGGCTAGAAAGGCTTTCTTTTTCACATTCAGTTTCCTCTTCACAGTGCATAGATCTTTCAAAAATTTAGCATAGGAAGGAACCTGTTTAATAGCATCCAGCAAAGGTATATTGATCCTTACCTGTTTGAAAATTTCATAAATTTCAGAGTTATGGTTGACTTTCCTTTGTTTGGTCATGGCATGAGGAAATGGAAGTGCTGGCGGTGAATCAGTCGTTTCTTTGCAATTTTCAGATTCAACCCCTTCCTTACCCTCAGAGATTGACTCATCATCTTTCTCATAAGGTTCAAGAGAGGGTTTTTCAATAACCTTACCACTGCGTAGAGTAGTGACTGATTTGAGTTGATCCATGTGTTGGCTTCCGGAACTACTTGCATTTGCATTGGATTGCCCTTTGGGATTTTGTTGTGTTTGAGATGGAAACTTACCTTTCTCTTGGAAACTAAGAGCAGATGTTAATTTAGCAAGAGTATCTTTAAAATCTGTCATGTTTTGAGCAAGTTGAGTATTGATTGTCTCTTGCTTTTCAATGAATGCATGCAATGTTTCCTCAAGATTTCTTCTAGAAGGTGGAGCATAAGAAGGTGCATATCCATGAGAATTTTGGAAATTATGGTGTGCTTGAAACGGTGGTTGTGAAGTTTGTGCATTGTTGTTCTCACTCTTCCAACTGAAATTTGGGTGATTTCTCCAACCAGGGTTGTATGTTTGGGAGTATGGGTTATGGTTAGGCCTTTGGAAACTGTTTAAAGCATGGGCTTGCTCATGGAGACATTCCTTAAAAGAAGGCAAAGTTGGACAATCATTGGTTGAGTGTTCATTTGTTTCACAGATTTGACACACAATGTTTTCAACAGATTTTAAATGACCACTCTTTTTCAATTCTAGTGCCTCAACTTTTCTAGCTAAAGATGCAAATTTGGCTTGAAGGTCATGATCTTCCCTAAGGTTGTACATCCCTCCACTAGATGTATGAGGTTGAGTTTTACTCGTTGCCTCATATGTACCTGCAGTGTCCCAATTTTGAGCATTTTCAGCTAACAAGTCTAAGTACTCCATTGCTTCATCAGGGTCTTTATCTTCAAAAGTTCCATTGCACATCAATTCAACCATTTGCCTATCTTTAGGTGTTAACCCTTCATAGAAATGTGAAACCAATCTCCATGTTTCAAAACCATGATGAGGGCACGTACTAAGCAAGTCTCGATACCTATCCCAACATTTATAAAATGTTTCTCCTGGTTTTTGAGTGAAAGTGGTGATTTGTCTCTTGAAAGAGTTTGTTCTATGAGATGGGAAAAACTTCTTTAAAAACTGTTGTTGCATTTCATCCCAAGCACGAATGGATCCTGGTCTTAAATTTTGTAGCCATGTTTTAGCTTTATCTTTTAATGAAAAAGGAAAAAGCTTTAATCTGATGGTGTTCATGCTACAATTTAAGTTATTATATGTGTTGCACACCTCCTCAAATTCCCTTAAATGCAAGTATGGATTTTCCAATTCCAAACCATGAAAAGATGGTAAAAGTTGAATAATGCCTGGTTTAAAATTAAAATGAGATGCATCAGGAGGAAAAACTATGCATGATGGTGCACTTGTTCTTGTGGGATTCATGTGGTCTCTAAGTGTTCTAGCACGGTTATTCTCATTATTTTCATTATGAAGTGATTGATTATCTTCTTCGGCCATATTTTCTGAAAATGATGAGGATATCCTACAAAGTCTACCACTTGATGTACGTGACCACACTCTCATGCACGTGTAGGAATAAAATAAAAAAGAAGAAGAAAGCAAAAGAAGGAGGAAGAAAACAAAATAAAAAGAAACAAAGTTATATACAAGAAAAGTGAAAAGAGAAAATAAAATAAATACTATAATTTATACAAGAACTTACCTCCCCGGCAACGGCGCCAAAAACTTGACACGACTAAAAGATTGATGTCTTCTCCCAAGTGCAGGAGTGTCGAAGTAATAAATAACCCGGCAAGACCGGGGTCGAACCACAGGGAGGTTAATTGTACAAATTATAAACAACAATTATAAAACAACAATAACAACAACAACAATAACAACAACAACAACAACAATAATAATAATAATAATAATAATAATAATAATAATAATAATAATAATAATAGTGGTAGTAGTACTAATAATAATAATAATAATAATAATAATAAAGAAAGAGAAGAAGAAGAAGATGATGATGATGAGAACTTAGAGATGGAAAATTAATGTAAGGATTAAACAATAATAATAACAAATGTCAAGGTTAGAGGTTCCACTAATGGTATATCAAACAAGTATAGTATAAACTCTTATTATTGAATTGGAAACCACACATAAAGGAGGTTCCAATCAGATTATATATTGTTAACATGATTACATTAGTCATCTTATTCAATTAATGCTAATACTTGTAAATCTCGTCAAGCATTCATGATTATAACTTATGTTAACAACAAATCAAGTTCCTTTCATAGCTCAGGTGTCGGTTATACCATACATTATGGGCTATGAAAGTGCCAAGCATTTGTTGTACCAAGTGTTATACAACATAAATCAAGATTAGTCACTTAACAAGCAAAGTATTAAAGAGTGAACAAGATAACAAATATAAAACATGTTAGTATCAAACATTAAAGTCCATATTAAGTTTACATTATACTTATTCTCACACCATTAGTGTAACCTTTTCACCTTGACATAATTAACTTAGCTAGACATAATGAAAGAAAGGAAAACAAATAAACAAAATAAGAACATAAAAGTTAACTAAGTAAAGGAAAGGAAATGAAAGGCATAAACTTGATATTAATGAAAGTAAAGCATAAACATTACAAAAAATACAAAGAGAGAAAGGAAGAGCATGATCTTGATCTGAACACCAAGATGCCTAAATGCATGGCAAATGCCTCCTTTTATAGGCCAAAATTGGGAACTATTGATTTGATGACTAATTGATAAGTGGGTGGCCAACTTTTGACTTGGTGACAATCCTTATCTTCTCTTGTCTGCCCAAAACGTCATTGATAACGTCAAAACTGGAGCCAGGTGCAAACATGAAAGTTGTAGGCAGTTGTCTCAGCTTTCTTGTGTAAAAAATTCAGCTTATTTGGACTTCTAGAACTCCAGATATGGCCAAAATACCGAACAGTGCTCGGGCTGGAAGACAGATTCGGGCTTCTTTGTTGTTGCTACAATTTGGACTTGATAATGGCCTTTTTAGATCTTGGGCTCCATATGAAAGTTGTAGGCCTATGTCTTACCTTTCCATCCATATAAATTGGACCTAAATCTGAGATCTGTAGCTCCAGATATGGCCCAATTACCGAATAGTGTTCCGGTTTGGATTGCACCGACATCTCTTCTCTAAGTTTGACCATCTCTTTATCCTTGCAATTTAAGTTCTTCAAGTCATCAATCAATCCTTTCATTTATTTGATAGGCCTGCATTAAAAATAGACATTTACCACAAATTATAGGTATCTTATATTATTAGATACATTATTATAAAACATATTTTAGTTAAGGAGTTATTGATACTTCAAGTGCAAAATGATGATATAAAACCATGATAAAAATGCACTTTTAAGTACTAATCACTTACACATCTTCAATTATTCCTCTAGGTACTTTTACAGATCTATCGGCAAGTAAAAGAGATATAGAAGTTGGTTTTAACTCACCTAGATTACTCTAAAAAACTAAATATGGAAGTAAATTCACACTAGCACCAAGATCAAGTAAGGCCCTTTCAATTTTATGCTCTCCAATAAAGCAAGAAATTGTAGGACAAGCAGGGTTTTTATATTTCAAAGCATTATTGTTCTGAAGAATAGCACTTACTTGTTCCGCTAGAAAACCTTTCTTTTTCACATTCAGTTTCCTCTTCACAGTGCATAGATCTTTTAAAAATTTAGCATAAGAAGGAACCTGTTTAATAGCATCCAACAAACGTATATTGATCCTTACCTGTTTGAAAATTTTAAAAAATTTAGAGTTGTGACTGACTTTTCATTGTTTGGTTATGACTTAAGAAAATGGAAGTGCTGGCGGAGAATCAGTCTTTTCTTTGCAATTTTCAAATTCAACCCCTTCCTTACCCTCAGAGATTGACTCATCATCTTTCTCATAGGGTTCAAGAGAGGGTTTTTCAATAACCTTACCACTGTGTAAAGTAGTGACTGATTTGACTTGATCCATGTGTTGGCTTTCGGAACTACTTGCATTTGCATTGTATTGCCCCTTGGGATTTTGTTGTGGTTGAGATGGAAACTTACCTTTCTCTTGGAAACTGAGAGCAGATGTTAATTTTGCAAGAGTATCTTTAAAATCTATCATATCTTGAGCAAGTTGAGTATTGATTGTCTCTTTCTTTTTAATGAATGCATGCAATGTTTCCTCAAGATTTCTTCTAGAAGGTGGAGCATAAGGAGGTGCATATCCATGAGAATTTTGGAAATTATGGTGTGCTTAAAATGGTGGTTGTGAAGTTTGTGCATTATTGTTCTCACTCTTCCAACTAAAATTTGGTTGATTTCTCCAACCAGAGTTGTATGTTTGCGAGTATGGGTTATGATTGGGCCTTTGAAAACTGTTTAAAGCATAAGTTTGTTTATTGAGACATTCTTAAAACAAGACAAGGTTGGACAATTATTGGTTGAGTGTTCATTTGTTTCACATATTTGACACGCAATGTTTTCAATAGATTTTAATTTACCACTCGTTTTCAATTCTAGTGCCTCGACTTTTCTTGAAGGTCATGATCTTCCCTAAGGTTGTACATACCTCCACTAGATGTATGAGGTTGAGTTTTACTCGGTGCCTCATAAGTACCCGTGGTGTCCCAATTTTGAGCATTTTCAGCTAACAAGTCTAAGTACTCCATTACTTCATTAAGGTCTTTATCTTCAAAAGTTCCATTGCACATCAATTCAACCATTTGCCTATCTCTAGGTGTTAACCCTTCAGAGAAATTTGAAACCAATCTCCATGTTTCAAAACCATGATGAGGGCAAGTACTAAGCAAGTCTCAAAACCTATTCCAACATTGGTAAAATGTTTCTCCTGGTTTTTGAGTGAAAGTAGTGATTTGTCTTTTGAAAGAGTTTGTTCTATGACATGGGAAAAACTTCTTCAAAAACTATTGTTGCATTTCATCATAAGCACGAATGGATCCTGGTCTTAAATTTTATAGCCATGTTTTAGCTTTATCTTTTAATGAAAAAGGAAAAAGCTTTAATCTGATGGTGTTCATGCTATAATTTAAATTATTATATGTGTTGCAAACCTCCTCAAATTCCCTTAAATGCAAGTATGGATTTTCCAATTCTAAGCCATGAAAAGAAGGTAAAAGTTGAATAATACCTGGCTTAAAATTAAAATGAGATGCATCGAGAGAAAAAACTATACATGATGGTGCACTTGTTCTTGTGGGATTCATGTGGTCTCTAAATGTTCTGACACGGTTATTCTCATTATGAAGTGATTGATTATCTTCTTCAACCATATTTTCTGAAAATGATGAGGATATCCTATAAAGTCTACCACTTGATGTACGTGACCACACTCTCATAAAATAAAAGGAAGAAGAAAAAAAGAGAGAATAGAAACAAAGTTATATACAAAAAAAGTGAAAAGAGAAAATAAAATAACTACTATAATTTATACAAGAATTTACCTCCCCGGCAACGGCGCCAAAAACTTGACACAACCAAAAGATTGATGTCTTCTCCCAAGTGTAGGAGTGTTGAAGTAATAAATAACTCGGCAAGACCAAGGTCGAACCATAGAGAGTTTAATTGTACAAATTATAAGTAACAATAGTACAACAACAATAGCAATAACAATAACAACAATAATAATTATAATAATAATAATAGTAGTAGTAGTAGTAGTAGTAGTAGTAATAAAGAAAAAAAAAGGAGAAGAAGAAGAAGAAGATGAGAACTTTGAGAAGGAATATTAATGTAACGATTAAACAATGATAATAACAAATGTCAAAGTTAGAGATTTCACTAATGGTATGCCAAACAAGTATAATATAAACTCTTATTATTCAATTGGAAACCACACATAAAGGAGGTTCCAATCAGATTATAGATTGTTAACATGATTACATTAGTCATCTTATTCGATTAATGCTAATACTTGTAAATCTCGTTAAGCATTCATGATTATAACTTATGTTAACAACAAATCAAGTTCCTTTCATAGCTCAGGTGTCGGTTATATCATATAGTATGAACTATGAAAGTGCCAAGCATTTGTTGTACCAAGTGTTATACAACATAAATCAAGATTAGTTATTTAACAAGCAAAGTATTAAAGAGTGAACAAGATAACAAATATAAAACATGTTAGTGTCAAACATTAAAGTCCATATTAAATTTACATTATACTTATTCTTACACCATTAGTGTAACCTTTTCACCTTGACATAATAAACTTAGCTAGACATAATGAAAGAAAGAAAAGTAATAAACAAAATAAGAACATAAATAAGATAAGAGTTAACTAAGTAAATGAAAGGAAATGAAAGGTATAAACTTGACATTAATGAAAGCAAAGCATACACATTACAAAAAATACAAAGAGAGAAAGGAAGAGCATGATCTTGATCTGGAAACCAAGATGCCTAAATGCATGGCAAATGCCTCCTTTTATAGGCCAAAATTGGAAACTATTGATTTAATGACTAATTGATGAGTGGGTGGCCAACTCTTGAGTTGGTGACAATCCTTATCTTCTCTTGTCTACCCAAAACGTCATTGATAACATCAAAATTAGAGCCACTAGAAACATTAAAGTTGTAGGCAATTGTCTCAGCTTTCTTGTGTAAAACCTTCAGCTCATTTGGACTTCTAGAACTCCAAATATGGCCAAAATACTGATTAGTTCTCGGGCTGGAGGACAGATTTGGGCTTCTTTGTTGTTGCTACAATTTTAACTTGAAAATAGCCTTTTTAGATCTTCGGCTCCATATGAAAGTTGTAGGCCTATGTCTTACCTTTCCATCCATATAAAGTAGACCTAAATCTAAGATCTGTAGCTCCAGATATAACCCAATTACCGAATAGTGTGCCGGTTTGGATTGCACCGACATCTCTTTTCTAAGTTTGGCCATCTCTTTATCCTTTCAATTTCAGTTCTTAAATTCATCAATCAATCCTTTCATTTATGTGATAGGTCTGCATTTAAAATGAACATTTACCACAAATTAAAGGTATCTTATATTATTAGATATATTATTATAAAACATGTTTTAGTTAAGGAGTTATTGATACTTCATGTGCAAAATGATGATATAAAACCATGAGTTTTACCTAGTGCCTCACAAGTACCTATGGTGTCCCAAATTTGAGCATTTTCACCTGTGGTGTCCCATGAGTTTTACCTAGTGCCTCACAAGTACCATATCTGGCGTTTTAGAAGTTGAAATGAGCTGAATTTTTTACACAAGAAAGCTGAGACAATTTCCTACAACTTTCATGTTTCAAGTGGCTCCAATTTGGACGTTATCAATGAGATTTTGGACAGACAATAAAAGATAAAGATTGTCACTAAGTCAAGAGTTGGTCACCCACTTATTAATTAGTCATCAAATCAATAGTTCCTAATTTTGGCCTATAAAAGGAGGCATTTGCTATGCATTTAGGCATCTTGGTTTCTAGAGCAAGATCATGCTCTTCCTTTCTCTCTTTGTATTTTTTTTGTAATGTTTATGCTTTTTTTTCATTAATATTAAGTTTATGCCTTTCATTTTCTTTCCTTTACTTAGTTAACTTTTATCTTATTTATGTTCTTATTTTGTTTATCTATTTTTCATTCATTCATTATGTCTAGCTAAGTTTATTATGTTAAGGTGAAAAGGTTACACTAATGGTATAAGAATAAGTATAGTGTAAAATTAATATGGACTTTAATGTTTGATACTACATGTTTTGTATTTGTTATCTTGTTCACTCTTTAATACTTTGCTTGTTAAATGACTAAACTTGATTTATGTTCTATAACACTTGTATAACAAATGCTTGCCACTTTCATAACCCATACTATATGGTATAACCGACACTTGAGCTATGAAAGGAACTTGATTTGTTGTTAACATAAGTTATAATCATGAATGCTTGATGAGATTTACAAGTATTAGCATTAATGGAATAAGATGACTAATGTAATCATGCTAATAATATATAATCTGATTGGAACCTCCTTTGTGTGTGGTTTCTAATTGAATAATAAGAGTTTATACTATACTTGTTTGACATACCATTAGTGGATCCTCTAACATTGATATTTGTTATTATCATCATTTAATCCTTATATTAATATTTCATCTCGAAGTTCTCATCTTCTTCTTCGTCTTCTTCTTCTCTTTCTTTCTTTATTATTATTACTACTACTACTACTACTATTATTGTTATTGTTGTTGTTGTTGTTATTGATATTATTACTATTATTGTTATTTATAATTGTTGTTTATAATTTATATAATTAACCTCCCTATGGTTCGACCTCGGTCTTGCTGGGTTATTTATTACTTCGACACTCCTACACTTGGGAAAAGACATCAATCTTTTAGTCGTGTCACTAGAAGAGCTAAGACACGGGGCTACAAGTCTCATTAGAGAGTAGAACTTAGTTCTTCCCCTAAGACACTCAAAATTACTCGTCAATAAATCAGACCTATTGCCCTAAAGGGTCTATCATCACCTAGTCTCGATTGATGACCTATAATTGGAGTTTTATAGCTCCAACTTGAGTAAAACCAATTTACTTAGTTAGTCAACATCTAAAAATATAGTTCCTATAAAGGAACTTAATCCTAATTCCTTAATCCTCCTACTCAAATTCTTTTTGAAAGTTAGGAGATGAATCTGTCCAAATTCATCAACCTTTCCATTTACACATAACATCCACAATTCCATTTTTCCACTTTTATGTCAACCCCTAGTCATATCACATATCATATATATAAGAGTGTCAAAAATATCTTTTAAAAATTAATTTATGTTAAAATAGAATATTTGTTTTTATCAATTTTACTAATTTTTTGAATAATATTCTTCTAAACACAATACTTGTTATTTCAACATGTATTTTTCTTCATTTCGACACAATTAAACACACATCATCAAGCTAAATATGTCAAATTGAACATCCTCCCCCTTTGATGCATAATTGGTCAAAAGCATGGCCTTAAGGAACCAAAAGTTCCCTCATTCATTTCATGTTAATTTCATTCAATTCACACACACATTCACGTAAAAAAAAAAACTTATTATAATAAATTCAATAAGAAAAACCATAATTTCTTCCTTTTCCTTTTTGCTTTTCATATGGCTGAATTATAGTGGCCATTTTCTTCAATCTCTTTCATTTAATCTCTTTCATTTGTCATATTCACAATATACTAATCATGTTATACCACAATTCAATACTACTTTCAAGTCATGTCCATGTACACATGTTTAACACATACATAATTTCTTTCTTTTATTTCTTTGTTTTGGTCAAACTCTCTAGCTCCTTTTTTAGCCAATTCATTCATGAAATCCTTAGATTTTACTCACTAAAATTGTATGTTAACATTAATTTATTACCTATCTATCTCTCAAGCTAGCACTTAGTATAATTACTATACTTGTATATTCATAATTGAAAGAAATGCCCTAATATGCTTAAGTTTTTGTTTCAACCCTTGAATTAATCTTAAGATACTCATATAAAGTTGTAATTAACTAGGGAATAGTATCAAATTTCTATTCTCTCTTTTTCTTCTTCCATGGTCGGCCCTAGAAAGAGTTTTCCCCTTGGTTTACATTAAGTTTCCTTTTGTTTTATAATTTGAATCTAACATTTCTTTAACACAATTTCTAATTATTTGTCCTCAATTACCATAACCATGCCAAAAAAATGTTTATTTTCAGCATGCTTATACAACATATACATTTAAGAATATCTCCCACAATTCTTTTTATTTGTGTCGAAACCTAGACCCCCCCTCTCCTCTCTAGATGTTTTCTTACGAAATTGTTCATGTTTCCACCAATTTGCACTATAACATTCTTACATCATGTCAAAGTAAGCTTAACACACCTCAAGTTTCCCTTTTTCATTCTTCTTAATTTGTTTTATAAACATTAACTTCAACATAGATTCACAACTTATATAAGAATTTGTATGGAAACACTTTCTAATAATCAATGCAAGCTATAATCCTTTTCTCACATCATCATTGCATAATTTAGCATTTCAAATGCATGCTCACAAGAATTTCTAAATGCACTTGTCTTATATAATAGATTTTAGCATACATTTTGCATGTAAAATGATCAAGCACATATTCTTTTCAACATGTAAGCAACAAAGATCAAATTGGAGAAGTCCCCCCTTTATCCTTCCTTTTTTTTTTTTGTTGAAACTTACATGGCTTTGGAACCTTATTATTATCATCAATTTCTCATAATTTCCAATACATTATTTGTCAAATAGACCTTTATTTATCACCCATATTTAGAATTTTTATTTCCCCCAAATTATGTATAAACCCTAAACGCTAAAATTTAGGGTTCTTCTAAATTACTTACCACAATCAACATAATAAAGGGAAAGGTTAAAGAATATGTCTTACATTTTGAAGTTTATACCCAATTTGAAGTGTTCTTGAGAATGTCTTTTTCAAGCTTGTTCTTTCTCTTTAAAAACCCACACTTAATCACTCAAGCTCCTTTCCTCTAAACAAGTTTTCCTTTCACAAATTTCAGCCTCAACACTTTTCTCTTCAAAATCACTCATAAAACTTTATCTCACTATTTGAGAGGGGTAAGCTCTCGAATGTTGGATATTAGGTTAAAAGAGAAAAGTTTATGTAATAATATTGATATTTTGGATAGTATTATGAATGTAGGTGCATTCAAGATGAAAGGTTGTTGTATGAATTGTTAAGTGATAAAATTATCGCTTACAAAGGAAATATGCAAAGTGTGATTTAGTGCGTGAACTAGCATACATTTAGTGTATGCTAGGATTCCAAGTAAGAGGATCGCCAGGTTTGGCTAGCATGCATTTAGTGTATGTTAGGATCCTGGGTAAGGGGATCAATCATGTATTTACTAGCATACATTTATTGTATGTTAGGCTTTAGGTTAAGGGGATCATCGTGTATTGTGATTACTACTTAAAAGTGCATTTTTATCATGGTTTTATATCATCATTTTGCACTTGAAGTATCAATAACTCCTTAACTAAAATATGTTTTATAATAATGTATCTAATAATATAAGATACCTATAATTTGTGGTAAATGTCTATTTTTAATGCAGGCCTATCAAATAAATGAAAGGATTGATTGATGACTTGAAGAACTTAAATTGCAAGGATAAAGAGATGGTCAAACTTAGAGAAGAGATGTCGGTGCAATCCAAACCGGAACACTATTCGGTAATTGGGCCATATCTGGAGCTACAGATCTCAGATTTAGGTCCAATTTATATGGATGGAAAGGTAAGACATAGGCCTACAACTTTCATATGGAGTCCAAGATCTAAAAAGGCCATTATCAAGTCCAAATTGTAGCAACAACAAAGAAGCCCGAATCTGTCTTCCAGCCCGAGCACTGTTCGGTATTTTGGCCATATCTGGAGTTCTAGAAGTCCAAATGAGCTGAATTTTTTACACAAGAAAGCTGAGACAATTGCCTACAACTTTCATGTTTGCACCTGGCTCCAGTTTTGACGTTATCAATGACGTTTTGGGCAGACAAGAGAAGATAAGGATTGTCACCAAGTCAAAAGTTGGCCACCCACTTATCAATTAGTCATCAAATCAATAGTTCCCAATTTTGGCCTATAAAAGGAGGCATTTGCCATGCATTTAGGCATCTTGGTGTTCAGATCAAGATCATGCTCTTCCTTTCTCTCTTTGTATTTTTTGTAATGTTTATGCTTTGCTTTCATTAATAGTAAGTTTATACCTTTCATTTCCTTTCCTTTACTTAGTTAACTTGTATGTTCTTATTTTGTTTATTTGTTTTCCTTTCTTTCATTATGTCTAGCTAAGTTAATTATGTCAAGGTGAAAAGGTTACACTAATGGTGTAAGAATAAGTATAATGTAAACTTAATATGGACTTTAATGTTTGATACTAACATGTTTTATATTTGTTATCTTGTTCACTCTTTAATACTTTGCTTGTTAAATGACTAATCTTGATTTATGTTGTATAACACTTGGTACAACAAATGCTTGGCACTTTCATAGCCCATAATGTATGGTATAACCGACACCTGAGCTATGAAAGGAACTTGATTTGTTATTAACATAAGTTATAATCATGAATGCTTGACGAGATTTACAAGTATTAGCATTAATTGAATAAGATGACTAATGTAATCATGTTAACAATATATAATCTGATTGGAACCTCCTTTGTGTGTGGTTTTCAATTCAATAATAAGAGTTTATACTATACTTGTTTGATATACCATTAGTGGAACCTCTAACCTTGACATTTGTTATTATTATTGTTTAATCCTTACATTAATATTTCATCTCTAAGTTCTCATCATCATCATCTTCTTCTTTTTCTCTTTCTTTATTATTATTATTATTATTATTATTATTATTATTATTATTATTATTATTATTATTATTGGTACTATTATTATTATTATTATTATTATTACTATTATTGTTGTTGTTATTGTTATTTATAATTTGTACAATTAACCTCCCTGTGGTTCGACCCCGGTCTTGCCGGGTTATTTATTACTTCGACACTCCTGCACTTGGGAGAAGACATCAACCTTTTCGTCGTGTCAAGTTTTTGGCGCCGTTGCCGGGGAGGTAAGTTCTTGTATAAATTATAGTATTTATTTTATTTTCTCTTTTCACTTTTCTTGTATATAACTTTGTTTCTTTTCTTTTGTTTCTTTTTATTTTGTTTTCTTCCTTCTTCTTTTATTTTCTTCTTCCTTTTATTTTATTCCTACACGTGCATGAGAGTGTGGTCACGTATATCAAGTGGTAGACTTTGTAGGGTATCCTCATCATTTTCAGAAAATATGGCCGAAGAAGATAATCAATCACTTCATAATGAAAATAATGAGAATAACCGTGCTAGAACAACTTAGAGATCACATGAATCCCACAAGAACAAGTGCACCATCATGCATAGTTTTTCCTCCTGATGCATCTCATTTTAATTTTAAACCAGGCATTATTCAACTTTTACCTTCTTTTCATGGTTTAGAATTGGAAAATCCATACTTGCATTTGAGGGAATTTGAGGAGGTGTGCAACACATATAATAATTTAAATTGTAGCATGAACACCATCAGATTAAAGCTTTTTCCTTTTTCATTAAAAGATAAAGCTAAAACATGGCTACAAAATTTGAGACCAGGATCCATTCGTGCTTGGGATGAAATGCAACAACAATTTTTAAAGAAGTTTTTCCCATCTCATAGAACAAACTCTTTCAAGAGACAAATCACCACTTTCACTCAAAAACCAGGAGAAACATTTTATAAATGTTGGGATAGGTATCGAGAGTTGCTTAGTACTTGCCCTCATCATGGTTTTGAAACATGGAGATTGGTTTCACATTTCTATGAAGGGTTAACACCTAAAGATAGGCAAATGGTTGAATTGATGTGCAATGGAACTTTTGAAGATAAAGACCCTGATGAAGCAATGGAGTACTTAGACTTGTTAGCTGAAAATGCTCAAAATTGGGACACTGCGGGTACATGTAAGGCACCAAGTAAAACTCAACCTCATACATCTAGTGGAGGTATGTATAACCTTAGGGAAGATCATGACCTTCAAGCCAAGTTTGCATCTTTAGCTAGAAAAGTCGAGGCACTAGAATTGAAAAAGAGTGGTCAATTAAAATCTGTTGAAAACATTGTGTGTCAAATCTGTGAAACAAATGAACACTCAACCAACGATTGTCCAACCTTGCCTTCTTTTAAAGAATGTCTCCATGAACAAGCCCATGCTTTAAACAGTTTTCAAAGGGCCAACCACAACCCATACTCCCAAACATACAACCCTGGTTGGAGGAATCACCCAAATTTCAGTTGGAAGAGTGAGAACAACAATGCACAAACTTCACAACCACCATTTCAAGCATACCACAATTTCCAAAATTCTCATGGATATGCACCTCCTTATGCTCCACCTCCTAGAAGAAATCTTGAGGAAACATTGCATGCATTCATTGAAAAGCAAGAGACAATCAATACTCAACTTGCTCAAAACATGACAGATTTTAAAGATACTCTTGCTAAATTAACATCTGCTCTTAGTTTCCAAGAGAAAGGTAAGTTTCCATCTCAAACACAGCAAAATCCCAAAGGGCAATACAATGCAAATGCAAGTAGTTCCGGAAGCCAACACATGGATCAAGTCAAATCAGTCACTACTCTGCGCAGTGGTAAGGTTATTGAAAAACCCTCTCTTGAACCTTATGAGAAAGATGATGATTCAATTTCTGAGGGTAAGGAAGGGGATGAATCTGAAAATTGCAAAGAAACAACTGATTCACCGCCAGCACTTCCATTTCCTCAAGCCATGACCAAACAAAGGAAAGTCAATCACAATTCTGAAATTTATGAAATTTTCAAACAGGTAAGGATCAATATACCTTTGCTGGATGCAATTAAACAGGTTCCTTCCTATGCTAAATTTTTGAAAGATCTCTGCACTGTGAAGAGGAAACTGAATGTGAAAAAGAAAGCCTTTCTAGCCGAACAAGTAAGTGCTATTCTTCAAAACAATAATGCTTTGAAATATAAAGACCCTGGTTGTCCTACAATTTCTTGCTTTATTGGAGAGCATAAAATTGAAAGAGCCTTACTTGATCTTGGTGCTAGTGTGAATTTACTTCCATATTCAGTTTTTCAGAGTCTCAATCTAGGTGAGTTAAAACCAACTTCTATAACTCTTTTACTTGCCGATAGATCTATAAAAGTGCCTAGAGGAATAATTGAAGATGTGTTAGTACAAGTCGATAAATTCATTTATCCTATGGATTTTATTGTCTTGGACACACAACCTGTTGAAGTATGTAATTCATTTCCTGTTATTTTAGGACGTCCATTTCTTGCAACTTCTAATGCATTGATTAATTGTAGGAATGGACTGATGAAGCTATCATTTGGAAACATGACATTGGAGATGAATATTTTCAACATTTGCAAGCAACCTAGAGATGATAATGATTTACAGGAAGTGGACTTTACTGAAAAATTAATTCATGATCAATTTCCAACCACTTCCAATGAAATGGAGATTGATGAATCTGATGATTTGGAAATGATTTATTTTCAGGAAGAATCAAAGACAAGTAATTGGAGGCCACAAATTGAGGAATTGCCACCACGACCAATTAAGTCCATACCTTCAAGTGTTCAACCACCAAAACCTGATTTGAAGTCGTTGCCATCCAATCTCAAATACTCATTTTTGGGAGAAAATGAAACTTTTCCGGTAATAATCTCTTCCAAACTTAATGCACATCAAGAAGGTAAGTTATTACAAACTCTGAAAATGCACAAAAAAGCATTAGGATGGACCATAGCTGATATAAAAGGAATTAGTCCTTTGATTTGTACACACAGAATTTATTTAGAGGAAAATGCTAAACCCTCTAGAGAAATGCAACGAAGGCTAAATCCTAATATGAAAGAAGTAGTGAAAAATGAAGTCATTAAGCTTCTAGATAATGAAATCATTTATCCTATTTCTGACAGCAAATGGGTAAGTCCTACCCAAGTTGTACCTAAGAAATCTGGAGTCACTGTGATAACAAATGAGAACAATGAGTTAATTCCCACTAGAACTGTTACTGGTTGGCGCATGTGCATTGACTATAGGAAACTTAATTCAATGACTAGAAAAGATCATTTTCCTTTACCTTTCATGGATCAAATCCTAGAAAGAGTTGCAGGTCATGAATTTTATTGTTTCCTAGATGGCTATTCGGGTTACAACCAAATTGAAATTGCGTTGGAAGATCAAGAAAAAACTACTTTCACATGTCCATTTGGTACTTTTGCATATCGAAGGATGCCTTTTGGATTATGTAATGCACCAGCCACATTTCAAAGATGCATGCTTAGTATATTTAGCGATATGGTTGAACATTTTCTTGAGATTTTCATGGATGATTTTTCTGTTTTTGGTGATTCATTTGATGATTGTTTGACTAATTTAGGAAAGGTTTTAACCAGGTGTGAAGAGAAGAATCTTGTGCTGAATTGGGAAAAATGTCATTTTATGGTAACAAACGGCATTGTACTTGGTCACATTGTTTCATCAAAAGGAATTGAGGTTGACAAATCTAAAATCGAGTTAATTGCAAACTTGCCAACACCAAAATCTCTTAAAGATGTTAGATCATTCCTGGGACATGCTGGTTTTTATAGAAGGTTCATCAAAGATTTTAGTGTAATATCTAAGCCTTTAAGTAACCTTCTAACAAAGGATACTATTTTTGAATGGACTGAACATTGTGAAAAAGCCTTTGTTAAACTTAAAAACTTGCTTACTTGTGCTCCTATCATTCAACCTCCCGATTGGTCATTACCTTTTGAAATAATGTGTGATGCTAGTGATTATGCCGTAGGTGCTGTTTTGGGACAAAGAAAAGATAAGAAACCTTATGTAATTTACTATGCA
Organism: Populus pruinosa; assembly: GCA_026413675.1. Lineage (NCBI taxonomy): Eukaryota > Viridiplantae > Streptophyta > Magnoliopsida > Malpighiales > Salicaceae > Populus > Populus pruinosa. The sequence goes on from CM048598.1 coordinate 9,501,114, forward strand.
AGTAAAACTTTAAATAGTGCTCAAATGAATTATACCACCACTGAAAAAGAATTACTTGCAGTAGTATTTGCATGTGAAAAATTCAGATCTTATCTTGTTGGTTCACCTGTTGTTGTTTTTAGTGATCATGCAGCATTGAAATATCTTCTTTCTAAGAAAGATTCCAAGGCTAGATTGGTGCGGTGGATTTTATTACTTCAAGAATTTGATATCACAATCAAAGATAAGAAAGGCAGCGAAAATATTGTCGCAGATCACTTGTCAAGATTGACAATAGATTCGGAAACTGACATCACACCAATCGATGACTACTTTCCTGATGAATCTTTACTTTCTGTCTCTACAATGCCTTGGTTTGCTAATATTGTCAATTTTCTTGTTTCAGGACAATTGCCAGCTCATTGGAATACCCAAGATAAAAGAAAGTTTTTGAACGAAGTGAAGAACTTTTATTGGGATGATCCTTATTTATTCAAATATTGTCCTGATCAAATATTTCGAAGATGCATTCCTGACAATGAGGTAAGTAGTGTCATTAAATTTTGTCATTCTGAGGTATGTGGGGGCCATTTCTCATCAAGAAAGACAACTGCAAAAATCTTACAAAGTGGATTTTACTGGCCCACCATGTTCAAAGACTCACATGCATTCTGCAAGTCTTGTGAAAATTGTCAAAAGTTGGGATCTATTTCAAAACGTCACATGATGCCTTTAAACCCTATTATTGTCATTGAGATCTTTGACTGTTGGGGTATAGATTTCATGGGCCCATTCCCTCCATCATTTGGTTTCTTATACATATTAGTCGCAGTAGATTATGTTTCAAAATGGATAGAGGCAATTCCAAGTCGAAACAATGATCACAAAACAATGATAAAGTTTTTGAAAGAAAATATTTTGAGTCGATTTGGAGTCCCTCGAGCCATAATAAGTGATGGTGGAACACATTTCTGCAACAAGCCATTTGAGTCTTTAATGAAGAAATATGGAATCACACACAAAGTTGCCACCCCTTATCACCCTCAAACAAGTGGACAAGTAGAGCTTGCTAATAGGGAGATCAAACATATTTTGGAGAAAACAGTGAACCCTAATAGGAAAGACTGGTCTTTAAGACTTAATGATGCACTTTGGGCTTATCGAACTGCTTATAAAACATCATTAGGTATGTCACCTTATAGACTAGTCTATGGAAAACCTTGTCACTTGCCTGTGGAACTTGAACATAAAGCTTATTGGGCTATTAAAGCTTTCAATTCAAATCTGGATGATGCTAGTCAACTGCGAAAATTACAAATAAATGAGCTTGAGGAAATAAGAAATGATGCATATGAAAATTCAAGAATTCATAAAGCAAGAATAAAAGAATGTCATGACAAGAAAATACAGAGAAAAACCTTCAATGTTGGTCAAAAAGTCTTGCTTTATAATTCTCGACTGCATTTATTTCCTGGAAAATTAAGATCAAGATGGAGCGGTCCTTTTATTGTGAAACATGTGTATCCATATGGGGCCTATGACATCGAGAATCCAAAGAATGGCAATGTTTTCAAGGTAAATGGACATCGTCTGAAAGTTTACTTTGACAATTTTTCAGTTGAACATAACTCTATTGAATTGGGTGATCCTGTATATAAAGATTGATTTTATTTTATTTTATTTTATTTTATTTTTGTTTCTTATATAAAGATTGATTTTATTTTATTTTATTTTTGTTTCTTTTTGAGTGATTTTTGCAAGTTTCTTTCACCCCGGTCAAATGGCGGATAACGGTACTCCGTGACTTAAGTCGGTTCTTTCAGTTTCCCACAATTACTGATATCTGTGTATATATCTATGCAATTCTTTGAATCTCTCTTCCAATTCTCATTTGAAAATGGACACTAATCTTGAAAAATTAAAAAAATATTTTCCCGCTCTGCCTCAGAATGCGATTACAAAAATTTACCGTGCTAGATGTGCAAGATTGAGATTGTTAATGAATCATGGAATTCCTGAAGATATTCGCTGGTTGATTGAAGCAAAGGTCCGATTATCAGGTGAGTCCTCTAACTTCTTCATTTCACATATGCCTGGAACAGGTAAAAGCACTTTTGCAAAGAAGCGTCGTGCAAAACGACTGGATGTCTGTCATCGATGTGCTAGATGGACTTGTAATACACAATGTCGTTCTTTAGGAATGGTATCTATAAACCGTGAAGATAAAATACAATTCATTAAGGATGGCCTGAGTAAGGAGTCTTTAGATAATCTTCTATTGACTCTTGAGACGCATCCTAGTGGAGATGTGCATCGTGCAATTCATGATTTATGGCCACTATTTCATAAAGAACATGATCGACTTAGTCTTGGGAATCTGACTAAAAAAGACCCTGTTTGCTAGTTTTTAAGAAAACTGGATGGGAAGCCTATCCCCGACCCATAGAGGGCGTTTAAGCCGTTCTTGGACGTAAAACCAAGGGAAGATGTGAGCCACAATCACAACTACCTGTACATACACATGCTTTTTTTCAAAAGTAAATAAATAAATAAATAAAAAGAGAGAGAGAGAGTGTGAGACTCCAGCTGGCCTACATATAGATGTTATGATTGCCTTTCCAATTTCTCATCTATAAAACCCTCTTTTCCTTCCTTTCATTTCTACTCAACCCATACATTCAACAAATACAGAAGTGTGTAGAAATGGCAAGTTCCTCAGGTCATCAAATAAGAAATATTTGTGTTTTCGGTGGATCTAGTCCTGGGAAAGAAAAAGAGTTTTTAGAATCAGCAAATCATCTTGGTCAGGTGCTAGCTGAGAGAAAGATTCATTTAGTGTATGGGGGAGGCAGTCTTGGGTTAATGGGAGGTGTGTCAATAGCTGCATTTTTAGGAGGTAGTCAAGTTTTAGGAATCGTCCCTGAAGCTTTGGCACAAGGGGACATCATTGGAAAAACAATTGGAGAGGAACTTCAGGTCTCCACAATGTCGGCTCGAATGAATGCAATGTTTAACCATGCTGATGCCTTCATTGCTTTACCAGGTGGTTTAGGCACATTGGAAGAGATCTTTCATATTTCCTCTTGGGCTCAATTGCACATTCACCATAAACCCATAGGTTTGTTAAATGTTAATGGTTATTATGATAAGTTGTTGTCTTTTCTTGATCATGCTGTGGAACAGGAATTTCTAACATCATCTGCACGCCAAATCATAATCTCTGCTACTACTGCTGAACAATTGATTGACCAACTACAATCTTTCACTCCTGTGATTGATCCTTCCATGAGTTGCATAAATTGGTCATCTACGGGAAGCCGTAAAAAGCTTAGATTGGATTTGAGCCTTCATTTGTGAATTTTTGTGTCTTTTGGTTTTATTATGTTTTGTTATTTCTTATTTTTGTTTAAGTGTGTTTCAGGTTTTGTCAGTGTTCGTTATTTCAGGTGATATCTTTTATACTCTATCTTTCTACCTTAGAACATTGAGGACAATGTCTCGTTTTGGTTGGGGGGAGAGGGTAGTAGTTGATAAAAAAAAAAATTGTTTTTTATTTCATAAAGCATGTGCATAATTGTTGTTACTAGGATGGCAGAGTAAAGGAGTTCTTTTGTTAAAGTGACTCTTGAGACGCATCTTAGTAACCATTCTTAACAAGGTCTATTATAATACTTCCTGAAATATTCAGGTTTACAAACTCTCATATTGTTACCACTTAATTCTGCTCATATACTTATTTAACATGTATTTTTAAACCTTAATTTACACACACACACTTTAACATATGATTGTGGGTTGCATATTGGATTATTACATTATTTATGTTCTTTTGTTAAAGGTAACAACTAAGGGAAAGGGATTGTATATAATTAAAAAAAAAAAACATGAAAAAAAAAGAAAAAAGAAAAAATAAAAAAATGATGATAATAAAAATGTAGATAAGTTTGATTTCGTAGCCTCCCTAACCTAAGCAATTAAGCCCGAAGGGGTGTTTTAACACCTAATACCCTAAAGTCAACTGACTTGGGAGCTATTGGCCCAACGCTTGTTACATGGGTTGAGGAGAAAAGCTTAAAGAAATCAAACATTGCACTATCTACATATCAGTATCTGCGACCCGAGTTACTAAGCTCGTAGGGGTGTCTTAACACCTAATGCCCTAAGACCAACTGGTCTGGGAGTCATTAGCTGAAAGCTCGTTACATGGGTTAAAGATGCATGATGTTTTTAAAGTATATGTATATAGAGTTAAAAAAAAAAAAAGACAAAAATAGTAATCCCAACCCAAGGAAGTTAACCTTAAACATTAGAACAAAAATTTTGTTTTCTTCCAAGAAAAGCCCCATAATTATGTGTTGATACATTGAGCACAAAAGAAAGGTTTATTAATATCTTGTTAAGTGGTATTGAGCAGATATATAAATTTAATGAGAGTTTGTTTATCTGGATAGATTAATGGAAGTTAAATGATGAATACCTTGCTTTGTGAAATTTGCAAATTGTTTTAACGCTTTAATTACTAGGGACTAGTAATAAGCTGGTTGAGGGGTGTGATTACTACTTAAAAGTGCATTTTTATCATGGTTTTATATCATCATTTTGCACTTGAAGTATCAATAACTCCTTAACTAAAATATGTTTTATAATAATGTATCTAATAATATAAGATACCTATAATTTGTGGTAAATGTCTATTTTTAATGCAGGCCTATCAAATAAATGAAAGGATTGATTGATGACTTGAAGAACTTAAATTGCAAGGATAAAGAGATGGTCAAACTTAGAGAAGAGATGTCGGTGCAATCCAAACCGGAACACTATTCGGTAATTGGGCCATATCTGGAGCTACAGATCTCAGATTTAGGTCCAATTTATATGGATGGAAAGGTAAGACATAGGCCTACAACTTTCATATGGAGTCCAAGATCTAAAAAGGCCATTATCAAGTCCAAATTGTAGCAACAACAAAGAAGCCCGAATCTATCTTCCAGCCCGAGCACTGTTCGGTATTTTGGCCATATCTGGAGTTCTAGAAGTCCAAATGAGCTGAATTGTTTACACAAGAAAGCTGAGACAATTGCCTACAACTTTCATGTTTGCACCTGGCTCCAGTTTTGACGTTATCAATGACGTTTTGGGCAGACAAGAGAAGATAAGGATTGTCACCAAGTCAAAAGTTGGCCACCCACTTATCAATTAGTCATCAAATCAATAGTTCCCAATTTTGGCCTATAAAAGGAGGCATTTGCCATGCATTTAGGCATCTTGGTGTTCAGATCAAGATCATGCTCTTCCTTTCTCTCTTTGTATTTTTTGTAATGTTTATGCTTTGCTTTCATTAATAGTAAGTTTATACCTTTCATTTCCTTTCCTTTACTTAGTTAACTTGTATGTTCTTATTTTGTTTATTTGTTTTCCTTTCTTTCATTATGTCTAGCTAAGTTAATTATGTCAAGGTGAAAAGGTTACACTAATGGTGTAAGAATAAGTATAATGTAAACTTAATATGGACTTTAATGTTTGATACTAACATGTTTTATATTTGTTATCTTGTTCACTCTTTAATACTTTGCTTGTTAAATGACTAATCTTGATTTATGTTGTATAACACTTGGTACAACAAATGCTTGGCACTTTCATAGCCCATAATGTATGGTATAACCGACACCTGAGCTATGAAAGGAACTTGATTTGTTATTAACATAAGTTATAATCATGAATGCTTGACGAGATTTACAAGTATTAGCATTAATTGAATAAGATGACTAATGTAATCATGTTAACAATATATAATCTGATTGGAACCTCCTTTGTGTGTGGTTTTCAATTCAATAATAAGAGTTTATACTATACTTGTTTGATATACCATTAGTGGAACCTCTAACCTTGACATTTGTTATTATTATTGTTTAATCCTTACATTAATATTTCATCTCTAAGTTCTCATCATCATCATCTTCTTCTTTTTCTCTTTCTTTATTATTATTATTATTATTATTATTATTATTATTATTATTATTATTATTATTATTGGTACTATTATTATTATTATTATTATTATTACTATTATTGTTGTTGTTATTGTTATTTATAATTTGTACAATTAACCTCCCTGTGGTTCGACCCTGGTCTTGCCGGGTTATTTATTACTTCGACACTCCTGCACTTGGGAGAAGACATCAACCTTTTCGTCGTGTCATATTGACTAACATACATTTAGTGTGTGTTAGGATCCTAGGTAAATGGATTACCTTACATCAATTCTTATGGGGTGATGATGATGATACTAGTGAAATTGGTATCGATAATATATTAAGTAGAAATAATCATAATTGATCTTATAAAATCTAGAATGGAGGTTGGTAATGGGAGGGGAAATGGTTTTTAGTAGTTGAACAAGAATAAGATTCTAATAAAAACCAGAAGAAAGAAGTGAACAAAATATAAATGCATGTTTCCCTTTTTAAATTGTTAGATATTTGTGTTGTTATATTTATTGTGATATTCATGTTTCAATAATATGCATTTTATTTCAGGACCATCACATGCCTAATAAATGTAGATCCTAGCTTATGTTCACTTATTGTAACCTAAGTTCTAAGGAGTATACCTTTATATTTTATAAACATGAAAATATTTGTATAACTTAATTTATATAATTAATGTTTAAACTTGATTAAATAAACTTTATAGTTCATCATGTTTCATGTATGTGTATTCATATTTTTATCCATCCATAATGATATTTGTTATATAACGTATATCATAAATATTGTGGTTGATATGTATGATGATGTTTGTGGGATTGAGACCAGGATGATTGAATATGGATGGGGTTAGGAGATGCAGGTTATTAAAAGTGTAAACAGGTTAAATGTTGATAACTTGAGACCTTCCGGTATAGGGGAGACTCTATCAAAATTTCAGTAGACTTTAATATGAACACCATGACTATATTTATAGAAAAAAATTAATTATTCTGTCTTTTGGTTGACATGAGATTGTTGTCTTTATCCCGCAAAGGAGATGTTACATTAAAGGTAAAAAGGGATTAAGTAACTGTTTTGTGATAACCAAAAGCAGTACAATAAAGGGATGTTTTGGGACAGTCAATTGTAATTTAGTAAATGATTGTTATGGACAATCAATTGTAATATAAAGAAGGTCTTAATCGGAGATGGTCTTGTTTTATTTCTTGTCGGGTTATGCTAAGGTAGTATTGGGAGCCTGTTTGGACATCTAAATTATAAATGAGTAAAAGTTGTTGATAATAAAGTGTACTAAGTATCTAAAGATTTTTAACAATATGTGTAAAATGTGTGTTGGATTCCTTTGATAAAGCATACATGTAAAGTGGTATAATACATGTTCTAAATAACATGTATGTAATGTAATGACGTAATAAATAGGAGTAAGATTGTTAGTATGTTATGTGATTAATAGCTACATTAATAGTGAAACAATATACTAATAATAATGGTGGCTGCTACATATTAGCACATGTCTGCCAATTGTTTAGCCCAACATAAGTAGACGAGGAAAATTTCTTATAATTATAATTGTACAAGAAAAAAATGTAATAATACCTTAATTCTTTATTATAATGAATTACCAATGCCAAATTTTATGTATACCTTATGTATGATAGACCTAGTGGTATATAAATATATAAATGTTCAAGCACTAGTGTAAGTATTAAAAAAGATTGAAATAAAATAGACTAATGCATTAGTGTAAGCTATCTTAAGATGATTTGATCGTTATGCGATTAAGGTTTGGAGCTTGATGTTTCAAGCATAGAGTTTTTATATAAATATATAATAAGGTACATAAGGTAGTTCCTACTCTTTTAAAAGAGTGAATCTTTGAGGTAGATTTCTATAGAATATATATGACCCAAAATGAAAGGCTTAAAGGAAGAAATAAATGTATAAAGTCGGATTAAAAAGTTGAGCTAGTTTGTCTATATGTCATTTGAAATCATGCATAAGTTAAGGTTTTGATTATTAACTGATATTGCTTTTAAATGATGTAAATCAACTTCTTGGTAGGCTAAGAGCTCCTTTCCTTACTGCTTCCTTCATTCTGTGGTTTTGAGTTCCCTTTGCCATTCTTCTTTGAAGTTGGCTAATCTTCCAACCAAGTAGTGAGAATATGAAAGGTCAGCATGTAGATGATGCTGTTATCAGGTCTTCGAATTGAGTTGGAAGACGAAGACGATCTTGGGGCCATGAAGCGTTTTGGACTGCTTCCCTTGTTAAGGAGTATAGTGTATTAAGCATGGGATTCACCATTACAATATATCTATTGTGTACCTTGCCCATGACCGACACCCTTTTTCCTTCCTCACCTTTGACTTTCTCTTTATGGGACTCTCTATTTTCGCTTTCGACTAATTCTATTCGGGAACCAGTCTTCCATGCCACCTGTGGTTTCCGGGCATGGTCGTTCTGCTTGGGACATGTCTACTATGTCTCTAGCGTTCTCGGGCCCTCGCCCCAAAGCAAGGCAAAAATCGAGCCCAAAGTTAATATAATTATTATGTATTCTAGGATATTTAATTCATGTGACTAGCTAATTGACATGACCAAAAGATTGATGTTTTGTCCCAAGTGTAGGAGTGTCTAAGTAATAAATAACCCGGAAAAACTAGGGTCAAACCATAGGGAGGTTAATTGTACAAATTATAAATAACAACAATACAACAACAACAACAACAACAATAATAATAAAGAAAAAGAAGGAGAAGAAGAAGAAGAGAACTTTAAGAAGGAATATTAATGTAACGATTAAATAATGATAATAACAAACATCAAGGTTAGAGGTTCCACTAATGGTATGCCAAATAAGTATAGTATAAAATCTTATTATTCAATTGTAAACCACACACAAAGAAGTTTCCAATTAGATTATAAATTGTTAACATGATTACATTAGTCATCTGATTCAACTAATGATAATACTTGTAAATATCGTCAAACATTCATGATTATAACTTATGTTAACAACAAATCAAGTTCCTTTCATAGCTGAGGTGTCGGTTATACCATATAGTATGGGCTATGAAAGTGCCAAACATTTGTTGAACCAAGTGTTATACAACATAAATCAAGATTAGTCATTTAACAAGCAAAGTATTAAAGAGTGAATAAGATAACAAATATAAAATATGTTAGTATCAAACATTAAAATCCATATTAAGTTTACACTATACTTATTCTTACATTATTAGTGTAACCTTTTCACCTTGACATAATAAACTTAGCTAGATATAATGAAAGAAAGAAAAATAGATAAACAAAATAAGAACATAAATAAGATAAGAGTTAACTAAGTAAAGGAAAGGAAATGAAAGGCATAAACTTGATATTAATATAAACAAAGCATAAAAACTACAAAAAATACAAAGAGAGAAAGGAAGAGCATGATCTTGATCTGGACACCAAGATGCCTAAATGCATGGCAAATGCCTCCTTTTATAGGCCAAAATTGGGAACTATTGATTTGATGACTAATTAATGAGTGGGTGACCAACTCTTGACTTGGTGACAATTCTTATCCTCTCTTATCTGCCCAAAACATCATTAATAACGTCCAAATTGGAGCCACTTGAAAACATGAAAGTTCTAGGAAATTGTCTTAGCTTTCTTGTGTAAAACATTCAGCTCATTTTGACTTCTAAAACTCTAGATATGACCAAAATACTAAACAATGCTTGGGCTGGAGGACAGATTCGAGCTTCTTTGTTGTTGCTACAATTTGGACTTGAAAATGACCTTTTTAGATCTTGGGCTCCATATGAAAGTTGTAGGCCTATATTTTACCTTTCAATCGATATTAAGTAGAACTAAATCTAAGATCTATAGCTCCAGATATGACCCAATTATCGAACAATGTTCCGGTTTGGATATCTCTTTTCTAAGTTTGGCCATCTTTTTATCCTTGCAATTTAAGTTCTTAAAGTCATCAATCAATCCTTTCATTTATGTGATAGGCCTGCATTTAAAATAAACATTTACCACAAATTAAAGGTATCTTATATTATTAGATATGTTATTATAAAACATGCTTTAGTTAAAGAGTTATTGATACTTCAAGTGCAAAATGATGATATAAAACCTTGATAAAAATGCACTTTTAAATACTAATCACTAATGAATGAAAAAGCCAAGTATAAGAAAAACTTGTATATAAAATCAAGTATTTTTAATGATCATATTAAGCAAATCAATTAGTAAATATATTATGATAAAACGGAAAGTAATTGTTGCACTGGTAAATAATTGTAAATTCTATCAGGACATTGAACATATTGAGTCCGTGATTAGTACTTAAAAGTGTATTTTTATCATGGTTTTATATCATCATTTTGCTCTTGAAGTATCAATAACTCCTTAACTAAAACATGTTTTATAATAATATATCTAATAATATAAGATACCTTTAATTTATGGTAAATATTCATTTTAAATACAGGCCTATCACATAAATGAAAGGATTGATTGATGACTTTAAGAACTTAAATTGTAAGGATAAAGAGATGGTCAAACTTAGAAAAGAGATATCGGTGTTATCCAAACCGGAACACTATTCGGTAATTGGGTCATATCTGGAGCTATAGATCTCCAAATTAGGTCCAATTTATATGGATGGAAAGGTAAGACATAGGCCTACAACTTTCATATGGAGCTCAAGATCTAAAAAGGCCATTATCAAGTCCTTGAAATTTAGCTTTCAAATATATTTTGTATCAAAATATATATTTTTATCAAACTTATAACTAAAAATTTAATTACAATTAAAATATCTAAAATTTATTTTTTTTTTTCCAGTGTAAATTCATCTGCGAGTTTAAATAACAATTGTGAAACAATTGATCAATTTATTATAAAATTTGATTATATATCATGGTTGCGAATCACATCAATTATAATTTTATTATGGTTCACAATTATAATATTTAATTAAATATAATATTTTTAAACTACAATATTAACTTTATTGAATTATTAAATCCTTGAAACATATTGTTTTACCAAAATTTTTGCTCCTAGGTTAATTTATTATGTATTTGCATTTTATATGCTAGAGTCCAAATTTTTCTCTGAAAAATCTATGATCCCTTATTACTAAAACAATAAATAATGTGAACCCCATATCTCACACACGCAAGAAAAACCCTTAACTACTAACAACTTTCTATACTACTACAACTACTTAAATCACTTTCACTGATAAGACACATAAAGATCCCCTCTTTCACTAGAATCAAGATCTTGCCTTTCTTAAGCAATGCAATTATCATTTAATTTCATTTCAAAATGAGATCTTCATCGAAACTAACCTTCTTTTTGTTGATAACAATCTGGGTTTTCTCTAAAACCTGTAAAGGCCACGTCTTTACCTTCAAGATGCACCACAGATTCTCTGATTCATTCAAGAATCGGTCAGGTTTGACCAGAAACTGGCCCGAGAAAGGAAGCTTTGAGTACTACGCAGCATTGGCTCATCGTGATCAGATGTTAAGGGGGCGTAGACTCTCGGATGCTGATGCATCTTTAGCCTTTTCTGATGGGAATTCAACCTTTAGAATCAGCTCCTTGGGATTGTATGTTCTTTCAACTTTTTGCGTTTTATTGTCAGTTACTGTCAATTTATTTTTGTTTGTTTTTGTGATTCTTCAATTGGGTTTTAAGAAACGGGTTCTTGTTTCAGTGATTCTTTAAGTGGGTTTTTGAAAAATTTATTGTTTTAGTGATTCTTGAATTGGGTTTAATTTTCCAATCCTTTTGTGGGTGAATGTGTAGCCTGCATTACACAACAGTGGAACTGGGGACACCTGGAGTGAAGTTTATGGTGGCACTTGACACAGGAAGTGATTTGTTCTGGGTGCCTTGTGATTGCAGCAGATGTGCACCTACTCATGGAGCTAGTTATGCTTCTGTATGTATCTCTTCTCAGTTCTTACTTTTATTTGTTAAATGTGATTTTTTATGGAATGTGGCTTTGTTGATTCATCTTGTTTGGCTTTATCGTGTCCCTCGTTGTAGAGTTTTGTAAGTCTTTGTTATCTCTTATTAATTGGATACTAGAGTTTATTTGCATTTAATCTGTTTGATAATGCTTAGGTTATTAGACAGCTAAAGGAGCACTTGGTGGTATGATGAACAGTGGCCTATGAATCTAGATGAATGCATTTTTACTGCTTCTATATCAAATGCTATTAGCTGCTCATGGTTGATTTTCTACCATGTGTGACTTATTCTAGCAGGATTTTGAGCTTAGTATATACAACCCAAGAGAGTCATCGACAAGCAAAAAGGTCACCTGCAACAATGATATGTGTGCACAGCGTAATCGCTGCCTTGGAACATTCAGCAGCTGCCCTTACATAGTCTCTTATGTCTCTGCTCAAACGTCTACTTCTGGGATTTTGGTAAAGGATGTTCTGCACTTGACAACAGAAGATGGTGGACGAGAATTTGTTGAAGCGTATGTCACATTTGGGTGAGTTAGTTTGTCTTCTAATAACAATTTTAACACCTTGCCTTGGGATAGCAATGTTCTCTCATCATGCTTGGGGTATAGGTTGAGATGAATATGCAATATGAAATTTGCAGTTGTGGCCAGGTTCAAAGTGGTTCATTTCTAGACATTGCTGCTCCCAATGGTTTATTTGGGCTGGGGATGGAGAAGATTTCTGTTCCTAGTGTCTTATCTAGGGAGGGATTAATAGCAGATTCTTTCTCCATGTGCTTTGGACATGATGGAATTGGAAGAATCAGTTTCGGGGACAAGGGTAGTCCTGACCAGGAAGAGACCCCATTTAACATTGACCCAGCACAGTAAGTGGTAATTTATCCTTTACTTGATGCTGATAGTCTAACATAATTGTCTTGATGGAAGGATAGTTTTTCCCTGACCTGTGTCTGGAACTGTTATGCAGCCCAACCTATAATGTTACTGTGACTCAAGCTCGAGTAGGAACCATGTTAATCGATGTAGAGTTCACAGCTCTTTTTGATTCTGGGACTTCTTTTACATACATGGTCGACCCAGCCTATTCAAGGGTCTCGGAGAAAGTAAGTGCTTCAGAGGATGAAGATTGATTTTGCTAGTCTATATGAATTACCAAATCCAGTACTGAAATTTAGTTCTTATGCTCCTTCACAGTTTCATTCACTGACACGAGATAAGTGGCGTCCACCTGATCCCAGGATTCCTTTTGAATATTGTTATGATATGAGGTTAGGCATTATAATATAGTGAAATAAAGTAGACATGAAGCCTTATCCATCATCACCTGCCTAGTCTCTATCCTCCGTAACTGTATCCTTTTTCTTGATGATGGGCAGTCCTGATGCAAATGCAAGTTTGGTACCCAGTATGAGTTTAACAATGAAAGGAGGAAGGCATTTTACTGTCTATGATCCAATAATTGTGATCTCCACTCAGGTAATGTTTTACTCTATATCCTTTTACCATGATCTGTGTTGTTTACTGTGGTACTAATAGCAAATAATTTTCCTTTCAAATAATTGCAGAACGAAATTGTATATTGCTTGGCCGTTGTCAAGAGCACAGAACTCAATATAATCGGGCGTAAGCATTGCCTTTTTATGTGTTTATAAATAAGAAAATGAACATGTGTTTCAGTACTAAATCAAATGAATGCTACACTTGGAATCTAACTGATTTATAACAGGCACAAGTTTGAATTCTTTTGTGAAGCAATCCATGGTTTAGGAAAATTATGATTTTCAATCAAGGATAAATTCTAATTTATTTCATTTCTCCTTTTCCTAATCAATACACTAGGAAATTCAACTTCTATTTTTTAAAATAAAAGAATGATATGCTCTTAAATGAATTATATGAATTCTTGATCCTTGTGCAGAAAACTTCATGACTGGTTACCGTGTTGTATTTGATAGAGAAAAACTTGTCTTGGGATGGAAGAAGTTTGATTGTAAGTGTTACTTTCGTATATGTTCTGACTGTCAATACATATATAAAATGGCATCACTGAATGGGGAAACTTCTTGCTCTAATGTAGGCTATGATGTGGAGGATTATAACAATTTCCCGCTGCAACCACATGCTTCCATGGTGCCTCCTGCAGTTGCTGCTGGACTAGGTAGCAACTCTAGCACAGGCTCGGCAAAAGAGGCCAGTAATAAATCTCTAAGTTCAATTGCATCTACATATTGCTATGGCCATACTTCTGTTTTCACTAGCTTGATATCAGTCTTCCTTATATGTCTCTTATTATAATCACTGCTCTGTTCATTTATCGGGCCAGTTGTATGATCATTCTTTAGGGTAGCTCCAGATCCTTTAGGTTACAACACCTCTGTATCATATTGATAGAATATCACCACCCCTTTTTGATAATGAGACTATGTAAAGCTGCTTTATATAACTTCCTATTGCCCATTTATTCTCTTATTCTAATTACCTTTTATTGACCAAGAATATATGGTCATACTTTAGAATTTCTTATTGAAAAGGAACAGCTTCCTCTTGTATTGTGTCGAGTTGCTGTACAGAAAACGTGTGCATGGGATGCCTTTCCCCGGTTACCTGCCTGGATAAATATAAAAGGACTATATTGGTTGTAGCTATATTTTGGCTTACAAAAGTCTTCAAAATGAAGCACAGCTTTTGAACTTTTTGATGAAGACATCAGTTTATACAAAGCTCAATTTTAAAATCAGCAGCCTTAAGTCTTGCCGCTGTTTTAGGGTTTAATGACGAGGAATCCTGTTACCAGAAGCCATTTCGATGACCATAAGATATATATATATATATATATAGAGACTAAAGGGCGTGGGGAAATCACTATTCACCCACACCCATTGCATTAATAATCCAGTTTTTTTTAATTGAATTTTGGTTATGTTGTTTTTGTTAATTTTATTTTTTAATAGTGAGATGATTGAAAATTTAATTTATAATTTATTTATTTTTATTTTCATTTTATAAAGTTAGTTTGGTTTTCAGATTTACCGGCATAATCTAAATGGCTTTGATTTATGTGTTTGGTGGGATTTTTTTTTAATTGAACTTGATTATTTTTATCATTTATTTTTTTCTCATATGGTTAAAAAATTAGTCCATGAAAAGAGTCATGTTATTAAATTTCATAAAATACATAGATTTATTCACAAGTTTGATTGGTTGACTTGATTCGCTGATGTTTCGAGTTTAACTTTTTTTTTCGATTCTATCTTTGGATTTTGGGTTAATTGGAAATGACAACCTTTTTCAAAAAAATATTGAGATTAGACTAATTGGATCAATTTTGGCTTTTTCATAACTCAGGTCATGAATTTTATTGGATTTAATAATTTTTTTTATAAATTATTTTTATTTAATTATATGATAAAAATAGATGCTTGTAACATTAAATATCAACTATAAAATAAACATTTATTTCAAACATTGATAGCCTTAAAGAAAACATGTAATGTATTTTCTAACTAATTAAATATTAAAAGAAGAAATAAAAAAATTAATACAAAAATTAAAGAAAAAAAAAGCATATTTAGCTAGTGGGTAACTCGTCAAATTTGTAAATTGGGTAATTTAGATTAGTATGTCAAACATGTAAATCAAGTTATAGATTTTACTTGGATTATAATTTTTTAAAAACTATTATTTATTTAACTATATTTTTGTAATCATTTAATGGAAGCATTATTATGCAAGTATCATTTGATTAATGAGACTTTCATAACCTACTAATCTTAAATTAATGGCCAATCTTAAATTAATGGCCAAGTTGTAATTTTAAATTAAGAAACTAGAATTAAGAAATCTAGTTCATTTATAAAAGAGAGTGCAATCTAACCGGTAAAATTAAAGTGTGTGAATGGATGATGCACTATCAGATTGCTTATAAATCATTTATAGTAATGTTACCTTATAAGATGATTTACGGGAAAACATGTTATCCTTCAAGACTAGATTCATTAGAGTTTTTATTTTTAATAGTATAAAAACTCTTTGTAAGGATAAAATATCCATACTTGATAATATTATTATTGTCAAATTTATTTTACTTGTATGAGAGATTCTTATATTTTTTGTTTTTTTAACGAACTAAATTGACTTATCAAAAATCAACTAGTTTCATGGCTAGATTTATTAGAGTTTTTATTTTCAATAATATAAAAACTCTTTGTAAGGATAAAATATCCGTACTTGATAATGTTAATGCAACTAAATTTATTATGCTTGTATGAAAGAGATTCTTGTATTTTTTATTTCTCTAACGTTCTAAATTAACTTATCAAAAATCAACTAGTTTTATGGTATCTTTCTTATACTTTTTATTTATGAACTAATATTTGTAGGGTGAGATTTTATTTCAATAATATTGATATTTTAAGATATATTTTTATTATATTATATTTTTATCGAACATGTTTTGACTTTTTAGAATTAGTTGTTAATCATATTATAAATTGTGTGCACATAATATAATTACTAGGTTCACGTTACTTCGATTCTTGATTCAATTGTGAGAGAAGAAAATATCGCAGAATAATACTTGTGAACCAATCTCCTATTAAAAAAACGAAATAATCCTCTCACTCGCCTCCCATCAAAGGTGACGTGAAAGAAGAGGGAATGATTATAAGCCCAACACCTACGAAGCCTGAAAGAAAGTGCCCAACAATCCCAATTGAGAGGACAAAATCAGGCATAAAATGACACATGAAAACATGGAAAAAAAATAGGCAACATGGAACCAAAAGAAACACTTGTCTAGTTCCATGATAACTAGACTTGAACAAGAGCAAGAGAAAGACAAACTAGGAAGAGATGCAAACAATTCCAAACCAACAAACTATCAAATATAAACCCACCATCGCAGCTCTCCCGATACATAACTAATGACAGAGAAGCTCAATCGTGGGAGGGTGTATTTAATGTACAATGATGGCCAATTTGCATGAGTCGTAATCCTACCCAAACCATAGCAAAGACAGAGCAAAGTTGTGGAGCACACCTAACAAACTAAACCCATCAGTAGCCAACTTTTCCAAGCACGAAGCTACATCCTAAAAACTCACCTCAAATAGAAGACAACTAGATCGGTGGCTCGTGGTGATGGAGCAATTATATAATATATTTGATTAATCAATAATTCATTTAAAATCACTAAATTTGACATTATGGTACCTCTTAAAGTTATGGTTTTTTTAAAAATACTTTAAGTTAATGCTAGTTGGATTAAAATATATATTTTGTTAAAATTATTATTAAAATTATTGTTAAATAAAAAACAATTCCACAGCTTTTAATTAAAATTGTTCTTGAAAATAAAATGATTAAAAAAAACTTGCAATAATTTCACAACTTATATAAAAAGTATGTGATTATTAATACATAAGAAATCTAGCAAAACAATATTAAGGTACTAGTTTAACAAAAAAAAAAATACAAGTAATAAATGTAGTAATTGCAAAGTTGATCCAAGTAAAAATATAAGCATTATTATTATTTATACATATCCTAAAATATAAATTAGTAAAATATAAATTAGTTTTATTATCTTTATTAAACTAGCTATAATTCTATCATTATCAATTTAATATAATAACTTTGTAAACAAGATATAAGAACAAAATTTGAATTGCGAAGAATATAGGTTACCTCAAGTATTTTGTCATATTCAGGGTGGCTTTGTAGCAAGCATGATACTGCCGAAAGACTTTGTTTTCATGATATGAAGGCTAGCTAACATTCCTACTATTGTGTGTGTCTATATATATATATATATATGTATGTAGAAATTTAGTTCCTATTCTTGCATACACTAGAAATATCTTAATAAAAATACTAAATTAACCGGCCAACATTGACATAAAAGTGACAAGTTAAATTTTTTGTCTAGATTTTTATTTATAAAAATTATTCTCAAATAAAATAGATTTAACAAACATATCAGACATGAAAAACTTGGGCTTGGTATCCAATATGGGTCTAATAAACATGCTAGATTTAAAAAACTTGGACTTGACAATCAACCAAGTCTAAGATAATATGGTTTTAACAAACATGTTAGGTCCAAAGATTATTTGTCAGACCCAAAGAACTTGGACTTAGGGGCCAACCAAGTCCAACCTAATGTGGGTCTAACAAATATGTCAGATCTAAAGAACTTGAACATGAAACTCAGCCAAACCCAAGGTAATATGGGTCAACAAATATGTCAGACCCAAAAAAAACTTGGACATTACCAAGTAATAAGGCCATGTAATTGATCCTAGACAATCCTCTACAATATAAGTATAAAAGACGTGATAAACTACCATACATCTTCATCTAGAATAATCGTTCATATTAAGGTGATAACTTCCTATATTTGTAAGTTTATACAATGTATCTTAAGGTACTTATTATATTTACTTTTTTATTAATAATATTTAAGAGATATTTTCCACCCATTAATGTCATAAAAAATAGAGGACTTTTTAGTCTTTTGTTTCTTTGAAAACAACAACGTTCAAGGGGTATAAATACCTCGTGAACCATCCAGCTAAAAGGTTCATAACTTTTCATCTCTTAAGATAAAAGGTATATATATTTCAAAGCATTAACCAACTTAAAAACTCAAAAACAAACATTTTTATTCCTTGAATTATGACTCTTTTAAATCATTTATTGTTGTAAGTTATTTTATACATTTCTCATAAATATACTGACTTTATCATTAGAGGGTCTTTAAATCGCTCGATTGGGACCTTTTTTCAAGTATTCAAGCTTCTATTATTGGCCTAGAGTTTCTTAGATTAAAATGAAGTAATCTAAGCACTTGAATATATTGATTAATCATTATCCCAAACACTAAATAATCTTTTAGTTACATATCTTGGATTTTGAGACATCATCAATGGCGTTGTCTATGGAAAAACTTACTAAAAGTCATATATAACTTTATTGTTTAATTGTTTTTCCCTCATTATCATTATTAATAGTAGATAATGAGGAAACTTCAAGGATAGGAAGAGTTATTGATCTCCTTGACACAATAAATAATCCAACCCCTACCTAGTCAATCCTTTAATAACTTATGGAACAAATATAGCTCCTTACCCAAGCAGTGCTAGGAAATCAACAAGAGAGAAAAAATCCCAACGAGTTTCAGCTCCTTCTTAGCAAATTGCTACATCTCTCCACTCACCTCTACAAAAATAGGCCTCACCTAGTGTCGATAGATGATTATATTATTTAAAAGAGTACATACAAAATGATCTAGTAGAGGGTCTTCAACCTCAGGGGTCATCAACCCATTTCAAATAGAATACACAACCTTGTGATGATCAGGCATAAAGTGGTTTTTCTAGCCATCCATTTAGGTAGCGTAAGAACTAAGTTGTTTGTCTATCATGTCATCCTACACTAGAGACATCAAGTTCTGAGCCAATAGGTTTAAGAATGGCAAACAACTAGAAGAAGAATTCATTCATAAGGATGTTTAGCACTCCTCATCATATTAGAGATTCTCTTTTATTCAGACATGTGGTATACACATGTATACCTAAAGATTACATCGCTACCAAAATGTACCTGGATAATTATGATGGACTTATAGATCTTAGGGAACATGTACAAAATATATGCAGCAATATGGAGCTAGTTATTCAAGATAGCTATGTCATTTATAAGATTCTCCCTACAACCTTTAGAGGTTCAGTAGAAACATGGTACAACAACCTTGAACCAAGTTCAGTTGCTAGCTTCAGTGACCTCTATGCCAAACTAGTGGCACATTTTAATATAAGTATTCCAACTAGAAAAAGTTCCACCGAACTTTTTGGAATCACCCAAGCGAAGGACAAGTTTACAAGGACATACCTCAAAAGATTCAACGAGGAAGGAAAAAACCTTGTGAAGGGAGTTATATGTTCTACCAAATAGAAGATTATTAAAGGTGAAGCAAACCAAGAAAAGCCACACTCGAGTAAAGGAGGTAAATACACTAAGCCATGGCTCCCTCGTTTTACCAGCGACAAACAACCAAAAAAGTCCCCCAAACCAAGTCTGTAAACACCTAGCAAAAAAATGAAAGCCAAAAATGACCCTACAGTTATTGTTGAATGCTGAATCGACAATCGGCAGCGACATAATTTTTCGCTCCCAATTACTAGGTCTGTAATGACATAGTTTTTTGTTGCCAATTCCAAGGTTGATAGCGACACAGTTTTCGTTGTTAATTGCTAGATTGGCAACAACATAATTTTCGTTGTTGATTGCTGAATTAGAAGCGATGTAGTTTTCAGGAGTTACGAGGGGAAAAAACTAGTCTTGGAGTGACCAAATGGAGGATAAGAACAAACTTAAACCAGCACCAAAACACCCCATTTCTTTCTCTTTTCTAACAAAAATTTAAACTCAGCCAGCTATAGATGTCTCTATGAGAGAGAGAGAGAGAGAGAGAGAGAGGGCTGAACAACTACTTAAAGGGAAAATGGAAAGAGGCTGGAATTGATAGGAAAAAACTAACCAAACAAAATTGATAGAGAAAGAAGAAGGGGAGAACCAGGAGAAGCAGAGATGGAATACTATCAAACTATCTAAAACTCATTTAGATTCAAAAGGTATGGGCCATATAGTCTCATTCTTCTTGTTCTTAAGACCCTAGAATAAAAAGTGATGAAGAAAACCCTAAGAAAAATTAACTTAGGACCTCTAGTCTAATTAATGGGGACACCAAACCCACACCATAAACTACACAAGTATATGGACAGAGACGATATAGGATGACCCAGCTTGTCATGCTTTGGTTGGGAGACTAAGCCTATTTGGGCCTATTTCATTGTAATTTTATTTATTTAGCTCATTTGGACCTGTTCATTATTATTTTATTATTTATGTTAAACAATTTGATTTGATGAGCTAAGCCTAATAGTGGGATGTTTTGGGGTTTACTATTTATATGTTTTTCTATCATTTTGAGAGAGTTTTGATGATTAATGAAAAATTTACAGACTTTGCATATTTCCAATCCCTTTTCTTTTGTTTCTTTGCTTTCTCTTCTCAACTTCTTCTCTTAAAGCTTCTTTCTTTTCCTGACATTAATTCTTTTGTTTATTTTTTTCGCATCAAATTTTGTATTAGAGTATGGCTTTTAATTATTCTCATAATTGAACAATTTACATATCTATGCTAAACCTAGATCCAATTTAATCTAAAAAAATCACCGTTAAAAAAAAACCTTATTGTTTCGATTTGAAAAAAAAACAGTTCATCTTCTCCACAACAAACAACTATGATTAGTACTTAAAAGTGCATTTTTATCATGGTTTTATATCATCATTTTGCACTTGAAGTATCAATAACTCCTTAACTGAAATATGATTTATAATAATGTATCTAATAATATAAGATACCTATAATTTGTGGTAAATGTCTATTTTTAATGCAGGCCTATCACATAAATGAAAGGATTGATTGATGACTTGAAGAACTTAAATTGCAAAGGCAAAGAGATGGCCAAACTTAGAAAAGAGATGTCGGTGCGATCCAAACCGGAACACTGTTCGGTAATTAGGTCATATCTGAAGCTATATATCTCAGATTTAGGTCCAATTTATATGGATGGAAAGGTAAGACATAGGCCTACAACTTTCATATGGAGCCCAAGATCTAAAGAGGCCATTATCAAGTCCAAATTGTAGCAACAACAAAGAAGCCCGAATCTGTCTTCCAGCCCGAGCACTGTTCGGTATTTTGGCCATATCTGGAGTTCTAGAAGTCCAAATGAGCTGAAGTTTTTACACAAGAAAGCTGAGACAATTGCCTACAACTTTTATGTTTACAACTGGCTCCTATTTTGACGTTATCAATGACATTTTGGGCAGACAAGAGAAAATAAGGATTGTCACCAAGTCAAAAGTTGGCCACCCACTTATCAATTAGTCATCAAATCAATAGTTCCCAATTTTGGCCTATAAAAGGAGGCATTTGCCATGCATTTAGGCATCTTGGTTTCCAGATCAAGATCATGCTCTTCCTTTCTCTCTTTGTATTTTTTGTAATGTTTATGCTTTGCTTTCATTAATATTAAGTTTATGCCTTTCATTTTCTTTCCTTTACTTAGTTAACTTTTATGTTCTTATTTTGTTTATTTGTTTTCCTTTCTTTCATTATGTCTAGCTAAGTTAATTATGTCAAGGTGAAAAGGTTACACTAATGGTGGAAGAATAAGTATAGTGTAAACTTAATATGGACCTTAATATTTGATACTAACATGTTTTATATTTGTTATCTTGTTCACTCTTTAATACTTTGGTTGTTAAATGACTAATCTTGATTTATGTTGTATAACACTTGGTACAACAAATGCTTGGCACTTTCATAGCCCATTGACACGACTGAAAGATTGATGTCTTCTCCCAAGTGCAGGAGTGTCGAAGTAATAAATAACCCGGCAAGACCGGGGTCGAACCACAGGGAGGTTAATTGTACAAATTATAAACAAAAATAACAACAACAACAACAACAACAACAACAACAACAACAACAACAATAATAATAATAATAGTGGTAGTAGTACTAATAATAATAATAATAATAATAATAATAATAATAAAGAAAGAGAAGAAGAAGAAGAAGAAGATGATGAGAACTTGGAGGTGAAAAATTAATGTAAGGATTAAACAATAATAATAACAAATGTCAAGGTTAGAGGTTCCACTAATGGTATATCAAACAAGTATAGTATAAACTCTTATTATTCAATTGGAAACCACACATAAAGGAGGTTCCAATCAAATTATAGATTGTTAACATGATTACATTAGTCATCTTATTCGATTAATGCTAATACTTGTAAATTTCGTCAAGCATTCATGATTATAACTTATGTTAACAACAAATCAAGTTCCTTTCATAGCTCAGGTGTCGGTTATACCATACATTATGGGCTATGAAAGTGCCAAGCATTTGTTGTACCAAGTGTTATACAACATAAATCAAGATTAGTCATTTAACAAGCAAAGTATTAAAGAGTGAACAAGATAACAAATATAAAACATGTTAGTATCAAACATTAAGGTCCATATTAAGTTTACATTATACTTATTCTTACACCATTAGTGTAACCTTTTCACCTTGACATAATTAACTTAGCTAGACATAATGAAGGAAAGAAAAATAGATAAACAAAATAAGAACATAAAAGCTAACTAAGTAAAGGAAAGGAAATGAAAGGCATAAACTTAATATTAATGAAAACAAAGCATAAAAAATACAAAGAGAGAAAGGAAGAGCATGATCTTGATCTGGAAACCAAGATGCCTAAATGCATGGCAAATGCCTCCTTTTATAGGCCAAAATTGGAAACTATTGATTTGATGACTAATTGATAAGTGGGTGGCCAACTTTTGACTTGGTGACAATCCTTATCTTCTCTTGTCTGCCCAAAACGTCATTGATAACGTCAAAACTGGAGCCAGGTGCAAACATGAAAGTTGTAGGAAATTGTCTCAGCTTTCTTGTGTAAAAAATTCAGCTCATTTGGACTTCTAGAACTCCAGATATGGCCAAAATACCGAACAGTGCTCGGGCTGGAAGACAGATTCGGGCTTCTTTGTTGTTGCTATAATTTGGACTTGATAATGGCCTTTTTAGATCTTGGGCTCCATATGAAAGTTGTAGGCCTATGTCTTACCTTTCCATCCATATAAATTGGACCTAAATCTGAGATCTGTAGCTCCAGATATGGCCTAATTACCGAACAGTGTTCCGGTTTGGATTGCACCGACATCTCTTTTCTAAGTTTGGCCATCTCTTTATCCTTGCAATTTATGTTGTTCAAGTCATCAATCAATCCTTTCATTTATGGGATAGGCCTACATTAAAAATAGACATTTACCACAAATTATAGGTATCTTATATTATTAGATACATTACTATAAAATATATTTTAGTTAAGGAGTTATTGATACTTCAAGTGCAAAATGATGATATAAAACCATGATAAAAATGCACTTTTAAGTACTAATCACACCCCCCAACCAGCTTATTACTAGTCCCTAGTAATCAAAGCGTTAAAATAGAAAACAAATTTGCAAATTTCACAAAGCAATGTATTCATCATTTAACTTCCATTAATCTATCCAGATAAACAAACTCTCATTAAATTTATATATCTGCTTAATACCACTTAACAAGATATTAATAAACCTTTCTTTTGTGCTCAATCTATCAACACATAATTATAGGGCTTTTCTTGGAAGAAAACAAAATTTTTGTTCTAATGTTTAAAGTTAACTTCCTTGGGTTGGGATTATTATTTTTGTCTTTTTTTTTCTTTCTTTTTTTTTTTAAAAAAATCTATATACATATAATTTAAAAACATCATGCATCTTTAACCCATGTAACGAGCTTTCAGCTAATGACTCCCAGACCAGTTGGTCTTAGGGCATTAGGTGTTAAGACACCCCAACGAGCTTAGTAACTCAGGTCGCAGATACTGATATGTAGATAGTGCAATGTTTGATTCCCTTAAGCTTTTCTCCTCAACCCATATAACAAGCGTTGGGCCAATAGCTCCCAAGTCAGTTGACTTTAGGGTATTAGGTGTTAAAACACCCCTTCGGGCTTAATTGCTTAGGTTAGGGAGGCTACGAAACCAAACTTATCTACATTTTTATTATCATCATTTTTTTCTTTTTTCTTTTTTTCTTTTTTTTTTCATGTTTTTCTTTTTTTTTTTATTATATACAATCCCTTTCCCTTAGTTGTTACCTTTAACAAAAGAACATAAATAATGTAATAATCCAATATGCAACCCACAATCATATGTTAAAGTGTGTGTGTGTAAATTAAGGTTTAAGAATACATGTTAAATAAGTATATGAGTAGAATTAAGTGGTAACAATACGAGAGTTTGTAAACCTGAATATTTCAAGAAGTATTATAATAGACCTTGTTAAGAATGGTTACTAAGATGCGTCTCAAGAGTCACTTTAACAAAAGAACTCCTTTACTCTGCCATCCTAGTAACAACAATTATGCACATGCTTTATGAAATGAAAAACAATTTTTTTTTTATCAACTACTACCCTCTCCCCCCAACCAAAACAAGACATTGTCCTCAATGTTCTAAGGTAGAAAGAAAGAGTATAGAAGATATCACCTGAAATAACGAACACTGACAAAACCTGAAACACACTTTTTACGGCTTCCCGTAGATGACCAATTTATGCGACTCATGGAAGGATCAATCACAGGAATGAAAGATTGTAGTTGGTCAATCAATTGTTCAGCAGTAGTAGCAGAGATTATGATTTGTCGTGCAGAAGATGTTAAAAATTCCTGTTCCACAGCATGATCAAGAAAAGACAACAACTTATCATAATAACCATTAACATTTAACAAACCTATGGGTTTATGGTGAATGTGCAATTGAGCCCAAGAGGAAATATGAAAGATCTCTTCCAATGTGCCTAGACCACCTGGTAAAGCAATGAAAGCATCAACATGGTTAAACATTGCATTCATTTGAGCCGACATTGTAGAGACCTGAAGTTCCTCTCCAATTGTTTTTCCAATGATGTCCCCTTGTGCCAAAGCTTCAGGGACGATTCCTAAAACTTGACTACCTCCTAAAAATACAGCTATTGACACACCTCCCATTAACCGAAGACTGCCTCCCCCATACACTAAATGAATCTCTCTCTCAGCTAGCACCTGACCAAGATGATTTGCTGATTCTAAAAACTCCTTTTCTTTCCCAGGACTAGATCCACCGAAAACACAAATATTTCTTATTTGATGACTTGAGGAACTTGCCATTTCTACACACTTCTGTATTTGTTGAAGGTATGGGTTGAGTAGAAATGAAAGGAAGGAAAAGAGGGTTTTATAGATGATAAATTAGAAAGGCAATCATAACATCTATATGTAGGCCAGCTGGAGTCTCACACTCTCTCTCTCTTTTTATTTATTTATTTATTTACTTTTGAAAAAAACATGTGTATGTACAAGTAGTTGTGATTGTGGCTCACATCTTCCCTTGGTTTTACGTCCAAGAACGGCTTAAACGCCCTCTATGGGTCGGGGATAGGCTTCCCATCCAGTTTTCTTAAAAACTGGCAAACAGGGTCTTTTTTAGTCAGATTCCCAAGACTAAGTCGATCATGTTCTTTATGAAATAGTGGCCATAAATCATGAATTGCACGATGCACATCTCCACTAGGATGCGTCTCAAGAGTCAATAGAAGATTATCTAAAGACTCCTTACTCAGGCCATCCTTAATGAATTGTATTTTATCTTCACGGTTTATAGATACCATTCCTAAAGAACGACATTGTGTATTACAAGTCCATCTAGCACATCGATGACAGACATCCAGTCATTTTGCACGACGCTTCTTTGCAAAAGTGCTTTTACCTGTTCCAGGCATGTGCGAAATGAAGAAGTTAGAGGACTCACCTGATAATCGGACCTTTGCTTCAATCAACCAACGAATATCTTCAGGAATTCCATGATTCATTAATAATCTCAATCTTGCACATCTAGCACGGTAAATTTTTGTAATCGCATTCTGAGGCAGAGCGGGAAAATACTTTTTCAATTTTTCAAGATTAGTGTCCATTTTCAAATGAGAATTGGAAGAGAGATTCAAAGAATTGCACAGATATATACACAGATATCAGTAATTATGGGAAACTGAAAGAACCGACTTAAGTCACGGAGTACCGTTATCCGCCATTTGACCGGGGTGAAGAAACTCGCAAAAATCACTCAAAAAGAAACAAAAATAAAATCAATATTTATATAAGACACAAAAATAAAATAAAATAAAATAAAATCAATCTTTATATACAGGATCACCCAATTCAATAGAGTTATGTTCAACTGAAAAATTGTCAAAGTAAACTTTCAGACGATGTCCATTTACCTTGAAAACATTGCCATTCTTTGGATTCTCGATGTCATAGGCCCCATATGGATACACATGTTTCACAATAAAAGGACCGCTCCATCTTGATCTTAATTTTCCAGGAAATAAATGCAGTCGAGAATTATAAAGCAAGACTTTTTGACCAACATTGAAGGTTTTTCTCAGTATTTTCTTGTCATGAAACTCTTTAATTCTTGCTTTATGAATTCTTGAATTTTCATATGCATCATTTCTTATTTCCTCAAGCTCATTTATTTGTAATTTTCGCAGTTGACTAGCATCATCCAGATTTGAATTGAAAGCTTTAATAGCCCAATAAGCTTTATGTTCAAGTTCCACAGGCAAGTGACAAGGTTTTCCATAGACTAGTCTATAAGGTGACATACCTAATGATGTTTTATAAGCAGTTCGATAAGCCCAAAGTGCATCATTAAGTCTTAAAGACCAGTCTTTTCTATTAGGGTTCACTGTTTTCTCCAAAATATGTTTGATCTCCCTATTAGCAAGCTCTACTTGTCCACTTGTTTGAGGGTGATAAGGGGTGGCAACTTTGTGTGTGATTCCATATTTCTTCATTAAAGACTCAAATGGCTTGTTGCAGAAATGTGTTCCACCATCACTTATTATGGCTCGAGGGACTCCGAATCGACTCAAAATATTTTCTTTCAAAAACTTTATCACTGTTTTGTGATCATTGTTTCGACTTGGAATTGCCTCTATCCATTTTGAAACATAATCTACTGCGACTAATATGTATAAGAAACCAAATGATGGAGGGAATGGGCCCATGAAATCTATACCCCAACAATCAAAGATCTCAATGACAATAATAGGGTTTAAAGGCATCATGTGACGTTTTGAAATAGATCCCAACTTTTGACAATTTTCACAAGACTTGCAGAATGCATGTGAGTCTTTGAACATGGTGGGCCAGTAAAATCCACTTTGTAAGATTTTTGCAGTTGTCTTTCTTGATGAGAAATGGCCCCCACATGCCTCAGAATGACAAAATTTAATGACACTAATTACCTCATTGTCAGGAATGCATCTTCAAAATATTTGATCAGGACAATATTTGAATAAATAAGGATCATCCCAATAAAAGTTCTTCACTTCGTTCAAAAACTTTCTTTTATCTTGGGTATTCCAATGAGCTGGCAATTGTCCTGAAACAAGAAAATTGAAAATATTAGCAAACCAAGGCATTGTAGAGACAGAAAGTAAAGATTCATCAGGAAAGTAGTCATCGATTGGTGTGATGTCAGTTTTCGAATCTATTGTCAATCTTGACAAGTGATCTGCGATAACATTTTCGCTGCCTTTCTTATCTTTGATTGTGATATCAAATTCTTGAAGTAATAAAATCCACCGCACCAATCTAGCCTTGGAATCTTTCTTAGAAAGAAGATATTTCAATGCTGCATGATCACTAAAAACAACAACAGGTGAGCCAACAAGATAAGATCTGAATTTTTCACATGCAAATACTACTGCAAGTAATTCTTTTTCAGTGGTGGTATAATTCATTTGAGCACTATTTAAAGTTTTACTTGCATAGTAAATTACATAAGGTTTCTTATCTTTTCTTTGTCCCAAAACAGCACCTAGGGCATAATCACTAGCATCACACATTATTTCAAAAGGTAAGGACCAATCGGGAGGTTGAATGATAGGAGCACAAGTAAGCAAGTTTTTAAGTTTAACAAAGGCTTCTTCACAATGTTCAGTCCATTCAAAAATAGTATCCTTTGTTAGAAGGTTACTTAAAGGCTTAGATATTACACTAAAATCTTTGATGAACCTTCTATAAAAACCAGCATGTCCCAGGAATGATCTAACATCTTTAAGAGATTTTGGTGTTGGCAAGTTTGCAATTAACTCGATTTTAGATTTGTCAACCTCAATTCCTTTTGATGAAACAATGTGACCAAGTACAATGCCGTTTGTTACCATAAAATGACATTTTTCCCAATTCAGCACAAGATTCTTCTCTTCACACCTGGTTAAAACCTTTCCTAAATTAGTCAAACAATCATCAAATGAATCACCAAAAACAGAAAAATCATCCATGAAAATCTCAAGAAAATATTCAACCATATCGCTAAATATACTAAGCATGCATCTTTGAAATGTGGCTGGTGCATTACATAATCCAAAAGGCATCCTTCGATATGCAAAAGTACCAAATGGACATGTGAAAGTAGTCTTTTCTTGATCTTCCAATGCAATTTCAATTTGGTTGTAACCCGAATAGCCATCTAGGAAACAATAAAATTCATGACTTGCAACTCTTTCTAGGATTTGATCCATGAAAGGTAAAGGAAAATGATCTTTTCTAGTCATTGAATTAAATTTCCTATAGTCAATGCACATGCGCCAACCAGTAACAGTTCTAGTGGGAATTAACTCATTGTTCTCATTTGTTATCACAGTGACTCCAGATTTCTTAGGTACACCTTGGGTAGGACTTACCCATTTGCTGTCAGAAATAGGATAAATGATTTCATTATCTAGAAGCTTAATGACTTCATTTTTCACTACTTCTTTCATATTAGGATTTAGCCTTCGTTGCATTTCTCTAGAGGGTTTAGCATTTTCCTCTAAATAAATTCTGTGTGTACAAATCAAGGGACTAATTCCTTTTATATCAGCTATGGTCCATCCTAATGCTTTTTTGTGCATTTTCAGAGTTTGTAATAACTTACCTTCTTGATGTGCATTAAGTTTGGAAGAGATTATTACCGGAAAAGTTTCATTTTCTCCCAAAAATGAGTATTTGAGATTGGATGGCAACGGCTTCAAATCAGGTTTTGGTGGTTGAACACTTGAAGGTATGGACTTAATTGGTCGTGGTGGCAATTCCTCAATTTGTGGCCTCCAATTACTTGTCTTTGATTCTTCCTGAAAAGAAATCATTTCCAAATCATCAGATTCATCAATCTCAATTTCATTGGAAGTGGTTGGAAATTGATCATGAATTAATTTTTCAGTAAAGTCCACTTCCTGTAAATCATTATCATCTCTAGGTTGCTTGCAAATGTTGAAAATATTCATCTCCAATGTCATGTTTCCAAATGATAGCTTCATCAGTCCATTCCTACAATTAATCAATGCATTAGAAGTTGCAAGAAATGGACGTCCTAAAATAACAGGAAATGAATTACATCCTTCAACAGGTTGTGTGTCCAAGACAATAAAATCCACAGGATAAATGAATTTATCGACTTGTACTAACACATCTTCAATTATTCCTCTAGGCACTTTTATAGATCTATCAGCAAGTAAAAGAGTTATAGAAGTTGGTTTTAACTTGCCTAGATTGAGACTCTGAAAAACTGAATATGGAAGTAAATTCACACTAGCACCAAGATCAAGTAAGGCTCTTTCAATTTTATGCTCTCCAATAAAGCAAGAAATTGTAGGACAACCAGGGTCTTTATATTTCAAAGCATTATTGTTTTGAAGAATAACACTTACTTGTTCGGCTAAAAAGGCTTTCTTTTTCACATTCAGTTTCCTCTTCACAGTGCATAGATCTTTCAAAAATTTAGCATAGGAAGGAACCTGTTTAATAGCATCCAGCAAAGGTATATTGATCCTTACTTGTTTGAAAATTTCATAAATTTCAGAATTGTGATTGACTTTCCTTTGTTTGGTCATGGCTTGAGGAAATGGAAATGTTGGCGGTGAGTCAGTCGTTTCTTTGCAATTTTCAGACTCATCCCCTTCCTTACCCTCAGAGATTGATTCATCATCTTTCTCATAAGGTTCAAGAGAGGGTTTTTCACTAACCTTACCACTGCGCAGAGTAGTGACTGATTTGACTTGATCCATGTGTTGGCTTCCAGAACTACTTGCATTTGCATTGTATTGCCCTTTGGGATTTTGTTGTGTTTGAGATGGAAACTTACCTTTCTCTTGGAAACTAAGAGCAGATGTTAATTTAGCAAGAGTATCTTTAAAATCTGTCATGTTTTGAACAAGTTGAGTATTAATTGTCTCTTGCTTTTCAATGAATGCATGCAATGTTTCCTCAAGATTTCTTCTAGAAGGTGGAGCATAAGAAGGTGCATATCCATGAGAATTTTGGAAATTATGGTGTGCTTGAAACGGTGGTTGTGAAGTTTGTGCATTGTTGTTCTCACTCTTCCAACTGAAATTTGGGTGATTCCTCCAACCAGGGTTGTATGTTTGGGAGTATGGGTTGTGGTTGGGCCTTTGGAAACTGTTTAAAGCATGAGCTTGTTCATGGAGACATTCTTTAAAAGAAGGCAAGGTTGGACAATCGTTGGTTGAGTGTTCATTTGTTTCACAAATTTGACACACAATGTTTTCAACAGATTTTAATTGACCACTCTTTTTCAATTCTAGTGCCTCGACTTTTCTAGCTAAAGATGCAAATTTGGCTTGAAAGTCATGATCTTCCCTAAGGTTGTACATACCTCCACTAGATGTATGAGGTTGAGTTTTACTTGGTGCCTCATATGTACCTGCAGTGTCCCAATTTTGAGCATTTTCAGCTAACAAGTCTAAGTACTCCATTGCTTCATCAGGGTCTTTATCTTCAAAAGTTCCATTGCACATCAATTCAACCATTTGCCTATCTTTAGGTGTTAACCCTTCATAGAAATGTGAAACCAATCTCCATGTTTCAAAACCATGATGGGGGCAAGTACTAAGCAAATCTCGATACCTATCCCAACATTTGTAAAATGTTTCTCCTGGTTTTTGAGTGAAAGTGGTGATTTGTCTGTTGAAAGAGTTTGTTCTATGAGATGGGAAAAACTTCTTTAAGAATTGTTGTTGCATTTGATCCCAAGCACGAATGGATCCTGGTCTCAAATTTTGTAGCCATGTTTTAGCTTTATCTTTTAATGAAAAAGGAAAAAGCTTTAATCTGATGGTGTTCATGCTACAATTTAAGTTATTATATGTGTTGCACACCTCCTCAAATTTCCTTAAATGCAAGTATGGATTTTCCAATTCTAAACCATGAAAAGAAGGTAAAAGTTGAATAATACCTAGTTTAAAATTAAAATGAGATGCATCAGGAGGAAAAACTATACATGATGGTGCACTTGTTCTTGTGGGATTCATGTGGTCTCTAAGTGTTCTAGCACGGTTATTCTCATTATTTTCATTATGAAGTGATTGATTATCTTCTTCGGCCATATTTTCTGAAAATGATGAGGATACCTGTTGCGATGTCGCGGTCGCACAAATTAATTACCCTAGCTTAAATCACACAAGATAATATAGAGCAAGCAAGGGATCGATCCCACGAGGAAGATTTAGTTCAGATTTTTATGCTATACGTTATGCAATTGGGGGGTTTTGATTTGTGATAATCTAAAATATGGAAGAAATTAAACTAGTGAACACGATCAATTAAAACTGAAATTTATCAAGAAAACAAACCTTGGTCACAAGCACACATCCACCTACAGAAATTAGAACTGATCCTTAAAACGAAACTCCAGTTTATATTCTGAATTTTTATCTTTTCTTAACTTTGGTTAATTAACGGATCCGCCGTATAACTAGCCCTAACCAACAAATAATCACAGTGTCCGCACTAATGATTTAATCTAATGGCAGCCTTAAGATCTAGATAAATTCATTAATCTTAACAACCAAGTTGTCTGCTTGTGTTGCTTTGATCGAATGTTTTCCCTAAGTTTAATAACGTAGTTCCGCCACAATTATCAAGCTTAGTTGCTTCACAAGTTTATATACCCTAACTCCGGTTCTGATATCAAACTTAGCAATAGATTGTTCACAATAATAACTTAGAGTCCGCTCTAGCAATTATCAACAACAATCATAGAAAACATGCATAGGAAAACAATCATACTCATTCATAATACAAACTGAAAATAAATGAAGAATAAATCTCACAGTTCTTGAAATCTGAAAGTTTCTGCGTCCTTGCAACCAAGAAAAGAGCTTAGCCTTGCATATCTATTGAACAACTACTCCTAAAGATAAAAGAAAGCATTATTTCTAGTATGTAGAGAGGAGAGTTTGTGTTTCTTCACTTCTAGTTGCTACCACCTTTCTTTGATTCTATTGCACTCCCTCCTCTTCTTTCTTGGCTCTCTTGATGTCTATATATAGGCTTCAATGGCAGCTCCTCTTGCTTCTTTATCAACAATGGTGGCTGCCAAACTTGCCAAACTTTGACATTAGTAGTCACCACAAACAACCCACCATTGTAGCCTCCTTCTTTAACAATGGCAGCATTCCAACTTGCAGCTGGTTTGTTGTTGGTGATTTGAGGTTGGTGGATTGAGGTTGGTGGCTACTTTTCTTGACCTTCTAGATTGATTTACTAGAGGGGCTAAATTGCTGAAATTATAACTTGGATGATAGTTTAGAAGCTTCGAAACATAATTTGGACTCATTTCTTCACGAAACCTGATTGCTGGCAGAATTCAGTTGTCATCTTTGAAAAATCATATCGCCCTCATCTGACATCGTTTTTGGCTGAAAATTGGAGCGCTTCTAGACCTTTGAGTCATGAATCCAAAAAAATTGAGTTTGCATCAATTGGACTTCTATAGCTCCAGATATGGAATTTTGAATGGACAAAGGTCAACAGTGGCAGAATACAAGATTTGACTTTGAAGGATGTGATTTCCATGATCTTCCTCTTTGTATTTTTCTTGCATTACATTTCCAGAAAGGTATGGATGTTAGCTTTTTAGAGCCACTGGAATCACTTCATTTCGATCTCTAGAACTCACACTCTGCACAAAACATCGACTGAACGTCAAATCTGCCAATTATCTCCAATTTACTCCTTTTTGCATTTTTCATCCAAAAGTGCCTTCAAAACATAAAACAAAGAATATCAAGGCATTTTACATATAAAACATGGACAAAACATTAGGTAAATGTGGGTGAAACAATCGAATAATATGGTTACATCAAATACCCCCACACTTAGTTCTTGCTCGTCCTCGAGAAAGGATAAATAAAATTAAATTGAAAATAACTATGATCAATCTCTTAATCTCCCATCAATGTCCAAGAGTACAGGCATTATAAATAAGAATATAATAAAAAAGAATAAAATAAATAAATTTTTATGAATTTGTTTACATGCAAACTTCAAAATTCAATCAATCATCGGTATTTAAATGAAATCTATGCCATGCCAAAGTGATAGGTCCTCTCATTGATATACACTCCAACACTCATGTGTTTAGGGTTTATGTGTCTAAATCTCTCAAATTCAATCAAAGAGTATGTTCTACCATAAGCTTGCTTTTCAATCTCATCTCCATTATTAATATATTACAAACAATGCATGAATCAAAAGGTCTTATTTTCCGATTGTAATTGGGCTAAGGTTAAGGTGAGGTAAAAGAGAGTAAAAGAAAAGGTTCAAATCAAAGAAAGTAGAGCATTCCGAAAAATGATATTTCAAACAAGATATTCCATCAAAGCTCATAAATTTTTCATCTTTAATCACCAATGCTTAACTGCTTTTGTTTTTAAGCATAAAATCTTAAGAACATAAAGGAACATTTTTTCTTCTTCTTTTTCTTCTTTTTTGTTTTTTTTGTAATTTTGCCCATCTTTTCATCAAGCATCACTTCTTCTGTCTTTTCACATAATTTCCAACCATAATTGCATGAAATATCACAAGTATATGCTCTACTAATCCTTGGCCAGGGGAAAAGGAAAACATATATAAAGTTAAGGCTTATACATGGATAAAGAAAAGATAAATAAGCTCAAAAGGGGCTCACTAAGGATAATATGCTTTAGGTTGGCTTTTTGGTTCAAGTGATTGAAATTCCTAATGCCTTTATCATCTTCATGTATATTTGTAATGGAATATAATCTCAATAAGATATGAAGCAAGTTCTAGAGATACATATCATTGAAAGAATGCACACTCAAAGAATACAATGTTTGAAGGCTCAAAAACTTGCAGTGGTATAACACTATAAAATCAACATGGCATATTCTCAAAGTCAATCCCTAAACCAATTAAACCTTAAAATTTGCATGCATACTCTTTCATTTGATTTATCTCTTCATCTATCTCAATTAATTCTCATACATAATACTCATATTCTCAAAAACCAATGGGAGTTAAAAAGATCAAACATGATTTTTTTTTTGAACAACAAAGAAAACTAAAATAAGAAAATAAAAATTCTCCCAATACCCCCACACTTAAAACACAACATTGTCCTCAATGTTGAAATAAAAGCAAAGGAACATAAGAGAATGGCAGAAAATAAATTAAAATACAAAAAAGTAAAAGATAAGGAAAAAGAAAGCAAATCTGATATATTTTTTTTTTTTGGTGCTGGGTTGCCTCCCAGTAAGCGCTTTTGTTTTATGTCATTGGCTTGACATGTGGCATGCTCATTCTTCACAGATTGGTTCAGCTAACTCTATAGAAGCGGTGAGTTCTGCCATCCAACCTTCATAGAAAGGTTTCAAACGATGTCCATTGACCTTGAGTACTTTGCTGGTTTCTAAACTTGTAATTTCAACTGCACCATAAGGAAAAATATTAGAAACAACAAAGGGTCCAATCCAACGAGAGTGCAAATTTCCAGGAAAAAGTTTCAAACGAGAATGATAAAGAAGGACTTTATCTCCAACATGAAATTCCTTTCTTGTAAGCATTCGATCATGAAGATTCTTAGTCTTTTCTTTGTAAATCCTTGCATTCTCATAAGCATCATTTTGTTTTTCTCTCAACGTGGTGGCAGTCCTTTTGGGTACCAAAAGGATAGACGCCACCCATTCACTATCCGTGATGGGGGGAATGACTCCTGCATCATGAAGGATAATTTGCGAAGCTTGTAAAGCCAATGCTGATTCATGCACATTTTGGGGAACACATATATGCCTCTTCATCTCTTCTATCTTGGTAAAATCATAGCCATAGCTGAAAGCTATGCTTAATCCATCTTCGCTATCAAAATCACAAACCTGTTGCATACACTTATCAACTTGGTCATAACATGTGATAGAATAAACATTGTTATAAGGATATGTCATTGCATCATGAAAATTAAATTCAATCTTTTCATCTCCTACCTCCATAGACAAAGTATCCTTACCACAATCAATCTTTGTATTGGCAGTTTTCAAGAATGGTCTCCCAAACAATATAGGAGTGCTGGTTAATAAATCACAAGAATTATGTTCCATATCAAGAATATAAAAATCACATGGAATAACCAAACTATCAATCTTGACTAGGACATCTTCTATCACACCAAGTGGGTAAACAAAACTACGATCTGCAAGTTGTATTACAATGCTAGTTTTATTCAAAGGTTCCAGACTAAGAGAATCATAAACATGTTTAGGCATAACACTAATGGATGCACCTAAATCACATAAGGCTTTTTTAAAACTAGCATTACCAATAACACATGGGATAGTAAACGCACCTGGGTCCTTCTGCTTTAAAGGCATATTCTTTT
The DNA here is from genome assembly GCA_026413675.1 of Populus pruinosa. Taxonomy (NCBI): domain Eukaryota; kingdom Viridiplantae; phylum Streptophyta; class Magnoliopsida; order Malpighiales; family Salicaceae; genus Populus; species Populus pruinosa. The sequence continues at coordinate 9,537,481 of CM048598.1, forward strand.
GAACAACAGCAGACACAACTTCACCCATACTTACCATTTCATGACCTTTTAGTTTGAAAGCTCTCTTGGTAGTACACAACTCCTTCAAAAATTTGGCATACTTGGGAATTTGCTTGATAGCATCAAGCAAAGGAATGTTGAGTTCTACTTTCTTGAAAACCTCTAAAATTTCTTTTTCTTTATCCTCTTTCTTTGACCTAGAAGAACTAACAGGAAAGGGTGGAATTGCTTTAAAACTGGAATTCATTGAGTGAGGAGTTACCTTTGGAGTGTTGGTCGATGTTTTAGTTTGTGGAGAAGGATGATGTTCCTTCTTTGTACTCAATTCAGTTTCTATCTCTTCTTCTTCCTCCATCTGAATTTGTTTTGACCTTTTCTCTTCAAGTTCTTTCCCACTTCTCAGCATGATCGCACTAACATTCTCTTTTGGATTCAATGCTTGGGAGGGCAATTTTCCATTCATTTGTGCCTCCAATTTCCCTACACTCGTAGCTACTTTCCCCATTTGCTTTTCCAAGTTATGAATACTTGACCTTGTTTCCTGTTGAAAAGACATGATATTTTGTTGCAAGGTAACAGTATTAGAAGCCAAAGTTTTCATCATCTCACGAAGATCATCATTGGATGACGACCCCGTAACATTGGAGTTTGTGAATGGAGGGGGTTGTCTTGCTTGATAATTCTGTTGGGGCTGAAATCCATGGGGATGGAATTGTCGGCCTTGATTGCCTTGTTGGGATGGGTTGCCATAGCGTAAGTTGGGATGATCTCTCCATCCGGGATTGTACGTGTTGGAAAAGGGATCATATTTACGCTGGGGCTGTCCGTTGAATGCTCCATCAATTGCATGAGCTTGTTCAATATAATCTTCTTGCATTGTTGGGCACATATCCGAAGCATGTCCTTGTAAGGAGCATATGCTACAAACTTTCACCTGCTGCACATTTTCACAAGCCAAAGAACGCACAAGAGAAGTAAGATCATTAACTTTATTCTCAATGTTAGAAATACTTACCTCATTTACTCGTTTGTTGGAGAAGTCTCCACGAGTGCCAAACTGTTTTGAGTTGGCTGCCATGTTTGAGATCAATTGGCGTGCAGCCTCGGGTGTCTTATCCACCAATGCGCCTCCACTTGCAGCATCAATGATACTACGGTCAGTAGGCATTAATCCTTCATAGAAATATTGAATGAGCAACTGATCAGGTATTTGATGATGAGGACATTGAATGCATAGTTGCTCAAATCTTTCCCAATACTCAGAGAGTGTCTCTCCATGAGATTGCCGAATCCCACATATTTCTTTCCTTATGTTGGCAACTCGAGATGCTGGGAAATACTTCTCAAGGAAAATCTTCTTCATGGCATTCCAAGTTCCAATAGATCCTGGGAGAATAGAGAAAAGCCATGCCTTTGCTGCCCCTTTTAAAGAGAAAGGGAAAGCTTTCAACTTAACCTGTTCTTCATCAACTCCATTCGGTTTCATGCCAACGCAAACCATATGGAACTCCTTGAGATGAGTATGTGGATCTTCTCCTGTAAGACCATTAAATGTTGGTAACAAATGTATAAAACCAGATTTGAGCTCAAAGTTTACATTATTGTCAATGTTTATGCATAGAGGCTGATTTTCCACATTAGGAGCAGCAAGCTCCTTGAGTGTTTGTTGTCGTGCAATAGCCATGGTGTTGAGGCGAGCTTCCTTTCTTAACCTGCGTAAAGTGCTTTCTATTTCAAAATCAACCTGCACTTGAATTTGATTAGTAGAACGGGTCACAGGCATCAATTGCTAAGAAAATTCAAAAGAAAGAAACCACACAAGAGACGAAAAATAATGCAAATTATATGAAAATCCAACGCTAGGAAACTAAAATTGCCTAAAAACCTTAGATAACAGTGGAATTTGGCCTCCAAATGGTAAGGTTAGTGGTTACCACTAGTCTTGTTCAAAACGTCATTTCCCTTCAGAAAACAAAAGGTTGAACCTTAATTCCACAAACAAATCTGTTTTGAACAGTACCGTTGCGGCAAGTGAACAGTACCGCCGCAAGCAAAAAACTTTTTTTTGTTTTTGTTTTTTTTTTCTGAATAATAATAAATAATAATCACAGCAAAAAAAAATAATAGTACAAGCACAAGAATTAACTAAAATTACTTCCCCGGCAACGGCGCCAAAATTTGTTGCGATGTCGCGGTCGCACAAATTAATTACCCTAGCTTAAATCACACAAGATAATATAGAGCAAGCAAGGGATCGATCCCACGAGGAAGATTTAGTTCAGATTTTTATGCTATACGTTATGCAATTGGGGGGTTTTGATTTGTGATAATCTAAAATATGGAAGAAATTAAACTAGTGAACACGATCAATTAAAACTGAAATTTATCAAGAAAACAAACCTTGGTCACAAGCACACATCCACCTACAGAAATTAGAACTAATCCTTAAAACGAAACTCCAGTTTATATTCTGAATTTTTATCTTTTCTTAACTTTGGTTAATTAACGGATCCGCCGTATAACTAGCCCTAACCAACAAATAATCACAGTGTCCGCACTAATGATTTAATCTAATGGCAGCCTTAAGATCTAGATAAATTCATTAATCTTAACAACCAAGTTGTCTGCTTGTGTTGCTTTGATCGAATGTTTTCCCTAAGTTTAATAACGTAGTTCCGCCACAATTATCAAGCTTAGTTGCTTCACAAGTTTATATACCCTAACTCCGGTTCTGATATCAAACTTAGCAATAGATTGTTCACAATAATAACTTAGAGTCCGCTCTAGCAATTATCAACAACAATCATAGAAAACATGCATAGGAAAACAATCATACTCATTCATAATACAAACTGAAAATAAATGAAGAATAAATCTCACAGTTCTTGAAATCTGAAAGTTTCTGCGTCCTTGCAACCAAGAAAAGAGCTTAGCCTTGCATATCTATTGAACAACTACTCCTAAAGATAAAAGAAAGCATTATTTCTAGTATGTAGAGAGGAGAGTTTGTGTTTCTTCACTTCTAGTTGCTACCACCTTTCTTTGATTCTATTGCACTCCCTCCTCTTCTTTCTTGGCTCTCTTGATGTCTATATATAGGCTTCAATGGCAGCTCCTCTTGCTTCTTTATCAACAATGGTGGCTGCCAAACTTGCCAAACTTTGACATTAGTAGTCACCACAAACAACCCACCATTGTAGCCTCCTTCTTTGACAATGGCAGCATTCCAACTTGCAGCTGGTTTGTTGTTGGTGATTTGAGGTTGGTGGATTGAGGTTGGTGGCTACTTTTCTTGACCTTCTAGATTGATTTACTAGAGGGGCTAAATTGCTGAAATTATAACTTGGATGATAGTTTAGAAGCTTCGAAACATAATTTGGACTCATTTCTTCACGAAACCTGATTGCTGGCAGAATTCAGTTGTCATCTTTGAAAAATCATATCGCCCTCATCTGACATCGTTTTTGGCTGAAAATTGGAGCGCTTCTAGACCTTTGAGTCATGAATCCAAAAAAATTGAGTTTGCATCAATTGGACTTCTATAGCTCCAGATATGGAATTTTGAATGGACAAAGGTCAACAGTGGCAGAATACGAGATTTGACTTTGAAGGATGTGATTTCCATGATCTTCCTCTTTGTATTTTTCTTGCATTACATTTCCAGAAAGGTATGGATGTTAGCTTTTTAGAGCCACTGGAATCACTTCATTTCGATCTCTAGAACTCACACTCTGCACAAAACATCGACTGAACGTCAAATCTGCCAATTATCTCCAATTTACTCCTTTTTGCATTTTTCATCCAAAAGTGCCTTCAAAACATAAAACAAAGAATATCAAGGCATTTTACATATAAAACATGGACAAAACATTAGGTAAATGTGGGTGAAACAATCGAATAATATGGTTACATCAATACCCTACAAAGTCTACCACTTGATTCATGCACGTGTAGGAATAAAATAAAAAGAAGAAGAAGAAAGCAAAAGAAGGAGGAAGAAAACAAAATAAAAAGAAACAAAAGAAAAGAAACAAAGTTATATACTAGAAAAGTGAAAAGAGAAAATAAAATAAATACTATAATTTATACAAGAACTTACCTCCCCGGCAACGGCGCCAAAAACTTGACACGACTGAAAGATTGATGTCTTCTCCCAAGTGCAGGAGTGTCGAAGTAATAAATAACCCGGCAAGACCGGGGTCGAACCACAGGGAGGTTAATTGTACAAATTATAAACAACAATAACAACAACAACAACAACAACAACAACAATAATAATAGTGGTAGTAGTACTAATAATAATAATAATAATAATAATAATAATAATAATAAAGAAAGAGAAGAAGAAGAAGAAGATGATGAGAACTTGGAGGTGAAAAATTAATGTAAGGATTAAACAATAATAATAACAAATGTCAAGGTTAGAGGTTCCACTAATGGTATATCAAACAAGTGTAGTATAAACTCTTATTATTGAATTTGGAAAAAACACACAAAGGAGGTTCCAATCAGATTATATATTGTTAACATGATTATATTAGTCATCTTATTCAATTAATGCTAATACTTGTAAATCTCGTCAAGCATTCATGATTATAACTTATGTTAATAACAAATCAAGTTCCTTTCATAGCTCAGGTGTCAGTTATACCATACATTATGGGCTATGAAAGTGCCAAGTATTTGTTGTACCAAGTGTTATACAACATAAATCAAGATTAGTCATTTAACAAGCAAAGTATTAAAGAGTGAACAAGATAACAAATATAAAACATGTTAGTATCAAACATTAAGGTCCATATTAAGTTTACATTATACTTATTCTTACACCATTAGTGTAACCTTTTCACCTTGACATAACTAACTTAGCTAGACATAATGAAAGAAAGCAAAATAGATAAACAAAATAAGAACATAAAAGTTAACTAAGTAAAGGAAAGGAAATGAAAGGCATAGACTTAATATTAATGAAAGCAAAACATAAACATTACAAAAAATACAAAGAGAGAAAGGAAGAGCATGATCTTGATCTGGAAACCAAGATCCCTAAATGCATGGCAAATGCCTCCTTTTATAGGCCAAAATTGGGAACTATTGATTTGATGACTAATTGATAAGTGGGTGGCCAACTTTTGACTTGGTGACAATCCTTATCTTCTCTTGTCTGCCCAAAACGTCATTGATAACGTCAAAACTGGAGCCAGTTGTAAACATGAAAGTTGTAGGCAATTGTCTCAGCTTTCTTGTGTAAACAATTCAGCTCATTTAGACTTCTAGAACTCCAGATATGGCCAAAATACCGAACAGTGCTCGGGCTGGAAGACAGATTCGGGCTTCTTTGTTGTTGCTATAATTTGGACTTGATAATGGCCTTTTTAGATCTTGAGCTCCATATGAAAGTTGTAGGCCTATGTCTTACCTTTCCATCCATATAAATTGGACCTAAATCTGAGATCTATAGCTCCAGATATGACCCAATTACCGAACAGTGTTCTGGTTTGGATTGCACCGACATCTCTTCTCTAAGTTTGACCATCTCTTTATCCTTGCAATTTAAGTTCTTCAAGTCATCAATCAATCCTTTCATTTATGTTGCATTAAAAATAGACATTTACCACAAATTATAGGTATCTTATATTATTAGATACATTATTATAAAACATATTTTAGTTAAGGAGTTATTGATACTTCAAGTGCAAAATGATGATATAAAACCATGATAAAAATGCACTTTTAAGTACTAATCACACCCCTCAACCAGCTTATTACTAGTCCCTAGTAATCAAAGCGTTACAACAATTTGCAAATTTCACAAAGCAAGGTATTCATCATTTAACTTCCATTAATCTATCTAGATAAACAAACTCTCATTAAATTTATATATCTGCTCAATACCTCTTAACAAGATATTAATAAACCTTTTTTTTGTGCTCAATGTATCAACACATAATTATGGAGCTTTTCTTGGAAGAAAACAAAATTTTTTTTCTAATGTTTAAGGTTAACTTCCTTGGGTTGGGATTATTATTTTTGTCTTTTTTTTTAAATATATACATATAATTTAAAAACATCATGCATCTTTAACTCATGTAACGAGCTTTCAGCTAATGACTTCCAGACCAGTTGGTCTTAGGGCATTAGGTGTTAAGACACCCCTACGAGCATAGTAACTCGGGTCGCAGATACTGATATGTAGATAGTGCAATGTTTGATTCCCTTAAGCTTTTCTCCTCAACCCATGTAACAAGCGTTCGGCCAATAGCTCCCAAGTGAGTTGACTTTAGGGTATTAGGTGTTAAAACACCCCTTCAGGCTTAATTGCTTAGGTTAGGGAGGCTACGAAACCAAACTTATCTACATTTTTATTATCATCATTTTTTTTTCTTTTTTTTCTTTTTTTTCATGTTTTTCTTTGTTTTTTAATTATATACAATCCCTTTCCCTTAGTTGTTACCTTTAACAAAAGAACATAAATAATGTAATAATCCAATATGCAACCCACAATCATATGTTAAAGTGTGTGTGTGTAAATTAAGGTTTAAGAATACATGTTAAATAAGTATATGAGCCGAATTAAGCGGTAACAATACGAGAGTTTGTAAACCTGAATATTTCAGGAAGTATTATAATAGACCTTGTTAAGAATGGTTACTAAGATGCGTCTCAAGAATCACTTTAACAAAAGAACTCCTTTACTTTGCCATCCTAGTAACAACAATTATGCACATGCTTTATGAAATGAATTTTTTTTTTATCAACTACTACCCTCTCCCCCCAACCAAAATGAGACATTGTCCTCAATGTTCTAAGGTAGAAAGATAGAGTATAGAAGATATCACCTGAAATAACGAACACTGACAAAACCTGAAACACACTGAAACAAAAATAAGAAATAACAAAACACAATAATAAAACCAAAATACACAAAAATTCACAAATGAAGGCTCAAATCCAATCTAAGCTTTTTACGGCTTCCCGTAGATGACCAATTTATGCGACTCATGGAAGGATCAATCACAGGAATGAAAGATTGTAGTTGGTCAATCAATTGTTCAGCAGTAGTAGCAGAGATTATGATTTGTCGTGCAGAAGATGTTAAAAATTCCTGTTCCACAGCATGATCAAGAAAAGACAACAACTTATCATAATAACCATTAACATTTAACAAGCCAATGGGTTTATGGTGAATGTGCAATTGAGCCCAAGAGGAAATATGAAAGATCTGTTCCAATGTGCCTAGACCACCTGGTAAAGCAATGAAAGCATTAGCATGGTTAAACATTGCATTCATTCGAGCCGACATTGTGGAGACCTGAAGTTCCTCTCCAATTGTTTTTCCAATGATGTCCCCTTGTGCCAAAGCTTTAGGGACGACCCCCAAAACTTGACACACCTCCCATTAACCCAAGACTGCCTCCCCCATATACTAAATGAATCTTTCTCTCAGCTAGCACCTGACCAAGATGATTTGCTGATTCTAAAAACTCCTTTTCTTTCCCAGGACTAGATCCACCGAAAACACAAATATTTCTTATTTGATGACTTGAGGAACTTGCCATTTCTACACACTTCTGTATTTGTTGAAGGTATGGGTTGAGTAGAAATGAAAGGAAGGAAAAGAGGGTTTTATAGATGAGAAATTAGAAAGGCAATCATAACATCTATATGTAGGCCAGCTGGAGTCTCACTCTCTCTCTCTCTCTCTCTTTTTATTTATTTATTTACTTTTGAAAAAAAAAACATGTGTATGTACAAGTAGTTGTGATTGTGGCTCACATCTTCCCTTGGTTTTACGTCCAAGAACGGCTTAAACGCCCTCTATGGGTCGGGGATAGGCTTCCCATCCAGTTTTCTTAAAAACTAGCAAACAGGGTCTTTTTTAGTCAGATTCCCAAGACTAAGTCGATCATGTTCTTTATGAAATAGTGGCCATAAATCATGAATTGCACGATGCACATCTCCACTAGGATGCGTCTCAAGAGTCAATAGAAGATTATCTAAAGACTCCTTACTCAGGCCATCCTTAATGAATTGTATTTTATCTTCACGGTTTATAGATACCATTCCTAAAGAACGACATTGTGTATTACAAGTCCATCTAGCACATCGATGACAGACATCCAGTCGTTTTGCACGACGCTTCTTTGCAAAAGTGCTTTTACCTGTTCCAGGCATGTGTGAAATGAAGAAGTTAGAGGACTCACCTGATAATCGGACCTTTGCTTCAATCAACCAGCGAATATCTTCAGGAATTCCATGATTCATTAACAATCTCAATCTTGCACATCTAGCACGGTAAAGTTTTGTAATCGCATTCTGAGGTAGAGCGGGAAAATACTTTTTCAATTTTTCAAGATTAGTGTCCATTTTCAAATGAGAATTGGAAGAGAGCTTCAAAGAATTGCACAGATATATACACCGATATCAGTTATTGTGGGAAACTGAAAGAACCGACTTAAGTCACGGAGTACCGTTATCCGCCATTTGACCGGGGTGAGATAAACTAGCAAAAATCACTAAAAAAAAAACAGAAAAACAATGTGAGAAAAAAAATAATCAACATTTATCTACAAGATCATTCCAACCAGTTGATTCATTTTTACTAGGAAAATTATCAAAGTAAGCTTTCAAACGATGTCCATTTTCCTTAAAATCATTGTCATTCATTGAATTCTCAATATCACAGGCCCCATAAGGATTGCTCCATCTTGGTCTTAGCTCTCTAGGGACTGCATAGAGTTGAGAATTATAAAACAAAACTTTTTGACCAGTATCAATCTTTTGACAATTTTCACAAGTTTTGCAGAATGCATGTGTGTCCTTGAACATGGTGGGCCAATAAAATCCACTTTGTAAGATTTTTACAGTTGTCTTTTTTGACGAGAAATAACTTCCACATGCTTCAGAATAACAAAGTTTAATGACACTACTTACCTCATTTTCGGGAATGAATCTTTGAAATATTTGATCAGGACAATATTTGAATAAGTTAGGGTCATCACAATAAAAGCTCTTCACTTCGTTCAAAAACTTTTCTTTGTCTTGAGTACTCCAATCAACTGGCAAATCTCCTAAAGCAAGAAAATTGATATTTTTATCATACCAAGGCATTGAACTAAGAGAAAGTAAGGATTCGTTAGGAAAGTAATCATCCATTGGTGTGATGTCAGATGTCGAATCTGTTGTCACTGTTGATAAAAGATTCGCATCAACATTTTCGGTGCTTGTTTCATTCGTGATTTCTTCCTCAGAATAAACCATTTGCAAATCTTTAGTTTCATCCAATTCATTTTTACTTAAAGTAGATTCAAGTTGATCATAAACTAATTCATCAATATGATCTACTTCTTGTAAATCATTATCATCTCCAGGTTGCTTGCAAATGTTGAAAATATTCATCTCCAATGTCATGTTTCCAAATGATAGCTTCATCAGTCCATTCCTACAATTAATCAATGCATTAGAAGTTGCAAGAAATGGACGTCCTAAAATAACAGGAAATGAATTACATGCTTCAACAGGTTCTGTGTCTAAGACAATAAAATTCACAGGATAAATGAATTTATCGACTTGTACTAACACATCTTCGATTATTCCTCTAGGCACTTTTACAGATCTATCGGCAAGTAAAAGAGATATAGAAGTTGGTTTTAACTCACCTAGATTGAGACTTTGAAAAACTGAATATGGAAGTAAATTCACACTAGCTCCAAGATCAAGTAAGGCTCTTTCAATTTTATGTTCTCCAATAAAGCAAGAAATTGTAGGACAACCAGGGTCTTTATATTTCAAAGCATTATTGTTTTGAAGAATAGCACTTACTTGTTCGGCTAGAAAGGCTTTCTTTTTCACATTCAGTTTCCTCTTCACAGTGCAGAGATTTTTCAAAAATTTAGCATAGGAAGGAACCTGTTTAATTGCATCCAGCAAAGGTATATTGATCCTTACTTGTTTGAAAATTTCATAAATTTCAGAATTGTGATTGACTTTCCTTTGTTTGGTCATGGCTTCAGGAAATGGAAGTGCTGGCGGTGAATCAGTTGTTTCTTTGCAATTTTCAGATTCATCCCCTTCCTTACCCTCAGAGATTGACTCATCATCTTTCTTATAAGGTTCAAGAGAGGGTTTTTCAATAACCTTACCACTGCGCAGAGTAGTGACTGATTTGACTTGATCCATGTGTTGGCTTCCGGAATTACTTGCATTTGCATTGTATTGCCCTTTGGGATTTTGTTGTGTTTGAGATGGAAACTTACCTTTCTCTTGGAAACTAAGAGCAGATGTTAATTTAGCAAGAGTATCTTTAAAATCTGTCATGTTTTGAACAAGTTGAGTATTAATTGTCTCTTGCTTTTCAATGAATGCATGCAATGTTTCCTCAAGATTTCTTCTAGGAGGTGGAGTATAAGGAGGTGCATATCCATGAGAATTTTGGAAATTGTGGTGTGCTTGAAACGGTGGTTGTGAAGTTTGTGCATTGTTGTTCTCACTCTTCCAATTGAAATTTGGGTGATTCCTCCAACCAGGGTTGTATGTTTGGGAGTATGGGTTGTGGTTGGGGCTTTGAAAACTGTTTAAAGCATGGGCTTGTTCATGGAGACATTCTTTAAAAGAAGGCAAGGTTGGACAATCATTGGTTGAGTGTTCATTTGTTTCACAGATTTGACACACAATGTTTTCAACAGATTTTAATTGACCACTCTTTTTCAATTCTAGTGCCTCAACTTTTCTAGCTAAAGATGCAAATTTGGCTTGAAGGTCATGATCTTCCCTAAGGTTATACATACCTCCACTAGATGTATGATGTTGAGTTTTACTCGGTGCCTCATAAGTACCCGCGGTGTCCCAATTTTGAGCATTTTCAGCTAACAAGTCTAAGTACTCCATTACTTCATCAGGGTCTTTATCTTCAAAAGTTCCATTGCACATCAATTCAACCATTTGCCTATCTTTAGGTGTTAACCCTTCATAGAAATGTGAAACCAATCTCCATGTTTCAAAACCATGATGAGGGCAAGTACTAAGCAAGTCTCGATACCTATCCCAACATGTTTCAAAGGCATAGACTTAATATTAATGAAAGCAAAGCATAAACATTACAAAAAATACAAAGAGAGAAAGGAAGAGCATGATCTTGATCTGGAAACCAAGATGCCTAAATGCATGGCAAATGCCTCCTTTTATAGGCCAAAATTGGGAACTATTGATTTGATGACTAATTGATAAGTGGGTGGCCAATTTTGACTTGGTGACAATCCTTATCTTCTCTTGTCTGGCCAAAACGTCATTGATAACGTCACAACTGGAGCCAGTTGGAAACATGAAAGTTGTAGGAAATTGTCTCAGCTTTCTTGTGTAAAAAATTCAGCTCCTTTGGACTTCTAAAACTCCAGATATGGCCAAAATACCGAACCGTGCTCGGGCTGGAAGACAGATTCGGGCTTCTTTGTTGTTGTTACAATTTGGACTTGATAATGGCCTTTTTAGATCTTGGGCTCCATATGAAAGTTGTATGCTTATGTCTTACCTTTCCATCCATATAAATTGGACCTAAATCTGAGATCTGTAGCTCTAGATATGACCCAATTACCGAACAGTGTTCCAGTTTGGATTGCACCGACATCTCTTCTCTAAGTTTGACCATCTCTTTATCCTTGCAATTTAAGTTCTTCAAGTCATCAATCAATCCTTTCATTTATGTGATAGGCCTGCATTAAAAATAGACATTTACCACAAATTATAGGTATCTTATATTATTAGATACATTATTATAAAACATATTTTAGTTAAGGAGTTATTGATACTTCAAGTGCAAAATGATGATATAAAACCATGATAAAAATGCACTTTTAAGTACTAATCAGTTAACACCTAAAGATAGGCAAATGGTTGAATTGATGTGCAATGGAACTTTTGAAGACAAAGACCCTGATGAAGCAATGAAGTACTTAGACTTGTTAGCTGAAAATGCTCAAAATTGGGACACCGCGGGTACTTATGAGGCACTGAGTAAAACTCAACTTCATACAGAGGTATGTACAACCTTAGGGAAGATCATGACCTTCAAGCCAAGTTTGCATCTTTAGCTAGAAAAGTCGAGGCACTAGAATTGAAAAAGAGTGGTCAATTAAAATATGTTGAAAACATTGTGTGTCAAATCTGTGAAACAAATGAATACTCAACCAACGATTGTCCAACCTTGCCTTCTTTTAAGGAATGTCTCTATAAACAAGCTCATGCTTTAAACAGTTTCCAAAGGCCTAACCACAACTCATACTTCCAAACATACAATCCTGGTTGGAGAAATCACCAAAATTTTAGTTGGAAGAGTGACAATGCACAAACTTCACAACCACAGTTTCAAGCACACCATAATTTCCAAAATTATCATGGATATGCACCTCCTTATGCTCCACCTCCTACAAGAAATTTTGAGGAAACTTTGTATGCATTCATTGAAAAGCAAGAGACAATCAACACTCAACTTGCTCAAAGCATAACAGATTTTAAAGATACTCTTGCAAAATTCACATCTGCTCTCAGTTTCCAAGAGAAAGGTAAGTTTCCATCTCAACCATAACAAAATCCTAAGGGGCAATACAATGCAAATGCAAGTAGTTCCAGAAGCCAACACATGGATCAAGTCAAATCAGTCACTACTCTACGCAGTGGTAAGGTTATTGAAAAACCCTCTCTTGAACCTTATAAGAAAGATGATGAGTCAATTTCTAAGGGAAAGGAAGGGGTTGAATCTGAAAATTGCAAAGAAACGACTGATTCTCCGCCAGCACTTTCATTTTCTCATGCCATGACCAATCAGGAAGAAATCGAGGATGAAAAAGGCATCGAAAAGGTTGATGCGAATCTTTTATCAAAAGTGACAACAGATTCGACACCCGACATCACACCAATCGATGATTACTTTCCTCATGAATCTCTACTTTCTCTTAATTCAATGCCTTGGTTTGCTAAAAATATCAATTTTCTTGCTTCAGGATTTTTGCCAACTCATTGGAGTATTGAAGACAAAAGAAAATTTTTGAGCAACGAGCAAAATTTTTATTGGGATGACCCTTACTTATTCAATTATTGTCCTGATCAAATATTTCAAAAATGCATTCTCGACAATGAGGTAAGTAATTTCATTAAATTTTGTTACTCTAAGGCATGTGGGGATCATTTCTCATCAAAAAAGAGGATTGTAGAAATCTTACAAAGTGAATTTTACTGGCCCATCATATTCAAGGAGTCAGATGCATTCCGCAAAAACTGTGAAAATTATCAGAAGGTGGGATTTATTTCAAAACACAGAGAGTCTTTAGATAATCTTCTATTGACTCTTAAGTCTCATCATAGTCGAGATAAGCATCGTGTAATTCATGACTTATGAACCCATTTTCATAAAGAACATACTTGACTTAGTCTTGGGAATCTGACTTAGTTTTTAAGAAAACTGGATGGGAAGCCTATCCCCGACCCATTGAGGGCGTTTAAGCTGTTCTTGGACATAAAACCAAGGGAAGATGTGAGCCACATTCACAACTGTGATTTGAATTTTTTTTGTTTGTAAAAACTTGTGTCTTTTGGTTTTATTATTGTGTTTTGTTATTTCTTATTTTTGTTTTAGTGTGTTTCAGGTTTTGTCAGTGTTTGTTATTTCAAGTGATATCTTCTATACTCTATCTTTCTACCTTAGAACATTGAGGACAATGTCTTGTTTTGGTTGGGGGGAGAGGGTAGTAGTTGATAAAAAAAAAATTGTTTTTCATTTCATAAAGCATGTGCATAATTGTTGTTACTAGGATGCCAGAGTAAAGGAGTTCTTTTGTTAAAGTGACTCTTGAGACGCATCTTAGTAATCATTCTTAATAAGGTCTATTATAATACTTCCTGAAATATTCAGGTTTACAAACTCTCGTATTGTTACCACTTAATTCTGCTCATATACTTATTTAACATGTATTCTTAAACCTTAATTTACACACATACACTTTAACATATGATTATGGGTTGCATATTGGATTATTACATTATTTATGTTCTTTTGTTAAAGGTAACTGACACGACGAAAAGATTGATGTCTTCTCCCAAGTGCAGGAGTGTCGAAGTAATAAATAACCCGGCAAGACCGGGGTCGAACCACAGGGAGGTTAATTGTACAAATTATAGACAATAATTATAAGCAACAATAATAGCAATAACAACAACAATAACAATAACTATAATAATAATAATAGTAGTAGTAGTAGTAGTAGTAGTACTAATAATAATAATAATAATAATAATAATAATAATAATAATAAAGAAAGAGAAGAAGAAGAAGATGATGAGAACTTGGAGATGGAAAATTAATGTAAGGATTAAACAATAATAATAACAAATGTCAAGGTTAGAGGTTCCACTAATGGTATATCAAACAAGTATAATATAAACTCTTGTTATTGAATTGGAAACCACACACAAAGGAGGTTCCAATCAGATTATATATTGTTAACATGATTACATTAGTCATCTTATTCAATTAATGCTAATACTTGTAAATCTCGTCAAGCATTCATGATTATAACTTATGTTAACAACAAATCAAGTTCCTTTCATAGCTCAGGTGTCGGTTATACCATACATTATGGGCTATGAAAGTGCCAAGCATTTGTTGTACCAAGTGTTATACAACATAAATCAAGATTAGTCATTTAATAAGCAAAGTATTAAAGAGTGAACAAGATAACAAATATAAAACATGTTAGTATCAAACATTAAAGTCCATATTAAGTTTATATTATACTTATTCTTACACCATTAGTGTAACCTTTTCACCTTGACATAATTAACTTAGCTAGACATAATGAAAGAAAGCAAAATAAATAAACAAAATAAGAACATAAAAGCTAACTAAGTAAAGGAAAGGAAATGAAAAGCATAAACTTAATATTAATGAAAGCAAAGCATAAACATTACAAAAAATACAAAGAGAGAAAGGAAGAGCATGATCTTGATCTGGAAACCAAGATGCCTAAATGCATGGCAAATGCCTCCTTTTATAGGCCAAAATTGGAAACTATTGATTTGATGACTAATTGATAAGTGGGTGGCCAACTTTTGACTTGGTGACAATCCTTATCTTCTCTTGTCTGCCCAAAACGTCATTGATAACTTCCAAATTGGAGCTAGTTGTAAACATGAAAGTTGTAGGAAATTGTCTCATATTTCTTGTGTAAAAAATTCAGCTCATTTGGACTTCTAGAACTCTAGATATGGCCAAAATACCGAACAGTGCTCTGGCTGGAAGACAGATTCGGGCTTCTTTGTTGTTGCTACAATTTGGACTTGATAATGGCCTTTCTAGATCTTGGGCTCCATATGAAAGTTGTAGGCCTATGTCTCACCTTTCCATCCATATAAATTGGACCTAAATCTGAGATCTGTAGCTCTAGATATGACCCAATTACCGAACAGTGTTTCGGTTTGGATTGCACCGACATCTCTTCTCTAAGTTTGACCATCTCTTTATCCATGCAATTTAAGTTCTTCAAGTCATCAATCAATCCTTTCATTTATGTGATAGACCTACATCAAAAATAGACATTTACCACAAATTATAGGTATCTTATATTATTAGATACATTATTATAAAACATATTTTAGTTAAGGAGTTATTGATACTTCAAATGCAAAATGATGATATAAAACCATGATAAAAATGCACTTTTAAGTACTAATCACACCCCCCAACTAGCTTATTACTAGTCCCTAGTAATCAAAGCGTTAAAACAATTTGCAAATTTCACAAAGCAAGGTATTCATCATTTAACTTCCATTAATCTATCCAGATAAACAAACTCTCATTAAATTTATATATCTGCTCAATACCTCTTAACAAGATATTAATAAACCTTTCTTTTGTGCTCAATGTATCAACACATAATTATAGGGCTTTTCTTGGAAGAAAACAAAATTTTTGTTCTAATGTTTAAGGTTAACTTCCTTGGGTTGGGATTACTATTTTTGTCTTTTTTTTTTTTAACTCTATATACATATAATTTAAAAACATCATGCATCTTTAACCCATGTAACGAGCTTTCAGCTAATGACTCCCAAAACAGTTGGTCTTAGGGCATTAGGTGTTAAGACACCCCTACGAGCTTAGTAACTCGGGTCGCAGATACTGATATGTAGATAGTACAATGTTTGATTCCCTTAAGCTTTTCTCCTCAACCCATGTAACAAGCGTTGGACCAATAGCTCCCAAGTTAGTTGACTTTAGGGTATTAGGTGTTAAAACACCCCTTCATGCTTAATTGCTTAGGTTAGGGAGGCTACGAAACCAAACTTATCTACATTTTTATTATCATCATTTTTTTTTCTTTTTTTTTATGTTTTTTTTTAATTATATACAATCCCTTTCCCTTAGTTGTTACCTTTAACAAAAGAACATAAATAATGTAATAATCCAATATGCAACCCACAATCATATGTTAAAGTGTGTGTGTGTAAATTAAGGTTTAAGAATACATGTTAAATAAGTATATGAGCAGAATTAAGCGGTAACAATACGAGAGTTTGTAAACCTGAATATTTCAGAAAGTATTATAATAGACCTTGTTAAGAATGGTTACTAAGATGCGTCTCAAGAGTCACTTTAACAAAAGAACTCCTTTACTCTGCCATCCTAGTAACAACAATTATGCACATGCTTTATGAAATGAAAAACAATTTTTTTTTTTATCAACTACTACCCTCTCCCCCCAACCAAAACAAGACATAGTCCTCAATGTTCTAAGGTAGAAAGATAGAGTATAGAAGATATCACCTGAAATAACGAACACTGACAAAACCTGAAACACACTGAAACAAAAATAAGAAATAACAAAACACAATAATAAAACAAAAATACACAAAAATTCACAAATGAAGACTCAAATCCAATCTAAGCTTTTTACGGCTTCCCGTAGATGACCAATTTATACGACTCATGGAAGGATCAATCACAGGAATGAAAGATTGTAGTTGGTCAATCAATTGTTCAGCAGTAGTAGCAGAGATTATGATTTGTCGTGCAGAAGATGTTAAAAATTCCTGTTCCACAGCATGATCAAGAAAAGACAACAACTTATCATAATAACCATTAACATTTAACAAACCTATGGGTTTATGGTGAATGTGCACTTGAGCCCAAGAGGAAATATGAAAGATCTCTTCCAATGTGCCTAGACCACCTGGTAAAGCAATGAAAGCATCAGCATGGTTAAACATTGCATTCATTCGAGCCGACATTGTGGACACCTGAAGTTCCTCTCCAATTGTTTTCCCAATGATGTCCCCTTGTGCCAAAGCTTCAGGGACGACCCCCAAAACTTGACTACCTCCTAAAAATGTAGCTATTGACACACCTCCCATTAACCCAAGACTGCCTCCCCCATACACTAAATGAATCTTTCTCTCAGCTAGCACCTGACCAAGATGGTTTGCTGATTCTAAAAACTCCTTTTCTTTCCCAAGACTAGATCCACCGAAAACACAAATATTTCTTATTTGATGACTTGAGGAACTTGTCATTTCTACACACTTCTGTATTTGTTGAATGTATGGGTTGAGTAGAAATGAAAGGAAAAGAGGGTTTTATAGATGATAAATTAGAAAGGCAATCATAACATCTATATGTAGGCCAGCTGGAGTCTCACACTCTCTCTCTCTCTTTTTATTTATTTATTTATTTACTTTTGAAAAAAAAGCATGTGTATGTACAGGTACTTGTGATTGTGGCTCACATCTTCCCTTGGTTTTACGTCCAAGAACGGCTTAAACGCCCTCTATGGGTCGGGGATAGGCTTCCCATCCAGTTTTCTTAAAAACTGGC
This sequence comes from Populus pruinosa, assembly GCA_026413675.1. NCBI lineage: Eukaryota > Viridiplantae > Streptophyta > Magnoliopsida > Malpighiales > Salicaceae > Populus > Populus pruinosa. The sequence goes on from CM048598.1 coordinate 9,555,338, forward strand.
AAACAGGGTCTTTTTTAGTCAGATTCCCAAGACTAAGTCGATCATGTTCTTTATGAAATAGTGGCCATAAATCATGAATTGCACGATGCACATCTCCACTAGGATGCGTCTCAAGAGTCAATAGAAGATTATCTAAAGACTCCTTACTCAGGCCATCCTTAATGAATTGTATTTTATCTTCACGGTTTATAGATACCATTCCTAAAGAACGACATTGTGTATTACAAGTCCATCTAGCACATCGATGACAGACATCCAGTCGTTTTGCACGACGCTTCTTTGCAAAAGTGCTTTTACCTGTTCTAGGCATGTGTGAAATGAAGAAGTTAGAGGACTCACCTGATAATCAGACCTTTGCTTCAATCAACCAGCGAATATCTTCAGGAATTCCATGATTCATTAACAATCTCAATCTTGCACATCTAGCACGGTAAATTTTTGTAATCGCATTCTGAGGTAGAGCGGGAAAATACTTTTTCAATTTTTCAAGATTAGTGTCCATTTTCAAATGAGAATTGGAAGAGAGCTTCAAAGAATTGCACAGATATATACACCGATATCAGTTATTGTGGGAAACTGAAAGAACCGACTTAAGTCACGGAGTACCGTTATCCGCCATTTGACCGGGGTGAGATAAACTAGCAAAAATCACTAAAAAAAAAACACAAAAACAATGTGAGAAAAAAAATAATCAACATTTATCTACAAGATCATTCCAACCAGTTGATTCATTTTTACTAGGAAAATTATCAAAGTAAGCTTTCAAACGATGTCCATTTTCCTTAAAATCATTGTCATTCATTGAATTCTCAATATCACAGGCCCCATAAGGATTGCTCCATCTTGGTCTTAGCTCTCTAGGGACTGCATAGAGTTGAGAATTATAAAACAAAACTTTTTGACCAGTATCAATCTTTTGACAATTTTCACAAGTTTTGCAGAATGCATGTGTGTCCTTGAACATGGTGGGCCAATAAAATCCACTTTGTAAGATTTTTGCAGTTGTCTTTTTTGACGAGAAATAACTTCCACATGCTTCAGAATGACAAAGTTTAATGACACTACTTACCTCATTTTCGGGAATGAATCTTTGAAATATTTGATCAGGACAATATTTGAATAAGTTAGGGTCATCACAATAAAAGCTCTTCACTTCGTTCAAAAACTTTTCTTTGTCTTGAGTACTCCAATCAACTGGCAAATCTCCTAAAGCAAGAAAATTGATATTTTTATCATACCAAGGCATTGAACTAAGAGAAAGTAAGGATTCGTTAGGAAAGTAATCATCGATTGGTGTGATGTTAGATGTCGAATCTGTTGTCACTGTTGACAAAAGATTCGCATCAATATTTTCTGTGCGTTTGTTATCCGTGATTTCTTCCTCAGAATAAATCATTTGCCAATCTTCAGATTCATCCAACTCATTTTTACTTAAAGTAGATTCAAGTTGATCATAAACTAATTCATCAATATGATCTACTTCTTGTAAATCATTATCATCTCCAGGTTGCTTGCAAATGTTGAAAATATTCATCTCCAATGTCATGTTTCCAAATGATAGCTTCATCAATCCATTCCTACAATTAATCAATGCATTAGAAGTTGCAAGAAATGGACGTCCTAAAATAACAGGAAATGAATTACATGCTTCAACAGGTTCTGTGTCAAAGACAATAAAATCCACAGGATAAATGAATTTATCGACTTGTACTAACACATCTTCAATTATTCCTCTAGGCACTTTTATAGATCTATCGGCAAGTAAAAGAGATATAGAAGTTGGTTTTAACTCACCTAGATTGAGACTCTGAAAAACTGAATATGGAAGTAAATTCACACTAGCACCAAGATCAAGTAAGGCTCTTTCAATTTTATGCTCTCCAATAAAGCAAGAAATTGTAGGACAACCAGGGTCTTTATATTTCAAAGCATTATTGTTTTGAAGAATAACACTTACTTGTTCGGCTAGAAAGGCTTTCTTTTTCACATTCAGTTTCCTCTTCACAGTGCATAGATCTTTCAAAAATTTAGCATAGGAAGGAACCTGTTTAATAGCATCCAGCAAAGGTATATTGATCCTTACCTGTTTGAAAATTTCATAAATTTCAGAGTTATGGTTGACTTTCCTTTGTTTGGTCATGGCATGAGGAAATGGAAGTGTTGGCGGTGAATCAGTCGTTTCTTTGCAATTTTCAGATTCAACCCCTTCCTTACCCTCAGAGATTGACTCATCATCTTTCTCATAAGGTTCAAGAGAGGGTTTTTCAATAACCTTACCACTGCGCAGAGTAGTGACTGATTTGACTTGATCCATGTGTTGGCTTCCGGAACTACTTGCATTTGCATTGTATTGCCCTTTGGGATTTTGTTGTGTTTGAGATGGAAACTTACCTTTCTCTTGGAAACTAAGAGCAGATGTTAATTTAGCAAGAGTATCTTTACAATCTGTCATGTTTTGAACAAGTTGAGTATTAATTGTCTCTTGCTTTTCAATAAATGCATGCAATGTTTCCTCAAGATTTCTTCTAGAAGGTGGAGCATAAGAAGGTGCATATCCATGAGAATTTTGGAAATTATGGTGTGCTTGAAACGGTGGTTGTGAAGTTTGTGCATTGTTGTTCTCACTCTTCCAACTGAAATTTGGGTGATTCCTCCAACCAGGGTTGTATGTTTGGGAGTATGGGTTGTGGTTCGCATTTTGGAAACTGTTTAAAGCATGGGCTTGTTCATGGAGACATTCTTTAAAAGAAGGCAAGGTTGGACAATTGTTGGTTGAGTGTTCATTTGTTTCACAGATTTGACACAAAATGTTTTCAACAGATTTTAATTGACCACTCTTTTTCAATTCTAGTGCCTCGACTTTTCTAGCTAAAGACGCAAACTTGGCTTGAAGGTCATGATCTTCCCTAAGGTTGTACATACCTCCACTAGATGTATGAGGTTGAGTTTTACTTGATGCCTCATATGTACCCGCAGTGTCCCAATTTTGAGCATTTTCAGCTAACAAGTCTAAGTACTCCATTGCTTCATCAGGGTCTTTATCTTCAAAAGTTCCATTGCACATCAATTCAACCATTTGCCTATCTTTAGGTGTTAACCCTTCATAGAAATGTGAAACCAATCTCCATGTTTCGAAACCATGATGAGGGCAAGTACTAAGCAAGTCTCGATACCTATCCCAACATTTGTAAAATGTTTCTCCTGGTTTTTGAGTGAAAGTGGTGATTTGTCTCTTGAAAGAGTTTGTTCTATGAGATGGGAAAAACTTTTTTAAAAATTGTTGTTGCATTTCATCCCAAGCACGAATGGATCCTGGTCTCAAATTTTGTAGCCATGTTTTAGCTTTATCTTTTAATGAAAAAGGAAAAAGCTTTAATCTGATGGTGTTCATGCTACAATTTAAATTATTATATGTGTTGCAGACCTCCTCAAATTCCCTTAAATGCAAGTATGGATTTTCCAATTCTAAACCATGAAAAGAAGGTAAAAGTTGAATAATACCTGGTTTAAAATTAAAATGAGATGCATCAGGAGGAAAAACTATGCATGATGGTGCACTTGTTCTTATGGGATTCATGTGGTCTCTAAGTGTTCTAGCACGGTTATTCTCATTAATTTCATTATGAAGTGATTGATTATGTTCTTCGGCCATATTTTCTGAAAATGATGAGGATATCCTACAAAGTCTACCACTTGATGTACGTGACCACACTCTCATGCACGTGTAGGAATAAAATAAAAAAGAAGAAAAAAGCAAAAGAAGAAGAAGCAAAAGAAAAGAAACAAAGTTATATATAAGAAAGTGAAAAAAGAAAATAAAATAACTACTATAATTTATACAAGAACTTACCTCCCCGGCAACGGCGCCAAAAACTTGACACGACGAAAAGATTGATGTCTTTTCCCAAGTGCAGGAGTGTCGAAGTAATAAATAACCCGGTGACACGACTAAAAGGTTGATGTCTTCTCCCAAGTGCAGGAGTGTCGAAGTAATAAATAACCCGGCAAGACCGGGGTCGAACCACAGGGAGGTTAATTGTACAAATTATAAACAACAATTATAAACAACAATAATAGTAATAACGATAATAATAATAATAATAATAATAATAATAATAATAATAATAATAATAATAATAATAATAATAATAATAATAGTAGTAGTGGTAGTAGTAGTAGTACTAATAATAATAATAATAATAATAATGATAAAGAAAGAGAAGAAGATGAAGAAGATGATGATGAGAACTTGGAGAAGGAATATTAATGTAAGGATTAAACAATAATAATAACAAATGTCAAGGTTAGAGGTTCCACTAATGGTATATCAAACAAGTATAGTATAAACTCTTATTATTGAATTGGAAACCACACACAAAGGAGGTTCCAATCAGATTATATATTGTTAACATGATTACATTAGTCATCTTATTCAATTAATGCTAATACTTGTAAATCTCGTCAAGCATTCATGATTATAACTTATGTTAACAACAAATCAAGTTCCTTTCATAGCTCAGGTGTCGGTTATACCATACATTATGGGCTATGAAAGTGCCAAGCATTTGTTGTACCAAGTGTTATACAACATAAATCAAGATTAGTCATTTAACAAGCAAAGTATTAAAGAGTGAACAAGATAACAAATATAAAACATGTTAGTATCAAACATTAAAGTCCATATTAAGTTTACATTATACTTATTCTTACACCATTAGTGTAACCTTTTCACCTTGACATAATTAACTTAGCTAGACATAATGAAAGAAAGGAAAACAAATAAACAAAATAAGAACATAAAAGCTAACTAAGTAAAGGAAAGGAAATGAAAAGCATAAACTTAATATTAATGAAAGCAAAGCATAAACATTACAAAAAATACAAAGAGAGAAAGGAAGAGCATGATCTTGATCTGAACACCAAGATGCCTAAATGCATGGCAAATGCCTCCTTTTATAGGCCAAAATTGGGAACTATTGATTTGATGACTAATTGATAAGTGGGTGGCCAACTTTTGACTTGGTGACAATCCTTATCTTCTCTTGTCTGCCCAAAACGTCATTGATAACGTCAAAACTGGAGCCAGGTGCAAACATGAAAGTTGTAGGCAATTGTCTCAGCTTTCTTGTGTAAACAATTCAGCTCATTTGGACTTCTAGAACTCCAGATATGGCCAAAATACCGAACAGTGCTCGGGCTGGAAGATAGATTCGGGCTTCTTTGTTGTTGCTACAATTTGGACTTGATAATGGCCTTTTTAGATCTTGGGCTCCATATGAAAGTTGTAGGCCTATGTCTTACCTTTCCATCCATATAAATTAGACCTAAATCTGAGATTTGTAGCTCCAGATATGGCCCAATTACCGAACAGTGTTCCGGTTTGGATTGCACCGACATCTCTTCTCTAAGTTTGACCATCTCTTTATCCTTGCAATTTAAGTTTTTCAAGTCATCAATCAATCCTTTCATTTATTTGATAGGCCTGCATTAAAAATAGACATTTACCACAAATTATAGGTATCTTATATTATTAGATACATTATTATAAAACATATTTTAGTTAAGAAGTTATTGATACTTCAAGTGCAAAATGATGATATAAAACCATGATAAAAATGCACTTTTAAGTACTAATCACCCGGCAAGACCGGGGTCGAACCACAGGGAGGTTAATTGTACAAATTATAGACAATAATTATAAGCAACAATAATAGCAATAACAACAACAATAACAATAACTATAATAATAATAATAGTAGTAGTAGTAGTAGTAGTAGTACTAATAATAATAATAATAATAATAATAATAATAAAGAAAGAGAAGAAGAAGAAGATGATGAGAACTTGGAGATGGAAAATTAATGTAAGGATTAAACAATAATAATAACAAATGTCAAGGTTAGAGGTTCCACTAATGGTATATCAAACAAGTATAATATAAATTCTTGTTATTGAATTGGAAACCACACATAAAGGAGGTTCCAATCAGATTATATATTGTTAACATGATTACATTAGTCATCTTATTCAATTAATGCTAATACTTGTAAATCTCGTCAAGCATTCATGATTATAACTTATGTTAACAACAAATCAAGTTCCTTTCATAGCTCAGGTGTCGGTTATACCATACATTATGGGCTATGAAAGTGCCAAGCATTTGTTGTACCAAGTGTTATACAACATAAATCAAGATTAGTCATTTAACAAGCAAAGTATTAAAGAGTGAATAAGATAACAAATATAAAACATGTTAGTATCAAACATTAAAGTCCATATTAAGTTTATATTATACTTATTCTTACACCATTAGTGTAACCTTTTCACCTTGACATAATTAACTTAGCTAGACATAATGAAAGAAAGCAAAATAAATAAACAAAATAAGAACATAAAAGCTAACTAAGTAAAGGAAAGGAAATGAAAAGCATAAACTTAATATTAATGAAAGCAAAGCATAAACATTACAAAAAATACAAAGAGAGAAAGGAAGAGCATGATCTTGATCTGGAAACCAAGATGCCTAAATGCATGGCAAATGCCTCCTTTTATAGGCCAAAATTGGGAACTATTGATTTGATGACTAATTGATAAGTGGGTGGCCAACTTTTGACTTGGTGACAATCCTTATCTTCTCTTGTCTGCCCAAAACGTCATTGATAACGTCAAAATTGGAGCTAGTTGTAAACATGAAAGTTGTAGGCAATTGTCTCAGCTTTCTTGTGTAAAACATTTAGCTCATTTGGACTTCTAAAACTCCAGATATGGCCAAAATACCGAACAGTGCTCGGGCTGGAAGACAGATTCGGGCTTCTTTGTTGTTGCTACAATTTGGACTTGATAATGGCCTTTCTAGATCTTGGGCTCCATATGAAAGTTGTAGGCCTATGTCTCACCTTTCCATCCATATAAATTGGACCTAAATCTGAGATCTGTAGCTCTAGATATGACCCAATTACCGAACAGTGTTTCAGTTTGGATTGCACTGACATCTCTTCTCTAAGTTTGACCATCTCTTTATCCATGCAATTTAAGTTCTTCAAGTCATCAATCAATCCTTTCATTTATGTGATAGACCTACATCAAAAATAGACATTTACCACAAATTATAGGTATCTTATATTATTAGATACATTATTATAAAACATATTTTAGTTAAGGAGTTATTGATACTTTAAATGCAAAATGATGATATAAAACCATGATAAAAATACACTTTTAAGTACTAATCAGTAACAACTAAGGGAAAGGGATTGTATATAATTAATAAAAAAAAAGAAAAAAAAAAGAAAAAAAAATGATGATAATAAAAATGTAGATAAGTTTGGTTTCGTAGCCTCCCTAACCTAAGCAATTCAGCCCGAATGGGTGTTTTAACACCTAATACCCTAAAGTCAACTGACTTGGGAGCTATTGGCCCAACGCTTGTTACATGGGTTGAGGAGAAAAGCTTAAGGGAATCAAACATTGCACTATCTACATATCAGTATCTGCGACCCGAGTTACTAAGCTCGTAGGGGTGTCTTAACACCTAATGCCCTAAGACCAACTGGTCTGGGAGTCATTAGCTGAAAGCTCGTTATATGGGTTAAAGATGCATGATGTTTTTAAATTATATGTATATAGAGTTAAAAAAAAAAGAAAAAAAAGAAAAAAATAATAATCCCAACCCAAGGAAGTTAACCTTAAACATTAGAACAAAAATTTTGTTTTCTTCCAAGAAAAACCCCATAATTATGTGTTGATACATTAAGCACAAAAAAAAAAGAGGTTTATTAATATCTTGTTAAGAGGTATTGAGCAAATATATAAATTTAATGAGAGTTTGTTTATCTGGATAGATTAATGGAAGTTCAATGATGAATACCTTGCTTTGTGAAATTTGCAAATTGTTTTAACGCTTTGATTACTAGGGACTAGTAATAAGCTGGTTTGGGGATTTGATTAGTACTTAAAAGTGCATTTTTATCATGGTTTTATATCATCATTTTGCACTTGAAGTATCAATAACTCCTTAACTGAAATATGTTTTATAATAATGTATCTAATAATATAAGATACCTATAATTTGTGGTAAATGTCTATTTTTAATGCAGGCCTATCACATAAATGAAAGGATTGATTGATGACTTGAAGAACTTAAATTGCAAAGGCAAAGAGATGGCCAAACTTAGAAAAGAGATGTCGGTGCGATCCAAACCGGAATACTGTTCGGTAATTAGGTCATATCTGAAGCTATATATCTCAGATTTAGGTCCAATTTATATGGATGGAAAGGTAAGACATAGGCCTACAACTTTCATATGGAGCCCAAGATCTAAAAATGCCATTATCATGTCCAAATTGTAGCAACAACAAAGAAGCCCGAATCTGTCTTCTAGCCCGAGCACTGTTCGGTATTTTGGCCATATCTGGAGTTCTAGAAGTCCAAATGAGCTGACGTTTTTACACAAAAAAGCTGAGACAATTGCCTACAACTTTCATGTTTAGAACTGGCTCCTATTTTGACGTTATCAATGACGTTTTGGGCAGACAAGAGAAAATAAGGATTGTCACCAAGTCAAAAGTTGGCCACCTACTTATCAATTAGTCATCAAATCAATAGTTCCCAATTTTGGCCTATAAAAGGAGGCATTTGCCATGCATTTAGGCATCTTGGTTTCCAGATCAAAATCATGCTCTCTCTTTGTATTTTTTGTAATGTTTATGCTTTGCTTTTATTAATATTAAGTTTATGCCTTTCATTTTCTTTCCTTTACTTAGTTAACTTTTATGTTCTTATTTTGTTTATTTGTTTTCCTTTCTTTCATTATGTCTAGCTAAGTTAATTATGTCAAGGTGAAAAGGTTACACTAATGGTGGGAGAATAAGTATAGTGTAAACTTAATATGGACCTTAATGTTTGATACTAACATGTTTTATATTTGTTATCTTATTCACTCTTTAATACTTTGCTTGTTAAATGACTAATCTTGATTTATGTTGTATAACACTTGGTACAACAAATGCTTGGCACTTTCATAGCCCATAATGTATGGTATAACCGACACCTGAGCTATGAAAGGAACTTGATTTGTTGTTGACATAAGTTATAATCATGAATGCTTGACGAGATTTACAAGTATTAGCATTAATTGAATAAGATGACTAATATAATCATGTTAATAATATATAATCTGATTGGAACCTCCTTTGTGTGTGGTTTCCAATTCAATAATAAGAGTTTATACTATACTTGTTTGATATACCATTAGTGGAACCTCTAACCTTGACATTTGTTATTATTATTGTTTAATCCTTACATTAATTTTCCATCTCCAAGTTCTCATCATCTTCTTCTTCTTCTCTTTCTTTATTATTATTATTATTATTATTACTACTACTACTACTACTACTACTATTATAGTTGTTGTTATTGTTGTTGTTATTGTTGTTGTTATTATTGCTATTATTGTTGCTTATAATTGTTGTCTATAATTTGTACAATTAACCTCCCTGTGGTTCGATCCCAGTCTTGCCGGGTTATTTATTACTTCGACACTCCTACACTTGGGAGAAGACATCAATCTTTTCGTCGTGTCAAACTACCACTACCGAATCCAAAATCGTCACTATTCTTCATCAAGATTGTGTGCATCAACCTCGATTGGAAACTCTGCCTCAACATCGGTCACACGAAGTCCCATAGAATGACCGGTCATTCTACATCAACACCGATCACAGCCAACGATCACAAGTCCACGCTGATTTACTGCCTTTAACAACCCGTAGCGCCGCCACCATAGCAGCTCTTTGGCTGCGATTCGAAATTTGCTAACCATCAGCGCCATCAACCGTATCCCAGCAATAACACCAACCACAATGCCACCATCCACAGAGCGGCGATGATGCACGTAGCTAGGGAAGCAAGAAAATAGAAGCTGCAGACATAATTAACCTAGCCACATCAGCACCATGTCAGAGCATCCATGACATTTTCCATATCATTAGTTCTTGCCACGTTACCTGCCACGTTAGCACCCCCACCACATCTGTCTCATCATCATATCCTGCCATGTCAGCTGCCATGTAATCCTTCACTGCCACATCATACAATCAGAATTTTTATCCATTGAAAATCATTATTCCTGGTATATTTTTACACTTAACCAATATTTATTCAAACCTTATTCAAATACTAAGCATGCATTTTTGAAATGTGGCTGGTGCATTACATAATCCAAAAGGCATCCTTCGATATGCAAAAGTACCAAATAGACATGTGAAAGTAGTCTTCTCTTGATCTTCCAATGCAATTTCAATTTGGTTGTAACCTGAATAGCCATCTAGGAAACAATAAAATTCATGACCTGTAACTCTTTCTAGGATTTGATCCATGAAAGGTAAAGGAAAATGATCTTTTCTAGTCATTTAATTAAGTTTCCTATAGTCAATGCACATGCGCCACCCAGTAACAATTCTAGTGAGAATTAACTCATTGTTCTCATTTGTTATCACATTGACTCCAGACTTCTTGGGTATAACTTGGGTAGGACTTGCCCATTTGCTGTCAGAAATAGGATAAATGATTTCATTATCTAGAAGCTTAATAACTTTATTTTTCATTACTTCTTTCATATTAGGATTTAGCCTTCATTGCATTTCTCTAGAGGGTTTAACATTTTTCTCTAAATAAATTCTATGTGTACAAATCAAAGGACTAATTCCTTTTATATCAGCTATGGTCCATCCTAATGCATTTTTGTGCATTTTCAGAGTTTGTAATAACTTACCTTCTTGATGTGCATTAAGTTTGGAAGAGATTACTACCAGAAAAGTTTCATTTTCTCCCAAAAATAAGTATTTGAGATTGGATGGCAACAACTTCAAATCAGGTTTAGTGGTTGAACACTTGAAGGTATGGAATTAATTGATCGTGGTGACAATTCCTCAATTTATGGCCTCCAATTACTTGTCTTTGATTCTTCCTTAAAATAAATCATTTGCAAATCATCAGATTCATCAATCTTAATTTCACTGGAAGTGGTTGGGATTTGATCATGAATTAATTTTTCAGTAAAGTCCACTTCCTGTAAATCATTATCATCTCTAGGTTGCTTGCAAATGTTGAAAATATTCATCTCCAATGTCATGTTTCCAAATGATAGCTTCATCAGTCCATTCCTACAATTAATCAATGCATTAGAAGTTGCAAGAAACAGACGTCCTAAAATAATAGAAAATGAATTACATGCTTCAACAGGTTCTGTGTCTAAGACAATAAAATCCATAGGATAAATGAATTTATCGACTTGTACTAACACATCTTCAATTATTCCTTTAGGCATTTTTATAGATCTATCAGCAAGTAAAAGAGTTATAGAAGTTGGTTTTAACTCACCTAGATTGAGATTCTGAAAAACTGAATATTGAAGTAAATTCATACTAGCACTGAGATCAAGTAAGGCTCTTTCAAATTTATGCTCTCCAATAAAGCAAGAAATTGTAGAACAACCAGGTTCTTTATATTTTAAAGCATTATTGTTTTGAAAAATAACACTTACTTGTTCGGCTAGAAAGACTTTCTTTTTCACATTCAGTTTCCTCTTCACAGTGCATAGATCTTTAAAAAATTTAGCATAGGAAGGAACCTGTTGAATAGGATCCAGCAACGGTATATTAATCCTCACCTGTTTGAAAATTTCAAAAATTCCAGAGTTGTGATTTTCTTTGTTTGGTCATGGCTTGAGGAAATGGAAGTGTTGGCAGAGAATCAGTCTTTTCTTTGCAATTTTCAGATTCAACCCCTTCCTTACCCTTAGAGATGGACTCATCATCTTTCTCATAAGATTCAAGAGAGGGTTTTTCAATAACCTTACCACTGTGTAGAGTAGTGACTGATTTGACTTGATCCATGTGTTGGCTTTGAGAACTACTTGCATTTTCATTGTATTACCCTTTGGGATTTTGTTGTGGTTGAGATGGAAACTTACCTTTGTCTTGGAAACTAAAAGCAAATGTTAATTTTGCAAGAGTATCTTTAAAATCTGTCATGTTTTGAGCAAGTTGAGTATTGATTGTCTCTTGCTTTTCAATGAATGCATGCAATGTTTCCTCAAGATTTTTTCTAAAAGGTGGAACGTAAGGAGTATCTTAAAAGTGCATTTTTATCATGGTTTTATATCATCATTTTGCACTTGAAGTATCAATAACTTCTTAACTAAAGCATGTTTTATAGTAATATATCTAATAATATAAGATACCTTTAATTTATGGTAAATGTTCATTTTAAATGCAGGCCTATCACATAAATAACCTTTAATTTATGGTAAATATTCATTTTAAATGCAGGCCTATCACATAAATGACCTTTAATTTATGGTAAATGTTCATTTTAAATGCAGGCCTATCACATAAATAAAATGATTGATTGATGACTTTAAGAACTTAAATTGCAAGGGCAAAGAGATGACCAAAATTAGAAAAGAGATGTCGATGTTGTCCAAACCAGAACACTGTTTGGTAATTGGGTCATATCTGGAGCTATAGATCTCAGATTTAGGTCTACTTTATATGGATGGAAAGGTAAGACATAGGGCTACAACTTTCATATGGAGCCCAAGATTTAAAAAGGTCATTTTCAAGTCCAAATTGTTGCAACAACAAAGAAGCCCGAATTTGTCCTCCAGCCCGAGCACTGTTTAGTATTTTGGCCATATCTGGAGTTCTAGAAGTCCAAATGAGCTGAACTCATTATACAAGCCAGCTAAGACAATTGCCTACAACTTTCATGTTTTAGAGTGGCTCCAATTTTGACGTTATTAATGATGTTTTAGGCAGACAAGAGAAGATAAGGATTGTCACCAAGTCAAGAGTTGGCCACCCACTCATCAATTAGTCATCAAATCAATAGCTCCCAATTTTGGCCTATAAAAGGAGGCATTTGCCATGCATTTAGGCATCTTGGTTTCCAGATCAAGATCATGCTCTTCCTTTCTCTCTTTGTATTTTTTGTAATGTGTATGCTTTGCTTTCATTAATGTCAAGTTTATGCCTTTCATTTCCTTTAAGTTTATTATATCAAGGTGAAAAGGTTACACTAATGGTGTAAGAATAAGTATACTGTAAACTTAATATGGACTTTAATGTTTGATACTAACATGTTTTATATTTGTTATCTTGTTCACTCTTTAATACTTTGCTTGTTAAATAACTAATCTTGATTTATGTTGTATAACACTTGGTACAACAAATGCTTGGCACTTTCATAGCCCATAATGTATGGTATAACCGACACCTTAGCTATGAACGGAACTTGATTTGTTGTTAACATAAGTTATAATCATGAATGCTTGACGAGATTTACAAGTATTAGCATTAATCGACTAAGATGACTAATGTAATCATGTTAACAATTTATAATCTGATTAGAACCTTCTTTATGTGTGGTTTCCAATTGAATAATAAGAGTTTATATTATACTTGTTTGACATACCATTAGTGGAATCTCTAACCTTGACATTTGTTATTATCATTGTTTAATCGTTACATTAATTTTCCTTCTCAAAGTTCTCATCTTCTTTTTCTTCTTCTCCTTCTTTTTCTTTACTACTACTACTACTACTACTACTAGTATTATTATTATTATTATTATTATTATTATTCTTATTATTATTATTATTGTTATTGTTGTTGGATTATTGTTATTTATAATTTGTACAATTAACCTCCTGCACTTGGGAGAAGACATCAACCTTTTAGTCATGTCAGTATCTGCGACCTGAGTTATTAAGCTTGTAGGGGTGTCTCAACACCTAATGCCCTAAGACTAATTGGTCTGGAAGTCATTAGCTGAAAGCTTGTTACATGGTTTAAAAATGCATGATGTTTTTAAATTATATGTATATATATTTAAAAAAAAAGAAAAAAAAGACAAATAATAATCCCAACCCAAGGAAGTTAACCTTAAACATTAGAACAAAAATTTAGTTTTCTTCCAAGAAAAGCCCCATAATTATGTGTTGATACATTGAGCACAAAAAAAGGTGTATTAATATCTTGTTACAAGGTATTGAGCAGGTATATAAATTTAACGAGAGTTTGTTTATCTGGATAGATTAATGGAAGTTAAATGATGAATACCTTGCTTTGTGGAATTTGCAAATTTGTTTTCTATTTTAACGCTTTGATTACTAGGGGCTAGTAATAAGCTAGTTGAGGAGGTAATTAGTACTTAAAAGTGCATTTTTATCATGGTTTTATATCATCATTTTGCACTTGAAGTATCAATAACTCCTTAACTAAATCCTGTTTTATAATAATATATCTAATAATATAAGATACCTTTAATTTATGGTAAATGTTCATTTTAAATGCAGGCCTATCATATAAATGAAAGGATTGATTGATAACTTTAAGAACTTAAATTGCAAGGGCAAATAGATGACCAAAATTAGAAAAGAGATGTCAATGCAATCCAAACTGGAACACTGTTTGGTTATTGGGTCATATCTGGAGTTATAAATCTTAGATTTAGGTCTACTTTATATGAATTAAAAGGTAAGAAATAGGCCTACAACTTTTATATGGAGCCCAACATCTAATAAGGTCATTTTCAAGTCCAAATTATAGCAACAACAAAGAAGCCCAAATCTATCCTGCAGCCCGAGTATTGTTCAGTATTTTGGCCATATTTGGAGTTCTAGAAGTCCAGATGAGCTAAAGGTTTTACATAAGAAAGCTGAGACAATTTCCTACAACTTTCATGTTTTTGAATGGCTCCACTTTTGACGTTATCAATGATGTTTTGGGCATACAAGAGAAGATAAAAATTGTCACCAAGTCAAGAGTTGGCCACCCACTCATCAATTAGTCATCAAATCAATAGTTCCTAATTTTGACCTATAAAAGGAGGCATTTGCCATGCATTTAGGCATCTTGGTCTCGAGATCAAGATCATGCTTTTGCTTTCTCTCTTTGTATTTTTTGTAACGTTTATGCTTTGCTTTCATTAATATCAAGTTTATGCCTTTCATTTCCTTTCCTTTACTTAGTTAACCTTTATCTTATTTATGTTCTTGCTTTGATTATTTATTTTTCTTTCTTTCATTATGTCTAGCTAAGTTTATTATGTCAAGGTGAAAAGGTTACACTAATGGTGTATGAATAAGTATAATGTAAACTTAATATGGACTTTAATGTTTGATACTAACATGTTTTGTATTTGTTATCTTGTTCACTCTTTAATACTTTGCTTGTTAAATGACTAATCTTGATTTATGTTGTATAACACTTGGTACAACAAATGCTTGTCAGTTTCATAGCCCATACTGTATGGTATAACTGACACCTGAGCTATGAAAGAAACTTGATTTGTTGTTAACATAAGTTATAATCATGAATGCTTGACAAGATTTACAAGTATTAACATTAATCGAATAAGATAACTAATGTAATCATGTTAACAATGTATAATCTGATTGGAACCTCCTTTGTGTGTGGTTTCTAATTGAATAATAAGAGTTTATACTATACTTGTTTGGCATACCATTAATGGATCCTCTAACCTTGGCATTTGTTATTATCAGTGTTTAATTCTTGCATTAATATTCTATCTCAAAGATCTCATTTTCTTCTTCTTCTTCTCCTTCTTTTTCTTTATTATTATTATTATTATTATTATTATTATTATTATTATTATTAGTACTACTACTACTACTACTACTACTACTACTACTACTATTAGTATTATTATTGTTATTGTTGTTGTTGTTGTTGTTGTTGTTGTTGTTGTTGTTGTTATTGTTGTTGTCTATAATTGTTGTCTATAATTTGTACAATTAACCTCCATGTGGTTCGACCCCAGTCTTGCCGGGTTATTTATTACTTCGACACTCCTGCACTTGGGAGAAGACATCAATCTTTTAGTCGTGTCATCTTGTCATCAATTAGATGTTCATAATGGTTTTCATGATATTAATGTTAAATATATTAGACTTTAAAATTTGTTAATCTTTATCTTCTTTCTCATATATACAAACTTGCAAGGTTTTTGTATAGACTTAAATAGGCATCACTTGCCTGGTTCAAGTGACTTCACGAATTATTGTTAGGTCTTGTAGGTATCAAATTGATAGTTCTCTTTTTATATATAGATCATTAACTATCTACATTTATATTATGATTTATGTTAATGATATTTTTATGACATCTAAAGAACTTTCTTCTATGACTAAATTGATTGCTTGTCTTGGCACATGATTATTTATGCAAAACTTGGGTTATCTGAATTGTTTTTTTTTGGTATTGAGGTATAATATACTTCTTATGGGATATTTTTCTCCCTATATCATTATGTCTCTAACATTATACATAAGGCTATCATATCTTAATTATAACCACTTTCAATATTGATAGTAATTGGTTCTTATCTTTTTATCACTTTTAACGATGGCTCTACATATGCTGACCCTACTTTATATTTTAAGGTGATTAGAGCTCTTTAATATCTTACTTTGAATGGTTAGATATTTTTTTTTCTATTAATAAGGTATGTTAGTTCATCCATGCTTTTTCTAAAGACAATTGGCTTATGATTAAACATATATTATGTTATGTTCATGATACATCTCACTTTGGTTATCTTTTATCACCTCTTATGATCTTCAATTATATGGTTTTAGTGATTCTAATTAGACTAGTAATGTCAATTATTGTAAGTCTACAATTGTCTATGCTATTTATCTTGGTCATAATCTTATCTCTTACAAGTCTAGTAAGAAAAAAACAATTGTTAATCTTTTATAAAAGATGAATATAAGATTGTTGCTAATACTAATGTTGAGTTATAATGGCTCTCCTTTTTATCTAAAATTAGTTATCCATCCTCTTATTTTCTTATCTTATGGTGTAATAATCTTAGATTAACTTATCTCATGATTAATTTGGCTTTTCATACATACATGAAACATGTGGAAATTGATTTTCATGTTGTTTGTGATATGGTTGCTGACATGATCAAAGAGTTAATATCTTATCCCAAGTGCAGAAGTGTCAAAGTAATAAATAACCCGGCAAGACCTGGGTCGAACCATAGGGAAGTTAACTATATAAATTATAAATAATAATAATAATAAGAACAACAACAACAATAATGATGGTGGTGATGAAGATGAGTTAAAGAGGACTTTGAGATGTAAAATTAATGTGAAGATTATACAATGATAAAAACAAATGTCAAGGTTAGAGGATATACTAATAGTACTAGAGATAAGTAAGGTATAAACTCTTTATTAATTATTAATATGACCATATTAATCATCTTATTTATATAACACCATACTTATAAATTTTATGTTGTATTCATGATGTTAACTTATGTTGACAACAAATCAAGTTCCTCTCATAATAATGATGTTAGTCGAATACTATGAAGGATCAAATATTTTGATGTACCAAGTGTTATACAACACAAATCTAGATTAACCATTTAACAAGTAAGGTATTAAGAATTAATAAGATAAAAATGATAAGACATGTTAATAGCAAGTTGTTTAGGATATAAACATTAAAGTCTATATTGAGTTTCTATTTACTTATACTAACACCATTAGTGAAACCTTTTCACCTTGACATAATTAACTTAGCTAAACATTATGAAGGAAAAAAACTTAAAGAAACAATATAAGAACATAAACATGATATAAGTTAACTAACTATAGTAAAGGAAATGAAAAGCATGAATAAGAGAGTAATGAAAGCAAAACTTAAGCATTACAAAAATATAAAGAGAGAGAGCAAGAACATGATCTTGATATGGAAAACAAGATGCCCAAATGAATGGCAAATGCCTCCTTTTATAAGCTAAAATTCAGAACTATTCATGTGGTAATTAATAATTGATGTAGTGGCCAACTATTGATTAGTGGACTTGGTGGACAACATCACTCAAGCACTTTGGATGGCTGAATTGATATTGATGCAATAGAATTTGGAAAAGTCTCCTGATTAGTACTTAAAAGTGCATTTTTATCATGGTTTTATATCATCATTTTGCACTTGAAGTATTAATAACTCCTTAACGAAAGCATGTTTTATAATAATATATCTAATAATATAAGATACCTTTAATTTATGGTAAATGTTCATTTTAAATGTAGGCCTATCACATAAATGAAAATATTGATTGATGACTTTAAGAACTTAAATTGAAAAGGCAAAGAGATGGCCAAACTTAGAAAAGAGATGTCGGTGCGATCCAAACCGGAACACTGTTCGGTAATTGGGTCATATCTGGAGCTATATATCTCAGATTTAGGTCCAATTTATATGGATGGAAAGGTAAGACATAGGCCTACAACTTTCATATGGAGCCCAAGATCTAAAAAGGCCATTATCAAGTCCAAATTATATCAACAACAAAGAAGCCCGAATCTATCTTCCAGCCCGAGCACTGTTCAGTATTTTGGCCATATCTGGAGTTCTAGAAGACCAAATGAGCTGAATGTTTTACATAAGAAAGCTGAGACAATTGCCTACAACTTTCATGTTTTCAACTGGCTCCAATTCGGGCGTTATCAATGATGTTTTGGGCAGACAAGAGAAGATAAGGATTGTCACCAAGTCAAAAGTTGGCCACCCACTTATCAATTAGTCATCAAATCAATAGTTCCCAATTTTGGCCTATAAAAAGAGGCATTTGCCATGCATTTAGGCATCTTGGTTTCCAGATCAAGATCATGCTCTTCCTTTTTCTCTTTGTATTTTTTGTAATGTTTATGCTTTGCTTTCATTAATATTAAGTTTATGTTTTTCATTTCCTTTCCTTTACTTAGTTAGCTTTTATGTTCTTATTTTGTTTATCTATTTTTCTTTCCTTCATTATGTCTAGCTAAGTTAGTTATGTCAAGGTGAAAAGGTTACACTAATGGTGTGAGAATAAGTATAATGTAAACTTAATATGGATTTTAATGTTTGATACTAACATGTTTTATATTTGTTATCTTGTTCACTCTTTAATACTTTGCTTGTTAAATGACTAATCTTGATTTATGTTGTATAACACTTGGTACAACAAATGCTTGGCACTTTCATAGCCCATAATGTCTGGTATAACCAACACCTGAGCTATGAAAGGAACTTGATTTGTTGTTAACATAAGTTATAATCATGAATGCTTGACGAGATTTACAAGTATTAGCATTAATTGAATAAGATGACTAATGTAATCATGTTAACAATATATAATCTGATTGGAACCTCCTTTGTGTGTGGTTTTCAATTTAATAATAAGAGTTTATACTATACTTGTTTGATATACCATTAGTGGAACCTCTAACCTTGACATTTGTTATTATTATTGTTTAATCCTTACATTAATTTTCCATCTCCAATTTCTCATCTTCTTCTTCTTCTTCTATTTCTTTATTATTATTATTACTACTACTATTAGTACTACTACTACTACTACTACTATTACTACTACTACTACTACTACTACTACTACTATTACTACTACTACTACTACTATTATTATTATTATTATAGTTGTTGTTGATATTGTTATTGTTGTTATTATTGCTATTATTGTTGTTTATAATTGTTGTCTATAATTTGTACAATTAACCTCCCTATGGTTCGACCCCGGTCTTGCCAGGTTATTTATTACTTCGACACTCCTGCACTTGGGAGAAGACATCAATCTTTTAGTCGTGTCAAGTTTTTGGCGCCGTTGCCGGGGAGGTAAGTTCTTGTATAAATTATAGTATTTATTTTATTTTCTCTTTTCACTTTTCTTGTATATAACTTTGTTTCTTTTTTGTTGTTTCTTTTTATTTTGTTTTCTTCCTCCTTCTTTTGCTTTCTTCTTCTTTTTTATTCTATTCCTACACGTGCATGAGAGTGTGGTTACGTGCATCAAGTGGTAGACTTTGTAGGGTATCCTCATCATTTTTAGAAAATATGGCCGAAGAAGATAATCAATCACTTCATAATGAGAATAATGAGAATAACCGTGCTAGAACACTTAGAGACCACATAAATCCCACAAGAACAAGTGTACTATTATGCATAGTTTTTCCTCCTGATGCATCTCATTTTAATTTTAAACCAGGCATTATTCAACTTTTACCTTCTTTTCATGGCTTAGAATTGGAAAATCCATACTTGCATTTAAGGGAATTTGAGGAGGTTTGCAATACATATAATAATTTAAATTGTAGCATGAACACCATCAGATTAAAGCTTTTTCCTTTTTCATTAAAAGGTAAAGCTAAAACATGGCTATAAAATTTGAGACCAGGATCCATTCGTGCTTGGGATGAAATGCAACAACAGTTTTTAAAGAAGTTTTTCCCATCTCATAGAACAAATTCTTTCAAAAGATAAATCACTACTTTCACTTAAAAACCAGGAGAAGCATTTTACCAATGTTGGGATAGGTATCGAGACTTGCTTAGTACTTGCCCTCATCATGGTTTTGAAACATGGAGATTGGTTTCACATTTCTATGAAGGGTTAACACCTAAAGATAGCCAAATGGTTGAATTGATGTGCAATGGAACTTTTGAAGATAAAGACCCTGATGAAGCAATGGAGTACTTAGACTTGTTAGCTGAAAATGCTTAAAATTGGGACACCGCGGGTACTTATGAGGCACCGAGTAAAACTCAACCTCATACATCTAGTGGAGGTATGTACAACCTTAGGGAAGATCATGACCTTCAAGCCAAGTTTGCATCTTTAGCTAGAAAAGTCGAGGCACTAGAATTGAAAAAGAGTGGTCAATTAAAATCTGTTGAAAACATTATGTGTCAAATCTGTGAAACAAATGAACACTCAACCAACAATTGTCCAACCTTGCCTTCTTTTAAGGAATGTCTCCATGAACAAGCCCATGCTTTAAACAGTTTCCAAAGGGTCAACCACAACCCATACTCCCAAACATACAACCCTGGTTGGAGAAATCACCCAAATTTCAGTTGGAAGAGTGAGAACAACAATGCACAAACTTCACAACCACCATTTCAAGCACAACAGAATTTCCAAAATTCTCATGGATATGCACCTCCTTATGCTCCACCGCTTAGAAAAAATCTTGAGGAAACATTGCATGCATTCATTGAAAAGCAAGAGACAATCAATACTCAACTTGCTCAAAACATGACAGATTTTAAAGATACTCTTGCTAAATTAACATCTGCTCTCAGTTTCCAAGAGAAAGGTAAGTTTCCATCTCAACCACAACAAAATCCCAAAGGGTAATACAATGAAAATTGCAAAGAAAAGACTGATTATCTGCCAGCACTTCCATTTCCTCAAGCCATAACCAAACAAAGGGAAGTCAATCACAACTCTGGAATTTTTGAAATTTTCAAACAGGTGAGGATTAATATACCGTTGCTGGATCCTATTCAACAGGTTCCTTCCTATGCTAAATTTTTGAAAGATCTATGCACTGTGAAGAGGAAACTGAATGTGAAAAAGAAAGCCTTTCTAGCTGAACAAGTAAGTGCTATTCTGCAGAACAATAATGCTTTGAAATATAAAGACTGACACGACTGAAAGATTGATGTCTTCTCCCAAGTGCAGGAGTGTCGAAGTAATAAATAACCCGGCAAGACCGGGGTCGAACCACAGGGAGGTTAATTGTACAAATTATAAACAACAATTATAAAACAACAATAACAACAATAACAACAACAACAACAACAACAATAATAATAATAATAATAGTGGTAGTAGTACTAATAATAATAATAATAATAATAATAATAATAATAATAATAATAAAGAAAGAGAAGAAGAAGAAGAAGATGATGAGAACTTGGAGATGAAAAATTAATGTAAGGATTAAACAATAATAATAACAAATGTCAAGGTTAGAGGTTCCACTAATTGTATATCAAACAAGTATAGTATAAACTCTTATTATTGAATTGGAAACCACACACAAAGGAGGTTCCAATCAGATTATATATTGTTAACATGATTACATTAGTCATCTTATTCAATTAATGCTAATACTTGTAAATCACGTCAAGCATTCATGATTATAACTTATGTTAACAACAAATCAAGTTCCTTTCATAGCTCAGGTGTCGGTTATACCATACATTATGGGCTATGACAGTGCCAAGCATTTGTTGTACTAAGTGTTATACAACATAAATCAAGATTAATCATTTAACAAGCAAAGTATTAAAGAGTGAACAAGATAACAAATATAAAACATGTTAGTATCAAACATTAAAGTCCATATTAAGTTTACACTATACTTATTCTCACACCATTAGTGTAACCTTTTCACCTTGACATAATAAACTTAGCTAGACATAATGAAAGAAAGCAAAATAAATAAACAAAATAAGAACATAAAAGTTAACTAAGTAAAGGAAAGAAAATGAAAGGCATAAACTTAATATTAATGAAAGCAAAACATAAACATTACAAAAAATACAAAGAGAGAAAGGAAGAGCATGATCTTGATCTGGAAACCAAGATACCTAAATGCATGGCAAATGCCTCCTTTTATAGGCCAAAATTGGGAACTATTGATTTGATGACTAATTGATAAGTGGGTGGCCAACTTTTGACTTAGTGACAATCCTTATCTTCTCTTATCTGCCCAAAATATCATTGATAACGTCAAAATTGGAGCCAGTTGTAAACATGAAAGTTGTAGGCAATTGTCTCAGCTTTCTTGTGTAAAACATTCAGCTCATTTTGACTTCTAGAACTCCAGATATGGCCAAAATACCGAACAGTGCTCGGGTTGGAAGACAGATTCGGGCTTCTTTGTTGTTGCTACAATTTGGACTTGATAATGGCCTTTTTAGATCTTAGGCTCCATGTGAAAGTTGTAGGCCTATGTCTTACCTTTCCATCCATATAAATTGGACCTCAATCTAAGATCTGTAGCTCCAGATATGACCCAATTACCGAATAGTATTCCGGTTTGGATTGCACCGACATCTCTTTTCTAAGTTTGACCATCTCTTTGTCCTTGCAATTTAAGTTCTTAAAGTCATCAATCAATCCTTTCATTTATGTGATAGGCCTGCATTTAAAATGAACATTTATCACAAATTAAAGGTATCTTATATTATTAGATATATTATTATAAAACATGCTTTAGTTAAGAAGTTATTGATACTTCAAGTGCAAAATGATGATATAAAACCATGACAAAAATACACTTTTAAGTACTAATCACACCCCCCAACCAGCTTATTACTAGTCCCTAGTAATCAAAGCGTTAAAACAATTTGCAAATTTTACAAAGCAAGGTATTCATCATTTAACTTCCATTAATCTATCCAGATAAACAAACTCTCATTAAATTTATATATCTGCTCAATACCTTTTAACAAGATATTAATAAACCTTTCTTTTGTGCTCAATGTATCAACACATAATTATGGGTCTTTTCTTGGAAGAAAACAAAATTTTTGTTATAATGTTTAAGGTTAACTTTCTTGGGATGAGATTATTATTTTTGTCTTTTTTTTTCTTTTTTTTTATATAAAAAAAATCTATATACATATAATTTAAAAACATCATGCATCTTTAACCCATGTAACGAGCTTTCAGCTAATGACTCCCAGACCAGTTGGTCTTAGGGCATTAGGTGTTAAGACACCCCTACGAGCTTAGTAACTCGGGTCGCGGATACTGATATGTAGATAGTGCAATGTTTGATTCCCTTAAGCTTTTCTCCTCAACCCATGTAACAAGCGTTGGGCCAATAGCTCCCAAGTCAGTTGACTTTAGGGTATTAGGTGTTAAAACACCCCTTCGGGCTTAATTGCTTAGGTTAGGGAGGCTACGAAAGCAAACTTATCTACATTTTGAATAAGATGACTAATGTAATCATGTTAACAATATATAATCTGATTGGAACCTCCTTTGTGTGTGGTTTCCAATTCAATAATAAGAGTTTATACTATACTTGTTTGATATACCATTAGTGGAACCTCTAACCTTGACATTTGTTATTATTATTGTTTAATCCTTACATTAATTTTCCATCTCCAAGTTCTCATCATCTTCTTCTTCTTCTATTTCTTTATTATTATTATTATTATTACTACTACTATTATTATTACTACTACTACTACTACTAGTATTATTATTATTATTATTATTATTATAGTTGTTGTTGTTATTGTTATTGTTGTTGTTATTATTGCTATTATTGTTGTTTATAATTGTTGTCTATAATTTGTACTATTAACCTCCTAGTGGTTCGACCCCGGTCTTGCCGGGTTATTTATTACTTCGACACTCCTACACTTGGGAGAAGACATCAATCTTTTAGTCGTGTCATGTCCTTCATAAGAATCGTTGAAAATTGTCTTTTCCTTCCACCCACTAAATTGCAGATCATTTGGAGCACTACAACTCGAGATATGTCTAAAATACTGAGCAATGCTACTGATGGATGTGGTGGATAGCCCTCATGCTCTTGTCTGGATGAAATCTTATTTTTACCATCCGAATTTGAGTTTGTCCTCTTCATAATAGTTGTTGCAAATTGTTTTTTCCTTCCACCCATCAAATTTTAGATCATTTGGACTTCTAGAATTCCTGTTATGGGTAAAACGATGAATAGTGTTTGGGCTGGATTGCAAGACAGATTTAGACTTCTCTTTTATGGCCAAACTTTGAATTTAAAAATGGAAAATTTGGGTCTTTCCATACCATGAAAGTTGTAGGTCTATTTCTTATCTTTCTAGCCATATAAATTAATATGAAATCCAAGATCTATAGCTTGAGATATGATCTGATGACTGAACAGTGTTTGAATTTGAAGTGAATCAACATCTCCTTCGTAAACTTAGCCTTATCTCTATCCTTTCACTTCCAATAGTTAATCACAACAACCAATCTTTTAAATTGTGAGAATACCTGCATTTAAAATGAGCATTTAATATAAATTAAAGGTATTTTATATTATCAGACTTGTTATTATAAAACATGCTCTAGTTAAGGAGTTATTGATACTTCAAGTGCAAAATGATGATATAAAGCAACAATGCACTTTTAAGTATTAATTAGTTGCGTAAAAAGAATTACAGGTTTAGTTTGTTGCCACTAGTGATCAGATAGTGAACCATTGAGCTCTACCTGTTTTTTTAAGATTCAAATTGGTTGTTATTGCTCACTTAACATGCAAAGTTGTATTAGATCATAATGATGATAAGGAAACTCAAGAGATTTTCTAACAATAAAAGAAGATATTTTTTTTGTTATATATTTTTCATATTCAAGATGGAAACACCCTTTTTCATATACTGTATTTTTTAAAAAAAATTTGTTATAGGGTTAGCAAATATGTGTGTGTGTGTGTGCGATTTTTGCTTCACTTTAGCTTTAACAAAATTTGTTGTCAAGGATCTTATTGACATGCTAAAATTTAACTAACTATTTAGTTGGCTTATTTCATCACACTTCACGAAGGTTGTCAAGGTCTAACAACCCTAAATACAAACTACGGTTGCTTAGTGACACGACCAAAAGATTGATGTTTTCTTCGAAGTGTAGGAGTGTCGAAATAATAAATAATCAGGCAAGACCGGGGTCAAACTATAAGGAGGTTAATTGTATAAATTATAGATAACAATAATACAACAATAATAACAACAACAACAATAGTAATAATAATAACAACAACAATAATAATAATAGTAGTAATAGTAATAATAATAGAAGAAGAAGAAGTTAATAAAAACTTTGAGATGAAAGATTAATGTAAGGATAAACAATGATAATAATAACTGTCAAGGTTAGAGGATCCACTAATGGTATGTCAAACAAGTATAGTATAAACTCTTATTACTCAAATGGAAATCACACACAGAGGAGATTCCAATCAAATTATAAATTGTTAACATGATTACATTAGTTATCTTATTCAAATAATGCTAATACTTATAAATATTGTCAAACATTCATGCTTATAACTTATGTTGACAATAAATCAAGTTCCTTTCATAACTCAAGTGTCGACTATACCATATAATATGGGCTATAAAAGTGCTAAACATTTGTTTTATCAAGTGTTATACAACATAAAGTTAGATTAGTCATTTAACAAGCAAAGTATTAAAGAGTGAACAAGATAACAAATATAAAACATGTTACTATCAAACATTAAACTCCATATTGAGTTTACATTTTATTTATTCTTACACCATTAGTGTAACTTTTTCACCTTGACATAATAAACTTAACTAAACATAATGAATGAAAGAAAAATAAATAAATAAACAAAATAAGATAAAAGTTAACCAAGTAAAGGAAAGGAAAAGAAATGAAATGAAAGGCATAAACAAGATATTAATGAAAGTAAAACATAAACATTATAAAAAATACAAAGAAAGAAAGCAAGAGCATGATCTTGATCTAGAGACCAAGATGCCTTAATGCATGGTAAATGCCTCCTTTTATAAGCCAAAATTGGAAACTATTGATTTGATGACTAACTGATGAGTAGGTGACCAACTGTTGACTTGGTGACATTCTTTATCTTCTCTTATCTACCCAAAACATTATTAATAACATTAGAATTGGAATCACTTGAAAGCATAAAAGTTGTTGGAAATTATCTCAGCTTTCCAAGAAAAAAAATTAAGGTCATTTGGACTTTAGAACTCTAGATATGGGTCAAACACTGAATAATACGCGGGTTGTAGGACAGATTCAGACTTCTTTGTTTTTGCTACAATTTGGATTTGAAAATGTCCTTTTAAAATCTTGGGCTTTATATAAAAGTTGTAGGCCTATGTCTTATATTTCTATCTTATTACTACTTAAAAGTGCATTTTTATCATGGTTTTATATCATCATTTTTCACTTGAAGTATCAATAACTCCTTAACTAAAACATGTTTTATAATAATATATCTAATAATATAAGATACCTTTAATTTATGGTAAATGATCATTTTAAATGCAGTCCTATCACATAAATGAAAGGATTGATTGATGACTTTAAGAACTTAAATTACAAGGGCAAAGAGATGACCAAAATTAGAAAAGAGATGTTGGTGCAATCCAAACCGAAACACTATTCGGTAATTGGGTCATATTTAGAGCTATAGATCTCAGATTTAGGTCTACTTTATATGGATGGAAAGGTAAAACATAGACCTATAACTTTCATATGGAGCCCATGATTTAAAAAGGTCATTTTTAAGTCCAAATTGTAGCAACAATAAAGAAGCCTGAATCTGTCCTCCAACTCGAGCACTATTTAGTATTTTGGCCATATCTGGAGTTTTAGAAGTCCAAATAAGCTGAATTATTTACACAAGACAGCTAAGACAATTGTCTACAACTTTCATGTTTTTGACTAGCTCCAATTTTGACGTTAGCAATGACGTTTTAGGCAGTCAAGAGAAGATAAGGATTGTCACCAAGTCAAGAGTTGACCACCCACTTATCAATTAGTCATCAAATTAATAGTTCCCAATTTTGGACTATAAAAGAAGGCATTTGCCATGCATTTAGGTATCTTGGTTTCTAGATGAAGATCATGCTCTTCCTTTCTCTCTTTGTATTTTTTTTATTATTTATGCGTTGCTTTCATTAATATTAAGTTTATGCCTTTCATTTCCTTTCCTTTACTTAGTTAACCTTTATCTTATTTATGTTCTTATTTTGTTTATTTATTTTTCTTTCTTTCATAATATCTAGCTAAGTTTATTATGTCGAGGTGAAAAGGTTACACTAATGGTGTATGAATAAGTATAATGTAAACTTAATATGAACTTTAATGTTTGATACTAACATGTTTTATATTTGTCATCTTATTCACTCTTTAATACTTTGCTTGTTAAATGACTAATCTTTATTTATGTTGTATAATACTTGGTACAACAAATGCTTGGCATTTTCATAGTTCATACTGTATGGTATAACCGACACCTGAGCTATGAAAGGAACTTGATTTGTTGTTAACATAAGTTATAATCATGAATGCTTGACGAGATTTACAAGTATTAGCATTAATCGAATAAGATGACTAATGTAATGTTAACAATCTATAATCTAATTGGAACCTCTTTTATGTGTGGTTTCCAATTGAATAATAAGAGTTTATACTATACTTGTTTGACTTACCATTAGTGGAACTTCTAACCTTGACATTTGTTATTATCATTATTTAATCGTTACATTAATATTCTTTCTCAAAGTTCTCATCTTCTTCTTCTTCTTCTCCTTCTTTTGCTTTATTATTATTATTATTATTACTATTATTACTACTACTACTAGTATTATTATTATTATTATTGTTGTTGTTGTTGTTGTTGTTGTTGTTGTTGTTGTTATTGTTGTTATTGTTATTGTTGTTGTATTATTGTTATTTATAATTTGTACAATTAACCTCCCTGTGGTTCGACCCCAGTCTTGCTGGGTTATTTATTATTTCGACACTTCTGCACCTGGGAGAAGACATCAATCTTTTCATCGTGTCACTATTCATATAAAGTAGAGTTAAATCCAAGATCTACAGCTCCAGATATGACTTAATTACCGAACAGTGTTCTAGTTTGGATAACACCAATATCTCTTTTCTAAGTTTGGTCATCTCTTTATTCTTTCAATTTCAGTTCTTAAAGTCATCAATCAATCCTTTCATTTATATGAAGACCTCCATTTAAAATGAATATTTACCATAAATTAAAGATATCTTATTCTATTAGATATGTTATTATTAAACATGTTTTAGTTAAAGAGTTATTGATACTTTAAGTGCAAAATAATGATATAAAACCTTGATAAAAATGCATTTTTAAGTACTAATCACACCCTCCAACTAGCTTATTACTAGTCCCTAGTAATCAAAGTGTTAAAATAGAAAAATAATTTGTAAATTCCACAAAGCAAGGTATTCATCATTCAACTTCCATTAATCTATCTAGATAAACAAGCTCTTGTTAAATTTATATATCTGCTCAATAACTTTTAAACAAGATATTAATAAACCTTCCTTTTATGCTTAATATATCAACACATAGTTATGGGGCTTTACGTGGAAGAAAAAAAAATTCTTGTTCTAATGTTTAAGGTTAATTTTCTTGGGTTGAGATTTTTTTTCTTCTTCTTTTTTGTTCTTTTTAATATGTATATATACATGTAACTTAAAAAACAATGCATCTTTAACCCATGTAATGAGCTTTCAACTAATGACTCCCAAACCAGTTGGTCTTAGGGAATTAGGTGTTGAGACACCCCTGCGAACTTAGTAACTCGGGTTACCGATACTGACATGTAGATAATGTAATGTTTGATTTCCTTAAGCTTTTCTCCTCAATCTATGCAACAAGAGTTGAGCCAATAGCTCCCAAGTCAGTTGACTTTAGGGTATTAGGTGTTAAAATACCCCTTGGGCTTAATTGCTTAGGTTAGGGAGGTTACAAAACCAAACTTATATACATTTTTATTATCATTATTTTTTTTATCAAATTATATACTATCCCTTTCCCTTAGTTATTACCTTTAACAAAAGAATATAAATAATGTAATAATCCAATATGCAACCCACAATCATAAGTTAAAGTGTGTGTGAAAATTAAGGTTTAAGAATACATGTTAAATAAGTATATGAGCAGAATTAAGTGATAATAATATGAGAGTTTGTAAATCTGAATAAAAATAAGAAATAACAAAACATAATAATAAAACTAAAAGACACAGAAATTCACAAATGAAGGCTTAAATCCAATCTAAGCTTTTTACGGCTTTCCTTAGTTGACCAATTTATGCGACTTATGGTGGGATTAATTACAGGAATGAAGGATTATAGTTGGTCAATTAATTATTCAGCAGTAACAGTAGAGATTATGATTTGTCGTGCAGAAGATGTTAGAAATTCCTGTTCCACAGCATGATCAATGATTGTGCATCAAAAGTGTCATTAAGTCTCTTATTTTACATATGTATTTATTGTTTTTATTTGGTTGTTTTTATAATAATTGATGTGCTTCTCAGTAATGAAGTTTGTTTTAATGTTTCGATAGGTTTTTGGAGCTTAAATGAATTAATTCAGAAAATTCAATGTCGAAATTCAGAACAAAGAATTGAAGAGACATTTAGTTGAAGATTGAAGCAAATCTTGGTTTAAATAAGTACTCCAAATTTGTCCCAAAAATCAATTCTATTCCAATTCTAGAAAAGAATATCATATGATCTATTTCAAGCCCAAACTTGGCTTATGTTGTGTGCAAACTTCAACCATTAAACACTCAAGGTTTCAATGTCAATCTTAGCCCAAATAATTAGTACATTTGTATACTTATTTGATGCTCAAATTGAGCCCAAAATCAGCCCAAAATCAACCCCAAATCAACCTTCAAATTAGCCCAAACACAATCCATGATCTTACATGTCCACACAAGAAATAACAATTGATTTATTTTGGGTAATTCATTGATTCAAAAAGGAAAGCACATGGATGGAAAGCTAGAGGGGATATTTTTAAATTATTTTGGGTCAAAAAGAAGAAGGAGACAACTCATAAATGAGGAAGAAAAACGTGCACCAAAGTGGTTGCAAAGCTGTCTTGATTTGATTTTTCAGAACACCTTTCGGTGTTTTACCCATAACTTTTGACTTAGGTGTCCAAATGAGTTGTTCTTTAATGATCTGGAAAGGTGACAAAATTTCCTATAAAT
Source organism: Populus pruinosa (assembly GCA_026413675.1). Classification (NCBI taxonomy): domain Eukaryota; kingdom Viridiplantae; phylum Streptophyta; class Magnoliopsida; order Malpighiales; family Salicaceae; genus Populus; species Populus pruinosa. The sequence continues at coordinate 9,585,993 of CM048598.1, forward strand.
ATGTCTCTAATAGACATCTTGAAAAAAACTTCTAAGAGGGTTAAATTGCTGCCCACAGTTAGAGTCAGATTTGTGTCCGAATTTTTTCTGAAATTGTATTATGTTCTTCTTTATAGATTTCGGTTATTTAGTTTGTAAAACTTATTATTTCAGTTTGATTCAAGTTATTTCATGTTTATTGAAGTGTTCTTATATATAATCATGGTTGGCTAAACTCTTTCTTGGATCCAAATCAAGGATAATGGTGATTGAGGTGAGTTCTTTAGGATATGAATGAATCTTAATGTTTATCTTCTCATTTTCTTCATGAATGATTTATTATTGCAAAGAAATTTTAGAAATCATTTAGGTAATGTTATAATCTTGAATTTTTATGCACAAACTTTAGTTTTGGTATAGAGATTGCTTGATTCAATGTCTTACTTAATATGAAAGTACTTCTTCATTCTTAAGCAATAATCAATCTTCATCTTTCTAAACTTCATTGTAATATCTTCCGATCTAATATCACCATCCTTGATATTAGGTAGAGTTATCTTATATATATTGAAGAAATCACCAATACATCACCATTAAAATTGATTTGGACCAAGACTTACGTTTTCTTGTCATTTAAAATCTATTTACACTTTTTCATCTTTGAAAACAAATCCATCAATTATTTTCAACCAAGTTATTGTTAATTTAATTTCTCTTGAGTTTTTTTTTTCTTACCTAGCTTAATTTCCAAATCTAGCTCTCTATGGATATGACCTCGATCTTACCGAGTTAATTGCTACATCGCACATTCGTGCACATGCGAGTTAAAACAAGTTGATCATAAAAAGCGGTCAAGCAATCAAGAAAAGACAACAACTTATCATAATAACCATTAACATTTAACAAACTTATGGGTTTATGGTGAATATGCAGTTGGGCCCAAGAGAAAATATGAAAGATCTCTTCCAATGTGCCTAGACCAGCTGGTAAAGCAATGAAGGCATCAACATGGTTAAACATTGCATTCATTTGAGCTGACATTGTGGAGACTTGAAGTTCCTCTCCAATTATTTTTCCAATGATGTCCCCTTGTGCTAAAGCTTCGGGAACGACCCCCAAAACTTGACTACCTCTTAAAACTGCAGCTATTGACACACCTCCCATTAACCCAAGACTGTCTCCCATATACACTAAATAAATCTTTCTCTCAGCTAGCACTTGACCAAGATGATTTGCTGATTCTAAAAACTCTTTTTATTTCCCAAGATTAGATCCACCAAAAGCACAAATATTTCTTATATGATGACTTGAGGAACTTGTCATTTCTACACACTTTTGTATTTGTTGAATGTATGGGTTAAGTAGAAATGAAAGGAAGGAAGAGAGGGTTTTATAGATGAGAAATTAGAAAGGCAATCATAACACCTATATGTAGGCTAGCTGGAGTCTCACACACTCTCTCTCTCTTTTTATTTATTTATTTATTTACTTTTAAAAAAGCATGTGTACGTACAAGTAGTTGTTATTGTGGCTCACATCTTCCCTTGGTTTTACATCCAAGAACAGCTTAAACGTCCTCTATGGGTCGGGGATAGGCTTCTCATCCAGTTTTCTTAACAACTAGCAAACAGGGTCTTTTTTAGTCAGATTTCCAAGACTAAGTCGATCATGTTCTTTATGAAATAGTGGTCATAAATCATGAATTACACAATGCACATCTCCACTAGGATGCGTCTCAGGAGTCAATATAAGATTATCTAAAGACTCCTTACTCAGGCAATTGTATTTTATCTTCACGGTTTATAGATACCATTCCTAAAGAATGACATTGTGTATTACAAGTCCATCTAGCACATCGATGATAGACTTTTAGTCGTTTTGCATGATGTTTCTTTACAAAAGTGCTTTTATCTGTTCTAGGCATGTGTGAAATGAAGGAGTTAGAGGACTCACCTGATAATCGGACCTTTGCTTCAATCAACCAACAAATATCTTCAGGAATTCCATGATTCATTAACAATCTCAATCTTGCACATCGAGCACGGTAAAGTTTTGTAATCGCATTCTAAGGCAGAGTGGGAAAATACTTTTTCAATTTTTCAAGATTAGTATCCATTTTTAAATGAGAATTGGAAGAGAGATTCAAAGAATTGCACAAATATATACACAAATATTAGTTATTGTGGGAAACTAAACGAACCGACTTAAGTCATGGAGTACCATTGTCCGCCATTTGACCGGGGTGAGAGAAACTAGCAAAAATCACTCAAAAAGAAACACAAAAACAATGTGAGAAAAACAAAATAATCAATCTTTATCTACAAGATCATTCCAACCAGTTGATTCATTTTCACTAGGAAAATTATCAAAGTAAGCTTTCAAAGGATGTCCATTTTCCTTAAAATCATTGTCATTCATTGAATTCTCAATACCACAGGCCCCATAAGGATTGCTCCATCGTGGTCTTAGCTCTCTAAGGAATGTATAGAGTTGAGAATTATAAAACAAAACTTTTTGACCAGTATCAACTTTTTGATAATTTTCACAAGTTTTGCAGAATGCATGCGTATCCTTGAACATGGTGGGCCAATAAAATCCATTTTGAAAAATTTTTATAGTTATCTTTTTTGACGAGAAATAACTTCCATATGCTTCAGAATGACAAAGTTTAATGACACTACTGACCTCATTGTCGGGAATGAATCTTTGAAATATTTGATCAGGACAATATTTGAATAAGTTAGTCTCATCACAATAAAAGCTCTTCACTTCCTTCAAAAACTTTTCTTTATCTTGGGTACTCCAATCAACTGGCAAATCTCCTAAAGCAAGAAAATTGATATTTTTATCATACCAAGGCATTGGACTAAAAGAAAATAAGGATTCGTTAGGAAAATAATCATCGATTAGTGTGATGTCAGATGTCGAATTTGGTGTCACTTTTGATAAAAGATCTGCATCAATATTTTTGGTGCGTTTTTCATCTATGATTTCTTCCTTAAAATAAATCATTTGTAAATCTTCAGATTCATCTAACTCATTTTTACTTAAAGTAGATTCAAGTTGATCATAAACTAATTCGTCAATATGATAAATGATTTCATTATCTAGAAGCTTAATGACTTCATTTTTCACTACTTCTTTCATATTAGGATTTAGCCTTCGTTGCATTTCTCTAGAGGGTTTAGCATTTTCCTCTAAATAAATTCTGTGTGTACAAATCAAGGGACTAATTCCTTTTATATCAGTTATGGTCCATCCTAATGCTTTTTTGTGCATTTTCAGAGTTTGTAATAACTTACCTTCTTGATGTGCATTAAGTTTGGAAGAGATTATTACCGGAAAAGTTTCATTTTCTCCCAAAAATGAGTATTTGAGATTGGATGGCAACGGCTTCAAATCAGGTTTTGGTGGTTGAACACTTGAAGGTATGGACTTAATTGGTCGTGGTGGCAATTCCTCAATTTGTGGCCTCCAATTACTTGTCTTTGATTCTTCCTGAAAATAAATCATTTCCAAATCATCAGATTCATCAATCTCAATTTCATTGGAAGTGGTTCGAAATTGATCATGAATTAATTTTTCAGTAAAGTCCACTTCCTGTAAATCATTATCATCTCTAGGTTGCTTGCAAATGTTGAAAATATTCATCTCCAATGTCATGTTTCCAAATGATAGCTTCATCAGTCCATTCCTACAATTAATCAATGCATTAGAAGTTGCAAGAAATGGACGTCCTAAAATAACAGGAAATGAATTACATACTTCAACAGGTTGTGTGTCCAAGACAATAAAATCCACAGGATAAATGAATTTATCGACTTGTACTAACACATCTTCAATTATTCCTCTAGGCACTTTTATAGATCTATCAGCAAGTAAAAGAGTTATAGAAGTTGGTTTTAACTCGCCTAGATTGAGACTCTGAAAAACTGAATATGGAAGTAAATTCACACTAGCACCAAGATCAAGTAAGGCTCTTTCAATTTTATGCTCTCCAATAAAGCAAGAAATTGTAGGACAACCAGGGTCTTTATATTTCAAAGCATTATTGTTTTGAAGAATAACACTTACTTGTTCGGCTAAAAAGGCTTTCTTTTTCATATTCAGTTTCCTCTTCACAGTGCATAGATCTTTCAAAAATTTAGCATAGGAAGGAACCTGTTTAATAGCATCCAGCAAAGGTATATTGATCCTTACCTGTTTGAAAATTTCATAAATTTCAGAATTGTGATTGACTTTCCTTTGTTTGGTCATGGCTTGAGGAAATGGAAGTGTTGGCGGTGAGTCAGTCGTTTCTTTGCAATTTTCAGACTCATCCCCTTCCTTACCCTCAGAGATTGATTCATCATCTTTCTCATAAGGTTCAAGAGAGGGTTTTTCACTAACCTTACCACTGCGCAGAGTAGTGACTGATTTGACTTGATCCATGTGTTGGCTTCCGGAACTACTTGCATTTGCATTGTATTGCCCTTTGGGATTTTGTTGTGTTTGAGATGGAAACTTACCTTTCTCTTGGAAACTAAGAGCAGATGTTAATTTAGCAAGAGTATCTTTAAAATCTGTCATGTTTTGAACAAGTTGAGTATTAATTGTCTCTTGCTTTTTAATGAATGCATGCAATGTTTCCTCAAGATTTCTTCTAGAAGGTGGAGCATAAGAAGGTGCATATCCATGAGAATTTTGGAAATTATGGTGTGCTTGAAACGGTGGTTGTGAAGTTTGTGCATTGTTGTTCTCACTCTTCCAACTGAAATTTGGGTGATTCCTCCAACCAGGGTTGTATGTTTGGGAGTATGGGTTGTGGTTGGGCCTTTGGAAACTGTTTAAAGCATGAGCTTGTTCATGGAGACATTCTTTAAAAGAAGGCAAGGTTGGACAATCGTTGGTTGAGTGTTCATTTGTTTCACAAATTTGACACACAATGTTTTCAACAGATTTTAATTGACCACTCGTTTTCAATTCTAGTGCCTCGACTTTTCTAGCTAAAGATGCAAATTTGGCTTGAAAGTCATGATCTTCCCTAAGGTTGTACATACCTCCACTAGATGTATGAGGTTGAGTTTTACCGGAAAAGTTTCATTTTCTCCCAAAAATGAGTATTTGAGATTGGATGGCAACGACTTCAAATCAAGTTTTGGTGGTTGAACATTTGAAGGTATAGACTTAATTGATCGTGGTGGCAAGTCCTCAATTTGCGGCCTCCAATTACTGTCTTTGATTCTTCCTGAAAATAAATCATTTGCAAATCATTAGATCTATCAATCTCAATTTCACTGGAAGTGGTTGGAAATTGATCAGGAAGTCCACTTCTTGTAAATCATTATCATCTCTAGGTTGCTTGTAAATGTTGAAAATATTCATCTCCAATGTCATGTTTCCAAATGATAGCTTCATCAGTCCATTCCTACAATTAATCAATATGTTAGAGGTTGCAAGAAACGGACGTCCTAAAATAACAGGAAATGAATTACATGCTTCAACAAGTTCTGTGTCCAAGACAATAAAATCCACAGGATAAATGAATTTATCAACTTGTTCTGCTAAAAAGGCTTTCTTTTTCACATTCAATTTCCTCTTCACAGTGCATAGATCTTTCAAAATTTTAGCATAGGAAGGAACCTGTTTAATAGCATCCAGCAAAGGTATCTTGATTCTTACCTGTTTGAAAATTTCAAAAATTTCAGAGTTGTGATTCACTTTCCTTTGTTTGGTTATCGCTTGAGGAAATGGAAGTGCTGCCGGAGAATCAGTCGTTTCTTTGCAATTTTCATATTCAACCCCTTCCTTACCCTCAGAGATTGACTCATCATCTTTCTTATAAGGTTTAAGAGAGGGTTTTTCAATAACCTTACCACTACGCAGAGTAGTGATTGATTTGACTTGATCCATGTGTTGGCTTCTGGAACTATTTGCATTTGCATTGTATTGCCCCTTGGGATTTTGTTGTGGTTGAGATGGAAACTTACCTTTCTCTTGGAAATTGAGAGCATATGTTAATTTTGCAAGAGTATGTTTAAAATCTGTCATGTTTTGAGCAAGTTGAGTATTGATTGTCTCTTGCTTTTTAATGAATGCATGCAATGTTTCCTCAAGATTTTTTCTAGGAGGTGGAGCATAAGGAAGTGCATATCCATGAGAATTTTGGAAATTGTGGTGTGATTGAAATGGTGGTTGTGAAGTTTGTACATTGTTATTATCATTCTTCCAACTGAAATTTGAGTGATTTCTCCAACTAGGGTTGTATGTTTGGGAGTATGGGTTGTGGTTGGGCCTTTGAAAACTATTTAAAGCATGGGCTTGTTCATGGAGACATTCCTTAAAAGAAGGCAAGGTTGGACAATCATTGGTTGAGTGTTCATTTGTTTCACATATTTGACACAGAATGTTTTCAACAGATTTTAATTGACCACTTTTTTTCAATTCTAGTGCCTCGACTTTTCTAGCTAAAGATGCACACTTGGCTTGATGATCATAATCTTCCCTAAGGTTGTACATACCTCCACTAGATGTATGAGTTTGAGTTTTACTCGATGCCTCATAAGTACCTACGATGTCCTAATTTTGAGCATTTTCAACTAACAAGTCTAAGTACTCCATTGCTTCATCAGGGTCTTCATCATCAAAAGTTTCATTGCACATCAATTCAACCATTTGCCTATCTATAGGTCTTAACCCTTCATAGAAATATGAAACCAATCTCTATGTTTCAAAACCATGTTGAGGGCAAGTACTAAGCAACTCTCGATACCTATTCCAACATTGGTAAAATGTTTCTCCTAGTTTTTGAGTGAAAGTAGTGATTTGTCTTTTGAAAGAGTTTGTTCTATGAGATGGGAAAAACTAATCTTAAATTTTGTAGCTATGTTTTAGCTTTATCTTTTAATGAAAAAGGAAAAAGCTTCAATCTGATGGTGTTCATGCTACAATTTAAATTATTATAAGTGTTGCAGACCTCCTCAAATTCTCTTAAATGCAAGTATGGATTTTCCAATTCCAAGCCATGAAAAGAAAAAACTATGCATGATGGTGCACTTGTTATTGTGGGATTCATGTGGTCTCTAAGTGTTCTATCATGGTTATTCTCATTATTCTCATTATGAAGTGATTGATTATCTTCTTCGGCCATATTTTCTGAAAATGGTGAGGATACCCTACAAAGTCTACCACTTGATGTACGTGACCACACTCTCATGCACATATAGGAATAAAATAAAAGGAAAAAGAAAATAAAAGAAGATGAAACAAGAGAAAAGAAACAAAGTTATATACAAGAAAAGTGAAAAGAGAAAATAAAATAAATATTATAATTTATACAAAGACTTACCTCCCTAGCAACAGTGCCAAAAACTTGACATGACTAAAAGATTGATGTCTTCTCCCAAGTACAGGAGTGTCGAAGTAATAAATAACCTGGTGACACGACTGAAAGATTGATCTCTTCTCCCAAGTGCAGGAGTGTCGAAGTAATAAATAACCCGGCAAGACCGGGGTCGAACCACAGGGAGGTTAATTGTACAAATTATAAATAAAAATAATACAACAACAATAAAAATAATACAACAACAATAATAACAATAACAATAATATTAGTAGTAGTAGTAGTAGTAGTAATAGTAGTAGTAGTAATAATAATAATAATAATAATAATAATAATAATAATAATAATAATAATAATAATAAAGAAAGAGAAGAAGAAGATGATGATAATGATGAGAACTTAGAGATGAAATATTAAAGTAAGGATTAAACAATAATAATAACAAATGTCAAGGTTAGAGGTTAGAGGTTCCACTAATGGTATATCAAACAAGTATAGTATAAACTCTTATTATTGAATTGGAAACCACACACAAAGGAGGTTCCAATCACATTATATATTGTTAACATGATTACATTAGTCATCTTATTCAATTAATGCTAATACTTGTAAATCTCGTCAAGCATTCATGATTATAACTTATGTTAACAACAAATCAAGTTCCTTTCATAGCTCAGGTGTCGGTTATACCATACATTATGGGCTATGAAAGTGCCAAGTATTTGTTGTACCAAGTGTTATACAACATAAATCAAGATTAGTCATTTAACAAGCAAAGTATTAAAGAGTGAACAAGATAACAAATATAAACCATGTTAGTATCAAACATTAAAGTCCATATTAAGTTTACATTATACTTATTCTCACACCATTAGTGTAGCCTTTTCACCTTGACATAATTAACTTAGCTAGACATAATGAAAGAAAGGAAAATAAATAAACAAAATAAGAACATAAAAGTTAACTAAGTAAAGGAAAGGAAATGAAAGGCTTAAACTTAATATTAATGAAAGCAAAGCATAAACATTATAAAAAATACAAAGAGAGAAAGGAAGAGCATGATCTTGATCTGGAAACCAAGATGCCTAAATGCATGGCAAATGCCTCCTTTTATAGGCCAAAATTGGGAACTATTGATTTGATGACTAATTGATAAATGGGTGGCCAACTTTTGACTTGGTGACAATCCTTATCTTCTCTTGTCTGCCCAAAACGTCATTGATAACGTCAAAAATGGAGCCAGGTGCAAACATGAAAGTTGTAGACAATTGTCTCCGCTTTCTTGTGTAAAAAATTCAGCTCATTTGGACTTCTAGAACTCCAGATATGGCCAAAATACCGAACAGTGCTCGGGCTGGAAGACAAATTCGGGCTTCTTTGTTGTTGCTACAATTTGGACTTGCAAATGGCCTTTTTAGATCTTGGGCTCCATATGAAAGTTGTAGACCTATGTCTTACCTTTCCATCCATATAAATTGGACCTAAATCTGAGATCTGTAGCTCCAGATATGACCCAATTACCGAACAGTATTCCGGTTTGGATCGCACCGACATCTCTTCTCTAAGTTTGACCATCTCTTTATCCTTGCAATTTAAGTTCTTCAAGTCATCAATCAATCCTTTCATTTATTTGATAGGCCTGCATTAAAAATAGACATTTACCACAAATTATAGGTATCTTATATTATTAGATACATTATTATAAAACATATTTTAGTTAAGGAGTTATTGATGCTTCAAGTGCAAAATGATGATATAAAACCATGATACAAATGCACTTTTAAGTACTAATCACACCCCTCAACCAGCTTATTACTAGTCCCTAGTAATCAAAGCGTTAAAACAATTTGCAAATTTCACAAAGCAAGGTATTCATCATTTAACTTCCATTAATCTATCCAGATAAACAAACTCTCATTAAATTTATATATCTGCTCAATACCTCTTAACAAGATATTAATAAACCTTTCTTTTGTGCTCAATGTATCAACACATAATTATAGGGCTTTTCTTGGAAGAAAACAAAATTTTTGTTCTAATGTTTAAGGTTAACTTCCTTGGGTTGGGATTACTATTTTTGTCTTTTTTTTTTTAACTCTATATACATATAATTTAAAAACATCATGCATCTTTAACCCATGTAACGAGCTTTCAGCTAATGACTCCCAGACCAGTTGGTCTTAGGGCATTAAGTGTTAAGACACCCCTACGAGCTTAGTAACTCGGGTCGCAGATACTGATATGTAGATAGTGCAATGTTTGATTCCCTTAAGCTTTTCTCCTCAACCCATGTAACAAGCGTTGGGCCAATAGCTCCCAAGTCAGTTGACTTTAAGGTATTAGGTGTTAAAACACCCCTTCGGGCTTAATTGCTTAGGTTAGGGAGGCTACGAAACCAAACTTATCTACATTTTTATTATCATCATTTTTTTTTCTTTTTGTTTTTTTTTTTGTTTTTTTTTCTTTTTGTTTTTTTTTCTTTTTTTTTCTTGTTGTTTTTTTTATTATATATAATCCCTTTCCCTTAGTTGTTACCTTTAACAAAAGAACATAAATAATATAATAATCCAATATGCAACCCACAATCATATGTTAAAGTGTGTGTGTGTAAATTAAGGTTTAAGAATACATGTTAAATAAGTATATGAGCAGAATTAAGTGGTAACAATACGAGAGTTTGTAAACCTAAATATTTCAGGAAGTATTATAATAGACCTTGTTAAGAATGATTACTAAGATGCGTCTCAAGAGTCACTTTAACAAAAGAACTCCTTTACTCTGCCATCCTAGTAACAACAATTATGCACATGCTTTATGAAATGAAAAACAATTTTTTTTTTTTTATCAACTACTACCCTCTCCCCCCAACCAAAACGAGACATTGTCCTCAATGTTCTAAGGTAGAAAGATAGAGTATAGAAGATATCACCTGAAATAACAAACACTGACAAAACCTGAAACACACTAAAACAAAAATAAGAAATAACAAAACACAATAATAAAACCAAAAGACACAAAAATTCACAAATGAAGGCTCAAATCCAATCTAAGCTTTTTACGGCTTCCCGTAGATGACCAATTTATGCGACTCATGGAAGGATCAATCACAGGAGTGAAAGATTGTAGTTGGTCAATCAATTGTTCAGCAGTAGTAGCAGAGATTATGATTTGGCGTGCAGATGATGTTAGAAATTCCTGTTCCACAGCATGATCAAGAAAAGACAACAACTTATCATAATAACCATTAACATTTAACAAACCTATGGGTTTATGGTGAATGTGCAATTGAGCCCAAGAGGAAATATGAAAGATCTCTTCCAATGTGCCTAAACCACCTGGTAAAGCAATGAAGGCATCAGCATGGTTAAACATTGCATTCATTCGAGCCGACATTGTGGAGACCTGAAGTTCCTCTCCAATTGTTTTTCCAATGATGTCCCCTTGTGCCAAAGCTTCAGGGACGACTCCTAAAACTTGACTACCTCCTAAAAATGCAGCTATTGACACACCTCCCATTAACCCGAGACTGCCTCCCCCATACACTAAATGAATCTTTCTCTCAACTAGCACTTGACCAAGATGATTTGCTAATTCTAAAAACTCTTTTTCTTTCCCAGGACTAGATCCACCGAAAACACAAATATTTCTTATTTGATGACTTGAGGAACTTGCCATTTCTACACACTTCTGTATTTGTTGAATGTATGGGTTGAGTAGAAATGAAAGGAAGGAAAAGAGGGTTTTATAGATGAGAAATTAGAAAGGCAATCATAACACCTATATGTAGGCCAGCTGGAGTCTCACACACTCTCTCTCTCTTTCTATTTATTTATTTATTTACTTTTGGAAAAAGCATGTGTATGTACAGGTAGTTGTGATTGTGGCTCACATCTTCCCTTGGTTTTACGTCCAAGAACGGCTTAAACGCCCTCTATGGGTTGGGGATAGGCTTCCCATCCAGTTTTCTTAAAAACTGGCAAACAGGGTCTTTTTTAGTCAGATTCCCAAGACTAAGTCGATCATGTTCTTTATGAAATAGTGGCCATAAATCATGAATTGCACGATGCACATCTCCACTAGGATGCGTCTCAAGAGTCAATAGAAGATTATCTAAAGACTCCTTACTCAGGCCATCCTTAATGAATTGTATTTTATCTTCACGGTTTATAGATACCATTCCTAAAGAACGACATTGTGTATTACAAGTCCATCTAGCACATCGATGACAAACTTCTAGTCGTTTTGCACGACGCTTCTTTGCAAAAGTGCTTTTACCTGTTCCAGGCATGTGTGAAATAAAGAAATTAGAGGACTCACCTGATAATCGGACTTTTGCTTCAATCAACCAGCGAATATCTTCAGGAATTCCATGATTCATTAACAATCTCAATCTTGCATATCTAGCACGGTAGATTTTTGTAATCGCATTCTGAGGCAGAGCGGGAAAATACTTTTTCAATTTTTCAAGATTAGTGTCCATTTTCAAATGAGAATTGGAAGAGAGCTTCGAAGAATTGCACAGATATATACACAGATATCAGTAATTGTGGGAAACTGAAAGAACCGACTTAAGTCACGGAGTACCGTTATCCGCCATTTGACCGGGGCGAGAGAAACTAGCAAAAATCACTCAAAAAGAAACACAAAAACAATGTGAGAAAAAAAAATCAACCTTTATCTACAAGATCATTCCAACTAGTTGATTCATTTTTACTAGGAAAATTATCAAAGTAAGTTTTCAAACGATGTCCATTTTCCTTAAAATCATTGTCATTCATTGAATTCTCAATATCACAGGCCCCATAAGGATTGCTCCATCTTGGTCTTAGCTCTCTAGGAAATGCATAAAGTTGAGAATTATAAAACAAAACTTTTTGACCAGTATCAATTTTTTGACAATTTTCACAAGTTTTGCAGAATGCATGCGTGTCCTTGAACATGGTGGGCCAATAAAATCCATTTTGAAAGATTTTTGCAGCTGTCTTTTTTGACGAGAAATAACTTCCACATGCTTCAGAATAACAAAGTTTAATGACACAACTTACCTCATTATCGGGAATGAATCTTTGAAATATTTGATCAGGACAATATTTGAATAAGGTAGGGTCATCACAATAAAAGCTCTTCACTTCGTTCAAAAACTTTTCTTTGTCTTGGGTACTCCAATCAGCTGGCAAATCTCCTAAAGCAAGAAAATTGATATTTTTATTATACCAAGGCATTGGACTAAGAGAAAGTAAGGATTCGTTAGGAAAGTAATCATCCATTGGTATGATGTCGGGTGTCGAATCTATTGTCACTGTTGATAAAAGATTCGCATCAACATTTTCGGTGCTTGTTTCATCCGTGATTTCTTCCTCAGAATAAATCATTTGCAAATCTTCAGTTTCATCCAATTCATTTTTACTTAAAGTAGATTCAAGTTGATCATAAACTAATTCATCAATATTATCTACTTCTTGTAAATCATTATCATCTCCAGGTTGCTTGCAAATGTTGAAAATATTCATCTCCAATGTCATGTTTCCAAATGATAGCTTCATCAGTCCATTCCTACAATTAATCAATGCGTTAGAAGTTGCAAGAAATGGACGTCCTAAAATAACAGGAAATGAATTACATGCTTCAACAGGTTCTGTGTCCAAGACAATAAAATCCACAGGATAAATGAATTTATCGACTTGTACTAACACATCTTCAATTATTCCTCTAGGCACTTTTACAGATCTGTCGGCAAGTAAAAGAGATATAGAAGTTGGTTTTAACTCACCTAGATTGAGACTCTGAAAAACTGAATATGGAAGTAGATTCACACTAGCACCAAGATCAAGTAAGGCTTTTTCAATTTTATGTTCTCCAATAAAGCAAGAAATTGTAGGACAACCAGGGTCTTTATATTTCAAAGCATTATTGTTCTGAAGAATAGCACTTACTTGTTCGGCTAGAAAGGCTTTCTTTTTCACATTCAGTTTCCTCTTCACAGTGCAGAGATCTTTCAAAAATTTAGCATAGGAAGGAACCTGTTTAATTGCATCCAGCAAAGGTATATTGATCCTTATCTGTTTGAAAATTTCATAAATTTCAGAATTGTGATTGACTTTCCTTTGTTTGGTCATGGCTTGAGGAAATGGAAGTGCTGGCGGTGAATCAGTCGTTTCTTTGCAATTTTCAGATTCATCCCCTTCCTTACCCTCAGAGATTGATTCATCATCTTTCTCATAAAGTTCAAGAGAGGGTTTTTCAATAACCTTACCACTGCGCAGAGTAGTGACTGATTTGACTTGATCCATGTGTTGGCTTCCGGAACTACTTGGATTTGCATTGTATTGCCCCTTGGGATTTTGTTGTGGTTGAGATGGAAACTTACCTTTCTCTTGGAAACTAAGAGCAGATGTTAATTTAGCAAGAGTATGTTTAAAATCTGTCATGTTTTGAGCAAGTTGAGTATTGATTGTCTCTTGCTTTTCAATGAATGCATGCAATGTTTCCTCAAGATTTCTTCTAAGAGGTGGAGCATAAGGAGGTGCATATCCATGAGAATTTTGGAAATTGTGGTGTGCTTGAAATGGTGGTTGTGAAGTTTGTGCATTGTTGTTCTCACTCTTCCAATTGAAATTTGGGTGATTTCTCCAACCAGGGTTGTATGTTTGGGAGTATGGGTTGTGGTTGGGCCTTTGGAAACTGTTTAAAGCATGGGCTTGTTCATGGAGACATTCCTTAAAAGAAGGCAAGTTTGGACAGTTATTGGTTAAGTGTTCATTTGTTTCACAGATTTGACACACAATGTTTTCAACAGAGTTTAATTGACCACTCTTTTTCAATTCTAGTGCCTCGACTTTTCTAGCTAAAGATGCAAATTTGGCTTGAAGGTCATGATCTTCCCTAAGGTTGTACATACCTCCACTAGATGTATGAGGTTGAGTTTTACTCGGTGCCTCATATGTACCCGCGGTGTCCCAATTTAGAGCATTTTCAGCTAACAAGTCTAAGTACTCCATTGCTTCATCAGGGTCTTTATCTTCAAAAGTTCCATTGCACATCAATTCAACCATTTGCCTATCTTTAGGTGTTAACCCTTCATAGAAATGTGAAACCAATCTCCATGTTTCAAAACCATGATGAGGGCAAGTACTAAGCAAGTCTCGATACCTATCCCAACATTTGTAAAATGTTTCTCGTGGTTTTTGAGTGAAAGTGGTGATTTGTCTCTTGAAAGAGTTTGTTCTATGAGATGGGAAAAACTTCTTTAAAAATTGTTGTTGCATTTCATCCCAAGCACGAATGGATCCTGGTCTTAAATTTTGTAGCCATGTTTTAGCTTTATCTTTTAATGAAAAAGGAAAAAGCTTTAATCTGATGGTGTTCATGCTACAATTTAAATTATTATATGTGTTGCACACCTCCTCAAATTCCCTTAAATGCAAGTATGGATTTTCCAATTCTAAGCCATGAAAAAAAAGTAAAAGTTGAATAATATCTGGTTTAAAATTAAAATGAGATGCATCAGGAGGAAAAACTATACATGATGGTGCACTTGTTCTTGTGGGATTCATGTGGTCTCTAAGTGTTCTAGCACAGTTATTCTCATTATTGTCATTATGAAGTGATTGATTATCTTCTTCAGCCATATTTTCTGAAAATGATGAGGATACCCTACAAAGTTTACCACTTGATGTACGTGACCACACTCTCATGCACGTGTAGGAATAAAATAAAAAAGAAGAAGAAAGCAAAAAAAGGAGGAAGAAAACAAAATAAAAAGAAACAAAAGAAAAGAAACAAAGTTATATACAAGAAAAGTGAAAAGAGAAAATAAAATAAATACTATAATTTATACAAAAACTTACCTCCCCGGCAACGGCGCCAAAAACTTGACACGACTGAAAGATTGATGTCTTCTCCCAAGTGCAGGAGTGTCGAAGTAATAAATAACCCGGCAAGACCGGGGTCGAACCACAGGGAGGTTAATTGTACAAATTATAAATAAAAATAATACAACAACAATAAAAATAATACAACAACAACAATAACAATAACAATAATATTAGTAGTAGTAGTAGTAGTAGTAGTAGTAGTAATAGTAGTAGTAATAGTAGTAGTAATAATAATAATAATAATAATAATAATAATAATAATAATAAAGAAAGAGAAGAAGATGATGATGATGATGATGAGAACTTAGAGATGAAATATTAAAGTAAGGATTAAACAATAATAATAACAAATGTCAAGGTTAGAGGTTCCACTAATGGTATATCAAACAAGTATAGTATAAACTCTTATTATTGAATTGGAAACCACACACAAAGGAGGTTCCAATCACATTATATATTGTTAACATGATTACATTAGTCATCTTATTCAAGTAATGCTAATACTTGTAAATCTCGTCAAGCATTCATGATTATAACTTATGTTAACAACAAATCAAGTTCCTTTCATAGCTCAGGTGTCGGTTATACCATACATTATGGGCTATGAAAGTGCCAAGCATTTGTTGTACCAAGTGTTATACAACATAAATCAAGATTAGTCATTTAACAAGCAAAGTATTAAAGAGTGAACAAGATAACAAATATAAAACATGTTAGTATCAAACATTAAAGTCCATATTAAGTTTACATTATACTTATTCTCACACCATTAGTGTAGCCTTTTCACCTTGACATAATTAACTTAGCTAGACATAATAAAAGAAAGGAAAATAAATAAACAAAATAAGAACATAAAAGTTAACTAAGTAAAGGAAAGGAAATGAAAGGCTTAAACTTAATATTAATGAAAGCAAAGCATAAACATTATAAAAAATACAAAGAGAGAAAGGAAGAGCATGATCTTGATCTGGAAACCAAGATGCCTAAATGCATGGCAAATGCCTCCTTTTATAGGCCAAAATTGGAAACTATTGATTTGATGACTAATTGATAAATGGGTGGCCAACTTTTGACTTGGTGACAATCCATATCTTCTCTTGTCTGCCCAAAACGTCATTGATAACGTCAAAAATGGAGCCAGGTGCAAACATGAAAGTTGTAGACAATTGTCTCAGCTTTCTTGTGTAAAAAATTCAGCTCATTTGGACTTCTAGAACTCCAGATATGGCCAAAATACCGAACAGTGCTCGGGCTGGAAGACAGATTCGGGCTTCTTTGTTGTTGCTACAATTTGGACTTGCAAATGGCCTTTTTAGATCTTGGGCTCCATATAAAAGTTGTAGACCTATGTCTTACCTTTCCATCCATATAAATTGGACCTAAATCTGAGATCTGTAGCTCCAGATATGACCCAATTACCGAACAGTGTTCCGGTTTGGATTGCACCGACATCTCTTCTCTAAGTTTGACCATCTCTTTATCCTTGCAATTTAAGTTCTTCAAGTCATCAATCAATCCTTTCATTTATTTGATAGGCCTGCATTAAAAATAGACATTTACCACAAATTATAGGTATCTTATATTATTAGATACATTATTATAAAACATATTTTAGTTAAGGAGTTATTGATGCTTCAAGTGCAAAATGATGATATAAAACCATGATACAAATGCACTTTTAAGTACTAATCACCTGGCAAGACTGGGGTCGAACCATAGGGAGGTTAATTGTACAAATTATAAATAACAATAATACAATAACAACAACAACAATAACAACAATAATAATAATAACAATAATAATAATAATAATAATAATAATAATACTACTACTAGTAGTAGTAGTAGTAGTAGTAGTAGTAGTATTATTAATAATAATAATAATAATAATAATAAAGAAAAAGAAGGAGAAGAAGAAGAAGATGAGAACTTTGAGAAGGAATATTAATGTAACGATTAAACAATGATAATAACAAATGCCAAGGTTAGAGATTCCACTAATGGTATTTCAAACAAGTATAATATAAACTCTTATTATTCAATTGGAAACCACACACAAAGGAGGTTTCAATCAGATTATAGATTGTTAACATGATTACATTAGTCATTTTATTCGATTAATGCTAATACTTGTAAATCTCGTCAATCATTCATGATTATAACTTATGTTAACAACAAATCAAGTTCCTTTCATAGCTCAAGTGTCGGTTATACCATATAGTATGAATTATGAAAGTGCCAAGCATTTGTTGTACCAAGTGTTATACAACATAAATCAAGATTAGTCATTTAACAAGCAAAGTATTAAAGAGTGAACAAGATAACAAATATAAAACATGTTAGTATCAAACATTAAAGTCCTTATTAAGTTTACATTATAGTTATTCTTACACCATTAGTGCTTGGGCTGAAGGACAAATTCGGACTTCTTTGTTGTTGCTACAATTTGGACTTGAAAATGGCCTTTCTAGATCTTGGGCTCCATATGAAAGTTGTAGGCCTATGTCTTAAATTTCCATCCATATAAAGTAGACCTAAATCTGAGATCCATAGCTTTAGACATGACCTAATTACCAAACAGTGTTCTGGTTTGGATTGCATCGACATCTCTTTTCTAATTTTGGTCATCTCTTTGCCCTTGCAATTTAAGTTCCTAAAGTCATCAATCAATCCTTTCATTTATGTGATTAGCCTACATTTAAAATGAACATTTACCATAAATTAAAGGTATCTTATATTATTAGATATATTATTATAAAACATGCTTTAGTTAAGGAGTTATTGATACTTTAAGTGCAAAATGATGATATAAAACCATGATAAAAATGCACTTTTAAGTACTAATCAAACAATAAGAGTTTATACTATACTTGTTTGACATACCAGTAGTGGGACCTCTAACCTTGATATTTGTTATTATCATTGTTTAATCATTACATTAATATTTTATCTCAAAGTTCTCATTCTTTTCTCCTTCTTTTTCTTTATTATTATTATTATTAGTATTAGTATTAGTATTAGTATTATTATTATTATTATTATTATTATTATTATTATTATTATTATTATTGTTGTTCTTATTATTATTGTTCTTATTATTACTATTATTGTTGTTATTGTTGTTATTATTATTATTGTTATTACTATTATTATTGTTGTTATTATTATTATTGTTGTTGTTGTTATATTAATATTATTTACAATTTGTGCAATTAACCTCCCTGTGGTTCGACCCCGGTCTTACATGGTTATTTATTACTTCGACACTCCTGCACTTAGGATAAGACATCAATCTTTTAGTCGTGTCAAGTTTTTGGCGTCGTTGTCGGGAAGGTAAGTTCTTGTATAAATTATAATATTTATTTTATTTTCTCTTTTCACTTTTCTTGTATATAACTTTGTTTCTTTTCTCTTGTTTCTTCTTCTTTTGTTTTTTTTTTCTTTTTATTCTATTCCTACACGCGTATGAAAGTGTGGTCATGTACATCAAGAGGTAGACTTTGTAGGGTATCCTCATCACTTTCAGAAAATATGACCGAAGAAGATAATCAATCACTTCATAATAAGAATAACCGTGCTAGAACACTTAGAGACCACATGAATCCCACAAGAACAAGTGCACCATCATGCATAGTTTTTCCTCCCAATGCATCTCATTTTAATTTTAAGCCAGACATTATTCAACTTTTACCATCTTTTCATGGCTTGGAATTGGAAAATCCATACTTGCATTTAAGAGAATTTGAGGAGGTCTACAACCCATATAATAACTTAAATTGTAGCATGAACACCATCAGATTAAAGATTTTTCCTTTTTCATTAAAAGATAAAGCTAAAACATGGCTACAAAAATTTTAGACCAGGATTCATTCATGCTTGGGATGAAATGCAACAACAGTTTTTGAAGAAATTTTTCCCATCTCATAGAACAAATTCTTTCAAAAGATAAATCACTACTTTCACTCAAAAACTAAGAGAAACATTTTACCAATGTTAGGATAGGTATCGAGACTTATTTAGTACTTGGCCTCATCATGGTTTTGAAACATGGAGATTGGTTTCACATTTTTATGAAGGGTTAACACCTAAAGATAGGCAAATAGTTGAATTGATGTGCAATGGAACCTTTGAAGATAAAGATCCTGATGAAGCAATGAAATACTTAGACTTGTTAGCTAAAAATGCTCAAAATTGGGACACCGCTGGTACTTATGAGGCATTGAGTAAAACTCAACCTCATACATCTAGTGAAAATATGTATACCCTTAGAGAAGATCATGACCTTCAAGCCAAGTTTGTATCTTTACCTAGAAAAGTCGAGGCACTAGAATTGAAAAAGAGTGGTCAATTAAAATCTATTCAAAACATTATGTGTCAAATATGTGAAACAAATGAACACTCAACCAATAACTGTCCAACCTTGCCTTCTTTTAAGGAATGTCTCCATGAACAAGCCCATGCTTTAAACAGTTTCCAAAGGGCCAACCACAATCCATACTCATAAACATACAACCTTGGTTGGAGAAATCACCCAAATTTTTATTGGAAGAGTGAGAACAACAATGCACAAACTTCACAACCACCATTTCAAGCACACCATAATTTTAAAAATTCTCATGGATATGCACCTCCTTATGCTCTATATCCTAGAATAAATCTTGAGGAAACATTTCATGCATTCATTGAAAAGCAAGAGACAATCAATACTCAACTTGCTCAAAACATGATAGATTTTAAAGATACTCTTGCAAAATTAACATCTGCTCTCAGTTTCCAAAAGAAAGGTGACACGATCTAAGAGTTGATGTCTTATCCCAAGTGCAGGAATGTCAAAGTAAAATAACCCGGCAAGACCAGGGTCGAACCACAGGGAGGTGAATTATATAAATTACAAATAAAGAAAAAGATTTGAAGAGAATAATAAGAGCAAAAAAGTTGAAGAAAGTTTTGGGATGTGATATTGATGTAAGGATTAAACTATAACAAAACGTATGTCAAGGTTATAGGATTTACTAATGGTATTTCAAATAAATATAATATAAACTCTTTTTATTACTCAACTAGAAACCACACACAAAGGAGGTTCCAATTAGATGATTTCTCATTATTAGCTCATTATAAATTACTAACATGATCATATTAATCATCTTATCTAAGTAACACCATACTTATAAATATCATCAAGCATTCATGTTGCTAGTTTATGTTAACAACAAATCAAGTTCCTATCATAGTAACAATGTCAGCCGAAGACTATGAAGGATCAAGCATTTGATGTACCAAGTATTATACAACACAAATCTAAATTAACCATTTAATAAGCAAGGTATTAAGAATTAGTAAGATAATAAGATAAAACATGTTAATAACAATCTTTCTTGGATATAAACATTTAAAACCTATGTTGAGTTTATATTATACCTATTCTAACACCATTAAAGAAACCTTTTCACCTTTACATAATTAACTTAGCTAAACATTAAAAAGGAGAAAAACATAAATAAACAATATAAGAACATAAACATAATATAAGCTAATTAAGTATAGAAAAGGAAATGAAAGAGCATAAACAAGAGATTATTATAGCATGAAAGAAAACTTGAACATTACAAAAATGTAGAGAGAAAGCAAGAAGATAATTTTGATCTGAAAATTAATATGACTAAATACATGAAAAATGCCTTCTTTTATAGGCTAAGTTTCAGAACTATTAATTGATTGAATAATTGGTGGGCATCTATTAATTTGGTGGCTAGTTTTTGACATTAATGGCTGTTGTTTTTTTGATATTGTAGGCTGATTATTGATATTGTTGGCTGGCCAAAATGTCATTTCTAACACAAGAATTATAGCCAACTAAATTATAGAAGTTGTGGGCAATTGTCTCAGCTTTCCAACAAAAAAAAAAACAAAGCTTATTTGGACTTCTAGAACTCAAGATATGAGCCAAAAATCAAATAGTGTTTGAGTTGCAGGACAACTTCCGACGTCTTCGTTGTTGCTAAGATTTGAACTTGAAAACAGCAGAACTGAATAGTGTTTGAGCTACGGGACAACTTTTGACATCTTCATTGTTGCTAAGATTTGAACTTGAAAATGGCAGAATTGAGTCTTTGAGTCCATATGAACGTTGTAGGTCTATGTCTACAAATCCATATATGATCCAATTACCGAACGGTGTTCGAGTTTGGAATACACTAGCAACACTTTGCTAAGTTTGGTCTTCTCTTTATCCTTTCAATTTCAATCCTTAAACTCATCAATCAATCCTTTTATTTATGTGATAGACCTGCATTTAGGATGAACATTTACCATGAATTAAAGGTATATTATATTTTTAGACTTGCTAATATAAAACATGCTTTTGTTAGGAAATTTAATGATACTTTAGGTGTAATATGATGACATAAATTCTTAATGAGAATGCACTTTTAAGTACTAATCACACCCCCCAACCAGCTTATTACTAGTCCCTAGTAATCGAAGCATTAAAATAAAAAAACAATTTGCAAAGACCACAAAGCAAGGCATTCATCATTTAACTTCTATTAATCTATCTAGAGAAACAAACTCTCATTAAATTTATATATCTGTTTAATACCTCTTAAACAAGATATTAATAAACCTTCTTTTGGTGCTCAATAAATCAAAACATAGCTATAGAGCTTTTCATGGAAGAAAACAAAATTTTTGTTCTAATGTTTGAGGTTAACTTCCTTGGGTTGGGATTGTTATCTTTTTTTTTTTTTAAAGAGCAAGAATTTATAGCACAATGTATCCCAAACCCATGTAACGAGCTTTCAGCTAATGACTCCCAGACCAGTTGGTCTTAGGGCATCAGTTGTTGAGACACCCCTACGAGCTTAGTAACTCGGGTTGCAAATACTGATATGTAGATAGTGCAATGTTTGATTCCCTTAAGCTTTCTCCTCAACCCATGTAACAAGCGTTGGGCCAATAGCTCCCAAGTCAGTTGACTTTAGGGTATTAGGTGTTAAAACACCCCTTCGGGCTTAATTGCTTAGGTTAGGAAGGCTACGAAACCAAACTTATCTACTTTATTTTTTTATTATTATATTTGTTTTTTTTTTGTTTTTTTTTTGTTTTGTTTTTGCATATTATATACTATCCCTTTCCCTTAGTTATTACCTTTAACAAAAGAACACAAATAATGTAATAATCCAATGTGCAACCCATAATATTTCATCTCAAAGTTTTCATCAATTTTTCTTCATCTTCTTCTTCTTCTCTTTCTTTATTATTATTATTATTATTATTATTATTATTACTGTTACTACTACTACTACTACTACTATTATTATTATTACTACTACTACTACTACTACTAATAATACTAGTGTTATTATTATTATTGCTGTTATTGTTATTATTATTGTTATTATTATTGTTATTGTTGTTGTTATTGTTATTGTTGTTGTTATTGTTATTGTTGTTGTATTATTGTTATTTATAATCTGTACAATTAACCTCTCTGTGGTTCAACCCCAGTCTTGCCGGGTTATTTATTACTTCGACACTCTTGCACTTGGAAGAAGACATCAATCTTTTAGTCGTGTCCTTCACTATTTTTTTCAAGATTTGTTTGATCTCCCTATTAGCAAGTTCTACTTGTCCATTTGTTTAGGGGTGATAAGGGGTGACAACTTTTTGTGTGATTCCATATTTCTTCATTAAAGACTCAAATGGCTTGTTACAGAAATGTGTTCCACCATCACTTATCATGGCCTGAGGGATTCCAAAACGACTCAAAATGTTTTCTTTCAAAAACTTAATGATTGTTTTATGATCGTTGTTATGACTTGGAATTACTTCTATCCATTTTGAAACATAGTTTACTGTGACTAATATGTACACAAAACCAAATGATGGAGGAAATGGACCCATAAAATCTATACCCTAACAGTCAAAGATTTCAATAACAAGAATAGTACTTAAAGGCATCATGTGACATTTTGAAAAAGATCCTAACTTTTGACAATTTTCATAAATTTTGTAGAATGCATGCATGTCCTTAAACATGGTGGGCGAATAAAATCCACATTGTAAGATTTTTGCAGCTGTTTTTTGATGAAAAATGACCCCCATATGCCTCAGAATGACAAAATTTAATGACATTACTTACCTCATTGTCGGGAATACATCTTCAAAATATTTGATCAGGATAATATTTGAATAAATAAGGGTCATCCCAATAAAATTTCTTTACTTTGTTCAAGAACTTTCTTTTGTCTTGGGTGCCCCAATGCGCTGGCAAATGTCCTGAAACAAGAAAATTAACAATATTAGCAAACCAAGGCATTGTAGTGACAAAAAGTAAAGATTCATCAGGAAAGTAGTCATCGATTGGTGTGATGTCAGATTTCGAATCAGTTTTCAATCTTGACCAATGATCCGCGACAACATTTTCGGTGTTTTTATTATCCTTGATTGTGATATCGAATTCTTGAAGTAACAAAATCCACCGCACCAATCTAGCTTTAGAATCCTTCTTAAAAAGAAGATATTTCAACGCTGCATGATCACTAAAAACAATAACAAGTGAGCCAACAAGATAAGATCAGAATTTTTTACATGCAAATACTCCAGCAAGTAATTCCTTTTCAGTGGTTGTGTAATTTATTTGAGCACTATTTAAAGTTTTATTTGCATAGTAAACTGATTAGTACTTAAAAGTGCATTTTTATCATGGTTTTATATCATCATTTTGCACTTGAAGTATCAATAACTCCTTAACTAAAGCATGTTTTATAATAATATATCTAATAATATAAGATACCTTTAATTTATGGTAAATGTTCATTTTAAATGCAGGCCTATCACATAAATGAAAATATTGATTGATGACTTTAAGAACTTAAGTTGCAAAGGCAAAGAGATGGTCAAACTTAGAAAAGAGATGTCGGTGCGATCCAAACTGGAACACTGTTCGGTAATTGGGTCATATCTGGAGCTACAGATCTTAGATTTAGGTCCAATTTATATGGATAGAAAGGTAAGACATAGGCCTACAACTTTCATATGGAGCCCAAGATCTAAAAAGGCCATTATCAAGTCCAAATTGTAGCAACAACAAAGAAGCCCGAATCTGTCTTCCAGCCCGAGTACTGTTCGGTATTTTGGCCATATCTGGAGTTCTAGAAGTCCAAATGAGCTGATGTTTTTACACAAGAAAGCTGAGACAATTGCCTACAACTTTCATGTTACAACTGGCTCCAATTTTGACGTTATCAATGACGTTTTGGGCAGACAAGAAAAGATAAGGATTGTCACCAAGTCAAAAGTTGGCCACCCACTTATCAATTAGTCATCAAATCAATAGTTCCCAATTTTGGCCTATAAAAGGAGGCATTTGCCATGCATTTAGGCATCTTGGTGTTCAGATCAAGATCATGCTCTTCCTTTCTCTCTTTGTATTTTTTGTAATGTTTATGCTTTGCTTTCATTAATATTAAGTTTATGCTTTTCATTTCCTTTCCTTTACTTAGTTAGCTTTTATGTTCTTATTTTGTTTATTTATTTTCCTTTCTTTCATTATGTCTAGCTAAGTTAATTATGTCAAGGTGAAAAGGTTACACTAATGGTGTCAGAATAAGTATAATGTAAACTTAATATGGACTTTAATGTTTGATACTAACATGTTTTATATTTGTTATCTTGTTCACTCTTTAATACTTTGCTTGTTAAATGACTAATCTTGATTTATGTTGTATAACACTTGGTACAACAAATGCTTGGCACTTTCATAGCCCATAATGTATGGTATAACCGACACCTAAGCTATGAAAGGAACTTGATTTGTTGTTAACATAAGTTATAAGCATGAATGCTTGACGAGATTTACAAGTATTAGCATTAATTGAATAAGATGACTAATGTAATCATGTTAACAATATATAATCTGATTGGAACCTCCTTTGTGTGTGGTTTCCAATTCAATAATAAGAGTTTATACTATAATGTAATCATGTTAACAATATATAACCTTGACATTTGTTATTATTATTGTTTAATCCTTACATTAATTTTCCATCTTCAAGTTCTAATCATCTTCTTCTTCTTCTTCTCTTTCTTTACTACTACTACTACTACTATTATTATTATTATTATTATTATTATTATTATTATTATTATTATTACTACTACTACTACTATTGTTGTTGTTGTTATTGTTGTTTATAATTGTTGTCTATAATTTATACAATTAACCTCCCTGTGGTTCGACCCCGGTCTTACCGGGTTATTTATTACTTCGACACTCCTGCACTTGGGAGAAGACATCATTCTTTTAGTCGTGTCAAGTTTTTGGCGCCGTTGCCGGGGAGGTAAGTTCTTGTATAAATTATAGTATTTATTTTATTTTCTCTTTTCACTTTTCTTGTATATAACTTTGTTTCTTTTCTTTTGTTTCTTTTTATTTTGTTTTCTTCCTCCTTCTTTTGCTTTCTTCTTCTTTTTTTTATTTTATTCCTACACGTGCATGAGAGTGTGGTCACGTACATCAAGTGGTAGACTTTGTAGGATATCCTCATCATTTTCAGAAAATATGGCCGAAGAAGATAATCAATCACTTCAAAATGAGAATAATGAGAATAACCGTGCTAGAACACTTAGAGACCACATGAATCCCACAAGAACAAGTGCACCATCATGCATAGTTTTTCCTCCTGATGCATCTCATTTTAATTTTAAACCAGGTATTATTCAACTTTTACCTTCTTTTCATGGTTTAGAATTGGAAAATCCATACTTGCATTTAAGGGAATTTGAGGAGGTGTGCAACACATATAATAACTTAAATTGTAGCATGAACATCATCAGATTAAAGCTTTTTCCTTTTTCTTTAAAAGATAAAGCTAAAACATGGCTACAAAATTTAAGACCAGGATCCATTCGTGCTTGGGATGAAATGCAACAACAATTTTTAAAGAAGTTTTTCCCATCTCATAAAACAAACTCTTTCAAGAGACAAATCACCACTTTCACTCAAAAACCAGGAGAAACATTTTACAAATGTTGGGATAGGTATCAAGACTTGCTTAGTACTTGCCCTCATCATGGTTTTGAAACATGGAGATTGGTTTCACATTTCTATAAAGGGTTAACACGTAAAGATAGGCAAATGGTTGAATTGATGTGCAATGGAACTTTTGAAGATAAAGACCCTGATGAAGCAATGGAGTACTTAGACTTGTTAGCTGAAAATGCTCAAAATAGGGACACTGCGGGTACTTATGAGGCACTGAGTAAAACTCAACCTTATACATCTAGTGGAGGTATGTACAACCTTAGAAAAGATCATGACCTTCAAGCCAAATTTGTATCTTTAGCTAGAAAAGTCGAGGCACTAGAATTGAAAAAGAGTGGTCAATTAAAATCTGTTGAAAACATTGTGTGTCAAATCTGTGAAACAAATGAACACTCAACCAATGATTGTCCAACCTTGCCTTCTTTTAAGGAATGTCTCCATGAATAAGCCCATGCTTTAAACAGTTTCCAAAGGCCCAACCACAATCCATACTCCCAAACATACAATCCTGGTTGGAGAAATCACCTAAATTTCAATTGGAAGAGTGAGAACAACAATGCACAAACTTCACAACCACCATTTCAAGCACCCCACAATTTTCAAAATTCTCATGGATATGCACCTCCTTATGCTCCACATCCTAGAAGAAATCTTGAGGAAACATTGCATGCATTCATTGAAAAGCAAGAGACAATCAATACTCAACTTGCTCAAAACATGATAGATTTTAAAGATACTTTTGCTAAATTAACATCTGCTCTCAGTTTCCAAGAGAAAGGTATGTTTCCATCTCAACCACAACAAAATCCTAAGGGGCAATACAATGCAAATGCAAGTAGTTCCGGAAGCCAACATATGGATCAAGTCAAATCAGTCACTACTCTGCGCAGTGGTAAGGTTATTGAAAAACCCTCTCTTGAACCTTATGAGAAAGATGATGAGTCAATCTCTGAGGGTAAGGAAGGGGATGAATCTGAAAATTGCAAAGAAATGACTGATTCACCGCCAGCACTTCCATTTCCTCAAGCCATGACCAAACAAAGAAAAGTTAATCACAACTCTGAAATTTTTGAAATTTTCAAACAGGTAAGGATCAATATACCTTTGCTGGATGCTATTAAACAGGTTCCTTCCTATGCTAAATTTTTAAAAGATCTCTGCACTGTGAAGAGGAAACTGAATGTGAAAAAGAAAGCCTTTCTAGCCGAACAAGTAAGTGTTATTCTTCAAAACAATAATGCTTTGAAATATAAAGACCCTGGTTGTCCTACAATTTCTTGCTTTATTGGAGAACATAAAATTGAAAGAGCCTTACTTGATCTTGGTGCTAGTGTGAATTTACTTCCATATTCAGTTTTTCAGAGTCTCAATCTAGGTGAGTTAAAACCAACTTCTATATCTCTTTTACTTGCCGATAGATCTGTAAAAGTGCCTAGAGGAATAATTGAAGATGTGTTAGTACAAGTCGATAAATTCATTTATCCTGTGGATTTTATTGTCTTGGACACAGAACCTGTTGAAGCATGTAATTCATTTCCTGTTATTTTAGGACGTCCATTTCTTGCAACTTCTAATGCATTGATTAATTGTAGGAATGGACTGATGAAGCTATCATTTGGAAACATGACATTGGAGATGAATATTTTCAACATTTGCAAGCAACCTGGAGATGATAATGATTTACAAGAAGTAGATCATATTGACGAATTAGTTTATGATCAACTTGAATCTACTTTAAGTAAAAATGAATTGGATGAAACTGAAGATTTGCAAATGGTTTATTCTGAGGAAGAAATCACGGATGAAACAAGGACCGAAAATGTTGATGCGAATCTTTTGTCAACAGTGACAACAGATTCGACATCTGACATCACACCAATCGATGATTACTTTCCTAACGAATCCTTACTTTCTCTTAGTCCAATGCCTTGGTATGATAAAAATATCAATTTTCTTGCTTTAGGAGATTTGCCAGTTGATTGGAGTACTCAAGACAAAGAAAAGTTTTTGAACGAAGTGAAGAGCTTTTATTGTGATGACCCTAACTTATTCAAATATTGTCCTGATCAAATATTTCAAAGATTCATTCCCGACAATGAGGTAAGTAGTGTCATTAAACTTTGTCATTCTGAAGCATGTGGAAGTTATTTCTCGTCAAAAAAGACAATTGCAAAAATCTTTCAAAGTGGATTTTATTGGCCCACCATGTTCAAGGACACACATGCATTCTACAAAACTTGTGAAAATTGTCAAAAGATTGATACTGGTCAAAAAGTTTTGTTTTATAATTCTCAACTCTATGCAGTCCCTAGAGAGCTAAGACCAAGATGGAGCAATCCTTATGGGGCCTGTGATATTGAGAATTCAATGAATGACAATGATTTTAAGGAAAATTGACATCGTTTGAAAGCTTACTTTGATAATTTTCCTAGTAAAAATGAATCAACTGGTTGGAATGATCTTGTAGATAAAGGTTGATTATTTTTTTTCTCACATTGTTTTTGTGTTTCTTTTTTAGTGATTTTTGCTAGTTTATCTCACCCCGGTCAAATGGCGGACAACGGTACTCCGTGACTTAAGTCGGTTCTTTCAGTTTCCCACAATAACTGATATCTGTGTATATATTTGTGCAATTCTTTGCATCTCTCTTCTAATTCTCATTTGAAAATGGACACTAATCTTAAAAAATTGAAAAAGTATTTTCCCGCTCTGCCTCAGAATGCGATTACAAAACTTTATCGTGCTAGATGTGCAAGATTGAGATTGTTAATGAATCATGGAATTCCTAAAGATATTCGCTGGTTGATTGAAGCAAAGGTCCGATTATCAGGTGAGTCCTCTAACTTCATTTCACACATGCCTGGAACAGGTAAAAGCACTTTTGCAAAGAAGCGTCGTGCAAAACGACTGGATGTCTATCATCGATGTGCTAGATGGACTTGTAATACACAATGTCGTTCTTTAGGAATGGTATCTATAAACCGTGAAGATAAAATACAATTCATTAAGGATGGCCTGAGTAAGGAGTCTTTAGATAATCTTCTATTGACTCTTGAGACGCATCCTAGTGGAGATGTGCATCGTGCAATTCATGATTTATGGCCACTATTTCATAAAGAACATGATCGACTTAGTCTTGGGAATCTGACTAAAAAAGACCTTGTTTGCTAGTTTTTAAGAAAACTGGATGGGAAGCCTATCCCCGACCCATAGAGGGCGTTTAAGCCGTTCTTGGATGTAAAACCAAGGGAAGATGTGAGCCACAATCACAACTACTTGTGTATACACATGTTTTTTTTTCAAAAGTAAATAAATAAATAAATAAAAAGAGAGAGAGAGAGAGAGAGAGTGAGACTCCAGCTGGCCTACATATAGATGTTATGATTGCCTATCTAATTTCTCATCTATAAAACCCTCTTTTCCTTCCTTTCATTTCAACTCAACCCATACATTCAACAAATACAGAAGTGTGTAGAAATGGCAAGTTCCTCAAGTCATCAAATAAGAAATATTTGTGTTTTCGGTGGATCTAGTCCTGGGAAAGAAAAGGAGTTTTTAGAATCAGCAAATCATCTTGGTCAGGTGCTAGCTGAGAGAAAGATTCATTTAGTATATGGGGGAGGCAGTCTTGGGTTAATGGGAGATGTGTCAATAGCTGTATTTTTAGGAGGTAGTCAAGTTTTGGGGGTCGTCCCTGAAGTTTTGGCACAAGGGGACATCATTGGAAAAACAATTGGATAGGAACTTCAGGTCTCCACAATGTCGGCTCGAATGAATGCAATATTTAATCATGCTGATGCTTTCATTGCTTTACCAGGTGGTCTAGGCACATTGGAAGAGATCTTTCATATTTCCTCTTGAGCTCAATTGCACATTCACCATAAACCCATTGGCTTGTTAAATGTTAATGGTTATTATGATAAGTTGTTGTCTTTTCTTGATCATGCTGTGGAACAGGAATTTCTAACATCTTCTGCACGACAAATCATAATCTCTGCTACTACTGCTGAACAATTGATTGACCAACTACAATCTTTCGTTCCTGTGATTGATCCTTCCATGAGTCGCATAAATTGGTCATCTACGGGAAGCCGTAAAAAGCTTAGATTGGATTTGAGCCTTCATTTGTGAAGTTTTTTTTGTCTTTTGGTTTTATTAATGTGTTTTGTTATTTCTTATTTTTGTTTTAGTGTGTTTCAGGTTTATCGATGTTCGTTATTTCAGGTGATATCTTCTATACTCTATCTTTCTACCTTAAAACATTGAGGACAATGTCTCGTTTTGGTTGGGGGGAGAGGGTAGTAGTTGATAAAAAAAAAATTGTTTTTCATTTCATAAAGCATGTGCATAATTGTTGTTACTAGGATGGTAGAGTAAATGAGCTCTTTTGTTAAAGTGACTCTTGAGACGCATCTTAGTAACCATTCTTAACAAGGTCTATTATAATACTTCTTGAAATATTCAGGTGTACAAACTCTCGTATTGCTATCACTTAATTCTGCTCGTATACTTATTTAACATGTATTCTTAAACCTTAATTTGCACACACACACTTTAACATATGATTGTGGGTTGCATATTGGATTATTACATTATTTATGTTCTTTTGTTAAAGGTAACAACTAAGGGAAAGGGATTGTATATAATTAAAAAACAAAAACAAGAAAAAAAAAAGATGTCGATAAGTTTGGTTTCGTAGCCTCCCTAACCTAAGCAATTAAGCCCGAAGGGGTGTTTTAACACCTAATACCCTAAAGTCAACTAACTTGGGAGCTATTGGCCCAACGCTTGTTACATGGGTTGAGGAGAAAAGCTTAAGGGAATCAAACATTGCACTATCTACATATCAGTATCTGCGACCCGAGTTACTAAGCTCGTTGGGGTGTCTTAACACCTAATGCCCTAAGACCAACTAGTCTGGGAGTCATTAGCTGAAAGCTCGTTACATGGGTTAAAGATGCATGATGTTTTTAAATTATATATATATACATTTTAAAAAAAACAAAAAAAAAAGAAGTAAAAAAAAAAGAAGATAAAAATAATAATCCCATCCCAAGGAAGTTAACCTTAAACATTAGAACAAAAAATTTTTGTTTTCTTCCAAGAAAAGCCCCATAATTATGTGTTGATACATTGAGCACAAAAGAAAGGTTTATTAATATCTTGTTAAGTGGTATTGAGCAGATATATAAATTTAATGAGAGTTTGTTTATCGGGATAGATTAATGGAAGTTAAATGATGAATACCTTGCTTTGTGAAATTTGCAAATTGTTGTAACGCTTTGATTACTAGGGACTAGTAATAAGCTGGTTGAGGGGTGTGATTAGTACTTAAAAGTGCATTTTTATCATGGTTTTATATCATCATTTTGCACTTGAAGTATCAATAACTCCTTAACTAAAGCATGTTTTATAATAATATATCTAATAATATAAGATACCTTTAATTTATGGTAAATGTTCATTTTAAATGCAGGCCTATCACATAAATGAAAATATTGATTGATGACTTTAAGAACTTAAGTTGCAAAGGCAAAGAGATGGTCAAACTTAGAAAAGAGATGTCGGTGCGATCCAAACCGGAACACTGTTCGGTAATTGGGTCATATCTGGAGCTACAGATCTTAGATTTAGGTCCAATTTATATGGATGGAAAGGTAAGACATAGGCCTACAACTTTCATATGGAGCCCAAGATCTAAAAAGGCCATTATCAAGTCCAAATTGTAGCAACAACAAAGAAGCCCGAATCTGTCTTCCAGCCCGAGTACTGTTCGGTATTTTGGCCATATCTGGAGTTCTAGAAGTCCAAATGAGCTGACGTTTTTACACAAGAAAGCTGAGACAATTGCCTACAACTTTCATGTTACAACTGGCTCCAATTTTGACGTTATCAATGACGTTTTGGGCAGACAAGAGAAGATAAGGATTGTCACCAAGTCAAAAGTTGGCCACCCACTTATCAATTAGTCATCAAATCAATAGTTCCCAATTTTGGCCTATAAAAGGAGGCATTTGCCATGCATTTAGGCATCTTGGTGTTCAGATCAAGATCATGCTCTTCCTTTCTCTCTTTGTATTTTTTGTAATGTTTATGCTTTGCTTTCATTAATATTAAGTTTATGCTTTTCATTTCCTTTCCTTTACTTAGTTAGCTTTTATGTTCTTATTTTGTTTATTTATTTTCCTTTCTTTCATTATGTCTAGCTAAGTTAATTATGTCAAGGTGAAAAGGTTACACTAATGGTGTCAGAATAAGTATAATGTAAACTTAATATGGACTTTAATGTTTGATACTAACATGTTTTATATTTGTTATCTTGTTCACTCTTTAATACTTTGCTTGTTAAATGACTAATCTTGATTTATATTGTATAACACTTGGTACAACAAATGCTTGGCACTTTCATAGCCCATAATGTATGGTATAACCGACACCTAAGCTATGAAAGGAACTTGATTTGTTGTTAACATAAGTTATAAGCATGAATGCTTGACGAGATTTACAAGTATTAGCATTAATTGAATAAGATGACTAATGTAATCATGTTAACAATATATAATCTGATCGGAACCTCCTTTGTGTGTGGTTTCCAATTCAATAATAAGAGTTTATACTATACTTGTTTGATATACCATTAGTGGAATCTCTAACCTTGACATTTGTTATTATTATTGTTTAATCCTTACAATAATTTTCCATCTCCAAGTTCTCATCATCTTCTTCTTCTTCTCTTTCTTTACTACTACTACTACTACTACTACTACTACTATTACTATTATTATTATTACTATTATTATTATTATAGTTGTTGCTATTGTTATTGTTGTTGTTGTTATTGCTATTATTGTTGCTTATAATTGTTGTTTATAATTTGTACAATTAACCTCCATGTGGTTCGACCCCGGTCTTGTCGGGTTATTTATTACTTCGACACTCCTGCACTTGGGAGAAGACATCAACCTTTTAGTCGTGTCAAGTTTTTGGCGCCGTTACTGGGGAGGTAAGTTTTGTATAAATTATAATATTTATTTTATTTTCTCCTTTCACTTTTCTTGTATATAACTTTGTGTCTTTTCTCTTATTTCTTCTTCTTTTGTTTTCTTTTTCCTTTTATTCTATTCCTACACATGCATGAGAGTGTGGTCACGTACATCAAGTGGTAGGCTTAGTAGGATATCCTCATCATTTTCAGAAAATATGGCCGAAGAAGATAATCAATCACTTCATAATGAGATTAATGAAAATAACCATGTCAGAACACTTAGAGACCACATGAATCCCACAAGAACAAGTGCACCATCATGCATAGTTTTTCCTCCCGATGCATCTCATTTTAATTTTAAACCAGGTATTATTCAACTTTTACCTTCTTTTCATGACTTAGAATTGGAAAATCCATACTTGCATTTAAGGGAATTTGAGGAGGTCTACAACACATATAATAATTTAAATTGTAGCATCAACACCATTAGATTAAAGCTTTTTCCTTTTTCATTAAAAGATAAAGCTAAAACATGGCTACAAAATTTACGACCAGGATCCATTCGTGCTTGGGATGAAATGCAACAACAGTTTTTAAAGAAGTTTTTCCCATCTCATAGAACAAACTCTTTCAAAAGACAAATCACCACTTTCACTCAAAAACCAGGAGAAACATTTTACAAATGTTGGGATAGGTATCGAGACTTGCTTAGTACTTGCCCTCATCATGGTTTTGAAACATGGAGATTGGTTTCACATTTCTATGAAGGGTTAACACCTAAAGATAGGCAAATGGTTGAATTGATGTGCAATGGAACTTTTGAAGATAAAGACCCTGATGAAGCAATGGAGTATTTAGACTTGTTAGCTGAAAATGCTCAAAATTGGGACACCGCGGGTACTTGTGAGGCACCGAGTAAAACTCAACCTCATACATCTAGTGGAGGTATGTAGAACCTTAGGGAAGATCATGACCTTCAAGCCAAGTTTGCATCTTTAGCTAGAAAAGTCGAGGCACTAGAATTGAAAAAGAGTGGTCAATTAAAATCTGTTGAAAACATTGTGTGTCAAATCTGTGAAACAAATGAACACTCAACCAATGATTGTCCAACCTTGCCTTCTTTTAAGGAATGTCTCCATGAACAAGCCCATGCTTTAAACAGTTTCCAAAGGCCCAACCATAACCCATACTCCCAAACATAAAACCCTGGTTGGAGAAATCACCTAAATTTCAGTTGGAAGAGTGAGAACAACAATGCACAAACTTCACAACCACCATTTCAAGCACACCATAATTTTAAAAATTATCATGGATATGCACCTCCTTATGCTCCACCGCTTAGAATAAATCTTGAGGAAACATTGCTTGCATTCATTGAAAAGCAAGAGACAATCAATACTCAACTTGCTCAAAACATGATAGATTTTAAAGATACTCTTGCTAAATTAACATCTGCTCTTAGTTTCCAGGAGAAAGGTAAGTTTCCATCTCCACCACAACAAAATCCCAAGGGGCAATACATGCAAATGCATGTAGTTCTGGAAGTCAACACATGGATCAAGTCAAATCAGTCATTACTCTGTGCAGTGGTAAGGTTATTGAAAAACCCTCTCTTGAACCTTATGAGAAAGATGATGAGTCAATCTCTGAGGGTAAGGAAGGGGTTGAATATGAAAATTCCAAAGAAAAAACTGATTTTCTGCCAGCACTTCCATTTCCTCAAGCTGTGACCAAACAAAGGAAAGTTAATCACAACTCAGAAATCTTTGAAACTTTCAAACAGGTAAGGATCAATATACCTTTGCTGGATGCTATTAAACAGGTTCCTTCCTATGCTAAATTTTTGAAAGATCTATGCACTGTGAAGAGGAAACTGAATGTGAAAAAGAAAGCCGTTCTAGCTGAACAAGTAAGTGCTATTCTTTAAAACAATAATGCTTTGAAATATAAAGACCCTGGTTGTCCTACAATTTCCTACTTTATTGGAGAGCATAAAATTGAAAGAACCTTACTTGATCTTGGTGCTAGTGTGAATTTACTTCCATTTTCAATTTTTCAGAGTCTCAATCTAGGTGAGTTAAAACCAACTTCTATATCTCTTTTACTTGCCGATAGATCTGTAAAAGTGCCCAGAGGAATAATTGAAGATGTGTTAGTACAAGTCGATAAATTCATTTATCCTGTGGATTTTATTGTCTTGGACACAGAACCTGTTGAAGCATGTAATTCATTTCCTGTTATTTTAGGACGTCCGTTTCTTGCAACTTTTAACGCATTGATTAATTGTAGGAATGGACTAATGAAGCTATCATTTGGAAACATGACATTGGAGATGAATATTTTCAACATTTACAAGCAACCTGGAGATGATAATGATTTACAAGAAGTAGATCATATTGAGGAATTAGTTTATGATCAACTTGAATCTACTTTAAGTAAAAATGAATTGGATGAATCTGAAGATTTGCAAATGATTTATTCTGAGGAAGAAATCACGGATGAAAAACGCATAGAAAATGTTGATGTGAATCTTTTGTCAACAATGACAACAGATTCGACATTTGACATCACACCAATCGATGATTACTTTCCTAACGAATCCTTACTTTGTCTTAGTCCAATGCCTTGGTATGATAAAAATATCAATTTTCTTGCTTTAGGAGATTTGCCAGCTGATTGGAGTACTCAAGACAAAGAAAAGTTTTTGAACGAAGTGAAGAGCTTTTATTGTGATAACCCTAACTTATTCAAATATTGTCCTGATCAAATATTTCAAAGATTCATTTCTGACAATGAGGTAAGTAGTGTCATTAAACTTTGTCATTCTGAAGCATGTGGAAGTTATTTCTCATCAAAAAAGACAGCTGCAAAAATCTTTCAAAATGGATTTTATTGGCCCACCATGTTCAAGGACACACATGCATTCTGCAAAACTTGTCAAAAAGTTGATACTGGTCAAAAAGTTTTGTTTTATAATTCTCAACTCTATGCATTCCCTAAAGAGCTAAGATTAAGATGGAGCAATCCTTATGAGGCATGCGATATTGAGAATTCAATGAATGACAATGATTTTAAGGAAAATGGACATCATTTGAAAGCTTACTTTGATAATTTTCCTAGTGAAAATGATCTTGTAGATAAAGGTTGATTATTTTGTTTTTCTCACATTTTTATGTTTTTTTTTTACTGATTTTTGCTAGTTTCTCTTACCCCGGTCAAATGGCGGACAACAGTACTCCGTGACTTAAGTCGGTTCTTTCAGTTTCCCACAATAACTGATATCTGTGTATATATTTGTGCAATTCTTTGAGTCTCTCTTCCAATTCTCATTTGAAAATGGACACTAATCTTGAAAAATTGAAAACATATTTCCCCGCTCTGCCTCAAAATGCGATTATAAAAATTTATCGTGCTAGATGTGCAAGATTGAGATTGTTAATGAATCATGGAATTCCTAAAGATATTCGTTGGTTGATTGAAGCAAAGGTCCGATTATCAGGTGAGTCCTCTAACTTCTTCATTTCACAAATGCCTGGAACAGGTAAAAGCACTTTTGCAAAGAAGCGTCGTGCAGAACGACTAGAAGTCTGTCATCGATGTGCTAGATGGACTTGTAATACACAATGTCGTTCTTTAGAAATGGTATCTGTTTGACCGCTTTTTATAATCGGCTTGTTTTAACTCGCAAGTGCACGAGTGTGCGATGTAGCAATTAACTCGGTAAGATCGAGGTCATATCCAAAGAGAGCTAGATCTGGAAATTAAGCTAGGTAACAAAAAAAAACTCAAGAGAAATTAAATTAACAATAACTTGGTTGAAAATAATTAATGGATTTGTTTTTCAAAGATAAAAAAATGTAAATAGATTTTAAATGACAAGAAAAGGTAAGTCTTGGTCCAAATCAATTTTAATGGTGATGTATTGGTGATTTCTTCAACATATATAAGATAACTCAACCTAATATCAACGATGGCGATATTAGATCGGAAGATATTACAATGAAGTTTAGAAAGATGAAGATTGATTATTGCTTAAGAATGAACAAGTACTTTCATATTAAGTAAGACATTGAATCAAGCAATCTCTATACCAAAACTAAAGTTTGTGCATAAAAATTCAAGATTATAACATTACATAAATGGTTTCTAAAATTTCTTTGCAATAATAAATCATTCATGAAGAAAATGAGAAGATAAACATTAAGATTCATTCATATCCTAAAGAACTCACCTCAATCACCATTATCCTTGATTTGGATCCAAGAAAGAGTTTACCCAACCATGATTATAAATAAGAACACTTCAATAAACATGAAATAACTTGAATAAAACAAGAATAATAAGTTTTACAAACTACAGAACCGAAATCTATAAAGAAGAACACAATACAATTTCAGAAAAAAATTGGACACAAATCTGACTCTAAATTTGGACAGCAATTTGACCCTCTTAGAAGCTTTTCTTCGAGATGTCTATTAGAGACATATTTATAGGAAATTCTGTCACCTTTCCAGATCATTAAAGAACAGCTCATTTGGACACCTGAGTCAAAAGTTATGGGAAAAACACCAAAAGATGTTCTGAAAAATCAAATCAAGACAGCTTTACAATCACTTTGGTGCACTTTTTTCTTCCTCATTTATGAGGTGTCTCCTTCTTCTTTTTGACCCAAAATAATGTTAAAATATCCCCTCCAGCTTTCCATCCATGTGCTTGCCTTCATGGATCAATGGATTACCCAAAATAAATCAATTGTTATTTGTTGTGTGGACATGTAAGATCATGGATTGTGTTTGGGTTGATTTAAAAGTTGATTTGGGGTTGATTTAGGGCTGATTTGGGGCTGATTTTGGGCTGAATTTGAGCATCAAATAAGTATACAAATTGATTAGTACTTAAAAGTGCATTTTTATCATGGTTTTATATCATCATTTTGCACTTGAAGTATCAATAACTCCTTAACTAAAATATATTTTATAATAATATATCTAATAATATAAGATACCTATAATTTATGGTAAATGTCTATTTTTAATGCAGGCTTATCACATAAATGAAAGGATTGATTGATGACTTGAAGAACTTAAATTGCAAGGATAAAGAGATGGTCAAACTTAGAGAAGAGATGTCGGTGCAATCCAAACCAGAACACTGTTCGATAATTGGGTCATATCTGGAGCTACAGATCTCAGATTTAGGTCCAATTTATATGGATGGAAAGCTAAGACATAGACCTACAACTTTCATATGGAGCCCAAGATCTAAAAAGGCTATTTGCAAGTCCAAATTGTAGCAACAACAAAGAAACCCGAATCTGTCTTCCAGCCCGAGCACTGTTCGGTATTTTGGCCATATCTGGAGTTCTAGAAGTCCAAATGAGCTGAATGTTTTACACAAGAAAGCTGAGACAATTGTCTACAACTTTCATGTTTATAACTGGCTCCAAGGTTGACGTTATCAATGACGTTTTGGGCAGACAAGAGAAGATAAGGATTGTCAACAAGTCAAAAGTTGGCCACCCACTTATCAATTAGTCATCAAATCAATAGTTCACAATTTTGGCCTATAAAAGGAGGCATTTGCCATGCATT
This sequence comes from Populus pruinosa, assembly GCA_026413675.1. Classification (NCBI taxonomy): domain Eukaryota; kingdom Viridiplantae; phylum Streptophyta; class Magnoliopsida; order Malpighiales; family Salicaceae; genus Populus; species Populus pruinosa. The sequence continues at coordinate 9,624,790 of CM048598.1, forward strand.
TAGGCATCTTGGTGTTCAGATCAAGATCATGCTCTTCCTTTCTCTCTTTGTATTTTTTGTAATGTTTATGCTTTGCTTTCATTAATATTAAGTTTATGCTTTTCATTTCCTTTCCTTTACTTAGTTAGCTTTTATGTTCTTATTTTGTTTATCTATTTTGCTTTCTTTCATTATGTCTAGCTAAGTTAGTTATGTCAAGGTGAAAAGGTTACACTAATGGTGTGAGAATAAGTATAATGTAAACTTAATATGGACTTTAATGTTTGATACTAACATGTTTTATATTTGTTATCTTGTTCACTTTTTAATACTTTGCTTGTTAAATGACTAATCTTGATTTATGTTGTATAACTGACACGACTAAAAGGTTGATGTCTTCTCCCAAGTGCAGGAGTGTCGAAGTAATAAATAACCCGGCAAGACCGGGGTCGAACCACAGGGAGGTTAATTGTACAAATTATAAACAACAATTATAAAACAACAATAACAACAACAACAATAGTAATAATAATAATAATAATAATAATAATAATAGTAGTAGTAGTAGTAGTAGTAGTAGTACTAATAATAATAATAATAATAATAATAATAATAATAATAATAATAATAATAATAAAGAAAGAGAAGAAGAAGAAGATGATGATAACTTGAAGATGGAAAATTAATATAAGGATTAATCAATAATAATAACAAATGTCAAGGTTAGAGGTTCCACTAATGGTATATCAAACAAGTATAGTATAAACTCTTATTATTCAATTGGAAACCACACACAAAGGAGGTTCCAATTGCATTATAGATTGTTAACATGATTACATTAGTCATCTTATTCAATTAATGCTAATACTTGTAAATCTCGTCAAGCATTCATGATTATAACTTATGTTAACAACAAATCAAGTTCCTTTCATAGCTCAGGTGTCGGTTATACCATACATTATAGGCTATGAAAGTGCCAAGCATTTGTTGTACCAAGTGTTATACAACATAAATCAAGATTAGTCATTTAACAAGCAAAGTATTAAAGAGTGAACAAGATAACAAATATAAAACATGTTAGTATCAAACATTAAAGTCCATATTAAGTTTACATTATACTTATTCTTACACCATTAGTGTAACCTTTTCACCTTGACATAATTAACTTAGCTAGACATAATGAAAGAAAGCAAAATAGATAAACAAAATAAGAACATAAAAGTTAACTAAGTAAAGGAAAGGAAATGAAAGGCATAAACTTAATATTAATGAAAGCAAAGCATCAACATTACAAAAAATACAAAGAGAGAAAGGAAGAGCATGATCTTGATCTGGAAACCAAGATGCCTAAATGCATGGAAAATGCCTCCTTTTATAGGCCAAAATTGGGAACTATTGATTTGATGACTAATTGATAAGTGGGTGGCCAACTTTTGACTTGGTGACAATCCTTATCTTCTCTTGTCTGCCCAACACGTCATTGATAACGTCAAAACTGGAGCCAGTTGTAAACATGAAAGTTGTAGGCAATTGTCTCAGCTTTCTTGTGTAAAAAATTCAGCTCATTTGGACTTCTAGAACTCCAGATATGTCCAAAATACCGAACAGTGCTCGGGCTGGAAGATAGATTCGGGCTTCTTTGTTGTTGCTACAATTTGGACTTGATAATGGCCTTTTTAGATCTTGGGCTCCATATGAAAGTTGTAGGCCTATGTCTTACCTTTCCATCCATATAAATTAGATCTAAATCTGAGATCTGTAGCTCCAGATATGACCCAATTACCGAACAGTGTTCCAGTTTGGATTGCACCGACATCTCTTCTCTAAGTTTGACCATCTCTTTATCCTTGCAATTTAAGCTCTTCAAGTCATCAATCAATCCTTTCATTTATGTGATAGGCCTGCATTAAAAATAGACATTTACCACAAATTAAAGGTATTTTATATTATTAGATATATTATTATAAAACATGCTTTAGTTAAGGAGTTATTGATACTTCAAGTGCAAAATGATGATATAAAACCATGACAAAAATGCACTTTTAAGTACTAATCACACCCCCCAACCATCTTATTACTAGTCCCTAGTAATCAAAGCGTTAAAACAATTTGCAAATTTCACAAAGCAAGGTATTCATCATTTAACTTCCATTAATCTATCCAGATAAACAAACTCTCATTAAATTTATATATCTGCTCAATACCTCTTAACAAGATATTAATAAACCTTTCTTTTGTGCTCAATGTATCAACACATAATTATGGGGCTTTTCTTGGAAGAAAACAAAATTTTTGTTCTAATGTTTAAGGTTAACTTCTTTGGGTTGGGATTATTATTTTTGTCTTTTTTTTTTGTTTTTTTTTTTGTCTTTTTTTTTTAAAAAATATATACATATAATTTAAAAACATCATGCATCTTTAACCCATGTAACGAGCTTTTAGCTAATGACTCCCAGACCAGTTGGTCTTAGGGCATTAGGTGTTAAGACACCCGTACGAGCTTAGTAACTCGGGTCGCAGATACTGATATGTAGATAGTGGAATGTTTGATTCCCTTAAGCTTTTCTCCTCAACCCATGTAACAAGCGTTGGGCCAATAGCTCCCAAGTCAGTTGACTTTAGGGTATTAGGTGTTAAAACACCCCTTCGGGCTTAATTGCTTAGGTTAGGGAGGCTACGAAACCAAACTTATCTACATTTTTATTATCATCATTTTTTTTCTTTTTTTCTTTTTTTTATATTTTTTTTCTTGTTTTTGTTTTTTTTAATTATATACAATCCCTTTCCCTTAGTTGTTACCTTTAACAAAAGAACATAAATAATGTAATAATCCAATATGCAACCCACAATCATATGTTAAAGTGTGTGTGTGTAAATTAAGGTTTAAGAATACATGTTAAATAAGTATATGAGCAGAATTAAGTGGTAACAATACGAGAGTTTGTAAACCTGAATATTTCAGGAAGCATTATAATAGACCTTGTTAAGAATGGTTACTAAGATGCGTCTCAAGAGTCACTTTAACAAAAGAACTCCTTTACTCTGCCATCCTAGTAACAACAATTATGCACATGCTTTATGAAATGAAAAACATTTTTTTTTTATCAACTACTACCCTCTCCCCCCAACCAAAACGAGACATTGTCCTCAATGTTCTAAGGTAGAAAGATAGAGTATAGAAGATATCACCTGAAATAACGAACACTGACAAAACCTGAAACACACTGAAACAAAAATAAGAAATAACAAAACACAATAATAAAACCAAAATACACAAAAGTTCACAAATGAAGGCTCAAATCCAATCTAAGCTTTTTACGGCTTCCCGTAGATGACCAATTTATGCGACTCATGGAAGGATCAATCACAGGAATGAAAGATTGTAGTTGGTCAATCAATTGTTCAGCAGTAGTAGCAGAGATTATGATTTGTCGTGCAGAAGATGTTAGAAATTCCTGTTCCACAGCATGATCAAGAAAAGACAACAACTTATCATAATAACCATTAACATTTAACAAACCAATGGGTTTATAGTGAATGTGCAATTGAGCCCAAGAGGAAATATGAAAGATCTCTTCCAATGTGCCTAGACCACTTGGTAAAGCAATGAAAGCATCAGCATGATTAAACATTGCATTCATTCGAGCCGACATTGTGGAGACCTGAAGTTCCTCTCCAATTGTTTTTCCAATGATGTCCCCTTGTGCCAAAGCTTCAGGGACGACTCCTAAAACTTGACTACCTCCTAAAAATGCAGCTATTGACACACCTCCCATTAACCCAAGACTGCCTCCCCCATACACTAAATGAATCTTTCTCTCAGCTAGCACCTGACCAAGATGATTTGCTGATTCTAAAAACTCCTTTTCTTTCCCAGGACTAGATCCACCAAAAACACAAATATTTCTTATTTGATGACTTGAGGAACTTGCCATTTCTACACACTTCTGTATTTGTTGAATGTATGGGTTGAGTAGAAATGAAAGGAAGGAAAAGAGGGTTTTATAGATGAGAAATTAGAAAGGCAATCATAACACCTATATGTAGGCCAGCTGGAGTCTCACACTCTCTCTCTCTCTTTTTATTTATTTATTTATTTACTTTTGAAAAAAAAAACATGTGTATGTACAGGTAGTTGTGATTGTGGCTCACATCTTCCCTTGGTTTTACGTCCAAAAACAGCTTAAACGCCCTCTATGGGTCGGGGATAGGCTTCCCATCCAATTTTCTTAAAAACTGGCAAACAGGGTCTTTTTTAGTCAGATTCCCAAGACTAAGTCGATCATGTTCTTTATGAAATAGTGGCCATAAATCATGAATGCACGATGCACATCTCCACTAGGATGCGTCTCAAGAGTCAATAGAAGATTATCTAATGACTCCTTACTAAGGCCATCCTTAATGAATTGTATTTTATCTTCACGGTTTATAGATACCATTCCTAAAGAACGACATTGTGTATTACAAGTCCATCGAGCACATCGATGACAGACATCCAGTCGTTTTGCACGACGTTTCTTTGCAAAAGTGCTTTTACCTGTTCCAGGCATGTGTGAAATGAAGGAGTTAGAGAACTCACCTGATAATCGGACCTTTGCTTCAATCAACCAGCGAATATCTTTAGGAATTCCATGATTCATTAACAATCTCAATCTTGCATATCTAGCACGGTAAATTTTTGTAATCGCATTCTGAGGCAGAGCGGGAAAATAATTTTTCAATTTTTCAAGATTAATGTCCATTTTCAAATGAGAATTGGAAGAGAGATTCAAAGAATTACACAGATATATACACAGATATCAGTTATTATGGGAAACTGAAAGAACCGACTTAAGTCACGGAGTACCGTTGTCCGCCATTTGACCGGGGTGAGAGAGACTAGCAAAAATCACTCAAAAAGAAACACAAAAAAAATATAAGAAAAACAACATAATCAACCTTTATCTACAAGATCATTCCAACCAGTTGATTCATTTTCACTAGGAATCTTATCATAGTAAGCTTTCAAACAATGTTCATTTTCCTTAAAATCATTGTCATTCATTGAATTCTCAATATCACAGGCCCTATAAGGATTGCTCCATCTTAATCTTATCTTTTTAGGGAATGCATAAAGTTGAGAATTATAAAACAAAACTTTTTGACCAGTATCAATTTTTTGACAATTTTCACAAGTTTTGCAGAATGCATGCGTGTCCTTGAACATGGTGGGCCAATAAAATCCATTTTGAAACATTTTTGCAGTTGTCTTTTTTTACGAGAAATAACTTCCACATGCTTCAGAATGACAAAGTTTAATGACACTACTTACCTCATTGTCGGGAATGAATCTTTGAAATATTTGATTAGGACAATATTTGAATAAGTTAGGGTCATCACAGTAAAAGCTCTTCACTTCGTTCAAAAACTTTTCTTTGTCTTGGGTGCTCCAATCAGCTGGCAAATCTCCTAAAGTAAGAAAATTGATATTTTTATCATACCAAGGCATTGGACTAAGAGAAAGTAAGGATTCGTTAGGAAAGTAATCATCGATTGGTGTGATGTTAGATGTCGAATCTGTTGTCACTGTTGACAAAAGATTCGCATCAACATTTTCGGTGCTTGTTTCATCCGTGATTTCTTCCTCAGAATAAATCATTTGCAAATCTTCAGATTCATCCAACTCATTTTTACTTAAAGTAGATGCAAGTTGTTCATAAACTAGTTCGTCAATATGATCTACTTCTTGTAAATCATTATCATCTCCAGGTTGCTTGCAAATGTTGAAAATATTCATCTCCAATGTCATGTTTCCAAATGATAGCTTCATCAATCCATTCCTACAATTAATCAATGCATTAGAGGTTGCAAGAAACGGACGTCCTAAAATAACAGGAAATGAATTACATGCTTCAACAGGTTCTGTGTCCAAGACAATAAAATCCACAGGATAAATGAATTTATCGACTTGTACTAACACATCTTCAATTATTCCTCTAGGCACTTTTACAGATCTATCGGCAAGTAAAAGAGATATAGAAGTTGGTTTTAACTCACCTAGATTGAGACTCTGAAAAACTGAATATGGAAGTAAATTCACACTAGCACCAAGATCAAGTAAGGCTTTTTCAATTTTATGCTCTCCAATAAAGCAAGAAATCGTAGGACAACCAGGGTCTTTATATTTCAAAGCATTATTGTTTTGAAGAATAGCACTTACTTGTTCGGCTAGAAAGGCTTTCTTTTTCACATTCAGTTTCCTCTTCACAGTGCATAGATCTTTCAAAATTTAGCATAGGAAGGAACCTGTTTAATAGCATCCAACAAAGGTATATTGATCCTTACCTGTTTGAAAATTTCATAAATTTCAGAGTTATGGTTGACTTTCCTTTGTTTGGTCATGGCATGAGGAAATGGAAGTGCTGGCGGTGAATCAGTCGTTTCTTTGCAATTTTCAGATTCAACCCCTTCCTTACCCTCAGAGATTGACTCATCATCTTTCTTATAAGGTTCAAGAGAGGGTTTTTCAATAACCTTACCACTGCGTAGAGTAGTGACTGATTTGACTTGATCCATGTGTTGGCTTCCGGAACTACTTGCATTTGCATTGTATTGCCCTTTGGGATTTTGTTGTGTTTGAGATGGAAACTTACCTTTCTCTTGGAAACTAAGAGCAGATGTTAATTTAGCAAGAGTATCTTTAAAATCTGTCATGTTTTGAACAAGTTGAGTATTAATTGTCTCTTGCTTTTCAATGAATGCATGCAATGTTTCCTCAAGATTTCTTCTAGAAGGTGGAGCATAAGAAGGTGCATATCCATGAGAATTTTGGAAATTATGGTGTGCTTGAAACGGTGGTTGTGAAGTTTGTGCATTGTTGTTCTCACTCTTCCAACTGAAATTTGGGTGATTTCTCCAACCAGGATTGTATGTTTGGGAGTATGGGTTGTGGTTGGGCCTTTGGAAACTGTTTAAAGCATGGGCTTGTTCATGGAGACATTCCTTAAAAGAAGGCAAGGTTGGACAATCGTTGGTTGAGTGTTCATTTGTTTCACAGATTTGACACACAATGTTTTCAACAGATTTTAATTGACCACTCCTTTTCAATTCTAGTGCCTCAACTTTTCTAGCTAAAGATGCAAACTTGGCTTGAAGGTCATGATCTTCCCTAAGGTTGTACATACCTCCACTAGATGTATGAGGTTGAGTTTTACTCGGTGCCTCATATGTACCCGCGGTATCCCAATTTTGAGCATTTTCAGCTAACAAGTCTAAGCACTCCATTGCTTCATCAGGGTCTTTATCTTCAAAAGTTCCATTGCACATCAATTCAACCATTTGCCTATCTTTAGGTGTTAACCCTTCATAGAAATGTGAAACCAATCTCCATGTTTCAAAACCATGATGAGGGCAAGTACTAAGCAAGTCTCGATACCTATCCCAACATTTGTAAAATGTTTCTCCTGGTTTTTGAGTGAAAGTGGTGATTTGTCTCTTGAAAGAGTTTGTTCTATGAGATGGGAAAAACTTCTTTAAAAACTGTTGTTGCATTTCATCCCAAGCACGAATGGATCCTGGTCTTAAATTTTGTAGCCATGTTTTAGCTTTATCTTTTAATGAAAAAGGAAAAAGCTTTAATCTAATGGTGTTCATGCTACAATTTAAATTATTATATGTGTTGCAGACCTCCTCAAATTCCCTTAAATGCAAGTATAGATTTTCCAATTCTAAACCATGAAAAGAAGGTAAAAGTTGAATAATACCTGGTTTAAAATTAAAATGAGATGCATCAGGAGGAAAAACTATGCATGATGGTGCACTTGTTCTTGTGGGATTCATGTGGTCTCTAAGTGTTATAGCACGGTTATTCTCATTATTCTCATTATGAAGTGATTGATTATCTTCTTCGGCCATATTTTCTGAAAATGATGAGGATACCCTACAAAGTCTACCACTTGATGTACGTGACCACACTCTCATGCACGTGTAGGAATAAAATAAAAGGAAGAAGAAAATAAAAGAAGAAGAAACAAGAGAAAAGAAACAAAGTTATATACAAGAAAAGTGAAAAGAGAAAATAAAATAAATACTATAATTTATACAAGAACTTACCTCCCCGGCAACGGCGCCAAAAACTTGACACGACTAAAAGGTTGATGTCTTCTCCCAAGTGCAGGAGTGTCGAAGTAATAAATAACCCGGCAAGACCGGGGTCGAACCACAGGGAGGTTAATTGTACAAATTATAAACAACAATTATAAAACAACAATAACAACAACAACAATAGTAATAATAATAATAATAATAATAATAATAGTAGTAGTAGTAGTAGTACTAATAATAATAATAATAATAATAATAAAGAAAGAGAAGAAGAAGAAAATGATGATGATGAGAACTTGGAGATCAAATATTAATGTAAGGATTAAGCAATAATAATAACAAATGTCAAGGTTAGAGATTCCACTAATGGTATATCAAACAAGTATAGTATAAACTCTTATTATTGAATTGGAAACCACACACAAAGGAGGTTCCAATCAGATTATATATTGTTAACATGATTACATTAGTCATCTTATTCAATTAATGCTAATACTTGTAAATCTCGTCAAGCATTCATGATTATAACTTATGTTAACAACAAATCAAGTTCCTTTCATAGCTCAGGTGTCGGTTATACCATACATTATGGGCTATGAAAGTGCCAAGCATTTGTTGTACCAAGTGTTATACAACATAAATCAAGATTAGTCATTTAACAAGCAAAGTATTAAAGAGTGAACAAGATAACAAATATAAAACATGTTAGTATCAAACATTAAAGTCCATATTAAGTTTACATTATACTTATTCTTACACCATTAGTGTAACCTTTTCACCTTGACATAATTAACTTAGCTAGACATAATGAAAGAAAGCAAAATAGATAAACAAAATAAGAACATAAAAGTTAACTAAGTAAAGGAAAGGAAATGAAAGGCATAAACTTAATATTAATGAAAGCAAAGCATAAACATTACAAAAAATACAAAGAGAGAAAGGAAGAGCATGATCTTGATCTGGAAACCAAGATGCCTAAATGCATGGCAAATGCCTCCTTTTATAGGCCAAAATTGGGAACTATTGATTTGATGACTAATTGATAAGTGGGTGGCCAACTTTTGACTTGGTGACAATCCTTATCTTCTCTTGTCTGCCCAAAACGTCATTGATAACGTCAAAACTGGAGCCAGTTGTAAACATGAAAGTTGTAGGCAATTGTCTCAGCTTTCTTGTGTAAAAAATTCAGCTCATTTAGACTTCTAGAACTCCAGATATCGCCAAAATACCGAACAGTGCTCGGGCTGGAAGACAGATTCGGGCTTCTTTGTTGTTGCTACAATTTGGACTTGATAATGGCCTTTTTAGATCTTGGGCTCCATATGAAAGTTGTAGGTCTATGTCTTACCTTTCCATCCATATAAATTAGACCTAAATCGGAGATCTGTAGCTCCAGATATGACCCAATTACCGAACAGTGTTCCGGTTTGGATTGCACCGACATCTCTTCTCTATGTTTGACCATCTCTTTATCCTTGCAATTTAAGTTCTTCAAGTCATCAATCAATCCTTTCATTTATGTGATAGGCCTGCATTAAAAATAGATATTTACCACAAATTAAAGGTATTTTATATTATTAGATATATTATTATAAAACATGTTTTAGTTAAGGAGTTATTGATACTTCAAGTGCAAAATGATGATATAAAACCATGACAAAAATGCACTTTTAAGTACTAATCAATAACACTTGGTACAACAAATGCTTGGCACTTTCATAGCCCATAATGTATGGTATAACCGACACCTAAGCTATGAAAGGAACTTGATTTGTTGTTAACATAAGTTATAAGCATGAATGCTTGACCAGATTTACAAGTATTAGCATTAATTAAATAAGATGACTAATGTAATCATGTTAACAATATATAATCTGATTGGAACCTCCTTTGTGTGTGGTTTCCAATTCAATAATAAGATTTTATACTATACTTGTTTGATATACCATTAGTGGAACCTCTAACCTTGACATTTGTTATTATTATTGTTTAATCCTTACATTAATTTTCCATCTCCAAGTTCTCATCATCTTCATCTTCTTCTCTTTCTTTATTATTATTATTAGTACTACTACTACTACTACTACTACTACTACTACTACTACTACTACTAGTATTATTATTATTATTATTATTATTATTATTATTATTATTATTATTATTATTACTACTACTACTACTACTACTACTACTACTATTATTATTATTATTATTATTATTATTCTTGTTGTTGTTGTTGTTGTTGTTGTTGTTATTATTGTTATTTATAATTTGTAAAATTAACCTCCCTGTGGTTCGACCCCGGTCTTGCCGGGTTATTTATTACTTCGACACTCCTGCACTTGGGAGAAGACATCAATCTTTTCGTCGTGTCAAGTTTTTGGCGCCGTTGCCGAGGAGTTAAGTTCTTGTATAAATTATAATATTTATTTTATTTTCTCTTTTCACTTTTCTTGTATATTACTTTGTTTCTTTTCTCGTGTTTCTTCTTCTTTTGTTTTCTTCTTCCTTTTATTCTATTCCTACACGTGCATGAGAGTGTGGTCACGTACATCAAGTGGTAGACTTTGTAGGGTATCCTCATCATTTTCAGAAAATATGGACGAAGAAGATAATCAATCACTTCATAATGAAAATAATGAGAATAACCGTGCTAGAACACTTAGAGACCACATGAATCCCACAAGAACAAGTGCACCATCATGCATAGTTTTTCCTCCTGATACATCTCATTTTAATTTTAAACCAGGCATTATTCAACTTTTACCCTCTTTTCATGGCTTAGAATTCGAAAATCCATACTTGCATTTAAGGAAATTTGAGGAGGTGTGCAACACATGTAATAACTTAAATTGTAGCATGAACATCATCATATTAAAGCTGTTTCCTTTTTCATTAAAAGATAAAGCTAAAACATGGCTACAAAATTTAAGACCAGGATCCATTCGTGCTTGGGATGAAATGCAACAACAGTTTTTAAAGAAGTTTTTCCCATCTCATAGAACAAACTCTTTCAACAGACAAATCACCACTTTCACTCAAAAACCAGGAGAAACATTTTACAAATGTTGGGATAAGTATTGAGATTTGCTTAGTACTTGCCCCCATCATGGTTTTGAAACATGCAGATTGGTTTCACATTTCTATGAAGGGTTAACACCTAAAGATAGGCAAATGGTTGAATTGATGTGCAATGGAACTTTTGAAGATAAAGACCCTGATGAAGCAATGGAGTACTTAGACTTGTTAGCTGAAAATGCTCAAAATTGGGATACCGCGGGTACATATGAGGCACCGAGTAAAACTCAACCTCATACATCTAGTGGAGGTATGTACAACCTTAGGGAAGATCATGACCTTCAAGCCAAGTTTGCATCTTTAGCTAGAAAAGTCGAGGCACTAGAATTGAAAAAGAGTGGTCAATTAAAATCTGTTGAAAACATTCTGTGTCAAATATGTGAAACAAATGAACACTCAACCAATGAGTGTCCAACCTTGCCTTCTTTTAAGGAATGTCTCCATGAACAAGCCCATTCTTTAAACAGTTTCCAAAGGCCCAACCACAACCCATACTCCCAAACATACAACCCTGGTTGGAGAAATCACCCAAATTTCAATTGGAAGAGTGAGAACAACAATGCACAAACTTCACAACCACCGTTTCAAGCACACCATAATTTCCAAAATTCTCATGGATATGCACCTTCTTATGCTCCACCTTCTAGAAGAAATCTTGAGGAAACATTGCATGCATTCATTGAAAAGCAAGAGACAATTAATACTCAACTTGTTCAAAACATGACAGATTTTAAAGATACTCTTGCTAAATTAACATCTGCTCTTAGTTTCCAAGAGAAAGGTAAGTTTCCATCTCAAACACAACAAAATCCCAAAGGGCAACACAATGCAAATGCAAGTAGTTCTGGAAGCCAACACATGGATCAAGTCAAATCAGTCACTACTCTGCGCAGCGGTAAGGTTATTGAAAAACCCTCTCTTGAACCTTATGAGAAAGATGATGAGTCAATCTCTGAGGGTAAGGAAGGGGTTGAATCTGAAAATTGCAAAGAAACGACTGATTCACCGCCAGCACTTCCATTTCCTCAAGCTATGACCAAACAAAGGAAAGTTAATCATAACTCTGAAATCTTTGAAACTTTCAAACAGGTAAGGATCAATATACCTTTGCTGGATGCTATTAAACAGGTTCCTTCCTATGCTAAATTTTTGAAAGATCTATGCACTGTGAAGAGGAAACTGAATGTGAAAAAGAAAGCCTTTGTAGCCGAATAAGTAAGTGCTATTCTTCAAAACAATAATGCTTTGAAATATAAAGACCCTGGTTGTCCTACAATTTCTTGCTTTATTGGAGAGCATAAAATTGAAAGAGCCTTACTTGATCTTGGTGCTAGTGTGAATTTACTTTCATATTCAGTTTTTCAGAGTCTCAATCTAGGTGAGTTAAAACCAACTTCTGTATCTCTTTTACTTGCCGATAGATCTGTAAAAATGCCTAGAGGAATAATTGAAGATGTGTTAGTACAAGTCGATAAATTCATTTATCTTGTGGATTTTATTGTCTTGGACACAGAACCTGTTGAAGCATGTAATTCATTTCCTGTTATTTTAGGACGTCCCTTTCTTACAACTTCTAACGCATTGATTAATTGTAGGAATGGACTGATGAAGCTATCATTTAGAAACATGACATTGGAGATGAATATTTTCAACATTTGCAAGCAACCTAGAGATGATAATGATTTACAAGAAGTATATCATATTGACGAATTAGTTTATGATCAACTTGAATCTACTTTAAGTAAAAATGAATTGGATGAATCTGAAGATTTGAAAATGATTTATTTTGAGGAAGAAATCACAAATGAAACAAGCACCGAAAATGTTGATACGAATCTTTTGTCAACAGTAACAACAAATTCGACATCTGACATCACACCAATCGATGATTACTTTTCTAACGAATCCTTACTTTGTCTTAGTCCAATGCCTTGGTATGATAAAAATATCAATTTTCTTGCTTTAGGAGATTTGCCAGCTGATTGGAGTACCCAAGACAAAGAAAAGTTTTTGAACGAAGTGAAGAAGTTTTATTGTGATGACCCTAACTTATTCAAATATTGTCCTGATCAAATATTTCAAAGATTCATTCCCCACAATGAGGTAAGTAGTGTCATTAAACTTTGTCATTCTGAAGCATGTGGAAGTTGTTTCTCGTCAAAAAAGACAATTGCAAAAATCTTTCAAAATGGATTTCACTGGCCCACCATGTTCAAAGACTTACATGCATTCTGCAAGTCTTATGAAAATTGTCAAAAGTTAGGATCTATTTCAAAACGTCACATGATGCCTTTAAACCTTATTATTGTCATTGAGATCTTTGACTGTTGGGGTATAGATTTCATGGGCCCATTCCCTCCATCATTTGGTTTCTTATACATATTAGTCGCAGTAGATTATGTTTCAAAATGGATAGAGGCAATTCCAAGTCGAAACAATGATCATAGAATAGTGATCAAGTTTTTGAAAGAAAATATTTTGAGTCGATTTGGAGTCCCTCGAGCCATAATAAGTGATGGTGGAACACATTTCTGCAACAAGCCATTTGAGTCTTTAATGAAGAAATATGGAATCACACACAAAGTTGCCACCCCTTATCACCCTCAAACAAGTGGACAAGTAGAGCTTGCTAATAGGGAGATCAAACATATTTTGGAGAAAACAGTGAACCCTAATAGGAAAGACTGGTCTTTAAGACTTAATGATGCACTTTGGGCTTATCGAACTGCTTATAAAACATCATTAGGTATGTCACCTTATAGACTAGTCTATGGAAAACCTTGTCACTTGCCTGTGGAACTTGAACATAAAGCTTATTGGGCTATTAAAGCTTTCAATTCAAATCTGGATGATGCTAGTCAATTGCGAAAATTACAAATAAATGAGCTTGAGGAAATAAGAAATGATGCATATGAAAATTCGAGAATTCATAAAGCAAGAATTAAAGAGTTTCATGACAAGAAAATAATGAGAAAAACCTTCAATGTTGGTAAAAAAGTCTTGCTTTATAATTCTCGACTGCATTTATTTCTTGGAAAATTAAGATCAAGATGGAGCGGTTCTTTTATTGTGAAACATGTGTATCCATATATGGCCTATGACATCGAGAATCCAAAGAATGGCAATGTTTTCAAGGTAAATGGACATCGTCTGAAAGTTTACTTTGACAATTTTTCAGTTGAACATAACTCTATTGAATTGGGTGATCCTGTATATAAAGATTGATTTTATTTTATTTTATTTTATTTTATTTTTGTTTCTTTTTGAGTGATTTTTGCAAGTTTCTTTCACCCCGGTCAAATGGCGGATAACGGTACTCCGTGACTTAAGTCGGTTCTTTCAGTTTCCCACAATTACTGATATTTGTGTATATATCTGTGCAATTCTTCGAATCTCTCTTCCAATTCTCATTTGAAAATGGACACTAATCTTGAAAAATTGAAAAAGTATTTTCCCGCTCTGCCTCAGAATGCGATTACAAAAATTTACCGTGCTAGATGTGCAAGATTGAGATTGTTAATGAATCATGGAATTCCTGAAGATATTCGCTGGTTGATTGAAGCAAAGGTCCGATTATCAGGTGAGTCCTCTAACTTCATTTCACACATGCCTGAAACAGGTTAAAGCACTTTTGCAAAGAAGCGTCGTGCAAAACGACTGGATGTCTGTCATCAATGTGCTAGTTTTTAAGCCGTTCTTGGACGTAAAACCAAGGGAAGATGTGAGCCACAATCACAACTACCTGTACATACACATGTTTTTTTTCAAAAGTAAATAAATAAATAAATAGAGAGAGAGAGTGTGTGAGACTCTAGCTGGCCTACATATAGATGTTATGATTGCCTTTCTACTTTCTCATCTATAAAACCCTCTTTTCCTTCCTTTCATTTCTACTCAACCCATACATTCAACAAATACAGAAGTGTGTAGAAATGGCAAGTTCCTCAAGTCATCAAATAAGAAATATTTGTGTTTTTGGTGGATCTAGTCCTGGGAAAGAAAAGGAGTTTTTAGAATCAGCAAATCATCTTAGTCAGGTGCTAGCTGAGAGAAAGATTCATTTAGTGTATGGGGGAGGCAGTCTTGGGTTAATGGGAGGTGTGTCAATAGCTGCATTTTTAGGAGGTAGTCAAGTTTTAGGAGTCGTCCCTGAAGCTTTGGCACAAGGGGACATCATTGGAAAAACAATTGGAGAGGAACTTCAGGTCTCCACAATGTCGGCTCGAATGAATGCAATGTTTAACCATGCTGACGCTTTCATTGCTTTACCAGGTGGTCTAGGCACATTGGAAGAGATCTTTCATATTTCCTCTTGGGCTCAATTGCACATTCACCATAAACCCATTGGTTTGTTAAATGTTAATGGTTATTATGATAAGTTGTTGTCTTTTCTTGATCATGCTGTGGAACAGGAATTTCTAACATCTTCTGCACGACAAATCATAATCTCTGCGACTACTGCTGAACAATTGATTGACCAACTACAATCTTTCATTCCTGTGATTGATCCTTCCATGAGTCGCATAAATTGGTCCTCTACGGGAAGCCGTAAAAAGCTTAGATTGGATTTGAGCCTTCATTTGTGAATGTTTATGTATTTTGGTTTTATTATTGTGTTTTGTTATTTCTTATTTTTGTTTCAGTGTGTTTCAGGTTTTGTCAGTGTTCGTTATTTCAGGTGATATCTTCTATACTCTATCTTTCTACCTTAGAACATTGAGGACAATGTCTCGTTTTGGTTGGGGGGAGAGGGTAGTAGTTGATAAAAAAAAATTGTTTTTCATAAAGCATGTGCATAATTGTTGTTACTAGGATGGTAGAGTAAAGGAGTTCTTTTGTTAAAGTGACTCTTGAGACGCATCTTAGTAACCATTCTTAACGAGGTCTATTATAATACTTCCTGAAATATTCAGGTTTACAAACTCGTATTCTTAAACCGCTTAATTCTGCTCATATACTTATTTAACATGTATTCTTAAACCTTAATTTACACACACACACTTTAACATATGATTGTGGGTTGCATATTGGATTATTACATTATTTATGTTCTTTTGTTAAAGGTAACAACTAAGGGAAAGGGATTGTATATAATTAAAAAAATAAAATGATGATAATAAAAATGTAGATAAGTTTGGTTTCGTAGCCTCCCTAACCTAAGTAATTAAGCCCGAAGGGGTGTTTTAACACCTAATACCCTAAAGTCAACTGACTTGGGAGCTATTGGCCCAACGCTTGTTACATGGGTTGAGGAGAAAAGCTTAAGGGAATCAAACATTACACTATCTACATATCAGTATCTGCGACCCGAGTTACTAAGCTCGTAGGGGTGTCTTAACACCTAATACCCTAAGACCAACTGGTCTGGGAGTCATTAGCTGAAAGCTCGTTACATGGGTTAAAGATGCATGATGTTTTTTAAATTATATGTATATAGATTTTTTTTAAAAAAAAAAGAAAGAAAAAAAAGACAAAAATAATAATCCCAACCCAAGGAAGTTAACCTTAAACATTAGAACAAAAATTTTGTTTTCTTCCAAGAAAAGCCCCATAATTATGTGTTGATACATTGAGCACAAAAGAAAGGTTTATTAATATCTTGTTAAGAGGTATTGAGCAGATATATAAATTTAATGAGAGTTTGTTTATCTGGATAGATTAATGGAAGTTAAATGATGAATATCTTGCTTTGTGAAATTTGCAAATTGTTGTAACGCTTTGATTACTAGGGACTAGTAATAAGCTGGTTGAGGGGTGTGATTAGTACTTAAAAGTGCATTTTTATCATGGTTTTATATCATCATTTTGCACTTGAAGTATCAATAACTCCTTAACTAAAATATATTTTATAATAATATATCTAATAATATAAGATACCTATAATTTGTAGTAAATGTCTATTTTTAATGCAGGCCTATCACATAAATGAAAGGATTGATTGATGACTTGAAGAACTTAAATTGCAAGGATAAAGAGATGGTCAAACTTAGAAAAGAGATGTCGGTGCAATCCAAACCGGAATACTGTTCGGTAATTGGGTCATATCTGGAGCTACAGATCTCAGATTTAGGTCCAATTTATATGGATGGAAAGGTAAGACATAGGCCTACAACTTTCATATGGAGCCCAAGATCTAAAAAGTCCATTATCAAGTCCAAATTGTAGCAACAACAAAGAAGCCCGAATCTGTCTTCCAACCCGAGCACTGTTCGGTATTTTGGCCATATCTGGAGTTCTAGAAGTCCAAATGAGCTGAATGTTTTACACAAGAAAGATGAGACAATTGCCTACAACTTTCATGTTTACAACTGGCTCCAAGTTTGATGTTATCAATGACGTTTTGGGCAGACAAGAGAAGATAAGGATTGTCACCAAGTCAAAAGTTGGCCACCCACTTATCAATTAGTCATCAAATCAATAGTTCCCAATTTTGGCCTATAAAAGGAGGCATTTGCCATGTATTTAGACATGTTGGTGTTCAGATCAAGATCATGCTCTTCCTTTCTCTCTTTGTATTTTTTGTAATGTTTATGCTTTGCTTTCATTAATATTAAGTTTATGCTTTTCATTTCCTTTCCTTTACTTAGTTAGCTTTTATGTTCTTATTTTGTTTATCTATTTTGCTTTCTTTCATTATGTCTAGCTAAGTTAATTATGTCAAGGTGAAAAGGTTACACTAATGGTCTGAGAATAAGTATAATGTAAACTTAATATGGACTTTAATGTTTGATACTAACATGTTTTATATTTGTTATCTTGTTCACTCTTTAATACTTTGCTTGTTAAATGACTAATCTTGATTTATGTTGTATAACACTTGGTACAACAAATGCTTGGCACTTTCATAGCTCATAATATATGGTATAACCGACACCTAGGCTATGAAAGGAACTTGATTTGTTGTTAACATAAGTTATAATCATGAATGCTTGACGAGATTTACAAGTATTAGCATTAATTGAATAAGATGACTAATGTAATCATGTTAACAATATATAATCTGATTGGAACCTCCTTTGTGTGTGGTTTCCAATTCAATAATAAGAGTTTATACTATACTTGTTTGATTTACCATTAGTGGAACCTCTAACCTTGACATTTGTTGTTATTATTGTTTAATCCTTACATTAATTTTCCATCTCCAAGTTCTCATCATCTTCATCTTCTTCTCTTTCTTTATTATTATTATTAGTACTACTACTACTACTACTACTACTACTACTACTACTACTATTACTACTACTACTACTATTATTATTAGTATTAGTATTACTATTATTATTATTATTATTATTCTTGTTGTTGTTGTTGTTGTTGTTGTTGTTATTATTGTTGTTTTATAATTGTTGTTTATAATTTGTACAATTAACCTCCCTGTGGTTCGACCCCGGTCTTGCCGGGTTATTTATTACTTCAACACTCCTGCACTTGGGAGAAGACATCAATCTTTTCGTCGTGTCACAAATGTACTTATTATTTAGGCTAAGATTGACATTGAAACCTTCAGTGTTTAATGGTTGAAGTTTGCACACAACATAAGGCAAGTTTGGGCTTGAAATAAATCATATGATATTCTTTTCTAGAATTGGAATAGAATTGATTTTTGGGACAAATTTGGAGCACTTATTTGAACCAAGATTTGCTTCAATCTTCAACTAAATGTCTCTTCAATTCTTTGTTCTGAATTTCGACGTTGAATTTTCTGAATTAATTCATTTAAGCTCCAAAAACCTATCGAAACATTAAAACAAACTTCATTACTAAAAAATACATCAATTATTATAAAAACAACCAAATAAAAACAATAAATACATATGTAAAATAAGAGACTTAATGACACTTTTGATGCACAATCACACCCCTCAACTTAGATTTTGCTAGTCCTCAAGCAAAACAAAACATAAAACCTTTAAAATAAAAATAATAATAATAACAACCATAATTAGGCTCGATTCATCACACTTGAAGGACCGATCATGCAAACATTGGTATCTTTAACTTAGTGTACACAATAGCAAATAAAGAAAAATAAGCATACTCACATTCTCTAAATCAAACATCCATATAAAATTTCCAAATTCAGTCATATTTATCGTGCAACCAACATAATTGATTCATATGAAAACTCAACTTGTAATCTTCCCTTCTCACCAACACAAACAAGGTAGCAAACTAGAGAAATATCGATATATATATTTTTTTTCTTTTTTTTTCTTTTTTTGAAGATATGATTTATTCTTTGTCTTTAAGTTGTCACTTCCCTTTTGACGCGAATACAAACATTTGTGATGAATGCACCCGGTTACTCACAAAGTCACAAACTTAAAGTGCTTTGCAGACTCATATTTCAAGCTGTCGTTTGACGTAAAGATAAACATTTATGATGAATACCCCTAGTTACTGAGCAACTCAAAACATTGGAGTAGATAGAACTTTGTACACATTTATTTATGTAATGATTATTACTCTATTTACTTAAACCTTGTTTAGGACTAGATCAAAAGGGATATTCACAAGTAAAGCATCATACTCATTTTTCATGCATATTCACACAACTCACACAACTTTTACAAGGAAAGATGTACTTCAGTAATCTTAAAAAAAAGTATGTTATATCTTGCTTTATAAGATATTATTTATCCCAAATTAAAGCATGCAATGTTCAACACAATAATGAACCCAAAAAGGTAATGATGATCCTAAACAAGTCTCATTCACATACCAATGAAAGTATTTTTTTTTTTTAACAAGCATGGTAATCTCAAGCATTCAACATAATGAAATATCTAAAATTAAGTTTTACATTATCCTCAATGTAAAAGAGAAAGAGAAGAAAAGTATAAAGATTAGAAAATTGTTACTCCCCTTCTGTTTTCAAGGATGAATGTCTGATTGAATTGGGCATAAGCTGACTTCTTGCTTGATTTTTTTTTTTAACCTGCATATCACAACTAAAAGAAAACATTGATGTTTTTTTTTTTAAATAACGAACCGCACACCCCCCAACTTAAAATAATGCATTGTCCCGAATGCATGAACAAGAAAATATAAGAGATGGAAGAAAG
Organism: Populus pruinosa; assembly: GCA_026413675.1. NCBI lineage: Eukaryota > Viridiplantae > Streptophyta > Magnoliopsida > Malpighiales > Salicaceae > Populus > Populus pruinosa. The sequence continues at coordinate 9,644,994 of CM048598.1, forward strand.
AAGAAAAAAATGAAAATGAAAATAAAAATAAAAATAAAAACTCATTACTTTTGATACTACAATGCTATTGGATCTTCAAGATCCAATGTCTCAACTTCAGCCACAACATTTTCAAGATAAAGTTTCAATCGATGACCATTTACTTTGAAAATATTTCCATTCTTGGGATTTTCTACCTCAAATGCACCATGCTTAGAGATGGATTTAATCACAAATGGACCAATCCATTTTGTCCTTAACTTCCTAGGAAAGAGATGTAATCGTGAATTATACAAGAGAACCTTTTGACCAACATGAAAGGATTTTCTAAGAATATGTTTATCATGCAAAGTTTTCATCTTATGTTTTGAAATTTTTGCATTTTCAAATGCATCATTTCTCAGCTCCTCTAATTCATCCAATTGAAGCTTTCTATTTTTTTCAACCTCGTTTTCATTGTCATTGAATTGCCGAATGGACCAATATGCACGTTGCTCAATCTCAACAGGGAGATGACAAGGCTTTCCATAAACTAGCCTATAAGGAGACATTCCTAAAGAGGTCTTATAAGCAGTGCGATATGCCCACAAAGCATCAACTAGTCGTAGGGACCAATCTTTACGGTTTGGATTGACTGTTTTCTCTAAAATGTTCTTAATTTCCTTATTTGCCAACTCAGCTTGGCCACTAGTCGTGGGTGATAGGGGGTACTGACCTCGTGAATTACACCATATTTTCTCATCAAAATCCTAACGGGCTTGTTATAAAAATGTTTTCCCCCATCACTAATCATAGACCGAGGCATGCCAAAATGAGAGAAAATATTTTCTTTCAAGAATTTGACCACAACTAGATGGTCATTAGTTCGAGATGCAATGGCCTCCACCCATTTAGACACATAATCAACAGCTACAAGGATGAATTGGTAACCAAATGAACTTGGAAAAGGTCCCATGAAATCAATCCCCCAACAATCAAATATTTCCAAAACAAGGATGGGGTTAAGGGGCATCATGTTATGCCTAGTGAGGCTACCTAGTCATTGGCATCGGTCACATGCAACACAAAAGGCATGAACATCTTTAAACATGGTAGGCCAATAAAAACCACACTGCAAGATTTTGGCAATGGTTTTCTTGGAAGAGAAATGCCCACTACAGGCTAATGCATGACAAAAATTAATGACCCTTGAAATTTCATGATCAGGGATGCACCGCCTAATAATTTGATTAGGACAATATTTAAATAGGTAGGGGTCATCCCAAAAAAAGGTGCGCACATTGCGCAAGAATTTTTATTTGTCAAGTTTAGACCAATAAGAAGGAATCTGACTTGTGGCTAGGTAATTTGCTATGTCTTTTCTTTGCTCTAAAATAGCCCTAACCGCAAAATCACTAGCATCACACATTAGTTCAAATGATAAAGACCAATCAGGAGCTTGTATGATTGGTGCAGTTGTCAACAACCCTTTAAGCTTTTCAAAAGCTTCTTGACATTTTGATGTCCAATCAAATAGGACATCTTGTGACAACAAGTTACACAATGGTTTGGCAATGGTACTAAAAGAATGAATGAATCTTCGATAAAAACCAACATGTCCTAAAAAGGATCTCACATCTTTCACAGTCTTAGGGGTAGTTAATTTTTGAATGACTTCCACCTTTGACTTATCTACCTCTATCCCTTTTGAAGAGACAATGTGACCTAAAACAATGCCATGTGTCACCATAAAATGACACTTCTCCCAATTGAGTACAAGATTGCTCTCTTCACACCTTTCAAGAACTTTTTCTAGATTCATTAGACATAACTCATAAGAATCCCCATAAACTGAAAAATCATCCATGAAAACTTCCAAAAAATTTTCCACCATGTCACTAAAGATACTCATCATACACCTTTGAAAAGTGGCTGGTGCATTACACAAACCAAATGGCATTCTTCTATAAGCATAAGTACCAAAAGGATAAGTGAAAGTGGTTTTTTCTTGGTCTTCTAAAGAAATCTCAATTTGGTTGTAACCTGAGTATCCATCCAGAAAACAATAGAAAGCTCTTCCAGGTACTCTTTCAAGTACTTGGTCTAAAAATGGAAGTGGAAAATGGTCCTTCCTAGTCACCATGTTCAATTTACGATAATCAATGCACATACGCCATCCAGTTTGGATTCTAGTTGGTACTAGCTCATTATTTTCATTCTTCACTACCGTGACTCTAGATTGTTTTGGGACAACTTGGGTTGGACTAACCCATTTTGAGTTTGTAATAGGGTAAATGATACCTGCATCAAGTAGCTTAAGCACTTCACCTCTCACTACTTCCTTCATGTTTGGGTTCAATCGTCTTTGCATTTGCCTAACAGATTTAGCCTCTTCTTCAAGATAGATTCTATGTGTACATAAAAGAGGGCTAATTCCTTTCAAGTCAGTAATTTTCCACCCAATTGCTTTCTTGTGTTTTCTCACCACTCTCAAAAGTATTTGTTCTTGCTCTATGCTAAGTTTTGATGAGATCACAATAGGATATGATTCATCTTCCCCTAGAAATGCATACTTAAGATCACTAGGTAAAGGCTTCCTTTCTAGTTTATCAAGCTGGACAAGAGATTCCTCAACTTTCACTTGGGGTAAAATCAAAGGCTCAAATGATAGGGTCCATTGACCTATTGACATAATAGGCATTGGATCTAGATAAGTCTCGAGTTCTCTTACTTCCTCATCAACACATTCCAAAGAACAGAATCTTTCATCATGAATTAAAGTTCTCTCCAATGAATCCTTGATCCACACTCTCTCAAAGTGTTCTTGACAAACTGTTTGGATCAAATCTACCTCTCTAATGTCCTCATGTTCCCCGATTTGTTTGGAGACATTGAATATGTTCATCTCCATAGTCATATTCCCAAAAGATAATTTCATCACCCTATTCCTACAGTTAATTAAGGCATTGGATGTAGCTAGGAAAGGTCTCCCTAAGATGACTGGGATGGGGGCATTAGAACCTTGAATTGGTGCGGTGTCTAACACTACAAAATCAACAGGAAAGTAGAATTTATCTACTTAGACCAACACATCCTCAACGATACCCCTGGGAATCTTGATTGACCTATCAGCTAATTGAAGGATGATTCGAGTAGGCTTGATTTCTCCTAAACCTAATTGTTCGTAAACAGTGTAGGGTATTAAATTCACACTTGCTCCTAAATCCAACAAAGCTTGATCTATCTTATGACTTCCAATAATGCATGAAATGGTAGGACAACTAGGATCTTTGTATTTGGGAGGGGTCTTAAACTGGATGATGGCACTAGCATGTTTAGTCAGAAAAGCTCTTTCTTTCACATTCAATCTCCTTTTGACTGTGCATAAATCCTTAAGAAACTTTGCATAAGATGGAACTTGTTTAATTGCATCAAGGAGTGGAATATTGACTTTCACTTGTTTGAACAATTCATAGATTTCTAAGTTCATAAGATCTTGTTTAGGTTTCCCTAACCTTTTTGGAAATGGTGCTCTAGGAACAAATTCTAAATCACTCACTTTGACTTCAATTTTTCTTGAATCATCTCCTTTCTTACTCATCTCTTTCTCATTTAGCTCACCTTCTTTATCACTCAAACTCTCATTTGTCACTTGTGTTTTAATTCCCTTTTCACTTTCCCTAGATTTCTCCTCCACAATACCTTTAAGAATCCTAAAACCTATACCTTTGTCAACAATCTTTCCATTTCTAAGGGTAGTGATGGCTTAGACTTGTTCATGGTTTGAAGGTTCACTAGGTGAGGATTCACTCATGTGTACCTAACCTCTAGGATTGGGCATTGGTTGAGTTGGGATTTTTCCCTTCTCTTGAATGCTTAGTGATTGAGTCAACTTAGTTAGTTGACTTCGAATGTCATCTAAGGTCCTATTGGTCTGGTCTTGGAATTTGTAAACTTGGTTGTTGATTCCTCCTTGTGTTTGCATGAATTGTTGAAGAGTATCCTCTAAGGATCTCTTATGAGGTGGTTGGTATGTGTTATGTGTGGGAGCATGAAATGGTTGGGTTGGAGGTTGAAATGTTTGAGGTACTGAAGAGCCCTCATTTCTCCATCCAACATTTGGGTGGTTCCTCCATCCAGGATTATAGGTCTCAGAGTAGGGATTGCCTACTTGGTTTGGAAATAGTTTTCTAACATTACTTGAATCAGAAGTTTGGCCATATGGCACTTCCTTAAAGGCTGGAATGGTAGGACACTCAGTTGTCCTATGTCCTTTGCTCTCACAAACAACACAACTTTCCTCTTGTTGTTCACTTATAACATGCACTTTTTTAATCTCAAGAGACTCTACTTTCCTAGCCAATGAGGCTAATCTAGCATTGAGGTCATCAGTCTCTTTCAATTGAAACTTCCCACTTGAATGAGAAATGGTGTTTCTAGACTCAACATGAACTGGGAGAGAAGTCTCCCATTGCTTTGTGTTTTCAGCCAATCGATCAAAAAAATCAAAGGCCTCACTTGGTTCTTTGTCATAAAACTCACCATTACACATGGTTGACACTAGCTTTTTAAAATCTGTGGTAAGAGAGTCATAAAAGAAACTCACTAACCTCCACATCTCAAAACCATGGTGAGGGCATGCATTTAACAAGTCTTTGAACCTTTCCCATGCTTGGTGAAATGACTCATTTGGACTACAAGAAAAATTCATCATTTGACGTTGTAAGGCTGTTGTCCTATGAGTGGGGAAGTATGTTTTCAAAAATTCAGCTTGCATTTCTCTCCATGTACCTATAGACCTAGGACACAAGGAGTTTAGCCAAAGCTTGGCTTTATCCTTTAGAGAGAATGGGAACAATTTAAGCCGAATGGTTTCCTCAGTGCATGTTCTATCAATAAAAGTATTACATACCTCTTCAAAGTCTTTAGTGTGTATGTATGGATTTTCAGAATCCATACCATGAAATGTGGGAAGAAGTTAAATCATGCCCGGTTTCAAATTGAAAGCTTGTTGGTTAAGAGGTAAGATAATACACGAAGGTGTACTTTGTCTAGCCGAGTGAAGATACTCTCTAAGAGTTTGAAAATTAGGTTGATCATTGAATTGTGGAGGTCCATTACCTTGAACACTCCCTTCACCCTCTACATCTTCAACATTAGCCATGATAAAATAATAATAATAATAATAATATAACAATTATATGAATATAAAAAGAAAGGAAAGAAAAGAAAAAAAATTGCAAATAAAAGTAATAACTCAAAAATAAAAATACAACAAATTAAGAAATTCACTCTCCAACTAATAAGCACTATTAACAACAATAAACATTAAAAGATAATTATAACAAGCTTGAATAAAAAGGCGGTAATACCAGCCAAGCACTTCAAACAATAAATATAAGAAAAATAATCATAACAAAACAACAAAATAAACTGAAATAAACAAGAGGCGGTAATACCGACCAAGCACTTTAGACAATAAATATAAGAAAACTAACAACAATAAACATTAAAAGATAATTATAACAAGCTTGAATAAAAAGGCGGTAATACCGGCCAAGTACTTCAAACAATAAATATAAGAAAAATAATCATAACAAAACAACAAAATAAAATGAAATAAACAAGAGGCGGTAATACCGACCAAACACTTTAGACAATAAATATAAGAAAAATAACAACAATAAACATTAAAAAATAATTATAACAAGCTTGAATAAAAAGGCGGTAATACCGGCTAAGCACTTCAAACAATAAATATAAGAAAAATAATCATAACAAAACAACAAAATAAAATGAAATAAACAAGAGGTGGTAATACCGGCCAAGCACTTTAGACAATAAATATAAGAAAAATAACAACAATAAACATTAAAAGATAATTATAACAAGCATGAATAAAAAGGCGGTAATACTGGCCAAGCACTTTAGACAATAAATAAAAACAATATCAACAAAATAAAATGAAATAAACAAGAAATATTAGAAACTAATAAGAATAGACAATAAAAGAAAAATGGTTGAACCAACCAAAATCCAACAATTAATAGTCCAGTCCACAGTCCAATATTTGAAACGTTAAGGTCAAATTTGTTTTAGGCGGTAAAACCAGCCACTTGATTTGTTTTTCAATTTTTTTTTGAGGCGGTAAAACCAGCCAATTGAAAATTTTTTTATATGATTTTTTTTAGTTTTCCAATAATCAAATCTAAATTTGTTACCTTTGCTTGCTAGCTCCCCGGCAAAGGCGCCAAAATTGCTTGACCGCTTTTTATGATCGGCTTGTTTTAACTCGCAAGTGCACGAGTGTGCGATGTAGCAATTAACTCGGTAAGATCGAGGTCATATCCACAGAGAGCTAGATCTGGAAATTAAGCTAGGTAACAAAAAAAAACTCAAGAGAAATTAAATTAACAATAACTTGGTTGAAAATAATTGATGGATTTGTTTTTCAAAGATAAAAAAATGTAAATAGATTTTAAATGACAAGAAAAAGTAAGTCTTGGTCCAAATCAATTTTAATGGTGATGTATTGGTGATTTCTTCAACATATATAAGATAACTCAACCTAATATCAACAATGGTGATATTAAATCGGAAGATATTACAATGAAGTTTAGAAAGATGAAGATTGATTATTGCTTAAGAATGAACAAGTACTTTCATATTAAGTAAGACATTGAATCAAGCAATCTCTATACCAAAACTAAAGTTTGTGCATAAAAATTCAAGATTATAACATTACCTAAATGGTTTCTAAAATTTCTTTGCAATAATAAATCATTCATGAAGAAAATGAGAAGATAAACATTAAGATTCATTCATATCCTAAAGAACTCACCTCAATCACCATTATCCTTGATTTGGATCCAAGAAAGAGTTTAGCCAACCATGATTATATATAAGAACACTTCAATAAACATGAAATAACTTGAATAAAACAGAAATAATAAGTTTTACAAACTAAAGAACCGAAATCTATAAAGAAGAACACAATACAATTTCAGAAAAAAATCAGACACAAATCTAACTCTAACTTGGGATAGCAATTTGACCCTCTTAGAAGCTTTTCTTCGAGATGTCTATTAGACACATATTTATAGGAAATTTTGTCACCTTTCCAGATCATTAAAGAAAAACTCATTTGGACACCTGAGTCAAAAGTTATGGGCAAAACACCGAAAGGTTTTCTGAAAAATCAAATCAAGACAGCTTTACAACCACTTTGGTGCACGTTTTTCTTCCTCATTTATGAGGTGTCTCCTTCTTCTTTTTGACCTAAAATAATGTTAAAATATCCCCTCCAGCTTTCCATCCATGTGCTTGCCTTCTTGGATCAATGGATTACCCAAAATAAATCAATTGTTATTTGTTGTGTGGACATGTAAGATCATGGATTGTGTTTGGGTTGATTTAAAAGTTGATTTGGGGTTGATTTTGGGCTGATTTGGGGCTGATTTTGGGCTGCATTTGAGCATCAAATAAGTATACAAATGTACTTATTATTTGGGCTAAGATTGACATTGAAACCTTGAGTGTTTAATGGTTGAAGTTTGCACATAACATAAGGCAAGTTTGGGCTTGAAATAAATCATATGATATTCTTTTCTAGAATTGGAATAGAATTGATTTTTGGGACAAATTTGGAGCACTTATTTGAACCAAGATTTGCTTCAATCTTCAACTAAATGTCTCTTCAATTCTTTGTTCTGAATTCCGACGTTGAATTTTCTGAATTAATTCATTTAAGCTCCAAAAACCTATCGAAACATTAAAACAAACTTCATTACTAAAAAACACATCAATTATTATAAAAACAACCAAATAAAAACAATAAATACATATGTAAAATAAGAGACTTAATGACACTTTTGATGCACAATCAGTATCTATAAATCGTGAAGATAAAATACAATTCATTAAGGATGGCCTGAGTAAGGAGTCTTAGATAATCTTCTATTGACTCTTGAGACGCATCCTAGTGGAGATGTGCATCGTGCAATTCATGATTTATGACCACTTTTTCATAAAGAACATGATCGACATAGTCTTGGGAATCTGACTAAAAAAGACCCTGTTTGCCAGTTTTTAAGAAAACTGGATGGGAAGCCTATCCCCGACCCATAGAGGGTGTTTAAGCCGTTCTTGGACATAAAACCAAGGGAAGATGTGAGCCACAATCACAACTACCTGTACATACACATGCTTTTTCAAAAGTAAATAAATAAATAAATAAAGAGAGAGACAGAGAGAGAGAGAGTGTTAGACTCCAGCTAGCTTACATATAGGCGTTATGATTGCCTTTCTAATTTCTCATCTATAAAACTCTCTTTTCCTTCCTTTCATTTCTACTCAACCCATACATTCAACAAATACAGAAGTGTGTAGAAATGGCAAGTTCCTCAAGTCATCAAATAAGAAATATTTGTGTTTTCGGTGGATCTAGTCGTGGGAAAGAAAAGGAGTTTTTAGAATCAGCAAATCATCTTGGTCAGGTGCTAGCTGAGAGAAAGATTCATTTAGTGTATGGGGGAGGCAGTCTTGGGTTAATGGGAGGTGTGTCAATAACTGCATTTTTAGGAGGTAGTCAAGTTTTGGGGGTCGTCCCCGAAGCTTTAGCACATGGAGACATCATTGAAAAAACAATTGGAGAGGAACTTGAGGTCTCCATAATGTCGGCTCGAATAAATGCAATGTTTAACCATGCTGATGCCTTCATTGCTTTACCAGGTGGTCTAGGCACATTAGAAGAGATCTTTCATATTTCCTCTTGGGCTCAATTGCACATTCACCATAAACCCATAGGTTTGTTAAATGTTAATGGTTATTATGATAAGTTGTTGTCTTTTCTTGATCATGCTGTGGAACAGGAATTTCTAACATCTTCTGCACGACAAATCATAATCTCTGGTACTACTGCTGAACAATTGATTGACCAACTACAATCTTTCATTCCTATGATTGATCCTTCCATGAGTCGCATAAATTGGTCATCTAAGGGAAGCCGTAAAAAGCTTAGATTGGATTTGAGCCTTCATTTGTGAATTTTTGTGTCTTTTGATTTTATTATTTCTTTTTTTTGTTTTAGTGTGTTTTAGGTTTTATCAGTGTTAGTTATTTCAAGTGATATCTTCTATACTCTATCTTTCTACCTTAGAACATTGAGGACAATGTCTCGTTTTGGTTGGCGGGAGAGGGTAGTAGTTGATAAAAAAAAAATTTTCATTTCATAAAGCATGTGCATAATTGTTGTTACTAGGATGGCAGAGTAAAGGAGCTCTTTTGTTAAAGTGACTCATGAGACGCATCTTAGTAACCATTCCTAACAAGGTCTATTATAATACTTCTTGAAATATTCAGGTTTACAAACTCTCGCATTGTTATCACTTAATTCTGCTCATATACTTATTTAACATGTATTCTTAAACCTTAATATACACACACACACACTTTAACATATGATTGTGGGTTGCATATTGGATTATTACATTATTTATGTTCTTTTATTAAAGGTAACAACTAAGGGAAAAGGATTGTATATAATTAAGAAAGAAAAAACATGAAAAAAAAAAGAAAAAGAAAAAAAAATGATGATAATAAAAATATAGATAAGTTTGGTTTTGTAGCCTCCCTAACCTAAGAAATTAAGCCTGAAGGGGTGTTTTAACACCTAATACCCTAAAGTCAATTGACTTGGGAGTTATTGGCCCAACGCTTGTTACATGGGTTGAGGAGAAAAGCTTAAGGGAATCAAACATTACACTATCTACATATCAGTATCTGCGACCCGAGTTACTAAGCTCGTAGGGGTGTCTTAACACCTAATACCCTAAGACCAACTGGTCTGGGAGTCATTAGCTGAAAGCTCGTTACATGGGTTAAAGATGCATGATGTTTTTAAATTATATGTATATAGATTTTTTTAAAAAAAAAGAAAGAAAAAAAAGACAAAAATAATAATCTCACCCAAGGAAGTTAACCTTAAACATTAGAACAAAAATTTTGTTTTCTTCCAAGAAAAGCCCCATAATTATGTGTTGATACATTGA